>OX422209.1:576700211-581500211 GCA_949130495.1 Sambucus nigra
CGTGTCGCAATTGGTGGTGCTTAAGCACCACCGCAATGTGGAATCATAGCCTCTCATTTGACAATTAAACTAAGAATTTTAGTTGTCCTTTAGTTGGTATAACACCACTTTTTGTGGTAATCTTCCAAAGTGGGACTTGAGCACTCCGATATCTTTCGCACCCATTTGCTCATATTTCTTCCTTCTAAAATAGCTAAGTTTAAAAATAAAACACCAATTTACATAAAAAAAATTAACAACTAAATATTATATTAGATTTAAATGTTGAAATTTATCCAACAATCCTCCACCAATTTCAATATACACAAGAAAGGATACAAAGGATTGATTACAAAAAACAATAATAGAAAACTTTTGGCACTATCATTGAAATCTAGTACATAAATGAGAAGTGTCTTCCAAACTTGAACTTTCATATAGTGTAAGCAATTCAAAACTTTATCAAGGTGCTGTGGTGAACGTATCTTGAACCAAAGACCCTTTGAGCGAGTCGAAACTATCACACATACTGATTTATGAGTTTTGAAGTGTTCTTTTCGCATGCACATTTATGGCCTTGTACTAATATTGATTTCACGAGTGTTTTTAGGATCAGTCTTGATTCTATAGAAAGCGGCCACACTTTTGACACTCATATAGGTAAATCAACTTTAGTGATTCTGCGAGTCATACTTATACAATTTATTAAGAAGTAGCCTTCACTCTCTAACATGCAGAAAACCAACACTAGACACATAAGAATGGAACTTTCTTATAAAAAATCCTAGTGTTCCATAACTATAGTTTAACTTGTTTGCACCACATTTAACTCTATCTATATTTTTAAGATATGAGTTGGGTTCCCATTAAATATAGTTGTGTTATTTAATAGATGTTAGTCCCATTCCTTTTGAGGTGATATATATCATCTCCGTAATAGGACCTTTAGTCAAAGGATCTGTTAAATTTTTATTCGTTTTAACATAGTCGACTGTAATTACTCCTTCCTTAAGTAATCATCTTATAAGTTGATTCCTTAGACTAATGTGTCTAGATTTTTCGTTATAGGTTTTGTTCAAAAATTTATAAATTGTGGCTTAGTTATCACAACTTATCATCATAGAAGAAGATGGCTTTTTCCATAAAGGAATACCATATAACAAATTTTTAAGCCATTCTGCTTCTTTACATGCATCCGCTTGGGCTATAAATTCAGATTGCATTATTAAATCTGACACACATGTTTCTTTCTTGGATCCCCAAGAGACAACCACTCATCCTAGCATAAAAATATAACCAGTAGTTGGCTTGGATTTTGATTCAAGATTATTACAACTTGAATCACTATATCCTTCTAAAACAGATGGATATCCTACATAATGTAAGCCATAATCCAAAGTCCTCTTCAGGTATCTAAGCACCCTAGAAATTGTATTCTAGTGCTTTTGTCCAAAATTACTTGTAAATCTACACAATACACCTACTGCATAAGCAATGTTTAGTCTAGTGCAATGCATGGCATACACTAGACTTCTAATAATACTAGTATATTTAACTTGATCCATAGCATGCCCATTATTTTTTTTATTAATTTGATACTAGGATCCACTGGTGTAGCAACTGGCTTAAGTTTAAAATGATTATATCTGTTGATGTAAAAAATTAGATTACTCTAATAATTTAATCACAGATAAATAAATAAGATAGAATATTTTTAAAGTGATTCAGCCTTATGTAAATGGCCTACGTCCACTGTTATGTTATTGCTGAGTGTTTGGGAATTCTCGATTACAAGTTCTCTCAAGAAATTCCGGTCCCCTTGAATGAGGGTGATACAAGGTATTTATAGCCCTTAGGCTGTACACGAACGGGTTGATACATTAAATGATATACATATGAAAGGGTAATACATTTAATGCAACGCGTGCGTCAAGATGATGAACATTCAATGAATGGTTGAACTGTTGATTATCTGGCAATTAATGATACGGCCGAGATGCAGCTCGGACCGCCTTAGTTGCTCGTTGCTCAGGAGTTCCTCGGAGAGTTATAGTACCTCGGAGTGCTGACGTTCCTCGGTGTATCCTCGTTGCTCGGAGAGACTATGAGTTGGTCGGGGAAATGAACTTCCTCGTTGTTATTGTGCCACGTAGATTGACAAGTGTCTTCGTATGATTCGTCCACATCAGCATATTAATTTTGGTATCAACAGAAGCCCCCAATGTTTCATATTTCGAACTTTGAGGAGTATGGAACATTCTTTCTCGGTTTATGGCAATATTGAATGATCTTCCTGGGTTTTAGGAGCATCGTATTTGAATTTATTTCCAAATTCAAAGAATCCGCCTTTTTTCGAACTTTTAATAGCGCTTCGATCTTAGTGCCCTTTTTGTCCTTTTAGCCGTCGGAAGTTCAATAGTTTCTTTTTTGTAATCATTTCCTTCGCCGCTTCCCAAGGCAAAGTATTTAAACTTCTTAGGTAACCATACCGTCTTCTTCTTTTTCCAATTTCCTGCATTCAAGCTTTCTATTCTCTCCTTCTCTCTTGTGCATTCATCCTTGTTTTCGTTCGTTGTCAACATACCTCCTTTCTTCCTGTAAGATCTTCTTCCTTTCTTCTGTATCTCTTTTATTCAGTATGGTTTATATTGTGGAGTCTGTTGAGAAATTTCGTTCCGATTTTTCCATTCCTTCCTGGGTAACTCTGGAGGTTCTTTC
The DNA here is from genome assembly GCA_949130495.1 of Sambucus nigra. Classification (NCBI taxonomy): domain Eukaryota; kingdom Viridiplantae; phylum Streptophyta; class Magnoliopsida; order Dipsacales; family Adoxaceae; genus Sambucus; species Sambucus nigra. The sequence goes on from OX422209.1 coordinate 576,702,909, forward strand.
TGAGCCTTTAGATTATTTTCGATTGGCTGAGGGACATTGGTTCCCCAGTCTATTCATTGCTGAATGTGGATTTTCTTTTCCGCCAAACCCATTGTGTCTTGAGTTTTGTCAGTATTTTGATCTTGTCCCTGCAAAAATAGCCCCCAATTCATGGAGAATAATTAATGGGGTGTACAAATTAAATCTAACTCATGGGACTCGTATAGGGATCCCTGAAATTATGTATTGCTATAAATGGGCCATTCTAGATAATATTTATTACTTAAAAACTAGGTTTCTTAATAGAGCTCTTGTAGTTAACCTCCCTGATTCAAATAGAGATTATTTTGAACATGGGGTGGTTATTAAAAATTGGCAATATGCCCCTTTAGTTGGAGATGGAGTATACAACGGTCCCAGATGCCCCCCATATGGCAATGGGATAGGTTTATTTTTCATTTTATTTCTTTTACTTATGAAATTATGCTTTTATCATGTTTGACAAAATGTATGACTGATATCTCATTATGTGTTTGTTTGCAGTTGATAGTAAAAGAAAAACTCCAAAAGAATCAGAGGTTAATATTAAGCATCTGAAACTTATCTGGGGTTTGCATAAGAACGTTGCAGACGAGCACATCAGGTCTGCATCATATTTGCTACAGTATAAGAGTTATACAACCTCTTATACTGCTCGCCCTGTTGAGCCAGCTTCAACTCCAGAGGATTCTTCTTCAGATTCTCATCTTCCTTTAAGTCAGAGAATGGGCAAGAAAAGAGCTCCTCCTGCTCTGTTTGATGACATTACTTCTGCTGCTGGGGCCAAGAAAAGCAAAACTGATGTCCCAGAGGGGACTAAGAAGGTGGATGCTGCACCTTCCAAAGCTACCGAGAAGCCCCCAGTGGCTCCGAAAAAGAAGGTTGCTCCTGTGGAAATAATTGCTATCTCTCCGACCAAGAGTTCTTCCTTGGTTGAAGCTGCTGAAGTCCCTTTGAGGAGATTGAGGAAATCATCCTCAGTCAATTTGCCTGAAACTACGTCCTCTCTACCAGCTGGTGGTGTTGGTGTTCCAACCATCATTCCTCCGAGCTCTGCAATGAGCTCGGTAAAAACTTGGATCATACCCGAGGTCCAAGGAATTGATGAAAAAATTTCTAGGGATATGCTGACATCCCTAGCTACTCGTCATCTTGCTTCGGTAGATTTCTCATACTCTGAATTTCCTTTCTTTCTTTGAATACTTGTCTTTTTGGCACTGACCTGTCACTTTTTCCTTTGTTTAGCTGGTGAATTGTTTTAACAACATCGTGAAGAAAGATGAAGCTATTAAAGCTTCAAGCTCCTCGTCAGGTGTAGAGGATGCTCTGCTGGGTTTGACCCAATCCTTGAAGGAATCTCGCTAACAGTATAGTGAGGACAAGGCTGTTTGGGAGAAAAAGTTGTCAATAGTTGAAGCTGAGAAGGTGAAGTTAGCTGAGATCTCCAAGAGTTTGGAGAACAAGGTGAAAAGTTTGGAGATTGAGCATAAAAAATATAACGACAAGCTCAAGAACTTTGGAGAGCTTGAAGATAAGCTGAAGAAGGCAGAGGAAGAGTTGTCTGCCCTGCGAGATATCAAAGGTCAAAAAGAAGAATTGGATGCGAAGCTCTCCTCGAAGAAATTGAGAAGAAAGCTCGCAGTTAAAAAATCCTTCAGCGCAGGCTGGGATAAAGGATGGGACAAGGGGATTGCTGCGATGACATCCCAAGTTCAATACGGGAAGTTGAAATACTTCCGAGACGGCTGGGTAGCTGCCCTAGAGGAATTGAAGATCAAGGATGATTCTGGGCTATTCCAGCTACACCTCCCTGGTCCCCCTCCACCAATTGTGGAAGAAGAAGAAGATGAGCCCATCTCTGATGAATCTTCTATGGCCATAGGTGATCAAGTCCTTGCATCTCTATCTTTTGCCAATCAGGACATTTCTTCCATGCCTCCTCCTCCTGAAAAAATTTCAACTCCTGCAGATCAAGTTGCTGTTACCACCGAGCAACCAAGCTCCTCGTCCCAGCCTCCCGAGAAAGTCTTGGGAGATAAGGAAAAGGTGTGAAGTTGTTCGGTATCATTTCTATCTTTCATTATTTGTAATCAAACAATGTAATCCTCTTGTGATCTAATAAAATACATCTTTGTTCATCTCTGTTGTTGATGATTTGTTTTTGTTGATTGTTGTCTTTTTCTCATCCTTAGTTTGTTGCTAGAATGGAACTAATATCTGCACATGATACAAAGCTGATGCAGCAATGTCACGAATATTATAAGGCTGGTCATACAGACCTTAGTACATCAGAAATTTCTGACATCCTTGGCCATGATGCCTCAGAACAAGCAATTGAGGCTTATCGGTACTTGAAGGATTTACTTGACCGAGCTGTGGTCAACAATGTGACCTACTATGACTTGATTGAGGAACTTCATTATTTCTTAGAAGATCTCCAAGGTCAGCACAATGAATCAATGGCTTTGTTGCACAAGGAATATGAAAATAGATATCAACAGCTTTCTTCTGAAACAGGCCATAAAAAGATCCTTGCTGGATACGATGTTAGGGAAAGAACTTTAAAAGGTGAAGTCGAGGCTTGCAAGCAGATTGCTGAGTTGCTGGAACAAGAGAACAATAATTTGCAGAAAAAGCTGGCACAGTATGAATCTGCAGCGTCATCTTCCACTGCTTTAGTGCAAGTTACCGATGAAGGTTTCTCGTTCTTAGAAGTTGAGAATGCCAAATTAAGGCAAGAGTTGGACGTTCTGAGAAGATTTGTTATTCCTGTGACTTCTCGGGGACGAGGAAGAGGTTCTCGTGGGCGAGGAAGAGCTGTTTAAAATGTTACCGAGGAGCAAAGTTCTCCAGTCTTTGCTCGGAGTCGATCAAGAGTTCTTAGCCGTAATGTTGAAGAGGCTCGCACTCAGTCTACTTTGGAAACTCAAGCATTCCAATTAAACGCCAAAGATCGGGATTTATCTGAATTGTCCAAGAGAAATCTATCTTTGGAAGATCAACTTACTGCAACGAAGTCTGCTTTGAATGATAAAGATGTTTTTGCCAGGAGCCTTCACGAACAATTGGATAGATTAACCTTCCAATTCCATAAACAGCCCAGGGAATTTTGGATGGCAGGATACAATGAAGCCCTTGTTCATTTAGATGCTCGTATTGAACATGCCAATAATGAAGGTTATAAGCAGGGGTGGTTGAACGCCTTAGGTGTACTGAAATTGGAGCAAGGGCATTTTTATGGGATTATCATGCTCCAGGGTTACTAGATTTACCTGTGCCACCTTTCAAATTGGACATGGAATGGATCCCAGCTCGTTCCATTCCTCGGAGTTTAATTTCAAAATATCTCGGCGACTATAGTCTTCATTCTCAGACTGAATTATCTCGTCCCGAGCATCTCTTGGATACACCTTATGTGATGAACGTCAGAATGCTCAGAGATATTAATTTCATCAATTCTCCTCTTTGCTTAGAAGATCCTCCTGCCGGCGAGGAACCTGTTTCAAAAGCTAAAGGAAAGAAACCAATAGGTTTTTCAATGTAATAATTAGCACATATGTATATCTTGTAATATATTTTGATCTTAATGAAAGAATTTCATTTTCTGTTTGCAAATTTGTATTGCGATTGTCTTGTGTTTATCAAACATTTTTACATTTGTGTATACGTATCTGTTAAAAAGATAACAATATGGTGCTGTTCATCAACCAACTTAGCAATCAAAATTACAAGTATCAATGTTGCTCAATCACTTAATAATAAAGTAATGAGTATAAAATGTTTAAAATGTTTCCAACCAACCAAGGTTGTTAAATTGTGTTTGTCGACCAACTACAATTTATGGGTTTTTATCCCCGACCAACCATACTTGGTAAATTTTTTCATAAAATGTGTCCGACCAACCATGGTCGATAATTTATCCTCGTCGACTAAGTATAGTTGATCACCGACCAACTATACTTGGTTCAGTTTGGAATTCTTTGTATTTTCTGGAATGATTTTACCTTCCGACCAACTTGTTGGCCTATTTTCAAAATGATATTGTTCTTCCCTCAACCGTAGTTGATTATTGAACTATCAGGTTCTTTCGAACTATCTTGTCCACTAGTTATCTTACCAACCTTAGTCGGTCACGCTAGTGTACACCTCCTAACCAAAGGAGTATATTTTTTGGTTCTTTCGAACTTTCTGTCCACTAGTTATCTTACCAACCTTAGTTGGTCACGCTAGTGTACGCCTCCTAACCAAAGGAGTATATTTTTTGGTTCTTTAGAACTTTCTGTCCACTAGTTATCTTACCAACCTTAGTCGGTCACGCTAGTGTACGCCTCCTAACCAAAGGAGTATATTTTTTGGTTCTTTCGAACTTTCTGTCCACTAGTTATCTTACCAACCTTAGTTGGTCACGCTAGTGTACGCCTCCTAACCAAAGGAGTATATTTTTTTGTTCTTTCGAACTTTCGTCTTCTTTTTGCTGTCGAGCAGCGTAGTGTACAATACTAGTATTCCCGAAAAACTTTCAAACAAAGGAGAGGAAAATGGTGAAAACATCATCGTTTTATTCTTATTGATGGAACCGTTGTACATTTTACATCATTGATAATACTTGCGAAGGTGTTCAGCATTCCAGGCATTCTTAAATTCTTCTCCTTCTAGAGTTGCTATTCAGTAAGTTCCTGGTCGAACAACTTTTGTAACTCGGTAAGGCCCATGCCAGTTTGCCTCCAATTTATTATACTTCTGAGTTACCTTCTTTAACGCATAATCTCCTTCCTTTAAATCGCATTTCCTCACCCTTTTGTTGTAGAAAAGAGCTGTTCGTTGTTGATAAGCAGCATTCCTAATAGCTGCCTCTTCTCGAACCTCCTCGAGCATATCCAAATCCAGTCTTCTCATCAAGTCACTGATAGGGGAATTGAAGTTCAGCACTCTGTGTGTTGGTAGGCCCAACTCAGCAGGTATTACAGCCTCACTTCCAAATGCCAGAATATATGGTGATTCTCCAGTCGCTGCTCGGGGAGTTGTTCGGTAAGCCCACAGTACTGATTGTAGCTCATTAATCCAATTAGCTTTAGCTTCACTTAGCCTTTTCTTCAAACCATTTAGCAGTGTTCTATTCGTCACTTCAGTCTTTCCATTGCTTTGAGGATGGCCTGGTGCTGAATGAACCTTCAAAATGTTCGACTGATGACAATAGGCAGCAAATTCCTCGTTATCAAATTGGGTTCCATGGTCTGTGATGAAGGCATGAGGGAGACCATATCGACAGATGATATTCTTCCAAACGAACTGGTATACCTTTTCGTATGTCATATCAATAAATGGCTCAGCTTCTACCCACTTAGTGAAATAGTCTACTGCGACGACGAGGTACTTGAATCTTCCTCGGGTGGTCGGCAATGGTCCCACCAAATCAATTCCCCACATGGAGAATGACCAAGGGGAAGTTATGGGTGTCAACAATGCTTGTGGAGTTCGTCGGATAGAGAAAAAACGTTGGCACTTGTCACATTTCTTAGCATAGGCTATACAATCAGCCCTCATCGTCAGCCAATAGTATCCTTGAGTCATTACCCTTTGTAAAAGTGTTCGACCTGTTACATGAGCTCCACAAGACCCTTCATGGATCTCTTCAATCAATTCTTTCACTTCGGAGGGATGTACACATCTCTGCAAACCTGCCATAATTCCTCGTCTATATAAAATACCATTAGTTACTACATACCGAGCAGCTTTATACTTCAATTTTTTTGCAGCGAGCTTATCCTCTGGCAATCCTCCTTCTTCAATATATACCCTGATGGGATCCATCCAAGATGGTCCTACATCAAGGGCAATAACATTCATCGTCAAGTCTTCATCTATGCTCCGCTTTCCAATACTTCAATTGGTATCGTTCTTCGCAGCTCGGTACGAGTAGCTGATGCTAGTCGAGCCAGTGAGTCTGCTTGTACATTCTCCATCCTCGGTATTCTCACCAATTGAATGGCATCAAATTCTGTCAGTAACTCCATCACCTTTTCATGATACTTTGCCATTAAATATCCTTTAACTGCATATGTTCCTGTCATCTGATTTATAATTAATTGAGAATCACTGAATACAATTACTTGCCGTGCTTCCATAACTTTTGCTAAGTTTAAACCTGCTATCATGGCCTCATACTCAGCTTCATTATTAGAAGCTTTGAATTGGAATCGCAAAGCATATTCTATGTCAATCTCGTCTGGGGTGTTCAAAACAATTCCTGCCCCACAACCTGCTGTGCAAGATGAGCCATCTACATATAATATCCATATGGGCAACCCGTCTTCAAATTTCTTATCTGATAGAGTTCCTCGGTGAAATATTTGTTGCTTCTTTTCATCCTCTCCTGGCACTTTTCGCTCCTCGTTGACCATCTCTTCTCGTTCTTCAACCAACCGGGGCTGGTCTGAATTTGAAGTTGATGATCCTTCTACATCCATAGGCCCTTTTACCAATCGGAGTTGGTCTGGACTTATGTCTGTTGCTCCTGTAACATCCACAGGTTGGTCAGCGAGCAGTTTTTGTTCCTCAGGGGCATCGGGATATGTAAATTCTGCTATAAAATCTGCTACAGCTTGCCCTTTCAATGATGCTCTGGGCTCATACATAATATCATATTCACCGAGCTCTATTGCCCAGTACATCAATCTCCCTAACTTTTTTGGCTTATGAAGGGCTTGCCTCAGTGGCATGTCGGTATAAACGACGATGGTATGGGCCTGGAAATATGGCCTCATTCTTCTACTTGCTTCAATTAATGCCAATGCCAATTTTTCCAGCTTTGGGTACCTGATTTCTGCACCTCGGAAAGCCTTACTTGTGTAATAGATTGGTTTCTGGACTCCATTCTCCAATCTAATCAATGCTGAACTGACTGCATTCTCTGATACTGCCAGATACAAATATAACTTCTCTCCTGTTATTGGCCTGGACAACAATGGAGGTGCTCCCAAATACTTTTTCAAATCTTGAAAGGCTTCTCACATTCATCAGTCCACTCAAAAGTTTTTCGAAGTGTTTTGAAGAATGGGAGGCATTTGTCAGTTGCTCGGGACACAAATCTATTGAGCGCTGCAACTCGTCCTGTAAGACTCTGCACTTCTTTCTTTGTTGTTGGAGATCGCAACCTTAAAAGAGCTTTGATCTTATCTGGATTTGCTTCAATGCCTCGCTGGTTAACAATGTATCCGAGAAACATTCCTTCTCGTACTCCAAATGTGCACTTCGTCGGGTTGAGCTTCATTTGGTATTTATCCAGTTGATCAAATGTATGAGCTAAGTCAATTAGATGATCTGCAGCTTTCTTGCTTTTTGTCAGCATATCATCGACATAGACTTCCATGTTGCAACTGATTTGTTCGGTGAAAACCTTGTTCATCAGCCGTTGGTATGTCGCTCCTGTATTTTTCAAACCAAAAGGCATAACATTATAGCAATAAGTTCCCCTAGGGGTAATAAAAGAAGTACTTTCCCTGTCTTCAGGTTTTATTTTGATCTGGTTGTAACCAGAATACGCATCCATGAAGCTGAGCAGCTCATGTCCCGAGGTAGCATCCACTAGTTGGTCAATTCTGGGCAATGGAAAATGATCTTTTGGGCATGCCTTGTTAAGATCAGTGAAATCAACACACATTCTCCATTTATTGTTCTTCTTCTTTACCATCACCACATTTGCCAGCCAGTCTGGATATTTCACATCTTCAATGAATTGGGCTTTCTGGAGCTTCTCGACCTCCTCTTGTATGGCTTGATTCTTCTCGGGGCTAAATACCCTTCTTCTCTGCTTTACAGGCTTGATCTCCTTATTCACATTGAGTTCGTGACATAAGAAGGTTGGATCTATTCCTGGCATGTCCTCATGACTCCATGCGAAAGTTTTCTTCCTGTTTCTCAAGAACATTATCAATTCTTGTTTTATTAAAGCATCTAACGACGAACCTATCTGGGTTACTCGTTCAGGGTGCTCCTCATCCAGAATAACATTTTCTGTAGATTCTACCACCTGTCCTTTTACAAGTTGGGATTCGTCCCTGGGATCAAGAGTTTCAATTTCTGTACCTTCCTCCACCTGCTAGGTGATAGTCTTTTTCCTTGATTCCTCAAGCTCTTCTTGCTCGGCCGATGAATAATAGCATTCCCGAGCTAATTTTTGATCACCTTTCACAACTCCTACTCCGAAGTTTGTTGGGAATTTTAAGCATTGATGCACTGTAGACGGAACTGCTTCGAACTTCTTCAAACCAACTCTTCCCATGATGATGTTGTAGGCTGACTGCACATTCTTATCCATCACAAAGAAGCGTATTCTTTCTGTTCGACAAGCAGGCCAAGTTCCAATGAATATGTCCAACTTGATCGTCCCAAGTGGAAAAACTTTCTCGCCACCAAACCCAGAAGGGGTCTGTGATAAGGTTCCAATTGAGATAATTTCAAATTCAAGCTATCAAAACATGAATAGTACATGATGTCTGCTGAACTACCATTGTCCACCAACACCCTTGAAATCACCACATCTTTCATCCTCATTTTGATCACCAAGGGATCGTCGTGAGGGTAAAGGACACCTGCCAAATCGTTTTTTGAAAAACCAATAAGTAGCTTCTCTTTATTTACCTTCCTCGGACGATCATCCTCGGCAAGATTTATTCGTTGAATATATGAGCAGGCTTGAGCCTCTCCGAGATAGGACTTTCTTTCTGCAGTAAGGTCTCCCCCTCCAGCATCTCCTCCTGTAATAACATTACAATCAAATGACCCAAAACGTATGGAAAATACCTCTCGTTCAGGCTGTCTTGGCTTCTTTGGAAGATCGGGGTCTTCATCTGGATCATCTTCATGATCTCTTTTCTTTTTCTCCTCCGTCCGACGAGGAGATCTGGAACAATCTCTAGTTCTATCATCATTCTTCCTTTCACCTCTGCGATCTACATACTTTGACAACTTTCCTCTTCGGATGAGCGTTTTAATCTCGTTCTGAAGGGCTATGCAATTTTTGGTCGTATGGCCATGATCTTTATGGAACTCGCAATATTTGGCCCTATTCCTCAGTTCAGGATTGGTCCTCAGTTTATCTGGCCACTTGATTTCTTCGTTATTCTTGATTTCTTCCAAAACATGATTAATACCCATTTTCAATGGAGTATAATTATCGTATTTCTTCAGGACTTCCCATGACGTCCTATTATTCTTGGAATGCTTGTCACCACCATTACCTTTTTGCTCTTTCTTCTTAGATTTGTCAACCTCCACCTTGGTTTCTTTATCCATATTCTTCTTCGCGGCCATAGCCTCCTCGTCATTCATGACTTTGGCCGCTTTTGCCATCAACTCCGACATAGTTTTAGGTGGATCTTTGGCCAAAGTGTAGTATAACTTGTTAGGTAACAAGCCACTCATCAAAGCAGTGATCGCTGTCTTTTCTTCGTAATCTATGACTTCCAACTTCTCGTTATTGAAACGAGTTATGTAATCTCTAGTACTCTCACTTGATTTTTGTCTAACACTTAGCAAGTGCGCTACTCGCTTTACCGGCTTTGCTCCAAAACAGAAATTGCCAATGAATAATTCAGCTAACTGAATAAAAGTCAAAATCTTACCCCGAGGAAGATTGTTGTACCAAATCTGTGCAGACCCAGTAAGAGTTCCCGAGAATGCTCTACATCTCATCTCGTCGGGGACGGCATATATGTCGGCAGCAGCTTGGTATTGTTCTATATGAAGAACAGGATCTGTCTTTCCATCATACTTAGGGGTCACTACAGGTGCTTTGAATTTCGATGGTGTAGGAAAATTCACAATGGCCTGTACAAAAGGTGTCCCTTGAACAAAAGTTCTCTGTAAGGGATTCCTTTCTTTAGCCATTTCTCCAAGTCTATCCTCCAATCGCTGAATGGAATCCTTCCATGCTTCATTTCCTTCCTCGGACTGCTTAGTCCGAGCAATTGATTGTTCTGACGTAGCTTCCTGAGATCTATCTCGACGAGTAGCTGGTCTTGATTGTGCTGATCCTTCTCTCAAACCTGATGGTGGTCGAAAACTTCTAGATGGGGCTCTAGGTGGACTCATATTTCTCCTTGGTCCTAACCGACTGAAATGAGATGCCCTGCTTAATCTTTCCAGGGCGCTAGTTCTCTCCGGAGAGAGGGTGATATGTTGATTTGTATCCGTAGCCCGTATCGATGAAGTTCGCCCAGGTTGATAAGAAAAATCATTAGATTCTTCATTACGATATGACCCGGTACGCCTGGATCACGATTGCCCACGATCACTCCTTTGCCTTGAATGGGTAGGTGCACCGCCGTGAAGAGTTTGAATGAGTTGCCTCATTGTTGCTTGCATGGCGGTTTGTCCTTCAGCCAAATTCATCATAATTCCAGCCAGATCTGGAGGTGCAGATGGATTTGGAGGATTTCCAATATTTCCAGGATTTCGATTACTGGATTCTGGATTATCTGCCATTGATGATAAATGATTTTTGGTGAAAAACGATAGCAACAGTCGTTTCCCACAGACGGCGCCAATCTGTTGATGTAAAAAAATAGATTACTCTAATAATTTAATCACAGATAAATAAATAAGACAGAATATTTTTAAAGTGGTTCAGCCTTATGTAAATGGCCTACGCCCACTGTTATGTTATTGCTGAGTGTTTGGGAATTCTCGATTACAAGTTCTCTCAAGAAATTTCGGTCCCCTTAAATGAGGGTGATACAAGGTATTTATAGCTCTTAGGCTGTACACAAACGAGTTGATACATTAAATGATATACATATGAAAGGGTAATACATTTAATGCAACGCGTGCGTCAAGATGATGAACATTCAATGAATGGTTGAACTGTTGATTATCTGACAATTAATGATACGGCCGAGATGCAGCTCAGACCGCCTTAGTTGCTCGTTGCTCAGGAGTTCCTCGGAGAGTTATAGTACCTCGGAGTGCTGACGTTCCTCGGTGTATCCTCGTTGCTCGGAGAGACTATGAGTTGGTCTGGGAAATGAACTTCCTCGTTGTTATTGTGCCACGTAGATTGACAAGTGTCTTCGTATGATTCGTCCACATCAACATATTAATTTTGGTATCAACAATATCTTTTAAGAACTTTTTTCTATATAATGAGATTGAGATAATGCTAAAGAATTATCCTTTCTCAGAATTTTGATTCCTAAAATCACATTAGTAAGATCTTTCATATCAAATTTTGATGATAGAAACCTTTTGGTTTCTTCAACATATCTGAGACTAGACCCAAATATTAACATGTCATCCACACATAAGCAAATAATAACACCAACTCCGTTTTCAAATTTAATAAATACACATATGTCGGCATCATTAACTTTATATCCATGGGATATTACAATATTATTAAACTTCACATGCCATTGCATAGGAGCTTGTTTAAAGCCATAAAGAGATTTAACCAGTTTACACACTTTCTTTTCTTAGCTAAGAAAAACAAACCCTTCGGGTTGTTCCATATAAATCTATTATTCTAAATCACTATTTAAAAATGCAGTTTTGATATCCATTTCATGAATTATTAAATTATGAATAGAAGCAAGAGATATTAATATCCTAATGGAAGTGATTAGAGCAACAAGAGCATATGTATCAAAATAATCAATTGAATAGTTTTGCTTATAGCCTTTAGCAACCAATCTTGCCTTAAATTTATTTATAGAACCATCTAGATTTAATTTCCTCTAGCAACCAATAGGTTTAGCTCCGCAGGGGGGGGGGGGGGGGGAGATTGGAAATAACCCAAGTTTGATTTGACAAAATTGAGTTCATTTCATCATCGATTGCTTCTTTCCAAAAAACGACATTCGTAGATGTTACCGCTTTATGAAATGTTATTGGTTCATCTTCTATATTAAGAATAATTTTAGTTTTATTGTTAATTTCATTTCAATCCCCTTCAACCCAATAAATAACAAAGTCAGGTCCATATGTTTTTTCAGTTCTTTGTCTTTTACTCCTCCATGGTTCAACATTATCCATTGTTTCTAAAGAAGATATTGGTTGTGAAATTTCTTCTGAAGGTAAGGAATCAACAGTCGGATTATTATTTTCTAAAGCTTGATTCAAAGTACTATACTTTGTTAGCTGTTCAAAGAATTGCACATCTACCGACTCAATGATTTCTTGAGTTTCAAGATTTAAAAATCTATAAGTGGTAATATTACTAGAGTATCTAATAAAAACACATTTGTAAGTCCTATTTTCTAATTTAGATCTTGTAGGTTCGAGTTTTCTTACATAAGCAAGTCATCCCCAAACATTAAGAGGTTTAAGGTTAGGCTTACGATTAAACCATAATTCAGATGGTGTAATATGTTTATCTTTCAATGGAACTAAATTTAAAATATAAAATGCGGATATAATAGCTCTCCACACATAGACAAAGGTAAACCAAAACTTATTAACATTGCATTTACCATTTTAACTAAAGTCCTATTTTTTCTTTTCTCCGTTCCATTTCTTGCGATGTATAACGCACCATAACTTGATGGATTATTCCATGAGTATTATAAAATTGTATAAACTCACTCGAGAAATATTCACCACCCTATCGTATCGTAGGACTTTAATTTTCCGATTTTGTTGAGTTTCAACTTCTGCTTCAAAATTTAGAAATTTCTTGAAAACTTCATCTTTACTGTTAAGTAAATATGTACATGCATATTTAGAGTAATCATCAATAAAAGTTAAGAAATATTTATTTCCACCATGAGTCATATTACTCTTCATATCACATATATCACTATGAATAAGATCAAGTATTTCGGTTGTCCTCTCAACAAATTTAAACGACTTATATTAGATTGAGCACAAATTTCACATTTAGCAAAGTTATCAAATTTACAATTGGAGATTAAACCGAGATTAGTCATATTTTAATACTTTTATAATTCACATGACCTAATCTACTAGGCCATAAAGAAATAGACTCATCCATATAGGCAGAACTAATATCATTGATTACATTAACTTTGATCATGTCATTACAAGAGTACCCTTTGCAAATAAATTGGTCATTCTTGGATAATACAAACTTATCAGACTCATACACAAGTTTCAAACCTCTCTTATTGAGAATGTCCGCAGACACAAGATTTTTACACATATCAGGTACATAAAGTACATCAATTAAAGTAAGAGTCTTTCCAGAAGTTAATTTCAATTCCACTATGCCTTTCCCAACTACATTGGTGCGAAGATTAATTTCCATCTTCACTTCTTTTCCAGCAATTTCTTGATGTGTTTTGAATGAAGAGCGGTATTTTCCTATGTGGACCGTTGTGCCAGTGTCCATCCATCATCCACTTTCATTTTCAATTGAATTTTCTTCACATACAGTAGCAATAAGATCTTCAACATTGTTGGTTTCCTTCGACCCTTATTTTTCCTTAAATGCCTTCTTTTTAAGACGACATTCTCGAGAATAATAGCCCGGTTTGTCACAAAAGAAATATTTTCCCTTCTTTTCTTATTTGCACCTTGGTTCTTGAATTTTGAATCATTTTTGCTTTCAATTTTGAGTCTTTGGTATTCTTGGATTTTTTATCCTCGACCATATTGGCTTTTGAATGACCCTCACTTTGTTCATCCTTCTTTTCTCGAATACGGTAATCATCTTCAATACGAAGGTGATGAAGAAGAGATTCCACTGTGTAAGTCTTTTCATCATGATTAATTTTCTTCTTAAAGACGTTCCAAGATGATGAAAGTTTTAGAACAATCACCCCTACTTGAAATTCATCTTGGAGATTAATTCCAGCAGCTTTAAGGTCACCAACAATCTGTTGGATTTCATGTGCTTGCACAATGACAGATTTATCATTACTCATTCTAAATTCATATAATTTGAAATCAGAAACTTACGGTCGCTCTCTTCCTCGTTTTGATATTTTGTCTCCAATGCCATCTACAGTTCATTTGTCGTCGGAATCATTCAATGAGCTCTATAAACAATTTGAGACAAAGTATTGAGGATGTGTCCTTGACACATAAATTCGTCATCTTTCCTCTTCACAAGCTTCTTCTTTATTTCTTCAATGTCTTCGGGTGTGGGATCGAGAATTTGTTCAATGTTGTCATCTAGAATGTATTCTAATTTAAGTGATGTAAGGAAGAGCGTAACTTTCTCTTGTCAATTGGTGAAAATTTTTCCATCAAAATGGTCGAGTGAGATTAAGTCTTGACTCATAACTTCAATAGATTGTGCCACTGTTCCTTCCATTTGAGTGGAGTAGTAATAATTTTTGCCTAAAAGTGTTGAAAATTTGTATTGGAAAGAACAAAAAAATTAATTAATTTCTGCAAGGCTCGTTCTGGGAATGCAGTCTTTTAGGCAAAATTTCTCCCAATCCGGTTGAGAATAAATTGCGAGTACACTATGGGGTTTACTGAATCTGCCTTCAAGATACATTACAATGTATGAACAGTTGTTTGATTCAAACTATATACTGTTTGATCAAACTCAGAACACTCTGAATTTGTATTCTCATAATGCCAAAATGTAGAGGACCGAGAGAGGAGAAATTAGTAATTTTCGGTGTCCAAACAGAGGCTTGGAACTCCTTTTATAGTCATTTATGTGACTGTTCTTAATAGTCACACCTCTTCATGTAGCGACTCAACAGCCGCTAGATCGTGCTTGTTTGGAGTAGCTTTGATCTAACAGTCCAGATTAGGCGTCTCATCGTAAGAGAATGGACACCCTCTACACGAACAACTACGAGTTCAACCAATGTCTTAGATCAAGTCGTTTCGAATTTTAGACATTTTGATCAGATCGTTTAATCACAATCGTCGATCTGTTTTACTTTGTCAAAACTTTAGGCTCTCACGCTCCAAGCGACGATGCACACGTGCCAAGTCAAAGTGCACAATGCCCCCTAAGTTTCCCAATCACCCTTTCGCGCGTCGCGATTGGTGGTTCTTATTTGACTATTCAACTAAGAATCTTAGTTGTCCTTTAATTGATATACCATCACTTTTTGTGGTAATCTTTCAATGTGGGACTTGAGCATTCTCATATCTTTCACACTTATTTGCTCATATTTCTTCCTAATAAAATAAAATTCAAACTAAGTTTAAAAACAAAGCACCAATTAACATAATAAGATTAACAACTAAATATTATAGGGTGTAGCTATCCCCACACCCTAAGTTCTTCCCCCACACCCTAAGACCAAATACCCTCCCCACCTTTAAAGTATAATATGATTTTCAAACATAAAATATTTTAAGCAAGATATAATTTATATTTTAAGATAAAATATAATTTTACTATCATTAGAATGAAAAAAAAAAGCAGTTTTTTAGCAAACAAAAAAACTGTTTTTAACAAAATAAAAACAGTTTTAACAAAAAAAAATTTTAACAAAATAAAAACTGTTTTATAACAACAAAGAGTTTAAAAAAAACCTCTAACAAAAAAAATTTGTTTTTAACAAAATAAAAACAATTTATAACAAAGAAACAATTTCTTTGAAAAAAAAAATTAGTTTTTAAAGAATAAAAATATTTATAAAAAAATAGTTTTTAGAAATATAAAATCACTTTAGTGAAAAAAACCAGTTTTTAACAAAAAATCAGCTTTGAAAGAATAAAAATAATTTTTCAAAAATATTTTTTTAACAAAATAAAAAACACTATTAATTTGTAGTAAGGTCTAAAATAAAAAAATATAATGGGTTAAAGTAAAAAAATCCAAATAATATCAATGTTGATGTAAAAAACTAGATCGCTCTAATTATTTAATCACAGATAAATAAATAAGACAAAGATTTTTAAAGTGGTTCGGCTAGGAATAAAGCCTACGTCCACTGTTATGTTATTGCTGAGTGTTTGTGGAATTCTTGATTACAAGTTCTCTCAAGAAATTTCGGTCCCCTTGAATGGGTTTGATACAAGGTATTTATAGCCTTGAGGCTGTACATGAAAGGTTCAATACATTAAATGATATACATATGAAAGGGTAATACATTTAATGCAGCGTGTGCGTCAAGAATATAAGTATTCAATGAATATCTGAACTGTTGATTATCTGGCAATTAATGGTACGACCGAGGTACAGCTCGGACCGCCATAGCTGCTAGCTGATCAGGAGTACCTCGGAGAACTAGAGTACCTCGGTGCGCTAGAGTACCTCGGTGCGCTGGAGTTCCTCGGTGTGCTATAATTCCTCGGTGTATCCTCGTTGCTCGGAAAGAAGCATGGTTGGTCGGGAAATGAACTTCCTCGCTGCTATCGTGCCACGTAGATTGACACGTGTCTTCGTATTATTCGTCCACATCAGCATATTAATTTTGGTATCAACAGAAGCCCCCAATGTTTCATATTTCGAACTTAGAGGAGTATGGAACATTCTTTCTCGGTATATGGCGATATTAAATAATCTTCCTGGGTTTCAGGAACATTGTATTCAAATTTCCTTCTTATTTCGCAGTTTCCGCCTTTTTTATAAGCGCTTCGATCCTTGTGCAATTTTTATCCTTTTAGCCGCCGGAAGTTCAGTAGTTTCTTTTTGGTAATCATTTCTTTCGCCGCTTCCCAATGCAAAGTATTTAAACTTCTTTGGTAACCATACCGTCGTCTACGTTTTCCATTTTCTGCATTCAAGCTTTCTATTCTCTTCTTCTCTTGTGCGTTCATCCTTGTTTCCGTTCGTTGTCAACACACCTCCTTTCTTTCTGTAAGATCTTCTTCCTTTCTTCTGTATCTCTTTTATTCAATATGGTTTATATTGTGGAGTCTGTTGAGAAATTCCGTTCTGATTTTTCCATTCCTTCGTGGGTAACTCTAGAGGTTCTTTCTGAGCCTTTAGATTACTTTCGATTGGCTGAGGGACATTGGTTCCCCAGTCTTTTTGTTGCTGAATGTGGTTTTTCCTTTCCACCAAACCCATTATGTCTTGAGTTTTGTCAATATTTTGATCTTGTTCCTGCAAAAATAGCCCCCAATTCATGGAGAATAATTAACGGGGTGCACAAATTAAATCTAACTCATGGGACTCGTATTGGGATCCCTGAAATTATGTTTTGTTATAAATGGGCCACTCTAGATAATATTTATTATTTAAAAACTAGGTATCTGAATAGGGCTCTTGTAGTTAATCTCCCTGACTCAAATAGGGATTATTTTGAGCATGGGTTGGTCATAAAAAATTGGCAACATGCGCCTTTAGCTGGGGATGAAGTATACAACGGTCCCAGATGCCCCCCATATGGCAATGGGATAGATTTATTTTTCATTTTATTTTACTTATAAACTTATGCTTTCATCATGTTTGATAAAATGTATGACCGATATTTCATTATGTATTTATTTGCAGTTGATAGCAAAAGAAAAACTCCAAAGGAATCAGAAGTGAATATTAAACATCTGAAACTTATCTGGGGTTTGCATAAGAACATTGCAGACGAACACATCAGATCTGCCTCATATTTTCTACAGTATAAGAGTTACACAACCTCTTATACTGCTCGCCCTGTTGAACCAGCTTCAACACCAGAAGGTTCATCTTCAGACTCTCATATCCCCTTATCTCAGAGAATGGGCAAGAAAAGAGCTCCTCCTGCTTTATTTGATGAAATTTCCTCTGCTGTTGGAGCCAAGAAAGGCAAAACTGATGTCCCAGAAGGGACTAAAAAAGTAGATGCTGGGTCCTCCAAAGCTGCCGAGAAGCCCCCAGTGGCCCCGAGCAAGAAAAATGCTCCTGCAGATGTAATTACAATCTCCCCGACCAAGACCTCTCTGGTTGAAGGTTCTGACCGCCCGTTGAAGAGATTGAGGAAATCATCCTTGGTTACTCCGGCTGAAACTGCCTCTTCTTTACCTGCTAGTGGTACTGATGTTCCAAACATCATTCTTCCAAGCTCTGCAATGAGCTCGGTCGTACCCGAGGTCCATGGTCTTGATGAAAGAATTCCTAGGGATACGCTGACATCCCTAGCTGCTCGTCACCTTGCTTCAGTAAGTTTCTCATAGTTATGATTTCTCTTTCTCCGAAAGCTTGCATTTTATATTGACTTCGCTATTTTTCTCATCTTTCAGCTGGTGAATTGTTTCAATAATATTGTGAAGAAGGATGAAGCTATTAAAGCTTCAAGCTCCTCGTCAGGTGTAGAGGATGCTCTGTTGGGTTTGACCCAATCTTTAAAGGAATCTCGTCAACAATATATTGACGAAAAAGCTGTTTGGGAGAAGAAATTAGCTGCGGCTGAGGCTGAGAAGGTGAAAATGGCCGAAACCTCCAAGAATTTGGAGGAGAAAGTAAAGGGTTTAGAGGTTAAACATCAAGAATATGATGGCCAGCTGAAAAAGGCAAATGAAGAGTTATCTACCTTGCAAGATATCAAGGTCAAAAAAGAGGAATTGGAGGTGAAACTCTCCTCGGAGAGATTGAGGAGAAAGGTCGCAATCAAGAAACATTTCAGTGCTGGTTGGGAGAAAGGATGGGAGAGAGGGATAGCTGCAATGACATCCCAAGTCCAATATGGGAAGTCGAAATACTTCCATGATGGCTGGGTAGCTGCTCTGCAAGAGCTGAAGATCCAAGACGATTCTGAGTTATTCCAACAACATCTTCCTGGTCCTCCTCCACCAATTGTGGAAGAAGAAGAAGATGAGCCTGCCTCAGATGAGTCTTCTATGGCTATGGGTGACCCAGTCTCTGTTTCTCAACCCTCTATCAACGAGGACATTTCTTCTATGCCCCCTCCTCCCGAGAAGATTCCTGCTGATCAAACCGTTGTTACCACCGAGCAACCGAGCTCCTCGTCCCAGCCTCCCGAGAAAGTCTTGGGGGACAAGGAAAAGGTGTGAAGTTGTTCGGTATCATTTCTATATTTCTTTACTTGTAATCGAACAATGTAATTTTTTGATGATCTAATAAAATACATCTTCGTTTCTCTTCTTTGTTGATACTCTGTCTGCTCTTATTTATTAATTCCCCCTTCACTGCATATATTCCTATCATTTGATTCACAATTAATTGAGAATCACTGAAAACAATTACTTGTCGTGCCTCCATGACTTTCTCCAAACGAAAACCTGCTATCATAGCCTCATATTCAGCCTCATTATTGGAAGCTTTGAATTGGAATCTCAAGGCATACTCCATGTCAATATCATCTGGGGTGTTTAAAACAATCCCTGCTCCACAACCAGCTGTGCAAGATGATCCATCTACATATAATCTCCATGTAGGTACCTCGTCTTCAAATTTCTTGTCTGTCAGAGTTCCTCGGCAAAATACTTGTAATTTTCTTTCATCATCCCCTGCTATCTTTCTCTTCTCCTCTGTCATCTGTTCGCACCCTTTTACCAACCTTAGTTGGTCTGGGTTTGAACATGATGATTCTTCTACATCCACAAGTCCTTTTACCAACCTTGGTTGGTTTGGACCCGTGTCTGCTGATCCTGTATCGTCCACAGGTAGGTCAGCAAGCACCTTTTGCTCCTCGGGGGTATCAGGGTATGTAAACTCTGCTATAAAATCTGCTACAGCTTGCCCCTTTAATGATGATCTGGGTTCGTACACAATATCATATTCACCGAGTTCTATTGCCCAATACATCAATCTTCCTGACTTTTCTGGCTTGTGAAGGGCTTGTCTTAATGGCATGTCGGTATACACTATGATGGTATGGGCCTGGAAGTATGGCCTCATTCTTCTACTTGCTTCAATTAATGCCAATGCCAATTTTTCCAGCTTTGGGTATCTGATCTCTGCACCTCGGAAAGCCTTACTTGTGTAATAAATTGGCTTCTGGACTCCATTCTCCAATCTGATCAACGCTGAGCTAACTGCATTTTCTGATACTGCCAAATACAAATACAGCTTCTCTCCAGTTATTGGCCTAGACAACAACGGTGGGGCTCCCAAATACTTCTTCAAATCTTTAAAGGCCTTCTCACATTCATCAGTCCACTCAAAACTTTTTCGCAGTGTTTTGAAGAACGGGAGGCATTTATCAGTTGCTCGGGATACAAATCTGTTGAGAGCTGCAACTCGTCCGGTAAGACTCTGTACTTCTTTCCTCGTCGTTGGGGATCGCAGCCCTAAAAGAGCTTTGATCTTTTCTGGATTTGCCTCAATACCTCGTTGATTGACGATGTATCCGAGGAACATTCCTTCTCGTACTCCAAAGGTACATTTTGTCGGGTTGAGCTTCATTTGGTATTTGTCCAGTTGATGAAAGGTTTGGCCTAAGTCAACTAGATGATCAGTAGCTTTCTTGCTTTTGGTGAGCATGTCGTCGACATAGACTTCCATATTGCAACTGATTTGTTCGGCAAAAACCTTGTTCATCAGCCGCTGGTACGTTGCACCTGCATTTTTTAAACCAAAAGGCATAACATTATAACAATAAGTTCCCCTTGGGGTAATAAAAGAAGTACTTTCCCTGTCTTCAGGTTTCATTTTGATCTGGTTGTAGCCAGAATAAGCGTCCATAAAGCTGAGTAGCTCATGTCCCGAGGTAGCATCCACTAATTGATCAATTCTGGGCAATGGAAAATGATCTTTTGGGCACGCCTTATTGAGATCAGTGAAATCAACACACATTCTCCATTTGTTGTTCTTCTTCTTTACCATCACCACATTTGCCAACCAATCTGGATATTTCACATCTTCAATGAATCGGGCTTTCTGGAGTTTCTCGACCTCCTCTTGTATGGCCTGGTTCTTCTCGGGACTAAACACTCTTCTTCTTTGCTTCACAGGCTTGATCTCCTTATTCACATTGAGTTCATGACATAAGAAGTTTGGCTCTATTCCTGGCATGTCTTCATGACTCCAAGCAAAAGTATTCTTCCTGTTTCTCAAGAAAGTTATCAACTCCTGTTTTATTGAAACATCCAACGACGATCCTATCTGAGTTACTCGTTCAGGATGCTCGTCGTCCAGGATAACAATTTCTGTAGATTCCACCACCTGCCCTTTTACGAGTTGAGATTCATCCCTAGGGTCAAGAGTTTTAATTTCTGTACCTTCCTCCACTTGGTAAGTAGTAGTCTTTTTCTTTGACTCTCCAAGTTCTTCTTGCTCGGCAGACGAATAATAGCATTCCCGAGCTACTTTTTGATCACCTTTCATAATTCCAACTCCAAAATTCGTTGGGAATTTCAAACACTGATGTACTGTAGATGGAACTGCCTCGAACTTCTTCAATCCAACTCTTCCCATGATGATGTTGTAGGCTGACTGCACATTCTTATCCATCACAAAGAAACGTATTCTTTCTGTTCGACAAGCAGGCCAAGTTTCGATGAGTATATCCAACTTGATCGTCCCAAGTGGAAAAACTTTCTCGCCAGCAAAACCCAGAAGGGGTCTGTGATAAGGTTCCAATTGAGATAATTTTAAATTCAAGCTATCGAAGCATGAATAGTACATGATGTCTGCCGAACTACCATTGTCTACTAACACCCTTGAAATGACCACATCCTTCATCCTCATTTTGATCACCAAAGGATCATCATGAGGGTAAAGAACACCTGCCAGGTCGTTTTTTGAAAAACCAATCACTAACTTCTCTTTGTTCACCTTCCTCGGACGATCATCCTCGGCTAGATTTATTCGCTGAATATATGAACAAGCTTGAGCCTCTCCGAGGTAAGCTTTTCTTTCTGCAGTAAGGTCTCCTCCTCCTGCATCTCCTCCTGTAATAACATTACAATCAAATGACCCAAAACGTATGGAAAATACCTCTCGTTCAGGCTTCCTCGGCTTCTTGGGAAGATCAGGGTCATCATCTAGATCATCTTCATGGTCCCTCTTCTTTTTCTCCTCTGCACGACGAGGAGATCTAGATCTCTCTCTAGTTCTGTCATCATTCTTCCTTTCACCTCGGCGATCTACATACTTTGACAACTTTCCTCTTCGGATGAGTGTTTCAATCTCGTTCTGAAGGGCTATGCAATTTTTTGTCATATGGCCATGATCTTTGTGAAACTCGCAATATTTGGCCTTATTCCTCAGATCGGGATTTGTCTTCAGTTTCTCTGGCCACTTGATTTCCTCGCTATTCCTGATTTCTTCCAAAACATGATTAATACCCATTTTCAATGGAGTATAATTATCATACTTCTTTAGGACTTCCAAGGCCATCCTGTTATTCCTGGGATGCTTGTCACCACCATTACCTTTCTGATCTTTTTTCTTAGACTTGTCAACCTCCACCTTGATTTCTTTATCCATATTCTTCTTCGCAGCCATAGCCTCCTCGGCATTCATGATTTTGGCCGCTTTAGCCATTAACTCCGACATAGTTTTAGGTGGATCTTTGGCCAAAGTATAGTACAGCTTATTAGGCAGCAAACCACTCATCAAAGCAGTGATCGCTGTCTTTTCTTCATAATCTACGACTTCCAACTTCTCGTTATTAAAACGAGTTATGTAATCTCTAGTACTTTCACCTGATTTTTGTCTAACACTTAACAAGTGTGCTACTCGTTTTATCGGCTTCGCCCCAAAGCAAAAATTGCCAATGAACAATTCGGCTAATTGAATAAAAGTTGAAATCTTACCCCGAGGAAGATTGTTATACCATATCTGTGCAGATCCGGTAAGAGTTCCCGAGAATGCCCTACACCACATCTCGTCGGGTACGGCATAGATGTCAGCAGCAGCTTGGTATTGTTCTATATGAAGTACAGGATCTGTCTTTCCGTCGTACTTAGGGGTCACTACTGGTGCTTTGAATTTCGATGGTGTAGGAAAATCCACAATGTCTTGCACAAAAGGTGTCCCTTGAACAAAAGTTCTCTGTAAGGGGTTTCTTGCTTTAGCCATTTCGCCCAGTCTATCCTCCAACCGCTGAATGGAACCTTTCCATGCTTCATTTCCTTCCTCAGGCCGCTTAGTCCGAGCAACTGAGTGTTCTGACGTAGCTTCCTGAGATTTATCTCGACGAGTAGCTGGTCGTGATTGTGCTGATCCTTCTCTCAAACCTGATGGTGGCCGAAAACTTTTCGACGGAGCTCTAGGTGGATTCATATTCCTCCTTGGTCCTAATCGACTGAAAGGAGACGCCCTGCTTAATCTTTCCAAAGCGCTGGTTCTTTCCGGAGAGAGTGTGACACGTTGATCTGTATCCGTAGCCCGTATCGATGATGTTCGCCCAGGTTGATACGTAGAATCAGTAAACTCCCCATTGCGATATGACCCAGTACGTCTGGATTGTGATTGCCCACGACCACTCCTATACCCTGAATAGGTAGGTGCACCGCCTTGAAGAGTTTGAATGAGTTGCCTCACAGATTCTTGCATGGCGGTTTGTCCTTGAGCCAGATTTGTCATAATTCCAGCCAGATCTGGAGGTGCAGATGGATTTGGAAGATTTCCAGTATTTCCAGCATTTCGATTACTGGATTCGGGATTATCTGCCATTGATAACAAATGATTTTTGGTGAAAAACGATTGCAACAGTCGTTCCCACAGACGGCGCCAATCTGTTGATGTAAAAACTAGATCGCTCTAATTATTTAATCACAGATAAATAAATAAGACAAAGATTTTTAAAGTGGTTCGGCTAGGAATAAAGCCTACGTCCACTGTTATGTTATTGCTGAGTGTTTGTGGAATTCTTGATTACAAGTTCTCTCAAGAAATTCCGGTCCCCTTGAATGGGTTTGATACAAGGTATTTATAGCCTTGAAGCTGTACATGAAAGGTTCAATACATTAAATGATATACATATGAAAGGGTAATACATTTAATGCAGCGTGTGCGTCAAGAATATAAGTATTCAATGAATATCTGAACTGTTGATTATCTGGCAATTAATGGTACGACCGAGGTGCAGCTCGGACCGCCATAGCTGCTAGCTGATCAGGAGTACCTCGGAGAACTAGAGTACCTCGGTGCGCTAGAGTACCTCGGTGCGCTAGAGTTCCTCGGTGTGCTATAATTCCTCGGTGTATCCTCGTTGCTCGGAAAGAAGCATGGTTGGTCGGGAAATGAACTTCCTCGCTGCTATCGTGCCACGTAGATTGACACGTGTCTTCGTATTATTCGTCCACATCAGCATATTAATTTTGGTATCAACAATCAATAACAACAATAATTGTAATAATTATAGCAATAACCATAAATGTACCACACAATGCTTTTAAAACCTATTTTTTTCTTCACTGAAGTATTTTTATTTTTCTAAAAAGATGTTTTTTTAATATTTCTTTGTTATATAAACTATTTTTTATTTTGTTAAAAACTGTTTTGTTTTGTTAGAAATTATTTTTTTTAATGATTTTTTTTGGTTTTTTTATCAATTAGTCCAATTTACTAAGTTTGTAGTTCAATAGGTCATAATATTTCTTTTTCTCCATCAGGTTCCTGAAAAAAGATTTTGGTTCCAACAAATCCTGTTTGTAAATATATAGTAATATTCACTATATATACAAATAGGACCTATTGAAGAAAAAATGGTGTGATAGAACATATTAGAAAATATTTCATGTAAACGGGACTTATTTTGCAAGCTCCCATTTTTTTTTTGTTATAAACAGTTTTTATTTTGTTAAAAAAAATCGTTAAAACTATTTTTATTGGGGATCTTCCTATTAAGTCCTATTTACATGAGACATTTCCTAATAGATCATATCGCAATATTTTTTTCCTAATAGGTCCTATTTGTACATATAGTGAATATTCAATGTATCTTTACAAATAGGATATATTGGAACAAAAATATTTTTTCATGGGACCTGATGGAGCAAAAAAAATGTTAGGACCTATTGAACTACATACTTAATAAACGGGACTAATTGGAAAAAATTTCATTTTTATTTTGTTAAAAAATATTTTATTTTCAAAAACTGTTTTTTTGTTGTTAAAAAGCTGTTTTTTTCATTATAAGCTTTTTTTAACCCCGAAAAACTTTTTTTTATGATTTTTCAAAAATAGAAATTGTTTTTTGTTATAAAAAGTTTTTACTTTGTTACAAGTAGTCTAATTAAAATAATTAGTAATGTGTTAAAGTAAAAAATCGAATTAATAATAATAATAAGAAGAAGAAGAATAAGAATAAGAATAAGAATAATAATAAAATTATATTTTATCTTAAAGTGTACATTTTATCTTACTTAAAATATTTTATGTTTCAAAATCATATTATATTTTAAAGGTGGGGAGAGTATTTTGATCTTAGGGTTTGGAGGAGGGTGTGGGAGAGGAACTTTGGTGTGGGGATAACCACACTCATATTACATTATATTTAAATATTGAAATTTATCCACCATTTTTAAGTGGTATGAGGCAATGATATTGATTAACAAATTTCTTAAATCTTTATAATCATTAGTAACCATTGCCACTAAATTAGACGGGCTAGACACCATTAACACCTTCATTGGACACCAAATTGTCACTATATGACCTGGCCTAATGTCAGTATCGGTGGCCTTTCGAAATGATCGGAAGGCATGGATGGATTCATTGCGAGAGAATAAACACCCCGTGACCAATAAAAATCAAGGGAATGAATTGAAAAAATTGAAAAAACAAATAAAGAGAAACAGTATTGGGGGCTCTAGAGAATTTTTAAACTGTGGGGAAGTTTTGTACAGTGCAAGTGACAAAAAGAGAATTGGTTTTAGTGGGATTTGGTGATGAATGTTTATGGATCTATAGGGTTAATGATACTTCTTCTTTTTCTGTGTATGACGTTGGAACATATCAACCACTTTGTGTACCTCCACTAAGAGAAGTCCACAAAGATCAACAACTTAATCACTTATTGTTGGGCACATTTCTTGATAAAAGGGGAAACTTTTAGGTAGTTGGCTCTTTTGGACTACTCAATCCCCAATAGTTTGGGGGTTTGAAAAAAACATCAATTAATATTCTGCAACTGTGCCATTTGTTTGAGTGACAATTCCAGTATTAAGGTTGTGCTTAAAATTGCTTCATATTTCAAAATTGAGTAATTTTATAGTGACAGTTTATTGAGAAAAAGGTTACTAAAACAATGAAATGTTTTTCATCATTAGTTTATAATTCGCTTACTCATATTTAATACAATTTAATTGATCAAGAGATTAAGGATGCATTATTGTGTCAATATAGAATTATTATTCTGTACTAGCATATAAACCGCGTAATGTGCGGACGCATATAAAAAAAAATCTTATCATATTTTGATACATATATATGGTCAAGAACGTAGTTTTATCGATGTGGTACTTTTAAATGTCATACGAACATGTCTAAATTGATATAAGCCTGACCGAACATGACTAAATTGATATAAGCAAAAGTTACTAAAAAACTATTTATACTTAAATAAAAGTATAACAAAACACGTTTTTTAAAACTTTTTTGAAAAATAGTATATATTTAATGCCTTTTTAACAGTTTATATAGAAAGGGACTTTTTTAACCTTTTTATAAATAAAAAACAGTTTGTATATTAACAGTTTATTTTAATATCTTTTTAACAGTTTATATAGATATGGAATTTTTTAATCTTTTTATAAATAAAAAACAGTTTATATATTAACATTTTATTTGAAAAAAATTAGTTTAAAGAAAAATTTAAAATATATTTTTACAGTTTTTATCTATTAAAAACTGTTTATATATAAAAAAAAAGCTGTTTATATATAAAAAAAAAGTTTAACAAAGCACGTTTTTAACGTTTTAAAAAAATAGTACATATTTAAAACATTTTTAATAGTTTATATAGAAATTTTTTTTAACTTTTTTATTTAAAAAAAACAGTTTTAAAAACATTTAAACATTTTTGTAATATTTTTATATACAAAAACTGTTATTAACGAAAAAATGTTATAGTATAAAAATATCATTCTTTTTTAATATACTAGGTGTGCCCACGTGCTTTGCACGCGCGATTAAATCCAAATATTCAATTTAAACATTAAAAGTAAGAAATAATGTATTATAAGTAGAAATATCCATTACCATTCATTTTTTCTAACATATTTCACAAAATTCATTTGCCTAGTAGCCTATTTCAATGAGATGACTTTACATTTACTGAAATCTAGGCAGACATTGAAAATGTGGAGAAATAGTTGGAGAAGAAATGAATGAATCTACGTTAATGTACTTGCGTATAAAATATTTCTGTCTCTCTTAAAATTCCGTGTGATCAAAGAGGTTTGGACTCCTGCAAGTCACTACGTCCATTGACAAATTTTATTATGGATTATTGTTGCATGTCCCATAATAAGTACGCTATGTTATTCATTTTTAAAAATTTCAATTAGAATTAACATAATCCAAAAAAAGTTGTCTATATGATAAGCATAATCTTAATGTTAAAGCACATTAGGATTAACATTAAATTGGTCAATAAATTCCTAATGCTTTTTTTATAGGATCAAATATCAAAAAGTTCCTCAAACATTTTTTAATACACATTTAGTCCAAACTTTTTATTTTGTACCAAAAAGTCTTTTATTCTCTTATCTTTAAAGGTTCACGCCAACGACATGGTAAAACTTTTTTGGCATGATGAATGACTTTTTTGTGCAAAATAAAAAGACTTGAACTAAACGTGTGTTTAAAAAAGTCTGAGGAACTATTTGGTATATGTTCATTTTTTATAAGCATAATTTAAGTACTACAAAGTGAACATATTAGAAAAAAAGAAAGTAAAGAAACATGAATTCTTTAAACTTGACTTCGAGGAAGTGCACAATTCAAGAGAAAAATCCCAATTGTATAATGGACAAACCAACCAAAGTTCAATACTAAATTTGTCATGAAAACTAAGAAAATTCATGAAAATGTTTCAAATTAATATATCATATATATTTAAACCTAATGCATATATAAGAAACTTTTAAAAGTAAATTTGAATCAGGATATATAAAAAAACGTTAGTAAGATATTTAATTCAGAGCCTACTCCATGATACTGTGTCAATCAAAGGTTGACCTAATCAAATCAAAATGAGAAACTTTACCTGAACCGCATGTGTAGCCCGCCTAGCGACCGCATGCAC
This sequence comes from Sambucus nigra, assembly GCA_949130495.1. NCBI lineage: Eukaryota > Viridiplantae > Streptophyta > Magnoliopsida > Dipsacales > Adoxaceae > Sambucus > Sambucus nigra. Next base: position 576,730,940 of record OX422209.1, read on the forward strand.
CTTTTTTTTTTAAGCTTCTGACTTTTTAAGTTTTTAACTTTTAATATTAAAATAGGTTTTATATTTAAAAAAAACAGCTATTATACTTTGAAAAAAAAACAGTTTTTCAATTATTATTTTTTTAATTAAAATCAAACAGTTTTTTTAATTAAAAGTAAACAGTTTTTTTATTAAAATTAAAAAATAAATTTTCATAACAAAAAATATGTTTACTGAAATAATATCGTGATTGATTAAAAAAAATTATATAATCAATCGCGATACCATTTCAATCGCGATACATTCCCGGATCCACAGTCCAGAAATTTGGGTCCACGACAGTGGCACTAATCAATCGCGATACCATTTCAATAGTTATAATTTTTTTTATTAAACATGATTTTTAATAAAAAAAAAGTTATTTTCACCCGGATTTACAGTCCGGGAATTTGGTCCGCGCCAACAACACTAACCAATCGCGACGATGATGTGAGTTCGCGTCGGCGGCACTAACCAATCGCGACGATGATATGGGTCCGCGCCAGCGGCACTAACCAATCTCGACGATTAATTAGTGTCGCGCCATCGACACTAATTAATCGCGATATTTTATGGATCCGCACCAGTGGCACTAATCAATCGCGATATTATGTCAAAAACATAATTTTTTTTATTTATAAAAAAAATATTAAATTTAATAAAAAAAATTACTTTCAATAAAAAAAATAGTTTTTTATGTTAATAGAAAAAACTGTTTTTCTATATGAAAAACTATTTTTTTATATCAATTGTTAAACACAAAAGAATAAAAAAAAAATATTGCGATTAATTAGTGCCACTAGTGCGGACTCACATTTTCGGACCAAAATCATTTGTTGAATGTGGGTCCGCGCCAGCGACACTAATTAATCGCAATATTTTATTAAAAAAATATCGCGATTAATTAGTGCCGTTGGCGCGAACCCACATTTCCGAACCAAAATTATTTGTTTAATGTGAGTCCGCGCCAGCGGCACTAATTAATTGCAATATTTTATTAATAAGAAAACTGTTTTTTTATATATAAAAACTATTTTTTTTTTAATTTTATAAAAGACTTTTTTTTTAAATTTAAAAAAAATGTTGTTTTTATATATAGAAAACTGTTAAAAACAAAAGAACAGAAGAAATAAAAAAAAAAGGTAAAGGACAAAAATGCGGTCCCTGTGCGGTTCATGTAGAACCGCTCAATCAAAATAAACGTACAAAGCGAAATCGTCATTGACAATCTAAATTATCCAAGGCATATACAATATCAGTAAAAGTAATGATGAAAATTTAAAAATTAAATAAAGAAATTGAATTATTAAAATATTATAAACAACCTCTGGTCATCTCCACCATCAACATATGCATCCCAACAAAGAAAACATACATACATTAGAAACCTAAAAATTCACATAAAGAATAAATTAGAGAAGCAAATAATGGACAAATATATCATGCAAAAAAAGAAAAAAGAGGCTCCAAATGTGCCCATTCTTTTCTCCATTTTCCTGTTGGAGAAATTGAAATTAAAAAAAAAAAGATTAATCATCATGATAGACTTTCCAGATTTGCATATTAAAAGCAAAAATTAGCAAAATTGGAAACCAACATATATGGCCTAAATATCTACATAAAATGTATATTGAGAAACCCAAAGTCATATATCAATAGAAGTCGCAATCATCTAGACACGTATCCCTTAAACACAAAAAATCAAGAATTACTAAAGATCAAAATCATTAAAAATAAACGTAGATGTAAATGGGGCAGGTGTTTGAATTGGGGAATCTAAAGCCTCACATAAGGCTTGTTTAGCCATGAGGATATCTGTTTGAATCCTTCTTTTCCGCTGACCCTTAGAGAGTGTGTTGGGTACCTTGATTCGTATTTTCATCATGGCCTTGAAGCTTTTTCATCTTCTTCTTCAGATGGGTATTCCAATAATTCTAATAATATAAAACTATCAACACATCACAAAATCAATTTATTGGAATTTAAAAAATTATTAGTTATATCAAACCCTCATCATAAAATCCTTCTATATATAGCAGATTATTTAGTAACTGTTAAAAGAAGAGATTGGAGATGGATAATCGTCTTTTTCTCTATATATTGTTGGAGATTTTATAAAATAAGTGAGTAAGAGTTTTGGAAAATGTACAAAGCTAAGTGTCACCATTAAACTATAAAAGGAGTGGGCAACCTTTGAGTCCCACAATGAAAAAATATTAAGAATTTTTGCATTTAATAAGTACAAATGGAAGATGAAGAATTAAATCATCTATCATTTAAGAGGTTATTCAAGATACCTCAATACGGTGCGAAGCACCGTACGCACACGCACACGCGCGCGCGCGGGTGCTGGGCAATGGGCTGTAGAGGCACACTTTGCACTTCGCACGCCGCGTGTCCACAGTGGTAGCGGGTTGCCGGGATTCGTCCGGATCGCGGTAGCTCGGGCGCGGTCACTTTTTGGTTAACCGGTGCAAAACCGATTCGGTAATTAATTGTACATGTTCGGAAATGACTTAAGACTGTTGGTAATTAACAGTCATACCATTTCGGAATTGACTTAAGACTGTTAATCCAACCGTCACGACTCTTGAAGACAAGGCTTTTCATTATCTATAAATAAAGGCTGCCTAAAACGAAATTACATTGATAACAAAAACCCAGTTTCAGATTTCCAAACCCTGCTATTACTCTCTTACAATTTCCAGGAGATACAAATTCTCTTATTCTGTTTTGTGCACAGAAACAGAATAAGAACTTGATTGACTGTTCTTCGCTGCTGCATCCAAGCGCTGTCTTCAGACATACAATTTACAGACAATGCAATTGCTTCATTGTATCTTGAGTACGGATTTGCTGATTCCCGTTTGTATACCGAAGTTATTCGTGTGGGGCAAATACTGTATTTAGGAAAGTGACATCACGCCTTGAAGATTCATAAAGTTACATTGTTGTATTAAAGTTGACATTGTTGTGATACAATAAAGAGTTCTCTTTCTGTATTTGCTACATAATTTCCAACAATCTAAATACAGTAATTTTAGAAATGGCCGACTCTTCCAAATCACTTCGACAAATAACAGAAGGCTTTGTCAAATTGGACCGTTTTGATGGTGGTAATTTTCTGCGTTGGCAGAAAAAGGTTCATTTTCTTCTAACAACATTGAAGATTGTATATGTCTTGTCACAATCGAAACCAAATGAAGATGAAGATGAAACCGTGGAACAGACTTGGCAACGCACAAAATGGGAGACCGATGATTACTTGTGTCGTGGTCACATTCTCAATGCACTTGCTGACAATTTGTTCGACTTGTACCAAAATGTTGGGACTGCAAAAACTTTGTGGGAAACGTTGGAGATCAAATATCTTATGGAAGACGCTACAAGTAAGAAGTTCCTTATCGGTCAGTTTTTAAGCTTTAAAATGCATGATAATAGGCCTGTGCTAGAACAATTTCATGACATCCAAAGCATCATAAATCATTGCAAACTGAAAATATTAAATATGGATGATAATGTAATTATTGCTGCCATAATTGAAAAACTTCCTCCTTCTTGGAAAGATTATAAGAAAGAACTCAAACACAAAAAGGAGGATCTTTTACTTGAAGAATTAGAGACTCATTTAAGAATTGAACAAGAGTCTCGAATTCTAGATGGTAAAGAGGAACAAGAAAATTCTGTTTCTAAGGCCATGTGGTGGAGGGAGGAAAGGAGCAAAAATATGGCAATCATGGAAAAAATAACAAGCGGAAGAATTTTTCAAATAATTCTAAAGCAAACAAAAAGAAGAAAGGAAATTGTTTTGATCGCAACAAACCAGGTCACTTCAAGAAGGATTGTCGTGAGTTCAAGAAACTAAAGGAAAAGGGAGGGACATCAGATACAAAGCAAAAATTTGCTGCTATGATATTCGAGGCTAATATGCTTGGAGAAGACAGCTCTTGGTGGGTTGATTCTGGTGCCACAATGCATGTTTGTAAGGACAAGAACTTGTTCTCTATCTATGAAACAGTGGAAGGAGATGTTCTTTATATGGGAAATTCATCTACTGCTGCGGTTAAATGCAAAGGGACAGTGGATCTCAAATTCACTTCTGAAAAAATCCTTAGCCTCACTAATGTTTTTCATGTTCCTGATGTTAGGAAAAATTTAGTTTCTGGAAGTCTTCTTAACAAATTTGGCTTTAAGCTTGTATTCGAGTCAGACAAATTTATTCTGACTAAGAATGGTACCTTTGTAGGCAAAGGATATTTGTATGAGGGCATGTTTAAGCTCAATATCAATGAAAAAGATTCTTCTGCTTATATCGTTGATTGTCTTTCATTATGGCATAGTCGTTTAGGACATGTTAATACAAAGAAAATGCATTTCATGGTTAATTCATGTTTAATTCCTAAATATGAGAATGATATGAATGAAAAGTGTAAAATATGCATGCAAACAAAAATAACAAGATTGCCTTTTCCAAAAATAGAAAGAACTACATCATTGTTGCAATTAGTACATAGTGATGTTTGTGATTTGCATGGAACACCTACTAGAGGTGGTAGTAAATATTTTGCTACATTTATCGATGACTTTTCAAAATATTGTTACGTATATCTTTTAAACTCCAAGGATGATGTGCTTAATAGATTTAAGACATATAAAAATGAAGTTGAAAATCAATGTGATACTAAATAAAATGTCTTAGATCTGATAGAGGTGGTGAATATCACTTTCCTCAATTTTGTGAAGATAAGGGAATTATACATGAAGTTACTGCACCTTATACACCACAACAAAATGGAGTAGCAGAAAGAAAAAATAGAACACTAACTGAAAAGGTTAACGCTAAGCTTTCTTATTCTGGTTTAAGTAAAAGGTTTTGGGGAAAGCACTTTTAACTGCGTGTCATATTCTGAATAGGATACGTCTTAAAGATAATAAGAAAACTCCTTACGAATTATGGAAGAATAGAAAACCCAATTTAGGTTATCTTAAAGTTTGGGGTTGTAGAGCTATTGTAAGACTACCTGAAACTAAGAGAAAGAAATTAGGAAGCAAAGGTGTTGAGTGTATTTTCATAGGTTATGCATAACATAGTAAAGCTTATAGATTTTTGGTTAGTGAACCTAATGATTCTGTTGAGGTAAATACAATAATTGAATCGAGAGATGCAATTTTTTATGAACAAAGGTTTTCTTCTATTCCTAAAATTAATAATGAAAAAGAAGTTAGCACTCCTTCACAATTATCTGATACTCCACCAGTGGAACAAGAAGAGGTTAGAAAAAGTAAGAGACCTAGGAAAGAAAAAAGCTTTGGTCTCGACTTTGTAGTCTACCTTGTTGAAGGAACAAGAGACACATCTTGTAATAAATATGCTTTGACTCATAGCATTGAAACAGAATCACAAACTTGTAGTGAGGCAATTAAGTCTGTAGATTCAGCATTTTTGAAAGAAGAAATAAATGATGGAATGGATTCAATCTTGGGAAATAAAACTTGGAAGTTAGTAGATTTACCTCCCGGGTCAAACCCATTAAGTGTAGATGGATTTTTAAAAAGAAAATGAAAATAGATGGAACAATTGATAAATTCAAGGCTAGATTGGTTGCTAAAGGTTTTACACAAAAAGAAGGAATTGATTATTTTGATACCTATGCACCTGTTGCTAGAACCTCCACTATTAGAATTTTAATTGCATTAGCATCTATATATAATTTTGAGATTCATCAAATGGATGTGAAAACTGCCTTTTTAAATGGTGACTTTGAAGAAGAAATTTATATGGAACAACTTGAAGGGTTTGTTATACCTGGACAAGAAAATAAAGTATGTAAACTTACTAAGTCCTTATATGGCCTAAAACAAGCACCTAAACAATGGCATGAAAAATTTGATAGAGTCATTATTTCTTATGGTTTAAAATTCATGAATCTGATAAGTCTGTTTATAGTAAATTTGCTAATGGTAAAGGTGTGATCATTTGTTTATATGTAGATGACATGTTAATTCTTGGTACTCATTTAGAAAGCATTAATAGTACAAAAAGTTTTTGTCTTTTAAATTTGATATGAAAGATATGGGTGTAGCTGATGTCATATTAGGAATGAGAATAATAAGGAAAGATAAAAATATAATTCTCACTCAATCTCATTATGTTGAGAAAATTTTAAAGAAATTTAATCAGTTTGATTGCACACCTGTTAGTACACCTTTTGAACCACAGCTAAAGATGATCCCTAATACTGGTAGAGCTATTTCACAATTGGTATATGCACGAGTAATTGGTAGTTTAATGTATGCCATGACATGTACTCGACCTGATATTGCGTATGCTGTTGGTAAATTAAGTAGATATACTAGTAATCCAAGTTTATTGCATTGGCATGCTGTCAATAGAATATTAAAATATTTAAAAGGAACTATGGACTATGGTATATACTATAGTGGATATCCTTCAGTGTTAGAAGGGTTTTCTGATGCTAGTTGGATAACTGAGCGGGAGGATCATTCCTCAACAAGTGGATGGATTTTCACTCTTGATGGAGGAGCTGTTTCTTGGGGATAAAAGAAACAAACTTGTATAGCTGATTCTACTATGGCAGCTGAGTTTGTAGCATTAGCTGCAACTAGTAAAGAGGCAGAATGGTTAAGGAATTTATTAATTGAAATTCTAGTTTGGCCAAAAGAAATGCCTCCAATATCTATACATTGTGATAGTGAGTCTACACTTTCCAGAGCTTATAGTAAAGTGTACAATGGAAAATCTAGACATATTGGCCTGAGACATAGTTATGTCAGACAAATGATTACAGATAGTGTAATCACAGTGGATTATTTAAAATCAAGTCAAAATTTAGCTGATCCTTTTACAAAAGTTCTTGCAAGAGGACTGGTGTCTAAGACATCAATAGGGATGGGACTAAAGTCCATTAATAATAATCACTCTTGATGGAAACTCAACTTGAAACTTGATATATTCAAGTCTCAAGTTCAATGATTAAAGTACATCATACGACGTGATTGTAAGCACTATAAAATTTAACATCCCAAGGATAAGTGCTTAGAACATGTAATGAATAATGAAAGAGGATGAGTTTAACCTTAATAGATTTATGGTGTTTTAAGTTACATGGACACCTATGATAATCTACCTATATGAGTGTGGAAGTGGCGCCGCTTCCTATGAGAACTGGGCTTGACTCTAAAGCAGTCATGAAATCAAGGTACAAACACATGGCCTAATACATGTGTCGGCTTATATGGATAATCCGTGACTAAAAGATTTGTGTGTGAAGACAAATCCGGCTGATCAATATGGATTTATAGTTCAAAGACAAGTCTACTATACTTTCATGGTTAGCCTTGACGAACCTTCACAGGGTATTGGTTCAAGTCGTGAGACACCATTGCTTATACACAGTCTTAGAGACAATCAAAGATTTACAAAACTTATTTTAAAAATGGTGGAGGAATGTTGGAGATTTTATAAAATAAGTGAGTAAGATTTTTGGGTGTAAGAGCTTAAAGAGCTTGTCCCACATTGGAAGTGTGTGGAAGAGGTGGGAAGATAACCCAAATATAAAAGGGGATAGTGTCCCACATTGGAAAATGTACAAAGCTAAGTGTCACCCCTAAGCTATAAAAGGAGTGGGCAACCTTTAAGTCCCACATTGGAAAAATATTAAGAGTTTTTGCACTTAATAAGTACAAATGGAAGATGAAGAGTTAATTCATCTAGCATTTAAGAGGCTATTCATGAGACATCAATACGGTGCGAAGCACCGTACGCACACGCACACGTGCGCGCGCGCGTGCGGGTGCGGGACAGTGGGCTGTAGTGGCGCACTTTGCACGCCGCGTGTCCGCAGTGGTAGCAAGTTGCCGGGATTCGTCTGGGTCAGATCGCGGTAGCTCGGGTGCGATCACTTTTTGGCTGACCCGTGCAAAACCAATTCGGTAATTAATTGTACATGTTCGGAAATGATTTAAGACTGTTGGTAATTAACAGTCATACCATTTCGAAATTGACTTAAGACTGTTAATCCAACAGTCATGAATCTTGAATAAAAAGCTTTTCATTATCTATAAATAAAGGCTGCCTAAAACGAAATTACATTGATAACAAAAACCCAGTTTCAGATTTCCAAACCCTTCTATTACTCTCTTACAATTTTCAGGAGATACAAATTCTCTTATTCTGTTTTGTGCACAGAAACATAATAAGAACTTGATTGACTATTCTTCGCTACTGCATCCAAGGGCTACCTTCATACATACAATTTGCAGACAGTGCAATTGCTTCATTGTATCTTGAGTACGGATTTGCTGATTCCCGTTTGTATACCGAAGTTATTCGTGTGGGGTAAATACTGTATTTAGGAAAGTGACATCACGCCTTGAAGATTTATAAAGTTATATTGTTGTATTAAAGTTGACATTGTTGTGATACAATAAAGAGTTTTATTTCTGTATTTGCTACTTAATTTCCAACATTCTAAATACAGTAATTTTAAAAATGGTCGACTCTTCTAAATCACTTTGGCAAATAACATAAGGCTTTGTCAAGTTGGACCGTTTTGATGGTGGTAATTTTCTGCGTTGGCAGAAAAAGGTTCATTTTCTTCTAACAACATTGAAGATTGTATATGTCTTGTCATAATCGAAATCAAATGAAGATGAAGATGAAACCGTGGAATAGACTAGGCAACGCACAAAATGGGATATCGATTATTACTTGTGTCGTGGTCACATTCTCAATGCACTTGCTGACAATTTGTTCGACTTGTACCAAAATGTTGGGACTGCAAAAAATTTATGGGAAACATTGGAGACCAAATATCTTACGGAAGACGCTACAAGTAAGAAGTTCCTTATCGGTCAGTTTTTAAGCTTTAAAATGCATGATAATAGGCATGTACTAGAACAATTTCATGACATCCAACGCATCATAAATCATTGCAAACTGAAAAAATTAAATATGGATGATAATGTAATTGTTGCTGCCATAATTGAAAAACTTCCTCCTTCTTAGAAAGATTCTAAGAAAGAACTCAAACACAAAAAGGAGGATCTTTCACTTGAAGAATTAGAGACTCATTTAAGAATTGAACAAGAGTCTCTAATTCTAGATGGTAAAGAGGAACAGGAAAATCCTGTTTCTAAGGTCCATGTGGTGGAGGAAGGAAAGGAGCAAAAATATGGCAATCATGGAAAAAATAACAAGCGAAAGAATTTTTCAAATAATTCTAAAGCAAACAAAAAGAAGAAAAGAAATTGTTTTCATTGCAACAAACCAGGTCACTTAGAGAAGGATTGTCGTGAGTTCAAGAAACTAAAGGAAAAGGGAGGGACATCATACCCAAAGGAAAAATTTGCTGCTATGATATCCGAGGCTAATATGCTTGGAGAAGACAACTCTTGGTGGGTTGATTCTGGTGCCACAAAGCATGTTTGCAAGGACAAGAACTTGTTCTCTGTCTATGAAATAGTGGAAGGAGATGTTCTCTATATGGGAAATTCATCTACTGCTGCGGTTAAAGGCAAAGGGACAGTGGATCTCGAATTCACTTCCATAAAATCCTTAGCCTCACTAATGTTTTTCATGTTCCTGATGTTAGGAAAAATTTAGTTTCTGGAAGTCTTCTTAACAAATTTGGCTTTAAGCTTGTATTTGAGTCAGAAAAATTTATTCTGACTAAGAATGGTACCTTTATAGGCAAAGTATATTTGTATGAGGGCATGTTTAAGCTCAATATCAATGAAAAAGATTCTTCTGCTTATATCGTTGATTGTCTTTCATTATGGTATAGTCGTTTAGGACATGTTAATACAAAGAAAATGCATTTCATGGTTAATTTAAATTTAATTCCTAAATATGAGAATGATATGAATGAAAAGTGTAAAATATGCATGCAAACAAAAATAACAAGATTGCCTTTTCCAGAAATAAAAAAAACTACATCTTTGTTGCAATTAGTACATAGTGATGTTTGTGATTTGCATGGAACACCTACAAGAGGTGGTGGTAAATATTTTGCTACATTTATCGATCACTTTTCAAAATATTGTTACGTATATCTTTTAAACTCTAAGGATGATGTGCTTAATAGATTTAAGACATGCAAAAATGAAGTTGAAAATCAATGTGATACTAAAAAAAATGTCTTAGATCTGATTGAGGTGGTGAATATCACTTTCCTCAATTTTGTGAAGATATGAGAATTATACATGAAGTTACTACACCTTATACACCACAACAAAATGGAGTAGTAGAAAGAAAAAATAGAACACTAACTGAAATGGTTAACGCTATGCTTTCTTATTCTGGTTTAAGTAAAAGGTTTTGGGGAGAAGCACTTTTAACTATGTGTCATATTCTGAATAGGATACCCGTTAAAGATAATAAGAAAACTCCTTACGAATTATGGAAGAATAGAAAACCTAATTTAGGTTATCTTAAAGTTTGGGGTTGTATAGCTATTGCAAGACTACCTGAAACTAAGAGAAAGAAATTATGAAGCAAAGGTGTTGAGTGTATTTTCATAGGTTATGCATAACATAGTAAAGCTTATAGATTTTTGGTTAGTGAACCTAATGATTCTGTTGAGGTAAATACAATAATTGAATCGAGAGATGCAATTTTTTATGAACAAAGATTTTCTTCTATTCCTAGAATTAATAATGAAAAAGAAGTTAGCACTCCTTCACAATTATCTGATACTCCACTAGTGGAACAAGAAGAGGTTAGAAAAAGTAAGAGATATAGGAAAGAAAAAAGCTTTGGTCCCGACTTTGTAGTCTATCTTATTGAAGGAACTAGAGACACATCTTGTAATAAATATGCTTTGACTCTTAGCGTTGAAACAGACTCACAAACTTATAGTGAGGCAACTAAGTCTGTAGATTCAACATTTTTGAAAGAAGCTATAAATGATGAAATGGATTCAATCTTGGGAAATAAAACTTGGAAGTTAGTAGATTTACCTCCTGGGTCTAAACCCATTAAGTGTAGATGGATTTTTAAAAAGAAAATGAAAATAGATGGAACAATTGATAAATTCAAGGCTAGGTTGGTTGCTAAAGGTTTTACACAAAAAGAAGGAATTGATTATTTTGATACCTATGCACCTGTTGCTAGAACCTCCACTATTAGAATTTTAATTGCATTAGCATCTATATATAATTTTGAGATTCATCAAATGGATGTGAAAACTGCCTTTTTAAATGGTGACTCAGAAGAAGAAATTTATATGGAACAACTTGAAGGGTTTGTTATGCCTGGACAAGAAAATAAAGTATGTAAACTTATTAAGTCCTTATATGGCCTAAAATAAGCACCTAAACAATGGCATGAAAATTTTGATAAAGTCATTATTTCTTATGGTTTTAAAATCCATGAATCTGATAAGTCTGTTTATAGTAAATTTGCTAATGGTAAAGGTGTGATCATTTGTTTATATGTAGATGACATGTTAATTCTTGCTTTTGATTTAGAAAGCATTAATAATACAAAAAGTTTTCTGTCTTCTAAATTTGATATGAAAGATATGGGTGTAGCTGATGTCATATTAGGAATGAGAATCATAAAGAAAGATAAAAATATAATTCTCACTCAATCTCATTATGTTGAGAAAATTTTAAAGAAATTTAATCAGTTTGATTGCACACCTGTTAGTACACCTTTTGAACCACAGCTAAAGATGATCCCTATTACTGGTAGAGCTATTTCACAATTGGTATATGCACGAGTAATTAGTAGTTTAATGTATGCCATGACATGTACTCGACCTGATATTGCATATGCTGTTGGTAAATTAAGTAGATATACTAGTAATCCAAGTTTATTGCATGGGCATGCTGTCAATAGAATATTAAAATATTTAAAAGGAACTATGGACTATGGTATAAACTATAGTGGATATCCTTCAGTGTTAGAAGGGTTTTCTCATGCCAGTTGGATAACTGAGCGGGAGGATCATTCCTCAACAAGTGGATGGATTTTCACTCTTGGTGGAGGAGCTGTTTCTTGGGGATAAAAGAATCAAACTTGTATAGCTGATTCTACTATGGCAGCTGAGTTTGTAGCATTAGCTGCAACTAGTAAAGAGGCAGAATGGTTAAGGAATTTATTAATTGAAATTCTAGTTTGGCCAAAAGCAATGCCTCCTTTATCTATACATTGTGATAGTGAGTCTACACTTTCTAGAGCTTATAGTAAAGTGTACAATGGAAAATCTAGACATATTGGCCTGAGACATAGTTATGTCAGACAAATGATTACAGATAGTGTAATCACAGTGAATTATTTAAAATCAAGTCAAAATTTAGCTGATCCTTTTACAAAAGGTCTTGCAAGAGGACTGGTGTCTAAGACATCAATAGAGATGGGACTAAAGCGCATTAATAATAATCACTCTGGACGGAAACTCAACTTGAAACTTGATATATTCAAGTCTCAAGTTCAATAATTAAAGTGCATCATACGACCTGATTGCAAGCACTATAAAATTTAACATCTCAAGGATAAGTGCTTAGAACATGTAATGAATAATGAAAGAGAATGAGTTTAACCTTAATAGATTTATGGTGTTTTAAGTTACATGGACACCTATGATAATCTACCTATATGAGTGTGGAAGTGGTGCCGCTTCCTATGAGAACTCGGCTTTACTCTAAAGCACTCATGAAATCAAGGTACAGACACAAGGCCTAATACATGTGTTGGCTTATATGGATAATCAGTGACTAAAAGATTTGTGTGAGAAGACAAATCCGGCTGATCAATATGGATTTATAGTTCAAAGACAAGTCTACTATACTTTCATGGTTAGCCTTGATGAACCTTCACAGGGTATTGGTTCAAGTCGTGAGACACCATTGCTTATACACAGTCTTATAGACAATCAAAGATTTACAAAACTTATTTTGAAAATGGTGGAGGAATGTTGGAGATTTTATAAAATAAGTGAGTAAGAGTTTTGGGTGTAAGAGCTTAAAGAGCTTGTCCTACATTGGAAGTGTGTGGAAGAGGTGGGAAGATAACCCAAATATAAAAGGGGATAGTGTCCCACATTGGAAAATGTACAAAGCTAAGTGTCACCACTAAGCTATAAAAGGAGTGGGCAACCTTTGAGTCCCACATTGGAAAAATATTAAGAGTTTTTGCACTTAATAAGTACAAATGAAAGATGAAGAGTTAATTCATCTAGCATTTAAGAGGCTATTCAAGAGACCTCAATATGGTGCGAAGCACCGTACGCACACGCACACACGCGGGCGCGCGCTTCGGTGCGGGGCAGTGGGCTGTAGATGCGCTAGTGGCGCACTTTGCACTTCGCACGCCACGTGTCCGCAGTGGTAGCAGGTTGCCGGGATTCGTCTGGGTCGGATCGCGATAGCTCGGGCGCGGTCACTTTTTGGTTGACCCGTGCAAAACCGATTCGGTAATTAATTGTACCTGTTCGGAAATGACTTAAGACTGTTGGTAATTAACAGTCATACCATTTCATAATTGACTTAAGACTATTAATCCAACAGTCATGACTCTTGAAGACAAAGCTTTTAATTATCTATAAATAAAGGCTGCCTAATACGAAATTACATTGATAACAAAAACCCAGTTTCAGATTTCCAAACCCTGTTATTACTCTCTTACAATTTTCAGGAGATACAAATTCTCTTATTCTGTTTTGTGCACAGAAACAGAATAAGAACTTGATTGACTGTTCTTCGCTGCTGCATCCAAGGGCTGTCTTCAGACATACAATTTGCAGACAGTGCAATTGCTTCATTGTATCTTGAGTACGAATTTGCTGATTTCCGTTTGTATACCGAAGTTATTCGTGTGGGGCAAATACTGTATTTAGGAAAGTGATATCACGCCTTGAAGATTCATAAAGTTACATTGTTGTATTAAAGTTGACATTGTTGTGATAAAATAAAGAGTTCTATTTCTGTATTTGCTACATAATTTCCAACATATATGCGATGTCACCATGTTTAATATCCAGATGGAGATAAATAGACAATCTGAGCCAGCAAATTTTATTGCATCTAAGCAATCCTGGGGAAAAACAACAAAAGTGAAAAAAAAGGTGCGAATAAAACAAAATCATATAGAAGCTTTGTTATTGAAACCTATATGTTCATTAACAAGAGATCGAGTTAGAAAATAAAGGGGATGGGACAGGGTTTCATCGTTTCAGAGGAAAGTAAAGACGTTTCAGAGGATTGAAGAGAGAGTGAGGGTATAACCGGAATTTTAAAATAAATGAGGATAAATTGGACAAATGACCCTTACGAAAGTTTTAGCGTCTTTTTAAGTAGTAGTGATAATGATAAATGGTGTAAATTATTTTGTTTCGTATTAAATGAAGGGAGAGAACACTACTTAAAAATGAGATAACGAACCATTAAATAAAGTGAGAGAACACTTCTTAAAAAATCATTTGATTGGACAACATCAAAATTTGATGTCGTGAACACATAAAAAAAAAATCCTCAATTGTGGGAGACTTGTTGGATCTTTGTTCTTTGTGTATTCGCATTTAACTAGCAACTCTAGCCCAAATAAACATTTTGTCCACAAAGAACATCCAAACTCCCTAACATATGGACGTAAGCTTGCTCATTTAATCAAACAATGTAATTCATCGTTTCATTTTCTTTACTTTTCTATCACATTCATATGTTTTCCGAGAAACATGATGTCTGTGTATTACAATTAACTTTTCTAAACATATTGGATATATTGCACTGGCACCCCATCAACATTGGTCTTTATATTCATCATCCGGCTCCGGGGTGAGAGATTTTTATAAAAGAAGGGGGGGGGGGGGGGGCAGTGGCGGATCCAGGATTTTTGGTCAACCGGGGCCAAAGTTTCGAGTGTTGCCAGGGGTTCGGGGGCGGGATCCCCCGAGGGGATTTTTTTTTGGGTTATTTCGAGTTTTATACAAATTATAACTTTATTTCAACTTTTATACAAATTATAGTTCATCCAAATTGACTACAAATGATATGTTTCGAGTTTATTTCGAATTTTTTTTGGGCATATATGTTTGGGACACAAATTACAAAAATTTGACAAGGGGCGGATTACAGAAATAAGGGTATATGTTTGGTGGGACTACAAAAAATCATACATACAGTATATTATCACAAATCCTCTTTTCCGTTTAAAAAATTTCTCCATGACTTCCTATTTAAAAAAAAACAAATATTTTAGACTACATATTTCTATATACACAAATTTTTATAAACACAAATTTCTATATATTAATTTCTACACAAATTTCTGAGATATAAAAGCCATGTATAAAAAAAACAAAAAAAAACACACACAAAAAAAAAAACATTAGATGATTTCTAAATCATAAAAATCACAAAAACCATATACACCAATCATCTCACTTTAATAATATCAAAAAAATCATATACACACAAAGAACAACCCCTGCTATCAATCATCTCAGAAAAACCATATACATAGTACATATAAAAAAAAAATTACCTGAGTTGGTTGAGTCGGCAGTCAGGGGCGGCGTGAGGAGGCTGAGTTGGGCGGCGGGCGTGGGTGACCCGTCAGGCTGAGTTGGGCATGGATATGGGTTACGGGTATGGCAGGAATGGGTTTGAGTTGTGTTTTGGGATGGGTTTCTGGCGGCAGTAAAATAAAAGCCAGAAATGGGTTTGGTTTTTACAAGGAAGAAAGCAGCTGGTTGGTATCAGGTTAAAAACGTTGGGTGTTTTTACATAAAAATCCTTTTTTTTTTTTGGGATTTTCCAACCCGGGGGATGGCCCCTGTTAGGCCCATGCTCCGTCCGCCCCTGTGGGGGGGGGGGGGGGGGGGGGGTTAAGGATTAAGCCACGGCCAATTGTTAATGCCTCTCATAGTCAATAAAAGCTTTGCCATTTATCTTAAAATCAAATACCAAAAATTTCTTCAAATATTTTTTAATACACATATAGTTCAAGTCTTTTATTTTATATCAAAAAATCCTTTAAACATTTATTTAATATTCTCTTATTTTTAAAAATCCGTGCCAACGATATAATAATTTTTTTTTAAAACATAATAAAAAAATTTAAATTAAACGTGTATTAAAAATTATTTCAAAAATTTGGTACATGCCCCTTTTATCCACTGTTCTAAAAAACCCGCCTAGGGTTCGCCTAGGCACGCCTAGGCTTAAGGCTTGGGAGAAATGCCTCGCCTTACGCTTTTCACGCCTTATTCTTGGTAAAACCCTTAAGGCGCACTTTTTTCTAAAAACAACAATGATTTAGTGAAATGATGTCGCCTTTTAAAGAATTTGTTTACAAACCGGACCATTATCTCATCTAAAATAATCAAATAGTATTTTAATTTGCAGATATTCAGACATATTTTTATGATTTGTACAATTTTTGTATTTTAATAGCCTTGTTATGGTTAAAAAATATTAAAATATATTAAGAAGACCTAAACGCCTTTTCACGCCTTTTTACGACTAGACCCGCCTAGAATTCTAAGACTTAAGACTTGACCTCTACGCCTCAATCACCCCTCGCGTTTTTTAAAACTTGCTTTTATCTTATTGCTCCGTCAATGGGAGTTCACTTTCCACCTAAGAATGCCAAGGTTAATAGTAATAACAAATTAAGTGTAAGAATGCGAAGTCTTATCTACGTCACCTTTCCACCGAAAACTACCTTTTGGAAGCCAAAAACTTAATGCGTGCACCTCCCACTAATGTGATCTCCATTATACTTTCCTAACCATTATTAGCCTGGTGTCGTACTCTCTTTCTTCTATTTAACATTATTTCTTTTCTAGGGTTAATACTATTCTTCAGCGAGGATTGTTTTTAGCCAAACTGGGACAGTTGGTGTGGTGCAGTCCATTATGTTGGATCATGAAAGGCTGCATAGATACTGGTTAGTGCATATCCAACTGTTGGGGTGACAAAAATATAATTCTATAAAATTCTGACATGGTTAGTGCATGAATTGAGTCATTAAGTTTGTTATATAAAGTTGCATATGATACTTGCACCTAATAGGCAAATTTTAAAAATGTATTTTCTTGAATGTCCTGTTTGTCAAATTGAGTTAACCCTAGGGTGGGCTCTATAGTTTTCACGGCTAGGGGAAAAATCAAAATGAAGTCCTTTTGTATAAGAAAAATCAAATTAAAGAAAATGTTCTTCTCGCATTTTTCGATGCAAAATCAATTTGTATATAGCAAATCAATTTTAATATATTAATGTTTAATCCCATCACTAGAATTCTCATCAAAATGTTTTTCTATAAATATTACGTTTTTCACGAAATACGAGTTCAATTTTCATTTCTTTAGTAAAATCTATAGACATATTCACACAACACAACACAACAAGTGTAATTTGCTAGTAGACATATTCACACAACACAACAAGTGTAATTTGCAAAAATATAAATTAATCACACAACCACAAGATTTTCAATAATATTGACAAACCATATTAAAGAAAAATGCTAAACATGAACAATATAACCTGATTTGACTGTCAATTTGAGAGCAATCTCAAATTTTAATTTGTAAATGCCTAAATAACAAATTGGAATCTACGGGAAAAAAAAAACACAATACAAATATTAGTAATAGCACAAACAACTTTATATATTGGGATATAACAAAGCAAATGAATAATATATACTTACACAAACAAGCTTCAACCAATCTCCAATCAAACCCTAACTTGAACAAATTGAAACCCTAGATTTTTAATCCTTATTTTGATGAGGTTACTTCAAGAAAAAAAAGGGTGGGGGGAGGGTGCTCGTTTTTTTTTTTTTTTGGGGGGGGGGGGGGGGGGGGGGGATAAGGGAGGGGTTTATTCTTGCTTTGGTTAGTAGAGAAAGAGAGTAGTGTGAGTGAGAGAGAAGAAGAGTGAGAGAAGAAAGTGGGTGAGAGAAATGAGAGAGTTAGAGTTATGATAGAATAAATAAGTAAATGGTTGGGTTGGGTTGAATTATGATGGTGGGTTTATTTTTTTGTGTGCGGGTGGGTTATGATGTTGTTAAATTTAGTGTATGAGTTTATTTTTAATAGAACAAATTTTATTTTTGGGCCACCTTTTATTTTTACAAATAATTTTTTTTAAACCAAAGTTTTTTTATACCTAATTTGTTTTTTCGTAAGGGGCCCAATTAACCGGGGCCCTAGGCGGCGGCCTAACCCGCCTATGCCTCGAGCCGGCCAGCTGGTTAACCCTTAGCTTAAGTTCACCAATCAGGATACAATCTATCATTTGAATATTGTTTGTATAACCTCCTAAAGCCAATAAAATTTTGGGCGAGGTTGACTGATTGGGTATATATAATATTGAGAGGACCTACTACGATACGAATAAATCACTAAGAAATTCTTATAGTCATATATTCATCTCTCACATGTTTATCTGCTTGACTTTATGTCGTCGATTGTTATGGTACTAGTGTTGCTTAAATTTGGTGCATCAACTCAAAGTAAATTGTCCATTGGATAGGCCTTAGAATAATATATATACAGTTTCAATGCTTCAATTTTCTAAGTGAGACAATGGCTATCTTTAAACCGATCAGAGTGAAGCGCACGCTTAAGGGTGATTTGAGTCAAGACGATGAAGAAATATATCTTGTTACGTAGACCACTTGGTTGCTTTTAGCTACTCTCACCATATAATTTATAATTAATTGGCAATGGAGGATTAAGAGCAGAACATTTATATATTGAATTGGCGAAGAAAGACTCAATTAGGGTGCCAAACTATTATCATTAGGCAAACATATTTCCCACTTTCTAAACTATATTATTGTATTTTATGAATAGAATTTTGCGAATCACAATACGTAAAGCAACCTATAATTAGATTGACGTGGAACACTGCATGACCACATATATGATGTGTGTTTAGAGGTGTGTGTGGGTGCGAGACGGGGGAGGTAGTGCTTATATACAATACATACAGGAAATATGGTCATTAGATTTATGACTGCCAATAAAAGACGTTTAAAATTTTAGTTACGACAAATCAAAGTCAAATGGCTTTGAGACAAGGTGATACAACAAACCCGAATGGCTTGAAGCTTGTTGGCTAGAAATTAACGTGGGTTCCCCACTGATTTCATATTTTAATGAGCCATTGCTCCCACCATTATCTTTTACATCTATAATTTTCCACTTGCAATTCAATAAAGGTAATAGATATTTCGGTAAAGTTTTTTGCCACAATAGGTTAGTTGAATAAATCATGTATAAATCAGCATAATGGAAGTGACAAATACATGTCATAATGGAAAAAAGAAAAAACGAAATTATTGATTATTTTTAAGGTAATGTATTCATACATTAATTTATATCTATGCAATGAAGTACAAAATGTTAGAGTAAAATTTAATATATGGGCTTATATATAAAATAAATATGAATTATAGGCTATCAAATAAAAGTAGGTCAATTAAAGTGATTAATTTAAGTTTTGGGGCCTTACTAATGTATTATTAAAGTGTGGGTTTTATTGTGTAGAGACAAACGTAATTTCTATTTTTATGATGGGTTAAAATAGAAATATACGAAGTATGAAAAGACACGATTGTGTTATAAATAGGCGTCATGGTCCCCAGATCACACAACACCAATTTTCTGATTCCCATTGCCAGAGAGAAATTTAGAGAGGAAATAAAAGTGTTGATCTAGAAGAGCATAAGACCTCAGACTCAAATATTTTAACTTTCTGTCAGGGATTCATGTACGCTTTCGCAAAATCAATATTTATATTTCTTGATAATTCAATATGAATGTTCCTGTTTGTGTGATAGTTTTCACAAAATAGAAATTAATCCATCATGTGGTATCAGAGCTATTTCATGTTGAATTGTTGAGAATATATTAGGAAGGTAATGATATTAATTTTCGACTGCAAATATTTTTTCAAAAAGGTTTAATATTTCAGAAAATTTTTTGGATTCAGAAATATTCTCGTTTCATTACGGTTCCAATGATATAAAAATCATGAAATTTGGACTAGCGGTTGATTTGATGGTAGTGGAAGGTTAAAGGTTCGACTCTTGGTGTTTCATATTTAAGCCTCTTAAATGATAAAAATTATGAAGGATCTCAAGAGGTTTTGAACCCATGACCTTTCAAGTCTGGAGCCAAAGGGGATTTGAACCCATGATCTTTCCAATTTAAATTCAAATTTTGGTGTATTTATATATATATTTCGAGATAAATTATTTTAAACAATATGTCACCAAAGTGACATCTTTTGTTCAAAAATTAATTTTATTTCGAAATATAAAAAGAATTACGTGCATGTAATTTATGTGAATATTAATCGGCCCAAAGGAAGATTATTTTTTAACAAAATTACATGTGCCACTTTAATAATAAGCACGTGATAATTATTTAGTTTTACATATGAATAATAAATCGACCCAAAGGAAGAATTATTATTCAATATGTTCTTATTATCAGTGTTTGATTATTACGGCAAGATATCACTTATAAGTTAATATTTTTTCCAAAGATCAAATATTAATAGAGTGTCCGATATCTTAAAATGGGATTTGTCCTTTATTTGAATTTATTTTTGATTTAAGACTTATATGAGCAAGTTTTATTTGTTTATTGTTCTCTGATTCAGATATCAGTTCTGCTTCCAACATTACTGCCAGTATTAATTCTATTCCCATGCTTAATGACACAAAATTTAAGTCATGGCAAGAGAACCTTCATATAGTTCTCGGTGTCATGGATCTGGACCTTGCATTAGGGGTTCCTTCTCCTGCACCTCTTACGGATAAAAGTTCCTCTGATGATAAAAAGGACTTTGAAAGGTGGGAGAAGTCAAATCGCATGTGTTTGATGATCATAAAGAAGGCCATTCCAGAAGCATTCAGGGGCACAATATCGGAAACGATAAAGACAACCAAAGAGTTCCCAGAAGAAATTAAGAACATATTTGCCAAAAATTAAAAGACTGAAAAAAGTACACTTTTGACAAGTCTCATCTCAATGAAATATAAAGGTAATGGGAACATTAGGGAGTACATTATGGAAATGTCTCATCTCGCTTCAAAGTTAAGAGCATTTAAGCTTGATCTCTCTGAGGATTTGCTTGTGCATTTGGTTATGATATCTCTTCCCACACAATTCAGTCAATTTAAGGTGAGCAACAACTGCCAAAAGGAGACTTGGTCTCTTGATGAGCTCATCTCACATTGTGTGCAAGAACAGGAAAGGCTGAAGCAAGATAAGACAGAAAGTGTTCATTTAGCTAGTACTTTCAAGGACAAGGGGAAGAAAAGAAAGAAGGATAAAGAAGTTGCAGTGGTTGCATATCCAAAGAAACAACATAAAGAAAAAAATGTTGATGGTTGTTTCTTCTGTGGAGCTGCAGGACATAGGAAGAAGCAATGTACCAACTATCATGCTTGGCGTGTCAAGAAAGGTACACTTATTAACCTAGTTTGTTCTGAGGTTAATTTGACTTCGGTACCTAAACACACTTGGTGGATAGATTCTGGTGCAACCACTCACATCAGTGTGTCTAGGCAGGGTTGCCTGAGTTGTCGAAAGCCAAATGATGGTGAAAGATACATTTTTGTGGGCGATGGCAAGAAGGTTGAAGTTGAAGCAATTGGGATATTTAGGTTATTATTGAAGTCTAATACTTATTTGGATTTGAATGAGACATTTATCGTACCGTCATTTAGACGGACTTTGATTTCTATTTCTGTATGGGACAAATTTGGTTATACTTGTTCCTTTGGAAATAATAAATTTAGTCTTATTCATAATTCAAATTTGGTTGGTACTGGTTCTTTATCTTATGTAGATAACCTTTATATGCTTGATACTATTACTTCATATCATGAAACCTTGCAATTAAGTACTCGAGGTATTAAAAGAAAATTAACCAATGAGAATTCTGCATCATTATGGCAAAAGAGATTAGGTCACATCTCCCCAAGGAGAATTGAAAGACTTGTGTCAAATGGAATTCTAGATTCCCTTGATTTTTTAGATTTTAAAATTTGCAAAAATTGCATAAAAGGAAAACAAACAAACATAAGGAGATCTGGTGCTAATAGGGCTACAGACGTCTTAGAACTGATACATACAAATATTTGTGGGCCATTCCCTATGGTTTCATGGAACGGTCAACAATATTTTATCACATTCATAGACGATTTTTCACGTTATGGCTACCTTTATCTCATCCATGAAAAGTCCCAATCTCTGGACGTGTTCAAGTCATTCAAGGCTGAAGTTGAAAATCAACTCAGCAAAAGGATTAAAAGCGTCAGATCTGATCGTGGTGGTGAATACTACGGTAGGTATGACGGTTCAGGTGAACAACGCCCAGGACCATTTGATAAATTCCTAGAGGAGTGCGGTATCGTCCCGTAGTACACCATGCCAGGTTATCCAAGCATGAATGGTGTTGCTGAAAGGCAAAACAAAACGCTTAAAGACATGGTAAGGAGTATGATCAGTTACTCTAACTTACTAGATTTACTCTGGGGTGAAGCATTAAAGACTGCCGTGTATATCCTTAACAGAGTACCAACTAAAGTAACTGCTAAAACTCCTTTTGAACTTTGGGCAGGGAAGAAACCTAGTCTGAAGCACCTTCATATTTGGGGATGTCCAGCTGAAGCGAGGCCTTATAGGCCACATGAAAAGAAACTGGATTCCAGAATAGTTAGTTGCAATTTTATTGGATACTCTGAAAGATCTAGGGGTTACAAATTTTATGATCCTACTACCAAAATAATTTTTGAGACTGGAAATGCCCGGTTCTTTGAGGATGTTGAGTTTGCCGAGGGGGATAAGGTTAAGGATTTTGGTTTTGAAGAGGAATATGTTGATATTCCCACAGCTGTTATTAACATTGATCAGGATCCAATTCCTGACATTGTTCAAGAAGCAGATCCTAATCAAAACAATATCCAAGAATATCCCATTCTAGAAGAACAAACTCTACCACCTCCAGAACCTATGCCATTAAGGACATCCATTGGAGAAAGAAGAAGTGATGTGCCAGATGATTACATTGTATTTATGCAAGAACATGAGTTTGACATTGGTGTGGTGGAAGATGATCCGATCACCTTCCGTCAAGCCACGGAAAGTTCTAAATCTCAAGAGTGGATTGATGCCATGAATGAGGAGATAAAGTCCATGAAGGACACTGACATTTGGGATCTTGTCCCATTACCCGAAGGTAAAAAAAAAACCATTGGTTGCAAATGGATATTTAAAACCAAGAGGGATTCGAAAAGTGATGTGGAGAGATACAAAGCCCGTCTTGTCGCTAAAGGCTTTACACAGAAAAAAGGCATCGATTATAAAGAGAATTTCTCTCCGGTTTCATCGAAAGACTCTTTTAGGATAATAATGGCACTTGTGGTGCACTTTGACCTTGAGCTTCATCAGATGGATGTTAAGACTGCGTTTCTCAATGGTGACATTGGTGAAACAATATATATGGTGCAACCAGAAAACTTTGTGTCGGGAGATGCAAAGAAAAGAGTTTGCAAATTAAAGAAATCCATTTATGGGCTTAAGCAATCTTCTCGTCAATAGTATTACAAGTTTCATCAAGTTGTCATCTCGTTTGGTTTTGAGATGAATCTGGTTGATGATTGTATATACCACAAGTTCAGTGAGAGTAAGCATATTTACTTGATTTTATATGTTGATGATATTTTGCTTGCCACCAACGATATAGGTATGCTGCACGAAACCAAGAGATTTCTTTCAAAGAAATTTGAGATGAAAGATCTTGGTAACGCTTCTTTTGTTTTGAGTATACAAATACACCGAGATCGCTCTCGGAGTACACTTAGTTTATCACAAAAGAGCTATATCGAGAAAGTTCTTAAAAGATTTGGCATGCACGATTGTAAACCAGGTGATACCCCTGTAGCTAAAGGAGATAAATTTAGTCTCAGTCAATGTCCCAAGAATGATTTTGAGATTTGGGAGATGTAAAAGATTCCTTATGCGTCAGCAGTGGAAGTCTTATGTATGCTCAAGTATGTACGCGTCCGGATATTGCGTACATTGTTGGCATATTGGGAAGATACTTAAGTAATCCTAGAAAGGATCATTGGATAGCAGCCAAGCGAGTCATGAGGTACTTACAGAGAACAAAAGACTACATGCTCACCTATCGGAAGTCAGAACAGTTAGAGATCATCGGATATTCTGACTCCGATTTTGCTGGATGCCAAGATAGCATGAAATCTACTTTAGGTTATATCTACTTACTTGCCGGAGGTGCTGTATCGTGGAAGAGTGTTAAGCAGTCTATTATAGCTTCTTCCACCATGGCAGCTGAGTTTGTGGCTTGTTATGAGGCATCCAATTAAGGAATATGGTTGCGAAATTTTATCACGGGGCTGCGTATTGTGGATGGCATTGAAAGACCACTTAAGTTATTTTGTGACAATAAATCAGCGGTACTGTATTCCAACAACAACAGGAGTTCTACGAAGTCAAAGTTTATTGACATTAAGTTACTAGTTGTAAAAGAAAGAGTTCAGAGTGGACTTATATCTATAGAGCACATTGGAACAAACTCCATGATTGTGGATCCACTGACTAAGGGATTACCACCCAAGGTCTTTCATGAGCACACTGCTCATATGGGTGTAATTTCTTTTCAGGATATGTCAGTTTAGTGGGAGTTTGTATTTTATATGCTTTTATAGACATATTTGATTTAATGGATATTGTATGGTTATTTACTGCAGTAAAATATTAAGTTTATATTCACTCTGACTTTATATGGTTTGATCTCACTAAGGTTTAAGGAGGACGAGTTGGAAATAGGCATGTTAAGATCACATTGCATGAAATTTTCATGCTACACATCCACACTTGATCTTTATCATTAGTTGCATTGATATATGTGATCATTGATGGGTCTACTTACGAAATGTGTAATGACGATTGCTTTGATTCTATATTAGTGAAATTAATGGACAAGATTGTTAAGATACATAAAGTTTTGATAGCTAAAACTCATGAGCTCATAAAGTATAATTCAAATTTATAAAGTTACATATATATATAGCCCAAGTGGGAGATTGTTAGAGTAAAATTTAATATATGGGCTTATATATAAAATAAATATGAATTATAGGCTATCAAATAAAAGTAGGCCAATTAAAGTGACTAATTTAAGTTTTGGGGCCTTACAAGTATTATTAAAGTGTGAGTTTTATTGTGTAGAGACAAGCGTAATTTTTATTTTTATGATGGGTTAAAATAGAAATATACGAAATATGAAAATACACGATTGTGTTATAAATAGGGGTCATGGTCCCCAGATCACACAACACCAATCTTGTGATTCCCATTGTCAGAGAGAAATTTAGAGAGGAAATAAACGTGTTGATCTGAAAGAGCATAAGACCTCAGACTCAAATATTTTAACTTTCTGTCATGGATTCAAGTACGCTTCCGCAAAATCAATATTTATATTTCTTGATAATTCAATATGAATGTTCCTGTTTGTGTGATAGTTTTAACAAAATAGAAATTAATCCATCACAAAATCATATTCAGAGTATAAAAATTGATGATGTTGTAATCAACACCACCAGATTAAGATGAGATTATGAATAGATTAATCTCAATCACAACACAACAATGATGATGGATATATGTATATATGAGAGAAGGAGATAAGGATAAAAAGATGAATACAATGATTTAAAGTGGTTCAGCCAATTAAGTCTATATCTATTGTGTGAGTTTGTGAGAAATCCGCTAAACTAGGGCACTAATGGCCTATGTATATAATTTGACAGAGTTCTGTTAGGGTTTTGAATTAAGCGAGATCAATCCCTTATCATGGAGAAGATGAAGTATATATATAGGGCTTGGGGGGTATAATGTACCCCCTAAGCATGTAATCAGCATGTGTATGAGGAAACTCCCAATAAGATGAAGACACCTGTCCCTAGCATAAGGATATAATAATGATGTGATTTTCCCTCACATGAGGGAATGATCTTGTTATAACAGAATTGTCCAAGTGGAGATGCCACTTGACACGACTCAGAATGTGTTTCTAAAGTGTGTGCTCTCTAGGCTCAAGTGCAAGCCTATCGTTCAAGTAATAATCCGACAAGTCGGGTATCGATCCTCAGGGAAAAAGGACAACGAAGTTGTGACGACGGGATAAGATTGAGGAATCCTAGCGATGACTCTAAGAAGAAAAGAAAAAGATTGATTTGGCTTTTTGAGATGGATTAAACTAAATGCAATTACAAAAGTATAATGAAAAATGCAACTAACTAAATTATCTAAATGAAGAATGAAGAATTAAATTGAACTTTTTAACTAAATGATGAGAAAATAGGATGGGAATACAATCCCCCAACCCTAGTGTAGTGTAGTGATAACGTTGATCATAAATTTATCTGATTAATTCAAACCCGGAATTTAGTACTCCCAAGCATTATGTATACGAGGTTCAAGCCCGCGTCATACCTAATCTGAGGATGAGTAAATCGGTATCGCGGTAATTACATTCAAATTGTATTCTAAATCATCACGAGTACCCAGAGGCAAACGAGATATAAAGATCTACAATTCTTAAGAAATTACGCGATACGATTTAAATTAATCATTAAATTCAGCGGATCGACGTTATACACACGCACTAACACATCAGGTTGGGTTCATGCATCCCAACCTTGAAAAACCTAGCCGGACATGTTAACTTGACTAACGCATGAAATAATGACGTTGCATGTGTATGAATTCATGATAAAACTAAATCTAAACATGTAAATACGTATTATGAATGCGAAAACAAGTTGAATCAATTAGGAAAATGAAGCATGCAAGAACAATAATAAGAAACAAGAACTTTGAATTAAAACTGGTAAAAACAAACCCGAAACAATGAATTCTTGAAGTAAATTGTGCCCTTGATGTTCCTAGATGTTTCTCTCCTTTTCTCTATCAAAAACTCTCTAAAAATAACCCTAAAGGCTGCTCTTAGGTTAATGCCCCCGTTTTCCATAAGTTTGGGGTGTTTAAAACCTAATAGGAGACTTGGAGACCAATCCAAATGAAAGACAAAATTCGCGTGTCAGGTACAGCGAACCGGTTCGGAGGTACAGCGAACCGGTTCGCCCCTCCGAACCGGTTCGGAGGTACAGCGAACCGGTTCGCCCCTCCGAATCGGTTCGGGGTGGGGTTCGCATGTACCAGCCTGGACTTGCTCTCTACACTTAGACTTTTTCTGGATTTTCTCTTCTTTTCTTGGATTTTTCTTCAACTTCAACTGAGCATAACTTTTCAACCGTAGCTCGGATTTGGGTGCCGTTTCTTCCAATGTTCTCGTTGTTCCGAGCTCTTCAACTTCCCAGTTGACTTCTTCTTCCGGATCGGGCTGCAAAATTACCGACATGCCCTTGAACTTGCCTTCTTAGCTTTTCTTGCACATTCTTGTTTCCTCCTTTGCACTGCTTGCATAATTAACCTGTAAAACTAATAGGAGAAGCACGAAACACGCAATACTCGCCAAGAAGGTTAGAAGCATAAAAGTGAATCAAATCCATATATGTTACATCATTCGGGTTCACAAAAGTACTGAAATTAGGGGGATAAATATACAATATTTGTGCCCAATCAAACCCCCCTAACTTAGAACTTTGCGCGTCCCGAGCAATGTAAAAGAATGAAAGTAAGAGTTAAGGACACTTCAAGGACTTTATTGGGATAGAATACCACTTTCGCGGGCAAGCGATTGCATTTAGCGTATGCAACAAGCCTTTAAACCTCTAGGTTACCCTAGTAGGACGAGTTGTGTCTCGTGAGGGTTTGCAGTGAATATACCCACAAAATTCGACTCAAAGAAAATTCAAAATATGCAAAAATTGTACACTTCAAAC
The DNA here is from genome assembly GCA_949130495.1 of Sambucus nigra. Classification (NCBI taxonomy): domain Eukaryota; kingdom Viridiplantae; phylum Streptophyta; class Magnoliopsida; order Dipsacales; family Adoxaceae; genus Sambucus; species Sambucus nigra. The sequence continues at coordinate 576,758,883 of OX422209.1, forward strand.
TTTTCCATAAAATATACATCATCAAGTCGTATTTACAAGTCTCAAACCGTAGTGTGTGTGTGCGAAGCCGGAAATATAACCGCCAATTTCCATCGATTGATCATTACGTTACTTATCCGAAAATTCGTTTTGATTTCAATTTCTCACGAAATGCACTCACAAACGAATCTCTCGGATTATGGCTATTCTCTCGGCATGCGTGATATAAGGAGTAAATGTAATGGAAGCAAATACACGCATACAATTAGAAAGACGGAAATTTTGGTGAAGGGATCTCTTCAACGGATTACGGTTTTAAAAACGGGAACATCGCCTCTATTTCGCGCATTTAACCTCTTATATTATCTTTTGGTGTATTAACTCTCCACGCGGTACTCAATTTACGCAATTTGGACTCGGTTAGGACTTTTTCGGGTTATAGGGTGTATAGGGTAAAATGAAGGAGGTATGGAAGGTTGGAATTGGAAAAGTCATTCGTGATGTCCATTTGTGCATTTTCCGGGCTATTGCTCATTTTTTATTCTTTTTCTATTTTTTTTTTCTTTGTTGCTATTTTTGTTGAGCATTCTTCTATATTTTTTTTTATTGCCCCCTTTTTGTTGCACTTTTCGGACTTAAATTCTGAATTTTTTTCATTTTTCACAATTCCGGGCTATTTTGGATTTTCCGGGTTGTCAAACGAAAGGAAAAATTATTCGGCTCAATTTGGGTTACAAAAGGGATAATTTTTCGCTACTTTTTTTCTGGCCAATATTTTTGGGTGACAAACGAGGGCCTACTTCATTGTCCAAAATACCAATTGCGTTACCATATGCGTTTCGAGGTGAATTTAAGTTTAGAGACTAATTTGGCACGATTTTCAAGGCAATATTGCACACATTTTTCAAAACCGATCAAATGAAAAAAAAAATTGAGATCCTTGACAACTTATTACGCGCTAAAAAGAACTTTGAGTTAACAATTAACTCGGATTGATTTAAAATCTCGCAAAACGTGATGGGCTCGAATCTCACCGGGTTTGTTAATCTCCACATTTATTCGTCAAGTCGTCAATTTTCGCACAATTTCCATCTTTGGTCAATTTCGGCTTTGTGTATGTTGGATATTTACAATTTGAGACTCCAATTCTGACTTTTAATGAAATTTTTGAAAAATTTGAATTCCAATTTTTATTTATTTTGAACAAAAATATTTTTGGATTTTTCAAAATTTTATGATTTTTTTTTTGAAATTTTGGGCATTTTTGAAAATTTGTGAAGTTATAGAAATACGCACTTGTGACCCCCCCTAACTTAGACTTTTGCATTGTCCTCAAGCAAAAAGGACTAAAATCTAATTCAAAGCGAATAATAAGTGCGGAAAAATAAAACAAACAAATATGGAAAAATGCAAGTTTGTATTATAACCAAGAGAAGCCTGTGTTACATAAGAAATGGGTAAACAACTGTGAACAATGTGCAATCCCTACCACCACTAACAATTAAACCAAAAGATAAAAACAATAAAAGCTCATGGGGGAGGTGGGTGGGAAGAGCTTGGTGCATTCGGGTCATATGGGTCATAAAAGAAGGGGGGAGGAGGACCGCCAAAGTTGAGCTGGTGAAGATGGACTTGAAGTTGATACATCAGCCGGGTGTCCCTTCGATAGTCCGCTTGGTCTTGATTGTATTGGTTGATGAACCCGTCGAGACGGGACTCAACCGCTGAAAGGCGCCTATCGAAGTTTGCCCCCGGGGGTTCGAAATCAGAATCATCCTCCTCATCCTCGAATTCTTCCTCGTCGACATCCATCATCGGGTCATCGGGAGCTTCCTCGGCCACGTCCTCCTCGTGAATATGACGGTCGGGGTGAGCCACGCGCATTTGGCGCTCACTTCGAGTTGTGGACGTGCCGCCTACGGGGCGAGGAAGTCGAATTTGGTTTCCGGGTTCATCCACTCCCGCATCCATTAAGAGTTCCGTAATAAAACGGGCGTATGGGAGTGCCACCTTGCCATTTTCGTCATAGGCGGCATTGAGGATATCCGCGTAGAAGATTTGGGCAAGGTTGATGGTGCTCTCGGGGTCCAAAAAATAGTAGAGGAAATTGGCGTGACGGGACCGGACCACCGAGTCATTGGTGGTTTGGTGGATGGCACCACAAACGATGATGTGAGTGAAGCGGACCGTGGCGGCCAAACCACCAATGGGGAAGGATTCGCGTGTCCATTCCGCCCCGGGTGCCATGCGGGCAACGCATTCGTCTTTTGAGTGTGGGGCACCATTGTTGGGGTATTGGAAGGGCACGGGGAGGATCACCCCTTTGGCACGCATTTTGCGTGCAATGAGAGCTGCCGAGAAGGGAATGGTGATACCGTCGAGATACGCCTCGTGAAGTGTGGAAGATTTACGAACCAAGGTCGCATAGAATTGACGAATGGCGGTCTCAAACACGGTATTGCACGTAGGGGCGAGGAACGAGCACCACCCACGGCGGTCAAAAAGGGCGGTGACTTCGCCCGGAAGGGTGTCCCAATCCACGAAGCGCTCGATGTGAATGGCACGCGTGGAGGAGAAGTAGATCTCGGACCAATGGCGTTCTAGGACGCATCGGAATACCCCCCTACCCGGGTCATCAAGTATGGTGGTCTCATCATATTTCTTTGGGCGGGGAGCGGGGCGGCGCGGCATTTAGATGGAAAAGAGGGAGAGAGAGGGAGAAAATATGGGAGAAAATATGGGAGAGAATAGAGTGAGGGAGAATGTTTTGGTGTGAAAAATGGAGGAGGGGTGAGGTGTATTTATAGGTGTGAAGGGGTGTGTTTTTGGTGGGAAATGTGAAAGGTTGGGAAGGAGAGGGTGGAGGGAATGAATTGGGATGAATTTGGGAAGGAGGGAAGGATTTGGAGGGAAGAAAAACGAAGGGGGAAGAAGGGGGAAAGAATGGAGGGAAGGGGAATGAATTTGGAGAAGAAGGGGGGAAGAATCTGACAGGTACAGCGAACCGGTTCGGAGGTACAGCGAACCGGTTCGCCCCTCCGAACCGGTTCGGAGGTACAGCGAACCGGTTCGGGGGTACCAGGCTGGTCCAATCGAGGAAATTCACTCTTCTCTCCATTTCTAAGTGCTCTCTCATCCCCTAACTTGTGCATACGGCCCCTAAAGCCCTTCTAGACCCTCGGGCTCTCAAAAACTTCCTCAAATACGACCTTGAAAAGCGTACTAGCACCCTAAAAAACGTGCTAACCTATCTCTCATGCAACGCAGGCTCCGGACTCCTAACTAACCTATTTACACATGACTATTTTACACACAAAATCACCCCATACGCGTCGGGGGTGCGACGACCTCACTCGCTTAGCTCAATTGACCCCGTAAACAGGGTCCGACAACCAAATCGTGTCGACCTCATCCACAAACGCCTCTAGGTATGGCTTTAGGCGTTGTCCATTTACCTTGAACGTGTTTTCCCCTTTTAAATCGTTTAGTTCAACAGCTCCATGGGGAAAAACGTTCTTTACCACGAACGGGCCAGACCATCGTGACCGCAACTTGCCTGGGAAGAGGTGAAGCCGAGAGTTGTATAGAAGAACTTTTTGCCCGGGATGAAACTCTTTTCGTCGAATGATGCTATCGTGAGCAAGTTTCATCCTCTCCTTTGAAATTTTGGCATTCTCATACGCATCATTGCGTAGTTCTTCTAACTCAATCAATTGTAGCTTCCGGGCTTCACCGGCCTTGTCCAAGGCAAAGTTCAATTGCTTGATTGCCCAATACGCTTTGTGTTCGAGCTCAACAGGGAGGTGACAAGGTTTTCCATACACAAAACGGAAAGGGGACATTCCAAGTTGATTTTTAAACGCGGTACGATAGGCCCAAAGTGCATCGGTCAATCTAAGGGACCAATCTTTCCGGGTAGGATTGACGGTCTTTTCAAGAATGTTCTTGATCTCCCGATTCGCTAGCTCGGCCTGCCCATTCGTTTGTGGGTGATAGGTCGTCCCAACCTTGTGGACGACCCCATACTTTCTCATGAGCTTTTCAAATGGCCTATTGCAAAAGTGCGTGCCATTATCGCTAATTATCGCTTTCGGTGCTCCGAAGCGAGAAAGTATGTGTTCCTGTAGAAACTTTATCACCACTTTGTTGTCATTAGTCTTAGTAGCTATAGCTTCTACCCATTTAGAAACGTAGTCTACCGCGACTAGGATGTATAGGAAACCAAAGGATGGGGGGAAAGGACCCATGAAGTCAATACCCCAACAATCGAATATCTCAATGATGAGTATGGGGGTAAGGGGCATCATGTCGCGTCGAGAAATGGCTCCCATTCGTTGGCACCTATTACATGACTTGCAAGCGTCATTTGCATCCCGGAAGATTGTGGGCCAATAGAGGCCGCATTGCAGAATTTTAGCGGCCGTCTTTTTCGCCGAGAAGTGGCCTCCACATGCTTCTGAATGACAAAATTGGATGACCTTTGGAATCTCGTCATCCGGTATACATCGTCGGATGATTTGATCGGCGCAATATTTAAAAAGGAAGGGATCATCGTAAAAGAACATGCGCGACCAAGTAAGAAACCTCTTCTTATCTTGCGGTGTCCAATCGGGAGGGACGGCTCCCGTGACTAGATAGTTTACTATGTCCGCAAACCAGGGACAGGAAGAGGTGGCAAATAATTGCTCATCCGGAAAGTGCTCGTCTATGGGTATGGGATCACTAGGTACGTCGGACGAGAGCCGAGATAAGTGGTCGGCCACGACGTTTTCTACTCCTTTCTTGTCTTTGATGGAGAGATTAAACTCTTGTAGGAGTAGGATCCACCTTATGAGGCGCGGCTTGGCGTCTTTCTTCGTGAGTAGATATTTTAAAGCCGCGTGGTCGGTGAAGATAGTGATAGGAGAACCAATGAGATATGATCGGAATTTGTCAAGGGCGAAGACTACCGCTAGCAACTCCTTCTCCGTGGTAGAGTAGTTGAGTTGAGGTCCGGCAAGGGTCCGGCTAGCGTAGTAGATGACATGAGCTTGCTTATCTTTACGTTGGCCCAAAACGGCTCCAATCGCGTAATCGCTTGCATCACACATAAGTTCGAACGGTAGGGACCAATCCAGAACTTGCATGATGGGAGCGGACACGAGCATGTTCTTTAATTTATCAAAGGAGCTTTGGCATGCCTCGGTCCACTCAAACGGGTTATCCTTCATGAGAAGGTTGCTTAAGGGTCTAGCGATGGCGCTAAAGTCCTTAATGAACCTTCGATAAAACCCGGCGTGACCCAAGAATGAGCGCACGTCTTTAAGCGATCTCGGTGGGGGAAGATCAGCTATGACATCTATTTTAGCTCTATCAACTTCTATGCCCTTGGATGATACTATGTGACCAAGAACTATTCCCTCAGTGACCATGAAATGGCACTTCTCCCAATTCAGCACTAAGTTCTTGGCCACACACCGGGTAAGTACTTTTTCCAATTTTTTTAAACAATGATCGAAAGAGGTGCCAAAAATGCTGAAATCGTCCATGAACACCTCGAGTCCTCTCTCGACCATGTCGCTAAATAAGCTCAACATGCACCTTTGAAAGGTCGCGGGTGCATTACACAAGCCAAATGGCATACGTTTGTAGGCAAACGTACCAAAAGGGCAAGTGAAAGTCGTTTTCTCTTGGTCAAGTACATCTACCTCAATTTGGTTATATCCGGAATAACCATCAAGGAAGCAATAGTAAGGGTGGCCCGCAACTCTCTCAAGCATTTGATCGATGAATGGCAAGGGGAAATGGTCTTTTCTTGTTCCCGCATTGAGTTTCCGGTAATCAATGCAAACACGCCAACCTGTGGTGGTGCGTTGGGGAACAAGCTCTCCCTTGGTATTCTCAATCACAGTCATACCCGACTTCTTCGGGACAACTTGAATAGGGCTCACCCATTTGCTATCCGAGATTGGGTAGATAATCCCGGCATCCAATAGTTTGATGATCTCGGTTCTCACAACTTCTTTCATATTGGGATTCAGTCTTCTTTGCATTTCTCTAGAGGGCTTGACATCCTCTTCGAGATGGATCTTGTGGGTGCAAATCAAAGGACTTATCCCCTTCAAATCAGCTATACACCAACCAAAATCACTCTGGTGCTTCCTCAGAATTCTCATCAATTTGCCCTCCTGCCCTTCGTCTAGGCTAGAGGAGATAACAACAGGAAATGTCTCATCCTCTCCTAGGTATGCATATTTGATATGGGAGGGGAGTTTCTTTAATTCGAGGGTTGGAAATTTTTCACTGGAGGGAGCCATATGTGTATCCCTCGGAGGTAGTTCCTCGAATCTAGAAACCCAATCAATCTCTCTCACGTCCTCGTCCGACGCACTCTCATCGAGTAATTCTCTCAACCTTCCAACATCCCTCTCGAAGTGGGTAGACGTCCCCTCACACTCATAGCTCGTCGCTAAACATAACTCTAAGGCGTCGCCACAAAAAGTTTCCTCGAAGTACTCTTCTACTACCTCATCTATGAGGCTCACCGCGTGAAGGTCATCTTCCTCCCCTGCATTTTGGGCTACGTGGAAGATGTTGGTTTCCAAGGTCATGTTCCCAAAGGTGAGTTGCATTCGCCCATTTCTTGTGTTGATGATGGCATTAGCTGTAGCTAAGAAAGGGCGACCAAGGATGATGGGAACATGGTTGCTTGAGTTAAAGGAGGGCTCCGTGTCCCAAATGACAAAGTCTACCGGAAAGTAGAAAGTGTCCACTTGGACGATCACGTCCTCGACTATGCCTCGTGGAATCTTCACTGATCGATCCGCTAATTGGAGAGTGACCTTTGTGGGCTTGAGGTCGCCCAAGTCAAGTTGCCTATAAATGGAGTAAGGAAGTATGTTTACACTTGCTCCCAAGTCAAGTAAGGCTTTCTCAATTTTATTATCTCCAATGATGCATGATATGGTGGGTGCACCGGGATCTTTGAATTTAGGCGGGAGATCATTTAGCAGAATGGAACTCACGTTCTGAGCTAGAAAGAAGTTCTTTTTAACTTTCATCCTCCTTTTCACCGTCAACAAATCTTTGATAACTTTGCCGTAGGCTGGAATTTGTTTGATGGCATCAAGGAAGGGTAGATTCAGCTTCACTTGCTTTAGAACTTCTAGCACTTCATCACGTGGAGTCCCTTTTTGAGTAGGAATCAACCTTCGAGGAAATGGTGCTGCGGAGGGTGGTTTAACTACCACCTTAGGCTCACTAGTGCCTTCCTTATCACTCTCGTCCAAGGGAACATCTTCGGCCTCTTTCGTGCCGGGCGAAATCTCCTTGTCTTTTGTTGTGTCGTGTGGAGGAGGTGATAAATCAACGACTCTTCCACTACGAAGAGTGGTCACTGCTTGACATTGCTCCTGATGTTCAGTGGATGTGGAGCTACACTAGTTTGACCTTGGGGAGGTCGTTGGCCTTGGGCAGGGAATTTGCCCTTCTCTTGGACACTCAACGAGGATTGTATCTTAGACAGGTTTGCATTTAGGTCGCCAATGAGACGATCATACTTGGCATTGGTTGCGGCCTGGCTATTGATGAATTGATTCACAGTATCCTCAAGAGTTCTCCACTGTGGCGGAATATAATTTCCATGATGTGGTGGTGCTTGCACATGTCCTTGCATGTGTGGAGCTTGTTGAAATTGTTGTGGAGGAGGAGGGGCAACATGCGAAGGAGGGTTCATTGCGGCGTGTTGTTGCCCGTAGCTAAAACCGGGATGGTTTTTCCACGAAGGGTTGTATGAATTTCCGTGCGGGGCACCGAAATTTCCCTTAAAGCCTCCTATACCATTAACTTGCTCCTGTAATATTACTTTGCAGGCGGGTATCGTCGGGCATTCCTCAGTTGAATGTCCCGCCTCACAAATTGCACACACCTTTTCGATGGGATTCTTGATGGATCCAACTACCTCACATAAATCTCGCAGTCCTCTCTCAATGGTGTCCAACCGACAGTCCGACATCGAATTCTTATCTACGTGGAATAGACCGGATGTCGACGGAGCTGTGGTAGATTGTCGATTTCGGTTTTGAGCGTTCGGATCAGAGGTATCCCAGGATTGGGTAGTCTCGGCAACATACCTCATGTGAAGATCAACGTCATGGGCATCTAGATCGACAAATGGACCACTTCCCATGGTCTCAACAAGCTGTTTAGAATTAAGATTTAACCCATTATAGATAAAGGAGATGATTTGTGATGGGTCAAATCCATGATGGGGGCACGAAGCCACTAACTCGTTGAAACGTTCATAGCATCGATGGAAAGGCTCATTTTCTTGTTGCCTGAATGCTTGAATTTGAGCCTTTATAGAGATTGTTCGATGTGTTAGGAAGAATTTCTTGAGAAATTTAGACTGTAGCTCATTCCAGGATGGAATCGAGCTTGGAGGTAAAGACCATAGCCAAGCTTTGGCTTTATCTTTAAGCGAGAAGGGGAAGAGTTTGAGGCGGATTACCTCTTGTGTGCAGGTTTGATCGTTGAGAGTATCACACACGTCCTCAAATTCCCTTATGTGGAGGTATGGCTTTTCAGAATCCATACCGTGATAATGTGGTAGTGTCTGGATCATCCCATTTTTGAAACGGAATTGCCCGGCATTATACGGGAGTATAATGCATCCCGGAGTGACAGTGCGCTCGGGATATAAGAATTCTCTCAACGGGCGGTACGGGGGCTCATCCTCACCAGTAGCTGCATTGCTATATTGCGACATCTCTATCTCACTTGACGATTCGGCGTTCTCACTGGGTGTGCACGACGTGTGTCCTACGAAGGAGAAGGGAGTGTTGCTAGAGATTGAGTGCGACGGTGTGGGAGGTGGGATCCAGAACTGTGGGGCGTTCGGGGTGTGGGGACTGTCAGGATTATACTCAACAAGTGGATTTTCGTGAATGCTGGTTGGAGTATTATGGGGTGTGGGAGTGGTTTCAGAATTTTGCATTAAGTTCAGGAGAGATGACAATTGTGAATCTTTTTGGATTTTATTTTTTTATTTTTTTATTTTTTTTATTTTTTTGGATTTTTGAATTTTTTTTTGGTCAAAGTTTTGGATTAACTCGATCTAATCCTAAGTCTACCTAATTCCCCAGCAACGGCGCCAAAAACTTGACACGACTCAGAATGTGTTTCTAAAGTGTGTGCTCTCTAGGCTCAAGTGCAAGCCTATCGTTCAAGTAATAATCCGACAAGTCGGGTATCGATCCTCAGGGAAAAAGGACAACGAAGTTGTGACGACGGGATAAGATTGAGGAATCCTAGCGATGACTCTAAGAAGAAAAGAAAAAGATTGATTTGGCTTTTTGAGATGGATTAAACTAAATGCAATTACAAAAGTATAATGAAAAATGCAACTAACTAAATTATCTAAATGAAGAATGAAGAATTAAATTGAACTTTTTAACTAAATGATGAGAAAATAGGATGGGAATACAATCCCCCAACCCTAGTGTAGTGTAGTGATAACGTTGATCATAAATTTATCTGATTAATTCAAACCCGGAATTTAGTACTCCCAAGCATTATGTATACGAGGTTCAAGCCCGCGTCATACCTAATCTGAGGATGAGTAAATCGGTATCGCGGTAATTACATTCAAATTGTATTCTAAATCATCACGAGTACCCAGAGGCAAACGAGATATAAAGATCTACAATTCTTAAGAAATTACGCGATACGATTTAAATTAATCATTAAATTCAGCGGATCGACGTTATACACACGCACTAACACATCAGGTTGGGTTCATGCATCCCAACCTTGAAAAACCTAGCCGGACATGTTAACTTGACTAACGCATGAAATAATGACGTTGCATGTGTATGAATTCATGATAAAACTAAATCTAAACATGTAAATACGTATTATGAATGCGAAAACAAGTTGAATCAATTAGGAAAATGAAGCATGCAAGAACAATAATAAGAAACAAGAACTTTGAATTAAAACTGGTAAAAACAAACCCGAAACAATGAATTCTTGAAGTAAATTGTGCCCTTGATGTTCCTAGATGTTTCTCTCCTTTTCTCTATCAAAAACTCTCTAAAAATAATCCTAAAGGCTGCTCTTAGGTTAATGCCCCCGTTTTCCACAAGTTTGGGGTGTTTAAAACCTAATAGGAGACTTGGAGACCAATCCAAATGAAAGACAAAATTCGCGTGTCAGGTACAGCGAACCGGTTCGGAGGTACAGCGAACCGGTTCGCCCCTCCGAACCGGTTCGGAGGTACAGCGAACCGGTTCGCCCCTCCGAACAGGTTCGGGGTGGGGTTCGCATGTACCAGCCTGGACTTGCTCTCTACACTTAGACTTTTTCTGGATTTTCTCTTCTTTTCTTGGATTTTTCTTCAACTTCAACTGAGCATAACTTTTCAACCGTAGCTCGGATTTGGGTGCCGTTTCTTCCAATGTTCTCGTTGTTCCGAGCTCTTCAACTTCCCAGTTGACTTCTTCTTCCGGATCGGTCTGCAAAATTACCGACATGCCCTTGAACTTGCCTTCTTAGCTTTTCTTGCACATTCTTGTTTCCTCCTTTGCACTGCTTGCATAATTAACCTGTAAAACTAATAGGAGAAGCACGAAACACGCAATACTCGCCAAGAAGGTTAGAAGCATAAAAGTGAATCAAATCCATATATGTTACATCATTCGGGTTCACAAAAGTACTGAAATTAGGGGGATAAATATACAATATTTATGCCCAATCACCACTTCTGTACTTGCATATGCTCGCGCTGCTTGGTATCGTCCGCTAGGAGCTCGGCCTGGCATGGTATGAGGTTGCTAACTCTGATAGGATGGTCCCATGCTTATAGACACAAGTATGACCTTGACTGAATAGATCAGGCCGAGGTTGGATTAGCGTGGTCACTCCTGTTGTTGGCCATAGCAGAGTACAAAACTGGTCCTTGTTGGACATGCGATGCTCTTATGGTCTTAGCTTTCCATATAGCTAAAACTTGTTGAGACGAGGCTGACTCTTATCTGGACGATCCCACCATAGGCCTGTGGGACTCTTATGGAGACTCGACAGTGAGATGTGACGATACTCTTTCTCTAAGATGAGGGTTCATTTCGATCATATCAATTACCCCTATCCCTTAGCCTTCTGTGTGAATAGGAGGTTGAGGGGTACGTGTTGTTGAGTGCGTGATGAGACATTTCTGACGTGTTGGCTGTATAGGTTTTGATACATGAGTGTGTGTCACATGTCATTGACCAGATTGGTTGGCGTTTGCCCCAAGTAGGGTTTAGTGGTTGCGCGCTTGGGGTTTTGTGCCTTTCATGATGGCACAATTGGGAAATGTGCATAATCATTAGGGGAGTATTTAAACAAAAAAAACATTCAAAGGTTTTATCTTTCCACTCAAACAAACCTTCGCGCCTTTGTTGTTTCTGTAAAAAAAACTCGTAGCCTTTCACATCTCAAAACTTGAAAATCCTCTAATCTCAAGTTGCCTCCTTCCATTCCCCTGTCTCAAGAGCTTAAGTTTGCTCAGGTAATCCTCTTCATCCCCCGTTTTCTTTATTTCCAGTAATTCCATTCTCTGCATTACTTTTTTGGTCAGCTTTCATATTTTTCAATGATGATTTTGACCACAATTAGGGTTTTTTGGGTTGAAGAGGGTAGTTTTTTGGTTGTTTTTAGGTTGCATGTTAGTAGTACATTTAAACATACATTTAATTATTTGTTCAAATAATTATCACCATAAAATAATTATATGCGATAAATCGTCACAAAAATTTACATTTCGTCTCAAAATCTTTATCCATGCCTTATTTATAAGAGATTAACATTTGTTACACTTCATAAAATACAAAGTTATCAATACCTCACAAAATGATATTATTCAAATTTTCATTAAACAAATAATTTTATTGTGGCTTGACCCATTGTAGCAAAAATAAAAATAGCATAATTGCAAGATTCATAGTTTAAATTTATGACCCGTGTGAGTCCGCACAACCTAGGTCCCATGTCCAAAAGGTTAAAAGTTGATATCATGATCCACTTAACAAATGTGAAACATATTCACAGATTGACAGGAGATAATTATTGATAAATTCCCAACTGTAGAATAGATAAGCCTGTCCCAATAAATTGATAAGCAATCGAGAGAGTCCACCTTTACTAGATAACTCAAGATCATTTCTACAAATACTGTAATCAACCCATTTATGGGGAGATATATTTGGAGGACCTCAAATTTCTGTCAATTTGTACTAAAGAATCCATTTAATAAAAGAGCTCCCAGTATGGGTGTAGACAATTTTTCCAAACAACGTATATATGTGCATCTTTCTTATGTGTTTGGCAATTTTCATCCCTCAATTGTTATAGATTTGGCATATGAAACCGAGTTGTCCATACCAATAAATTTTGTGCATTTACAATAACTTATAGCAAAAAAAAAACATTGAACTTATGCAACACACATGGCTACCGACTCACCCACAAGTTTTCCATATTTTTATTGTTAGTTGCATTAATTTCGTGTTATCAATAGTACAACCTCATTAGTTGTTCATAGGCTACTTAGATTAATGTATGGCTTACATTAATTTGAAAAATAAATTTGTGTTTTTTTTATTTAGATATCATTAGTCGGGTTTTAGCAAACAAAGTACCGATATTAGACAACTATGAATTGAAGATTCTTCGATATCAAACACATAATTCAAGTATACACATACACACTTATCTTTGTGTGTGTATAGTGTGCATGTGTGTGTGCTCATGCGATGCGCAAGCGCATAAAAACTCGTGAAAATTTATACAAATGATTTTGAACACATCATTCCCTCAACAAGTTGAACTAACTATCGAAGTAGATATTGCGAATCATGTGTAAAATGTCTCTTCATAGCCATGCCATAATAGCATATGTAATGAGTTAAGTTATTCCTTTTGTTGGATGAAGGCTTCCTCGCACTCTTTTGTCCATCTAGAGCATGTTTGGTCATGAATTATAATATTCTTTTCTATGTTTAAATACAATTTAGGTAAGAATTTACGCTTGCCACGCTTATTTTTAAACATTGAGTTATAATATTTCTGTGTTTATATCCCGTTTTCAGAAATAGCAAAAGGTTGTATTCTAAATTATGTTTTTTGTTTTTTTACTCAGAATTGTTCATTCTCCATATGTCCATGCATTTATACCTTAATATATATAATGTTCATATATAATGCATAAATATCTATATAATATAAATAAATAGAAATTATAAATGTACGTTTACACAAAATTACGTATATGTATGTATTATTAAAATACATAGTACAATGTGATCTATAAGTTAAATAATATTATCAATACATACATGATACTATTTTATAGTTTTATACGTGTATTATACATGTATGTAATAATATATAGTATACATACAGTACATACGTATTAAATAATATTATCCATTCATGTCTATATATAGTTCTATTATGTATTGTAGATAAGACATTGGTGGGATTGAAATCTTCAGTGACCTCAGATCTAATAGGTGATCTCCTTATGACCTTAAACTGGTTAAGGGGAGAAGTGTCAAAATATAAGAAAAGTATGTAAAGTAGTTCGAACCTCAGCTGAGGATCATATCTCCACAGTCAAAGGGTGGTTCTCTATTTATTAGATCATAAAATGGCTATTACAATCTATAATACCTCTTGGGCTTTGGCCAAAAGAGTCTGAGGTCCTTGCAGCTTTTGTCACTAAGTCAAAGGACTTTATGAATTAACTGATAGACACCTATAAGGATTACTATGTATTAACTTGGGGCTCAATAGGGAATACAATCAGTAAGATAGCAAGAATTGATCCAAGGTATGATTTTGTACTCACAACGGTGGGTTGAGATTGTATTAAATAATGAGGGAACACTTGTATAAGCTAAAACTCTTTATTCTCCTGGTATATGATAATTTTAACGCGTCTTCAACCTTTCATGAGCCTGTAATTTATCTGCACTTTCTTTAAGAGAGAATGAGTAAACTGTCACAATATGGCTATGATGTCTCTCAAGTCTGTCGACGTTAGCCGGGAAGTGAAGTGTGGGTTAAAGGTTTTGAAAATGGTGTAAGGTAATTATTGTGTGCATTTAATGCAGATGTGAGTCATCAATGTAAGTGTAGTTGAGTAGTGGACGTAGGTGTAATATTGTTGTGCTTTTCACCTACCCTCCAAATGAACTGTAGGAGTTCGAAAAGATATCTAGGATGTTTAGAATCTTTATTAGTATACCTTAGGATGGTTTAGAGGTATATAACAATGATACTCTTCTAGGATGAGGGTTTGATGACCACATAAGGTCGTTTATCTTCAAACTAAGGTCTGATGTGCATGTCATACATGGAGGATGCTAGTGCTAAGGTCTGTGAGATTGGTTGTAGAGATATGTTGGAATGATTTATCATTCTGGGAGATAAAGAAAGTGGATGAGACCTTCCATAGTACTGTGGTCCTATTTCAAAGGGAGTAAACTTCTCAGGAGCCTGATATTATTTTGGATAAGGGCAGAGGTTTACCTCGAGACCTCTATTCTTACATGAGAGGACCTGGGGAACTAAGAAGCCTTGGAATACCAATGGTGGAATATGGTATCATTAGTAGCTCATTGTTTCTCTTTGCATGGATGTTGAGGGAAAACACTTATCCGTTACGCAAGTTGGGGGTAGGACCATAACTAACCACAAAGATTCTCATAATTATAAGATTGGATTAATAATGAACTAGCATTGAGTGTACAAGTAGCTGAGAGTACTGATGCGACGTGCTCTGGGGTTGAGGGGATTAAAGCATCAGGCCTTGGGGGCTAAAAAGGACCCCCTTAGGATGGTTTGAGTTTTTCACATTTCACCCCAACCTTATCTTTCTCTATAGATTTTTGAGTCAACAATTGTTCCATCCTTCTTAAAAAGATAAAATGTCTACTAAAAACATCTTCCCCCCTAAGGTTTTGAATCCCACGCCTCTTTCAATTGTTAGGCCTCACATCTCTCTTCCTTCAAATGTGGAATAAAAGGATGAGCTCTCAGTCCATCTTCCCACCTAGATGATTTCTTTGTGACAAACCGCTTATTTTAATACCGGATGGTAAATTCTTTAATAAAATATACCGAAATCTCAGTATGGATCATTCTCAGCATCACCATCGCAGTAATAGTATAATATAAAGAATGCAAATAATCCACACAACCACAATAACAGAGTGAACATCAAGCGTAATAAACAATAAGTGTAAACCAAATAAACCATCAGTCACCTAAAAGATCCTTGATATGAACAAAATATCATCTGAATACAAGCCTGATAAATAATAAAAGTCTATAGTGATATAAAGTCGATCATCTACGGGCAACACGCCCAACAGTAAATAGGAAATAACTGATCCTATCTAGAGCATAAATGAATGAAGTGTCTAAGCAAGTATCCATAGCCACCATTGGCAAGAACACATATATCCTTATTGTCATGGTTGTTGCTGTTGCTGCGCACCTGAGGTGTAACAAGAAAAATAAGAAAATATAGAAATATGCGGGTTAGAGCCCGTAGAGTAAAATATTTTCGCAAGTAAATAATTTTTTTAAATTGTTTAAAATCATAGTGTATTACTTTCAAGACTAACTGGTTACACTCACTTGAGATACACCTTAACTTCTCAAGTACAATGCACACCTAACGTATTCATTTAAGTACCATAATTAAACTACCCCGTCTAACGAGGATATAAAACTTTTATGTAAGCCCAACTCCGCTAATACTCTCTATTAACTAAGTCTAACTATCTTCACTAGGTATTCATTTATAAACAGTATTTTAGCGACACACTTGCTATAATTCAAACAATCATGAAATAACATACATAGCTACACCCATCCTATAAAAAGATATGCATGTTATATTATATAAACACGCACACACACACACACACACACACACACACACACACACACACACACACACACACACACACACACATATATATATATATATATATATATATATATATATATATATATATATATATACACGTATAATCATATCACCAAAGTAAAACTCCCCAAATTCATTTTTTGTGTGCTATTCGGCTCTTGGCATCACGCCTCGCACTGAGCCACTGGGAAAAATCGCACTACCGATCCCAAATGAATACACATGCAATGGAGGTGCTCATAACGATATGCCCTGATGTCGTGACCATACCACATCGTACAAAATCGGACTCAAACCAACACATATCCTCACACATGGAAAGTGGCCATGCAATAGTACTATGATCTGGGGAATCAATCCAATACCTGTTGGTCAACACCAGAGTGGATTTCCCACTACGCACAATCTCCTCCGATAGAATTACCGATTAGGTATGTTTAACAAGCAAGTATCATACAAACATTCATATATATACACATGTCCCTCTAATACATATATATAATGACTACCGAACCCATTCCTAAGTTCATTCCAACTTCCCGATTCATTTACTTAACTAGTCCCTTATTTGAGCACCATAGTTAATTATTCAATTCCCACTAATAAGTTGGAGCACAAATATATTTTTATTCAAGTATCCACTCACTTGGATAACCTCCTACGTACTTGCTCGAGTTAACAAAATATCCGAAACATTTCCAGATCCAAAATCATGGGTTGTTCGAATGAAACACCCATCTTGTTCGAATGAAAAAAATACCTCGTTCGAATGGAAAACCCAACTCATTCTAATGAAAAGTAATACCTCGTTTGAACGGGGTTCAAACGAAGTTCTTACGAGATTCTAGGTGACGTACCTGAAGCCCTCTTTCTAAGGTAGGATTCATCCCCAACCTGCCAACTTCGTTTTTATGCTTTTCTATACCTAAATTTCCAGAAATTTAGTTCATAAATCATCCTTGTAACTCAATCCCATCGATATAAACGTAAATCTAACATGAAAATCATCACCAATAGACGATTTATAACTCATATATCAAATTAATCAACAAGATCTTATCTCCCATCTAAGTTCAATCTATTTTTCCATTAAACCCATACTTTATTAACATAAACCAACCCAAATATGTTCATCATTCAAGATAATGTAATCATTATCAATAGAGTTCTTTATTAATCATCAATTATTGTTTTCCATAATTAAAAGCCCAATTTTCATAAATCGAATACCCCAAAAAGGGGCTTATACCATAATTCCCAATTTAGAGTGTTAATATAACTTTTTACAGTTCCAGCACATTTGACATCTATTTCCATAAATAAAAATTGACACCCTAAATTTGAATTATGTGTTAGACCCAACCTTGTTCGTCTTACGAACTACACGGACTTTGATTCCATTTTTGGCTACGTAGGCATCCCAAATTCATTTTGGGATTCAAGTTGTTTCTTACGATTTTGAACATTTTGAAATATTTTCAAGCTTAGTTGGAGAAGGAACACTTTGAAAATTTTGCATATATTTCGTGGAAGGAACACATTGAGGATTTAAATATTTATTTTGTGTGGAATTAATACAATTAATTTTATTGCTTAACAATTAGTTATTTTTTTGTATTATTATTCTTTGATTGATAGATTAGTTAGTTCTATCATATATATATATATGTTTGCAAACATGTACAAGGTTATTTTGTGAGGAAAAAAATAAAATTATTATTTTTAATTAAATTATTATTGGTCACGATTCAAAATCGTGACCATTTTGGTCACCTAGGAGGGTCACGATTGGAGACCATGACCAACAACAAAATTTCACATCAGCTGGTCATAGTTAGGGACTGTGACCATTAAAAGAATATGGTTATTTGTGACAACTTGGGTCGTGATTTAGACTTATGACCATTGGTCATGGTCCACAATCATGACCAAGGCCCAGGGATCATGACCACCTACTATGGTCATAATGTTTTACCGTGACCCCTAAAATGGTCACATACCCAAATTGTGACCCTGGGCCTTTGGCACAGTCCAAAATCGTGACCGTTTTTGATATATGGGGTAGTGCAAGTTTGAGTTACTAACAATGCTTAACAATTAGACCTTGGACGAGTTTTAAGAAAGAGTCTCCGATACTGTGAACTCTCACTTTAATTTTAAGTGAGAAGATTCCAGATTTTAATGATTACTAAGAAGATTTTAAGGTTGTTGCTACTTGGGTTCCTCCTTCACGTCTCATTCTCAAACGTAGTTAGGGGAATATATAATATAAATGTCCAGGAGATCATAGGGTCTATTAAAGCCTTCGACATGGAAATTAACCCCCTTCCAAGAAAGATAAGGGCATTATGTTGAAGGTATAAAAGAGTTCTCTCTCCATAATGGATGATGATTGCAATGATAGTGAGGTTGAGATTTCTCTAATGATAAAAAAATAATTCTAAAAGTTTCTCAAGTCTAATCGGACCTAAGAAAAAGGGATTTGACATCACTAAATTTAATAGGGTTTCTTCTTGTAGACGTAATAAAAAATCTATGATTTATAATGAGGACATGTGGTAGTGCTTCAAATGTCAAGGTTTTGGACGTCAATACTTTGAGTGCCCAACTCGACTACAGAAGATAGGCATAGAGAAAAATGGATTGAATTACTACAATAGTGAAAGTGACTCGGACTCCTACAAAAGAAAGTATTTATTTGAATGCATAAGCACTACATTCACCATTATTCGGGATGAATTTTTTCCCTTGTTGCCCTATGTGAAGTCAAAGTTGAGGATGACAACATAGAGTTATAAATACAATGTCCCGAAGATGAAAGAAAAATGAGGGAGTAGAATTTTAATGGTCACACTATATTAAAGGTGGAATTTACCTCCCAATGGCATTTTGATAGTGGTTTGTCGAGGCACGTGACTGGTGATAACTCTCTCCTTGGACATCTTGAGGATAACAAGGACGAAAATATCACTTTTGGGGATGCGAGTTAATCAAGCGTATTGGGTAAGGGAAGATTCGATATTTCTAAGTTTTATAATATAGATTTTTTTTGTATGTGCAAGGTCTAAATCATAATTTAATTATTATAAGTCGATTGTCTATCGAAGACTGAACGGTAAATTTCTTTAAAAAGTGTTGTGAAGTTTTCAATGCGAAATGGAAGATGTTACTGCATGGCATGAGAGGACCTAGTTCATGTCTTAACTTCAATAATAAATCCTCCCTCAAGTGTGTGTGCAACATTTTAGAATGGGAAGAAAATCAAAATTTCACACATGAAGCTTGGTATTATTATTACCCCTCGTTCCCCCGAGTTGATCCATATGGATATCATGGAGCTTAAATGTAAGGCAAGTATAGGTGGTACTAAGTATATTATTGAAAAATATTTGTCCTGCGATATTCTAAGTACAGTTACTTAATTAATTTTAAAATTTGATTTTGCCGTCAAAACAACTCGTAATCGAAAATTATTTGAAGATTAATTCATTATGACAGGAGACGGTTCAATTGATACCGAATTTTAATTTTACTCAAAAATAATTTTGGTCTAATTTGCACTCGAAATAAATTTACCTATTAACTAAATCCAATTAATATAAATAAGATCAATTTTAGAATTTTCCTAATTAATTAATTAGTTCCCATTTTGATAGGTGGTTATTGAAAATTAAACAAATGATGGAAATATTAATAGAAATCACATGCAATGAACACTATTGAAAATTAAACAAATTGAAAATGCTCGCTTGAAAAACCCCTTTTGCGCCTCAGCCCAATCAACACTGCTTGTCCTATTAATGTTTACAAGTCTTATAGAGAACATAGACAACTTACATATAAGACAACGACACGTTCCACTGAGTCTGAGAAAGCTAATGCGCCCTAGGGCAATTAGAGAAACGCCACCAATTTTTAATTTTAACAATTTTAATAAATTTATCATCAAATAAAACCACAAGTATTGTGTTAAATAGTTTTACCAATTTTTGTCTTGACCTAAGAATGCAGATAGGTGAGTATAAGAAAGAATAAAATACCCAAAACCACAAACGGGAGTGTATGAGGAAAACCCACAACAGGAAAAACCTCAGATTGTCTAGTCACATAATTCCACTATCATATAGGCAGTTTACAAGAACAACTTAGACTTACTTATATATTCGACACCTTCAAGCCTTGATGTACTTACTCATTCCTCGTAACCTTTTTCGCAGCCACTATTGGATGCCTTCCAACAACCACATAACGTAGGTGAGTTCCCACGTCCTGGTGTCCCACCAATCTTACTTGTCTCGTGACCAGTCCAGTCACTGCTCAACACAAACATAGTCTTCACCGCTCAAAGTTCTTACAGTATAAAGAGAAAACCAGTATCATGCAACATAGAAGAGATCTTAAATATCCATATAGTAATATGTAAACTACAAATGAAAAACCCTCCTCCTTTGTCTAACCATCTATGTCTAAGAAATAATGTCTCTCCCTTGGTTAAATACCTCCCCCACACGAAAAGAATTAGATATCATTTATCCCCCCCCTTTTTTAAATAGACAAAGGAAAAGGTGTAGAATAATAAAACATTTCTCCCCAATAAAACCAAATCTCCCCCTAAGTTAAGCATGATAATTATAAAGGAAAAATAAATATACCATGGTGTGGTGTGAAGCAATCATTCAACGATAAACATATCGAAAACACAAGCATAAATAATACAAACTACGACCAAATGATATCAACTGTGATGCAAGCATTTAAGTATAAGATACGAAGATCATCATATCACACGACAATTTAATTAAAAGAATAAGTACCAAGAAAGCACATGCACATATATAGGTACAAAAGACCACAAAAGACCCAAACACATAAGGTTTACACACTCGCATAATATCAATGTGTCTAGATATGGTGATATGAAGTGAAAATGCGTGAACTAGAAATAAGAGAAAATCAACCAATCACTCAAAAATGTCCAAGTAAATCTATTTGACGACAATAATTTATCAACATTCGATTTAGCCTCACAAGTCAAATAAAGAACTCAAAAGGACAAACAAATACAATGCACACTTGCCTAGAAATTTTGATGATTCTCTAATCAATTGCGTCAAAACTATTAGGCTCAACTAGGACGCAGTGTGAAAGCCTATTGATCTGCAATGAAACACCCTAAAACATTTATATATTTTTTTCTCTCTTTTTTTCTTTTGAAGATATATAATTTTTAAAGCATCAATGTAAACAAACAAAATTGGCCTCGGTAATTTTTTTGTTTTTATTACCTCTCTATCTTTTAGGCTCTTGCCAATGATGTCCTTTCATGCAAAGGAGATTGCTCCTTTCGTATCCCTTTCTCGTGCACACTCATTTTTTCAAAAATATCAAAAAAACTCATGGACAATGGTTCTTACATGAAAATCTGCCCCATAGTCAAAAAAATTTATGTATACCACAAGATTGTTGGGAGAACACCTCACATAGCTCATGGGACATATGGAGTTAAAAATCAAACTAGCACGTGCAAAGTGTGTGCAGATGCATGTACAAAGTGAAATCATCATGAAAATTAGTTTCAAACTACTTCATGTAAAAATGATTAAGAACAATCCAAGCATTGAAAATCAAGATCAAATGTCTTAGTCAAATGGACACATGAAAGGAATGGGATTCAAACACACTGATATGCCATACAATATGTGTAAAATAAAAAATACACAAAAATAATATTTTTTAATTTTTAAATAATTTTCAAAACGATATCAATTTAAAAAGAAAAACTCAAAAGAAAAACAAAGTCTATTTTGTATTTTTCATATAAAGACCCAAAAAGATTGAAAATCAAAATACAAAAATAAACATATCATAACACTAGCATTAACATATAGCATGAAGCGCAACACTAGTGTATGATAAACATGCTATCACAATCATCATAAGATGTAGCATGGGGTGAACCATGTGATAGAAAATGAGAGTCAACAAGCCTAACATTTAGTGCCTCCAAATCGGATCTCCTAATCCATATAGGTGTAACGTTATTAACTTGTACTTTGCGAACCTTGGTGACACTGGCCTTAGTCTTCTTATGACCTTTTCTAAGATCATAAAAAAATCCAAGGTGACCTTTCCAACTACAGTGTGTGAAAGTGAAGACACGAGAAATGTTACATATAGGTTGACCTTTTCTAACGCTCTTAACTTTGGTTGGCTCACTCAAAAGAATTTTATTAGCTTTAGCAATGAAAGTATTAGTGTCATCAAAGATAATCCCACACTTGTGATGTTTTATTTGGACGGTGCCCAATATTTTATCCAACATCTATGACTAGAATCCAAATCAAATTTGACATTACTCGAGTCTCTCAACTTCTCTTCGAACTCCATAATTCTAGACTCGAGTAAATGCTTAGACTCTTCAAACTCATGAAGATCATTCTTTAAAACCTCCATCAAACCACGAAGGTTATATCTCTCACCTTCAACGTACTTGACCATCTCCTTAAGAGTCTTCTCACGTGCCCTAAGATCATAAATCAATTTAGCATTATCACCACCTATGACACATTCCTTTGCCTTAGCTTCTAAATGCAAGTTAGACTTTTTCAACTTCAACGACTCCGCATATAACTCTCAAAAGGCTACTTCAATCTTATTACCCTCCTCATATCCTTATTCTTTATTTCTCCTCTCCTCAATGGGTTAGGAACCTAAATACAAAACATCGAAACTATCATGCCCATGATTATCTTCAATAGGGGAAGACACTTCATTTAAACCCACAAGACTAGCCATGAATGTGGTATAATCGCGATCAGTGGGGGAATTAACTTCCTCTTACAAGTTATTATAACTAAGGGTTGTAATATATACCTTTGGTTTCTTACCCTCCTTACTTATTCTAGTAGGACACTCACGGGAATAATGCCTTAAACCTTAGCATTCAAAAACACTTGTCTTGATTATCCACCTTCTTAAGACCATCCTTATTCTTACAATCATGGTCATTGAAGTTGCTAGGTATCCTTTCAAAACTCGTTTCAAAGATCTTATAATTTGTAATACTAAAAGACTTCTTGAACTTCCTAGCAAACCTAGATATCTCTTTAGCATCAAGATCACTATCACTATCAAAATTTGATACATCCTATTTTGGGGATTTCATGATAATAAACTTATCTTTCTTAGGAGTACTCATGCTCATCTCACATATTTTAAGGTCACCTATAAGTTCTTGGACTCTTATAGCATCGAAACCACCTAGGTAATCTAGGACCTTAACTTTGGCATTAAATCTTCCAGGCAACGACCTTAAGATTTTTTGCATCACTTTAGACTCGAGATCGTCTCTCCTAAGTTAAACGAGGAGCTAACAATATTGATAACATGGCATATAACTCATCAAAATACCCATTCTCTAATATCTTAATTGTCTGAAACTTATTTGTTATATTTTGTAACTTGGAAACCGTAACAGTATCTATTCCCTTGTATATGGTTTGTAAAATATCCCAAGCATCCTTCGCGCTCTTGTAAGTTATAATGCGTCTAAACTCTTCAGTGGTGATAATAAATATATCATTCAAACCCATGGAATTAATAGTCAAGGCTTTTTTTCATCCATTGTCTAGGAGGCATATGCTTAAGGAGCACCACGTTCAATGGGAGGAGTCCACCCATACTCAATCGAGTTCCAAATGTTCTCGTCGATCAATTAAAGAAAAAATTGCATGCTCACCTTCAAATAGGGATAGTTTGACCCATCAAATGACGGAGGCCAACCAACATAACTACTCTATCGGTTAAAATCCATCTAAACCCTAAATAAGCACAAAATAGGGATCTAACATAATAAACTAGTGTAAACCACTCTGAAACCATTTTGAGAAAGCTAATGCGCCCTAAGATTTGTAGAAAAACACCACCAATTTTAGTTTTCACAAATTTAATAAACTTTGCACCAAATAAAACTACAAGTATTCTGTTAAATAGTTTTAACAATTTTAGTCTTGACCTAAGCATGCATCTAGATGAGTATAAGAAAAAATAAAATACATAAACCACAACATGACGACATACGAGGAAAACTCATAACATGAAAACCCTTCGATGGCCCAACCACACAATTCCACTATGATATAGGTAGCTTACTTAAAGACTTGACTCTTTTGATCCTTGATGGTCCTCCTCGTTCCTTGTAACCTTCTTCTCAACCATTGATGGATGCCTTCTAATAACCATATAATGTAAAAGCATTCTCATGTCTTGGTATATAATTGATCTTACTTGTATTGTGAATAGTCTAGCCACTACTCAACACAAATGCGATCTCCATCGCTCGAAAAGCTCACACTATGAAGAGAAAAATATACGTGTCGAATTCTTGGATCTCAAACTTGGTTATAGACTACGGTTTGGGAGGTGTATGTTATAACTTGGGAAAAAAATCGCAAAAAACCTCATTGAAAACTGATGCCACACATGAGAACTTATAGAAAACACTGTTTTTGAGGTGGAACATTTTTTGAAAAAACTCGTTCAATTGAAAATATATGGTTCGTTCGAACAAAAAAACTATCTTGTTTGAACCAACTAAAAACTTGTTCAAATGAACATGATTATCTTTTTCGAACCATCATCGAACGAGCTTAAAATAATATATCTCTCGTCAACATAAATTTCTGGTTTGATGTTCATTCGAAGGACATTCTAACGACGTTCACCTATCGTTCGAACGAACTGTATGAACTCATTCGAATGAAGGAAAACCAAAAACTATTTTTCTTTCAAAATAAAATTTATGAAAAGGCCTCAAACAATTTTATAAAATAACACCCCAACTAAATCTAGGCATCCAACATAAATATGTATTCATAACTTCATTGAGATCACTGGATAATGAAGATAAAACTCAGAACATAACCCAATGTATCCTCGATGTCGCTTTAGCTTTATCACACGATCTTCAATCGCATATTATAGGCATGAGGGACACAACTCAAGTCCTAACCTATCACTACACCAAAAACAGGAAACTGGCACGGTTTAAAACAGTGTCAGACGCAATCTGGCACGATTAAAAACAGTTCCATAATCAGGGGTGCCAAATTTTTTGCCGTGGTTTAAAACCGTGCCAGATTTTCCAAACTGGCACGCTTTTAAACTGTGCCAGTTTTAAATCTGACACGATTTTGGCACGCTTTTAAACCGTGCTAGATGTTAAATCTGGAACGCTTTCGACACATGTTGAAACCGTGCCAAAATGTCTGTTTTTTGGCACGGGTATAAACCGTGCCTGATTATTTTATAAGCGTACTCATTTTTATTAATTGTTATTATTTTGGCACGGTTTTAAACCGTGCCAGATTTTTCAGTTGTCAAAAAAAATAATAATAGGAAACAAAACTGGAAAATCTGCAAATTCCAAATCCAGTAGGAAAAATATTTATTATTTGCAAAAACAATCAAGAAAATTCACAAATTATAAATAACGCATGTTGATAAATTAATGTGCATACAAAGTTCAAAAAATTACAAGAGTTATAATACCAATATAAAGCTCGCACGACCATAAAAGTCGACAATAACTTCAAAAAATTATAAGAGTTAAATAGTTCCCAAATCAGAAAAAAAATTGGACAGAGTTTCCTCTATTTTTTGAGCATTCCAAAACCTACTAACATAAAATCTGCCAATATAAAGCCCGCACGGCCATAAAAGTCAACAATAAAACTACTACAGCCAACACGACCATAAAAGTAAACAATAAAACTACTAAAGCCTGCTCGGCCATAACACAAAAAATAGAACCCTGAATATTAACGACACTAAATAAATAATCCTCCTGTTGTAAAGCATTGACTTCTTCGTGTGTTCCAAGTGGATAAAAGCTAGCGATTAAATGTCATCCTACAAAAAAATAGGAAATAAAAAAGATACAATATTAGTAACCAAGTCATTTTAAAAAAAATCATATTCAAGCAGAAAAATTGCATATGAGTTAGAATTATTATTATATTCTCAAAATGAAAGTCTTGTGAGTACGTGGTTAGTTCATACGAGGTACATTAATCTCATACGATGTGTTAGTACCTCTTACGAGGCCGATTGGGGGTTGGTTTGGATTTTCACCCTTTAACAACTTGTTTTTAAGCCTAATCTAGAAATTTTCAAATTATCATCATATGCTCAAACCGGGAAACCTGTGATAACGCGATCAGTTCTTAAGAATTACATTGGTCCAGTGGGAGGTGTTCATGCATCTTACGAGTCCGTTTGGGGGCTGATTTGAGTTTTCACCCTTTAACGACATGTTTTTATGTTTAATCTAGATATTTTCAAATTATCATCATATTCATAAATCGGGAGATCCGTGACTATGCTGTCAGTTCCTACGAGTTACATTGGTCCCTTACGAGGTGTTCATGCCTCTTATGAGGCCGTTTGGGGGTTGGTTTGGGTTTTCACCCTTTAACAGCTTGATCTTGGTATTTTCAAATTATCATCATATTCTCAAATCAGGAGATCCATGACTACACGGTCAGTTCCTACGAGTTACATTGGCCCCGTGCGAGGTGTTCGTGCGTCTTACGGGGACGTTTGGGGGCCGGTTTGGGTTTTCACCCTTTAACGGCTTATTTTTAAGTTTAATTTTAATATTTTCAAATTATCATCATATTCTCAAACCGGGAGACCAGTAACTACACGGTCAGTTCGTACGAGTTACGTTGGCCCCGTGCGAGGTATTCGTGCGTCTTATGGGGACGTTTGGGGGCCGGTTTGGGGTTTCACCCTTTAACGGCTTATTTTTAAGTTTAATCTTAATATTTTCAAATTATCATCATATTCTCAAACCGGGATACCCGTGTCAGTTCGTACGAGTTACGTTGGTCCCGTGCGAGGTGTTCGTGCCTCTTACGAGGCCGTTTGGGGGCTGGTTTGAGTTTTCACCCTTTAACGACCTATTTTTAAGTTTAATCTAGATATTTTCAAATTATCATCATATTCATAAATTGAGAGACCCGTGACTATATGATCAGTTCCTACGAGTTACATTTGTCCCGTACGAGGTGTTCATGCCTCTTACGGGGCCGTTTGGGGGCTAGTTTTGGGTTTTAACCCATTAAAGGTTTGTTTTTAAGTTTAATCTAGATATTTTCAAATAATTATCATATTCTCAAATCGGGAGACTCGTGACTATGCGGTCAGTTCCTACGAGTTACATTGGTCACGTGCGAGGTGTTCGTACCTCTTATGGGTCCGATTGGGGGCTGGTTTGGATTTTCACCCTTTAACGGCTTGTTTTTAAATTTAATCTTGATATTTTCAAATTATCATCATATTCTCAAACTGGGAGACCCGTGACTACGATGTCAGTTCTTACGAGTTACATTGGTCCCGTACGAGGTGTTCGTGCCTCTTACGGAGCAGTTTGGGGGCTGGTTTGAGTTTTCACCCTTCAACGGCTTGTTTTTAAGTTTAATCTTGATATTTTCAAATTATCATCATATTCTCAAATCGGGAGACCCGTGATTACACGGTCAGTTCCTACGAGTTACATTGGTGCCGTGCGAGGTGCTCGTGCCTCTTACGGGGCAGTTTGGGGGCTGATTTGAGTTTTCACCCTTTAACGGCTTATTTTTAAGTTTAATCTTGACATTTTCAAATTATCATCATATTCATAAACCGAGAGATCCGTGACTACACGATCAGATCCTACGAGTTACATTGGTCCCGTACGAGGTGTTCATGCCTTTTACGGGGCCGTTTGGGTGTTGGTTTGGGTTTTCACCATTTAACAGCTTGTTTTTAAGTTTAATCTAGATATTTTGAAATAATCATCATATTCTCAAACCAGGAGAGCCGTGACTACGCTGTCAGTTCCTATGAATTACATTGGTCCCGTGCGAAGTGTTCGTGCCTCTTACGGGGTCGTTTGGGGGATGGTTTGGGTTTTCACCCTTTAACAACTTATTTTTCAGTTTAATCTTGATATTTTCAAATTATCATCATATTCTCAAACCGGAAGACCCGTGACTACACTGTCAGTTCCTACGAGTTACATTAGTCCCATACGAGGTGTTCGTGCCACTTTCGGGGCAATTTTAACGGCTGGTTTTTAAGTTTAATCTTGATATTTTCAAATTATCGTCGTAATCTCAAACCGAGAGACCCAGGACTACGCTGTCAGTTTCTACGAGTTACATTGGTCCCGTGCGAGGTGTTCGTACCTCTTACGGGGCCGTTTGGGGGCTGGTTTCAGTTTTCACCCTTTAACGACTTGTTTTTAAGTTTAATCTTGATATTTTCAAATTATCATCATATTCTCAAACCGGGAGACCCGTGACTACACGGTCAGTTCCTACTAGTTACGTTGGTCCTGTGTGAGGTGTTCGTGCCTCTTATAGGGCCGTTTGGGGGGTGGTTTGGGTTTTCACCCTTTAACGGCTTGATTTTAAGTTTAATCTTAATATTTTTAAATTATCATCATATTCTCAAACCGGGAGACCCGTGACTACACGGTCAGTTCTTACAAGTTACGTTGGTCCCGTGCGTGGTGTTTGTGCCTCTTACGGGACCGTTTGGAGGTTGATTTGAGTTTTCACCCTTTAACGACATGTTTTTAAGTTTAATGTAGTTATTTTCAAATTATCTTCATATTCATAAACCGAGAGACCCGTGACTACACGATCAGTTCCTACGAGTTACATTGGTCCCGTATGAGGTGTTCATGCCTCTTACGGGGTCGTTTGGGTGCTGGTTTGGGTTTTCACCCTTTAATGTCTTGTTTTTAAGTTTAATCTAGATATTTTCAAATAATCGTCATATTCTCAAACCGGGAGACCCGTGACTATGCTGTTAGTTTCTACGAGTTACATTGGTCCCGTGCGAAGTGTCCGTGCCTCTTACGGGGTCGTTTGGGGGCTGGTTTGGGTTTTCCCCATTTAATGGCTTATTTTTAAGTTTAATCTTGATATTTTCAAATTATAATCATTTTCTCAAACCGAGAGACCCGTGACTACGCTATCAGTTCCTACTAGTTACATTGGTCCCGTATGAAGTGTTCGTGCCTCTTACGAGTCATTTGGGGGTTGGTTTAGGTTTTTACCCTTTAACGGCTTGCTTTTAAGTTTAATCCTGATATTTTCAAATAATCGTCATATTCTCAAACCGGGAGACCCGTGACTACGCTGTTAGTTCCTACGAGTTACATTAGTCCCGTGCGAGGTGTTCGGGCCTCTTACGGGGTCGTTTGGGGGCTGGTTTGGGTTTTCACCCTTTAATGAATTATTTTTAAGTTTAATCTTGATATTTTCAAATTATCGTCATATTCACTGTCAGTTCCTATGAGTTACATTGGTCCCGTGCGAAGTGTTCGTGCCTCTTACGGGGCTATTTGGGGGCTGGTTTGGGTTTTCACCCTTTAACGGTTTATTTTTATGTTTAATCTTGATATTTTCAAATTATCATCATAATCTCAAGCCGAGAGACCCATGACCATGCTGTCAGTTCCTACGAGTTACATTGGTCCCGTGCGAGGTGTTCGTGCCTCTTACGGGGTAGTTTGGGGGATGGTTTGAGTTTTAACCCTTTAACGACTTATTTTTAAGTTTATTCTTGATATTTTCAAATTATCATCATATTCTCAAACCGGGAGACCCGTGACTACACGGTCAATTCCTACTAGTTACGTTGGTCTCGTATGAGGTGTTCGTGCCTCTTACGGGACCGTTTGGGGGCTAGTTTAAGTTTTCTTAACGGCTTGTTTTTAAGTTTAATCTTGATATTTACGAATTATCGTCATATTCTCAAACCGGGAGACCCGTGACTACACGGTCAGTTCCTACGAGTTACGTTGGTCCCGTGCGAGGTGTTCGTGCCTCTTACGGGGCCGTTTGGGGGCTGATTTGAGTTTTCACCCTTTAACGGCTTATTTTTAACTTTAATCTAGATATTTTCAAATTATCGTCATATTCATAAATCGAGAGACCCGTGTCTACACGATTAGGTCCTACGAGTAACATTGGTCCCATGTGAGGTGTCCTCTTACGGGGCCGTTTAGGGGATGGTTTGGGTTTTCATCTTTTAACGGCTTGTTTTAAAGTGTAATCTAAATTTATTCAAATTATCATCATAGTCTCAAACCGGGCGACCCATGACTACGCTGTCAGTTCCTACGAGTTACTGTGGTCCCCTGTAAGGTGTTCATGGCTCCTACGGGACCGTTTGGGGGCTAGTTTGGGGTGAAATCACCCATAACAGTCCAATAGCTATAAATATCATGACCACATGAGTAAAAAACTCATGTCCATAATAAACTATACTTCTGTCAATATGGACTCACTGCGAGGGGTCATTAATTATTTCTACTAAACCTCAATAGTGTAAGGCATAATTACTATCAACAGGCATAATTTTGAAAAACTAACACATGTTATTCAAACTCCATTCATTAGAACTCCTATGATTGGAAGAAGTTTGATAATGTGGCAATTCTCACACAACTAAAGTTTTTTGTTTTGTGACTTCAAGTAATAAGTAAATATTCTTATAGAGTTTCTCATAGTTGAGCCAATTACGTCTTGATTAATAGCATAAGATCACGTAACTTTAATTTTACTTCCATAACAAAACTTCAAATATGAAAACACCTAATTTAAAAAAAAAGTGTTAAACCCCATAACCATATTTACACTAAAGGACACGCATATATATACTGCACATATATAAAACTATATATCTTATTAGAAGTAAAATATAATACTAGAGTGCCACTTGTCCAGTAGCGGGTTAGTGGGATTCTGCATGTGAAAGTTACATTACTTGTAATTCCTTGGCCTTGGCATTGATCTGAAGCTACTTTTACATATAAACCGCTAACATCCTGACCTACAATACGTTAATGTGATCAAAATTAACCAGAGAATAAACTAGAAAGAAGTCAAGCCCAAAGGGTATGAACAATAAGCTTACCTTTGTATCCATGCTAACTAGATCCTTAGCATAAGTGAACAGTCCAAATGGATGACAACCAACTGCCAAAAGAAAATTTACAAACGGCCTTTCATGCATATTAGAAGACTTTTCATAAGGTGCACTCAATCAACCCAAAATAGAGGCGAACTCAGCCAAAATATGTCATTGCACTTGTGATGGAACAACATGCCTTCTCTCTGTTTCTGAAACATAATTGTCCAACAAACAAACTAACAGATAAGACAAAAAGAAAAAAAAAGTGAGAGATAAGTATAATCCAGAAGAATCAAGTATCTACATCATTATATATAATTCAATTACAGAAATTTATTGAATGGTTTCTGGACAATAAATAAAAAGAAAAAAAAATAAAGAATGGAAAAAATAAAGAAAAATTCCATATAGTGAATACTTACTTACAGTTATTGATATGCCCCCGGTGATTGCTCACAACAACATTCCGACCATGTTTTGCAACAAAGTTTGGCAGTATTTCATCAACCAAACATAGAGCTAATAAATTTAAAGTGTACAATTACATGTATATACATACATGTGCAAATATACATGTTCATACCAATCAAAAGCTGATCTTTAGTTAACTTCTTTCCTTCCACCTTCAATTGCACACACTATGTGCACGCACACATATATACATAAACAATCAATTCATTGATGAGACACTAAGATGTTAAAATGACAATATACAAACATATATATATACACACACACACACATATGCGTTTTGGCAATTATTTCTAATTCTAATTCTAGATTTCTCTATAGACCTTTATTTCTCATTTTTTTCTAAAGTTTTAGTGAAATAATCCCATTTTATTTCATTTCCACCCTTCCAGCTCCAAATCTACACACAGACAATCAACTCATCAACGAGACACAGGGCTGTTAAAAGTAAAACATACAAGTATACGAACACACACACACACACACACACACTGCGTGTGACAATTATTTCTAAATCTGGATTTCTCTATAAGCCTTAATATTCTCATTTTTCCTCATGCTTCAATGACAAAATTTTTATATGTGTTGCATTTCTTCCCTACCAACTCCACACAGTGTGTTTGTGCACACATACATGAACAATCAATTCATCAACAAGTCACAAAGGAGTTAAAATGAAAATCTATAATCACACGGACACACACACATATATACATATGCACATACACACGTGTACGCATCCTGACGATTGAAATACTTGCGTTGGTTCAATTTCATAGATAGTGTGGACGATGGAGGCGTCGAGAGGTAGTGATGATGAGGCGCCGGGTAGTGTGGATCGTGGAGTGAAGTCGGGTAGCATGGATGATGGTAGTTCGTGGATAGCTTGGATAATGGAGGAGGTGGGAGGATGCGATGAGGAGGCGGCGACGGGTAGTCGTCGGGTTGCGTGGGTATAGAGAGAGAGAGAGGGAGATTTAGGTTATAATGATTTGGTCTCTTGAAATTTTGGTTCCCCCTTTGAAATTTTGGGGTGTTATTTTTTTAATGAACTGTACTCATATTTGGCACGGTTTAGAACTGTGCCAGAATCTGACACTATTTTAGACCGTGCCAGTTTATGATTAAACCGCGCCAGATTCTGGCATGATTTAAAACCGTGCCAAAATCTCCTTCCCTCAGCGTGCCAGATTAGCATTTTTGTGTAGTGTGTGACTCATATAGAAGGGTGTTTCAATATTTTCCACTTTATTTTGGGGTGAGGGTCCCTCGAAGACCCCCCCAGCTTCTAAAAAATATGGGACATGAAAACCTCAAGGTCCCTTAGCTTCCAGAAAATATGGGATGCGGAATGCCCAAGGTCCCTCAACTGGAAGAAAATATTTGGACTTGAAACCCTCAAGGCTCCCCACCCTCAACTGCAAGAAAATATTTACGCACTGAACCCTCAAGGTCCCCTCCCTCAACTGCCAGAAAATATTTGGGCACGGAACCCTCAACGCTCCTCTCCCTCAAGTACCAGAAAATATATGGGATGAGAAACCACCAAGGTCCCTCAACTGAAAGAAAATATTTGGGCGTGGAACTATCAAGGCTCCCCTCTCCCGACTGAAAGAAAATATTTGGGCGCAGAACCCTCAAGTCTCCCCTTCCTCAACTGCCAGAAAATATTTGGGTGCGAAACCCTCAAGGCTCCCCTCCCTCAACTGCTAGAAAATATTGAAAGAGGAATCCTCAAAGTCCCTTTGGTTCTAGAAAAATATTGAACATGGAACCCTCAAGGTCCCTTAACTTCCAAAAAATATTGGATGATGAACCCTCAAGGTCCTCCTCCTCAGCGTCCAAAAAATATTGAATGCAGAACCCTCAAGGTCCCATAGTCTCAAGAAAACAGTCCAGGATGAGGAAGGCGCTTCCATGAGCAACCACTCATCATGAAAGATTATTCTTTTAAAAATTAAAAATATTAATACTTACTTTCTTGTACAGGTAGCCTAGTTGAGCAGGTAGGTCTCAAATAGGCCAGTTGGGATCTCTGGGGAGTTTCAAGTTTGTCCACTATATTTTGGGGGGTACTTCGAGAAAATATGGGACGCGGAACCATCAAGGTGCCTCAGCTTCCAGAAAATATGGGACTTGGAACCCCCAAGGTCCCTTAACTACAAAAAAATATATGAGCGCGGAACTTCAAGGCTCCCCTCCCTCAACTGCAAGAAGATATTTGGGGCGCGAAACACTTAAGGCTCCCCTCCCTCAACTGCCAAAAAATATTTAGGCGTAGAAACCTTAAGGCTCCCCTCCCTCAACTGTCAGAAAATATATGGGACGCGGAACTCCTAAGGTACCTCAACTGCAAAAAAATCTTTGGGCGTGGAACCCTCAAGGCTCTCCTCCCTCAGCTGCAACAAAATATATGGGCACAGAACTTTCAAGGCCCCTCTCTTAACTGCAAGAAAATATTTGGGCGCGGAACCCTCAAGGCTACCTTCCTTCAACTGCCGGGAAATATTTGGGCATGGAACCCTTAAGGATCCCCTTCCTTGAATTCCAAAAAATATTGAATGCGAAACCCTCAAGGTCCCTCAGTTTCTTGAAAATATTAAACACAGAACCCTTAAGGTCCCTTAGCTTTCGAAAAATATTAGGCGAGGAATCCTCAAGGTTGATATCTACTCTCTCTCCTCCATTAACAACCAACTAAACCCCTTACTTGCTACCTTTGCAAAATCAAGCCATATCAGCAAACCCAAATCGTATTCAATCTGTCAAACCCACCAACCCCGGCCACCATCAACTCCCACTACCCGATCGCGCCCAGACCCGGATCCTATCTCCGACAGCGCTACACTCCATTAACAGTCCTCGAACCTCCCCCTGCTCTCCCTATGCTAGAAAACCCGCAAGATCCAACCCGGCGACGTCCTACCCGCTGCCAACACAAACCTCCGAACTCCCCTGACCCGCGAACTACCAGTACCTTTACTTGTTTCCAGCAAACCCATCTCCCTTTTGCCCACTAAAACCAAGCCACGATTTCATCTGTTAGCCACAAGATAAAACCAAATCCAAATAAAATGCATATGTGTTTTAATCCATATAAACCCACTTAAAACCATTTTACCCAAATACCCCCAACTACGATTTTTACCCAATGCCCAAAATATCCCTCAAATCAAATTTGATTTTATCCTCACCACCACACTTCCCACATGACCTCACCTCTTACCCAGGCACATGTGTTTATAATTATCTAGATACCCTCACCCAAATACCTTCCATATCCTATACACCCTTGTCCTCCCATTTTTACCCCCATGCTCCAGTCCTACTATTTAAAGGATGGAAGACCCCATTTGAGGACTTATCATGTAAATAGAGGAAGAGAATTCTAGAGAGAGAGTTAGAGATAGTTTAGTGATGAAAATAAATTAGGCGAAACATTTTGTAAATAGTTTTAGTTTTATTTTTAGAGATTTGTGAGGAGAAATTTTTTATGAGATTTAATTGAGTGGGTATTATTGCAAACTACTTGGATGCTCAATTAAGAGGGTTGTATACTTCAAATTGGAGGATTGGAGTCAATCAAATTCAAGAGATTGGTTTGATTGTTCTTCTCTTTTCTCTTTTATATTAAATGCCTATTGATTATTTGATTATCATGCTTTGTATTATGTTAGGATAAATCCCCTTTCAAGGGGTGGGGGGAAACCCTTATTTGATTTTATTTTAATTTAATTGGTTTGATTACTTGAAAATTCCATTTGAATATTAATTTTGATCCCTCACCCTTAAATTCATGCCTTGAGAGAGGGTAAATGATTTTCGAGAGAAAATCAAAATTCTAAGCATAATACTCATTTTAGATTCGAACTAGAGATAGGAGTTTCTTAAGTGGGGTATTGTTACTTGATTTCCAACTCTAAAATTCATTATCTAGATTTACATAAATTTTAATCGATCGATCCTAGCAGGTGATTAATTAAAAAGAGTATAGATCTATTTTTCTAGAGTTGTGCGGTGTTAAAATTAATTTTCTAAAAGATTACTATTAAAATTACACTTGCAACGAGAGTTGATTTGTAAATTTGATATTAATTTGGAAGAATTCAATTAATTAAATTAATTAATTAGAATAGCTAAAATTTGTGGTGTAATCCCACTCCTTGATTGTTATCACATTTATCTACCTCATTTATCTCATATTTTAGTGTTAGACTTTATTTTTCACTTTTAGTCACTTTCTAGTTAGTTGTTTTCATCTTCCATATAGTTTAGTGTTATTTCACCTCACCTCACCTAATTGTTTTAATATTTGAAAAAGCTAAAAAAAAAAGAGAAGAAAAATTCCAAAAAGAAAATAAAAATTGAATTACAATTGAGTTTGTCTCTAGCTTACCCCCTTGATGTGGATTGATACCCCTACTTACCTCTACACTTGAGTTTATTATATTTTGTAGGTAATTTGAGGATTTTGATTAGAGGAGATTTTCAAGCAACGACGAAAAAAAACACGCAAAAGTTCTCTCTATCAAATGGGTCCGTTTCCATTCTTTGGAGCGTGAAGCACTTGGAGCGAATTTCAACTTGTAGTTCTTTTATTTTTTTCACTTTATTATTTTTGTACCATTTTTATATTTTTAGAAGGCTTGTATTATGATTTTTATCCTTTGCTTGTATTGTGGTGCAAAGAGACCCCTTTATTTTATTTTTCATTTTAAGAAATCTGTAATAATTGAAGCAAGCGTGATAGGGAAACCAGACAAGGTAGAGAGAGGGCGTCCAAAGGCGAGAATTTAGAAGCCTCTCTACCTTGGGTTGTTAGGACTCCCGGGGCCGACTGAGATAGGTGTAATCTCCCCCCGGTCGACTCAAATTTTTTGGCATCCCACGGTATAAAAAATGTGGGAGGTATATTTCTCAAACCCTCGTGCCTCTCCTGTTAGCGAGTCAATTCTTTTGTGTGCTTTTGTGTGCACTTACTTGATTTTATTCTCGCATTTATTTTCGAATGGTGTGATAAATTAATTGACTAATACCTACATGCAGTCACTCACGAGAAGGGATTTCATCACTCGATTCACTCACTTACCAATTATGTGCTACCCTAGCCATCATTAAATTTAAAATCAATCAACTAGGTATCCCAATAGGAGAAAATTTTGCAAAGGCAATCACAAAAATAATTCCGTGATTTTTTATCGCCCACGGACTTAATTAAAATTTGACTACCCCTTTCACTAAATCTAAAGATAAAAATTGGCTATGTGCTAGTTAGGAATTCTCCTTAACTTGTGTGTCCAATTCTTTTTTCGGTAGTCGGGTTTAGTTAGTTCGTCCCAAATTTCTGAGTCCATATTTCTACCCACCTTTTCTTCCAAAAAATCCAAAAATATTTTCTTTCATTTTAATTATAAAAAAATCCAAAAATATTTTCGGTCATTTTTATACAAAATCCAAAAATATTTTCTTCCATTATTTTTAGAAAATCCAAAAATATTTTCTTTCCTTTTGAAAAAATAAAAAAAAAACTCCAAAAAATATTTTTCTCCTCATTGTCAAAGAATGTCCTTTACGGGACTACTTTGGTCATTTTCCATTGATACGCGACACGTGTGAGAGTGATCCCGAGCCGTCTCTTTATGATATTTTTAATGGTTTTACCTCTCTCACGAGTCCCGTTGATACTCTTGACCCGTCCATGCACGCACCTCATTTTCCATCTCCCCCGGTGTCAAGTGTCGACGTGTCGCGTACCTTGACGTACACCCATTATTCTTATGCCGATCACTTGTCCCATGAGTGCCCATATTTTTCATATCTATCTGAACCCACCATGGAACATGTGTATCCGTATGACACTATTTCGGAACCCACCTCGGCCTACTATCCCGATATACCTAATCTCGAGTTGTATGAATACCTCAGTTATTCGTGGAGGCCTGATCACCCTTCCACGCAATACGAATCCCAACCCGATGTTGTGGATCCTTACACGTTCCAACAGTTGTCATGGAAATCTTGCGAACCCATTCACGATCAGTTTTATCACTACGCACCCTATGAGTATTAACCAATTGTCCATCACGAAAGCGATCCTTTCGTGTATGATGAACTTGGCCCCACTCCACACACTTCATTTAAGTATTCTCCATACACTCACGACAGTAGCGCGTTGTGTCCACCTCACCCACCGCCACCACCTGTCACCCCACCAACACGACCCACATACGCTCTCAAAAGCCTCTTGCAAAAGTTCATAATCGTTCAAGAGCAAGCCACTCAAATCCAAAATGAAGCCCTCCAAAGGTTAAATGATTTGGAGTGTGTTAGAGAGTCGGACATTCCTATGGATCCACCCATCGTTGCAACCGAGTGTGATGATGATGTGTCCTCTTGTGACACGTATTTTGAGTGTGACCAACCCTACGACCTTGAGAATCTTGAAGTTGAGACCATTCCATGGTTCGGGCCCCAATTCGATAATTGTGTTGACTTACCTTTCGATAGTGAGTCTGATCCAATCCCACCATATCCACATGAACCCACACTTGTGGTTAATATTCCCTTTCCCGCTAAATCCAAAACAATACCCGAGTCTACACCTATCGAGCTTCACCCTTATGTTCTCGAGGAACCAATTTATCCTAGGTTAGCTCCGGCTACGAGTGTTCACCATTTTCTCATGAGAGAATCCGTGATAGTTCCTAACTATCCGGATATGGTTGATGTCCCACCATGAATGTCTCCCATTGAGCCTGATATTTCTAGTGATTCCTCTATCTCTGATCTTAGTGCCTCGTCTTACCCACCCACCACATTCCATGATACTATTCTTATGGAGAAGTTGACCACTCCATCTTTAGAAACCACACTCCCTTGTGATTATTCATTTACTCCTCCATATGAGTGTGTGTCTCCCACGCTTGAGTTGGATCATCTTCCTCCACCATTTATCCCACCCGATCCACCATTTCTCTCACCCGACCCACCCATTGTCCCTTCCACCCCACCACTTGGTTTGGATCTTGATTTTACACAGCTCATGTTTCCATCTACATTTTTAGATCCTCACCTGCAACCATCCTCCACCATCTACGAGAGTATTTGTGGTGATACTCTTCACCATGACATCGAGCTTGTTACTCTATGCCTACCACTTTCTTGTGGTGTTGATTTTTCCTATCGACAGCTCCCTGGCGTGTCACGGCACAACCATTATCATCATCCATTTATAGAATGGTCGTGTGATTTTTACGAGGACCACCCCTTTACACTTTTTACACCATTTTGCCTCCCTCACCAACTTGAGCACCATGCTTATAGGGCCCTAGTTTCCCTCATCTTTCTTCTCAATAAGGCCCGTGATCGGTGTCTATTCAGCCTTACCATTTCCTTTCTCCCCTATACCCTAATCCCCACCCACCCATGGTCCACCGATGCTTTTCATCGTGTGATGCACTTTGCCATACAAGTGCATTGACACTTTTAGCCTTTATCCAGCAAGACTGATGCTTTAGTCTTGTTTGGGGGTGATTCTCATCACCCAATGTTTCTGCCGCCCCGCACTTTTCTCATTCTTATCCTTAGGGTGAGATCCCTTCGGTCTGGCTGAAGACAATAAACTTAGCGCTACCGGGAGGCAGCCCGTTGTTTCTTGTACTAGTCTCATCCTGTTTGGGGGTGGTGTTTCACATCACCCAATGCTTTATCATGCTTATAGACTTGTACACATTTTTTTCTCACTTCTTATTCAAGTTTATTATTGACTACATCTTTCCACTTCATTAGTGGTTGATTCTGGTAATCTCTTTCCTCCCTTCTGCTCTCAATTTTAAAAATAATTTTACTTAACATCGAGGACAATGTTCCATTTTGTTTGGGGGTGGGGAGTTTTATCAAAATCGTACCTCTTTTGAAAAATTTTGATTTTTAAAATTTTGTGCGGTTTCTTTCATCTCACTCATTGATGTGAATTTTCAATCATCCATCTTTTAAAGTCTAGGAATCAAGCTAGAGAATATTTTTTCTAATTAGCTTATGTAATACGTATTAAGGAATTTTTCACCATGAATTTCTAGACTCAACAAAATTTACGCACTTATCACGTCACTACAGTTTAGAGTTGAGGAGTACTAAAATTCTAAAGAGAACCTTAAGGATCACTAGTAGATACTTTAGCCCGTGAGATTTTTGTCTTTCACCCTTTCAGAGGGTCTTACGCAATCTCCGAGTCATAAGTTGATTCAACTTATTTTGGGTCCACACTTTAATTGTTGTATGATCTCATTATTTTTCATTGAAATTTTTGGCTTGATCACTGAGAATGACATCTTTTCCGAGTTGTAAGAAACACGTGTCTTGAAATTGTCCTGAATACTATATTTTCATCCGTACAGTTACCACTTTTCCATATCACATTTCCATTCACTCACCCATTACCTTCCCATTTATTTCCCTCATCATCCATACACACTCCCCACTCCATTCATATATCATCCATCATTATTTTGAGAAAAAGAGTGTTGATTCCAAATGTTAAATGTCTTCATTGTTGGGTTGAAAAGTGAGAGAAAAAAAAAGGAAAGAAAAAGGAAAGAAAAAGAAAAGAAAAGAAAAGAAAAGAAAGGGAGTTTGTAGTTAGTAGTTGGTTTTGAAATAAAGACATTTGTGCCTAAATTTCTATACACTCTTTTCACATATCCATCCATTTTCCATCGCA
Source organism: Sambucus nigra (assembly GCA_949130495.1). Classification (NCBI taxonomy): domain Eukaryota; kingdom Viridiplantae; phylum Streptophyta; class Magnoliopsida; order Dipsacales; family Adoxaceae; genus Sambucus; species Sambucus nigra. The sequence goes on from OX422209.1 coordinate 576,798,980, forward strand.
TTACACATCCATCATATCATCCATCCATTCTACCTCATCTCACATATCCCATTTCATTTACCCTCACCCATAATCATCTATATATTCTCCTAGGTGTTCTGGCAAATGAGAGTCAACGTGGCGAATAACTCGATGTTCTCACTATAGTGATTAGCATTATTTCATGAGATCATTTTTCTTTCTAATTGTTCTTTCTTTCTTATGTGTGTGTGAGACGTTTGAACTTGCTTACATTTACTCACCTCCTCACACACAAGAGAGATACATTAACCCTAATCTCGAGAGTTCGTTTGAGAGAGTTATATCCAGTGAGATTTGAAGTTGAAGTGTTGATTCCGAAAAGGCAATCTAGGAATTACTCTTATGATACTCGACTCGTGTTGACTGATTCACACTACACACGTTGAGTTCTAGGAAGGATGTGCCTTGAGTATTAGCTTGTATTTCTCAAAACATTTACCTCGTGATGGATTGTACGACTATTTTATGTCTAATAAGATATTAACTGCCTTTTAATAATTTTTTGTTTTGCAAAATAAGAATTTTGTGGGTATATTCCCTACAAACCCTCACGAGACACAACTCATCCTATAGGGAAACCTATAGGTTTAAAGGCTTATTGCACATGCTAAGTGCAATCGCAAGTGCCCACGAAAGTGGTACACTTTTGGTTACTTATCTTTTTCTCTATCTCTATCTTATTGCTCGACGACTAGCAACGCTCTGTTTGGGGGTGGTGTGATAAGAACCCAAAACTGTACATTATATACCCCGAATAGACGTGTTTTAGCTTCTAATTCTTGGCAATATGGGTCTTATGTGCTTAAATATTTATCTTGTAGGTCAAATGTCCGTTTGCGGTATCAAAAGCTATATATCAAGGCAAATGCACGTTGAAGGGAGATAAATTCCCTCCCCCGTAACCTTACCCGAGCCTAAACCTAGCCTAAACCTACCCCAAACCCTGTATGTGTTTTGTTTATCACTTTTTATTATTTTTTAGATTTTTAGTTTGAGTCGTTTTATTTTTAGTATTTATTTTTGATTTATTTAGTATTTTCTAAGGTTTGTTTTCTATTTTTCTATTTTATCTTTATTAGTATAATTTTATTTTATTTTGATTTTTATTAGTTTTTAGTTTTCTTAGGATTAGATTTTTTTTTAGGATTTCATTTATTATTTTAGTTTTATTTGATTTTACATTTATTTAGGATTTTAGTTTTAGTTTTATTAGATTTTTTTATTTTTATTTCTTTTTAGTTTCATTTTTAATTTGAGTCTTTATTTTATTATTAGAAGTAGAGTTTTTATTTTTATTATTTTTAATTTTTTATGTTATTTTTAGGTGTCCAAACAAAACACACACATAAATTCCCCTACACCTAAACCCACTCACACCCATCCAAAGTATACACCACACACACACCTAAACTAAACCATTACCCACACCCATTTTACCATACACCCTCAAACACCTAAACCCCCCACATCATCTTCAACATTTAACCCACCAACAACTTTCTCTCTCTCAAACTCCATAACCCACCTCAACCAAACTAATCCACAATCACAACCCAATACCCGATTTGAAAACCCATAACCCACTCCGATGCCGGCAACCTCCATTTTCGACCGCGCCTGCCGGAGCGACAACCCGGTGCCCCCCTTTCCAAACCCGTCGCCTACCATATCAGATCCAGCAGCAAACCTGCGACATCTCACCAACCAACTCCGACCGAGCTTCGGTTCAAACCAAAATCTGTCAAACCCACCAACCCCGGCCACCATCCACTCCCACTACCTGATCGCGCCCAGACTCGGATCCTATCTTCGACGGCGCTACACTCCATTACCAGCCCTCGAACCTTCCCCCCTACTCCTCGTACACCAGATAGCTCACAAGATCTGACCCGACGACTTCCTTCCCGCTGCTAACACAAACCTCCTAACTCCCCCGACCCGCGAACTACCAGCACCTTTACTTGTTTCCAGCAAACCCATCTCCCTTTTTCCCACTAAAGCCAAGCCACAATTTCACCTATTAACCACAAGATAAAACCAAAGCCAAATAAAATGCACATGTGTTTTAAGCCATATAAACCCACTTAAAACCATTTTACCCAAATACCCCCAACTACGATTTTTACCCAATGCCCAAAATATCCCTCAAACCAAATATGATTTTATCCTCACCACCACACTTCCCACATGACCTCACCTCTTACCCAGGCACATGTGTGCATAATTCCCTAGATACCCTCACCCAAATACCTTCCATATCCCATACACCCTTGTCCTCCCATTTTTACCCCCATGCTCCATGCCTACTATTTAAAGGATGGAAGACCCCATTTGAGGACTTATCATGTAAATAGAGGAAGAGAATTCTAGAGAGAGTTAGACAAAGTTTAGTGTAGAAAATAAATTAGGAGAAATATTTTGTAAATAGTTTTAGTTTTATTTTTAGAGATTTGTGAGGAGAAATTTTGTATGAGATTTAATTGAGTGGGTATTATTGCAAACTACTTGTATGCTCAATTAAGAGGGTTGTATACTTCAAATTGGAGGATTGGAGTCAATTAAATTCAAGAGATTGGTTTGATTGTTCTTCTCTTTTATCTTTTATATTAAATGCCTATTGATTATTTGATTATCATGCTTTTTATTATGTTAGGCTAAATTCCCTTTCAAGGGGTGAGGGGAAACCCTTATTTGATGTTATTGTAGTATAATTAGTTTGATTACTTAAAAATTCCCTTTGAATAATAATTTTGATCCCTCACCGTTAAATTTACGCCTCGAGAGAGGGTAAATGATTTTCGAGAGAAAATCTAAATTCTAGTCATAATACTCATTTTAGATTTGAACTAGAGATAGGGGTTTCTTAAGTGGGGTATTGTTACTTGATTTTAAACTCTAAAGTTCATTTTCTAGATTTACATAAATTTTAATCGATCGATCCTAGCGGGTGATTAATTAAAAGGGGTGTGGATATATTTTTCTAGAGTTGTGGGGTGTTAAACTTAATTTTCTAAAAGATTACTATTAAAATTACACTTGCAACGAGAGTTGATTTGTAAGTTTGATATTAATTTGGGAGAATTCAATTAATTCAATTAATTAATTGGAATAGCTAAAATTTGTGGTGTAATCCCACTCCTTGATTGTTCTCACATTTATTTACCTCATTTATCTCATATTTTACTGTTAGACTTTATTTTTCACTTTTAGTCACTTTCAAGTTAGTTGTTTTCATCTTCCATATAGTTTAGTGCTGTTTCACCTCACCTCATCTAATTGTTTTAATATTTGAAAAATCTAAAAAAAAATAGAAAAGAAAAATTCCAAAAAGAAAATAAAAATTGAATTACAATTGAGTTTGTCTCTAGCTTACCCCCTTGATGTGGATTGATACCCATACTTACCTCTACACTTGAGTTCGTTATATTTTGTAGGTAATTTGAGGATTTTTATTAGAGGAGCTTTTCAAGCAACGACAAAAAAAAAAACACGCAAAAGTTCTCTCTATCAAAGGTCCTACCCCTCAGCTTCCAGAAAATATTGAATGCGAAACCCTTAAGTTCCACCAGTCTCCAGAAAATAGGTCAGGATGAGGAATGGGCTTCCATGAGCAACCCTTCATCATGAAAGATTATGCTTTTAAAGAATAAAAAATACTAATACTTACTTTCTTATATAGGCAGCCTAGTTGAGCAGGCAGGGCTCACATAGTCTAGTTGGGATCTCTTGAAAATTTTGTCTTGGCGGTTGAGGAACAAGGTTTGTTGGGTAAGCTCAAACACTTAGCACTTTAGTATTGAGATAATATTAGTAGGAAGACCCTAAGAGTCACTCAATACTACAAACAATTCACACTTAGTCGCAAGTGAAGTGAACGGATGCTCACAAGAAATAAAATTTTATTATAAAAAATGATTTCCGAGAAGGGGGCCCTCAAGACCCCCCCTTCTCAACATAAATGATTTTAGAGGAGAAGGTCCTTGAAGCCTCCCCTCTGAAGTTCACAAAGTTTGTACCACAAGTTACCGTTTTAAACGTTATTTACCAAATCAGATATTTTGTCTTCAAGCGCAGACAGATTTGGTTTTTGACTTTGGTTTGCACTAGGTGGCATCTATCAGAGGGGATATGCGACTGCACATAAGTAGGGACAAATGTTACATTTCAGACCTTGTCCCTCACCAACCCTCTCAATTGTAGCGTAAAAAATTACCAACTCATCCCTAGTGTCAAAGTATAAATAGGACCCCTGGGAAAGGTAAAAAAAGAATAATAACTCAAGTAATATTGTTACTCTGTCAAAATCACACCAGAACCTCCTAGTATTCTCTCCCTTCTCTTTCTCTAGTGCTAAGTTCTTTTATTTTCACTCCCCACTAACAGCCATCACTCTCAGGATTTTCTCTTGGGAAAAGTTACCATTATTATTATGAAGTTCATCTTCTTGCAGGTAGTGAGTTCCATCTTGAGTTACATTTTTACCAAAAGGATAAGATTTTACCAGAAGCCGCTCCAGAAGTTCTTGAGAACCTTAAAGGCAGAGTTCATTGAAGTGGGTTATGCCTCACCCGATTCAATATTTTATCAGACCCTAGTCACACTGCCCTCTTACACCTACATTCATTAATCCGAGGGATTGCATTCCAGTGCTATCAAACCCTGAGATCACTACTAGCACTATCTTCTCTTGGTCTATCCCCATCTCGTATAATGTATTAATGATCATGATATTAATAGATGCCCCTCCATCCATTAATGCTTTTGGGAGTGATAGTCCATTGATTATAGTTGTAACATATAATGGGCGGTTTTTAAAGTAAGTCTCCTGCTTGTCTGCCTCGGAGAATACCACTTCAGAAGTATACCTCTTGGTCAATCTCCCAATTAGCCCCTACCGATTCAATGAGGGGTCTCCTCATTGCTGCACATCTTCTAAAATTTTCCTTGTGATGACTACTCTGGTGTCATACTTCACTCCTATTTGGTTAAAGAATCACTTAAACTTGGGGCTCCTCGCTATGGCCTCGCATTCAGAATCTAGGTCTACCTCATATGTCTGGGCATTACAAACATATTCTGCCTCGAATGTCCCCCTTTATCCTATGTAAGGATGACATCCACTTTTCCCTCTGGGAGATTTACCTGCTCAATTTCTTCACTTCCATCTTCTTCTTGGTCTAGAGTGAAAAACCACTTATCTCACTTCCTTTCTAGCTCAATTCTCTATTTGCTGCTCAATGATAACCTTTCCAACTCATTCACATATTTGATCATCACTATCCTACTCTATCAACTCTAGAGTTATTTTTTCATCATATGCTAATACCATATTGGCAGTGCCAAAGTGATGTATTAGAAGTGGATTTTTATTGACATCCACCGGAGGAATCTGTAAGGTACCATTGGCCACCTACTCGCCAATAATACTCCTCATGTAGTAATAATCCCTGGTGGAGTGTTGTACCCGCTGGTGTAACTCACAATATTTAGGGTTGGTTTTATCTGTTGCAGTTGGTATTTCTTTAATAAAGTGAGGGGGTCCTGCCACCCCCTCCCGTAACAAGGTACAATAACAATCCATAGCTTTCGCTACGCTACAAGGTAGCGGTGGTGGAGCATTTTCCTCAAACTTTATCTTGTTACCTGGGCTGCTATTTTTAGATTTGGAGCCTCCCTTCTTGCCCTTGGGATTTCCATCCCCATAGTTGACTGCTTGCCTTCTCGAGACTTGAAACCTCCTAGAAGTTAGTGGAACTTGCATCCTCCAACTTGAGGTCCTTGGATTTATTATCATGGCTATATTGCTTGTAGCCTTGGTGAATTCTCTAAAAGTTCTATGTATAGTTTCATTGATTAAATGCAACCTGTACTCCTCTAAGAGTCAGTCGACACATATTTGCAGCAGCCTTACCTCTGCTACATCCTCATGGAAATCCAATGCATTTTAAGGAAAACGTTTGATATACTACATTATCTCCTCACAAGGCTTCTGAACCTCTAGCACCAGGTGTCTTAGTGTGAATTCATCCTCAGCTATAAAGAACTTTTAGAGGAACTACTGGTGCATCTCTTCCTATGTAGGGATACCATTGGGTGCCAAATGGGAGTACTATGTATAGGACTTCCCTATGAGGGTCTTGGATAACTCCCTCAACCTCAGATCTATGTCATTGGCATATACTCCCAGATATTCAATGAACCTCTTCACGTGATCTCTTGGATTCTCCCCTTTTCCACTGAACTTGATAAATTTTGGTGGAATATACCCCTCTGGGAATGGCTTCTCATTCACATCCTATCGGTAGGGGTCCTGCAGCTCCTCATACAAATGAAGACCATCTTTTTTGGAGGAGAAGAGCAACATCGTTAATTCCTCCATAGTAACAGCTTTGGAGGGTGAATCCTCCAAACTCCTACCCTTTTCTACTGGTGAACTTGATGGTGTTACAACTTGCTCCAGAGGGGGATGATGCTGATGTTGCAAAGCCTTAGATCAAACTTTCCAAGACTACGTTATTTTGTTTCAAAAACCCAAAAATCATGCTCAGAAGGCTCATAACTTCCATTGGAGCTACTGCCGGTGATCTAGTCTGCCCTCCCGGAGGAGCTGGTGCCTTAGCTCTGATCACCACCACGTCATCCAGGGTGGTTCGGTCACTTTGAGTTCCATTCCCAGATGGAATGTTTTTAAAAATGAGCTTCTTAGAAATTTTTAAACCTTATTTTTCCATTAAAGTAAGAATACCTCCCCAGCAGAGTCTCCAAATGTAAGAGGGTAGTGTGACTGGGGTCTAGTAAAATACTGAATTGGGTGAGGCGTGAACCACTTCAATGAACTATGCCTTCAAGATTCTTAATAACTTCTAAAGCAACTTATGGTAAAACCTTATCCTTTTGGTAAAAATGGAACTCAAGATGGAACTCACTCCCTGCAAGAAGATGAACTTCACAATAATAATAGTAACGTTTCCCAAAAAAAAAAAACTACTGAGAGTGATGGTTGTCAGTGGGGAGTGAAAGAATAAAGCATTTAACTTTATAGAGAGAGAAGGTAGAGAATACTAGGAGGTTTTGGTGTGATTTGGACAGAGTAACATTATAACTTGAGTTATGATTCTTTTTTACCTTGCCCAGGCGTCCTATGGGCACTATGGCTGAGTTGGCAATTTTGTGTGACAAAATTAAGAGGGTTGATAAAGGAAAAGGTCTAAAATGTACATTTGTCCCTACCTATGTGCAACCGCCTGTCCCCTCTGACAGGTGCCACCTGGTGCAAACCAAAGTCGAAAGCCAAATATGTCTGTGCTTGAAGACAAAATATCTGATTTCATAAATATCATGTAAAAGGGTAACTTGTGGTACAAACTTTGTGAACTTGAGAGGGGAGGCCTAAAAGGCCTCCTCCTCTAAAATCATTTCTATTGAGGGGTGGGTGTCTTAAGGACCCCCTTCTCTAAAATCATTTTTTATAATAAAAGTTCATTTCTTGTGAGCAACCCCTCACTTCACTTGCGACTAAGTGTGAGTTGTGTGTAGTCTTGAGTGACTCTTAGGGTATTCCTACTAGTATTGTCTCAATCCTAAAGTTCTAAGTGGTTGATATTGTCCAACAAACCTTGTTCCTCAGCCGCCAAGCCAAAACTCCCAAGAGATCCCAACTGGCCTATTTGAGTCATGCCTGCTCAACTAGGCTACCTGTACAAGAAATTAAGTATTAGTATTATTTATTCTTTAAAAGTATTATCTTTCTTGATGAGGGGTTGCTCATGGAATCCCCTTCCTCATCCTGACCTATTTTCTGGAGACTGGGGGACCGTGAGGGTTCCTCATTCAATATTTTCTTGAAGCTGAGGGGGAGGACCTTGAGGGTTCCTCACCCAATATTTTTCGTAAGCTGAGGGACCTTGAGGGTTCCTTGTTCAATATATTCTAGAAGCTAAGGGACCTTGAGGGTTCTGCGTTCAATATTATCTGGCAGTTGAGGGAGGGGACCCTTGAGGGTTCCGCGCCCAAATATATTCTGGTAGTTAAGGGAGGGGAGCTTTTAGGGTTTGGCGCCCAAATATTTTCTTGTTGTTGAGGGAGGGGAGCCTTGAGGGTTTCGCGCCCAAATATTTTCTTACAGCTGAGAGAGGGGAGCCTTGAGGGTTCGACGCCCAAACAGTTTCTTACAGTTGAGGGACATTGGGGGTTCCACGCCCCATATTTTCTGGAAGCTATAGCACCTTGAGGGTTTCGCGTCCCATATTTTCTGGAAGCTTGGGAGTCTTTGAGGGACCCTCACCCCAAAATATCGTGGATAAGATTAAAACTCCCAAGAGATCCCAACTGGCCTATTTGAGCCATGCCTAATTAACTGGGATATCTGTACAAGAAAGTAAGTTTTAGATAATCCACCCTCTTGGGTTCGAAAGATTCATGATCGCATCGATATACTTGGTGATCCCACACGGGTGTCAAGGCTTCCGTTCAATTAGAGAATGAGGTGAAATAATTTTTGTACACTTCCATAGTAGAGACCAAGAATGTGATATAAGCACTCAGAGATGAGCATTGAATAAGTGCTATGTAAGATGAGTTGCTTCAATTTTGAAACAACGATGTTTAGGAATTAGTCCCCTGACCTAGCGAGACTAATGTGATTGGTACAAAGTGGATGTACAAAAATAAGGTGGATAAGAATTGTATCATCGTTATCAATAAGGATAGGTTGATCGCTCAAGGTTACACATAAATTGAGGTTGTAGACTTTGGTGAGACATCTTCTCCTATTTCCAGGATTGAGTCCGTCCTCTTACTACTAGACATAACATGTCATCTACGATTTTAGATTTACCAAGTGGATGTCAAGAGTTCCTTTACTAATAAAATTCTTTAGGAGGAGGTTTACATGGGACAACCAAAGGGGTTTGAAGACCCAAAGCACTCGGAACATGTCTTTTATCTAAATAAGGCCTTGTATGGTTTGAAGCAAGCACCCATGCTTGGTAGGAAAGTATAATTTCTTATCTCTTATATCATGGCTTCAAGAGAGGGGGAGTTGATATGATATTGTTTTAAAGGAGATATGGAGTTGCTATCTTTATTTCTCAAGTCTATGTGGACGACATAGTCTTTGGATCCATGTGTTCCCAATATGCTCACACTTTTGTGAATGAGATGAAGTGTGAATTTGAGATGAGCATGGTTGATGAACTTACTTATTTCTTAGGTCTCCAAGTGCATAAACTTGAGAATTGGATATTTATATCTCGATCAAAATATTCCAGGGATATTGTGAAAAAGTTTAATTTGAACTCCACTGAGCACTCTCACACTCCCATGAGTTCCTCAACAAAGATTAACAAATACATGTTAGGTAAGGATGTAGGTAAAACACTCTATAGGAGTATGATTGATAGTCTACTTTACCTGACATCTAGTCATCCTGACATCGCCTTTAGTGTTGGAGTTCGTGCACGGTACCAAGCATCCTCAAAAGTGTCACACTTGCTTTCACTTAAACGTGTCATCAAATACATAAGTGACATTATTTCTTATGGCATTTGATATTCCTTTGATATCGATGATTGTATGTCGGCTTAATCGGACGAAGATTTGACTGTGGATGTTGATCTTACGACGGAGGCTGAGTACAAAGCCACCGGGACTTGTTTCACACAACTCTTATGGATGAAGTAAATGTTTGAGGATTTTGGTATTACTTAAGGAACAACGACTATTTCTTGTGATAATATGAGTGCAATTCACATCTCTAGTAATCTCGTCCGACATTGTTGTACGAAGCACATTAGGATTCATCATCTTGTTGAGAAAAAGATCATTTTCTTGAGCTTTGTGAGTACCAAACATCAATTGTCCAACATTTTCACTAAACCTTTAGATTCATTTAGATTTGAGGATCTTAGGAAGTCTTTAGGTATTTGTTCCATTGATTGAGTTCGGGTATTATTTATAGTTTAGGGTGATTTTTCATTACGATCATTTGTCCCTACAAGTAGATTGTATTCTTATGTTTATATTTTAAAAATCCAAAAATATTTTCTTTTTTTAAGAAAAAGTTCAAAAATATTCTAAAAGAATTTTTTGATAAAAAATTTCCAAAATTTCCAAAATATGTTTGTATTTTGTTTTACACCATATATGGATGCAAATATTTGATGTTCGAATCATAATTTCATTCCATCAATTCATGTGTCGTAATCATGGTGTCATGATACTTGGCTTCATTTTTGTATAACATTGCATCGTTCATTATTGATTGCTACCTTTATTCTAGACTCATTTTATCACCTTGATTGCACATATTCTCTAACTTTTGAACATTACACTTGCTTGTCATATGTTGAGTAGTGTTATTTCATCTCAATCTTGATTAATAATGAACCAAATGTATTAGCCACAAATTATGCATGTAAAAATCATATCCCTAATTTCTTACCAGCAAATTGATATTTGTTTAAGAAATGAAAATAGGACTACAAAAGAAGCAATCTTCTTTGCATTAAAGTCCACCATTGGCAAAATCTTAAAGGACAGTTTTGGAGCATTTAAATAGAAGTGCCAAGGCCATTTTATTTTATTGATGCTTCATTAAAAATGAGTAATATGATTCCTTGAAAATTTTGAGAGTTTGTGCTTAAAATATGAGATTTGAGGGTGTTATAAGTTAAAGATCAATGGCTTTGCACAATAAAATTCGTTAAAAACATTAAATAGTTTGGCAATATTGATTTGAGAAGAATTGAAATTCATGACATTTTATATGATTTGAGTCAATTTCACTTTGTTTAGTTTTTTTACAAATGGTTGAATTGAGTTCTTTCTTTAGGAGTGTCTCTTTAACTTCATGCACCATCGCTTCGTATGCCTATATTGTCTTTATCTTGGATTAAGTTCACACCCATTTATTCCATATCCACGATTCAAATGTTTTTATGCTACACCATGGTGTGATTATTTGTATTTATTTGTACAATTTAAAACTAAAAAATAAAAAAAATAAAAAAATAGTTTGTTTGTTTGTTGAAGTTTCATCGCATATGCATACGTATTTATTTTTTGTGATGATATTTCAAATTTGTATACTCGTGATGCTAAATTTTCAGGTTTATCTTATAACCCTTTATCTATTTTAGACAAAAAGGGGAGAGCATATGAAGGGGGAGTTCTTTGTTTTGAACTCCATGCGTAATGGTATTTCCTTTATTTTATGTGTGTAGGTATTTTTCACTTGGTATCATGGAATACATGATGAAGATTTTTAGTAGAGTTTAAGTTGTAATTGTATTTTCCTTTTGAGGTTTTGGAGGTATATTAGTTGAATTTGTCTTGGGGTTTTTTTTTTTAGATTGTGTTTTGTACCGGAATATCCAATAGGGAGATTCATAAGAGCAATTTTTATGATTCATCATTATATTTTAGTTTGGCATTTTACATTAATCCCAACTTCACCTTCATTTACATTCATAAAACTCCAATCAAAGACAAGTTAGTGACCAAACTCGACAATTGAAGAGTTGGGCGTGTCACTGCATTTATCGGAGAAGGTATATGAAGTTGATTTTGTGTAATCAATTTTGAGAATATAAAGTATTTTTTTAAAAAGTTTTTAATCAAAAAAATCTTTTTAAAGGCAACTTGTTAGAACGAGGTACCTAAGTCATTCGAACGCGGTTCTTTGTCTCATTTGATGTCAGTGGTTTGAATGAATCTTCTAACAACCCAGTTTCCTCGTAGCTCTAAAATGTTGTTCAATAAATCATTCTATGTTCATTACAAGGACTTGCCACAAGTCATTTGGTCGAGGTCCAGTTTGTTCGAACGAGCCTGCGGAATTTATTTTTTACTTGATTTTAAACAAAATCTTTCAAGTCTTTCTCTTGTATATTTTTCTCCTTATATATATACGAACTTTAAATTTCTACCATGCCTAATTCCCAACCCCTTACATGTTTTGTGACTACTTCATAAAACCTTGAAGAACACATCTTATGTTCATATCCTTGTGTAGTTGATTATTCACTACTGAAGATAGGAAAGGAGTTTCCTTAAGCTGATCAGTGGATACCAAGGCAAGTGGAGGTTGTTATGGAGTGCTTTAGGATCTGCATCTCTTTCTTTTATCACCAAGGAAGGAGACATAACTTCGATACTTAGTGGAGTCTAATTTTGTAAGTCTGCTTATGTCATATGGATTAAATTGAATTCGTCTTGTTTGTAACCTACTCTACGATTTCTACATTTGACGATATAATCGAACCACTCTATAACACATTTTTCACTAGTTTGAACGAGAACCTATTTTCATGAGAATCGTGTTTATGTAGCTAATACTTATATCTATTAAAAGATATAATATGTAGTTGTACAGAGGATCAGTCCTATTTTACAGAACTCCATTCCATTCCAAGATTTTGAGAGACTATTGATGCTGCGAATTCCATGCTTCCAGAATATGATCTCGGTTACAAATCCCTGATAATATTCAACCTGAAGATTTTCTCATTAGAGATTGCGTGGGTTTATAGAACTTTTTCATGTGTGGGATGATCTCACACTAGTTGGAGATAGGTGATACAGAGGACTAAGGGTTGTGTAAGTTGTGTTCATTCAAAAGGAGTTGATTCCTAGTAGGGGCGGAGGCATTGGAGTAGAACGCAATGGACTATGTTTGTGCCAATAATTGAGGTAATATGCGTGAGACATGTACGTCTCTCTATAATTCATGTAAAAACTTATTTAGTATAGTGAAATTATTCGTCTAGGTGAAATAATGTTTTTTCTCGCCACAATTTCCCCTTTAAATCATTTATTCTTGGGGTTTCTTTCTTTTTGATTTTTCGCATTTATTTATAATATCATCCAAGTGAAATATGAAAAATTATTTCTTTTTAGTAAAATAAAATCTGGTTTAATTATAACTTGAATTTTATTTTGAGGACAGGTGAATTAATTAGGTTTAATTAAAATAATTTAAAGCCATAGACACATAATTTTTCAGATTATGGACCCAAGCACTCTAAAGACCTTTATCAATGTATACTTATACCCATATAGATTTATTGAGAAGTCATTAATATGTAATATATCCATTCTTGATGATGTTAGTCATAACTTTGTTGAAATAATTCTTTTATTTATGATGAATGAAGAATAATAATCTATGTCATCTTCAAACAAAGGCCTAGTTGTACCTAGAGTACACTCCATGAAGCCAAGAAGTCCACGAATTATTGACATTAACCATCTAATTGATAATGAAGAGGAAAACTAAGTGTATTGGGACTATATGATAAATTTGATTCATATTTATATTGTTCATATATGATAAATTTGATTCACATTCTCCACTTCCCATTGACCTTCTTTACTATCATAAAGTTACCCAATCAATTAAGTTAGTAACCTTCAATAATGAATTGAAGTGTTTGTGAAAGTGCAATATATCATAGGGTTCTAAAATGCAAAAGGGTGCAAAACAAACAAACCAACTATTTTTAAAATTTCAAATTTTAAATTTAAATTAAAGTAGTTAACCAAATCAAACTTATCACCAGTTATAAACAAGTTATGATTAAACAAATTAACCATTTTTTTTCTTAACCTAAAAATCCATCTAGGTGAGTGAATGATAAAATAAGTAAATCAACCATAAGAGACGATGTACAAGGAAAACACAAATGGAATAATTTGGGTACACAAATTCACTATGGATGGAATTACAAATGACACAACAGTAGACTTACAACATAAATTCGACACCTTCGCAAGCGTTGACACTTTTGTTTCCTCAACCTCAATACAAAACCACATAAGAGTCCACTCACGCAGTTCCATAACATTTGAGCACACACATGCCTCGATATCTACCGCACAACTCAAAAACCATCACACAGGAAGTCCATTGTATATAAACACATCAACATATACAGAGTCCATCGCAACTAAATGATTCTCACAAAAATGTGGAGAATAAACCTTGGTTCCCAAAACTGTATCTTCAAATCATAATATGATGAACCCTTGGATCCTAAACAACTTGGGTGTAAACTAGGGTTTTGAAGAGATTTTGAATGAGTTAATGTAAGTTTTTATCACTAATAAAATTGCTTCTCCACACTCCTATTTATAATAGGTTTTCTAAAATCGAGATAAGAACGAAAATCAATTTGGAAAATCTAGAATTTAACAAAAAATCACACGATCCTTCGAATGACTTTAAATCTCGTTCGAACAAAGTATAGCATCTCATTCGAACATGTATCTAATGAGATATCAAACGACATTCTAGCAAAGGCCAAAGTTGGTTCCTTCGATGTTCATTGGAAGATGTTCTGACAAGGTACCATATCTCATTTGAACGACATACCATATTTTGTTCCAACGAAGTCGCGAGAAAAATATTTTTCTTCTAGAAAATATAAGAATGTATAAAATTATTTTAAAACATTTTAAAAATAATTTTATAAAATTTAACACCCAAATATAACATCTCCAAGGATCAAAATATTTATGCATCCATACATGCGAGATCCTCGAAACATGAAGACAGAAACAAGCATGAAACATGTCATGATGATGTAGATCATTTAACTTGGATGCCACATCTTCAAGAAACCACATCATAGGCTTGAAAGGTTAACACACTCACGTCTTAACCTATGACTTTAATAGTTTTGTCCAAATACAGAATAAGCCAAAAAATATAAATTGAATATATTCAGAATTTTTTCCTTATAAATCTCCCCCTTTGGATATTTCGGGATAAAACCAAAAATAAAAAATCCCATGGGTTGTCAAGCTCATCTAAGACTCAATCCCCAGGCCCAAAAGAAAAATGTACTACTTGACCGACTCATAAACCTTGAGTAGCTTTTTACGCTTGAAAACTTTTCCATATTTTACAAACATGCACACTTAAGTACATTTTCAAATGCAAAAAAAGTATATAAATATAAATATATATAAGAGTAACATTACCCCTGAGTCTAACAATCCTCACCTAGTTAATATGTATCCCCGTTAAGATAAAGATCTCCTCCTACACTAAAGTAAAAGGTACCATTTCCCCCCTTTTTGTTCCGGAATGGACAAAGGAAAAAAATGCATAATAAACCATTTCTCTCCCAAAATGTGTGAAAATGTTATATAGATGGGAAATATAGAGGAAGGAATAATATCATGTAGTGGGTTTTAATTTCAACCAATACAACATGGCAACAGAAGAACAAATAATCCATACAATGATCCATCAATACCAATATTAGTGAAATAAATGATACCAACTTTAATACACAATGAAGCATGAGATACCAATGTAAACAATCAACGAGAAATACCAATTTGTTCATATAACATGCCAATTTGATTCAAATATAAATCACATGGCAAACATGGATCAAATACAAATGCAAAGACTCAAAACCAACGATATCATATATAAATATGCAAAAGATACCAATGATACACACACACACACACACACACACACACTATATATATATATATATATATATATATACACACACACACACACACACACACACACACACACACACACACTAGGTATGCTCGTGCCTGAAGGCACGCTGATAATTTTGAAAAGCATAAACTCGTGCCTTGGTGCGATGGCAATTGCCCTTGCCAAAGCTACAGTTGGTCTAGAGTTCGAGACATGGGAGCACCCTCTTCATATATGGTGGTAACCAATCCTACATCTGCCTATTCAAGCACATGATAAAGAAATGTACATAACTTGACCAAAATAAACATATGCATATTGCAAGAACAAAAGTGAGGAGTAAATGTAATATGTGAGACTTAAACCCAAGACATTGCTAGTTCTTAAAGCCGAACTCGAAACTTAATGGGCAAATGGATATATATGTATTTATGGTTCAGGAAACTTAATGGACAAATGGAAAAATACTTATTTTAGAGATGAAGTGTTGACATAAGTATTAGTTCAAAATAATCCTTCATTCACAATTCATTCATCCTTGTTTAACAAATAATAAATAGTCCACCAACTTATACAAAAAGCTGAATCAACTGCCACATGACGCAATCAGAATGGGTAAAAAAATTGATAAAAAACCTTTCACGAACCAGATCCAACAATGAAAATACGAAACTTCCCACTTTAAAGGCACAAAGATAATAAAGCGCGTTCGGTACTAACCCGATACTAAGTACCGATAAGTGTAGCATTACTCATATTTATTATGAAATTGAAATGTAACTAAATCATCCACGTGAAACTAAAGAATAAAAAACCCATAATTCACTAATATCTCTAGTAAGAAGAGTATTAATTAAACCACATACGATGCATATGTTCAGTTCCAGTTCCATAACCACACACTATTACTATATGTATAGTTGCGAGAGTAGGTATTAACAAAAATTGACATTTGTCTTCCTCCCTCACCACATACAACGCATATGTTCAGTTCCAGTTCGGTCCCTGTAGGTAGTATGTGTATATTTATAGTAAAAATCTCATCTGTACTTCGTCGGCATAACCACCAGAATGCGTCGCCATGGAATCTGACTTCGAAGTGATCCTGACCATCCACTGTGTGCAGTTATTTGCATAATCAGGCTTATGTTGCTCATTGCGCCTGACTACGCTGCATGGGCGGAGCCGTTACAGGAACTCAACAGGCCAACGATCATCCAACAAAGGCCTCAAGAAAAAGATCCATAAAAAGAATAGCTAGAATGTAGACCATAATGAAAAAAAAACTGATAAAAAAGTAAACCAACAACTTAAAAATTACAGTCACAAATAAATAATGAGAAGTAAACATATATTGAGCAAAACACCATATTAGGAAGGAAAGCCATGTATTTTACGTCCTCAATTTCAAATCTGTAGAAGAAAATGGAGCAAAGCCAACAAAACATGAGTAGTGCAACAATGGAAGGAAATACAATACAACTGTGGAAGCTATCCTTTACTCATCCTTTCGATTTCTGCTGGATTTGCACAATGAGTGAACCATTTATACCCACTTTAGCTTGCTTTGATTTCTCCATTATGATGGATTCCAAAGCCTTCTCCTCGTGCTTCCAGAGCTGAACATGCCTACCTGCATGCTATAATTTATATTCTTATGACACTTCAATAATCAAATTCAAAGTTGTTCCACTTTCGACAACTTAGTGTGTACATGCACCTGATATAAATGAATAAACCAAAGTTAATATCTACATTACAACATAATCACAGTAATTAAACCTTAACAAATAAAGTGGTGGAAATCATATTAAAAAAATAGTATACCTTCATGGGAATCAAAATAAGCACCGAAGAAATTAGTATTCCCTCTTTCATCTTTCATATGAGAAGAGAACAAAAATGTATCCATTAGACCTGGAATGAAGAAAAATCAGAATTTTTCATTTTAAAGTAATTAATTGAGAGTTTGACCGAAGAAAGAGAGATTTGATACCATGGTGCAAGTGTTCAAGTGATATGGTTCAAGTATGTTCAATTATTCAACAAACAAATTTGGTTTAAGTGCTATGATTTTGATTAATAAAATAACTATTTTAATAAAATATCAATGTACTAACATCACCCGATTCTAAATTCCTCTGCATTAATTAAATATCTAACACTAAAATCACAAAACTTGCCCCACTTGAATATTAGGATGAAGTTATAAATATGATTCATGTTGCAGAAAAGCTAAATCAGAACTGAAGGTGTTTCTCATTAGAATAAAAAAGTAGTTCACTATAATTGAAACACACAAAACATGGGATTAACATGCAACATCAACTATATCAACTTAAAACAAACATCAATAACCAATACATTCAACATCAACTAACGCATCACCAATTTAATGTTTGCAACATTTCAAGCATCAAAGAGTTAGAGTTATACGCACATCAGACTCGGACACTACCCTGACACGCTGGAACAGGTGAAAAAGAGAGTGCATATTTCTTTATTATAAGAAAATTGACATGCGGGGTCGCGTGGGGACTTATCAGCGTGCCAACATTTAAATTTCCTAACACAAACACGGGAAAAAATGAAAACAGAGAAGCTGCAAAGTGATAAATCATACTTGCTGAAACAAAATCTTGATGAATGAAGTTCAAAATGAATGAAAAATCAGTTCATTAAATAAGAAAAGGTGAGGTCAATAAAGTTATAAAAAGTCCTCAAATATATAACTAATAAATATAATAATCCACTTAATGAAGACGCCCAAGTCATGCCATATTATTGCATTAAATAATCCACCAACAAAATTTACCTATCAATAAGCCCAAGTCGTGACATATTATTTACCGTATAGGCAAAGACAATAGCAGGCCAAAGACATATTGCAGGATATGGTGTAAGGATAAGCCAAAGACAATAGCAGGCCACGGTGTAGGGAAAATTAAAACCAAAAAAGGAAACAACATATCTTACCAGAGACTATTCTTGGTTTGTACTTGAGATTTTGTTGTCAAAGACTTATTGTACCTGGAATAATACAAGTAATTTTTTGTCATTTTAAACTCTAGACACAACATTATTAATCTAACAAAAGCCAAATAAATAATGGAAAGAACACAAACAAAGAACCACAACATTAGAATATGAACCCCATTAAAAAGAGAGCTCAGAGTAGGGCATGAACCCAACTGATATAACAGTGAACATTAAGACCAAGGCTGAGCCAAAAAATAAGCAGGTCAAAAACCCCTACACATAAAGATGTCAACACTAAAAGAATAGAGTAGAAGGGGTATATAGAGAATTACACATTTTCAAATATTTGAAGGATTTGTGGATGCAACATCAGCACACCATTCTTATCATAGAATGAAAATTTGATAAATTTTTTCCAGAAATTATATTCGAAACCCTGACTCCACATTAATTTTCATACACAATCTTCAAAAACCATTTACTCCAAATAAGAAACTTTCATTAGAAATCAATTTGCAGACACAAACTCTAAAAGAAGAGTTTGTTTCCTAAAATATAATAGCCACAATGAAGGTATTACCAAGCATTTGTAGTTTCCATATGCAAACAAATTTCAAGCACTGAAAGATCTAAAAGAAGAGCCCATACTTGTAAATTAGAAACAACATCCTTATTTTAGGGTGTTCTGAGTATTCTCATAAAGCTATTTCCCGAGTTGTTGTTCCAGAAAAATCATTAGAGTGCCAAATGTTGGGCAAAAGTCCTGTCTGTGACCAACTTTTGAAATTGTGGCTTGCAATCAGTTTAAAATTGTTCCGATTATAAACTCACCCAAATTTTAGAATAAGAACAAATGTATAGCTTAGTATCAATAGAAGACATGATTATTATGCATAATTTGCTATATTTCAACTCAAGAAAGTTCAGATGGAATCGTAACTTACAAATAACATGAGCCCAAAGGCAATTAATATAACTAACAATAGTTTCATAAGAAAAATATAATACCCAATCTACAATTTTTTAATAAATATTAAAAAGTCGCATTATAAATCAAGATTCAAATATAATACCCAAAATCAAGTTACAAATCAAGATTATAAATCAAGTTACAACTTTTTAAAAATATAATACCGAAATATAATACCCAAAATATAATGATGACCTGACTACTTTTTAATAAACATTATAAATCAAGATTCAAGATGCAACAAAGATACATATCTTTAAGTGCCCGGTAAGAATGCGTGGATGAGAGTAAGGTTCATGTGGTCCTATTCTCAATTTCTCCACCAAGTTAACATTAATACAATGACATATACATTTCTCACATATATAATCACTACTTCATTACATAAAGCAGGTCATTTCACATTTTTTTTATTTAATTTTGTTTAAAGAGAGAACATGCATAGTATATAAATGGTATTCATATGCACACATTGCAACATGCATTGCAATTTCACAATAATTACCTATGCCATGTGTATATAGTTTAAGCTCAGAGACTCTTGTGATTATAATTATGGCATAGCAGCTCTCAAACCTCTTGTAAAAACCCTTAATCACATTCAAAGTCTTCTCAACAACTTTTTTTGGGGTGAATCTAAAGAGTATGGCAAGATACACCATTAAATCAAGTGGGAAAATGTTTGTTATCCAATGAAAGGAGGAGGGTTGGGTATCAAAGCTTTGGCTGATATCACTAGAGCTTTTAGTTTTAAGCTCTGGTGGAATTTTACTAACTTTAACAGTTTGTGTCATGTGTTCTTAAAGTGCAGGTCAAATTGTAGAAGCTCTAAGGCTTTATCAAGGATTAATCAAGTTAGAGATGAAGCAGAGAAACATTTTGCATCAATTAATAGTTCTTAGATTTGGACTCTAGCCTCTTCCGGAGAATTCACCACTCAATCATCTTGGCAATCTATCAGGAAGTCCAAAAGTTCATCTCTTATTTTCACATCAATATGGAGTAATGAGATTCTTCATAAGATCTCAATTTTCCTATGGAAATGCATACACAATATTATTCCTATAGATGAAGTTATTCAGAAATAAGGAATAAGAATAGCCTCTATATGCAGATGTTGTCACAACCATTCAAAGAGTCTGTTTCACTTGTTTATTAATGGACCTCAGTCTTCTGAAGTGTGGAAATACTTTGCAAGCATATTTTTGATTAAGACTTATTCTACTTCTCTAAATCACATGCTGATCTCATGGTGGATTAAAACATCTAACCTTGATTACATCCAGTACCTTCTTATTCTTCTTCTAGGAGTTATCCTATGGGAAATATGGAAAAGTAGAAATCTTTGTGTTTTTGAGGGAGAAAATATGAATAGAATGGAGATTATTAACAATGTCTTCAAGTTCATTCATACTTGTCCTTATAATAAAACTTTAAAGTCTAGTTCAAACTTGTTAGAGGGTGTTAAAGATCTCTTCAGAATTAATACAATGACATATCCATCTTCTTTAATATTTGTTAAATGGTCTAAACCTTTAGACCATTGCTTCAAGCTTAATACAGATGGAGCTTCAAAAGGAATCTTAGAGAATCAAGGACAAGAGGTATAATTAGAGATAAATCTGGTCTCATTGTTAAAGCTTTCTCCACTTCCAAAGGCATAATGACAAACACCATAGGAGAATGTCTTGTAATCCTCATAGGCCTCAAAATTTGTAAGGAGCTCAATATCCACAATGTGTTGATTGAATCAGACTCCAATGTTATCAATAAATTTTTTAAAGGTTTCATTCCTAAGCCCCTATGGCATTTTCAAGAAATCTTGAAAGATATTAAAGGCTTGGACATTTACACTTCATATGCTCATTGTCGGAGGGAATCAAATAGAGTTGCATATAGCTTAGCTAATTCTGGCATTCTCAGCAAGGAATTCAAAATCTTCTCTTAAATATCGAATCTTCCTAAAGAAACCAGAGGTCACTACAGATTGGATTTTCTAGGTCTTCTTTTTATTAGAAAAGTAAAATTTCCATTATGTTTTCTTCTGTATTTTCTTTAATTTTATCCCATTTTCTTCTGTATTTGCCTCCTAGGTAGGGCTATTCTACCTAATTTAATAAATTTTGGGGGTTTTCCCTC
Organism: Sambucus nigra; assembly: GCA_949130495.1. Classification (NCBI taxonomy): domain Eukaryota; kingdom Viridiplantae; phylum Streptophyta; class Magnoliopsida; order Dipsacales; family Adoxaceae; genus Sambucus; species Sambucus nigra. The sequence goes on from OX422209.1 coordinate 576,820,552, forward strand.
TTCTCTCTAAAAAAAAGAACTCTTCTCAACTGCACTTACTCATAAGTTCGTCAACATGGGAGAGAGTTAAGGAAGAACAGGAGTTCCACTCTGTTAAACGAAAAGAAACTGACACATCCATGCTCAACCTGACAGAATTTTACAAGAATGACATTGTAGTGGCTCTTAAGGTTCATAATCTTTTGTTTGGATGGTGGATGACCACTGGTTAGGCAGATCATAAAACTTGGATTCCCAGGAGAAGACTTCTTTAACTTACTGTTAGGAGGGTAAGCATTAAACACTGGTCTTGCTTCATTAATCTTCATTTTTTTGAATTTTTTAACGACGACACATTTGTCTTCAAATTATGCGTTTATAATCCCATCAGATTCTGTCGAGCCTTTAACAAGAATCTACTTACTTTTCCAGCTCTTCATAGACCAAGGGATGTATCGCCATCATCCAAAACATGCAACACCCCTAGTTACATAGCTAGGGCATTCATAAAATTTTATTGATTTGAATTATTATCAACCCCAAGCACATGCTGCATGGTATGGTTGGACAAACATCAAAAATTCAAAAACTTACCAAGCTTCTAATAAGGTCTCCGACTATTTAACATCAAGTATATATAGAAAAACTCACACATAAAGACAATAACATTTGTATCAAATCAAATCCCCGCACAACTGTTGAAACCCAATCGGAACTAATAATCCAATTTAAAACAATTTAACTTTTATCAACATGCCCCAAATCAAATGACACCAGCAAAAATTTACACAAATGCTCACATAAGAACTCTTTGCATTCCAAATTGCCTCGCCACTCATAGGTTTTGAGGTGAATAGAGTAATATTAAAAAAATAGATGTTATAATGATAGAATTCGTCGCCAATAAACAACTAATATGCTCATCATCGACGGTGGAGGCATCATCATTAACATAATCAGTATAATCCTAATCATCATCATAATCAATATAATACTAATCATCAAGTTCAAAATGTTATTCTAAATGAGGAGAACCATCCAAACTTTATCAAAACTTACTTTTCTAATATGACACGTAACGATTTTTATACAATGAAATTTGAACAAACAGAGTAAGTTAATAATCTAACCAAGCAAAGACTGAAATAAAACCAAAACAAAGAGAGGAATCAAACCTAAACAAACATCGAAACTATTAGCAAACAAAGACTGGATTATTAACAGACTTGTAAAACAAATTATTCGAACCTTAAATTAACCCCAAATAGAGTATAACCGATTTGCTAATTTGAAGAGGGTAAAACCCCACAAATATCTCCACAAACAACCCATCCATGAACAATTCAAATCCCCAAAATTGAAAACTCATCGATTTAAAAAAGAAAAATAGGGGTATACTTGATTTGAATCATGATGTGGGGAATCAGGGTGAGATCTCTGCAAACAGGAATAAAAACACATTATTTGAACCATAAAGAACCCAAATTCGAAAAATCAAACCTCAAATAGAGTATACCTGATTTCTTGATATGTAGAGGGTGTAAGCCATAAATATATTATACCTAATGTGCTGATTCAAAGAGGGTGGTAACATGCGTAATGCAAAGAGAGAGGCTGTCGTTTCGTAATTCAAAGAGAGAGAGAAAGAGAGACGTCATGGAGGAGTAGAGAGGGTTGTAGTGACCTCATCATATCTTTCATTCAATGCATCTGGTGCAAGGATACCAAAATGACATATAAATTCATCAAATGTTTTCCTAGCAACATTACCAACGAATGTAATGTGGCTCCGTGGAACTAAATGTCTCGAGCAAAGCTTGTAGTTGTAGTTTGAATTGGTAACCGATTGATGAAGTCCTACAAAAATAAAAGATTGAACACCAATCAAAATTTATATAATCACCCACGCACAAATAACTATTATGAAACATTACAAAAAGAATACCAAATTACATTACAAATAACCCAAAAAACATTACAAATAAGCTAAAAAGAATAACAAATGACATTTGCAACATTAACAAACAAAAATGTAGTACAATGTACTAATCGCAGCCACAATAGTCCACACATGCATGCTGAACCATAAAGAAGCAAAATTCAAAAAATTAAACCCTAAATAAGCCCCAAATAGAGTATACCTGATTTATTGATGTGTAAAGGGTGTAAACCGTAAATAGATTATACCTGATGTGCTTATTCAAAGAGGGTGGAAACATGGGTAATGCAAAGAGAGAGAGTTTGTCATTTCCTAATCCAAAGAGAGAGAGAAAGAGTGACATCGTGGAGAAGTTAAGAGGGTTTGTGTGAGCAGGGGATAGGGTTCGTGTGAGCGGGTGAGAAGTAGACATGCATTATCATTTTTACCAAAATACCCCTAATTTTGAATTAAATTATAAGTTTGTGAAGTAAGGGGACCAAAAATTTGAGGGGTAAAAAGGGTATTGAAGGACATAAGTTAATCTCAATCCTTTATTTCGTGCCTTGTTGGCTTCGATCTGAACCGTGAAGTGTCTCTCCATCTTATGAATAGTGAAAACACCATTGCTCCTTATATATATATATATATATATGTGTGTGTGTGTGTGTGTGTGTGTATAAACATCACAAATAAGACATAAAAATAATAAGAGATTCAACTAGCATAGTATCGACGTGTCAAAAAATGTGGGATGGAGGGAAGGGGCACGAACTAAAAATTAATGAATTATGATTTAATAACTCAAAAATATCCAAGGAGTTCTATATGACGGTATGAAATTTATCAAACAGAGATTTAACCTCATAGTGATAGATAAAGTTGTAAGGACATTTTTTTCCATTATCAATTTATATGTCGCATGCCGTTACACCGTTGAAGAAATTCAATATTGCATCTAGATCAATGGATCCGAAGATCAAAAGAATCTTCATCCTGGAATCATTTTTCTGGCAAACCGGACCGATACGCCCATTTTAAAAACGAATCGATCCGCCTCCGTACCGGTCCGCCAAATTGAAAAACGAATCGATCCGCCACGGATCAATCCAACCTTAAGTCAGATCGATACGCTTTGCACCAAAGCCAGTGAACCCCGGATCAAATGAAAATTGAAGAAACCCCTTTAAAAAATGAACCGATCCGAGGTCGGACCGATCAGCCTCCAAGCCGGACCGATTCGCCTGAGATAAAATCGAACAGATCTGCTTGAGATTTTTCTGGCCCAGGTTTCCTTATTTAAGCCAACTTCGGGGAGTTATTTTGTAAGACTTGGAAAGACGTTTTTGAGAGTTCTATTAGCTCTAGTCTTCATATTTTTGAGTCCCCAAACTCATGGTTTATTCACACCAAAATTCCTACATACTTTTGTGAATCTTTTTGAAACCGAAGAACACAATTTTGTTTTTGTTCATCTTTGTGGGGAGATCTTTGCAACCGAGGACTGCGTGTTATTGCTGAGGGAGTCTCTACAAAGTTTTATGGTTGCTTGTCATTGAGGAGTGTTGCAGTTCTTCCTTTATTGATTGGACTGAGGTTCATGTGGGTTCGCTGCGTGTGGATTCATTGCTGACGACATCGATCGAAGCCCGCGGGTATTCGTGTGTCTTGTATTTCATTGTAATCCGTGTAAGTTGCGATTTACTTATTATAGTGAAACAAAAGGTTTTGCCCTGTGGGGATTTTTCCTTAACCTTGTGTTGCATGCTTTATTTATTTATGGTTTAACACATACACACACGTAGTTTCATGTTTAGGGGCTGATTTATTCTTGTTTAAAAATAGACTCTAATTAAATAAGGTTTAATTGGAAACTTGCGAATTTAATTGAAAGCAATTATCACACACCGAACCTATTCGGTTTCTGAAATTGGTATCAGAGCAGGTTGCGCTAATTTATTGCATATTCCTATTTTTCGCAAATTTGTGTGATATTGATTTTTTTGAAAAATCAGTTTTGTGAAAAATCATAATTTTTTAATGGAACGCACATTTAATGAGGAGCCTATTTTTGAAAAGATTCACGCTCGTGCTGAAAATTTAAAAAGTTTGAATTTGAAACTTTGCAAAAGAATCAAAGTTTTGGAAAAAGAAAATTCTCGTTTTAAATCCGCGACGGATCTTCTACAAACGGTTCAAAATCCACTAGATTTTTATCGTGAAAAATTTGTTTCCTTGGACCATGACTTTGTTGCCTTAAAATTTTCCAAGAAGGAGAGTGATGATAAGTCCCTATTTTTAGAAGAAGAATTAGAGGACCTTAAAAATTCAATGGTTTGTGTTTGTGCCAAAGAGGATAAAAATATTTTAGTCAATGAGTTTGTGGAACGTGAAAAGACTATTCGGAAAAAGTTTGCTTTGATTGAGGGAGAGAGAGATACTCTTTTAGGAATTATTGAAAACTTGAAAAAGGCGTCCCATAATTTGGAAGAGTCTAATTATTTTCTTGAGTAAAAAATTTTGAAATTAAAAAAATGATTTGACAAACTCAAGTAGGTTTGCTAGTTATGGTAATGGCTCATCTTGTTCTTATGCTTCTAATGCTAATGCTAAAGCCAAAACATTATTTGTTTTAGAGGGTCAAACAATTTTCAGGATGTTAGAAAAGGTCAACTCATAGGTGTCGTTCCACCCGTTTACACATGTTCATATTGTGGTAGGAAAGGTCACCTTAGGCGATTTTGTTTCGATCTTGGAAAATGTCCTAGGAAGTTTATGTATACTATTCCCGTGGTTCCCAAATCCCCTACACGACGTTTCACATCTATTTGGGTTAGGAAATCACTTTTGAATACGCTAGATGTTAGACAAGTTAATTCTCGTTTGCTTGCACATGATTCTTCTCTTGCCATATCATATAGATGATTGTGTTTGCATGTTTGTCATACACTAGTTGAGGTTTCATGTTATATATTTGCTAGTGTGTTGACATGTACTTTTGGTATAAATTTTTATCTTTGAAATTTTTTGAAAAATACAAAAAGATTTTATTTTGATAAATTTTTGAGAAAATCCAAGAATATTTTTATTTTTGTTTGCACCGTTTATGGATGAACGCTTAGGATGACCGAGTCACAACATCATTCCATTATTTTCATGTGACTATTTGATAGTGTTTTGAGACAATGGGTCAATTCATCCTTGTGCTTTATAATGTTTGGAGTCATTAAGATGTAATTAAGTGTTACTTCCTATATGTTTGACTCATAATTTCCTTTATTGCATACATGCACGAATTTGTTTGATTATTGTACATGTCTTATCACATGTTGGTTGGGTGTTTTCACTTTAATCCTGTCCTTAAAACGAACCAAGCGTGATAAACTTGATAAGAAAGTTGTGCATGTAAGAGCCGTTTGTAAGTTTGTGTGCTTTGTTTGAAAACGGGAAAGGGTTGCGAAAGGTTCATTTTGCCTTTGCGAAAACTAAGCCTCCGTTAAATTGGACCTAAAAAATGGAGGAATTTTATTATCCGGGGTCCAAAGAGGTTTAAAAGAGGCCGAAAAAATTTATAGGCAATAAAAAGAAATTCATGCCAATTATGGGCCATTTAGGTTTTTGCACCAATTCTCCAATGTTTGAGAATTTAGATTACCTCTAAAAGAAAATATATATGAGGGAGTTTGGTTGGAGATTTTAAAATGGGTTTGCACGTCCTTGAAATTTTTGAAAATGCGCTACATAGTTTTGGACGTTATTGGTGTGGAAATCACTTTGACTTTGATTTGTTGATTTGCATAAGACGATGTCATCTAAATTCAACAATTTTTACACCTGAGGATACTTTTGATGCTCATTCGTTAGGAGTACATGTATTCATCGTGCACATATGATTGATTGAGTTTATTTACCTATCGAATGTGTTCACACCCATACATTCCATTTCCATGACTTGGTTGTTTGAGTTTAAATCTATGGTGTGACTTTTGTATCATGTTTTACATATTTTTCAAATTGGTATCTTATTTTTGTATGAAAAATTTGAAAAATTCAAAAATAGTTTGTAACATTTTTTTTGTATCTCCTTGCAAGAGAACGATTGCCATATTGATTGATGCCTTTGTTTTGAATAACGTGACACCCCGACTTTGCTTGTTTGATTTATTCTTCTCATTTGTCTATTTGGGGACATCATAAAAAGGAGGAGAAAGAATTATCAGATTATGGGGGAGTTTTGAGATTTGAGTGTTTATCATAAATTGGTATATATGTTTATCTCATTTCAAACTCGATACGTCACTTGGTATTTTGCTTTATCTCATGTGTGTAGGTACGAAGATACGAAGATTAAAGATCAATTGATTTCACACCTTGATGAGAAAAGTTTTGATTATTTTTGAAGACTTGAAGAGCAGAAGATGAAGACTTATTCATTTGTACCTTTTCAGTTTTGGGTTCATGGAAGGTTAGATTTGTATAGGCAAATTTGTTAGTTGATAATTCAAATTTTTTTGTATGTACCGACATAGACATAGGGGGAGATTTGTAAGTACATTTTTGTCCATTATCAATTTATATGTCGTACGCCGTTACACCGTTGAAGAAATTCAAGATCGCATCTACATCAACGGATCCGAATATCAGAAGAATCTTCATCCTGGAATCAGTTTTCTGGTAAACTAGACCGGTCCTCTCATTTTAAAAATGAACCGATCCACCTCCGGACCGGTCCGCCAAATTGGAAACCAAGCCGATCCGCCCTCAAGCCAGACCGATCCGCTTTGCACCAAATCCAGTGAACCCCAGATCGAATGCAAACCGAAGAAACCCCTTTAAAAAACGAACTGATTCGAAGTCGGACCGATCCGCCTCCAAGCCGAACCGATCCACCTGAGATAAAATCGATCAGATCTGCTTGAGATTATTCAGGCCCATGTTTCCTTATTTAAACCAACTTCGGGGAGTTATTTTTTAAGACCTTGAAAAACGTTTTTGAGAGTTCTATTAGCTCTAGTCTTCATATTTTTGAGTCCCAAAACTCATGTTTGATTCACACCAAAATTCCTACATACTTTTGTGAATCTTTTTGAAACCCAAGAACACAATTTTGTTTTTGTTCATCTTTGTGGGGAGATCTTTGCAACCGAGGACTCCGTGTTATTGCTAAGGGAGTCTTTATAAGGTTTTATGGCTGCGTGTTATTGAGGAGTGCTGCGATTCTTCCTTTATTGATTGGACATAGGTTCATGTGGGTTCGCTACGTGTGGATTCATTGCTGACGACACCGACCGACGCCTACGGGTATTCGTGTGTCATTGTATTTCATTATAATCCGTGTAAATTGCGATTTACTTATTATAGTGAAATAAAAGGTTTTTCCCTGCGGAGATTTTTCCTCAACCTTGTGTCGCATGCTTTATTTATTTACGGTTTAACACACGCACACACGTAGTTGCATGTTTAGGGGCTGATTTATGTTTGTTTAAAAATAGACTCTAATTAAATATGGTTTAATTGGAAACTTGCGAATTTAATTGAAATCAATTATCACACACCGAACCTATTCAGTTTCTCAAAAGTGAACTCTTTAATGGACAAACAAGCTCAATGCACACCAGTCTAAAAAATATTGATGATTCTCAAATCAATAGCATCAAACATGAATTAACTAGGACTCATCGTGCAAACCCATTGATCTTCAGCTTATAACACACTCAAAATTCTAGATTTATTATTTTTTTACAATCATATTTTGAAGATACCTATGTAATTTAAGAATTAATGAAATAAAATTTTGTCCTTAGATATATTTTCTTTTCTTTTTCCCCTCAATTTTTAGGGTCTTGACAGTGGTGGCCTTTCATGCAAGGAATATTTCTCCCTTTGTAGACCTTTTCCTTTTACACTCATATTTTTCAATAAAAATCAAAATTACGAGCAATGGTTCTTGTGGCCATCCCATCACCCGGATCGGCGCGTGTGCACAAGAGGCGCTTTAACCGTCACCAATTGGGGTGATGTTTACAGATAGAGCCGCCAACATATGTTGCACAAAATAAGTAAAATAAAAGTTTTCTCCTTGAGAGAATGACATTAAAGACATACTAATGCTTTCAAAACCAATTAGTTCAAGGATTTGGGGATTAAGTCATGAAATGAGAAGGTGTTAGGCACCCATCCATCCCTTTCGTTCCCTCATGGGCATGTGTTATTCTTCTCCTTAATAACTCTGTGAATTGTTTGCATGTATATATTAATGGAGAGTGTAATTACTCGACTCGCATCACGGACAAAGGCAGAGTGAGGTCATCCTCAGGAGCATTCCCAAAATAGTAATCAAAATATTATGTATGGGTTTCGTCGGGTCACCAATCATTTATAGAAAGACGAGGGTGTGGGTTGGACAAAATATAAGTATGAATTATAAATGTATGATATGAAAATAATATATGAACAAAAATAGGAGTGGACTCAAATCTCGAGTTTTATTCGAGACACCTACGTAGCCTAAAAAGGCATTAGAGTCCACGCAGTTCGCATATAACACAGGGTGGGGTTTATCCCATTTATACAATAGGGGACTTTTCTTGTGTGTGTGTGTTAAAATGATGTTTTAGTGTGGGAAATTTAGTGAGAAATACCCATTTGGAATTTACAAGAAAACCCTCTTTTCCTTGTTTTCTTTTTTACAGAAAATATAGTATGTGTAATACTACTAATAAAAGAGTTGGATACTAATATGTGAAATCTAATAGAAATGAAATGCTAAAATAAAAATTAAGTAACTAGTGCAAAAATAAGCAAATTCAACGAGAGAGTGAAAGGTTCGGACCTTCTTTAGAAGCTTTAATGTTGATATTGATTGTTGAAAGGCTGCTCTTGTAAGTGGATGAAGGTGGTAGGAGGAGAGAGAAGGGAAATTTTGCCAAATTGGGTGAGGAAAGGATGGAAATGGAATGTTGGGGAGAGGTTTTAATATGAAAACCACGATGACTTCGAGAAAATATTACAGAGATCACTGAGAAGGATGTTTCTAAGATCCCTTTTGAAGTGAGATCATGCTCTCATTATATATTGTCAAGGGGTGCCTATCAACATTTTCCTTGACATTCCTATCAATTGGCAACCCCAGACACATAGCCGATAGGTAGGCAAATGGGTTTGCCATTCAATAGCCTCCTATATATTTTCCAGAACAAATAGTCATAAAAGGCATTCTGTAAGTTAAAATAGTGAAAGAAATGAATCTTTAGAAAGCGTATTCAGAGCGCTTTAAGAATCCATTAGGTCATTCCCGGGTTTAGGAATTGACTATGGTTTAATGAGGTTCAAAAGTGCCCATCGGTCATTCAAGTAAGAGGGAAATGGATCGTTCGTTTGAACCATAAGGCCTACTCACCACGGGATGGACCATTAAAAAGTTTATGTAGGTTTCTTCGATGTAACAAAGAGATTTACTCAGTTCGGAGAGTTGACCTTGGTCAAATGGGACCCAAAAGCACCCGATGACCCTTTGGAGTAAAATGGGTTGTTCGTCCGTACCGTAAGGTTGATTTGTGCGCGATACGGATCATTGGAAAAGTTATTCAAATCCCTATAAATATCCAGTTAGTATTATTCGAGATGAAGAGTTGGCCATAGTTAAAGAGAGACTGAGAGCACCCGATGGATTTTAGATAAGTTTTTTGGGGAAAATGGTCCATTCATACGAATCGTAAGGCCAATTCGTGCATGGGGTGGACCGTTGGAAAGGGGATTTAGGGACCTTTGAAGCTTCAATGAGATGTTGCTCATGTGGGAGAGTTGATGGGTAGTCAAAGAAGGTTTGGGAGTGTCCGGTGGCTTCCATATTAGTACTCAGAGTATAACTTAGGTCTTATAATGAAGAAGGAAGTTCTAGGGACCTAAGGATATTCTTAGAAGGTACTATAATATGATGTCTACAAATCCCCTCGACGGGTGAGCTTAGAACAAGTGAAGGACGTTTAGTAGACACCACATTGATGTATGGGAAAGAGGATGAGGGTGATCGATTCAGAGGGTCGAAGTCAATTCTGGGGACCTAAGGTTGTGTTCGGGATGACCGATTTTGTGGGTTGGGGTCAATTTTGAGGACCTGAAGTTTTGTTAGGGATGACCAATTCTGCGGGTCGAGGTCAATTCTGAGGACCTAAAGTTGTAGGGATCGATGATGCGGGTTGAGGTAAATTTTTAGGACCTAAAGTTGTAAGGACCGATTCTACGAGTCGAGGTCAATTCTGAGGACCTAAGGTTGTAGGGACCAATTCTGCGGGTCGAGGTCAATTCTGAATACGTAATGTTGTAGGGACCGATTTTACCGATGAGGTCAATTCTAAGGAGCTAAAGATGTAGTGACCGATTTTGCGATTCGATATCAATTCTCAGGACCTAAGTTTGTAGAGACTGATTTTGTAGGTTCGAGTCAATTTTGATGGCATAAAGTTGTAGAGACCGATTCTGCGGGTCGAGGTCAATTCTAAGGACCTAAAATTATAGAAATCAATTATGCGGGTCGAGGTCAATTCTAAGGACCTAAAGTTATATAAATCGATTGTCAAGTTAAATTCTGAGGACCTAAAGTTATATAGATCGATTCTACAGGTCGGGGTCAATTATGAGGACCTAAAGTTGTAGAGACTAATTCTGTGGGCCGAGGTCCATTCTGAGGACCTTTGGTTGTAGGGCGGGGAATTATTTTCCTGGGAAATTTTTACCTTATCTTATAGATGCACCTATTGTTTCGCTGAGGATTGTGTTATTTTGGGACTCTACTAGGGAGAGTTTTACTCTTAAGACATCCATCTGGGGATTATGTTTTTTAAGAAGGGATAACTTTGCTGGAGAAGTTATGAATAATTTTGATTGCACGCATATCCTGAAATGTCGATGGTTGATGGATTGAGAGAAAGTTAACCTAAAGATTTCTATGGGTAATTGGGAACATAATACTATGCAATCCTACTGGGGAAAAATTTGATTTGAGGTTTGGATTTCGCTGGGAAAGACTTGAGATTTGAGATTCCGCTAGGGAAGAATTTGATTTGAGGTTGGGATTCCACTGGGTAATTCTAGTAGACTTATGATGCAGGTGCAAAATATATTGAGGGTAGGTTAGGGTTTACATTGGGGATATTAATCTTGTGGGGGATTTTGGGAGTTTGTAAAGGGTTTAATGTTCCAAAAAATAATTTTCTTGATGAAGAAATGTTTTAATATTCATTTGGCAGTTGTAGGAATTTTTTGGATAATTTTTGGATTTTTTGGCATTTTTGTATAATATTTGTAGGGGTCAACCGATCGGTATGCTGTAGGGGTTGATGTTTGGCAATGGCATGGAATCTTGGGCTTTATTGATAAGAGGAACAACTAGGTACCGATCGATATGTGTAGGGATCTGTTGATCGACATAATGTTTAGTCCCCCTATAAAAAGGAGCGATCCCTCCTCATTTTTTACATCTTTAAGTGTTTCAATATTCTACTTATTCTCTCTAAAAATCGTTCCTAAGTACTTTTCCTTTCAAAAATTCAAATGGTGGGCTGTTCTATCTAGGTATAGAACTTGGAGTGGCTGAACGTTGTCGACTGGGCTGGCCTGGAGTGGCAGTCTAGGGTGACCCTTGCCTTAGGTAATAAGAATGTTTTTGATTTCTTTGAGCTGGTAGCGGAAGAGCGCCTATTTTTGTGGAAGCCAACACACCACCATTCGTTTAGTATGAGTAACCCTAGTGGCTATGTAAGTGTGGTGACTTTTGGTATTCTTTTTTCCTTTTTTTTTACTTTCTTGTGGTGATGAAGATTTTTCCTTCTTTTTGTCTTTGACAGACTGATATAGCTCCTTTGAGTCTGAGTTCTTGGAGGATGAATTAGTTGAAGGATGCTTGGGAGCACCTCTTGGTGGTGGTGCGCTGGATGGTTACTTCTACTGGTTTTGACCGTCTGATATAGGCCAGGAATGAGACACCTCATTCTATTACGGTGCTATGCACTTTGGGAGAGAGGTGGTGGAACACTACCCACACCTTCAATTTAGTCTTAGTGGAGATGACTGTTACTCCCATAGATGTTCAGTATCTATTAGGGATAGATTACGAGGTTGTGCAGATAGAGGTGGACCGTACTATGAGGATAACGCCAGAGGTGATTTATGCAGCTTTGGGGGATATGGGTAGGATCATTTCGGGGGGTTCTATCTGCATCTCTTCTCTTCAGGAGGTACTTTTGAGAAGGAAGGTATACGAGACTGATGAGTGGCAGGTGAGACAGATAGTCCAGTTTGTTATTTTTCCTTTATTGGGTGGTTTTCTAGTGGTGACGAGTGGAGGGGTCGTTCATCTCTTGTTTTTTCCATTTCTGACGTCCAGTTCTATAATTGGGGGAGACTGATGTTGATTCTTATTTTGATGCTTTTATCCGGTGCTAATGGTACACTTTTATAGGCTCTAGGAACCTTTTGGGGGTAACTTCATACTTATCTTTCTTCTTATGTATTTCCTTGAATTTTCTTTAGTTTTTTCTTTGTCGATTCTTGTCTTTTTGCAGACGCGGTTCTATGAGGTAAATCGGATCAATGTGAGTTTGATATCCTTAGAGGATAAGGATTTGGTGGATTTCAATCGACTTTACCCGTGGAGGAAGTCCAACACGTGATCGAACCAAAATTTGTTCTTGACTGAAGTACGGAAGGCTCTGAATACTTTAATGAGCAATCAGGTTATTTAGTTTTCCTTTTGAGTCAATTCTTGTTAATTTTTTTCTTTACATGAATTCTTTTTCTTTGTATGGGTTTATAAGTGACCTTTTACTGTTAGGGGATGGTTCATCAGCATACGGAGGTGACGTGTGATGCGGCGGTTGATGGCGCATGAATTTGGGTACGTCTCGTACCTAGGAGAGAGAGTGGTACAAAAGATCATGGGGTATGAGGTGGTGGTCCCACCATTAGTACCCATGATGTATATGACGTAATTGAGGGAGGTGTCTTCCAAGGCTCGATCAACGCTGGTCGGTGAGGCCTATATACTCTACACGGACACGTCGGCGAGTTATGACTACCTGGACTTTATAAAGAGGTGGTTGATGCCTCCTTGCATTCATGATGTGTTGAATATGTATCCACATTCTATGGGTTTGGGTAGGGGTACTAGCAGGATGGTGGGATTTGCCCATAGCACAGGTGGTGGTATGTCATTGGTGGTGGCAGTGGTAGAGGGGTCTCCACTTATTCACATCACTCCTCGTCTTATAATTTCTGATTAAATAATGGGGGGACACTAAGCATGCCGCACCGCCCTAATACATCGGCATCGGGGTTGATGGGGTATTAAAGATGATTTCCTTTTACTTGAGGTATATTTTTTCTTTCTTTCCTTGTCTATCTTTATTCTTTGCTTTTTATTGAGTGATTGGCCTTTTTCTTTTGTTTCTTGGCTTGCAGTGTGTTTGGGTGCCGACCACCTAGTTGAATGATATCAAGGACTAGGTTGCCTCCACGATGACTTACATCAATGATTCCATTCTTTCTTTCTTAGTTTCGTCTGCCTCGTCGAACGATCCAAGATTGGGGGTTGTATCGCTCATCGCCGGGGAAAGTGAATCCTCCGCAGAGGGTGAGGGTTTGAGAGAGAAAGATTATGGGGTTGGGGTTGAGTCCCGTTGTTTTTAGTTTTTTTTATTTCCTACAAAGATGTAATCGTGCAATGACAACATATATATGAAAAAGATTTTTCTTATTTTAATGACTCATCTTACATGCACTTTTACTTTGCTAATGAGACTATAAAAATGACAGGATGTTTATTTATTTAGAAAAAATAGAGTTTAGTTAAGTCGAGGAAAAGGTTTATTTTGGGAAATGGTAAGTAAAAATGGATAAGTAAGAAGAAATGACCTGGGGGTTTTAAAATAAGGATTTCTTTTTGGAGAATTTGATTTTGATAGAAAAGAAAAGATAAAATTTTCTAAAATAACGGGGTTGCTGATCGGCATACCCATTGTCTTGCCAATCAGCATATGGGTCAATTAAAATCACTCTAAGGATTTAATTTTACTTTCCTATAGATCAGAATACTTTGTGGTGTAGGAATTCATTAGGACTTCTTAGATCCTTTGTCTTTTTCCAAGCCTTTTTGTGTATAAAAGGAGAGGTATAGAGTGTATTTTTCCATCCAAAATTACTTTCTTCTTCTTCTTCTTCTTCTTCTTCTTCTTCTTCTTCTTCTTCTTCTTCCTTCTTCCTTCTTATTCTAAAATATCTCTTTCGATGCATGCAAAATTTTCTTTTTACCTCGAACTTCTAGAGTCCATATGCCTGTATAATGTGGACAATGAGGCTTTTGACTTGCATTGAGTCTCGATGTGGCGTAATCGATCCATAGACTAGAATATGGTAGCAGGGACGTTACAGTTCTAGTACCCCGAAGACCATGTTTTCCATTTAGGCCTAGATGAGGTCTGCCCGACCTACGAAGAATTTTCAACCGTGTTGAGAATCAATACCAGTGTAAGGGTATTTATGGCTGAATTTTCTCATTCTCCCGGGGCGTTATTGGCAGATTTTCTCCGTATTTCTCCTTCGGTGGCTTAACTGTTGGTTACTAGGGGATGATTTCCCTCTCAGCTATTTTGCACTCTGTGCGCTTAATGGATTTTAATGAAATGGGCTATATCAGAGCCCTTACCTTGGGCATACTTCGAGGCATTTGTTGGTGACATGGGACTTAATGGTGGATCCCCAGTTGGTTACGATAACAATGTGGATGTCTTACTGTCGCAGTCCTGTAGAGGTGATAGTGGCGGAGACTCTGAATGGTCTTGATTCTTCGAGGGAAGGTAGCTCAAATTTTTTGAGAGTATGCCTGGTGATTTTGTTCATGTGTCTTGATGAGAGGTTTCGTTTGGTGGCTCCTCCTGAGTACCTCTTTGTGTGTGTACCAAATTTTTTTTCTCGATACTTTTTCACTTTTATCCCCTCTATAGAGAATTGGGTCAACTGGTTCGTGGAGCATGGAGCTCGATGCCTTCGCTGGTCGGTGCCCTGGTGAGGAGAATTTCATACTATTCTAAACCTGAGGGAGTATCGATATGAAAGGTTAGTTAGACTATGACAAACTTCGTTCTATTTCCCTTGGCGGCTTCTACGTCAAGTTGGATAGGAGGAAATATTGCCTCCTCACACACTAGACTTCTTTTCGGTGGAGGACCTGACTAGATCCCGGTGCATGAGTCTAGGTTCTTTGTGGGAGAGTTGATGCCCGTCTACCCATCCATCTCAATCTGTAGGAAGGGTCTGGTATGTATCGAAGGACTATTTGAAATGATTGTGGAAATGAGTAATAGAGAAGATCCTAACGGAAGAGACCGACTAGAGTTCTTTTGTTCTTTTTGACACCATTGAAGGGGGTAGTGGTATTTTTGAAACTGGTCAGGGTGTACCGCTCCATGGAGCATACTCGAAATATCAACCAGGTAGGGGGAGTCTGGGGACCTTCGAGGGCTCATAATAAGGATGTTGGGTCTTTTGGAAGCTGTGGATAGGATTTTATGAGGCTGGGACTATTTTGTGTGAAGCTTTTGTGAAGTTAGGAGAACTTACGTATTTCTTTTTTTTTTTATTTAAAATAATTTTGGTGTAGCTTGATGGTTTTGGTTTTGAGTTAGTGAAAAAGGGGTGGTTTGTTTTAACTCCCTTCGCTGAGACTTCATGTAATGGTACTGAACTCCCCTATTATAAAAAATAATTGATCATATTATTGTACCTCTTGATGAGTTTTGCATTTGAGTTATCTTATACCATTTGCTAAGGCATACATAATCCTTTTGTTCATGTAGATGATAAAATGAACCGTCGTTCTCGGAGATTAGAAAATAATAGCATTTTGTGAAAAAGAAGGGGATTGTGCCAATGTATGGTGTATGGGCTACCTACCTACCTCTAGGGATTTTCAAAATTCTCTTGAATTTCATTTTGAAAGAAACAAGTTTTTAAGAGGATCATGCCCAATGTAGTTCTGGGTAGAGAGAAATGACGAGTTTTTTTTAAAGTGTAAGGGGGTTAGGAGAGTCGTAGCGCATTGGGATTTTGGACTAAGGGTAGAACTTCTTGAGATGGTCTAGGTTGACTGGACGTGCCATCTTTTCTCCATCAAGGTCAGTGACCATAGCGGTGCTTCCTGAGAGAATCTTCTTTACTATGTCGGGGCCACTCCAATTTGGTTTGAATTTACCTCTAGGGTCCTAGATGGGTTATTCGATATCTTTGAGGGCCAAATATCCTTCCTGGACACCACAGTCCTTGACTATTTGATTGAATAATCGTGCAATCTGGCGATGGTACCCTTATATGTGATATAGAGCATTCAACCTTTTTTCATTCAAGAGTGATAGTTCGTCAAAGCAGCTCTAATGGAAATCTTCCTCGCCAACTCTTCTCTCGAGAATTAGCGTAGGGAAGGTATTTATAGCTTAATGAGTAGGACTACTTTATGCCATATAGCAAAGAGTAAGGGGTATCTCTAGTAGATATGCTGACTGAAGTGAGGAAGACCCAAAGGGTGTAAGGGATTCGGTTAGCCCAATCTCTGTTACTTTGATAGAACCCTTCTGAAGGATTTTGAAGATTGTCTTATGAATAAAAGTCAGCTGGATGATGAGTGGACTGATGTAATGAAGTTTACCCAGGAATACCCTCACTTTTTTCTCCGTTTGAGGTAGTGGCATTTCAATTATGGCTTTCAGCTTAGCAAGGTTTGCTTCGATTCCTTTTCACTGACCATGAATCCTAAAATCTTTCCTTTTGTGGTGCCTAAAATGCATTTCTGTGGGTTTAGCTGCATTTGGTATCACCTTAGTCATTCAAAGAACTTTTGAAGGGCAGGCACGTGACCTTCTCGAGTCTTAGATTTAATGATCATACCAGCTACATAGACTTTGACATCCTTGTGTATCAAATCATGCAAGATGGTTGTGGCAAACCTTTGGTACGTATCCTGAGCATGCTTGAATACAAATGTCATAACTGTGTAATAAAAGGTTCTTGAGGTAGTGATGAATGTAGTTTTCTCCCGATGGAAAGGGTGCATCTTGATCTGATTGTATATGGAGAATCCATCGATGAATGACTTTAGGGTGTGACTGGCTATGTTTTCCACAATTATGTTTACACTAGGAAATGGGTAATCGTCCTTTAGAGATTCTTTGTTCAAATCCCGGTAGTCGATGCATATGCGGACTTTTCCTTCTTATTTTGGTACACGTACAATGTTGGCGATCCATATGGGATATTCGATCACCCTAATGAAGCCTACATTCAATTGTTTTATTACCTCTTTTTTAACTTTGAGCGACCATTCGGTGTGGAGCTTTCACACCTTTTATTCGACAAGCTTGTATTCTGGGAGAGTTGGGATCTTGTGATGAGCTATTTTGGTATCGATGTCGGGCATGGCGTCATATGACCACGTGACACTACACCAAAACCTTCGAATGGTCACGCCCAGTGGGTCACGGCCCAAGTCCGCGAGCAGCTGGTCGCGAACTTGGGTCATGACCCACTCCATATTTGGCGTGACCATATTTATTTCCACACTAAATTATCGATGCTCTAGAAGTGGTCACGGACTTGGGCCGTGACCACAGTGGTTGCGGACTTGGGCCATGACCAAGTCGTGACCATCTTGGCACTAAACTCGAGCCAAAATTGCCTCCAAGCTTAGTTGGGAATGGGTCACGGCCCAAGTCCGTGACCCATGGCATGAGGAAGAAGCGAGTACACACATTGTGGGTCACGACTTAGGGCCGTGACCATTTCTGGGCATGGGTCACGGCTATGGGTCGTGACCATACCTCATTCAAGCACTATAGGGTGGATGAGAAGGGTCACACATCACAGATCGAGGGTCACGGCTTTGGGCCGTGACCATGTCTTGGTATGGGTCACGGCTACGGGCCGTGACCATACCTCATTTGATAGCTGCTGTAGGTCGTGCAAGGGGGTCATGGCTGTAGGCCGTGACCATTCTTCGTCAATCAGGTGCAGACAGAGATCCAAGGGTGTGGTGGGTTGCGATGTTGGGTCACGGCTTTAGGCCGTGACCAGGTCATTCCTAAAAAATAAAGAGGCACGCTAATTTCGTTTTTTCATTTGCCCGCTTCTCTCTCTCTCTCTCGTCAGATGTTGATGACCTAGCGCTAAAACATGGCGATTCTCTCTCGTCAATCGGTTGGAGTTCTAAGGAGGTTAGTCAAACATATGTATTCCTCAGCTCCTCCCTAGCAGCAGCCGCCCCAGCTCTCTCCCAGGTAAATTTTATTCTTTTTCTCCATTAATTTATGCAGATTCCATTAATATATGTATATATATAGTTTACATGTCTTTACAATTTATACACAGTATATATAGTATATATAGATAATTTATATGATTTGAATTTGGGATAATATTGTTGCAGAGCTAATGTAAAAGTAAAAATAGTGTGAGATAATGTTTTTGAAACTTTAGTCTTACAACCTACTAGGTTGTTAATATTAGTAAAAAAACTTTGGGTAAGCCAATTAATATCACATATTTAGATTTTAGGATGTTAATATTCATATTAATCGATTTTAGTATATTTGGTATTTTAGTCCTAATTTTTATTTTTATCGTTTTTTCCTTTTTGTATTATATGGTTAATGGAAAACCTCGTAGAAAGTACATTATAGGAAATGGTTGCAGAGTTGATTACTCAAGTTCCTGAATCTACTAGGTCTCTTTTGAGGCAGATTGAAACTATGCAGGTTCATAAGTAAATTATATTTACATTTGAGAGTACTGACCCCGCAGCCGCGGGTCTCCCGGTTTGAGAGCACGACGATAATTTGCATATTTCTAAACATAGGCTTAAAAACATGGCGTTAGAGGGTGAAAACTCGAAATAGCCCCCGAAGGTCCCCGTGGGTGGCACCAACACCTCCCACGGGACCAAGGTAACTCGTAGGAACTGACCCCGTAGCCACGGGTCTCCCGGTTTGAGAGTACTACGGTAATTTGCATATTTCTAGACTTAGGCTTAAAAACATGACGTTAGAGGGTGAAAACTCGAAATAGTCCCCGAACGGCCCCGTGGGTGGCACCAACACTTCCCATGAGACCAAGGTAACTCGTAGAAACTGACCCCGCAGCCGCGGGTCTCCTGGTTTGAGAGTACTATGATAATTTGCATATTTCTAGACTTAGGCTTAAAAACATGACGTTAGAGGGTGAAAACTCGAAACAGCCCCCGAATGGCCCCTTGGGTGGTACCAACACCTCCCATGGGACCAACGTAACTCGAAGGAACTGACCCCGTAGCAACGGGTCTCCCGGTTTGAGAATACGATGATAATTTGCGTATTTCTAGACTTAAGCAAAACATGGCGTTAGAGGGTGAAAACTCGAAACAGCCCCCAAACGGTCCCGTGGGTGGCACCAACACCTCCCACGAGACCAACGTAACTCGTAGAAATTGACCCCGAAGCCGCGGAACTCCCGATTTGAGAATACGATGATAATTTGCATATTTCTTGACTTAGGCTTAAAAACATGGCGTTAGAGGGTGAAAACTCGAAACAGCCCCCGAACGGCCCCGTGGGTGGCACCAACACCTCCCACGGGATCAAGGTAACTCGTAGGAACTGACCCCGCAGCCGCGGGTCTCCCGGTTTGAGAGTACGACGATAATTTGCATATTTCTAGACTTAGGCTTAAAAACATGGCGTTAGAGGGTGAAAACTCGAAATAGCCCCCAAACGGTCCCGTGGGTGGCACCAACACCTCCCACGGGACCAAGGTAACTCCTAGGAACTGACCCCGCAGCCGGGGGTCTCCCGGTTTGGGAGTACTACGGTAATTTGCATATTTCTAGACTTAGGCTTAAAAACATGATGTTAGAGGGTGAAAACTCGAAACAACCCCCGAACAGTCCCGTGGGTGGCACTAACACCTCCCACGGGACCAAGGTAACTCGTAGGAACTGACCCTGCAGTCGCATGTCTCTCGATTTGAGAATACAATGGTAATTTGTGTATTTCTAGACTTAAGCAAAACAGGACGTTAGAGGGTGAAAATTCGAAACAACCCCCGAACGGCCCCGTGGGTGGCACCAACACCTCCCACGGGACCAACGTAACTCGTAGTAACTGACCCCGCAGTCGCGGGACACCCGATTTGAGAATATGACAATAATTTGTATATTTCTTGACTTAGGCTTAGAAACATGCCGTTAGAGTGTGAAAACTCGAAACAACCCCCGAACGTCCCCGTGGGTGGCACCAACACCTCCCACGGGACCAACGTAACTCGTAGGAACTGACCCCGCAGCCGCGGGACTCTCGGTTTGAGAATACGACAATAATTTGTATATTTCTTGACTTAGGCTTAGAAACATGGCGTTGGAGGATGAAAGCTCGAAACAGCCCCCGAACGTCCCCGTGGGTGGCACCAACACCTCCCACGGGACCAATGTAACTCGTAGGAATTGACCCCATAGCCGCGGGTCTCCCGGTTTCAGAGTACGGCGATAATTTTCATATTTTTAGACTTAGGCTTAAAAACATGGCGTTAGAGGGTGAAAACTCGAAATAGCCCCCGAACAGCCCGATGGGTGGCACCAACACCTCCCACGGGATCAAGGTAACTCGTAGGAACTGACCCCGTAGCCACGAGTCTCCCGGTTTGAGAGTACTACGATAATTTGCATATTTTTAGACTTAGTCTTAAAAACATGACGTTAGAGGGTGAAAACTCGAAACAGCCCCCGAACGGCCCCGTGGGTGGCACCAACACTTCCCACGGTACTAAGGTAACTCGTAAGAACTGACCCCACAACCGCGGGTCTCTCGGTTTGAGAGTACTACGGTAATTTGCATATTTCTAGACTTAGGCTTAAAAACATGACGTTAGAGGGTGAAAACTCGAAACAACCCCCGAACGGCCCCGTGGGTGGCACCAATACCTCCCAGGGGACCAACGTAACTCGTTGGAACTGACCCCGCAGCCGCGGGTCTCCCAGTTTGAGAATGCGACGGTAATTTTCGTATTTAGACTTAAGCAAAGCATGGCGTTAGAGGGTGAAAACTCGAAACAGCCCCCGAACGGCCCCGTGGGTGGCACCAACACCTCCCACGGAACCTAGGGTCACTCGTAGGAACTGACCCCGCAGCCGCGGGTCTCTCGGTTTGAGAGTACGATGATAATTTTCATATTTCTAGGCTTAGGCTTAAAAACATGGCGTTAGAGGGTGAAAACTCGAAACAGCCCCCACGGGACCAAGGTAACTCGTAGGAACTGACCCCGCAGCCGCGGGTCTCCCGATTTGAGAATACGACGGTAATTTGTGTATTTCTAGACTTAAGCAAAACATGGCGTTAGCGGGTGAAAACTCGAAATAGTCCCCGAACGGTCCTGTGGGTGGCACTAACACCTCCCACGGGATCAACGTAACTCGTAGGAACTGACCCCACAGCTGCGGGACTCGCGATTTGAGAATACGATAATAATTTGTATATTTCTTGACTTAGGCTTAAAAACATGGCGTTAGAGGGTGAAAACTTGAAACAACCCCTGAACGGCCCCGTGGGTGGCACCAACACCTCCCACAGGACCAAGGTAACTCGTAAGAACTGACCCCGCAGTCGCGGGTTTCCCGATTTGAGAGTACTATGGTAATTTTCATATTTCTAGACTTAGTCTTAAAAACATGACGTTAGAGGGTGAAAACTCGAAATAGTTCCCGAACGGCCCCATGGGTGGCACCAACACCTCCCACGGGACCAAGGTAACTCGTAGGAATTGACCCCGCAGCCGCGGGTCTCCCGGTTTGAGAGTACTACGGTAATTTGCATATTTCTAGACTTAGGCTTAAAAACATGACGTTAGAGGGTGAAAACTCTAAACAGCCCCCAAACGGCCCTGTGGGTGGCACCAACACCTCCCACGGGACCAACGTAACTCGTAGGAACTGACCCCGCAGCTGCGGGTCTCCCGGTTTGAAAATACGATGGTAATTTGCGTATTTCAAGACTTAAGCTTAAAAACATGGCGTTAGAGGGTGAAAACTCGAAACAACCCCCACGAGACCAAGGTAACTCGTAGGAACTGACCCCACAGTCACGGGTCTTCCAGTTTGAGAATACGACGGTAATTTGCGTATTTCTAGACTTAAGCAAAACATGACGTTAGAGGGTGAAAACTCGAAATAGCCTCTAAACGGCCCCGTGGGTGGCACAAACACCTCCCACGGGACCAACGTAACTCGTAGGAACTGACCCCACATTCGCGGGACTCCCGGTTTGAGAATACGGCAATAATTTGTATATTTCTTGACTTAGTCACATGGCGTTAGAGGGTGAAAACTTGAAACAGCCCCCGAATGTCCCCGTGGGTGGCACCAACACCTCCCACGGGACCAATGTAACTCGTAGGAACTGACCTCGCAACCGCGTGTCTCAAAACGACGGCAATTTTCATATTTTTACTTGGTTACTGATAATTTTAAATCATATATGCAATTTTTCAGCTTGATTAAATTTTTTGGAAAACTACTTGGTTACTGATATTTTTTTTATGTATCCTATTATTTGTAGGATTTTTGCACCCGGAAAAAACGAAGAAGGAAATGGTCTACAACATGAAGATTGTTTATATGTTGTGGACATTCAGGATTTTGTTTTTTATGTGTTACAGGTGTGCCCACTTTTATAATTTGATTGTTGAATTTTATGGCCGTGCGGGCTTTATAATAAGCAGGTTTTACATTTACAGGTTTGTGAATTATTGGTCTGCCTAATTTTTTATTGGTCTGTGAATTATTAAGACGTGTAATATTTTTAAGTTTGTATATATATTTATTTATTAACAACGTTCTCGATTCGCAATTTGTGATTTTTTTTATTGTTTTGCCAATAATAAATATTTCTAACACCTCGTATCTGTCCAACGTTACACGCAGCAACACACGGTGTACTCACAGGACCCCAAATTTTATGATTGGACAAAAAAAATACATTTTTTTAAAAATTATAGTTAAATATGGTCATGGACTTTGTCCATGACCATTTTTATTTTTTTTCATCACGCATAAAAATGGTCGCGGACTTTGGCCGTGACCATTTTTTCATCACGGTAGTGGGTCACAGACTTGGGCCGCGACCATTTATTTTTATTTTTTTTGTCACGGTTATGGGTCGCGGACATTGGCCCTGACCAATTTGTTACGGTTATGGGTCACGGATGAGGGCCGCGACAATTTTTTTAAATTTTTTTTTTGTCATGGTCGTGGGTCGCGGACTTTGGCCGCGACCAATTTGTCACGGTTGTGGGTCACGGATGAGGGCCGTGACCAATTTTTTTTAATTTTTTTGTCACGGTCGTGGGTCGCGGCCAAAGTCCGCGACCAATTTGTCATGGTTGTGGGTCACAGATGAGGCCCGCGACCCGTCACGGCATGGGTCACGACCTAAGTCCGCGACCATCTGCCTTGACCCCTCTCGGCCGTGACCATTTTTTGGTCACGGACTTGGGCCGCGACCCACGAAAATTGATGAAAATGGTCACACCCGAAATGGTCACGGCCCAAGTCCGCGACCCACAGCTTTGGTCAGGGATTTTGGCCGTGACCAATCGCCAATTTTGGTGTAGTGTGAAGACATAAATAAATTCTTTCAATAGATCTTTGAATTGTGTGCTCTCATGCTCATTACGGGTGAACCCTACCCTAATCTCACGTCGTTGGCTACTAGAATCGAGATTGATAATAACAGTTTCATCCTTATTAATTTGAATGCGACTATGTTATTTATTATTCTCCCTATTAACACCAGTTAAGAATTATTCATTTGCAAAATCATTATCATTAAGAGTTTGATTAGAATCAAGACAATTAATGTAAGGCATAGTAAGATACTCAAAATCCTCATTTATTTCACTTTTGAAAAAATAACATTGAGAATCTTGTCAAAGTAGGTCTCAGTTACATTGATATCAGAGAAATAAGAAGCAACAACATGTGAAGGGATTTGGATAGAGTAGATAATAGGGTTGGGTTAAATCTCAGCAGGTTCTGGTATAGCATTCCAGTTGAGAAAAGTCTCATCAGTGGCCTTGATTAGAGTGGACGGGTTTGACAGTGTAGCATTTGAATAGATCATGGAGAGAGTCAATCCCATTATCAATATGTCGAATGAGTTTTGGAGATCACTTTCCTCAGAGACCTCAGTAATTATTACGGCTTTTTGGGTGAGAGGTTACACTTTATGCTGGCAGTCTTTGGCCTATACTTATCTTAAAAAATATTTACATCCTTGTCTTCATCTTTTTTTTAGCGTAGTCATACCATGGTTCAAGAAATCCATAGAGAGAAAAATCTTCACCCTCCTTGATGAATCTCCCATTCAGAGAATCTCTTGAAACATTATTGGAATCTTCTAAACTCCTTTTCAGCTGTGGTTGGCGGAGCGTTCTGAGATCTTCTAGTGATGGTTAATAACCCAGGCCACATGGGGGAAATGCCTCTTTTAGTACTATAGGATGTAGTATCCCTTGTTGACATCTCCCCAACCCAATACGGTCATGAAATGCGTGTTCTTGAATATCTGTATCACATTAATATTTTCTTAAGGGTTATGTTCTGAAAAGACTCGGTCTTTAAAATTATCCTCTACTAGGAGGGGAAATGGATTGACTCTGAAGCCAAAGAAGAGCATGTCATTCGTCGCATGTTATATTTCTAGTAATAAATTGTTGATACTGTCGTTTTATATACCATTTTTATCCCCCCAAATGGTGATGACATGTCATTTGGTGAAGAATTTTAACTTCTAATAAAGGGAGGAAGATACCCCCCAAATTCTATACAGACACGATCCACCAAGCAGGAGGTTGAAGCACGCGGGTATGTCAATAACTTGGAGCTCAGTTATGGTATTGATAGGGCCAACCCCTATTATGACTTTTATGAATCCCATCACATCTTGGTGGGTGTTATCGTAAGCATGCATTACGGAGGAAGTGGGAGTAAGGTCACTTACTTTCAATGCCAAGCAATTAAAGGTTCTGAATGGTTAAACATTGAGGTCGAATTCATTGTCAACGAGTAAGAGTCGGACTACCTTTATAATCATTTCAACGTAGATGTTAACGGCATAGTTATGACTGGAACCAATCTTTAGGATTTCTTCTTCGGATAAGGAAAGGAGTCTAGTGGAGGTCAAGGACCCAACCAGGTTTAAAGCTTCTTTTGGAGTGGTGGGATTTGGGACTGTGGGCCCGATGAGAAGCTTTATCAAAGAATTCCAGTGCAGTTGGGAAGACATGAAGAGTCCCCATAAGGTGATGTTAGCTTGAGTATTCTTGAGTTCGTCGAGGATCTTGCTTTCCTCAATGATCATTTCTGGCATGGGAAATTCTTCGATAACTCCCTTTCCCTTATTTGTTCTTGATGGCTGAGGATTCCGATCCTTAGAGTGTCTTCTTGATCTTGTCATGTGGTTTACTGAGGTGGGGAAGAACAAGAACCCCGTGTTTTCATCTATTTATGGATGAATGGCTACTTTACTAATTTCCTCAAACAGGTCTTCAAAGGATATCATTCTACACATGTTGATTATTGGATTAATGTTTTATGACTTAGTTCATCATGTGAGCTGTCAAATTCGTCCCCCATCCTTTAGTAATGATGTCTTCTTGACAAGTGAAATCGATGCATTCCACAACCTCAACGGCTGCCTCATATAAATCTTCCCACTCAAAGGGGAGGTGCAGGAGTTAAGGAACCAATCTCCCTTACAGCTTCAAAGCAGTGAGTAATTTAGAAATGTTGCAGATCTCATTGCTTTGCTGAAATATGTCTTCCATTATTTCTACTACGTCTTCCAAACTGATTTCTTTAGCCATTACCATCCATTCGTCTTATTCTTGAGCCCATTTTCAAGCTTCCACGAATAGGCGACTAAATTTTTGATAGTCGATGGTCATCCCAGAGGGCAGTTTCAGTCCAAACTCCTTTATATATTCAAAGTAGTAAGTAATTTAGAAATGTTGCAGATCTCATTGCTCCGTTGAAACATGCCTGTCATTATTTTTACTACGTCTTCTAAACTGATTTCTTCGTTGGTACTACCCATTCGTCTCATTTTTGAACCTATTTTTGAGCTTCCATGAATAGGCGACTGAATTTTGATTGTCGAAGGTCATCTCAAAGGGAACTTTCAGTCCAAAATTTACAAGTTGGTATAATACTAGTAGTAGCCCCATGTCTTTACCTTTGGATCGAGTGCAGACAGTAATGTAGACCCTTATGAGGAGTGACAGAACTTGATAAATAAGAGCAAATTTTGAGGGGTTTGGATGATATTACAGGTATAATGGGTTCTTTACTGGGCACAATCTAAGCAAATGGATTAAATTCTAGGTCACTTTCTATAAAGATTGCATTTGTGTGATGTAGAAGCAGGTTATGAGTGGTGTTGGGTTTGGGACCTTTTGGTGAAGCAATGAGGACCCCATAAATAAGGCCTTGAATCACATTCCTAAGATGGAAGCACTTGTCGGTAGTGTGGCCCGCGGATGAGTGAAAGTCACACTGGGAATCAGTTTTAAAGTTCTTAGGAAGTGGGTTTGGTAAAGGATGGGGTCCAAGGGTTTGATGAGGTTTCGGCTTAACAAGGCTTGATAGACTTTGGGTAAGGGAGCATGGAGCTTCGTGTATTCCTTTGTAGTGGGATTAGGGCAGCTTTCTAGTTCCTAAGGGGTTGAAGGTTGGGAAATATTATTGATGGTTGAGACAAGGGGTGTTAATTATTTCCGAAGTTCCAATTTTTCTGATTTTCGATCCGTAATTTTTCCATTTTGGTATGATTTTTAAATTTTAAAATTTTGAATTTTTTGATTTTGAAAATTTTCGAAATAAATTGGAATGGAATTGGAAATCGTATTTCATTTTCCAAAATTCTGAATTTCCAACCCGAAAGTTTCGATACCCCTCCAAAATTGTGATATTTTTATTTATTTTAATAAATTTTTAGTTATCACTTTTACTAAGATTTTTACATAAAAAAGTTATTTATTAGTTGTGTATTATAAACCCTTTATTTAAAAAAATCTCAACCCTCCATTCATGACATATATATACTACTAACCTAAAAAAGAAACTCTAAGCCTTTTCTTTCACTCAGCCACTCCCTAACTCTAACCCTCTTCTCTCCCACCCTCACTCGCCCACTCTAACCCTCTTCTCTCTCAGATCATATCAGAGCCATGGCACGGTGTGATTCGCACCACAACCATCGCATCCATCTCGGTCATCATAGCCAACGCAGCTCAGTCATACTATCACCTCAGCCATCACGACTCGATGATTCAGTCATACGGTCACCTCAAGTCTAATTTTTTTCTATAAACGTAAGATTCGTAATATTTGATCTGATTTGTTTTTTGTTAATTTCTACATTTGATTTGTTTATATAAGGGATATGACATTGCACATGAGTTTCTAGATCTGATTTCATTTGTTTATGTATGGGATACAACCATTTAATTTCTATATCTAAGTTAGTCTATAAACTGAGTTTATATATGGGATAAACACCTTTTTTTTATAAACTGAGTTAGTCTAGTAGCAATCTAAATCTTATGTATAGGCAGATGTTGCAAAGATCCGAGTCATATAAACACCCTTTATTTTTTATAGTGCATAAATCGATTCGTAATTCCGATATTTTCAAAAATAGATAAAATTGATAATTCCAACCTTTTTCGAGATTTTTTCGAATAATAAAATATCCAAAAATTCTGAATATTTCGAAACAAACAACTTGGAAAAAATTGATTTTTCAAAATTGATTTTTTTCGATTTGGAAAGAATTTTAAAATTTCAAACATTTTGGAAAATTTCCCGAACACCCCTATTCCGATCGGATCTGGCCAAAACACACCCCTAATTGAGACTGCAGTATTGGTAAGCTTCTTGTATTTTTTAGGATGAACTGTTTGGTCACCTTCTTCGGCCAGACTTCTACCTTGGTAACACTTTCTTCAATTTCTACACCTTCTTCCTAAAGATCTCGTAAGTGTGGATAATACTGACCAACCATAGTCGCTCGGATATGGGGCAAGAAATTCTTCTTCATGACACTGACTTGTTTATCCCCGGAGGCTCGATTGGTCATGGTAGTATCCTTCTCTCTTCATCTACCTATGAATATACTAACAGTTTCCATGGCTTATGCTTAAGAAGCTCTAGATCACAGTGCGTAAGCTCAAGCTCCTCATTGTACTTGTACTGAGATATGAATTCGCGCGCGATATCTTCCCACCTACGAATTCTGGATTCTTCCAGAGATAGGAACCATTAGAGGGAACTTTATTTAAATGTCTTTTGAAACACATGGGATATTATCTATTAAGAGGAGCCTATAAGGGTCATGGCTTGTTGATAACTGTGAAGGTGTACACTTACGGTCCCACTTCCTTTGAACTTCTCGATGGTTGGAAGCTTGAACTTCTCTGGCAATCTTTCTTTGGGATAGGGAGACATATGGTTCTAGTCCATGTAGTTACTGGATATCCTGACTTGGTCGAATTTTGTGGACAACAGCTTGAGGTCTTCCTTGACCTTGTCCATTTATTCCTCCTTAGTATCAACAGGAACTAGCAAGTTAGCCTTTATCTAGGCAAGGTTAGGCATAGGGAGCTGAGCTGGTAGCAGCTCATTGGAAGACGGGGAACATGGAGCATGTTGACATTATTTTGGGTCCCAGATAGGCTCGAGAGTGGGTGGACCCATGGCACAAGGAAAGAGAACCTCGAGTTCTTCAAGAATCTGGACTCAATTTTGGTACATCTCATGGACCTCAGTTTGAAGGTTATTAATTTTGGCACTGATTTGGACTTGGATCTCCATTAGATCAGGTCACCTATTCAGTGCTGGGTCAGCATTTTCGATGAAAAACTGGTGAAGGTAGGTGTTGATACAAAAAACTAGACTAGGCCTAATTAATTGATCATCGATAAATTAAGTAAACAAACAAGGCACAAGAAAACTTTTTAAATTGGTTCCGCTCAAGGAAATAGACTATGTCCACTATTATGTATTGATTGCCTTGAGTTATTGATACGATGCAAATATTGCGTATTTCATCGGTTAACCTACGCATTACTAGCCCCCTCGGATATCTTAATCCCTATATTTATGCTCGTTAACCAGAAAACATTGTATTTCTATGTTAACATGTTTTGCAGGGGTTAATTGAGCTTTTGTAGGTATTTGGATGCTTAGTATGAAGTTTGGATGCATTCCGGTGAAGTTTCGTACACAACCGCACGCGTAAGGGCAATTTATTCATTTCACAGCTTGGGCAACTGGCCCAATGTCTTCATGAAAGCTGAAGCCCTCTGAACAAGCTTCGCGTGGCCCCAAACAGTGCATGAATCAGAGTTATATCGAAGAAGTTGCGGAAGTTCAAGTGAAAGAGAATTTCAAACAGCTCAAAACAGGGGAAGGGATCAAAATCCTAGAGGTGCAAATCGATTTGCACCATGCGAATTGATTCGCTGGGAGACAGTGGAAAAAATTCACATATGCGAATCAATTTGGACCCTCTGAATCGATTCGCCACATCTCAGTATGCCAGTTCCTCTATTTTTGAATCGATTCGGACCAACCGAATCAATTCGCCCTTTAGCAGCCTTCGAGGAACCTCCTTACCGAATCGATTTGGACCAGCTGAATCGATTTGGTCCTGCAGACATTTTGTTTTTCTTCTTCTTTATTTACAAGTTTTCCATGGGATTTATTTTGATATAAAGGCCAACTTCCTCCCATTTTGAGAGATATACTTATATACTTAGATATTTAAAGTTGTAGAGAGTTGTAGGTTAGGGTTTGGTTTTTTGAAGAGTTCTTCTTCTTCCTCTCTTGGATTGACACCCTTTCGGGTTTGTAAGTGGCACTATTCATTTTCCCTACCAATAATATAGTTTGTATTTCATTATTTCTTGCTTTCTAATTTAATTTCCATGCTTTATTTACTTTTTTTCTTTACTTGCTTTCTAGTATAGATTTACCACGTTAATTTACACGTTTTCATTTACCACGTTTTTACAATGCTTTCTAGGTAATTTAAATTAGGTTGTGTTTGAATGGAACTCATTCGGGTTAATGCGTTGCTTTGCTTGGTGATAGTGTTTACGAGTCTATTTTGGTTGCGTTGTCCTAGTTATTATGCCTAGGAGATTTGACGGGGCATATCACGTATGTCCCGTGCTTACGATCTTTTGTGGGTAATTTTTGGGATATTTATTGACGCCAAAATCTTATTAGGCTTTTATGAGGATTTGGGGGCGTGAAAACCCTTGATTTAATTAACTGTCGAAACGAGACACATTTGTAATAACTCATCGACCCATGTAACCATTTTATACAAATTAACTCGGGTGAGGGATATTCGACGCAACCTATAGTTTTACTCGCCGTGCTTTCATAATCTAGTTTCATTTTCCTTGCCTAGATTAATCATTTCCCTTTTATGCATCTTTTCTTTCAGTTTGTAATCACCTTTTCCACTTTTATTTCGGAGCACTAAATCTTATAAATTCTAGCATCTCGTCCCTGTGGATTTTTGATACCCGAATTACTGTTGTGCTTGCCCCGCAAGTGTAGTTGTAATTTAGGTTTGTTTATATAGTTGCGACGAGACAAAAAACAACGACTGTGCACTTACACGCGCACACTTCTCGCGCGCTTATGAAATCTTGTTCGTTGTTGTTTGGCTTGTCGCATGTTGGGTTGAGCATATTTTGAGGAAACCATGTGATGTTTATGGTTGTCATCCCTGAAAACCCTCACGAGACGACACTCGTCCACTAGGGTGACGTTGGGTTTTACGGCTTATTGTGTATGCTAAATGCAATTGAATCTCCCGGAAAAGTGGTCTTTTACTTTTATACCATACTTTTGTACTATCTCCTGTTTTGGTTTGCTTGTAGTTCTTGTTGCATCCTATTTCATTGCTAGGGACTAGAAATGTGTAAGTTAGGGGGTGTGATAATACAAAAATATTGCGTATTTTATCCTCCGAACCTACGCATTTTAGCCCTCTCGGGTATCTTATTCCCTATATTTATGCTCATTAACCAGACAACCTTGGATTTCCACGTTAACATGTTTTGCATGGGTTAATTGAGATTTTATAGGTAATTGGATGCTAAGTGTGAAGTTCGGACGCATTCCGCTCGATTTCCGTACGCGATCGCACGTTCAAGGGAATTTTAGTCTTTTCATAGATTGGGCACCTGGCCCAATGTTTCACGGAAGTTGTATCCCTCCTCGCTAGCTTCGCGTGGCCGCGAACGGTGCGCGATTCTGATTCATAACGAAGAAGTGACGGCGATTTTAGTGGACGAGAAAGGCAAACAACCAAAATAGCAATGCAATATGCTGTTACCTGCTTGATCGATCGATCGATCAAAGGGGTAGATCTATCGATCCTTATCGATAGTGGGATATTTTGTTCTTGATCGATCGATCGACGATTTTGGTCGATCGATCGATCCCCTGTTTTCAGGAGATATTTTGGCCTTTTCTTTATTTTCCCTTTTCTTTTCTATTCTTTTCCCACTTACTATATAAAGCATTTTTTGTTGTAATAATCAGATATGAACATTTTAGAATAGCTTTTAGGTTAGTTTAGCTTAGGGTTTGAGTTTTTGAAGAGTTCTTCTTCATTTCTACTTGGATTGACACCTTTTTGGGTTTGTAAGTTGACTATTCATTACCCTCTCAATTTAATATAGTGTGTATTTACTTCTTTATTTCTTTCTAATTATATTTACATGCTTTGTTAATTAGATTCACATGCCTTCTTTACTTGATTTCTAGGTAGATTTACCGCGTTTATTTATTGCGTTTATTTATGGCGTTTTTATCATGCTTTCTAGCTAATTTAAATTAGGTTGTGTTTGAATTGAACTCACTCGGGTTGATGCGTTGCTTTGCTTTGGTGATGGTATTTACGTTTCTATTTCGGATGCGTTGTCCTAGTTATTACGCCTAGGAGATTTAACGGGGTATTTCATGTATGTCCCATGCTTACGACCTTTCGTGTGCAATTTCCGGGGTACTTGTTGATGCCAAAATCTTATTAGGCTTTTTTACGAATTTAGGAGCGTGAAAACCCTTGATTCAATTAACTGTCGAAACAAGACGCATTTGTAATAACTAGTCGACCCATGTATCCATTTTATATTAATTAACTTGAGTGAGGAATATTCAACGCAACCTATAGTTTTACTCTCTTTCATAATCTAGTTTCATTTCCCTTGCCTAGATTAATCATTTCCCTTTTATGCATCTTTTCTTTTAGTTTGTAATCACCTTTTCCACTTTTATTTTGGAGCACTAAATCTTATAAATTCTAGCATCTCGTCCGTGTGGATTTTCGATACCAGACTTACCGCTGTGCTTGCCCCCGCAAGTGTAGTCATAATTTAGGTTTGTTTGTATAGTCACGACGAGACAGAAAATAACGACTGTGCACTTACACGTGCACACTTCTCGTGCGCTATCAGTTATTTTTTGATCCCTTGCGATGAAGGTGATACAATGTATTTATAGCCCAAGGGGGGTCTTCATCTTTGTCATGTGAAAGGATGGAATGCCTTTATTTGTTAGGCATTCTCATCAATACATAATGAGAATTAATTATATGAACGTTGTACCTTCACAGGTAGTACAGGTTATAAGACTGCTAGCACTTCGTTGGCTATCCAGAATGACTTTTTGGCTATTGGTCGTGCTTGAATTTTTACCACATAGGAAGACACGTGTTGGATTGTGGTTGGTCTACGTATGATGGTAAATTTTTGTATAAAAAAAAACCCTTAATGTTTCATACTTGAAGTTTATGCAAAAGTGTGGAATATTATGCCTTGGTTGTAGTTCGGGCTATTTGGTTGGCTATAGAGCTTCCAGACTTGTGAAATGTATTCACTTGACAGTTTTTGAGCGCGAATGACAATTTTTGTAAATATTTCAAAATTTTGTGAATACTTTAAGGGTATCTTCGTCTTTTCATCTGTTAGCCGTCATAAATCTAGCCGTCGTTCGCTTTAATCATTACTTGGCCTAGTTTCTGATGCGTCTTATACAAAGGGTGATAAAGACTTCAATCGTTTTTCACCTCTTACTTCTAATTCTACTACTGTGTTCTTTGATTTCATGCGATCATTTTCTCTTTTGCCTTCAGTTCTTGCTGAATACTTAAATCTTTATAAGAATCTTTCGTCTCTTCTTCTTTATTTTCTTCATCATGGTTTACTCAATCGAGTCACTTGATAAGTTCAGGACTGATTTTAACATTACATCTTGGGTTGTATTAGAACATCCCACTTTCCTTTTGATTTTTTCTCTCTTGTTGAGGGTCATTAGTTATCATATATCTTTATTGCTGAATGTGGCTTCACATTTCCTCCCAATCCCTTGTGTTTAGAGTTTTGTCAATATTTTGACATTGAACCTGCAAGAGTGTCTCCCAACAACTGGATAGTTGTTAATGGACTTTATAAGTTAAATTAAATTTATGGAACCCATATAGGGATATCAGAAATCATGTTTTGTTATAAGTGGGTAACTAGTGATACCACATTTTATTTAAAAACTAAGACTGTCAGTAAAGCTTTGGTAGTCAATCTACCTGATTTCAATAGGGATTATTTTGATCATGGGGTCATTTTGAAAAATTACCAACATGCCCCTTTAGTTGGAGGTGCTAAATACTGCGAACGTAGATGTCCACGCTTTGGCAATGGAATAGGTTGCTTTATGTTTTAGTAAATTTTCCCTGTTTATATTTGATAAAATGTCATACTGACTGTTGTTTTTGTAAATTATTTTGCAATTAAGCAAAAAATAAAGTTCCCCAAAGAGAGGGAAGTAAATTTGAAGGAGTTTAAGTTTATCTAGAATCTTTATAAGGTAGATGCTGAAGAGCACGTTAGATCTTCTTCCTATCTGCTCCAGTACAAAAACACAATTTCCTCTTTTATTGCCAGACCTGGTACCTCTCTAACTTTCGTGATTGATCTTGACGTAGAGACTGCTGTTGATTCTGACATTCCTTTGTCTAAAATTATGAAGAAGAGGAAGTTTCCTGATCTCTGCAGTGGTGTTGCTTCTGGCTCCCAATCATCTGCTCAAGGAGATGAGAATAACATAGGGGATGTTATAAATCTCCCATCCCCCAGCCCCCAAGATTCCAGCTCCCAAAGGTCCATCCCCTAAAGATCTAACCCCCAGAGACTTGGTTCCTAAAGAGGTAGCTCCCAGAGAGGTTGAAGTTCCTCTAAAGAGACTTAGGAGAGGGCTTGCAGAGAAACAAGTCGATCAAGTGACCTGCCAACTATCCTTGGTCGATTTTCCCTCATCTGATGTTATTATTCCAATATTTCTTATTCCTTATTTGTCTAGGAGGTTTATTAAGTCTATTACTCTTCCAAACCACAGGGGGATGGATGCCAAGCTTCCTAGAACGAAGTTCTATGAATTGGCTGCTCAGAACCTTGCATGAGTAATTAATTTTTATTGTTTTGGTTTGGTTGTCATTTACATTGCTCATATGATCACTTTGGTCTTTATTTTTGTAGTTTTTGGTCCACTTAAATAATATGCTGGAGAAGGATGATGCAATTAAAGCTTCTTCTTCAAATGATGTGGAGGAAGCTTTATCTGGTTTGAAGAAGTCTTTGCTTGAATCTCAACAAGCTTTGAAGACTGAGAAGAGTACTTGGGCTAAAAAGATGAAGACAGATAAAACTGCTCATCTGACCTCTGATACAAATTCCCTTGAAGCTGAGGAAGTTGGATCCCAAAAAGAGGAAGTTGTGCTCCAGAAAAAGGAAACTGAGCGTAAGAAAGAGGAAGCTGAGCACAAGAAAGAGGAAGTTGAGCGTATGACAAAGGCTGCTGAAGAGATTGTGTCCTCAGCTAGAGCCAAGAGAAAGTCTGCTATGAAGGCTTCCTTCAGTGTTGGTTGGGATAAGGGCAGGAACAACGCCATTTCTACTGTATCTTCTTAGATTGAGTATGTGAAGAAAAAATGCTTCAGAGATGGTTAGGTTGCTACCCTTTAGGAGTTGATCATAAATGGAGATTTTAAACATTTTTAGAGGTATATTCATGGTCCTCCTCCAACCATAGAGGATGATGTTTAAGATAAAGCTGCTTCTGAAGAGTCTTCAATGGTGGTTGAGTATGCAGGAAAATAACCTGAAGTCCATGAGTATTTTATTCCTTCAACTGATCAAACAGAGCAACTCTAGTCTACAGGCCCTTCTTATGAGCAGAGCAATAAGGTTGAAAATGATAGGGGGAAGGTGTAATGTTGTTCGGTATTTTTCTCTTTTATTTTTATTGTTTGTTTTTTCTTTATTTTGATTGTACTTAAACTCTTTGTTATCAATAAAAGAACATTTTGTTCCTTTTACGTGTCTTGTGTTGATTACATCTGTTGTTCATACTTGTTGTTAACTGGTGGTTATTTCTTCTTTCTAGTTTATTGCAAAAATGGAACAACAGTCTTCTCATGATACCGAGCTACTAAGGAAGTGTAATGCGTTTTTCAAAGCAGGTCATATGGATTTGTTCGAAGAAGCAATTACTCAGTTGTTCGGTGATAATGCCATAGAGCAGGTTAAGGAGGCTTACCAATACTTGAAGTACTTACTTGATCAGTCTGTGGTAAATAATGTTGCCTATTTTTAGATGATAGAGGAACTTCAAGATCAGTATAAGGAATCCACTGTGCTGTTGCATCAGAGCTATGAATAAAAGTATCACAGTTTGAGTGTAGATCGGGTTTTTAATAAATTTGTCTCTGTTTATAATAAAAGGAGCCGCTTCTCAAACTTGAGATTGGAGAATCTAGAACTGTTGCCAAAATTTTAGAGGAAGATAATAACAATTTGATGGATAAAATTAATCTTCTTAAGTCTTCCTCTGGAGCTGCTGTTGCTATTATCGATGAAGGTTATTCCTTATTGGAAGCTGCGAATGCTACTTTAAGAGATGAATTAGAAGCCTTGAAGAATATTAAATTTGCATCTTCTTCCCGAGCTAGAAGTAGG
This sequence comes from Sambucus nigra, assembly GCA_949130495.1. Taxonomy (NCBI): domain Eukaryota; kingdom Viridiplantae; phylum Streptophyta; class Magnoliopsida; order Dipsacales; family Adoxaceae; genus Sambucus; species Sambucus nigra. The sequence continues at coordinate 576,856,601 of OX422209.1, forward strand.
GCTGGCTGAGGAACTACAGTGGAACTTAGGACCCAACAGGACCTTGCCAACCAAGATGTACAGTTAAAAGCGAAGGACCGAGCTATTGCTGACATGTCTCAAAAGTTGTAGACTTTATCCGAGAAGTTATCTACTAAATCTTCTCAATTAGAGGCTAAGGATTGGGTACTGAAGAAGATGCCATCGCAATTTGATATATTAACGTTCCAATTCCATAAGCAACCTAGAGAATTTTGGATGGGTGGTTATAATGAAGCTTTGGGACATTACGATGATAAAATCCAACATGCCCAAAATGAGTCCTACAAATGGGGTTAGATAAACGCTTTAATTGTGCTAAAGGTGGATGGGAATGATTCTATATGGAATTGGTATGATCCTGACTTGCTGCAACTTGACAATCCTTCATTTAAGTTGGATATTAATTGGGTACCCGTTCATCGTATTCCCTAATGTTTGATTTCCATGTACTTGGGGGATTACGAACTATATGATGAGCTTGAGATCGTCCATCCTCCTCATTTTCTTGACTGCCCTAGTAGTAGTAACACTAGGATCCTCAAAGATCTTAACTTTATCAACTCTTCTTTTACTTTAGATGATCCTCCAACATGTATGAATCTTGTTTCGAAAGCTGAAAGAAAGCATCCTGTAGAATAAATTTATTTTTGTATTTTATTTCTCCATATTTAAGCAACGATATGTAATCATTTGAATTTAATGAAAATCTTATTTTGTGAATGGATAAACTTTTGGTTAATCTTTAAATCTCTATGAATGTTTTTCTAGTCTTTGACAATGAATGGATCAACTGTTTTAGTTAATCTCAATTTTTCACCAGTTCTATTGATATTCTTAGGATTATCCTAAGTTTTATACCAATTACCGATGCTTCATCATGGTTCTACTAATGTACCTGAATTTTATGGTAATTGCACTAGTTACCTTGGTTCCCAAGGGTGAGTGGATCATCTGTCCATCTTTTAGCCCAGTTTAGATGAATATTTGTCATCCGGGTCTTCATTAACCAAGCATTTGGGACTTACAATTTATGCCTTGCATGGTTTTATAAGTTTGATACCGACCAACTTTGTTGGTGGCTTTATTGATGCCGACTAACTTTATTGGTGGCTTTTGTCGATATCGACCAACTTTGTTAGTGGTTTTATTGATGCCGACCAATTTTGTTGGTGGCCTTTATGGATACCGACCAACTTTGTTGGTGGTCTTTGTTGTTGCTGACCAAATTTGTTGGTGTCTTTATAATGTTACCGACCAACTTTGTTGGTGTCCATTATTGACAAACTTTGCTAGTGTCTTCATAATTATCATAATGTTACAAGTGCCTATCACTGTTACTCCGAAAAAGAAAATAACAAAATAACAATGTTTCAGAAAGTCATGTTGTCATTAATATTGAAGTGAATTGAGTACAACAAAACTATGTTTACTGATAGTACTTCTTCAAGTGCTCTGCATTCCATGGGTTCTTGAACTCTTCCCCTTCCAATGTTTCAATCCTATATGTGCCTCGCCGGATAACTGCAGTGACACGATAAGGTCCATGCCAATTGTCTTCCAGCTTATTATTCTTCTATATAACTTTTTTCAAAACATAATCTCTCTTTTTTAGGTTACTCATCATGACCCTCTTATTGTAGAAACGTGCAGTCCTTTGTTGATAGGATGTATTCCTTAAAGCTGCATCTTCACGGACTTCTTCCAGCATGTCTAAATCCAACCTTCGCATCAAATCGTTAATTGGGCTATTGGAGTTAAGAACTCTATGAGTATGTAAACCTAGCTCAATAGAGATTATGACTTTAGTATCAAATGCCAATAGATAGGGAGTCTCTCCGGTAGCTGTTCTGGAAGTTGTTCGGTAAGCCCACAGGATTGAATGCACTTCCTTAATCCAATTCCTTTTGCATCTTCCAACCTTTTCTTCAGCCCGTTCAACAAAGTTCTATTAGTTACCTCAGTTTGGCCATTGCTTTGAGGACGGATAGGAGCAAAGTGGATTTTTTGGACATTGGATTAGGCACAGTAAGCAGTAAATTCTTCTGTGTAAAACTATGTACCATGATTAGTTATGAAGGCATACGGTAGGCCATACCTTCATATAGTACTTTTCCAGATGAATTCATAAACCTTTTCATAAGACATATCAATCAATGGTTCATCTTCCACCCATTTTGTAAAATAATCAACAACTACAACTAGGTACTTGAACCTTCCTCGGGTGGTCAACAGGGGCCTGACCAACTTAATTCCCCAAATGGCAAAAGGCCAGGATGAAGTGATTAGTGTTAAGAGGGCTTGCGGATTCTTACGTATACTGGAAAACCTTTAACACTTTCACATTTCTTAGCAAAATTTGCACAATCTTCTCGCATGGTTAGCCAGTAGTACCCTTGAATATGTATCCTTTGTAGAAATGTTCTTTCTTCTCTGTTGGCCCCATAAGATCCTTCATGGACTTCTTCAATTAAACCCTTTACCTCAGCTGGATGCACACACCGTTGTAGACCAGTAGTTAATCCCCTTCTGTGTAATGTACCACCATCTAGCACGTGTCTTGCAGCTTTGTATTTCAGTCTCTTATCTTTAAGTAGATGAGTTGGAAGAATCCTTTCTTCGATATGCTATTATGGGGTCCATCCAAGATGGCCCCATATCAACTGTAATAACATTGACCATCAGATCTTCAACAATGCTCCTATTAGCAAGTAGCTCAATAGGAATAGTTCTTCGTATTTCCATTCTGGTTGATGAAGCTAACTGAGCAAGTGCATTTTCTCGGGCGTTCTCTAATCTTATAATCCTGACCATCTGAATTGCTAGCAAGGTGGCAATTACATTCAAAGTTTTAGCCAAATATTTGGTCATCAGTTCTCCTTTCGCTGCATATAAACTCCACACTTGATTTACAACTAACTTCGAATCACTGTACACCACAACTTGCTCGACATTTAATGATCTAGATAGATTTAGACCAACAATCACAACTTCATATTCTACTTTATTATTGGAGGCTTGAAATTAGAAACGTCGAGCATACTCTATGTCTAGCTCGTCTGGAGTATTAAGGATAATTCTAACTCCACATTTGGTTGCGCAAGATGACCCGTCGATGTACAAACTCCATGTAGGGATATTGTTATCAAACGCTCGGTTTGTCAGAGTCCCTTGATGGAAGATGTTATCTTTCACCTCCTCATATTTCTTATTCATCTCATGTACTCCACTAGACGGTTCTAGTTGGTCTTTTTCTTTAATTTCCCCTGTTTGAAGTTCATCGGGCGTATCTCCAGTTGGTCTACTAACTCCTGTATGTTTCTCGACTAGAGTCCCGTGCTTCTCGAGGACCTCTGGATAAGTGAATTCTGTAATAAAATCAGTCATAACTCGGCGTTTTAAAGAAATTCTTGGTTAATACACAAGGTCATACTCCCCCAACTCCACAGCCTAATACATCAATTTTCCCGATTTCTCCGGCTTGTGCAAAGCCTACCTTAATGGCATATCAGTGTAGACCACTATAGTGTGGGCTTGAGAGAGTATGGCTTCATTCGTCTATTAGCTTCAATTAAAGCCAGTGAAAATTTCTCCAGTCCGGGATATCTTACTTCTGCTCCATGAAAAGCTTTTCTGGTGTAATAAATTGGTTTTTAAATTCTATTTTCCTCTCTCAGCAACGTAGAGCTAACTACGGAGTCAGATACTACAAGATAGAGATACATCTTTTCTCCCAACATTGGTTGAAAAAGTAATGGTTGTGTTTCCAGGTACTTCTTAAACTCTATGAATGCTTTTTCATATTCATCGTTCCATTCAAAGGTTTTTTTGAGTACCTTGAATAATGGTAAACATTTGTCTGTTGCTCTTGACACAAACCTGTTGAGTTATGCTACACGCCCAGTTAGTCTTTGAACATCTTTTTTACAGGCCGGGGACTTCATTTCGATCAGATATTTAATCTTGTATAGATTGGCTTCAATTCCCCTTCGATTTACTATATACCCAAGGAACATTCCCTCCTGCACTTCAAAGATGAATTTGCCTCGATCAAACGTCTAGCTGAGGTTGGCAATATGATCAGCAACTTTTTTGCTTTTAGTGAGCATATCATCAACATACACCTCCATATTCTTGCCTATTTTCTACTCAAATACTTTATTCATCAGTCTCTGATAAGTAGCACCTGCACTTTTCAAACCAAACGACATAACATTATAGCAATAAGTTCCTCGGGGAGTGATAAAGAAAGTACTTTATTTATTTTCTGGCTTCATTTTGATCTGATTATAACTGGAATATGCATCCATAAAACTCAACAATTCATGCCCTGGAGTAGCATTTACCAATTGATTAATTCGTGGAAAAGGAAAGTTATCCTTCGGGAACGCTTTGTTCAAGTCAGTAAAATCCACGTACATCCTCCACTTTTTGTTATTCTTCTTGACAATAACTACATTGCCCAGCCAATTCGGGTACTTCACATCTTCAATAAAGGAAGCTTTTTGAAGATTCTCCACTTCTTCCTATATAGCTTGGTTCTTCTCCGGGCTAAAAACTCTTATTCGCTGCTTCACAAGTTTAACTTCACTATTAACGTTAAGTTCATGACATCGAAAGTTTGGATCTATGCCTGTCATATCTTCATGAATCCAAGCGAAGACTTATTTTCTTTGCCTCAAGAAAGCTGTTAACTCCTACTTAAGAACTGGTTCCAACAATGCTCCTATTTGAGATGTTCGTTATGGTTTATCATCATCCATAACAATGCTTTCTGTTACCTCCATCACTTAACCTTTTACAAGCTCAGATCCATATCGTGGATCTAAGATTTCAAGCTCAGACTCGTTGTTCAGCTCAGCTATATCCACTTGATAAGTGGTGGTTTTCTGTTTAGCCTCCAACATATCTTCTTCCTTGGGAGAGGAATAGTATCACTCTTGAGCTACTTTCTGGTCTCCTTTTATTACTCCTACTCCAAAGTTATTCGGGAATTTAAGGCATTAATGAACAGTTGAGGGTACAACTTTGAACTTTTTCAAACCAACTATTCCCACGATCATATTACAAGAAGAATGAACATTTTTGTCCATTATAAAGAAGCTTACCTTCTCTGTCCTGCTCGCCAGTGAAGTCCCGATCAACATATCGAGATTGATAGTTCCTAGAGAAAACACCTTTGCTCCTGAAATTCTAATGAGTGTCCTGTGATATGGATCCAGTTGACTAAGTTTTAAACCCAATCTATCAAAATAGGGGTATAACATGATGTCTACCGAACTACCATTTTCCACTAATGTTCTTGCAACCAATACTTCTTTCATCCCGACTCTGATCACTAAAGGATCATCATGAGGATACAAAATTACTGATAAATCATTTTTGGTAAAGCTAATTACGAGCTTATCCTTGTTAAATTTTCTTGGTCGGTCCTCCTCAATGAGGTTGATACGCTGGATATAGAAACAATCTTGAGCCTCATTGAGGTAAGCATTCCTTTCAACTGTGTGATCTCCTCCTCCGGCATCTCCACCTGTAATCATGTGACAATCAAAAGATCCAAAACTAAGTGTGAATACCTCGCGCTTCGGTTGTCTTGGTTTCTTAGGAAGATTGGGATAATTTTTTGGATCATCGTGGTTCTTCTTCTTATCTTCCCTGGTCTTAACTGGAGATTTAGATCTCTGCCGATGAATTCCTCCATTTCTTCCACCATTCTGCCGATTAACAAATCTGTCCATCTTTCCTCTTCGGATGAGTGATTCTATCTCATTCTGGAGGTCAATGCATCGGTTGATTGTATGACCATGATCTTTGTGAAACTCACAATACTCTGACTTATCCCTCTTATAAGCAGGAAACCTTAGCTTTTCAGGTGAACTCAAATCATTATTGTGATTGATTTTCTCCAACACATGATGTATATCCACCGTCAAATGAGTGTAATTAGTGAATTTCCTGAGCCGATCAAATCCTTCCTTTCCCTTCTAACTCCTGCGCTCATTATGATTTTTGTTCTCCTTCTTATCTAACTTCCCTTATGCTTTTGCTGTCACTTTTGCTTCAGAATTCTTTTTAGCAGTCATAGCTTCCTCGTCGTTCATAATCTTCGCTGCCTTGGCCATTAATTCTGTCATCGTCTTTAGTGGATCATTTACCAGAGTATAATATAATTTACTAGGGAGAAAATCACTCATGAGAGCAGTGATTGTTGTCTTCTCTTCATAATCAATTACTTCCAATTTTTTATTTTTGAAACGAGTGATGTAATCCCTGGTACTTTTCCCCTCCTTCTATCTCACAGTGAGTAAATGAGCTACTCGCTTTACTGGTTTTGCTCCAAAGAAAAAAATACCAATGAATAGCTCGGCTAGTTGATAAAAGCAAGAAATCTACACCCGAGGAAAGTTGTTGTACCAGATTTGAGCAGATCCAGTGATTGTTCCTGAGAGCGCCCTACATCTCATCTCATCAAGAATAACACAGATATCAGCAGCTTCTTGGTACTTCTTTATATAGAGGACTGGATCAGTCTTCCCGTCATATTTAGGAGTGACTACTGGAGCTTTAAACTTGCTTGGTGTAGGAAAATACACGATGGTTTTCGCAGAGGGGGACCCCTTAATAAAACTTCTTTAAAGGGTATTCTTGGCTTTGGATGTTTCACCTAATCTGTCTTCCAAACGTTGAATAAAACCTTTCCAAGCATCTCTACTAGCACCATGGGTGGTATTTTTTTTATGACAACATCCAGATCTTACTGAGCTTTCTTTATGTGAACTTTCCCTCTGACTAGACCTTTCAGTTCGTCTGGTAATTAATCTGGATTGGTCTTAACCTTCCCTTAGATCACTTGGTCGTCGAGTATTTCTCGACGCAGCCCATTGGGTATTACCCTGGGGTCCCAAATGATTGAAAGGAGAGGCCCTACTTTGCCTTTATAAGGCACTCAATCTTTCTGGGATGAGAAATTGTCCATCGATGGAATTAGTGATCCTGATAGAAGAGGTTGCTCCAGGTAGATATGAAGAATACCTAGAAGTTGTGGAACGGCTATTCCTAATACTCCTTATTGGTGGCGATGGCATATTCCGGTGATTTGATTGTGCCGGAACTCTATCTTATAGAGTTTGGGACAACTGTTGTATAGTATCCTCCATGGCCTCTTGACCCTTGGCCAGGCTAGCCAAAATTCCAGTCAAATCATTATTGTTAGGAGGGGCAGAGGGATTATGCGGGATTCCATCATTGGTAGTGCTTGATTCTAGAATTTTGGCGATGGATAATGAATAATGAATGAAAACGTTTAACAATACGTTCCCACAGGCAACGCCAATCTGTTGATACAAATAACTATACTAGGCCTAATTAATTTATCACTGATAAATTAAGTAAAATAAACAAGACGTAAAAAAACTTTTTAAAGTGGTTCAGTTCAAGGAAATAGCCTACGTCCACTGTTACATATTGACTTCCTTGAGGTTTTTTTCGATACCTTACAATGAGGTTGATACAATGTATTTATAACCCAAGGGGGGTCTTCATCTTTGTCGTGTGAAAAAAATATAGTGCCTTTATTTGTTAGGCATTCTCATCAATACGTAATGAGAATTAATTACATGAACGCTATCGCTTCACACGTAGTATAGGCTGTAAGACTGCTAGTCCTTGGTTGGCTGTACAGAATGACTTTTCGATTGTTGGCCGAGATTCCCAGTTGGTCGGGAAATTATGTTGATCGGGCTTCCCAGTTGGTTTGGCAATTATGTTGGTCGGGATTGGATTTGTGCCACATAGGAAAACTAATGCTGGATTGTGATTGGTCAACGTATGATGGTAAATTTTTGTATCAATAGTAGGTTTTGGACTCACGGGTTCGAGTCACGGTAAGGTTTCCCCCGCTGTGACCTGGAGGTCACTAGTTCGAGTCACGGAAACAGCCTCTCTGCGTATGCAGGGGTAAGGCTGCTTACATCCAACCCCCCCAGTACCCCGCAGTGGCGGGAGCCTCGTGCATTGGGTTTGCCCTTTAGTTGGTTTTGGACTCAGATGAAGTAGCAAAGGAAATGGTGGAGCTTCGGGCGGTTTGACTAGAGACCGAAGCCAAGAGGGATCCAGGATAAGAATTGGGTATGAGATCGACCTGAGATGGAAAAATGGCTTGAATTTATTTTTGAAAGAGGGAAGAAAGAATTATTATTTTTTAGTATTTTTGAAAAGAAGGAAAAATGTATTTGGCATTTTTTATAAAAGGAGGAAGAATGTTTTTGACATTTTTGATAAAAAGAGGAATTTTTTTTTGTCATTTTTTATTTTAGAGAAAAAAGGAGGGAGAAAATGAGAGGATAATCTCAACAGGATTACAATTATTATTAAGCTTTCATTTGTACTAGGTTTTCCTAAATGCAAAAAAATGCTGAAGAGGACCCGATGAAAAAGCACAAAAATTTGGATGTCATGTCGACCCGGCATTGCAACAGAGTTTCATGTAGCAAGTATCAAACAAAATATGAGTGCCCTAGGTCTGACGATATATGAGGTTTATGCAGTTTGCTGGGATAATGGTAGGGTTCCCCCTTTGGCATGACTTCCACGATATACATTTTACACTAGAGGGCAATCAGTATATGTGGGAAATCCATTTGATACACCTGAGTGTACATGAATTGCCTCACTATATACCTTGAGGGGACTGTACGTGTGAGAGAAATTTTGATATACTCGATGTACGTGAACGAGTTTCCTACTATATACCTTCCATCGTGAGCTCGGTCAAGCGGTATGATACAGGAGAACTGTTCGATATACGTAAAAGTTACTAGGCCAATGGAAGGTGAGAGTCATATTTCTTTGGCTACTATGACCTGATGGACCAACTCCCATCAGAAAGTGACCCCTAGTACGGGACAAATTTTGGTCAATATAACAATGCTCTTTGTGATGTTGTGTGAAGAATGCATGAATTTAAATTTACTATATTATGGAGAGAGTCTTTTATGATGAGTGAAAGGGACATTATACTAATGGGGAAGAATGTACAAGTATCATGAAAACATACATCTAGAATGGATCATGAAGACTACACTATGCATGGATATGTGTGAATGATATGTGAATATCTACATGTGAGTGGGTGATAGTGAGCCTAAGCATGGATCAACTACAAATGGCGTGTGATATGTTCAAGTGAGCATGGATATATATAAAAGTGTTATAAGCGGAGGTGTGTGCTAGTGAAGCCTAAGCATGGATATTGTATGTGACATATGAAGCATGTGGTTATAAGTGATCCTATAAGTGTAGGTAGTGTGAAGTGTTCATGGAAGATATTTACAAATGTGTGAAGTGAAAAGTGAGTGAGAAGTTATTTATACATAAAGTAGATATATACAAGAAGTAATAGAGGAAAAAAGGGACATATAGGTACATGCATATGCACACACGTAGAAAATAATAACACCCATTTAAATATAGAGTCTAGTTCACTTATAGAGATCCGTAATTGAGTCGCCACTGTGGCCATCCTATCTCTTGGGTCGGTGCGCGCGTGGGGCGTTTGCGCCTTTTAGGGGCATTTCAATCGTCGTCAATTGGGTTAATGTGTAGAGATAGAGTCGCTAGCCTATTTTTCACAAAACAGTCAAAATAAATATATTCGCCTTAAGAGAACGGCGTCAAAGACATACTGATCCTGGAAAACAAATTATTTCAAGGATTCGAGGACTAAGTTACGGAATGGGAATGTGTTACAAACCCATACAACCTTTTAGATATCTCATGGTCATGTGTTATTCTTCTCCTTAATAACTACGTGAAGTGTGACTGTATATATAAATAGAGAGTGGAATTACTCGACTCGAGTCATGGACAAAGGCAGAGTGAGGTCATTCTCACGAGTGTTCCCAAAATAGTAATCAAAATATTGTGTGTGAATTTTATCGGGTCACCGATAGTTCATAGAAAGATGACGGTGTGGGTTGGACAAAACATAAGTATGAATTAAAAATATATGATATGAAAATAATATATTAACAAAATGGGAGAGGACTTGAATCTCAGATTGTACCCAAGACTCCTATGTTCCCTAAAAGGCATCAAAGTCCACGTAGTTCGTATATAACACGAGGTGGGTTTATCCAATACATCCAATAGTGGACTTTTCTTATATGTGTGTGTGTGTAAAAAGAATATTTTAGTGTGGGAAAATGTAGTGAAAAATCCATTTTTTGAATTTTCAATTCTTATTTTTTTTTATAGAAAATATAGTTATGTAATACTAATAATAAAAGAGTTGGATATTAATATGTGAAATCTAATAGAAATAAAATTCTAAAATAAGAATTAAGTAACTAATGCGAAAATAAGCAAAGTTAAAGAGAGAGTGAAAGGATTGGACCTTCTTTGGAAGTTTTAAGGTTATTCTTGATTGTTGAAAGGCTGATCCTGAAAGTTGTAGGAGGAGAGAGAAGGGAATTTTGCCAAATTGGGTAAGGAAAGGATGGAAATGGAATGTGGGGGGAGAGGTTTCAATATGGGAACCACGCTAACTTCTAGAGAATGTCATTGGGATCATTAAGAATGATGTATTTGAGGTCCCTTTCAAAGTGAGCTCATGCTCTACTTATATAGGGTCAAGGGGTGCCGATTGACATTTTTCTTGACATGCCTATCGGCAGGCTACCCCAGACACACTGCCGATAAGCTGTGAAATGGGTTTTCCATTCAAAAGTATCCCGCAGATTTTCCAGAAAAATGGTCGTAACATGTAATCCGTAGGTCCGAATCGCGCACGATATATTTTACATTGCCCGATTTACATTAGTGTATGTCGTATACCACTACAACCGTCGAAGATTTATTCAAGACCAATAATGCATCGAGATGGATATGAATATCAACATTATTCAGCAGAAATGACTCTGCAAGATTAATTTTGGTAAGGTTGTGTGTTGGTTCCTTAACGATTGATTTAAAAGTGTTGGGATTTTTTTTGTGTTGGGATATTTTTCTAAGTGTTGGAATAATTTTCTCAATTGTTTTAAACCAGTTGGAGCACCGTTTTTTGTCAAAATAAATTTTTTCTAAGTGTTGAGGCGAACATGATTTGACTCTCTAGTCGTTCGAGCGACAAGGCCACATCGTTGAAGCGACATAGGCATGTTGCGCGAGGTCATTCAAGCGACATTGCTTCGCATTCGAGCGACATTTTGATTCATTTTGAGCGATCTTCGGACTCAATTTTTTATGTAAATCATGTTAAATGAATAATATTTTCTTAAGAAATCCTGATGTTTTCCAAAACATGAAAACTGCAAACTGCAGAATAATTTTGTCGGGTTCATACCTTTTGTTTTTCAATTTACAAAAATCCCAATAGTTTAGTGATTTGTTTTAGAACCCAAGATACATCTTTGGTGAAGTTTCTTTTTTAGAGAGGATAAATCTAGTGATGAAGATTGCATGTCATTTGGGAGTACTCATGAGTGTTCCTTGCTAATTTCGAGTTGCGTGTTCTTATGGGTTATTGCTATTGTTCCATTGCTGACTTGAGGCTGCATGTCTTTGTGGGTATAGGCGTGATATTTATTGCAGATTTCATTATGTATGTAAGTTGCGATTTATTTTACATAGTGAAATAAAAAAAGGTTTTTTCTTTTGGATTTTTTCCTGAAATTTGTGTGTCAGAAATTTATTTATGATGGTTTGATTTACCCACACATATATGTATGTTTTAGGGATGAATATAAATTGGTTTAAAAATTGAATCTACTTAAATAAATTTAAGTTGGAAATTTGCAAATTCGATTTAATCGATATCACGCAGCTTTCACAAATTTGTATCAGAGCTTATTTAAGCGATCACCAATTTCATAGGACGAACAGTTGGAAATGGTATTCAAAACCCTTTAAGAATCCATGGGCGCTCCCTGGTTTGGGAATTGACTGTGGTCAAATAGGGCTCGAAAGCGACCATCAGTTTGGGAAAAAGGGAAACAGACCATCCGTCCGAACCGTAAATTCGATTCGCGCACGGGATGGACCATTAGAAAGGTTATGCAAGGATCTTCGATGTTCCAAAAATATTTTCGCAGTTCAGAGAGTTGCATTTGGTCAAACGGGACTATAAAGCGCTCAGTGACCCTTTTGGAGTAAAATGGGTCGTTCATCCATATCGTAAGGCTAATTTTTGCACGGTATGTACATACCGTTGGAAAGGGTATTCATAACCCTTCAAACATACATTTAGTCTCTTTCGACCTGACGAGGTAACCGGAGTCAAACTAAGCTTGGGAGTGCCCGGTGGCTTCTAGATCAATTTTTGGGGAAAATAGTTTGTTTGTCCAAACCCTAAGGCCGATTCGTGCATGAGGTAAACTAATGGAAACGGGAATTCAGGTCCCGTTAAAGATCAAATGAGTTATCGCTCAGGCAGGAGAGTTGATCGACAGTCAAGCAGGGCCCAAGAGCGTTTAGTGACCTCCAGATCAATACTCGAAGTATGACTTAGGTTTTATGACGAAGGAGGAAGTGCTAGCGACCTAAGGAGATGGTTATTAGGTGGTCCTAGAATGTGGTGTTTACAGTTCTTACATTCACAAATCCACAAATAAAATATATATATGTGTAATAAAAATATTGTTAGTAGAACATCTCACTTAGACCATGTAATATATGAAGTTAAAATAAAAAAAGCTCGTGCATGTGTGTGCTGAGGCATATGCAAACTGAATCCATTAAGCAAGTTATTTCCGAACTACTCTATTTAAGCATGATTAGGAATAATCTATGCATTGAAAATCATAATTAAATGTCCCAGCCACATGGAAAGATGGAATAAAGTGGATTCAAACACACCAATATGACACATAAAAATTGTAAAACTAAACAACACATGAACCAAAAATCATTTTGAGTTTTTAAATATTTTATGGAACAAAAAAACTAAGTCAAAGGACAATTAAAATCTTTTTTTATTTTTTATTAATAAGACCTAAAAAAGGAAAAATTAGAATACAAAAAGGATAAACATCATACAACTAGCAAGAAGATCTCACTCATAAGATATAACATGTGAAGAGTCATGTGCAAGCATGATATAATAAACTAGTCTAACACTTAGCACCTCCAAAATGGATTTCCTAACCCAGATAGATGAAATGTGATTCCCTTGGGTCTCAAGAAGCTTGGTGACTCTTGACTTAGACTTCCTAAGACCATTGCAAAAATCAAAGTAAAAACGTCTAAGGCGTCCTTTTCTACAGCAATGTGTCCACGTGTATACACAAGGAATGTTTTTCATGGGATAACCTTTTCTAAAAATTTTATCAACGGTTGACTCTCTCAAAGGCATGGTTTTGGCTTTAGTAACATAAACATTTGGAATATTAAATCCAATACCACAATTGTCATCTTTGATTCAGATGATGCCTAATATTTTATCCAACTTTTTTAACCTAGACTCCAAATCAAATATGACAGTTCTCGAGTTTCTTAGTCTCTCCTCTAACATGATAATCATAGACTCAAGTAAATGATGAGACTCAAATCATTCATCAAAATCTCCATTGATCCTCGAAGTCTATCTCTCTCCCCCTCAACAAGTACGATCTTTTCCCTAAGAGTCATCTCACGTTCCCTAAGATACTCAATTAATATACTCTGATCATTACCTACAACACATTGTTTCAAACTAGCTTCCAACCTCAAGTTATCCTTTTTTCAATTTCATCGTATTAGCATACAACTCATGGAAGGCAACTTAAATTTCACTCTCCTACTCCTCTTTGTCATCTTCATTTTCATAATTGTCATCATCATCATCATCATCATCTTCTTCTTCTTCTTCTTCTTCTTCTTCTTCTTCTTCTTCTTCTTCTTCTTCTTCTTCTTCTTCTTCTTCTTCTTCTTGCGCTCAATGGGCGAATCTGGTTCCTTTTCCAGATCACTATCACTAAGGATGGCATTGTACACTTTAGATTTCTTGTCCTCCTTCTTTAGTTTAGTGGGATTGTACATTTGTCATATGGACATAACCCTCATACCCAAAGAATCTATCCGAACCATCCGTCTTAAAATTATCGTTACAATTTTTAGGAAATTTAATAACTTTATTAAAATAGATTTTCTCAAACTTCTTTTCCTTTTTTGATTGTTTTTCAAACTTTTAGAAATTTTTAAAAAGATCTTATAAGCATCGCTATATCATTATAATCGAAGTGACATTCATTATCTAAAACACGTGTTTCCTCCTTATGGGCTTTCAAAGCAACGCCCTTATCTTTTTTTATCTTTTTGGAGGAAAATATGTCAAGCATATAAGTTTGAACATCACCTACAAGCTATTCGAGTTTCATTGAGTTCAAAGTACCCAAGGAATTCAAAACTATAACTTTTGAATTAAATTGTTCAGGTAAGGGCCTTAAGATTTTCTTGACTACATGGGTTTTGAGTATTTTCTCTTCTAAGTTAAACGACGAGTTCACAATATCAAAAAGTCTAGCATAGAACCCATCAAAGGATTCACTCTCATCCATCATAATGGGTTCAAACCGAGTGGTGAGGTTTTGGAGTTTGGAAGCCTTAACAGCATTAGTACCCTCATGAGTGAGTTGGAGTATGTCCCAAGCCTCTTTAGAGGTTTCACAAGTCATAATATGGCGGAACTCCTCCGGTGTGACCACATAAAATAAAGAATTCAGGCTGCGTAAATTATAATTGGATAATTTAAGCTCATCTTCACTCCAGGTTTCAATGAGTTTCAGAATCCTATAATCATGTACTAAGGATATGGGTGGGTACCAACCTTTAACTATCGCTTTCCATACTCGATCATTTAATAACTTAAAGGATGATTTCATACTCTCTTTCGAGTACACATTGTTAGACCCATCAACTAAAGGTGGTCTAGAAAATGATTGACCCTCCATATACAAACCACTAAAATCCATACCTAAACAAAAATCTAACACAGTAAATTAGTATTCTAGTCCCGATATCAATTTTAAAGTGCAATAGTCCATAGGGTTCCAATATGGAAAATGGTTCAAAATAAACAAGCTAACTCATTTTAAAATTTTCAATTTAAAAGTTTAATTAAACTAGTTACCCAAATCAAACTCATCACTAGTTTTAAACAAGTTGTGATTAAACAAATTAACCTATTTTATCCTTAAACATGCATCTAAGTGAGTCTAGGATGAAATATGTAAATTAGCCATAACACCCTATGTACAAGGAAAACAAGAATGGAAAAAAATATCGGACGACCCATCCACACAAATTCATTATATATGGAATTACAAAGGACACGATAGTTGACTTACAATACATACTTGACACCCTCGTAGGCCTTGACGCTCTTTGTTTCTTCAACTTCTACACAACAAAGCGCATTGTGTGAGTTTACAAAGGCCTCGATATCTACTGAAAAACTTAGCAACCCTCACACAAGCCCATTGTATGTAAACACATCACCATATATGGAGTCCACACAATGCAACAGTTCGCACAAAGATGTGAAAAATAAGTCTTATTGCCCAAAATACGATCTTTAAAGAATAATATGATGAAAACTTGGTAAGTAAACAATTTGGGTCTAAACTAGGGTTTTGGAGAGATTTTTGAAAGAGTTTTGGAACCCAAAATGTAAGATTTTCTCACTAATAAAACACTTTACCCACACTTCTTTTTATAGGAGGTTTTCCAAAATTGAGATGACGACGAAAATAAATTTGGAAAATCTCGAATCTAGTAAAACTTCGTAGGCTCGTTCAAACGACTTTGAATCTCGTTTGAATGAAGTATAGGATTTTGTTAGAACACATATCCAACGGGCTATAAAAAAACATTTTAGTTAAGGCCAATGTACGTTCGTTCGAAGTTCTTTGGAACCTGTTCAAACGAGGTACCATATCTCGTTCGAATGATGCGAGAAAAATATTTTTCTTCTAAACAATATTAAAAGGGATAATATCATTTTAAAATATTTTAAAAATAATTTTATAAAATCCTAACACCCAAACATAAAATCCCTAAGGACCAAAATATTTACGTATCCATACTTGAGAGATCCTCAAAACATGAAGATAAAAATAAGAACGAAACACAACACAATGTAGATCTGCTAACTTGGTTGCTATGTCTTCAAGGAACCTAGTCATAGGCTTAGAAGGTCAACACACTAAAGTCCTAACTTATAACTCAAAAAGTTTTGTCCAAACACGAAATAAGCTAAAACATAAAAATTGACTCAATTATAAAATTTGTCCTTACTGTTTATTAATTTTGTGTTCCCATACATGTCAATATAGGTCAAAATCCCTTGGTATCTTGACCACTTTCATCGATGGGTCCTTGTAGACCATACTGTAATGAATTTGTGTTCAGTACCTCACACGTCCTCATAGTTATTATAGAATTAGGGTGTGTTTGATTGTAAACGTGGAAAATGTATTAAAAATAGATCATTTGGAGGAGAAGTTGGAAAACGAGCGAAAAAAGATATGAGTTTTTGGTTTCACTTTTTCTATTTTCCATGGAAATCAGTTCTTTGGTTGGTGGATAAGAAATATTTTCCAACGAAAAATTGGTTTGAGATGGAGCACTTGCTACTTCAATGGAGTTGTTCTTATATAAAGTGTTTGCAATCAATGTATTACAAGAGAAAACATGAAACCAAATAACTATTTTCCATGGAAAAAATTTCCATGTCTATCAAACACACCCTTAGATCACCATAATGTGAAATATTGTTATTATTTTTACTATCCACCCAGGTTTATTATCATTCATAATCGTTTCAACATATTATGTCGACTTTGATTGCTTTAATTATTCCTCATAACAAAAATCGAAGTTTTCTTTATGAAAATTTATGTTGAACTTCCTCGACCCTATTTCATCATTAGATAAGAGTATATAGTAGGCTCGTGTTATATATGACCCCCTAACCTCTCTAAACCATAATGTATCGTGGAATTTGTGTATTTGCGATAGATGGAGGGAAATTATATAAGAAATTAATATTAACCACAATAATATAATGTTGTAGGTTTACGCGATATTATCATCTATCATAGAAAAACTCACTATCATAGTTAAACATATCAAACATTCACCAATGGCCATTATAATATCTATAGTAACACATGACGCAATAATATTTCTGTGGTGATAATACTTCCTTATTTTTATCTCAAATACCTTACAAATCTTGAGCAAGTCCATTAATATGACATTTGCAAAAACCATTACTAAACAATATCCTTTGAATGGTGCAATATGTTATCTAATTAATGATACTATAATAAATATTAAATCTTGTAATATTTATCTGAGATCTCAAAACGCAAGCCTATGGTATCCATGATGATAAAAATACCTTAGCAAATAAATTTACCTACATAGTAAGATTATAGGGCAAAGATCTAAGAGCCCATGCCTCTAATAAACCTCACCAAAGTGACTAAAGCATGTCTACAAAATTATAAGGCATGCATATGGATTCCTTTTCCCTTGTACCGTGGGGATGATGAAAATTCTAGGACTATTCTCCAAGTTCCCATGGATCTACTCCCATCACCAAGGATATTATAACACAGGGATCATGATCCTAGATTTTTTAGGGTTAGACATGAGTTGTTCTTTCTCATAAAAGATTTCTAGACTCATCCAAGGGTGGGTACCACCACCATTGTTCAATAAGATCACTTAAATACCGACCCATTCTTCAATAAGATCACTTAAATACCCATATAAGTTATTTAAAATAGGGTGCCTAAGTTAATCTCATGAAAACTAAGACAATTCATCTACTTCTCCTCATAGGTTAGTAGCAAGTATAATTCATGTGCTACCATTCCCCATTCACTTAAGATATTATTCCTGATGCATTTAATAACATTTGATGTATCCACGAACTATCACTCATCATCCTGAAGCTCATGACCAACACTCCACCTCACTCAATGCTACTGGTAGACCTTAAGGCATGGCTGCCCATTCTACTAATCTCACATTACATTATCTCTCGGTTATTCATATAATGATAAGATGTTTATATGTATTATATTTTGGTTGAAATGAACTTATGTCATATCTATGAAATAAAAGATATAGAGAAAGTCTATTTTTCCTTTGTAATTAATTTGATTATCCCCCCATGTTAGTATTAGTCTCTCAGAGTCCTAAGTGAGTTAGGAATACTTAGAAGTGTGATTGAATTACATCTTATGGTTTGTATTCTTACCACAAAATCTTATAAGCCTTATAAAATATTCAATGTTGGAGGACGTATAAATATACATAACACCTATATTGTGCACATAGGCCCCTAACTGAGGCTTTAAACCACTATATATTTTTTCGTGGTATTATTATCACTATATACTCATGAGACTGACAATAGAAGTTTCCTTCCCTAAAAATATTGATTCATCATATTTTAGAATAGGAATCAATTTGAATTAGATTTAAGTTTAATATCAACATAGCATTGCGAAATTTATAGGAGATTCAATATAGGATATAAAGTTGAGAAAGAAGACGTTTTTGAGGAAGAATGTGGAGTTGATAATAAAACACCTTTAATTCTTGCTTAAATTTGCAAAAGACCTTTCATCTTCAAGTATATGATCCTCACAAGTACAACCATGTGTTTTGTCACTTGAAGATATCAAAACTTCGTGAAATAAGAGAAAAATAATTTTCTTTCTTCACTACCTCATAAAAACATAAATAGTGTTTTCTCTCTCCCCACCTAACCCTTAGGAATATTTATATACCTTATACCCATTCCCTAGACCCATATATATATATATAGGTGCATGAAGTGAGCATGGATCAATTAGGGTTTTCGGATAGTTATGGGCTTGCTACTTGATATATGGATTATAGTCGGGACACAAGTTAAATAATTAAAGTGGTTTCGAAAAAGAAATGTGAAAATACCTAATTAGGCCCAGTTATTATTTTATTATCTTCTTAATTATAATTGATTCCACTAAAAAATTAAAACTACAATCCAATTTAATTGTCTCCAAATCACTTGAATAGTGAGGCCTTGTTTGATCAAATTATAAAATATGATCCCCCGCATTGACCATTCAATATACGGTTGATCAAATTCAATTTGTCATGAATCGATTTTCACCAAATAAAAAATAATAATTTTCCGCGTTGAACATTCAAGCATTTTTTATGACAAATAAAATAATTTGTCACTATCGCGAGCAGTGGTAAAGTTTTTTGCCAATTTATCACCACCTAGGGCATTCACAAGTTTGAGTTGATTGGTTTGTCACCACTTCTAGTAGTGAAAAACTGTCTTTAGTATGTGTCACTGTTGTTACTAGTGACATACTTTGTCTTTAATATGTATCACTCCTCATAGTAGTGAATAACTTTGGATTTACTAAATGAGTGAGTCACACTATTAGTCACTCCTCTTGGAAGTTATAAATTAATAAATAAAAAATAATCCAACTCTCTTTTTTCTCACTTTTTAAAAATCCTAAAGAACTTACCGCCACACTCTTAGGAGACTTACCCTCTCTCATTCTTTTAGCCCTCACGATCATAAAAAGAAATAAAAAATTGTGTCTTGATTTCACCTTTTGTCATTCTCTTTTGCAAACTAACATCATTGGACAACAAAACCAATACATGTACCTCGAATAATATTAATTAAGGTGACCATGCTTAACAAATAAATTCTCCAAAGTGAAACAGATTAAAATATCATTCTAACCTTTTGACACAAATATGAGACAAATTAAAAAATTTATTAACAAGAATAATAAATGATAAACAACAATATAAATAACCATGAATAACAATTTCCATTTAATTAAGTACTCCAAATATAATCAGTTTATTTGGAAATAAACTCATGGGGTGTCTATAGTGGGGTGTTTATTTAAGTACTTGAATAAACTGATTGTATTTGGATTGCAACGACGTAAACTTATTGTATTTGGAATGCTTAAATAAATTGATTGTATCGGGAGTAGTTAAATAAGTCTTGAATGTTATTCGGTGCAATTCAATTGTAACTAAATCTTGAAATGTTAGTTAACGAAAAGAGGGTCCATATCCCGCAAGTAAACCAAATACGTGATCCCAAATAGGGTATATGAACCCAATCGTAACTACTAGATTCACTAAGTACCACAGTGAAGTCTTTTAACTAAAAAAATAGTATATAACTACAAGGTAAAAGGGTTTTCTAAGAGACAAGTGAGAGTAAATGAGTCCTCACAATCCAATATTTTTTATAAGTATAACATTACTCATTGTTCATTAGTTAACCATTATAATTTTTAATAATTTTTTTTTCAAATTAGCATTATAGACCCTGAACGTGTCTAACCCCCCACTCCCCCTCGAGTAAACTAGTCACATGCCATGCATAATAAAGTCTAACCTCCATCATAGACACTCAAAACGTCGCCATAAATTATCGTAACCATGTCTAGACCCTAGTCCCCATTGGGGTCACCAATCTCACAATACGAAGATCCGACCTCCACCATAGACACTCCAAGATTATGACCATGTATAGTCCCCCACTCCCCCTCGAGGTAACCAGCCCCACGATGCACAACCCATTATAATAGAATCCAACCTCCACCATAGACACCCCATCACATCATCACATAAAATTCCTTCCTCCATTATAGATAGGCCAAGACCATGATCGTGTCTAGTCCCCTACCCCCCATCGAGGTAACTAGCCTAATGACACACAAACCATCCATTATAGGTAAACAAAAAATACAAGTGTAATAGAGTGTTCCCTCTTACCACACAAATATGAAATAGTATATTACTACTCACTAATATCCATTCCCATTTCATTTCCTTATGAATTACCATTGGTATTGAGTTCACTACTTTTAAAAATATGTACTTTTTAAATTATACGGTCATTTATTGCCCTTTTGACTTTATCGCCCTTAAGCATCCTTCCCAACTTTCATTTATATATAACATCGCCATGTCATTTTGAAATGATCATTGTATTATTAAACATTCGTCTCTTTAAAAGTACACCACATAAATAAATAATCACGTGTCCCATAATCTGGACAATTACTCAACCGAGTTTCCCTCAGCGAAATTTTTGTTTTACATCAAATTCACGAATTAAATATATTTTGTTATCAACTTTATCTTCTCATGATTTTAATAAATTAATCAATATAACACATCATTATCCAACATATAATATCTTAATACACCACCCCCATTATTTGAAACTCCTAACCAAACTCGACTCCATGCTAGGACTTATCATATATGAAATCCAAACAAGCCCCCCCTCCCGATACACTTTTGTCTAGTCTAGTTAGTCATATAGATGTAATGAGAATCAAAATTCTCGTGCCCCCATAAGCACTTACTAGTAGTGGCAAAATGTGACCCAAATAGTAAAACAACCCATATTAGTCCAGTCATTTAAATATATGACCCATATTTAAAAGATACGAGTTAAATATGGGGACCATATTTAAAAGTTATGAGTCAAATATGAGTCCATATTTGAAAGGTATGAATCAAATATGGAGTGCAATTTTAAAATCTACGAGTCAAATATAAAGTTCATTTTTAAAAGTTGTGAGGAAAATATGAGTTTTTTTTACATATACTTGGAATTGTAATATTTAATTTCATAGAAAAATGGGTTGGCCCACCCATATTTGGCTTCCCATATTTCACCCAATCCACATTTAGCTCAACTCATATTTGGCCTAACCCATATTTAGCTCACCCATATTTGACCCGTCCAAATTAATCCTAACCCATAGATTTGTCACTACTAGCAATTACTCAACCTATTTATTATATGCATAACTGTGCAATATTTTATTCTTTTACCACTATCATCTTATAATTTTGTTTTAAATATTAATTACATATTACTTTCTATAACTATATCGTTAATTTCAACATATCATCATATATCTAATCTTATCCATACATTATGTAAAACTGTTTATGATGTGCCTCGTTGTAATATTCTATTCATTTTCGTTATCGTTCCCTATAGGAATTGTAATTTAATGAAGATATATGTATGCTAATTGTATTCTTCAGCACTAACCAACATTTTTATAACTTAATCATATGATATTAACTTCACCAAATTTTCAATATCTTAAAGATTCTTACTATGTAATATTCACATATCACTTTCATCACTCTTATTGACTTAAATCTCATTATTTGTTACATACTTATAAACTACTACGTCTCTTCCATTCAAGTCATTATTTAAAAACTTTTCCATGTATATAAACACTTGATTTAGTATGTGTGGGATTTGTGTATCAAAATCCTATAAGTTTTTCGAAATATTTCCAATTTCCTTCAAGTACCAAATAATTAAATATACTTATATGATTTCATGTGAGACATTATAATATACATTAATTATATATTCTATTAAGACTTTAAGAAGAATTTTAACTTTATACTTTATTAGAAATTCTCGTCCCTTTATTAGTCATATCTTAATTTCTTAAAGCCCATGTTAAAATTTTCTTATCACCCACCTACTACGTTAAAGCATATTCTAATAATTTATATCATAAGTACACACCTTTATAAACTTATTGAAACATAATGTGAGAACCCGGATCCAAGGCAGAGCACGTCTCATACTACACCCCGTGCATGCTCTCACATCCTTTCGGGATAAAATATTATGGACAAGGGTCATTAGCGGTGATGCATGGTGATCGCCTCGTTCTCTATTGAAAAGAAGATGGAGTCTCAAGTCTATTTTAAACAAAAGAGACAAAAGTAGGGGTAGGCCATCGTAGAGACCTAGTGATGACAAGTGATATGCATGTTTAACATGAGAGAGAACGTTTCAGGGATTGGGTTATAGACTGGGAAGGTATTAGGCACCTATTCCGCCCTTCCGTTCTCAAATGTAGATCTAAAATATGCACGTTAGCACGTTGTGATGGAAAAATAAAAGAAATAATAAAATAAAAATAATTAGTACATACATATATTGTGCAGTTCAGTGTGAGATGTGTGTAGATAATATAGACAAGGGATAAATAAGTGCAAGGTCGGACTTGTTCACTCGAAAGACGGTCTGAGAGAGCCTACGTACTCGCATTGAGTGATTAAAAGTCCACGTAGTTCTTGGATAAAGAAGAGGGATTTTACATCTTATATAGGCTCGATGTAAGAGATCTAGGCTTTCTTTGATCTTTCAAGGTATTTTAGAGCGAAATGAGACCAAATTTGAAAGTATGAATGATTTGTGTTCATATATGAAACTAAACAAAGTTGATTCACTCATAGAATCTCTTGATGAGGAAATAATGACCAAACTTCCAACATTAAGAAAAAAATAGTAGATACAATCCCTGCATCTAGTGATCCTCTAATCTCCATGAGGACATATCATAGTTATAATTTTTCTTACTTTCTAGTCATTTTATGAGAATAAAGTGTAGAAATGTGAAATTATGTACAAGATATGAATTGATTTTTAGAGATTGGGTTTCTCTAATACACCTATGTATCCACCATAGCCGAAATCAAAGTCAACATAGTTTGAACATGACCTTTAGAGAAAAGTCAAGCCCAAGAGAAGAAAGATATGTAGAAAAAAGTATCTAGGGGTGGTGTTGCAGCATAACACCACCCTTTTTATTAAGGCTTCAAAATAAATAGTTCTAGGAGAAACGTACTTGTAATGTTACACATGTTCCTATCTATTTTGGCAGCGTTCCATCTTAGAAATAGTCTTTTATGCAGTGGATATAAGGTTACTCTAAGTTAAAGTACCTTTAAAAGAAAACAAAATACGAAAGAGACAAAAGTTTTTTTTTTGTTTCATTTAGGTTTGAGTGGGAAGAAATAAGTTAGGTATTTGTTTTAGAACTCTAGATATAAGATTGGAAGGCATTTTTAAGGTAAATGCAGAGAGTTTTGGAGAGAAAATAACTACTAAACAGAAAGTTAACATTTAAGAGCAGAGTTAATGCTTATTGAAATAGTAGGTGAGGCCGTCATTTTATAAACAAACTTCGTAGGGAAAAGGACCAAGCATCCATGGGTACTGTAAACCTAGACCGTTCAGTTAAAGAGCATTTTAACATGGCCTTTAGGCTAGTTCTAGGCCATTTTGGATTGATTTGGGTGATTTACTCTTGGTCCTCTTAGGTTTTAAGCCTATTAATGAGGCACATTGACTTGTCTTGAGGTTTTAATTTCATTTGGGACTTTGGGACGCCATTGATTAGTTGTGTTACATTTATGGAGAATAATAGGTTTTGTATAAATCCCCTTGACAACAAAGTTCATTTCTTGACAAATGTTGTTGTAAAGAAAGACACCCATTCTGTGACTATAGGAGAATTGTCGTTTTTGGATGGAAACAATGTTATTTTAACGAGTTCGTTTGGATGCATGTTTCTTTTGAGATGATTGCGAGAGGACTAAGGTATTTGGTTGACATTATGCATGATTGTCCAGGGGCTTCTTAATGTCCATGTGAGATATGGTGCGTTTATGAAACACCGTGTTGATTGGAGTCTTGCTCATGAGACGAGATGTTTGATGATACATTAGAGTTATTGAGAACCGTTTGCATAAAACTTGGTGTTTTGAAAAGACATCAGATTGATTGAATATTATCCGAATAGGATAGGGTGTTTCAAGAAACACCATACTAATTACAAATCGTTCGCATGAGATGGGTTGTTTGAAGAAACACTAGTATGACTGAAAACCTCTAGCATGAGATGGAATCTTTAAAGAATAAAAGACTAATTGATTTTTTTTTGCATGAGATAGGGTGTTTGAACATATACTAGATTGATTGAAAATTGCCCACATGCGATTGCGTGTTCAAATATATACAAGACTAATTGAAAATCATCCGCATAAGAGAGGGTCTTAGAAGAAACACCAAACTGATCGAAAACGATCTGAATAAGATGAGGTGATTGAAGAAACACGAGACTAATTGAAAACCATCTCTATGAGACGATATATTTGAAGACACAACAGACTAATTGAAAACCGTCAACATGAGACGTAGTTTAAGAAAGGGGAGGATTAGGTTAGAAATAATGAATTTTTAATTTAATCTTGATAAGTATTTTTTTTTGAATTTATAATGATGAGGAAAAAGGATTGCATTTTTTTCATGAGGATAATGAATTTTGGGATTTTAAATTTTATTAGAGGATTGATTGAAAAAAAATTTACTAGTTGAATTAGGGGGCATGACTTATTGACCCAACTTTGGATGCATGTGACCGATTGGGAAAGTGCGAACTTGACTAATATGTTGGACCTTCTTTATATTTTTCCTCATATCTTACCTTTTCATTATCTCTCTATCTTTCATATTTCTTTCTTTATTTATGAGTTTTTCCCAAATTCTCTTAGGTTTTTCCTAAATTTTTTCTTCTAGATTCGTCCGATATGGCTGAGAGAGCATCTCGAAAGTTATTGGAGTTCCTTTTGGGTGATCTCTCGAAGGCTAGAGAGCCTAATGATTGGGAAAATTTGAATATTTCCAAGGAGACGGTAGTAAGGGATCTAGGTGTGTACAACTACATTCCTTGACCCAAGAACCAGGCTAGTATAATACGAGAGCATGTCACTTACCTCTCTACCACTGTGTACAATGGTCAGGTACGTAATCCATTATTTTTTTTCGTGGCATTTCTTTTATGTTATGATTTTTTTCATGCATGGAAATTTATCTTTGAAATGTCTCCTTTATTTATTCTTATTATTTTTGCACATATATATAGGATTGCTTCAGGACGCTGTTTCCCATTTCAGGCTAAAGGGTTCTCGAAGGCGTTGGTGACTTTGTGGACCGATGAGAATTTTTGTGTTTCCATTTGGGAGACGGTATGAGTTTTGGGCTTCAGTCCTTTCCTGGATTATCTAGTGACATTCAACGGGGTGTTTGTGCTTCAGATGTTGGAAGAGAGGTGGTGGGACATAACTTTTACCTTCACACACCTCCTAGTGGTTGATATGACACTCACCCCAATAGACTGCATGTTTTGATAGGTCTGCCATATAGTCCCATTTTAGTGATAATTCCCCACCACATTTTCCTGATGGTGGATAAAATTTGGGTAGTGATAGGGGTCATCCATGTTATTCACTCAGGTACGACATTTGCACTTAGTTCTCTCAATGCCCACATATGGGAAAATGGAGGTACTTAGGGAGGGATGAGACTCGGATCAGTCAGTTCACACGGACCTTTACTCTCTACATACTTGGTCACACCATCTACTCTCTGATAGTCCCGTCGATTATGTGGTAATTTGGGAGGTATGCACTTCTTATTCTTATACTTTTCCTTTTTATTTGCATTTCCTTTTATGAGGTTTATTGACATTTCTCATGTTATCAAGTTATGGGCCTTTGAGATTTTTAGAGTTCACCGGTGAACTTTGAGAGTGCTGGAGGCGGATTGTTGGCCCTGTCAGAGGAGACGTCCGAAGGACAATATGGGAGAGGATTTTATATTATATTCTCATGCAGAGATGCACACTTCACTTGGCTGGCTAAACGCAAATAGAGTATGTATTTCTTTTCGTATATTTTTATTTTATTTTCTCATGTTATTTCATTTCCTCATTATTCTTTCATGAATTTCTTGTTGCTTTTTTTATTTGGTTTATGTCCCGGAGGTAGTTGACCATGGATGATACCGCAATTCAAACCACTTATTGGTTTTTCCTTTGCACTTATGGGCATGTACCCTTCTAACTGGGAGAGGGGGTTGTTTGTTAGTGACCCATGTAGGTCTAGTTGATTCCTTTAGTGGTACCTACCTTAAGGATAAGGGATCCACATATGCTTTCTCCCAACAGTCTAGAGGCATATATCAAGGGAGTCCCAATGGAGATCATCTACTTCCACTATATTGTCACATATGTTGACTTTATAATGGAGGCATTGATGCTTGAGGTCCTACTGTCTAGAGAGGGTTAGGGGTATGAGAGAGGCACCCTCGACTGCTACTTATGTTCCTCCTTCTGAGGGACTGACTACGGCAGTTGATATGACATCAGATCAGTCCTTAGATCCTCCATTTGTGGTTCGAGTCCTAGGTTTATCTATTCAATTTAATATGTATTAGGGAGTGAAGTATGAGGCATCAATTCTTGCTTCACATCCTTAATCTATTGTTAAGGGAGTCGAGGCATGTGAAATATTTTATTTTGATTGTCTAAACTATTGTCCTTATTTTGTTGAGATTAAATTGTGATATGTTAATATTTAATTGCAGGATTTTGCCGTCCCTCGAACGGTGATGGAGAAGATGTCCGAGATAATGGGATAATACTTGGCCTTCATCCGGAGGACGTTGAGGGACTGGGGTTAGGGATGCCCTGTGATCGAGGATACTTACGTTCACTTTAGTTTTAGTAGTCAGGGTTATCACTTAACAAATATTCTCGAGTCTTCTCGATGGGTCGGACCTAAGTATCGTGAGCCTACCTATTTCGTAGTTTCTGGTAGAGGTCTAGGGATTCGAGAAGGTGTCGCGGTGCATGTGACTATTTTTAACTCAAATGAGGAAGATGAGGACAATAATGGTTCTTCCTTTATAGGATCTCGGGATCACTTTTTGCTTTTGTATTTATATCTTCTCGTATATTTATGATTTTGAATTTAAGGATTAAGGGGTATTGTCCTTTATTCCTAAAGAATTATGTATGAAAAATGTTTTTATTATGAGAAATGCAATTTATCTTTGATTTTTTTTGTTACTCCATACTAATGACGATATGGATTTGCAAAAGATATGGATAAGGTCCAAATGTGGAAAAAATCCCAATTTTATTTTTTAGAGCTATTACAATTTTTATTCTCATAATGGGTCTTTTAAAACGAATTTTCAGCTCACAAATTTATAGGGAGAGACTGAATATTATGATTTTGACAGAACGACCGATCAGTCTGTGGGAGGACCAATTGGTCAACTCTTTTTCCTTATAAATGGAGGTGAGTTCTGCCTTGGAAGATCACACCTCCAGCTTTTCTTTTCTCATAGAAAAATATTCTCTAGCTTGATTCCTAGACCTTGAAATATGGGTGATTGAAAATTCACATCAATGATTGAGATGAAAGAAACTGCACAAAATTTTAAAATCAGGTTTAAAAATTAATTTTTTTCAAAAGAGGTGTTCTTGGGGCTAGGAATCAAGCACGATTTCAAAAGAGGCACGATTTTGATAAAATTCCCCACCCTAAACAAAAAGAAACATCGTCCTCGATGTTCAGTAAAATGTTTTTTTTAAATTGAGAGCAGGAAGGAGGAAATATATGTAATAACCCGCGTAATTTTTGGGGGATTTTCAAAATAAAGAGGAAAAATAAAATTTTTGATAAAATTATTTTTATTGCTCAAATATGTTGAATATTATTTTTAAAGGCGAGAATTTCAAACGGTTTCGAAATCGGAGTTAAAACGGATTTTAAAATAATTTTTAAATGTTTTTAACTCTTAGAGTTGTTTTGACTTCCAACTCTTCATTTATTTGCCTTATTTAAAGGAGTCTTTTGGATTCCAACTCTTCATTTCTTTGCATTATAAAAGGGAGTCGTGGGCAACCATTTTAACCTACTTTTGGCACAAATTTTGGCAGCAAATATATTTAATATTCCTCTTATTTTTATATACACATTGGCCCTTGAGATTTGTGAGTTCCAACCTTAGATTAGAGGTGTTCTTGTGGCTATTTTATTGGAGAAGATTTTGTAGAGATTTTGTGTTGATCTTGAGGATGTGATCGTTGGTTTCTCATCATGGTTTGAGGTATGGGGTTTTACACAATATGCTCCTTAAATCTCGCGAGTGTCATTCTCTTTGAATTCTTGTTTAATTGAACTCATATTTGAATTGATAAATTCATTGAAATCTGGAAAATAATTGTTGAAATTATTTTGATTCATGTGGTATCATTATATTGTTGATGAGCACGTTGTCATGAGATTTTAATATGTCACGGAGGTTGGGCACCCGCCAAAATTCCTATTTCCCGGGCTATGGCTTTATAAAGCATATACGGATGTGGTGAGGCTTGGTGACCCGGTTAATGTCTTGTTGAGAAATTATATTGATAAATGCTTTGAGATTTACATTTTGATTTGAATATTCATACTCGTGTTGTTACATTTTATTCATCGCTAACATATATTTGTTGAGCATCTTTCTTGTCGTATTGTGTACTTCCCCATATTTTCTTTTAGTGGCAGGTTAGCGCGGATTTTGGGGCGCTATGGAGATTGATTTTAGCGAGGATTGTTTGGGAAAGAATTGTATTATTTTGATGTATAGAGCTTTGGAGATTTGTATTTTATTCTCGAGTTAGTTATTGTAATTTTAATTCGAGAGACTTATTGTAATTGAAGAGATTGAGATTAGTGAATTTATATTACTGTGGGTTTATTTAGATGCTCTATACCTTGTCACTTATGGATTAGTTTAATTTTATCACATTAGCGCTCTGTTTGCTCTCCCCGGGCGGGCGGGGTGTTACAATATATTACCAGAATCAGACGCTAATGAAGTGGACATATGAATCCAATAAGAAACCTCCCACGGTTTTTACGCCGTGGGGTGCTGAAAAATTTGAGTCGACTGGGGGGCGATCATGTCTATCTCAGTCGTCCCTGGGAGTCCTATCGACCCAAGGTAGAGAGGCTTTTTTCCTCATCTTTGGACGCCCTCTCTCTACGTTTTCCGGTTTTCCTATCACACTTGTCTTCTTTTTATTACAAATTTAAAATAAAAAATATGATGTCTCTATGCACCGCAATACAAGCCAAGAATAAAAATCCTAATACATGCCATCTAAAAAAGTAAAAAACGGTACGGAAAATAAAATAAAATAAATGGAATACAAATGAATCACAATAGAAATCTTCGCAAGTGCTTCAAGCTCCAAAGAATGACAACGTCGCCATTTGATAGATAAAAAAATTGCGTCTCTATTGTATTTGTCGTTGTGCAATTCCTCTTTCCATAAAAAATCTTCACAAACCTACAAAAGTAGAACAAAACTAGAATATAGCGGTAAGTGAGGTATCAATCCAAATCTAAGGGTGAAACACAAAAGAAGCGAAGCCATATGTGTAAATTCATTTTCATTTTATTATTATTTTTCTTTTCTTTTTTTTCTATTTATATTTTTTATGAATTTTTCAAGGGATTTTTTTTTTAACTAACTAACTATACTAATTTTTATAACTACTAATTAAGAAGTAAAAGCTAATTTAAGAAAAGTGACATAAAAAAGTGTCCTAATAAGTAAACTAAGAAAATTGGACTCATGAGGGCTTCAAAATTTCATCCCATAAATGGGAGATTAGACCTCAATAATCATCATAAAAAAAAGTATACAAAAAAGAGCATGTGATGATTAAATTAAAAGTAATCAAGAGGAGGAGATCAAATCCATTTAAGCCTTGAATTGAAATGGAATTTTCAATTATACATAAAAAATCTCTCAATCATAATCCATCACTAATATATTTATTGAATATAAAATAAAAACTAAAAACTAAAAAAAAAAGGATAGTGGATGAATTCATAATGGATAATTAAATAATAAAAGAGATTTTCTAAAAATGCAAATCCTAACATTATAAAATTGTACATTAGAATTCATCTAAAGAAATAATTTTTAGATCATTACTTTATATTGAAATAATTGCTAAAAATGCAAAATCTCAACATAAATGAATGGATTAGAATTTACCTCCCATAAGGGATGAATTCAACTACATCAATCTATTTTGAAATAATTGCTAAAAATGCAAAAATTCAGTATAGAGGGGCTAGGTTGAATTTATCCTAGAGATAAATTTCACTACACACCTTTATATTGAGATATCTGCTAAAAATGCAAATAGTCAACATAGAGGGATGGAGAGAATTTTATCACACAAAGCTTAAAAACTAAATTTGAGATCATTTCTCAAATGGTCTTCATCTCTTTAAATAATGTGGCCATGGGGCTAGGGGTAAATTGGGTAGAACAAAGGTGCACATGGGGTGAGTGAGGTGATAAAATCTGATTTGGTCATGGGTTTTTAAAGGTGCAAGTGGAGTGGTTTGTTTGGAGGTATTTTAGGAATAAAGGGTAAATGGCTTAAAAGACATGTGGGTTTTGACTTTGGTCTTTTGTTCGGCTTTTGTGTTTTGGGATGTTAGCAGGTAAAAAACATTTTTTGTCTAAGAAGGTTTGGAAACGAGTCTAAAGTTTGGGTTTGGGGCTATAGCTTTGGAAGTAATCGAGTTGGTTTAATCGGGTTTGGACATTTGGGAGTTGGGTCGCTGGGGCAGCGGACGGATTGGTGGGACGCGCCGGGTTGGATATGGGGCTGAGTTCGATTTTACAGCGGATTAGTAGCAGGTGAGTTTCAAAAATGGGTTTTGGGGTTAACAGTAGGTTCCGACCTTGGGGGTCGGCCGGTTCAGGTTGGGTTGTTTTGTGGTGGTATTGGTTTTGGTTTGATGGGTGAGGGATGATGTTGGTAGAGGTGGTGGTTTAAGGTTTTGTCGGTGGTAATGGGTAAGGTGTGTGTTAATGGAGTTTGAGGAGAGAGAAGGGTTGTTCGAGAAGAAGATGATGGAGGTAGTAGGTTATGGTGTGGTGAGGTAGATAGGAAGCTGGGTGTGGGTGAGAGTATAGTTGGTTGTAGTTGAGGGTATAGGGTATATGGTGAGGGTGAGGAAGAAGTGTTTGTGTGTAGGTGAGTGTAGGATAGTGAGGTGTATGTGTGTATTAGTGGGTTTATGTGTGTATTTAATTTGGACCCTTAAAAACAAATAATACTATCTAAAAAAAACTAATAAACCTAAAATTCTAAAAATAAAATCCTACTCTAAAAATAAAATAAAGACTCAACTAAAAAGAAATGAAAATAAAATAAAAATATGTTAAAACTAAAACTAACGTCCTAAAAAATGTGAAATATAATTGGACTAAAAATAAAAGAATTCCTAAAAAAACTAATCCTAATAAACACTAAAAATTAATAAAAATCAAAATCAAAATAAAACTACACTAAATAAAAAGAAATATAAAAATAGAAAATAAATCCTAAAAAATTTAAAATAAATCCTAAAAATAAAAATGACTTAAACTAAAAATTTAAGAAAAATCTAAAAAGCACAAACTAAACACATGCGCTCAGGTGAAGATTTGGGCTAAGTTTAGGCTCAGTTTGGGGTAGGCTAGGGATAGGTTTAGGTTCGGCTAAGGTATGAAAATGGGGAATTCGCTCCATTTATGCTCAATTGCCTTGATATAAGTGCTTGAACTCCGCAACGCACAATTGACCTACAAAATAAATATTAATGCACATAAGACCATTTTTATTACAAACACGCGACTAAAATGCATCTATTCGGGGTATAAAATAGACACTTTTGGGTACTTATCATTTATAAACTACATTCTACTTTATCTTCTTTCTTGTGATGGCTCTCCTACATGCCTATTATAAGGCTTATCTTAATCATCAGATAGAGTCTTTTATCCATGGATTCAATGATTGGTCTCTCTCAGCCCTGGATCATTATGGTATGGATTCCTTACTATCTTGGAGACATATCATAATTGAATGGGTCCTCTTGTAGGTTGTCGCTCATTTATGGTATCCGAGGGATCATCTTTTCTATTTTTCTTTGGAGGAAGTCTGTTCAACATTTGAGAACTACTTCCTCCAATGTATAGTTCTATTTGAGTCAAGGAGGAATATTTTTTCTTACTGAACTACTAAAAGTGGACCTTCTTATTTCCCGTAAATTTCTTAGAGAATGATGAATTAACCTTATGGTGGTCATTGCTTTCTATGCTTTTGACGTCGAGGATAAAAGGCATGGGGGTATGAAAGGGGATTTGGCTTTGGCATTAACGTCCTAATGTTTTTGAATTATGGAAACTACGTGTGTCGATATTCATCTATCGGATATAGTTCTTCAGATGAAGGAATGTAAAAGTCCAGTACCTATGATTTTAGATGAAATCGTCAATGGCCTTTTAGCTTACTGTACTTGTGAATGTCATTATGCTCGAGCAAGTCCTTTGCTTTTATACATGTGGTTCTTGGAGAGACTGAGTTTGATCGGTGATCCTGTATCTTCTACTTATGGACCAACTAATTTTATTTTATATGAGTTACTTATTCACTTTAGGGATATTTAGGGAGAGTGGCTCTAATGGATTTTTTTTTATTCTGGGCATTCTTCCATTCGCTAGTATTTTCCTTGGATACCAACTATAGTTCCTCGCTTAATTATAAGATGGTTTCCCTATATTTTCCTATTTTCTCTACATTTTTTTTATATTTTTATTTTCCTCTACGTGTGATGCATCAATATGGAGGAAGGCAATTGATCTATCCCCCTATGGATCATATTCATCCAGTAGAGCTTTATCCCCGTGATTAGTGAGCATAATTTCTAATCTATAAAAAATGATGTTCCATTATTTCTTCCAATTCAGCCAAGTTTTTCTGAAGGCATACCGATGATCTTATTAGAGGAATACCTTATGTGGATTTGGGATAAGGTCAGAAATGCAGTAGGGTTAAGGGAGACATGCCAGTGTTGGCTCATTAGATTGACCCTATTTGGATCTGAATTTTTTGGGGGATTTCTCTACTACAAGGAATTGATGAGAATAATTTGGTGATATGGAGACAAGTAGTGGTTAAAAGGAGATGAGCATCTCAGAGGAAGATATGGACGACTCTGATCATCATTCCTCTAACTATGCTAGCTCTTCGTATTTTCTTTCTACCTAGTCAGCTTCGAAGATTTAATTTTTGAATAACATCCTTAATAAGTATATTTCTATTTTGATTGGTAATATTTCTTCCATACCATTTATGAGCGAGAATAGTGTGGTTCCAGTAGGCATTCTGATAGTAATCTCATATCCCCACAGAGCATATGGAATACGAATATCCCAGTTTCGGCATCCTTCGATCATCTTATTCAATGTCACTTTTATATTCCTATTTTTTAATTATACAATTACAATGGTTTGTGGACGGTATGGAGATGACTTGTGTCTTTTAATCCCATATTCATCGACAAGATATGTGACTTCTGGATCGAAGTGAATTCCTCTACTGGATATCAACTCAAACGGTACACCATATCTGCAAATAATATTCTTTCGTAATATTAGGACACTTTCTTTGCATTTAGTGCAACGTAAGATTCGGTTTTGACCCAAGTAGTGAATTAATTTATTACTACTGGGATGAATTCATGGTTTTTTATGCTTTAAGAGTTACATTCTTGATGACATTGTTCCCTCGGGTCGAAAAGGGCTATAGTGATGTCATGTTTTATAGTTACCTCGAGGTAAGAGCTATAATTTTGCGAATCATTAGCATTTTGGACACTATTATACATGTCTTCTGCAATCATGTTGAAGGGTGATCCAGTAATAACCTTGGCTAGTAATCTTCTTGGCTATCAAATGGACATTTATGTGAGGACCACATTTTCCTCCATGTATTTCTTCCATCACCTTCTCTTCTTCATTCTTTTCAAGACATCATAAATGGGTACCATCAGGATCTTTCGTATAAATGTGCGGCAGACATGATGAATTGATCATTCCATCGTCGGAGTTCCATTTTTTCTTTCTTGGTAAAATCAAAAGGATATTTTACCTTTTCAAGAAGTTCATTTATGTCCTAGTACCAAGGTCCTTTTCTATGGACTCGACTATGCAGAATTCATACATGAATCTAGGTCGCTCTTGCTTTCATATATCCATTTATACCTTGTCCATATCTTCATGGATTTACACCATGGAGGCCAGAGTGGCCAAAGTTCATCGTAGATTTTTTGAGCTTTTGGGAGATAAAATAATTACGTATCATCGAATAAATAAGTAATTTCGTCCAAGTTATCATTATAGGGAAATAACTTTTCCACTCTAATTTTTCAGTGTCCTATGATTTGGAAAACATTGAGGGAAAAGTCTCCACATACGTCGATTTTTTGTTCCCATTTTGTGGGATATCTTCGTTCCTTCGATGCAAGATTTGTATTTGGTGATGTTATTGCTAAAATTAAAGTTTTGATTTATAGTTGTGGGCTGATGCCTTCCATATGGACAAACCAATAATATCCCAATGCCAAACCCTTTCTTTTTCGTGGCCCCATTAAAATATATCTTCCATTGGTTCTCATCTTGAGTTTGGATTGTGAGAATGTCTTCATCTAGGAAGTGTGCATTAATCTCATTATGTTCTTCCATGGGAGATTCGGCTATGTAATTTGCATTGGATTTCCATTTGATGGATTTTTAATGTACGTACTTGATGTCAAATCCACTAAGCATGAATAACCACTTGGCCATTCTGCCTGTTAATGCAGGTCTTTTGAGTAAGTATTTCAAGGTATCCATTTAGGATATCAACTTTATTTCAAAATCAACCATGTAGTGTCTTAGCTTCTGCGTCGGCCATACCAGAGACAAGCAAGATTTATGGATGGTAATGTACTGTTCTTCACAAACATTTAGCTTTTTACAAGCAGAGTAAATGTCTTATTTTTTTCGAGATTCATCAACATACTGATCCAACATGTCTCCTATTACGGTGTTTATAATTATGAGTTACATGAGAAGAGCATGTCCAAGTCCAGATTGAGCCAATACATAAGGGTTAGTTAGATACTGCTTGTAGCTATTGAAGCCTTCTTGGTAGGTAGAGTTCCAAACGTTGGTAGAGTCTTTGTAAAACAACTTAAATATCAGCTTACATATAGAGGTCATCCAAGAGATGAACTTACTGATATATTAGGGCATTCACAGGAAACCCCTAGTTCCTTACTAGTGCGCGAGGTTGGAATCTCTAGAATGGAATTGAATTTGGTTAAGTAAACTTTGATCCCCTTTTCGTTGATGAGTAATCCTAGAAGTTTTCCTTTAGTGACTCCAAAGACATATTTTTGGGGTTTTAGGCACATCTAATACATCCTCAGTCTTTCGAAATGCTTCCTTATTGCTAAAACGTTCATTCTCGTGTCTAGGATTTGATGATCATGTCATCCAGATATACCTAAACCTCTTTGTGGATCCTGTCATGCGTCAAGTTAGTAGGCCCTCACTACTAAGTTGCACTAGCATTATTGAGTCCAAATGGCATAACCGTGTAACAAAAGGTCACCTAGGAGGTAGTGAATTTGGTTATCTCTTGGTCTTCCTAATGCACTTTGATTTGATTATAGTCAGCGAAGCCTTCTACGAAGGTCTGCTGGGAATGTTCAGCGGTGATATCGATGATCATGTATAGGTTTGGGGCTTGATTTTTTCAAATCACTATAATCCACACACATCCTTACTTTCCCTCATATGTTTGGGACAGGTACGATGATAGATATCAATGTGGGATATTTGACTACCATTAAGAAGCATACGATGTGTTTTTTCATTACCTCCTATTTGACCTTGAGGGACCATTACATTATGATATTTCTCAGTTTTTTTCTTGATGGGATTGGACTCGAGATACGTGGTGTAACACCCCATTATTTTAAGGGCTTATTTAAGAATATTATATAAAACGTCAAAAATACTATTATTTTATTAACCATGATATTTTATTTTAAATAAGACTACTTTTATTGATATTATATTTGAAAAAAAATTATTTTGGTTTGAAATCGAATTAAACATTAAAATTTAAATATATTTGGTTTTTGGACATTTTATAATCGGTTAACTATGTAAAGTAGACAATTTTGAATTAAAGGGCAATATGGTAATATGCGTTTTCTTAGGCTCCAAGCTAGGATTTGAGAGATGGGATATATAAGGAATATTATGGCTGAGTATAAGGGAAGGAAGATGAAAAATAGAGGCCAAAAATGAAATTTTAAGAGGCAAAAATAAGATGAATGAGAAGAATAAGTTTCGAGTGTTTTATATCTTATTTTTGAGTGCTGTTGGATAAGATTTGAGATAAACTTAAAACACATACCTCACCAAAGTTTTTGTGTAGAATCCAAATCAGAAGTCGAATTGACGATTCAGATAATTTTGGATCTGATTTTTCTATGTTTTCAAAACCGGCCTACAATTGAGGATTCTGACTCTCTTGAGGTAGTTTTGTTCTCCCGTTGTTAATTTCGTGTGCTAAACCAACTTAACGTTAATTATATAGTTATATCCATTCAATGTGTTGTATTTCTATGTATTATGTGGTAATATGTTATATTCCTTATTGCACCCATTTGGTATGTGTTATTTTTATGTTGTGTAGTTTGGGGGTAACGAAACTAGTTAATATTGCGAGCATGTTGGGTTATAAAAATTGGGTAGTAAACATGTAAACATGATTTATGGGAATTGAATCTGAAATTTATTTGAATTGTGAGAATGGTATTATGATCATTATTATTGCACAATGTATAGGCATTTCTTAGCCAAACCACCACTAGGACAAGGTGTGCCTTTGGCTACTATTTTATTTATTATCCGAAGACTAGGCCATGGACCCCGTTTGACGAGTATGCCAAGTTTTATTATAATGGTTGTAGACACCACATTATAGGAACCCCTAAGTCTCCCCTTAGGTCTCTAGAACCTCCCCAGCTCGCTGCAAACCCTAGGTCGCACTCCGAGTGCAAATCTAGAGCCCACTGGGCGCCCCCGGACCCCGTTTGTCTACCATTAACTCTATCATCAAAATTAAGATCATTTAATCATTGAAGGGCCCAGAATACCATTTCCAACGGTTCATCCTGTGCACAAATCGACAAAACGGTTCAGACGAATGGACCATTTTACTACCGAAGATCGATTCGGAGGGCATCGGGCACTCTCGGGCCCCGAATTGACCCTAATAAACTTCACCATCAAATCAAAATCTCTTTGAATCTTTGAAGGTCTCTGAAACCTCTTTCCAACGGTCCACCCCGTGCACAAAACAGCGTAAGCGTTCGAACGAACGATCAGTTTACCCTTGAAAATTAATCCGAAGGCCACTAGGCACTCTCGGGCTCCGTTTGACCAAAGTCAACTCTTTATCTTGATCGAGAATGAATGAATATACAAAATGCACTAAATAACCTTTCTAACGGTCCTCCCCGTATGTGATTTTAACCTTAGGTATGGACGAACGATCCGTTTTAGTCCGAGAGGTCTCCGAGCGCTACTGATCCCCGCTTGACGAAGGTTAAATTTTTGAACTGAGCAAAACTTTTCGAAATGTTGAAGTAAATCTCCTAACCTTTACAACGGTCCACTCGGTGCGCGATTTATACTTACCATGCGGACGAACGACCCGTTTGCGTCCGATGATCTACCATCCAAAGGACTGACGTGCGCTTCTGAGCCACATTTGACCCAACGTCAACTCCCCGACCCGGGACTAGTACAAAGTACTATTTAAGGCCTCTAAAACAACTTTCTAACGATATACCCCGTGTGCATTTAAGATCACCGGTTTGTGTTCTACTATCATTTTTCTAGGAAAATCTGTATGGCATTGCCAATTGGCAGGTCCAGATCCCTACCTATCGGCATAGTGTCTGGGGTCACATGCCGATAGGCACCCCTAGGGATAGGACGATCAGCACCGCTTAACCCTATAAATAGGGGCCATGACCTCACTCCAAGAGGAAGAAAACAGATCCATCAACATCAATGATCTCAATAATATTAACTCGAAATCAGTGAAGTCCTTCATGTAAAGTTCCATCCAAGATTACATTCCCATCCTTTTCATACCCAATTTGGCAAAATATCATTCTCTCTCATGAACATTCATTGATACTCAAGGGAGTTCATCCAAGATCAAAGATCAAGTTTCAAAGAAGGTCAAGTTGCTTCCCCCTCTTTTTAAATTCCTTGTTTTTGCATAATAAACATTAGATTCTTAATCTAGTTCTTACTTTAGTTCATACATATTAATATCTACACTTTTAGTGTATTCCACATACTTTATTTTGTACAAAAAATCCCAAAAGAAAAAAAAAAGAGGTTTGCACCCGTAAATTTCGAACGAAATTATCCATCCAATTTTTTTCTTAAATCTAAACAACACAATTTCTACACATACACATATAATAAAATTTCGTTCGATTCTATGGGATAAACCCCACCCCCATGATTCATTCGAACTATGAGAACTTTGATTCCTTTACAGGCTACGTGGGCGTCTCAAATTAAACACTAAGACTCGAGTCCAATTTTTCAATTTTTTAAATTTCTAAAATTCGCTAATTTTCTAAAATCTCCCATTTTCGTGTATATATATATATATATATATATACAGTCCTGCTCTTGTGCGGACTAGTCCGCATTTTAAGAATGCGGACCGGACATGTGTCACCTGACGGTGAGCCTAGAAAAGAGAGAAAGTGTGCCTATAATTTAGGCGGTAATTTCTAGGCGCACCTTTAGGCAACACATGTTCGGTCCGCATTCTTAAAATGCGGACTAGTCCGCACAGGAGCATTATTATATATATATATATATATCAAGTTTGTTTGCATTTCATCCAACACATATTGTCTTTTCCTAATGACGATCAATATCATGATGAACACGCAAATCATACTTTCTACATATGTTATTTTGGGAATATTCGTATGGATTAACTCACTCTACCTTGTCCATGGTATGAGTTGAATATATTCGATATCCATTATATAAAAACTCACATACTTCACGGGAATATAAAGGAAAATAATAACACTAGTCCATGAGAGATCTAAAGGGAGGGATAGTTGCCTAACACCTTCCCATTTCATAACTTAGCCCCCTAACCTTTGAACTATTGGTTTCGTATGCATCAGTTCGTCCTTGATGCCGCTCTATCTTTTGCCCGTTTTTTGCAAAATAGGTCGGCGACTCTATCTCTTGACATTTACCCTCACACCGACGATGGCCGAAGCAACCTTCCCAAGAGGGGTGCGAGACTGCGACATAGACTTTTCGAGGGGAGATGTATCTCTCTCACTCTCTCCTCCTCTAGGCACCGACCGGGATGGACACAGTGGCAACTCTACTGGGGACTATTTTTAATAGGGCTAGACTATGTTTTCATGGGTGTT
Organism: Sambucus nigra; assembly: GCA_949130495.1. Classification (NCBI taxonomy): domain Eukaryota; kingdom Viridiplantae; phylum Streptophyta; class Magnoliopsida; order Dipsacales; family Adoxaceae; genus Sambucus; species Sambucus nigra. The sequence goes on from OX422209.1 coordinate 576,896,724, forward strand.
TTACTTTCTTGAATATTCCCCTCTTTCCATGTTCCCCTTATTATTCCCTATACATTTGTACCTCATGCTTATCCCACCGTTCACATACTAATAGAAATTTTTTCCATATACACTTCAAAAACATGCACCTAAGCTCACATACATCCACATATTGCACACACCATGTAGAAATCCATGCTTAGGTGTCACTAACACACACGTATACATGTATAAATCCGTGCTCACTTACATTTACCACACACCCACTCTCACTTGTTGGCTCTACTATTTATACTTGTGCCTCATGGTCGGCTAGGCATGATTAATAAAGGTACTCTCTCCATAAGATACTAATTAAAGAATCATGCATGGTACACACGACATCACTAAAGAGCTTTACTATTGACCAAATTTTGTCCCGTAACTGGGGAGTCACTTTATGATGGGCGCTGGTCCGAAAAGTCACAGTTAGCCTAACTGATATGACTCTCACCTTCCATTGCCCATGTACCTTCAATGTATATCGTATGGTTGCCCTACATCGTATCGCTTGACCGAAGTCATGATGGGAGGTATATTGTAGGGAACTCGCTCACGTACGTTGAGTATATCGAATTCATTCTCACACATACTGTCCTCACAAGGTATATAGTGAGACAATTCACGTACGCACAGGTATATCAAATGGCTTGTCCACACGTACCAATTGCCCTGATAGGCAAGACCTATATCGTGGGAGTCATGCCAAAGGGGGGAACACCTTCTAATTAAACCAACAACATCATACCCGTATATAGGTGTGAAACTTGGACACACATATTAGTTTGACGGTTTCGACACAAAACTCTGTCGAAATTCCAGGTCGGCCTACCGCCCAAATTTCCACGTAAATTTTACAATGGGACCCTGGCCGTGAGCCTGGTAACAAGTCCAACCCTAGTTTCTAGATATGGTAAACCCAATTTCTCCAGACTTGGGTCCCGTCCGATATTTTTTTTGCATCTAGGCTCGTCTCTCATCTTTTTGTCTCTTTTTAAAAAATTGTCCAAAAAACATTTTTATCCTCATGTTTACCAAAAAAAATATCAAAAAAATATTTTCCTCCTTATCTAGAAATAAAAAAAATCCCCTTCTTTACTTTTTAAAATATAAATCCCAATTTTTCTCCTTATCAGGTGGATCACATACCCTTGGCCTGGCTCCTTATTAGTTTCGGTCTTATTTTGAATCTCCTCGAAGTTCTGTCAGTCCCCTTACTTCTTTCGAGTCCAAGATTCACCTACCTTCTATGGATAATACGAATCAAGTGCCGAATGTACAACCGAATTTGTTGACAGTTCTAGCTCAGCTCACTACCAAAATTGATAACCTTCAAACATAGGTTCATGAGATGAATAAAAATCGGTCTCCTGTCCCCGAAGAGCCCTAGGTCCTTTTTCCCTACGCTATTTATCTGCCTGCACCCGACTCTATTTGGGTTCCCGAGAAATATTAGCATGCTCCTCGTGCTCCTCCTGCTAATGGGTTGTCACTAGCCCATCTACCTATGCCAAACCTTTCTCAGCCAGGGTCTAACTTACCCACGACTATTAACCCAAAAGAGGAAGAATTGAACAAGGTCAAGGAAGACCTCAAGATGTTGACCAATAAATTCGATCAAGTCAGACTCTCTAGGAACTACATGGACTACACCCACATGTCTCCCTATCCTAAAGCCAGGTTAGTGAAAAAATTTAAGATGCCCAATATCGAGAAGTTCGGAGGCAGTGGACCCCCGATCGTTAATCTCCGTATCTATCACCGAGAAATGACCCTCTTAGGGGCTTTTGAAGAAATAATGGCCTAGATCTTCTAGTAGACTTTGAAAGATAGATATCTCCGCTGGTTCTTATCCCACGAGGAATCCAGGATCCGTACTTTGGATGATGATTCTCGCGAGTTTATGTCATATTAGAAGTACAACGTAGAGCTAGAAGTTACCCGCTGTAACTCAGAGCTACCTAAACAGAACCCTGGGGAATCAGTCAGTACCTTCAGAGGAAGGTGAAGAGAAAAAGCAGCTACCATGACCAATCAGCCTTTCAAGAAAGAATAAGTCAGTATTGTAAAGAAGAATTTCCTGCCCCATGTTCGAGAAACCATGGGAGGACATTGTTACCCTCACTTTTGGGCCCTCTGAGAAGCAGAAGTGGAAATCGAAGAAAGTCTGGCCAATATAGAAGTTGAACTGAGGAAGACCTCTGGAAATTTTTCTCCTAGAAAGTTTGAAAAACCTTCCAGTACCATGATTTCTACCATCAACAACATCTTTCAGCCTGCCTCTTTATGGGAACCATAAAGTCTCCCAAACCCAGTCCGTAAGGAATACATTGAGCTTCATGCTCCTCTCTCCAAAGTCTACTAGGACCTATTGAGCCTAAATATGATCAAACCATTGGACCCCTGTCCATTACCAAACCCACTCCCGAAAAACTTGAGACCCGATGCCCATTGTGAATTTCAGCAAACTGCTGGCCATACCACCGACCAATGTTTCCATCTCCGAAATGTAATCTAAGGCCTGATTGACCGGGGTGTCATCGCCCCACTAGCTAATCCCAAACCAAAACTACCCATAATCCACTCCCGAATCATGAAAATGCCATATTTCTAAAATAAGAGTTAGAATTTGACCCATCTACCCAAATCATGCCGAGTAAGTCACTAGTCATACTCATATACTCTCCTAAACCTTTCCAAGCATGCCCATATTTCCTCTTACACCCTACCATCTTCGCCGATAAAGCCTTATTCCTCCTCACCAGAGCATTCATCGCTGTCCGCATCCGTTCTTGAGGTAAAAATATGGAATTACCAGAAGTGCTGAACCAACTCTTAGAGTTCGTGCTGAAATTGCCCTCCCAGATGACCATCGACTATCAGAGATTCAATGCGTTATTCTTAGAAGTTTCAAAATGGGCATGGTATTCAGATAATTGGGTGGTGCCAATCGACTAAAGTCAGTCTAGATGACATGGTCCAGATCATGACCATTTTTTTTCAACGGACAGGTGTCTGAGATACTCGAGGCTTTGAAATTACAAGGTCGCTTAGTCCCTTCAGTTCTGCATTTCCCTGTCGAATGGGAGGAATAATATGAAGAGGTCATGGAAGTTGTGGAGCGCATTGACTTTGCATGAAAAGATAATATTGTTGCCACCGAATGGGGGGATGATTTCAGAGATTTATATGAAGAGTAAGATTCAGAAAAGACTAGTTTGATAGACGACATATGTGAGATGATATCATTCGAGGAGCAGCTGGGAGAAATAAATAAGGTTACTAAATAACCCGATATCGATGAAAACGTAAGATTTATATTTTTTCGTTTGTTTGTAAACCACATGACCAGGTTAAATAGACACTACCAAATCTGAAATCTATAACCATCAGTAAGCAATAAAGGAAAGGGTGCTGAGAATCTCCCTATGCCAGAAATGACCCTCGAGGAAAGCAAGATCCTCGATCAACTGAAGAAAACCCAAGCCAACATAACTTTATGTGGGATTTTTATGCCTTCCCAACTGCACTGAAATGCCTTAATCAATCTACCCACAGTTCCTCCCTCAACCACGCCAGAAGAAGCAATGAACCTAGTCAGATCCTTAACCTCTACTCGAATGCTCTCCTTTTCGGAAGAATAAATCCCCAAAACCAGTCCCAACCATAATCATGCTCTTAATATTTCTGTTGAATTTATGGGGAAAACTATCCCCCTCTCTCTCGTCGATAACGGATCAGCTCTGAATGTTTTCCCGCTAAGAACTCTTAATTATCTAGGATTAAAAGTGAATGACCTTGCTCCGACCTCTGCTGTCGTACATGCCTACGATAACACCTGCTGAGAAGTAATGGGATCTATCAATCTTGTAATAGGGGTTGGCCCTATAAATCCTTTTATTGAATTCCAAGTCATCGACTTCCTAGCCTATTTGAATTTACTGATCGAACGACTATGGCTCTGTAGCATCAAAGGGGTGTCTTCTTCCCTTTATCAGAAACTGAAGTTCTTCACCAATGAATAAGTCATCATTATCTTGGGAGATAGTGACAACACTGAGAATACAAGGATCAGTAATCCAGTACTTGAAATACAACACAGGGTGAAAGACATGCTCCTGTCAGGATTTCAAGCTGAACCACTCCTAGTCCCAATAGGGGATGACTTCAAAGACAAGGTTTGTCCAGAATATGACCCTCACGGATACTTTAATGTATTCTAAATGTTTTAGAACATGTACTTCATGCTTGGACTGGGGCTAGGGAGAAGACAACAAGGGATAATTGAACCGATTATGTTGAAGGAGGCCTTTCCTCCCTTTGGTTTGGTCTATCAGTCGTCAAAAGAAGAACTCAAATTGATCCATAAGCCTCGACATAAAAGGAGATTACAATGTGCCAAAATTATCCCGAGAAATTCCCTAAAGGTAAGATTCATTAGAGAGGGTGAAGATTTCCCCTTCTGCGGCTTACTTGAACCTTGTTATAACTATTTAGACAAGAGGATGAAACCAGGAATGCAGATCTTCTTTCAAGACAGCTACCCATGGGTCGAGAGTCCCCAGTACCATGTACAACCACTCACTGAAGTGACCACAACTGATACCTGGGATTATGAGGCCAGTAACTCCGAGGACTCTTTCAATTTATATATGCTGGGGCTGACGCTCTGCATTATCCACTCAGGGGCCACATCATCTAACCCATCCTACATCATCAAAGATGCTGATACCCCTTTTGTCAACAGGCCTGATACACTTGTGCCACCTACTAATGTTCTACCTAAACCAAATTTTTACCCCTTTTACCCTTTAGTCATTTCCCCTCACTTTGTTGTAATCGATACCTCCTTTAATGAGGTTCTCAATTCTCCTTTTCCTATCAATGAAATAAATGAAGATTTCGAGTATCTTGCTGTGACTTATATTAATTATCTTGATTCTAATCAAACTCGTAATGATGATGATTTTACAAATGAAAAATTCTTAACTGATCTAAATAAGGTTCATAACAAATAACATAACAGTGTTCAAGTTAATTAAGATGAAACTGTTGTTATGAATCTCGATTCTAGTAGCCAAATGCGCGAGATTAGGATAGGGGCCACCCTTAATGAGCATGAGTGCGCACAATTCAAAGAACTGCTAAAAGAATTCATGGATGTCTTCACATGGTCCTACGATGATATGCCAGACATTGACCCTAAGATAGCACTGCATGAGATTCCAACTGTCTCAAAATGCAAACCGGTCGAACAGAAACTGCTAAAGTTCCGCACCGAATGGTCACTCAAAGTTAAATAAAAAGTAGTCAATCAACTGAATGTGGGCTTTAATCGTGTGATTAAATATCCCACATGGCTAGCCAATATTGTACCTGTGTTGAGATCGAGAGGAAAAGTTTGCATGTGCATCAACTACCGAGACTTGAACATGGCCTCTCTGAAGGATGATTACCCGCTACCCAATATCGATATTATTGTGGACAATACAACCAACCACGCTCTCAAGTCATTCATTGAAGGGTTTGCCACATATAATCAAATCAAGATGCACTCATATCACAAAGAGAAAACCGCATTCATTATCCCTTGGGGAACCTTTTCCTACACTGTCATGCCATATGGTCTCAAGAACGCAGGGGCTACCTACCAGAGGGTTGCCATAACTATTCTGCATGATTTTATACACAAGGAAGTCGAGGTCTACGTAGACGATATGATTATCAAGTCCAATACTAGGGAGGGCCATGTTCTCTCTCTCTGGAAGTTCTTTGAATGACTGTGACCATACCAGATGTAGTTCAACCCATAAAAATGTGTCTTTAACGTTACTAAAGGAATTTTTTTGGGATTCATGGTTAGTGATAAAGGGATATAAGCATACACTTCCAAGATTAAATCCATACTTGAGATGTCACCACCTCGAACGGAAAAGGAAATCCGGGGATTCCTTGGGAAATTATAGTACCTCAGCCGATTCATTAGCCAATTGACTTATATTAGTGAACCCATCGTAGAACTCCTCCAAAAGGATTCAACTAAAGTTTGGAACCAAGATGGCCAATAACCCTTCAACTGAATCAAGCAATACCTAACCCAACCTCCGATGCTCATGCTGCCGCATCTTGATCTTCCCTTACTCCTATACCTAACCATAACCAATACTACCGTTGGGGCTTTTCTAGCCCAATATCTCGAAGAAACCCGCAAAGATAAATCCATATACTATGCCGTCAAAAGTTTCCCAGTTATGAAGTTAACTACACCGCCTTAGAAAAAGCATGTGTCGCTCTTGTCTGGGTTACCCAAAAGTTATGGCACTACATGCTCGCCTTTCCCATCAACCTTATATCCCGAATGGATCCCATCAAGTACTTTCTCGAGAAACCTTCCCTGTCCAGTCGAATGGCCCATTGGTTGATGTTCCTAGCTTAATTTGAAATCACATATGTCATGTAAAAGGCCATGAAAGGAAGAGCCATTTCTCACTACCTTGCTGACTACCCTATGGAAGAGGCCGATGTCTGGATTTTCGAGTTCCCTGGTGAGAATATCCTCTATACCTCCCAAGAAGACCTTCGATGACAAATGTTATTTGATGGCATTATCAACAAAAAAAGTATGGCATTGGGATCCTCCTTATTACCCCTGATGACTCTCACACTCCCATTGACATCAAGTTAGATTTTGCTTGCACCAATAACATGACTAAATATGAGGTGTGCACGATAGGCCTCAAATTCTCCCTCAAGAGTAATTTGATACCTTGATTTCTACGGGCATTCAACCCTCATCATCGATCAAGTAATTAGAAAATGGAAAGTCATGGACGAGAAAATATCATAGTTATTCCCTCAGGCATGTCAATCATGTAGGCTAAGGTAGTAAGGGCATCAACTAGGTTATTCTTTGCTCAAGGTAGGTAGTGGAAATTAATGGATGAGAAACTATTACCCTTACATGCCCACCTTGAAGAGATAGCTTCCCAATTATAAGAAATCACCTTCCACTACCTACCTTGAGTAAAGAATAACCTAGCCGACACCCTTGCTACCTTAACCTACATTATTGACATGCCTGAGGGAATAACTATGGACCCTTTCCCTGTCCAAAAATAAGATAAACCAACCCACTTCTACCACATTGATCTTCGCACGAAGGAAGATCCCGAGATAACCGATTGCTGGTACTATGATATTTGGTGCCTCCTCAAATATGGTAGGTATCCCTAGGGATCTGGTAAGAAAGATTGAGAAACTCTTCGCAGACTGGCTTCCCAGTATATTGTCTGCGATAAAGCATTATTTAAGAGAAACTTCAATGGAACCCATTTCTACTACATTGTAGGGGTTGACATTGAAGAAATGATGCAGACAATCCGCAACGGGGAAGGCGAACCCCACATGAACGGCCACATGGTCGCCAAAAAGATCATCTGACAGGGTTACTATTGGACTACTATCATTCAAGATTGTACACCCTACATTCGAAGATGCCTCAAATGCTAACAATTTTCCAACTGACAACACTTGCCCCGTAGGAATTGTACAACATGAATTATCCCTGTCCATTCTCCATATGGGGAATTGACATCATAGGGAAAGTTACACCGAAAGCATCCAACGGGCGTAGGTTCATCCTAGTCGCCATTGACTACTTCACCAAATGGATCAAAGCCGAGTCATACACAGTTTTGAATGCTAAGAAAGTGGCCAAGTTCATCAATAAAAACATCATCTGTCGATATGGGGTCCCGCACGAGCTGGTATCAAACGATGGGCTACACTTCGAGGTAGTAGTTATAGAAGTGGTCAACGAGTATGGAATTCAAAGACACAAATATTCTCCATATCGACCTCAGACCAAATGAGCAATCGAGGTAGCCAATTAGAACTTTAAAGTAATTATCATCAAGATGACCGAGAGTTGTCAAGATCAGGTTGACAGGAGCCCTTACACCCTCCGTGGCTACCGTACTTCATTTAGAACCTCTACTGGGGATACCCCTTACTCTTTAGTCTACGGTATGGAAACAGTCCTAACTGCGAATTTAAAAATCCCCTTCGCTATGTGTCGTGCTAGAAAGAAAAGTCAGCGAGGAAGATTGTCTTCGAAGTCGTCTTGATGAGCTATCCCTCTTGGATGAAAGGAGAGTAAAAGCTCCATATCACATACAAGGTTACCATCCCCTCATAGCGTAATCATTCAACAAGAGAGTCAAGGACCGCGTTGTTCTAGAAGGGGACTTATCCCTCAAAGAAATAGTAGATCCCATCTGGGACCCCAGAGGGAAATCGAATCCCAATTGGAGCGGCCCGTACATCATGAAGAAGATTCTGTCAGGCGGTGCCGCTATGCTGGCGCGTCCAGTCAACCTGGACCGTTTCAAAAAATTCTACCCCTACTCCAAAATCTCGCCGCGCTACAACTCTTCTCATCTCCCTTCTATTCTTAAAAAAAGAGAAAATAACTATTCATTTCCCAAAATCAGAACTAGATGGGGCCTGATCCTCTAAAAGCTTTTGCTTTCAAAAAAAAATTTAGAAAATTTTCAAAACCCTCAGAGGTATGTAGGTAGATCATCCGCCTTACATGAGCACGACCTCCTTCTTTTTCATAAAATGAAATTCTTTTCTTATACCTGAGAACGATAGTTTATTTTTAACATATATGTGAACAAAATGATTATGTATGTCTTAGCGATTGGTATAGATAATTCAAAATGTAAAGGTCATCAAGAGGCACAACTAGATGATCAAAATTTCAGTAAAATTACATCAGCATAGGGAGTCAAACAACTTCACTTTCCAACCTACATCTACCTTCCTAAAAAACCCAGGTAATAATAAGTCCCACTACTCTTGAAAATCACCCTCCAATTATTCCCATAAAAACACAAAACCACAACCATTACATAAATTTCACAAAATCATACCCGCAGCTGCTAGAAGAATAAGCCCCATCATCACATGTATCCTGGGGTTCCCAAACATCCCCTACCTAAATGGAGTATCACAGATGCTCCATAGAACGATAAGCCCGGACTAGCTTGGGAAAACCCACAATGCCTCCCTCCATAGTATCTGCTATGGCAAGCCACCTTTGCCAAGTCTCCACTTCCATCACCTTGACCACTACCTTCTTCCATAATTTTCCTGACTCTACCCATAGATGGGGAAGGACGGCTTGATGGACGACGATTCTCCCACAGACATCTAAGCCATATGCGCATACGCTCTGTCAGGTCCTCCACAGGAAAGAAGTTCAGTGTCCGTGGTGGCACAATTTGTTCCCTACTAAACCATAGCTATCACTAGGGAAAGTTGAAAGAGTTTTGGATGAAGCTAAATAACCTAACATATTAGTACTCCTCGAGTTCCATAATGGGTAGTAGCTCCCCCACCAAGGCACTGACCATTGCAAGCCTCGAGACCCATGCTCTACAAACCTATTCCCCAAACTCTCAATGTCTAGGCCTACGCTAATGAAATAGCGTCGGGACTAAATATTGATTAATAAAAGTGAATAAACTATAAGTTTCTCGTATGTCCGTTTTGAGTGCTCCAAAGTGTTCGTAAGGGTCGAGATAGTCAGAAAAGTGTACCCGGGGGTTTAGTTTGGGTCTCGGGGCATTTTTAGGCATATTTAGTGCCCCGGGAGGGCATTTTGGACATTTTGTAATTTTGGGAAATTAAACCCACGAATTTTCAAGGGTTATATCAGATGTCTAAGGTTTCCTTCTAGGGTTAACACAACCAAAGACAAGTGACGACCATAGGAGAGGGAAGGAGAGAGTTTGCCAAGGTGTTCTAGGCAGAAAATTCATCCAGTTGCACCGCCACCACCACCAACACGTAGATCGCGTGATGGGGAACGCAACCACACCAAATTCATCCACATATCAGAACTCTAAAATTTCCAGGCAAGTATTTACCTTGTTTAATTTCGTTAATGCATCACTCATGTTAGTGTAGGGATGATTATGATGAGTTTCATAGAAGAAAACCCGTGTTGGAGATAGGAAAATTGCATGTAGTAATGATATGAATGATTATCTAGAAATCCCCTTCATATGTAGAGGTTTAACCACGGATTTGTGAAGAATTTGAAGTAGAAATTCGTGAAAAGACTGATTAGAACAAAGTTAAAGAAATTTCTAGGGTTCTTGAGATTGATATAAATTTTGGCCTATTAATCCATGGATATTGATGAAAATTTGCATGATTTACGTAAGAGATGTTTAATTTGGGTTTATAATGTTTGTAGTACGAGTTTCTGGGAGTTTGGGTGTTAAAAATCTGAATTTGGGTGAGGTTAGATGATAGAACCGGTAACTGTTAATCTGCAGAATTCGCCATACCTGTTTGATCGATAGATCGAACCAGGAGTGTCGATCGATCGACGCATCGATCGATCGAGCCCCCGCCATCGATCGATCGACCCTTCCTGATAAACTCATGTTTCCCCTTTAAATAGTTAATTTAATTAAAACGAGTAATAATCATTGGACATCCTTATTAAAATATTTTGGGTGATAAAGAAGACCAGTAGGACTTATTAAAAAAATTATGAAACCTTTAATGTAAGATGAGATTTACATTTTTTATGGAGATGTTCACATATAAGGGACGATGGAATTATGTATTAAAGGGAGAGACGCATAAGGTAGTTACGTTGGAAAAATAGATGAGTACCTACTGAATTTTACACTTAGAAGAATAGAATCCATGAGTGTTACGTAGTAAGTTGGAATAATCCCTCGAATTAAAGTAAGAGACGAACCGTTATACATGATAACTAAAGATTGAGAAATAATGATAAATGTTATAATTATGGGTGATGAAAGGTACCTAAAGAGATATGGTAATAGTAGTATATTTATATGACTGTGTTTTTGCATATACTATGTACGTGTGAAAATCATGCCTGCGCTACTTGCTGTCCCTTAGGTTACCGCACTGGGACAGTCTTATCTCGATGTGCCTTTGTGGGGGATATTGACTCATACCCTAGAATATAGATATCCTTGGTACAGGCTATCTGACTGATGGTCCGACGGCCCTAAAAGACGTGAGGGTATATACTAACCTCTTAGAGACTTGGAATCTATGCTTCTCCTCAATATTGTTTGTGTATGTGTTAATACAGTTCGAGAGTGATTCCGAACTTGTATTTCCCTTAGTACGAGTGAGACGGGAATTGGATAGCAGAGTATGCCGGCACCATAATTATTATGTGGGGTGCCGTTATATATATATATATATATATATATATATATATATATATATATATATATATATATATATATATATATTATGTGAAGTATTTAATATATATATTTAATTATGGAAATTTGGGAACTATCTACTATGTTTATGGTAAGTAAGAAAATGAATTATTATTTTCGATTAGGTAACATGTGCTTGAAAAGTATAATATGGTTCTTAGAAACTTTATGAGTAAATAAGGTTTAAATGAGAACTTTGTTGTTAAAAGAAATTAACCTCTTAAACAATTGAATTTATCAGTATTAAATCTTACGAGCGACCTAAGATAAGATAAGTTATACCATTGGGAAGGTTAGTGCGATAGGCGTGCACATTAGCAGAGAGGTGAGAATTTCTCAAGGGAATGTCGCACTAATATGTTGTTGCATTGGACAGTAAACATTTTAAATACTTGCTAAACAAAGTTTAAATCGTTTCTACAATCGGGCTCTGACCCGTTTCCATTTTCTTTTCTCTCTTGTATATATATGTATATATTACAGGTGCCCAGCCACTGGGGCGTCTTGCATAGGATCCTTTGGAAGGAACGCGCTGCAGCTTAGGTGGGAGTTGCAGGCCTCTTGCTTAGACGACTTCATTTGTTGATTCCACTCCTAGTTCCATTTATTTAGTTGGGCATGTGTCGTCCTCTTCCATTATTCAGTTGTCTATGGGATATTGTGACTTGTTTATTTCCATTATTCAGTTGTTTTATTTGACATTGTGATCCATTTATTCCCAGTATTTTCACTTTGGGATCTATTGTTGTCAGGATGTTTTTCCTTTAAGTTTAAATGTTGGAATCTAGTTGTTGAATGTTTAGATTATTTGGATTATATGTTCCAGGTTAATTGTTGTGTGATTCTTTAAATTACAAATCTTATAAAGTTTTAAATGTTGGTTTTTATAAATAAAATTTGGAAAGTAATGTCTAAAATGGTTTTGACACTTAGCTTAATTATTTAGGGTGTTTACATTGGAAAAATTATTTTTTTACGACAGTGATGCTAAGAATGATCCAACTGTTAACCTTGATTTTAATTTAATAAAGGAGTGATCGCCCGATATTTAATTAGGCGGGGTGTCACAACATACACATCCATCATCCATCCATCCTATCCTACATCATATCATCACATCCTTCCCATTTTAATTCCCCCTCACCCATAAACATCCATATTTTCCCCTAAGTGTTCGAGCAAATGAAGGTCAATATCGTGAATAACTCGACATTCTCACTATAGTGATTAGCATTATTTCATGAGATCATTTTCTTTATAAATGTTCGTTCTTTATTATGTGTGTGTGAGACGTTTGACCTTGCTTACAAATCTTGTGAGTTCGTTTGAGAGAGCTATATTCATTGAGATTATGAAGTTGAAGTGTTGATTGCGAAAAGGAGATCCATGAATTACTCTTATGATAGTCGACCAGTTTTGACTGATTCACACACACACGTTGAATTCTAGGAAGTATGTGCCTTGAATATTTTCGTAGCTAACCTTTTCACACTTCTAGCTTGTATTTATCAAAATATTTATCTCAAGATGGATTGTGTGATTATTCTACGTCTAATAAGAGATGGACTGCCGTTACAAATAAAGAATTTTGTGGGTATATTCCCTGCAAACCCTCATGAAACATAACTCATCCTATAGGGAAACCTATAGATTTAATGGCTTATTGCACATGCTAAGTACAATCGCAAGTGCCTGCTCAAGTGGTACACTTTTAGTTTCTTATCTTTCTTTCTCTCCATCTTTTTGCTCAAGGACTAGTAATGTTCTATTTGGGGGTGGTGTGATAAGCACCTAAAAGTGTTCAAATACTACCCCGAAAAGACAGTTTTTACCTTCTAATTATCGGCAAATGGGTTCTTATATGCTTATTTCTTTTTTCTGCAGGCTTGATCGCCGTTTGGGAGTTTAAACGTTTTTTTCAAGGCAAATACGCGTTGAATGGAGTTAAATCCCAGTCCATTTTTCTAACCTACCCCGTGGCCTAGCCTAATCCCGGTGTGTGTTTTTTGTTTGTACTTTTATTATTTTTAGATTTTTTAGTTTGGGTCCTTTCATTTTTAAGGCTTATTTTAGATTTATTTAGAACTTTCTAGGTTTATTTTCTATTTTTCTATTTCCTTTTTATTAGTGTATTTTTATTTTTATTTATTTTTAGTTGTTAGATTTTAATCTTTTGTTTATTTTATTTTATTTTTAGGATTAGTTTTTAGGATTTTATTTGTAGTTTTATTAGATTTTTTTTTTTAGGTCTTTATTTATTATTTGAGTTTTTTTATAGATTAGGAATTTAATTTTATTAGATTTAATTTTATTTATTTTTAGTTTATTGGATTTTATATTTTTTAGGATTTTAGTTAGTTCATTTTTCATTTTTTTAATGTGTACAAATTAATACACACATCCCCTAACTCCCATATACCTATCCACACCTCAACCACTCTTCCACCATCTTCTTCCCTACACCACCCCTTCTCTTTCTATCCACTATAACTAAAATCTTCAACCCACACCATCATCCACCAATCCCAAACCAAAATCAAACCTCAATTCAATCCACTTTTGACCACCATAGAAATCTATCCAACCCGGGCTTCACCATGGCAAGGTCGACCTATCACCAAGACAAACCGGTAAACCATACTCACTGCTGCAAACACCTGCTCCTTTAAGCTTCGACCAAAACCATTTTGACCATGAAATCACCCTTCAACCCATGATCCATTCAACCTGATCCCGAGACCAATTCGAGTCACCCGCTGGCGCCCCCAACATCCAACCCGAAAACCCATGAGCCTGACTCCTCATACCCGTGTTCCAATCGAACCCAAACTCTAAACCGGAGACAACCATAACCCTTACCTATTTCCAGACCATCCTGGTTGCTAAATCCGACTCCAATATTGGAGATCATAACCTCCAACAAGCTACCCATTCACCTAAACCTCTAATCAAACCCACGAACCTGAATCCTACCTACCTTAACCCCAGTAGACCCCAACTCAATTTTTTAACCCTCTTTACCCATTTCAGTCAACTTATTTCCATAAAACTAGGAACCACCTACCTGCAAAATAAACCCACATCTTTTGACTTTGCCAATTTTGAAATCCATCCAAATTAGAAACTATTTCGATGCCTTACCAATTTCATGCTAAACCCATTATCTCCAACACCCAAGTATCTGCATTTGTCCGAAAATAAAAGTCACGTGTCAAACTTTTACCCCTTTTCCCCCTAAATTACCCTGACCCCTATGCATCTTATAAAAGAAGACTTCATTTCAGAGTGAACCGACAGAAGAGTGCAAGTATGCGAAATAGAAACACATTTTAGTGTAGTTTTTAGAGTAGGATTTATTTTTATTTTCTTTTTTCATTTTTTTAGTGACTTAAGTGAGGCAGATTATACTTGTAAGATACAAATTATGAGTGAGTGATATTTTTTGTAGTGTCGTAAAACTCGAATTTGTGGGTAACTATTCATGTCATGTTTGGGAAGTTAACATCAAACTCAAGGAGACTTGGTTTATTTATTTATTCTCATTCTATTTTATTTATTATGCCTCTTATTGTGTAATTATTACATTTCATATCCAATAATACCAAAATAAGAGGCTAAATACCCCATTCAAGGTGTGAGATGAAACCTTTAACTTAATTATTTTTATTTTTGTTTTATTTAGTTATTACGCCCCTTTGAATATTAATATTAAAATTTTACAATTTATATTTACGCCTCGAGAAAGGGAATTATTTTCGAGAGAAAATCGTAAATTCATATTATAATATTTATTCATTAATAAAACTAGAGATATGCAATTTTTGAAGGGTATTATAGTTTGAATTTCTCTACTATAGAAATATAATTTTTTATGATTTAAAATACTTTAGTCAATTTTCCCTAGAGGGTGATGTATTAGAAAATGTTTAAATCTAAATTTGTGAGTATGTGAAATTTAAATATTAATCTTCTAAATGGACTATATGTACCTTTACATTTGCAATGAGATTTGATTTGTGATTTTATATATGTTTTCGGGTATGCCAAATAGATAAACTTATTAATGAAAATAAATAGGTTAAGTGGTGAAGTTTAATCTCTTATATTATCTCATAATTTTTTTCTCCTCATATTTAGTTCACTTTATCATTTTCTTTATTTATTAGTACAGTTTTAATTTTAGTTCATAATTAGTAGTATAAATAATCCTTCGAAATTATTTTTTCAAATAATCATACATTGTCTTGACTTTGCTCTTGTTCACATTAAGGAGCGCGGATTGACCCCTTATTTTCGAATATAAAATTTTAGTGTGTTTGTAGGTACCAAAAAGGTATTTTTGATTGACCTACTTTACTCTACAACGACATATACACATTAGACGTATTATCATGCAACCTTCACGAGGGGAGATATATCTCTAACTCCCCCAGCGTCGCCCGAGATGGCAACAGTGGCGAATCCGCTGTGGACTATTTTTAAGAGGGCTAGACTCAATTTTCATAGGTGTCTTACTTTCTTGTAACCCCCCTATTTTCCATGTTCCCCTTATTATTCCTTGTACATATGTACCTCATGCCACTATTCACAAACTTATAAAAATCTTCCATGTACACTTCACACCACGTGCACCTAGGATCACGTATATCAACATGTTGCACACACCACATAGAAATCCATGCTTAGGAGTCACTAACACACACCTCCACTTGTATATATCCATTCCCACTTATACTTATCACATACATCCCACTCTCACTTATTATACCCGCTTTACTATTTATACTTGTACCTTATCCCTAGCTGGGCATGATTAAGAAAGATACTTTCTTCATAAGATACTAATAAAAAGAATCATTCATGATACACACAACATCACCAAAGAGATAATATATTGACCAAGTATTGTCCTGTAATTGGGGAGTCACTTCAAGATGGGCGCTGGTCCAATAGGTCACAGTTATCCTAAATGATATGATGCTCACCTTCCATTATCCAAGTACCTTTGACGTATATTGAATGGTTCCCCCACGTGGTACCGCTTAACCGAAGTCATGACGGGAGGTATATCGAAGGGAAATTGCTCACGTATGTCGAGTATATTGAATTCTCTCTCACACGTACTGTCCCCACGAGGTATATAGTGAGACAATTCACGTACACTCAGGTATATCAAATGGCTTGCCCACACGTACACATTGCCCTCAAATGCAGGCCGTATATCATGGAAGTCACGCCAAAGGGGGAAACACCTTCCAATTAACCGAACAACATACCTGTATATAGGTGTCAAGCCTTGGACATACATGTTAGATTTCCTATTTCAATCCGAAACTTTATCGAAATTCCGGGTCACCCTGTCGCCCAAATTTTTGCATAATTTTTAAGACGGGACCCTGCTTATTATCCCGGTAACAAGTCGAATCCAAATTTTTACATATGTTGTAAACCAAATATTTCTAGGCTCGGGTCCTATCTGGTATTTCTGTTTTGCATCTAGGCAAACTTCATACAAGTGAGAACCTAATAAACATAATAATCATGCTGAGACCCGTCTCTCGTTTTTCCTTTTTATTTCCAAGAGTCCCCAAAAATATTTCTCCTCTTTTATCAAACATACCCAAAACATTTTCTTTTCCTCCAAAAAATAACAATTTTTTTATCCTCACATTTTACAAAAAGGCAAAAAAACATTTCCTCCTTTTCTAAAACTAACAAATTCCCCTAATTTTCTTTTTCAAAAATAAATCACAATTTTCCTCCTTATCATGTCGATCAAATACCCTTGGCCTAGCTCCATATTGGTTTCGGTCTTCATTCGAACTGCCTCAAAGTTTTGTCATTTCCCTTACTTCTTTCGAGTCCGAGATTCACCCACCTTCCATGGACAACATGGATCAAGTGTCGAATGTACATCAGGATTTGTTGATAGTTCTACCTCAGCTCACTGCCAAAATTGACAACCTTCAAACTGAAGTTTATGAGATGCAAAGAAATTGGGTCCCTATCCCCAAAGAACTTGAGGTCCTTTTCCTCCGTGCTATGGGTCCACCTGCAACCAACCCTATTTGGGTTTCCGAGGAATACCTGCATGCTCCCCATGCTCCTCGTACTAATGGGTCGCCTCCAACCTATCTGCATATGCCAAACCTTGCTCATCCAGGGGCTAACTTACCCATGACTGTTGACTCGAATGAGGAAGAATTGAAAAAGGTTAAGGAATACTTCACGATGTTGACCAAGAAATTCGATCAAGTTAGACTCTCTGGGAAATACATGAACTACACCCACATGTATCCCTATCCTAATGCCAGGTTATCAAAAAAATTTAAGATGTCTAATATCGATAAGTTTGGATGCAGTGGACTCCCGATCATTATTCTCCGTAGCTTTCACCGATCCTTGACTCTTCTAGGGGCTTATGAAGAAATAATGGCCCAGATGTTCCATCAGACTTCGAAAGATAGTGCTCTCAATTGGTTCTTATCCCATCAGGAATCCAGGATCTCTAGTTGGGAAGATATTTCTCGCGAGTTTATATCACAGTAGAAGTACAATGAAGATCTAAAAGTTAACCTCCATGACTTAGATCTACTTAAGCAGAACCCTGGAGAATCATTCATCACCTTCAGAGGTAGGTGAAGAGGAAAAGAAGCTACCATGACTATTCGGCATTTCGAAAAAGAACAGGTCAGTATTATAAAGAATAACTTCCTGCCCCATGTACGAGAAACCATGAAAGGACATTATTACCCTCACTTTTGAGCCCTCCGAGAAGCAGGAGTGCAAATGGAAGAAAGTCTTGCCAAGATATAAGTTGAACCGAGGAATACCTATGGATAGTTTGCTCCTCGAAAGTTTGAAAAACCTACCAGTACCATGATTTCTACCATCAATAACATCTCTTAGCCTACCACTTCATGGGCACCAGAAAGTCTCCCAAACCCAGTCCGAAAGGAATACACTAAGCTTCGTGCTCCTCTTTTCAAAGTCTACCAGGACATCTTGAGCCAAAATCTGATCAAACCACTGGATCCCCATCCATTACGAACCCCACTTTCGAAAAACTTTAAACCTGATGCCCATTATGACTTTCACCAAACTATTGGACATACCACCGACTAATGTTTCCATCTCCGAAATGTGATCCAAGGCCTAATTGATCGGGTTTCCTCGCCCCACCAGCTAATCCTAAACAAAACACTTCCCGTAATCCACTCCCGAATCATGAAAATGCCATCTTCCTGGAAGAAAACTCAAAATTCGACACATCCACCGAAATCATGCCGAGTAAATCATGAATCATACTCATATACTCTCCTAAAACTCTCCAAACATGCCAATATTTCCTCTTACACCCTACCAGTTTTGCTGATCAAGCCTTATCGTTTCTCACCCGAGCATGCATCGTTGTTCGCACCCATTATAGAGGTAAAGATATGGAACTATCAGAAGTACTAAAAAAAATCTTAGAGTTCGGGCTAAAATTTCCCTCCCAGATGACCATCAACTATCACAGATTCAGTGGGTTGTTCTTAGAAGCTAAAAATGGGCACAAGACTTAGACAACTGGGTGGTGCCAACCGACGAAGTCAGTCTAGATGACATGGTCCAGATCATGACATATTTGTTTTGACAGATAGTGATATTTGTAGTATATTCGAGCCACTTGATTCTTTGAAATTATAAGGGAACCTAGTCCCTTTAGTTATACATTTCCCTCTCGAATGAGAGGTATTATAAGAAGATGACATGAAAGTTTTGAAATGCATTGAAAGACAATATCATTTCCATCGAATGGGGGGGGGGGGATTTTGAAGATTGAGATGAAGCGCAAGATTCAGAAAAGACTAGTTTGATGAATAACATATGCGGGATGATATCATTCTAGGAGCTACTAGGAGAAATTAACAAATTGGTTGACAACCCGATATCGATGAAGAAATAGGATTTTTGTTTTTCCATTCTTTTGAAAATCACGTCACCAGGTTCGAAAGAAATTACCCAATCCCCAGTCTACAACCATCAGTGAGCGATAAAGAAAAGGGTGTCGAGAATCTCCCCATGCCAAAAATGACCCTCGAGGAAAGAAAGGTCCTCGATGAACTGAAGAAAACCCAAGCCAACATCAATTTATAGGGACTTTTTATGTCTTTCCAACTGCAGGAAAATTCCCTAATCAAGGTACTCACAGGACCCACAGTTCCTCCCTCAACCACGCTAGAAGAAGCGGTGAACCTGGTCAGGTCCTTGAACTCTACTCGAATTCTCTCCTTTTTTTTGAAGAAAAAATCCCCAAGATCGGTCCTAGCCATAATCACGCCCTGAATATCTCTGTCCAAGTTATGGGGAAAACTGTCCCACTCTCTCTTGTCGATAACGGATCAACTCTGATCGTTTGCCTGTTGAGGACTTTTAATTATTTGTGATTGAAAGTGAGCGACCTTGTTCTAACCTCTACTGCAGTACGTGCCTACGACAACAACGACCGAGAAGTAATGGAATCTATCAAACTTGTAAAAGGGGCTGGACCTATAAATCCTGTTGTTGAATTCCAAGTCATCGACATTCCATCATGTTTCGATCTGCTACTCAGACTATCGTGGCTCCGTAGAATCAAAGGGGTGTCTTCGCCCCTTCATTAAAAATTGAAGTTCTTCGCCAACGAACATGTTATAACCATCTTGGGAGATAATGACAACATCGAGAATGCCAACACCAATAATCCAGTACTTCAAATACAATATGGGGTGAATGATGTGCTTTTGTTAGGATTCCAAGTTGAACCACTCCTACTCCTAATAGGGGATGAATTCAAAGATTGGGCTTGTCTGGAATATTCACTCCATGTAAACGTCAATGTAATCCATATGTTCAAAAACATGCACTTGATGACCGAAGTAGGGCTAGGGAAAAGACATCAAGGGTCAATCGAACCCATTGTGTTGCATGAGTCCTTTCCTCCGTCTGGGTTGGGCTATCAGCTGTTAGAAAAAGAACTCGGATTGATCCATTAGCCTCGACTGAAGAGGAGGTTAGAATGCACAAGAAATGTCCCAAGAGATTCCCTAAATGAAAGATTCATCAGAAAGGGTGAATATTTCTCCTTTTGCAGCTTCCTTGAACCTTGGTATGACCATATAGACAAAAGAATGAAACCATAAATTGAGATCTTCTTTCAAGACAGCAACTTATGGTTGGAGAGTTCACAACACCATATACAACCACTCACTAAAGAGACCATAGCTGATATCGGGGGTTCTGAGGGCAGTGACTCTGAGGATTCTTTCAATTATTGACACTAGGGATGACACTCTGTATGATCCACTCAAGGTCTATATCGTTGAATCCATCCTAGCTCATCAAAGATTCTGATGCAGCTCTTCTCAACCGGCATGCTTCACCTTTTC
This sequence comes from Sambucus nigra, assembly GCA_949130495.1. Taxonomy (NCBI): domain Eukaryota; kingdom Viridiplantae; phylum Streptophyta; class Magnoliopsida; order Dipsacales; family Adoxaceae; genus Sambucus; species Sambucus nigra. The sequence goes on from OX422209.1 coordinate 576,917,440, forward strand.
CACCTGCTAATGTTCAACCTAACCCTAATGTTTACTCCCTTTCCCCTTTAGTTGTTTCCCCCCACTCTGATGTAATCGAGGCCTCCTTTTATGAGGTTCTCAATATTGTTTTTGCTATCAATGAAATAAATGAATATTTTGATTATCTTGTTGTGCCTTACATTAATTGTCTTAACTCTAATCAAACTCTTGATGATGATGATTTTGCAAATGAACAATTCTTAACTGATCTAAATAAGGTTAATAACAAACAAAATAACCATGTTTAAGTTAATACATATGAAACTATTGTTATTAATCTCGGTTCCAGTAGCTAAATGCGCGAGATTAGGATAGGGGGAACCCTCTATGAGCATGAGTACGCGCAACTTGAAGAACTGCTAAGGGAATTCGTGGATGTCTTTGCATTGTTCTACGACGATATGCCCGACATTGACCCTGAGATAGCATAACATGTTATTCCAACTCTCTCAAAATGCAAACCGGTCAAATAGAAACTGTGAAAGCTCCTCACCAAATGGTCACTCAAAGTTAAAGAAGAAGTAGTCAAGAAACTGAATGTGGGTTTTATTCATGTGATCGAGTATCCCACATGGCTAGCCAATATTATACTTGTTGGAACGATAGGCCCCCAATTTTAAAACCTTTGTACTTCAAAAAGATAGTAATTTCCTTGTATAGATATGCGGAAGCGTTGATGATTCAATTAAACAACAAATTTTAATTTCTTTTCAAATTAAAATTAAACCAAGTGAAATTAAATTAAAACACACACACAATTATAATTTCACTTAAACACAATTAATTAACCCAAGTCTGAGAAATTTGTCTAAGTCATATTTTTCAATTTTATCAAATTAGGTCAAACCAATTTTCTCAAATTAAATTAATGACTTGAATTAACTACACATTACCCAAAATTAATTTAGCACCAAATTAAACAAGTAATGATTAAACCCAATTTTATCTTTTTAACTAAGCATGCATCCTAGGTGTTATATCAAGATAAAATTAAACAATGAATCACTATGCCGCAATGTACGAGGAAAATCCCACAACGGGAAAAACCTCGGACGACCCTAGCCTCGAATCCACTAAGTATGGATTTACAAATACAAGATACAAGGACTTACAACACTCGACTCGATCCCTCTCAAGCCCCAACGCTTCTTCTTGTAGACACCTCCACCTAGCGAATATCCACGGAGCTCCACCGCGGTCTTGGAATCCACCGATCAGACTTTATATGGTCACCGTCACCCAAACTCGGAGCCTTTCTCCAAGTGGGTAAATCAACGCAAACTTCTTCTTCTTTGTGGGATGTAGAAGCAAATCCGAACGAAATCTTCAAATGGTAGAGTAATACTCGGTGCCAAACACTCCAAGCAATGATATATATAATGGAATTTGGAATAAATAATATGGGTGTAAACTAAAGTGTTAAATGATTTTTCCTTGAAAAACTTGGACACTCAAAACATGAACTTTTTCCTTTTTAATTTTACTCTCAAACTCTCTCTAGAAGATGGAATGGTATGAAAAAGTTAAGCGGAAAAAGTTGGTTCCCGCTCATATTAAGTCTGTCAAAAAGATAGTGGGGAAAACTAGTCGAAAAGTGGGAAAAACTGTCAAAAACTGCCCAAAAAAACTGTTCCCACCAAATCTCGTTCGAACGAGATTTTCCTTCGAACGAAGTCTCGTTCAAATGAGCTTCTAATGAAGTTCCAGTGTGAACTCGTTAGAACATTAGTTTTCGTTCGAACAAAACTTCGAACGACATTCTAGTGGCCAATCTGGGAACTCGTTGGCAAACTCATTCGAACGACATTATTGTTTGAACGACTAACTCGTTCGAACGACACTTCGAACGAACTTCTCGAAAGTTGAAAAATTCTATTTTTGGCCCAGATACTTTATATACTTTATTTTAAAGTTTTAATAAAATCTTTCTGAAAATAAACAACAGTTTTAAATAAACTATACCTAATATAAAATGTTCCAAGCTCATATATATATATATATATATATATTAAAATGCATTCATACCTTAGGAGAAATGGAACCATGTTGATGACGTAGAAACAAGGCACTTTAAACTCGACATTTTGATGAAGCTTTAAACTTGGCCGCTACGTCTTCAACTTTAGTACGTCATAGACTTGAAGGATAATCAATAACTCTATCATATGACTCAAACGTTTTTATCCGGAAATGAGCCAAAACTACAAAGGCCTCAATTGGAAATTTGTGTCCTTACAAATCTCCCCTTTTGGCTATTCCGGGACAAAAACCAAACAAAAATCTTAAAGGGCAGTTAAGCTCACTAGACTAAAAAACAATCCCACCCAAAATAAAAGAACAGTGGTTGACTCAATCAACCCAAATGATCAAAATCTTTGCCGGTGAAATTTGCCACTTAGAATATAATATAATTCCTGCGCACTTAAGAAAACACATTAAATGCATAAGGAATATCAAAATATTAAATGCTATTACTCTCCCTAAATTAATTCTCCCCTTTATAAACTATGATTAACCTAAGAAGATAGCGACTACCCCTAAGTTAAATCTCCCCCAAAATAAGATATGATAATAATAGGATTCGATACCATTTCTCCCCCTATAATTCTCCCCCTTTTTGTTCAAGAATAGGAAAAGGCTAAAGAATCAAAACATTAACTTATCTTCCCCAATTAAATCAAATACACCCCTTAAACTAAATAAGGAACAAATAGAATGGGATAACAAGCTAAACATGCATTAGTGCATAAAGTGAAGAAAACATTAAAGCACATAGGCAACAAAAACATAACTAATCCATACAAATGAATACCAACTATGATGCGAAAACAAATGATACCCAATTGACAAAGAAGATTCTAAGCATGTGATATCAAACAAACAACGCAACAAACAAGGTACCAATTATGAATTGAAGCATATATGGACTAGAAAGTAAGGCAAAGACTAAACAAAATATCATATATATACATAATATAGATATACCAAAGATGCACACGCATATATATATATATATATATATATATATATATACTAGGGTATACCCGTGCCTGAAGGCACGCTGATAGTCGCAAAAATGCAAAAAAAATTAAAGTACGTAATTACAAAAAGAAAAAAATTGTGTTCCCCAACAAAAAAAAATGGTCATAATGTCCTTCATTTTTAGGACTATTCGCTGTTTAAATAATAATAAATAGTCGAACAACATTCAAATAGTTTAAATTCATCAAACAACCTTACATTGTGAATCAACCAACAACATGTAATAATCATCCTTAGCAAAAAAGACTTAGCATAATATACAAAGAAAAGTCGTAGCAGACTATACAAAAAGATCCTTAGCAATTATCCAACAATGTGTAGTAACTCTAAGCCTAAGCTTTACAAAAAAATTAGCCTTCTGAAAGTCAATTATGGATTCACACGAAACATCCTCGTAATAACTCTACGAAATGTCCACGTATCTAGCTCGACGTACTTGATATGAAGATTGACACAATTTTCAACCACCTATAACAAATATTAATAGTTAAGAATAATTTTTTAAAATGAATGAAAAGAAGAAACATTTTAAAGACGAAGTACCTTGTTGCGAGAACCCCATGTACGCAACTTGCGGGTATTTATCCGCTCTTGATGCCTTGCCATTGGCTCCCAATCCTAAGAATAGTTAAAAAAAATCAAAAAATGATACAAATGGGTCAAATGTGTAGTTTATAGGAAAAACGACACTACTTACTTTATAAGAGGACTTCCAGATACACAATGTTTATTGTCGAAAGCGAACAATCATTAGGAAGTAGGGTAATGCGATTTGCACTTGTGCATCGAGATAATTCTACATATAACTAGCCATGACTAAAAACTGATGTGCTCAAGTCAATTCCCATAAACTTTACTGATTGCCCCTGTGATTTGTTGATGGTCATTGCATATGCCAATCGAATTGGGAATTGGCGTCTCGTCATTTTTATTGGGATCTCCGCAGATGAAGGAGATAATGAGACTCTAGGAATGAATACTAAATTTCCACACTTATCACGAGTTAATATTTGGGCCTCAATAACATGCTCTCCGCATTTTGTAATGACCAATAGGGTGCCATTACAAAGACCATCCTTCGGAGCAATGTTTCTCAAAAGCATTATCGGAGAACCCACCTTTAACTCCAACTTAAAAAGGGGTAAACCAGAAGGACTGAGAGAATTCAAAAACTCATTTGGGTATTGACTATGTATGTCTCTTCCAGACTCATCATCACACATTTTGTCGGCACCAAAATAAGTTTTTGTATCACCTGGGAAGATATTCAATGCAAAATTATTTATAGCAGTCACATCGTCATTCGGCGCTGAAAGAATTATTCGTTCGGTGAGGAAGGTTGGTGTAACGGTACCACCCACATTCAACAATGGATACACTTTCGCAATTAAATCATGGACGTCATTAGACTTTTGTATTGAGGAAGACAATGATACAATTTTAAGAGGATTGGATCCAATCTACAAAAAAAAGTCAAATGCATGTAGTAGGTTGAACAAAGTTTATTAAAAATATAAAAGAGTAAATAACGGTACCTGATCCAAGAATGAAGAGAATTGAATTGTCTCAGGCTCCAATGGGTTTAGTCACATGTTTATATGTAAGGTCAAAACATGGATGTGCCTCCAAAGCACAGATCGCCTTAATGAGGCAGAAACAATTTCTTCTCTAACTCCTCTGGGGATAACAGGTAAGATTTGTCGAAAATCACCGCCAAGAACTATTGTAATTCCTCCGAATGGCTATTTAACATCACAAATATCTTGTAGTGTCCTATCTACAGCGTCAACACAATGCCTATGTTGCATAGGAACTTCATCCCATATTATAAGTTTAGCTGATTTAAACAACTCTGCATGTATCGACTGCTTTGTAAATCCACAGTTTGAGTTTTCAAGAATGTCCAAAGGTATGCAAAATGTTGAATGTGCGGTCCGACCACCAACTAATAATAAAGAAGCAATGCCAGATGAAGTGACTGTAATAACCGTATGACCCAAACTACGACAAAAGGTTGCAATTGTATTGTACAAAAATGTCTTTCCGGTGCCAGCACCCCAATTCAAAAAATATGTAGTCCCCTTATTCTAAAAAATAGACGATGTTATCGCTGAGTAAGCTATACGTTGTCCATGATTAAGGCGATCAACATCTAACTGTGAATCACCTTGCTCTGCTAACGATTGTAACCGGTGATGTTCTGAGAGTAATCTATTTCCACTCATAGTTTTCCAATTAAAAGTTGGCAGAGGCATTGGAGGGAAGTAACTTATACTCTTACCAGACTCTTGAAGCACCTCGTTTAGAAGATACAAACCATAATCCTCAATTTGGATGTCGGTTGGATTTGGAATGGAAAATAATGTGCGTAACTTATGAATTAGATCATAACATGTATGAATGGAAAATTGATTCCATAATAACTCCAGATGGAAAGGAAAACATTGTGTAAGTATAACACCAAACAGACGTCGAAGTTGATATCCGGTGCGCATAATAGATGCCTCTTGTAAACATTGAACCCACTCATTATCGTCTTCAAGAAATCCCCTCGCTATACACGCCAATTTGAAAGTCTCGTGTAATACACAATTCAGCGTGCTTAAGCACTCGAACGATGTGGGCCCTTTAACAACGGTCAAAAGCAATCGCAAATAAAACCTTTATCCAGAATTTGGGCTAGCATAGTACATTCTCCCAATAGCAAACTCAGATGATTTTCGTGTAGTCCAGAGCTTCGTTTTAGAGATCCAAACATAATGTTGGGGAAACTCCTGGTAGGTATACACTCGTGCAGAAGGATTTAATGAGCAAAAAGCAAAAAACCCGGTTAACGAACTCATTTCACCACTGGCTCTTTGAGCGATCGTAGCAGATGAATCTGAAGGATCAAACACAACATGATGCATGCTAGGTAAATGTAAATCTAATCGTGTAACAGGCGGTTTCTCCTGATGCATGTGATTACCAAAAATTCTCCAAGCTTCTTCGGGAGGTCCAATATACCTTGCATCTAAATATTGTTGGATTTCATCAACACCTCCCAAAACCATAGTTGTGCGATCATGACCCTTGTATATGTATTTATTTATATATTTAACACATCGTAACCCAGTACAAACCTCGACATTTATGTGGAAATTGAAAAGTCTAGACAAATATGGATTATAGGGGACAACATCTTTATTTGATACCTTTTTTCCACTGGAAGTAGTATATTCCTTACCATCATTACGACGACAATAGATTGGATATCCATTATTATCCATTGTTGTGGCTTCTGCAAACAATCGAGGGTATTTCATCGTGCATATACCATTCTCCATGCAAGGGGAATTTGGATTTTGGGAGCCACATGGGCCATGTACCATGCAACTCAATATAGTTTGAAAAAGTGTATGATCATAGGTGGGATCTGGAAACTCAGCAGAGACAACATTATCTACTTGGGCACATGTTTTAATCTTGCTTTGACTATCGAGGAAAAGAAGTGCGTGCATGTGGGGCAATCCCCGTTTTTGAAATTCAATTGTAAACACATGGGCCACTTTCTTGCCAAAAATATTTTTATCCTTAATCTCCTTCATTAGTGCTTTTCTTTTTAGTTCAAAAATGCGTGCAACCAAATCTGGACGATTGAGAGCATTTTGACCCGGTAAAAGTTCCTTACTGATTTCAGGCCATTTAGGATTGGCGGTCATTGTGAGAAAAATATCAGGATGTTGATTGTACCGAGTGATGGCCATCGAATCTTGGTAAATCTCAAATAGATTTCATGCACTACCTGTAAAAGAAGATGGCAAAATCATTCATCTACCAATTTGTAATGGCTCAACACCCTCGGACATACAATCACTAAGATCTTTGTATAATTCTACCCGAAGTTTGCTTTGATTAAGTCTGAAATAAGTCAGACGATTTTGTTCCGTTGAAGCCCATGCATCAATAATGAACTCCTGCATAAGTTTACCTCCTCTCAAAATTGTAGAGTACTCAGTACCATGTTGAAACAATCGATAACTATAATAATCAAGTTGAGTTAGTCGATGATCCTGATCAACATTATTTGCCACATCCCATAGCTTCATGTCGATCTCCCAACCAAGTTGATCGTGAGGGTATAAAAGAACGTAGTGCAGAGGTAGGTAAGCTGGGTGGCATTCATTAACTCGCATCAATTGATCCCCCCCTCGTAGGCGAAAAATAATGTCTCTCATTGTAGACGCATTATGGCCGTCGCCGGGCAAAATAACAGTAATCTCATTGGTCGAAGGAAAATTATACCTTTTACGATCTGCTGCAGAATTGTAATGTAAGTATGCTGGCATGTTCTAGCCGGATCGAGATGATTCATTTAAAATAGCAAATGCCTAGCGATATTTATGGATAAACGGATTGTTTTCTTCCAAGCAACATTGAATTATTTGTAGTACATCTCTTCGTAATTGTGGATTCCTATGTTCCCTAACACTCAGAGCCACACTGGGATCATAAATGTATAACTGGGCATATGAAGCTTCTTCCTCGTGTCCCGGTTCTGGTAATAAAGATCCAGTACGATGACGTAGTTCGCCATGAATGGTGAAAGATGATGGACCCCTACCTCTTAGGACCCTATCATCCATTTGAACACCAAGACTTGTAAAGGCGTTTGCAGCATTATACTCTCTAATATGACTCTGGAAAGACTTGCATTGAACATCATTACCATCGAACAAATGTTTAATTTCTGGTGGGGGTTCAAGTAGATGTGGTAATCGAACTTGTCCTTGTTTGCAACACTTCCCAAATAGAGGGTGAATCTTTGATGAGGTCGATAATATTTAATCCATCCAATGTAAAGCTGAACAATAATAGCAAGGAACATCCATGGGCCCAAGAAAATGTCTTTCCAAATGGACATATGGTTCTTGAGGTGTACTCGTGCTCGCAATATTCCACGACTTTGTACAATTGATCTATATATGAAATAAAAAGCTGTGAAAAATAAAACGAAGTGTAGTAAATAAAGTAAAAGAATAACAAAAAATTAGAAATCATACTTACGACTATGTGCATTAGATGAATGGCAATTTTGAATTTCTTGATTATTCTCTATTTCAAGGTGGGGCATAACTTGCAATGTATTGGGGACCAATACATTTTGAAGAGAATTTGATGTTGGAGAATGTTCTTGGAGGGACCTGATATACTGCTCTTCAGAATCAATTAGGTCGAAATCTTGGCAAAGATTTCGAGGTGACATACATGGGGGCATATTTATCTCCTCAACTGTGATTGGTAAACTATTTGTCAAAGGACTAAGTCTTCAAATAGAAATATGTGAAGGATTAGGGGTACTAACATCTATAAATTGGTTAGTTATTGATGACAGGACTTGAGCCTCATCATTATCTGATGGTAAATGTGATAACCTTGATCGCTTGGCAAAACTGTCGGTGCAGGCAAAATCAGGTGGCCCCATTGAATTGTTAACATGGGGAGTATGACCAGAATTAGCTTGTTGTAACCGAAATTCTCTTTCTCGATCACGACGTTGTCGTTGAGCAAGTGCACGTTTTGAGATGTAGTTATCTTGTGGTTCTCTAATTTTAACACTTACGAGGGATTGTGGCGCAAGGGGGGCAAAAATGACAGATTTAGCTTCTGGATGCAAAACATCTAAATTTAAAAAGCGATTACATCTTTCTCATTCACGTCGTTTGGGTTATGAAATAACGCGAGTTGAGATTAAGTCACCAGTTATGTGATCAATGCTCAAGGCAGGTTGTGGCGGTGAATAAACTTCTTGTGCATTTATAGGAGGATTGCATCTTTCTCGTTCTCGTCGCAATCGTTGCGCGAGGGCACTTTTGGAGATAAAAGTTTTATCAATCGCCTAAAGAAGACAAACAATATCATCACTGCATGATAATGGAAAGGAGTAACACAACCAATAATGAAATAAGGTAATGATAAAAACAAACCTCTCCTGGACAAACATTATACTTCCCCATCCATGCTGCCTATAAAAGAAATATAAGAATATAAAAAGAGTATTACATAACGTCATGAAGAATATTATATATAAAAAGAAATATGAGTATATAAAAAACGTAAAAGTTCTTGAGGTGTGTTTACCCTTTTACGTGTGGGAAATTCTTTCTCCTTTCCCTTGTCTTTCTCATTTGCATTATTGAGTATAGTTTGAGGCTATTAATTGTAAGATTGATACTATAAATGGGGAGTGAAGAAGATGTAAATATGAAGTTCAAACGCTAAAAGAATTTAGTAGGTAATATTTACCCCAATATGCACAACATTTGGTGTAACATCATCACGTATAACAATACCAATGTTATTTCCACGCGACCTTTGAATCTATGAAAAAAGAAAGAAATGTTGGAAATAAACTCAAAACAAATTAAGTAGATTATAGAGAAATGAAGAACACAATAAGTAAAAAATGAGAAAATAGTAAGTATAATATCAGAGTAAACCTATAATTAGCTAAACATACCACACTTAGAGAGGCAGTTTCTTTCCCTTTCCCTTTCCGTATATCCTATATTATATGGTTAAATGTATATAATTAGATAAAGAAATATGTTATATATTATAATAGATGAGAATAGAAAATTTTCAACCTTAGTGGGTGTCAAGTTTTCTTTTTCCTTCCCATGTCGTATTGAAGGTGTGCAAATGTTAACAGGCTATACCAAAGATAAGAAATAAGGATATTGATTAAGAATGGAGAAATTTCTTATAAGTACTATTAGTAAACTAAAGTGCATTTTTTTACCATGGAACGAACACTATTTAGATGAGATTCATCGAGGACATCAACACTGATATTATTTTGGCACGGTCTTTGAATCTATAATTAAAAAGGCAACGGATGGAATCAAACATATAAACATATAGGTGAGGATAATAAAAATTGATGAGAGGAGTTCGGTTGTTACAGCAATCGTTGCATCAGCATCCACCTATAAGTAAAGAATGAAAATGTATAAGGAAATGATATCATTTAAGTGAAAGAGGGTGTAATTAAAAGTAACATACGTTGCCAAATACGGTAGCGTTCTCCATGTGAACAAAGAAGTCAACTAGAAAATGAAAAAAATTAGGTGTAATTATTAAATGGGTCTAAAACATAACATAATTTGAAATGCAACGTCGTACATATCCTGAAACACAATAAAAATGCTACGAATACAAAGCGGCATACATTCTTTACAGTAAAAACTACTAATGATATGACGTCAGAGTACACCTTCAACTGGTTCAGATTACTCATAAAAAATATCTCAAAACCTCTCATGATATGATGTCAGATTGTTCAGATTACTCTTATCTGATATCTCAAATCCTCTAATGTATAGAAAAATTAGATTATGTAATTTTAGAACTTAAAATAATATTGATTATGGACATAGGACAATAAATATTTCGTTTCCATTAACTCAAAGCCGTTGGCACGGACCCATATTCATAAAACGTCAACCAATCACAGCATGTCACGTGTCCTTTTAATTGAAAATAAGGACTAAAAATGACAACAAAATGTTTATAGTTTTAGTTCTTATTTTTAAATAAAGTCGGTGGTGCAGACACATATTCATAAAACGTCAACCAATCACAGCATGTCACGTGTCCCTTTAATTTGAAAATAGGGACTAAAAATGAAAACAGAATGTTAATTATCTTATAACCATAATCACTATTATTTTAAATCCTAAAAGTACATAATCTATATATGTTATCATATTTCTAAAATATATATTATAATAGTTTTAGTTCTTATTTTTAAATAAAGTCGGTGGTGCGGACACATATTCATAAAACGTCAACCAATCACAGCATGTCACGTGTCCCTTTAATTTGAAAATAGGGACTAAATATGAAAAGGAAATGTTTAGTATCCTATATCCATAATCAATATTATTTTAAATCCTAAAAGTACATAATCTATATCTGTTATCCTATTTCTAAAATATATCTAATAATAGGTCCTAAATTTAGAAATTCTCGAAAACAAATTCCAAACCCAATATGAGAGAGACAGAGTTAAATTAAACCCATACAAACCCAGTTTACTGTCCGTGTAAACCCATCCATTTAAAACAACTTTACTCAATTTTTTTATTTTGGGGCACCTGTCCATGTTATTTTAAATCCTAAAAGTACATAATTTATATCTGTTATCCTATTTTTAAAAAATATATTATAATATATCCTAAATTTAAAAATCCTCAAAAATAAATTCCAAATCCAATATAAGAGGGACATAATTAAATTAATAGAGAATTAAGGTAAATGTCATGTTCCTTCCTATATTTGGATTTTTAGGACAATGTTTTTCAAGTTTATAAATCTAGTCCCTGTGGTACAATAGCATTTATAAATCTAGTCCCTTTGGTACAATATCATTTATTTTTTTTTGTCCGCGCCAGCGACGCTATTTTTCACTATTTTTCATGGAATGTCCATTTTTATACACTTTGACCATTATAAGTACCTTTTCCCCAAAACCCCTTAACTTAAACCCATTAAAACCCAATTTACTCTCCGTGTAAACCCATCCATTCAAAACAACTCTACTTAGTTCTGTCCATATTAAGTGCTTTCAGATGAAGATATGAACACAAACAACTCTGCTCATTTTTTTGTTTTTAAGTTGTGTGAAAACATAACACAACACTCTAATACAGTATATGAACAGTTGTGTATTTATACACGTTGGGTATATTATGAACAGTTCATCCATAAGTATCAAATACGCTGTCTCTCTCTCTAATATCACGCACGATGTCTCTCTCTCTAATATTGATGAACACACGCTGGGTCACGCTGTCTCTCTCTCTCTCTCTCTCATATTCATGAATAGTTGTGTATTTATAGTATATGAACAGCTGGTTTACACGCTGGGTCACGCTCTCTCTCTCTCTCTAATATTCATGAACACACTTTGGGTTTACACGCTGTCTATTTCTCTCTAATATTCATGAACACACTTTGTATATATCAGTTGTGATATTAGAGAGAGAGACATCTGTATATAAAGAGAGAGAGAGACACGTTGGGTTTACACTCTGGGTTTACACATCACGCACTATAGGTATATCAATTGTGTATATATACATCAGTGGCTGTATGTATATATCAGTTGATATATACACAGTTATTGTAGGTATATACACAATTGATATCACACACTGTAGGCTGTAGGTATATATCAGTTGGTATATATACAATTGATATGTATATCAGTTGTGTGTATATATATATCAGTTGCTGTAGGTATATATCAGTTGATATGTACACAGTTGCTTTAGGTATATATCAGTTGATATATACACAGTTGCTGTAGGTATATACACAGTTGATATCACACGCTGTAGGTATATCAGTTGTGTATATATAAGAGACACGCTGGGTTTACACTCTGGGTTTACACTTTGTGATATGAGAGAGACATCTGTATGTATATATCAGTTGTGTATACATCAGTTGCTGTAGGTATATATCAGTTGTGTATATATATATATACATACGGATGTGTATACAAATATACGGAAGTGCCAAAAAATTTCTCAAATGGCGGAGGTACAACCTTAAACTGTAGGTATATACACAGTTGATATGTATATCAGTTGTGTATATATATATATATCAGTTGCTTTCGGTATATATCAGTTGATATATACACAGTCCGTGGGTCATAATTGTGTATACCTGAACAAATATCGCCAATGTTGCTTTGTGTAACCATTTTAAAAGAAACGAAAACTGAAGGAACTGAAGCTATTGTGTAAAACTTCGTTGTTGTTTTTTGGGAACTGACGCTGTTATTTTGGTTTAAGATTGTCGAGCAAGAGTCTTCATTTCATGCTTTATTTGATATGTGGTTTTTGTTGTTCATCTCTGCGTAAAAGTGGATTTTTAGGGTTTTTTCATGTAGTCCTTTTAATTCTTGATCAGTTGCTTTAGGTATATATCAGTTGATATATACATAGTCGTTGTAGGTATATACACAGTTGATATATCAGTTGCTTTAATTCTTGATCACACGCTGTAGGTATATCAGTTGTGTATATATAAGAGACATGCTGGGTTTACACTCTGGGTTTACACGCTGTGATATTAGAGAGACATCTGTAGGTATATATCAGTTTTGTATACATCCGTTGCTATAGGTATACAGATATATGGAAGTGCCAAAAAAATTCTCAAATGGCGGAGGTACAACCTTAAACTGATGCTCAGGTTTAACGAAAACAACTCTACTTAATATATGAACAGAGGTGTGATATTAGAGAGTTCAGAAATGCAGATAGTAAAAACTCACCCTGAGGAAATGGTGCTATACGTAAATGCAGATAGTAGTAACAGGTGTGATATTAGAGAGTTCCCACATATTTTTCATGAGCCAGGTTTAACACACGCAACCATAAAACCCAAAAACTGAAGCAGAAATGCAGATGGCACAAACTCACCCTGTTTTTCTCGGCAGCTTTGTTATGTTGGCTTTTGGAGCAGTTTGGAGAAACTCACCCTAAGGAAATGGTGAAGTTTTTTTTTCCCGGCAGCTTTGTTCTCTTGGGTTATGTAACAGATGGCGCAAAGTACATGCTTTAAGGTGAAGATATGGAGAAAGCTTGTGTAAGTGATTGTGAGTCTTAGGTTGTACTTCAGCCACAGTCTATGATTGTGAGTCCCAATGAGAACTCTATCCAAGTGAACCATAATCCGCACCATATTTCTGTCCATAATTTTCAGCCATTAGATTCAAACACTCCACACTCAATCCACATTCAATCTTAGCCGTCAATTATCTTATAAACTTATGGAATAGTAAAAACCCCATTACTCCTTATATATATATATATACACACACACACAAAATAAGATAAGCTTTTCACACTCGTATGGAAAAAATGTGTCATATGGAAACGGAAGTGTTGGGGTGTGAACTAGCAATAATTAAATTTAGACCCAATCACTTAAAACATGTTCACGGAGTTCTCAATTGATTGCAAACTTTATCACATTTAAATATAACCTCATGTGACAATATAAATTGAACTCAATGAACAAACATACACAATGCATACAAACCTAGACTTTTGATGATTCTACAAACCGATAGAGTCATGACATTGAAAATGCAACTAGGATAAACGGACATTGTGTAAACTATTGATATACCATCCAATCTCCCTCAATAAGCATATATATTTGAATGAATATATCAAACAAAAATAGGTCTTTGCAATTATTTTTCCTTTTAATGCCATAATTTTATTTTTAGGTCTTTGGACCACGTATTTCTTTTAGGTCCAAACAAACGGTGGCTTAATATTCACAAAGGATAATAAATCCTTTCAGAGCCCTTCCCCATGAACTTTTATATTTATCATTTTTATATCTCACACAAATCTCACGTGCAACGGATTTTGACATGCACTAGTCCTCCTAGATCACAAATATATAGATGACAAGATTTGTAGGAGAACACCTCACAAAGCTCAAATATACATATGAAGTTAAATTTTCAAAAGAGCTCATGCATGTGTGAATAGAGGCATATAAGAATCGAATCCATTTAAGAAACAAAAAATCCAACTACTCCATATAAGCATGGTAAAGAACATAATAAGGATTGACAATCTAAACCAAAATTTCTAGCCACATAGGAGAGAAAAAGATGGTATTCTAACACAAGTGAATGCCACATAAACCGTGTCAAATTAAAATACACACAAAAAAACTTTTTTAGTTTTTGAAATTTTTAACCAAAAATAAAAATATATACTCAAAAGACAAACAAAAATCATTTGAATTTTTCATTAAGCTTAAATTACCAAGAGATAAAAACCCAAATGATAAACAAAAATATTTTTGTATTTTTCATTTAATGCAAACAAAAGAAGTATAATACAAAAGATAAACAAAAATCATTATTCTAGCATGTGATTGATCATGAAGTATAGACTAGAAATGACTAAACAAGCATACAATTAGCATGATGATATAGCATGAGGCACAAAAGCTAAAGTATGCAAATAAAATTAACACATTCAACCTTTAGATTGTGCAAGGGAGGAAGCATGTGAAAGTAAATGAGAATCAAATACCCTATCTTGTAAAGCTACCAAGTCAGATCTTCTAACCCAAACTAATGATGAGTGACTATCTCGGGTTGTAGGAATCTTGGCTACCTTAGTTTCCTTACAGTGGGATTTTCTACGAACTCGTTTAAGATCAATTTTTTTTCCTTACATGACCTTTTCGACCACAATGTGAGCACTTAAAAACTCGACGAAAAGACTTACCTACAGAATGATCATTAAAATATTTCCTAGGCGATTATCCTAAAACATTGGTTTTGACTTTATGAGTTGATTCATTACACGTATCGAAGCCTAAACCACAAGTCTCATTTTTTATTTGGATCGTGCCGAAGATTTTATCTATCTTTTCGGACCTACACTCCAAATCAAATTTGACTTTTCTAGAGTCTTTTAATTTATTTTGTAATTCTAAAATATTAGACTCTAATAAAACATTTCTCTGTTCAAACTCAAGAATATCCTTTTTCAAGGATTCCATTAGACCTCTAAGGCTATCTCTCTCGCCTTCTACATATTCAAGCTTATCTCGAAGAGTTCTCTCTCGTTTCCTAAGGTCTTCCACCATCGCACTATCATCAACGACCTTGACGCACTTTTAAACACACTTCTAACTTCAAATTAGCTCTTTTTAATTTAATAGATTCTTCATAAAGTTCTTGAAAAGCATTTTGAAGTTCACTAACATTAACCTCTTCTTCATTTTCACTCTCTCTTTCTTCTTCAATCTCACTACCATCATAAACGAGGGAATTATAAACTATGATCTTGGAAGTGTCAAGTGTTAAAGTTTCATCAATGGACGAGTTCTCACTATCACTCACATGACTAGCCATAAAATCCACAAAGTTGGGCTTAGTGGGGGAATCGGGTCCCTCTTCATTATCACTATCACTAAGGGTTGCATTAAATGAAATAGGTCGCTTACCCTCTCTCCTTAGTTTAGTGGGGCACTCAGAAGCCCTATGGCCATACCCTTCACAACCAAAACACCTATTTTACTCATCCCTATTTAAAGTTTCTTTAGAATTTTTAGGGATACTCTCGGCATTTTCATGCTTAGAAGTTTCAAATTTCTTAAAGATATTTTTAAATTTATCTTTGTTAATTTTAAGAAAGTTTCAAAATTTCCTAGCAAACAAGGCCATATCTTTCGAGTCACTATCACTCTCGCTCTCTACTACTTATTTGTCCTCTTTTCGGGCTTTTAAAGCGATTCCCTTTTCAATTTTCTTTTCGGTTTTAGAGGGAAACATGTCTAGTTCATTGGTTTGTAAATCACCTACGAGCTCTTCTAATTTCATAGAGGCTAAAGTTGGTAAAGAATTCAAAACGGTCACTTTTGGAATAAATCTATCGGGTAGGGACCTTAAAATTTTCTTTACAACTCGGTTGTCGGGTATTTTCTCACCCAAGTTAAAAGATGAATTAACAATATCTGAAAGTCTAGCATAAAATTCATCAAAAGTTTATTTTTCGTTTATTTTGATGGTTTCGAATTTAGTGGTGAGGTTTTGGAGTTTCGAAGATTTTACGACACTTGTACCTTCATGAGTGAGTGCTAGACAAGGCGTTTAAACCTCGAGAATTAAAATTTGAAAGTTTAAACTCATTCTCACTCCATCTATCGATCGGTTTGAGGACACGTTTATTATCTACTAAATGAGTTTTCGGAGACCACCCGTTAACTACAAATAACCAAACCCTCTCGTCGATAGATTTAAGTGACGATTTCATACGCGCTTTCAAGTACGCGTAATAAGAACCATCAAAAATAGCAGAATTTTGAGAATGGGGAAAATTCTATTTTAGCCAAAAGTATTTAAAGGATCTTTAACGAAATAATTTATCATTTTGGCTCTGATACAACTTGTTGGAATAATAAGCCCCCAATTTAAAAACCTTTGTACTTCAAAAGATAGTTTGAAAATGTGAAGGGCCCCAATTTTAAAACCTTTGTACTTCAAGAGATAGTAATTTCCTTGTATAGATATGCGGAAGCGTTGATGATTCAATTAAACAACAAATTTTAATTTCTTTTCAAATTAAAATTAAACCAAGTGAAATAAAATTAAAACACACACACAATTATAATTTCACTTAAACACAATTAATTAACCCAAGTCCTAGAAATTTGTTTAAGTCATATTTTCCAATTTTACCAAATTAGGTTAAAACAATTTTCTCAAATTAAATTAATGACTTGAATTAACTACACATTTCCCAAAATTAATTTAGCACCAAATTAAACAAGTATTGATTAAACCCAATTTTATCTTTTTACCTAAGCATGCGTTCTAGGTGATATAGCAAGATAAAATTAAATAATGAATCACTACGCCGCGATGTACGAGGAAAACCCCACAATGGGAAAAAACCTCGGACGTCCCTAGCCTCAAATCCACTAAGTATGGATTTACAAATACAAGACAAAAAGACTTACAACACTCGACTCGATCCCTCTCAAGCCCCGACGATTCTTTTTGTAGACACCTCCACCTAGTGAATAACCAAGGAGCTCCACCGCGGTCTCGAAATCCACCGATCGGACTTTATATGGTCATCGTCACCCAAACTAGGAGCCTTTCTCCAAGTGGGTAAATCAACGAAAACTTCTTCTTCTTTGTGGGATGTAGAAGCAAATCCAAACGAACTCTTCAAATGGTAGAGTAATACCCAGTGCCAAACACTCCAAGCAATGATACATATAATGGAACTTGGAATAAACAATATGGGTGTAAACTAGAGTGTTAAATGATTTTTCCTTGAAAAACTTGGACATTCAAAACATGAACTTTTTCATTTTTAATTTTACTCTCAAAACCTCTCTAGGAGATGGAATGGTATGAAAAAGTTAAGTGGAAAAAGTTGGTTCCCGCTCATATTAAGTCTTTCAAAAAGATAGTGGGGAAAACTAGTGGGAAAGTGGGAAAAACTATCAAAAATTGCCCAAAAAAATTGTTCCCGCCAAATCTCGTTCGAACGAGATTTTCGTTCGAATGAAGTCTCGTTTGAACGAGCTTCTAACGAAGTTCCAGTGTGAGCTCGTTAGAAATCTCATTCAAAATCTCGTTAGAACATCAGTTTTCGTTCGAACAAAACTTCGAACGACATTACAGTGGACAATCTGGGAACTCGTTGGCAAACTCGTTCGAATGACATTATTGTTCGAATGACAAACTCGTTCGAACGACACTTTGAACGAACTTCTAGAAAGTTCAAAAATTATATTTTTGGCCCAGAAACATTTATACTTTATTTTAAAGTTTTAATAAAATCTTTCTGAAAATAAACAACAGTTTTAAATAAACTACACCCAATATAAAACGTTCTAAGATCCTATATATATATATATATATATATATATATATATATATATATATATATATATATATATATATATATATTAAAATGCATTCATACCTTAGGAGCAATGGAACCATGTTGATGACGTAGAAACGAGATACTTTAAACTCAACATTTTGATGAATCTTTAAACTTGGCCGCTACGTCTTCAACTTTAGTACGTCATAGACTTGAAGGATGATCAATAACTCTATCCTATGACTCAAACGTTTTTGTACGGAATTGAGATAAAACTACAAAGGACTCAATTGGAAATTTATGTTCTTACAGTACTCGTGCCGAAATCAGGAGGGAAGGTTCGCATGTGTGTCGACTACCAAGACTTAAATAAGGTCTCTTCGAAGGATGATTACCCACTACCCAAACATCGACATGATTGTGGAGAATACGGCCAGTCACACTCTCAAGTCATTCATTGATGGGTTTTTCGAATATAATCAGATCAAGATGCACCTAGATCATCAAGAGAAAATCGCATTAATCACCCCTTGGGGAACCTTTCGCTACACTGTCATTGCATTTGGTCTAAAAAATGCAGAGGCTACCTACCAAAGGGCTGCCACAACCATTCTTCATGATCTAATACATAAGGAAGTCGATGTCTATGTAAATGACATTATTATCAAGTCCAAAACTAGGGAAGGACATGTTCCTGCTCTTCGAAAGTTCTTAGAACGAATCCGACAGTACTACATGTGGCTTAACCCATAGAAATGTGTCCTCGTTGTCACTAAAGGAAAAATCTTGGGATTCATGGTTAGTGATAAAGGGATAGAAGTATATCCTACCAAGCTAAAATCCATAGTTGAGATTCTACCACCTTGAACGAAGAAGGACGTCCAAGGATTCCTTGGGAAATTACAGTACATCAGCCAACTAACTTATAACTATTAACCCATCTTCAAACTCCTCCGAAAAGGTTCAACTAAAGTATGGAATAAATCTTTCCAATAAGCCTTCGACCAAATGAAGCAATACCTAACCCAACCTCCGACACTCATGCTGCTGTAGCCTGATCTTCCCTTATTCCTATACCTAATCGTAATCGATACTGCAGTTGGGGCTTTGATAGCCCAATATCTTGAAGAAACCCACAAAGAGAAAGACATCTAATATGATAGTCAAAGTTTAATCGGTTACGAAGTTAACTACGCCGTCTTGGAAAAAACATGTGTCACTCTTATCTGGGTTACCTAAAAGTTACAGAACTACATGATTGCGTTCCCCATCAAGCTGATATCCCGAATGGATCCCATCAAGTACCTACTCGAGAATCCCTTCATATCCGGTCGAATGGCCTATTGGTTGATGATCCTAGATGAATTTGATATCACCTATGTCACACAAAAATCCATGAAAGGAAAAACCATTTTTAACTACCTTGCTGACTACCCTATGAAAGAGTTTGATGTCTGGATCTCTCAGTTCAGTGATAAGAATATCCTTTCTGCCTCCCAAGAAGACCTTTGATGGAAAATGTTCTTCAACCACACTGCCAATAAAAAAGGGTATGGCATTGCCATACACCTAATTACCCTTGATGACTCTCACACTTCCATTCCCATCAAGATGGATTTTCCTTGCACCAACAATATGACTAAATATAAGGAGTGCATGGTAGGCCTCAAAGTTACCCTGAAGAAAGGAATTCAATACCTTGATGTCTACGAGGATGCAACCCTCATCATCGGTCAAGGACTTAGAAAATGGAAAGTCAAGGAAGAGAAACTGTTACCCTTCCATGCCCACCTAGAAGAGTTGGCTTCCTAATTCCAAGAAATCACCTTCCATTAACTACCCCGAGCAAAGAATAACCTACCTGATGTCCTTACTACCTTAGCCTCCTTGATTGACATACCCGAGGGAATAACCATGGCCCTTTTCCTTGCCCAAAAATAAGACAAAACCAACCCACCGCTACCACAATGAGCTTATCATTGATGAAGATCCCGAGATAGCTGGCTGCTGGTATTATGATATTTGGATCTTACTCAAACATGGTAGGTATCCCCAAGGATATGACAAGAAAGGTTGAGAAACTCTTTATAGACTGCCTGCCCAGTATATTATCTATAATAAAGCACTATTTAAGAGAAACTTTGATGGAACCCACCGCAGGGGCTAAAAATGTAAAAATAATGTAAAAAATCCACATTGAGATATGCGGACCCGACATGAACGGCCATATGCTCGCCAAAATGATCATCCGATAGTGTTACTATTGAACTACCATGGTTCAAAATTGCACAACCTACGTTCAAATATGCCTCAAATGCCAATAGTTTTCCAACCTACAACACTTGCCTCCACGAGAATTGTACACCATGACCTCTCCTTGGTCATTCTCTACATGGGGTATTGACATCATAGGGAAAGTTACATAGAAAGCATCCAAACGGCGTGAGTTCTTCCTAGTCTCCATTGACTACTTCACTAAATTGGTCAAACCCGAGTTAAACGCAGTTCTGAATGCCATGAAAATGGACAAGTTCATGAAGAAAAACATCATCTCTCGATATGGGGTCCCGCATGAGCTAGTGTTAGATAACGAGTTACACTTCGAGGAAAAAGTTACAGAGGTGGTCAACGAGTATGGAATTTAGAGACACAAATCTTTTCCTTACCCACCTCAGACTAATGAAGAAGTCAAAGCAGCCAATAAAAACCTTAAAGCCATTACCAGTAAGATGATTGAGAGTTGTCGAGATTGGGTCGACATGACCCCTTACATCATTTGGGACAATTTCACTTCAGTTCGAACCTCTACTTGGGATAACCCTTACTCTCTAGTCTATGGCATGGAAGCAGTCATACTCATGGACCTAGAAATCCCTTCACTATGCGTCATGCTTGAAATAAAACTCAATGAGGAAGACTTGCACCAAAGCCGTCTTGACGAGATGTCCCTTTTGGACGAAAGAAGGCTAAAAGTTCTACATCACATACAAGGGTACCATCGCCGTATAGCGCGATCATTCAACTAGAGAATCAAGGACCGTGGTGTCCGAGAAGGGGACTTATCCCTTAAAGAAATATTAGATCCCATCTGGGACCCAGAGGGAAATTCAAACCCAATTGGAGCGTACCATACCTCGTGAAGAAGATTACGTCGGGCGGTGCCGATATGCTCATCGACCTTGGTGGAGAAGAAATGGCGCGTCCAGTCAACCTGGACCGTCTCAAGAAATTTTTCCCATAGTCTGAAATATCGATGCACCACGACTCTTCTCATCTCCCTTTTATTCTAAAAAAAAAGAAAAAAAAAATCTTCATTTACCTCTACCAGAACTACGTGGGGCCTGATCCTCTAAAAACCTTTTTGCTTGCAAAAAAAGTAATTTTAGAAAATTTCCAAAACCCTCATAGGTACATAGGCAGCTCATCCTCTTTACATGAGCACAACCCCCTTGTTTTTCATACAATGATAATCTTTTCTTATCCCCGAGAACGACAGTTCATTTTTACATATACATGGACAAAAGGATTATGTATGCCTTAACGATCAATATAGATAATTCCAAATGCAAAACTCTTCAAGAGGCACAAATAGATGATAAAAAACTCCTTTATTTCATTATTCAAAATGTCATTATGATTACATTAGCATAGGGATCCAAATAACTTCCCTTGTCAAGCCTACTCCTATCTTCCTAAAACAAAAATAAAAAACAAGTCCCATTTGTAGAGGGGGCTTGAAGGTAATCTTGACATTAGGGACAAATCCCCAGTTAGCAACAGTGTTTGAGATTATGCAACCGAGGTAGCTCAAGTGTGGCAACTCAGCAAGGTAGCTCGGCGTAGCAGCTCATATTTTAGCTTGTTGTATTAGTCATATTGTATCTTTGTTTATGTTGACAGTAAGCTGTAACGATTGTAATGACGTAACGATAATAATAAAAGAGTTTATATGAGGTCAAACGGTACTCGTGAGAGACCAGGCTTGGCAGGGCCTGGGAGAGCTTTCATGCTCTATCGGATGACCTCACCGTGGGAACTTTAGAGGGACCTGGTTTGGAGGTTTGAGAAGTAAGTCACCATTGGGGCTTGTCCTGACCATACTAGATACACCTGGTAAAACACCGAGGGACCCTGTCCGTGGAACCTCAAGCGGAGCAACTTGGAGTTCCATCGGGCGTTGAGTTATGAACCAAGTAGCCCTCTACTTAATGTCACATCTACTGTAGGTGATGTCACTAGCCTGTTAAACAATGTCAGACCCGCACTTGAGTAAACCACCGTGGTATTTGGGGCTGTCAGGCAGTTGGTGAGCCACCTCTGCGGCAACAGCCCCCTGACGCACAGTGGTTAGGCAAAAGGCATGTCTTGGCATTTAATGTTTATGACGTGGAGACAACTAGTGCATCAGGAATTTAATGTTGTGACATAAAGTATAAGGGATGTCTTTTCCTAGTTTTAATGACTGAGTTGCCTCGGGGGTGGTGTGGAGGGCTATTTAAGGACCCCAACCACCTTTGAGGAAAGAGAGACTTTTTGAGAATTCAGAAGTTATTGCAAAACCAGAGAGCTTACTCACTCACCATTGTCATTTATTATAAGATTTTAATACTTGACAGAGATTCTTGAGGGTTTTTGGTGTGTTTCTACCTGCCTATCAAGGTGTGTCTAGGATGTTTACTTCTCTCTCCCTCTAGCTAAGACACTTCTAAAGTTCATTATTATTCCATGAGTTATACACGAGAGACTTTTTGAGCCTAAGCTGAGTCTATCTTCATTGGGTCCATGTTTTTATGTTCTGTCATTAATCCAAAGCTTTGGCTAAACTAACTTGTCACTACCATACTCAATAGGGGTTACGCCTCCATATATCATCTAAAGTACCCTCCTTTATTTCATTATTCAAAATGACATTACGATTACATTAGCATAGGGATCCAAATGACTTCCCTTGTCAAGCCTACTCCTATCTTCCTAAAACAAAAATAAAAAACAAGTCCCATTCACATACCTATTTATACTTCAAAACTTTCAAGCAAAGACAAGAAACCCTGCAGAAATCGGAGTAAAACTTGCCCCACCAAGTACTAAGCAATTAAAGAAAGTGCAATAAAAGCCATGGGTTAATTGGACTGGACTGATATGCTGATAGGCAGGACAGGGGCCATGCTGATCGGCAACCCCCTATTTTGGGAAGATTCCCTTTTTCCTCTTTTTTCAAAATAAAAAAACCCAATAAAAATAATTTTTATCTTAAGAGAATTTTGAATTTCCTTATGCTTTTACTTATCCCATTTTAAAAATAAAATCCCTCTCAAATAAATTTTCAAAATCTTTTTATAGTCTCTGTAGCAAAGTAAAAGGAGCATGTGCATTATTCGCGAAAACATAAATTAATAAAAAAATTAATCTTTATTTGCATATTTTTTCTGTATTACATTGATATCTTGCAGGAAAACTAGAAAAACAACGGGACTCAGCTCGAACCCAATTTTCCTTCTCTCACTCTCACCCAACTCTATCTCTATCTATCTCTCCATCTCTCTCTTTCCCTCTCTTCTTTCTCTCTCTTCTCTCTTTCTAAGAACCTCCCTCCCTACGACGCACCCTTTTCCCCTTGTGGCGAGATGATGTGCCACCACTTCCAGAGCTCGACCCTTCCTCGAATAAGGCAGACGACACCAATCAAGAAGGTGCCGAAATTGCATCATTAAAATGAGTAGTCTCTGAAGATATACAATCCCTACTATCCCTCAGCCAAGTGGTGGAGACCCGGATGTGCTACAAAAGAAAATATAAAAGAGTAAATCAGTCAATCATAAGTAAAGGGAGGAAATCAGGAAATTAAAAGACGAAGATGAAAAAATTATATCGCAGGTCAAAGGACCCCTTTTGTCAATCCCAACTCATCCAGTCCATCACATTAGGACGATGAAGCATATGCACCGACCCTCCATCAGCTCGCTGGATGTTGTAACCAGGCAAATGCATCCGCACAAAAGTATCCTCTAAAGACGTCGCCGCCGCTGATGTCGTCGTACCACCCGCTCAGTGGGAGGACCCCACCTACTGACTCGAACCCACGTGAGGAAGAGGCATCACATCATATATACTCGGAGTTATCAACCAGCGCAATAAACAATCCATATAGTCATACATCACATCTGTGTCGATATACAGTGAGTAAGGCTCACCCATCATTGGTGCCACTCGGGAATCCTCTCATTTCTCCCACATTCACCTCATGAACATAGGGGGATTCTTGGTGACACCGCTACCTTGTAATCCATGATCTACTAGACTACCCTATCCCTAAGGTACCAAGAGTATCCAAACTCCTACGCAAGTAGACGTCTCTTCGGCACATATCCCCCAATCACCCCAGTGTGCTGAATGGACGTCCCCCAAGGATAAAAGGCAACCAGCAAATCCCCAGTAAGAGAAAAAAAGATCAATATCAACTGTAGAAGGGTGTCTACCTACAAAAAAAATATAAATAAAAATATTTTTTATTGGAAATATTGATAAGAAACCCCCAGGGTCCCTCCACCGCAGAAATGACATTCAGGCAGCACCACCGCAACGGTCACTGCGGAAACGACATTTGAGAAGTACCGCGTAAGGGCCACTGCAGAAGTCCAAGATTGAGAAGTTCCACTGCAAGGGTCACTGCAGCAATGACATTCGAGAGGTACCCCGCAAGGTCCCCCGCAGAAGTCCAAGATTGAGAAGTTTCACTGCAAGGGTAACGGCCACTGCAAGAGTAACTACATCAATGACATTCGAGAGGTGCCCGCAAGGGCCACCGCTGAAGTCCAAGATTGAGAAGTGTCACTGCAAGGGTCACTGCCACTGCAAGGGTCACTGCCATAATGACATTTGAGAGGTGACCCGCAAGGTCCACCGCCGAAGTCCAAGATTGAGAAGTGCCACTGCAAGGGTCACTGTCACTGCAAGGGTCACCACAACAATGACATTCGAGAGGTGTCCCGCAAGGGCCACCGCAGAAGTCCAAGATTGAGAAGTGCCACTGCAAAGGTCACTGCAGCAATGACATTCCAGAGGTGCCCCGCAAGGGCCACCGCAGAAGTTCAAGATTGAGAAGTTCCACTGCAAGGGTCACTGCCACTACAAAAGTCACTGCAGCAATGACATTCGAGAGGTGCCCCGCAAGGGATACCGCAGAAGTTCAAGATTGAGAAGTGACACTACAAGGGTCACTACATCAATGACATTCGAGTGGTACCCCGTAAGGGCCACCGCAGAAGTCCAAGATTGAGAAGTACCACTGCAAGGGTCACTACAGCAATGTCATTCTAGGGGTTCCACCGCAGGGGTCACTGCAGAAATAACGTTTGAGAAGTTCCCCCGAAAGGGTCACTGCAGAAATGTTATCCGAGAAGTGCCACCGTAAGGGTGCCGGCATAAACTCATATTGAGAAGGAACCCACCCAGGGTGGCCAGGATGAGGGAGTGGCTACCACGATCAACTCCTCATCATGAAACGTCATTATTTAAAAGAACAACAGTATTAACACTTTTCTTTCTTATACAGGTTGCCTAGTTGAGCAACCAGGGCTCAAGCAGGCTAGTTGGAATCTCTTGGGAGTTTTGGCTTGGCGGCTGAGGGACAAGGTATGTTGAGAAAACTCAACCACTTAGCACTATAGGATTGAGAGAATACTAGTAGGACACCCAATGGTTGCCCAGTCCTCACACACTTCACACTTAGACACAAGTGAAGTGAGTAGCCAAAGGGCTGGATGCTCAGAAGAAAAGAATTATTTATATAATGATTTTAAATGAGAGGGTCCCCTAAACCCCTCTCAAGAAAAATGATTTTAGAAGGGGTCCTCAAGACCCCCCTCAAACTTACAAAGATTTTAGAGGAGGTGGTCCTCGAGACCCCCCCTCAAGTTTACAAAGTTTGTACCAAAAGTTACCATTTCAAAAGATGTTTAGCAGGCTTCCTCGCAGGCTGTGGGCGAGGTGGCTTCGGTCTACGATGACTTTCGAACACCTTACCCCCAGGAATACAACGACGAGCCCTACCCGAAGGACTATAGTCCCCCTACCTTTGAAAAATACTCAGGAAAGGGTGGGAACCCGAAGGAACACATTAAGCGTTTCGTTGAACATTTAGGAGCGCACTGCAATGACAAAAAGCTTAGATTAAGGGAGTTCTCCAAATCCCTGACTGATAAAGCATACACTTGGTACTCACACTTGCCTCCCAATAGTGTCTCTACGTGGGAGGAGATGCATGTATTGTTCATCCGAAAGTTCTTCTTGGCAGAAGATGAGTTCACCCTAACCCAACTTGGCAGGGAGAGTCAAAGGCCAGGAGAAGAGGTAGTGGCCTATATTCGAAGGTTTAGGGAAAGGTCCCTCGATTTAAGGGAAGAAGCTAAGGAAGCCAGGTTACAACAGATCTGTGCTGAGGGATTACTTCCTGAGTATATCTGTCACCTAATCAATGAGACACGCGAGGGAACATTTTCAGCATTCTTAAAATCCGCAAGAAATATCTCTTTGGTGGTGCGACCTAGCCCGGTAGTAGCTCCCATGGTGTTCAGACAGCCGATACAACCCATTGGAGGAAGGTCTCAGGCCCCACGGGTGGGATATATCGAGAGGGAAGATGGGGGAAAGGCCCAGAGGAAGGACAACAAAAGAAAGTTCGGAAGAGATAGAGAAGACCTGCCACCGTTACCTTGTACGGTGGAGGAGGCTGTGAGTTGTTATAACTCAATGGTCCAAGGAGAAACGGTTTATGAACCAAAAGGTGTTCTGGCGGAAGAGCCCGACGCAACAACTAGGGCTGACCCCAATTATTGTCAGGTTCATCGAAAGGTCCAGCATCCAACAGAGAGCTGCTTCACGCTGCGAAGGATCATCGACAAGTACATGAAGGAGCGAACATTGCAAATTCCCCCGCAGAACATTAACAATAACCCACTCCCGGCGCATGGGGCCAATCTGGTAATGGCCTATGATAAGGAAGCAGAATGGGAGGGGGGAAAGGCAACGACGAAGGAGTTCGATGAGGCACTGGAGCATTGCACTAGGGGAATGCCTAACGTAGTTATAGCTTATGATGAAGCAAGTGCTAGGGACGTAGAAGATGCCTATAGTGTGGGGGGTGAGGAAACGGACCTAGTTGTAGAATATAGCGTAGTTTCAAAATCTCCAAAGTTCACTTGGTTCTTCGACCAAGTGGGAATCCCAAAAGAGAGCAGAATGGAGATAACTCAAGCGATCTTAGATATTGCAAGGAGAAATGCAGTCCCCTCGATAAGATGGAGGGGACCCATGGCTAGGCTGGTAAAGAAGTTCCTATCAGAGGTAACGTTCAACGATGCGGATAGAGCTGTAAGGTTCTCCCATAATAGGCCTCTGTATCTAACCTCCAGTGTTAACGGGGTCAGCTTTGCAAGGAATCTTATGGATGGGGGTGCTTCCATCAACATTATGCCAATCAACTCCTTCCACGCGACCAATATTCCTGAAGAAAGGTTGGTTCCCATGCCCTTAGTAATCTCGGGCTACGATAATAAATCTTCCAAATCCATTGGGTATGTAAACGTGGGAATAGTAATGGGAAATCTGAGTTCCCATATCAAGTTCCATGTAATAGAAAGCGCAACTTGCTGTCATTTGTTAATAGGAAGAGTATGGATGCACAACCAAGGATTAGTTCCCTCAACGTACCATCAATGTGCTAAGGCGAATATCAAGGGGACATAAGTGACTATTAGGGCAACTAAGAGGCCTTTCGCTGTTGAAGAAGCACACTTGGTGGATGCAGCCTTTTATACAGAGCTCGAAGAGGATGTACGGGTTCTAACAAGAAGAATGGAGGGAGCATGGGTACCCTCGATTAGAGAAAGAATGGGACCTTTAAATCAGAGTGGCGAAGGGGGGAGGATCGAAGAAACATATCGGGCGGTCCCTCGACCCCAGAACATCTCGAAGCAGCTCAAAGAAAAGATGAGGCCTAGGACAGACCCATGCGACCATGAGGTCCAACAAAAAAGCGTGTTAAGTCATTTTTCAGGGGAAAGAATCGCTGAGGCTTCCAGAGAAAGGAAGAGAAAGGCCGTAGCAACAGCTACCAGCAGGCAATGCAAGAAAATTGTCACTGAAGAGTGAAAAGTGGTGTACCGCTTATAATGGTGTGAACGGGCGGCCAAAAAGACTAACAATGAGGTTGACCCAATATATGAGTGTTTTTTAGTAGATCAACGGGGGCAGTGTATGGTGATAGACAACTCTAACATACAAGAGCTCGTAGAAGATGTCGCCGAAGAACCAGACTACATGACGGACCAACCAAGGCCCCAGGCACAAGAGTTGGAGAAGCTAAACTTGGCAAGAGAAGGAGAAGATCCAAGGCCTATCTTTATCTCGAAAGATCTTGGTAAGGAGAAACGAGAAGCCTTGGTTGACCTGATTCGGGAATTCATAGATGTCTTCGCATGGAAGTACACTGAAATGGAAGGGCTGGATGAGGAAGTGAGCTGCCACAAGTTGAACGTGATGCCTTCGGCTATTTCAGTGAAGCAGGCAACAAGAACTTACAAGCCGGAAATAGATTTAAAGATTAAAGAAGAGGTCCAACGCTTATTGGGAGCAGGATTTATCAAGCCCATACAACATCCCCTCTGGCTATCCAGTATTGTGCCAGTGGGGAAGAAAGACAAAAAACAAATAAGGATCTGCGTGGACTTCAGAGACTTGAATAGGGCTTGCCCCAAGGATGAGTTTCCCTTACCCTCCATCGACGGTTTGATAGATGCCACGTCTGGTCATGAGATGTATATCTTCATGGATGGATATATGGGATACAACCAGATCACCCTCTGACGCAGAGAAAATAAGATTCAGAATGCCGTTGGGCAACTTCATGTACAAGGTAATGCCGTTTGGAATCAAGAATTCCGGGGCTACGTAACAAAGAACAATGATGGACATTTTTCATGACTTCTTCCATAAATTTGTGGAATTCTACGTAGACGACTTGGTCATCAAATCAAAGAAGGAGGAATCCCATCTGAACGACTTAAGGAAGGTGTTTGCTCGGTGCAGGAGGTATAAGTTAAGGATGAACCCGTTAACATGTGTCTTCGGAGTAACAAGTGGTAAGTTCTTAGGCTTCGTTGTTAAGAGACAAGGGGTACAGATGGACCAGGATAAACAGCGGGCCATCTTGGAGATGCCATGTCCAAGAACGGCAAAGGAACTGAAAAGTTTTCTAGGTAAAGTCTCCTACCTTAGGAGATTTGTGCCTGGATTGGCCGAAATAACACACCCACTGATGCAGCTGCTGCGAAGGAACACGAAATTCAGATGGGAAGAGGTTCACCAGAAGTCCCTTATTAGGTTGAAGAAGCTGCTCGTATCACCACAAATCATGGTTCCTCCCCAAGCGGGAGCTCCGTTGCAGCTATACCTTACATCCACCACGAGGTCCGTTAGAGCTCTGCTGGCACAAGAAGTAGACGGGAAAGAATGACCAGTTTACTACCTCAGCAGAATTATACATGGGCCAGAAACTAGATATACTAGCTTAGAAAGGAATTGTTTAGCCTTGGTCTTTGTAGCACAAAAACTTAGGCATTATATGCTGTCTTTTACCATTCATATTGTAACTAGATGCGACCCAATTAGGTATTTACTCGCAAGGACTATATTGATTGGCAGGGCAGCTAGATGGTTCCTTATTCTCTCTGAATATGACTTAAAATGTGTGGTCCCTCGCACAATCAAAATCCAGGAGTATGCCGACCTATTGTCCATCTTCCCTTCAGGAACCTTCGAGCCACCTAGGGAAGACATTCCAGGAGATGATTTGCAGGCCAATTACCTGGATGAAACCGAGGAGGAATGGACGATACAGTTCGATGGATCTTCGGCAGAAAGGAAGGGAGGAGCAGGGATTGTTCTTTCAAAAGGGATGGAAGAGATTTTCCTTTCCAACAAACTAGATTTCCCTTGCTCTAATAACGAGGCAGAATACGAGGCGTTGGTACTAGGGCTTCTAGAGGCTCTTCGGAGGGGAATTCGTTCACTCTGCATTAAGGGTGAGTCGAACTTAGTAATTCAGCAGGTAAATGGAGAATATACGTTGAAACACATGAGCCTGGCGCCCTATAGAATAATCATTCAAAGGCTCCTCAACCAGTTCCATCGGACCAAGATCAAGCGACTTCCCTGAACGATGAACCGCCATCCGGAGGCCTATGCCACTATTACCCGAAAGATGATAATGAAAACTAATGAGACTACAGTTGTGATCCAACGAAAAATAGCTCCTTCAGTAGTACAGTCAATACTACCGATGGAGGAAGAGGTGGGCTGGAGAAGAGATATTAAGAAGCAACTGGAGTCTGGTGAGGGGGTGATGCGGCTAGGAGAGTTGGCCCAATATTTTACATGCCATGGAAATCTCTATTTCAGAAATACAGGAGGATGGTTGTCAAGATGCGTCAGCCCAGAGGAGGCCAAGCAAATATTGAGGAAAACCCATGAGGAGCACTGCGAAATGACTGAGATACCTCTATATAGGAGAATTCAAAGGGAGGGGTATTTCTGGCCTAGAATGAAGCAAGATGCGGCAGAGCTACAACGAAAATGCAACAAGTGTCAGCTATTCTTTGAAGCAGCTGAGTGCCACTTTATTGAAGCTCAAACGGACTGGAGGCAGCCCTACATCGACTTTATTCAGGAGGGGGTTGTCCCAACGGAGAAAATAGATGCAATGGGTCTGAGGCGAAGGGCACCAAGGTTCTACGTCTAGGAGGGGCATCTTTATCGAAAGGGGTACTTTAACAGGCCCTTGCGATGTGTCACGATGGAAGAAGCAGTGGAGGTCCTCAAACAAGCGCACGATCCAGCACATATAGGAGGAGCCAAGCTGTATGGTCAGCTGATGACATTGGGGTATTATTGGCCAACAATGGAGAAAGACTCTGCGGAGTTTGTTCGAAAATGCAAGGCTTGCCAACTTCATGGGAATATGATCCATGCCCCATCGGCAGACTTGCACTCTCTATCAACGCCCTATCCATTTCATACTTGGGCGTTCGACCTAGTAGGGGCAATCCACCCCTCTTCGAGAGGCAAGATATGGATACTAGTAGCAACAGAATGTTTCACAAAATGGGCCAAGGCAATACCACTCAAACGGGCAACGACTGGGGTGGTGAGCAACTTCATCAGAGAATACATCATTTGCCGTTTTAGGATCCCAAAAGTAATTCTCTCGGATAATGGGACCCCCTTCGTCAATTCTGAAGTAACAATGCTCACGTATAAGTACTCCATTGTTCATCACACTTCAACGGTGGCATACCCAAAGGGAAATGGCCAGGCCGAAGCAACTAACAAAACCCTGATTAATATTTTGGCTAAAATGATGGAAGACTTTCCAGGGGCGTGGGATGACAAGATACCAGCTGCCTTGTGGGCCTATTGAACAACCAAGCGAAAACCCACAGGATACACGCCGTTCTCTCTTATTTATGGCGCTGAGTCAATCCTCCTAGTAGAATTGGAAATTCCCTCTGCTCATTACACCTTGAGCAGTAACATGCTCCCTCATAGTAGACATGTACTGCTGGAAGCGTTGGATGAGCACAACGATAACTTGATGCAACACTTTTAAATATATACGAAACAACTCTCCAGGGCATATGACAACTTGGTGAGACTAAGGAAGTTCGTGGAAGGAGACCTCGTATTGAAAGCGGCAGTGAAGCACATCAGGGGACTTCTTCTACCAAAGTTCGCAGCCAACTGGGAGGGACCTTTCGTTGTGAAGGAAGCTCATGACTCAGGATATTGCTTAATTTCGAAGTTGGAAGAAGACAAGCCATTTAAGATTAACAATAAGTGGCTGAAGGTTTATCATGTGTAAACAACCAAGTTTGAACTGATGTTATGACTAGCTATCGTTATAAATATACAAGTTTTGGGTGACATTTATTTTAGCATAACGGAAGAATTGCAGAAATACAAAACTCTATAGCACACAACAACAGTCACAACACGCAAAGGGATTGAAAAGTATATGTTCTTCATTTATAAACAATAGAGCATTACAAAATTTCTTTTGGGAGTTATTTCCCAAGAATTACATAGATAAAATCAGTAAAGGATCTGCATACAAGAAGTAACTAGTCTAAAAGAAAAGATAGATCTGAGGAAGAGAAAAAATCTCCAAGAAGGCCCGAAGAAGCTGCTGTGAAAGACCGTTGGGAGTTAATAGAAACCTCTAGCCTCGTTTGCACTTGTGTACGTTCGATCAGGAGTCTCTCACGCTTCAGTTTGACCAGGCACAAATCTTTTTTGGCATCCTTTACCTCTTGATCCACTACTTCCAAAAGGGGTTCCAATGTGACCAACCTAGCTTCCTCAGCTTCCTGGTCCTCGTGGTGCTTTTGTAACACTTCCCTATGTCCGATCAGTTGCTAGTTCTTCAAAGTCTTCAGATAAGTTATAAGCCAGTCAAAACGGAAATAATCAAGTCCCAACTCCTTCAGAAAACCCAGAAATTGGTTAAGAAGGGATTTGGTAACACTTGTAGTAGGGGTACTGGCAATTTCAGCAACAACAATCGCCATGCCTTACAGTCTGTGACTCATCACATGAATATTGGAGCGCACGCAATCTGGTGTGAAGGTCTCAGGGTGGCGATTCACCAGTTGCTCGATCACCAAGCGATGGTTGACAGGCATTTGAGGAGACTGCCGAAGCACCATTAGGCAGAATGCATGAGGTGCCAGGTCGGGAAGAGGCAGTTCGCACCCAGACTCGCTCTCAGCTGCAACACCAGTCGTAGAACCTTGATCATCATGAATAGAATTTTCTGAAACATCAGGTTCTCGGAAGGGCGAGCCTACAGGTGAGAGAACTGGGGGAGAATTTTCCGGAGCAACCTGAAAAGAAGTAGCCCACATGATGAAATTATGAATAAAAAACTTAACAAGTGTTTTCGTTGTTAAGTCACCGTTATAAGGTGGAGTTTATGGAAAAAATCTTAACAAGCGCTTCCGTTGTTAAGTCACCGTTATAAGGTGGAGTTTATGGAAAAAGCTTAACAAGCGCTTTCGTTGTTAAGTCACCGTTATAAGGTGGAGTTTATGAAAAACTTAACAAGTGTTTTCGTTGTTAAGTCACCGTTATAAGGTGGAGGTTATGAAAAACTTAACAAGTGTTTTCGTTGTTAAGTCACCGTTATAAGGTGGAGTTTATGAAAAAAACTTACCAAGTGTTTTCGTTGTTAAGTCACCGTTATAAGGTGGAGTTTATGAAAAAAAACTTAACAAGTGTTTTCATTGTTAAGTCATCGTTATAAGGTGAAGTTTTAGAAAAAATCTTATGAAAAATCATAAGATGGAGATTATGGAAAATCTTAACAAAAGTTAGCAAGGAAAATATTCCTC
Organism: Sambucus nigra; assembly: GCA_949130495.1. Classification (NCBI taxonomy): domain Eukaryota; kingdom Viridiplantae; phylum Streptophyta; class Magnoliopsida; order Dipsacales; family Adoxaceae; genus Sambucus; species Sambucus nigra. Next base: position 576,951,383 of record OX422209.1, read on the forward strand.
AGTCACAACGGGAGCATATGAGGCAACCACAGGGACATGAACCATTGGGGGAGAGATTACTACCCCAGAAGCCATAACGGGGTCCCTGGACGCAGAAGCCTCCACGCTTGGCAAAACTCTTGGCAAAACTCTATCACCCGTATAGGGTACAAGGGCCAGCATACGGGATTCATCATGCGAAGACACTGAGCCCTCAAACAAAGCCACATCAGGAGGGGGTGTAAACACACCAACCTGGGCCCTCATTGCAGGAGTTGGTGCAAGATCAGGAGAAAACTGTGCACAAAGCCAAGTGTTAGAAAAGAAGAATGGGCACAAAATATATGAAGAAATAGTCCTACGTGTTACTTACCTCAGCTATGATACTAAAAAGAGGAATGACAGCGAGACGTCTCATCAGCGTCGTCGAAAGAAGAACGATTGCCAACAACGAAGATATTTCAACCTAGGGTACCTGAAATATATCAGAATTCAGCAAGCCAAATAAGAAAGGAGTGGGACCGAAAAAACTACAATAAATATACTATAGAGGAAATCATACCTCGGGCTCACTCTCTTGAACAAGAACAACGGGGAGAGGAACCTCAGGTGAGGACTGTAGATCAGTAGGGGCTTGTAGATCAGAAGGGGCCGAGGGTGTTATCTCGGATTATGTTATTTCGGGTGGTGTTACCACTTCAGGCGAGGAATTACCTCCCCCAACGACCTCCCTTACACGTTGACTGCCAGCACGTCAAGAATAGGTAAGCCCCGTCATGGGAGAACGGGGAGGAGTCACATCGGTATGAGGTGCACCGAAGCGTCCCGCCACAAAAAGGCTTACGGGAGGGCTAGAGGGGTCTGGTCTTTCTATTTCAACTCCCTGCACCACAGTTGTCAAAAAAAAGAGAAGGAAACTATATGTATAAGTAAAGACAGTCCTCCTTAAGCAAAAAGGAGATAATAACTAAATCAGGCATACATGCCTTCGATTCAGAAGGAGAACGAGAAGGCACGACCACGGGCAAAGAAGGAGGAGTAACAGAAACAGAAGGGGCAGGAGTGGAATGCACCTCAGGAGTCCGTTTCTTCTGGGACTTGGTGCCCAGAGTCTTCTTCCTTGATCCTGCTGCGCCAGTACTACCCCCTTCAGGAACCCTGGAGCTCTTCCTCCTTCTGGCCGTTGGCTCTGAAGGATCCACCACCACTGTGGGGAAAGCAACGGAGGAAGGGACAACGACTTCATGCCATTGATACTCGGCATTTATTCAGTCTAGTTCTTCTTGGGCCTCCCTCCTTACACGCTCAGCCATCTCAGCAGGCATGGGAGGTGGAACGGAGGCTATGGGAAGAGCCGCCACGGGAGTTTGGGGCTTTTGGGACTTCGACTTGGATGACCCACTCTTGGCCATTTTTTCCCTCTTGGAAGGTGGTGGAGAAGCCCCCTCGTGGGTAGTAGCTGCAGTAGAGGGGGCAGCCTTCTTTGGAACAGTAGGAGTCCTCGGTCTTGGCGTTGCAACTGGGACCATGGGGCAAAGTGGGGGAAGATCGGTAGGAGGTGCTTTGTGGGTTGAACTTAGGGGGAATTCTATCCCAAGCACAGAGTTGCCTTTTAGCCCCAACTCCAGGGAAGAAAATGAAGAAACGGGAGGGTACACCGGCTCTCCCTCAACGAACTTAGCAATTTCAGCTAGTTATTTCGACCAATACTTGGTGGCAAACAAAGGGGTCACATCCCCATATTTAGTAATACTGGGAATGGTGACACGCCCAGCCATTGTTGAACATATCCCCCACACAACAGTCGAAGAAAACAAGGAGCATGCCTCGCCAAAGGAGACTTTGGAGTTTGACGATTGAAACACTGGACGTGGCACCCCCTAGTCAAACCCAAACTGACGGCTGCATCGGTTGGGATTATAATGCTCGCTCGTGTATCCCAACTCGGTGTAGGAGGGACGATATCCAAGAGAAATCAGAAGAACCACGACAAGCGAGGGATCCTCAATGTCGGGGGAGGGGTCCTGTATCACTCTAGCATCTTGATGAAAAAATTCACAAGTGTGAAAGAAGACCTCCTCCTGATAAGGCCTCATGACGAAGCTCTCGAAACGGTCAATCATAGAAATCAACTCCTTTCGGCTTTGTCTCTTATGGTAAATGAAAGACCGAGGAGGCAAAATTGTTTCACCCGAAGGAGGACTGTTGGGCTTGGCCGCTACGACAGGAAAACGGAAGTAGAGAAAGCTGGTCAAAAGAAGGTTGTTCGCAAAATTGGCCAAGTTATAATGACTAATAGAGCGTTCCATGTCAAATAAATCCCTATCCAACCAAGTGTATAGGGATCCCAAGGCAATTGCAGCCAGGGGAAGCTTTATGCCTCGAGCTAAGCGAAGGGTCAGGTTGATAAGGTCTCTTCGGGGCTAGTCGTTGGGCTTGCCCGTCAAAAGGAAATGGGACAGAATTACAAGAATGTAAGCGGGAAGCACCAACGACGTACCTTGACCAGGGGCAGTTGATGAAGAACTGCCTTCACTAGAACTCTTGAAGAAATAATTGATCAAGGGAGAAAAAGTAGCTTTGTTGGAAGAACCGATGCAGCTTCGGCATATGCGATCCAGCTCCAAACGATCTGTAGTCTCTTGAGAATCAAGAGCCTCATCGGTGTAAGGCTCATGGCCTGTTGCATCGAGGCCCAGGAGCTCACACATGTTCTCTAGAGTTATGGTAAACTCACCCCACACAGCTATGAACGTATGAGTATCCACGTTCCATCGAGAGACCAGGATAGGAAGGGTAGCGTTGTTCTTTGATAGAGTAAACTCACCAAACCATCTAGCCCGTTGCAGCCTGATCTTAGTAAGGACATCAGCATAGGAACTCTACATGTGAGAGTTCCAGGCAGCAAAGTGTGCGGGGGATCCCCCGGGTGCTTCGAAATCAATATGGGACCATGGGAAGTCCCCTCGCTCCAAGCGAAATATGAGAGTTCCTTCTGGGGGCAGAAATCCCCACTTAGATAATTCTTCGTCCTCATCACCCAACAGGAGGGCGTCAAACTTGGAGGAAAAACAGACATCCTTACAGGCAACAACAAAGACATCACCCTCCCTAAAAATGGGAGAGCGACGGTAAAACCTCAGCTGTTCCTGGCGAGAAGAACCCAGGGCGGAGGCAGCGGTGGTGGTGGCAGACGGAACACTGGTGGCAGACACGGTGGGGTTTCTTGAAGACTCTATGGCAAACAATGAATCCGTAACAGACAAAGCTTCGAGAAAAAAAGGATTGAGAGCAAGAATGGAGAAGCACGATCACAAGTGGTGGTATAGAAGATGAAGAATAAAGCTCTTGCAACAATGGAGTCTCTCTTTCTCTTTCTAAAAAAGAAGCGCCAGTCTGAAGAAGATAATAACGGAGTAAGAAAAAACAAAGGAGAAGGTTCAAAGTATTTTGAATATGGCTGTTTGAAAATCTCGAGTTTTGGCGTTTAGATTTCCTAACCCTCGCACGTGCACGACCGCCTATAATCATTTCACATGACCACGTGGCATCTTGGGAAGGGCTTTGACAGTTGAGAGGACTGTGCCACCTCATTAATGAAGTGACGTATGGGGAACACTAATCGTTGCCTTCCTATACAAGCTTGAGTTTTGGCGCCAATAAAATTTCTTGTCAGACTTATCCCTTAAAGCCCCAACGAAGAAGATGTCCCAACGGTTCTGCATAAAGGAAAAAGGCCTGAATATTTTCACACAAAGAAAGATCCATCGGTTTGAGACATTTCGTGTAGACATTTCTTGTTCCAACAAATCCCTCCACGAGGGGGAAAATGTAGAGGGGGCTTGAAGGTAATCTTGACATTAGGGACAAATCCACAGTTAGCAACAATGTTTGAGATTATGCAATCGAGGTAGCTCAAGTGTGGCAACTCAGCAAGGTAGCTCGGCGTAGCAGCTCATATTTTAGCTTGTTGTATTAGTCATATTGTATCTTTGTTTATGTTGACAGTAAGCTATAACGGTTGTAATGACGTAACGATAATAATAAAAGAGTTTGTATGAGGTCAAACGGTACTCGCAAGAGACCAGGCTTGGCAGGGCCTGGGAGAGCTTTCATGCTCTATCGGATGACCTCATCGTGGGAACTTTAGAGGGACCTGGTTTGGAGGTTTGAGAAGTAAGGCACCGTTGGGGCTTGTCCCGACCATACAAGATACACCTGGTAAAACACCGAGGGACCCTGGCCGTGGAACCTCAAGCGGAGCAGCTTGGAGTTCCATCGGGCGTTGAGTTATAAACCAAGTAGCCCTCTACTTAATGTCACATCTACTGTAGGTGATGTCACTAGGCAGTTAAACAATGTCAGACCCGCACTTGAGTAAACCTCCGTGGTATTTGGGGCTGTCAGGCAGTTGGTGAGCCACCTCTGCGGCAACAGCCCCCTGACACACAGTGGTTAGGCAAAAGGCATATCTTGGCATTTAATGTTTATGACGTGGAGACAACTAGTGCATCAGGCATTTAATGTTGTGACATAAAGTATGAGGGATGTCTTTTCATAGTTTTAATAACTGAGTTGCCTCGGGGGTGGTGTGGAGGGCTATTTAAGGACCCCAACCACCTTTGAGGAAAGAGAGACTTTTTGAGAATTCAGAAGTTATTGCAAAACCAGAGAGCTTACTCACTCACCATTGTCATTTATTATAAGCTTTTAATACTTGACAGAGATTCTTGAGGGTTTTTGGTGTGTTTCTACTTGCCTATCAAGGTGTGTCTAGGATGTTTACTTCTCTCTCCCTCGAGCTAAGCCACTTCTAAAGTTCATTATTATTCCCTGAGTTATATACGAGAGACTTTTTGAGCCTAAGCTGAGTCTATCTTCATTGGGTCCATGTTTTTATGTTCTGTCATTAATCCAAAGCTTTGGCTAAACTAACTTGTCACTACCATACTCAATAGGGGTTACGTCTCCATATATCATCTAAAGTACCCTCCTTTATTTCATTATTCAAAATTTCATTACGATTACATTAGCATAAGGATCCAAATGACTTCCCTTGTCAAGCCTACTCCTATCTTCCTAAAACAAAAATAAAAAACAAGTCCCATTCACATACCTATTTATACTTCAAAACTTTCAAGCAAAGATAAGAAACCCTGCAGAAATCGGAGTAAAAATTGCCCCACCAAGTACCAAGCAATTAAAGAAAGTGCAATAAAAGCCATGGGTTAATTGGACTGGACTGATATGCTGATAGGAAGGACAGGGGCCATGCTGATCGGCAACCCCCTATTTTGGGAAGATTCCCTTTTTCCTCTTTTGTCAAAATAAAAAAACCCAATAAAAATAATTTTTATCTTAAGAGAATTTTGAATTTCCTTATGCTTTTAATTATCCCATTTTAAAAATAAAATCCCTCTCAAATAAATTTTCAAAATCTTTTTATAGTCTCTGTAGCAAAGTAAAAGGAGCATGCGCATTATTCGCGAAAACATAAATTAATAAAAAAATTAATCTTTATTTGCATATTTTTTCTGTATTACATTGATATCTTGCAGGAAAACTAGAAAAACAACGGGACTCAGCTCGAACCCAATTTTCCTTCTCTCACTCTCACCCAACTCTATCTCTATCTATCTCTCCATTTCTCTCTTTGCCTCTCTTCTTTCTCTCTCTTCTCTCTTTCTAAGAACCTCCCTCCCTACGACGCACCCTTTTCCCCCTGTGGCGAGATGATGTGCCACCACTTCCAGAGCTCGACCCTTCCTCGAATAAGGCAGACGACACCAATCAAGAAGGTGCCGAAATTGCATCCATAAAATGAGAAGTTGATGAAGATATACAATCCGTACTATCCCTCAGCCAAGTGGTGGAGACCCGGATGTGCTACAAAAGAAAATATAAAAGAGTAAATAAGTCAATCATAAGTAAAGGGAGGAAATCAGGAAATTAAAAGACGAAGATGAAAAAATTATATCGCAGGTCAAAGGACCGCTTTCGTCAATCCCAACTCATCCAGTTCATCACATTAGGACGATGAAGCATATGCACCGACCCTCCACCAGCTCGCTGGATGTTGTAACCAGGCAAATGCATCCGCACAAAAGGATCCTCTAAAGACGTCGCCGCCGCTGATGTCGTCGCACCACCCGCTCAGTGGGAGGACCCCACCTACTGACTCGAACCCACGTGAGGAAGAGGCATCACATCATATATACTAGGAGTTATCAACCAGCGCAATAAACAATCCATATAGTCATACATCACATCTGTGTAGATATACAGTGAGTAAGGCTCACCCATCATTGGTGCCACTCGGGAATCCTCTCATTTCTCCCACATTCACCTTATGAACATAGGGGGATTCTCGGTGACACCGCTACCTTGTAATCCATGATCTACTAGACTATCCTCTCCCCAAGGTACCAAGAGTATCCAAACTCCTACGCAAGTAGACGTCTCTTCGGCACATATCCCCCAATCACCCCAGTGTGCTGAATGGACGTCCCCCAAGGATAAAAGGCAACCAGCAAATCCCCAGTAAGAGAAAAAAAGATCAATATCAACTGTAGAAGGGTGTCTACCTACAAAAAAAATATAAATAAAAATATATTTTATTGGAAAAATTGATGAGAAACCCCCAGGGTCCCTCCACCGCGGAAATGACATTCGGGTAGCGCCACCGCAACGGTCACTGCGGAAATGACATTTGAGAAGTACCGCGTAAGGGCCACTGCAGAAGTCTAAGATTTAGAAGGGCTACCGCAAGGGTCACTGCAGAAACGACATTCGAGCAACGCCACCGCAACGGTCACTACGGAAATGACATTTGAGAAGTACCGCGTAAGGGCCACTGCAGAAGTCCAAGATTGAGAAGTTCCACTGCAAGGGTCACTGCAGCAATGACATTCGAGAGGTACCCCGCAAGGTCCACCGCAGAAGTCCAAGATTGAGAAGTGTCACTGCAAGGGTAATGGACACTGCAAGAGTAACTACATCAATGACATTCGAGAGGTGCCCGCAAGGGCCACCGCTGAAGTCCAAGATTGAGAAGTGTCACTGCAAGGGTCACTGCCATAATGACATTCGAGAGGTGCCCTGCAAGGGGCACCGCCGAAGTCCATGATTGAGAAGTGCCACTTCAAGGGTCACTGTCACTGCAAGGGTCACCGCAACAATGACATTCGAGAGGTGTCCCGCAAGGGCCACCGCAGAAGTCCAAGATTGAGAAGTGCCACTGCAAAGGTCACTCCAGCAATGACATTCCAGAGGTTCCCCGCAAGGGCCACCGCAGAAGTTCAAGATTGAGAAGTGCCACTGCAAGGGTCACTGCCACTACAAAAGTCACTGCAGCAATGACATTCGAGAGGTGCCCCGCAAGGGATACCGTAGAAGTTCAAGATTGAGAAGTGCCACTACAAGGGTCACTGCAGCAATGACATTCGAGAGGTTCCCCGTAAGGGCCACCGCAGAAGTCCAAGATTGAGAAGTGCCACTGCAAGGGTCACTGCAGCAATGTCATTCTAGGGGTTCCACCGCAGGGGTCACTGCAGAAATAACGTTTGAGAAGTTCCCCCGAAAGGGTCACTACAGAAATGTTATCCGAGAAGTGCCACCGTAAGGGTGCCGGAAGAAACTCATATTGAGAAGGAACCCACCCAGGGTGGCCAGGATGAGGGAGTGGCTACCACGAGCAACTCATCATCATGAAACGTCATTATTTAAAAGAACAACAGTTTTAACACTTTTCTTTCTTATACAGGTTGCCTAGTTGAGCAACCAGGGCTCAAGCAGGATTTTTGGGATCTCTTGGGAGTTTTGGCTTGGCGGCTGAGGGACAAGGTATGTTGAGAAAACTCAACCACTTAGCACTATAGGATTGAGAGAATACTAGTAGGACACCCAATGGTTGCCCAGTCCTCACACACTTCACACTTAGACACAAGTGAAGTGAGCAACTAAAGGGCTGGATGCTCAGAAGAAAAGAATTGTTTATATAATGATTTTAAATGAGAGGGTCCCCTAAACCCCTCTCAAGAAAAAGGATTTTAGAAGGGGGTCCTCAAGACCCCCCCTCAAACTTACAAAGATTTTATAGGAGGTGGTCCTCGAGACCCCCCCTCAAGTTTACAAAGTTTGTTCCAAAAGTTACCGTTTCAAAAGATGTTTAGCAAATCGGATATTTTGTCTCCAATAGAAGACATATTTGCTTTTGAACTTTTGTTGGCACCAGGGAGCATCTTCTAGAGGGGACAGGAAGAGCTGCCTGTAGGTAGGGATAAATAGTACACTGCAGACTTTGTCCCTCACCAACCCTCTATGTTTTGGCACCAAAAGTGCCAACCTAGCCTTAGTGCCCAAGTATAAATAGGACCCCTGGGTAAGGTCATGGAAGAGGAGAAAAAAACTCAATAGTAAAGTGACTCTGTCAAAATCACACCAGAACCTCTCTAGTATTCTCCCCCTGCTCTCTCTCTAAGTGCTAAGTGCCTTGTTCTTTCAATCCCCACTGACAACCATCACTCTCAGGAGCTCCTCTTGATAAAATTACTATTTTTGCTGTGAAAGTTCATCTTCTTGGAGGAGTGAGTTGAAACTTGAGTTCCATTGTTACCAGAAGAAGAAGTTTTCTTGAGAAGTTGCACCAGAAGACCTTGAAGACCTTGCAGGTAGTGTCCATTGGAGTGGGTCACGCCTCACCCTTTCCAGTTATTCATAGACCCCAGTCTCACTACCCTCCTACATTTGGCGACTCTGCTGGGGAGGTATCCTCACTTCCATGGACAAAGAAGGTTTAATGTTTCTAAGCACCTAGTTTTGAAGACATTCTATCTAGGAATGGAGCTCAAAGATACCAGACCACTCAGGAGCATGTGGTGGTGACCGGAGCTAGAGTGCTTGCTCCTCAGGGAGGGAAGACCAGTTCACCGGCAGCAGCTCTGGCGACAGGTATCAACCTTATGATCATGTTATTTGAGTTTTTGGAACAAAACAATGTAGACATGGAAAATTTGGGCTAAAGCTATGTAACAGTAACAGCGGCCCCCTCTGTAGGGGCAACCACTTATACAATGGTTCCGGTGGAAGTAGGTCCACCACGGAAAGTGGTGACGGAGCAAGTAGTGGTGCCGTCAAGTCCACCAACAGCCAAGGGTATGGGTTTTGAGGAATCACCCTACAAAACTGTTAGTATGGAGGAGGTTAGGAAGTTCCTCTCCTCTTCTCAGAGGAAGGGTCCTCATCGGTGCGATGACTTGCAGGACCCTTACCCACAAGTGCGCATATAGTATTCCCAAGATTGAGGAGAAGATGAGGCGGTTAGAGAAGTGCCAACAGCCATTTGGTATAGTGAGGAACCCACAGTCACAGAGGGACCAAAATGAGAAACTCTCCTCTTCTCAGAGGGAGAGGCACCCACAATCGCAAAGAACCCATACTTCCAAAGTGTACCTCCCCACTAACAGTGGCGCGCGAGGACCCCTCATGAAAAATATTTTTTCGATGAGGAACCCATAGGTTCCAAGGCCTCGACTAGAGAAACACAAACTCACAAGGAACCCATGGATAAGGAACCCTGGGTCTCCCTCGTAGTCAACAAAGAACCCATGGCACCAACAGCTAACGACGAGGGACCCTCGGCAGTGGGTCCCATATTTGAAATCCTAAAAGATGTGAAACTCTAACTGGCAAGGGGGTCGCGATGAACTCACTGGAAAGGGGGTCGCGAGGAACCCTTGGCTAGAAGCACACCCCCATAGTACCATCAGTCGACGACATACCCCCCATCGCCAAGAAGGGAGTGGAAGTGGCGAGCCCTGTAGAAACAAAAAATCATGAAGAAACCATGGGCGAGGAGCCCTGGGTACCTCTCGTCATCAATAAAGTGTCCGTGGTAGTAGCAGCTAACAATGAGGAACCCTTGGCAGTGGGTCCCATGATTTAAGTCTCAAAAGGTGTGAAATATCTAATCCCCAAATCACTAGCACAGGATAAACCCACCAACAAAGTGGGTCAACACCATACTCTCTATAACGCCAACATAGGCGAGACACCCTGGGTCGCGGAACCCTCGACGCGACATGGGGTCGAGATACCCACACTTGAAACCAATTGCAAATTACCCGTTTCCCCAAATACAGCACGATAAGTCGAGGAACCGTCGACAATTCATGGGGTCAAGACACCCCCATCCACCGACATTTAATGGGAAGAGTAACCACTACCCATTCCAGCAGATGTCAATACTCACCTTCCAACATAGTGGGGATCGAGACACCCTCATAGAGAATACCGGGCGCCAATGACATTTTTGGTGAGGAACCCACGGTTATGATTTTTCGCGAGGAACCCGTAGCCAAAGGGGGTCTCACGGATCCTACTTGGAGTATCAACGAGGGGCCCCCAACAATACCCCTCGTCAGCGAGAAGCTAGTGACATCAGAAATCCCAGCCATGGGCACATAACCAACGTGCGAGGAACCCACGATAGAGTCCAAGGTTGAGATACCCACACTTGAAAAAAATTGCAAATTACCTATTTCCCCAAATGCAGCACGATAAGTCGAGGAACCGTTGACAACGCATGGGGTCGAGACACCCCCAGCCACTGACATTTGATGGGGAAAGGAACCACTACCCATTCCAGCAGATGTCGAGACCCCCCTTCCAATATAGTGGGGATCGAGACACCCTCATACAGAATACCAGGCGCCAATGACATTTCTGGTGAGGAACCCACGGGCATGATTTTTTGCGAGGAACCCGTAGCCAAATGGGTTCACGCGGATCCTACTTGGAGTATCAATGAGGGCCCCCCCAACAATACCCCTCATCAGCGAGAAGCTAGTGACATCAGAACTCCCAGCCATGGGCACAGAACCAATGCGCGAAGAACCCACGACAGAGTCCAAGGTCGAGATACCCCAATCCAAACCAACTTATAAATTTTCAGAACCCAAGGACGAGTCGAAATTGGACGAGACCCCCAATTCTACAAATTCACTGGTCGAGACACCCAGTTCCACATTACCGTTGGTCGTGACACCCAAAGTTTTAGAGGAATCAGTTGAGACCCCCATTTCCACACCCATGGGTCGAGATACCCAAGAGAGCTTGGGAACTAGGCGAGACCCCTGCTCTTCAATCGTCGAGACCCTCCTCTCCACAAACAAAATTAGGAGAGACCCTCTCCACAAATAAAATCGGGCGAGACCCCTCTCTCCAACATATATTCCGACAGATAAGGAACACTCGACAAATTCGAAGGTCGAGACACCCATAGCCACCAACAGCTGGCACATCACTCTTAGCCCCTAACGGTCTCGTGGACGAGGTACCCTTGACGAAATCAGTCGTCAAGACACCCTCAGCCAAAACACGAGTCACCAATGACAGTCACGATGAGGAACCCTCGACGATATTTGAGTTTGAGACACCTCCATCTAAAATACTAGCCACTAATGGCTCTTTCGACGAGGGACCCTCGGGTATTGGGACCTCTGGCGAGGAAACACTTACATGCTAAAGACTACCACACATTTCCAGTAAAGAATCATCACAGGTACCAACAACAAGGGTCAAGGAACCCAACAAATATGAACTCTATAGTGACTCTAGGTGAGGAACCCCAATCCAGGGATGCCCAATAGTAACTCCAGATGAGAGGAACCCTCTATAGTTAATGCCTCATGCGTGGAACCCGTATCTATAACCAAGAAGTGCGGGGGACCCTTTGAAATCAAAATGGTATACGAGAAACCCTCAAATGTTGCAACAATAGGCGAGGACCCCTTTGGGGTCGAGGAACCCACCTCATCCAGCGATGTTTGCGAGGAACTTTCGGTCACCAGATCCTCAGACGAGGAACCAAACCCAACCAGGCAAAAAAAAAGGATGAAAAATTTAAAGGGGAAGGCGAGGAACCCACCGCGGAACCCCTAATACTCGAGGAATCCCTCGGGGTCACGATGGGTGGGGAAGAACCCACTGGTTTCAAGTTAAGTGGCGAGGAACCCTTGCTTGTAATGTCCTTGGGTGTGGAACCCCGAAGTCTTAGATCATCAATGCGGGAGGAACCTTCCAGCAAGGGGGGTCGCGAGGAACTTGAGGATAGCAAACCCTCAACAGAAAAAGGGCTTGTGGAACTCATAGAGGATGAGGAACTCGCCAACGAGGTTGTTCGCGAGGAACCCTCATTAATTAGTGAATGCCTCATGGCAATGGTAGCCGACGAAGAACCCTCAAGTATAAAGTCAACGCGCGAGGAACCCTCGACGAAACTCAAAGTCGAGACACCCTTATTTGAAACAAGACACAAATTACCAGACATAAGATCCACTGACGAAAGGTTTGACGAGGAACCCATTACGAGAATCACACGCAAGGAGCTGAGCTGTGTCTCGCTAATAACAACATTGGATTGAAAAATAGCCTCGGGTATAAATCCAACCAGTGAAGAACCTTGGGTATCCCTCGTTGCCAATAAGTAACTCGCGACAACAAACCCTCTAGTTGAAACGCCAACCAGTGAGGGACCCTTGGGCGGGTGAGGAATTGAAACAGTTACAAAGGGCGAGGAACCCTCGCTCATAAATGCCAAATCTGCTGCCGACAAGGGACTCATCAAAATACGAGGGTCTGATGTACCTTCGGATTTAGAACTCATTCCGAGAGTGACGCACGAGGAACCTAAAATGAATGAGGAACCCAAAGAAAATAAGGAACCAAGGTCACGAGGAACCTCCCATCGATAATAGCCCTTGCGAGGAACCCTTAGAGGCATGCACCCTAGACGAGGAACCCATAAGAGAGGAATCCTCCTCAATGGCATGTGGGTGCGAGGGACCCCGAATAAATTCAGTTCCAAGAGTGGGACTTCTAAGTGAGGAATCCCCCCACCATTACAGGCAGTGGCGAGGGACCTATAGAGGCCCTTGCCCCAAAATTCAACCTGTCGTCAACAGACGTCTTCACCACTACAACTGAGAAGGTACTATACCTAACTCCTGCCCAGTTTCATTTTCTTAAAAAATTTGAATAGCCTGCTCTAGCTTTATGAGTACACTTCTTGTAAGAAATATAAAGTCTGACTGCAATGAAGAAAAGTAATACCCATTATTTTTGGCACTAGAAATTTTGTGCATGACTCATTTACCTACATTGTGCGGTGGGTACACCAGATTTATACATTCTTTTCTTAAAAGAAGGGAAGAACCTCTACTAGATTAGAAGAGGGCCCATGATATAAGGAACTTTCCTCATCATACTTGGGGGGATATCCAACCCAAAAGTAAACAAATAGTGAGTAAAGTCCCTAAGACTTGATAGGACCAGCAGGAGGTCATCCTCCTAGTAATAATAATAATAAAAAAAATTCACTACATTTTTTTATTATTCAATATAGAGTTATAGCCTAGAGAACAAGTCCTAACCTCTGTTCTCAAGAAACATTTACTTGACCAGTTTTCAGAAAATAGGGAGAAGTGGGTCTACCCCCCTCTCTAAACTTGTTATTTTTTATAAAACAAAAAGGTTCCTAAGAAAAGTTTGAAACAAGCACCCTTGCAGATGAAGGGAAATTTCCAGTATAAAGAAATAATTATTTCTTTACTTAGGATATATGCGAAATTTTATTCAAAGTTTATGGGAAGGAGAAGGACTAACCCCATCTCCTAGCTACTCCCTAAGAAATGAATGTGCATAACAAAATACCCCATAATCACACGGGGGTGCGCTAAAAAGTACCCCACAGGCACATGGGATTGCGCTAAAATTTTTAACTACCTCAGCTCATATGCAAGTACCCCACAGTTAGAGGGGTAGCTTGAAAATTTTTAACTTGCTCAATTATATGCAAGTACCCCCGCAGCTAGAGGAGCCACTTCCACATTTCAACTTGCTCAGTTATATGCAAGTACCCCGCAGTTAAAGGGGCAGCTTCAAGTTTTAAACTTGCTCAGCTATATGCAAGTACCCCGCAGCTAGAGGAGCCACTTCCAAATTTCATCTTGCCCAGTTATATGCAAGTACCCCGTAGTTAAAGGGGCAGCTTCAAAATTTAAACTTGCTCAACTATATGCAAGTACCCCGCAGTTAGAGGGGCAGCGTTCAAATTTTAACTTTCTCAGCTATATGCAAGTACACCGTAGTTAGAAGGGCAACTTCAAAATTTTAATTTGCTCATCTCATATGCAAATACCCCACAGTTAGAAGCGGGAAGTTCAATCTTGAGGTTCTCACATAAAAAAGAGAAACTCAAAGTATTGAGCAAGTGAAATTATACATATAAGGTACAACAGTTTAGTATCTAAGGCTCCAAGGGCATATGAGCGCTCACAGTCTTGAGCAACTGCCAAGTATAAATATAAGGTGCGACAGTTTAGCACCTAAGGATCCAAGGGCACCGGAGCGCTCACAGTCTTGAGCAAGTGCTAAATATAAATATAAGGTGCGCCAGTTGAGCACCTGTGGCTCCAAGGGCATCGGAGCGCTCACATTCTTGAGCAAGTGCCAAGAATAAATGTAAGGTGCTCCAGATGAGCACCTAAGGCTCCTACGGCACAGGAGTGCTCACAGTCTTGAGCAAGTGTCAAGTATAAATATAAGGTGCGACAGTTCAGCACATAAGGCTCCAAGGGCACCGAAGTGCTCACAGTCTTGAGCAAGTGCCAAATATAAATATAAGATGCACCAGTTGAGTACCTGTGACTCCAAGGGCATCGGAGCGCTCACAGTCTTGAGTAAGTGCCTAGTATAAACGTAAGGTGCTCCAGATGAGCACCTAAGCTTCCTAGGGCACCGGAGCGCTCACAGTCTTGAGCAAGTGTCAAGGATAAATATAAGGTGAAACAGTTTAGCACCCAAGCCTCCGAGGGCCCCGGAGCGCTAACAGTTTTGAGCAACTGCCAAGTATAAATAAAAGGTACGACAATTTCGTGCACAAGTCTCTCGACATTGTAAGACACTTATGCATGAGGGGGATAATATTGAGAAGTCCTCAAGAAAGTGGACAAATAATAAAATAGCTTGGAGTGTGGGGATCCACTTGGAGTGGCTCCACCTTCCCAAGATTGTAAGTTTGACAAGAAAATAGCCTAGGGCGAGGGGATCCACCTTGAGTGACCCCTCTTCCCAAACTTGATGATAATGAAAAGAACTCAGGGCGAGGGGCTCACCGCGAGCAACCCCTCTACCGAAGATGAAAAGCCATAGAAGAAGGCCAAGGTTGAGGGGCCCACCGCGAGCAATCCCTCCGCGTAAGATGAAAGGCCAATAGCGAGGGGCTCACCGCGAGTAACCCCTCCGCCCAAGATGAAGGGCTATAGAATAAGGCCAAGGACGAGGGGCTTATCGTGAGTAACTCCTCCGTCTAAGATAGAAGGCCATAGAAGAAGGCCAAAACCGAGGGGCCCACCGCGAGTAACCCCTCCGCCCAAGATGAAAGGCCACAAAAGAAGGCCAAGGGCAAGGGGCTCACCGCGAGTAACCCCTCCGCCCAAGATAGAAGGCCACAGAAGAAGGCCAAGGGTGAGGGTCCCATCATGAGTAACCCCTCCACCCAAGATGAAAGGCCACAAAAGAAGGCCAAGGGCGAGGGGCTCACCGTGAGTAACCCCTCCGCCCAAGATAGAAGGCCATAAAAGAAGGCCAAGGGTGAGGGGCACACCGCGAGTAACCCCTTCGCCTAAGATGAAAGGCTACAAAAGAAGGCCAAGGGCGAGGGGCTCATCGCGAGTAACCCTTCCGCCCAAGATAGAAGGCCACAGAAGAAGTCCAAGGGCGAGGGGACCATCGCGAGTAACCCCTCCACCCAAGATGAAAGGCCACAGAAGAAGGTCAAGAGCGAGGGGTTCATCGCGAGTAACCCCTACACCCAAGATGAAGGGCCATAGACGAAGGCCGAGGGCGAGGGACTCAACGTGAGTAACCCCTCCGCCCAAGATAGAAGGCCACAGAGGAAGGCCAAGGGCGAGGGGCTCACTGTGAGTAACCCCTCCGCCTAAGAGGAAAATCCAACAGAAGAAGGCCAAGGGCGAGGGGCTCACTATGATTAACCCTTACACCCAAGATGAAAGGCCATAGAAGGAGGCTAAGGGCGAGGGGCTCACCGCGAGTAACCCTCCACCTAAGATAGAAGGCCATAGAAGAAGGCCAAGGTAGAGGGGCTCACTTTGAGCAACCCCTCTACCCAAGATAGAAGGCCACATCAAAAAAGGGCAAGGGCAAGGGGCTCACCATGAGAAACCCCTTTAAACAAAGTATAAGGCCATAAAAGAAGGCTAAAAATGAGGGGCTCACCACGAGTAACCCCCCCGACCAAGTTCATACACTGATAACGAGGTCCACTATAAGTGGCCTCATTTATAAAACTTGGGATGAAGTGACATAACATTTAATGACCCTAAGAGGAATGATGAAGAAACCCCAGGGTCCCTAGAAAAAAAACTGAATCTATGGCGTACAAAGCCTTTTGGTCTACCCAACACAAAAGACTTTACACGAGGGGCTAATGTAGAAGGGTGTTTACCTACATAAAAAATATAAATAAAAATATTTTTTATTGGAAATATTGAGAAGAAACCCCTAGGGTCCCTCCACCGCAGAAATGACATTTGGGCAACGCCACCGCAACGGTCACTGCGGAAATGACATTTGAGAAGCATTGCGTAAGGGCCACTGCAGAAGTCTAAGATTTAGAAGGCCCGTCGCAAGGGTCACTGCAAAAATGACATTCGGGCAGCGCCACCGCAACGGTCACTGTGGAAATGGCATTTGAGAAGTACCGCGTAAGGGCCACTGCAGAATTCCAAGATTGAGAAGTGCCACTGCAAGGGTCACTGCAGCAATGACATTCGAGAGATTCCCCGCAAGGGCCACCGCAGAAGTCTAAGATTGAGAAGTGTCACTGCAAGGGTCACCGCCACTGCAAAAGTCACTACAGCAATGACATTCGATAGGTGCCCGCAAGGGCCACCGCAGAAGTCCAAGATTGAGAAGTGTCACTACAAAGGTCACGGCAAGGGTCACTTCCACTGCAAGGGTCACTGCAGCAATGACATTCGAGAGGTGCCCCGTAAGGGCCATCGCCGAAGTCCAAGATTGAGAAGTGCCACTGCAAGAGTCACTGTTACTGCAAGGGTCACCATAGCAATGACATTCCAGAGGTGTCTCGCAAGGGCCACCGCAGAAGTCCAAGATTGAGAAGTGCCACTGCAAAGGTCACTGCCACTGCAAAGATCACTACAGTAATGACATTTGAGAGGTGCCCCGCAAGGGCCACTGCAGAAGTCCAAGATTGAGAAGTGCCACTACAAGGGTAACTGCCACTGCAAAAGTCACTGCAGCAATGACATTCGAGAGGTTCCCCGTAAGGGACATCGCAGAAGTTCAAGATTGAGAAGTGCCACTGCAAGGGTTACTGCCACTGGAAGGATCACTGCAGCAATGACATTCGAGAGGTACCCTGCAAGGGCCACCGCAGAAGTCCAAGATTGAGAAGTGCCACTGCAAGGGTCACTACAGCAATGTCATTCAAGGGATGCCGTCGCAGGGGTCATTACAAAAATAATGTTTGAGAAGTTACCCCCAAAGGGTCACTGCAGAAATGTTATCCGAGAAGTTCCACCGTAAGGGTTTCGACAGAAGCTCATATTGAGAAGGAACCCACCCAGGGTGGCCAGGATGAGGGAGTGGCTACCACGAGTAACTCCTAATCATGAAACATCATTCTTTAAAAGAACAACCATATTAACACTTTTCTTTCTTGTACAGGTTGCCTAGTTAAGCAAGCAGGGCTCAAGCAGGCTAGTTGGGATCTCTTGGGAGTTTTGGCTTGGCGGCAGAGGGACAAGGTATGTTGAGCAAGCTCAACCACTTAGCACTATAGGATTGAGAGAATACTAGTAGGAGACCCTATGGTCGCCCAGTCCTCACATACTTCACACTTAGTCACAAGTGAAGTGAGCAGCTAAAGGAATGGATGCTCATAAGAAAAGAACTGTTTATAAAATGATTTTAAATGAGAGGGTCCCCTAAACCCCTCTCAAGAAAAAGGATTTTAGAAGGGGGTCCTCAAGACCCCCCTCAAACTTACAAAGATTTTAGAGGAGGTGGTCCTCGAGACTCCCCCTCAAGTTTACAAAGTTTGTTCCAAAAGTTACCGTTTCAAAAGATGTTTAGCAAATCAGATATTTTGTCTCCAATAGAAGACATATTTTCTTTTGAACTTTTGTTGGCACCAGGGAGCATCTTCCAGAGGGGACAAGAAGAGCTGCCTGCAGGTAGGGACAAATAGTACACTGTAGAATTTGTCCCTAACCAACCCTCTAAGTTTTGGCGCCAAAAGTGCCAACCCAGCCTTAGTGCCCAAGTATAAATAGGACCCCTGGGTAAGGTCATGGAAGAGGAGAAAAAAACTCAATAGCAAAGTGACTCTGTCAAAATCACACCAGAACCTCTCTAGTATTCTCTCCCCGCTCTCTCTCTAAGTTCTAAGTGCCTTGTTCTTTCACTCCCCACTGACAGCCATCACTCTCAGGAGCTCCTCTTAAGAAAATTACTATTTTTGCTGTGAAAGTTCATCTTCTTGCAGGAGTGAGTTGAAGCTTGAGTTCCATTGTTACCAGAAGGAGAAGTTTTCTTGAGAAGTTGCACCAGAAGACCTTGAAGACCTTGTAGGCAGTGTCCATTGGAGTGGGTCACGCCTCACCCTTTCCAGTTATTCATAGACCCCAGTCTCACTACCCTCCTACATCAACAAAAAGATCATCAAGGGAAAGACATTATCAAGATAAAGGAGGATTTACCTGCTCGCTCGTCAGGCCATTCAAGACCTGATGCATCACCTCCAGAGAGAGAGACTTCTTCGACTGTCGGTTGGACCTACACCACCGGCAGAAGTACCCAACATAGTCATCCTTTAAAGATATCAATTGGGTGTTTAACACAATCACCTCATAAAACCATGTCTGCAAAGGACAAAGGACGACATTTAAGAAATCAAGAATAAAACTCATGAAGGAAAATGCGAATGCATAAAAGGAAAAATACAAAAAATAAAAAGAATACCACCAGAAGATACGTGGCTCTAGTAAAAGACTATCGGCAGCACCGACTGAATGCATCAAGAGCATAATAAATGGTCTCAAAAGTTAAGCTCCCCCAGTCATGAAGATGGATGTCCGAGAACACCCTAAAAAAAGAAAAAAACCACAAGTGCACGACGTCGCCACTCGTCACCACCAGAAAACCTCCCAACACCAACATAATGAACAGGCGGGCCATCTGACGTACCTTCTACCCCTCGCTATCAATGATCCTCCTCCTCCTCCTCCTCAAAAACAACTCCCTCAACAAAGAAAAACAGAGAGAGTCCCCATAAACCACCCACTCCACATCACCCAACGTCCCCGTCACCCCTTCCAGTGTCACCATCAACATCCTGTTCACCTCAATCTGAGAACCATCGCAGTCCATCCCCAACAGCTGCTAAAAATCAATAGGAGTCACCGTCATCTCCTCGAAGCCAAGATGGAAGGTGTGGGTAGTGTCCCACCACCTCTCCCCCAAAGCACACAGAACAACCGTAGAACGGGGCATCTCATCTAGAGCAGACGCCAGTCTCCCAAATCCCTCTGATGACACCATCCAGTGCACCACAGATGGTAAGTGCTCCTAAAAATCCTTAATCCTCATCCTCCCTAGGGATTGTAGAGTCGATATGGAGATGTTGGACTGTCGAAGGAACAAACAAAACCATTAACAAACTTAAGAAATAAAGCAATATTGTTAAGAAAAAAAAGGATAAGAATACCAAAGGTCACTTAGTACTTATATAGCCGTCATGGTTCACCACCCTAGAATAACGATGACACGAGGGCTCATATAGAAGAATCCAATCATTCACCTCCAGCTCGAATGTGTCAAATGAGTTCTCGTTGTCCTGTGAAAGGGGCACCCTTTCCCTCCAATCCAACCATGCCCAATCTTCGGCATTAAACCATGTCATGTGAGTAGCGCTGGTTGAGAACTTAACCATCTCTTGACTTTGGATCATCAAAACGATTTGCAAAAGGTAATTACAGAAGAAGGCAAGTCAAAAAGCTATGAAAAATGAGGAGAACCCTCCCCCTTTTTATAGGAGGCTAAGGGTCATGCTAATCGACATCTCCCTATCACCACCGATTGGCACCCGTCCATCTATGCCGGTCGGCAACCCCTTTAAAATTTCATACAAAATTCCAAAAAAATACCAAAAAAAAAATCCCCGAAAAATTCCTAAAATTACCAAATTAATTTTAGAACCTTTTCACTAAGAAAAACTTCTTTTTACAACCCCAGTGGAATTCTAGAAAATAATTCTCCCCAGTACCACCTCTAGAGGACACTCCAAAATTCCAAAAATTCCCAAGCTAAAAATCCTTGTATCATTACCTCTTACCCAGCGAAACCTAAAATCGAATGCTTTTGCAAATCCCTAGAGAAAGATCACACATCCCCAGTGGAGTCCCCAAACATTCCAAAGGAAAAATAAGCCCACATAATTAGCTTTGAACCGCAGATTTGGCTTGGACCCGCAAAATTGGTCGCTTCTACTTAAGCCCGTAGAATTGGCTTTCACTTACAGAATTGGTCACCCCTATTAAGCCCATATAATTGGCTTCGACACTCAAAATTGGTCGCTTCTACTTAAGGTCGTAGAATTTGTCACCCCAAATAAGCCCTTAGAATTGGCTTTGACCCACATAATTGGTCACTTATATATAAGCCTGCAGAATTGGACTTGACCCACATAATTTGTCACCCCTATCATAAGACCTCAGAATTTGCTTCGACCATCAGAATTGGTCACCCCTATCTTAAGCCCTGAGAATTGTCTTTTACCTGAAGAATTGGTCACTCCAAAAAAGCCCGCATAATTGGCTTTGACCCGCAGAATTGGTCACCCCAAATAAGCCCTTAGAATCGACTTCGACCGCAGAATTGGCCACTTCAACTTAAGCCCTCAGAATTGGCTTTGACCCACAGAATTGGTCACCCCAAATAAGGCCGCATAATTGGGTTCGACCCTTAGAATTATTTGCTTCGACTTATGCTCGGAGAATTAGCTTTTACCCGCAAAAATTATCACCCCTATCTGAAGCCCTCATAATTGGCTTCGACCCTTAGAATTAGTCGCTTCTACTTAAGCCCGTAAAATTGGCTTTGACTCACAAAATTGGTCACCCCAAATAAGCCCGCATAATTGGCTTTGACCCGCAAAATTGGTCAGTTCTACTTAAGCCCGCAGAATTGGCTTTGACGCAAATAATTGGTCACCCATATCTTAAGACCTCATTATTGGCTTTGACCCTCATAATTGGTCGCTTCTACTTAAGCCCACAGAATTGGCTTCGACCCGCATAATTAGTTTCTATAATTTAAATCCTCATAACTAACCCCGGACTGCAGAATTGGTCGCCTCCCAACTCATCACCTCCTTTTGGTCCACAGAATCGGTCACCCCAACATCATCTTAGGTCCTTAGCATTGACCTCGACCATGTTAATCGGTTGTCCTCATCTCTTAGGTCCATAAAATTGACCTCTATCATGTGGTGTCTATTCGACGACTATCACTTGTTAAAATTTCACCCATTAAGGAAATATGTAGACACCAAATTCTAGGACCCCCCTAAGTCTCTCCTCAGGTCCCTAGAACCTACCAATCTAACTGTTAACCCTAGGTTACACTCTGAGTACCAATATAGATCCCATCGAGCACCCCTGGGCATCGTTTGACTTCAGTCAACTCTATCATCAAAGTGAAAGATCTTTGAATCTTTGAAGGTCTCTAACTACCCTTTCCAACAGTCTGCCTCGTGCATAAATCAGCATAATGGTTCGGACGAACAAACCATTTTACTATCAAAAATTGATCTAGAGGCCACCAGGCACTCCCGGTCCCCTAATTGACCCAAATTAACTTCATCGTCAGAGAAAAATCTCCTCATATCTTCAAAGGGAACTGAATCCCCTTTCCAACGGTCTGCCCCGTGCATAAAATGACATCATCGTTCAAACAAATGATCAGTTTTCCTTCAAAAATTGATCCAAAAGTCACCAGGCGCTCCCAGGATCAGTTTGACCAAAGTTAACTCTTCAGATCGAAGGAGACTGAGTGAATCTTCGAAGGTCACTGAATTCACTTTCCAATGGTCCACCCCATACGCGATTCTAACCTATGGTACGAACTAACAATCCGTTTTACTTCGAGAGGTTCCCGAGAGCTTCTGAGCCGGCCCCAATTGACCAAGGTCAACCTTCAGAACTGAGCAAAACTCTTTGGAATGTCAAAGTAAATATCCTAACCTTACCAAGCGGATGAACGATCCATTTCCGTCTGACAATCTCTTGGCCAAAAGCCCAACGTGATCTTTCAAGCCACATTAGACCCAACATCAACTCCCCGACTCATGAGAGGTCCAAAGGACTCTTGAAGGTCTATGAAGTACGTTTCTAATAGTATTCCCCGTGCACTATTCGAATCAATATTTTGTCTTCTACGATCATTTTTCCAAAAAAATCTGCACAAGACTACCAAGTGGGAGGTCCAGATCCCTACCTATCAGCATAGTGTCTAGGATCACATGTCGATAGGCACCCCCTAGGGTAGGACGATCGACACCCCCTAATCCTATAAATATAATCCATGACCTCACTCCATGAAGAGGAAAATAGATCCATCAACATCAAGGGTCTTAGCAACATTTCCTCGAAATCAATGAAGTCCCTCATGTGAAGTTCCATCCAAGCTTACATTCCCATACTTTTCATAACCAGTATGGAAAATATATTTCTCTCTCATCAACACTCAATGGAGTTCATCCAATATCAAAGGTCAATATTCAAAGAAGGTCCAACTCCTTCCCTCGCTCTTTAAATTCCTTATTCTTGAATAATAAACTTTGGATTCATAATTTAGTTCTTACTTAAGTTTGTACACATTAATATCTACAATTTTATTAGTATATTTCACATACCTTATTTTCTACAAAAATCCCCAAAAAATAAATAAAAGAGGGTTACACCCGTAAATTCTGAATTGAATTATCCATCGCACTTTTTCCAAAACCGAAAAAATGCATTTTGTACACATACACATATAATAAAATTCCCTTCGAATCTATAGGATAAGCCCCATCCCTATGCTACATTCAAAATATGTGGACTTTGGTGCCTTTATAGGCTACGTAGGTGTCTCGAATTAAAATTCGTGACTCGAGTCCAATTTTCCAATTTTCTCAATTTCCCGAATTCCCTAATTCCCTAAAACCTTCCACTTTCAGATATATATATATATATATAGACACACACACACACACACACACACACTAGCGAAATGCCCGGGCCTGAAGGAATGACGAAAATTTCCAAAATAAATAATCGCGAAACAACAAAAATTTCGAAAGTAGATAGTCGTAAAATGACGAAAAATTCAAAAGTACATAATCGTGAAATGACAAAATTTTCAAATAATGGAACGCATGTAATTTTGAAAAGTATCAAGTCGTGTATAACATAAGTAATAAATGTTTTATATATTATAAGTATAGATTTTCAAAGTGTTGAATCGTCTAAATTTAAGTCATAAAATTTCTTTCACAATACAAATGTGTAAATAATTTTAAAAAATGGGAAGAGTTCCATTTGTTTGTTGGACTATCCACCCTGTTTACGAAATAAATAATTAATACAACAAAACAAATAGTCCATTTTGGACCTCGTATAAGCAACATAATCCAAATATACTCAATTACATAGAACTCAAATAAACCAAAATTTTATAGCATCTAAATCCAAATATATGTTTTACATCAAATATTTCATAAATTTGGCTAGGAGAGGCTAAAAAAATCGTGGTCCTGACACCACGTTAAAAAATCCTATATAATTAGTAAAGTCTTGTACATCAAACATCCAAGGAGACAAGCCACTACAGATGAACTGCAATGAGAGGATAAAGAAATTGAAAAAATATTGAATCATGTGAGATCGAAAATAAAATACAAGGATGATTTGTAACTTATCCCTTACATTAAGACTTAAGTAGTACCTTACATTAGAAAGGTATCTCAAATTTTTTAAAAATGGGGAATAACATAAAAAGTTGGGGGGGGGGGGATAAAATAAAAATACAGAGTAAAAATTGGAATGATGGTGGAGTTTTAATCAAAATTAAAGTAAGAAACGTTGAAAAATGGGACAGTAAACGCACCTCGAATTTGACAGATTTTCATGAAAGAAAATGAGACTCCATGCATATCCATTTGCCATCCTTATTATGTTACATGGGCTTCACTACATGAGGTTTATTGCTAATTATAGGAACCGTTCCTTCAATTAAATGAAAATGAAAAAAGTAATTAGAGTAAAAACAAAGGAAATAAGGTGAAAACAAACAATTTTCGTAAATTTATATTCATGCTCGTGGATGTGGCACTGAAAACACTAAAGATCAAACCTACTTCTCGCCTCTAAGAAAAAATAAACGACATGTCGTAATAATATGATGACAAAAAAGTTGAATATCGCTTATTCAACATAATTATGTAAAAATAAAATATAGGGAGATTTTGGGGAGAATTGTGCCTCAAACACCCACAAATAATTAAAAAATGTAATTAATTAAAAAAATTATAAACTACATAGAATGGGTTATTCATTCATATTATATCTACGATACAAAACTTCGAATATGTATAAATTAAATATATATTATTTCCACACTTTTAAGTTCCAAAACAGTGAGCACCAAAATAGATTTTGACTCCAAACTTGAGGACTTAAATTGGTGTCCCAAAATTAAAAAAACACAGTTATCTAACCCCTATACCTGCTGCCCCAAACCCACGGCCTCCCTACCTGCTAACACAATGAAAATAGACAAACCCACACTTGTACCTGCTACACACTCCTTACCCCATATCGTTTTCCCAAATCGCACAATACCCTACTGCTCTCCGACCTCATAGCACCATCTCCACTCACCACACCTGCTTCCATTTACCATATGCAACCCCAACCCTTTACACACGCACACCATAGCCTATCCCTCTCCCTTAACCGCTGTCACCCACATAAACCCTCCCAAATCAACCACAAACTACACACCCTACTGTTATAATACCGTTACCCAACTCCAAACATGACACACCCAATTCCAAAACCCATACCCCCTAACCCCGTTGATACCCCACTCACCAACACATGCCTTTCCCCTCCCCCCTACCAGTTACCCTCTCTCCCTACCTAATAATTATCTTCACTCAGTATCTTAGTAAATTTCTCATCTGGTCAGGTATATGGCCTAAGTTTTCTACCAATAAAATTTCCATTTTCATTTGGAGAGTTCAAAATGTTATCCCTGTGATCGAGAAATACAAAGAGTACGAATTAAAATTGTTCCAAAATGTAGATGTTGTTCTTGTGATATTGAGACCATCAATCACACATTTTTTATGGTCATTGTGATACCACTATTTGGATCCACTTCTAAAAAAAATTTGGCATCGCCAACCACTTACACTTTAACAAAGAGAAATTACCTCCACAACGTTGATGAATATTGTAGGAATGGGAGAAATATGGTATATCAGAGAGATCGTGAGATCTCGGTGACACCAAAAATCGAAAGAATGACTCATAGGGAGTGTGTATGAAGGGAAAATATAATGGATTTGGGGGAAATAATGACTTTTCTATTGCACAATTGCAAACATGAACATTTTGAAAGAAGACCAAAAGCTGAAACAAAATAACTACCAAATGAAAAACACGTTTTTAAGAACATGATAAATTACAAAATTGAAATCCTATCAACAAAATTAAAACTTTAATAATAAGTAGTTGCAATGGATGAAGAAATTGAATCCTATAATGTCTCGTATTTAGTGTTCTAGAAGCCTTTTTCTTCCAAGACATCAAATACTACTATTAGTTAGTTGTTGAATCACCAAACAGACACAAAAAACCACCAGTCAGATCATTTTTCGGCCAACTTTGAGGCTAAAACCACCAGTTGAAGCCAAGAAGGCCCTCAGCCCTCGAAACCTATTGTCCGACAGATATGAGTCATTCCGACAGCATTTCTTATTTGAACGACACTGGATGGTAAAGTTATGAAGTCTTCTAGCGATGAATTTCCTCTTTTGGCAGAAATGACCACTCACGGGATTCATTTTCGGCACCCGGTGCCCCTAACCGGTGGCAATCTTCGGTCGACAGTATTCTGATGTCTCTATTGGAGCCTAAGGTGGAGGGGTGAGAAGAGTGGCTGCTAGGGTTTTAGTAGTCTAGAATCTTTTGCTCATTATTAATAAAGACTAATGCAATCCAGTATTCCATATTTGCAACTAAGTTAGAAAAATAAAATATATTTTATCAAGTTTGTTTCTCTTACGAACCACCACTATTATTAAACACCACTATCTACCTTGATCTAAGATAATGCTTCACAACTCAAATAAATTAATTATATCCTTAAAGGAATAATTTAGTAACGATGGTCTTGAACATAAACTCAAATTATACGGTGCTACAAATGTCAATATATGCAGTAAATTAAGTTTTTACAATTTGGGGTTTTTAAATTCTCTTCCAATTTCATTCAATCTACCAATCAACTATCTGACCCAAAACTCAATTTCCCAAGCCCTTTAACCCAAAAACCCACTTTAGCCCTACCCCGACCACTATCCAAGACAAAATAATCAAATTCACCCCTCACACAACTTATCCTTGAACAAAAATGTTGTTACTTTGCTTCCAAATTACCGAAGAAAAACATAACCCATAGATCACTATAACACCCCCAAACGCAGTTGCATACCAATCTTTGCTTCATTTATGCAGTTGCATACGTGTATTGCAAGCATTGTGCAAATCAAACAATTTTATTCTTCAATCAGCTATTTTTGGGTTTCAAAACTCTAAAAGTCTAGAAAATTGAAGCAAAAAACAGGAAAAATGAAAAAAAATAGGTTTTACCTAGAAATATTCAAAGCACGTAAGTTATCATCCTTAATCAATCAAGCAGTGTTTGTCATGCATACCTCAATCAACTAAATGTTCACAACTGTTTTCATGCAAGAAATACGTACAATGCCAAGCATATATTGGAGACGAAGAGGTGATGCAATTGTTAAATATCCTGATAATAAATATATAAAATATTTATGTATCTTGCGTTAAATACGTGATAATTACTTTGAAAAATGTAACATGAATAACATTTTATTTTTCTCCCGGAAGATTTTTTCTAGATTTAAACTGTGATTCGTATATTAAAGTAAGAATTATATATACAGGATTTTATATACTAAAGTGAAAATGGTATTTTAAACCAGTGAAAGTTTCGGAATGTGAACGGTATATATATATAATCGATGATTATATTAATTAAAGATTATGTGATAGCTTATGGTATAACTTATATTATATCATGCCGAGTAAGTGATAGTTATGAGAATTCAGAGGACGTGTGAAAGAGATTAGTTAGGCAGGGTAAATTAACTAGGTTGTTTAAAAATGTATACAAGAGGTATGCACTATTTATAGGAGGGGTGAGGTGTATCTCATGGGAGTGCGATACCAGTTTAAATATGAGATATTTCATATTTTAAATATATAGCATTTGATGCACTTGCTAAATATTTTTAAAACTCGGGCTTTGACCCGTTTCTCTATCTTGCCCTCCCTCTTGCTATATATATATATATATATATATATATATATATATTTAGATGTCTAGTCACAAAGACACCTGGATGATGATTCTATCGAGTCAAACGTTGCTGCAGCAGCTGTGGATGCATGCAGGATTATTTTAGATGCCTCTATCCTTGTGATCTAGATAGGAGGTATTGTAGAAACATTCGGGCTGATGGACCAACTGTATTCATTTATTCTTTTACCACATTTTAGTTTGTGACACTACGATTTGGTTGTATTATATATTGTACCGAGAGTTTGGTTATCTTATTTCATTTCAGTTCTGTGTATATAAACTGTTGTGATTGTTTTCCTTATGGTTGGTTTGGTTAAAAAGGTTTGTTAAATAAAATTTTGAAACAAGGCCTAATAGGTTGTTAGTAATATATTGATTTTTGACAGTGAAACTGAGAATGAACCATATGAGATTCATGTTTTAATATGGTATAATATTGATCACCCGGTGTTTTATTTGGTGGGGTGTCACACCCACCAGATTATATCCCTAGGTACTCTATCATAAGCATTTTCTAAGTCTATAAAGAACATATATAAATTTTTATTCTTATATCCACATTTTTCTATTAACTATATTAATAAGTAAATAGCTTCCGTGGATGATCGTCCTAGCATAAATCCAAATTGATTGATCGAAATAGTTGACTTGTTTCTTAATCTTTGTTTAATAACATTTTCCCATAATTTCATAGTGTAATTCATCAGTTTGATTTCACTATGATTACCGTAGTTTTGTATATCCCTTTTATTTTTACATTAAAGTATTATGATGCTTTTCCCCCACTCATCTGGCATGTTTCCTTCTCTTGAAATTTTATTAAATAAACCTATTAATAATTTTACCCATATACTTCTAAGGGTCCTCCATATCTCTATGGGTATTTTATTCAGGCCAACTTCTTTATTCTTTCTCATTTTTCTTATTAATATATCTACTTTTTTTTAGTAATCGGAGATACCATTCCTATATTCGATTCAATGTTCACGACATCTTTTTTGGGATATTCTTCATTCAATAATCCTTGAAAATACTCTTCCCATCTATCTAGAATTTCTTTTGCATTAACTAATATATTTTGATTTATGTATTTCATATACTTAATTGGACCCATATTCCTTGTCAATCTATCTCTATCATTTTGCCAATTTATATATTTTGTTTTCATTTTCCTTGGTACCTAATTTATTATAAAGACTATCTAATGAGTTTTGTTGCTCATTTCTAATAATATTTTTTACTTAACTTTTTACCTTGTTATATTTTTCTAAATCTTCTTGATTTTTACTCTTTTGCCACTATTTAAAACTTACTCGTTTCGTTTGCACTTACTCATATCAAATCTCTTTTTCTAATAAATCTTTTTCCTTTAGTCTCACCTATTATTTGCTTACCTATTTTCTCGATATGATTCTTTGTTCTAAACCAAATGTTGTTAACATTGTCGTCCCAATTCCACTTCATGTTTAACAGGAACTTCTACCTAAATTCTATCTCTTTGCATCCTTTTAAAACTTTTCATTTTATATTTTGATAACCTGTTTTCTCTTTTCGGTACTTAAATCATTTAATTGCTAAATCTATTACTAATAGGAAATATTGATTTCTAAAGCTTTTACTTGATATAACTTTACAGTCTTCGCATGTGTACAAGTCTCTTCTTCTAAGTAAGTAATAGTCTATTTGAGTTCTATTCTCTACGGTTTTAAATATTATTAAATATTCTTCCTTTTAAAAACAATGTGTTTGTTAATGCCATATCGTACGCCTTAGTAAATTCTAAGATAGTTTTCCCTTCTTCATTTCTCTCACCAAAATCACAACCTCCGTGTATCCTCGGATAA
Organism: Sambucus nigra; assembly: GCA_949130495.1. Classification (NCBI taxonomy): domain Eukaryota; kingdom Viridiplantae; phylum Streptophyta; class Magnoliopsida; order Dipsacales; family Adoxaceae; genus Sambucus; species Sambucus nigra. Next base: position 576,980,968 of record OX422209.1, read on the forward strand.
CCATCTCGTTCTACTCCTACATGACCATTCATGTAACCTCCTAAAAATATGTTTTCATACGTAGGAATTTGTTGTAATACTTCATCTAATAATTTCCAAAATGATTTCTTTATATTTTCATCTAAATCTCCTTGTGGCGCGTAAGTACTTATAACATTCAATATTGTTTTATCTAAGGTGGTCTTAATACTGATTAATCTATCTCCCCATCTTTTAATATTCGTGACTTTATCTTTCATCTAGTGATAAACAACAATACCCATCCCATTTCTAGGATTATCTATCCCTCTCGAGTAACATAATTTATTAGTTTTTTCTTTCTCTCTAGCCTTTTCAACCTTCCATTTAGTTTCTTATAGGCATCCTATGTCGATTTTTCTCCGTTTAAGGTATCCATAAGTTTTTTACACTTACGAGTTAGTATTCCTAAATTTCACGTACCAAATCTAATTTTATGTATGTTATTTTTATTTTCATTTCTTCTTTTAACTAGAGAATCTGTCATCAAGATTTGACGTAAGTTTTACAATCGAATGTCTACCTGACACTAACCCACCTCGTTTCACATCCGGACTTGGGCACCGACACTGGTAGAACCAAAAGGATTAATTAATTAATTAAGTAAATAAAACTCTTACAAATTAATACACTAAATAAAAGTGTTAAACTAAAGTTAAAAATAAGTTGAAATGATACAAATGCACTTCTACGCATAATAAAAATAATAATAGCTGTAGACCATAAATATTCTATGATCGTAAACAAAAATACGTAAAACTTCATCCTAGTTACATAAATAATGAAGCAGTACAAAAATTGTAATAAAGAAAATGACATACTTGGGCAAATGGTAGCTTTGCAATAAAGTGTTGTCTAGAATTGTTAGCCTCACAATATCCTAATCTCCGGAGAAAAAAAACTTTGTTCAAAGGAAACAATCCGACTTTAGATTTTCGATACAACTCCAATCAAACACGACTTTAGAAGCTAAATAATATTTTTACAACCCAACTTTAGAAGTTATATAATTTTTTTTTTCCTTCTGTTTTCTAGATAACATATCAAATATACTTAATTTAAAGAAAACAGATCAAACTCAATTTCTTACAAAAAAAAGATTGATTATAAACTAAACATTGGAGGAAAAGGATTTAGTTTGTCATTCAGATTTCGAAGAAGATTGTATTATTATTTTTTTTTAAAATAAATAAATTCCCAGATCCGTTTTTAAGAATAAACCAAATCGGTTTTAAAAAAACAGACTTGATAGAAATCAATGAAAATCAGGTCGGGGAAAAATTTAGATCTATTCGGATCAATTGTTTTTTAATAGCAAAACAAAATATAGAGTGATGCAGTGAAGTTAACAGAACGAAAAATTTAATCGGAAGCAAACAATGCAGGCTTTGAAGATTGAAATCATATACCAAAACCTTATTCAACGTGTATCAGTGTATTTAAGATCTGCAACAACTCACTCCAATTAAGAGAAAATAGAGAAATATCAATGAGGAGAGAATAAAATCTCAACCCCTTGTACAATTGCAGAAAATAAATAATTTTTTTCCTCACATTAGGAGTGTAAAACCAAAACATTAGGAATGTAAAACCATGTCCATATATAATGCGCTTTATGAACACAAATTGATATGAATGAATTTTTTATATAATTTAGATATCCTTACTAATAATATCTACGGTGAATAAAGTTACAATTTAAAAGAATAATTTTGAGCTCCACTGTTGTGAGACTTACGTGGAGCCAGGACACGAATCCATGTAAGCGCGACACGTTGGTGTGTCTACAAAATGTGTCCTATATGAGTAGCTCCAGAAGGACTCAACTTAAAATCTTTCAAGTTATACACCAAAGACCAACTCCACTTTGACGGTATCCTCCACCTAGAATTCATCTTCATTAATAGTTTTACCCCACAACACCCCTTCATATGCCTCGAGTCCCTTACTGCGAATCGTCGAATCCACTACTCAGCCATTGCTATTTGGGTCAATAATGTCAAGAAGAAAACAAAATCAAAAGTAATAAATGAAATTGATGAGGTATAGATGATTTGTTTTGTGGTCCTTGTCACTAAATTTCGCTATACATACAAGTTAAGTATTTTTTTTTCTCGCATGATATGTTTATCATAAGTTTGTTTTATCCTTGTGTTTTCATGTCATATGAAAACAGGTAGAAGACAAAGAACAAAATTTGTAACTCTTTTCCTTTACATGTAGGCGTGTCTGTTAGTTTTCAATCCTTATAAACACCATCACAAAAGATGTTCTTTCTCTTTCTCAAGTACGAACTAAAAGAGGAACAACATAGTTTTAGCGTACAAGTGACTTAGTGAGGGGTTTAAATAGATGCCTTGGGGTGTAATGTGCGCCCTAAGTCGTCAGATGTTGCATGTAAGGAAAAATAGTGTCTAAGTAAAGAAGCCGATCTATTATACTTCTAAAGATTGTTTGCTCAACGTCCCTCCCCCTTTGTGTACGTGACTGCTTATCTATTATACTCTTATAATGTTTTTTTCATTCAAAAAAACGTTTTAATTAAAAAGAACTTTTTATTAAAAAATTGTTTTAATTAAAAACGTCTTAACTAAAAAAACTGTTTTAATTAGAAACGGGTTTAAAACTAGGTTAGTTTTTTAAAGCAGTTAATTTATTTTTTTTAAAATAGTTACAATTTTTTTGAAATAGTTAAAGAAAACGTTATTTTTAAAATAATTATTTTTAATAACAGTTATTAAAACGTTAAAAAATATTTGAAACAGTTAATTTTATTTAAAAATTGTTAAATATACAATTATTTTAAATAATATTATTCTACAAAATATTTATTTAAAAATGGTAAATTAAAAAAATAACTTTTATTTAAATAATTGTTCTCTTAAGAACATTTTTTAAATCATAAACTGTTTTTTAAATTACTATTTTTTAAATAACTGTTATTTCTAAGTAAAATATTTTTTACATAACTGTTATTTTCAAATAAACTATTTTTGAAGCAACCCTTTTTTTAAATAACTTTTTTTAAATAAATGATATTTTTATGATTTGAAAAACGTTTTTTTCAAACTTGAGTTATTTTTTAAAAATAGGTTAGTTTTAAAAAACATTATTTAAAACTCTTTTTATATAAAAAGAATAATTTCTATAATTTTTTTATTTATAAAGAAAAGTTTTTAACTTATTTAATAAGTAAATATATGTTTTAATGTGTTTAAAATATGTATATAATGGATAAGTATATTAAATGAAGGTAAAATGATGATTTAAATAAAAACGGAACTCACAAACGAAAGTAAGTCAAAAGTAAGTAGTATTGATTAAAGGAGTCCTTGCGGAAAAAAACTCTTGTTGGAACAGCAAGTCACATTTAAGAAGAATCCCAATCAAATTACGGATATATGTTCAAAAAACAGCTATCTATTGACTCGAACTTGATAAACATGTTGTTATCTATTCCAACTCAACTTCACGAACTGCAAATTTAAAACCCTTACGTTTCCAGCTCTTCTTGGTTCTTAAACACCATTACGTTTCCAACTTTGGTATTTAAACGTCAAACGTGCTCTCTTTCTCTGTAGCACTATTTTTCCTTTCATCTGTAGACGTAATAAGTCATGACAGATGTAACATTCTTCACCCACAAAATACAAACAATTGTTACCCACAATCCTTCCTTAGTTGACTCCTGGATCACCAAAGTGGAAACCTTCCACCGCAATCGCCTCCACCGCCTCATCGTCGGACTTGATGTAGAATGGCGTCCCAACTACGTCTCTAACCACCAATACCCCATGGCCACTCTCCAGCTCTGTGTAGGCTGCCAGTGCCTCATATTCCAAATCCTCTATGCACCCTTCATCCCTCAATCCCTTACCGACTTTCTAGGAAACAACAACTACACGTTTGTGGGTGTTGGCATAAAAGACGATGTGGATAAGCTTTCGCGGGATTATGCGTTGGTGGTAGCCAATTTTATGGATTTACGGGTGTTGGCGGTAGAGAAGTATGACATGAGGGAGCTTCGTAATGTAGGGTCGAAGGCACTTGCGAAGCATATTCTGGGCAAGGAAGTTGAGAAGCCCAAGAAGATTACCATGAGTAGATGGGATAAAAAATGGCTCACTTCGGCCGAGGTACAATATGCGTGCCTTGATGCTTTTATCTCTTTTGAGGTTGGTAGGTTCTTGACTGTGGCAGCGACGTAGAAGATTTGGGTTTAGATTTTCTCATTAGAGTTTAAAGACTTCACTAAACTTAATGTTTATATCCATTTTATTTCATTTTTTATTCAATATATAATTCCGCGATTAATACTAAGATGTTGTTTATATTTTAAGCCTCTATTTGCTTCTGAATGTTAAAAAGTTATGATGATTTCTCAAATCACAACTTCCATGGTACTAATGCCAAGGGCGGAGATAGCTCTGGGCACACCAGGGCTGGTGCAAATACATAAATTATTCCCTAATATGTTGCAAATTATTTCTATTGCATTATGTAGCCCACCCCAGCAAAGGTTAAAGACAGGTGTTCTGGGCTCTAGAAATGGATCATAATATTTAGGTGCATCTTTATCTCCTCCAAATCAATATGCAGAACTTATCAAACAAGTATCAAACTTAATATATATTAGTTTGTGTATTACTACATACTAATCATATATTATTCTTATTACATGAATAATCCTCAATATATTAACTTTTTGCAAATAATCTTTACAATTTTAAGTTTCCTTATACAAAAGTACATCAACAAATTATACAACGCATCTTGGTATTTCACCATTATACGCACACACACGCACACACACACACACACATATTATATATATATATATATATATATATATATATATATATATACACACACACACACACACACACACACACTAGCGAAATGCCCGTGCCTGAAGGAATGACGAAAATTTCCAAAATAAATAATCGCGAAACAACAAAATTTCAAAAGTAGATAGTCACAAAATGACGAAAAATTCGAAAGTACGTAATCGTGAAACGACAAAATTTTCAAATAATGGCACGCATGTAATTTTGAAAAGTATCAAGTCGTGTATAACATAAGTAATAAATGTTTTATATATTATAAGTATAGATTTTCAAAGTGTTGAATCGTCTAAATTTAAGTCATAAAATTTCTTTCACCATACAAATGTGTAAATAATTTTTAAAAAAATGGGAAGAGTTCCATTTGTTTGTTGGACTATCCACCCTGTTTACGAAATAAAGAATTAATCCAACAAAACAAATAGTCCATTTTGGACCTCGTATAAGCAACATAATCCAAATATACTCAATTACATAGAACTCAAATAAACCAAAATTTTATAGCATCTAAATCCAAATATATGTTTTACATCAAATATTTCATAAATTTGGCTAGGAGAAGCTACAAAAATCGTGGTCCTGACACCACGTTAAAAAATCCTATATAATTAGTAAAGTCTTGTACATCAAAAATCCAAGGAGACAAGCCACTACAGATGAACTGCAATGAGAGGATAAAGAACCTGAAAAAATATTGAATCATGTGAGATCGAAAATAAAATACAAGGATGATTTGTAACTTATCCCTTACATTAAGACTTAAGTAGTGCCTTACATTAGAAAGGTATCTCAAATTTTAAAAAAATGGGGAATAACATAAAAAGTTGGGGGGGGGGGGGGATAAAATAAAAATACAGAGTAAAAATTGGAATGATGGTGGAGTTTTAATCAAAATTAAAGTAAGAAACGTTGAAAAATGGGACACTAAACACACCTCGAATTTGACAGATTTTCATGAAAGAAAATGAGACTCCATGCATATCCATTTGCCATCCTTATTATGTTACATGGGCTTCACTACATGAGGTTTATTGCTAATTATAGGAACCGTTCCTTCAATTAAATGAAAATGAAAAAAGTAATTAGAGTGAAAACAAAGGAAATAAGGTAAAAACAAACAATTTTCGTAAATTTATATTCATGCTCGTGGATGTGGCACTTAAAACACTAAAGATCAAACCTACTTCTCGCCTCTAAGAAAAAATAAACCACATGTCGTAATAATATGAAGACAAAAAAGTTGAATAGCGCTTATATCAACATAATTATGTAAAAATAAAATATAGGGAGATTTTGGACAGAATTGTGCCTCAAACACCCACCAATAATTAAAAAATGTAATTAATTAAAAAAATTATAAACTACATAGAATGGGTTATTCATTCATATTATATCTACGATACAAAACTTCGAATATGTATAAATTAAATATATATTATTTCCACACTTTTAAGTTCCAAAACAGTGAGCACCAAAATAGATTTTGACTCCAAACTTGAGGACTTAAATTGGTGTTCCAAAATTAAAAAAACACAGTTATCTAACCCCTATACCTGCTGCCCCAAACCCACTGCCTCCCTACCTCCTAACACAACGAAAATCGACAAACCCACCCTTGTACCTGCTACACACTCCTTACCCCATATCGTTTTCCCAAATCGCACAATACCCTACTTCTCTCCGACCTCATAGCACCATCTCCACTCACCACACCTGCTTCCATTTACCATATGCAACCCCAAACCTTTACGCACGCACACCATAGCCTATCCCTCTCCCTTAACCGGTGTCATCCACATAAGCCCTCCCAAATCAACCACAAACTACACACCCTACTGTTATAATCCCGTTACCCAACTCCAAACATGACACACCCAATTCCAAAACCCATACCCCCTAACCCCGTTGATACCCCACTCACCAACACATGCCTTTCCCCTCCCCCCTACCAGTTACCCTCTCTCCCTACCCAATAATTATCTTCACTCAGTATCTTAGTAAATTTCTCATCTGGTCAGGTATATGGCCTAAGTTTCCCCCCAATAAAATTTCCATTTTCATTTGGAGAGTTCAAAATATTATCCCTATGATCGAGAAATACAAAGAGTACGAATTAAAATTGTTTCAAAATGTAGATGTTGTTCTTGTGATATTGAGCCCATCAATCACACATTTTTTATGGTCATTGTGATACCACTATTTGGATCCACTTCTAAAAAAAATTTGGCATCGCCAACCACTTACACTTTAACAAAGAGAAATTACCTCCACAACGTTGATGAATATGGTAGGAATGAGAGAAATCTGGTATAGTAGAGAGATCGTGAGATATCGGTGACACCAAAAATCGAAAGAATGACTCATAGGGAGTGTGTATGAAGGGAAAATATAATGGATTTGGGGGAAATAATGACTTTTCTATTGCACAATTCCAAACATGAACATTTTGAAAGAAGACCAAAAGCTGAAACAAAATAACTACCAAATGAAAAACACGTTTTTAAGAACATGATAAATTACAAAATTGAAATCCTACCAACAAAATTAAAACTTTAATAATAAGTAGTTGCAATGGATGAAGAAATTGAAGCTTATAATGCCTCGTATTTAGTGGTCTAGAAGCCTTTTTCTTCCAAGACATCAAATACTACTATTAGTTAGTTGTTGAATCACCAAACAGACACAAAAAACCACCAGTCGGATCATTTTTCGGCCAACTTTGAGGCCAAAACCACCAGTTGGAGCCAAGATGCCCTCAACCCTCGAAACCTGTTGTCCGACAGATATGAGTCATTCCGACAGCATTTCTTATTTGAACGACACTGGATGGAAAAGTTCTGAAGTCTTCTAGCGATGCCAAGCAGTGTTTGTCATGCATACCTCAATCAACTAAATGTTCACAACTGTTTTCATGCAAGAAATATGTACAATGCCAAGCATATATTGGAGACAAAGAGGTGATGCAATTGTTAAATATCTTGATAATAAATATATAAAATATTTATGTATCTTGCGTTAAATACGTGATAATTACTTTAAAATTGATTGATTTAATCAAAGTACAACTGAAAAATAGGATAACATCTCTAGTAATCACTTTTAAAATGTTGAGTTGCAAGGTATAGACATTGAATGATCCACGTATAACTAAGTGGACAAATGCAAACATACCAGCATTATATTCCGGTTGTGACTACAAAGGATTGTTCTAGGAATTTGTTAGTAGAAAAAGATCAATTCAAGAATAAAAAATAGGGTGATAAAAGCAACAAAGAAAGATAAAAAAAAAGGATTGTTCTAGGAATTCCAGTTACTAAATGAATTCCAGTTCCTAAAAAAATCAAGTTTGAGCAAAAGGCCCAAAAAATCAATCAAATAACAAAGTGTGGTCATCCCCGATCCTCATCGCGGTGGGGGGCGGGGGGCGGGGGGGGGGGGCAGTGTGAGAGTAAGGATCCTTATGGTCCCGCGCGTCCCTCTTGAGAAAGCTTCGACCGACGTCATTTGAGGTGAGGTGAAAAATGTAGAGAGATTAGATTCGCTAGCCTATTTTACTCAAAATAGACAAAAGAAAAGGGGAAATCATCCCGAAGGACAGCATCTAAAGACATACTGGTGCATGTGAAACCAAAATGATTCGAGAAGGTTCCGGAGCCTAAGTTACGAAATGGGAAGGTGTTAGGCACCCATTCCGTCCTTTCGGTCTCTCATGGATTTTTATTATTTTCCTTTATTTTCCCCGTGATATGTGTGCATGTGTATATATAGTGGAGATAGGAATCATCGACTTGTACCATGGAAGAGGTAAAGCGAGTCATCCGTAAGAATGTTTAAAAGTATTAGAAAATAGAATTTAGGTGATCATCCCTACGTTAATCGTTATGAGGGAACGATAAAGCATACGGAATAATACGGCCCTAAGAACAAATATATGTATATATATTATAAGAGAAGGGAGTTTAGAGAAAATAGAAAATGAGAGAAAAAGTAAAAAATAGGACTCGAGCCTCGAGTTTTACTCTGAGACGCCTACGTAGCCTATAGAGGAATCAAAGTCCACGTAGTTCGCATACAAAACGAGGGGTGGGGTTTATCCCATAAATCCAACCAGGGATTCTCTTATGTGTGTGTAGAAAAATTGTTTTAGTTGTGAGAAACGTGTAAAAAAAGTGTGAGAATTCCCGTTTGAAATTTATGAGCAAACTCTCTTTTTCTTATTTTTTGGGTTTTTTTATTTATATGAAAATAAGAGATGTGCAATAATACTAACTAAAAAGTATATTAGGATGTATGAGATGATATAATAAAAGTGCTAAGTAATAAAACAAGATATTGCGAATTTATAAGAATTTCAGGAGAAAATTGAGCAGATTGGACCTTCTTGAAGATCTTGAGCTTAATTTTGAATGTTGGAGAGAAATCCTTAGACTTGGATAATGATGGAGGGTAGTGAGTTCACTAATTTTGGTGAAAAGGATGATGAAAAATGAAGGTTGGAAAGGAATTTGGGTGTGGAAATCACGCTGACTTCGAGAGAGGTTTTCTGGATCTTCTTAGAGTGATATGTATTAGATTTGGGTTCCCATTGCAAGTGAGGTCAGGCCTCCTTTTAATAGTCCCAAGGAATTGCCGATCAACATAGCCCTGTTCCTGCCTATCGGCACCTGCTGATAGGCAGGGTCTGGAACCTGCCGTTTGGTAGTATTTTTCAGGCCTTTTCAGAAAATCGGCTACAGAGCGCAAAATGTTGATCATAATTATGCACGAGACTAAACGTTGCAAAGGTAATTTAGAGACCTTCGAAACTCCTTTGGACTGCTCCTAGGTTCGGGGGTTGACTTTGGGTCAAATATGGCTCGGAAGAATTTGTCGGTCCATTGGACAGGAAAACGTCAGACGCAAACGGAACGTTCGTCCGTATGGTAAGTCTGAATCACACACAGAATGGACCGTTGGAAAGGTTAGGAATGTACTTAGACATTCCAAAGAGTTTGATTTGGTTCGGGGAGTTGACTTTCATCAACCGAGCCGTGGAAGCATTCCATGACCTTTCGGAGTAAAACGGATCGTTCGTTCGTATCGTAAGTCGAAATCGCGCATGGAGCGGAATGTTGGAAAGGGGTTTCAGTTCCCTTTGAAGATTCGTTCAGTCTTGGTCGAGCTGAGGAGTTTGACTTTTGGTCAAATAGAGCCTAGGAGTGTCCGATGGCTTTTAATTCAATACCCGGGGTATGACCTTGGTTTGTGGTGATGACGGGAGGTCCTCGGGACCTAAGGAGAGTTTAAGGGGTAATAGAATGGGGTGTCTACCAAGCCCCTCAGTAGGTGAGTTTGGAACAAATAATATCCATAGAATAGACACCACATGATGCTTTTGAGGGAGGATTACCAATTCAAAGGGTCAAGGCCGATTCTGAGGTCCTAAGGGATGGTTTAGAGGAAAGGATTAGGCCAATTCCTGAGGAGGCACTGGGGATGCCGATTATGCGGGTTGAAGCCAATTCTGAGGGTTTGAAGATGAGGGTGATCGATTCTACGGGTCGAAGCAAATTCTATGGGCTTAAGGATGAGGTGACCAATTCTACGGGTCGAAGCCAATTCTGCGAGTCGAAGCCAATTTGATGGGCTTAAGGATGAGGTGACCAAATTTGTGGGTTGAAGCCAATTCTACGGGCTTATGGTGACGATCCAAGACTGAGGACCGAGGTCAATTCTAACCTAAGAGAGGTGACGACCGAGGACTAAGGTCAATTCTGACCTAACTATGATGACGATCCAAGACCGAGGTCAATTCTGACCTAAGAGAGGTTACGACTAAGGATCGAGGTCAATTTTGACCAAACTATGGTGATGATCCAAGAACAAGGTCAATTCTGACCTAAGATAGGTGACGATCGAGGACTGAGGTCAATTCTGACCTAACTATGGTGACGATCCAAGACCGAGGTCAATTCTGACCTACGAGAGGATGAAGACCGAGGACTGAGGTCAATTCTGACCTAACTAAGGTGATGATCCAAGACCAAGTTCAATTCTGACCTAAGAGAGGTGACAATCTAAGACCGAGGTCAATTCTAACCTAAGAGAGGTGACGATCTAAGATCGAGGTCAATTCTGACCTAAGAGATGGGACGACCGAGGACAGAGGTCAATTCTAACCTAAGAGAGTTGACGATCTAAGATCGAGGTCAATTCTGACCTAAGAGAGGTGACGATCGAGGACCGAGGTCAATATGACCTAACAGAGGTGATGACCGAGGACTGAGGTTAATTCTGATCTAACTTTGGTGACAATCCAAGATCGAGGTCAATTCTGACCTACGAGTGGTGATGATCGAGGACTGAGGTCAATTCTGACCTAAGAGAGGTGACGATCCAAGATCAAGGTCAATTCTGACCTAAGAAGGTGACGATCTAAGACCAAAGCTAATTCTGACATAAGAGAGGTGATGACCAAGGACCGAGGTCAATTCTGACCTAAGAGAGGTGATGATCCAAGACCGAGGTCAATTCTGACCTAAGAGAGATGACGACTGAGGACCGAGGTCAATTCTGACCTAACTATGGCGACGATCCAAGATCGAGGTCAAGTCTGACCTAAAAGAGGTGACGACCGAGGACCAAGGTCAATTATAACCTAAGAGAGGTGAGGATCTAAGACCGAGGTCAATTCTGACCTAACTATGGTAACAATCCAAGATCGAAGTCAGTTTTGACCTAAGAGAGGTGACGATCGAGGACTGAGGTCAATTCTGACCTAAGAGAGGATGAATATAGGATTTTGGGTTCCACTGGGGAATGAGCTGGGGAAAAAGTAGAGTGTCTTGTGGAGACTTTGAAAATGTCTTTCTGGAGTTCCACTGGGGAAATGGGGTTTCCACTCTAAGGAGTGTGAAATTTTCTTGGTGAAAATGTTCTAAATCCTTTCCAAGATTTTTAGGAATTTTTTGGTATTTCTGAGGAGTTTTTGTACGAAATTTTAAGGGGGTGCCGGTCGGCACAGTTCAGAGGGTGCCATTCGGCAGTGGTACGGACTTTTGGATTACCTCGGGAAGGTAAGGGGTCAGTGCCGATTAGTGGGTTTGGCGAATTCCCCTCATTTTTCACAGCTTCTTGCTTTCTTTCTCCTTGCGATTTTCCTCTGTAAATCGTTCTAGCATTCCAATCTCTAAGAAATGGCTGCCTTTGTGAGGACTGCAGCGCATAGGGAATGGCTGACTGTTGATGACTGGGCGAACGTGGAGTGGAGGGCCAGGGCACCTCTTTCTTTGGCGAGCGAGAACTTCTTTTGACGCATTCGAGACGATTGCGAATGAACGGACCATGCTACGGGAGTCGTCGCGTCATCGCTCCTCGAGGGTGGTGAACCCTGGTGGTTATGTAAGTAACCTGACATTTGGAATTCTTCTCATTTTGGTGATTTTTCTTTCTTCCTTGAATTTTGACAAGGTTTCTTCTTTTGACAATCTCATATCTCTTTGAAAAACATGTGTGCCCTTGGGACGACGAGGACTAAGGATATCTGGGAGCATCTTCCACCTGTGGTGCGTTGGGTGGTATCATCAGCGAGTTTTGGGAGGTTGGCGTCTACGCTGGATGAGACACCTCGTTCGACAGCGGTCTTATGCGCTCTGGGGGAGAGATGGTGGGATACTACCCACACCTTCCATTTTGGTTTTGGAGAGATGACAGTGACTCCTATAGATGTGCAACAGTTGTCGGAGCTAGATTACGATGGGGATCAGATAGAGGTGGATCTCTCTCTGAGGGTGAGGTCGGAGGCGGTGGGGCCGGCGCTCGGTGATATGGGGAGGATAGTGTCTGGGGATTCCATCCGATTATCATTGCTAAAGGATGTTCTGCTGAGTAAGGTGGTTGATGTGGAGGACAGGCTGCAGGTGAGGCAGATGGCTTGATTGTTCATTTTGCTGGTGCTGGGAGGCTTTATGGTGGCATCAAGTGGCGACGTCGTTCATTTGTGGTTCTTGCCATACTTGAGGATGTTTTTTAACATCCCTCTCTATGATTGGGGGAGCCTGACTTTGGTGACCCTCTATTTTTCTTTGTATGCATTTAGCCGCTGCTGCCGACAAACTTTTACTAGATCCACGTATCTCCTTGAGGTATCCTTTAATTTTGCGAATTTTCCTTTCATGAATTCGCATTTTCCTTATGTGTCTCTTTTTTATTATGAATTCTTGTCTTTGGCATACGTGGTTCTATGAGGTGATTGCGTGCAATACCCCACTGATCGCTCTGAAGGATGATACTGTTAGGGAGTTTTACCAATTGTATCGATGGCGGAAGGCCAATCGGTAATCGAAGGGATCTCTCTCTCTGGAGGTGGTGTGTCAGGTCTTGAATGGCCTGACTAGTGGTAGGGTAAGAATATTTTCTTTTCAGCCTTGGTTTTTGGCATGTTTTGATTCTGTATTGACTTATGCCTTTTTGGGATTTTAAGGTGACCTTTTACCCTTGTGGGACAGCCATTCAGGATACGGGGGCGATCGGGGTGAATGCGCAGATGAGGCATTTGTTGGCGCATGAGTTCGGCCATTCTTGGTGTTGATGTAAAAAACTAGATCGCTCTAATTATTTAATCACAGATAAATAAATAAGACAAAGATTTTTAAAGTGGTTCGGCTAGGAATAAAGCCTACGTCCACTGTTATGTTATTGCTGGGTGTTTGTGGAATTCTTGATTACAAGTTCTCTCAAGAAATTCCGGTCCCCTTGAATGAGGATGATACAAGGTATTTATAGCCTTTAGGCTGTACATGAAAGGTCCAATACATTAAATGATATACATATGAAAGGGTAATACATTTAATGCAGCGTGTGCGTCAAGAATATAATGAATAGTTGAACAGTTGTCCGTCTGGTAATTAATGATACGGCCGAGATGCAGTTCGGACCGCCTTAGTTGCTCGTTGATCAAGAGTTCCTCGGAGTGCTTAGAGTATCTCGGGATGATAGAGTTCCTCGGGGTGTCCTCCTCGTTGCTCGGAGAGAACATGACTTGGTCGGGGGAAATAAACTTCCTCGTTGTTATTGTGCCATGTAGATTGACACGTGTCTTCTTATTATTGGTCCACATCAGCAGATTAAATTTGGTATCAACAGAAGCCCCCAATGCTTCATGCTTGATGGGTTACTTGAAAGGATGGAGTATTTATTCTGCAATGTTGCTCGGTGCTCGTGAAATTCTTGATCTACCTTCTTGATTTGTTCAACATAAAGTGCATTATCTGCCGCTTGTAGCTTGTCATAATCTTCAAGTATGTTTATTGGTTTGCCAGCCGACCTACTGCCTCCTATGAGCTAGTGGTGGACTTCGAAACATTTTCATATAACTTCTTCTTCAATATTGGTTGGGATAGTAGTAGCAAAGATCTCAATACTGTTGATGTTGACTTTGATTTCTACCTCTGCTCGGGGACGAGCAGGAGTTTCTCGGGGACGAACAAGTGATTCTCAGGGACGAGCAAGTGCTTCTCGGATAGATCATCTGTGATGAATATCATAATGTTGAAAGATCTTAACTTCATAAACTCCCCTTATATTTTAGATGATCCTCCTGCTGGCGAGGAACCTGTTTCAAAAGTAGAAGGAAAAGAAGCCAATAGAATAGGAATCTCAATGTAATAGTTAGTATACATTTTCATTCTCAATGTATTTTATTTTTTATTTTAATGAAAGACTTTCATTTTTATTCGCAATCTTAATTGCTATTGTCTTGTAAAATACTTTACATGTGTGCATATGTATAACAATATTGTGTTGTTCATCGACCAACTTAGTAATAAAGAAGTCACAAGTATTAGTAACGTTGCTCGATCACTTAATAATAAAGTAATGAGTATAAAAATGTTAAAATTTTTCCAACCAACCAAGGTTGTTAAATTATGCTTGTCGACCAACTACAGTTGATGGGTTTTTATCCCCGACCAGCCATACTTGGTTCAATTTCAAATATTTTCATAAAAAGTGTCCGACCAACTAAGGTCAATAATTTATCCTCGTCGACCAACTACAGTTAGTGGGTTTTTATCCCCGACCAACTATACTTGGTGTACTTTGGAATATTTTGCTCTTCAAAGAACTTTTTGTAATAATATTACCTCCCGACCAACATAAGTTGTAATATGAGAGTATATTTTTATCTTACCAACCGTAATTGATCATGCTGGTGTACACTTTTTGGCTCCTTAAAGCTTTTGGCTCCTTAGAGCATTTTTTGGCTCCTTAGAGCATGTCCTCATAACCAAAGGAGGTTGGCTACTTATAGCACTTTTGCTCCTTAGAGCTGTCCTCCTAACCAAAGGAGGTTGGCTACTTATAGCACTTTTGCTCCTTAGAGCTGTCCTCCTAACCAAAGGAGGTTGGCTACTTATAGCACTTTTGCTCCTTAGAGCTGTCCTCCTAACCAAAGGAGGTTGGCTACTTATAGCACTTTTGCTCCTTAGAGATGTCCTCCTAACCAAAGGAGGTTGGCTACTTATAGCACTTTTGCTCCTTAGAGCTTTTGGCTCCTTAGAGCACTTCAAATGTTTGACTGATGATAATAGGCAGCAAACTCCTCGTTATCAAATTATTTTCCATGGTCTGTGATGAAGGCATGAGGGAGACCATATCGGCAGATGATGTTCTTCCAAACAAACCGGTACACCTTCCTTCTCGTATGTCATGTCAATAAGTGGCTCAACTTCTATCCACTAAGTAAAATAATCTACTGCGATGACGAGGTATTTGAATCTTCCTCGAGTCGTCGGCAATGGTCCAACCAAATCAATCCCCACATAGAAAATGGCCAAGGATAAATGATGGATGTCAATAATGTTTGTGAAGTTCTTCTGATGGAGGAAAAGCGTTGGCACTTGTCACATTTCATGGCATAAGCTATACAATCAGCTCTCATCGTCGGCCAGTAGTATCTCTGCGTCATCACCTTTTGCAAAAGTGTCCGACCTGCTACATGCTCCACAGGACCCTTCATGTATCTCTTAATCAATTCTTTCACCTCGGAGGGATGTACACATCCTTGCAAAACTGCCATAATTCCTCGTCTATACAAAATACCATTAATTAGTTCATACCGAGCAGCTTTAAACTTCCATTTCTTGGCAGCGAGCTTATCCTCCGGTAATTGTTCTTCCTCAATGTATGCTCCGATGGGATCCATCCAAGATGGTCCTAAATCAAGGGTAATAATATTCATCGTCAGGTCTTCATCTATGCTCCGACTTTCTAATACTTCAATTGGTATCGTTCTTCGTAGCTCGGTACGAGTAGCTGATGCTAATCGGGCCAAGGCGTATGTTCTCACATTCTCCATTCTTGATATTCTTACCAGTTGAACAGCAACAAACTCTGATACTAACTCCATCACTTTTGCTTGATACTTGACCATCAATTCTCCTTTGGATGCAATCATGGCTTCATACTCAACCTCATTATTAGAAGCTTTGAATTAGAAACGTATGGCGTATTCCATGTCGACCTCGTCTGGGCTATTCAAAACGATCCCTGCCCCACAGCCTCTAGTGCAAAATGAGCCATCTACATATAACCTCCATATAGGCAACTTGTCTTCTAATTTATGGTCTGACAGAGTTCCTCGGTGGAATACTTATCGCTTTCTTTCATCATGTCCTGATACTTCTGAATACACCGTTTGAATTTCAATATACCTCCTGAACTTCAATATTCCTCCTGAACTTCAATATACCTCCTGAACTTCAATATTCCTCCTGAACTTCAATATACCTTCTGAACTTCAATATTCCTCCTGAACTTCAATATTCCTCCTGAACTTCAATATACCTTCTGAACTTCAATATTCCTCCTGAATGATGATTAGTCGGGGCCCTGACCGTGTGAGTTTGTGGAGTTAAATTTGATGCTCGATTGCATGATGTTATAAGAATGTGCCACCAAATGAACAAATATATCTGTAATAGAAGCCCCCAACTGTGGACTGTGAACTTTGAATGAGATTTATCGACCAATACCAACCGGAGTTGGATTTTATCTACCAACCGGAGTTGGATTTTATCTACCAATCAGAGTTGGTAGTAATTGATAATAAATGATGAAGACTTCCTCGGAGCTGACCAACAGATTGTTGGGAATAAGATAATATAAATGCTGGAGACTTCCTCGGTGCTGACCAACAGATTTATTGGGAATAAGATAATATAAATGCTAGAGACCTCCTCGGCACTGACCAACAGATTTATCGGGAATAAGATAATATAAATGATGGATACCTCCTCGGCACTGACCAACAGATTTGTTGGGAATAAGATAATATAAATGCTGGATACCTCCTCGGCGATGACCAACAGATTGTTGGAAATAAGATATAATAAATGCAGGATACCTCCTCGGCGATGACCAACAGATTGTTGGGAATAAGATATAATAAATGCAGGATACCTCCTCGGCGATGACCAACAGATTGTTGGGAATAAGATATAATAAATGCAGCATACCTCCTCGGCGATGACCAACAGATTGTTGGGAATAAGATATAATAAATTCCGGAGATATCCTTGGAACTGAATAAGATATAATAAATATTTGTCGAGCTCCATACTGAAATGAGAATAGAATATGCATCCAAATAGATATAAAGAATAATTAAAAATAATAAAGTGCCTCGCCGATCAGTCGAGGTAGAATCATATAATGCCGAATAAGAATAAGATCTTTCAGAACATAATAATATGGCCGAGAACGTTGTCAGGCCTGAATATAAATAAGAATTATCCGAACGAATGTTGTAATTCTCCTTAAAGCTGAATAAGTATCTTGTCGAGGCATAATTGCAGAATGCCGAATAAGAATAATATTTTCCAAAACATAAGAATATGGCCGAGAACTTTGCTGGGCCTGCATATAAATAAGGATTACCCCGACCAACTATCCGTTGGGGGTGAAATATAATAAATGTTATAGTTCCCCTCAGAGATGAATATGATAATAAGTATCTCGCCGTGCTCCATGTTGAGATGAATATAGAATATGAATCCCAATGGGTATATAGAATCATTTGTGCTGGAGCAGATATCTGGGCCTGAATATAAATAAGAATTACCCCGACCAACTATCCGTTGGGGGTGAAATATAATAACTGTTGTAGCTTTTCCTCGGAGCTGAATATATATAGAGAGAAGAAATTTTTCGAGCTCCATGCTGAGATAAATATAAAATATGAATCCCAACGGATATAGAATAATTTGTGCTTCAGCATTCGTCGGCATTGAATCTTGTGCCTGTAAAAATTAATAATTTGCTCTACCATATGTGTAGGCTGAATTGATTAGTCATGAGAATAATTTACTCATCCAATCAATATATGATATGTATCAGCATAAAAATTTCAAAATATGAAATAATATGTTTTATGCCAAATGTGTGTGAGATGGACAAATTATTATCAAATATGCATCATAAATAAGACGTAAAGGTATTTAATCTCCAACAACTAATCAGGTATTAGTTGCTGTTTAAAAATATTTTTGGGGTGATCATAAGTTAAAAAGACTTAAGCCCCCTGCTTGTCCCCAAGCCGAACTCGTGTTTAAAGAAATATCTAGGGTGTTTCGCATTTTTTAATACCCCAAGTTTCTACTGCTGCCGACAAACAACATGAATGTTGCCGACCAACATTTAAGGATATCTCAAGTTATAGAATATATGGTTGGATGACCAGAATATCTCGAATCTTGAGATCAAAAAATAACATTCAATGTAAAATTTAAGCCTTAAGAATGTTAATTAAATGAATAAATATATAACCCACTAGATCGTGTGATTTCGTCAAAGAAACCTTGTGATGTGATGAACGAGGGGCCAAAATATCAAATTTGTTCCCAGTCTTGATATGGTCATGATTATTTTACTGATCCTCTTTTACAAGAGGTGGGTAATGATTTTTCAGGTGAGAGAAAATTATTTTTTTTTTATATTGATCCCTTCCTATTCCCAATTTGGAGAGATAAAAATATGGTGAATGATCGAAATTATTACCAAATTTATATCAAAAATCAATCAATTTGACTTTATTGACATAGATAGAAGATGAACCAAATTAAGTATATAATTCATAAAAGTGAATGCAAAGAGACTCAAACTTGAAGAGAGAGAGAATATATATGGGTCATGATTTCCATAAGAAGACTTTTCATTGTCTTTAACCTTTTCCCATTCTTTTATTAAAAATATGATGGGAATATGAATAGACATCAAATATCTTACAAAATTTATTTCAAAATCAACAATGAAAATGATCAAATCTTATCATCGTCGTATATATTGGTATATGTAATCATTTAAAATATTTATTCCATGATATAAAATTAAAACTTGAGAATAAAGCAAAGAGTTATGATTTACGAAATCTACTATTTTTCAGATTTCTAAATAAGGATGAATCTAACAGTTATGATTTAAAAATCATGATATGCAACATTTTGCAGATAAAAATTGGACAATTAATTTATGTATATAAACATAAAAATCACGATTCAATCAAAAGATGTATGTATAATTGATTATACGTAGAGAAAATAAAAACTTAGCTTTTGGTGGAGAACAACGCTTGTAACACGTTCCCACAGACGGCGCCAATCTGTTGATGTAAAAAACTAGATCGCTCTAATTATTTAATCACAGATAAATAAATAAGACAGATTTTTAAAGTGGTTCGGCTAGGAATAAAGCCTACGTCCACTGTTATGTTATTGCTGGGTGTTTGTGGAATTCTTGATTACAAGTTCTCTCAAGAAATTCCGGTCCCCTTGAATGAGGATGATACAAGGTATTTATAGCCTTTAGGCTGTACATGAAAGGTCCAATACATTAAATGATATACATATGAAAGGGTAATACATTTAATGCAGCGTGTGCGTCAAGAATATAATGAATAGTTGAACAGTTGTCCGTCTGGTAATTAATGATACGGCCGAGATGCAGTTCGGACCGCCTTAGTTGCTCGTTTATCAAGAGTTCCTCGGAGTGCTTAGAGTATCTCGGGATGATAGAGTTCCTCGGGGTGTCCTCCTCGTTGCTCGGAGAGAACATGACTTGGTCGGGGGAAATAAACTTCCTCGTTGTTATTGTGCCATGTAGATTGACACGTATCTTCTTATTATTGGTCCACATCAGCAGATTAAATTTGGTATCAACACTTGGTATCTGGGGGAGCGAGTGGTTCGGCAGATTGCTGAGGAGGAGGTGGTGGTGCCACCTACGCAACCTCCTATGTCTATAAGGCGGGAGAGGCTGCTGCCGGAGGATGCGAGGATCGTGGCGATAATCGGCGAGTCCTACTTGTTGTACACTAATACGGCTGCGCCATATGAATATATGGACTTTGTGAGGAGCTGGTTGATGGCGCCCAACATATATGATGCCTTGCCTTTCCCTCCTGTGGGATCGAGTCGGGCGGTGTGGTCTTCTCACAGCAGCGGTGGCAACTTCAGAGGTTCCCTTTGTGTGGTTGCATGCCCCTTTATACAACATTCGGTGGGTTGATGGAGGGATGGTGCCTATATTGCACTGTCCTCATGCGATGGATCCGAAGGAGTAGGGTTTGACAGAGGAGGTCCTTGGTCCTGCAGTATACCTTCTTCCTCTTTTTGGTTCCTTTTTTGTTTTGATCTCTCTTTGACCTTTTACTTGTAGCAAGTCCGGGTGTCGACCACTTGGCTGAGGGATATTAGAGATTGGATCTCTTCGGCAATTATCCACATTCGGGATGCGGTCCCGGTTCCATCTTTCTTGGTGCCTTCTTCTTCGTTCGAGGAGGACTCTGGCTTGGGTAGTGGTGGTGCGTCGTTTTACAGTAGGGGAAAGAGAGCGCGTCGCAGGGGTGTAAGCTCTTAGAGAAAGGGGGAAAGGTAGATGATAGAGAATGTGGGTTCGAGCGGAGTCCCATTATTTTTTTATTTCTTCTATTTCCTGCAAAATTTGATGTACACAGAAGAATATACATATATGCAATGCAAATGGAGATTTTTATTATCTCTTGTTAATGATGAATGAGTAAATGCACATGCACTTTTTACTCCTGAGATCGTAAAAAAAGATATTTTTCGGATTTTGAAGGAAAGTTTTAAAAATGAAAACTTATACAGGGGTGGAAAAGGATTTTTGAAATTCTATTGAGAATATCAATTTTATTTTTATTGGGTTTCTGATTTTGACAAAAGAGGAAAAAGAAAAACTTCCAAAAATAGTGGGTTGCCGATCAGCAAGCTCCTTGTCTCGCCTATCGACAGTCAAGTCAAGTCCCATCAATTAAAAGCTTTGATTAGTGCCTTTTTCAGCTTCTTGGTACTTTGTGGGGTAAGATTCGCCCCGATTTTTGCAGGGATTGTATCTCTTGTGAGGGTTCTCATGTATAAAAAGGGGACGGGTGGAGTGTTTCCATCACACCTTCACTTGTCTATTGTTTCTAAATCTTTGTAAGATGGCTCTCCCTGGTAGCATTGAGTTTGCAAACTACCTCGATGCCTTGGAAGCGATGTGCTCTTATAACGTCGACTACGATGCTTTCAACATGCGTCGAGTCTCTTTGTGGCGCAATCGGCCCATTTAGTGGAACCTGTTGATGGCGGTGGTACGATATTGGTACCCCGAAGACCATGTATTCCATTTTTTTAAGGGCACAAACTTTCAATTGAGTCCTTTGTAGTTTTGGCTCAATTCTGGACAAAAACATTTGAGTCATAGGATAGAGTTAATTAATCACCCTTCAAGCCTATGACATGTTTGTTGAAGATGTAGTGGCCAAGAGTAAAAAGCTTCATCAAATTGTCGAGTTTAAAGTGTCTCATTTCGACATCATCAACATGATTCCATTTCTCCTAAGGTATGAATGCATTTTAATATATATATAGGAGCTTGGAACATTTTATATTGGGTGTACATTTATTTAAAACTGTTGTTTATTTTCAAAAAGATTTTATTAAAACCTTAACATAAAGTATATAAAGTTTTTGGGCTAAAAATAGAATTTTTCAAACTTTCTGGAAGTTCGTTCAAAAGAGTTTGTCATTCGAACAACAATGTCGTTCGAACGAGTTTGCCAATGAGTTCCTAGATTGGCCACTGGAATGTCCTTCAAAGCTTCGTTCGAACGAAAAATGATGTTCTGATGAGTTCACACCAGAACTTCGTTAGAAGCTCGTTCGAACGAGACTTCGTTCGAACTAAAATCTCCTTCGAACGAGATTTGGTGGGAACAGTTATTTGGGCATTTTTTGACAGTTTTTCACACTTTCCCACTTGTTTTTCCCACTATCTTTTGACAGAACTTCTTAAGTGCAGAAATGAACTTTTTCACTATTCTACATCTCCTAGAGAGAGTTTTGAGAGTTCATCTTTCCTAAGAAAAGGTTCAAGTTTAAGTGTCCATTTTTCAAAGAAAAACCCTTTAAACACTTTGTTACACCCATATTGTTTAATCCAAGTTCATCCATATATATATACTTTCCTTGGAGTTTGGCACCGATTTATCTCTACATATTGAAGAAGATATTGTTTGGGTTTTCTTCTAAATCCCACAAAGAAGAAGAAGTTTGTGTTGATTTACCCATTTGCAGAAAGGCTCCTAGTTTGGGTAACGGTGACCATATAAAGTCCGATCAGTGGATACCGAGACCGCGGTGGAGCTCCGGGGTTATTCACTAGGCAGAGGTGTATACAAGAAGAAGCGTCGGGGCTTGAGAGGGATCGAGTTGAGTGTTGTAAGTCTTACTGTTTTGTATTTGTAAAACCATACTTAGTGGATTTAAGGCTAGGTCTATCTGAGGTTTTTTCCCGTTGTGGGTTTTTCCTCGTACATCGCGGCGTAGTGATTTATTGTTTATTTTATCTTTTGCATAATTCACCTAGAATGCATGCTTAGGTAAAAAGATAAAATTTGGTTATATCACTACTTGTTTAATTTGGTGCAAATTAATTTGGGGGCCTCTCCTTTTCAAATTGGTATCAGAGCCAAAAATGATAAATTATTTCATTAAGATCCTTTAAAATATTTTGGCTAAAATGGAATTTTTCCCATTCTCAAAATTTTCTATTTTCTATGGTTCTAACAACGTGTATTGGAAAGCGCGAATGAAATCGGCGTTTAAATCTATCGACGAGAGGGTTTGGTTATCTTTACTTAATGGGTGGTCTCCACCAACTCATTTAGTAGATAATGAACGTGTTCCCAAACCGGCCGATAGATGGAGTGAGAATGGATTTAAACTTTCAAATTTTAATTCCCGTGGTTTAAACGCCTTATTTAGTGTTGTCACACAAGATGAATTCCGACTCATTATGACGTGTGAGACCGCTAAAGAAGCGTGGGATATTTTACAACTCACTCATGAAGGTACAAGTGTCGTTAAAGCTTCAAAACTCCAAAACCTTACCACTCAATTTGAAACCATCAAAATTAATGAAAAAGACACATTTGATGAATTTTATGCTAGACTTTTCGATATTGTTAATTCATCTTTTAATTTGGTAGAGAAAATACCCGACAGTCGAGTAGTAAAGAAAATTTTAAGGTCCCTGCCTGATAGATTTATTCCAAAAGTGACCGTTTTAAATTCTTTACCCACTTTAGCCTCTAGGAAATTAGAAGAGCTCATAGGTGATTTACAAACCTATGAACTAGACATGTTTCCCTCTAAAACTAAAAAGAAAATAGATAAGGTCATTGCTTTGAAAGCCCGAAAGGAGGAAAAATAAGTAGTAGAGAGTGAATCGAAAAACATGGCTATGTTTGCTAAAAATTTTCGAAAATTTCTTAAATTTAACAAAAATAAATTTAAAAATGATATTAATAAATTTGAAAAATCTACGCATGACAAAGCTGAGAAGATCCCTAAAACTCCTAAAGAAAATTTAAATAGGGACTAGTCAAATGGATGTTTTGGTTGTGAAGGGTATGGCCATAGGGCTTTTGAGTGCCCCACTAAACTATGGAGAGAGGGTAAGAAACCAATTTCTTTTAATGCAACCCTTAGTGATAGTGATAATGAAGAGGGCCCCGATTCCCCCACTAAGCCCAACTTTGTGGATTTTATGGATAGTCATGTGGGTGATAGTGAGCACTCATCTATTGATGAAATTTTCACACATGACACTTCCAAGGTCAAAATTTATGATTCCCTTGTTTTTTATGGTAGTGAGAGTGAATAAGAGAGAGAGAATGATGAAAATGATGAGGTTGATGTGAGTGAACTTCAAAATGCTTTTCAAGAACTTTATGAAGAATAAATTAAATTAAAAAGATCTAATTTGAAGTTAGAAGCGAGTTTAAAAGAGCGTGTCAAGGTCATTGATGAGACTGCGTTAGTGGAAGACTTTAGGACATGAGAGAGAACTCTTCGAGAGAAGCTTGAATATGCAGAAGGTGAGAGAGATAGCCTTAGAGGCTTAATGGAATCCTTGAAAAAGAATCTTCTCGAGTTTGAAGAGAGAAATGTTTTATTAGAGTCTAATATTTCAGAATTAAAAACTAAATTAAAAGACTACAAAAGTCAAATTTTATTTGGAATGTAGGTCCAAAAAACTAGATAAAATCTTAAGCACGGTCCAAATTAAAAATGACACTTGTGGTTTAGGCTTTGATACTTGCAATGAATCTACTCATAAAGACAAAACCCATGTTTTAGGAGAATCACATAGGAAAGACTTTAGAGATCAATCCTTAGGTACCAATTTTCGACGTGTTTTTACTTGTGCACATTGTGGTAAAAAAGGTCATCTTAGGAAATTTTGTTTTGATCTTAAACGAGGTCCTAGAAAATCCCAACATAAGGAAACCAAGGTTGTCAAGATTCCTACACCCAGAGATAGTCACTCATCATTAGTTTGGGTTAGGAGATCCGACTTGGTAGTTTACAAGATAGGGTTTTTGATTTTCATTTAATTTCACATGGTTCCTCCCTTGCAAAATCTAAAAGTTGAATGTGATAGTTTAATTGCATACTCTAGCTTTTTGTGCTTCATATTATATATCCATGCTAGGTGTATGCATGTTTAGTCATTTTCTAGTTATTGCTTTATTTCATATCTTATGCTAGAAATCATGACATGTTTATCTTTTGTATTATATTTCCTTCATTTTTGTTTGCATTAAATGAAAAATACAAAAAGATTTTTGTTTATCATTTGGGTTTTATCTCTTGGTAATTTTAGCTTAATGAAAAATTCAAATGATTTTTGTTTGTCTTTTGAGTATATATTTTATTTTTGGTTAAAAATTTGAAAAACTCAAAAAGATTTTTTTTGTGTTTATTTTAGTTTGACACACTTTTTGTGTCATATACTTGTGTTAGAATTTCATCTTTTTCTCTCCCAGGTGGCTAGAACTTTTGGTTAGATTGTCAATCCTTATTGTGTTCTTTACCATGCTTACATGGAGTAGTTGGATTTTGTGTTGATATAATGGATTCTATTTTTATATGCCTTTATTCACACAAGCATGAGATCTTTTGAATTTTAATCATCCCATGTTCTATTTGAGCTTTGTGAGATATTCTCCTACCAATCTTGTCATCTACATATTTGTGACCTAGGAGGACTAGTGCATGTCAAAATACATTGCACGTGAGGTTTGTGAGAAATAAAAAATGATAAATATAAATGTGCACGGGGAAGGGCTCCGAAAGGATTTATTATCCTTTATGAATAGTAAGCCACCGTTTGTTTGGACCTAAAAGAAATACGTGGTCCAAAATCCTAAAAATGGAATTATGGCATTAAAAAAGAAATATAATTGCTAAGGCCTATTTTGTTTGATATATTCATTCAAATATATATGCTTATTGAGGGAGATTGGATGGTATATCAACGGTTTGCACAATGTCCATTTATCCTAGTTGCGTTTTCAATGTGATGACTCTATTGGTTTGTAGAATCATCAAAATGCTAGGCTTGTATGCATTGTGTATGTTTGTTCATTGAGTTCAATCTATATTGTCACATGAGGTTATATTCAAATGTGATGAAGTTTGCAATCAATTGAGAATTCCGTGAACATGTTTTAAGTGACTGGGTCTAAATGTAATCATTACTAGTATGCACCCCAACACTATCGTTTCCATATGACACATTTTTGCCATAAGTGTGTGAAAAGCTTATCTATGTTTTGTGTCATTTTGGTGTTTATATCTATATATGTGTACTCGTGTCTATTCGTTATATATTATGTATACATATATTTGATATTGTTTGTTTAAGTCTTTGCCATGTTTAGCTAGTCCATTTATTCATCAATTCATAATTGGTACCTTGTTTGTTGCCTATATGCTATCATGTTCTTATCACTTTATGCATCATTTTGAAATTAGTTTTATCCTTTGTCTATTCCTGAACAAAAAGGGGGAGAATGACAGGAGGAGAAATGGTATCTAATCCTATTGTAATCGTATCTTAGTTTGGTGGAGATTTAACTTAGGGGGAGTCGCTATCTTCTTAGGTTGATCATAGTTGATAAAGGGGAGAATTAATTTAGGGGGAGTAATTATTTAATTGCATTTAATATTTTGATCCTAAAGGGGAGAATTAATTTCGGGGGAGTAATTATTTAATTGCATTTAATATTTTGATATTCCTATGCGTTTAATGTGTTTGCTTAAGTGTGAAGGAATTATATTCTAAGTGGCAACTTTCATCGGGCTAAGATATTGATCCTTGGGTTGTTTGAGTCAAGCATTGTATTTTATTTTGGGTGGGACAATTTTTTGTCAGTCTAGTAGAGCTTGATGGCCCTTTAGAATTTTTGTTTGGTTTTTGTCCCGAAATATCCAAAGGGGGAGATTTGTAAGGACACAAATCTTCAATTGAGTCCTTTATAGTCTTGGCTCAATTCCGGACAAAAACGTTTGATTCATAGGATAGAGTTAATTGATCATCCTTCAAGCCTATGACGTGTTTGTTGAAGACGTAGAGACCAAGAGTATAAAGCTTCATCAAATTTCCGAATTTAAAGTGCCTCGTTTCTACATCATCAACATGGTTCCATTGCTCCTAAGGTATGAATGCATTTTAATATATATATAGGAGCTTGGAACATTTTATATTGGGTGTACGTTTATTTAAAACTGTTGTTTATTTTCAGAAAGATTTTATTAAAACTTTAACATAAAGTATATAAAGTTTTTGGGCTAAAAATAGAAATTTTCAAACTTTCTAGAAGTCCATTCGAAATGTCATTCAAACGAGTTAGTCGTTCGAACAATAATGCCGTTAGAACGAGTTTGTCAAAGAGTTCGCAGATTGGCAACTGGAATGTAGTTCGAAGTTTCGTTCGATCGAAAAATGATGTTCTAACGAGATTTCCAACAAGATTTCTAACGAGTTCACACTGGAACTTCGTAAGAAGCTCGTTTGAACGAGACTTCGTTCGAACGAGGCTTCGTTCGAATGAGGCTTCGTTTGAATGAGGCTTGGCGGGAACAGTTACAGTTTTTCCCACTTTCCCACTTATTTTTCCCACTATCTTTTGACAGAACTTCTTAAGTGCTGAAATGAACTTTTTCAAATTAACTTTTTCACTATTCGACATATCCTAGAGCGAGTTTTGGAAGTTCATCTTTCCTAAGAAAAGGTTCAAGTTTAAGTGTCCATTTTTCAAAGAAAAATCCTTTAAACACTTTGTTACACCCATATTGTTTAATCCAAGTTCATCCATACCTGTTTATCCCTACATATTGAAGAAGAGATTATTTGGGTTTGCTTCTAAATCCCACAAAGAATAAGAAGTGTGTGTTGATTTACCCATTTGGAGAAAGGCTCCTAGTGTGGGTGATGGTGACCATATAAAGTCTGATAAGTGGATACCGAGGCCGCGGTGGAGCTCCGGGGTTATTCACTAGGTGGAGGTGTATACAAGAAGAAGCGTTGGGGCTTGAGAGGGATCGAGTCGAGTGTTATAAGTCTTATTATCTTGTATTTGTAAAACCATACTTAGTGGATTTGAGGCTAGGTCCATCCGAGGTTTTTTCCCATTGTGGGTTTTTCTTCGTACATCGCGGCGTAGTGATTTATTGTTTATTTTATCTTTTGCATAATTCACCTAGAATTCATGCTTAGGTAAAAAGATAAAATTTGGTTATATCACTACTTGTTTAATTTTGTGCAAATTAATTTAGGGGCCTCGCCTTTTCAGTTTTGGGTTGGATGAAGTTTGTTCTACCTACGAGAAATTTTCTGTCATACTGGGGGTAAATCCCAGTGTTGGTGTGGCTTTACTCGAATTTTCTCATTCTCCCAGGGATTTGCTGGTCGGGCTTCTTCGACTTTCACCTTCGGAGACTAGATCACTGGTTGCTGGAGGAATGATCTCCTTCCCAAAAGTGTTGCAGTCCATGCATTTTCAGGAAGATGGCAATGCTAGATACGCCGGAGCCATTGCTCTGGGCTTAGTATCAAAATTTTTACTGGTGACTGAGGAACTGCGGGTGGATCCGCAACCTATAGCCATTACTTTCTGGATGTCATACCATCGCAATCCTGTGGCGATGATACTGGCGGAGACCCTGAATGGTCTGGATGCCTGGCGAAAAGGTCGTTATGAATTCCTACGGGGTAGCCCCGTGATGCTGTTCATGTGGTTGTCTGAAAGACTCCGCCTGGTGACTCTTCCTGAATATCATTTGTCGGTTGTACCCAACTTCTTTTCGCGCCACTTTTTTAGCATTGTCTTGGATATTGAGAGCTGGGAGAATTGACTTGTGGAGCATGGGGCTCGAAATCTTTATTGGTTAGTGCCTTGGTGGGGACAGTTGCTGCCTGTTCTGGAGCTAGGAGAATACACATATGTGCAGCTGGTTGGTCTCACACAGACCTCTTTCAATTTCCCTTGGCGGCTTATGCTTCAATTTGGCTGGGCAGAGGTCGTGCCACCTCGGACACTGAATTTATTTTCGGTAGAGGATTTAACTGAGCGTCTGCGCCTGCCGCTTGGCTCTATGTGAGAGAATCGGCGTCCGTCGACCCGTCCTTCTTAGTCTGTTTTGAGAGTTTGGCATATCCCTGGGGATTATATAAAGTGGTTGTGGAGGAGAGTAGTTAGCAAGATGTTGGAAGTGGAGACTGGACAAAGATGGTTTGTTTCTTTTGACACCATGGAGGGAGGTGTTGTGGTTTATTCGAAGATGGTTCGAGCTTATCGGTCCATGGAGTGTCTGTGACACTCTATTCAGGTAAGGGAAACTTGGGGACCCCAGGATGTAGATGATGATGACAGAGCGGGATCCTCTAGTAGCTGTGAGTATGATGGCTTTTTTGTAATGGGGAATAAATGTGGGAATTTTATTTTGGCTTTTTTAGGAAGGTATGGGGAAGGGAGTTATCCGTTTCTTTATGTAATATGTACTGAAATTTCTTATTAGTGAAATAAACAAGTTTCTGATCATCCAGTTGTGCCTTTCGATGAATTTTGTATTTTTGAATTATCTATACCGATCGCTAAGGCATACATAATCATTTTGCTCAAATACATGTTGGAATTGACTATTTTTCTAAGAGATAAGAAAATAATAGTATTTTGTGAAAAAAAGAAATGGTCATGCTCATGTAAGTTGTATGAGCTGCCTACGTACCTCTGGGTTTTTTTGAAAAGTTTTAATTTTGTTTGAAAATGTTTTTTTTACAGAGGATCAGGCCCACGTAGTTTTGGGTAAGGGGAAATTAAGAGATTTTATTTTTTATTATATTTTTTAGAATAGAAGGGAGATGAGAAGAGTCATAGTGCGCTGAGATTTCGGACTAGGGGTAGAATTTCTTGAGATGGTCCAGGTTTACTGGACGAGCCATCTCCGCCCCATCTAAGTTGGTGAGCATGGCGGCACCGCCAGACAAGATCTTTTTGACAATGTAGGGGACACTCCAATTGGGCTTCAATTTCCCTCTAGGGTACCATATGGGTTCTATGATTTCTTTGAGGGCTAGGTCCCCTTCTCGGACACCACAATCCTTAACTCCCTTGTTGAATGATCGCACTATTCGGCGATGGTATCCTTGTATGTGGTATAGATCTTTCAATCTCCTTTCGTTTAGGAGGGTCAGCTCGTCGAGACGGCTTTGGGACCAGTCTTCTTCACTGACCTTTCTTTCAAGCAAAATGCGTAGAGAGGGTATTTCCAACTCCACGGGTAGGACTGCTTCCATGCCGTAGACTAGAGAGTGAGGGTTAGCTCCAGTAGAGGTTAGAATTGAGGTTCCGTAGCCCCAAAGGGCTTACAGGATCCGGTCAGCCCAATCCCGATAGCTTTCGGTCATCTTGTTGCTGATGGCATTGAGGTTCTTGTTGGCGGCTTCAACTGCACCATTGGTCTAAGGTCGGTAGGGAGAAGATTTGTGTCTCTGAATCCCACACTCGTTTATCACTTCTGTGACTTATGCCTCTAAATGAAACTCGTTATCTGACACTAACTCGTGTGGGACCCCATATCGGCAGATGATGTTTTTCTTAATAAATTTGGCCACTTTTTTAGCATTCAGCACTACGTATGACTCCACTTCGACCAATTTGGTGAAGTAATCAATGGAAACCAGGATGAACTCATGCCCTTTAGAAGCCTTCGGTGTAACCTTCCCTATAATGTCGATGCCCCTGATGGAGAATGACCAGGGAGAGGTCATGTTGTATAATTCATGTGGAGGCAGAAGCTGAAGGTTGGAGAATTATTGGCATTTGGGGCATCTCCGGACATATGCGGTTCAATCCTGGGTCATGTTGTTTTAGTAGTAACCTTGTAGGATGATCTTCTTGGCAAGCATATGATAGTTCATGTGAGTTCCGCATTCCCCGCTGTGGATATTCTGCATTATCTTTTCAATGTCAGCCCCTGCGATGCAGTGTAAATGAGTTCCATCGAAGTTTCTTTTGAGCAGTGCTTTGTGACAGATGATGTACTGGGCAACCAGTCTTCAGAAGGTTGCCCGATGTTTCTTATTGGAGCCCTCGGGATACTTACCATGCATGAGGAGGTTCCAAATATCATAGTACCAATAATTGGCTAGCTCAGGATCTTCTGTGGTGACGAGCTCAATGTGGTAGCAGTGGGTTGGTTTATCTTTCTTTTGAACTAGGAAGGGGGTCATAGTTATTCCTTCGGGCATGTCGACCATGGAGGCCAAGGTAGCGAGAGCATCGGCTAGGTTATTTTTTGATCGGGGTAGGTAATGGGAGGTTATATCTTGGAATTGGGAAGCTAGTTCTTCTAAGTGGGCATGGAAGGGTTAGAGTTTCTCATCCTTGACTTTCCACTTTTTGAGCACTTGACCGATGACGATGGCGAAATCCCCGTAGACATCTAGGCATTGAATATATTTCTTGAGAGAAACCTTGAGGCCTACCGTGCATGCCTTGTATTCATCCATGTTGTTGGTGCAAGGGAAATCCAATTTGATGGCGATGGGAGTGTGAGAGTCATCTGGGAGATCAAAAGTATCCCAATGTCGTATCCTTTTTTATTGGCAGCGCCGTCGAAGAACATTTGTCATCGAGGGTTGTATTGAGCTGTGCAAAGGATGTTTTCATATAGAGATTTGTAGATCCAGACATCAGCTTCTTCTACGGGGGAATCAGCAAGGTAGTCAGATATGGATCTTCCTTTCATGGCTTTTTTCATGACATACACGATATCGAACTCGGCTAGGAGCATCAACCATCGAGCCATTCGGCTGGACAAGGCGGGTTTCTCAAGAAGGTATTTAATGGGGTCCATTAGGGATACAAGTTTGATGGGGAAAGGGTGCATGTAGTGCCGCAACTTTTAGGTAACCTAGATAAGTGCGACACACGCCTTTTCCAAAGCGGTGTAGTAAACCTCATACCCGTCCAATTTGTGACTAGCATAATAGATGGATCTTTCTTTGTGGGAATCTTCAAGGTATTGGGCTAGAAAATCCCTGGCTGAAGTGTAAATTATGGTTAGGTATAGGAGAAAGGGGAGACGAGACTGTAGTGGCATGAGTACCGAGGGTTGGGTAAGATATTGTTTGATTTGGTCAAAGGCTTCTTGGCATGCCTTCTTCCAAGCTTTAGTTGAATCCTTTCGTAGGAGTTTGAAGATAGGTTCACAAATGGAGGTTAGATGGCTGATGAACTGGCTGATGCATTACAATTTCCAAAGAAAACCTCGGACTTCTTTCTCTTTTTGAGGAGGTGGCATCTTAAGTATGGCTTTCAGATTGAGGGGATCTACTTCTATCCCCTTCTCACTGACCATGAATCCCAAGAGTTTTCCCTTTGTAGTGCCGAAGATGCATTTTTGTAGATTGAGTTTCATCTGATACTGTCGCAGTCGTTCGAAAAACTTTCGGAGAGGAAGAACATAACCCTCTCTAGTCTTGGATTTGATAATCATGTCATCCACATAGACCTCAACTTCTTTGTGAATCAGATCGTACGGGATGGTTATGGCAGCCCTCTAGTAGGTAGCCCCAGCGTTCTTGAGACCAAATGGCATAAAAGTGTTACAAAAGGTTCCCCATGGGGTGATGAATGCGTTTTTTTTTTGGTGGTCTGGGTGCATTTTGATTTGGTTGTATCTGGAAACCCGTCGATGAATGACTTGAGAGCATGATTGGTTGTGTTGTCCACGATCATGTCGATATTGGGTAGCGAATAATCATCCTTTGGAGAGGCTTTGTTCAAATCTCGATAGTCTACACACATCTGAACCTTTCCTCCTGATTTCGGCACGGGCACTATATTGGCTAGCTATGTGGGATATTGGATCACATGAATGAAGCCTACATTCAACTGTTTGACCACCTCTTCTTTGACCTTGAGCGACCATTCGATGCGGAGTTTTATGAACTTTTATTTAACCGACTTGTAATTTGGGAGAGTGGAAATCTCATTCTGAGCTATTTCAGGATCAATGTCGGGCGTATCATCATAGGACCATGCGAAGACATCCATGAATTCCTTTATCAATTCTTCGAGTTGTGCACGCTCATGCTCGTCAAAGGTAGTCCCTATCCTAATCTTGCACAGTTGGCTACTAGAACCGAGGTTTATAACAACCGTCTCTTCTTCATTAACTTGAATGCGATTATGTTGTTTATTATTAACCTTATTTTTATCAGTTAAGAATTGTTCATTTGTAAAATCATCATCATCAAAAGTTTGATTAAAATCTAAATAGTTAATGTAAGGCATAACAAGATACTCAAAATCTTCGTTTATTTCATCGATAGGAAAAACAAAATTGAAAACCTCGTCAAAAGAGGACTCGATTACATTTGAACAAGGATAGACAATAGAAGAAGAAAAGGTGTAAACATTGGAATTAGGGGAGATTTCAGCAGGTAGAACTGGTGTAGCATGTCAGTTAGGGAGAGCTGTATCAGCAGCTTTAATCAGGTGGGATGGATCCAGTTATGTAGTGCCTGAATGAACCATGTAGAGTGCTAGCCCTAGTGTCTGCAAGATGAAGGAATCTTCTGAGTCAATTTCCTTAGTCTCTTCGGCATCTTTGATGAGTGGTTGTACATGGTATTGGGAAATCTCGGCCCATGGGGAGCTTTCTTGGAAGAAAATATCCATTCCAGGCTTCATCTTCTTGTTTGTGTGGTCATACCATGGTTCAGGAAGCCTCAAAAGGGGAAGTCTTCACCCTATTTGATGAATCGTCCATTAAAGTAATCACCAGGGATAGTCTGGACGCGGTCTAGTCTTCTCTTTGGTCAAGACTGGCGGATCATTCTGAGCTCTTGTTCTGATGGTTGATACCTAAAACCACAAGGAGGGAAAGCCTTATTTAGTTCAATTAGCTCGAGTATCCCTTATTGTCTTTGTCATAGCCCCAGTCCGAGCATGAAGTGCATATTTCTGAACATCTGAATCACATTGACATTGCCATGAGGGTTGTATTCTGGACAAACCATTTTCTTTGAAGTTGTCCCCTGCCGGGAGTAGAAGTGGTTCAACTCGAAATCCTAATAGGAACATATCATTTGACCTATGTTCTATCTCAAGGACATGATTGCTGGTACTCGCACCCTCAACATTGTCATCGTTGCCCAAGATGGTAATGACCCGTCCATCGACAAAGAACTTTAATTTTTAATGGAGTGAGAAAGACACGCCCTTGATACTGTGGAGCCAAGGTCGTCCGAGTAATAAGTTAAAACAAGCTGGGATGTCAATAACTTGGAATTCAATGACAGGGTTTATAGGTCCAGCCCCTATTACAAGCTTTATGGATCTCATCACCTCTTGACGGGTATTATCACAGGCGCACACAACAGCGGAGGTTAGAGCGAGGCCGCTTTCTTTCAGTCCTAAACATTTGAAGGTTCTCGGTGGGCAGACATTCAAGGTGGATCCATTATCGATAAGAGAGAGTGGTATAACCTTCCCCATAACTTCGACGGAGATGTTGAGTGCATGATTGTGGTTTTGTCCAATCCTGGGGATTTCCTTTTCAAAAAATGATAGCATTCGGGTAGAGGTCAAGGATCCGACCAAATTTACCACTTCTTCTGGTGTGGTAGACGGATGAACTATGGGTCTAATGAGCAACTTGATCAAAGCATTTCTGTGCAGCTGAGAAGACATGAAAAGCCCTCATAGAGTGATGTTAGCTTGAGTTTTCTTTAGTTGATCGAGGATCTTACTCTCCTCAAGCGTCATCTCTGGCATATCAAGGTTTTCAACACCCTTCCATTTGTCATTCGCTGGTAGTGAGCTTGGAATCTGGTAATGCCTCCCTAATCTGGTCATGTGATTTACTGAAGAAGGGAAAAACATGAATCCCATTTCCTTATCGATCTCGGGTTGTTCTGCCATCTTATTTATTTCTCCGAGGAGTTATTCAAATTATATCATTCCATACATGTCGGCTACCGGGCCAGTTCTCTCTGAAGCTTACTCTTCATTCAAATCTTTGAATTCTTCCTCTCATCCATTGGCAACAATTCTGTCTTTCCATGCAAAGTCAATGCATTCAATAACTTCAATTGCTTCTTCATACAGGTCATCCCATTCTGTGGGGATGTGTAAGGGTGAAGGGACCAGGCGCCCCTATAGGTTTAAAGAATCAAATAACTCGGTGATACTGCAAATGTTGTTAGTCTGCCTGAAGAATTCTACCATGATTGGATGACATAATCCAGGCTGACTTCATCAGTCAGTACTACCCAACTACCTGACTCTCGGGCCCATTTTCGTGCTTCCAAGAATAGCGTACTGAACCTTTGGAAATCAATGATCATTTGTGAGGGAAATTTCATCCCGAACTCTAGGAGTTGGTTTAAAACTTCTAATAATTCCATATCTCGATTTTCAGAATGGATACGGACATATATGCATGCTCTGGTAAGGATTAACAGTGCCTGATCAGCAAGGCTAGCATGGTGTAAGAGGAAATATGGGCAAATTTGGAGAGGTTTAGGAGAGTATATGGGTGTGATTTGAGTTAAGGGATCAAAACTTGGGTTCTCTTCTAAGAAGATGGCATTGGTATGATTTGGAAGTGGGTTGTGAGTAGTGTTTCGCTTAGAATTGGATGGTGGGGAGATGGTACCCCGGTTAATTAGACCTTCGATCATGTTTCCGAGGTGAAAGTATTGGTCGGTGGTATGGCCAGCTATTTGGTGATAGGCACAATGGGCATCTGCCTTAAAGTTTCTCGGGAGTGGATTTGGCAATGAACGAGGATCCAAAGGTTTGATAAGGTTTCGTCTTAGAGGGGCTTGATACTTTGGAGAGGGGAGCACGAAGCTCAATGTATTCCATTGGTACTGGGACAGAGCAGGTTTCTGGTGCCCATGATGCGGTTGGTTGAGAGATGTTGTTGATGGTTGACACTGTAGTAGTGGAAGGTTTGTCATATTTTCTGGAGGTGAACTGTCTGGACACCTTCTTTGGGTCAACTTATGTTTTGGAAAGACCTTCCTCGATCTCTACTCCTGTTTCTCTGAGAGCTCGGAAGTGGGGGTAGTATTGTCCTCCCATCGTTGCTCGGATATGGGGTAAGAAGTTCTTCTTCACTATGCTAACTTGTTCTTCCTCGGAAGGCCGATTGCTCATAGTTACTGCTTTTTCCCTCCATTGGGAGATGAAGTTACTGACTGGTTCTCGAGGGTTCTATTTGAGCAGCTCTAAATCATGACAGGTAACCTCAAGCTCTTTATTGTATTTTTACTGTTACATGAATTCCCGGGTTACATCCTCCCAGCTAAGAATTATGGATTATTTGAGAGACAAAAACCATCGAAGGGCACTATCCTTCAGAGTTTGCTGAAATAATTGGTCCATCACTTCTTCAGAAGCCCCTAGTAGAGTCATGGAACGATGATAACTTCGAAGATGAACAATCGGGGGGTCCACTTCCTCCGAATTTCTCGATATTTAGCATCTTGAACTTCTTGGGTAACCTCGCTTTAGGATAAGGAGACATGTGGGTGTAGTCCATGTAATTTCCCAAGATTTTGACTTGTTCAAACTTATTGGTGAGCATCTTGAGGTCCTCTTTGACTTTGTTCAGCTCTTCTTCCTTCGGATCAATGATCATAGGCAAGTTAGCCCATTGCTGGACAAGGTTAGGCATAGGAAGATGTGTAGGCGGCGGCACATTGATAGGAGGGGCACATGAAACGTGCTGATACTCTTCGAGAACCCAGATGGGCTCGGGCAGATTCATGGCACGAGGGAATAGGGCCTCGGGTTCTTGAGGGATGGGAAGTTAGTTTCGTTTCATCTTTCGGACCTCAGTTTGGAGGTTGTCAATCTTGGACACAAGCTGAGCTAGGACTACCATCAGATCCGGTTACACAACTGGTACTTGATCCGTGTTCTCCATGGGAAGCGGATGGATACCTTGCTCGGAAGAAGTAACAGGGGAATAGATGGAACACCAGGGTGACTTGACTGAAGACCGAAGCCAATAAGGAGCCAGGCCAAGGGTTTGTGATCGATCTGAGAAGGCGTAAAATGGGATTTATTTTTGAGAAAAAGGGGGAAAATATTTTTGTCATTTTTTTTTCGAGATCGAAAGATAAAATGTTTTTGGATTTTTGATAAAGATAGAAGAAATGTTTTTGGATTTTTGATAAAGAAAAAGGAGAATTTTCCCTTTGGAGATGGTCCCAGCATGATTATTATAATTATTATGTTTTCACTTGTATTAATTCTCTTAAATGAAAAATGAAATGCCGAACGGGACCCGAGCCTGGAAAAATTGGGTTTATAATATATGCAAAGCTATGGTTGGACTTGTGACCAGGCTCATGGACAGGGTCCCATTTTAAAAATGCGTGAGAATTTAGGTGGCAGGACGAACCGGAATTTTGATAGAGTTTCGGGTTGAAATTGACAATCTAACTTGTGTGTCCTAGGCTTGACACCTCTATGCGGGTATGCAGTTGGTTGGGTGAATCAGAAAGGGTTCCCCCATTTGCCGTGACTTCCACGATTTGCTCTTACGGGCAATAGGTGTGTGCGGACAAGCCATTTGATATACTTGAGTGTACGTTAATTGCCTCGCCATATATTTTGTGGGGATGGTACATGTGAGAGTGAATTCGATATACTCGGCATACGTGAACGAGTTCCCTGTGATATACCTCCCGTCATGACTTCGGTCAAGCAGTACGATGCGGGAGAACCGTTCGATATACATTGAAGGTACTTGGCCATTGGAAGGTGAGAGTCATATTGCTTAGGCTAACTGCGCCTTTCCGGACAAGAGCCCATCACGAAGTGACCCTCCAGTTACTGGGAAAAATTTGGTCAATCACAATGCTCTTTGGTGATGTCGTGTGAATCATACATGGTCCTCTTTTTAGTATCTTATGAGAATGTCTTTCTTGATTATGCCAAATAGGGAGC
The DNA here is from genome assembly GCA_949130495.1 of Sambucus nigra. Classification (NCBI taxonomy): domain Eukaryota; kingdom Viridiplantae; phylum Streptophyta; class Magnoliopsida; order Dipsacales; family Adoxaceae; genus Sambucus; species Sambucus nigra. The sequence continues at coordinate 577,018,690 of OX422209.1, forward strand.
AAAGTGCAAGTACCAACGGTACACCAAGTATGGATGGATGATGCGTGCAACATGTGGATATATGTGACCCTAGTTGCACGTGGTGCGAAGTGTACATTGAGAATTTTCTACAAGTGTGTGAATAGAAGCATAAGCATAGGGTACACATGAGTAATAAAGGGGAACATGCAAATAGGGGGAAACTATAAACAAACATAACACCCATGTAAATAGATTCTAACCCTCAAAATAAACATATTCATTTCCCCAGCAGAGTCGCCACTGTGGCCATCCCCAATCCTTGCTACGGTGGGGGGGGGGGGGGAGCAGCGTGAGAGTGAGGATCATTATGGTCCTACACGTCCCTCTCGGGAGCGCTTCGGCCGACATCATTTGAGGTGAGGTGAAAAATGTAGAGAGATTAAAGTCGCCAGTCTATTTTACTCAAAACAGATAAAAGAACAGGGGACGTCATCCTGGAGGACAACATCCAAAGATATACTGGTGCATGCGAAACCAAAATGATTCGAGAAGGGTCCGGAGGCTAAGTTACGAAATGGGAAGGTGTTAGGCACCCATTCCTCCCTTTCGATCTGTCATGGATTTTTGTTATTTTCCTTTATTTTCCTCGTTATACGTGTGCATGTGTGTATATAGTGAAGATAGGAATCATCGACTTGTGCCATGGAAGAGGTAAAGCGAGTCATCCGTAGGAAGGTATAAAAGTATTAGAAAATAGTATTTAAGCGATCATCCCTACTTTAATCATTATGAGGTAACGATAACGCATATGGAATAATACGCCCCTAAGAACACATATATGTATATATATTATAAGAGAAGGGAGTTTAGAGAAAATAGAAAATGAGAGAAAAAGTAAAAAATAGGACTCGAGTCTCGAGTTTTACCGCGAGACGCCTACGTAGCCTATAGAGGCATCAATGTCCATGTAGTTCACATACAAAACGAGGGGTGGGGTTTTTCCCTTAAATCCAACCAGGGATTCTTTTTTTTTTTTTTGTAGAAAAAGTGTTTTAGTTGTGAGAAAAGTGTAAAAAAAGTGTGAGAATTCCTGTGCAAACCCTCTTTTTCTTGTTTTTTGGTTTTTTTTATTTATATGAAAATAAGAGATGTGAAATAATACTAATTAAAAAGTATATTAGGATGTATGAGATGAGATAATAAAAGTGCTAAGTAATAAAACAAGATATTGCGAATTTATAAGAATTTAAGGAGAAAATTGAGAAGATTGCACCTTCTTGAAGATCTTGAGCTTGATCTTGAATGTTGGAGAGCAGCTCTTAGACTTGGATGATGATGGAGGGTAGTGAATTCACCAAGTTTGGTGAAAAGGGTGATGAAAAGTGAAGGTTGAAAAGGGATTTGGGTGTGGAAATCACGCTGACTCCGAGAGAGGTTTTTTGCATCTGCTGAGAGTGATATCTATCAGATTCGGGATCCCCTTACAAGTGAGGTCAGGCCTCCTTGTTATAGGCCTAGGGCATTGCCGATCGGCATAGACCTGGTCGTGCCTATCGGCACCTGCCGATAGGCAGGGTCTGGAACCTGCCGTTTGGTAGTATTTTCCAGGCCTTGTTGGAAAATCAGTCGCAGAGCGCAAATCCTTGATCATGATCGCGCATGGGGTATACAGTTTGAAAGGTAATTCAGAGACCTTCGAAAGTCTTTTGGACTGCTCCTGGGTTCGGGAGTTGACTTTGGGTCAAATATGGCTCGAAAGCATTTGCGAGTCCGTTGGACGGGAAAAATGCAAACGGATAGTTCGTCCGTATGATAAGTCTGAATCACGCATGGAGTGGACCGTTGGAAAGGTTAGGAGATGTGCTTAGAAATTCCAAAGAGTATGATCTGGTTCGGGGAGTTGAATTTGGTCAACCGGGGCCTGGAAGCATTCGGTGACCTTTCAGAGCAAAACAAATCGTTCATCTGTACCGTAAGTCAGAATCGCGCACGGAGCGGACTGTTAGAAAGGGGTTTCAGTTCCCTTTGAAGATTCATTCAGTCTTGGCCGAGCTGAGGAATTTTACTTTTGGTCAAATGGAACCTGGGAGTGCCCGATGACTTTTACTCTTATGTGCTTGATTTGCACCATGTTCTGTTATGAAGCTCCACATGCGATTCGAGAGTCTATGAATAAGTGCTATGTCAGCATATGAACAATAAATAACATGATCAGTAAACATTTAGATATTGTAGAATGAAATCTTTTGATGTTTTAAATGAGAGTTTTTCTGAATCTGTAAACACGTAAACATTTACACACTATTCTCCTAGAAAAATAAACACACACATAACAACGAAATGCATATTTTAGAACAAACAACATACATGAATTTTTTTCAAATCCGAAAATGTGTGGTGTGTAAAGACATCGATCCGAACCCAACATTGAAATTTGAAAACAAAATCTTGATCGTGATCTTATACATTTAACAGTTTCTTTATTCCAATAGCAGAGATGTAGTGCAACTTCCTTCATTCAACTTCTTCATAGAGTAAAGATTGAACCGAAGAGAAGAGCTCTAACCTTCATGGTGGATAATATAGAGTAAACATTGACTTTAATTCACATCCCAAGTCTGGCTTAAAACAGAAGACAAATATAAATAATAAATTATCGGATTTAAATAATTGATAAAATGAGCATGACGTAGTCAATCAGGAAAATAACCACTAATAAAATGTTAAAAAAAAGATTACCATTTATTGTTCGTGAATAAATGATCATAAATAATTAGAAAAGTCATAGAAATTATTTATGTAACGTTTGATACAAATCATTGAATTCGTTAGTAATGAAGGTAAAAAATCAATAGATACATAGAATTATTTATGTGGAAGCAACATTGTTGTAGAGTTGTTTTTCATGAGGTTGGTAGAGAGATTTTTGGGAAAGGAAGATTTTTTTAGGTGAACCCAATTGAACAACCGAATATACACTGAACATGATTTTAGGAGGCAATAGATATCCAAACACCTAATAGTTTACCTAGAATTAAAAAAGAAAAGCTATTAGATACGCAAAGGAAAAATAATTACAAAAAAAAGGAATATGAAAGATTTTAAAATGTTTAATTTAAGAACCAAAACCCTAAATTTAGTTTGACGTGATGTCCCTACTTTTAAAACACAAAACCAAGATTTTGAAGAGCGTCTTTCAAAAACCCAGATTATAAAACATTAGGAAAAAGAACCATAACAACGAAAAAATAATCAGAGACAAAATAGTGTTCATACTAAATCCCACAATCCATTGGTGCTCTAAACACAAATCAAAATTAATACTGCATGCTTAGCCAATGAATAAAATCATTTACTAATACCGCATAAATTGGGACTTCATTTACTCCAAAAATTTGGAAGAGATGAGATGTATACCTTTGTGAGACAATGGGATTTAATACCACGTATAGAAGTCAAAAGTCCCATTTTCTTGTAAGCGACGACCCATGCTGATTATAAAAAAAGGTAATAAATCATAATACAACCCAAATTAAAGTGGTCGAGAGACAAAATATCACACCTTGCAGTCGGATATGATTGAAAATAGGGGTTAATCTTCGAAACAAAAGTATAAAAAATTGCATAAATATCCCTCCTAACATCGAACCAATATTGGACACCATGATACCACCTTAACCACCACCACCACCCAAAAAAACATACCCACGCCTAAGATGCATAAGTATCCATCCCAACAATGTCTAACCAATAAAAATGAAAAAGAATATACATGTTTAGAGTCAGTTTTGAAGTATAATCAGGTCTTGATCTGCAAAAGAAATAGTAAACAACAAAACACAAAAAAATAATTAGATCCCAAAACATAAATTACAAAGCCCTAAATTACAAAGCCCTATTTTACAAAGCCCTAAATTACAGAACCTAAAATGCAAAGGCCTATAATGAAAATCCATAAATATATACACAAAACCTAAAATTTGTACACAAATTGCACCATAATAGAGAGTGATTACATAAAATGAATGTGTGTAAGAGGGAGAGAGAGAAAGAGAGAGATATGACTTGTGGCGTGGGAGGGTTGATGGCCGTGGTCGGATGCATGAGAGATATGAGGGCGAAGGGCGGTGGGCAGTGGACGACATTTAAGAAGGGATGAGGCTGATGGAAGGAGGCATGGGAGGGAGGGTTTATAGGAGGGAGGGTTTTGTTTTGGAATCGTAGGGAGACAAAATGAGGGTTTGGTACTGAACGGGATTGCAAAGTTGAAATGAGGGAGGGCTTGTGTTAGTTTCAGATTTTGCCATGTCACAATGTGTAAATGGTGACATGGTACAATCTGACACCTTTAGATCGCCCATAAAAATTCGCTCTCAACCGTTGATATTTTGGAACAGTAAAATACCCCCTCTCATATTATATATATATATATATATATATATATATATATATATATATATATATATATATATATATATATATATATCATGCTTATTTGCGTTTCATCCAACACATATTATCGTTTCCTAATAATGATCAATATCATGATTAACGCACAAATCATACTTTCTACATATGTTATTTTGGAAACATTCCTATGGATGAACTCACTCCATCTTATCCATGGTATGAGTTGATTGATTCCAATATTCATTATATAAACATGCTCACACACTTCACGAGGATATAAAGGAAGATAATAACACTAGACCAGGAGAGATCGAAATGGTGGGATGGGTGCCTAACACTTTCCCATTTCGTTACTTAGCCCTCGAACCTTCAAACTATTAGTTTCTTATACATTAGTTTGTCCTTGATGCCTCTCTCTCAAAGTGGAAACATGTTCTTTTGCCTATTTTGTGCAAACTAGGCTGGCGATTCCATCTCTTCACATTTACTCCCACTCCGACGATGACCGAAGCACCTTTCAATGAGCGGTGCGAGACCGCGGTGCAGCCTTCTCGAGGGGACATATATATCTCTCTCCCCTTGGCATCGCCCAGGATGGCAACAACACCCATTTTTTGTGTGTTATTTTCATGCCGTGTAGTTTGGGGTAACGAAAGTAGTTGATTTTACGAGAAATTTGGATTATAGAAATTCGGTAGAAACCATGTAGACTTGATTTATGGGAATTGAATCTAAAATTTAATTAAAATTAAGAGAATGATATTATAATGATTATTATTGGAGAATGCATAGGTATTCCTTAGCCAAACCACCCACTCGACGGGATGTGCTATCGACTACAATTTTATGTATCATCCAAAGACTAGGCCATGTACCCCGATTAGCGAGTATGCCAAGTGGTATTATGGTGGCGATGTCAAAATTTTGTAGTGGTGATGACACGTTATGATGGGACGTGTGTTCGAGTTATGTTATTTATTTTGGGGGGCATTCTATTGTTCCGAGGATAATTAACAAGATACTGGATGGTAGTCAATACCGTATTGTGGAAAGTATAGCAACAAATATGATATGGGGTGTTGAGTTATGTAATACTCATGGTGAGATACTAGGTTATAATTATATTGTTGGGATTTCTGTTTGAGTGTTCATATTTCATACACTCTTGTATATGATGCACACACACAGGACTATGTGTAGTTAAACATGGAGCATTTATACAAGCTATTTAGTTTTCCACTCACTCCCCTAGTTTGTGGTACTTCTGATTTGACGCGAGATGATATGTGTGGAATCATTGGAATTGTGATTGTCATTAGAAGAGGGTATTTGTTTTCAAAAATTAATTGTACTTCTTCTTTTTTGTAAATTATTTTATAAACGGACATTTGCGATTTAATAAAATCAAGACATTCTATTACATTGATATTTTTTTATGCTTCTGCAAATTTATTATCAATCTAAATGTTATTTTTTTAAATTCTCTAGTATTTATTCGGTAGCACCTCTCGGGGTGTTAGAAAGTAGTACCAGATCATAAGTTATCGGTTCACTATGTTGTCCATTGAGAGAGATTTCATTTATGTTGTACCTTATTTGGGTGATATCGAACATCCTATTTAAATTTAATGGAAGAAAATTTGGGTGAATTTCAAGGATGAAATTCCTTTTGTAGGGGGAGAATGTAATATCTAGTTATTTTGAGGGCTTCTTTATGAATATTATATAAAATATCAGTAATATTATTATTTTATTAGTCAGGATATTTTATTTTTAATAAAAATATTTTTATTGATATTATATTTAAAAACAATGTATTTTGATTTGAAATCTAATCAAACATTTAAATATAAATATAAACGGGTTTTGGACATTTTATAATGGTTTAAGTATGTAAAGTAGATAATTTTGAATTAAAGGGTAATATGGTAATATGTGTTAGCTTAGGCTACAAGTTAGGGTTTGAAAGAGGGGGTATATGATAAATATTATGACTGATTATAAGGAAAGGAATATGGAAAAAAGAGGTCAGAAAAAAATTTGAAAGAGGCAAAAATGAGATGAATGACAAGAGTGAGTTTGGAGTATTTTAGATCTTATTTTTAAGTGATTTAGGATGAGATTTGAGAAAAATTCGAACACATACATGACTCAATTTTTCATGTAAAATTCAAATATCAAATCGGATCGGCGATTCGAATAATGTTCAGATTTGATTTTTCTAAGTTTTCAAAAAAGGCCTATAATTGTGGACTTTGACTCTATTCATGTAGTTTCAATCTCCCGTTCTTTATTTAGTGTGCTAAACCTATTCAACCTTATTTTTATAGTTATATATGTTCAATGTGTCACAATTATATGTATTATATGCTCGTATATAATATTCATTATTGCACTCGTTTTGTATGTGTTATTTTCCTACCGTGTAGTTTGGGGCAACAAAACTAGTTAATTTTACGAGCATGTCGGGTTATAGAAATTGGGTAGAAAACATGTACACTTGATTTATGAGAATTGAATTTGAAATTTATTTGAATTAAGAAAATGATATTATGATGCTTATTATTGGAGAATGCATAGGCATTACTTAGCCAAACCACCTGCTGTACGGAGTGTGCTGTCGGCTACTTTTTTGTTTATTATCCAAACACTAAACCATGGACTCCAGTTTGTGAGTATGCCAAGTTTTATTATGATGACAAGGCCAAGATTTTATGGAGATGATGTCAGGTTATGATGGGACGTGTGTTTGATTTATGTTATTTATTTTTGCGGACCCTTTGATTCTTTTGAGGATAATTAATAGGATAGCGGATGGTAGTCCATACCGTACTGTGGGATGTGTGACGGGAATTTTATATGGGGTATTGGGTTGTGTAGTGTCCATGGTTAGATACTAGGTTATGATTATATTATTAGGATTTTTGTTTGAGTGTTCATATTGCATACACTAGTCTTGTATATGATGCACACATACACGAGTATGTGTAGTTACACTAGGAGCATTTATATGAGCTACTGATTTTTTCGCTCACCCACCCAATAGTTTGTTATATTTCAGGTTTGACGCAAGATGATGTTTATGGAATCATTGCGATTGAGATCGTCATTAGAAGCTTTGAATATTTATTTTCAAAATTTAAATGTACTGCTTTGTTTATTGTAAATTATTTTGTAAAAGGACATTTGAGATTTAGTAAAATTAAGAAATTATATTAAGTTGATTTATTATTTTTTCTTCTCCAAATTTATTCTCAATCTAAATGGTATTTTTAATTCTCTAATATTTTTTAATAGCACCTCCCGGCGTGTTACATGTGGCTATGAAGTGGGCAATAATTTCATGAACGATTCTAGATATATCAGCATAAGACCAGGCAAAAGCATAAATGCATTCTTTGAGGAGTTGGATGAGTTCATACCTTTCTATATATTCTAAAGAAGAACCGATTTTTATTTTTTTTCTCATCGGGAGGCCCCAAATTAACAGTTTTTGTTTCATTAATATGTTATGTGCTATTGGTTTCTTTTTTGTTAAGCTCTTTTAGGTGGTCTTATAATTCCTCATTATGTAAATTAGATACATTAATTTGATTAGCACATTCATCATCATCAATCGTTTGTACACAAGGATACTCAAGGTTAAAATTTATTTCATCGATTAATGGGTTGACATGATTGAGTACATCAAAGTAGTTTCCCACAAGGGCTTTCTCCTCAAATGGGAGGTTGTAGACAGAATCTAGAGGTTATTCTTGGAGAATGCAGGTAATATTAACTTCAAAAGGATTCTTATTGATCGGTAAGTGGCGAAAATTCCATGTCCTCTCACCTTATATTATTTCCTATATAATCATTTTGGTGTTCTTTAGATCTTCGATGGGATACCATCTTGTGGAGGGCTTGTACATCTTTTCAACTAGGTCTGGTATTTCGTCTACCCCTTACTATATCCACGTGGGGTGGTCTTCATATAATATTTCCCACCCTGGTATCTATTTTTTGGTGTTGTTTTATATCTATGGTTTAAGGAACCCACATAAGGAGAAGTCTTCTCCTTCCCTGATAAAGTTTCCATTGAGGCTAGAGTGATTGGTTGTAAGGGAAACCCTTAATTTCTGGGACTCGAGATACTTAACTTCCAGTTCCTTAGAATATAGATCATCACTCTTCCTCTTTTATCCCAGTACCTTAGAGCTAGACTATTGAGGTACCTTAATGGGTTTGGAGATCCCTTGTTGAATTTTCTCGAGTCCCATTCTTTATAGGAATATCATTTTCTTGCTCATATGGGAAACATTTCATCAACCATATTCAGAATACGAAGGTGGGATATGTTCCTTTGCATCGACTGAAATGGTTTGTACATGAAGGTTTAATTGAAAATCACCAATGGATATGTCTCTGCTTTCGTGTTGGATTTTTAGAACTCGGTTGTTGGGTCCTTACCCTTTTAGAAAACTAGAATCTCCAAATATTGTGATCATATTTCCTGTATTAAAGATTTTTATAAACTGATGTAAAAATGAAGCAACACCCTGTATCATGGATCTTTATTCTTTACAGTATTAGATTAAAACAAGATGGTATGTTAGTTACTTGAAACACCATGAGGTTGTAGAATTTTACGTTTCTAAGGATGAGTTTAATAGATCCCATCACTTCACTTTGACTATTGTCATAGGCTCTCACATTATTAGTAGTACGTGTTAGATTCTTAAGCTTAAACCCTCTGCATTTAGTAGTTCCCAATGCGCAGACATTTAGTGTAGGTCCATTGTTGACGAGCACCATGGTAATCCATTGCCCCTGCACATTCACTATGATGTTTAGGGCGATGTTGGGACATTGTCTTGTCTTTGAAATTAGATGTTAGAGAATGATACGATCCTTAAAAAATTTAAGCTCCCGACGGGCTCCATAATTTCTTCAAGATTGGAGAAATGGTTATTAGTTTTTGAGAGAATTATTTCAATATAAAATCTATGCGTGGTTAGGAGGACATAAGGAGTCTCTATTGGAAAAAATAACTTTGGATTGTCATATAAACCCCCAAAAAATTCATCCATAAAGACATTTGATTACTCGTGCATTGAAAATAAAATAAAAATAGGTTTAAAGATTAAACCTAGGGTTTCAATAATTCATAAAATAATGAATCTTATTGTGATTCGTATAAGGAAAAATTATTTGATGAAGAAGATTATGTTGCTTCACATCCAAAATCTCTAAAAAAATCTTTATTATCCTTCTATAAAGCTTGGATTTTCTAGTGTATGATCATCCCCAAAGCTAGGTAGGTGTCGGGTCACCTTTGAGATGAAACCCTTCCTTATGAGTGAGATATAGTGGTCTTTGACTAGGCCTCTTCACAAAAAACGTGAATAATGTTTTTTCTCATCCCACTTAAACCTATAGTGATGGTAAATTATCATTAAAACCCCTTCTCATAACTTTTATATGGAAGTATAAGAGGTAGGATTGGGCGAACTGGGTTTCATGAAAATTTGCCCCTTATTACTTGGGTATATAGACTACACTAGGGACCCAAGTCAAATAATTAAACTGGCTTCCAAATAAATACTCAAAAATCTCAATTACCATTACCATAATTATTTCCTTTCTTTCTTTGATCATAATTAATTATACTAACTAATTATGATTTCACTCCAATTAAATTATCTCAGAAATCACTTGGATATAAAGAGGTATTATTTTCAAAGTCGATTATGATATATAACATAATTCCCCATGTTAAGTGCCCGATACCCTCTTGGTCTAATAAATTTACCATTAATCAATTTCAACCAACATCTAATTAAGTTTAGGCATTGCCATTATGCTAAAAAAATCCTCCAAACATCAAGACTATTATTTGGAAAACTCCCTCAGTTTATTTGACTAAAGCAAATAATGATGGGTTTTCTAAAAGGAAATTCAGGTCCTGCTACCTTTGGGGTTATCTGTAGATATTTCAAGGATAACTTTATTAGGTGCTACTGTCAATGTTTCAGGATTAGAGTCTCCTTTTATGCTAAAATGAAAGGCAATTTTTTTTTCTATTCAAACAACTATAAAGAATTGATGGAGGAACTTTTTACAGGAATATGACTCTTGTTTAATTGTGTCTTGTACTAATGATATCCCTTTGCATCTTCCATCGAAATTTCTCACTGATTGGAAGGTCTATATAAGTTTTGTGAAGAGTATTAAATTCATATATACACATATATAGAGAGAAGGTAACTCCTCTGCTGATTGCCTTGCTAATTTAGTTTTGCTGCATCCTAGAGGAAGATAGTGGAATATTATACCACAAAATATTTGGAAGGGGATCTCACATGAAATGTTAGGTCTGCCAAGCTATAGATTTTCTTGATTAGATTTTTCATTTTTCTAGGTTTATGTTCTGGTTTAGCATATGATTGAGATCACTTGAGATATGAGCCTAGTTGGAAGCTCTAGAGATTTAGTGATGCTTCTTACCAGATTTTCTATTTTTCTCTTTTTTGCTTGTATTTCTTTTGTAAGTATTTTATTCATATTAATTCAATTCATCTTTAATTGGAGTTTTTACTTAATAAACATATAATCAATTTCCTGGATTCTCGGACATAACTTAATTGCTATACCATTAGGATAATAAGATAGTCCATCAGATTGTTATACTTGGTGGAAACAAAATATATAAATCTATCTAGAGGTACCATAATCCACGGTCTAGACACGGATTCGTTCGGATTATGATCTCAGACCTACTTATACAACTGTTACCCAATGTGCGGAGATCATTTGACTCGATATAAAACCAAAATGTACTCATAGAAATAAAAGTGATGTTTGCGCAAGAATTATAATTCTCATAATTCTTAGGATTAAGAATCTATTCACCCTTTGCAAAAGGTGTGACATTTCCCTAGTATAATCAAGGAAACTCTTAGACTCAAATCTCATGTGTGGTCAAGTTCAATAAATTCCATGAATGTAACAATCACAATCCTCTATTGAACTATGGTACAAGTTCTCAAACCATCATATAAGTTCCCGTAGTTTGAGATAAACTACTACGTTTTCATCGCAACCGTTCCCATAAGGTGTCAACTCCCTATATAGGTTGTTGATGTTTCAATAATGCTAAAACCGAAGTTCTAATCTCATAGTGATTAATCTGAAACCGACTCATCAGAATTCCTACTAAGCTCTATTTACCAACGTGCCTACAATATATTTAAACCAAAACTAAGATATTCTCGTAACCACAATTCTTATTCCAAAATGAAATGACATATTTTTATTTAAAAGTAAACGCCATACATAGTTTTAAGAATAAAACCTTAACAATATCCCACTTACTCTTAAAACCTTGTATCCAACTTCCACTCCATCTACATGAAAATTTTCTTCCTATCGATGGAGGGACTAACGTGGTGTTATCTAATATAGACATGTGATACACATATCATATTTTATTCGATTTTTTAAACTAGGTGAAACCTAGGCTCAATGTGATTAACCCTTTTATGGGTTACGGGTTCTCTCGAACTTGCAATCGTACCTATATGAACAGTAATAGTGTAATATCAAATTTCACCCTAAGGAACTAAATTCAAGTTAGGTACGAAGTAACCAATCCATTTAGCCGCTGTAGTTGTCTTCGTAGTGACTATAATGTTGGCCTCCCTAGTGGAGTCAATAATCCAAAATTACTTCACGCTCCTCTAAATTATGGCTCTAACTCCTTGGGTGAACACATATTCTGAGCTCCAAAACTTGAAATCCTTAGCTCACTGAAAACCTAGCTTTTTTCCATAAAGGTATAAAACTATTAGACTGAAATATGTTGACCATGTCGAAGGACTAATAAATTTTTGTATTTACGCCCAATATATAACATTCATAACGCTGCCCACTACCAAAGCATTAGGTATATTCCTTAATGGTTCCATCTAATCAAGTGTAATAAGACATTGATTCCAAAACATAGGAACTCCATACTTGAAAAGAAACTCTTTTTTGGAATCCCAATGCTAACATTTAGTATAAGATATCGATATAATTGACTTAGGATAAGGCTAACATACTTTGCAACTGATCTAACAAAACCATAGTTATAAAGATATGTTTGCCTTGTCATAAGTACTTTATATATAATATAAAGTACACTACTATGTAATAAAGTACTACCATCTCATTCTCGACTAGGCAAATATTATCCACAAATTCCACTTAAAATGCTACTAGATTTTCATCATAATTATCTTACAACAAGTAATATTCGAGATTTGATCCAAATCCAAACATGATTATCTGATCAAGAAAAATAACCCAAGACCTTGATGTTAGCATAAATCCTCTAATCAATTTCATAAGCTTATATCGATTGTCTTTTCCTGACTTCTTACTATGAACTTTTTATAAGGACAAATTTTTTATCGACTCAATTTCTATTTAATTGGCCTGCTTCTATTTAGATAAAATTTATTAGAGTCACATGTTAGGATTTGAGTTATTTGTTTATCAACACTGTAACGTTTGATTGAAGACCGTATCGTCCAAGTTAACGCCACATCGAGTGCACGTCATGTTTTGAGACGAGTTTCATCTTCAACATTCGACGAATCACATTAAGGTATGAATGCATATTTATGTTTTGATTCCTGGATAGAGTTGGGTGTTAGTTTTATAAAACGGTTGAGTCTTTTTTGTAAAAAGGGTTTTAAAGAATATTTTTTAGTTTAAGTCGTTCGAATGAATTATAAGTAGTCATTCGAACGAGTATTCAAACCACTTTAGGTATCAAACGAGGTTCAGCTAGAATTTAAACAAAAAATTTCTATTTGACAGAACATTCTCATTGAAAACTCGTTCGATCTCTATTCAAATATAATTCGATCTCTTTTCAAACAAGAATAGCTACATGCTTGAAAATGATCATTCAAACAATAACATATACATCCTTTCGAACGACCATTATTTTGGTTCGAACGAGATTACTATAGTCGTTTGAACGAACTTATATTTCTCATTCGAACAACCTGCCTCAAAAAATGTGTCACCTTAAAATTCATATTTTCTATAAATACTTAGGGATGTCATCTGTTTTTACTAAGGGTTTTTGCAAAAGTGAATTTTAGAGTCAAATCTGAAGCCTTTTAAACCTTATTTTAGACCCATGTTTTATATCTAAGAATCCAATATACATATGTCTGTTTGAGATCTTCTTCGAACATCACCAAGATTGTTTGCTATACCTATTTAGAATGTTTCGGGTAGTGTATACCATGTTTGTGTTGTGCGATGGTTGGAACGACCACAATGACAAGTAAGATCGGCAGAATACCGAGTTGTAGGAAGTGCCTTTGTTGCGTGCCTATTGGAAGGCGTCCCATAATGGCTACGAACAAGGTAATAATGGACGAAGAAGCATGTAAAGGCTTAAAGGTGTTTAGTCTACAACTAAGTCTAATTTATCCTTATAACGAGACCTATAACATAATGGACTTCTGTAGATGGGTTGTCTGAGGTTTTTGTCATCTTGTACCAATCGTGTAGTAGTTTGCTATAACGATCGGATACCCCCCCTCACGAATTAATGCATTTATTAGACGGATCCACAAATGATAAAAATTTCTCTTTTGCCTATCCCTATCCTGATGAGCTGAAACCAAAGATCTAATTTTCTTTTGAGTAATTGTTCGTGTAAGTCTCGAATGAGCCCGTTGTACATTTTCCATGAACTATTTTACGATTTTATTCTAGCTTATACTCACATAGATGCATGCTTAGGTTAAGACAAATTATAAATTGTTTATACAGCACTGTGGTTTAATTGGTGCAAAGATAAAATTGTGAAAATTAAACATATTGGTGTGTGTTTGCTTATCCGTATAACCCAAGGTCACTAGTGTGTTTTCGAATTGGTATGAGAGAAAGTTAGTTTTATATGTTTGATCCCTATTTTGTGTAAGTTTAGGGCTTATATAGATTTTAATCCAGAGCGGAGTTCAATTTTTAGTAATCCATTATTTGATGGGACAAACTATATCTATTGGAAGCTATAGATGCGATTTTTCCCGAAATTGATTTATGAGAATGTTTAGAACTCTGTTGAGTATGGGTGGACTCTTCCCACTGATGTTGGTTGTCCAAAAGCATTCAATTCTTGGATAATAGATGAAGAGAATGCCTTGATTTTTAATTCCAAGGGTGTAAGTGCAATAATTTATGATGTCATTCCAGAATAGCTTAGACGGGTTATTATTTGCGAGAGCACACAAGATGCTTAAAATATATTACGATCCATACATGAGGGTACAAATATTGTTAGGGTTTCCAAGTTACAAAATTCGGAGACTAAGTTTGAGACGATTAAGATGTTATAGAATGAGTCTTTTGATGAGTTCTACGCTACGTTATAAGATATTATCAATTCCTCGTGTAACTTAGGTGAGCCTTTCCCTAGGCCTAGAGTAGTGTGTAAATTTTTAAGGTCATTACCTTAAGATTTAATGTCCAAGTCACGGTCCCAGAATCCCTAGGTGGTGCAGACATTATAAGTGTCTAATAACTTAGAGATGTCCTTCAAACCTATGAGATGAACATGTTATCTCCAAAGAAAAAAGGCTAAATAGAAATATAAGGGTGTTTCTTTGAAATCCCAAAGAGAGGATGTGTCAGATTCTAATAGTGACGGTGAGCTTGAACCCAAAGAGATACACAAGGAAGTTAAAAAATTTCTTAAGCTTAGAGAAGATAAGAGTTTTGCAAAGAAACCTAAGTGTTGATATATGAAAATTGAAGTACTAGTGTAAACCATGCCATTGAAGCTATTCTCTTTAGTTCAAAGTATATAATAGAGTAAAAGAGAGATAAATAATGATAAACATGAGATTTAAAGTGGTTTGGCCATGAAAATGATCCTACATCCACTATGGAGTTTTATGGTCGTTATATTTATACAATTAGTACAAGATCAGAGGCATATTAGGCATATAAGAGCGGAAAAATGGGATAGATACACCAACATACGTGTGGTGTGTAAAGGAGGTCATGTCCTGTTATTGTATACTTCTCAGAGCCCATAACTATTATTGTCTAGGTTTGTTAAAGTAGGTAAACAAAGTGTGAACTCCGGTGTAGATAGAAGCTATAAAGAGTTGGGCAGAGCCTCTCCACCAAGCTATTTCCTTCCAAAATAAAAGGTCAGTACCTCTATTTATAGTAATTGGTATACACGTGCCTTGTGGACAAGGATGGTGTAAAGGAATCTTTATAAAAAGTGGACACGTTGTAGTCCATGTCTGACGTGTAAGGGTTAGTGACCTGCCCTTTTGGAGTCATGTTGAGGTTAAGAGTTGCGGTCGATGAAGTACCATGTCATAGCCTTTTGACGTAGTTTATGATTAGTATCCATGACCTTTGAGATCATAGGTCATAGATTTATATGATTAATGGATAAGAGAGGTCGAGTCCACGACCTAGTTATCTACAGGTCATTGCCTTTTTTTACATGTTGAGGCATTTTACTGATCCTTAAGCATATCTTCATGTGTTTGCATGGGATTTTGTGCCATGTGTCTCTTAATCATTGGACGACATATTTTGGGTACCAAAAAATCCCCAAGCCTCTGTGACAACAGGTAAACAATTTAGTGATAGGGATTTATTCCCACCGTCTCACTGTTACCTCGGAGCCGCTACTATTGAGAGGATGAGGCCTTGTAGAGGGTTGGGTCTTGTTGATGTCACAGAATATTCGGGAGAAGTTTCAAAATTCTACGAAGATTTAACTTCAATGACCTATTATATAAATGGATCGAGTTCGTGGACTCATATACCTTTTCCAACCTTTCAGATAAAAAATCATTGGCGATTTCGTACGATAAGAAGTGCGATTTTTTGTGGCAAGTAGTGAAATTTTTCGACGATCTTCTTCTTTGATTTAGGCTGACTTTTTCTCTTCTTTTTGCCATTTCTTTATAGATTTTCCTTTATTTTTATTTTCTTTCAATTTTTTTCTTTAATTTCACCAATAACCTTTGAATTTATGTCGTAACCATTGAAAATTAGAAATATTATTCTTGGATGAAACCTTACAGTTTTTAGCTTCAATCTCTTTTCTTATCTTTCAAATGATTTTTGTTGTTTGTGATTTTAGTCACATCCCCTAGCTAATGGACACATTCTTTGCTCACTTTATCTACTTAGGTTTCATTTTGGTGTACTAACACTGATTCCTGCAATGTAGGACTTGGTCGTGTATTTTTAAATCGTTGCACCCTATTGACCATCTATGACGCAGACTGAAACATGGGTCATGGATTTTTGTATAGTTTCAGAATTAAAATATAGGAGTCCATGCCCGTAGGTGTTTTTGAGTCCTTTCATAGCCTTTTAGATTTTGACCGTGTCCTTCTGCTAAATTTGTACCCTTGGCTTTAAGATATACATGTGTTTGTTACCGTGAACTTTTTCCTGAGGACACGGACTTTAAAAATTCATAGAAGTTACATTGTATTTTTTCGTAATGGCCGTGGTCCTCCATCTGTGGAGATCTTTTATCCTTTTACAGATATTTATCATGGCTTTATGCATTGGAATACTTGGGAGTAGTTTGAATGTTTTTGGATAAATAACCTTGGACTAACTCCTCCCGCATTATTCAATATCAAACCCCTTAGGATCTCAGGATCTTGTAAATTATTAGATTGCCCAACCTATGTACATGTAGATTTTGATTTTACTGATTCCAACAGTAAGGAACATATGGAGACTGTAAAGCCATCCATATAGATGAGGAGGACAGTAGTTCAACGAATAATCAAATACCATTGGAGGAAAATACTAGGGAGGAGGTCGTGTGTAATACCCTTGCCAAATATTTTATTATTTTTTCGCTCGTTTGGTTCTCGTAATATGGAAACATTTGGGAGTTAGATCATTAAATTGGGTTTATATCTAGATTTGACTGTTTTGGAGTCTTGATGATAATTGTTGAAATTTTGAGGGTTAAAATTGAAGATATTGAAAATTTTAGAAGCTAGATGGTTCGAATGAACCCAGGGTTGTTCTAACGAGGTTCAAGTGGATCAAAAGAGGACCTAAGGTCATTCGAAGAGGAGATAGAACAAGGATCAAAGGAGATCCTATTGCATACTTGAACAAACACGTTAAAAGTTCATTCGAAGGCTAGTTCAAACGAGAAGCCACTGTCATTCGAACGAGCGCATTAAAAAAATTAAATAAGGTTTTCCTTGTGTGTTATCACGTTTTAAGCCATTTGATTGATGACGTGTCGAGTTCCGGTGAACCCATATTGGGTTAAAAAAAATGATTTTAGTGTTTGGGGTGTTTTTATAACGCTTGCTTAGGGTTAATTAGAGTTTATTGACGGGTTGGGAGAAGAGCGAGAGTGGGGGTTGGTATTATAAGAGTTTTCCTCCCCTATCTAGCTCTTTAGAGCTAAACCACCATCTCACACCTCCATAAACCACCCTACACCACCATGTACCCACTTTATGCCACCATATTCTAGATATTTTCCACCATAAATTGGACCCAATACACCCATTTTCTCCATTGATAAGTAGACATATAAATTTGGGATTTGTTGTTAGGGTGTTTTTGAGGAAGAAGAAGTAGAGATATATGGAGCTTGAAGAGGGTTTTTCATGGATATTTCATGGAGACATGCTTGGTAGAATTATGCAACCTCTCTAAGGCCACCTTAGGAGGTGTGAGGTTGCCATCTTCTTGAACATTTCGTCCTACCATTGTTGGATATCCATTTGAGGTGAGAAACTCTACTCTTAGTATTAAGACTATAGTTACATATTAGTAGTCTGGTTGTTAGATTATAATTGTAGTATGCATATGAATAAAATGGCGAGTTTTTAGTAAATTTGGTATTTAACATTTTTATAATATAAAAATATTGCAAAATGTTATTTTTTATAAGTAAATTATGAGTAAATATTTCAAAGTTGTCTTGAAATTTAAGATTGAGATTTCTATGAAATAGTGCATTTTTAGAAGTTTGATGCTAAACATTTTATAGAATAAAATATTTTGGAAATCATATTTACCTTGCTAAAATATTTTTATGATTTGATGTTCTAAAGCTTCATAAAAAAAATGAGTTTCTAAAAGTTGGAGATATTTGTGAGTTTTGAAGAAATAAGAATGTCTTTTATGTCTTTAAAGGTATGTTTTGCAAGTGTTACAAATTTCTAGAATAAATTAGATGATTAACCCATTTAATAGGATTTTTGGAATTAAAATCCATCTTCTCATGCATGCAAACTTGTAGTATTTTGACAATGAAGATATAAACAAGTTTAATGAAGGAATAAGTGTATAAATGTGTGATAAAGATGTCGAGGGTTTGAGAAGTGTAAGGTTGTAAGACTACATGTATTAATAAAGGAAAAAGTCATTTTCTTATAAAGTAGTCTTCAAATGTAATTGGGTTTCTTTGACAAAGAAGGTGAAGCAATGTCTAACTTGGATAATGTTTAGAAAAGGTGTCGAATAAGTGTTAATGTGTCAAACCATTGAGAAGTTGGTGTGTATAACTTAATAATATTTTTGGGAGATTAACGCTTATAAAATTGAAAGAAAATGACAAGTTTGAAAAAAAATGGGTAAAATGTTAATTTCATGTAAAGGGGAACATTTTTATGAAATAAAAATAATAAAAAGGGTGTTACAAAAAAGGTCCTCAATTAACATGATTTTCGGCTAAAATCAAGGTTATAGCAAAAAGGACAAGAATTGATCATTTCTGAAGGTGTAACACAAAGTGGGTTAAAATTCCAAGTTTTGGCTTCGGCCGAGAAAAAGAAAAAAGTGGAATAATGTGGACATTTGTAAAATATTAAAACACATTCATAAGAACTCGGATGACACCAAAATAATTAAGGAGGGCCCGAAACTCTCTTTAATTAATAATGGATTGTGTGGTAAATATATACAAACACAACCTAACTTGAATGAATGAATAAATTTTCATGTAAAGGCTAAAATGGACAACTAATGTGAAAATTGGTTGATGTCCATAAAGTAATGGAATGGTAAAGTGAATTGATTAAATGGGTGGTTAAGAAACCTAAAGATATTTATCCCGCAATTAACACAAGGGTGTGTTTGATATGCCCAAAGTGTACCTGACAGCTCGGAGGCACCAACCTCGGCCAGTAGGACCGCCGAGGTAACAAGGGCTTAAGATTGATGACCAACGATCTCATCCAACATAAGGTCGGCTACGACCGACGTTACTAGTTACCGCACCATCAGGCATCAACTAAGGTCCTCATAACTCATGGGGTCAGCTATCGATCCGTTCGTCCATAGCCGACCTCACATCTACCTCTTACATCAACCTCGCCTGGGAATCAGGCGAGGCTAGTAAAGACTCATGGGTTCAACCACCCTTCGTCTCCATTATTGGTTCAGGCCGACGTTTCAACTCCTCCTGTCTTACCTCGGCTGACCTACCTAGCTGAGATCATCATGAATAACCTCGGATAAAGTAACACTCAAACTTCACCAACCTCGTATTCTTCCAAGATGAGGTTGCATCAGTTAGGGATAGGGTCGAGAATTTATAAGCATATTCAAGGATATGAACACGTGCATAAAATCAGTTGTAACCGAATCAATCCCCTCACGTGGAGGAATATTTCATCATAATTCTCTTAATGTGACAATGACATATGTCTTCATCAGATTGGCTAGATCAACACACACATTCTCATTGCATGCATGGGGGGAACATTACACCCCCCAAACACTATATATACTTGTCTTATCCTACCTTGAGAAGGGCCCCGAAGTTACAACCCTAGCTAAAACTCTGTCAAATTATACAATAGAGAGAGAAAGCTTGAGAGATTGTATCCATGGCAATTAGTGCCTTATTTACTGATCTTATTCACTCACTTACACAGTGGATGTAGGCCTAATTGGCTTAACCACTTATCTATTGGTGTTCATCCTCTTCTCCTCACCTCAATCTCTTATATTTAGTATATACTTAAGATGCCATTATTATCACTGATTTGAGCTTACAAACACCTTGAAGGGTGGTGCTATTTCTAGCATCATCATTTTGGCGCCGTCTGTGGGAACGAGAAGCTGTCTCTTCCTCTTTTTCTGCTTAACCTCACGGGAGACTCTGGTGGTGAACCAAGCATCACCCCTTGCGTGGAGTTATTTCACCATTGAAAGAGGTCCTTTAAGGTACTAAGAAAATTTTCTTCACCAACTGTTTAGTTTTAACACATGGTACCGGAGTTTCCACCACCTCCTCCATCATCTGGGGCTGGAGGACCTAGTTCCATCCAAGCACCACCTTAGACTGAAATGGCTGAGGTGGTTGCAGCCTTGAAGTCCTTGGCTGCAACGCAATAAGCGATGAAGGAGCAATTTGCACCGCTCAATCAAAATATGATGAGCCTAACTAGGGTCTCACTGGAGATGATTACTCTGGAAGCTATCCAACCCCATTCTAAAGACAGGGGACCACCCCAGGAACCGTGAAAAGACCAACCAACTCCACATCAGAGGAGGGACGTTGCTGACCCTAGGCGTTTACGCCTGGGGAGGCAAGGCACCCTTACCCTAAGGATAGGTATGATGATATGGAGGCAGAAGATGCCCCAAATGGCTGCTGGGAACTGTATGAGGTTTAGAAAAACACTGTACACCCTATCTACCAAAGCCGAGGTTGTGGGGACAGAAGAGATGGTGGTGCCTAACAAAGAGGATCATCTTTTGATTGCTATAGCAGAGGGTCGGCCTTTGAAATGATCGTCCCATTTAATGACCTGAGGTAGACGTTATCTAGGTCAAGAAGTGTAGCAGGATCACAAAGGGAAGAGGGGGAACATAGGCTTCATCATGGATGACCCCAGTAAGGCCGAGATAAGGATCAAGAGGAGGTCAACAACTGACGTTATGCGGCGGCCGGGGAACCCTCAGTCCACCCCTTGGAGGTGGTTGGGGACCACCTCGACCAGGACGATATTGTAAATCCATGGAATGATTCCATTCAACGTCTCGAAGAGAAGATAGGGCACCTCATCAAAAGCCGAGACCCACTATAAAGAGGTTTTTCTTAGGGCTCCCCATTCATGGATAAGATAGTGAGCTCCCCAACCCCTGCTAAGTTCAAGCCACCTATGGTGTCTCCCAAGTATGATGATAGTACCAACCTTGTACATTATATCGAGATGTACCAATCTGTAGCGGATATTTATTCAATCCCAAATGAGATGAGTTGATGAGCTTTATCTGGGACCCTGACGAGAGCTGCACACATCTGGTTTACCTCTCTTTCGAAGAACTCAATTGAGAACTTTAAGGGCTTGGCTGAATGGTTCATTCATAATTTCGGTTTTGGGGTAAGACCTCAAAAGAAGACCACACATCTGTTGTATGCCAAGTAAGGTAAGAACGAGAACCTAAGAGACTACATTACTAGATTCAACAAAGAAAAATTAGAGGTTGAAGACTATGAAGAGAATATAGACATGACATAACTCATTGGAGGACTCCGCAAGGGGAAGTTGCTCTGGAAGCTTGCGAAAGACCATCCCAAGTCCATGGCAGAGCTATTGGAAACTGTAGGAAAGGTCATGAATGCTGAAGCGTCTATGGCCGTGAAGTATGAGGATGAGAACGAAAGTGGCAACGGAAAGTTCCAAAGGAAGAAATATGGAAAAAGCGGTCTTCAGATGACAAGTTTGCACATTGTACTCCTCTAACTGTGAGCTGCGAACATATACTCAATGAGATCAAGAATAATCGGTCTCTGAGATGGTCGAAGAGGCTGAAGGCCCCTCCATATAAGAGGAACAAGAACCTGTGGTGTGAGTTCCACCAAGACTATGACCATGTGACAGACAAGTGCTTCGCTTTGAAGGATGTAATCGAGAAGATGTTGAAGTCTAAAAAATTAGTGAAGTATTTCGATGGTAAGGCACCTAAGAGGGGAATAGGTGACCCTAAAAAGAAGATAAATGACGGATGTCAATTTGATACCCCAGCAAGAAGAGATAATGATTCAAATGGGGATGATGAAGACGATCCAGATCTCCCACCAAAAGATGAAAATGCCCCGGTGAAGAGGGTTGGAATGATCTCTTTCGATGTTAACACCATATGTGGAGGATTTGCAGGAGGTGGCTCTGAAGTAGACAATCATAAAGATCATGTGGAAGAGGCGAAGTTGGTGACCAAAGTAGAGGTTGTGAATTTGGCGTCTTCAGAGGCCAAGCAAAAGAGAAAGAAAGTGGACATGGATACTCTCATAGTTGGGTTCTCCCGACTTGATTTCAAAAGTATCTTAGCTCCATACGATGACCCTTTGGTAATCACTACAAGGGTGCATGGGTGTGAGGTCCAGATAATCCTCGTCGATAGTGGAATCTATGCAGATGTTATGTTCTGGCCTTGCTTCAAGAACTTATTCCTCGGCAAAGCAAGGCTGGTACCCTATAATCATTTGTTAATTGGCTTCAATGGAGAAAAAGTCCATCCCTTAGGCATGTATGAGATGGATGTATGAATGGGTGACGAGTGGCCTAAGAGATTGCCGAGGAGGATTAATTTTTTTGTGATGGATGAAAATGTCATTTCGGCCTACAACCTCATTATAGGAAGAGTAACCCTTAAGGAATTTGAGGCGGTGCCATCAACGGTCCACCAAATGCTAAAATTACCACCACCTATGGGGTAGGGGAAGTACAAGGTGACTAGACTATGGCACGATAATGCTACTTCAACTTGGCGGAAGAGAGAAAGGCATATAAGAGGGTAACAACAACGTATAACATTGATACACTTGATCCTAGGGATGAAACAAAGTTGAAAAAAGGAGAATCCACAGAAGAGATAGAATCCATCTTCCTCGATGAGAATGAACCAAAAAAATCATCTAAATCGGCAAGACCCTAATACCGGAGATCAAGGAAGAGCTGATAAGATTTCTAAAAAAGAGGCAAAGTGTCTTAACGAACCAGAAAAAAAATGTCTAAATCTGCCAAGGCCCTAAGACCGGAGATCAAGGAAGAGCTGATAAGATTTTTGAAGAAGAGACAAAGAGTCTTCACTTGGAGCCACGCAAACATGCCTGGCATTAACCCGAAGGTTATGTGCCACAAACTCAATGTGTTAGAAGACGCTAACACCATCAAATAAAGATAAAGAGTTTACTCCAGGGAAAAGTATGATGTCATTAGGGAAGAGGTCAGAAAGTTGTAAGAGGCAGAATTCATTAAAGAGGTCATATACCCAGAGTGGTTATTAAATGCCGTCATTATGCCCAAGGCCAATGGAAAATGGAGGTTGTGCGTAGACTTCACTGACCTGAACAAGTCTTGCCTAAAAGATAACTATCCCTTGCCTCGAATCAATCAGATGGTAGATGCCACAGTAAGGCACAAACTTATGAGCTTCATGGATCCATATTCAAGCTACAATCAAATCTTCATGGATTCTAAAGACTCAGAGAAGATAGGCTTCATCACGGATAAGGGGACCTATTGCTATAAGGTCATGCCCTTTGGCTTGAAGAATGTAGGGGCTATGTATCAACGTCTTGTAAATAAGATGTTTGAAGATCAAATTGGCAAGACAATGGTGGTATATATAGATGATATGTTGGCTAGTAGCTTGAAGGCCTGCACCCACATAACAGACCTGGAGAGAACTTTCGACACCATGGACTTATACATGATGAAGCTCAATCCTACCAAGTGTGTCTTCGGGGTAGGAAATGGAAAGTTTCTTGGATTCATAGTCAATCAGAGGGGAATAAAGGCCAACCCCAAGAAAATCAAGGCCTTTCTTAATATGAAGACTCCAAGAAGTATAAGAGACGTTTAGAGGCTCACTGAAAGAGTCGCTGCACTCAACAAATTTGTTTCCAGAGCTACAGACAAGTGTTTTCCATTTTTCAAGGTCCTTAGAAAGTCCTTCAAATGGGACGAGGAGTGTGATAAGGCCTTTAGATAGCTCAAGTCCTACCTCGAATCCCAACTACTCTTATCTCGACCCATTCTGGGAGAGAAGTTGTATGTCTATCTAGAAGTTTCAGAGTCATCTATAAGCGCAGCCATAGTACGGGAAGACAATGGGATACAGAGGCCTGTATACTTCAATAGTTAGGCCCTTCAAGGGTCTGACCAGAACTAACCTCGAATGGAGAAGTTATCCTATGCCTTGATACATGCTTCCAAGAAAATAAAACCCTATTTCCAAGGCCACTCTACGGTCATCCTCATTGACTCCCCACTAAGGCAAGTCCTCTACAAGTATGACCTTGTCTATCAACCTAGGGTGTCCATTAAAGGGAAGACACTCGGAGACTTTGTTGCTGAGTTGACATGGGAAGTGGCCAAGGTTGAGAATAATCCAGAGATCACAGAGGAATCAAACAGTAACGTCTTCTGAGATCCAGAAGAGGTTGTGTCCAGTAGAGCCATAAAAGGAGTGGTTGAGAATGAGGAAGATATGTACCTTTTCAAGTAAGGAGCCCTGTCAGAAGGTCACTTCTTTTAAGATGAAGATTTTTGGAACCTCTTCATTCACGGGTC
Source organism: Sambucus nigra (assembly GCA_949130495.1). Lineage (NCBI taxonomy): Eukaryota > Viridiplantae > Streptophyta > Magnoliopsida > Dipsacales > Adoxaceae > Sambucus > Sambucus nigra. The sequence goes on from OX422209.1 coordinate 577,043,658, forward strand.
TTCTTATGAAAGTGGAAGCGGTATAGGGCTAATATTGTCCGCTCCGGATGGTACTGATGATGAGTATGCACTAAGGTTCATCTTCAACTCATCGAACAACGAGTCAAAATATGAGGCCTTAATAGCAGGCCTCTCCTTAGCAAAAGCCTTTAGAGTTGTCTGACTCCTACTTCACAATGACTCGAGGTTAGTTGTCAACTAAGTTCTTGGAGTATGTGAGGCCAAGGATGAAAGGATGGACATATACCTAAAGAGGGTAAGAATGATGCTAGAAGGCTTCGAAGAGGTAAATATAAAGAGGGTCCCTAGACAACAGTCATGTAGATACATTGGCAAGGCTGGATTCAATAACAAGGATATGCATCAGAAGCACAATACTAGTTGAAATCCTGTGCAAACCGGCCATTGAGGATGAAGAGGTTGTCAGCTCTTGCCTCAACTTGAACCTAGGATACTCATCAAATATATCAGAGAGGGAAAGTTATTGAAATCGAAGCTGGAAAGGAGGAAATTGAGGTACAGAGTCACAAAGTTCTCGATAATTGCAGATATCCTATATAAGAGAGGATTTCTATTACCTCTTCTCAGATGTGTCCATCACAGAGAGGTCCCCCGCGTTTTACAGGATATACACGAGGGTTCTTGATTCAGTCACATAGGAGGAAGACCTTTAGTTAAGAGGATAATTACGCAGGAATACTGGTGGCCGACCTTGGCTAAAGACACTCCAGCCTACGTGAATAGGTGTGATAAGTTCCAGATTTTCTCCACTATCCCTTATAAACCTCATCAACCTATGACATCGATCAGTTCCCCTTATCCATTTACGGTATGGGGGATTGACTTCGTGGGACCATTGCCAAGGGCTACAAACAATCACCGATTTCTAATAGTTGCGATTGATTACTTCTCCATATTGGTAACGGCTGAGCCAATGATCACGAGTACGGAGAAGAAGACCTTCCAATTTATCTGGAAGAGAATCATATGCAGGCATGGTCTTTAGAACACCCTCATCTCAGACAAAGGAACCCAATTCAAGATTTCTTCCTTAGAGAAATACTACGAGAGAGTCGGGATCAAGCAATTTTTCTCTTCTCCGGGCTGACCCCAAGCAAATGGGTAGACCGAAGTCACGAACCGAACAATCCTCGATGGGATTAAGAAGAGGTTGGAAGAGGCCAAGGAGAGATGGACGGAAGAGGTTTATGCAGTGTTATGGGGCTACAAAACAACGGTAAGGACACCAACGGGGGAGGTCCCATTTATGTTAGCACATGGCTCAGAAGCCATCATATATACAGAAGTAGGACTCCTCACTCACAGAGTTCAGGCCTACGATCCTGAGAAGAATGGGGAAGAGAGAAGGATTAACCTCGATTTGATCTAGGAGAGAAGGGAATACACTGAGATTAGACAGGCAACGTACCAGCAGAGAACAACAAAGTTCTACAATTAAATGTTGAAATCAAGACCTATATCTATAGGAGACCTGGTTCTGAAGAAGATGTTGCAGAAGACAAACAAGCTTCACCCGAATTGGCATGGTCCCTACAAAGTTATCGATGAGGTTGTACCCGGTACCTACCGTTTAGAAAATCTTGAGGGGGAACCTTTCTCCAATCCATATAATGCTGATTAACTGAAGAAGCACTACATATGATGATTGCAATTATTTCTATGTAAATGTATCATGTTATGAAGAGAATATTAATGAGAAAAACAGTTCTTGTGTCAATACTTTGTTAGGATTGCCTTAATTTGGTGAAATTTATGAGGGTAACATCTTAGTTTGATGATTGTTGATGCCGATAAGATATTTAGTGGCGTCAACAATGACCTCAGACCTGAAAACATCATAATTTGGTTACAAGGTTTGAGGTGAACCATTATATTTGGATGACCTTAGCCTTTAATATCATTAATTTGGTGAAATTAATGAGGTTAACATCTTAGTTTTATGACCTTAGACCTTAAAACATCATAATTTGGTGACAAGGTCTAAGGTGAAACATCATATTTGGATGAACTCAGATCTTAAACATCATTAATTTGGTGAAATTTATGAGGATAACATCTGAGTTTGATGACCTCAAACCTTAAAACATCATAATTTGGTGACAAGGTCTGAGGTGAAACATCATATTTGGATGACCTCAAACCATTAAACATCATTAATTTGGTGAAATTTATGAGGGTAACATCTTAGTTTGATGACCTCAGACTTAAAAAAAATCATAATTTGGTGATAAGATCTGAGGTGAAATATCATATTTGGATGACCTCAGACCATTAAACAACATTAATTTGGTGAAATTTATGAGGGCAACATCTTAGTTTGATAACCTCAGACCCTTAAACATCATAATTTAATGATAGGGTCTGAGGTGAAACATCATATTTGGATGACCTCAGACTTTAAATATCATTAATTTGGTGAAATTTACGAGGGTAACATCTTAGTTTGATGACCTCAAACCTGAAAACATCATAATTTAGTGACAAGGTCTGAGGTAAAACATCATATTTGGATGACCTCAGCCTTTAAACATCATTAATTTGGTGAAATTTATTAGGGTAACATCTTAGTTTGATGACCGCAGACCTTAAAACATCATAATTTGGTGACAAGGTCAGTGGTAAAACATCATATTTGGATGACCTCGGACCTTAAAACATCATAATTTGGTGACAAGATTTGAGGTGAAACATCATATTTGGATGACCGCGGACCTTTAAACATAATTAATTTGGTGAAATTTATGAGGGTAACATCTTAGTTTGATAACCTCAAACCCTAAAACATCATAATTTGATGACAAGGTCTGAGGTGAAACATCATATTTGGATGACCTCAGACTTTAAACATCATTAATTTGGTGAAATTTATGAGGGTAACATCTTAGTTTGATGACCTTAAAACATCATAATTTGGTGACAAGATTCGAGATGAAACATCATATTTGGATGACCTCAGACCTTAAACATCATTAATTTGGTGAAATTTATGAGGGTAAGATCTTAGTTTGATGACCTCGGACCTTAAAACATCATAATTTGGTGACAAGGTCTGAGGTGAAACATCATATTTGGATGACCTCGGACCTTAAACACCATTAATTTGGTGAAATTTATGAGGGTAACATCTTAATTTGATAACCTCATACCTTAAAACATCATAATTTAGTGACAAGGTCTAAGGTAAAACATCATATTTGGATGAACTCACACCTTTAAACATCATTAATTTCGTGAAATTTATGAGGGTAACATCTTAGTTTGATGACCTCGGACCTTAAAAAATCATAAGTTGATGACAAGATCTGAGGTGAAACATCATATTTGTATGACTTCAGAATTTAAACATCATTAATTTGGTGAAATTTATGAGGGTAACATCCTAGTTTGATGACCTCAGACCTTAAAACATCATAATTTGGTGATAAGGTCTGAGGTGAAACATCATAATTGGATGACCTCAGACCTTTAAACCATTAATTTGGTGAAATTTATGAGGGTAACATCTTAGTTTGATGACCTGAGACCTTAAAACATCATCATTTGGTGACAAGGTCTGAGGTGAAACATCATATTTGGATGACCTCAGACTTTAAACATCATTAATTTGGTGAAATTTATGAGGGTAACATCTTAGTTTGATGACCTCAGACCTTAAAACATCATAATTTGGTGATAAGGTCTGAGGTTAAACATCATATTTGGATGACCTCAGACCTTTAAACATCATTAATTTGGTGAAATTTATGTGGGTAACATCTTAGTTTGATGACCTCAGACCTAACATCATAGCTAAGCGATGAAGACACCATTATATTGAGACCTTAATACAAGCACTATTGTATGACATATAAAAACTATACAAAGTAGCATTCATCAAAAGAAACAAAATCCTCTGAAGAGATGATATAACATGAAGCTATAATTACAAGTCAAATTTGCAAGAGAATGTTATTAGAGGTTACAAACAATTATAGATGAAAAACAAACAAGTGAAGCTTTACAAATTCTGGTTTAGGTGTCTGCGGACACAGGGTTATTAACCTCGGCCCCATCAGCTTGGCCGATGTTGGTAACCTTGGCCCCATCATCTTGAGGGTTGACATCCTCAGTCTCAGTAGCTTCCGGTTGTGTATTCTTTGCAGGTGCAACAACTTATCCTTCCTCCTCAACCTCTTGCAAGGCCTGAGCAAACTGAGGGTTACCATAGCCGAGACCAATGAAGTCCGAAGCTGTCAAACTCCCTGACTTTTTTTATTTGATGGCCGCCCATTTAACAGTAATTTAACACATTTTTCAAGGTATTCAAAGCTGAAGCTTATAAATTCGTCAGAGACCTTGTACTCGGCCAAGATCTTCTATGAGGCCTCTTCAAGGGCATCTTTCACTGCAGCATCAACCTTTTGTTGAAGAACGTCGTCCTTGGACTTCATGGCAGAGGTTTGGTCCTTTTGGAGCTTAGCAATATCCCTATCCCTCTACTTCACATTATTCTCAGATTCAGCCAAGGCTGTCTTTAGATGTTTAACCTCAGCATTTAGAGAGGCCTCCACCTTCTCGGCCTCTCTTCCCTTTTCAATAAGGGGAAACTTCCTCAGGGTCCAGTCAACAAACTGGTGCATGGACATGATACCCTGCAATATAAAGTCAGATGTATGAATACAAACCTTAATCTAATAAAATAAGAGGTTAGACTTGGAATAAAAAAGTAAAAGCGTTTACCTGGATGGACCTTTGAAGGCAAAACTCGACCAGCAAAGGAGTATTTATAGAGCGTAAAAAGCGCTTGTCATCATCGGTCATCGTAGAGATGATGGCATCCATCGCCTTCAGACCATGACCAATCAGGCTATCATTGATCTTTAACTGCTCTAGACGAGGAGCCAACACATCATTAGATGAGATGGGGATGGCACGATTACCCTTTTAGGCTTTGCTTTGCCTCTGATCCTCTGGGGCAGTGGTGGAGGATTTCCTCTTTTTTGTATCATCGGCCTTAGAAGTGTCGACGTTTTACTTAGACGGGGGAGGAAGAGGAGCATTGAGCCTAGCTTTCTTCACTAACTTGATCAGGCTTGGTGCAGACATCTCCCACAGGTCGTCTAATATACCTTATGGACGTTCTGCAAAAAATATGTCTGAGTTAGTAAATCAAATACATTAATATGAGAGGTATAACTTTGTAAAATAAGCACTTATAAAGCTTTGCTAAAGGACTTCCCCCAGGCTAGTCTCAGAGAGGTATTAGGGGATCATCATATGCTCATACTTGACCACATAACCAAGCTCCCCCTGATCTTGAAGGTCTTTGACCTTTTGTAGGTTATCCTGGTTTAACCCAGGGTCGAATTTGGCAGCTAATGATAATTTTCCCTACCTCAGAGGGGTCCTCGGCTCTAGTGATGAAGAGGGGGCACAAGTACCATATTCCCATGCCCCATAGGCGAAGAAGTATTATGGTTTCCAATTATGATTTGAGGTTTGGGTAACCAACAACATCTTCTTATCAGACTTCCTAGCTAGGAAGTGGTTGTAGCTTGGATGATTTCTGGCACAGGAGGGCACGTACCACTCTATGAAGACCCGAATAACAAGGTCTGAGTGATGGACTTCCCTCCATAGAACGATGGCTCTAATAATCACCCTCCAAGCATTGGGGGATAATTGGGAAGGGGACAGGTTAATATGGGCTAATATGGCCCTAATTATTGGATGGATGGGGAGATGAAATCTTAACTTAGACATCTTCTCATATACGCATATTTCCCCATCTCTACCACCAAAGGCCCTCTCATCCCTTAGAGGTCTCCTAAGTTTGATAGAAGGACCTATGGAATAAAGTTGCCTAAAGGCTAAGAGGTCGAACTCATTGATAGTGCTCTCAATCTCGGCTGCCTCTGAGACATCAACATCACTTTTATGACCATCATCCTCATCCCTTACAACATCGGCCTGGGTAGGCGTAGGAGCACCATCAGGGAACCTCTGAGTAAACTCATCCCTTGTGGCGGCCGAGAGGGGAATAAAATCAATGGGCGGTGGGATAGCCACACTTGAACCCACAACTTCAACATCGAAGGAAGTTTGTGAAGTTCTAGAACCATTGTGGGATGAGGTGCGACTTTAGACCTAGGCCTAATCAAGGACCTAATCTTGCCTAATGGAGAAATCCATTGCCTCTTAGAATGAATCTACAGACATAGGGTCTGAGGTGGATGACTCAGACTCAAACATGGGAGAGGGATCAATTGGATCCTTTGTTGGTATGGCAGTCTTGGCTGGTTCAAGGTATACCACCTTCAGAGGTGGGGGGAAGATTGGTCTGAGGGGAAAGGCTTCAGCCCTACGAGCTTCCTCTTGGGCTAGCTCTATATGCCTAATTTTTGCGAAAGTCGTCTCTCTAAGAGAAGGGAAATCCTCAATAACTTTATAAAGAGGTCTGAGCATAGGAAGACAGCCTTACACTTGAACCCTAAACCAAAAATAAACAACTTTACTCAACCTAAATAAGGATCAAACTAGGATTTTGAGCAAGAACAATTAAGAACAACAAAGAACAGTCCACCAAAAAACTCATATACTCACTGGAAAACTCAAGATGTCATCGAAAAATGCAACAAATGGAAAAATAAGGCTGTAAAAATGGCAAAGGATAGGTAATAAGAAATACCTGATGAGATACGAGGTGAAGAATGGGAAGATTTACAAGAGAATTCCACAAAATGAAGCCTCAATCAAGCTCTGGAAAAGAGAGAAAACGAAAAAGGCTCAGGCGCGAAAATAGAAAGAAATGAAGATGAAAGAGAGAAAAGGGGTTTAAACACCCTAACCATGTTGGCACAAATCACAAGTTCCATCATTGCCTTGGGAGACAAAAATACCATCATCATTACACTTGCCCAACACGTAATCCACTTCAGTAGTTGACAGTTGTCAAATAAAGGTTTGGAACAAAAGGAAGAACAACCTCGGAGTTGCATACCCCTTAGTCACCTATTTCACATAGGTAACTAAGGGATAGGGGTGATTGGTATGACCAAATTTCACCTGACACACCAACCTTGGCCAGCAGGATGGATGAGGTAATAAGGGCTCAAGACTGACGACCAACGATCTCATCCAACATAAGGTCGGCTACGACTGACGTTTCTAGGTACCCCACCATCAAGCATCAGTTGAGGTCCTCATAACTCATGGGGTCAGTTATCCATCAGGTCATTCACAATGGACCTCATATCTACCTCTTACATAAATCTCGGTTGGGAATCAGCTGAGGCCAGTAAGGACTCATGGGTTCAACCACCCTTCACCATCATCATCATCGGCCCAGGTCGACGTTCCAACTACACTTGCATAACCCCGGCCCAGGCCGATGTTTCAACTCCTCCTGTCTTACCTCGACTGGCCTACCTGTCCGAGATCATCATGAATAACCTCAGTTAAAGAAACAGTCAGACTTCACCAACCTCGTATTCTTCCAAGCCGAGGTTGCACTAGTCAGGAACAGGATCAAGCATTTATAAGAATATGCAAGGATAGGAGCACGTGCATAAAATCAATTGTAACCGAATCAATACCTTCATGTGGGGGAAGATTTTATCATCATTCTCTAGACATGATAGTGACAGATGTCTTCATCAAATTGGCTAGATCAACACACACATGGTCATTGCATGCATTGGGGGGGGGGGGGGGGGGGGGGGGTACATTACACCCCCCAAACACTATATATACTTGTCTTCTATTACCTTGAGAAGGGCCTCGAAATTACAACCCTAGCTAAAACTCTGTCAAATTACACAGTAGAGAGATAAAGCTTGAGATATTGTATCCATGGCCATTAGTGCCTTATTTGAGTGATCTTATTCACTCACTTGCACAGTGGATGTAGGCCTAATTGGCTGAACCACTTATCTATTGGTGTTCATCCTCTTCTCCTCACCTTAATCTCTTATATTTAGTATATACTTGTTGCCATTGTTATCACTGATTTGAGCTTACAAACACCTTGAAGGGTGGTGCTATTTCCAGCATCATCAGTGTTCATGAAAGGTTTTCAAAGGAAGATAAGTATTTTCTGAACACATTGTTTGCATGTGTTGAAAGGGTGATTTTCAAAGAAAATACAGACGTAAATGGGTGTAAATGAAGTAGCAATTTCAAAAAAACTTATGAATTTCTTTAAACAAAGTCTATTTATTTGTAGTATTTAACTCGGTGTGTTAAATCAAGGAACAAATGTCTAGTTAAGTAAAATTGATTTCTTTTACCAAATTAAGGTAAATTAATCAGGGTAAATAACGTTTTTGGAATAAAATAGTTTAATGAGTTAATGTACACACACACACACACACACACACACACATATATATATATATATATATATATATATATATATATATATATATATCGTAGTTCCATGTGCAGGTAAATATAACGTGTTAGAGTATCCTTTCTGTCGTTTGATTCTATATTGCATTATTTTATATTTTCACTAGGCATTCGGGTCATTCCCTCGTCTTTCTTATGACAGGTGCGATGTAGTTTCGTATTTTTAGGGCATTATACAAGTCAGTATTCCCTCTTATTTTAAGTTAGTAGTTATATATGCTGGGATTCCGGGAATGTTTCCCATGGGTCCCTCGCATAGCTTGATTTGAAATGAAAATCGCATGCTAAACAAGTGAAATATTAATTAAATGAAATTGGACTAGCAACATTATATAGGTTGTTTCATTGCACTTCATACCTAATGCTCAGGTCGGACCGGGTTGACCACGAGTTACCCATAAATATGAGTAAGGGCATTACAACTGGTATTAGATCTATAGGTTCATGGTTCCTTTCAGGAGGGATGTGGTGAGGTCAGTATTGGATCTTCCTAGGTCGGTGTTGGTTTTGGACTTGTCATGCTAGATTGGTGACGGTTTAAGTTCATACTCTCGACGGTAAAGTTAAGGAGATTTACATGACGGGTAATTCATTGGAAAGTATCATACATGACCAATTTAGTTATTATTAATCGCTTACAGGTTTCTGATAAAGATATGTTAGTAATATGCAGGTGTCTATGTTAGGCAACAATGGTCATGCCGTGGTTTTTAGCATGAGATGCTTGTGTGTCAACCTATAATGATATAAAATGTTTGTTGAGGTAATGATAAAGTTTAATGATGCCCGTTGAATTGTAAACATGAATTTTTTAAAACCAATTGTGGAGATTAGGTGGTTAGAGTGTCATGCCTAGGCAATATTGGTTTTGATAAGAATGCGTTGAGTTTTGGAGTGCAGTACTTTTGGATGGATATTAATGGTGATGTAATTAGGCAAATTCGATCATTGGGGTAGTATGACGTCATGAGATAATTGGTAATTTGGTAGACATGAGGAACCGTGTTAGTCAACACTTGGGGATGTGTACTCAATTTGAGTCAGTGAATTATTATTGTTGTCAGTAAGTTTCTTCGCGTTTATTGATTCAAAGTTGTACCTCACAAGGAATGGTGATGAAAGTTATGGAAAAATTACGGATAATATATTATATATGCAACGATGATAGTTAGGGAGGCTTAGGAGTGAACTCTGGATTATCTTCCATGTCAGGGTTTTAGGAACTATGATGCGATTTTAAGGGATAGGATCTTTAGTGACGTCAATGATATAAACCTAGGGATTTATAGGTTATAGGCGACATCACGTATCGTGCCAGAATCCTTAATGGTGTAAGTTTTTGATTTAGTACATGGCCTAGGGTCATAGCCATTTAAAAGGGTAATCAGATTATTACCTAAGTGTCAAGTTCATTTTAGCTACATAATTAATCATTAGATTCGAGGGAATCCTTGTGTGAATGTTCTTTAAGGGCATCTTGGAGTGTCCGTAGGATAAATTCCGTGTGTGGCATCGTTGATAATAGAAATCAACTTGTTGTGATGTCTGAAGGTATTCAATGGTCAAGGTGCGCCATATGTAGAGGCGCGTAGACTAGTGTCTTTGCGACCACCTAGTAATTGTGATGTGGGTATTGAGAAGTTTGTAGAGCGTACCTACGATGAGAAAAGTCATGGTTGATAAAATCTTATCGGGTTGAGAACTATTATGAGGATTATGTTTGGTGTTCGTAGGAAACTTGTTAAATTTGGCATGAAGAAGTACTAGTGTCATGGTAATGATCATAGTGAAGGTCAGGACCACAGGTAGGCGGTGTGACACTTGATTTTGAGGAGTCCTAGGAAATGTATCCTGGATTTATATTGATGATCTCATCTAAGGAATTGAAGGTGGCACCCCGTAAAAGGGACATAGAATCATGATTATAATGTTGTCATGTGTTGATAGTATGAGTTAGGATGGCCCTAGCAAGACAGGGACCAGTTCTTAGCACGTCTTACCAAGCCGGTATAGATTAGAATATGTATCCCTATACATTACTCGCTATCTTTGGTATGCCAATGGCGACCGGTGTGGCCGTCATGTGAGTTCAATTTTGGTGGAACCTAAGAATAATCTTAGTGACAATCTCGCATAGTTAGAGGTTATAATAAGGTGAATGTCTCTTGTGAACATGGTACAGCCTAAGGAGACTTTGGGTTTACGGTCATGATATGATAAGGAAGACAGTAACCTTGGTGTAGTCGGTTAGTGACGTCATCCTCGGTAAGATGGAGAAAGTCAGTATAGACAATGGCATTAGGTAATCTCCAATCGGAGTGGTTCATGAGTATCAAAGATGTAAGGGGGAGATCGTTACTCCTATGGAGGGAATTTTGGAGTTCTACTTTCCAAAGAACAATAGGATTGTACGTTGATCATCTTGTGAGGATGAATGGTTGTGATTCGATTCATCACAGTTGGTGACTCGAGCAAGGGTGTGTGGTTAGGTCTGTACAATAAGGATGTCGAGGAGGATCTATGGAAAATAAAGCATGTGACATAGGTTCACTTTTGGTAGACCATAGTCTGTTGCATGCGAATGGAATTTTCTCAGAATGGTTGTTTGTTCCTTCGATTCTTGTGTGTGTCCCTTTCGATCCCAGTAATTAAGGATTAGTACTCCCACGACTGCAGTAGCTAAAATTTGTACCATGTCATGTTACAATGCAATTGAGCCTCGTAGAGTGTAGGTAGACCTGGCATGGTCAATGTAACTCGGTAACTGGGCGCGCTCCTATATGAGGTGTTCTTACTATTGCAAAAGTTTAGTGTAAGGGTGGATGCGCTTTTGGCCACACGTTTTGCTCGTAGTAATTGATCTCCTTAGGATTAATAACGTTATAACTAGCCATAATGGCAGTAATTGGATTTGATTTCAAAGAGAGGGATGGTGATTTGAGGACATTGTATAGTGTTAGAAATGGAGGGAACTTAGCACACTTTTCCACGGTGAGTGGATTGGGCAATACATAAGTGAGTGCTCTAATTGAGATGCTTAGAGTAGTACCAAAGTTATCAAAGTGATGCAGCAGAAGGTGTTTCTCGCGTGCGCGATGATGATTTGGTCGGTGTGTTGCTCCACAGAGTGAGTGACTTAGGATATGAGGTTACGTGGTCATGATGACCCTAGGATTTGAGGAAACTTTGAATGTGTAATCCTAAGGTTCAATATGATCCCTGATGATGAATTGGATGATTAGTTGTATTACGGTTTACTCTTAGGTCAACATCGATCACTAGAGAGGGTTGCTCGGTAGAGGCATCAATTTTGGGTATTAAGAAAGGTAGTCATAGGACTTTTTTACACATAATCATCAAGTGAGTAAAGACTCATTTGGTTGTGTGACGTTTATGGTTAGCATGATGGTGAGCATTAGAGCATGTCGCATGTTGATCTTTTGGTGACAAACCCTATGTAAGAGAGGGTGATGTGATGTTATCTATTATGGACTTAGAGGATTTTGTACTGGGGGATTTCTATGATTTAGAATAAGAGTTAGTAGATCCCGTGAACTTGAGGAATTGGTTGGTTGATAATTTCAGGGATGAAATTTCCTAAGGAGGGAAGAATGTAATACCCATGACTAATATTTTATTATTTTCCCCCATAGGTTATAGTAATATGGAAACCCTTGGGAGTTAGATCACTATAATTGGGTTTATATTTGCATTTGACTATTTTGGAGTCTTGATGCTAATTGTTGAAAGTTTTGGGCTTAAAACTGAAGATCTTTGAAATTTTGGAAGTTGTATGGTTCGAACGAACCTAGTGTTATTTGAACGAGATGCGGATCTCATTCGAATATGGTTTAGGTGGATTGGAAATGTAACCAAGTTCGTTCAAAGAGGAGATCAAACGACCCCCACTGCATACATGAACAGACTCGTTAGAAGGTCGTTTAAAGGCTAGTTCAAACAAGAAGCTATTTTCATTTGAATGAACGCAACATAAATTTTTAAATTGGGTTTCCTTTGTATGCTATCAGATTTTGGGCCGTTGAATGGATGATGTGTCGAGTTCCAGTGAACCCAGATTGGGAAAAATGAAATTTTAATGTTTGGGGTCTTTTTATATGGCTTGTTTAGGGTTATTTTAACTTTAGAAGAAAATAGATAGTGGGCTCCTCCATCTCTAGCTCTTGACAGCAACACCACCCTCTCCCACCACCATAAATGACCCTACACCACCATGTTCCCATCTTATGCCACTATATTCTAGATATATTCCACCATAAATAGACATAGTACACCCATTTCCTCCATTCAAGAGTAGAGCAACGAAATTTAGGGTTTGTTGTTAGGGGAATTTTGAGGGAGAAGAAGTAGAGATATATGGATATTGAAGAGGGTTTTTGATGGAGCTTTCATGGAGATAAGATTGGTGGAACTAGGCAAGATCTCTAAGGTCACCTTAGGAGGTGGTAAGTTGCCATCTTCTTAGACATATCATCCTAACATTGTTGGAGCTCCATTTGAGGTGGACAACTCTATTATTAGTATTAAAACTCCATTTTCATATTAGTAGTCTTGTTGTTAGATTATAAGACTAGGATGCATATGAAAAAAAATGACGGGTTTCTTGTAATTTTGGTATTTAACATTTCTATGCAATAAAAAATTTGCAAAATGTTATTTTGTTAGACATTAAATTATGAATTAATATTTCAGAGTTGTTTTGAAATTTAAAATTGGGATTTCTATGAAATGGTGTATTTCTAGAAGTTTTATGCTAAACATTTTATGGAATAAAATGTTTTGGAAACGATATTTATCTTGCTAAAATATTTTTGATGAAATGATGTTCTAACATTTCTCGAAAAAATGACGATTTTATAAAAGTTGGACATATGTTTGAGTTTTGAAGAAATAAAAATGTCCTTTTATGCCTTGAAAGGTATATTTTTAAAGTGTTATGAGTTTCTAGAATAAATTATGTGTTCAACACATTTAATAGAATTCTTGGAATTAAAATTCATCTTCTCATGCATGTAAACTTGTAGTATATTGATAATAAACACATTAACAAGTTTAATGAAGGTTTAAGTGGGTTTAAACAAGAAATTTGGAAAAATAGAAATTATACTACTTAAAGTGTGTGATAAATATGTTGAAGGTGTGATAAGTGTAAGGTTGTAAGACTACACATGTTAATAAAAAAAATGACATTTTCTTATAAAGTAATCTTCCAATGATTTTTTTTCATATAAATAAAGAGAAGAAATGCCTAAGTTGGAAAATGATTAGAAAAGGTGTTGAACATGTATTATTGGGTTAAAACATTGATAAGTTATTGTGTATAACTTAATAATATTTTTCGGAGATTAAAACTTATGAATTTGAAAGAAAATGACAAGTTTAAAACAAATGCGTGAAATTGTCATTTTACGTAAAGTGGATTGTTTTTATGACATAAAAATGTTGGAAAGGGTGTTACGCAAAAAAGGTCCTAAATGAATAGGATTTTGGGATAAAATCAATGCTAGAGTAAAAAGGACAAGAAATGATAAACTTAAAAGGTGTAACATAAGGTGGGGTAAAACCATGGGTTTGGGCTTCGGTCGGAGAAAAAAAGTGGAACAATGTGGACATTTTCAAAATGTTTAAACATATTAATAAGAACTCTAATGAAACCAAGATAATTAAGGAGGTAAAAGACCTAAAATCATTGGCCAGAGCATATAGTAGCATAGCCGACTGTGTGGAGTCCGTTAAAGTATGCATATATTGGAAGATTTCAAGAAAAAAAAATACTAAAATGGAACATGTCAAGAAAAGGGTTGTGTGGTAGATATATGAAAATACAACCTAACTTGATTGAATTAATAAATATTCGGGTAAAGGATAAAATGGACAAGTATTGTGAAAATCGGTTAATGTCCATAAAGTAAAAGAGTGGTAAAGTGAAGTAATTAAATGGGTCGTTAAGCAACCTAAAGAGGTTTAACCCATAATTAACACAAGGGTGTGTTCAAGAACGGTTTTAAAGGAAGAAAGGTATTTTCTAAACACGTTTTTTGCGTGTGTTGAAAGGGTGATTTTCAAATACAATACTGACGTGAATTTGTGTAAATGAACCGGTAATTTTGGGAAAAGAAATAACTTTCCTTAAAAAAAGTGTATTTGTTTTAAATTTTTAACTTGGGGTATTAAAGGAAGGAAGGAATGTTAAGTTAAGTAAAAGGGTTTTCTTTTACAAGATTAAGGTAAGTTAATCGGGGTAAATAACATTTTGGAATAAAAATAGTTTCATGCATTAATATATACATACATACATATATATATATATATATATATATATATAGGGAGAGGTTCACAAGTGGACCAAAAGAATGGACTTTTTAATGGACCTTAACAAAAAACACATAATAACACATTAATTTTAATTCCTATAGTGTAATTGGTCCGCGCCAGCGGCACCCGAGACCACACCTTCACCCCACTAACCCCCCACCCCAACCCCCCCGCCCCCCAACCACCACCATCACCATAGCAGCCCTTGTGGCAGCTCTTATGATAGCAGGGCTGCCATGGACGTGGGGGTGGGGGGTGGAGGGCGTGTGGGGGGTGGGGGATCGATCGACACGCATATTTGGTGCCGCTGGCACGGACCAATTACACTATAGGAATTAAAATTAATGTGTTGTTATGTGTTTTTTGTTAAGGTCCATTAAAAAGTCCATTCTTTTGGTCCACTTGTGAACCTCTCCCTATATATATATATATATACTAGCGGAGTGCCCGTGCCTGAAGGCACGGAGAAAATTTTCCAAAATATTATATCATGTATAATTTAAGTCAAAAGTTTATTTCACAACACAAAAGTGTAAACAATTTAGAAAATTTGACAAAATTTACCTTGCTTATCGGACTATTTATCCTGTTTAAGAAATTAAAAAATAATCAAGCAACAAAACTTATAGTTCGTAACAATATTAATAACCGAATATAACACCAATACATTTGGAAAATGTTCCAAAATTACACGTGTTCTTTAAATAATGGAAAGTATTCAACGAAAAATGGAAGACAATATAGCCATAACTAAAAGAAGGCATGATTAGTACAATTTTGAATCATAACAATGGAGATTTAAGTTTCCACGTTGTTGTTTGGGCCCTGAATTAATCATTTCAAGTAGCAATAAATTCTTAAGAATATTTGTTTCAATCGATATATGGCCTCCATTAATCACCTCTTAAAGTAGCATTCTTTTCCATCTTTGAGCCTACAACTGCTTATAGGAAAATATAAACAAAATTAAATAAATGAATAAATAAAAAGGAACTATAATTGAAATCATGTCGTTTAGTTCAAATCCATGTTGAAAAGCAACCCCGATGTTTTGACGGTGCAAAAATTGAACCTGCGATAATGAACACAAATGAAAGAAATATGTATAGCTTCGAGATGAAAGGCACAACAATTGAACTTACTATATACAATATGCATAGCTACACATATTGCTTTCATTTGTATATAGTAAGAGACAATTAAAAAATTCAATCATTCATCGTAGCAAAAGGAAATTGAAGTAATTTTAAAAGTTGGAGTCATTTATAAAGAATAGAAGTTAAGGAACAAAAATGATAGCACTAAACTTTATTTATAATTGTAAAGTAAAAGTGGACAAAAGGTTCACATATTACAAAAAAAATTGAGTACATTGATTTTTTTATGGCCACATATATTGACGACATATTGGGGAGACGTTCATAGATTACACTCACCAGAAGGTACTTTTAGAGTCGATGTTCTCCAATCCAGATAACCATATATTGTATATCACATTTGTACGTCGAGGCACATGTCACCATGCCATACATCAAAGGGTTTGGGAGGGTATCATTCATGTGAATGAGCATCAAAGTACCACCATCTCACCCTGTTCTAGCACAACGAATTCTCATTTGCCTTAAATAATGAAATTCACTCTCGTATATATCAAACTATAGAACTAATCTTAAAATTTAAATATTCAGTGTAATATTATTCCATAAAATAGCAAAACAAAATTTTCAAAATAATAGAAAATAACATCAAAGGAAAAAACAGAAATCAAGAATAACTTGAGATTAGGGGAACATGATTGCACATCATATTCGATGTGCTTTCTAAAATAATTATGGGGCAAGGTATACTTGAGAGAAATACTGATATTACAAAAAAAACTGAACGTTGCTTCCAATTGTCAATGTTTGATATGCTTCCAATTGTTAAAATACAAGATGATGGCACGGTTGTATACTTATCCTGATTTAGTAGTGAATCTGATATATCATTGTAGTATGCACTTTGTGTTTCACCACAATGCACATGGTGCTAGTAAAAGATTCATGGTCCAAAATTATCGGATGGATAGTCACACCACCTATAGCAAGTAAATGAGTTATATATACAAAGTAGCGATGTACAAAGTAATAGGTATCTTTCTAAATACTTCCAATAAGATTCAAAAACATGAAATGAGTTGCCTGTAAAAAGTAGATGGCATCTTTCTACATACCTAAAAAATGTACCCATGTCCAACTATAACGATGTTTGTTCATATATACACTCCTTACGAAGAACAAATTATATGAGAGAAAACTATAGTCATATATGCTCACCACATCAACAATAACAAAATTATTTCAACATGAAATTTCAACTTTAGAAGTTTTGTTATAAGAAAAGAAGGAATGAAATGAAAAAAACTTTTAAGTGTTTGGTACGCAATGAGCATATAAAATAAGTAACTATGGGACTATACTCGACCAATTTAAGTGTTCGTACCTCATAAACTTTGAAATCTCAACCTCCTATTTGCTCTTAGTGATGTCTTTTTCTTCCAACAACCAAAGACATTGAACATGAAAAAGATGATGTCTCCACCTTGGACCAATTAAGTCTTCCCCTCGTCTATACTTCCCCCCAGACTTCATAGCAGATTCGGAATCAAGTTCCTTCACATCATTATATATCATCACCCAGCACAAATGATCCCCCTTTACAAATCATTATAAATTTCTCCTGTAACTTGAGGAGCCATTTGTCTACCTTCGAATTTGCAGCACATCACCTCATCAAGGCCTTGGAAAGGCACTTCCCAGCTTCAAATTCTAGCACATTAGCCAAATTTCTTCCTAAAACACAGCTAAAAGGATGAGTTGTTCACCCACATGCGTCTACACCCAAGATGAAAGTGATGATTATTACAAATGATTCCATCCATAAATTATTAAACAAAGATAATGGTTATACATATATTATTTATTATAGTCTTCAATAAGGTATTTGTCTATGAATATAATATTAAGCACAAACTTTTCAAAATATAATACTTGGTAACATACACCACTAACTAAAAATGTGAAGATACCAACGATAATGTGAAGATTTGGTAACATACACCACTAACTAAAAAACTTCTTCGCCTATTCTATGATTTGAGCTCTGCATAAATATTAAAATGTAACCAAGAAGGCTAAATTAAATAATATGGTCATGAGTTAAACCTACAAACTATTAAAGGAGTGTAAAAAAATAGGGAATGAAATAACCTGATTGTTCTTGCATCGTAAGGATCACACAGATCACGCCTTAGTTGAATCATTTAACAATCCTCATTAACTTTAAATCCACCATAATAGAAAAATATCACAAATAACACTAATGACCTGAAATGAACACAGTTTGTCATGTTGGGACGACTTTTATGACAGTCTTGTCTTTTTAATTTCTTCATTGTTGATCAGATATAATAAGTATGCAACGTATTTGCAAAAAAAAAAGCCCTTCTAAAGTTAGCTCATTTAGGCACTGTACTACTTCAATAATGAGATGTGCTGCATTTGTGTACTAAATCTTCCAAACAAAGAAAAACTAAGTGACATTTGCAGTCAAGTGTGTCTATTTGCTGAAAAAAAATTCTTTAACCCAATCTCAGGCAGAGGAAGAAACCTTGCTCAACCAAGGACAGACCCACAGAGATGCAAACAATATTTCATAATAATAAGTTGGCATCCATCTTAGTCCTCATCCATTGCTAGTGTTTCCATTATAATCTGTTATATTTGTAGCACAGTGAAGACAACATCAACAGCATATTTGAGAGAAAAAAACTTGGTAACGTGAAGATCCCAAATGCTCATGGTAGACGCATTTTTACAGGAACATTCTTAGTCGATGCCTTCCAGATGCATGTTCAGTCCAAAAAATCCAAAACCAAATTCATTGTTAAGAGTACAGATATATGATATGTCCCATTATAAAAGACAACCAAATTTTTATTTTATGTAATACAAAAGGCAAATTACTGAAATGGCATAATTCAGTCCAAAACATGAAATCCCTGTACCTTGAATAAATGAAATCCCCGTACATAGATAAAGAAGGAGATTGGATGCTTATTGGCGATGTTTCGTGAGACATTAGGGTGTATTCGTCCAAAGTTTTCCAAAGTTTGCATCTTCAATATTTCAACTAAATTGGAGTGCTTTCAATCGCAAATGCAAACAAAAATAATTGGTACTCTGTTGTTGTTAATGGAAATTTAGTATCCTTTTTAAAATCCTCAAGAGGTATCAATAAGGGGACCCACTCGTTTCAACTATTTTCATTTTAGAAGCAAAAGTTATTAATTGGGGAATTGATAAACTCTTTATATCCAAGAAAGTCAGACCTGGTGAGCAGTTAAAACTAATGATAATGGCAGTTAAAAGAATTTGAACTGCCTTAAACAGTTTCAGAAAGCAGTTCAAAGCTTGGTTCAGGTGATCCGGTGTGTCCTGATGGATGGCCTGCTGTCACTACAGATGGCAAGCGTAGCGCAGTGTCTGATGCAGTCATTTGTTTTATTACATTGAATCTCAAGAAAAATAAAATAAAACACCAAACCCCAAAGAAAATTTTCTGGAAAATAATGTGATTACTTTGAATAACATCACCCATGCCAAAATAGTAAATGAGGTTACATTCACGACTTGAAAATACAAAAAGAAAAAAAAGAAGTAAAAAAGTTAGATATCTAAAAATAGAGTATCAAATCCCCTGATTATTATGAATCAAATTAAAAATAACTAAACATTATAAGGCTAGAGTTATGTGACTTGGGTTCTATGGGACATAATTATAAGGATAAAAGTATATTTCCCGAAACATATCAAGATCAAACACAACAATCAAAAGTAAAAACTCAATACCATAGAGATAAAGAGAGATGGGTGAGGGTCGGGTGGGGTGGGAGTGGGAAGAGAAATCAATACCAATGGAAAAAATAGAATGTTCACTTCTCTATTTTGTCACTTCTATATTTTGTCACTTCCCTCTTGTGAAGGACACTACATAATAAAGAAATCAACCATGTGTTTAACTATAATTAGTCACAAAATTATAACACAAAAAGGTAAGGTTTGACATAGTAAAGAAATAAACAAAACATGTAGAGTTAACTACTATTAGCATAGTATTAACATCTTATAACCATAAGGAACTTTATATTAACCTCTTATGATGCTTAATACCGGTGGTGAGGTGGTAGTTGCTTCCAAGTGAACGATTATTTAAATCCACCCTCTCGCTCTCTCGTACTTCCTATCAAATTTATCAAATTAAAAGCACGAATAATAAGTTTTCTGGTTCACACACTTCACCAAACTATATGAAAGATTTAGATCCTAACGGGGATCCAAAACAACTCCAATTCCACAAAAGTTTCTCAAATTTTTTATGATGGTACATTAATCTGTCAATACATGTTTTAGTTTAAAAAGAAAACATCATGCCAACGTGTTTCAGTGTCTCTTCCAGCTTCTTCTGCGATCTTCTTCGATCTGTCCCAAAACATAAAAGATATAAATCATGGAAACCATTTTAATAAACATAGGGAGTTAGTGAGATACACTTCGGCTCGACATCGTACAAAAAATTAGAATATGAAATTCTTAATATTTTCCATTAAAAATTACAAACCTTAAACTACCAACAGTAAAAATGCTATGCATACCAAGTTTTTAAACCAAGTTTTGTATCCCGAGCGAATTAAAATCTTATAGCCCAAGTGTAAAACTTAGTGTGAAAACTTGTTACATATATGTATGTATAGGCATGTTTTTGAAAGGCAAAAATTACCTGAACTCACAGTACTTGTTCAGCAGTATAGGCATGTCATTGCCATGCCTCATATATCTATATAGGCCTCATATATCCTATAGGTCTCACAACTAAGCGTCTAAAATCAACTTTAAGAACAAAAATATCCAATCATTTTACCATCTAAAAGGTAGGAAATCACAACTTTAAGCAACATAAACATAAAAAAAGGTAGGAAATCACAACTTTAAGCAGCATAAACATCCAAAAGCAACTTAACCATTCGGATAAGCCAAGTCAAAACAACAAAGAGAGATGAATAGAAATATCTCAGATTTCATGTTTAGCATAAATGCATGAAAAAGAGATGAATAGAAAATAACGTTAGGACCTGTAATTTAAACACCAAATTGGTGAAAACCCAAGTTAATACCTTCAAATTAAACACCAAATTTGTCAAAGTCGAAGTTAGAACCCGCATTACCTTAAATTAGTGCAGAGTTGAAATGAAAGCATTGCCAATAGTAGTAAAGATCTTGTTAGCAACCCCGATATTTCTAAAATGGTACGTGAGAGTAAAAAAATCAGACTTAGTAATGATTTTCAATTAAACCCCAATAGTAGTAATGATTTGCAATGATACCGCAAAAGTTATTTCAAATTAAACCAACACAAATGAAACAATAAGAAACTGGTCACCAACTCCAAAGCATGCACGATTTGAAAAGTTAAACAAAAAACAAATACCAAGAAATGAAACAGATCTCAAAACTCTAAATTTTAACCTCCCATACCCTGTTCTCAAAACCCTAAATTTTTAAATAAAAACTGTAAAAAAATTATGTGAACAAAATATACATATATATGGTTAGATAAAAATCATAGTTCAGATCTACATACAAAGATTGGTAGATTAAGAGCCTCACATACCCCTGTTCTCAAAATCCTAAATTTTTAAATAACAAATGTAAAAAAAATTATGTGAATAAAAGCATATTATTGTCGAAATTAGTAATAAGATGTATAAAAACACCAAATATCCATATCTATGGTTAGAAAAAAATCGTAGTTCAGATCTACATACAAAGATTGGTAGATCAAGAACCCCCCACACCCAATCAAAAAACACAAAAAAAAATTACTAAGACAGTTGGAAGATCCATAGTAGGCACAGGTGTTGGCTTGCAAAGGTGACCAGATCGACAGAGCATAGGTCTAGGTGTGGCCATCCCCGATCCCCGCCGCAGAGGGAGGAAGGGATCATTCGGGTCCCGCGCATCCCCTCTGGGGAGAGCGCTTTGGTCCCCGTCGATTTGTGAGGTATGAAGATGTAGAGAGATTTAGAGTCGCTAGTCTATTTTACTCAAAACAGACAAAAGAAAAAAGGGAAGCCACCCCGAAGGATGGCATCCAAAGACATACTGGTGCGTGCGAAACCAAATGATTCGAGAAGGGTTCGAATGTTTAGTTACGAAATGGGAAGGTGTTAGGCACCCATTCTGCCCTTTCGGTTTCTCATGGATATTTGCTATTTTCCTTTATATTCCCCCCCGTGATATGTGTGCATGTGTATATATAGAATGGAGGTAGGAATCCTCGACTTGTATCATAGAAAAGACAAAGCGAATCTTCCGTAGGAATGTGAGATTAGTGTAGAAAATAAGATTTACGTGATTATCCCTATGTTGACCGTTATAAAGGAACGATAACACATATGGAATAATACGTTACTAAGAACAAGTATACAGAATATAATGGAAAATGAGATAAAGAGAAGATAGAAAATAAGAGAAAAAGTGAGAAAAGGACTTGAGTTTTGGGTTTTACCCCGAGATGCCTACGTAGCCTATAAAGGCATCAAAGTCCACGTAGTTCGCAAATAAATGAGGGGTGGGGTTTAACCCATAAATCCAAATGGAGAAATATCTCATTTGTAAGTGTGTGTGTGTGTGTGTGTGTGTATAGAAAAAGTGTTTTAGTTGTGAGAAAAGTGTAAAAAAAGTGTGAGAATCCCTACTTGGAATTTATGAGCAAACCCTATTTTTCTTGTTTTTTGGGTTTTTATTTATATGAAAATAGGAGATGTGCAATAATAGTAGATAAAAAGTGTATTTATGATGTGTGAGATGAGATAATAAAAGTGCTAAGTAAGAAAACAAGTTATTGCAAATTTAAGAGAATTTAGGAGAGAGTTTGAGAAAGTTGGACCTTCTTGGAGACCTTGAGCTTGATCTTGAATGTTGAAAAGCAGCCCTTGCACTTGGATGATGATGGAGAGTGGTTAATTCATCATGTTTGATGAAAGGGATGATGAAAAGTGGAAGTGAAAAAGGTATTTGAGAGTTAAAATCACGCTGCCTTCGAGAGATGTTTCTAGGGGTTTTCTGAGAGTGATTTTTTTCTAATCTGAGCTCCCTTGCAAATGAGGCCAAGGCCTCCTTTTATAGATCCAGGGGACTGCCGATCATCTTAGATCCCTTCCTACCTGCCCGACATGAAGGTGCCGATAGGCAGGTTCTAGGACCTGCCGTTTGGCAGTGTATTTCAGACTTTTTCGGAAAATTGGCTGCCGAAGGCAAACCGCTGGTCAGAATCGCACACGGGGCATACCGTTGGAAAGGTATTTCAAATACCTTCGAAAGTATTTTGGACCGCTCCCGAGTTTGGAAGTTGACTTTGGGTCAAATATGGCTCAGAAGCATTTGTCGGTATGCTGGACGGGGAATCGTTCGGACGCAAATGGAACGTTCGTCCTCATGGTAAGTTTGAACCATGCACGGGATGGACCGTTAGAAAGGTTAGGAGGTGTACTTAGACATTCCAAAGAGTTTGGCCCAGTTTGGGGAGTTGACTTTGTTCAACTAGGCCCGAGAAGCATTCGGTGACCTCTTAGAGTCAAACGGATGGTTCGTCCGCATGGTAAGTCAGAACCGCGCACGGGATGGACCGTTGGAAAGGGTATTCAGTGCCCTTTGAAGATTCATTCAGCCTCGGTCAAGCTGAAGAGTTGACTTGGGTCAAACAGAGCCTGGAAGCGCCCGGTGGCCTCCAAGTAGGGTTTCAGATGCAAACAGATCGTTCGTCCGCATGGTAAGTCCGAATCGCGCACGGGGTAGTTTATTGGAAAGGGTATTCAGTGCCCTTCAAAGATTCATTGAGTCTCGGTCGAGATGAAGAGTTTGAATTTTGGGTCAAACTGAGCTGGGGAGTGCCCGATGGCTTTTAGGTCAGTACTCGGGACGTGACCAGGGTTTACAGTGATGAGTGGAGGTACTAGGGACCTAAGGAGAGTTAGGGGGTAACAGAATGAGGTGTCTACACTTCCCCTCGACGGGTGAGATTGGAACAAATGATAGCCATCAATTAGACACCGCATGATGCTTCTGAGAGAGTGTGACCGATTCCGAGGGTCGAGGTCGATTCTGAGGACCTAAGGAAGCGAGGATGACCAATTCAGAGGGTCGAGGTCAATTTTGAGGACCTAAGGAAGCAAGGATGACCAATTCAGAGGGTAGAGGTCAATTTTGAGGACTTAAGGAAGCGAGGATGACCAATTCATATGGTCGAGGTCGATTCTGAGGACCTAAGAGTGGTGACGATCGAGGACCGAGGTCAATTCTGACCTAACTCAGGTGAAGATCTAAGATCGGGGCCAATTCTGACCCAAGAGTGGTGACGACCAAGGACTGAGGTCAATTTTGACCTAACTCAGGTGACGATCTAAGACCGGGGCTAATTATGACCCAAGAGTGGTGACGACCGAGGATCGAGGTCAATTCTGACCTAACTCAGGTGACGATCCAAGACCGGGGCCAATTCTGACCCAAGAGTGGTGACGACCGAGGACTGAGGTCAATTCTGACCTGACTCAGGTGACAATCCAAGACCGGGGCCAATTCTGACCCAAGAGTGGTGACGACCGAGGACCGAGGTCAATTCTGACCTGACTCAGGTGACAATCCAAGACCGGGGCCAATTCTGACCCAAGAGTGGTGACGATCGAGGACCGAGGTCAATTTTGACCTGACTCAGGTGATGATCCAAGACCGGGGCCAATTCTGACCCAAGAGTGGTGAGGACCGAGGACCGAGGTCAATTCTGACCTAACTCAGGTGACGATCCAAGACCAGGGCCAATTCTGATCCAAGAGTGGTGATGACCAAGGACCGAGGTCAATTACGACCTAACTCAGGTGACGATCCAAGACCGGGGCCAATTCTGACCCAAGAGTGGTGACGACCGAGGACCGAGGTCAAATCTGACCTAACTCAGGTGAAGATCCAAGACCGAGGCCAATTCTAACCCAAGAGTGGTGACAACGGAGGACCGAGGTCAATTCTGACCTGGCTCAGGTGACGATCCAAGACCGGGGCCAATTCTGACCCAAGAGTGGTGACGACCAAGGACCGAGGTCAATTCTGACCTAACTCAAGTGACGATCTAAGACTGGAGCCAATTCTAACCCAAGAGTGATTGCATTTCCTTTGGGAAAAGAAAAATGGTTCCACTGGGGAATAAGAATTGGATTTTAGGTTCCACTAGGGAATAAGAATTGGATTTGAGGTTCTGCTGCGGAACGATGAATGAGTTGGGGAAGATTTGGATCATCCTTTGGGAGAGATTGCATGGGGCGAGTGATTCTTCTGAATTCTACTGGGAAAAATACCATGAGATATTCTTTCGCATCGGGTAGCCGATGGCTAGGGAGGCCTTTTGCCTTTGATTTGAGCAGAGGAGCTGATCGTTGGGGAGATAACCGGTTTGAGGTCGTAAACTCTACTGAGGAGGTGATTAGGGGGTCCGGGCGCATCGCTCGAGAGGTCATTTGTTTGGATTTTGAGGGTTCCGCTAGGGAAAAAGAGGTTTTGCCTCGAGAAAATGCGAAAGTTTTCTTGATGAAAATTTTTCAAAATCCGTCCTGGGATTTTTGGGGATTTTTCGGGGGATGTTTTGAGGCTTTCTGGCATTTTTTGGGAATTTATGTACGAAATTTTAAGGGGGTGCTGGCCGGCATAGACTGAGGGGTGCCACTCGTTAGTGGCAAGGACTTTTGGGCTGCCTCAGGAATGTGAGGAGATAGTGCCGATCGGTATGGCAGTGGTCTGTGCCGATCGGCATGACGCTTGGTCTCCTATATAAAGGGGGCGAATCCCTTTCATTTCTCATAGCTTCTTGCCTTCTCTCTTTGTGCGATTTCTCTCTGCGAATTTTTCTAACGTTTCGATCTTCAAGAAATGGACTCCTTTATGAGCACCGCTGTCCACCAGGACTGGTTGACCGTTGATGACTGGGTGAATGTGGATTGGAGGGACAGGGTGCCCCTTTCTTTGGGGAATGAGAATGCCTTTGATGCATTCGAGCCGATTGCGGATAAGCGGACCTTGCTGCGGGAGCCAATGCGTCATCGCTCTTTGAGAGTGATTCTCGGCGGTTATGTAAGTGACCTGACCTTTGGCATTCCTTTCCTTTTGGGTGATTTTTCCTTTTTCTTGACCTTTGACTGAATTTTTCCTTTTGCCAGTCGGATATTTCTTTAAAGAACATGCGTGCCCGCGGGATGACGGGGCTTAAGGATGTTTGGGAGCATCTTCCACCCGTGGTGTGCTGGATGGTATCATCAGCGGGTTTTGGGAGGTTGGCGGCTGCGCTGGATGAGATACCTCGTTCGACAGCAGTTTTGTGTGCCTTGGGAGAGAGGTGGTGGGACACTACCCACACCTTTCATTTTGGCCTTGGGGAGATGACGGTGACTCCCATAGATGTGCAATAACTGTTGGGGCTAGATTATGACGGGGAGCAGATAGACGTGGATCACTCCTTGCGGGTGAGGCCGGAGGCGGTATATGCGGCACTTGGTGATGTGAGGAGGATAGTTTCTGGAGATATTTCCGGCTGTCCTTGCTAAAGGATGTTTTGCTCAGAAGGGTGATTGATGTGGAGGACGGGCTGCAAGTGAGGCAGATGGCCCGGTTATTCATCTTGTTGGTGTTGGGAGGTTTTATGGTGGCGTCGAGCGGTGACGTCGTCCATTTGTGGTTTCTACCATACTTGAGGATGTTTTCGAACATCCCTTTCTATGATTGGGGGAGTCTGACCTTGGCGACCCTTTACTCTTCTCTGGATGCATTCAGCTGGTGCTACCGGTAGACTTTTACTGGATCCACGTATCTCCTTGAGGTATTCTTTATTTTGCGCATTTTCATTTCATGCATTCGCATTTTCCTTTCATGCGTTCACATTTTCCTTATGCGTCTCTTTTTGCTTGTGAATTCAGACGTGGTTCTATGAGATGATTAGGTGCAACACCCCGCTGATTGCTTTGAAGGATGACACTGTTGGGGACATCTGTCGACTGTACCGATGGCGTAAGGTCAACCGGCAGTCGAAGGGATCTCTTTCCCTAAAGGCGGTGCGTCAGGTCTTGAATGACCTGACCAATGGTTGGGTAAGGTCTTTTCCTTTTCAGTCTTGGTTTTTACACCTTCTGATCTTGTATCGACTCATGCCTGCTTGGGGATTTTCAGATGACCTTTTATCCTTGGGGGACTGCTATTCAGGACACGGGGCTGACTGGGGTGAACGCGCAGATGAGGCGCTTGTTGGCGCATGAGTTCGGCCATTCCTGGTACCTCGGGGAGAGGGTGATTCATCAGATCGCTGAGGAGGAGGTGGTGGTGCCTCTTGCACAGCCTCCTACGTCTATGAGGCGGGAGCGACAGTTGTTGGAGGATGAGAGGATCGCGACGATGATCGACGAGTCCTATGCTTTGTATACCGATACGGCTACGCTGTATGACTATATGGACTTTGTGACGAGCTGGTTGATGGCGCCCAACATACATGACGCTTTGCCTTTCCCTCCCGCTGGTTCGAGTCGGGCGGTGGGGTCTTCCCACAGTGGTGGTAATCCCTCAACACCTGCGATGGCGGTGACCTCGGAGGTCCCTTTCGTTCGGCTGCACACTCCTTCGTACAACATCTGGCGGGCTGATGAAGGGATAGTGTCGATGTTACACCGTCCCCTTGCGATGGATCCGGAGGAGCTGGGTTTGATAGAGGAGGTCCTTCGTCCTGCGGTAAACCTTTCGCTCCTTTTCCTCTTTTTGATTTTTTTTTCTTGATACTGATTCTGCCTTTTCCTTGCAGCAAATTCGGGTGTCGACCACTTGGCTGAGAGACATCAGGGATTGGATATCATCGGCGACTGCCCACATTCAGGATGCTGTCCCTGTTCCTTCTTGCTTGGTGCCTTCAGCCTCGTCCGGGGATGACTCTGGCTCGGGTAGTGGGGGTGCATCGTCTTGCCGTAGGGGAAAGAGAGCGTGTCGCAGAGGTGGAAGCTCTTGAGAGAGAGATAGAGAGAGAATGTGGGTTCGGGCTGAGTCCCGTTGTTTTTGGATTTTTCTTTATTTCCTGCAAAATGATGTAACACAAAAAACAGATATGTGTAATGCAATGTAATAATATTTTTTTCTGACTATCTTTTATTTATGATGAATGAATGCATGCACATGTGCTTCTTACTTTGCTGCTGAGACCGTAAAAAGGAATGTTTTTGGAAATTTTGAAGGAAAGTCTATTTTATTTAAAACGGGGAATCCCATAAGGAGAAAACAGGATTCTTGAAATTCTTTTGAGAATATCAATTTATTTTTATGGAGTTTTCTGATTTGACAAAAATAAGGAAAGGAGGAAATTTCCAAAAATGGGGGGTTGCCGATCGACAAGCACCCTGGCCTGCCTATCAGCAGTTCAGTCCAGTTCCATCAATTAAAAGCTTTGAATGGTACCCTCTTCAGCCTTTGGTACATTGTGGGGTAGGATTCCCTTCGATTTTAGTAGGGATTATGTCTTTTGTGAGAGTTCTCAAGTATAAAAGGAGTGAGGGTGGAGTATTTTCATCACACCTTTGCATCCTTATCCACTTGCCTACTATTTCTTTGCCTTACAAGATGTCTCTCCCTAGTAGCCCCGAGTTTGTAACCTACCTCGAAGCCTTGGAAGCTATGTGCTCTTATAATGTCTACTATGATGCTTTCAACATGCGTCGAGTCTCCTTGTGGCGTAATCGACCTTTTGAGTAGAATATGCTAATAGCGGCAGTACAATTTTGGTACCCCGAAGACCACATATTCCGCTTTAGGTTGGAAGAAGTTTGTCCTACCTACGAGGAATTTTTTGCCATACTAGGTGTGAATCCCAGTGTTGCTGCTGCTTTACCCAAATTTTCCTGCTCTCCTAGGGATTTGTTGGCCGGGCTTCTTCATATCTCGACCTCGGTGGCCAGCTCATTGGTTTCTGGAGGAATGATCTCCCTCCCGGCGGTGTTACAGTCCGTGCATTTGCGTGAAGTGGGTGATGTTGGCTATGCTGGAGCCGTTGTTCTAAGTCTGGTCTCAAAATTGCTGTTGGTGACCGGGGAGGTGCGAGTGGACCCACTACTTGCAGCCATTAGTTCATGGATGTCATATCGTCGCAATCCTGCGGCGGTAATATTGGCGGAGACTCTGAATGCCCTGGATGCCTGGAGAGAAGGTCGTTCTGACTTTTTGAGGGGTAGTCCTGTGATGCTGTTCATGTGGTTGTCTGAAAGATTCTTCTTGTCAACTCCTCCAGAATATCCTTTGTCGGCTGTACCCAACTTCTTTTCACGCTACTTCATTCACATTGGCCTGTATGTTGAGAACTGGGAGAATTGTCTTGTGGAGCATGGGGATTGTGGGATGTATTGGTCAGTGCCTTGGTGGGGGCTGTTGCAACCAGTTTTGGAGCTAGGAGAGTATTCATATGTGCGGCTGGTTGGTCTCAGACAGACCTCATTTTATTTCCCTTGGCGGATTTTACGCCAATTCGGCTGGGCGCAGGTCGTGCCCCCTCGGACCTTAAACTTCTTTCCAGTAGAAGATTTGACTGAGCGTCTGCGTCTGTTGCTTGGGTCTCTGTGGGAAAATCGGCGTCCGTCGACCCGTCCCTCTCAGTCTGTCGGGATGGTTTGCCATGTCCCAAAGAATATATGAGGTGGTTGTGGAGGAAAGTAGTCAACAAGATGTTGGCAGTAGAGACTGGTGAAAGATGGCTTGTTTTATCTGACTCCATGGAAGGGGGTGTTGTGGTCTTTTCGAAGATGGTTAAGGCTCATCGATCCATGGAATGTTTGCGGCACTCCATTCAGGCAGGAGAAACTTGGGGTCCTCAGGATGTAGATGATGAGGGTGCAGGCTCTTCTGGTAGCTGTTGGTAGGACTCCTGGGGAGTTTATTTATGTAACAGACGTGGGGGATTTTATCTGGTTTTTATGGTAGTGGGGGAAGGGAGTTATCCATTCCTTTTTCTTATGTAATCTCTACTGTAGTTTCTTATTAATAAAATAAATAAGTTTCTAATCATCCAGTTGTGCCTTTTGATGATTTTTTTGTTTTGAATTATATATACCAATCGCTAAGGCATACATAATCCTTTTGTTCAAGTAGATGTTTAGAATGATCTGTCGTTCTCGGAGATAAGAAATGAATATATTTTTGTGAAAAAGAAGGGGCCGTGCTCATGTGATATGTATGAGCTACCTACGTACCTCTGTTTTTTTTAAAAAGTTTTAAAATAGTTTTATTTAGAGGATCAGGCCCACATAGTTCTGGGTAGAGGGAAATGAAGAGTTTTTTTTTTTAGAATAGAAGGGGGATGAGAAGAGTCATAGCGCGCCGAGATTTCGGAATAGGGGTAGAATTTCTTGAGACGATCCAGATTGGTTGGACGAGCCATCTCTTCCCCATCCAGGTCAGTGAGCATGGCGGCACCGCCAGACAAGATCTTCTTCACAATGTAGGGGCCGATCCAATTGGGTTTGAATTTTCCTCTGGGGTCCCAGATGGGTTCTATTATCTCCTTGAGGGCTAAATCCCCCTCCTAGACACCACGGTCCTTGACTCTTTTGTTGAATGAACATGCTATTCGGTGATGGTATCCATGTATGTGATAAAGGGATTTTAATCTTCTTTCATCCAAAAGGGCTAGCTCATCAAGACGACCTTGACACCAGTTTTCTTCACTAACCTTGCTTTCGAGCATGACGCATAGAGAGGGTATTTCTAGCTCCACAGGTAGTACTGCCTCCATGTCGTAGACGAAAGAGTAAGGGGTAGCCCCAGTAGAGGTTCGGATTGAGGTTCGATAACCCCAGAGGGCGTATGGGATCCGGTCGACCCAGTCTTTACAACTTTCGGTCATCTTGCTGATGATGGTTTTGAGGTTTTTATTAGCGACTTCAACTGTACCATTGGTCTGAGGTCGGTAGGGAGAAGATTTGTGTCTCTGAATCCCATACTCGTTGACAACTTCTGTGACTTCTACCTCGAAGTGCAAACCGTTATCTGACACTAGCTCATGCGGGACTCCATATCGGCAGATGATATTTTTCTTGATGAATTTGGCCACCTTCTTGGCATTTAATACTGCGTATGACTCAGATTCGACCCATTTGGTGAAGTAATAAATGGCAACCAGGATGAACTCATGCTTGTTTGATGCTTTTGGCGTAACATTCCCTATGATATCGATACCCAGGTGGAGAACGACCAGGGAGAAGTCATGTTGTATAATTCTCGTGGAGGCAAGTGATGAAGATTAGAGAACTGTTGGCATTTAGGGCATCTTCGAACGTGGACGGTGCACTCCTGGGCCATGGTGGTCCAGTAGTAGCCCTATTGGATGATCTTCTTGGCAAGCATGTGACCGTTCATGTGGGGCCTGCATTCCCCGCTGTGGATTTTCTGCATTATCTTTTTAATGTCAGCCCCTGCGATACAGTGCAAATGAGTTCCATCGAAATTCCTCTTGAGTAGTGCTCTATGACAGATGATGTACTGAGCGGCCAGCCTTCGGAGGGTAGCTCGGTCGTTCTTGTTGGAACCCTCTGGATACCTACCATGTTTGAGGAGGCACCATATATCATAGTACCAGCAATCGGCTAGTTCGAGGTCTTCTGTGGAGACAAGATTAATATGGTAACAATGGGTCGGTTTTTCTTGATTCTGAACTAGGAAGGGGATCATTGTTATTCCCTCGGGCAAGTCGATCATGGAGGCCAAAGTGGCGAGAGCATCACCTAGGTTGTTCTTTGCTCGGGGCAGGTACTGGAAGGTGATATCTCGGAATTGGGAGGCTAACTCTTCTAATTGGGCATGAAAGGGTTGGAGCTTTTCGTCCTTGACTTTCCACTTTCTGAGCACTCGACCGATGATGAGGGCAAAATCCCCATATAGATCAAGGTATTGAATACCTTTCTTGAGAGCGACCTTGAGGCCCACTGTGCATGCCTCGTATTTTGTCATATTGTTGGTGCAAGAGAAATCTAATTTAATGGCGATGGGAGTGTAGGAGTCATCTGGGGCGATCAGGAGGATCCCAATGCCATATCCCTTTTTGTTGGTAGCTCCATCGAAGAACATTTTCCATCGGAGGTAGTCTTGAGTGGTGCAGAGGACATTTTCACCTGGGAATTTGGAGATCCATACATTTGTTTCTTCTATAGGGTAGTCAGTGAGGTAGTCAGAGATGGCTCTTCCTTTAACAACTTTCTGTGTGACGTACACGATATCGAACTCGGTTAGGAGCATCAACCATTCGGGCCATTCGGCTGGATAAGGCGGGTTTTTCGAGTAGGTACTTAATGGGATGCATTCGGGATACAAGCTTAATGGGAAAGGAGAGCATGTAATGTCGTAACTTTTGGGTGACCCAGACAAGCGCGACGCATGCTTTTTCTAAAGCAGTGTAGTTGACCTCGTACCTGGACAATTTGCGACTGGAATAATAGACGACTCTTTCTTTGTGGGAGTCTTCAAGGTATTGGGCTAGCAAAGCCCCAGCTGCAGTGTCGGTTATGGTTAGGTATAGGAGCAAAGGGAGACCAGGCTGTGGTGGCATGAGAACTGGAGGTTGGGTCAGATATCGTTTGATTCGGTCAAAAGCTTCTTGGCAGGGCTCGTTCCAAATCTTGGTTGAATCCTTTCAGAGGAGCTTGAAGGTTAGTTCGCAGATTGAGGTTAACTAGCTGATGAACCGGCTAATATATTATAATTTCCCAAGAAATCCTCGGACTTCTTGCTTTGTTTGGGGTGGTGGCATCTCAAGTATGGCCTTCAGCTTGGTGGGGTCTGCTTCTATCCCCTTCTCACTGACCTTGAATCCTAAGAGTTTTCCCTTTGTAACGCCGAAGATGCATTTCTGTGGATTAAGTCGCATATGATACTGTCGCAGTCATTCGAAGAACTTTCGTAGAGCAGGAGCATGACCATCTCTAGTTTTGGACTTGATAATCATATCATCCATGTAAACCTCAACCTCTTTGTGAATCAGGTCGTGCAGGATGGTTGTGGCAGCCCTTTGGTAGGTAGCCCCAGCATTCTTGAGACCCAATGGCATAACGGTGTAGCAAAATTTTCCCTATGGGGTGATGAATGCGGTTTTCTCTTGGTGGTAGGGGTGCATCTTGATTTGATTGTATCCGGAAAACCCGTCGACGAATGACTTGAGATCATGACTGGCTGTGTTGTCCATGATCATATCGATGTTGGGTAGCGGATAATCATCCTTCGGAGAGGCTTTGTTTAAATCTCGGTAATCCACACACATTCGAACCTTTCCTCCTGATTTTGGTACAGGTACAATATTGGCTAGCCGTGTGGGATATTCGATCACTCGAATGAAACCCACATTCAAGTGTTTGATCACCTCCTCCTTGACTTTGAGCGACCATTCGGTGCGGAGCTTTCTCAACTTTTGTTTAACTGGCTTGTAATCTGGGAGAGTGGGGATCTCATGCTGAGCTATTTCAGGATCAATACCGGGCATGTCATTGTAGGACCATGCGAAGACATCCACGAACTCCTTTAGCAATTCTTCGAGTTGTGCACGCTCATGCTCGTCAAGAGTGGCCCCTATCCTAATCTCGCGCAGTTGGCTACTAGAACCCAGATTAACAACAACAGTCTCTTCTTCATTAACTTGAACGCGGTTATGTTGTTTCTTATTAATCTTATTTAAATCAGTTAACAATTGTTCATTTGAAAAATCATCATCATCAAAAGTTTGATTAGAATTAAAACAATTAATGTAAGGCACAAAAAGATACTCAAAATCTTCGTTTATTTCATTGATAGGAAAAATAGCATTGAGAACCTCATCAAAAGAGGTCTCGATTACATTCGAGCCAGGATAGAAAACAGAAGAAGGAACAGGGTAAACATTGGGGTTAGGGAAGATTTCAAGAGAAAGAACTGGCGTAGCATGCCAGTTGAGGATAGGTGTATCAGCAGCTTTGATCAGATGAGAACGGCCTAGTGATGCAGTGTCTGAGTGAACCATGCAAAGTGCCAGCCCCAGTGTCTGCAAGTTGAAGGAATCTTTCAAATCACTTTCCTTAGTCTCTTCGATATTTTTGATGAGCGGTTGTACGCGGTGTGGGAAACTTTCGACCCATGGGTAGCTATCTTGGAAGAAGATCTCCATTCCAGGCTTCATTTTCTAATCTGTATGGTCATACCACGGTTCTGGAAAGCCGTAAAAGGGGAAGACTTCACCCTCTCAAATGAATCGTCCATTTAAAGAATCTCTCGAGATAGTTTGAACGCAGTCTAACCCTTTCTTTGATCGAGACTGGCGGATCATTCTGAGCTCTTATTCTGATGGTAGATATCCCAAGCCACAAGGAGGGAAAGCTTTCTTCAGTTCGATGGGCTCCAGTATCCCTCGTTGTCTTTGTCCTATCCCCATTCCGGGCATGAAGTGCGTGTTTCTGAACATTTGAATCACATTGACATTTCCATGAGGGTCGTATTCTGGACAAACCCTTTCTTTGAAACCGTCCCTTGCTGGGAGTAGAGGTGGCTCAACTCGAAATCCTGATAGGAGCATATCATTTGACCCATGCTGTATCTCGAGAATTGGACTGCTTGTGCCTTCACCCTCGGCATTATCGTCGTCACCCAAGATGGTGATGACTTGCCCATTGGCGAAGAACTTCAATTTCTGATGGAATGAGGAAGAGACACCCTTTATACTGTGGAGCCAGGGTCATCCGAGCAACAGATTGAAATAGGCCAATATATCAATGACTTGGAATTCGACGATAGGGTTTATAGGGTCAATCCCTATTGCAAGTTTTATGGACCCCATCACCTCCCGACGGGTATTATCACAGGCACACACGACATCGGAGGTTGGGGCGAGGTCACTTTCTTTTAAGCCTAGACATTTGAAGGTTCTCAATGGGCAGACATTCAAAGAAGATCCATTATCAACGAGCGAAAGCGGTACCACCTTCCCCATAACTCCGATGGAGATGTTGAGTGCATGATTGTGATTCAGCCCAATTCTAGGGATTTCTTCTTCAAAAAATGACAGCATTCGGGTAGAGGTTAAGGACCCGACCAAATTTACCGCTTCTTCTGGTGTGGTAGAAGGAGGAACTATGGGTCCTGTGAGCAACTTGATTAAAGAATTTATGTGCTTCTGGGAAGACATGAAAAGCCCCTATAGAGTGATGTTAGCTTGAGTTTTCTTCAGTTGATCGAGGATCTTGCTCTCTTCGAGGGTCATTTCTGGCATAGGAAGGTCTTTAACGCCCTTCCCCTTGTCATTTGCTGGTAGTGAGTTTGGAATTTGATAATGTCTCCCAGATCTGTTCATGTGATTTACTGAAGAAGGGAAAAACTTAAATCCAGTTTCCTCGTCAATCTCAGGTTGTTCTGCCACCCTATCTATTTCTCCGAGGAGTTATTCAAATGATATCATCCCACATATGTCGGTTACTGGGCCATTTCCTCCTGAAGCTTGTTCTTCATTTGAAACTTCGAATTCTTCCCCCCATCCGGTGGAAATAATTTTATTTTCCCTCGTAAAATCAATGCATTCCACAAATTCAACGTCTCCCTCATATAGGTCTTCCCATTCTGTGGGGATGTGTAAGGGTGAAGGGATCATGCTCCCTTGTAGCCTCAAAGTGTCAAGTAACTCGGTGATACTGCAATTGTTGTTGGTTTTCCTGAATGCTTCCGCCATGATCTGGACAACATCATCTAAGCTGACTTCGTCGGTTGGTACCACCCACCTATCTGATTCTCGAGCCCATTTTCGTGCCTCTAAAAATAACGCGCTGAACCTCTGACAATTGATAATCATCTGTGAGGGCAATTTCAGCCCGAACTCTAGGAGTTGATTCAATACCTCTGACAATTCCATACTTCCACTTTCATAGCAGGTCCGG
Source organism: Sambucus nigra (assembly GCA_949130495.1). Lineage (NCBI taxonomy): Eukaryota > Viridiplantae > Streptophyta > Magnoliopsida > Dipsacales > Adoxaceae > Sambucus > Sambucus nigra. Next base: position 577,079,440 of record OX422209.1, read on the forward strand.
ACAGTGATGCACGCTCTGGTAAGAAGTGACAGTGCCTGATCAGCGGGGCTAGTAGGGTGTAGGAGGAAATATGGGCAAATTTGAAGAGGTTTAGGAGAGTATAGGGGTGTGATTTGAATTGATGGATCGAAATTCCGGTTTTCTTCCAAGAAGATGGCATTGGTGTGATTTGGGAGTGGGTTATGAGTAGTGTTTGGATTAGGATTGGCTGGTGGGGCGATGGTACCCCGATCGATGAGATCTTGGATTATGTTTTGAAGGTGAAAGCATTGGTCGGTGGTATGGCCAGTTGTTTGGTGAAAGGCGCAATGATCATCGATCTTGAAGTTTCTTGGGAGTGGGTTTTGTAATAGACGGGGATCCAAGGGTTTGATAAGGTTTCGGATTAACAGGGATTGGTAAACCTTGGAGAGGGGAGCATGAATCTTAGTGTATTCCCTTCGGACGGGGGCAGGGCGACTTTCTGGTGCCCATGATGTGGTTGGTTGAGAGATATTGTTGATGGTTAAGACTGTAGCATTGACAGGCTTATCATACTTTCTAGGGGTGAACTGTCCGGACACCTTCGGTTCAACTTCTATTTTGGTAAGACTTTTCTCGATTTCTACTCCTGCTTCTCTGAGAGCTCGAAAGTGGGGGTAGTACTGTCCTCCCATGGTTGTTCGGACATGGTGCAAGAAATTCTTCTTCACTATGCTGACTTGTTCTTCTATAGATGGCCGATTAGTGATGGTAGCTACTTTTTCCCTCCATCGGGCTATAAAGTTACTGACGGATTCTCCGAAGTTTTGTTTGAGCAACTCTAAATCACGGCGGGTGACCTCAAGCTCTTCATTGTATTTATACTGCGACATGAATTCTAGGGCTACATCCTCCCAGCTAGGGATTCTGGATTCCTCAAGAGATAAAAACCATCGGAGAGCACTGCCCTTCAAAGTTTGTTGAAACAGTTGGGACATTACCTCTTCGTAAGCCCCTAGGAGAGTCATGGAATGATGATAATTGTGAAGGTGAACAATTGGGGGACCACTCCCTCCGAACTTCTCGATGTTTGGCATCTTGAACTTCTCGGGTTACCTTGCTTTAGGATAAGGAGACATATGGGTGTAGTCCATGTAATTCCCAGAGATTCGGACCTAGTCGAACTTCTTAGTGAGCATCTTAAGATCTTCTTTGACTTTGTTCAACTCCTCCTCCTTTGGATCAGCGACCACAGGCAGGTTAGCCACAGGCTGGGCAATGTTTGGCATTGGAAGCTGGGCAGGCGGCGGCCCATTGGCAGGAGGAGCACGTGGAGCGTGCTGAAATTCATCCGGGACCCAGATAGGCTCGGGTGGACCCATAGCACGAGGGAATAGGGCCTCGGGCTCTTGAGACATAGGAACTTGGTTTCGTTACATTTCTCAGACCTCAGCTTGGAGGTTGTCAATCTAGGCTATGAGATGATCTAGGACTGTCGGTAGATCCGATTGTATAACTGGTGGTTGATCTACATTCTCCATGGAAGATGGATGGATTCTGGATTCGAAAGAAGTAGTTGAGGAGCGAATAAAACTCCGAGGTGATTTGACTGAAGACCGAAGCCAATAAGGAGCCAGGCCAAGGGCGTGCGATCGACCTGAGAAGGCGTAGGATAAGATTTATTTTTGAGAAAAAGGGGAAGAAACTATTTTTGGATTTTTGATAAAGAAGGGAGAAATATTTTTGGAGACGGAACTCAGCATGATTATTATGATTATTATGTTCTCACTTGTATTTAATTCTCCTAAATGCAATTCTGGATGGGACCCGAGCCTGGAAAAGTGGGTTTTGTAATATATGCAAAGCTACGATTTGGACTCTAACCAAGCTCGCGGACAGGGTTCCGTTTTAAAAAATGCGCAAAAATTGGCCGGCAGGCCGACCCAGAATTTCGACAGAGTTTCGGGTTGAAACCGGAAATCTAAAGTGCGTGTCCTAGGTTTGACACCTATATGCGGGTATGCAGTTGGTTGGGTGAATCGGCATGGGTTCCCCCCTTTGGCGTGACTTCCACGATATACGTCTTGCTCTTGCGGGCAATCGGTACGTGTGGACAAGACATTTGATATACCTGAGTGTACGTGAATTGCCTCACCATATACCTCGTGAGGACGGTACGTGTGAGAGTGAATTCAATATACTCGGCGTACGTGAACGAATTCCCTGCGATATACCTCCCATCATGACTTCGGTCAAGCGTTTTGATGCGGGGGAACCGTTCGATATACGTTGAAGGTACTTGGCCAATGGAAGGTGAGAGTCATATCTCTTAGGCTAACAATGACCTGCCGGACCAGCGCCCATCACAAAGTGACCCTCCAGTTACTGGGTGAAATTTGGTAAATATCAATGCTCTTTGGTGATATCGTGTGAATCATGCATGATTCTCTTATTAGTATCTGATGATGATAATGCCTTTATTGATTATGCCAAACAGGGAGCTAAGGCACAAGTACCCCAAAAGGTACACCATGCATGGATGGGTGATGCGTGCAACATGGGAATATATATGTGATCCTAGGTGCACGTGGTGTGAAGTGTACATGGAGAATTTTCTACAAGTGTGTGAATATAAGCATAGGCATGGGATATACATGTGAAAAAGGGGGATAGGCAGATATGGGGGGGGGGGAACATAAACAAATATAGCATCCATGTTAATAGAATCAAGCCCTCAAAAATATAATAAAGAGAATCTCCAGCAGAGTCGCCACTGTGGCCATCCCCGATCCCCTCCGCGGAGGGAGGAAGGGATCCTTCGGGTCCCGCACGTCCCCTCTAGGGAGAGCACTTCGGCCGGCGTCGATTTGTGAGGTGTGAAGATCTAGAGAGATTTTGAGTCGCCAGTCTATTTTACTCAAAACAGACAAAAGAAAAAAGGGAAGCCACCCCGAAGGATGGAATCCAAAGACATACTGGTGCGTGCGAAACCAAATGATTCGAGAAGGGTTCGGAGGCTTAGTTACGAAATGGGAAGGTGTTAGGCACCCATTCTGCCCTTTCGGTTTCTCATGGATATTTGCTATTTTCCTTTATATTTCCCCCCGTGATATGTGTGCATGTGTATATATAGAATGGAGGTAGGAATCCTCGACTTGTATCATAGAAAAGACAAAGCGAATCATCCGTAGGAATGTGAGATTAGTGTAGAAAATAAGATTTACGTGATTATCCCTACGTTGACCGTTATAAAGGAACGATAACGCATATGGAATAATACGTTACTAAGAACAAGTATATAGAATATAATGGAAAATGAGATAAAGAGAGGATAGAAAATAAGAGAAAAAGTGAGAAAAGGACTCGAGTTTTGGGTTTTACCCCGAGACGCCTACGTAGCCTATAAAGGCATCAAAGTTCACGTAGTTCACAAATAAACGAGGGGTGGGGTTTAACCCATAAATCCAAATGGAGAAATCTCTTATTTGTAAGTGTGTGTGTGTGTATAGAAAGTGTTTTAGTTGTGAGAAAAGTGTAAAAAAAAGTGTGAGAATCCCTACTTGGAATTTATGAGCAAACCCTATTTTTCTTGTTTTTTGGGTTTTTATTTATATGAAAATAGGAGATGTGCAATAATACTAGATAAAAAGTGTATTTATGATGTGTGAGATGAGATAATAAAAGTGCTAAGTAAGAAAACAAGGTATTGCAAATTTAAGAGAATTTAGGAGAGAGTTTGAGAAAGTTGGACCTTCTTGGAGACCTTGAGCTTGATCTTGAATGTTGAAAAGTAGCCCTTGAACTTGGATGATGATAGAGAGTGGTTAATTCATCAAGTTTGATGAAAGGGATGATGAAAAGTGGAAGTGAAAAAGGGATTTGAGAGTTGAAATCACGTTGCCTTCGAGAGATGTTTCTGGGGGTTTTCTGAGAGTGATTTTCTTCTAATCTGAGCTCCCTTGCAAATGAGGCCAAGGCCTCCTTTTATAGATCCAGGGGACTACCGATCGGCCTAGAGCCCTTCCTGCCTGCCCGACAGGAAGGTGCCGATAGGCAGGTTCTAGGACCTGCCGTTTGGCAGTGTATTTCAGGATTTTTCGGAAAACTGGCCGCCGAAGGCACACCGTTGGTCAGAATCGCACACGGGGAATACCGTTGGAAAGTTATTTCAAATACCTTTGAAAGTCCTTTGGACCGCTCCCAAGTTCGGTAGTTGACTTTGGGTCAAATATGGCTCAGAAGCGTTTGTCGGTCCGTTGGACGGGGAATCGTTCGGACGCAAATGGAGCGTTCGTCCGCATGGTAAGTCTGAACCGTGCACGGGATGGATCGTTAGAAAGGTTAGGAGGTGTACTTCGACATTCCAAAGAGTTTGGCCCAGTTTGGGGAGTTGACTTTGTCAACCGGGCCTGAGAAGCATTTGGTGACCTCTCGGAGTCAAACGGATGGTTCGTCCGCATGGTAAGTCAGAATCGAGCACGGGATGAACCGTTGGAAAGGGTATTCAGTGCCCTTCGAATATTCATTAAGCCTCGGTCGAGCTGACGAGTTGACTTGGGTCAAACAGAGCCTGGAAGCGCCCGGTGGCCTCCAAGTAGGGTTTCGGATGCAAACGGATCGTTCGTCCGCATGGTAAGTCGGAATTGCACACGGGGCAGTCTGTTGGAAAGGGTATTCAGTGCCCTTCAAAGATTCGTTGAGTCTCGGTCGAGATGAAGAGTTTGAATTTTGGGTCAAACTGAGCCGGGGAGTGCCCGATGGCTTTTAGGTCAGTACTCGGGACGTGACCAGGGTTTACAGTGATGAGTGGAGGTACTAGGGACCTAGGAGAGTTAGGGGGTAACAGAATGAGGTGTCTACACTGGGCACGATTAAAAATCCCAAATCTGAAACTCACCCAATTAAAAATGATAAATGAAGCAACAAATCAGATAGATGGCGCAATAAATATGAAAAATATACAACTCTTAAAAAAGCATAAATTATTTGGACTATAATGTTTAAACAAATAAAATCAAACCTTGGTTTAATAGAGAAGTACATCCACCACCACTTAATCGCAGATCTGAACAGAAGGTTAGAAAAAAACAAAAAGATAAATAGATAGAATTGACTAGGAAACAAATACTGCAAAAACACCACATCAGATCCCACACAAACAACAACAAAACTAAAAAAAACTATAAAAAATATAAAGTATTTTTGGTCTCCTACCAGCGATCGTGATTTTGTAAAGTCCGACAATGAGAGGCCAGACCAATGATCGCTATTTTTCTTCCATTTGAGTTGAGGTAATGATATGTAGTGCAGTTGTTAGGATTTAGTTGTATAGGAAATTTAGTCATTTGTGTATGAAAGCTTTGAGAGAGAGAGAGAGAGAGAGAGAGAGAGAGAGAGAGAGAGAGAGAGAGAGAGTGTGTGTGTGTGTTTTCTTGTATAATGTTGTCGAGAGAAAGAGGGGGGGAGAGAGAAAGATTGGGTCAAAGGGGGGAGAGAGAGAGTTGAAATATCTTCTTATGGTAACTTACCAATCTAGCCCTAGTTTTGAATTAAAGTTAGAGGGGGAAACAAATTGGTGGTGAGGCAAAAGAGGGGGAAATAAAAAATAGAGGGTTTAGCGTAAAATAAAATGAATCAATTTCAGCCCTTCATTTTTTGCCTTGTTGGTTCAATCCTATCCCCTAATTAACTTATCCCACTTATGGAATAGTATCAAATTTCCACTCCGTATTTTATATATATATATATATATATATATATATATATATATATATATATATATACATGGTAGTTGCATGTGCACATAAATATAATGTGTTAGAATCTCCTTTATGCCGTTTAATTCTATATTGCATTAGTGTATATTCCCTCTGGGCATTCGACTCATTCCCTCGTCTTTGTTAGGGTAGGTGGGGTATGGTTTCCTATTTTGAGGGCGTAATGCAGGTAAGTATATCCTTTTATTTTACATTAGTAGCTTTGTATGCTTGAATTCCGGGGATGTTTTCCATGGGTCCCTCATGTACCTTGATTTGAAATGGAAAGTTCATGCTAAACAAGTGAAATGTTATTTAAATAAAATTGGTCTAGAAATATAATGTTGGTTATTTCATTGCACTTGACACTTAACACTCGGGTTGGACTGAGTTGACCATGGGTAACCCATAAATTCGGGATGGGATGTTACACTATGGATTCTAGTGGAAAAATATCAAGCTACCAGATAAGATAGAAATGCTGAAGTTGGGCCTTTATGTCGTGGCACAATACTACAGAGGAAACATGCAACCTTAACTCACCCTTGTATAATGACTGAGGAGTGTCTAGTTCGTCTCATCGAGGCTTGTGAATTTCCCGAGGGGACTATATGCATTATTCCCTCCACGGGCCAAAGAGCATGCTATGTGGTCGCTAATGATTCAGTTTGCTTTCCTCTTAATTCCTTCTTCTTTGGACTAAGGCTACTAGTTCTAATTCCAATTAGGAAAATTCTTAAATTGATGACCCTAGCCCTTGCCCAAGCTGATCCAAATAGGTGGAGGGAAATCTTGGCATCCTTGGTTGTCTATAAGAATAAATTTAAGAAGGCCATAATGTTCGCGGAGTTCATTGACTTTTATATGCCTAAGGAGGATAGGGAGAACAACCCTTGGTACTATTACATGGCGACATGGAGTGGCACCAAATAATTCATGATCGAAAAAATTTTAACATAAAAAAATAGAAAGTGAAATACTTCTTTGAATCCATGGAGAATTAGGAAACACACTCTACAAAATCGAGCAAGATAAATCCCTTAAGATTCCGTGGTCTTGGTACCATCCCCTGGAAGGTAGAAAAAAGTTTGTTTATGAGGCCGTGGCCTAACTTCAATATTTTTGAATTGATTTTGTTTTGTTTTGTTGAAGTCCATGCAATCTTGACTCGTTCAGAACATCAGAGGAAGGGGATTGAGGATGCGATCACTAAATCAGAGAGCAAGAAAGACTTCCCATTTGTGGTTACCTTGTGAGCCTTGTACATGCTTGGCTACTACCTAATGCATATTGCACCCACTAGAGCAGCAGAAGGAGGTAAAATCTCAAGGTTGTGTCTTATTTTTTCCTTAAATAAGTCTTCTACTGTGTGGACTTATTTAATTATTATGTCGATATTCTGTTGTAGTAGAGGGTAACTCCATAGAATTTTAACCTATTATGGAGATAGACAAATATCTACTTTTATCCTATCTTGATGAGATGGAGGAAAAATGTCCATGACATGAACCAGGATTCAAGGAAGTAAAAAATCAAGAAAAGAAATAGGGTTGAATGCAATGATGTTGCTCCAGTAACTTAGGTCCCCATTGAGTCCCAAAATATGGTTGCCACTTTGAAGTCAAAGCTATCATAAGGTTGAGAGAAAGATGATAGGGCAAAGCCTTTCGTGCATATAAAGTTGAGAGAGATGCCTTTGCATCACATTCCTCTAATTGATGACACTATTACTACCCCAACTAGATGGGTGTTATTTTTGCTGCCAAGGCCTCGTGTTAGGACAACTAATGAAGAGTCCCCTTGGGACACTGAGGCCATTGCGATCTGGGTGATGAAGAAGGTTTCTAATTCCTCTGACCTCAAACGTCTGTTTGAGGAAGATGCTAAGAAATTGGAAAATTGACACCTCTATAATCTTCTTATGGTAAGCGCATACATCTGCGACTTTACACAAAATAGGCCATATAGGCTACCTTCTAAGCCGAGATGGAATAAATCAAGTCTTCCTCATTTGAAAAAGGAAAGATGTAAGCATTTGCATCTTTCAAATATGCCCAACTTGAAGCCGGGGATAAATTGGAGGCTTCTGAAAGAGCCAAAAATGATACCAAGGACAATTTCAAGCAAGCCACAGAGGCTCTTAAGGTTTCTGAGGCTATATGTATAGATGATTCTAGTCAATCATGGGGAAACGAAGGGAACTTTCCAGTTTTGAGCGCCAAATTTCCTCTTTATCTCAAATCATGACGTGGTCCTGCAAAAAATGGATGATGATCACATCGTGGCCCTTTAAAAATTTATTAATGAACATCTTTCAGCTTTGAAGGAGGCTGGTGAAGATATTGTAGCTAGTTTGAAGACAACAAATAATTTTTGGATTGGAAAAATCAGGTCTACATCCACGGATACAAGGATATGAGGCACAAAGTTGACAAGAACTTTCCTGAGTCCCAGAAGGCCATTTTTTCATAGATGTTCACTGACGTTGAGGACAACTAGTGGGAGGTGGAGATGAAGCAGGTCGAAGATCTTACTAGGAAATATAAGTAAGAGGTCACAACTGCTTCTTAAGAGGATGAAGATATTGAGACTGACCTTAAGGATGGGGAAAGTGATGAAGAAGGAGATGCAGTGTCTCAAATCCTTAATCGTGGCTTATGCCTACATCTTTTATTGTAACTTATAATTTTTTTGGTTTTGTAATGAAACACTCAAACCTCTTTAATGAATGAATTTTGTTTTTAACTCTTCAACCTTTTATAAATTTTATGATTTTAATTCATTTTCCATATATTATTTCTTTCTTAGCTCTTCTTCTAATGAACATTCGTAGTTGCGACTTTTCTTGGATTGAATTTGAACTTGAAAATTTCCATGTTAGGTGATGCCATAGAGTATGTCATGCTTAAGGGATTTAAGTTAAAACTTCACATCCTGTGGGGTATTACAATCCCCCCCAATCCTTTAGGCATGGTCTTCATCAATGTGACTGGCATGTTACAACCACTCTTCCTAATCTCTGATATTATATCACTAGCTGCACAATTTTTACTTGAAATCTTACCGAGGTATATTTTGAAGTCCATCACGACTCATAGGGTAACAGTATCCCCCCAATTCTCGATCCCACTTCTTGATAATTGAGGTTGTGTTATTCTGGAGTGTGCCCCGAGTCTAGTAAAATAGAATCACTACAATCATAGTACCGCTTTTTTTGACGATCAGACCAGGACCATTAGCACTAAGTACTATTGGTTTTAATATCTACGTGGATAAAGTCTGATTACTATGATCAGATTCTGCATTTCTATGAATTAAGTTTTATTATTAGGAGTAAGTCTAATTCCTATGCCCATAGTATGATTTTTTTGACATAGACTAAATTTGATTATTATCACCGTAGTCTAGATTTTTATGAGTAAATTTTTATGGGTACTCGGGCTACGTGGCCATTTATGGGCATGCCCTATATACAGCAGTAATCTTCTTGCAATATGGTTGTGAGTAACTCTGCCTTTGTGGACATTTATGACCATGTGCCATCAATGGACATTGTCTTTTTTGTGGCCTGGTGATCCGTAACCTTTATAGTTGTCTTTAAATGTGATTGGTGTTAGGTTTTTTGTTAGACCCATTGAACAAACATTGCAAAGGAATTAAGGAAAACTATTAAATTTTCATTGATATGAATTTGAGGGGACACATAATTTTATTTTCCATCCAAACTGTAGCCTTGCAATATTTACAAAACTAGAAAATTAGAAAAATATCCCTAAAACATCATTCAGGTTGTGGACTCCTTGTTCCTTAATTGTTGACCACGGTCTCTATGAACCTTCACAACATTCCTTTCCGGACGAGCCTTTCAACCTCCTGCTTTAGATCAATGCATTTGTTGGTTGTATTGTCATGGTTGTTATGGAACTCGCACCACTTATTTCTTTCTCTCTTATCAGCAGGAGTCTTAAACTTCTCTGGACATTAAATAAACTTTTCTACCTTGATGTTGTCCAAGATAGTCTTCAACTCATAGTTGAGAGGAGTAAAATCTTCATATGATTTCCTTGCATGGGCCTCATTCTTTCTTTTCTTCACCTCGTCCATAGTCTTCCTTTTAGTGGATTCGGCCTCTGTCTTCATTTCAGTATCTTTATGCTTTAGTTTATTTCTAAATTCCATGGACTCTAGCATTATTATTCTTTGGCTAAGGACATTGATTTGGACCTGAATTGAGGCTTTCACTTTGTAGAAGTGATTGATGCATTCCATAAAATGTGTTATGTCCTCAGTCTGTTGGTGTCTTAATCATGAGTTTCCTTCAATGGTGTGTTCTCTTTAAATAGTTAGTTCTTTAGAAAATAATTCTTATCTATGAGATGAAATAAATATAGTGAGAAATCCAAGAGTCATAGAGAAAGAAGAACCATATATTGAGCAAATAGTAACAAAGGAATGAGGCATGCTCCACTAGGGACGTAAGTTATTAATACAAAAAGGGATGAGGCCATGGATATTGTCCTTTATGAGGAGTTTTTCACCACTATTGATATGATCAAACATGGTTTTCCTGTGGAGTGATTCCATATAATGGATAATTTATTGAATATATGCCCTTGGACGAAATAATAATGTGATAACTAAAAAGTTAGTAAAACATCTTAACCTATCTCGAGTGGTTTAACAATCCTTAAGGCAATAGCCCTGTCAAATTTTCATCGTAAAATCATCGATTTTCAATCCTTTAACCTAACCTTATGCGAGTTAACCCAAACAAAAATCCATAAAATATGTTATGGGGGTTTTTAAGCTTTTTCCAGCATCTTCGGTCCCTATGGAGTGCAATTATTCACTTAAAAAAGATCAGTACACCCAAAATAGAGTTTTTTGTCTAATTTGTCACTGTGAGACCATGGATTGTGACATGAAAACATGTAAGTCAACAGACCTATGGGGGCAGAATCTGAATTCTAGCCCTAAATTTTCCCAAATGTGATTTTCCACCCCCACAAATTAGACTTAAAGCCTTTAAGGTGTTAATCCAAGTCATAATAAGTCCTTATGTGCATATAAACATAGGTTTACATGCAAATACATATTATATAGGTCATAACATGGCTAAATCACCATCAAATGTAGAGAAAGTAACAAATATGTTCATCCCTAGTTCCCATTCCTTATATGGTCATGGCCATGAAATAAATCATAATCGACATGATTTGTGAGAAAGACGATAGTTTACCTTTTCCCCATAGATGCTGCCAAAATGTTGTTACATGAAAATTGGTCTGCTAGTGTAGATCATGCCATTAAAGCTACACGTAACATTCAAAAGAATATAATATAGTAAAAGAGGCATAAAGAGAGATAATGATGAGATTTAGTCTAGTTTGACCATAAAAATGAGTCTGTATCCACTATGGAGCGTTATTATCATTAGATCTATACAATTTGTAAAATAATTGTGGTTAAATTAGGCATACAAGAGTAGAGAAACGATCTATATGCACAAACATACATGTGTTTTGTAATGGAAAATGAGGCCTTATAGTGTATATTGCGAAGTGGCCCTGGAAATTGCTCTTCGGGATTTTTAGAGAAGTTAAACATAGTGTGAACTCTAATGTATAGAGAAGCTTGAGAGAGATGGGAAGAGATTTATTACACAGTTGTTTCCTTCCAAATGAGAGGTGAGCATACATATTTATAGTAGTTGATTTAGGATCTGACATACACTGTGAACATGACTTATAGACAAGGATGATGTGAGGGAATCTTTATAGAAGGTGAAATACTGGCAGTCCATGAACGATGTGTAAGGTTTTACGAGTTGTCCTTCTAGAATCATGATGTGGTAAAGGGGTCGTAGTTTGTGAGGTACCAGGTCGTTGCTTTTCGAGGAAATTTGTGATTAGGGTCACCGACCTTTGAGATACTAGGCCGTGATCTTATGTGTTTAAGGGTAAAATGGAGCATAGTCCATGGCTTCGATATGTACCTGTCCGTGGCCTTTTGTACAAGCCCAGGCTATTTGTTGGTCCTGAGGCATATCTTCATATGTTTATGTGAGCTTCCTTACCACATGTATCTTAATAATTAGAGGACATATTTGGGTACATCACTAAGAATTTTATGACTGTGATAGGGAGAAACGAGATGTTCATAAAAAGGTGGATGATCGAAACAAATGATTTGAATGCTAAGGATTTGGGAATTATTCCCGTGAGTGTCCCACTAAGCTAAGGAGTATGGATGAAAACAAAGTTAAATAATGCCACCCTTAGTGATAATGAGTCGAAAGAGGAATTTGATCCCTGCACTGAGTGTAACTACACTGCATTTATGGCTAATCATGTGGGCATAGATGAAGAGTCTTTTTAAGTTTAAAATGATCATTTTTATGAAGATTTCAAGGTTTGATCATGTGATTCCCATTTGGGGAGTGAAGAAGAAGAAGAAGAAGAAGAAGAAGAAGAAGAAGAAGAAGAAGAAGAAGAAGAAGAAGAAGAAGAAGAAGAAGAAGAAGAAGAGTAGAGTGAACATTTAGAGGCCTGTCATTAGTTGCACACTAAATCTTTGAAGTTTTAAAAGTCCAACTATAAGTTAAAAACAAAGTCAATGTAATGTTCCATATGTAATGATGATGTTAGATCGATTAGTGATTTGAAGGTATGAGAGAAGACTCTTAGGGAGAAGCTTGAGTATATTTAGGGAGAGAGATAACCTTTATGGTTTGATGGGTAATTTGAAGTAGGGTTACCTTATGTTTAAAGAGTCTAAAAATTTACTTAAGAATTGTATTGAAGAGTTAAAAGAGATATTGAGAGACTAGATTCATGTCAAATTTTATTTGGAATCTAGGTCGGAGAAACTAGATAAGATTTTAAGCACCATCAAAATTAAAATGACAAATTTGGAATTGTCTTTGATAATAACAATGCTTCCCCTATTAAATCCAATATCAACATTTTGAGAGAGTCAATCGGTGCTAGGGACATTAGAAAAGGTAAATACAAACGTAACATTCCTCATGCCTACACTTGCACATATTGTAGTAGGAAAGGTTAGATTAGGCATTTTTTCTTTTATCTTAGGAATGGTCTAAGGAAGTCTAAGTCTATAGTCACCAAGGTTCCCAGAACCTAAGGTCATCAAATTACATCTATGTGGGTTAGGAAATATGATTTGGAGGCTCTTGATATTAGATTTATTAATTCGTGCATGCTTGCACATGATTCTTTCCATTTTAATTCTAATGGTTGATTTTGTTTGCATGTTTTCATACAATTGCTTTTATGCTCCATGTTATGTGTTATCTCTAGTGGCATGATGTTTAGATTTTGTATTTTAATTTTCCCTTTTTGGTCTATTAGGAAAAACAAAAAAATATTTTGTTTATCTCTTGAGTTGTTTTTAAAATTGTTCACATTTTTGAAAATTATTTAAAAAAACTAAAATGTATTTTGTTGTTTTATATATTTTGGTTTTACAAGATTTTTTGTTTCATATTGGTTTGTTTGAATCTCATTCGTTCAATGCTCTTCATGTGTCTAGGACATTTGATTATGATTTTCAATGATTAAGATTGTTCATAATCATAATTGCATAGAGTTGTTTGAAATTGATTTGCTTAATGGATTCACTTTGCATAGACTCATCACACACTTTGCACAGACTCATCACACACTTTGCACGAGCTCTTTTGGATTATATCTACATATATAGCATGATCTAAGTGAGGTGTTCTCAAATCATTATTGACATATACATATCTATTTGACTATGGGGGATTTGTGCATATAAGAGCCATTTCCGAAGATTTAGTTTTCTTTTTTAAATACGAGTGTGCAATGGAAAAGGGCTACAAAAGGATAAACCTCCTTCGCATGAAATGCCACCATTAGCAAGATCCTAAAATAAAAAAGAGGCAAAAGAAAAAAAAAATCGAAGGCCAAGTTTTTGCAATCATGCTTCAAAATTGATATTTTCAAAATTGAGAGTGAAAAAACAATAATATATATATGTTGTTAAGGTGTTATAAGTTTAAGATCAATTGGCTTGTAAAGTGAGTCTTATCTAATCTAGTTATTTGAAGATTTTGATTTTAGAAACATAAAGCTTTCTAGGCGAGTGTGCATCATCTATGCTTGTCCATTTTAAGTTCTTTATTTGTCAATTGAAGATAAATGGAAGTTTGATAATTTTATGTTGTCAAATAGAATAACTTGTACATATTTTGAGTGATTGAGTCGTATTTGTTTTATTTTTATTTTAAGTCATTTCACTCCGTATCAAATTTAGTTTAAACATATTGATGCTATATAAGCGTCAAATCTTATGCGCTTTATTTTTTTGTGGTGTTTATACCTATATTTGCTTTATTGGTATATGAGTAGTTATATATATGGTATTTTTTTAGTCTTTGCATTTTCATTTAATCCATGTTTGTCATATACTTCATTTTCGATTAAAATTGGCATGATATATGATCATATTGGTATCTTTTGTTGCATGTTTACAATAGACTTTGTTCTTCAATTTCTGCATCAAAATTGATATATTTTGTTCATTGTCTGTATTATATGTTCTTGTGTTTTCGAGTTTGTTTGTCATTGTGTTTCACTACACATTATCGCATGATATACTTATTTTTCTTTATGTTTACATGTGTTAAATTGAGGAAGAGCATTTGTTTACATTGTCCACATTTATCTTTGTTTATTCTAGAACAAAAAGGGGCACTCATTGCTAGTCTTTTTTATTCTCGCATGCTATCACATGATTCTTCACATGCTATAACTTATTAGTGATAGTGGTTGCACATTTTTTCGTACACAAGATTTGTGCATCATGATATTTCTTATGACTATTATGATGTTTGTGTCTTTTGTATTTTGATTTTTCCTTTTTTTTTTTGCATCTATATGAAAAATACAAAAAGATTTTGGTCTCTTTTAAGTCATTTTGTGTGAAAAAATATAAAAACTCCATGAGATTTTGTTTTTTTTATGAAGTGGTTGTTAAAGATTTTATGTGGAATATAAGTGTGTTTGAATCCCATTCATTCCATTTTTTCCATGTGACTAGAACACATGGGTGTGGTTTACAATGATTTGGATTGCTTCTTTAACCATTGCCTTGTCATAGAGTAGTTCTTATTTGTTTTTTTAATGGATTCATCGAAGTATATGCATCCACATACACTTTCAAGGGATCTTTTGGATCTTGATATCTTCTGATGCATGAGCTAAATGAGGTGTTCTCCTATCAATGTTGTCAATACCTATTTATTTATTCGATGGATTTGGGCATGTACGAACCATTGCACGAGAATACGATGAAAAAATGATGAGTATGCAATGGAAAAGGGCTATGAAGCGAGTAAATCTCATTTTAATAAAAGGCCACAATTACCAATAGACATTGAAAAAGAAAAAGAAAAGAAAATATTTACTAAGGCCAATGTTTAGTTTGTGATAATCAACAAAAAATTGATATCTACGAAATCAATAAATTTATGCTTTTTTTAGGTTGTTATAAGTTGAAGATAAATAAGTTTGTAGAACGAGTCCTAGTTTATCATTAATGTTTGACTCTATTGATTTGAGAATAATCAATATTTTCTAAGCCTCTACGCATTTTGACTATTTTGTCTATATTAGTTCACTTTGTTTGTCACTTGAAGCTAAATCTAAGTTTGATAAGTTTTAGCGGTTAAATAGAATTCCTTGGACTATCGCGAGTGTTTGGTATATATTTATTTTATTTATAGTTTATTCCCATTCACTCCATACCACATTGTTTAGATACACATGTCATATGAATGTGGAAAACTTAATATGTGTGTCATTTGTGGTTTTATATATATATATATATATATATATATATATATATATATATAGAGAGAGAGAGAGAGAGAGAGAGAGAGAGAGAGGCCCTCTCCTGTAACGACTCCTTATGGTACAGACCCCAGTACATACCATTTTTTTAAATAGTAAAAAAATGAATTTTTTGATCGAAGTTATTGTATATGATCTCCATGGTGAGAAGATCATATCCAATTTTTTTCATCAAAACATTCAATAAAAAAAACCATTGAGATGAGGTGAAATGTAAAAAAATGGTCTAAATATGCATTTTCGACTGTTGAAATGTTGGCGATCATCTCACCCACTTTTTGATTGAATTTTTTATGAAACTACATGGATATGATCTCGATAGTGAGAAGATCATATCCACGAAGTTTCATAAAAAAATTCAATCAATAATGCGATTGGCGCCGACCCAACATTTCAACGAGTGAAAATGCATATTCATACCATTTTTTTTACATATCACCTCATCTCAAATATTTTTTATTGAATTTTTTCACGAAAAAAGTTGGAGATGATCTTCTCACCGTGGATATGATATCCATGAAGTTTCATCAAAAAATTCATTTTTTTACTATTTTAAAAAAATGGTATGTACCGGGGTCTGCACCATAAGGAGTCCTTATATGAGACTTTATGTACACACACACACAAACACACATATATATTCACGAATGTCATGTTTTATATGTATTTATTTATGTATTTTTTCAGTCTTTGCATGCATTTAATCCATATTCATGATATGTTTCAAATTTCATTATTTGTATTTGTGTTATCATGTTTATCGTTGTTGCAATGCCTTGACCTGGGTTTCGATCAACCTACACCAAATCAAGGAGTTAAAGGGGGAGGGAAAAGTCCAGTTTTATTATTTAATAAAAATCCTTTAGTTTCATAATTTGTTAAGGATTAAGTTTCCTATTTTAATTTGAGAAAAAAAGTGACCACTTTAAGTAATTAAGTTAATTTGCAAGGTTTATCTATGAAAATCCAATTAATCCAATAATAATAATAATTAAATTAGAATTAAATCATAGTTATCCCTATATTATTACATCACATGCCTAAAGGCCCGAATAAAATATTTAAATGTCCCAAATTCCAATATTTCAAAAGATAATTTAAATAAAGTGACAGAGTCTCTAACGACGATGGCTACTCTTAGGGGCCTGACCGACATCAATCCTAATGTTCCTACTCGATGTACCTAGGTGGGGTTGGGATTTTTTTATGTAAGCCCAGGGGTGAACGAATGCTCAACAGGGTAGATAATACTAAGCTAGGATTTTTCTACAAAAATATTATATATAAAATGCGCATTTTAAAAATTTCGAAAACGTTTAACATTTTAGCTAGTATTAATGCAACTATTATGCAATGCACCCGGGCGATGAGATCATACTCATACCTAGACAGTTCATACCACCCTTTACCGGGTCTAGAGACTAATTAATCATATTTTATTCCATAATCTTATTTTTATCCTTTTTCATTTGGTTGTCTTATTTATATTCTTTAAGAACAACCATATTCATTTCATTTCCCTTATCTTTTCTCAAAATCTTCCAAATATTCGCATACTTTGACGGGATCCACTCTGCCAATTATGCTACCATATGCTCTGACCAGTGATTTTGGGTCTTTCAGCCCAGGCTCTGGGCCCAACTTAATTATTCTTGGTTCATCCGAGTCCATATTAATGTGTGATATCATTTTTACTAATGTCCACATTATTCCATAATTTTACTATTTTTATTATATCTACGGTTCATATCACCATTTCATCTCATCTACATGCCATTCAATCTACCTTATCCATTTTTCACAAAAATCAACCGATAAGGTAAAATGTCGAAATCCGACCACTAGGACCCTTAATTTTATCAAAATTACCATTTTACCCTTTTTCATCATAACCATGTGAAAAACATAATTAGTTCATTATGACATTAAACTCATCAATTCCATTCAAACCCATACTTTATTATTTTATGCTCATAATTCATGTTCTTCATTTTATGTTCAAATTGCATAAAATACATTTAATCATTTGAAGGCTATTTTAGCAAAATGTCTATTACTTGCACTATTATTACATGTAGTCTCAAGTATTGTTTCCCCTAATTCTTAACAACATTTAGAACACATTTATCGCTGTTTTTTCAAACTTTTTTATTTTCTCATGAAATCCATTTGAGAAATGATTTATCAGGTTTGGCTCCTTTTACAATTATACTACATATTTCTACACATGCTTTTGAGGATTCCAAGCCAAGAAATTATTAAACTAAACAAGATATCATCATGAGTTTATATTTTATATACTACCTCTTCATATTTCAAGGTAAACATGCTATTTACTCCTCAAAATCAAATTAGGTCTTATTCACTTTAAAACTTTATTTTTGCAAGACTTGGACATACTAGAATACATTTTCATTTGTAACATCAAATCATATCTAGAATGCATCCTTCATATTTTCTCACCTTGAAATCCTACCTTAAGGTTTGAAGAGGGGAACAAAAAAGAAGATGAAGATGGAAGCTCTAGACTCCAAAATGAACTAAAAGCTCTTCAAAAACACTCCAAAGCTATCTTGAATGCTCCTATTTTCTCTAGTCAACCTAACTGCTACCTTAAGAAGGCTTTTAGAGGAAAACTACATCTTGGTATGGGGTGAAAATGGTGTATTATGGTGTAGGTATTGTGTAACAATGGTGGAAATGGTTTGTGGAGGAAGAATGTGTCTGGAAACTATAGAGAGAGAAGCTATGGCTAACATGAAAAATTGGTCGAAAGAACCCTCCACTTCTCTCTATTTAATATCCCATAAAACCCATAAAAATGATTTGTTCCAAGGGCCCAACTATGACAAACATGTTTTTGGATATACCTCAATAAGAAATCAATACCTCATCAATCCAATGATCTATATGTTAACAGCAGATAGAGAAATGTCAAAAATTTAATTTTCTAAATAAGTCATTCGAACGAAACTACTTCTCATTCGAATGAGAATCGAATATCATTAGAATGATGTTCGAATGACTATCTAATGATGCTAATTTTTTAGGCATAGCAAGGATCATTAGAAGTTCGTTAGAATCTCGTTCAAATAAGGGAGGAACCTCATTTGAAATAGAAAATCTCGTTCAAACAAGATGAGGATATTGTTTGAATGACTGTCATTATCATTTGAATGACTGGATTAAATCTCTATTTTAATTTGACCATTCAATTACCAATTAATTTCACAAAGGCCACATGAACATTCAAATATAAACAACTGTTGATGTAAAAAATTAGATCGTATCTAATTATTTAATCACAAATAAAATAAATGAGACAAAGAAGTTTTAAAGTGGTTCAGCCTTATAAGAATGGTCTACGTCCACTGTTTCTGTTATTGATGATTGTTTGGGAATTCTCGATTACAAGTTCAATCCAGAAATTTTGGTCCCCTTACAATGAGGGTAATACAATGTATTTATAGCCCTGAGGCTGTAATGTGAAAGGGTAATACATTAAATGCCGTACATGTGAAAGGGTAATACATTAAATGTCGTACATGTGAAAGGGTAATACATTAAATGCCCCTTAAGTGTATGCGTCTGAATGATAAGCATTTAATGAATAGTCAAAATGTTGGTTATCCTGCTATTAATGCTTTGTTCGAGGTGTAGCTCGGACCGCCTAAGTTTCTCGGTACTCAAAAGTTCCTTGTAGAGTTCTTGTTGGTCGGAGCGTCTGAGTTCCTCGGGGAAGCAGTGTTCCTCGTTGTAGTATGGTTCCTCGGAGCATCTGAGTTTCTCGGCAGTGTTTGTTGTTGCCACATAGATTGCCACGTGACTTCACTCGATTGAGCCATGTCAGCAGACTAAATTTGGTATCAACAGAAGCCCTCAATGTTTCATAGTTCGAAATTTGAGGAGTGTGGAACATTCTTTCTCAGAATATGGCAGTTTTAAATGGTCCTCCTAATTTTTAGGAGTGTTTCCTTCATATTTATTTTTCCTTCCAAATTCGTAGAATCAGGCTTTTTTGAATTTTTTATAACCGCTTCGATTCCCGCGCCCTTTTTGTCTTTTTAGCTGCCGGTAACGTAATCGTCTCTTTTTGTAATAATTACTTTTTCCTTTTCCCAAGGCAGAGTATCTAAGCGTCACAGACAATCCCATCGTCTTCTACTTTTTCAAATTTGTATCTTCGAGTTTTCCATTGTCTTACTCTCTTGTGTGTTCATCCTTTTCATCGTTCGTTGTCAACAGATCCACTTTTTTCTGTAAGATCTTCTTCTTTCTTCTTAATTTCCTTTATTCATCATGGTTTACCTTGTTGAATCTCTTGATAAATTTCGCTCTGATTTTTCTATTCCATACTGGGTTGTTTTGGAAGAGCTTTCTGAGCCTTGAGACTATTTCCGTTTGGCTGAGGGACATTGGTTCCCTAGTCTCTTTGTTGCTGAGTGTGGATTTTCTTTTCCTACAAACACTCTATGTCTGGAATTCTGTCAATACTTTGATGTGGTTCCTGCAAGAATAGCCCCCAATACATGGAGAATAGTTAATGGGGTTCATAGACTAAATCAAATTCATAGAACTCGCATAGGAATTCCAGAAATCATGTTTTGTTATAGATGGGTTGTTGGTGATAACACTTTTTATTTAAAAACTATATTTTTAAATAGGGCTTTAGTGGTCAATCTCCCGAATGCCAATAGGGACTATTTTGAGCACGGGGTTGTTATAAAAAATTGGCAACATGTTCCTTTATCTAGAGATGAAGTGTATCAGGGTCCCAGATGCCCTCCCTATGGCAATGGGATAAGTTATTTTTATTTCATTTTATTTATTTTGAAATTATGCTTCCTCTATGTTTGATAAAATGTGCCACTGATATTTTAATGTTGATTTGTTTGCAGCTGACAACAAAAGAAAGTGTCCAAAAGAGGCAGACGTTAATATAAGACACTTAAAAGTTATCTGGAGTTTGCATCAGACTGTTGCCGACGAGAACATTAGGTCAGCTTCATATTTACTGGAGTACAAGAGTTACACCTCTTCCTTCACTGCTCGTCCGGTGATAAGCGACGCAGAGCCAGTACCATCTTCTACCAGTTCTTCGCCTGAGTCACACGTTCCTTTAAGTGAAAGGATGAAGAAAAGAAGACCTCCTACTCTCTTCGAGAAACCTGCCTCTGCTACTGGAGAGGCAAAAATAAGTAAACATGATGCCCCAGAAGAGACAAAGAAAATTGATGCACCTCTCTCGGCTGCCCCTGTAAAGGTTGTCGAGAAGCCCCCAGTAGCCCCGAGCAAGGCTGCTGCTCCAGGTGAGGTGATTGTCATATCACCGACCAAGAGTTCCTCCTTGGTCGAAACTATTCTTGCTCCCCCGAGGAAGCTGAAGAAGAGCTCCTCGATCAATTTGGCTGAAACCATCTCTCAGCCCCCAACTACTGGAACTGGTGTTCCTACTTTTGTTCCCCCGAGCTCTGCCATGATCTCGGTGAAGACTTGGATCATTCCCGAGATCCAAGGTATTGAAGAGAACCTTTCTCGGGACATGGTTACCTCATTGGTTGCTTGCCATATTGCTTCTGTAAGTCTTATTATTTTGAACTTTTCATATTTCCCTTGTTATATCTGTCTCTGTCTCTGACTTTCTTTTGTTTTCTTTTCACAGTTGGTGAGCTATTTTAACACAACTTTGAAGAAAGATGAAGCTATTAAAGCTTCAAGCTCCTCGTTTGGTGTAGAGGAAGCTTTGATGGGCTTGGGGAAGTCTCTGAAAGATTCTCGCCAGAAATATGCTGATGATAAGGCAACTTGGGAGAAGAAGCTTGATTCGATCGAGCAGGAAAAAGCTCAGGTTATTGAGGTCTCCAAGGAGTTGGAGAAAAAATTAAATAGTCTGGAGGAGAAGAATAAAGATCTTGAAGGGAAGCTCAAGAATGCTGAGGAGTTTGAAGATAAACTCAAGGTTGCTGAGGAAGAGTTGGGTCAGCTTAGGGAAGTAAATCGATAGAAGGGGGAGGTTGAGAGTAAACTGAAGGCTGCTGAAAATCTTCTGTCCTAGAAGCTTTCCTCAGAGAAATTAAAGAGGAAATTGGCTGTGAAGAAATCTTTCAGCGCTGGCTGGGATAAAGGGTGGAACAAAGGTTTGGCTTCCTTGATGTCACAAGTCGAATATGGAAGCCTAAAATACTTTAGAGATGGGTGGGTCGCAGCTCTTCAGGAGATGAAGGTTGATGAAACTTCTGAACTCTTCCAGCGACACATCCCTGGTCCCCTTCCAACTCCTGAAGATGAAGAAGAGGACGAAGCTGCCTCTGAGGAGTCTTACATGGTGATGGGAGATAAAGTTTCTCATACCCCAGCCATCTAGCCTGCTAACAAGGAACTTCAACAACTCGTTACTTCATCCGAGCAACTGCCAGCGCTCCACGAGTAACTCTCTATTCCCTCCGAGCAACCTACTTCCTCGTCCCAGCCTCCCGAGAAAGTTTTGGGAGATAAGGAAAAGGTGTAGAGTTGTTCGGGTTTCTCTCTATTTTATTTTTCTGTGTCAAATGTAACCCTGAACATGTAACTCTGAATTTTGTGATATAATAAAACTTGAATTTTTGTTTATGCATATTGTTGTTTCTCCTCTTCATGCTCTGTTGGTACTCTTATTGATTATTGCTTTTTCTTCCTCTACTAGTTTCTGGCCAGGATGGAATTATTGTCTGCTCATAATACAAAGTTGTTATGGAAATGCAATGAATACTTTAAGGTTGGTCACACAGATCTGAGTGTAGCACAAATCGTCGACATCCTCGATCAAGATGCTTCGGAACAGGCAGTTGAAGCTTACCAATATTTGAAGTGTCTGCTTGATCGTGAGGTGGATAATAATGTAGCTTATTATGATATGATTAAGGATCTCGAAGGCACTTTTGAAGACCTTCATCAACAATATAAGGAATCCACTACCTCTTGCACGAGGGGTACGAGAAGAAATATCATCAAATCATTGCTGACAAGGGATACGAGAAGCGTTTTGCTTCTTACGACGTGCGCGAGAGAACGTTGAAAGTCGAGGTCGAGGAGTACAGGAAAATAGCCGAGTTGTTGGAGCAAGAAAATAACAACTTGCAAAGAGAAGTATCTCAATTAAAATTTGTTGCCTCCACCTCAAATTCTTTGGTCCCAGTGACTGACGAGGGATTCTCGTTCTTGGAGGCCGAAAATGCCAACCTGAGGGACGAATTGGAGACCTTGAAAAGAGCTGCCCTTCTACATCTTCTTGGGGATGAGCAAGATCTCCTCGTGGACGAGCAAGAGCTGCTCGGATTCCTATCGAGGAACAGAGGACTCAATCTGCTTTAGATAACCAGGCCTTCCAGCTGATGGCGAAGAACCAGGCATTGGCTGAGATGTCTAAGAAAATTAGGGACCTGGAAGAGCAGCTTTCTGCGCAGAAATCTATCTTGGAGAATAAATAACTCTTCATCAAAAATCTCCACGAACAGTTGGAAAGATTGACATATCAATTCCACAAGCAGCCCAGGGAGTTCTGAATGGCTGGCTACAACGAGGCTCTGTACCACTTGGACGACCGTATCCAAAATGCCAATAATGAGGGCTACAAACAGGGCTGGTTGAATGCCTTAGGTGTGCTGCAACTGGAACAGGTTCATTACCTATGGGATTACCATAATCCTGGGCTGCTCGACCTACCAGTGCCACCATTCAAGCTTGATATGAGTTAGATCCCTGCTCGGTCCATTCCTCGATGTCTGATTTCGAAACACCTCAACGATTACAATCTTCATTCCAATGTCGAGATATCTTATCCCGAGCATTTACTAGATCGACCATCTGTGATGAATATCAAGATGTTAAAAGATCTTAACTTCATAAATTCTCCTCTCGCTTTAAATGATCCACCTGCTGGCGAGGAACCTGTTTCAAAAGCAGAGGGGAAGAAACCAATATAATAGGAATATTGATGTAATAAATTTTTATTCCATTCCTGATGTATTTTGTTCTACACTTAATGAAATAAATTTATTTGCAAATCTTGACTACTATGGTTTTGTAACACTTTACATATGTGCATTTGTATCTGTTAAAAAGATAACAATATTGTGTTATTTGTCAACCAACTTATTGTCGAGTAGTTTGAATTTGTGGTAGTCACTTGGTAAAAATGATGTTTTGTTTCTCGACCAACTTAGTAGTAATTTAAAAAGTTACGAGTATCAAAAATTTTGCTCGATCACTTTATTGTATCCATAAAATGTTTCCGACCAGCCAAGGTCGGTAAATTTTCCTTTTCGATCAACTACAGTTAGTGGATTTTTCCTCTACGAGCAACTTTGGCACTTTCTGGAATAATTTTACCTCCCGGCCAACTTTAGTTGGCATTTTCGAGAATCCATTTACTTCCTAACCAACATAATTGGCATTTTTAGGAATAGTTTTACTTCCCGTAGGAATACATTTACTTCCTAACCAACATAAGTTGGCATTTTTAGGAATACATAGTTTTACTTCCCGTAGGAATACATTTACTTCCTAACCAACATAAGTTGGCATTTTTAGCAATACATAGTTTTACTTCCCGTAGGAATACATTGTTTTACTTCCCGTTGGAATACATTTACTTCCCGTAGGAATACATAGTTTTACTTCCCGTAGGAATACATTTACTTCCTAACCAACATAAGTTGGCATTTTTAGGAATACATAGTTTTACTTACCGTAGGAATACATAGTTTTACTTCCCGTAGGAATACATTTGTTTCCCGACCAACCTTAGTTGGCATTTTTGAGAATAACTTTGAGTAGTCCGAGTTTTGCCGAGTAGTGTGTAGCACTAGTATTCCCTGAAACTTGGTATTGTTCTATATGAAGGACAGGGTCAGTCTTTCCATCATATTTAGGGGTCACAATAGGTGCTTTGAACTTTGATGGTGTTGGAAAATCTACAATGGCCTGGATAAAAGGTGTTCCTCGAACAAAGGTTCGTTGTAGAGGGTTCTTAGCCTTAGCCATTTCCCCTAATCTATCCTCCAGCCTCTGAATAGAGCCTTTCCATGCATCATTTTCTTCCTCGGGCCTGTTGGTTCGAGACACTGATCGCGTTGATATGGCTTCCTGGGCTCTATGTTGACGAGAAGCTGGTCGCGACTGGGCAGATCCTTCCCTTAAATCTGATGGTCGTCGAAAACTCCTCGATGCGGCTCTAGGAGGACTTTTGCTCCTCCTAGTACCTAATCGATCAAAAGGAGATACTCTGCTTAATCTTTCTAGTGCACTGGTCCTTTTTGGGGATAGAGTGATACGTTGTTTAGTATCTGTGGCTCGTACCGACGAAGTTCGTCCAGGTTGATAAGAAAAATCTTCAGATTCCTCAGTACGATATGAATTAATACGCCCAGTACGTGAAGAAGGTAAATGGGTATTTTTTTGAATACTTCGCAGTCCTGAATGGGTTGGCGCATCGCCATGGAGGGTTTGTATGAGTTGTCGCATAGTTTCTTGCATAACGGTCTGGCCCTGGGCCAAATTTGTTATTATTCTAGCCAGATCTGGAATATTAGGCGGAGCAGATGGATTTGGAGGGCTTCCAGCGTTTCGATTGCTGGATTCTAGAATATCAGCCATTTGTGATGAATTGTTTTTGATGAAAAATGATATTACCAGTCGTTTCTCACAGACGGCGCCAATCTGTTGATGTAAAAAATTAGATCGTATCTAATTATTTAATCACAGATAAAATAAATGAGACAAAGAAGTTTTAAAGTGGTTCAGCCTTATAAGAATGGCCTACGTCCACTGTTTCTGTTATTGATGATTGTTTGGGAATTCTCGATTACAAGTTCAATCCAGAACTTTCGGTCCCCTTACAATGAGGGTAATACAAGGTATTTATAGCCCTGAGGTTGTAATGTGAAAGGGTGATACATTAAATGTCGTACATATGAAAGGGTAATACATTAAATGTCGTACATGTGAAAGGGTAATACATTCAATTCCCCTTAAGTGTATACGTCTGAATGATAAGCATTTAATGAACAGTCAAACTTTTGGTTATCCTGCTATTAATGCTTTGTTCGAGGTGCAACTCAGACCGCCTAAGTTGCTTGGTACTCAAAAGTTCCTCGTAGAGTTCTTGTTGGTCTGACCATCTGAGTTCCTCGGGGAAGCAGTGTTCCTCGTTGTAGTATGGTTCCTCGGAGCATCTGAGTTTCTCGACAGTGTTTGTTGTTGCCACGTAGATTGCCACGTGTCTTCACTCGATTGAGCCATGTCAGTAGACTAAATTTGGTATCATCAACAACAATCCATTTGTTATTATCCAAGGCCCAAATGGTTCCCCAAAATTACACATTAAATGGGAGGGATAAAATCTCGGGCACAGGTGTTACATTCTCCTCTTTTTGGGAGATTTCATCCCCCAAATTAGAACAACGATCTAAGGAAAGAGTTATGGGTACTTCTTATGTATCTCTAGCTCGTACATCTAAATCGCACCTTCGACACCTTAAAACTTCTAAAAAACCTTCACCAATGGGATGGCCTTTTTGCACAGGGCTCTGTCATCATGGTCCAAAATGGACATAGGTCGCCCTGGAAATGTAACATCTTCCTATAACTCAATGCGGTTCCAATTGATAACGTGTCGGGGATTGTGAAGATACTTATTCAACATAAAAACATAGAACATATTATGACCTTGGGACAACTATAGGGGAAACTCCAAGCAGTAAGATACATCCTCGATCTGTTTTAAGATCTCAACGAGTCCGATATACCATGGAGACAGCTTCTCTTTCTGCCCAAATTGCAAACTAACAGTTCTAACTATAACCTTAAACATTTCATGGTTGCCTACTCCAAACTCTAGAAGGTCTGATGATTATCGATGTAATTCTTTTATTGACTCTGTACCATCATAATCCTATGTCGAATTACCTAAATTTTATCAATTATTTCTTTAATCAAATTTTAATTGTTGAGATGCTTCACACCCACCTCTACCCAGTAAACTGGAGAGTGGCATGGTCTCTCATAAAGATCCTCATAGGGGGCCATCTCAATGCTTGCCTAATAATTTCTATTATAGGAGAAATCTTCCATATGCGGATTCTATGCCCAACAACCCTAAAAATTAAGTGCGTAAGATCTTAATATTTCCTCCAAGATCTTGATGAATCGTTCTGAATGCCCTTTGGTCTGAGGGTGATACGTTGTACTCATGTTCAACTTGGTACCTAACTCTTGCTAAAACTTCTTCCATAATTGGGATATAAATTAGGGATCCCTATTAGAGACAATAAAGAGTAGAATAGTGTGAAGTCTAACTACTTCTCGAACATTTAGAGTTGTTAACTTAGCCACATTTTCCATAACCTTAATTGGCAAAAAATGTGCGAATTTCATGAAGAGATCCACTATAACCCACATGTAATGATGACCATTCTCAAACTATGGTAAGGATGTGACAAAATCCATAGTGATATGGTCCCACTTCCATTCTTTCATGGGTAGTTATCGCAATAGTCCTATAAGCTTCTTATGCTCAGCATTCACCTGTTGACAAGTATAGAACTTGGCCACATACATTGCCACATCCCTCTTCATACCAGATAACCAAAAATCTCTACACAGGTCCTTATACATATTTGTAGTACTAGGATGTAAGTTGAAGTGTGAGTAACGGCCCTCTACCATCACCTCATCCTAAAGCCCATCAATCAACAGAATAATAAACTGACACTTACGCACATCTCGTCGTCCTTGTCCATGATAAGAGTGTTAAACACTTCGCCATTCTGAATATGATCACGATATTGTGCAAAATTAGGATCAAAGGACTGGGCATTTAGAATTTTCTACTGAATGAGTGGCCTAGCCACCACACCCTAAAGGTACGCCCTATCGTAACCCCGTTGGAAATGTAGATCAATCTTCTATAACTCGCCAAATATTCTTACTCGATGACACCCCATCGTCATTAGACTTAGGATACAGTTTTGAGTGGGAGCATCAGCCACCACATTGGTCTTGATCGGATGATACTCTGATTTAAAGTCATAGTCCTTTACGAATTCCATTCACCATCTCAGATAAAGATTAATATCACGCTATGTGAAGATGTACTAGAGGATCTTAGGATCACAAAGCACCTCAAACCGTTCCATGTACTAAAATAATACTTGAGCGCAAATACCATGGTGGATAACTCCAAATCATGGGTGGGGTAGTTCCTCTCATTCACGTGCAGCTCACGGGATGCATAAGCGATTACCTGACCATTCTGCATCAGTATTACATTGAGCCCTGATCCCGATGAGTCACAGTACAGGGTGTAACCCTTGCCACGCTCTAAGCGAATAAGAATAATTACATAAGTCAACCTAACCTCCATATATTGAAAGGATGACTCATAATTCTCGAACAACTCAAACCTTACATCCTTCCAAGTCAACATGGTGAAGGGAATGCAAGCCTCGAGAAGTCTTGTACAAATCAACAGTACTAACCAACCTATCCTAAGAAATTGCGTACTTTCGTGACTATCATTGGCCTATCCCATCCTAGAACGACTTCCACCTTGAAAGGGTCAACAAGAACGACCTCGTTGAAAATAACATGGACAAGGAACTTGACCGTATCCATCCAGAATTCACACTTATTAAATTTGGCATACAACTAGTTCTCCTTAAGAACTTGCAATGTCATGGGGAGGTGATCCTTGGGGTCTACATCTGATGTCGAATAAACCAATATGTCATCAATAAATACCACTATAAACCGATCTAAGTAGGGTCAATAAATACCAATATGTTTCGATGCTACCATCGAATTCCATTAACATAGTGTCTCAGTATCCCTTCTATACGGGTCTTGCCATCGTTTTAGTAGCGGGAAGGACATTGATTATCTTTGCAAGTTCTCACCATACATGAACATAAATTGTAATTTGGATGGTTGAGAAGTATAATGACTCGGGATAAGCCAAATGGTATATTGTATGACTACGTAGTGATGCGGGAGTGTACCGATGTGTTCCCAGATGATCTTCTTATGTTACCTCCACACTAAGAGGTGGATTTTATCGTAAAGGTTCATCAGGGCATATCACCTACCTTTATACCACATTATCGGATGGTTCTAGTGGATTTTCCAGAGCTAAGGATTCATTTAGAGGAGTTGACCAACAAGGGATTCATTCGCCTAGTGTGTCCCCTTAAGGAGCCCCAGTCCTGTTTGCTAAGAAAAAGGACAACACCCTACGGCTCTGCATTGATTACAGGTAGTTTAACAGGTTAATAGTGAAGAATAAATACCCTATGCATCGTATTGATGATTTATTTGATCATAAATTAGATCAGTTCTATGGGGCAGGTATGTTTTTGAAGATTGACCTTCGATCTGGATACCATCAGTTCCACGTCAGAGAGTAAGATATTCCTAAAATGTTTTCCCAAACGTGGTATGTGAACTGTGAGTTTCTAGTGATTCCCTTCGCTACTAAAACGATTGTAAGACCTGTCTAGAAAGGATACCGAGACACTATGTCGATGGCATTCAATGGTAGCATTGAAATATAACAACCAATCCATAATGAGGATCACCTGTAACCTATCAATGTTCAAAAGAATCAAGTCGTACTCCAGAACATAGTCTTCATCCATAACCACTTAATTGTGAAAAACCCTATTGACAACTATACCTCCGCCAAACAAAAGTCCTATGAAGATAGAAGGACAAAACTGATCTACCTCTAGTCCAAAACTAAATTCTAAAGTACTCAAAATAAATGAAGGTGTTGTGTATGAATCAAATAGTGACTTACACATATACTGAAAAATAGAATCATAACTTCCATCACTGATGAATCACAGAAAGGTGCCTCAAACCGTGCATAACATAGGCTCACCCAGAGTTAAACTTGCTACTTTGGCCGCTGAGCACCTAACCTAGATCGCGGATACTCTACCCCTGTCTCAGATGAGAACCGCCTACACTATTCCTCACTAACTGATGATAGCCCAATAAGAACTATTGCTACTACTGCTGGGTGGGACCCGTGTAACTTGAACTCCATCCGGCACATAGTTGATAGTTTGTTAACAGCCTTATTGATTAACCAAACCTCTTTTCGGTAAATCCCTCTTGAAGTGGTACCCATAAGAAAAACATGCCATTTTCGTGGGGGCTTTAGGACCCTAATCACTGGTACACTAGGCTGATAAAGAAATAACCCCCATACCATCTTTTAGCTTTGTAAATTATCCTTGAGTCCTACTTCTGGGCTTCTTATGAACGTCTCTCTAGGACCCACTCGACTCCCTCTTCGTTTCCCTAATGGTCTTGATATCCTCAACATCCAACTCTAACCACCTGATAGCCTTTTTCACCACTAACCTAAAGTTTGGCAAACCCATACCTGCCACGATTCATATAATAACTATATTATGTCCCTTGACGAACAACCTTATCTTCCTACTCTCATCCCTTTGCACTATGATAATCTTTCAAATTTGACTCGGTATTCATTAATGAAAGTCTTACCCTTAATCAATGAAGGAACTCATCATTCCTCGCATCATTAAATGCATGGTGAATGTATCGATCAAGGAAGGAAACTCTTAAGCTACCCCAATTTATGGTCTTTGTCGTACTTGCAGAGTTGGCACTCCACTGATTCTATGCCTTCTCCGTAAGTTGGATTGTGGATATCTTGATTTTATGCCTAGCTAGCATGTCAAGAATCTCCATGACTCAAGTGACCTTATCGAGCCATTACTTTACAGCATCTGGGCTAACTTCCCCGTTAAAGGTAGGTAAGTGTAGCCTCCTGAACTCCTTTACGATATAGGAAAAGGTAGTAGTCTCAACCGTTACACTATGGTTGGCTCGCTGTTATTGCGAGATGGAGTTTGCAAGATGGCACACGGCTTGATTCATGCACTTAAACTCGCTATTAGCCGACCTACTTGTCGCATCATGACTTGGAGGCATCTACACAAGAAAGGATAATTCAATTCACAATGATACGAATGAAAGCGATATACTTAAATAGTAACTAAAATGGTAACAACGCAAAAATGTATAAGGAAAGCGTACTAAGAAGGCACAAACACTTCGTCATACCCGAGGATCCTAATGATCTAATACCACTTACAATGCCTCGACCCGAGTTTGGGTGATCGCTGGGTCAAACCACTTCGAATCAAAGATTTAAAGGGTGAGGGGAAAGTCCAATTTTATTATTTAAGAAAATCCCTTTAGTTTCACCATTTATTCGGGGATTAAGTTTCTAGTTTAATTTGAGAAAAGAAGTGAACAATTTAAGTAATAAAGTTAATTCTCAAGGTTTATTTATGCAAATCCTATTAATCCAAAAATAGTAATTAAATTAGAAGTAAATCATTGTCATCCCTGGGTTATTACATCACGTGGACAAGGTCCCGAATAAAAGATTTAAACGTCCCAAATTCCAATGTATCAAAAGATAATTCAAATAAAGTGACAGAGCCTCTAACAATGATGGCTTCCCTCAGAGGCCTTACCGGTATCCTTCCCGACATTTCTACTCAATGTACCTGGGGTGGGGTGGGGTATTTTACATAAAAGTAGTGGTGAGCGAATGCTCAGCAAAATGAGTAATATTAAGCTATATATTTTTTACAAAAATACTATACATATAACTTGTATTTTAACAATTTCAAAACCGTTTTGCAATTTAGCTAGTATTAATGCAACTATCATGCAATGCATTCAAATGATGAGCTCATACTCACACATACATATTTTATACCACCCTTTACTGGGTCTAGAGATTAATTAATCATATTTTATTCCTTAGCCCCATTTCATCCTTTTCATTAGGTTGTCTTATCTACATTATTTATATACAACCATATTCATTTCATTTCTACCGGTTATGATACCATATGCTCTGACCAGTGATTTTGGGTCTTTTACCCTATGGCTTCGGTCCCTTCTTAATTATTCCCAATGTCATCCGAGTCCATATTAAAGTGCATTAACATTTTTACTATTGTCCACATTATTCCATCATTTTACCGTTTTTATATTTCTAAGGTTCATATCAGCATTTCACCTTGTCTACATTCCATTTAGTATAATTTATTAATTTTTCACAAAAATCGATCGATAAGGTCTAACAAGGAAATCCGACCACTAGAACCCTTAATTTTATCAAAATTACCATTTTACCCTTTTTCATCATAACCTTGTGGAAAACATAATGACTTCATTATGGCATTAAACTCATCATTTCCATTAAAAACCATCCTTTATGATTTTATGCTAAAAGATCATGTTCTTCATTTTATGTTCAAACTACATAAATACATTTAATCATTTGAAATCTATTGTAGAAAAATGTCTACTACTTGCCCTATTATCACATGTACTCTAAAATATTGTTTTTCCTTCATTCTTAACAACATTCATAACACATTTAGGAATATTTTTCAAAAATTTCTAATTTTCTCATGAAATCCATTTTAGACATCATTTATTAAGTTTGGTGCTTCTACCAACATACTACCTATTTTTGCACATGCTTGGGAGGTTTTCATGCCTAGAAATCTTCAATTATGAAACTAAACAAGATATTATCGTGAGTTTCAATTGTTTGTACCAGCTCTTCACATTTTAAGGTAAAAGTGATATTTATTCTTCAAAAACCATTTAGGTTTTATTCTCTTTAAAATTCCATTTTTGCAAGACTTGAACATATTAGAAAATATCTTCATTTACAACAATAAATCTTATCTAGCATGCATCCTAAATATTTTCAAAGGTTGAAACCTTGAAAATTTGGAGAGAGAAAAACTGTATCTTAAGGTTTGAATAGGACAACAAATAAGAAGATGAAGATGGAATATTTACACTAAAAAATAATCCAAAAGCTCTTAAAAAACAATCCATAGCTATCTTCAATGTGTGGCCATACCTTGCACGCCTCTCCCCCTTTCCCGGGGGTGCCGTAGGGGGGGGGGGGGGGGGGCAGAAAAGGTCTCACGGCCTCTTCCTGTAGGAGTGCTTCGTCCATCGTCGATATGGGGTGATGTAAGAAGATGGAGTCGCCAGTCTATTTTGCAAAAAATAGGCAAAAGAACATGTCACCTCATGGAGAGACTAAAATTAAAGATAAAGTGATGCTTACGAAACCAATAGTTCAGTTGTTCAGGGGCTAAGTTACAAAATGGGAAGGTGTTAGGTACCCATACCGCCCTTTTGGTCTCTCATGGGGTTGTTTTATTATTTTCCCTAACTTCTCCGTGAAGTGTATATGCATGTATATATAAATGGAGATCGGAATCTCCTAACTCATATCATGGAAAAGAGAGATTGAGGTCATTCGTGGGAATGTTCCCAAAATAATATCTAGAAAATAGGATGTATGTGTTAATCGAGATATTTATCATTATGATTAAATGATAATAGATAATAGATAAAATGCTAATATGGATCACAAATATAATATGTATTAAAATAATGTATAGATGAAAAGGATGCAAATGGGGAAAAAAATGAAGAATTAAGAAATTGGAAACAATGGAAAATTGGCAAACTGGAAAATTGGACTCGAGTCTCGAGTTTTAACCCAAAATGCCTACATAGCCTATTATTGGAGGGTAGTGTGAATGGGGTCTGTTAAGATACTGAAACGGGTGAGGTGTGACCCACTTCAATGAACTCTGCCTTCAAGTTTTTCAAGAACTTCAAGAGCAGCATTTGGCAAACCTTCTCCTTTTGGTAAAAATGGAACCAAAGTAGAAACTACTCCCTGCAAGAAGATAAACTTCACAACAATAATAGTTAATTTTCTCAAGAGGAACTCCTGAAAATGATGTCTGTCAGTGTGGAGTGAAGAAATACGACACTTAGCACTTTGAGAGAGAGGGAGCAGGGAGAGAACACTAGGTATCTGATGTGATTTTAATAGAGTAATGATATGACTTGAGTTATGATTATGACTTGAGTTGGCACTTTTGGGAGACAAAAAAGAGGGGGTTGGTGAAGGACAAGGCAGTCAATGTACCATTTGTCCCTATCTATGAGTAGCCTCCTGTCCCCTCTGAAAGGTGCCACTTGGTGCAAACTAATGTCAAAAAGAAAATATGTTTGCGCTTGTAGAAAAAATATCTGAATTGGTAAATATCTTTTAAAAAGGTAACTTTTTGTACAAACTTCATAAATTTTAGGAGGGTCACAGGAACCACCCCCTCTAAAATCTTTCATAAACTTGAGAAGGGTATCAAGGAACACATCCTCCAAAATCTTTTATAAACTTGAGGGGAGGTATCAAGGACCACCCCCTCTAAAATCATTTAATAAACTGTTCATTTCTTGTGAGTAACCTCTTGGTTGCGCATCTCAGTTATGACTAGGTGTGAATCTGCAAGGACTGGGCGAATCCTAGGGTCTTTCTACTAGTGTTCTCTTAATCTTAAAGTGCTAAGATATTGAGATTGTTCAACAAACCTTGTTCCATAGGCACCAAGCCAAAACTCCCAAGAGATACCAACTTTCCTTTCTAAGCTCTGCTTGCTCAACCAGGCTACCTGTATAAGAAAGTAACATATCAGTACTTTAATATATGTTTGAGTTACAAATCTTATTGAGGAGGTCACTATAGGTGAACCTCCTCGGCCACTAGTTCTTTTTGGTAATTCATTTGTGGTTTTTGAGAAATTTGGGACAAGGAGACTCTCCTTATGGTCCTCCTCGCTCGAATTTCCAAATTATGGTTATTGAGTATTTTAGGATGAGGAGTCCTTCATGGAGGGCCTCCTCACCCAAATTTCCTTTTTGTGATTCTTGGGCAATTTGGGAGGAGGAGCCCCTCCTAGTGGGACTCCTCGCCCAAATTTCACTTAAGTAAGTTCTGAGCGTTTTGGGATGAGGATCCCTTCATGGTGGGCTTCCTCACCCAAATTCTATTTTTATGACTTTCGAGGTTTTGGGACGATGAGCCCTTCATGCTGGGACACCTCGCCCAAATTATATTTACGTGACTTCTGAGTTTTTTTGGATAATGATCCCTTCATGGTGGGCCTCCTCGCCCAAATTCTATTTCTGTGACTTCAGAGTTTTTTTGGACGAGGAGCGTTTTATGGTAGGTCTGCTCGTCCAAATTCTATTTATATTACTACTATGCTTTTTTGGGTCGAGGAGACCTTCATGGTGGGTCTCCTTGCCTAAATTCTATTTATGTCTTGGCTAGGGAATTATTTTGAGGGATTGCTTGTGGTGAGACCCCCTCGCCATATGGGACTTCTTGCCCAATTATTTGGGCCATTGAGTTTGTACCCCTCTACATTAGTCCCCTGGTACAAAAATATGTGTGTTGGGTATACCAAACATTTTTGTACACAATGATTCATTATTTCCTAGAATATGATCAATCTAACTTAATCACATGATGACACTGTCTCATTAATTAGGTATGTCACCTCAACCCATTTTTATGGTCTCAAGGAGATACGTGTTAGACGGGGAACACACATATCATCATTAGGGAAATGTTCTATTCTCTTTTTTATTGTCAGTGTGCATGTGGATTACTAGGTTATAAAACCCCTTTTTAAACTTTCATTACTTTTTTCACCTTAGCACTTTCTTTCAAACATAAGTTCTTTAGAGAGAGAGAGAGAGTGAAAAGAAGTCAAAAGTATCAATAGCCACTTTCACCTCTTACCTCTTTTACCACTACAAATGGCCTCTTCATCCGTTCAAAACCTCGCTTCCACCATCACCACTACCACTAGTGAGGTGCTAGTGGGTGTGGTACCTGTAGATGCAATTATTATGCAGCACAAATAAGTATGAAAGAGGTGACAACCAAGAAAAAACAAATAAAGACCAATCACACAACAACGAAGATACGTGGTTCAGCAAAGAAGTGCCTACGTCCACGGTGGTTCAGTCAGTGTTATTTCTCTATAATCTGAAGAGTAAGTACAGAGAATACAACTTGTCCTTTGCCCCGGACTTGGGGTTAATTTATACATGTATGTCTTGGAGTAGTGGGGGTGATAGGTTCCTCTTTATTAGCCATCTCCCTTTCATGGGATCGTGTACCCCCACAACTCCTCTTCATGGCATCGTGGAGTAAATGGATGAATACCAGAAGTGATGGGCCTGGGTTTTGGGCCGCTGAGGATGGGCTACTCGTCCAGGCCTTATGGTGATAAAATCGGGGTACCCACAATTGCCCCTGAATTTGTCGGGCCGTTCTTTATGGGTCCGATGAATTTAAATGATCAGCAATGATGGTTGATTTCTTTGAAAACTGTGAAGTTGCTTTGGCGGCACCCGCTTCGCTATCTGTGCGTTATGATTAGTTTTGAAGGCTTTGTTGGAATAAGACACATTTTTTCTTCGTCGTTCCAGTTCTTCCAGCAATCTTCTATCTTTTGAGAACTTTTGAGTTTTGTACCTTCTGTTTTCGGTCTTCACTCTCGTCGCTTCTTCGCCTTTTGATCTGATCTTCTGTCCTGTAAGTCTTTCGTGCCCTTTTTCTTGAGTTTATAGTTTTTCTTGTATTTTTCCAATGGCGAAGATTGGAAATAGGTCAGTAACTGAGTTTAGAAAATTCTATGGTATTCCTGAGTGGGTGGAGATTGAGTGTTGTGTCTCGCCGCCTAGGAACGTTAGGGACATAGAGGATGCACATTGGATTCACGTCCTGTTGCTTTCCCAGGGGGTCTCACCTTTCCCCCTAATGGTTTGTTTCTGCACTTTTTTAGTTATTTTGGTATTGTGCCTGCACAATGTTCACCCAACGTATGGAAAATAGTGAATGGTGTGCACGGGATAAATCAGTTGTACGGCACGAGGTTAGGGCTTGCCGAGGTCTATTTTTGTTATTCTTTTTCTCGAACGAGTTCAGGTGTCTTGTACCTTAAGGCCAGGAGCCCTGATAGGGTATTGGTAGTAAATTTACCTGATTCCCATAAGGACTACTGGCAAGAAGGTTTTCTCGTTAGGAACTGGCAATACTCCCCTCAATTTGAAGGGTCGAGGTCCGAGAGGTTCACTATTCCCTTTTATGGGGAAGAATATATAGGTAGATGTTGTATAGTTGTTTCAACCTTTGCTAACTTTGTGATTTTTCTAACTCCTCCTTGCTTTCTCCTTTTCAGCGAAGATAAAGAACTTGGAGCCAGCTCTCAGCGAGGTTCGTATCTCGTAACTGGTGAAAACTTGGAACATCAGGGAACCTTTGGGTGACGGCGAGCATCCTAGGTCTGCAGCTTTTCTGCTTGAATACAAGAACACAAGCTCGAGCTTCATAGCCCGACCTGTGGAATGTGTTCCGGACTTTGACTCATCCGAAGAGATCTCAGCTGAGCCCATCCAATTGGACGAGGAGGAGAGCAGCTCGGAGAGCGAGCCTGCAGGTGTTGTGAGTAACTTGGGTGGAGGCAGTGCTGATAGTAGCAGTTCATCGAGTACTACCAGCAGTCCAGGTGAAGAAATGCCTCCCAGGAAGAATCTAATCTGGGATGATGATGATGATGATGATGTGCTTCTTGCACAGAGGTCCAAAAAATCGAAGACTGTCTCTAGGGCCACAACTACTGGTTCTCGGCCTCCCTCTCAAGAACAAGAGAAGAAGAAGAGAGAGGAGGAGCAGGCGAGGGAGAGAGAGAAGAAAAAGGAGGAGGAGAGGAAGAAGGTTGAAGAGAGAAAGAGGAGGGAGAAGGAGAAGGAGGAGGAGAGGAGGAAGATGGAACTGAGGACCAAGACTGGTCAATCCTTGGTCCCAGTATCTGCTTTGCCTGAGGGGGCTTCGGTGGCCACCTCTCCTCAACTTGCCCCTGCGCTGCTTGAGAGGGCAGTCCTCCCTGCAGATCGCGAGAGGGCGTCAGGGTCTGATCAACTGGCCTTGCAGGCTAGCCAGAGGCTCGCCTTGGTAAGGTTTCTTTTCTACTTCCCAACTTCTTCTAATCTGCTTTGATGGTTTCTTCTTTCTGATCTTTACCTTGTTTTCTGCAGTTTGTGACTGACTTCGCCGTGCTATATCGCTCTCGCGACGAGCTGTTGAGAAGGAACAGCGAGCTGGAGCAGGCGAATTCTACTCTGGTGGCCAGGGGTTCTCAGTTGGAGGCCGATCTGAAGGCTGCTGATGCGGCTCGAGCTTCTTCTGCCTTGGCCCTTGCTAATTCTGCTCGCGAGAGAGATAATGCTGTCAGGGAGCTCGGCGAGCTGAGGAAGTCATACGACCAGGTCTGCTCTAGCAAGCTGGACTTTGTGGAGAAGAACAGGGTTCTTGCCG
Organism: Sambucus nigra; assembly: GCA_949130495.1. Classification (NCBI taxonomy): domain Eukaryota; kingdom Viridiplantae; phylum Streptophyta; class Magnoliopsida; order Dipsacales; family Adoxaceae; genus Sambucus; species Sambucus nigra. The sequence continues at coordinate 577,117,353 of OX422209.1, forward strand.
AGCAGCTGGAAGCGGAGAAGGCCCAGGCAGCCACTGTTAAAGAAGATTCATACAATTCTGGCTGGGCTGCTGCGTATGAAGACGCCGAGGTTCAGATAGGCTATATTAGTCGTCTGAACTTCAAGAAGGGGTGGAACAAGGCCCTTGTGGCTGCAGGGGTGGATGTTGCATCCCCACTTTTTGACGAACATGATCCAGGGCCCAAGCCAATTGTGGATGAGGAGCCAGCCCCAACTGCTGAAGGGGTCAATCCTGCTTCTCAGGCGACTCTTGCTGATGCTTCCTTGGTCGAGGGGGCAGTGCACACCTCTGCAAAGGGTAACGCCCCTGCTGATGCTGATAAGGACGAGGGTCCGTCCACCGAGGTTGCTAAGTGATAGGGATCTCTTTGTAATTTTTTCCCTTTTTTTTGTTCTGATGTAACCTCGCTCATTATCAATAAAAAGGCTTCGTTTTTGTTTATGCTGATTTCTTTTTGTTCTCTTCCTTTCTTTGTAATTGGTTGATGTGGATGATTATATTCCTGTTACCTCCCAATTGGGTAGGACTCTGGGTCCTAATGCAAGCCCTGCAGTTAGCCAGGCTTTTGCTAAGCTCTGTAGGTTTGCTAAATCAAGGAACCAGAAGTATAAGGATCAGTCCGAGCTGGTGGCTAAATTGAAGGACAGGCTCCAGGAAATGGGAGAGATCGGAGCTTCTGTGCAGGAAGAAGTCAGCGAGCTGAGAGTAAAGTTACTGGAGTCTACCGAGATCAATCAGGTCGTGGAGTTTCTTCAGCGGGAGAATGACGACCTGAGGCGGGAGGTCTTGAAGCTTAAGGAGCATTCACCGAGCACCGCTTCGGCAGTCCTGCAAGGTTCTTCCTCGTCGCGAGCTGCTCGGCCACCCCTCCCGCGAGCTGGCAGGAGTACGCGGGGTAGGAGTAGGGAAGCTGAAGAGCAGCGTGAGAGGGAGATGGAGGAGCTGCGCGGCGATGTTCAGCGAGCTTACGTAACTGCTGCTGGGCTTCAGAGGGACGTCACCCGACTGCGGCATTTATTTAAGAAGGGCCCTCGCCAAGTGTGGACTGATGGCTATGATCAGGGCTGGCTAGATGCTCCCATAAGATTATCAGAGTTCGAGGAGCTTTCCTTCATCAGGGGGTGGTTGAGTGCTCTCAAAGAGCTGCAGGTGCCGAGAAATTCGATATTGTGGTATCGGCATGAGATGTCTCCCTCTACTCTGATGCCCAATCCATTTAGGCGAGATGACTGATGGATTCCTATCGATGCTATTCCTCGGCGGCTACTGGAGTTGGACACAAATGAAGTTGTTGAGGAATTCGATCCTGCCCCTGATGACGGGAGGAGAGCTAAGGTTGCTGATTACCTTGCTCGGAGGCTTCCCCCTTCTTGATTTTTTGTTTTTTAATAATTGTAAATGCTTTGGGCGAGTCTTTGCCGACTAAACATGTACCATTACTGCTTGTAAATATAAAAGATTAATGGAAAGTTTGAGTTTTGGGCGTTTTTGCCGACTAAACGTGTTTATCCAATCTCTGTTATATTTTTGCGGCTTCACAATCTTTATCTTTCCATGTGAATGTCCGCCCAGTCCAGTATTAAGAATACCATTGTGCTCTCCCTTTACCTTTTAGGTCGTGTCGTCACACTCCCTTAGGTCTAAGAGGGGCAATTGGCGAGGACACACCTGTTTTTGGATGTCTTCATCCGGTCAGGATTTTGTTTAACCAGAGTAGGTTCGATGCCTAAGAATACTCTGTAGGGCTTCATATATTGCCATGGGCAATGCTAAAAGGTCTGTCGTGCTTCGTGACGATGACCTGAGGAGGGGTGTTCCCCTGCTATGTCAACTATTATACCTGTGATTTGAAAAAGATGTGCAATAAGATATAATTGTTATACTTTTAGAGAGTAATCAACTGAGAGATTTTTATTGGTGAGTAGAGAAATAAACTGTCTTTTCCCAAAATGAGTACAATAAAAGATCTAACAATAGAACTCCTAAAAGTAGAATTTCTTGAGATTGGCTGCGTTCCATGCTCGTGGTATCTCTCTGCCCTCCATCGTTTTCAAATGATAGGCACCTTGCAGGTCATCTCTAATTATTTCATAAGGTCCTTCCCAGTTTGGGCCCAGTTTACCATCTGATGGCTTTACTGTGTTGCCAAGGACCTTTCTTAGGACATAGTCTCCAATTTCGAACTTCCTCGGATTGACCTTTTTGCTGTAGTGCTTCGCGAGCTGTTGCTGATAACTCACTAGTTTGACTAGGGCAAGTTCCCTGCGCTCGTCGGCCAAGTCGAGTTCAGCGAGCAAAGCCTGATCGTTCTGATTCTGCTCGACAAGGTCGGATCTCATTGTAGGCAATCCTGCTTCTAATGGGATGACCGCTTCCATACCATATGCTAGTGAGAATGGCGTCTGATCTGTGGCTCGTCTGGGAGTCGTTCTGTATGCCCATAGGACATGTGGTAGCTCGGTAGTCCACGCGCCTTTTGCTCGTTCTAACCGCTTTTTTAATCCAGCGATCACTGTTTTATTGGAAGCCTCAGCTTGTCCGTTGCTCTGAGGATAAGCTACCGAGCTGAAGTGGTGCCTGATTCCGTGTTGGTCGCAGAAGTCCTGAAAGGGGCCACTTTCGAACTGTGTCTCATTGTCAGTGATGATGGTTCTGGGGATCCCGAATCGAGTGATTATATTTTTCCATATGAATTTCATCATGTCAGCATCTCGGATGTTCGCCAGAGGTTCTGCCTCGATTCACTTGGTAAAGTAATCGGTGGCGACCAACAGGTATTTGCGATTGCCGACAGCGGTGGGTAGAGGTCCCACGATGTCCATTCCCCACTGGGCAAAAGGCCAGGGGCTGGTCAGGGATTTCAATTCGCTGGCAGGCTGGTGGACCATGGGGGCGTGAAGCTGGCATTTTAGGCATCTGCGGACATATACTGCGGAGTCCCTTTGCATATATGGCTACCAGTAACCTTCCTTCATTGCTCGGAAGGCTAGAGATCTTCCTCCGACGTGACTTCCGCAGATTCCTTCGTGGAGCTCGTGAAGCACCGTCTCGACCTCGCCTGGGTGGACGCATCTAAGATAGGGGCCGGAGAAAGATCTTTTATACAAGTTGCCTCCCGTGGATAAGTGAAAGCGAGAAGCTTTGACTCTTATCTGGTGGGCGGTCCTTTTATCATCTGGGAGCGTTCCGTTCTTCAAATAGCCTTTTAAGGGATCCATCCAGCTAGGGGCTGGTTCCAATTGGAGTATTTGTTTCGCTTTTGTTAGCTCGCGGTGAATGCTCGGGTAGCTAAGTAAATCGATAGGGATTATCTTTTATCTTTCCTTGAGAAGAGCCCACACCGAGAAAAAAAATCTAAGATGTCTGATCACAGCAGCAACGCTCCTCAAGCAGGAGACATTCAGGAGCCACCCGCTCCTCGAAGGATTAGGTCTGAAGTCCGACGTTCCGATCAAGGGGCTCGCTTAGAAAGGCCAGCCTCAGAAGAAAGTCAAGGACCAGCGAGGTCCACTCAGATATCCAGATTGATCGATGCATACGAAGCAAGGCTCCACGAGCAGAGGGAGTTTTCTCGCAGGTATGAGGCTGAGAATGCTCGCCTGAAAAGAAGACTGGAAAAACTGGAAAAAGAACTACGTCCTGATACCAGGAGACGCCCCTATCGTACTCCTAGCCCTCAGGCGAGCAAATCTCGCAGCCGAGGAAGGAGCCCTAGGCGGCAACATCAAGGGTTCGAAGGTGGCGACTCAGACGACGACCTCCGCGAGCAACTGAGAAAAGCTCGCCGCTATCAGAGCCCTGCTCGCAGCGACGACAACATACGGAACCTGGTCCGCAGAGAAATGGACCAACATCCAGCTCACCGCGGCACCAGGTCAACCAGAGAACTCGCCAGGAGAGCCCTCAAGACCCAGATGAAATCGCCCTTCACAAGGGAAATTGAAGAAGAAGAAGCTCCCAAAAAGTTTTCTATTCCGAGGTTCAATATTTATGACGGGAAGACTGATCCCATTGATCATGTCAGGCAGTACCGACAGGCTATGACCCTCTGGAATCACCGAGATGCGTTGATGTGCCGTATTTTCCCCTCGAGCCTTCATGACGTGGCCCAGAAATGGTTCGAGAAACTCCCTCACCGATCCATCAAAAATTTCAAATCCCTGGCCGAGCTCTTTACGGCCAGGTTCATCACCAGCAGCTCCCATCCCAAAAGGATGGATGCTCTATTAACGATGAAGAAAACTCCTCAGGAGACACTTCGAGACTACGCAAAAAGGTACTGGGAGTTATTCAACGAAGTCGAAGACTGCGCAGAAGAGGTGGCAGTGGCTTCATTCAAAATTGGGCTACCTAGCTCTTCCCTCCTCTACCAGTCCTTGACAAAGAAGGAAGCAACCACCATTGATGACCTGATGGCCCGGATTGAGAAATACGCAAAGGTGGAAGATGTCACCCGCCTTAACGTAGGTGAAAACGGTCGAGCCAAGCTCGCCACGAAGGGAAGTGAGAAAGTTGATAACCAGAAAAAAGGAGCAAAGAATGGGAGCAAGAATGGCCCCAAAAACGGAGGAAACCCTGACGTTGCAAAGTCGTTCCAGGCGGTCAACACCGTCTTCAAAGAACCAATCTACAAGATTCTCGCTAAGATCAAAGATGAGCCATTCGTCAAATGGCTCCGAAAAATGGGAGGAGACCCATCGAAAATAAGCAATGCGCTGAGGTGCACCTTCCACAAAGAGGGGGGACATAAGACCGAGCACTGCAAGGCTCTTAAGTCCCACCTCGAGGAGCTGGCCCAATCCGGACATCTGAATGACTTTGTGGAAAGGAAGGTAGAGAGGGTGACTGTCCACAAGGAGGTAAAAACCGACAACGTGTTAGAAGACGACACCGGACACGAATTCGCGGTAATCCATGGAGTATCCGATGTTAAGCAAATCCAGGTCAACTCAGCTCGGATGGAGGTAAAGAAGCTGACAGTAGTAATGCAAGCTTTTCAAATTGATCCAGCGAAATCACAGGCAGGAAAACGCCGCCGAGCAGAGGACATCAACTACAACAAGCATATTGTCTTCACGGATGAAGATCTTGTGGGAGTGAGGACCCCACATCACGATGCCTTAGTCATTACACTCAGAATAGCCAACTTTGATATCGACAGACTGCTCGTCGATCAAGGAAGCTCATCCGAAGTAATGTACATCGACCTGTTCAGGAAATTGAAGTTGGACATCGCAGACCTTAAGTTAACCACTGTCCCTCTGGTCGGCTTTGCTGGAAAAATGACCATGCCTTTGGGCAAGATAGTACTACCAGTGCTCGCTGGGAGTGTTTCAAAAATGATCGAATTCTTGGTGGTCGACATCGATTCACCATATCAAGCCATCCTCGGCAGGGGATGGCTCCATGCAATGAAGGCAGTCTCCTCGACCTACCACCAGAAACTCAAATATATCACCGAGCGGGGAGTGATGGAGATACATGGCGACCAGGCGATGGCGAGAAAGTGCTTCATAGCGGCTATCCGACCGAAGCCAGAGAAAAAAGACGTTCGAACCAGCGAAAAAGTGGAGGAAGATGCAATCCCTTCCAAATAGCAATTAAAATACGGAAGGCCCGGAGTGGAAGAGACCAGGCTCCTCCCCTCTGAACGGGTTGTAGAGGACCTGGTAGAAGTCATTGCTAGGGAAGGCGACAACAGCAGAGTCTTCCTGATCGGGACTTCACTCACTAACAAAGAGCAAAGGGATTTGTTAACCTTACTCAGAAGCAACATAGATGTTTTCGCCTGGGAACCCTACGAGCTGCCAGGGATCGATCCCAATATGGTCTGCCATCAGTTGCACGTCAATCCCACATTCAAACCGATAGCACAAAAGGCACGACGAACTGCTCCCGAGAAAGCCAAAGCAATAGAACAGGAAGTCGAAAAACTGCTGGATGCAGGATCCATACGGGAAGTGCAGTTCCCCAAATGGTTATCCAACCCAGTGGTAGTTCCAAAAAGCAACGGTAAGTGGAGATTTTGCATAGACTTCACTGACCTCAACAAAGCCTGCCCCAAGGATAGTTTCCCTCTTCCAAAAATAGACCAACTAGTAGACGCCACTGCAGCTCACGAGCGAATGAGTTTCCTGGACGCATACTCGGGTTATCACCAGATTCCCTTATATGCCCCAGATCAGGACAAAACGGCGTTTATCACGACGGTTGGTTTATACTGTTACAAGGTCATGCCTTTCGAGCTAAAAAATGCAGGGGCAACCTATCAGCGGCTGGTTACTAAAATGTTCAAAAATCAGATGGGAAACACGATGGAGGTCTACATCGACGACATGCTCGTCAAAAGCAAGGAGAAAGAAAACCACCTTTCTGACCTGGCAAGTACCTTCGAAATCCTCAGGAAATACCGAATGAAACTCAACGCGAGCAAGTGTTCCTTCGGTGTCCAGTCAGGAAAGTTCCTTGGGTATTTGGTCAGCAAGCGTGGCATAGAAGTAAATCCGGACCAGATTGAGGCAATTAAACGGGTGCAACCTCCTCGCACAATCCGCGATGTACAGAAGCTCACTGGAATGCTCGCGGCTCTGAATCGTTTCATTTCTAAATCCTCTGAGAGATGCAAGCCCTTCTTTCAACTCTTAAAAGGCAGCAAAACGGTAGAATGGACCCCAGATTGCTCGCAAGCATTAGGCGAGCTCAAATCCTACCTAAGCTCCCCACCACTGCTCGTCATGCCACAGCAAATGGACCCTTTGTACCTCTACCTCTCTGTATCCAGCCATACTATCAGCTCAGCGCTAATGTGTGAAGTCACAGGGATCCAACATCCAGTCTATTACGCGAGCAAAACCTTACTAGACGCCGAGCAGAGATACCTGCCATTGGAAAAGCTCGCATTCGCCCTAGTAATGTCATCAAGGAAACTAAAGCATTACTTCGAAGCTCACACGATCATCGTCCTTACATCACACCCCCTCAAGGCTGTCCTAAGGAAGGCGGATTTGTCAGGAAGGCTGTCTAAGTGGTCAGTCGAGCTCGGCCGGTTTGACATCCAATTTCAACCAAGGACAGCTATCAAGGGTCAAGTCCTCGCTGACTTCATAGCTGAATTCACGGGCGAAGAACCTCTCGACCAGCCTAAACCAACAGAACAAAACAGCCAGGCTACAGGGGGAAGCTGGAAGCTATTCGTTGATGGAGCCTCCAACTCAAAGGGGGTAGGAGTAGGAATTGTTCTCATCACTCCAGAAAATGCAGTCCTCGAGCAAGGAATTAGGCTGGGATTTGCAGCCTCCAACAACGAAGCAGAATACGAAGCCTTAATTGCAGGTCTCCAAAGGGCGCAAACTCTAGGAGCAAAACATTTACAAGTATTCGGAGACTCGCAACTAGTTTCCAATCAGATAAGTGGAGACTACAACGCGAAGGACGAGAGGATGGCAGCCTACCTCTCGTTGGTAAGAAACCTGATGACAAACTTTGAAGAAATCAACATCCAGCAGTTCCCACAGACGGCGCCAATTGTAGATGCAATTATTATGCAGCACAAATAAGTATGAAAGAGGTGACAACCAAGAAAAAACAAATAAAGACCAATCACACAACAACGAAGATACGTGGTTCAGCAAAGAAGTGCCTACGTCCACGGTGGTTCAGTCAGTGTTATTTCTCTATAATCTGAAGAGTAAGTACAGAGAATACAACTTGTCCTTTTCCCCGGACTTGGGGTTTAATTTATACATGTATGTCTTGGAGTAGTGGGGGTGATAGGTTCCTCTTTATTATCCATCTCCCTTTCATGGGATCGTGTACCCCCACAACTCCTCTTCATGGCATCGTGGAGTAAATGGATGAATACCAGAAGTGATGGGCCTGGGTTTTGGGCCGCTGAGGATGGGCTACTCGTCCAGGCCTTATGGTGATAAAATCGGGGTACCCACAGTACCCATATCCATCACCGTCTCTACGGTTTTGGCCACCAAATCCACCACTATTACATCTATAATTTTTTATTCTATTTCTGGAGATTTTGGCGGTTCGCTTGTTGGGATGCCCTTAAAGGGAGCTTCCTCGTCTGTAGAGATGCTCATAAATGAGGCTTCCTCGTCTACTGATATGACAATAAGGGGGCCTCCTCATATGTGGCCTAATCAAAATCCTAAAAGGAGTACCTGGCTGCTCGCAAACAAAGGTACTTTGGCCCTTATCGTCTGGTGCCTTATATCGGCAAAGAGGATAACTTCATAACCTCACTCGTAAATTTTGAGCAAGAGTTTGTAGCGAAGATAAATGATCGATCTCAAGTGGGTCTAGTTGAGTCTTCTAATTTTTCTATTGTCTTGCCTGATACAATTATGAGGGTGCGAGGGAACACGGGTGATTTTCCACGTTCCAACATTGAGGTCAAGGCATATGGGGGTGCCACAGAGGAATGGGGTGTTTAGGTATATCATGTCTTGTCTACCACCTCGCACAAGGTTGTTATTCAGGGGCTCGGTCTTCTGGCCACCATTAGTAGTCTCAAGTCTTGCTCCGTTGTCAAACTGTCCCCTGCTTTTACTTTGATAACTTCTCGCTAGAGTAGGTATTCACATACTTTCACTATTGGCTAGGGGGAGTTTACCATTACTTTGGAGGATAGATGATTCACACTCATCCTTACTTGGGTAACCATGTTCTCACTGATGGATTTGAGGATGAGATCGAGGAGAAAATGGTGGGACAGTTCCACTCTTATTTTGGTGAGTTCTCAAAATATGTCGCTATTAATTTGATTGGGATCACCAAAATTCTTTCACTAAGTGGAAAAGATACTAGTTCAAAGATTTTGAGTAGCTACCCAAGGGTGAAAGTTCAAACAGGTCCTTGAAGAGTCAAGAGGGCCCCAAAATTAACTCCCCCTCACACTTGGAAGCGTTCATTGTCTCTTTTCTGAGTAGGTTCCTTCTTCCTGGGAGGATAGATGATTCTCGTCCTGATCTTCTTTTCAATCTTTTGGTGAGGCTTGTTCGAGGGAGGGCAGGACCCCCTTGATGCTCTAACTTTGGGGTGTCAATACAGCTGGTTAGACAGGGCTCGTGTAAATGATCAGCGTTCTTATGATCATTACTATGCCATCAACTTTTCTAACACTTTCATCTCCATGTCCTTTTTATTTGAGATATTTCCTTACTTTGCTACAGAGGCTAGGACTTTTCACAATAGGGATGCGCATGCTGTAAGGTGGAACAAAAAGACTCATAAGAGTTCTCTAGGGTCTTCAATAGACAACATTGATGAGTTTTCCTTCAAGCCTTACTACAAGACTATTGGTGGTATTTTCACTTAGCACTCCTCGTCTTCTTTTGAGGGCACCTTCTACTGCACTACTGATGTTAAGTCTGTTCCTACATGCCCCCACATTTCTTTGACTGCTATGCTTCTACCATGCACCTTACCTTCTTTGACTGACCTAGGCCAAGGCGTGGAGTTCTAACTCTCCGAGAGAGTGAGGAGGCAGTTTGGTTATGATCAGGGGGTTCACACTCATGTTTCTCCCTCGAGAACCTCCCATTCCGAGCTATATCTTGAGGCCTTTGCTAATTTCACATTTAAGAGGGTGATTAATAGAGTATGCCATCTTGGAAATATGTTTGTACCCTCTCGAGATTATTTTCCTTATTTTACTCATTCATGGTTTACCCTTTGGAAGAGGAAGGTCCTCCTGATTCAAAACTGTGTGAGGGATGTCCCTCATGAAAAAATTTGCACAAAAACTCCCAACAATGATAGGTACTAGGGCAAGAGGACACAAAAGTCACTGTGGCTCCAGAGCACTATCTCCAAGGATCCACTCGAGCAGCTCACTCCAATCTTGGTGAGGCCCCTCCTCGACGAGTATATTTATTCTAAGAAACATGAGCCTCAACCTACTAGGCTGAAGTCAAAAGTTAAGGCAAGTGCCCCTGCTACTTCAAAGAAAAAGCATCCTGATGTGGATGTTTCCAACTTTGTACAAGTTACCACTGCCCCTTCTACCACTATTACCACCACTGTTGTTGCTGCTCCACCTACTCCTCCCTCTCTAGTAAGAACCAGAGTGAGCACGATGAAGAAGACCAATGATGGGGTTGTTTCTCCGTCTCGTTCCGTAGACCAAGGGTCTGACACTGATGACCTTGGGGTGGAAGAGACATATAAGACCATACAAGAGCAAGGCTATGAATCCCTTTGGTTATCTGCTGAAGAGCCTCATGTTACTTTTATTCCCATTAGTGAAGGTACTACACCTTTCTCCCGTTTACTTAGTGAAACTGACTCTCGTGGGGTTTCACTTGTTGGTTCCCCTTCTCTATCATTTAAAGAGGAATTAGTCTATTATAAAAGCACTCCCTCCTACGATGATGATGGTTCTTCTTCGAATGAGATGAGCATCACTGATCCTTATGATGATCAACACCCTGATATTTCTTCTTTGTTATTTTCTAAAAAACTCGCCCAGGCTCCGCCTAGGCTTGAGGAGAAACGCCCCGCCTTACGCTTTTTATGCCTTATTCTTGGTAAAACTCTTAAGGCGCACTTTTTTTCTAAAAACAACAATGCTTTAGTGAAACGATATCGCCTTTTAAATAATGTTTTTACAAACCGGACCATTATCTCATCCAAAATAATCAAATAGTATTTTAATTTACATATATTTAAAAATATTTTTTATGATAGGCACAATTTTAGTATTTTAATAGCCTTGCTATGGTTATAAAATATTAAAATATATTAAAAAGGCCTAAATGCCTTTTCACGCCTTTTTACGCCTAAGGCCCGCCTAGGCTTCTAAGGCTTAAGGCTTGGCCTCCACGCCTCGATCACGCCCTGCGTTTTTTAGAACCTTTCCATTTTCAAGGGAGTTTTCTAGTAAAGGTGTTATGATAGATTCTCTATCTGCCAACAACCCCACTACTAGGCATCTACCATATGGGTAGACTCCCGCTCCACCGCTATAAGTCTTTTTTCTTAACATCATTTGTATTGTTTTATTGCTCATTTGCATATGAATAGTTCAGACATGAATTGTCTTTATCTTTTTGACATTTATAGGGTGTCTCTATTTTGGCGAGTGATCCATCGCCCCCACCTCCTGCTCGGGGGCCTTTTCCTAGTGTGAGGAGCTCCATGTTCGTCTCATATTTAGTACTATATGTGGAGGTTTTTCACTCCCCCTACTCAGTCATTAATGTCTTTTCTTTTCAGTTTTACTAATATAGTTTCTGCTCTCATGTAACTTTTGCAGCTATGTAATTTATTCCCGACAACAATGATGACTTCTTTTATGTCCTCCTTTTCAGTCCACGCAAGCAACAGATCTCCTAAGTCATTTTCTTTTACTTGTCACATCAATTATTTCAAAATAGATTGATGCAGTTGAATTCATCCCTTGTGGGAGGTAAATTCTAATCCATTCCTTTATGTTGAGGTTTTTCATTTTTAGCAATTATCGCAATATATATTAATGATCTAGAATTTGTGTTTTTGGTTGATTTCTAATGTACAATTTTATAATGTTAGGATTTGCATTTTTAGCAAATCTCTTTTATTATTTAATTGTCCATTATGAATTCATCCACTATCCTTTATATTTTTATTTTGTAATTTTAATTATAGATTTAATAAATACATTAGTGAAGGATTATGATTGAGAGAGTTTTGATGTATAATTGAAGATTCCTTTTCAATTCAAGGCTTAAATGGGTTTGATCTATTCCTCTCTTGTTACTTTTATTTCAATCATCTCATTCTTCATTTGTTTATCTTATACTTTTTGGATGATGATTATTGAGGGCTAATCTCCCATTTATGGGATGAAATTTTGAACCCCTCATGAGTCCAATTTTGTTAGTTTACTTATTAGGACAATTTTTTTATCTCATTTTTCTTAAATTATCTTTTACTTCTTAATTAGTAGTTATAAAAATTAGTATAGTTAGCTAGTTAAATATAATCCCTTGAAAAATCCATAAAAAAATATAAATAGCAAAAATAGAAATATAAGAATAAAATGCAAATGAATCTATATATGTCCTCTCCATTTTTTTGCTTCATCCTTTGATATGGATTGATACCTCACTTAGCGCTATATTCTAGTTTTGTTCTACTTTTACAGGTTTGTGAAGATTTTTGATGGATAGAGGAATTGCAACAACGACGAAAATACAATAGACGCAATTTCTTATCTATCAAATGGCGCCGTTGCCGGGGAGAATACAATACAATAAAATACAATACAATACAATACAATACAATACAATACAATACAATACAATACAATACAATACAATACAATACAATACAATAGAGACACAATTTTCTCTTTACCAAATGGCGCCGTTGCCGTTATTGGGAGCATGAAGCACTTGGAGCGGATTTCATATTGTAGTTCATGTATTTTTCGCACTTTTTTATTTTTAGTACCATTTTTTCTTTATTTTAGAAGGCTCGTATTTAGGATTATTCTATTCCTAGCTTGTATTGCGGTGCACAGAGACACCTTTATTTTATTTTTTATTTCTTAAAAAATTGTAATAATCGAAGAAAGCGTGATAGGGAACCGGACAACGTAGAGAGAGGGCGCCCAAAGGCGAGGATTTAGAAGTCTCTCTATCTTCGGTCAGTAGGACTCCCGGGGCCAACTGAGATTGGCGTGATCTCCCCCCGGTCGACTCAAATTTTTCGGTACCCCGTGGCCTAAAAATCGTGGGAGGTGCATTTATAAACCCTCGCGCCTCTCCTATTAGCGAGTCAATTCTTTTATGTGCTTGTGTGCTCTTGTGTGATTTAATTCTCGCATTTATTGTTCAAATGGTGTGATGAATTGAATTACTAAGACCTACACCCGGTCATTCACGAGAAGGGATTTCATCACCGACTCTCTCGCTTACCATTGTGTGCTACCCTAGCCATCATTAAATTTAAAATCAGTTAACTAGGTAGCCTAATAGGAGAATATTTTTGAAAAGACGATCACAAAGATTTCCGTGATTTTTTTATCGCCCGCGGACTTAATTAAAATTTGACTACCCTTTCACGAAATCTAAATATAAAAATGGGCTATGTGCTAGTTAGGAATTCTTCTTGACACGTGTGTGTCCAATTTAATATTTCGGTAGTCAGTTTTAGTTGGTTAGTCCAAAATCAAGAGTCCATATTTTTCCCCACCTTTTCTTCCAAAAAATCTAAAAATACTTTCTTTCATTTTTATAAAAAATCCAAAATAATATTTTCTTTCTATCATTTTTAAAAAAATCCAAAAATATTTTCTTTCCTTTTGAAAAAAAATTTTAAAAATCCCAATTTTTTTTTCTCCACAATTTTCTTCCAAAAAATCCAAAAATATTTTCTTCCTTTCATTCTCTAAAAATCCCAAAAATATTTCCTTTCTTTTTCAAATTATTCAAAAATCACAAAAAAAGAGAACATGTTGAAAATACAAAAATAAGGCCGTGATCAGTGTTTCTTCACCCTCACCTTTGTCAAATTATCCAACAACCCTAATGCTTCAGTCTTGTTTGGGGGTGATTCTCATCACCCATTTTTCTGCCACCCATCTCCTTCATAGATCTTATATTTAGGGTGAGACTGGGTTAGTTTGGCTGAAGACATTAAACTTAGCTACCTGGAGGCAGCCCGTCGTTTCTTGTATGAGTCTCATTCTGTTTGGAGGTGGTGTTTCATATCACCCAATGCTTTACCATGTTATGGAATTGTACACTTTTTTCTCTTTTTACTTATCATTTCTTCAGGTTTCTTTTTGCATTCATCTGTCCACTTCATTAGCGGTTGATTCCGGTAATCTCTTTCCTCCCTACTGCTCTCAATTTTAAAAATCATTTATTTAACATCGAGGACGATGTTTCTTATTGTTTGGGGATGGGGAATTTTATTAAAATTGTACCTCTCTTGAATTTTTTTGATTTTTGAACCAGATTTTTAAAATTTCGTGCAGTTTCTTTCATCTCATTCATTGACGTGAATTTTTTGGCATCCATCTTTTAAAGTCTAGGAATCGAGCTAGAGGATTTATCTTTTTATAAATAGCTTATGTAATACGTAACAAGGCATGTTGCACTATGAATTTCTAAACTCAATAAAATTTCCACACTTATCACGTCAATACGGTTTAGAGTTGAGGAGTACTATAATTCTCAAGAAAACCTTAAGGATCACTAGTAGAGACTTTAGCTTGTGAGATTCGAGCCTTTCACCTTTTAGAGAGTTTTACGCAATCTCCTAGTCACAAGTTGATTCAACTTCCATTGGGTCCGCACTTAAATCATTGTATGATCTCATTGTTCTTCACTAAAAAAATTGAGTTGATCACTGAGAACGACAACACTTTCGAGTTGTAAGAAACATGTGTCTTGAAGTTTGTCCCGATCACCATATTTTCACCCATACACCAACCAAATTACATTTATCATACATCCATACACCTTCCATTTTCCATATCATCACTATATACCATACCGCCCATTTTCATATCCACTTCCATTTTCCACCCACAGAAAAAAAAAGGAAGTAAAAAAGGAGAGAATCTGTCATAGAGAGTATTTGCATTTTTAGCGAATATCTCTCCCAAAGCCAATTCAGATGGAGAAAAATTAAATACAAATCTATGTTGGGGTTATTTGTATTTTTAGCAAATTTATCTCATGCATTGATGAGTATTTAGAAAAGAAGAAAAAGAGAAAATTGGAGTCAAGAAATAAAGTTATTTGTTCGTTAAAGTGTAACACACTCTTCTTAAACATACACCATCCATCCATCATATTTCCATCCTACCTCATATCATCATATCCTTCCCATATCATGTTCCCCTCACCCACAATCATCCATGTTTTCCCCTAGGTGTTCGGGAAAATGAAAGTCAATGTTGTGAATAACTCGACGTTCTCACTATAGTGATTAGCATTCTTTCATGAGATCACTTTTCTTTCAAATTGTACGTTCTTTCTTATATGTGTGTGAGAAGTTTGAACTTTCTTACATTTACTCACCTCCTCACACACAAGAGCGATACACTTACCCTAAGCTCGAGAGTTCGTTTGAGAGAGTTATATCCGTGAGATATTAAAGTTGGAGCGTTGATTCTGAAGAGGCAATCTAGGAATTACTCTTATGATACTCGACCCATTTTTACTGATTCACACTATACACGTTGAGTTTTAGGAAGGATGTGCCTTGAGTATTTACTTAGCTAACCTTTTTATGCATTCTATATTGCATTTCTCAAATTATTTCTCTCGTGATGGATTGTGTGATTATTCTATGTCTAATAAGAGATTGATTGCCTTTCAGTAAATCTTTTAAATAAAGAATTTTGTGGGTATATTCCCTGCAAACCCTCACGAGACACAACTCGTCCTGTGGGGCAACCTATAGGTTTAAAGGCTTGTTGCACATGCTAAGTACAATCGCAAGTGCCTGCGAAAGTGGTAAATTTTTGGTTTCTTATCTTTCTCTTTCTCTCTATTTTGTTGTTCGAGAACTAGCAACGCTCTATTTGGGGGTGGTGTGATAAGCACCCGAAAGTGTACATTTTATACCCCGAATAGACATATTTTAGTTGCTAATTCTCAACAATTTGGGTCTTATGCGCTTTATTGTCTATTTTGTAGGTCGAATGCAGGTTGCGGTGTTCAAGCCCGTATTTCAAGGCAATTGTGCGAATTATGAAGCTAATTACCCTTGTCACGTACCCTACCCTACCGTAAACCTACCCAAACCTGTCCTGAACCGTGTGTGTGTTTAGTTTGTCCCATTTTATTTTATTTGTGTCATTTTATTTTTAGGGTTTATTTTATTATTTTATTTTATTGAGTCGTGTATATATTTTTAGGATTTTTATATTTTTAGCGCGCCATGTATTAGTATTTATATTTTCTTTCATTTTCTTATTTTTAGTTAGTTTATTATTATTTCATTTTTTTAATTTTTATTTTATTAGTTTTTATTTTAGTTATGTTTAATTTTTTGTAGAGTTTGTATAGTGTGTCGTGTCGTGTCATTTTTATTTTACTTGATTTTTATTAGTTTAGTTAAATTTTTATTTTTTTAATTTAATTTTTATTTTTAGTTTATTTTTATTATTTTTAATGGTCCAAATTATACATGCACACACTTATCCTAAACATACTCACACCCATCTATCCTAAACACCACACACACCATCTCCTACACCTCACCCACACACAACCCTTACCCAACTTCATCTTTTTTCCCACACCACTTTCTCTTTCCTCACCTCCATTACCACACATTTCCCATTTTCAACACCCACCAAACAAATCTACAAACTAAAACCACCTTCTTCATCCTAATTACAAAATCACCAACCCAAACCCCCTGCCTTCAAAATCCTACCCGAACTCTCCCATACCTCTCCAAGCCGGTCAATTATCTGATACCTCCAACAACCCGACCAAACCAACAGCAAACCCCCATACCCGAGTGGCCAACCCGCGGCGACCCAGCAACCAACCTCCGACCCTACTCCAATCGGTTCCAACCCCTTTTAACTCTAAACTCGTCCTCAATTCCAACCATGGAAAACCCATTTCCTATTCAAAATCCAACTCATTTCCTATTCTCCCAACACAAGCCGCGATTTCATCTCAGCAACAAACCAAAGAAGACAAAATGCCCAGATGTCTAATAAACCATTTAAACCCATTTTTTCAAATTACACCCAACTAACTCATTTAACCCATATACCCAAAATACCCCATAACCTTATCAGATTTTCTCACCCAAATTCCCTCACCCATGTACCTTCCTTACCTCACACCTTTGCCATACACATGTGAACTTTCATTACCCAATTTACCCTCATGTGCACACACCCCATGTTCTTGCACTCCCAAATATCTAAATTATCCCCATGCTCCATGACTACTATTTAAGGGAGATGAAGACCATCTGAAGGGGGTCACAATTTAGTTTTTACACCCTGTGTGATAAATTTCTCTACACCCCTCTTTAATAATTTTTTGCATTTTTAACAATTATTTCAAAATAGATTGATGTAGTTGAATTCATCCCTTATGGGAGGTAAATTCTAATCTATTCTTTTATGTTGAGATTTTGTATTTTTAGCAATTATCTCAATATATAGTAGTGATCTAGAATTTATTTTTTTGGATTAATTCTAATGTACAATTTTATAATATTAGGATTTGCATTTTTAGCAAATCTCTTTTATTATTTAATTGTCCATTATGAATTCATCTACTATCCGTTTTATTATTATTTTGTATTTTTTATTTTAGATTCAATAAATACATTAAAGGCTAGAAACCTCATCTAGGGTTCTAGAGAGAGAAATACCATTTTAGTGTAGTTTTCTAGATTAGCATTTTTATTTTATTTTTTTATATAGTGAGGGAAAAATAAATTGTTGTGAGGATTAATTTGACTGAATTTTTGATGTAATTTTGTTTATATCATTCAAATTGAGGGATGGTAATTTCAACTCATGGATTGAAGTTCAATTAAGCATCAAGAGATTGGGTTTGATTGTTATCTTCTCTTCTCATTTACTTTATACCTTTCATTATTAAATTGTCAAATTTCATACCATGTTAGGCTAAATCCCCTTTCAAGGGGTGGGGTGAACCCTTATTTGATGCTATTTTAATTTAATTAGTTTGATTACTTGAAAATTCCCTTTAAATATTAATTTTGATCCCTCACCCTTAAATTTACCCCTCGAGAGAGGGTAAATGATTTTCGAGAGAAAATCGAAATTCTAGCTATAATACTCATTTCAGATTCGAACTAGAGATAGGGGTAAGTGGGGCATTATTACTTGAATTTCAACTCTAAATTTATTTTCTATGATTTACATGAATTTTAATCGATTGATCCTAGCGGGTGATTAATTAAAAGGAGTGTATATCTATTTTTCTAGAGTTGTGGGGGGTTAAACTTAATATTCTAAAAGGTTACTATCAAAATTACATTGCAACGAGAGTTGATTTATAATTTTGATATTAATTTGGGAGAATTCAATTAATTAAATTAATTAGTTAGAATAGCTAAAATTTGTGGTGTAATCCCATTCCTTGATTGTTCTCACATTTATTTACCTCATTTATCTCATATTTTTATGTTAGACTTTATTTTTCATTTTAGTCACTTTTTAGTTTGTAATTTGATCTTTCATTTTAGTTTAGTGTTATTTCACATCCTAACCCTAATTTTTTTAATATTTGAAAAAGCTTAAAAAAAATTAGAAAAAGTAAAATCCCAAAAAGAAAATAAAAAGTGAATTACAATTGATTTTTTCTCTAGCTTACCCCCTTGATGTGGATTGATATCCTTGCTTACCGCTCTACACATTACATTGATATTATTTTGTAGGTAATTTGAAGTTTTAATTAACTTGTCTTACAACAACGACCCACAAAAGTTAAAGTTATCAGTGCCCCATATTCTGACAGAATCGTCGTGGATGGAGAGCCTAAAATTTCTTGGATCTTCTGAGAGGCTTTTTTCTACTCATCTCCTCAGGTCCAATTGTCTCTGTCTTTCAACACGGGTGTGAATGGGTGGGTGACCTCCGCTAGCACTATGAACCATCTTTAGTAGGACATCTAACCTAAGAAGATCTTGATCTGCCTTTGACTATTCAGAGGTGGAATCTTCATGACTGATTTCTTCTTTTACGTATCAACTTGCACACCCTACCTATTCACAGCAAACCCAAAAAACATTCCCATAATGAACCCGAAGGCACACTTCGAGGGGTTCATCTACAACTTATACCTACGACATCTCTCAAACACTTTCCAGAAATCTTATATGTGTTTTATTTCTCTCATGGAATTCACCACAAGATCTTCCACATAGAAATCTAGTCTATCATAAAACAAATCATGGGAAATTGCCATCATGTTTTTCTGATACGTGGTCTTAGTGTTCTTCAATCCAAATGACATGACTGTGTAATGGAAGTTTCCCAATGGCATGCAGAAGGAAGTCTTCTCTGCATTTGTTGAGTCCATCTTAATATAATTATAGTCGACATACCCATCTATAAAACTATACACCTTATGGCCCACGGTAGCATAAACTAACCTATCTATGATGGGTAGAGGAAACTCATCCTTGGGACATATCCGATTTAAGTCACGCAAATCTACACAAATCCAAATTTGGCTCTTATCCTTCTTTGCCGCAGGTACAATGCTGGAGAGATACACATGATGCTTAATAGTCTTAATGAACCCCGTCGCCAACAGTTTCTCTACTTATGATTTTATCTTTAGGCCGAGGTCATATTTTATATACGTGTTACCTGTCCGACGGTGAGAGGATTGGGAAGAATATATAATCTGTGGGAGCACACTTCTGGATCTATCCTTGTCATCTCTATGTATTTCCAGGAAAAAAACATCGACGAACTCTTTGAGCAGGTTGATGAGTTATTCCTTTTGCTTTCGGTTCAGACTCTTGGAAATTAGAATGGATCTAATTTTATCACCTTCTACTCCCAAGTTGTTTTCCTCTCACTCTTGCAGCTACTCCCTAGGTCCATCTTTCCTGAACTCTGAAGCCTCTTCTGGTTCCTCAATCTACTCAATGATGTGGGATTCATTCACAACAAAACACTATGGTTCGAGGTTGATGCTCTCATCCTAGAATGTTGCATGTGCAGACCGTTATAAATGGTATATGACTTTCCCATTAGGTAGGACAACCTTCTTATAAATTCGAGAAGGTTTAACTACCTCCTACACCTTCCTCTTGCCTTTTTCTATGTGGGGAATCACTCTCTCCCCTAAATGATCGTGGATAAATTTCTTTGGCTGGGCACCTCCTCCAACCACTTGCCTCTCCTCGAAATTTCTTTCAAAACTCTTCCTTTCTTCTTCTAGTTCTATGTAAAATGTTACATCCACCATATGGCCCTCCTCAACATAAAAGGGATTATGTGTTTCTTTAATTATGATCTTTGTTCCTCGGATGTTGTCTTTTGCACATTGGTGGTAGGTGGAGGGTATTATTCCATGGTTATGCATCCATACCCTTCAAATGAGCAACTAATAGCTGTTATTGGCATTGATGACGTGAAACTTGATGTGGGAAGTGAAATTTTCCAACTTGAGTCGCATGCTCACATATTTGAGGGATTACATGCCAGCTTTGTCAAATCCTGAGATCATTAGTGACACAAGCACTATCTTCTCTTGATAAATCCCTATTACATTAAATGTATAGATGGCATAATATTAATAGATGCCCCTTCATCCATTAATGCTTAACCTCCCAATTGGTCCTTACTAATTTAGTGAGCGGTCTTCGTATTACTATACTTCTTCCAAAACCTTTCTTGTTATGACTACTCTGGTGTCATACTTTACCCCTATTTGGTCAAAAAACAACTTGAACTTGGGAATCCTCATTATAGCTTCACATTCATAGTCTAAGTCCACTTCATATATTTGGGCATTAGAAAGGTACTCTACCTCAGATGTCCCCCCGTCATCTAGATCAAGGATGACATCCACTTTGCCTTATAGGGGATTCAACTGCTCGACTACCTCACACCTTCCCTCTGCTTGGTTAGGAGTGAAGAACCACTCCTCGTGCCTCCTCTCTAACACGATTCTCTTTTTACTGTTCAGCGCTCCCCTTTCTAGTTCTTAGCATATTTTCTCACAATCTTCCCACTCCGTAAGATCTTGAGTTGATTCTTTATCGTATGCTAGTATCATATTGTCTATGGAATAATGATTAGCTGGGAGTGGATTCTCATTAACATCCATAGGAGGTATACAAAGTCCCACTAGCCACATACTCGTCAATGATCCTCCTTAAGTACTAACAGTCTTTGGTGGAGTGTTGCACCCTCTGGTGTAACTCACAATATTTAGGATTACCTTTCTCAACTACTATTGGGATTTCCCCATTCAAGTTAGGGGGACCTGCTGCCCCCTCTCGTACCAATGCACGATAACAATCTATAGCTTTCGTTATGCTGTAAGGTAGTGGTGGTGGGGCATCCTCTCAAAAATTCTCTTGTTACCTGGGTTGTTGTTATTAGATCAGTGGCCTCCCTTCTTGCCCTTTGGATTTCCATCCACATAGTTGACTAATCCCCTCCTCGATACTTGAAACCTTCCAGAAGTTAGTGGAACTTATATCCTGTAACTTTAGGTCCTAGGCTTGATTATAATGGCTATATTATTGGTAGCCCTAGTGAACTCTATGAAGGTTCCATATATTGTCTCATTAACCAAATGGAGATTTTATTCCTCCAAGAGTCCCTTAAAACATATTTGAAGCATCTTTGCCACTTCTACCTCCTCATGGGCATCCAGTTCCCACTCACAAAAATGCTTGATACATTTAATTAACTTCTCCCCATTCTTTTGCACCTCCCATGTAACCTGCCTCAATGTAAAGTCATCCTCTGTTACAAAGAACTTTTGGAGGAATTGGCTAAGAATTTATTCCCATGAAGGAATACTGTTGGGTGCCAAGTGGGAATACCACGTGTAGGCCTTTCGTGTGAGGGTCTTGGAGAACTCCCCTAACCTCATTTTTTGTCATTTCCATGCACTCCTAGGTACCCAATGAACCTCGTCACATTCTCTCTTGGATTCTCCTCTTTGACATTAAACTTGATGAACTTTGGTCGAATATACTCCTTTGGGTATGGCTTATCATTTACAGCCTGAGGATAAAGGTCTTGTAGCTCCTCGTATAGATGAGGTGTTTCTCTTTGAAAGGAGGAAAGTAGCTTCCTCACCTTCTACATAGTAACAACTTTGGAGGTGGATTCCTCCAAACTCATGCCCATTGCTGTTGGTGAATTTGATGGTGCCATAACTTATTTTGGTACCACTTTTCGCGATGGAACCACTTTCATCGGAATTGCTGCAGGAGTGGGTGTCCCTCTAGAGGGGGCAGCTGCTGATGTTACACATCCTTGACCCAAACTTTCTAGGTCTACCTTGTTTTATTTCAAGAAGTCAAAAAACATGCCCATAAGGCTCATACCTATCTTTGGATATGCTGTTAGTAAGAGCAGGTGTCTTAGCTCCGATCACCACCACATCCTCTTGAGTGGTCTGATCACTTTGAGTTCCATTCCAAGGTGGAATATCTTCAAAAACTAGCTTATTAGAAATGTTGAAACCTTATTTGTCCATGAAAGTAAGGATACCTCCCCATTGGAGTTGTCAAATGTATGAGGGTATTGTGACTGGGGTCTGGTAAGATAATGAAATGGGTCAGGCATGACCAATTTTAATGAACTCTACCTTCAAGGTTTTTAAGAACTTCAAGAGAAGTACCTGGCAAAACCTTCTCATTATGCTAAAAATGGAACCAAAGTAAGAACTACTACCTATAAGAAGATGAACTTCACAACAATAATAGTGACTTTTGTCAAGAGGAACTCCTAATAATGATGGATATCGGTGTGAAATGAAGGAATAAGTAACCTATCACTTAGAGAGAGTAGGTGAAAACTAGGTATTTTATGTCATTTTGATAGAGTAACGGTATCACTTGAGTCATGATTGTGACTTAGCCTTGCCCATGGGTCCTATTTATACTTGGGCACTAGGTATGAGTTGGCACTTTTTGGGATCCAAATCTAAGGGGGTTGGTGCGCGATAATATATGCAATGTACCATTTGTCCCTATCTATGTGCAACCACATGTCCCCTTTGACATGTTCCACCTAGTGACAATCAAAGTCAAAACGCAAATATGTATGCACTTGCAGACAAAATATCTGATTTGGTAAATATCTTTTGAAATGATAAATTATTCTACAAACTTTGTAAACTTGAGGAGGGTCACAAGGACAACTTTCTCTAAAATATTTTATAAAATTGAGAAGGGTCTAAAGGAGCACCTCCTCTAAAATATTTTATAAACTTGGGGTGAGGTCTCAAGGACCATCCCCTCTAAAATCATTTAATAAACTGTTCATTTCTTATGATCAACCTCTTGGTTGATCATTTTAATTATGACTTGGTGTTACAATGCAAGAATTGGATGACTCCTAGGGTTTTTCTATTTGTGTTCTCTCAATCTTAAAGTGCTAAGCGATTGAGCTTTCTCAACAAACCTTGTTCCTCAAGCACCAAGCCAAAACTCCTAAGAGATCCCAACTTGCCTTTTTGAGCCCATCTTGCTCAACCAGGATACCTATACAAGAAGGTAACATATAAGTACTTTAATATATATTTGAGTTACAAATCTTGGGGAGGAGGTCATCTAGGTGGACCTTCTCGCCCATTAGTTCTTTTTAATAAACCATTTGGACTTCTAGGGACGAGGAGATGCTCATGGTGAGAATACTCACCCAAACTTTACGTATGTAATCTTTGAGTATTTGGGAACGAGGAGCCCCTTGTGGTGGGCCTCCTCGCCCAAATTTCCAAATTATGATTTTTGAGTATTTTCGAACGAGGAGCCCCTCATTATGGGCCTCCTCTCCCAAATATCCTTTCTGTGATTCTTAGGAAATTTGGGGCGTGGATCCAATCCTAGTGGGCCTATTTGCCTATATTTCACTTATGTATGTTATGAGCTTTCTAGGACGAGGAGACCTTCATGGTCGGCCTCCTCGCCCAAATTCTATTTCTATGACTTCTAAGCTTTTGGGGATGAGGAGCCCTTCATGGTGGGCCTCCTCGCCCAAATGTTATTTCTGTAACTTCTGAGTTTTTTGGGGCGAGGAGACCTTCATGGTGGGCCTCCTCGCCCAAATTCTATTTATGTGAATTCTGAGTTTTGGGGATGAGGAGCCCTTCATGGTGGGCCTCATTGCCCAAATTCTATTTCTGTGACTTATGAGATTTTTAGGATGAGGAGACCTTCATGATGGGCCTCCTCACCCAAATTTTATTTCTGCGACTTCTAAGCTTTTTGGGGATGAGTATCCCGTCATGGTGGGTCTCCTCGCCCAAATTCTATTTCTTTCTTGGCCAGGGCATTCTATAGGGGGATTGCTCATGGTGAGGTGCCCCTCGCCATATGGGCTTGCTCACCCAATTGTTTGGACCATTGAGTGTGTAACCCTCTACACCTATAAAGGCATCAAAGTTGACGTAGTTTGCATACGGCATAAGGGTGGGAATTATCCCATATATTCGAATGGAAATTTATTATGTGTGTGTGTGTCTAGAAAATGTATTTTAGTTTTGAGAAATTATGGTGGATATTCCCTTTCGAATTTATAGGTATAACCATTTTTTTATTTATTTTACATTTTTTTTGTATAAATAAAGTTTGTGCAATATAACTAATAAAGGGTGAAGTAATAATGTGTATGACTTAAAATAAAAGCTAGCTTAAAATTTATGTAACCAATGCAAAAATAAAGAATTTAAGGAGAGAGAAGAATTTTTGGACATTCTTTGGTGATTTGAGGCTTGATATTGATCCTTGATGAGCTCCCTTGAATGTTGAAATGAATGTTTGATGAGAGAGAAGGAGATTTTGCAAAACTCGATATGAAAATGATGCGAATGAAAGATGGAAAGGAATTTTATACAAGGAAATTTCGTTGATTACAAGAGAATACTCTTGAGATCACTAATATTGATGGATTTGAGTTCTTTTGAGGGTGAGATCATGCCCTCTATTCATAAAGTAGGGGGATGTCGATCGACATATCCTTATCCCTTCCAATCGGCAGGTAACCCTAGACACACTACAGATAGACAGGGAAATGGACCTGCCAGTCGGTAGTCTCATGGAGATTTTTTGAAAAAAATATCCCA
This sequence comes from Sambucus nigra, assembly GCA_949130495.1. Lineage (NCBI taxonomy): Eukaryota > Viridiplantae > Streptophyta > Magnoliopsida > Dipsacales > Adoxaceae > Sambucus > Sambucus nigra. Next base: position 577,142,153 of record OX422209.1, read on the forward strand.
TAACTCAATTCGTAAATCCAAATTGCGCACGGGACATACCTTTATAAAGGTAATTTAGAGACATTTAAGAGTCATTGGGCCACTCCAGGGTCTAGGAGTTGACTTTAGGTCAAATGGGGATCGGAAGGGCTCGTCGATCCTTTGGATGGGATGTCATCGGACAGTAATGGATTGTTCCTCGAAACTGTAAGTGAGAATCGTGAATGGGGTAGACCATCGGATGTTTATGCAAGGTAATTCAAAATTCTAAAAACTTAGCTCGGTTAAAAAATTTGACTTTGATCAACTGGGGCCCCGAAAGGCCAGGTGACCTTTCGGAGTAAAACGGGACATTCTTCCATACCGTAAGGTTGATTCATGCATGGAGCAGACCATTAGAAAGGGTATTCAGTGCCCTTAAAAGATTCATTCAATATCATTCAAGATGAATAGTTAACTTAGTCAAATGGAGCCCGAGAGCACCCGATGGCCTCTAAATCAATTTTTGAGGGAAAATGGATTGTTCGTCGAAAAGGTTATGTTGTTTTGTGCAAAGGGAAGACCGTTGGAAAGGGGTTTCAATGAACTTCTAAGATCCAAAGAGCTTTCACTCTGATGATGAAGTTGATTGAGGTCAAATCTAGGTCCGAGAGCGCCTGGTGACTTCCTGATCAATTTTTGATAGTAAAATAGTTCGATCGTCCGAGCCGTTATGGTAATTTGTGTATGGGGTGGACCATTGGAAAGAAATTTTAGGACCCTTCAAAGATTCAGTGAGCTTTTTCTCTGGCGATAGAATTGACCGGAGTCAAATGGGGCTCGGGAGCGCCTAATGGACTCTATATCGGTACTCAGAGTATGACCTATGTTTTCTAGTGAATTGGGGAAGTGCTAAGAACCTGAGGAGAGACTTAGGGGGTCTTAGAATGTGGTGTCTACAGACCTATAAATGGTTGAGCTTGGAATAAGTGAAAGTTGTCGAATAGATACCACATGTTGTGTAGGAAAAAGGTCAATTCTACGGACCTAAGGGAAGAGGATTACCTATTTAGAGGGTTGAGGGTGATTCTGAGGACCTAAGGTAATGCTGGGCATAATTTATTCTCCAGGCCGAGGTTGATTTTGAGGACCGATGGTAGGGATCAACCAATTTCGAGGGTCGAAACAGATTCAGAGGGATTTAAGATGGGGTCGAAGACAACTCTGAGGGTCAAAGACAATTCTAAGGGCTTTATATATGAGTGAGGTCAATTATGAGGACCTTAAAACCTTGAGTGGAGTCTAGGATTAAGTCATAATGCCTTGAGTGGCTTAATTACCTCATGTAGGGTATTTCTTATCCAAGTTATGTGACTAATAATACCTAGATGGGGGAACTTGAGGAGATCGGGCTAGTGTTATATGAGATTGCTTATTTTTATCGTGTGTGTTTCTAGTTCGGATGTAGGACTATACCTAGATTCAGAGATCCTTGAGAGTTAGCTCTAGTTTATATAGCATCAATTATAGTTAACGTCATATATAATCTTATATAATAGTGATATTATGTGCGACCCGTTAGCGTGGGTCAGTTTGTGTTTATTTTCTTTAACCCGTTAGAGAAGGGTTATATTTTCTTGCGTGTCTCATGTGCAATACATACCGTGATTAAGTCCTCGTGGTATACGTACTAAAGGGGATATCCTTGATGTGATGCGTATGATGTTGACTACCCTGGTACCCTAGTGATACAAATGGGCTTTACCATAATAATTTTACCAAGGACGCTATTTGATGATGTACCCATGTTATCCCTTGGTGATTAAACATGCATATCCTCTCATATATCTTGGGTAAGGAGGCATATGATTGGTGTGATGGTGTCTTAATTATCCTTTGTTGATGTTTTGGGGTTAATTGAATTTAGTATACATGAGAGATCCTATAAAGAATTATGATAGGCATTCGTTATATACGGGTGCGAGTATCCCTTCTACTTGTACGTTTCGGGGGGCTACACTCATTTGTTGATGTTAGATCTAGACATTGTGTTTCTCTTACAATATGTAATTGTGTGTGGATGTAATAGAGATAGTTGCATTATATTAGAGATTTATATATTTCATTAATGGTTTGAGATAGCCCTAGACGAATAGACTTAAAATAGGTGATTAGAGACTGTTAGTAATACTTCGGTCAGTGCCTTAGGTACAAGATTACCAAACCCTAATGAACGAGACAGAAAAATAAATAAAGAATTAAGATATGAACCTTATTCATATGGGCAACATATGGGTTTGGGATTAGAACCTAAAATTTCTATTATATGCTAATGGTTATATGGATTACAATGCACACACCAATTTTTTATTTTTCAAATTAATTAAATCAATTTTCAAACTATGCGCCAATTAAACTAAATGTTGTGATAATAATTTGCCCAATTTTATCTTGATCTAAAACATGCACCTAGGTGATAAAAGAAAGAGTAAAATAAATCAACCATAACACTGATGTATGCCAAAAATCCACAAAGGAAAAAACCTCGAACGACCCAGACACACAAATCCACTATGATCTAAGAATTATACAAAGATGATATATAATATACTTAACCCACTCAAATCCTTCAAGCCTTGATGTTATCTTCATTCCTTGAACCTTTTTCACAATGACGTGTAGGAATACGCCTAAGAATTACCACAACGCATTCTCCACACACGCCAGTACACAAAGATCCTGTCTCACAAAGTCATCACTACAACACGGAGTCGACCGCGTCAAACCACAATAAGCATGAATCCACCGCACAAAACAAACAAAGGAATCCACAATCGTAAACAATCTCTCAATGAAGATAAAACAACTTTGTGCAAGACAAATGAGATATCAAATAGAAATATATGAATGATTATTGGATCTCAAACAATTAGGTGTAAACTAGGATTTGGGAGGAACAAGATGTGTTCTTGAAAATTATTTTTTCGAATACCTCTTAATTAAAATAATTGCCAACACTCCTATTTATATCAAACAATAAAAAATGAGGAGACACAAAAATTAAGAAATCTCATTTAAACAAAAAACATAGGGTCCTTCGAACAAAGTGGTTATTATCATTTCAAAGAAACCAATCTTTTTTGAATGACTAATACAAACTCGTTTGAATGAGTTTCGAACAAGTTTTGAACGACATTTCATTACTTAAATAAGAACATCGCGTTTGCACTCATTTGAATAAAAGACCCAGTTTCGTTTGAACCATTCTTGAAACTCATTCGAATGACTTATGATTACTCCTTTGAATGACTTGTAAAACTCATTTGAACGAATTTGTAAGAAACAAAATATTTTCTTTTGAAATATTTTTTTACCATAATGGTCTGAAAGATTTTTAAAACATCACACATAAAACTAAATTCTACAGATCCAACATAATATGCAATCATACCTCTTGAGATACCTCAGATGTTGAAGATGAAACTCAGCACAATGATATAGAAGATTTATTTGCTCGATATGGTCTTCAATCATGTATCATAGGCTTGAAGGATAAAAAAAAAATCAAATCCGAACCTATGAATCAAACGGTTTTGTCCAATCAGAATAAAGACAAAATACATACAAACTAGGTGTAAACCCTGTGCGATGCACGAGCTAAACAATTGTGTACACATGTTTAAAAATATACATGTTTCTTGGAAAAATGACATTATAAATGCAAAGTGGCATACTATTAATTATAACAATTTGGTTATACGCATATTTAATATCAATGTGAGTTGCTTAAAATGTATAAATAAAGAAACATAAAGAATTTTTTCTCCAACTTCTGCACAAATTTAGTAAAGTAGCGTGACTGTTAAAAAAATTCACAAAAGAATAATAATAATAAGTATAAAAATTGTCTTACATGAAGTAGTAAATAAAACTAATTATGATCGACAAAAGATAATCACTCAATTTGAGAATTTGTCATATCGGGGTTTCATGGGCTTAAGTTATTAAACATAGTTTCATGTGTTGTTAATACCAATAAACTATGTCAATAATTTCATATTTACTGGTTCCCTCATTTTAAAAATCCAACAACAAACCCCTTGAAATATCGACCGACCATAATTAACACAATACCTTTAAAAAATATGAGTAAACCGTTAACACAAAAATATTAAACTACCCTCCATTGAACATGTTATTTTTTTATTATTAAGAAAATTACAATTTCTAAAAACAATCCAAAATTATGAATGATTAAAGATAAGTTGAGTACGCTTATTTCATAAAAAAATTTGAGTTTATATGTGAATCTCCCACCTAAAATAGTAGTCAAAGAATAAAATCTCAAACAAACGATTATGAACTAAAACGGAATTCTAAGTTTGAAAAATCAAATATTTATATATTTAAATAATGAAGTCTTAGTTGTTTCCAACGAAATATATTATGCGCACCAGAGAAATAAAAAAACATGGGTTTGAATTCCAAAAACATCCCAAAAAATTAAAGAAAACAACACAAACAGAGAGAAAAGAAATTCAAGAAGCAATAAAATAAATAAATTTGTACTTTTGGCGGCATTAGATTAAAAAAACTTAGGAAGTTAGTGGAAGGGAGCTGACTGATTAAACTATGCAGATAATTTGGTCAGAGTTGTGATCACAGGAGGCATTATCGATTTTATGGTCCAAGTCGTAATCCAACATCTCTGTCCAGGAAATTCATCCGTGAGATTCTCCGGGGAGGGATTTGGCATCCCTTTTAAAAGGGATTGCACTAATCTCTCCCATATGATTTCTCTCTTGTCTTATTTATTTGAAGAGATTAGGGACTTCAAATGAGATTTAAAGTCGTTGAAAGTGTCGAATGCTTGTTCATCGTCGAGGTCTTGTTTGTCGGATCTAATGGCGGCTATTCTAGCTGTAAAACGACTTTTTTGTCATCTACCAACTTCGATCCCAAGATCTCATATGTAAGTAAACAATATCATTGTTCTTAGAGTGATCCATGTAAAAAACTTGGGGGTTAGCTAAGATTTTTATATTATTTCTACTCACAGACCCCACAAAAAATCCATTATTTCTAACCCCTTCGTTTGTCAAATTATTCACCAACTTAATAATATTAGATCTGAACAAACTCTGATTCCCAACAAAATCATTACCACTACACACAGTTCTATTAACAGTGAGAAAACTCTCATTAAAGAAATTATACTCATCATATCTCAAATAACACCCATAAAAATAAGTGTCCCACCACGGATCAATATTTGAAAAGGTAAGCACCTAAGGATTTGGGTCTTACAATGTGCAAAACAATGTGACCTCCTCTAAAACTACTTCAAAGCAACATGAAGATCTGTTCATAAATCAAGCTTCCAGCTCAAGGAAAAATGCAGACAGAGAAGATGTGTGGCAACAGATACAAAAGGAATTTTATGTTGTAGATACATACAACTGAAGAGTTTCTCTTATGTATAACGAAGAGGAAGATGCATAATTGGAGAGAGAGACAGGAGCAGAAAAGTTATAGCACTTGATGAAAATTAAAAAATGAAGGGATGGAGACAGAAGAAATAATGGGCTGCCACACGGTTTCATAGATAGATTAAATGGGAGGGGAGAGAAAAAAAGACTCCGACACGGTTTCATAGATGTATTAAATGGGAGGGCAGAGAACAAAAACTCAACATTTCAATGGATGCCTACATGGACATCCTTAGCATTGAGGAGATTAAATTTCTTGTATAGCATTTTATAATAGTATATAGATTGACTCGAATAGAAATTGTCCCTTACAAATGTCTCCCCTTGGCTATTTTGACACAAAGAGAAAACAAAAACCTATGGTATGTCAAGCTCACTATTGACTCAATCTGAACCCCAAAAGGAAAATGTAAAAAAACTTTACCAACATAAATTTGAGTAGCTTTTCTCTTGAAAACTTTGGTGCACCATTTCTAAACCTACACATTTAACACACCTTTCAATTGCAAAAATAATCTATAACAAATATAAATATCAACCCCAAAAATAAAAAGTATAAACACTTGACCAACACAAATTTCAAAAGCTTTGCTCTTGAAAAATTTATTGTATCATTGTTAAACCTGCCCACTTAACACACCTTTCAAATTAAAAGATAATATATAATAAATATAACTCCGCATATGAAAAACCCTCCCCCTTTGTCTAAACATTTCCTAACTAAGGTTAAGCTTTCTCCACCATAGTTAAGATGTCTCCACCTAAGCTAAATATTCTCTCCCTTTTTGTTCAGGAATAGACAAATATAAAGATGTATAATATGAAAACAAGTTCTAACCCTAAGTGTAACATTTGTAAACATATCGGGAAGCAAGTATATCATGTGAGGACGTGATATCAAACATACAATGATAAACAAACTCAAAAAGCACAATCACAAATAATCCAAACACTGAAAGAATGATACTAATGTAAACAATGAGACAATAGATATAAATATGATCATATATGATGCCAATGTGATACAACTATGAATAATATGACAAATATGGATCAGATGCAATGCACACACATAAAACAAACACCACACACGTGATCGCGTGCACACACACACAAACAAATATATATATATATATATAACGCATAATCATACGTAGGTATAAACATCACATAAGACACAACAAATAATCTTTCCACACTTTTATAGTATCAATGTGTCTAAACCAAAGGTGGTACAAAACGAAGGCACGTGAACTAGAAAATTAAAGAAATATGTCCTAAGGAGTTCTATTTGACTTTATTAATTTATCATTACTTCGATTGACCCTCAATTCATAAAAATATCAACACGTAATGGACAAGCATACACAATTCACATTACCCTAGAGAAAATCGATGATTCTCAAATCAATATCTTGAAATATTAAGCTTAATTAGGACTCATTTCGAAAGCCCATTGATCTTGAACCTAGTACCCTCAATATTAAGTATTTAATTTTTCTCATTTTTTAATGATACCAAATTTGAAGCATTAATTTTCAAACATTGATATTGATAATTCTTTTCTTTGCTTCTGCCTCTATTTTCTTTTAGTCTCTTGCCAATAGTGGCCTTCCGCGTAAAGGATAGTTTCTCCCTTCATTGGCCTTTCCCATTGCACACTCATATTTTTTTCAAATCAAAATAATCTTTCGGGCAATGATTCTTACTTTCACAAATCCCCCAATATATATATATATATATATATATATATATATATATATATATATATATATATGTATGACAAAATTGATAGGAGAACACCTCCCTTAGCTCATTCAACATACGTAGTTAAAATCTAATAGAGCTAGTGCAACTGTGTGCGAAGGCATGTGCAATTTGATTCCATTAAGCAAATGAATTTTGAACAACTCTATCTGAGCATGATAAAGAACAATCCAAAGCATTATAAAATATGCTCTAATGAACCATCCATGTGAAAAATAGAACGAATAGGATTCAAGTGCACCGATGAAAGTCTGCAAAATCAAAATACACGAAACAAACAATTGTTTTTTTCTTGAATTTTTAAATATTTTTCAAAACGACTTAAAAGATAAACAAAATCTTTTTTGTATTTTTCTCATTAAAACTCAACAAAAGAAAAATCAAAATACAAACGAAAAAAACATCATACAACTATCAATAATATATAACCTAAAGCATAAATTCTAGTGTATGAAAAGTATGTAGACACAAAATCCAATTTCCTAACCCAAATCTGTGAAAATTTAATGCCCTGAGTTTTGGGAACCATGCTGGCATGGGATCTAGACTTTCTAGTACCTCTTCTAATAAAGTGCCCTTAGGTGATATTTCCTACCACGATGAGAGCGTGAGTAAACACGAGGAATGTTACCTAAGGGTTGACCTTTTTAAACGTCCTTGGAAACAATTAAGATTCTTAAACACATAGTGTTGGCTTTAATAGCGAAAGCATATTGATTATCATAGCCAATATCAATGCGACTTGAGTCTTTTAATTCCTCTTCTAACTTTAAAACTCTAGATTTAAGAAAATATTTAGAATCTTCAAATGTTAGGGATACCTTCAAATTTTTTATTATATCTCGAAGGTTATCATGCTCCCCCTCAATATAAGTGAACTTATTCATTACAGTATTCTCACATGTCCATAAATTCTCTATCAATTTATCGTTATGTTTTATGACATGTTCTTTTACCCTCACCCTAGTCTTTTTAGGGTCCTCTAATTCACTATCTAAAATAAAGAATCTAGGCTCACTCACTTTTTTGGATACTTATGGATTTTAAAAATCACATTTTATGTCCTTGGGCTTTTCATGAAGAATGTCTCGTTAAGTTTGAATGTTTCGCGGAAAATCATTACACCTTTTAATAACGAATTATCTTTTTCAAGAAATTATACCCTTCAAGAACGTTTCAAATTAAACTTAGTTAAGCTATTATCATTATTACAAGGCTCATTAACCTCCTCTCTATTATTAAAATCATCCTCATCCCTCAAGACTTCGATTAATTTAACACTACGATAACCCATCAAGAGAAAACAAACAAAAAATCCTAAATAACTCAAAACTATGAATCTACATGATAACTTAGTGTACCCACTCTAACACCAATTTGAGGTTGATATTATGTGCTAAGGGTTATAATGATTGCCACAAACACACACCAATTTTTTTTTTTTGGAATTTATTAAGCTATTTCTAAACTATGAACCAATTAAACTACATGACGTGTAAACAATTATCCCAATTTTATCTTATTATAAACATGCATCTACGAGCTAAAAGCAAGAGTAAAATAAAGGAATCACAACACACTAATGTATGAGGAAATCCTACAACTGGAAAACCTCAGACAAGCCAACAACACAAATTCAGTATGATCTAGGAATTAAACAAAGACGACATATGATTTTCTCAAATGACTTGACTCCTTCAAGCGCTGATACTATCTTCATTCTTCAACCCTTCTTCACAATGACACATACTAATCCACCCATGAACTTCCACAATGTGTGACCCATACATGTATAGGTATTCACGAATCCTGGATCAACAAACCTTCATCACAACACGGAGTCCATCGCTTCAAATTGTAATAAAAATGAAATCCACCACATATAACAAACAATGGAATCAAGTGTCGAAAGTAAGCTCTCAGTAAAAAGAAAACGTCTTAGTACTAGATAAACGAAGTCTCAAAAATAAATATATTAATGATTCTTAGATCTCAAATAATAGGGGGTAAATAAGGTTTGGATGCCACAAGATACGTTCTTGAAAATTGTTTTTGCAAAGACCTCTTAATTAAAGTGAGTATTCTTGTTTGAATGAAATCATTCTCGTTGGAACGACTAACACAGACTCGTTTGAACAACATTTGAACATGCTTTAATCATATATCACTCCTTAAATATGAACATCTCGTTTGATATTCATTTTAATTCATTTGAACCATGCTTAAAACTCATTTGCATGACTTATGAAAGCCATTTGAATGACTTATGAAACAGTTTCAATGACATAAAAAACTAGTTCGAATGAATTTTTGAAAACAAAATATTTTCTTTTCAAAAAACTTTTTCAAAAATGGCCTCAAATAGTTTTAAAACAGCACAGCCAAAACTAAATCCAGGGATCAAACACAATACACATTCATACATCTTGATATCCCTATGATATGGAAGACGGAACTCGGTACGAAACATAACACGATGATGTAAATACTTTACTTCGCTAATATGATCTTCAATACGACGATGTAGACGCTTTACTTCCCTGATATGGTCTTCAATCATGCATCATTATCGTGAAGGATAAATAACCCTAACCTATGACTTAAATGGTTTGGTCAAAATGTAATTGTAGACCCCCCATCCTAGGACCCCGTTAAGCACCTCATTAGGTCCCTAACACTCATCCACTCGCTATAAACCACGAGTACTGATCTAGAAGACACCCGGTGCTCTTGGGATCCATTTTACTATGGTGAACTCTCTAACCTGAAAAAAAGATCAATAAAACCTCGAAGTACTCTAAATTCCCTTTCCAAAGCTCTGTACTATGCGCAAATTGGCATCACAATTCGCACAAACAATTCGTTTTATTCTGAGTATTGGTTTGGAGGCCATCGAGCACTCTCGAGCCTCGTTTAACTTTGGTAAACTCTTTGATCTATGTAAAGCTAAATTAAATCCCAAAGGTCTCTAAATTTCCTTTCCATCAGTCCACTCCGTGCATGAATTGGCCTCACGGTACGCATGAATGATCCATTTTACTTTAAAATCGGACACTTTCGGGACCTATTTGACCTCGGCTAACTCTCCAATCTGAGCGAAGATCAATGAAATACCAAAGGGGTCAAATTTCCTTTCCAACGATACAGTTCGCACGAAAAACTTGTTTTCCTCTGAAAACCATTATCAAGAGACCATCGGGTACTTTCAATCCCCATTTCACCTCGGTCAAATCCTGGACCTGGGAGTGTATCAATGAATTCTTGAAGGGATCTGAATTCCATTTCCAATGGTCCTACATGTGCATGATTAGAACTTATTGTTTTTATTTTATGCCTATTTTTCTAAAAAAGTCCATTCCGAACTGCCTATGGGATCCCCAAACCCCCTGCCTATGGGCATGATGAACTTTCCTTACCCAATAATCCTGGAATTGTGCCGATAGGCAATGAAATGTCGGTCCCGATCTCAACCCTAACCCTAAATGGAACTCTATAAAGATATCATGATCTCACTCCAAAGTATGTCCCTTTCAATAGTCAAAAAACACTCTCTCGAAATCAGAGCCTTATCTTTACCAAAAAAGTCCATTTTCTAACTTTCCCCCACCTCACTTTCTTACCAGACTTAGTCATCTACCTCACCCTGTAATATTACCTTCATACCACTTCAAAAATCAACCTACATACATTCTAAATTCATCAACAAAGATCCATTAGGAAGTCCACTCCTCTCCCACTTTCTATTTTATTCATTTTAGTGTTATTATTCATTTTATTCACATTTTGTGATATATTTTAGTTTTATTTTATTATATCACATTAAGTAATCTTTACTTTCTATTATTTGTATTGCACACAAATTATTTTCATGAAAACACAAAAGGAGGGTTTATTCATAAATTTAAAAAATAAGACTTCCATTTTCTCACACTTTCACACTTGAACACATTTTCCTTCAAAAGCACTCAAGAGGAGTCCTACATTTGGATATATGGGTTGAACCCCACCCTTATGCTTTTTTCGAACTATGTGAACTTTGATGTCCCTTGGGCTACGGAGGCATCTTAGTACAATCCCGAGATTTGAGTCTACCCTTTTCATTTTATGTCTTTTATATTTTATTATCTCTATTTTGTGCATCTTGAACTTCTGCATATTTTTCCTTCACCAGACATGCACATTCGCTCTTTCATAGTGATTCATGATTTGACGAACACCTACATCATATGTTTATTATTATTTTTGGGTACACTCCTACTAATGAGTCCGCTCTGCCCATCCCATGATGTGAGTCGAATAATTCTATTATCACGTTATTTTTATTATACATATGTATACACACATCACGGAGAAAAAAGAAGAAGATTAACATATCCCATGAGAGACTGAAAGGGAGGAATGGGTGCCTAACACCTTCCCATTCCATAACTTGGTCTCTGAACCCTTTATATCACTTGGTTTCGTATGCATCAGTATGACCTTGATGTCGTTCTATAGAGACAATGACATTATTTTTCTTGTTTTGACAAAATAGGTTGGAGACTTCATCTCTTCGTGTTATCCCCATTTGATGACAACCAATTTTATATCGGAGGCTGACCTCGAAGACTTCGACACGAGTGGCAAAAAAGGGACATCTATATCCATAAATCACCCACATGCTCATGGTAAAAAGGGAGACAGAGAGTAGGACCATTTTCCCTCCTCCCCTCGTCCCAACTTTAGGGTCGGGCCCGTGCCGGACGAATTCGACCCAGATGGGCACAGTGGCAACTTCGGTGGGGACATTTTAGAGGACTATACTCTATTTCCACATGGGTATTACTACTTTACTCCCATACTTTTTTACACGTGTACATTTACCTCCATTTGTATGTTCTCTTTACTCCTATGCTTACATCTTGTATATTTCATATCATGTTTATCTCTCCCATGCTCTTTTCTCTAGTTTATATCACTTTTTACTCACCTGTACATGTTCACCATGTTCCATCTTGCACTCATTTTTATATATTCCCCATGCTTTGCTAAATTCACACACTCTCACTTATATATAGACTCACCTTTACTTACACGCTCCAACACCACTTATGGATTATCCATGCTTCGCTTCAATAACACACACACTCTTATCTCACTTATCTCCTTGCTCACTCACACATCTCATACACCATTTGTAGATGATCCATGCTTAGTGTTACTAGTACACCCCTTCACATGTATATACTCACATGTTTTTTCACTAACCCTACTCTCATGTCACTCTGGAGATATCTCACTCACTTTTATATTCACATACTTCACACTTTATTACCATGCTTTGTATAATTCCCATGCTCCATGTATATAATTGATAGCTTTACTTTTATCTCATGCTATTGCATATTCTCCCTCATAGTGGTATTACTCCTTTTAGTTAATATACACCAAAGTCTCCATAAAATACTAATCAAGACTCATTCATTTTTCCACACTACATCAGCAGAGCATGATAATATTGATCAAAATTTTGTCCCATACCGGGGGGACACTTCGTTATCGGTGTTGGTCCTGTGGGGCAAGGCTAACCTAAGTAATATGATTATGACATTTCATTGGCCTCCTACCTTCGATGTATATCGAATGCTTCCCCCCACATTGTACGACTTGGACGAACTCACGATGGGAGGTATATAGAAGGGAACTCATTCACGTACATCTAGTATATCAAATTCTCTCTCACACGTATTTTCGCCATGAGGAATATCACAAGGAATTCATGTACACACAGGTATATCAAATGGATTGTCCACATGTACCGATGAATAATTTCCCTTATAGGCATGTGGTATATCATGGAAGTCATGCCAAAGGGGAACCCTTCCCCTAATCCACCAAATTTATAAACTCTTATAGGCGTATGCCTTACCGGTTACTATGAAAAACTCGATGGAAATTTCGGGTCGCTATACTTCTTAAATTTTCATTCTATTTCGCCCATATTTAAATCAGGACCCTATCCGTAAGCCTAGAAACAATTGACATTGTGTCTTACATCTTATACCTTATCTTTTCCCCAGGCTCGAGTCCCTTCTAGAATTTTCCTCGCATTTAGGCAAACATAATACAAGTGAAGCCTAATAATAATAGTCATGTTAAGGATTCACCTTTTCTTTTCCTCTTTTCAAAAACAAATATGCAAAAAAATATTTTCCCCCTTTTTCAAAATACCAAAAATACTCCTTTTTCTTCCAAAATAAACCAAAATCATTTTTCCCTCTCAGGTCGATTGCCTACCCAACTTTGGCCTTACACTCTGTTATCTTTGGTATTCCGTCTAACCACCTGAAAGCGCCACTACTTCCTCTCCTACTTCGATCGAATTTGATATCTACCTACGTAAGTTTTTCATGAAGAATGCAAGCCAATAACCGAATGTTCAGCCAGATTTGATGTCCATCCTAGCTTCTGAAATACCAAGACTAAAAAACTTGAATTTGACCCTTCAAGCACCCAGGACCTATAGTTAGGCGGGAGCCTTGTGCACTGGGTATGGCATTTAAAACAAATACCCGATATACCTACAATCTCACCAAAACCCCTCAAAGTTTACCCGTCATTTCTTTTAAACCCCACAAGCTTTGTTAATCAAGCTCTGTCGCTCCTTACACGAGCCTATATTATCATCCACACCATATCAGATGGGGAGGCATGGAACCACCTTCAGTACTAGATCCACTCTGAATTTTTGGTGTGAAACTTCCCGTAAAGATGACCAACAACTATGAGAGGTTCAGTGGCCTATTTATGGAAGCCTAGAAGTGGGATCGGGAATCAGACGAATGGGTGGTACCCATAGAAGAAATCAGCCTAGACGATGTCTTGCAGACCATGTCAAATATTTTTCTCGAGAAAGGATAAGTATGAAAGTTCCCTCAGATTCTTATGGCCTTAAAAGTCTAGGGACGTCTGGTCCCTTCACTTATACACTTCCGCGCGAGTGGGAAGACCTATTTGATGAAGCTATGGAGGTTTCCAAATGCATTAATTATTCCAGGCTGGAGGACATAATCGCCACCAGATGGGAGAGATGACTTCGACAGATCATATGTTGAACCAAACTGTGGAGAAGCCAGTTCAGTTAGCGACTTGTGTAGAATGATCTTTTTTAAAGAATTTTTAGGAGAAATTAACAAAGTGTCTATTCATCCCAAATTAGACCAAGCCACGAGGTTATCACTCTTGCCCTCCTCTAATAATCACGTGATCCTATCTGGGCGATATTACAAAGATCTAATTCCCCAAGAAATCAAAGAAAATAAAGGAAAAGGTAGTTGCCAAAGATCTCCCAATGCAAGAGATGACCATTGAAGAAAATAAAGTTCTTAACCAGCTTAAGAAAACCCAAGCCAACATTACTCTATGAGACCCTTCTTGTCCTCGCAGCCACACCGAAATTCTTTGCTAAATATCCTCTTAGGACCCGCAGTTTCTCCCTATACCACTCCATAAGAAGCCTTAAATATGGTTGGATGATTAACCTCTACCAGACTCTTCTCTTTCTCAGAACAAGAAATATTGAGAACACAACCCTCATGGAAACGTCAATATAATCTAGATGTAAAAGAATAAACAATTCATGCCCAGAATGGGTCTAGGAAAACACCAGCAACGGATCCTTGATCCAATAGTCCTAAAGGAAGCCTTTCAGCCATACGACATGGGATACCAACCTTCACCATCCGAACTCAAAGCACTCTGGCGACCCCATCAGGAAAGAAGCATGTAAGATGAAAAGACCATTTTTGAAGACTCTCTGAATGGAAGGTTTATTAAAGATGGTGAAGACTTACCCTTTTGCAGATTCTTTGAACCATGGTATAACCCCACTAAGAAAAACATTAAGCTAGGAATATATATCTTCTTCTAAGATGACAACACATGGGCGACGGATAGAAGCACGAGGTAAAGTCCCTGACTGACGAGACCATGGAAAACACTACAAACTCTGAGGTTAGGGACACCAAGGAGTCATTCAACCTACAAAAACTTGGGTTGAGTCTCTACATGATTCACTAAGAATTTTTTCCATCAGTTCCATCCGCGAAGATTACAACTGCTAGAGCATCTCTTCTTAACTGGCATGCCATTTCGATCTAGCCTGTTCAAGCCCAGCTAAACCCTACTATTCACCTCATTCAAGAAACCCCTGCACTTGTCATTATTTCTACTATTTTTTATATCAATGTAAAAAAATCTTCTGTTGATAAGGTTCTTAATGTTATATTCCTTGAGAATGAGATAATTAAAGATTTTGAGTGTCTTGTTGTGCCTTACATTACTTGTCTTGATTCTAAACTCTTCATGATGATGCTTTTGTAAGTGAAAAATTCTTAATTCGTCTCAATAAAGAAAATAATAAACAAACATAACTGCATTCAAACTAATGATGATGAGACTATTGTTATTAATCACGATTCTAATATCCACATGTGCAAGATTAGGATAGGGTCCACCCTTAATGATCATGAGCGAACACAATTCAAAGATCTTTTGAAAGAGTTCATAGATGTATTTTCGTGGTCCTACGACCACATGCATGACATTGAGCTAGAGATAGCTCATAATGAGATCCCCACATTCCCAAAAAGAAAACCTATCAGAAGAAATTATGGAAGTTCCAAACCGAATCGTTCATCATGGTCAAATAAGAGGTAGTCAAAAAGTTCAATGTGGGTTTTATTCGCGTAGTCAAATACCTTACATGGCTTAAAAATATCATCCCCGCGCTGAAATCGGGAGGGAAAGTCTGCATTTGAATCGACTATCGGGGTCTGAATAAAGCATCCTTAAAGGATGATGACCCTTTGACCAATATCAACATGATCGAGGACAATAGTGACATCCATGCCCTCATGTCATTTGTCGATGAATTTTTCAAGTACAACTAAATTAAAATACACCGTGACCAATACGAAAAAATTGCCTTCATCACCCCATAGGGAACCTTCTACTACACTGTCATGTTGTTTGAGTTCAAAAATGTAGGGGATACCTACCAATGGGTCGCTACAATCATACTATATGATCTCATCCACACAGAAGTCAAGGTATATGTTGATGACATGATCATCAAGTCCAGGACTCGATAAGGTCAAATCCTCGCCCTAAGAAATTCTTTAAGCAACTTTAACGTGCTCAAACAACAGAAGTGTCTCTTCGGCTTCACTTAAGGGAAACTCCTTGGATTCATGGTCAGTGAGGGAGGAATTAAAGCATACTCTGCCAAAGTGAAAGTCATAATCGAGATAACACCACCTCAGATGATGAAAGAAGTATGAGGTATCCTTGGTAAGCTACAATACATCAATCATATCATGAGCCAACTGACCTCTGTCTGCGATCTTATTTTCAAACTTCTCTAGATGGACTCATCCAAAGTTTTGAATGGGGCGTACCAAGAAGCCTTTGATTATGCCTCTACATCCAGGTATTCGCCTCTTCCTTTACTTGATTGTCACCGATACCACATCAAGGGATTTAATGTCCCAATATATCGAAGAATCTTGCAACAAAATAGACATCTACTATGCTAGTCTAAAGCTAGCAAGGTACAAAGTTAACTACACCATCTTGGAGAAATCATGTGTCGCCTTGGTTTGGATCACGCAAAAAATATGGCACTACATTCTTGCATTTCCCATCCCATATGTATCCTGAATGGACCCTATAAAATACCTACTAGAGAAACTCGCTCTATAAATATGAATGTCCCGCTAGATGATGTTGCTAGAGAAGTTCAACATTTTGTACGTCACAAAAAAATCCATAAAGGGGAGGGCCAATTTCGACTACCTTGTCAATCATCCCGTGGAAGGATCCGAGGTTTGGGTCTCTGGATTTCTAGATGAACACATCCTCTACACCTCTCAAAAGGACCTCATGTGGAAAATTTTCTTCAACGGAGATGCTAATAAGAAAGGATATGGCATTGGGATACTCCTGATCTCTCCCGATGACTCTCACAGTCCCATTTCCATCAATCTAGACTTTCCTTACACCAATAATATGACATAGTACGAGGCATATATCATAGGGATCAATATATCTATTAAGAAAGGAATCAAGCACCTGGGCTTTTATGGAGACTCTACACTTATTGTCTAAAAAATCCTCAGAAAATGGAAAATTATAGACGAGAAGATCCTAGACTTCCATGCCCACCTGGAAGAGGTTGCCTACCAATTCAAAAATGTCCCCATCTGTTACTTTCCTCACTCAAAGAATATCATAGTTGATACAGTAACGAATCTAGCCTCGATGGTCAAGTTGCCTAAGGGAATAATAATGGCCCCTTTCCTAGTTTAAAAATAAGTTGCGCATACACAATGTTACTCTATCGAGCATACCACTGAAGAAGATTATGAAATGGAAGGATTATAGTTCTATGATATTTGGCGCCTTCTTAGACATGGTAGGTATCCCTAAAATGCACATATGAAAGACCGTTCGTCATCATTTGCGACAAAGAAATTTTTCAACAAAAACTTCGATAGAACCCATTTACATTTCATGGCAGGGGCGGAGGTTAAGGGAATGATACAAAAAATTAAGAATATGGAATGCGGGCCCCCTATGAATGGTCACATGCTATCCAAGAAAATAATCCATCAAGGTTACTATTGGACCACCAGGATCCAAGACTCCACTACTTATGTTTAAAGATGCCTTAAATTCTAATAGTTTGACAACCTCAAACACTTACCACCCCGAGAGTTGTACAAGAAGACCTATCCCTGGTATTTCTTTACCTAGGTCATGGACATCAAGGGAAGGTCACCCCTAAATCTTCAATGGGGCACAAATTTTTCCTGGTCTCCATTGACTACTTCACAAAATGGGTCGAAGCTGAGTCATACGCAGTACTGAATGTGAAGAAAGTGGCCAAGTTTATCAAAAAGAATATTATATGCCACTACGGAGTTCCCCATGAGTTAGTATCATACAATGGACTCCACTTAGAGGTTGAGGTCATAGAATTAGTCGATGAGTGTGTAATCCAGAGACACGAGTCTTCTCCCTCCTATCCCCAAACCAATGATGTTATCGAAACTGCTAGTAAGAGCTTCAAAACCATCATAAGCAAGATGACTGAAAGCTACAAATATTGGGTTGACCATATCCCATATGCCCTCTGGGGCTACCACACCTCTATCAGGACACCCAGTGGGGCTACACCTTATTCTCAAGTATATGGCATGGAGGAGATTCTCCCCCTTTAGATAGAAGTTCCTTCTCTATGTATCATGATCAAAAGCAAAGTTAGTGAGGAAGCCAGGTATTAGAGTCCCTACGAAGAAGTCACACTCCTAGATGTAAAGAGAATCAAACATCTATACATCATAAAAGGGTATCATCACTAGATCACACGATCATTAAATAGTAAATTCAAGGACCGCGGTGTCCAAAGAGACCTTGCCCTCAAAGAAATTGTTGAACCCGTCTGGGACACTAGAGGAAAGTTCAAACCTAATTGGAGTGTTCCCTACATTGTGAAGAAAATCATGTCAGGTGGCATCGTTACGCTCATACATCTTCATGGATAATAAATTACACGTTCAAGAAGTTCTACCCTTAATCTGAACTCTCAGTGTGCTATGACTCTTCTTATCCACCTTCTATTATATGTATATAAAAAAACTCATAATTTCCCTCTTCAAAAAACTACATGGTACCTGATCCTCTCAGAACACCATTTTCAAATGAATCTCATAAATTTTCAAAACCCACAGAGATACGTACATAACCTATAAAACTCACATGGGCGTGATCCTTTCTCTTTCACAAAATGTTATTATTTTCTCCCCCCATGAATGACGGTTTATCTCATTATTTAAACAAGCAAAAGGATTATGTATGCCTTAGAAATTGGTACAAATAGTTCAAATACAAAATTCATCAAAAGACACAATAAAATATGTCAAAATTACTGTTATTTCAATCAAGGAATATGGTTGATACACGAAATATCAACATTGGTTGTCAAACCAGTCCCCTTCTAACTTTCACTATAACCAACCAGTCCCTACCAAAAACAAGCTTCACCCAAAAAAACTGCCAAAAAGATACCAAAACACCTACCCAAACACAAATTCCCCACAAAACATAAAATCACCATCTTCACAAAACCTCATTCTCATCTACTAGATGGGCCCGCCTCATCATCGTTACCTACTCCCTGAGGCCCCTAAGTGTCCTATTCCTAATTTTGGCTCGGGATGCGCTTCATATGATTGTATGCCTTGATCAGCTTTAACGAAACCATAACACCTTCTTCCATGGTATCAAAAGTGACAAGATATCTTTTTCCAGTCTCCTCCACCAAAATCTTTTCTATAATTCATTTCCATAACCATTTAAAATGATCCCTTGATACAAACCAAGATCCTCCAATGGATTATGACGGACGGGTAGACGGTCAATGATGCTTCCATAGAGTCCCTATTATCATTCTTAAGGACTCAATCAAGTCCTCCACTAGAAAATAAATTGACAATATGGGGTGGCACAATCTTCTCATCCTACTTGGTGCAAAAGCATCCAAGGAAAGTAGAAAGAAGTCTGGAAAAGACCAACTAATCGCACATATCGGTAGTCCCTTAACTTCAAAATGGGTTGTAAGTCCCCCCACTGTGGCACAAACCATCGAATGAATCAACCCCCTACTCTACAATAGCAGTTAACCCAGTTCTCTATCGAAGGTCCAAAATTGAATAAGGTCCTAGCAAAGAAATTAGGAATGCCCGACAGAGGGTACTCAGGACGGTCTCCCAGTGGTAGTTTCTAAGAAAGCCACATGAATAGCATGACATGGATCTCCCATAGAAAGTGATCCCGAACTTCCTTTCGGGCATCCAGGACATTTAAAGTCTTTAATAACACCACTATCACATTACTACAGTGGTAGGATAACCACGCCACTATCATGGCTAGCCGAGGATCAATCGTCATATCACCTATCACCAATAAAAGATTAGCAGTTAGACCCAGGGCTGTAATTTCGACAAAGCCATTGTTAGAAAAATACCTCCGGCGCACCGAGTTCATAACTGTCAGGAGGATCATATTTTCTCCATAAACCATTGGCCAGATAGCTGAGGGATATGAAGCAACTCCACCAAAGAAACTTGAGTAGAATGGGATAAATCCATCCTAGCTACCCTTACACTAGGGTTGACACCCAGCATTGCAGAGAACTCTTCATAGGTAGGTCATACCTTATCTAAGATTAATAGAAAAACATGATCTTCAGTGTACTAGAACTATATTGCTGCTTCTAAAAGATTTTGGTCTATAGCACGATTATGCCATAAAGACCTGGAGAAAGTTAAAGGCTTTGTAGTCAACATTGTAGAGGCACATTTCCTCTAGACCCTTGAGATAGTAAAAAAATTCCTCAGACACCGAAAGAGCCATTTGCAAAGAAGAAAAAATCTAAAGAAGAGAGAAAATGGAAGATGGTGAAGAAAACACCTCCAAATCCCCTTCTATACTAAAAAAATCCAACAAGAAAGTGCAATCAAAACTAATGGAGTGATTTGGACTTGATCTTTATGTCCATAGGCAGACTAAGGTGTATGTTGATTGACAACCCCCCATTTTAGGAAATTCCTTATTTCCTCTTTTACCCAATATCAATTTCCAAAATAAAAAATTTCTTTGAAAAAGGTCAAATCCTCGGCACTAAACTAAAATGCATGGAATTTTCTCTCTCTCCCTCTCTACCGTTTTCACCCTAGGTTGCCTCCCTCTCACGTAAACCTTCTTCCCTGGGTTTTACATGGCTATCCATGAAGAATCAAACGTTTCTCCTACCCCAAAACCCCCTAATCCCCCTTCAATATGGGAAACATTTATTTTCTAAAGAATCAATATATTCTACTACCTATCCATATATTTTCTAAAGAATCAATATATTCTTAGGATCAGATGCTGGGGAAACATTTGAATATGGATGCATCAACATCAACTATCAATCTTCCAAGCATAGCAAGTGATATACCAACTAATCCTCGTCCATAAAGTGGACCCACTCGAACAAGGACGGCCAATACCAAAGCATCCAACATAGACAATTATGACTCGGCTTCAGAATCTACACTAAGGTCCTTGTCCTCGACCTCCTGATAAGAGGACTCGTCCTCATCTCAGGACATATTCCATAATATAATAAATAACAGTCTTATTGCTAAGGCATCCTCGACCTCTTCCATCCCTTGTAAGATGAGGGATGGCCAAAGACATTCAACACGATAGACATTATATCATCAGACGGTTGTATTGTACAACTCGGCCTCGACCTTTCCCAGTGGCTAACACTTGACAACTGGTAGGGCACGCGGAAAGGTGCGCATGGGTTGCAAATCCCGCATTCACAAAATTATTACAATCAGATCTCCCTCACACGTGAGGGAATATTTCTCAATTATGACTTGTATGCACTAATGGTGGGTGAATGTAATATATTGGTTATTTCATGTTGTACAACCATATTACATGCTTAGCGTGAACACTACACCACCCTAGAATTATAAATACACGCCTTTTTCTACCTTGAGAAGGACCTTTAACTCGAAACCCTACTGAAACCCTGCTAAAATTACAATATATAGAGAGAAAGCTTTAGTGTTATGTATCCAAAGTCCATTAGAGAGCTTTCTTAGTGGAATTTAATCACACACACAAAGTGGAGTAGGCCTAGATAGGCTGAACCACTTATATTCTATCTTATCGCCCTCTTTGCTTCACATCCTTCTACATTTACATATAATTTTATAGTCAATTATTAACTGGATTTAGCTCATATATTTACATTGACTTTGTGACAACATTTCTGTAATCATCAATCTTGTGCCATTTGTGGGAGGCAAAATCATCACCGTCTTCCTCTCATTTGTAGCTACTTCATATCGAATTTTTTGGTGGCGGTTCAACCTCACACTTTGTTGAGCCTGAACCAGCATTGAAAGAGTTATGGTTTGAGTTCAAGATTTTCTTACATTTCATCCAGCTCACTCCCAGTATATCTCTTCATCTTTCTGGTCACCAGGAACCAATGGAATCAAACTTTCCACCAAGAGGAGGTCCTAGTTCTAGTCAAGCACCACCACAATCTGAGATGACGGACATTGACACAACGTTGCATTTATTAACAACCAGTCAGGTGAAGATGCATGAGAAGTTATCCGCCTTTAGTTAGAATGTCACACCCATGCTCACTATCATAACGATTAAGATGATAACTCTGGCCTCGAGGGAAGGTGCACATCATATGATAGGGGACCACCCCCAGCCCCGCAGAATGATGCGTCGCTGCAACAATGACGGAGAGAAATTGTTCACCCTAGGCATCTATGCCTCGAAAAAAAGGGTAAAAAATGTGAAGATAATGAGTATGCTGAAGACGAGGGCGAGTGTTGGAAACCATATGAAATTTTAGGTAATACTGTGTGTCCTATCCAATCAAGCAGAGGAAACACTACAAGGTCAAGTCGAGAGGAACGAGTTCGTCCATCAGCATTTGATATGCTCAGTAAGGGGTATACATTTGATAGACTTGGCCCTGTAGGTGAACTCCAAGATCAATTATCCAAGTCTCGTAGCAAGACAGGATCCAAAACAAATGGAGGGTGTGATGACAGACAGCCTTATTATGGTCTAGATGAGGAGCAACGCATAGATAACAACCGTAAGAGGATGGAAGGACGAGAACCCGTCAAATGCCAAACCAAGAGAAAGGAGGCTAACAAGAATGCTGCTCAGTACAAGGGATATAATTCCATAGTTTTCTCTATCGATAAATTTTGGAATAGGTTTATTAAGATATTACAAGATAAAATCGAAGACTTATTGAAGATCCGAGACCCTCTGCAGACAGGTTATAATAAGGGGTCACTATTTGTTATTGGGATTGTGAATTGTCCTACCATGGCTAAGTTCAAGTCGTCAGTGGTGACACCGAGGTATAATGGGAGTTCAAATCTTATTCATAATGTTGATATGTATCAATCCTTTGTAGAAATATTCTCAGAGATAAGGTATAGGGCATTCTAAAGTAATTTGATCGGTGTTGCGCATCTCTAGTATAATTATCTCTCGAGAATTTATAAAGATAACTTTAAGTTGTTTGTAGATATGTTTATACATAAATTCTATTTTGGGGTCAAGTCGAGAAAGGAGACCACTCACTTGCAATATGTGAAGCAATCTAAGAACAAGTGTTTGCGGGACTGTATATCCCGCTTGGACAAGGAAAAATTGGAGGTCGAATACTACGATGAGAGTATAGCCATGACCACATTGATGCTCTACAAAAAGGAAAACTTTTGTGAAAATTGGTCGTGGACCCTCCTAAGTCCATGGAAGAACTCCTAGATACGATCGAGAGAGTTATGAATGTTAATGAGGCCATTGCATCCAAATATGAGGACAAGATGGGATCTAGTGGGAGCAAATCCCAGAAGTATAAGGGCAAAGGAGATAAGAAGAGGTCGGCAGACGACACGTTCATGGACTAAACGTCGTTGACAGCTAGCCCTAAAATGATATTGAATGAGATTTAAAATAATAATTTCTTGAGATCGTAAGAAAAGCTCAAAGCTCCTCTGCATAAGAGGGACAAGAGTAAATGGTGTGAATTTCACCAAGATAATGGCCATAAAACAGACAGATGTTCTTCTCTGAGTGAAGAGATTAAAAAATGTTAAAGCATGGAAAGTTGAGGAAATATATAGATAAAGGTAGCTCGAAAGGTGGCTGAGATGACACCCGAAAGATGACCACAACTTATAATATAAACACCCTTAACCCTATAGATGAGGCAAAGCTAAAAAGGGGGGAAAGCCCCGAGGAGATAGAATACATCGTCCTCAATAAGGACGAGTCAAAGAAAACCGTCCAAGTCAATAAGACCCTAAAGAAATAAATTAAAAAATAGTTGATTAAATTTTTGAGGAAAAGATAGAGAATTTCTTCTTAGATCCATAAGGACATGCCTAGAATTGATCCTAATGTCCTATGTCACAAATTGAACGTGTTCAAGGGGAAAAGACAGTCAAATAAAGATGAAGAGTGTACTCGAGAGAGAAGTACAAAGTTATTAGAGATTAGGTGAAGAAGTTGGAGAAAGCTAACTTTTTTAGGAAGTTATCTACAGAGTGGTTAGCAAATGATGTCCTCGTTCCAAAGGCCAATGACAAATGGAGATTGTGTGTTGATTTCACAGGATCCAATAAGGCATGCCCTAAAGATAGATTTCCTCTTACTATAACAAACCAGATGGTTGATGCCACGACCAACCATAAATTAATGAGTTTATGATGCCGAGAAGACCAAATTCATTACGAATAAAGGCACATACAACTACAAGGTAATTCCCTTCTGCCTCAAGACCACTGGGGCTGCATACTAGAGAATAGTAAACAAAATTTTCAATATCAGATAGCTAATACCATGGAGGTTTACATTGATTATATGCTTACAAAGACCCTTGAGGATTAGACTCATGTGGGCGATTTGGAGCGCAATTTCAATACGATGGATACTATCAGATGAAGTTGAATCCTTCAAAGTGTGTCTTTGGTGCAGGTAAGTTTTGGGTTTTTTTGTCAATCAGTGGGGGATAGAAGCTAACCTAAAAATAATCAAAGCCTTTGTGGAGATAAAGACTCCTACGACGATAAAGGAAGTCCAAAGGTTGATTGAACGACTGGAAACACTAAACATGATCATATCTAGAGCTACTGACAAGTGTCTCCCCTTCTTCAAGGTGTAGAGCAAAGCCTTTTAATGGAATTAAACGTTTGATAAGGACTTTTAGGAATTTAAGACATATCTCGGCTCCCCATTTCTATTATCACGACCTGTTTGTGGGGAAAACTTGTATCTGTACCTGGTCGTGTCAGAGCTTGACATCAATGCAATAATTATGAGGGATGATTAGGGTGTCCAGAAGTCTATATATTTCAACAACAAGGCTCTTCAAGGGCTCGAGAAGAGATATCCAAAAATTGGATAAATTAGCTTATGATCTCATTCATGCATCCAAGAATATGAAGTCTTGCTTCCAATACCATACCAAGGTTTTCAAAACAGACTCTCCTCTTAGGAAGGTCACCGATAAACTTGAGAAATTGGGTAGGCTGATGGCCTGGTCTATAGAGTTGGGAGAATTATACATAGTCTACCAGCCGAGAACGGTCATCAAAGGCCGGGACTTAGATAATTATATAACTGAGTTCCCATGGGATGAGGCCGATGCAGAAGAGATTGTCAATCCATCTTGTGAGCCAGAAAGAAGAACATACCTCCCCCGACTGAGTCGAGACAAGTACGACCAAAAGAGTAGTGGACAAGAATGGATTGTTAGAAGAGGGAAACTTTTCTTAAAAAGGTACTATGTGGAGCCTCTTTGTTGATGGTTCAAACTGTGAAGTAGGGAATAGAGCTGGTTTGATAGTGTCGACTATAGATAAACCCGATATAGAATATGCTTTGAGATTCAAGTTCAAGTCTTTCGATAATGAATCTGAGTATGAGGCCCTCCTTGCCGATCTCCAACTCACCAAAGATCTTAATGTAAGTCAATTATTAGTTCATAGTGATTACAAATTGGTAGTAAACCAAATCCTAAGAGTATATGAGGCTAAAGATGAAAGGGTGGCCAAGTATCTATCCAGGGTAAAAATAATGCTGAAGTATTTCATTGAGATAAAGATTAAAAGGATACATAGGTTGGACAACGGCTATGTCGGTGTTGTAGCTAATTTAGTGTCAGTAACAAAAACTGAGATAAGAAGGCCGGTGCCTATAGAGATTCTACATCGTCCGACCATTGAAGAAGAAGACAACATAGTTGAGTTCTATTTTAGACTTGAGGTAGGAGAATCTTTGATAGATCCTCTCATTAGATATATAAAATATGGTGAATTACTGAACACAAAGATGGAAAGAAGGAAGTTTAGATACCAAGCAACTAAATTCTTAGTCATTGGCAATGTTTTGTAAAAGAATGGATTCCTCCTCCATCTACCCCAATGTGTCCATCCGATAAAGGTGTAATACATTTTGAAGGTTATAAATGAAGGTTCCTACTCCAGTCATGTAGGAGGAATATCTTTGGCAAAAGGGTGGTCACCCAGGAGTATTAGTGGCCGACCTTGGTTAGGGATGCGGGCAGTTATGTCAAGAGATGTGACAAGTGTTAGAGGTTTTCCAGTATCCCTCATTATCCTCACCATCCTCCATCTTCTATTACCTCACCCTGGCCATTTGCTGTTTGGAGAATCGATTTGGTAGGATCCTTGCCAAGGGCAACGGGAAATTACAGATACCTCATAGTGGCGATTTACAACTTCATAAAATGGGTTGAAGATGTGTCCTTGATAACCATAACTGAAATAAAGGCCTTCAAGTTGATTTGGGTGAACATAGTTTGTAGATATGTTATGCCTCATATCCTCACTCAGGTAATGGAAAGAAGTTAAAAAATGATTCATTGGAAGCCTACTGAAAAAGGGTCGGCATCGGGAAGTTTTTCTCAGCTCCAGGGAGACCCCGGGAAAATGGTTAAATAGAGGTAACCAACAGAACCATATAGTATGGGATTAAGAAAAAGTTAGAAGACACTAAGGGTCCTTGGACCGATGAAGTGCATCATGTCCTATGGGATTACAGGACGACATAAAGACTCTGACAGGACAAACCCCTTTCATGCTCGCCTACATCTCAGAGGTAGTGATGACTAAAGAGACTGGTCTCCCAAGCTATAGGGTTCAGACCTATGACTTAGAAGGAAATGACAAAGAGGGGAGGTTAGATATAAAACTCACTAAAGAGAGGAAAGAAGATGCAAAAATTAGGCAAGCTACCTATAAGGAAAGAACTGCCAAGTTCTATAATAAAAGAGTGAAAGCCCGATCATTAACTATAGGATACTTGGTTTTGAAGAAAATTTGGTAGAAGCTGAAAAAACTCCATCCTAATTGGCATGGTCTCTACGCGGTAACAAAAGAGGTAGTTCCTGGAATATATCGGCTCTGGAATTTAAAGGGAGAGCCATTCTCTGATCCTTAGAATGTCGATCATCTAAGGAAGTATTATCAGTAGGACTTTGTATAAGTTTCTTCTATCATTGTATCATTGCACAAGAAGACAAGTTATGAACGAAGAACTACAAGTGTTCTCTCCTATTCTTGTTGTATGAGTAATTCAAATTGCATGTTTCAGTTCATCCTAAGCAATTGAACATCACTTTGTGGTGAAGTATCATTACCTCGGTCTCTATGACATGCCAATCTGGACGAGGATAAAGTCATCCATGGATTCTCAATAACATACAGAGGGGGGAACAATGTCTTAACATTATTAATTTGGTGAAAAACTCTCTCAACCGAGATGGCAGTGTATAATGAGGTAGCTCTCATCCATACACTCTCAAAATGGTGAGAGGGGACTTTTGATATAACACCGTAATTTGGTGAATTCAAATTCAAAAATCATTCTATTATGGTTTATCTAAACATCATTAATTTGGTGAAAAAATCTCGGCACCGAGATGACTATGTAGGATGAGGTATCTCTGATCCATACTCTCTCAAAATGACAAAAGGGAACTTTTTATATAACACCATATTTTGGTGAATTCAAATTCAAAAATAATTTTGTTTATCTTAACATCAATAATTTGGTTAAAAATACTCTCAACCAAGGCGATAATGTAGGCCGAGGTAGATCTCGTCCATACACTCTCAAAACAATTAGAGGGCTTCTGATATAATACCATAATTTGGTGAAGTGATGAAAAAATATTAGCTTGATTTTATTAATCTCGTCTAAGGAAGGATGAGGTTGTGGAAATACATCAGGAAAAATGAAAAATAAGATCAAGTATGAATCAACAATTCAACTCCTTATTTCATTCTGGAAAAAATGATGTTCAAATACAAATCATCAAAAAGAGATTAATTATTCAGAATAAAAAATTAGTTACATGGTAAAAAAGGGTATCGGCCACAAATAGCCACCCTAGACAGTTGGCCGCATATTGTCATTCACTTCACCATCAGCACCTGTTTTTGTCGGGCCGGCCTCTGTAATAGTTTAAGCATTGGGATTAGCAACTTAAACCTCAGCTCTATCATCAACCATTAGTTCTTCTCCCTCGACCGAGGGTAGGGACTCAACGTATTCCAGAGCCGACTCCATGAAAGTATCTTCCATGTTAGGAAATTCTAGCTCAGTGCTGACAAACAAGACAACTTAAGAAAATTTGGTGACCACCTACTAACAATCCTTCTTAAGTCCCCTTTTAAAGTAGTCCATGCCGAAGTCGGGGAACTCACCTAATGCCTTATAATCTTCAATGGACTCGTCCTTGTCTTTTGAACAGCCTCAACTGATAACGCCTCATCCTTTGATTTTTGGATGGATGCAGCAAGGACTTTGGCATGACTGGAAACTTTAGTTTTCAGAGTGGTCATCTCGCTATCTTTCTTCTTCATATCCTTGGAGTTATTAGATTTGATCTTGTGAAGAGTCCTCTTGTATTCCTCTATGTTCTCGCGATGCCCTCTTCTTTAGGTAGACCAAATCTTTCATGGCCTTCTCACCCTCTTGGAACTTTAACAACCAATACCCAAACGAATTTGGATTGGGTGTGAAGAAAATGGATTTTGGCAAGAAATCAATTATGAAAACATAATTGATTATTGTCTGAAATGATTTGCATTATCCCACAATGAAAATAAATGTATTTTCAACTTTCAAATGAACAAGAACTCCAAGTCATAAGTAAAAGTCACAAACAGTGCAGCTCCAAAGCAAGCAGTGGTCATAAAGTCTGTGAAAGCGCTCATGTTGTGTGATATCGATTTAACAAGATTCGTAAATTTCTTATTTTTAAATTATTAAATTGCAGTCGGTCTTTTAACCGATTTTAATTGAACTCTAAAACATGCATCTATGTGGATTTAATAAATCATGCAAATCCAACAAACATAAATCGAGATTCAGGAAAAAACACCTTTTGGGTAAAATCTTTATTTCACCATGACCAGTAAATTGCAATTAACATATACACAATGAAATCCGAAAAGAATCTTACGCAACCTAGATCAGCAATGGATTGATTGTTGTTGTCTTCAACAAGGAACACCCGCAATGACTCCTAATGACCGCAGTCTTCATCAGCCGTAGAGAAATCTTCCCTACAAAGAGAAACTCCAGCAAAATTGTATCTTGAGTTCCAAAATGATTCACTAAAGCTATTGCGAAGATCGGTGAATCAAAACAAAGTTAAAACACCTCAAAAGGTGAGACGACAAAAATTTTGCAAAAGTAGTTTTCGTAGAATAAAACACCCAGGACTTTTGAAGAAAAACGGACTAAAAACTAACTATTTATAAAAATCCTGATTCGGTGACTTCGCTCAAACGAGAACAACATGTCTCTCTAATGAAATATGATGTCCCTTAAAGGGACTTCACGCGACCTATCAAACGATGTAATAAAAACTAAAATAGTACGATGTCGCTTAATGAAATGCTTCATGCGATAATTCACGCGACATGTAATGTCGCTTGAATACTTTCTTCGCGCGACAACATGATGTCATTTGAACGACATAAAGATGTCATTTGAACGATCCAAATCAAACATTCCTTTTTATAAAAACTCCACCTCAGGACTTAGAAAAAAAATATTTTGATGAAAAATGACGCCTAAGATGTTTAAAAACATTTTTAAAAAAATTATCCCAACACATAAAATGTAACATTAAGTGACTTAACCACAACCTTACCAAAATCTACCTCGTAGAGGCTCGATTGTTGAAGAATGTTGATATTTGGATCAGTGTTGATGCATAATTAGGCTTGAACTTTTATTCGACAGTTGTAGTGGTATACGACATACTCTAATGTAAATGGACTATGTAAAATATGTCCTTAAGAATTTCCCCTTATGTCTATACTGGTACAAGCTAAAACCATTAAAATTATAAAATTAGAATTCCTATAAAAATCTAATACCATACCATGAACCCAAAAATGAAAAGGTCGTAAAAATGCAAGTCTTAAAACTTTTCTTCAAAAATCTTCAACTCTGTTTTCTTTTCTTTGTCATCATCAAGGTGTGCGACATGATCATCAAAGTTTGTACCTACACACGAGATAAAAAATAAATACCTTCGTGGCTTCTCGAGTTTGAAATGCGATAAACATAAATCAGAGAAAATATCAATATCAAACATCCCCCATAATTAAAACTCCCCCATTAAATAATAATTC
This sequence comes from Sambucus nigra, assembly GCA_949130495.1. NCBI lineage: Eukaryota > Viridiplantae > Streptophyta > Magnoliopsida > Dipsacales > Adoxaceae > Sambucus > Sambucus nigra. The sequence goes on from OX422209.1 coordinate 577,172,691, forward strand.
ATTCTCCCCCTTTTTATTTGTTCGAAATAGACAAGGAATACTAAACAAAATAAACATGGAGTGTCATGAAAAGCAATGAAAATCAACTACGATCATTAAGGATAAACTCAAAAGTATTCACAAACTATTTTTGATTTATCAATTTTTTTCAAACAAAATTGCAAAAATAATTTACAAAAATCACACACCATGAATTTACAGTAAGGTAACCAAATCGGGGAAAATGAAATGAATGGATGTGAACAAATTCAATAGAAAAATCAATGCAATCAAACATAACATATGTGAATGAAGTCAAAATCGTCCTTAGGTGTCAAAAGTGTTGACTTCAAATGATATCGACTCAATCTATCAATATATCAAAGTCTAAAACGATTTCCATACCAATAACATGTAAAACTATGTAATGCTTTTTTCAAGACTTTGTCAGGACGTGCAAACCCAGTGATTAAATTCCAACCAATCTCCCTCATAAATAATAAATATTTTATTTTTCAAATGAGGTGATCTAAAACCTAATGGCCCATTTTTGGCACATTTTTTTATTGCCTTTCAATTTTTTCGGGCTCTTTTCAACCTCTTTAGACCTTGGCTACCTTTTACGATGCCACACTTTTTAAGTCCGATTTAAACGGTGGCTTAATCGCAAAAGATATATGAGTACCTTTCGTATCCCTTCCCCATTTTTCACACACACACGCACACACACACACACACACACACACACATATATATATATATATATATATATATATATATATATATATTAAACAAAGTCTATACGGGCAACGGTTTTTACATATACTACTTTCGTTGTCAAGTTTTATCGCATTTGGTTCTTTTGAAAGATATAATTAAGATGGAAACACGCTGACCATCATGTGATAGACAACTACAATAATCAAACAAATCCGTCCAAGTCTGCATTAAAGGAGACAGAGAGTCAAACATGTAGAAAGTAGTCTCAAATTATATTTAAATGACTCCAGACATTATAAAGCACAAAAATAAATGATGACGCATATGAAAACACTAGAAAATTGTCACATGGATGTGGAATGATGTTGTGACTCGGTTATCCTAAATGTCCATCCATAAATAGTGTCAGAAAGATACAAAACTCTTTTTGTCTTTTCCGAATAATTTGAGCAAAATAAAATCTTTTTGGCTTTTTAGATTTATTTTTTCTAAATAAATAAAAAATCTTTTTGTATTTTTCAAAAAAAATCAAAAAAAAATATTTTTGGTTTTTCCAAAAATATATCAAAAGTGGAAAATATAAATACAAAAATGGTACACACTAGAAATATGCATAAAATATCATGATAAAAATCATCCGATACTTGCAAATAAGTCTAAACCTATACCGTTAGGTGTGGTGGAGTTTTACAAAGGTGGTGACATCCTATGAAAAACATCTATCAAATCATATGAAGTTTTAACCAAAAACATTACTTTCCCACTAATATGTGAAAACTCTCTCAAGTAATCATCCGTAGCATCATGTGTGGGAACACGTGGCAATACTCTATGTGACACACTACCCAACTTAAAACAAAATTCCCTAACGTGTCCTTTCTTCTTGAAATGGGTGAAAATATACACGGGCCTAGAACACCTCTCTCAAAACATCTACTATGCTCTCACCTATACATAATAGGATGCTGAGGTGGGTTAGGTTGAGATCAATTTGGATCAATCATAAACTCGGGAACCGACTCAAGTTCAACTTAGGAAGTTGACACACCGTCATGACCTATTCCTAATCTTTCGACATTACCCAAATAGGGACCGAGGAGAATCTTTATTACCTTCTTAGAGGTATCCTCTAAAGTGACCTTTACCTCCCAGTAACATTCAAGATCTCTCTCTAATTGTGACACACGGGCTATAAGTTCACTCTTTTCCTGACCTACGACGATCAACTGCTCACTCAAAAGAAAACTTAACCTTATCGAGTTGACTCGCCGACACCTCAAATCCCCTCAAAACATCTAACCCTCTCTCCAAATCTATCACCCTAAGACCTAATTTCTTATTCAATTTCTTCGTTTATAAGGTCATGGCGTAAAAATCTCTAAATGCTATTTGGAGATGATTTTCACCTTCGTTAGCATACTCACTCTCACACTTGCTAGAAACACTCAAATCATCTTTGGGGCTCTCACATGCACAAATATCCTCATCATCATAGTACAAAATAGGTGTGCTCCTATGACTAGATAAAAATGCGACACGCTTCCCATATGAAGATTCATCCCCTGAATCATTTACCTCTTCCTCACTATAGCTAAGAGTGGCTGGCATGGCCATCTTCTTGCCCTTTCTCTTTTTCCTAATGGGACACTCAAACGCCTTATGCCCCTTACCCTCACATTCAAAATATCTCTTATCTTCCTTATTCTCTTTCTTACAACTCTCTTTGGCCTCATCTTTTTTTATTTTTCCCAAAAAATCTTTTATTGGAAGAATTTTCATTTGAAATTTTTTTAAAATTTTTAAAATTTTTAGCAAGCATGGCCACATCATCAAAATTAAATTCGCCCTCAGACTCGAACTCACAAAATTTTGCTTTCTTTTTCTTCTCTCTCTTGGAAACTTCCTCACTCTACCTATATTGGGCTCCAAGTGTTATCCCTTTATCCTTAGGCTTGACAGCGTCAAGAAACATGTCAATTTCATATGTCTGGGGGTCTCCTACTAGTTCTTATAACTTTAGATTGCTCAAATTTCATAAGGAATTCAAAATAGTGACTTTCAGGATAAAACGTTTAGGCAACGATCTCAAAATATTTTTAACCACTAGTGCATCAGGAATGTGCTCACCAAGACTGAAACTAGTGTTGACAATATCAGACAAACGTGCATTAAAGTCATCAAAACACTCATATTCAAGCATGGTAATCATTTCAAATTGATTAGTTAAATTTTGTAATTTAAACTCTTTGACCGCATTTGTTCCTTCAAGAGGAGGTTGTAAAAAATCCTAAGCTTCTTTTGATGTAGTACACATCATGATACATCGAAACTCATTAGGGGTGACGGTTCCAGAAATTGCACTTATCCCACGAGAATTAAAGGCGCTCCATTTAAATTTGTCCTTAGTCCAGTCAATCACCGGTTTAAGATCAGTGACATTATTATATGTGAAAGTGGGAGGAGTCCATCCCATTTTATAAACAATCCAAACTCGCTCATCGATTGTTTTTAAATGTGATTTCATGAGGGCTTTCCAATCGGCATAATTAGACCCGTCAAAAACTGGCAAATGATTATATAAGTTTGAATTGGGAAACATTACAAAATTTCAAAATCACATTTTTCAAAAAAATCAATATCACAAAATTAATTACACTACAGGATCTACACAGTAAATTAGAGCAACTAGCTCTGATACCAATTTGTGAAAGAGTTAATGCTATGTGATATCGAATTAACAAATTCACAAATTTCAAATGTTAAACTATTTAGTTGGAAACAATCTTTAAACCAATTTTAATTGAAGCCTAAAACATAAATCTATGTGGATTAAATAAATCATGCAAATCCAACAAATACAAATCGAGATTCAGGAAAAAAAACTTTAAGGTAAAACCTTTATTTCACTATAATTAGTATATCGCAACTTAAATATAGACAATGAAATCCACAATGAACCTCACACGGTAGATCCACGTAGACATGCAGCCTAGATTAACAATGGATTGACCGCATCAAACCCACAAGAACCACAGTTTTGTCTTCAGCAAGGAACACCCACAAGCACTCCCAATGACCTCAGTTTTCATCAGTCATACAAAAATCTTCCATACAAAGAGAAAATCCAGTAAAATTGTATATTGTGTTCTAAAACAATTCACTAAATCTATTGGGTTGATTTTGATTCAAAACAAAGTTAAAACACCTCAAAAAGTGAGAAGACAAAAATTTTGCAAACATAGTTTTCGTAGAATAAAACACTCGGGTCTTTTGAAGAAAAAAGGACTAAAAGTGAACTATTTATAGAAATCTTGATTCGGTGACTTTGCTCGAACGAGAACAACATGTCACTCTAATGACATATGATGTCCCTTGAAGGGACTTCACGCGACCTATCAAATGATGTAATAAAAACTAAAATAGTACAATGTCGCTTAATGAAATGCTTCATGAGAGACTTCGCGCGGCAAGTAATGTCGCTTGAATACTTTCTTCGTGCGAAAACACGGTGTCCTTTGAATGACATAGAGATGTCGTTTGAATGACCTAAGTCCAAAATTCCTTTTTATAAAAAGTCCACCTCAGGACTTAGAAAAAAAATATTTTGACAAAAAATGACGCGTCGGATGTTTAATAACATTTTAGAAAAATATTCCCAACACTTTAAATGAAACATTAAGGAAATTAAACACAATCGTACCAAAATCTATCTTACAAATTCTCGATTGTTGAAGAATGTTAATATTCAGATTTGACTTGATGCATGATTGGACTTGAACTTTTCTTCGACGGCTGTGGCGGTATACCACATACTCTAATGTAAACGGACTATGTAAAATATGCCCTTACAAAGTCTCAGAAGAAACATGTCAATGTGGTGCCTATATTGCATGATATAGCAAATAATGTAGAGAATACAAAATAAGTTGAGGAAGACACATGCGAAGTGCTAGAACACGTTGTAATGGTAACGTCTTCTCGCCTATTCCTCAATCCAAAAGAGTAATGCCAATTGTCATTCATGAGTTTATTAACAAAATGAAATCAGTGGATGTTGAAGAGGAGGAAGTAAAGGTCATATAGAATTCAAACTTATCCCCTAGAGGGATTGATTTGTCAGAAAAATCTGTAATGTCACTTCATGATAGAATTTACCCCTCGAATTCAGAAAATCATTGGGGAAACAACATCCCACATATAAAAGAACGAATGTTTTTTTCTAAAAGAGTTGGATGTCAAGTTGCAGAAACATAAAAAAAAGGCTGGGATCTTGAAATCTCCAAAGATTAGCTAGGAAACAATCATGAATCATGTATCTAAAAAAATGTGGTAATAAGGGTGTTAGGGTTACTGACCAATGTTAAAATGTATCACAAGAGAAGACGTTAAAATTATCAAGAACTTTAATCCAACTAAGTCTAAATGTCTAAGAGGTGGGTTCTTAAAATATAATTACTATTTAACGATGCTTAATCCCTTATCAAGATGGTCATTAGTGTATCAAGAATAACACAATAAATGAGAGCTACAAGTCTGCAATAAATATCCTTTATTATCAAAAGTCTATATTCAATGGAGTTATCACAATATAAATGGTCTCGGAATGTAATAAATGGAAAAGATCCCACAATCAACTTGATTATAAGGAGAAAGAACAAGAACTCTAGCACAATAAAGGCAAGCCAGTAACCAGAAGAACAATAAATGCTAATTTTGGTGAATAAATGGGGCCAAAGGAATAATCACTCGATGATGAACTCACAACCCACTTTCTTGTTTAGAGAAAACTTGACAATAATTCTGGGTAATCAAAATTGCGATCCCATGGAAAGATATAACTAGGAGTATTTATATGGGGGCAAGGTCAATCGAGCGACCTTGCTTGCATTAAATGTTATGACATAATTTAATGCTAAGGGTAATGTGCAATTAATGCTAAAGATATTGCAGTAAATGCATGAGATATTATATGTTGGTGGGAACATTATTTTTCTTATCAAGGGTTCATTTGCATTAATTTAGATGTGAGAGGTTGACATAAAGGTATAATTTGTGATGCTTGATGGGGATTCCCTTAAAAAGGTGGCGTCTTAATACATAAACTCACTCGATGTTACTTCTCTGAATATCCTAAAGTGTCAGTAAACATGGCATCACAAAAGGTGGCAAAAAGTAACCCATAAGGTGAGTTATCCAATTAACCAAATGTGGTCTTTCAAATGACGATTGTTTGAGCAATATAGAACTATCTGTGTGAAATTAAAGGAATATCTTTGAACAACTACTAGAAATGAGGCCCCTCGAGAGAGGTTTCTCAGCAGATGATATCTAAGGTGGCCATTTATTATGCTTATTGAACAGAGATTTTGCCGAGGTGTGACAAAGAGGCTGGTATTTCTTACCCAATGACACTTGGTTCCCAATCCTCCAAACTAGTTCCTTAAAAGGTCCCCAAAATGAGGTTGTTCGATAGAGCATGTGAGCTCCACCATGTCCTGCTAGACGTGGTCCTTAGAAGGTATCAATTAACCTCATAATCATTGTAAAACAAATCCAAGTGCTCCAATAAAAAGGAAATAAATACAATTACACCATAATTCCTATTGCAATATGTATTATCTATATCTCTTGATTGAGCTTGATCTTTGTGGGAGGTTATTCGAGCGACCTCAGTCCTTGTTCTTCTATTAATCTTTTGTTTGTGAAAAGATTGGTCTGCTAATTAACCATTAGCTTGGATCTCCCCCTACATTTTCCCCTTCGTAGAGATATTTGTTTACCTATAAGGAAATATATATACGAAATACCATAGTCTCTCTTCGAACAACTTATATGGAAGTTTTATTTTAAACAAACAAACAAACAACAATTCTTTGTGTAAAGATATGTTTGAGGGACCATGCAGATATTTCCCCTTCGAGTGTGCCTTGGATCGAGCAGCCTGCACACTTTTTCATGAAGTTTTCTTAAAGATAAAATATTATATGATATAAAAATAAGTATACATCGTTAGGGAAAGATAATGTTTTTTTAAAATTTCCCCCAAAATAATTTATTTTCGCGAGTAAGAAGGTTTGTGAAATGTTTATTGAATCTGTCATCATTAAGGTGTCGCCTTATATTAAATGAACCTAACATACAACCCCCCCCCCCCCCCCCAACTTTACACATGGCATGTTGGGGTAAGTGCATGTACTCAACATGAGAAACCTTAAATGTTGTCAAAGAAGACGCAATCATTTTGCAGGCTCCTCACATGACCTGCTACTTCAACTTCTACATTTTTCCCCTTATAAAAGGCTTTAACCTTGTTTCAAATAATTTTTACCTTTACAATTTATTGTAAACAATTATTATCTTCTAAAAAGATAAATCTATCTCCTCCTTTCTTAATTTCTCCAAAAAAAAACTTCTTCTTCTTCAACCTTTTAACTCCAATACTGCAAATGGCTACTGTAGTAAGAAAAGACTCCTTCTTTAAGGAATGTTTTACCCAGAACTCACGCCCGCCAAACCTAATGTGCTGATTATTGTCGTTCCCCCCATTTTGGGAACACATGCCACTTTTGGTCTACAACAAATAACTTTCCTAGCCCTCTAACCTCTAAGGATGCGCCCATTTGATTTTGGATAAAAACGGTGAGGTGGAAGATTGAGACTATATCCTCACTACAACTGTTACCCCATTTAGAATTGAGTGGGAGATTTTTCTACTCCAATGTTGAGTTTAAATCATCCAGAGGGTCCTGTGAAGGCCTGGCCACCTGGACTAATTATATACATAACAAGTATGCCTCCAAACTATCTCTCGTTGGTTTATCTTCTTCCATCTAGTTTGGCAACCTTACTTTGACAAAAAAAAACAACACTTTGATGTTGATGGCGTCTTGCTGGAGTCATTGATCTTATATATTTATAACTAGTTAGGGTGAATTCAAAATTACCTTGGAGGATATTTATGAATTGTTGGGAATTGAAGTTACTGGGGATGAGACTTTATTTAAGGAGGCTATCTCAAAAGTGTAGGCAGATGCACACTAGAGCTTGGAGAAGGTTATAAAGAAATGCATGGTGAGTTACAACAAATGTGCCTTTTCAGAGATCATTAGGAATTTATACTTTATATAGGATAAGGTCACTGCCAAGTCTAGGGAGGCAGTAAAAAATGACCCTAAGGACAAGCAGGTGACCAAGATGCCTCCATATGGAAAAGGGTATAATAGTGATATTGATTTTGTTGCCTACATTTGGGTCATCTTATCGAGGATCTTCCTTCCCGAGAAACCACATGACTCCCATAGGAGGGACCTCATTAATATGGTTGTTGTTATGTCTTCTGGTATGCAGATCTCTCTAGATGCCATCACCATTAGTTCCCTTTACACTTGGATAGATCGGGTGCAAGATGACTCTGCAAGGTCTATGGGGAGGTTTGATGTCTCGAACCCCTAGATCTTTACTCCCTACTTCACATGCTATTAAGGTCCTTTTACACTTTGCTTGATAATGCTATGTCCTAGAAATTTTGTCCCTATGTTGATATCAACTAGTTCTCTTCTAAATTTTTCTTTAAGGAGGACCCTAGACTAGTCACAGAGGTCGGTGAGGCTTATGCCCTCAATTTTCCATCTTCTACTATTCTTATTGTTATCATCCTCTCATATATTCCATCCTATACTATGTGGGAATCCAACTACTCAGTCTATTTTACTCATTGGGTGGCCCTCTAGTTTGGTTATGATCAGGATGTGCCCGTACTTAGTCATAACACTTGCGAGAGGGCTTTAAATTTATCCTTTAGCCTATTGGAATTCTCACAAAAGATTTGTCACTTTATTCTCTCAATAATAGAGCAAGCTGGTAATCTTCTGAATGAGAGACCGAGGGAGCATGTCCCCCACATTCCTTAATTTTTTCTAGCCTAACCAACTGGGTAGGTTCCAAAGGCTATACTTCTCTAGGAAGTTTATCCATCGATCGAGAGGTTTCCTTTGAGAAAGTTAGGACTGAGAAGCTTCTCCATCAATTATTCCAAATGTCCACTAAGCACTATGAATAACAATCGACCTATCGAGCTTCCTCCATTTACCCCTATGGAGGAGGTTGTTTTAAAGAAAAAGAAAGGGTCTTCCACTTACCAAGTTTCTGAGGAGGCTAAAGGTGCCCCTGGAACCTATCGACCCACTACTGAGAAGGATACCCCTCGCGGTACCTCCACTGGTGTAGTTGTATGGGACAAGGTAAAACTCCGCACAAAGAAAGTTATTACCACTACTCACTCAAAGGTTCCTCGTCCAGTAACTGAGGTTCACCCCTATTAGTGAGAAAAGTTTCTTAGTGGTTTGATGACTTGAAGCAGTAGTGGGATCAAGGTTCAGAGGCTACTAGAATTGTTATCTAATAGAAGATGGATTCTCAGGGATTAACTTTTACTCCCCAACCAATGTGGGTGGTCAAAAGGGGACAAGATCAGAGTTAAGTGTGCCTCTCTTGATTATTGAAGCTATTGAAGAAGATTAGGATGTTGAACATGTTCCTCTGCTTCTTCAATCACTCAAGTTGCGTAGAATGTATTCCATCGAGAAGACCGCCTCTCCACTATAGACTACATTATTCAGGATGACTTCATTGGTCATGAGGTATTACTTGTGCTTTATTGTGTTTTCAAATTTTTCTTATATTTTCACCTCCTTATAATTTGCTTGTGATATGCAGATTAATGACTTTTATGACATTCTCGTTACTGAGCAGGAGAAAGCTGGAGATTAAGAGGTAAGGGAAACCTCTTACCATCAATCCAAGAAAGGTTCCCCTGTATCCCATCAATTCTAATAAGAAAAACTACTTGCCACCCCCAACCAACTCTTCCTCCAACTCCCCAAGTCCCTAGAAAGCTAGCAACTGACACGAACATAGAAGAGGTAATGGTGGATTACCCATTTGGGGAAGATGGTAATTTTGATCTCAGTGGGTCAATGAGTAGTGGTTCTATACGTAACTCTTCTTTATTTCACAACCAAGAAGCACTTGCCCAAGATAGGAGTGATGATGTGGAAGAGGAAGTGCAATAGCCCAGAACTATTAAGAAACTCCTTAGTGATTTTTATGGATTAGCGTGAGGTACCTTTGCTTTCTATTGTTGGATTTAATAACTTAATTCCCCCCTTTTTCATTATGATTACGGCTTGTTCCCTCCGAGGACGTTCTTGTCAATTCTTGTAGGGCCCTCATAGTTTTTCCCACTAATCCAACTATTAACAAATAAGTATTGATTAACCTTTTGGGGGCCTCCATTTTGGAAGGTGGAGAAGCTGCTACAATTTAGAGGGTTGAGGAAGTTCAAAGCATGGAGGAAGTTGAATAAGACCATGTTATTGAACATGTTGTTGAATAGAGAAGTCTTGTTGCATCATCTCGAAGATAGGTACATTTCCATCTTCTTTTGACCTTTTTGAAGCTAAGTGTTAGTTTTACACTTTTGAAAAAACTTTGAGCCATTTCGCCAAAATAGATGATAAAATCAAACTTACCCAGATTACATGTTCGAGCAACCTTAAAGGCCCTTCAAGTAAACTTATTTTTTTAGTAACCAAAAATACCAAGAATGCCCAAATTACTTGTTCGAACAACCTTAAAAAGTCATTCAAGTAACTTGGGGCTTTAAACTAACATATTGTGCAATCCTGCCCCATTTACTTAGTCGAGAAATCTTAAAAGGTCCTTTAAATAAACTGGGAATTTAAATGTGCCTAATTTACTTAGTTAAGCAACCATATAGGCACTTTAAGTAAATTGGGACTTTAAACGTGGCCAGAATGCATGGACATTAAGCGTACCCAATTTACTTAGTCGAGCAACCCTGCAGGTCCTTTAGGTAAATTAGGACTTTAAGTGTGCCCAGAAAGTAGGGACTTTAAGCATGCTAAATTTACTTAGTCGGGAAACTATAAAGGTCCTTTAAGTAATTGGTACTTTAAGAATGCCTAGAAAGAAGGGAATATAAGCATGCCCAATTTACTTAGTCAAGCAACCATAAAGGTCTTGTAAGTAAATTGGGACATTAAGCATGCCTAGAAAGCAAGGACTTTAAGCGTGCCCAATTTACTTAGTCGATCAACCGTAAAGGTCATTTAAGTAAATTAGAACTTTAAGCGTGCCCAGAAAGCAGGGATATTATCCGTGCCCAATTTACGTAGTTAAGCAACCATAAAGGTCCTTTAAGAAAATTAGGACTTTTTACAATTATAAGGACAAAACTTGTTCTTTTATAACTTTAATTGTTTCAATTTTTAGGTTGAAACTGAGTGGCTTACTATGATAATTGAGCCTACTTTAATAGTTAAATAAGTCCCTCGGGAGGAATCTCGCATGGGAAACAGTTGTTAACTCTGTTTCTATGGATGGTGGTGTGAATCAATCTTCTCTTCCCCCAGTGGTCTGAATACTGAGGGGCTCTCTCGAGCTACCATGCCGATTTTTCTACAGGAAGATAGGGTATTTGTGGTAGCAATTATTGTGCAACACAAATAAATAAGAAGAAAGAATTCACCAAGTAAGAATAAGGAATGTAAAATGATAATCACACAACAAAGGATGTACGTGGTTCAGCCAAGATGTGCCTACGTCCACGGTGGTGCAGTCGATATTATTTCTATATATTCCGGAGAGTAATTACAGAGAATACAACTTGTCCTTTTTCCCCGGACCTAGTGTTTAATATATACATGTACATGTAGGTAAGTGGAGGTGATGGGTTCCTCCACGTTTTCCATCTCCCCTATAACTTTCCTTCATGAGGACGTGGGGGGAGACCGGATCAATATAAGAGATGAGGGGCCTGGACTTTGGGTTGCCAGGACTGGGCTACTCGTCCAGGCCCATAGTTCTAATTTCGGGTACCCATAATTTCCCCTAAATTTGTTGGGCCATGCTTATGGGCTCAACAGATTTAAATGATTAGCCATAATGGCTATTTTGCGATTCCTCGAAAGCTGTGGAGTTAATTTTGGCGGCACCTGCTTCGCTTACTGTGCACTATGATTAGAATTTGAAGGCTTGTTGGAATAGACACTTTTCTCCCGTCGCTTCAGTCTTTCCGGCATTCTTCTATCTTCTGAGAGCTCTAGCACCTCGTACCTTCTTCTCTCAATTTCCATTCCCATTGCTTCTTAGTTGTTTGAGCTCGTGCTTCTTCATCACTTGAACTGATCTTCTATTTTATAAGTTTCCTGTTCCCTTTCTTTGTACTTTCTCTTTGGTTTGTAGCTTTTCTTGGGTCTTCCAATGGTGAAGATTGGAAAAAGGTCAATCTCTGAATTTAGGAAGTTTTACAACATCCCTGAGTGGGTAGATATTGAGTGCTGTGCCTCCCCTCCTAGGAACGTTAGGGATATAGATGATGCCCAATGGATCCATGTCTTGTTGCTTTCCCAGGGGGGACTCACTTTTCCTCCTAATGATCTATTTTTGCATTTTTTGGCTATTTTAATATTGTTCCCGCACAATGCTCGCCCAATGTGTGGAAAATAGTGAATGGCGTACATAAGATAAATCAATTGTATGGTACTAGGTTAGGGCATGCCGAGGTCTGTTTTTGTTACTCCTTTTCTCAAACTAGCTCAGGTGTCCTTTACCTCAAAGCTAGGAGCCCTGACAGGGTATTGGTAGTAAATCTACCTGATTCCCATAAGGACTACTGGAAAGAAGGTTTCCTTATTAGGAATTGGCAGTTCCCTCCATAATTTGAAGGGTCGAGGTTTGAGAGGTTCTTTGTTCCTTTTTATGGGGAGGAATACATAGCTAGACATTGTACTGTTGTTTTAATTTTTGCTGATTTGTGACCTTTCTAACTCCTCTTTTGCTTTTTTTTTCCACAACGAGGTCAAAGAATTTGGAGCCTGCTCTCAGCGAGGTTCGTATCTCGGAATTGGTTAAGGCTTGGAATATTAAGGAGCCTCTGGGTGATGGCGAGCATCCCAGGTCTGCTGCCTTTCTGCTCGAGTACAAGAATGTTGGCTCCAGCTTTATAACAAGGCCTATGGATAGTATACAAGAGTTTGACTCCTTCGAAAAGACTGCTGCAGAGCCTATCCAGTTGGACGAGGAGGAGATCAGCTCTGAAAGTGACCTTGCAGGATCCGTGAGTAATTTGGGTGGATAGAGCTTTGATAGTAGCAGTTCCTCTGACCGTGAGGAGGTTTTTGAAGCTCGGGGATCGTCGATAACTTCTAGCAGTTCAAGTGAAGAGATGGTTCCTCCAAAGAAGAACTTGATTAGGGATGATGATGATGAGGACCACGTGCTTCTTACACAGAGGTCAAAGAAGAAAAAAGCTACTTCTGGGGTCGTGGCTACTGGTTCCCGGTCCTCCGCTCAGGAGCAGGAAAGGAGAAGGAAGGAAGAGGAGCAGGTGAGAGAGAGAGAGTGGAAGAATGAAGAAGAGAGGAAGAAATTGGAGGAGAAAAGGAGGGTCGAGGAGAGGAAAAAGAGATATAGCGAGAAGGAGGAAGAGAAGAGGAGGGCTGAGGCGAGGACGAAGGTCGGGCAGGCCTTAGTCCCAGTCTCTGCTCCGCCCAAGGGGGCCTCTGTGGCGATTTCTCCTTAGCTGGCCTTGGCCCTGCTCGAGAGAGCTGTCCTCCTGACTGATCGCCAAAGGGCAGTGGGGTCAGAGCATTTGGACCTCCAGGCTAATCAGAGGCTTGCTCTGGTAAGGTTTCTTTTTCTTTTTCTCTTATATTTTTCTGACTTCCCTCATTTTCTTCTTCTAATGACTTCTCTTTTTCGCAGTTCGTTACTGACTTCGTTGTGCTGTATCGTGCACGCGATGAGCTGGTGAAGAAGAACAGTGAGCTAGAGCAAGAGAATTCTGCCCTGAAGGTGAAGGGTAAGGAGCTCGAGGCCAATTTTAAGGCTGTTGACGCTGCTCGGATTTCATTCGACTTGGCTTTTGGCATCGCGAGCAAGGAGAAGGATGCGGTAGTTAAGGATCTGGAGGGGCTGAGGCAGGCCTACGATCTGGTTTGTTCAAGAAAACTTTCTATCGTGGAGGATAAAAGGGTGCTCTCCGAAGAGCTGAAGAAAAAGGAGTCTGAGGCTGTCACTCCCAAGGAAGACTCTTATAATTCCGGCTGGGCTGTAGCATACGAAGATGCTGAAGTTCAGATAGGCTATATTATCCATCTGAACTTCAAGAACGGATGGAACAAGGCTCTCATAGCCGCTGGGGTGGATGTTGGATCTCCACTCTTTGACGAGCACGACCCAGGGCCGAGGCCAATCGTGGATGAGGACCCTGCCCAAGCCGTTGAAGTCTCTAATCCTTCTCCTCAGGTGACCTCTGCTGATGTTTCTCTTATTGAGGTGACAGAGATCACCCCTGCCGAGGGCAGTGCTCCTGTTGATGCCGAGAAAGGGCCATCCACCTCTGGGCCACCTGAGGTTGCTAATTGATAGGATTGCGTTGTATTTTTTTCTTTTTCCAGTTTATAAACTTTCTTTCTTCAGTTCGATGTAACCTCAATCATTATTAATGAAAAGGCTTTATTTCTTCTTGTACTGATTTGTCTCTTTCTCTCCTTTATCTTTCTTTCATTTGTAGTTAGTTGATGTAGATGATTAAATTCCTGCTACTTCCCAATTGAGTAAGAACCTTGGTCCCAACGCGAGTCCTGAAGTTCGCCAGGCCTTCGTTAAGCTTTGCAAGTCCCTTAGGTCTAGAAATCAGAAGTATAAGGAGCAATCCGAGCTAGTGACTAAGCTGAAGGACAGGCTCCAGGAGATGGAGGATATTGGTGCTTTAGTGTAAGAGGAGGTCAATGTGCTGAGAACAAGACTACTAGAGGCCACCGAGATTAACTAAGTTGGGGAGGCTCTTCAGCAGGAGAATGAAGACCTGAGGAGAGAAGTCTTACGACTTAGGGAGCATGCGTCGAGCACTGTTCCAGCAGTTCTACAAGGCTCCTCATCTTCGCGAGCTAGATCTGGTCATAATGTTACTCCTCCTATGCCGCGAGGTCCCACTCGCCTTCCCCTTCCGTGAGCTGGTAGGAGCACCAGGGGTAGAAAATGGGAAGCAGAAGATCTTCGTGATAAGGAAATAGAGGAACTCCGTAGTAATGTTCCGCGAGCATATGTAATTGCTCATGGGCTTCAAAGGGACGTCACCCGGTTGCGGCACTTGTTCAAGAAAGGTCCTCAGTAAGCGTGGGATGACGGTTATGATCAAGGCTGGTCGGATGCTCCAACAAGGCTATCTGAGTTCGAGGAGATTTATTTCATCAGGGGATGACTAAGTGCCTTGAAGGAGCTGCAAGTCCCGAGGAACGCGGTGCTATGGTATCGTCATGAGATGTCTTCCTCCACTCTGATGCCCAACCCATTCAGGAGGGACGATTGATGGATCCCAATCGATGCTATTCCTCTGCAATTATTGGAGTCGGATGCGAATGAGGTTGTGGAAGAGTTTGCTCCTGCTCCTGATGACCGACAAAGAGCTCGAGTGGCTGATTATCTTGCTTGGAGGCTTCCACCCCCTTGAGATTTTGCCAGTTGCTATTTTTTTTATTTTGATAATGTAAATGCTTTGGTCAAGCTCGCCGACTAAACATATATTATCATTGTTGTAAGTAAGATGGATTAATGAAAAGTTTATGTTTTGGGCAATTTTGCCAACTAAACGTGTATATCCTACTTTTCATATCCTTACTGCTTTATGATCTTTTCTGTTTTGTCATGCAAGTGCCCCCCCAGTCCCGTATAATACCAAAGTAACATTGTGCCCCACTTTACCTTTTAGGTTGTGTCGTCACACTCCCTTAGGCCTAAGTAGGGCAATTGGCGAGGACACACCTGGTGTTGGATGTCTTCATCCGATCAGGATTTTGGTCAACCGAATTAGGTTTGATGACCAGTATAAGATTTGTTTATATTGCCTAAGAATCCTCTGTAGGGCTTTATATATTGCCAGGGGCAATGCTAAGAGGTCTCTCGTGTTTTATGACGATGACCTGAGGAGGGGTATTCCCCTGCTATAGTGACCATCATGCCTATTATTGGAAAAGATGTGTGATAAATGCAGCTGTTATTGATCAGAGTGTAATCAATTAAGTAACTTTCATTAGTAATAAGGGAAATGAACTTCTATTTTCGTAACAAAAGAATACAAGAAAAAGATCTAAAAATAGAATTTCTTGAGAATCTAAAAATATAATTTCTTGAGATTAGCTGCGTTCCATGCTCGTGGTATTTCTCTGCCCTCCATCATTTCCAAGTGATAGGCACCTTGCAGGTCATCTCTAGTTATTTTAAAGGGTCCTTCCCAGTTTGGGCCTAGCTTGTCGTCTGAATACTTCACTGTGCTGCCCAGGACATTCCTTAGAACATAGTCCCCAACTTGGAACATCCTCGGGCTAACCCTTTTGTTGTAATGCTTCGCGAGCTGTTGCTGATAGTTCGCTAGCTTCACCAGGGCTAGCTCTCTACGCTCGTTGGGTAGGTCGAGTTCGGCGAGCAATGCTTCATCATTCAGGCCTTGGTCGACAAGGTTGGATCTCATTGTTGGCAAACCTGCTTCTAGTGGGATGACTGCTTCCATGCCATATGTTAGAGAAAATGGGGTTTCTCCTGTTGCTCGCCGATGAGTGGTTCGGTATGCCCATAGAACATGGGGTAGCTATGTTACCCATGCACTTTTGGCTCGCTCTAATCGCTTCTTTAATCCATCGATCATAGTTTTTTTGGAAGCTTCAGCTTGGCCATTGCTCTGACGGTAGGCCACCGAACTGAAGTGGTGTCTGATCCCGTGTTTGTTATAGAAGTTCTAAAAGGGGCCACTTTCGAACTACGTTCCATTATCAGTGATGATGGTTCTGGGGATTCCAAACCGAGTGATTATATTCCTCCAATGAACCTTATCATATCAGCATCTCGGATGTTTTCCATGGGTTCAGCCTCGATCCATTTGGTGAAATAGTCAGTCGCAACCAACAGGTATTTGCGATTACCGACAACGGTAGGCAGCGATCCCACGATGTCCATTCCCCATTGGGCGAAGGGCCATGGTCTGGATAGGGACTTCAGGTCGCTGGTGGGTTGGTGGGCTATAGTAGCATGGAATTGGCATTTCAGGCATTTACGGACATATACTGCAGAATCCTTTTGCATATATGGCCACCAATAACCTTCCTTCATTGCTCGAAAGGCTAGAGACCTTCCTCCGATATGACTTCCACATATTCCTTCATGAAGCTAGTGTAGCACTTGCTCGACATCACCTGGGTGGACGCATCTAAGGTAGGGACTGGAGAAGGATTTCTTATACAAGTCGCCTCTTATGGATAAGTGAAAGCGAGCAGCTTTGACTCTTATCTGGTGGGCAGTTTTCTTATCATCTGGGAGCGTGCCATCCTTTAAGGGATCTATCCAGCTGGGGGTTGATCCCACCTGGAGTATTTGTTCCACATTTGGTAACTTGCTTTTGTGGTTAATGCTCGAACAAATGAGGAAATCGATGGGGATGACCCTTTTAAGGTCAGAGTCAACTGCCGAACTCAAGGCTGCTAAGGCATCAGCATGATTGTTTTACCCCCTGGGGAACTGCTGGATGTTGATATCTTCAAAGCTTGACATTACTTCTCTCACTAAGGCGAGGTAGGTTGCTATTCTTTTATCCTTTGCATTATAATCTCCACTTATCTGATTGGAGACTAGTTGAGAGTCGCCGAACACCTGTAAACGTTTTGCTCCTAGAGTTTATGCTTTTTGGAGACCGACTATTAGGGCTTCGTACTCTGCTTCGTTGTTGGAGGCTACAAATCCAAGCCTGATTCCTTGTTCGAGGATTGTGTTTTCTGGAGTGATGAGGATAATGCCTACCCCTGCCCCCTTTGAGTTGGAGGATCCATCAATGAAGAGTCTCCAGGTTCTCTCTATTACTTGGTTCTTCTCTTGCCTTGTCGGTTGAGGTTGGTCGGAGAGTTCTTCGTCCGTGAATTTGTCTATGAAATCAGTAAGGATCTGACCCTTGATAGCTGTCCTTGGTTGAAATTGGATGTCAAACCGGCCGAGCTCGACTGACCACTTAGACAGTCTGCCCGACAAGTTCGCTTTCCTTAGGACCGCCTTAAGGGGGTGCGATGTAAGGACGATGATAGTATGAGATTCTAAATAATGCTTCAGCTTCCTCGAGGCTATTACAAGTGCAAAGGCGAGCTTCTCCAATGGCAGGTCCCTTTTCTCGCTGTCTAATAAGGTCTTGCTCAAGTAGTAAACGGGGTGTTGGATTCCTACAACCTCGCATATTAACGCAGAGCTGACAATGTGATTGGATACGGAGAGGTACAGATACAAAGAATCCATTTACTGTGGTATGTCAGGCAGCGGTGGGGAGCTTAAGCAGGACTTGAGCTGGTCCAAAGCTCGTCGAGCAGTCTGGGCTCCACTCTATCGGTTTACTCCCCTTTAGAAGCTAGAAAAAAGGCTTGCACTTCTCAAAGGATTTGGAGATGAAGCGATTTAAGGCGGCGAGCATTCCAGTGAGCTTCTGCACGTCCCGGATTGTTCGAGGGGGTTGTACCCTGTTGATTGCATTGATCTGGTATGGATTAGCTTCTATGCCTCTCTTACTGACCAAGTACCGAAGAAATTTTCCTGACTGGACACCAAAGGAACACTTGCTCTCATTAAGCTTCATCCGGTACTTCCTGAGGATTTCGAAGGTCTTTGACAGGTCCAAGAGGTGATTTTCCTTCTTCTTGCTCTTAACGAGCATGTCATCGATGTAGACCTCCATTGTGTCTCCCATTTGATCCTTGAACA
Organism: Sambucus nigra; assembly: GCA_949130495.1. Taxonomy (NCBI): domain Eukaryota; kingdom Viridiplantae; phylum Streptophyta; class Magnoliopsida; order Dipsacales; family Adoxaceae; genus Sambucus; species Sambucus nigra. The sequence continues at coordinate 577,191,204 of OX422209.1, forward strand.
TTTTAGTGACCAGCCGCTGATAGGTTTCCCCTGCATTCTTTAGCCCAAAGGTCATGACCTTGTAGCAATATAACCTAACTGTCATGATGAACGCCGTTTTGTCCTGTTCTGGGGCATACAAGGGGATCTGGTGATATCCTGAGTATGCGTCCAGGAAACTCATTCGCTCATGAGCTGCAGTGGCGTCTACTAGTTGGTCTATCTTTGGGAGGGGGAAACTATCCTTAGGGCATGCTTTATTGAGGTTAGTGAAGTCGATGCAAACTCTCCACTTCCCATTATTCTTCGAAACTACTACTGGGTTGGACAACCACTTGGGGAATTGCACTTCCCGTATAGATCCTGCATCGAGTAGTTTTTTTACTTCCTTTTCGACCGCTTTAGCCTTCTCGGGTGCAGTTCTCCGTGCCTTCTGCGTGATTGGATTGAATGTGGGGTCGACGTGCAGCTGATGACAGACCATACTAGGATCGATTCCAGGCAGCTCGTATGGTTCCCATGCGAAAACATCTACGTTGTGTCTCAGCAAGGTCGTCAACTCCTTCTGTTCTTGGTCGGGGAGAGATGCTCCAATCAAGAAGACTCTGATACTGTCACCAACTTCAGCCATAACTTCTACCAGGTCCTTGACGACACGCTCGGAGGGGAGGAGCGTGGTCTCCTCTACTCCAGGTCTTCCGTACTTTAATTGCTACTTGGAAGGTATCACACCTTCTTTAACTTTCTCGCTGGGTTGACCGGCCTTCTTCTATGGCTTTGGTCGGATGGCTACTATGAAGCACTTCCTCGCCATCACTTGGTCGCCGTGGATCTCCATTACTCCTCGATCGGTTATATATTTGAGCTTATGATGGTAGGTCGAGGAGACTGCCTTCATCGCATGAAGCCATCCCCTGCCGAGGATGGCCTGGTACGGTGAGTCGATGTCAACTACCAAAAACTCGATCATCTTAAAGACATTTCCAGCACACACTAGCAATACTATCTTGCCCAGGGGCATGGTCATTTTTCCAGTGAAGCCGACCAAAGGAACAGTAGCTTCCTTTAGGTCGGCGGCGCTCAACTTCAATTTCTTGAATAGGTCGAGGTACATTACTTCGGATGAGCTTCCATGATCGACGAGCAGCTTGTCGATGTCAAAGTTGGCTATCCTGAGTGTAATGACCAGGGCATCATGATGTGGGGTCCTTACTCCCACCAAATCTTCATTCGTGAAAACAATATGCTTGTTATAGTTGACGTCCTATGCTCGTCGACGCTTTCCTGACTGTGACTTTGCTGGATCGATTTGAAAAGCCTACATTACCGCTGTAAGTTTTTTCATTTCCATTCGCTATGAGTTCCCTTGTATCTGCTTGACGTCAGATACTCCGTGGATTACTGCGAACTCATGTTCAGCATCATCCTCCAGCACGTTATTGGGTCTCGCCTCTCTATTGGCAGCCACTTTCTCTGCCCTCTTTTCCACAAAGTCGTTCAAATGCCCGGACTGGGCCAACTCCTCGAGGTGAGACTTAAGAGCTTTGCAGTGCTCGGTCTTATGTACTCCCCCTTTGTGAAAAGCGCATCTTAACGCATTGCTCCTCTTCGAGGGATCTCCTCCCATTTTCCTGGGCCACTTGATGAATGGCTCATCTTTGATCTTCGCAAGAATTTTGTAAATTGGTTCTTTGCAGGCGATGTTGACCGCCTGGAATACTTTCGACACGTCATGGTTTCCTCCGTTCTTGGAGACATTTTTGCCTCCATTCTTTCCTCCTTTCTTCTGGTTCTCAGTTTTCTCACTTCCCTTGGTAGTGAGATTAGCTTGACCATTTTCTCCCGTATTAGGGCGGGTGACATCTTCTACCTTTGCGTATTTCTCGATTCGGGCCATTAGGTCGTCAATAGTCATAGCTTCTTTCTTCGTCAGGGACTGGTATAGGAGGGAAGAACTAGGGAGCCCAATTTTAAAGGAGGCCACTGCAACTTCCTCTGCGCAGTCCTCGATCTCATTGAATAACTCCCAGTACCTTTTTGCGTAGTCTCGGAGGGTCTCTTGAGGCATTTTCTTCATTGTTAGCATAGCATCCATCATTTTGGGATGGGAGCTACTGGTAATGAATCGGGCTGTAAAAAGTTCGACTAGGGATTTGAAATTCCTGATCGACCGATGGGGGAGCCTTTTGAACCACTTCTGCGCTACATCATGTAGGCTCGAGGGAAAAATGCGGCACATCAGGGCATCTCGGTGATTCCAGAGGGTCATGGCCTGTCGGTATTGCTTGACGTGATCGATGGGATCAGTCTTTCCGTCGTAAATCTTGAACCTTGGAAGGGTAAATTTCTTAGGGGCTTCTTCCTCTTCAATTTTCCTCATGAAGGGTGACTTCATCTGGGTTTTGAGAGCTCGCCTTGCGATTTCTCTGGTTGATCTTGTTCCGTGGTGAGCAGGATGTTGGTCCATCTCTCTGCGGACTAGATTTTGTATGTTCTCGTCGCTGCGAGCAGGGCTCTGGTAGTGGCGAGCTCTTCGTAGCTGTTCACGGAAGTCATCGTCTGACTCACCTCCTTCGACCTTTTGAGATTCTCACCTAGGGCTCCTTCCTCGGCTGCGAGACTTGCGCGCCTGAGTGCTAAGAGTGCGGTAAGGGCGTCTCCTATTTTTGGGATGAAGCTCCCTTTCCAGTCTTTCCATCCTTCTTCTCAAGCAAGTATTCTCGGCCTCGTATCTGCGGGAAGACTCTTTCTGGTCGTGGAGCCTTGCCTCGTACGCATCAATCAATCTGGATATCTGTGTGGACCTCGTTGTTCCCTGACTTTCTTCGGAGGCTGGCCTTTCCAGGCGAGCTCTCTGATCTGAACGTCGAACTTCAGACCTAATCCTGTGAGGATCAGGTGGCTCTTGAATATCTCCTGCCCGAGGGGCATTGCTGCTGTGACCGGACATCTTAAACTCCTTTCTTAGTGTGGGCTCTTCTCAGGGAAAGATGAACATTTCCCACAGACGGCGCCAATTGTGGTAGCAATTATTGTGCAACACAAATAAATAAGAAAAAAGCATTCACCAAGTAAGAATAAGGAATATAAAATGACAATCACACAACAAAGGATGTACATGGTTCAGCCAAGATGTGCCTACGTCCACGGTGATGCAGTCAATATTATTTTTATATACTCCGGAGAGTAATTACAGAGAATACAACTTATCCTTTTTCCCCGGACCTAGGGTTTAATATATACATGTACATGTAGGTAAGTTGGGGTGATGTGTTCCTCCACATTTTCTATCGCCCCTATAACTTTCCTTCATGAGGACGTGGGGGGTAACGGGATCAATATAAGAGATGAGGGGCCTGGATTTTGGGCCGCCAGGACTGGGCAACTCGTCCAGGCCCATAGTTCTAATTTCGGGTACCCACAGTATCAAACACTGTGTTTCCTTCAGCGAGTAACAATGATTTTAGTGTTCATCCTCCAGAGGATTCTCCAACTGATTTAATGAGGTAGTCCTTTCATGACTTGCATCACACTTAGATAACTATCCATCGTTATTCGCTCAAAAGTCCTTCTACCTTTCGCACCCATTGCATCCAACCTCATCGAGTGATGATGCCATTACTTCTAAAAATATCAAAGAGATGATGGTCTAGATAAATGTACTTGTGAATGATGGCTTTTCCTTGACATAGATGATCGACATGTTGATATCATTCAAGAAAGTCGATCCACCCACCTTATATGCTCAAATTCAAGTGAGCAACTGATCTCAAGATACTATTGTATAGGAAATGGCAAGTCGTGGCCCTAAACTCATTAAAGCAGAAAAATAAGGTGTTGCGGCCTGAGAAGTCCTTGCCCAAGCTGAGCCAAAGTTAGGAAACATGCAACAACGAATCGATAGTAATAAGAGGGATATGGTTGATCTAGCTAACGAGTATGCATCTTTGGAGTCTATTTTACTTAATCATCACCATAGGTTGATTGATTATAGCAAACCATGGTTTGTAATAGATTAACCTAATGACTATTAGGATTTTGTACCTTCTTTTATTGTTTTGTATTCTTAGGCAAAAAAACCTCCTATGCTTTGTATTTGAACTTAAGTTATATTAATGAAAGTGTTTTTTCAATCTTTTCTTGGATGCATGTTGCATTTGTTCTCATAAAAAATATACTTGAATGATTCACCACATAGCATCCTTGCGTTATAAAGACCATATATTTCACTAAGTTCTGAGAACAACCTCCCAACAATCTATAAGGATTGGAAGCATAAACAAAGGACAATAAAGGAGAGTAAAGGTAAGGATAAATAACATAGTGTTTTTAAACATGATAAATTTTGAGCCATTTGTTATTGAGGTTGAATGATACATTATCATTAATCCTTGAGATCTCTCAACAGACAGATTCATGTGCCTTGCTTACGATATATGCACATTCCTAATTAACTTCAAACTTAGGTAGTGAGAGACCTCGTATATGTCTTTTATGAGCCTTCAGAACCAAACCTCCTTCTTTGAACTTCCTTGAACTCACCATACGATCGTAGGAACTGTAGAGATACTTTATGTACATCTCAAGTTACTCCTTGCATTATCCCTGTGCTCATATAGGTTTCACATGTTTTATTAGGAAGCATTGCACTACACAAGTTATATCGACCATAGGGTATTTTTAGCTCTATTGGCAAGATAACTTCAGCCCCAAACACCAATGAGAGCGAAGTATAGCCCGTAGGTTTTCTTTTTGTTATTATGTAAGCCCATAAAACCTCCGGTATCTTGTCATCCTAAGTCACCCCAAAAATCTCCAGCATCTTTGTGAGAATGTTCACCAAAGTCTTGTTGGCAGCTCATGCCTGCCCATTGCACTTTGGGTATGCCACAATTGACTTGTGGTGAATAATGAACTACTTTTATGTAAGAGAACTCACCACATTGTTCACAAATGGGTTCCCATTGTATGAGAGAAATACCTCTTGATACCAAACCAACAGATTTTGTATTACTTTATGAAATAAGCAACCATCCCTATTGTGGCCTTCTTCAGTGGTATGGCTTCCGCTCAGTTAGTAAATCATTCAGTGGTTACAAGGATCCATATTTTTTCCCTAGAGGAAGGATTATTCCCCCCCCCCCCCCCCCCCAGATCAAACGCCCATGTATGGAAAGGAAAAAGAGTGGAGAGAGAGTGCAAGTCCACTAAGGGGGTGTGGATCATATTTCGATGAAATTAGCATGCCTTGCATTTTCGAACAAAGTCCACAGAGTCTTTATCCATAATTGTCCATAAATATCCTAAGGTCATGAGATGATCATAAATCTTTGATCCCCAAATGTGCCCCTACTCATGAGCTTGCTTCAAAACTTCTTCTACTTCCTTCAAGTAAATACATCTCTGAGGCCTATTATGATATCCTCTCTGATAGAGCTAGCCATTTGGCGTATAATATCTAGACATTCTTCTATTAATCCTTGTATCATCATCTTTTTTTGATAGAATGACCCCATCTTAGCATGTCAATCTATGGTTGTCTCCATTTATATGGTTATTCCATGAAGTTGCACTCAATCGCTTGGTAATACAACTGATATTTGCTATAACCCCTTTGTACCACCACAACATCCTCCCTCATCTTAGGCCAAAAGTATCCTTCTCTTTGAATTCTGAGAATGCACTTGAACGCCCTTTTTTGTGTGCTTTAGGTAAAGAAAACTTTTTTCAAATTTCTGAAATTTTATTATGCACCAAATATGAGAATCAATCAATTTTATCTTCTTAAAACCTAAGCATGCATCTAAGTGATTCAAAGAATTAAATAAATAAATAATTTAGGTAAAAGCATAGTTTCAGGAAATAAAACTTTCGGGTAAAAATATTTATTTCACTATATAATGCAAATCGTAACTTACAATTATATAGAGAAATCTTCAATGATTTTATCGCAGCAAACTCACATAGGCCGCAACCTAAACCAACAATGGACTGCCGCAAGAACCCACGAGAATCATAACTCTCTTCACTAAAGCACACCCTCAAGTATCCCTAATGACCACAGTTGTCAGCCACCACCTCCTTCAAGAGCAACCAATCCAGCAGTACAGATTACACTCCATAAGAACAAACCTCAATAGAAGTATTTTGGGTTCATCATAAGATTCACAAAGTATTGGGATTTATTTTTGGTGAATCAAAAACATAAAAGCCCTAAATTTTTAAGACTAAAAGGACTGCTATGATGTAGTTTCGTTTTGCAAGAAGTCTTAATGAAAAAGAACTCAAAACCAGATATTTGTAGCTGATAAAAAAGTTGAGGCAGCGTAGGTCATTTGAATGACATCTCATGTAATTAGAATTAACTTCTAACGACCTTACAAACGACCTTTAAAAACACAAAACAGTCCGTGGTCGTTAGAAGCATTAAAGAAACAACCCTTCGAGCGACCCTTGAAATGACATTGCATATCGTTCGAAGAAGTCATTTGAATAACTTTGGCATGGCATTGGAATGACATTGCTTTATCATTTGAATGATTGAAGTGACAAAAATTGTTTTAAAAATGCTCGCCTACATACCTTAAAAAATTATTTTTGACTTAGAAAAATGCCTCATTTTGTTAACACACTTTCAAAAGATATTCTAACACTTAAAGTAAAATATTTTATGAAATTTAAACACTTTATATGAAATTCTACCTTATGTCGCGCAAATATTGAAGATACTTGAAATTCGGATTCGTCGTCTTGAATGTATGAACTCATACTTCTTTGACTGATGTAGCGGTATACGAAATACTCTATGTATACTACTGATGATGCTAGAATTAGCACCACCAGATAAGGTGTTTTCAAGCCCAATCTAAGAACAACAATGGCAGCATAGTTATGTAAAAGGTAAGAGAATGAGATGAGGAGAAGAGGAGAGAGCACCAGGATATAAGTGGTTCAGCCTAAATTGGCCTACGTCCACTGTGTGTGTGTGTGTGTGAATAACCTCACCGCAACAAGGCACTAACGACCATGGATACAATCTCTCAACCTTTCTCTCTCTACTGTGTATATAGACAGAGTTTCAGCTAGGGTTGAATATCTGGCCTCCTCAAGGTAGAGGATGACCTCTATATATATAGTACTTAGGGGGTGTAGTGTACACCCATGCATGTAATATGCACATGTGTGTTACCCTCACCAATAGGGGGAAGCCACCTGTCACTGTCACTGTCACATGTAAGGAATGATGATGAAATATTCTCCCCACGTGTGGAGAATAATCTTGTTACAACTGATTTGTGCCCATGTGTCCTTATCCAAATGTCAACAAATGCTCGGACGCCATATTGGTGCATGTCCTCGGCCTGGGAGAGGCCGAGCTGTAAAGGCTTGATATTCGTTCAATCCGAGATGTGCCATATGGAGTCTCGACCTGATCTCAACCAAGATAGTATGCTGGGGTCAGCCTCAGCCGAGGTTGGACTGATTCCATGTTGAAGATAACCAACGCTTCTTGTCACCTCGGCCTACAATCGGCCGAGGTTGCCATACCCAGGTATATGAGAATTTTGTTGATGCCTGTGATGCGCGCAGTGTCCATTGGAAATGTAGGTGGTAGTGTCGGCCTGGGCCGACCTTACAAAGGCCAAGGGCTGATATCGTGGGCCCATGGCTTATCCAGGGTCGGTCAATATCTCGACCATCACCTCAGCCGAGGTTGGTGTCTCTAGGCCGAGGTCACACTTGGGGCATATCAATCACCCCCCATCCCCTAGTCGCATATGAGGGAAGGTGACTAGGGGATTAGTACGCATCCGAGGCCTGTCTTCTTACGAACCAGTACTTGCTTAACACTTGTACAATGTTGGAGCATGCTCACTTGGTAAGCGTGTGCTGTCAGCCGCCCTTTGGGGCTCCCAAGTCAATGATGGGCCTTGGGAAACGCGCCCATGTATTTAAGGGTTTCAAAACCCTTTTCCCTCCTTCTTCTTCACTTCTTCTCTCCTGTGCACGATTTTTTCTTGCCATTTCTCTCTCTAAAGCTTCTCTAATCAACGCTCTACTGCAGAGGCATTTGTTGGGTTTTTTGCGAGATTTCTTCATTTGCTTTCATTGTTTCACTTCCAGGTATTTTTTTCCTTCCATTTCCTTTGTTTTTTGCTTCCGGTTTGCATTTTCCGGCGAATTTCTAAGTTTTCCGGCGAGCACCATTATTTCAGGCGAACTGTGTTTGCTTTGAATTTCTTGGTTTGATCTTTAGACTCCTTTATTTTACAAGTCAATCCTATTTGAAGTTTTAGGAGTTATTCCCAAGTTTAGGGTCGTCCTCTGATGCTCAGACCTTTATACCAACTTCTTGAGGATTTCCCCTCTCTTAGAGAGAAGACCCTAGAAAAGATTAGGCAAATAGAAAGGGCCCAAGAGGAGGCTCGTAGGTTGCAAGAATTTCCTATTAGACCTATCTTTCCCCCACCTCTCAAGGTGGTATATCCTGATCCCCCTGAGTTCTTCTATTAGAAAAAGGTCCCTGTCGATCCCATACCGATGTCTGAGTCTGAGTCTTCCACCTCAGACCCTATGTCTGTGGACTCATTTCAGGAAGCCATGGATTTCACACCTCGTCCTGGTCAGGCCCCTGATCAGGCCGAGGTCTCCAGTAGAGCCACATCCAATAATGGCTCAAGCACCTCAGCCTCTTCTTCAGAGGTTGAAATTATTGAGCCGAGTGTGGCTGTGCCACCCATTCTTGACGACATCCCCCTGTCGGCCGTCACAGGGGCAGAGTTCGCTCAGAGATTCTCTAGTAATCCATCTACATCTGCTCCGGCCAACGTTGAGCTTGATTATGATGAAGATGCTGAAAGCGATGTCGACGTCTCTGAGGTGGCCAAGATCGAGAGCACGATAACTGAGGTGGATCTTTTGTGCTTCAGATATTTATACTCCATTATTCCCTTCATAAAATTAAGGAGACCTCTGAGGGAAGAGAGGGCCTATCACGGTCGAGATGGAGAAATATGCCTGTACGAGCAGATGTTTAAGTTAGGGTTTCGCCTACCCATTCATCCCATCATTAAATCCATTCTCTCTTATATCAACTTGGCCCCCTCACAACTATCCCCCAATGCCTGGAGAGTCATCATAGGGGCCATTATCTTATGGAGGGCAGTCCACCACTCTGACCTCACAGTTCAGGTCTTCGTTGGTTGTTATGTCCCAACCTCGGCCAAAAACCATCCGAGCTACTATCATTTTGTGGCTCGGAGGCCTGAGAAGAAAATGCTCCAGGTGACTCAGACCTCAAACCATAATTGGAAGCCCCGCTATTTTTTCGCCTCTGGACCATGGGAATTTGGCCCATGCGTTCCATCTTCCACACTTGAGCCGAGGATACCCCTCAAATGGGGTAAGGTCACCATATCTGCCAGGGCCAACCCTGGTCTAAGTCTTCAGAATATCCAGAAGGTGAAAGCCCTGCAAGACCAAGGGGCACATGGTCTTTTTGTTAAGTTCGAACATTTGCTGACCCCCCATTATCTCTCGGGGACGGGCCTAGGTGGAAGTCCCCTTGTTGACTTTGGTAAGGATTTTTCTTTTAAGTTTAACCTCTGAACTCATTTATATCTGATCTCTAACCCATATCTTTTAACTTTTGCAGAGCGACCACAAGGCATTCCAGACGAACTGTGGGAGATGGCTTCACTGAGCTTAGCGAGACTTGCCAAAAAAGCCGGTCTGAACGCTCCTCCCCCAGCTCCCTCTACATCCAAATCTCAGGCCTCAAAGAAGAGGGCCCCAAAAGCCCATGCCTCTGAGGATCAGAGGCCGACCTTGAGACAGAAGAAGGCCGCTAATGCTGCAATTCCAATCTCCTCGGCCGACGGCCTGTCGGCCCGCCTGGACCAGCTGAAGTTATTTGACAGCATTGTCGGCCATAGTTTGCAGGCCCTTGACGCCATCGGCTCTGCAATAACCAAGGCTGACAAGCGCTTTTTCAGCTCTCTGTATACACAATTATTGGTTGAGTTCGTCCTTCACAGAGCCGTTCAGGTACGTCTTGATCTCTCGTCAAAATTTTATAACTGCAACATCTGACTTTTCTCCAGCTTAACCTCTTCCTTAAATGTGCAGGGAGTGGGTGCTATGCACCACCTATCGAACTGGACTCTGAGGAAATTACCCCTCATCCAGAAGGGGCAAGAGGCCGAGAAGGTTCAGAGCGCCCTAAATGCTCAGGTCGATCATCTGAAATCAGAGTTGCAGAACTCTGAAAGAAAGTTTAAGGGGTTGGAGAAAGACATTTCTCTGCTCGTCAGAGATCATGCCAAAGCCCTGAAGGCCAAAGATGACGTTTTGCAGCAGAAGGCCAGCTCGGCTGTCAAGGCTTCCCTCAAAGATGCCTCGGACAAAATAATTTCTGACTACAAAGCCTCGAACGAATTCATGGGATTTGGCTTTGAATATCTTGAAAGAGGTATCAAGGCCACTACCAAATGGGCTGAAGTTAGAGAGAGGGAGGTCGGTACTCTAAAGGCCTTTAACTTTGTGGGTCTCGGCTTTATTGACCCTCAGTTTGCTCTGGCGCTTCAAGAGGTGGAGGACGAGGTTGCTACTCCTGCTGAGACTGCAACTCTGGGAGGGACCGAGGTCAGAGGGGCAGACCATACTGATGACGTGGCCGAGGTGACTAATGCTGATCAAGCCAATCAGGCCAATGCTGTTAATGTCCCCCTCCCCCCCAAACCTTTAGGATTTGTAACTTGTAACTTGTAACTCGTAACTCGTAACTTGTAACACCATGGTACTTTGTATTCAAGGAATATTTGTTACTTGTTTTTATTTCAACCTCTGAATGCTATATGATCTCTTTCCTTTATTGAATGCCATGTGATCTCTTCTATTATTTTGTTGTAGTGGTCTTGTTTATACTCAGTCAATAATTCTGACCTCAAAACTCTTCACCACTGAATTGTTATTAGGATCTGAGGTCATTACCTAAGATGTTACCCTCATAATTAATATCACCAAATTAATGATGTTAAGGGTCTGAGGTCATCTGCTAAGGTGTCTGAGCTCAGACCTCTTCACCACCGAGTGATGTTATGAAGGTCTGAGGTCATCACCTAAGATGTTACCCTCATAATTAATATCACCAAATTAATGATGTTAAGAGTCTGAGGTCATCTACTAAGGTGTCTGAGCTCAGACCTCGTCACCACTGAGTGATGTTATGAAGGTCTGAGGTCATCACCTAAGACGTTATCCTCATAATTAATATCACCAAATTAATGATGTTAAGGGTCTGAGGTCATATGCTAAGGTGTTTGAGCTCAGACCTCGTCACCACCGAGTGATGTTATGAAGGTCTGAGGTTGTCACCTAAGACGTTATCCTCATAATTAATATCACCAAATTAATGATGTTAAGGGTCCGAGGTCATCTGCTAAGGTCTCTGAGCTCAGACCTCTTCACCACCGAGTGATGTTATGAAGGTCTGAGGTCATCACCTAAGATGTTACCCTCATAATTAATATCACCAAATTAATGATGTTAAGGGTCTGAGGTCATCTACTAAGGTGTCTGAGCTCAGACCTCGTCACCACCGAGTGATGTTATGAAGGTCTGAGGTCGTCACCTAAGACGTTATCCTCATAATTAACTTCACCAAATTAATGATGTTAAGGGTCTGAGGTCATCTGCTAAGGTGTCTGAGCTCAGACCTCTTCACCACCGAGTGATGTTATGAAGGTCTGAGGTCATCACCTAAGATGTTACCCTCATAACTAATATCACCAAATTAATGATGTTAAGGGTCTGAGGTCATCTGCTAAGGTGTCTGAGCTCAGACCTCTTCACCACCGAGTGATGTTATGAAGGTCTGAGGTCATCACCTAAGATGTTACCCTCATAATTAATATCACCAAATTAATGATGTTAAGGGTCGGAGGTCATCTACTAAGGTGTCTGAGCTCAGACCTCGTCACCACCGAGTGGTGTTATGAAGGTCTGAGGTCATCACCTAAGACGTTATCCTCATAATTAATTTCACCAAATTAATGATGTTAAGGGTCTGAGGCCATCTGCTAAGGTGTCTGAGCTCAGACCTCTTCACCACCGAGTGATGTTATGAAGGTCTGAGGTCATAATCTAAGATGTTATCCTCATAATTTCTGATGTAAAAATGGAATAAGAGTTGTCATAGGAACTGATCTTTTTATTAATAACCTCTTCTCAATAAGATCGTATATTTACATAAAATTCTACGCAACATCATATGTAATATCTCTTTAGGTGGTCAGCATTCCATGGGTTAGTGAAAGGTTCTCCTTCTAGGTTTTCTAGCCTGTAAGTTCCAGGCACAACCTCTTATGTTACTTTGTAGGGGCCATGCCAGTTTGGGTGTAGCTTATTTGCCTTTTGCTGGGTCTTCTTTAGCACTAGGTCTCCCACTGCAATGGGTCTTGACTTCACCCTTTGGTTGTAGAATTTCGCTGACCGCTGCTGGTAGGCTGCTTTTCTGACCTCTGGGTCTTCTCTTCTTTCTTCGATAAGATCCAGGTCTAGCTTCCTCTCTTACCCATTGCTGTCTGGGTCATAAGTCTGAATCCGATGAGTTGGTAGTCCTACTTCCGTTGGTATGACGGCCTCTGAGCCATGTGCCAGCATAAATGGGGTTTCTCCTGTTGGTGTCCTTGCCATGGTTCTGTAGGCCCATAACACAGTGTAGACCTTCTGTCCATCTTCCCTTCGCATCTTCTAACCTCTTCTTGATTTTGTCTAAGATGATTCTATTTGTGACCTCGGTCTGGCCATTTGCCTGAGGTCGGCCAGGAGATGAGAAGAACTGTTTAATCCCCACTCTTAGGCAATACTTTTCTAAGGAGGAGTTCTTGAACTGGGTCCCATTATCCGAGATGAGAGTGTTTGGGAGGCCATATCTGCATATGATGTTCCTCCAAATGAACTGGAAGGTCTTCTGCTCTGTAATTGTTATCATCGGTTCTGCCTCCACCCACTTTGAAAAGTAGTCAATGGCAACTATCAAGAATCTATAGTTATTGACAGCTCTTGGCAAAGGTCCTACCAAGTCAATTCCCCATACCGCAAATGGCCATGGAGAAGAGATTGACGTCATAGGCTGATGGGGTTGATGAGGGATAGTGGCGAACCTTTGACATTTGTCGCACCTCTTCACATAGTCTGCAGCGTCCTTAGACAAGGTAGGCCACCAGTATCCCTGAGTGATGATCCTCTTGGCTAAGGGCCTTCCCCCTACGTGGATAGAGCAAGAACCCTCATGAACCTCCTGTAAGACCCGGGGTACTTCCATGGGATGCACACATCTGAGGAGGGGCAATAGAAACCCCTTTTTGTACAAGACGTCTCCTATCATTGAGAACTTGGCAGCCCTGTATCTCAACTTTCTCCTTTCTAGCTTGGACTCGGGCAGCTCTCCCTCTCTTAGGTATCTGACGAGCAGGTCGATTCATGAGTCTCCTAGGTTCACATTGTGACAAGGGCTACATACCTCGTCCTCCTCGATGGTTGCCTTTCCTAAGACCTCGATTGGAATGGTCCTTCCCATATCTGTCTTCACTGCTGAGGCCAGCCTTACCAATGCATCAGTGTGATTGTTGCTCAGTCGAGGCACTCTTTTTAGTTTTGCTTCTTCAAAATATTCTAACAACCTTCTTACCTTCTTTAAGTACTTGGCCATCCTTTCGTCTTTGGCCTCGTATATCCCCAATACTTGATTGACAACCAACCTTGAGTCACTATGGAGTAGGAGCCGCTTTACTCGAAGAGTTGTTGCCAATAAGAGACCTGCTATCATGGCCTCATACTCGGACTCATTGTTTGAGGCCTGGAAGTTGAATCTCAAGGCGTATTCAATGTTGGCACCATCTGGAGACGAGAGTATTAGTCCCACCCCGCTTCCACTGTCACAGGAAGAGCCATCAACGAAGAGGCTCCAGACGTCTGTATCTGATGAGAAGACCCCTTCTCTCATAACCCCCTTCTTGAAGAGGTATCGATCCTCTTCGTTCTCTTCTATTCCGCTCCGAGTTTTGCCTGAGATGACCTCTTCCCGATCTCGGAAGACGTTTGATGCCGTCTCTTCCGAATCTCAGAAGACACTATGGCTCTTCTCTTCGCCGTCATCTAAGCCTTTCTCTGTCTCGGACTCTTCTAAACTTCTACCGGCCTCTTCCCAGGTGAATTTTGCGACAAAGTCTGCGAGTACCTTCCCCTTGATGGCTGTCCTAGGCTGGTAGGTAAGATCATATTCTCCTAGTTCGATGGCCCAGGTCATCAATCTTCCAGACTTCTCAGGTTTGTGCAGAACCTGCCTTAGTGGGGAGTCATTGAGGACTACCATGGAGTGAGCTTGGAAGTAAGGCTTCATTTTCCTTGAGGCATGTATTAGGGCATAAGCCAACTTCTCCATTTGGGGATAATTTTGTTCAGACCCTTGAAGGGCCTTACTGTTGAAGTACACAGGCCTCTGGACCCCATCCTCTTCCCGTATGATGGCCGCGCTGATGGATGATTCAGAGACTACCAGATAGACAAACAACCTTTCCCCCGTGATGGGCCGAGACAGCAACAAGGGAGACCCTAAGTAGGACTTGAGTTGGTTGAAGGCTTTTTCACACTCTGCGTCCCATTGGAAGGCCTTTCTTAGAACTTTAAAGAATGGAAGACACTTGTCTGTTGCCCTAGAAACAAACCTGTTAAGGGCAGCCACTCTTCCCGTGAGTCTCTGGACATCCTTGATACTCCTAGGAGTCTTCATGTCGAGTAATGCCTTAATTTTCTCAGGGTTTGCTTCAATCCCCCTCTGATTAATGATGAATCCCAAGAACTTCCCATCTCCTACTCCGAAGACACACTTTGCTGGGTTGAGTTTAATTCTGTTCGAGTCCATGACATCGAAGGTCTTCTCAAGGTCCGCTACGTGAGTACATTCTTTCAGGCTCTTCATTAGCATATTGTCTAGATATACCTCCATGGTCTTACCTATTTGCTCTTCGAACATCTTATTGACAAGACGTTGATACGTTGCCCCTGCATTTTTCAGACCGAAGGGCATCACCTTGTAGCAGTACATCCCTTTGTCAGTAATGAAGGTAGTCTTCTCAGAGTCTTCAGCATCCATGAAGATTTGGTTATAACCTGAATAAGCATCCATGAAGCTCATGAGCTCGTTCCCTGCCGTTACGTTCACCATTTGGTCTATCCTAGGTAAGGGATAGCTGTCTTTTGGGCAAGACCTGTTCAAGTCAGTGAAATCTACACACATTCGCCACTTCCCAATGGCCTTAGGCATGATAACTGCATTTGAGAGCCACTCCGGATAGGTAACCTCTCTTATGAACTCGGCCTCTTCCAACTTTTTTACCTCTTCCCGGATGATGTCGTACTTCTCCCTGGAGTAGACTCTTCGTCTCTGCTTGATTGGCTTGGCATCTCTGTCCACGCTGAGCTTGTGGCTCATGACCTCAGGGTCGATGCCAGGCATGTCTGCGTGACTCCATGCGAAGACACTCTGTCTCCTCCTGAGGAAGTTTATCAGCTCTTCATTGATTCCTGGCTCTAGGGCCTTACCGACCTGACGGTTTTTTTTGGCTCGTCCTCATTGAGGATGATGGATTTCACCTCTTCCGCGGCCTCACCCTTCTTTAATTTTGTTTCGTCTCTTGGGTCAAGAGTGTCAATGCTGTAAGTGGTGGTTGCTCTCTTATGGGCTTCTCTCTCTTCGGTCTAGTTGAAGTAACACTCTCGCGCCGTGGTCTGGTCCCCTTGCACTTCCCCTACTCCATAAGGAGTCGAGAATTTTAGCATCTGATGGATCGTCGACGGCACAACTTCAAACTCTTTAAGGGCCACCCTTCCTATGATGAGGTTGTAGGCCGAGAAGACGTTTTCATCCATAACGAAAAAGTTTATCTTCTTGGTCAGCCTCCTAGGCCACTCATCCCCCATCCGTACATCCATTTCATACATGCCCAATGGGTGGACCTTTTCGCCACTGAAGCCTATCAATGGGTGATGATAGGGCACCAGCCTTGCCCTGCTAAGACGCAGGCTCTTGAAGCAAGGCCAGAACATCACGTCTGCTGAGCTTCCCCCGTCTATGAGGATCCTCCGTACCTCGCACCCATGCACCCTTATTGTTATGACCAAAGGGTCATCATGGGGGGCTAAGATACCCTTGAAGTCGAGTCTGGAGAACCCTACTACGAGGGTGTCCATGTCTACCTTCTTCCTCTTCTGCACTGCATTAGAAGATGTTAGATTCACAACTTCGAGCTTGGCCAATGACCTGGCCTCTTCTACATGAGCCTTCCTGTCGGCTACCTTAGAGACACCTCCTGTAAATCCCCCACATATGGTGCTAACACCAATGGAGATCATACCGACCCTCTTCACCGGGGTGTTGTCATCCTTTGGCGGAAGATCCGGGTCGTCTTCATCATCTCCTTCTGAACCATCGTCCCTTCTGGCCGGGACATTTCCACGGCATCTGTCATTTCTTCTTTTCTTAGGGTCATCTCTTCCACCCTTTGGAGCCTTACCATCCACATACTTCCTCAGCTTTCCAGATTTCATCATCTTCTCAATCTCATCCTTTAAAGCGAAGCATCTATCTGTGACATGGCCATGATCCTGATGGAACTCACACCATAGGTTTTTGTTCCTCTTATATGGAGGGGCCTTCAGTTTCTCTGGCCACCTCAGAGTTCGGTCAGTCTTAATCTCATTGAGGATGTGCTCACAGCTTACAGTCAGAGGAGTGTAATGAGAGAACTTGTCATATCCTCACCTCTTCTTCCCCTCTTTTTTACCTTGGGACTTTCTCGTGCCATCGCGGTTCTCCTCCTCACACTTGGCGGCCATTGCCTCTTCCACTTTCATCACTTTCCCTGCGGTTGCCAGCAGCTCCGCCATAGACCTACGGGGTCCTTCCGCCAGTTTTCACAATAGCTTCCCCTTCTGGAGGCCTCCTATAAGGGCGGTCATGGCTATGCTCTCTTTATAATCTTCCACCTCCAATTTCTCTTTGTTGAATCTTGCTATGTAGTCTCTTAGGCTCTCACCCTTGGCCTGTTTGACATACAGCAGGTGGGTAGTCTTCTTTTGAGGTCTTACCCCAAAGCAGAAGTTGTGGATGAACTGCTCAGCCAAGCCTTTGAAGTTCTCAATTGAGTTCTTCGGAAGGGAGGTGAACCAACTGTGCGCTGCCCCTGTTAAGGTCCCTGAGAAGGCCCTACACTTCATCTCATCGGGTATCGAGTAAATGTCTGTTGCCGACTGGTACATCTCGATATGGTGTACAGGGTTAGTGGTTCCATCATACTTGGGAGTCACTATAGGAGGCTTGAACTTGGCTAGGGTTGGGAACCCCACTATCCTAGCCACAAATGGGGAGCCCTCTGAGTAACCCCTTTGTAATGGGTCCCTGCTTTTAATGAGATATCCTATCTTCTCCTCAAGGCGTTGGATAGAATCATTCCAGTGTCTTCTGTCATCAACTTGGCCAAGGTTATCCCCTGCCACCTCCCTGCGATGGACAGAGGGTTCCCCAACCGCGACACGTTGGCTGTTGACCTCTTCCTGTTCCCTGCCTCTTCTTTCACAGGGTCGGCCTTGGTCTGGCCGACCCTGCCTATTCCCTCTCTGAGAGCCTGCTGCGCTCTTTGACCTCGACAGCCTCTGTCTTAGGTCATTCACCGGGCCCAGTCTCTCGAAGGCCGACCCTCTGCTCAACCTATCAAAGGCCGACCCTCTTTGTTGGGCCTCTTCACCTCTTCGGCCGACACATCCTTGACTCTGCCTAAGAGGTCGTATAGTGTTATTTAACACCTCATACGGCTCCCAGCAGTCTTCTGGGGCTTCTTCAACTTCTAGGTCATCATACCTGTCGTCTAGGTAAGGGTTTCCCTGCCTCCCCAGGCGCAAGCGCCTAGGGTCAGCAACGTTCCTTCTCCGCTGGGGTGAAGGCTAGTTCTTCATTGGCGCCTGGGGTGGTCCCCTGGCGTCAGGATGAGGCTGAACTGTCGCCGGAGTGATCATGTTCGGTGAGACTCCAGGTGGCCTCACCATAGTTTGACTGAGCTGAGAAAATTGCTCCTTCATGGCTTGTTGTGTTGCAGCTAAAGATTTCAAGGCCGCTGCTACCTCCGCCATTTCGGACTGGGGGGGCGCCTGACTGGAGCTAGGCCCTCCACCCTCAGGCGGCGAAAGAGGCGGTGGTAAGTCTGGTGCCATATGTTAACACTATAGATCTTAAGTAGCAAATGAGCTTAGCACCTCACAGGACCTCTTTCAATGGTGAAACAGCTCCACGCTAGGGGGAGGCGTGGTTCACCACCAGAGTCTTCGGTGAGGTTAAGCAGAAAAAGAGGAAGAGATAGTTTCTCGTTCCCACAGACGGTGCCTAAATGATGATGCTGGAATTAGCACAACCATATAAGGTGTTTTCAAGCCCAATCTAAGAACAACAATGGCAGCATAGTTATGTAAAAGGTAAGAGAATGAGATGAGGAGAAGAGGAGAGAGCACCAGGATATAAGTGGTTCAGCCTAAATTGGCCTACGTCCACTGTGTGTGTGTGAATAACCTCACCGCAACAAGGCACTAACGGCCATGGATACAATCTCTCAATCTTTATCTCTCTACTGTGTATCTAGACAGAGTTTCAGCTAGGGTTGAATATCTGGCCTCCTCAAGGTAGAGGATGACCTCTGTATATATAGTACTTAGGGGGTGTAGTGTACCCCCATGCATGTAATATGCACATGTGTGTTAGCCTCACCAATAGGGGGAAGCCACCTGTCACTGTCACATGTAAGGAATGATGATGAAATATTCTCCCCACGTGTGGAGAATAATCTTGTTACAACTAATTTGTGCCCATGTGTCCTTATCCAAATGTCAACAGATGCTCGGCCACCATATTGGTGCATATCCTCGGCCTGGGAGAGGCCGAGCTGTAAAGGCTTGATATTCGTTAAATCCGAGATGTGCCATATGGAGTCTCGGCCTGATCTCAGCCGAGACAGTATGCAAGGGTCGGCCCCAGCCAAGGTTGGACTGATTCCATGTTGAAGATTACCAAGGCTTCTTGTCACCTCGACCTATACTCGGCCGAGGTTACCATACCCAGGTATATGAGAATGCTGTTGATGCCTGTGATGCGCGCAGTGTCCATTGGAAATGTAGGTGGTAGTGTCGGCCTGGGCCGACCTTACTAAGGCCGAGGGCTGATATCGTGGGCCCATAGCTTATCCAGGGTCGGTCAATATCTCGGCCATCACCTTGGCCGAGGTTGGTGTCTCTAGGACGAGGTCACACTTGGGGCATATCAACTACAGACTACGAAAATGTGTCTTTACATATCATCCGTATGTCTATACCGGTACAAAATAAAATCATCTGAATTATCAGAGAAAAAAATCCTCTACAAATCTAATACCCTCCTATGTAACCCAAAAGCCAGAAAGATACTAAATATGCAAGTCTTTAAATTCTTCAAAATCTTCAACCCTCTGTACTTTCCTCGTGCTTTTTTTTGTGTGTGTTTTCCAAAATGATCAAGTCCTACAAAAAATAAACAAAGAAAATACCTTTGTGACGTATCGAGTTTGAAATGATATAAAGATATATCAAATAAATCAATTCAAGAAAATCTCAAATCTTCCCCATAATTCAAAATCCACTCCCCCATAATTCGTTCTGCCCCTTTTTATTTGTCTGAAATAGACAAAGAAAATAATAAATCATATAAATATGGAGTGTCACGACAATCATATCAACAATCACGAATAAAGAAACTACGCTCATGATAGGATAAATTCAAAAGCATCCAACAACAATTTTTTATTTTCCAAATTTTATCCCAATTTTTTTTTATAAAAACATCACACACCATGAATTTATACTAAGATAACAAAATCGTGGAAATGGAATGAATGGGTGTGAACAAATTCGATAGAAAAATCAATGCAATGAAGCATAACATATGTGCACGATGAATATGGATACTCCTACTCCTACTCCTAACGAATGAACTCAAAATCATCCTTAGGTGTCAAAAAGTGTTGAATTTAAATGACAACGACTCAATCTATCAACACATCAAAGTCTAAAATTATTTTCAGACCAATAACATCTAAAACTATGTATTGGTTTTTCAAGACTTTGTCAGGACGTGCAAACTCGTTGCTTTATTTCCAACCAAACACCCTGATATATAATAAATCTTTTTTTTCAATTGAGGTGATTAAACTAATTGGCCCCTTTTTTGCATATTATGTTTTTATTGCTTTAATTTTTTTCGGCTCTTTTCCAACAGTGGATTTCACGAAGAAGTTATTATCTTCTCCCAGTCTTTTCCCCTGTTCACTTATCATTTTTTCATATTAAATAAATTCCTCACACGCAACGGTTCTTACATGCACTACTTTAATTGTCAAGTTTTATCGCACTTGGTTCGTTTTAAAGACATGATTGAGATGAAACCTCGACCAACATGTGATAGATAAGTCCAACAATCAAATAAATTCATGCAAGTATGCAGTAAAGGAAACTACGAGTCAAACATGTAGGTAGTAACAACTAGAAACATCTCAATGACTCCAAAAATTGTAAAGCACAAAATGAAATGATAATGCATCTCAAATCATTATCAAATAGTCAAATGGATATGTTGTGACTTGGTCATACTAAATGTCCATTCCTAAACAACATAAAACAAAATACAAAAATGTCTTTGTCATTTTCCAAAAAAATTATCAAAATAAAATCTTTTTGGCTTTTTCAAATTTTTCTAAAAAAATAGAAAATCTTTTTGTATTTTTCCAAAAATAAATTTGAAAAACCAAAATCTTTTTGAGTTTTTCAAAAAATATATCAAAATGAAAAAAATAAATATAAAGGATACACATCATAACACTAGAAAAAATATATATCATGAAGTACAACTATTGTATGACAAATAACTAACACAATCATCCGAAAGATCTAACATGGGAAGTGTCACACGCAAGTCATGAAGGATAATCCCTAAAGCCTCTAAATCCGATTTCCTTACCCAAATAGATGTGTAACGACGTAAGGGAGTTTTGGGAACCGTAGTGACTATATTTTTAACCTTCCAAGGATCAATCAAAAGTTTTTAACAAAATTGCCTAAGATGACCTTGCTTACCATAATGTGTGCAAGTGCAGATAAGGTGGTGAACGTTACCTAAAGGTGGTCCTCTTCTATCCATCCTAGGTGGCCCTCTAACGCGACTGAAAATGTGTCTCAGAAATGCATTCACTCTAGGCTCAAGTGCAAGCCTGTCGCTCAAGTAATAATCCCAGTAAGTCGGGTATCGATCCTCAGGGAAAAAGGACAACGAAGTTGTGACGACTGGAAGAGACGGAGAAACCCTAATTTTGACTCTAAAAAGAAAAGAAAAAATGATTTGGTTTTGAGATTAATTAAAGCTAAATGCGATAATGAAATTATGAAGAAATGCAACTATACTAATCTACCTAAATTAAGAATGAATGATGATTTGAAACTTTTTGTTTAAATGATGAGAAAATTAGGACGGGAATACAATCCCCCAACCCTAGTGTATTGCAGTTATAATATTAATCATAAATTCAACTGATTAATTTGACCCGGAATTTAGTACTCCCAAGCATTACGTATACGAGGTTTAAGCCCGCGTCATACTTAATCTGAGGATGAGTAAATCAGTATCGCGATAGTAGCACTCGAATTGCACTCTAAATCATCACGAGTACCCAGAGGCAAACGAGATATAAAGATCTACAATTGTTGTGTAACTACGCAATACGGTCATAATCAATCACTAAATTCAGTGGATTAATTTTATACACACGCACTAACACATCAGGTTGGGTTCATGCATCCCGGCCTTTTAAACCTAGCCGGACATATTAAACTGAAGCATGCATGAAATAGTAACGTTGCATGCGAAAGAACTCATGATAACACTAGATTGAAATACGTAGCTAAGTGTTATGAATGCAAAAATTTATTCAAATCACGTAGGAAAATTACCATGCAAGAACAATAATCATAAAAATAAAACTTGGATTACAACTTCAAAACAAACCCGGAATTGTATTGATCTTGCAGCAATTAATTAAAGTTATGTTCCTAGATGTTCTTCTCTTTTTTTTCTCTACCAAAACTAAAAAAAACATTCAGAACTGTTGTTCCAAGGTCACTGAGTACGTCCAAAACTGTTGTTGGAGGAGTTTTAACCTAATGGGGTTATTTGAACCAATCAGAATGAAGGAGAAAAATTTGCGCTTCAGGACCCCCGAACCGGTTAGCATGTTCCCCGAACCGGTTCGCCCCCCAAACCGGTTCGCATTGGGGTTGGGAAAGTTCGCTGGTTTGGATGTCCTTTTCTTTCATTCTAACACTTAGAATATTTTTCTTGTTTTCTTCCTTGGATTTTTCTTCAACTTCAACTAGTCATAACTCATTAACCGTAGCTCGGATTTGGGTGTTGTTTCTTTCAATGTTCTCGTTGTTCCAAGAGTTTCAACTTTCCAGTTGATTCCTCCTCCGGGATCTGGCTACAGAATTACCAAAATTCCTTTAAACTTGCCTTCCTAGCCTTTCTTTCACCGCTTCGCTTTCTCTTTCGTACCGCTTGCATAATTAACCTGTAAAACAAATAGGAGAAACATGAAACACTAAATACTTGCCAACGAAGGTTAGTAGCATAAATGTGCATTAAATCCATATCGTTTGCACCCCTCGGGTTCACAAATGTACCGAAATTAGGGGAATTAATATACAATATTTATGCCTAATCACCCTCTCCTAAACTCCCTAGGTATCTCCCTCCTTATATTCCTTGGTGGATCTCTCGTATGCATGGTTTTGTCTTTTAGAATGGATGCAACATGATTATAAAATCCAATACCACACTTATTATCCTTGATTTGGATGGTTACTAACATATTATATAGCTTTTTCGACCTAGGCTCCAAATCAAACTTCACGTTACTCGAATCTCTCAATCTTTCCTCAGGTTCACCAATTATACACTCGAGCAATTGCCTTTACTCCTGAAACTATAAAAACTCCTTTTTCATAGCCTCCATAAAACATCAAAGGCTATCTCTCTCACCCTCAACATATTCAATCTTCTCTCAAAGAGACTTCTCATGTGGCCTAAGATCCTCAATCAAAGCATCATTATTTTTCTCTATGGCATGTTCTTTCAATTTATCTTCTAATTTCAAACTCGCGTTCTTTACCTTCAAAGTTTCTTCATATAATTCATTAAAGGCAGCTTACAAGTTTCTCTTATCCTCACACTCATCCTCACTCACACCACCCTCACTTTCTTTAGCATCACTACCTGTGGTTATAGAAAGATCATGCAAAGAATTATCTTCATGAGAAAATTTGTCGTCATCACCCACATGATTAGACACAATAGTAATAAGGACTCGCTTACTGACATACAAATTTTCTTCTTCAGGGTCACTATCACTTAGGGTAGTAACATGTTTTATCAGTTCATTAACATACTTCCTTAGATTAGTGGAACACTCATCTATCCTATGTCCAAACCCCTCACAGAAAAGGCACCTCTCAGTGTAATTATTTTTAACTAATGCCTTAAGTGTATACTTCATACATGTTTTCCAATAAGACCCGTCAGACAAATGTGTTATAAAATTATTAAACCCTCCGAAAAGCATACCTAAAGACACGGGATCACTTCTCACAATAAAATAGTTCTTATAGCTCTTATACCAATTTGAGAATGCACTTGAAAGACCATTTTTGTGTGCTTTAGGTAAAGATAACTTTTTCAAATTTCTCAAATTTTATTATGCACCAAATATGAGAATAAATCAATTTTATATTCTTAAACCCTCAACATGCATATAATTGATTCAAAGCATTAAATGAATAAAGCATGTAGGTAAAAAACAGTTTCATAAAAAAAAACTTTCGGGTAAAAACCTTTGTTTCACTATATAACACAAATTGCAACTTACAATTACATAGAGAAATCTGCAATGATTTTACCGTAGTAAACTCACAAAGATCGCAATCTAAATGAGCAATGGACTCTCGCAAGAACCCACAAGAATCATAACGCTCTTCGACAATGCACACCCTCGAGTATTCCCATTGACCGCAGTCGTCATCCAGTAAGTCCCTCAAAAGCTACCAATCCAGCAGTACATATGGCACTCCACAAGAACAAACTTCAATAGAATATTTTGGGTTCCATAAATGATTCACAAAGGATTGGTATTAATTTTTTATGAATCAAAAACATAAAAATCCCTACACTTTGAAGAATAAAACGTCTGATATGATGCGGTTTCATTTTGCAATAAGTCTGAATGAAAAAGGTCTCCAAACTAGGTATTATAGCTAAACAAAAAATTGAGGCGATGTAGGTTGTTCAAAAGACTTCAAATGAAATTTTCATGTCATTTGAACGACATCCCATGTCGTTTGAACGACATCCCATGTCGTTAGAAGCAACTTCTAATTACATTACAAATGACCTTTCAAAACACAAAACAATAAGTGGTCGTTTGAAGCATTAAAGAAACAACCCTTTGAGAGACCCTTCAACCGACATTGTATGTCATTAGAAAAAGTCATTTGAATAACTTAGGAATGTCATTTGAATGAGATTTACTTATCGTTTCAACAACTAGAGCAAAACAAATTATTTTAAAAATGGTGGCCAACCGATCTTGAAAAATTATTTTTGACTTATACAAATGCCTCGTTTTGATTAAAACAGTTTCAAAAAATATCCCAACACTTAAAGTAAATCATTTTATGAAATTTAAACACATTCTTTGAAATTGTATCTTATATCGCGCAAATGTTGACAATACTTGAAACTGGGATCCATCCTCTAGAATGTATGAACTTGATGTTCTTCGACGGGTCAAGCGGTATACGACATAATCTATGTAAACTACAGACTATGAAAATATGTCCTTACAAATTCTACGTAGAAAGGAATATATTTGGTCTCCTAACTTTCTTTATGGGATTCTTTTAGTCTTCTTTCAACTTCCTCAGGATCACCACACCTCGACAACCATCCCCTTATTTTTGTAATACAAGTTGTCTATTGTGGCAAAGTATTGCGCCAAACTTAGTGGTCCTTCACCAGTGTCAATATTCCTCCTTATATTTTCTCTTTAGTCATCATTGTCAAGGGAGAAGTCCTCTTACTGATTCTAATCACCGTTGAATCCCCTTTGATGGGAATTTTATAGGCGAATGTAGCGTAGGCGACATCATGTTTGTTCATTGCCCGGGGGTGCCTTATTATTGTGAGCTAATGGAGCCGGCCGAGAAACCTCTGGATGATCATTCGCTATGGTGCCAAACTCATATGTTTTGGGGCATACTCCTCATTTACTTGTTTCACCACTAGGTTGGAATCTCCCTTTATTGTAAGTATGTAGATGCCCTTTCTCAAGGCTTCAAAAAGACCCAGCACTAGAGCCTCATACTCAGCTCCATTATTAGAGTAACGAAAGTCCAACTTGAATGATAGTCAAACCTTTTCTCCCGTTTATCTAAAAATAACCCCTTCTCCACCTTTGACATTAGCCTAAGAACCATCAAACTCGATATTCAACCCTTCTAGACTGGCCTCTAGATATTTATCTTTTACATCATCTCGTAGTAGCTCTTCTTATGGCGGCTATAATGTCCCAGATAGGAAAATGGCTAACAAGTCTACATAATCTTGGCTTTTGATGGACCGAGGGACCACACATTTAACATTCATAATCTGAAAGTGTTAGAGAACATCTAGCTTCCCTGACAATTAGTACAATTCTAGCTAACAAAAACTTTATAGGATAACATCTTGTTACAATGTGGCCCATGAAAAATAGCATATAATGTTTAATTTTTTCACCAACAAAAACAAAGGCAAAACAGTGCCTCTCTATAATATCCTGCCCTAATAATTTTATTAAATCTTGTATAAATTATAATCGAGTGAGGATTCAACATAATTATTGGAAAATTATCGTCCAAAATGGAAGGAAGTATAAGAGTAGGAAAAAGGGGGTCGTTTGAATGACCTATAGGGGTCGTTAGAAGCGAGAACCATATCACGCAAAGGTCGTGCAAAGTAGGCCTTCAAATGAGATGTCACTAGATTACATTACTAGGTCACTTTAAGGTCGCGTGAAGCCAATCATTGAACGAGGTGGTGATGTCGCTCGAATGAGGTTGTGATGTCATACGAATGATGTGCCTTAAAAATGTTTGAATTAAATTGGCCTTGTGCACTGTCACGATTTTGGCCATTGGATCGTCGAGCTTTCAAGCCTAGATGAGCCCAGAATGGGAAAAATGGGACTTTTGGTCCTTAAGGGATTTTTAAAAGTCATGTTTGGGTCATATGTTGGGGAAAATGCAAGAATATATATATAGAGAGAGATGGAGTAGGGTGGTGTTCCATAATTTTATGTGTTCTTCCACCCTTCCACTACCATCCCACCACTATAAACCACCATTTTCTTAGTCCATTCCACCATGTTTGAACCATATATACCCATTTTCACCATTGTTAAAGGGGAGCTACGAATTTTGGAGGAGTCTTGGGGGATTTTCGAAGAAGATGATGGAAGGTTTCATGGAGTTGAAGGGTTTTCTTGGCTTAGAAGATTGACTGGAGCATTTTGGACGATGCATTTGGTAACCCCTAGAGTCCACCTTTGAAGGTGGGGTTGTCCTCCAACACCAAATTTTTTATCACCATTTAGAGGATTTGAGGTGGAAAAAATATATACTTAGTATTTAATACTCTATTTTCATTTTTATTGTCTTATAGTTAGATTACATGGGTAGTATGAACATGAATAAATGATGGTTTTTAGTAGAATAATATTAAACATTTTTGTGAAATAAAAATATTGGTAAAATTTTATTTTGTTGGAAATAAAGAATGGATAATTATTTCAATGTCTTAAATATTAAAGATGGTATTGTATGAAAATGCTGTATTTTCTAGAACGATTGAAGTTAAACATTTTGTGAAATAAAAGCTTTGAAAATAATGATTTATTTTCCCAAACATTTGTGAAATAATGTTTCAAAGTTTTTGGAAAAAATGTAATGTATATGAAAATGGACATTTGTTGATTTTGAAGAAATTAAATGCCTTTTTAAGCCTTAAAAGGATATTTTTGCAAGTATGATGAATTTCTAAAAGGAAATGTATGTTTAACCCACTACTAGGATTTTAGGATTTAAAACCCATCTTCTCATGCATATATTCTTGTAGCATTTTGGCAATAAATGTATAAGCAAGTTTAAAGAAGATTTTAATGGGTATAAATATGGAATAAGAGAAATAGAAATTCTTGTCTTCAAAGTGTGATAAGTGCAAAGTTGTAAGAGTACATTTATTGATAAAAAAGAAGTGGTATTTTCGTTATGAAAGTAGTATTTAAGTGTAAATATATTTCTTAAATAAAGTAAATAGAGAAATGCCTAATTTGAAAAGTTGGTTAGTAAAGGTGTTGAATAAGTGTTAAACATTGGTAAGTTGGTTTGTTTAACTTAATAATGTGGTCAAAGATTAACACTTATGAAATTGGAAAGGAAATAGTGAAATAAATATGTTTCCCATTAAGAAGAATGTTACTCATGTTTTAAAAGGTGTTAAAGTGTTAAAAACATTTAAGAACGTAGTATGGCTAATTTAATAGTGTTTTAAGAAAACTAATGCTTGTGGAAATAGAGTAAAATATGAGTTTGGAAACAAATGTGTAAAATGGTAATTTTACTTAAAGTGGGACATTTTTGTGAAATAAAAATGTTAGAAAGGGTGTTACACAATTTGGTCCAAAATGAAT
This sequence comes from Sambucus nigra, assembly GCA_949130495.1. Classification (NCBI taxonomy): domain Eukaryota; kingdom Viridiplantae; phylum Streptophyta; class Magnoliopsida; order Dipsacales; family Adoxaceae; genus Sambucus; species Sambucus nigra. The sequence continues at coordinate 577,219,091 of OX422209.1, forward strand.
ATGATTTTTGGAATAAAATCAAAGTTAGAGTGTAAAGGACATGAAATAATAAGTTCAAGTGTAACACAAGTTGGGGTGTAATCCCGGGTTTTGGCTTCGGTCCGGTAAAAGGAAAAGTGGAATAATATGGAAATTTGTAAAATGTTAAAACACATTCAAAGGAACTCAGGTGAGATCGGAATAATTAAAGAGGGCCCAAAGCCCTAGGGTGAACAACTCAAAACAACTGACCAGAGCATATGGTGCCCATAATCGGTGGTGTGGAGCCTGTTGAAGTATGCAGTTATTGGAAGATTCCGAGAAAAGATAAAAGAATAAGGAACATGTCAAGAAATGGATTGTGTGGTGAAAATGTCGTAAAACAACCTAAATTGAATGAATTAATAAATGTTTCGGTAAAGGTGAAACAAACACATAAATATGTAAGTTGATTAATATCCATAATGTAAGGAAAAAGATAAAGTGAGTGGGTAACTAGGTGGTTCACAACCTAAGTGGTTTAACCCATAATTAACACAAGAATGTGTTGTAATAAGGTTTTCAAAGATTAAGTAAGTATTTTTAACATGCTATTCATGTGTGTTGAAAGGGTGATTTTCAATGAAAATACTAATGTGGATCCGTTAAAACAAAAGGGTAATTTTGGTAAGGAAGTGGTTTTCAGCTAATTCAAGTTAGGTTTCAAATATTTAATCGTGTGTTTTAAACAATGGTATGAGTGTAAAAGTGAGAAAAATGAAGTCCCTTACAAGATTAAGGATAATTAATCTGGATAAATAAGGTTTCGTAACTAAACTGTTTCATGCATTAAGTGTATGAATATGTATGCTTATATATGTATGCAAGGTAGTTGCATGTGCACGCAGGTATAACGTGTTAGAGTCTTCTTTCTGTCGTTCGATTATATACTAAATTTTTATATTTCCCACTGAGCATTCGGCTCACTCCCTCATCTTTGTTATGGAGGGCTGGAGTGGATTCATATTTTAAGACCATTATACATGTAGGTATTCTCTTAACTTTACGTCAGTACCTCTGTATGGTTGGAGTTCGGGAATGGTTCCCATGGGTCTTTCAAGTAGTTTGAACTTGATATTGGAATTACATGCTAAACAAGTGAAACGTTAATTAAAAAAAATAAAACTGGACTAGCAACATTATGTAGGTTGTTTCATTGCACTTTAGACCTAATGCTAGGGTCAGACCAGGTTGAATATAGGTAACCCATAAATCTAGGCCGATGCGTTAAAATTGATATCAGAGCTCTAGGTTCGAGGGTCCTTTTAGGAGTGACGTGTTGAGGTCGGTATTGGATATTTTAATGTCGGTGTTGGATCATTTTAGTTTGATGACGATTTAGTTCATGTTCTTGATGGTAAAGTCAAGGAGTTTAGCACAATAAGTAAGTTAGTGCCAAGTGGCACGTGATAAAGAAAATAAATGTTAATCGCTTACGTGCTTCTGATTAGATTTGTTAGTAATTTATGGGTTTTCATGCAAGACAATAGTTGTGACACCATGGTTATTAGTGTGAGGTGCTTCGGTTTAATCATTGATGGCGTAGAATCCTTTGAGATATCAATAGAGTTAGATGACGCTCATTGGGTAGGTGGCACAAATTGCATCAAAGTCAATTATAGAAGTTGATGGTTAGGGTGTCATGACTAAGCACTGATGATTGGTGACTAAACGGTATATAGACCTTAGGTGCAACGCTAACGGGTAGTTAACGCCAGTAAAGTAGTTAGGCAAATTTGATCCTTGGGGTGATATTGCAATTGATAGTAGTTCGGTGAACATATGAAGTTGTGTTGACCAAAAGTGGAGACATTATGATCTTTACGTGAGACGTAATGTGTGGTAACCTTGATGATGAGAGTAGCCTTGGTAGTGATAATAGTGAGTAGTGTTCATTGCGATCTAGTTATAAAGGTTGTGTAATTCATATAGAGGGTTAGATGACTGAGTGACATTTATAAGTATTGATTATGTGGTGAGAACGTATTGGGTCCCGTGGTTCAGGACTTAGGTTTAGTGTATCTGGATTATAATGTGGTATTAAGGAATAGTATCCCTCATGGCGCTTGTGGTGTAAGACTTGGTATTTGTAGGAAATAACTTACGTCCCATATCTTACCAAGATCTATGTAGTCGTGTTAACTTGTAGGTCAACATATGGTATCATGTTTACATAGTGAGGAAATTTAGTTGTCATGGTTGATCATTCATTGAGGATTAGATGAGGTATACCTTAAGGTTTATAAGTTTTAGATGACGCCATATACCCTGCCATAATCCTTAGTAGCATTAGTTATGGTTTGGTACATGTCTTATGGTCACAACCATTTAAAATAAGGATAAGATTAGTTTCCATGTATAAAGACCCATTTTATCCGCCGAAGTGATGGCTAGGTGGGAGGTAATCTTAGTGTGAGTGTGGTTTAAAGGTATACTGGAACACCGTAGGACTAATTGTGTGTGGCGTCATTCGAGATAGAGATCAAATATTGTGACTCCTTGAGGTTCTTGATGGTTAAGGTTCACTATAAGTAAAATCTGATAGACTAGTACCCTTGCGAGCACCGAGTGATCGTGATGTGGGTATCAAAAGGTTTGTAGATTGCACTTACAACGATAATAGTATGGATGATGAAATCTTGTCAAGTCTTGAGGAAGGTTACATTAAATGTGTTTAGTATACTTAGGATACTAGTTAGTCCAGTGTGAATGAGAATTATCAACCTAGTAATGATTGTGTTGAAGGTCAAGTGATGATCCCATATTGCTAGTCATATAGTGTACGTGTCATGTGTGGCTTCCTAAATCGTCACATATGAGTAGTGTAATCCCTAAGGTAGGGTGATAGATTGTGTTATTATAGGAATAAAGCTTGTATGTAATGTAATGACTAGTATTGGTGTCGTGATACTCAGTTTTAAGATGTAATATGAAATGTATTCAAGACTTATGGTGATGACACCATGTGGATACTTGAAAATATAAACCGGGGGGGGGGGGGGGGTAACATCAAAGAATGATTAGAATATTGGATTGTGGTGACTGTGTGCCAGAATTAGTTCATAGTACGTCCTACCAAGTTGGTACGGATTAGGATATCTAACCCTGTGTGATATTTACTACCCTTAGAATGCCAATGGCGACGAGTATGGTCGTCACGTGAGTTCAGTTAGGGTAGAGCCTAGGACTAAGCCTAGTGATAGCCTCGTATAGTCAAAAGATACACTAAGGTGGATGTATATCTCGAATGGATTACAGCATGGAGGAATTTGAATTTTGATCATGATATGATAAGGCAGACAAGAACCTAGGTGTAGTACGTTGGTGACGTCGTCACCAGTATATGGACAAGGTCACTCTAGACAAGGGTGTGAGGAATTCTCCAATTGCAATGGTACATGTGTGTCAAGGATATGAAGGATAGGTCCTTACTCCCAATGAGGGAAGTGTTGACTTCCTAGAAGACTACTGATTCTTATATTGCTTTCGTATTATTAGAATGAATGGTTGTGATTCGATTCGTTATGGCTAGTGAACCAAGATAGGGTATATGGCTAGGATTAGGGCTTCGTGAGAACCTTGGAAATGAGTGAAAAGACTTTAAGCATATGTCTTAGGTTCTCTTTCGCAAATCATAGTCCGACGCTTATGGGCGAAATTTCTCGGGATGGTTACTTGTTTCTTCTAACTCTCATGTGTCCTATTCGGTGTAGTTTATCGGGGACTCCATCATACGGTGTGCTTATAGTATTGGATTTTTTAGGATTAATGACCTTTCGACTACACGTCATGGCAGTTAGTGGTTCGGTTCGCAAAGAGTTGGATGATGACTTAAGAATATTGTATTGTGTTAGAAATCAAGAAAGACTTAGGACGGTGATGCTTCTCCATGGTGAGTCGATAGGCATAGGGTCAAGTGAGTGATTTAAGGCGAGACACCTAGGGTAGTACCAAGGTCATCAGAATGATGCAGCAAAAGGTGTAAGCCGAACGGACGGTGATGACTTGGTACGAATATCACTCCTTGGAGTGAGAAAATAGCATATAATGGTTATTGGCAAGCTCATGCGAGTGGTGTATCCAGTATAGTATGAAAAGTGGTGGGACGCGGGATGTACAATCCTAAAATAGAATTGAGTTTGATAATGAATATGATGATCGGTTACATCACGGTTCATAATGGATGATCGGTGGACTCCAAGTCTTCACATTTGTACATGGAGGCACCAGTATGACTTGGGTACTAGCATAGGTGGTGATAGAAATTGTCTGGACATGATCATAAAGTGAGTGGAGACTTGGATTCAATTATGTGCATTCATGGTTAGCAAAATGGTGTGCGTTCAAACATGTTTCATGTTGATTATTTGGTGACAAACCCGGGGGGGGGGGGGGTCAAAGTGACCTTAGTATTGAGAAATTGAATGATTTTGTCTTGGAAAATTTCTATGGATTAAAATAAAAGTGGGTGAACCTCGTATGCCTAAGGATGGCCGAATCGAGAATTTCGGGGACGAAATTCCCCAAGAAGGGAAGTTTGTAATATCCCGCCCTTATAATTTGATTAAATTTTGTATAAATTGTAATTGAGTGAAAATTGAGGAGAATTATTGTAAAGTTGTAGGTCAAAATTGAAGGACATAAAAGAATAGGAAAAAGGGGGTCGTTCGAACGACCTATGGTGTTCGTTAGAAGCAAGATCCACATATAGCAAAGTTTGCTCGAAGAAGGCCTTCAAACGAGATGTCACTGCATTACACTCCCAGGTCGCGCGAAGGTCGTACGAATCCAATCATCGAACAAGGTAGTGATTTTGCTCGAACCAGGTTGTCATGTCATTCGAACAACGTGCCTCAAAAATATTTTAATCAAATCGCCTACTGTCATGATTTTGGCCATTGGATCGTTGAGTTATGAAGCCCAGATGAGCCCAGAATGGGAAATAACAGGATTTTTGGTCTTTAAGGGGTTTTTATAAGGCATGTTTGGGTCGTTTAGTTGGGAAAAATGCAAGAATATATATGGAGAGGTTGAATAGGGTGATATTCCACCATTTTATGTGTTCTTCCACCATAGACCACTATTTTCTTAGTATATTCAACCATGGCTGAACCATATATGTCCATTTACACCATTTTTGAAGTGAAGCTACGAATCTTGGAGGATTCTTGAGGGATATTTGAATAAGATGATGGAATCTTTTGTGGAGTTGAAGGGGGTATTGTCTTAGAAGCTTGAATGGAGCATTTTGAAGGATGCATTTGGTAATCCCTAGAGGCCACCTTTGGATGTGGGGGTTGTCCTCTTACACCAAATTTTCTACCACAATTTAGAGTGTTTGAGGTGGAAAAAATATATGCTTAGTATTTAATACTCTATTTGCATTTTTCTTAGTCTTATAGTTAGATTACTTAAGTAGGATGCACATGAATAAATGATGGTTTTGAGTAGAATAATATTAAACATTTTTATGACATAAAAATATTGGTAAAATGTTATTTGTTGGAAATAAAGAATGGATAAATATTTCAAAGTCTTGAAATATTAAAGGTGTTATTTTATGAAAATGGTGTTTTTCTAGAAAGAACGATGTTAAACATTTTATGAAATAAAAGGTTCGAAAATAATGGTTCATTTTTCTAAACATTTATGAAATAATGTTTCAATGTTTATTGCAAAAATGTAACGTTTATGAAAAATACATTTGTTGAGTTTGAAGAAATTAAATGTCTTTTATGTCTTGAAACGATATTTTTGCATGTATGATGAATTTCTAAAAGAAAATGTATGCTTAACCCATAACTAGGAGTTTAGGATTTAAAATCCACCTTCTCATGCACATAAACTTGAAGTATTTTGGCAATAAATCTATAAGCAAGTTTAAAGAAGATTTTGTTGGTTATAAACATGGAGTAAGAGAAATAGAAATTTTCCTTATGAATGTAGTCTTTAAGTATAAATAGATTTTTTTGAATAAAGTAAGTAGCGAAATGCCTAATTCGGAAAGTTGGTTAGTAAAGGTGTTGAATAAGTGTTGATGATTAAACATTGGAAAGTTGGTGTGTGTAACTTAATAACGTGGTAAGAGATTTACACTTATGAAATTGGAAAGGAAACAATGAAATAAAGATGTTTCGAATTAACAAGAATATTACTCCACGATTAAAAAGTTGTAAAAGTGTTAAAATCACTTAAGAAGTTAGTATGGGTAATTTAATAGTGTTTTCGGAAAATTAACATTAGTAGAAATGGAGTAAAAGATGAGTTTGGTAATAAGTGGGTAAAATGATAATTTTACCTAAAATGGAACATTTTTACGAAATAAAAATGTTAGAAAGGGTGTTCCACAATTTGGTCCTAATTGAATACGATTTTTGGAATAAAATCAAAGTTAAACTGTAAACGACATGAATGATAAGTTCAAGTGCAAAAAAAGTTAGTGTGTAACCCTTGGTTTTGGCTTACGACGGGTAAAAGGAATAGTGAAATAATGTGGACATCTATAAAATGTTAAAACACATTGAAAAGAAATCGAATGACACCGCGATAATTAAGGAGGGCCCGGAGCCCAGGGGTGAAAGTCATAAAATAACTAGCAAAAGTATATGGTGCGCATAGCCGACTGTGTGGAGACCGTTGAAGTATGTTGTTATTGAAAGATTCTGAGAAAAGATAAAGGAATAAGGAACATGTCAAGAAATGGATTGTGTGGTGAAAATGTGTTAAGACAAACTAACTTGAATGAAATAATAAATATTCTTGTAAGGATATTTTTGTCCATTATCTATTTGTATGTCGTAAGCCGTTACACCGTTGAAAAAATTCAAGATCGCATCTACATCAACGGATCTGAATATCAAACATCTTCATCATGGAATATCATTTCTGGTAAGCCGGACCGGTCCGCCCATTTAAAAAAAAAGAATCGATCCGCCTTGCATCAGAACCAGTGTACTCCGGATCGAATGCAAATCGAAGAAGCCAGTTTCAAAAAGGAACTGATTCGAGGTCAGACCGATTCGCCTCCAAGACAGACCGATCCGCCTGAGATAAAATCGAACAGATCATGTTGAGATTTATTCGGCCCAGGTTTTCTTATTTAAACCAACTTCGGGAATTTGTTTTGTAAGACTTCCATAGATGATTTTAAGAGTCCTAAATACTCTAAGTCTTCACCTTTTTTAGTCCCAAGACTCATGTTTTGATTCACACAACTTTTCAATCCTTTGTGAATCCATTTTGAAACCCAAGAACACAACCTTGTGTTTGTTCAATCCTTGTGGAGAAGACCGTCCTTCTTCTTCATTGCTTCCCTCCTGGAAAGGTAAAGTTCCAGCCGCCGACTACAGAACTGACACCCGTGGGTATTTCTGTGTCACTGTATTTTTACTGTAATCCGTGTAACCATTCCTTACAATATTATAGTAAAAATAAAAGGTTTTCCCCCTTTGGGGGATTTCTTCTCACATGTGTGTGTTTGAATGTTCTTGCTTGTTTCATCGTCTTATTCAATCACACCTAGATGCATGTTTAGGTCTTAATTGATAAAAATTGCGTTTAATTAAATAATATCTCTATTTGAAGGCACGCGCACTCCGTCTTAAATCTAGTACAGGTGAAACGGACAAGTAAATATGTAAGTTGATTAATGTACATAATGTAAGAAAAAAGGTCAAGTAAGTGTGTGTAAGAGGGTAGTTTAGATAAGATGGAGGCGTAACCCCTTTTAAGTATGGTGATGACAAGGTTAGTTAGAAAAGCACTAGTGATTTAGCCACAAGACACAAAGAGCAGTTTGGAATGTATGGAACCCATCTTATACTCACAAATCTCTCGTGTATAACTCACAATATAATAAAGAACTTCAGAAATAACTTAGCTAGAGGGAGAGAGAAGTAAGCATCCTAGATACACCTTGGTAGGCAGGCAAAAAATACTAAAACTCTCAAGGATCCCTGTTATGTATTAAAAGCTTCGTAATAAATGACAAAAAATGGTGGGTGGCAGAACTCTCTGGTTCTTTTAATAAATCTCTCTTATGTAAATAAATTTCTCTAGTAATAACTTTTGAACTCTCAAAAGATCATCCTTCTCTCAGAGGTGGTTGGGGTCCTTAAATAGCCCCCCCACACCACCCCCGCGGCTACTCAGTCATTAAAGACTATGAAAGACATCCCTCATACTTTATGTCACAACATTAAATGCCTGATGCACTAGTTGTCTCATACGTCATAAACATTAAATGCCAAGACATGCCTTTTGCCTAACCACTGTATGTCAGGGGGTTGTTGTTGCAGAGGTAGCTCACCAACTATCTGACAGCCCCCAAATACCACGGTGGTTTACTCAAGTGCATGTCTGACATTGTTTAGATGGCTAGTGACATCACCCACAGCAGATGTGACTTTTAAGTAGAGGGTTGTTTGGTTCATAACTTAATGCCCGATGGAACTCCAAGCTGTTCCGCTTGAGGTTCCACGGTCAGGGTCCTTCGGTGTTTTACCAGGTGTATCTAAGATGGTCAGGACAAGCCCCAATGGTGCCCCACTTCTCAATCCTCCAAACCAAATCCCTCTAAAGTTCCCACGGTGAGGTTGTTCGATAGAGCATGAAAGCTCTCCCAGGCCCTGCCAAGCCTGGTCTCTCGCGAGTACCGTTCGACCTCACGCCCATTCATTATTCTCATTACAACATTACAGTCATTACAACTCGTAGTAAATATAAACAAAGCTATAATATGGCAAAGTAACAATAAGCTAAAGTACGAGTTGCCACGCCAAGCTACCTCACCAAGATGCCACGCTTGAGTTTCCACGCTGATCTTATCCTCAGAACACTGTTGCTAATTGGTGGATTATCCCTAATCCCAGGATTACCTTCAGGCCCCCTCTACATTTTCCCCTTCGTGGAGGGATTTGTTGTGGGAACAAGAAGTGCCTCCACGAAAACTTCTTAATCCGATGAACCTTCTCTGTCTGGCCTGCAACTTTTTTCTAATGCTGAGCCTCAACTGTTCCAACTTGAATATCTTAAATTCTCCCGAAGGACCTGCTAATATTCTCCCAGTAATGTTCGAAAAAGCGAAAAATTATCCCCGATGTAACTGAGTCATAACTGAACAACGTTTGAGCTTCTGTCGAGGGGACATCGTGGCTTTTTTTAACCGTTGGGACATCTTCTTCGTTGGGGGGGGGGGGTTATTGGATATGTCAGAGAAAATCTTGGCGCCCAAAACTCAATCTTGCTTAGGAAGGTAATGGTGGCTGTTCCCTAGGTGTCACTTCATTAATTGATGGCAGTTCCCCAGGTGTCACGTCATTGAATGACGTAGCGTTGTCTTTTCCATGTCAGAACACTTCCCGAAGTGCCACGTGTACATTTGAAATGATTGCAGGCGGCCACACACGTGCAATGGTGGGAAACTTAAACGACGAACTTTAAAAATTAAACGGCCAAATCACTTAAAACCATTCTTTTTCTTGCTTTCCCACTACTTGCTTCAAATTTCCTTCGTTATTTTTAGAGAGAGAGAGAAAGAGCTTCCATTGTTGATCGTCTGAAACCTCTATTGATGTTCGACCTTGTGCCGTCCTGTTCTTGCTCTCATCTTCTTCGCCACCTCCTGTGGTTGTTCTTCCGCCATTGTCGTGCTCAGGCTCCTCTGACTCAAGGTTGTTTTTTGTTTGCTCTAACAATCTGTCATGGCGTCTCAAAGTTACCCCACCATCTCTTCAACCAGTGCGCCGCCTGCTACTGCTGTTGCCCCCACTACTAGTGCCTCTGCCTTGGACGCTGTTCGTCGTGAACAGTTAAGGTTTTATCGTCGCTCTCCTATTTTTGGTGAAGGTGATGGCTTTGCTACTGCTTGCAAGACTGTCAATTTTGAATGCAAGTTTGAGACCTTAGTGCTGGGTGACGAGGACGAAGAACCCTCTAAGTGGGGCTTTCTTCCTCCAGAGGGGACTCTCCGGTTTTGTCTGGAGCGAGGGGACTTCCAATGGTCCCAAATTGACTTCGAAGCACCAGGTGGTTCTCCTGCCCATTTTGCTGCTTGGAACTCTCACATGGTGAGTTCCTATGGTGATATTTTGAGTAAGATTGGCCTTCAACGGGCCAAATGGTTTGGTGAGTTTACTCTCTCCAAAAATAATGTTGCTCTCCCCATTCTTGTTTCTCGTTGGAACGTGACGACTCACACATTTATTACTGCGTGGGGCGAGTTCACGATAACCCTAGAAGATGTCTGCGAGCTTCTGGGGCTCGAAGCAATAGGTCATGAGCCTTATTACGATGAGCCTCTCGATGCCAAAGATACTGCTGACCGTTTGGCGTTGGACCGAATATGCCGAAGTTGCATCGGTTCTTCAAACAAAGCTACCTTTACTCCGCTGATTAATTATTTCTTCAAGGGTTCTAGTGAAGGTAGTTCTTCAATTTCAACGGATGCCCCTGGCCAAGGTACTTCATTAGAGCTCCCTGCTTACATCCTTGTGATTCTTTCCCGTTTTCTTTTGACGGGAAAACCAAACGATCAGCCCCGAAGGGACCTTATCAACATATCCCTTCGTTTGGCCCGGGGCATCAAACTTCCTTTGGTTGCAATTGCCCTAGGGTCCCTCTACACCTGGCTTGACAGAACGTTGTTCGACATGGAACGATCACTTGGCCGTTATAACCTGGCCAATTTTGCTAACAGCATCCTTCTAACCAGCTTTCTTTACGTGCGCTTTCCTGTTGTGGCGGTCAAGGCCAACCGTCCTCCTTCTGGGGAAACCATTCTGCCCCCATGCTCTTACATTTATCACAAGAGGCAGAGCCGAAAAGAGCTGATCGCCTCAATTGATCGTTTTGAGGACTTTGTTATGAGGCCTTACGGAGAGGACGCCTTTGTTCATACTTGTGATTTCTTTCAGCACGAATCCAGGGTGGTACAGGTGGGGGTAGACATTGAAGATCCTCAGTTAGCCGTGGTGCTTCTCCTTTCTCCGGGGTATCTGCCTTCCTACACCGAGTGGGGATATTCCAGCGAACATTACAACCCCAATCGGTGTAGTCGTCAATTTGGGTTTGATCAGGGGGCTCCTCGCTCAGTTTTTCAATCGTCAAACCCAAAGGTTAGCTTTAGCGAGGCATGTTCCTTATTTTCCTCCACTGCTGCGTGGGGGATAAGTGAATCAATGGCTGGGAGAGTCACCATTCCCTCCAACAAGAGGCAAGGGAATGTGACCAGTCTATTTGCCACGAAGTTCTGGCCGAGACAACTGGCTAACATTGCTGAATTCATAGATGGCGAGCCTGTGTACCCTTCAGTTCTTTCATTTTCTGCGTTGGAGCTGGGACTGAAAGGCAACTCCGTTCTGGGGATTGAGTTCCCTCTAAGCAAAACCCCTAAGAGGCCTTCCGAAGAGCTACCTCCGTTAGATTCCCCATGACTCCCACTGTCATATCCAAAGCGAAAAGTGTTGGGGTATCCAGGAAGACTGCTCCTTCGACTGGAGCTACTGCTGATGAAGGGTCTTCGCAGCCGTCGACCAAGAAGGCCAAGAGTGGGGTGGTTTCCACGAAAAAGACAAAGTCCAAATCCCAGACTCCTGTGGCAGCCCTTCCCATAGCCTCCGTTACTCTTCCCATGTCTCCTGAAAGGGCCGAGAGGTTAAGGAGGGAGGCGCAGGCTGAGGTAGATCGGGTGAATGCAGAGTTTCAACGGCGTGTTGTCGTCGTTCCTCCCTCGGTTGCCTTCCCCACGATCGTCGTTGATCCCACTGAGCCAGCTGCAAGGAGGAGAAAAAGTTCGAAGGTTCCTCAAGCCACTAGCAGTGACGTGACAAGGCTGAGGAGGAAGACTTTAGGCACCAAGTCCCAACGGAAGCAGGTTTCCCTGGTGCAAGCTTCTCATTCTTCTTCCCAATCTGAGGTATGTACACTTATCTTGTTCTCTTTTCTTCTTTGGTTAGAGCAAGCCGGATTTGCTTATATATATTGTTCTTAACTACTTTGGTGCAGGGACTTAAAGAAACGGGGCCTCGTTCTCCTAGCCCCCCAAGTCCCCCCATTAGTCGTTTCGTGGGCGGTCGCTGTGGGGCCATCTCATCCGATACGACCCCACCTCGTTCGCCAATGACCGGGCTTACTTACGCCCGTCGTTCAATCTTACGACGGGCGAGGGAGGCAGTTGGGGAGGGTGAGGTTATAGAGCCCATGGATGTCTCTTTGCTACCAGAGACAACACAATCTGAGATGCCTACTCCAGTCCCCTCTGGCTCACTGGCTTCCTCTAAGGTTGTTCTTCCCATCGTTCTGGTTGCTGCAGGTGATCCTGAGGTAATTATTTCATATTTAAATTTGTCTGATCTGGCGTTCCTTCTCTTTCACCCCGTTCTGTGCGCTGAATTTAGGATGTTGGTTGCCCTAGGTCGAAGTATCCTCGCTGCTAGCAGACATTCTTTGTCCAACGGTGCTGGCAAGACCTCTGACCACAGTGCCCATTTTCAACGTTCTGACTGAGGTAAGTTATTCTTGGATACATTTTGCCCTTTTTTCTGTATTTGTTCCTCTTTACTAACATTGGATTTTATATTGCAGCTTTCTCCTGATCTTTCACCATCCTCATCTATTCCCGATGAACCCCTTGCTCTTGATTTGGTACCTTATGTGGGCGAGGGAACTATGCCGATGGTTGAGGTTTCTGGGGCCAGAGACCCCGTTGAGGCTGATGAGGTAACAAGTCCCCTCCCAACAATTCCTGCCACTTTAACCTCCGTGATGACTCCCACTCCTGCCCCTGTTACGATTCAGGTACTGTCTTAATTCTTTATATAATCTCCACCTTATAACGGTGACTTAACAATGAAAACACTTGTTAAGATTTTTATATAATCTCCACCTTACAACGGTGACTTAACAATGAAAACACTTGTTAAGATTTTTATATAATCTCCACCTTATAACGGTGACTTAACAACGAAAACGTTTGTTAAGATTTTTATATAATCTCCACCTTATAACGGTGACTTAACAATGAAAACACTTGTTAAGATTTTTTTTTATAATCTCCACCTTATAGCGGTGACTTAACAACGAAAACGTTTGTTAAGATTTTTATATAATCTCCACCTTATAACGGTGACTTAACAAATGAAAACACTTGTTAAGATTTTTATATAATCTCCACCTTATAACGGTGACTTAACAATGAAAACACTTGTTAAGATTTTTATATAATCTCCACCTTATAACGGTGACTTAACAATGAAAACACTTGTTAAGATTTTTATATAATCTCCACCTTATAACGGTGACTTAACAACGAAAACGTTTGTTAAGATTTTTTATATAATCTCCACCTTATAACGGTGACTTAACAATGAAAACACTTGTTAAGATTTTTTTTATAATCTCCACCTTATAACGGTGACTTAACAACGAAAACGTTACAATCTCACTGTTTCTTATATCTCTTCTCAGGTTGCTCAGGAGGATTCCTCACCCGCTCTTTCACTTATAGGCACACCACGTCAGGAACCTGCTGTTTCGGAAGAATCTGACCAGGCTGACCAAGGTTCCACGACTGGTGTTGAGGCCGAAAGTGAGTCTGGGTGCGAATTGCCTCTCCCTGATTTAACTCCTCCTGCCTTTTGCCTAATGGTGCTTCACAATTCTCCCCAAATGCCTGTGAGCCATCGCTTGGTGATTGAGCAGTTGGTGAACCATCACCCCGAGACCTTCACCGTGGACTGCCTACGGTCCAATATTCCCGTGATGAGTTATCGACTGCAAGGCATGGCGATCGTTGTTGCTGAGATTGCCAATACTCCCACTTCCCGTGTAACCCGAACCCTCATTAATCAGTTTCTGGGTTTTCTGAAGGAATTGGGTCGTGACGGTTTTCGTTTTGACTGGCTTATGGCGTATTTGAAAACTTTGAAGAGCCAGCAGCTGATCGGTCAGAGGGAACTGTTGAGGAAGCACCAGGAGGACCAACGGGCTGAGGAAGTTAAGTTAGCTGAGCTGGCACCTCTTTTGGAATCAGCAGATGAAGAAATAAAGAATGCCGAAGAGGCTCTTCGTTTGGCCAAACTGAAACGGGAGAGACTTCCTATTGAACGCTCCCAGGTGCAAATCAGGCTAGAGGTTGCTGTCAATGCTCAAAGCTCGTTTGCATCAGCTTCTTCGGGCCTTCCTGGGGATTTTTTCTCTTCCCCAGACCTATGGTTCCTTTTAGGGTAGAAAGCTCTTGTATATATTTTCCTTCTTCGTCCATTTATGTAATTCTTGGGCAATAGTTCCCAATTTTTTTGTAATGCTCTCTTGTTCATTGAATGAAAGAAAGTATATTTTCCCATTTTATCTTTGAGTTGTGACTAATTTCATATCGGTGTCTATACTTCACGTCATCAATAAAACTTGTATATTCATAATCAAAGACTAGATACATCAATGGTACAAACTTTAATTGTTTACACATGATAGACTTTCAACCATTTATTATTAATTTTGAATGGCTTGTCTTCCTCCAACTTAGAAATTAGGCAATAACCTGAATCATGAGCTTCCTTTACGACGAAAGGTCCCTCCCAATTGGCTTCGAATTTTGGCAGGGGAAGTCCCCTAATGTGTTTCATCGCTGCTTTCAAAACGAGATCCCCCTCTACGAACCTCCTTAGTCTTACCAGGTTGTCATATGCCCTAGAGAGCTGCCTCGTATACATTTAAAAATGTTGCATTGCGTTGTCTCTGTGTTCATCCAATGCCTCCAGCTGCACATGCCTGTTCTGAGGGAGCATGCTACTTCGCAGGGCGTATCGAGCAGAGGGAACCTCCAACTCCACTGGAAGGATTGCCTCAGACCCGTAGACAAGGGAGAACGGAGTGTACCCTGTGGGCTTCCTCTTTGTCGTTCGATAGGCCCACAACGCTGCTGGTATCTTGTCATCCCACGATCCTGGAAAGTCCTCCATTTTTTTAGCCAGGATATTAACCAGAGTTTTGTTAGTTGCCTCGGCCTGACCGTTCCCCTTCGGGTATGCCACCATTGAAGTGTGATGAACGATGGAATACTTGTCTGTAAGCATCGTTACTTCTGAGTTGACAAAGGGAGTCCCATTATCTGAGAGAATAACCTTTGGGATCCCAAAACGGCAAATGATATACTCTTTGATGAAGTTACTCACTACCCCAGCCGTTGCCCTTCTGAGTGGTATTGCCTCATCCCATTTTGTAAAGCACTCTGTTGCTACCAGTATCCATATCTTGCCCCTTGACGAAGGTTGTATCGCCCCCACGAGGTCGAACACCCAAGTGTGGAAAGGATAAGGCGTTGCCAGAGAATGTAAGTCCACCGATGGGGCATGGATCATATTCCCATGAAGTTGGCAAGCTTTGCATTTTTGAACAAATTTGACTGAGTCTTTCTCCATCGTTGGCCAATAATATCCCAACGTCATCAACTGATCATATAACTTGGCCCCTCCTATGTGATCTGGGTCATGGGCTTGTTTGAGGACCTCAGTTGCCTCTTCTTTCGTGATGCAACGCAATGGCTTGTTGAAGTACCCCCTTCGATAAAGCTGCCCCTCTTGGATATAGAACCTTGGGGCCCTTCGCTTCAGTCCCATCGCATCCACTTTCTCCGTTGGGGCAGTTCCATCTTGAATAAAGTCGATATAGGGCTGCCTCCAGTCTGTTTGGGCTTCTATGAAATGGCACTCAGCTGCTTCGAAAAATAGCTGACACTTATCACAATTCCGTTGTAGTTCTGCCGCATCCTGTTTCATTCTAGGCCAGAAATATCCCCCTCTTTGAATTCTTCTATAGAGGGGTATCTCAGTTGTTTCGCAATGCTCCTCATGTGTTCTTTTCAACCTCCGCTCTGCTTCCTCTGGCCCAATGCATCTTGATAACCATCCCCCTGCATTTCTGTAGTAAAGATTTCCCTGGTTTGTAAAGTATTGGGCTAACTCTCTTAGTCCCATAGCTCCTTCGCCAGACTCCAGTTGCTTCCTGATCTCTCCTCTCCAATCCGCGTCTCCCTCTATCGGTAGTATTGACTGCACCACCGAAGGAGCTGTTTTTCGTTGGATCGTAACGATAGTCGTATCGCTCCTCATGACCGCATAAGCATCTGGATGACGGTTCATCGTTCTGGGGTGTCTTCTGATTTTGGTCCGATGGAACTGGCTGAGGAGCCTTTGAATGATCGTTTTGTACGGTGCCAAACTCATGTGTTTCAACGCATATTCTCCGTTAACTTGCTGAATTACTAAGTTCGAGTCGCCTTTGATGCAGAGAGAACGAATTCCCCTTCGAAGAGCCTCCAGCAACCCTAGCACTAACGCTTCGTATTCTGCTTCGTTATTGGAGCAAGGGAAATCTAGTTTGTAGGAAAGGCAAATTTCCTCCGTTCCTTTTGAAAGGATGACCCCTGCCCCTCCTTTTTTCTCTACCGAAGACCCATCAAACTGCATCGTCCATTCCTCATCGGTTGCATCCAGATAGTTGGCTTGCAAGTCGTCTCCCGGAATGTCTTCTTTAGGTGGTTCAAATGCTCCAGATGGAAAGATTGCCAACAGATCAGCATACGCCTGGCTCTTGATGGCACGAGGAATCACACACTTTAAATCATATTCGGAGAGAATAAGGAACCACCTAGCTGCCTTGCCAATCAAGATAGTTCTAGCCAACAAATACTTAATAGGATCACATCTAGTTACAATATGAATTGTAAAAGACAGCATATAATGTCTAAGTTTTTGTGCTACAAAGACTAAGGCCAAATAATGCCTTTCTAGGCTGATATATCTAATCTCTGGCCCATGTATGATCCTGCTGAGGTAATACACCGGTCGTTCTTGCCCGTCAATCTCTTGTGCCAGCAAGGCTCCAACGGACCTTGTAGTTGAGGTGAGGTATAGCTGCAACGGTACTCCTGCCTGCGGAGGAACCATGCTTTGTGGTGAAACGAGCAGCTTCTTCAACTCATCGAGAGACTCCTGGTGGTCCTTTTCCCATCTGAACTTTGTGTTCTTTTGCAGCAACTGCATCAACGGATGTGTTACCTCGACCAATCCTGGTACAAATCTTCTGAGGTAGGAGACTTTTCCGAGGAAGCTTTTTAGCTCCTTCCCCGTTCTTGGGCACGGCATTTCTAAGATCGCACGTTGTTTATCCTGGTCCATCTGCACCCCTTGTCGATGAACCACAAAGCCTAGAAACTTCCCGCATGTTACTCCAAAGACGCACTTCAATGGGTTCATCCTTAATTTATACTTCCTACATCGAGTAAACACCTTCTTTAAGTCGTTTAGGTGGGACTCCTCCTTCTTCGATTTGATGACCAAATCGTCCACATAGAATTCTACAAATTTGTGGAAGAAATCGTGAAAAATGGCCATCATTGTTCTTTGATAAGTAGCCCCCGCGTTCTTAAGTTCAAACGGCATTACTTTGTACATGAAATTGCCCAACAGGGTTCTGAATGCCGTTTTCTCTGCGTCTGCGGGGTCCATCTTGATCTGGTTGTACCCTACGTACCCATCCATGAAGCTATACATCTCATGCCCAGCCGTGGCATCTATCAAGCTATCAATGGAGGGTAGAGGGAACTCATCTTTGGGGCAAGCCCTGTTCAAATCTCTAAAATCCACACAGATCCTTATTTGATTCTTGTCCTTCTTTCCTACTGGCACAATGCTAGATAGCCAAAGGGGATGCTGTATTGGTTTGATGAATCCTGCTGCCAACAAACGTTGAACCTCTTCCTTAATCTTCAAGTCCAACTCAGGTTTGTAAGTCCTTGTTGCCTGCTTCACCGGGATGGCTGAAGGCATCACGTTTAGCTTGTGGCAGCTCACTTCCTCATCTAGCCCTTCCATTTCGGTATACTTCCATGCAAAGACATCTATGAACTCCCGGATTAGCCCAACCAAGGCTTCTCGTTTCTCCTTATCGAGATCCTTCACGATGAAGATGGGCCTTGGGTCTTCCCCTTCTCCTGCCAGGTTCAACTGCTCCAACTCTTGTGCCTGGGGCTTTGGTTGATTTGCCATGTAATCTGGTTCTTCGGCGACCTCCTCCACGAACTCCTGTATGTTGGAGTTGTCTATCACCATACACTGTCCCTGTTGATCCACCAAGAAACACTCATATAACGGGTCAGCCCCATCCTCGGTCTCTCCGACCGCCCGCTCACATCGTTATAAACGGTATACCACCTTCCCCTCTTCAGTGACCACCTTCTTGCATTGCCTGTTGGTAGCTGTTGCCACGGCCTTCCTCTTCCTCTCTCTCGAAGCCTCAGCGATTCTTCCCCCTGAAAAGCGACTCAGCACGCTTTGCCGTTGGACCTCATGCTCCACAGGATCCACTCTAAGCCTTACTTTGTTTTTGAGCTGCTTCGTGGTACTTTGGGGTCGAGGGATCACCTGATGGGTTTCTTCGGCCCTCACCCCTTCGTTACCCGCGGCTTCTTTACTTTGCTCGTTCAGAGGCCCCATTCTATCTCTGATCGAAGGAACCCATGCCCCCTCCATTCTTCTCGTTAGGACTCGAGCATCCTCCTCCAACTCTGTATAAAAGGCCGCATCTACAAAGTGAGCTTCTTCGATAGCAAAAGGCCTATTTGTAGCCCTAATGGTCACTTCTGTTCCTTTGACATTTGCCTTGGCGCATTGATGATATGTTGAAGGAACTAAACCTTGATTGTGCATCCACACTCTTCCTATTAGTAAATGATAGGATGTTGCACTTTCTATTACATGGAACTTGATGTGGGAACTCAAATTTCCCATTACAATTCCCACATTCACATACCCAATGGATTTGGAAGATTGGTTGTCATACCCTGAGATTACGAGAGGCATGGGGACCAACCTTTCTTCTGGGATGTCAGCTGCGTGGAAGGAGTTGATCGGCATAATGTTGATGGAAGCGCCCCCATCCATAAGCGTTCTTGCAAAACTAACCCCATTGATACTGGCCGTCACATACAAGGGCCTGTTATGAGGGAACCTTACAGCTCTATCTGCGTCGCTGAAGGTCACCTCTGATAGGAACTTTTTTACCAGCCTCGCCATGGGTCCCCTCCATTTCAACGAGGGAACCGCATCCTTCTTCGCGATGTCTAGGATCGCCTGAGTTATTTCCAGTCTTCTCTCCTTTGGTATCCCCACTTGATCGAAGAACCAAGCGAATTTTGGGGATTTTGAAACTGCGCTGTATTCAACGACTGCCTCCATTTACTCGCCTTCAACACTGTATACGTCTTCCACGTCTTTAGCACTTGCTTCATCGTAGACTAAAATTACGTTAGCCATTCCTGTGGTGCAATATTCCAGAGTTTCTTCGAATTCTCTTTGCCTCATTGTTGACCTTCCTTCCCCTCTTTCCGCCTCATCGTCGTAGGCCGTCACCAAGTTGGCCCCATGAGCTGGAAGCGGGTTGTTGTTAACGTTCTGTGGGGGGATCTGTAGCGTCCCTGCCTTCATGTACTTGTCAATGATTCTTCTCAGTGTGAAGCAGCTCTCTGTCGGGTGCTGGATCTTTCGATGAACCTGAGAATACCTAGGATCTGCCCTTGTTGCGTCATCGGGTTCTTCCGAAGGAACGCCTTTTGGTAGGTAGACCGTTCCACCTTGGACCATGGTGTTGTAACAACTCACCGCCTCTTCTATCGTGCATGGTAACGGTGGTGGGTCTTCCCTATCCCTTCCGAACTTCCTTTTGTTGTCCTTCTTCGCCGCCTTACCCCCATCTGTTCCTTCGGTGTATCCCACTCGTGGGGGTTGAGGCCTTTATCCCCCAGGTTGTATCGGTTGCCTGAATATCATAGGCACCGCCGCCGGGTTTGGTCGTACGACCAATGAGATGTTCCTTGCAGATTTTAAGAACGCCGAAAAAGTTCCCTCGCGCGTCTCATTGATAAGATGGCAAATGTATTCTGGGAGTAGTCCTTCGGCACAGATTTGTAATAGTTTGGACTCCTTGGCCTCCTCTCTCACATCCAGAGACTTTTCCCTGAACCTCCGAACGTATGCCACCACGTCTTCTCCTGGTCGTTTCTTCTCTCTCCCTAGTTGGGTCAGAGTGAATTCATCCTCTGTTAGAAAGAACTTTTGGACAAACAGCACGTGCATCTCTTCCCACGTGGAAACACTTTTAGGGGCCAAATGAGAATACCACGTGTATGCTTTATCGGTTAGGGATTTGGAAAACTCCCTCAACCTGAGCTTCTTGTTGTTGCAATACGCCCCCCAGGTGCTCAATAAAACGTTTAATGTGCTTTTTCGGATTCCCACCCTTCCCTGTGTATTTTTCAAAGATGGGGGGAATATAATCCCTCGGGTAAGGCTCATCGTTGTATTCCTGAGGATAAGGTGTCCTAAAGTCATCACAGACTGAAGCTACCTCGCCTATAGACTGTGAGGAAGCCTGCACAAATTTTAACATCTCCTTTTGCATTTCTCTCCTCATTTCCTCCATGGGCGATGGGGCAACGACCAATGGGGGTGTTGGCTGAATGACCGTTATAGTTGGAGCCATCGTTACAGCTGGCACCGTTGATACTCCGGAGATTCCCACCGCCGGATTCACGACGGAGGGTATGCTTGTCGGGGTTGCTCCCGTTGTACCTGCTCCTGGTGGAACCGTTGGAGCTGCCCCTGGTGTTACGAAGGAATTGGCTTCTAGTCCTCCCAGCACCGTTGAAGCTGCAGGAGTTTGCAAAAACTCATAGAACTTGCTCATAAGGAGGGTCATTTGGGCAGATCCCAGCCCAGCGCTCGTGGAAGCCTGCGTCACTCCCGGAACGCCTGTTGTTGCCTGAACTGGGGGCACTTCTATTCGAGGAGCTCCGCTCCTTAAAGCCTCCAATTCTACCGATGCTTGCTCTTCACTGTGTTGGATATCATCAAAGTTGAGCCTTCGATTAACGTTATCTTGCTCCATACTTCTTCCTTAGAAGAATGCCTCCCCAGTAGAGTCGCCAAATGTAAGAGGGTAGTTTAGATAAGATGGAGGCGTAACCCCTTTTAAGTATGGTGATGACAAGGTTAGTTAGAAAAGCACTAGTGATTTAGCCACAAGACACAAAGAGCAGTTTGGAATGTATGGAACCCATCTTATACTCACAAATCTCTCGTGTATAACTCACAATATAATAAAGAACTTCAGAAATAACTTAGCTAGAGGGAGAGAGAAGTAAGCATCCTAGATACACCTTGGTAGGCAGGCAAAAAATACTAAAACTCTCAAGGATCCCTGTTATGTATTAAAAGCTTCGTAATAAATGACAAAAAATGGTGGGTGGCAGAACTCTCTGGTTCTTTTAATAAATCTCTCTCTAGTAAATAAATTTCTCTAGTAATAACTTTTGAACTCTCAAAAGAACATCCTTCTCTCAGAGGTGGTTGGGGTCTTTAAATAGCCCCCCCACACCACCCCCGCGGCAACTCAGTCATTAAAGACTATGAAAGACATCCCTCATACTTTATGTCACAACATTAAATGTCTGATGCACTAGTTGTCTCCTACGTCATAAACATTAAATGCCAAGACATGCCTTTTGCCTAACCACTATATGTCAGGGGGTTGTTATTGCAGAGGTAGCTCACCAACTATCTGACAGCCCCCAAATACCACGGTGGTTTACTCAAGTGCATGTCTGACATTGTTTAGAAGGCTAGTGACATCACCCACAGTAGATGTGACTTTTAAGTAGAGGGTTGTTTGGTTCATAACTTAATGCCCGATGGAACTCCAAGCTGTTCCGCTTGAGGTTCCACGGTCAGGGTCCTTCGGTGTTTTACCAGGTGTATCTAAGATGGTCAGGACAAGCCCCAACGGTGCCCCACTTCTCAATCCTCCAAACCAAATCCCTCTAAAGTTCCCACGGTGAGGTTGTTTGATAGAGCATGAAAGCTCTCCCAGGCCCTGCCAAGCCTGGTCTCTCGCGAGTACCGTTCGACCTCACGCCCATTCATTATTCTCGTTACAACATTATAGTCATTACAACTCGTAGTAAATATAAACAAAGCTATAATATGGCAAAGCAACAATAAGCTAAAGTACGAGTTGCCACGCCAAGCTGCCTCACCAAGATGCCACGCTTGAGTTGCCACGCTGATCTTATCCTCAGAACACTGTTGCTAATTGGTGGATTATCCCTAATCCCAGGATTACCTTCAGGCCCCCTCTACAGTGTGTAACTAGGTGGTTTAGCAACCTAAGAGGTTCAACCCATAATTAATACAAGAATGTATGATAAAAAGGGTTTTAAAGATTAAGTAAGTATTTTCTAACACGGTGTTTGTGTGTCTTGAAATGGTGATTTTCAATGAAAATACTAATGTGGATCGGTTCAAGCAAAAGGGGTAATTTTGGTAAAGAGATGGTTTTCGGCTTTTTCAAGTGGAGTGGTTTCAAATATTTAACCATGTGTGTTAAATAAAGGGATGAATGTAAAAATGAGAAAAATGAAGTCTTTTACAATATTAAGGATAATTAATCTGAAAAATATTGTTTCTTAAGTAAATTATTTCATGCATTAAGTATATGTATATGTATACTTATGTATACAATGTAGTTTCATGTGCACGCAGGTATAATGTGTTAGAGTCTTCTTTCTGTCGTTCGATTCTATACTAAATTTGTATATTTCCCACTGAGTATTTGTCTCACTCCCTCATCTTTGTTACGGTAGGTTGGGTACAGATTCGTATTTTTAAAGCATTATAAAGGTAAGTATTCTTTTAATTTTAGGTTAGTAGCTCTGTACGCTTGGACTCCGGGAATGGTTCCTATGGGTCTTTCACGTAGTTGGAACTTGATATTGTAATCGTATGCTAAACAAGTGAAACATTAATCAAAAAATAAAAATAGACTAGCAACATTATGTAGGTTGTTTTATTGCACTTCACACCTAACGCTCGGGTTGGACAAGGTTGAATACGAGTAACCCATAAATCCTAACCGGGACTTTACACTATTAATACTGGTAAATTTGACATTTGGCCAATGTATAATGCAACTTAGGAAATAATTCTATTCCATCTACCTCTTGATCTAACAATGCTCCAATTAACCTCTGTGTGGAAGTGAGGTAGAGTAGTAAAGGAATACCTGCTTTTGGAGAAATCATGGTTTGGGGAGATTTAAGGAGTTACTTCAGCTTGTCTAAAGCTTCTTGATATGGATGATCCCATGTAATCTTGGTCCCCTTTCGTAGAAGCTCCTTCAGTGGGTGAGTAACCTCAGTAATCCCACGTACAAATCTCCTCAAATAGGAAACTTTCCCCAAGAAGTTCTTTAACTGTTTCACTGACTTAGGCCTTGGCATATTGAGAATGGCCTTTTTATTTTCTAAGTCCACACCTTGCATGTTCACCACAAACCCAATAAACTTCCCACTTGTCACCATAAAGGCACACTTGAAAGGGTCCATCTTCAACTTGTATTTCCTGCATCTTGTGGACACCCTCCTCAAGATGCCAAGAGAGGAGCCTCCTTTTGGGACTTTATTACCAGATCATCCACATAGAATTACACAATATCATGGAAGAAATCATGAAATATAGCCATCATATTCCTCTAGTAAGTACCACTTGCATTATTTAATCCAAAAGACATAATTGTGTGCATGAAGTTACCTAATAGAGTGCGAATGGCAGTTTTCTTAGCATCCTTTGGGTCCATCTTTATCTAGTTCTACCCCATATATCCGTCCATAAAGTTTTACATCTCATGTCCCGCAGTTTTATCTATCAATCTATCAATAGAAAGCAAGGGGAATTCATCTTTTAGACAAACAATGTCCAAGTCCCTAAAATCCACACAAATCCTAATTTAGTTTATGTCTTTCTTCCCAACCGACAAAATGCTAGATAAAAAAATAGGATTTTGTATAGGGATAATGAATCCTACACTGAGCAATCTTTGAACCTCCTCCTTTATATTAATATTTAGTTATGCCTTATACGTTCGAGTATCCTTCTTGACTGGTATTGCCGAGGTCATCACATTCAACTTGTGGCATCTCAACTTTTTATCGACCCCTGGCATCTCTATGTACTTTGAGGTAAAAAGATATTTGAACTATTTTATAAGTTCAACTAGAACCTCCTTCGATGTACCATTACAGTCCTTCGAAATGAATATTCACCTAGGTCATCACCTACCTCTATTAAATCTATCTTCTCCAGCTCCTGTATTTGTGGCTTTGGCCTGTATTTCATGCACTCAAGCTCCTTCTCCACTTCCTCCACAAACTCTTAGATGTTAGAGTTGTCAATCACCAGACATTAACCTTGGGTTTACACCAAAAAGAACTCATAAATCGGGTCAGCTTCATCATCCAATCCTCATCTACCCACTCGCACTTTCACAACTTGTAGATAATATTTCCATTGGGCAACACTACCCTTTTACATTGCCTTGGGTTTTCCTACTTGTGTGGTCACTTTTGTCTATTATCCTCCAATTCTCTCACTGAGAATCTACTAACAACACTTTGTTGTTGAACTTGTCGCTCGATTGGGTTAATGCATGGTGTCATTCGATCATATAGTTGTCAATACAGGCTGGGAGGCCTCATTGTCTCTCGATCTATCTCCTCTTCTTCAAAGGCAACCATCGGGTGGGTTAGTGTGAGCACTATTTCCCTAGTAATGGGAATTATAGTTCCCCTAGTGTATCAAGTAAGTATCATTGGCTCTTCTACCAACTCATTATAAAAGGATGCATCCATAAAGTGTTCTCTTCTTGCGCGAATGGCTTCTTGGACTCCTAAATGACCACCTCCTTCCCCTTAATGTTTTCTTTGGCACATTGGTGGTAAGTATATGGTACCAACCCGTGATTAGGAATCCACACTCTCTTACCAATAACTAGTACGATTGCTCACAATCCATTATATGGAACCTTATGTGAGAAGTGATATTCCCTATAGTAATCCCCACATTGACCTAACCAATGAATTTGGAATATTTATTGTCATACCCTAAAATAGAAAAAGGATATTGCATGATCCTTGTTTCAATAATATTGCAAGCTTTAAAAATCCAATAGGCATAATGTTGATGGAAGCTCCTATATAAAACAAAACACGATTAAAACTACACCTATTAACACTTGCTATAACATATAGTGGCTTGTGGTGGGGATACCTAAGAGATCCATCGGCCTCCAAGAATGTCACCTTCGAGAGAAATGTCCTTACCAAATTTGCCATATTCCCTTTCCATCACAAATTTAGGGGCATATTTTTCTTTGAAATCTCTAATAATTCTTGAATGACCACCAATGGTGAATTCTTAGGCAATCCTACTTAGTCAAAAAACCATCAAAAATTTTGTGAGCGTGCTATTGTGGCACATTACACCTGAGGATAAACTTGATCCACTTCCAACTCATAAACCTATTCCATATCTCTATAAGTAGACTCATCATAGGCTATCACAGCATATGATGAACCTAAAGAACAAGCATCCATCTTCCTGCTCAAATAATTAATTGGTCACTAATCGTCCTCCAGCATTAGTTGAGTTAACTCGAACATACATACTTCTACAGACTCTTTGATGAGCCATTGTATCTTCATTAATTCCCCCGCTTCCTCATTATAAGTGATGGCCAAGTTCTCCCGATGTACTAGAAAAGGATTATCATTTACATTATCTTGGGTTAACTGAATATCCCTTTTCATGACATACGTGTCGATGAGCATTCTTAGAAAAAAATATTTGCTTGTTGGGTGGCCCAACTTGTTGTGAACCTGGCAAAATTCTTTATTGTTCCTATCCTCACACGTTACAGGATCTGTGCTAGAATTAATGGGCCTCCACATTTTATCGCAAACCATGTGATCATAAATTTCAAGAGCTTGCTCCACCATGAAAGGCGGATTGAGTATGTCATCTTTGATGTCAAAATTCCTCTTGTTGCCTCTATCTCTTCCTCTTTGGCCATTGTTTTCACCTCCTTATCTTCTATTTTCGGCATCAGTATAATTCACTCTCAGGGGTATTACCATCCCTGAGGTGTTTGATGGCCTCAACATCCAACCCGACAAGGTTGGTGGTGGTAGAGGTTTTACAACCAAAGAAATATTTCTTTCTTATTTGAGGAACACTGCAAATGTTCCTTCTCTAGTTTCATTAATCAGATGGAATATATATATTCGGGTAAAAAACCCTCTTCACAAACTTGCAAGATCTTACTCTCTCGCATTTCCTCTATCACATCTAGAGAGCACTCGTGAAACCTCCTGATGCACCACCCCCCCCCCCTCCACACACACACACAATCTTCATTAGGCTTCTATTCTTTTGCCAAGAAGAATTTCTATATGAACTGGATGTGTATATCCTCCTAACTAGGCACGCTACATAGCACCAAGATGGAATGCCACGTATAAGCCTTCTTGGTTAGATATTTTGATAACTCTCTTAGCCTCAGCTTTTTATCATTGTAGTGGGCACTAAGGTTTTCAACAAACCTCTTCACGTGCTCCTTAGTATTCCCCCTTTACATATGTACTTTTCATAGATAGGTGGGATATACCCCAATAGATAGGGTTCAGTATTTTACTCCTCCGAGTATGAAGTGTGAAAATAATCATATATCAAGGAAACTTCTCCTCTAACCTTGGAAGCTGACATCATCCTCAAAAGTTCCTTTTTCATTTCCTGTATGCTAGGTGAAGGAGGAATGTATTGTACAGGAGTCAGTAATTTTAGGAGAATAGTTGGTGACGTGGATGGTGTGCCACCTCCCGAATAGGTAAAAGAAGACAAGACCGGTGTAGTAGTAGCAGTGTGGGTGGCTTAAGAAGCTCCCCCCCCCCCCCCCAACCAAGGGGGCAACGTTTGTTGATGCTATTGGTGGAGAAACGTTATTGGTCGTTGTTTGAGAAACTTCCCTGAGATAAAGGGAACTTATAATATTATTGGTGGAGTTGTGAAGGAACTAGGCCCAGTGTGACCCCAACACCGCCTGAGTACTTGGGGTCTTTATAAATTTAGTAAAAAGGCTCATCAGCCCCATCATTTGCATCGAACGCATTTCAATTGCTATACCAGCAGCTTATGGGTTGGTCTTTGTTTGCACTACTCTTCCTCCTTCTCGTAGAACGGTGAGGTCCGCTTCCTCCTCACGTTGTAGAGCGTCAAAGTCAATGTTCTTGATTACACTATTCTTTTCCATCTCTCAGAAGAGAATACCTCCTTAACGAAGTTGCCAAATGTAAGAGGTGGGTTCTTGAAATACAATTCGTATTTAACTAAACGTAACCCATTATTAAGATGGTGATTAGTGTAGAAAGAACAACATAATAAATGATAGCTACAAGTTTAAAATAAATAGCCTTTAATATCAAAAGTCTATATTAAATGGAGTTCGTACAACATAAATTCTCTTAGAATATAATAAATGGAAGAGTTACCAAAATATACATGATTGACGGCAGAAAGAACAAGCACTCTAGAACAATAAAGTTAAGTCAGTAACCAGAAGCATAATAAATTCTAATGTTGGTAAATAAATTGTGCAAAAGTAATAATCACTTAAACATGAACTCATAGCCCACTCTCTTGTTTAGAGAAAACTTAAGATAAATTTTGGGGTAATCAAAATTGCGATCCCCTGAAAAGATATAACTGAGAATATTTACACGGGGGCAAGGTCAATAGAGCTACCTTGTCTGCTTTAAATGTTATGTCCTAATTTAATTCTAAGGATACCGTGCAATTAATGCTAAAGATATTGCATTAAATGCATAAGATATTATATTTTGGCGGGAACACTGTTTTTTGCTATCAAGAGTTCCTTTACATTGAATGAGATGTGATAGGTTGACACAAAGGTATAATTTGTGATGGATGATGTGACATTCCCTTAAATGTGTGGTGCGTTAAGAGAAAAAATCACTCGAGTGTTACTCTTCTTGAGCTCCTAAAGTGTGAGGAAACATGACATCACAAAAGGTGGCAAATAGTAACCCATCAGGTGAGATATAAAATCAACCAAACATGGTCTTTCAGATGATGGTTGGTTGAGAAACCTGGAACTATCTATGATCAACCAAAGGAACATCTTTGAACAATTATTGGATATGAGGTGCCTCAGTAGGTAGTGTCTCGAGCGGCCATTTATTTTGATTATTGAATAGAGGTTTTGCCTAAGTGTTCCAAAGAAATTGGTACCTCTTACCCAATATTAATTCGTTCACAGTCTTCCAAACCAAGTCCCTACATGTTTCTTAAAATGAGGTTGTTCAATAGAGCATGTGAGCTCTCCCATCTCCAAATAGATATGGTCCTTCAATGGTACCAATCAACCTCAAAATCATTACTAAATAAATTGAAGTACTCCAACAAAAAGGAAATACATATAAGTACATCATAATTCCTATTACAAAATGTATTCTATATATCTCGTGATTGAACTTGATCTTTGTGGGAGGTCCTTTTAGTGACCACAGTCTTTGTCCTACCATTAATCCTTTGTTCGTGCAAAGATTAGTTTGGTAATCAACCTTGAGGTTGGACCTCACCTTACACAATGATTAACACAATTATATGGAATGAAAGAGGAGTTGGGAATAAAGTTACCAAAAGAATACTTAAAGATCTTTGTAAGTTTCATTCATTAACTTTCCTTGTTATCTTGGAGCCAAAAAAAATTCTTCGAAATCAGATGGTATTAGTAGAATTTTTCAATTTGATAGTTGTAGAGCCAATACAAATAATAATATTTGGTGGTTTTTAAAATTTGGATTGGATTGCCAATTATTACAAGATGTAGTTCAAGGTGTACTCATTAACACTAGTCATACTTTTAGTTTAAACTTGATTTATGCTAAATACAATAGGGTAGAGAGACTAAGTATTTGGGAGAATATCAATGTATATGCAACATCTGTTGCTAATTTTCCACACATGGTGGTTGGAGATTTTAACATTGTTTCCCATAGTTCTGAAAAGACATGGGGTTGTGCAACTGATCAATTGGCTATGCAAGATTTCAACTAGCGTATTCATAATGCAAGATTCATTGACATTAGTTAATATGAAAATAAATTTACTTGGGTAAACACTAGAGATCAAGACTTCATTTGTGAATGACTAGATGGAGCTCTTAAAACTTTACATGGTTATCCAAAATGCCTCTGACCTCAATTTCTCATCTTAATAGAAATTTCTCTAATCATTGTCCTCTATTGACTTTAATCGAAACCAATAGCAACCAAGTGCCAAAGCCTATTATATTCCTCAATGTGTGGTGCTTTCATGAAGAGTTCCTAAACATTGTTCAAAATTCTTAGAATACAGTAGCAAGTGGTTCTAGTTTATACAAATTCTCTTTTAAACTAAAAAGACTTCAAATTTCTCTCCAAAATTAGAATAAGGAATGCTTCAAGGTTATATTTAAATAGGTAGCTAACCATGAAGATGATTTTTTTACTAAGGAAATTGAATACCTCCAGTAGCCTAATAGTTAGAAGACAGATGCCATGTATGCTACTCAAGCTAAAGTGAATCGAAATTTATATATAGAGGAAGAATATTGGAGATAGAAAGCTAATATTGATTGGATAAATGATGGGGACAAAAACAAAAAATTCTATCATGCTTTTGTTAATCAGAAAATAAGACAATTGTGGATTCACCGAATCAAACATGATAAAGGTGACTGGATAGAATGTAAAGAGGGCATCCAAACCAAGTTTATAACTTATTTTGATAGCTTCTTGATATATGAATGATGTTCCAATGATAATGAGCCGTTAAAATTCATTCATATACTATCGAATGTGGACATCAACCAACCTCTTACTATAATTCCAAAAGTTGAAGAGATCCATGTATCAGTCCTTTGTCTTAGTGCTAATAGAGCAACAGGTACTGGTGGTTTCAATGGTATTTTTTTTATAGAAAATGTTGAATTTTTTTTGAAAATATTCGGTAGAGGCTATTCAAAGTTTCTTCCTTAGTAATGATTCTCCAGGAAGTTGGGGTGCAAATAATATATGCCTTATTCCCAAAACTAAAAACCCTGAAAGTGCAATGACTTTTGACCGATTAGTGTAATTATTGTTGCACGATTATATCAAAAAATTATGCTATTAGATTGGCTGTTATTCTTCCTTATTTTATCTCTCCTTTCCAAACTAGTTTTATCCAAGGCAGAATTATCTTAGATAACATTCTTTTAGTTCAATAAATCGTTAATCTTCTTAATAGAAAGATTGTTGGTTTTCTCTAATCAAGAATCTTAGGTCATTTGGTTTTGGGGAAGGATTTACTGACTTCATATGGAATTGCATTTCTACATTTTGGTTCTCAATAATACTCAATTTTTAGTCTGTTGGATTTTTTGAATCTTCGAGAGGATTGTGACAAGGATATCCATTGTCTCGTAGTCTATTTGTTATTGCCTTTGAATTTTTGAGTTGAGGGATTCATGATATGATATGTTTTTTTCTCACCCTAGAAAATTAATCTTGTGAGACATTTAAGTTTTGTAGATGATATATTATTTTTACAAATAATGCAAGAAGAAGTCTAAAAAATCTAATGGAGCTTTTGCATAGTTACGAAAAGTTCTTAGGTTAGTTAATCAATATAGCAAACAGAAGTTTTACCATCAGTGACAAAGCAACTAGAATAATGAGAATTTCTATTGAAGAAGTGTCAGGCCTAAATTTTGCAAAACTTCCATTTAAATATCGAGGGTGCCCTCTATTTAAAGAAAAGAATTGTGAAATATACTTGGAAGACTTAGTGGAAAATATTCAAGGTAAGGTCAATGGATAGAAGACTAAATTTCTCTCATATGGTGGTTGATTTGTTCTTATTAAATATGTTCTCAGCACTATGCCCATATATACTTTGTCAGCTTTCAATCCTCTCAAAAGTATTTTATGTAGTATTGAATAAAAAATTAGTAACTTTTTTGTTGGGGGCTGACAAGGATCGTGGGAATAAGTATCACTAGCTTAAATGGAAAGATTTATTATCTCCAATAGAAGGAGGTTTGCATTTTATAAGTATGACTTATTTGGTGAAGGTTTCATGTATGAAAATAGCATCAAAATTCAAGGATGAAGACAACCTATGGACAAACTTCATGATATCTAAAGTTAGTTCCTCACCAGCAGACAAATCAACTTTGTGTTTGAGAAAAATTAAGAGTGGTAGTGAGTATTTAAATAGGAACCTTACAAAAATTGAATAGAGGATGTATTGGACTCTTTCAACCGGTGGCTTGTTTTGATTTAAGACTGCTTTTGAGTCTATAAGAATTAGTACCTATTAATATTTGTTGTCAAAATATCATTGGAATCCAGTTGTCTATGATAAAATTTTCATTTTTGGGGGAGGTTTTTAATAACATTGTACGTTTAGAAGTAACATCCAAAATAATGGAGTAAATATAGCATCAATGAATCGTTGTTGTTACCTCAACTTAGAAAACATAAACCATCTATTTGTGGAAGGTTCAATAGCTGTTGAAGTTTGGAATTTTTTTAGAAGTATGCTCGGAATTAAAATGTGTTTCTCTTCTATTAATAGTATTCTAATGGGGTGGTGGCTGACATTTTCTAAAAATTATCTGCTTAAGTTCCTTATTGAAGTTCTTCCAGTGTATATTATTTGGGAAATGTGAAAATACATAAATAGAGCTTTATTTGATGGGAAACAATGGTGGCTAAGTTCACTAGTAACGTATCCATAAACATTATTAAAAATATTAGCATGAACAAAAGATTGAGAGAAAGGGTCCAAGAGGAGCGGATGAAGTTGTTCTCTTTGTCTAAAGAAGTGTGGTCAGAGAAGGAAACCAAAGAAATTCAATGGAATATGCCTATATAAGTTTATAAACATAGTATAGTTGAAACTATGGCTTTATGTGAAGAATTAAACCTATGGAAGCAATTTGGTTTCATGGAAGTGGAGGTAGAATCTGATTCTAAAATCTTGGTGGATTTGATAAACAACAATAATAAAAAAATTACTTAGAAAATTATGAGCTTAATGGAATAAATTTTTAAGTATTGTAGGGAATTGAATTTAATTTTCCATAATTGTTTTAGTGAATCTAATACTGTTTTTGATTATTTGTCTAAGTTTCGAGTTGAAAGTAAAGAACTTAGTGTGTTCCATAGATTTGACGACTTGCCTCAAAAAAACTGTAAGGAAAAAATTTCCAATTGAGTTCGTTTATATTTATTCGACTTATCCCCGAAATAAAATAGGTTTGAGCCATAGGTTGTATTTTTATTTTCATGATCCCATACAGACTATGACATATTGAAATTTATTAAAGACGTTCCGACAAAGCTTCAAAGATTTATCATGTCGATTTTATGGTGCATATTTCATTTTTCAAGTCAAATTGCATTCCGAGATCACTCAGGTATGAATGTGTAATGTAAATGGAAATGAAAAAATGTTTTAAATTGTTTTAAGGATGCTATTGAAAAAAAATGTTTTCAAAGTGTTTTAAAAGGATGACCCTTCATTTTATTCTGAGATAATGATGGATTAGAGTTGTATAAAATGCAAACTCTATTGTTTCTGGTTCATACGACATTAACTATTGTTCAAGCGAGATATGCATGTCGTTCGAATGACATGGAAATCTCGTTCGAGCAACAATATATCTCATTCGAATGATGCGCCGTCTCAAGAAAATTATTTAAGGTGTGGTTTCCTCAAAATTACTTAAGTGTGCAATCTGAAAAAACAGTATATGGCCAGAACGTATTCTGCACGTGTTTTCTAAGGTTTTCTAAGTACAAAAACATCCTTAGAGTTTCAAAGATCCGAGTTTTCATTATCCTATGAAAAGGTGATATTTGTTTGCATGTTATTGGATTTTTTTTACACTTTGAAAAACCTCATTGGGTTTTGCGGAGAAGAAGCGAAGGAGTTCGTGTTCCGATTCCGTAGACTTTCTAAGCTACATAGGTGGACACCAAGGCATTTGTGGAGTCGACTGTTATGAACAGGTATCATGGAAGGATTCGTGTGGGCATTGTGGGGGAGTGGTTAAAGATCAGAAGAGCGTCAAGTCTCATGGGGATAGAGTCGTTGAGTAAGACTTGTGTATGTTCCTTGTAATTCCACATCATAGTCATTTTTTGGTTTGGGTCGTCCGAGGTTTTTTCACTTTGTTGTTTCCTTGTACATCTGTAATTGTGAGTATTATTTCCTTACTCTACTTGTTGTAATCACTAGATGTATGTTTAGGATTATTCAAGATAAAATTTGGTTAAGTTAAAATTGGTTCATAACTTGGTGCAGCTTAAAAATTATCAAAAGGTTTTTCATAAAAAGAAAGTTGGTTTTTTGTCATCATCAAAACAAATTCGAATGTAAAAAGGTCCTACAAATTGGTATTAGAGATAGAAATATATTATTATTGTATTGATCCCTTGTGTTTTTTTAAGATGAATTTTGGAGGTTTTGAAAGTTTTTGTGCTCCTATTTTTTATGGAACAAATTATGCTTATTGGAAAATGCGAATGAGAAGTGATTTGAAGTCCATTAATGAGCATGTGTGGTTAGCGATATAAAAAGTTGGACTCCACCGGTTACACGAGAGGGTGAGGCCACTACACTAAAACCCGTTGAGTCATGGATCGAAGCCTAACATAGATATTCACTTTACAATTCTAAGGGTTTGCACATTATTTTCTCACATGACACACTGGAAGAGTATAATAGAATCATGACTTGTGAAACTTCAAAAGAGGCTTGGGATACACTTGTACTTACTCATGTGGTCACTAGCATGGTTAGGGCGTCTAAGCTACAAAACCTCACTACACAGTTTAATATGATTAAGATGTTAGAAAGTGAGTCGTGTTATGATTCTTGTGCTAGGTTGTCCAACATTATCAACTCATCATTTAACTTAGAAGAGAAGATACCCGACAACCGTGTGATAAAAAAAATTGAGATCTTTGCCGATTAATTTTGATGTGAAACTGACCATTTTAAACTCCTTATGTATGCTTGACTTGACGAAACTTAAAGAGATTGAAGGTGACCTACAAACTTATGAACTCGATATGTTTACTTCCAAGCAAGTGCCAAAGAAAGAAAAGGGCATTGATTTGAAAGCTCAAAAGGAGGAGACTAAAGTTTTGAATGACGATTCTGATTCCAATTTTGAGGTTTTCACCTTGTTGCTAAAGAAGTTCAAAAAGTTTCTTATGTTTCAAAACCAATCGAAAGATGCCAAAAAGTTTGAGAAATTCAAGAACAACAAGGTAGACTCCACCCATAAGGATAAGAGTGAGAAATTTATAGGGTTTAGTTGGATAGGTGTTTTGGGTGTGAGGGGTATAATCATAAAGTTACTTAGTGTCCCACTAGACTTAAGAAAGAGGGCAAGAAACCAATAGCCTATAATGCCTACTTAAGTGGTAGTGATACAAAGGAGGGAGAGAATTCACCCAATGAGAGCAAGTTTGTTGCTTTCTTGGCATGTCATGTGAGCGACGATGATAAATCTCCTCACGAATATTCTCATGTGCATGGAACTTCCAAGGCTGTTGAATTCCAAGTGAGTGAGGGTGAAGTGAGTAAAGAAGAGGAGATTGATATGAAAGGGTTGTAAGTTGCCTTTAATGAGTTGTATACGGAGGTGGTAAAGGTGAAACGGTCAAATTCTAAATTGAAAGATAGGTTGAATGAGCGTACCGTAGAAAATAACGATGTTTTGATTGAGGATCTTAGGGCATGGGAGAAGAATCTTAGGGAGAAACTAGAGTACATTGATAAAGAGAGGGATAACCTTCATGGTTAAATGAAGGCATTGAAAAGGAGGTGTTAGAGTTTGAGGAGTCTAGGCGTGTGCTTGAGTCTAGGATTTATGAGTTAGAGGAGAAGTTGAAAGACTCGAGTAAGGTTAATTTTGACGTGGAATCTAGGTTGGAGAAGTTGGATAGGATGTTAGGCACCGTCCAAGTCAAAAGAGATAGGTTTGTTATAGGCTATGATGATCACGTTGTTCCCATTCCAGAAACTAATACAAATCGTGTGAGAGAGCCCACTAAAAATGTGAGGAGAGCTCAACATTTTGGTAATCATTTATGTCGTATTTACGCTTGCACACATTGTGGTAGGAAAGGTCACCTTAGACACTTTTTCTATGACCTTAGGAATGATCCAGGGAAGTTAAGGAATAAAGTTGTTTCGGTTCCCAAAATCCCCATACGTCATGTCACACCTACTTGGGTTAGGAAATTTGACTTAGAGGCTTTAGGACTAAAACTTCATGGTTCTCATTTTGTTGCACTCTATTCATCCCATGCTTGAGCTAATGGATGATTGTGTTGCCATATTTGTCATACACTACTCTTTGCATCATGATCTATATCTTACTAGTGTTATAAAATGTGTATCTTTTGTATCATTTTTTTCATTTATTTGAGTCTCATTTGAAAAATACAAAAAGATTTTATTTCTGAGAAATTTTTTTAAAAAATACAAAAGGATCTTCCTTTTATTTGAGTCAAATTATTTTGAAAAACCAAAAATATTTTTGGTTTGTTTTTATTTTTGAGTTTCCGTGCTTGATGTGGCATATTGGTGTGCTTGGACCCCAATCCTTTCATTATCCATGTGGCTAGGACATTTGGTCATAATTATTAATGCTTAGAATGATCTTAACCATTGTATTATGGGGTTGTCTCGAAGTTGATATGCATTTTGATTCTACTTTGTTTATATTCCATCTTTCCACACTTGCACGACTTTATATGAATGTTTGACTTCTCTAGCATATTTGAGTTTGGTGAGACGTTCTTGTCCCAATTCTGTCATCTATGTGTAAGTAGACTTAAGGAGGAGGTATGCATGTAAGAACCGTTTACCATGAGAATTATATTGAAAAAACTAATGAGTGTTCACGGGAAAGCGCTGCGAGAGTACAAAACTGACTCATTGTGAAAGCCACTATTTAAAAGAGCCCAAAAGAAAGTCAAAGAAATATATGCCAAAAATAGGGCTAATAGGATTTTTCTAAGTTGAGAATGATAGAAACCTCAAAATAACTTGAAAAAGTGTGTTTGTATATATATATATATATATATATATATATATATATATATATATATATATATATATATATATATATATATGAGGGAGCTTGATTGGAAAAAAATGAAACGAGTTTGCATCACGAATCCTAACATTGAAAAATTGTGTCATGATGCTATTATTTGTAGAATCATCAAAATTCCGGATTTGAGTGAATATTTGATTGTTTAGTTCATTTAGCTCACACTTTAAATGTCGCATATGGCTAAAATAAATTGTCATGATTTAGACCTATCAATTAGAGCTTCTTGATCGTTTCGATGTATTGGAATTGTGATTCATTTGTTGTAGTTCATGCCCATACATTCCATGTTCATGTTTCAGCACATCGGTACTATGTTAGCATGTAACTCACATTATTTTATTTGTTAGTTTTATGTTTTGCTATTGCTTCGCGGTTTCTGCTCTTTCCAGTTTACTTTTTCAAGAATTTTTTTCCACTGGACGAAACTTCATGATATTTAGAACTGGAACTCAGTTTTTTTATTTTTCTCGTACATACGAGATATCGATGTCGCACGAAGCCTTCAAGCGCCAATCCTATTTCGTTTCAACGAGAAAGTTGTGTTGTTTGATAAGAACCCAAAAGTGTCATTTTTATACCCCGAATAGATGCATTTTAGTCACTCATTTTAATTAAAAATGACTTTATGTTCGTATTTTATCATTTTGCGGGTCAATATGTTGTCGAAGTACAAATAATGCTAAATTGGCGTAATTACGACAAAGTAGCGATCAAAAGCATTAAAAAATAAATTCAAAGTGACCGTGAAGACCGAAGTCCTTTTTTGAGCTTCACCAGATGTGTTGTGAGGTCCCAAGTCCAATCCTGAACCAAATCGAGCCCAAGCCTTGTGTGTGATTAGTTTGTAATTTTATTTTATTTTAGAATTTTTATATTTGAGTCATATATAATTTTTAGGATTTATTTTATAGTTTTAGAATTTATTATATAGTTTATTCGTGTGCGTATAAATGTAAATATTAGTGTTCAAAATTTTTTAGTCAGTGCGTCTACTATTTTTTTTATGTAAATATAATAGGTGTTCGTCCAATTAGAATTTTAGTTATTCGATTTATTTTTAATATTTTGTTTTAGTTGTTTTAGTAGTCTAATCTTACTTTTATTTTTATTTTTTTTATTTGAATATTTTATTACTAGGTTAGGAATTTATTTTAGATTTTCATTTTTTTAGATTTATTAATTTTAGTTTTTGTTTTAATTTAATTTTAGTTGAGTCTTAATTTAATTTAATTCTTTTTTACAACTTAAATACATACTAACTCACCCAAACACATGCACGCACTATTCTATACACTCACCCTCACCTTGCAACCATACACCT
Organism: Sambucus nigra; assembly: GCA_949130495.1. Lineage (NCBI taxonomy): Eukaryota > Viridiplantae > Streptophyta > Magnoliopsida > Dipsacales > Adoxaceae > Sambucus > Sambucus nigra. The sequence goes on from OX422209.1 coordinate 577,256,556, forward strand.
CATCACACATTAACTCCCCTATTCACCATCTTCAACCTCCCACAACCCTCATTCTCTCTCCTCCATTAACAAAATACACCACCACCATTAACAACCAACCTATCTCCCACCATACGAAAACCCACAAACAACACAATCCAAATTCCTTAACCCATCTAAATCACCACTACAAAACCCATTCCTAAAACAAAAATAAAAAGAAAGAAGAAAAAAAAGGGACCCAATCTACAACCTTCGACCCATGAAGCCACATACCAATTTCAACTCCACCATTTATTTTAATACCCACACAAACCCCTCAGACACGAACATCTAATGCAATCCAGCTCTACCCATTCGGGCCCAAAATCGGAGCATCCCCAACCATATCTCACCCCAATTCGAAACCATATCCGATAGTCCGACCTCGTCCAAAACCCATTTTGACCAGAGCAAACTCCGAACCCAGCACGAAACAAATTCGGACCGACTTTTACCCACGAGTTAGCTGACCCTTAAGCTCCAAAACTCGTAACCAACGAAAACCCAACTACATGCAATACATTTCTCCATACATGCCATCTAAAGAAATTGGAGCCTCAAACCTTATCTTCCAAGCCAACAAATAATCCCACGAGGAAAGCCCTCCAAACCTTTTGACTTGGTTGATTCAAATCCCACCAATTTCTCCTCTCAGAACAAGCTTCGTGGGTTATAAAAAAAATAAAAGGGGCATCTCATTTGGAGAGGACTCTCATATCAGAAAAAAGACTCACGGAGGACACTACAGAGAGAAAAAATCAGTGTATATTATGTACAATTTAGGTTAGGAAAAAAATTTAGAAAACAAAATAGATTACCATTAGAATAAAGTTTTAGTTTCAGTTTTTCTTTTTATTTGTGCAATTAAGTGCTGGATTTTTGAAGACATTGGGACACACATTCATGAACACGATCCAAGAAAACAATTCGAAAGGAGACTTTGTGTTTTGTATTTCTTGATCTTTTTTTGTTTTTTAATTATTATTCAATTTTTATGATTGTTATTAATTGTTTAATTATGATTGGCTAGTCACCCTGTTCATGGGGTGCGATGCATTGTGTAGGATATTATATTAATTAATTAATTTCATTAATTTCTATATTTCTAGGTTCATTAGTTTAGACTTGTCACAAATTAATTTATGTAATGAGAGTTAACAAATTAATTTTAAAAATTAATTTGGGAATTTGGGAATCGAACTAGAGATAGGTTTTTCCTAAAATTAAATATTAATTCGATGTTGAAATTAGAGAATTGATATAGTCTTTATTAAATTGATCCTAGCAGGTAATTTCCATGAAAATGGTATAATTCTTAATATTTCATCGTGTGACATTTTTAAATTGGTTTTCTGAAAAAGATAATATTAAATTTATAATTATAACGAGAGTTAGATTATCGATTTAATATTATCTTGAAATATTTCAAATTAATAAATTGAGAAATTAAAATAATTGATAATGCGGTGTAATCCTATCTCTTGACTTTATAAAATTTATCACACTCGGTTGCACATTATTTTTCGTTATTTAGTCATATCATAGTTTTAGCATTTAGTAGTTAATTTTTCCCTTGAAATTGTTTTTAAAAAAATAAAAAAATAAAAAAAGATTTTAATAATAAAATTTGAGTGACAAGTTTTCACAATAATTGTTTCACCCTTGGAAGTTGGATTGATACCCGTACTTATCATAATACGAGTTGTTTTAGATAAGTTTTGTAGGTACTCAAGGTAATTTTGATATTCACTTTTGAACACGCTAAAATCCAGTTATCAAATGGCGCCCCTGTCGTTTTCTTGACGTGGAGACATAGTTGAAGACATGTAATTTTTATTTATTTTTTTTTATCTTTTTTTAGTGTAGTTCTTCCTTCTTCTCCCTCCTTAGGCTGGTTGTATAGGATTATTGAGGCATTCTCATTATTTGGGGTGCATTTTGACACCACATTATTTTTGTAATAACTATTCCTTAAAAAATAGTGAAAAGGGAAATCGAACAAGGTAGAGAAGGTGTCCAACGACGAGGAATTTTGAAGCCTCACTACTTTGGGTCAGTAGGACTCCTGAGGGGACTGAGATATGCGAGATCTCCCCCTGATCGACTCAACTCGGTCTTCACCCCATGTGTGTAAAACTTTGGGAGGTACATTTTTTTATCCCTCACGAATCTCCTGCAAGCGAGTTCAATTCTTGTTTGTTTACGTGCTCATGTATGCTTTTAATTTTTGCATCTCACTTCAATTGAATGGTTTAATGAATTAATTTAATACCTAGGACCTACACCCGATCATTGAAACGAGAAGGGATTTGATCACTCGATTCACTCGCTTATCCGTTGTGTGCTACCCTAGCTATCAACTAGATAGTCCAATAGGAACACATTTTCTCAGCAGGCGGTCATAAAGATAAATTCCGTGATTTTTGTTTCCCATGGACTTAATTAAAATTTGACTACCCCTTTCACTAATTTTGAAGATAATAATTGGCTACGTGCTCCTTAGGATTTTTTTTACTCGTGTGTGTCCAATTCAATTCTTTAGGTAGTCGGTTTTAATTAGTTGGGCCAAATCAAGAGTCTATTTTCTCCCCTTTTTCGAAAAATCCCAAAAATATTTTCCTTCTTTTTAAAAAATATTTCCAAAAATCGAAAAAAGATTTTTTTTTCCATATTCCAAATGCCAAAAGATTTTCCTTTTCTTATTTTCAAAAATCACAAAAAGATTTTCTTTTTCTTTTTCTTTTTCTTTTTCTTTTTCTTTTTCTTTTTCTTTTTCTTTTTCTTTTTCTTTTTCTTTTTCTTTTGAGAAATATTTTAAAATCCAAAAATATTACTCTCGTCATGGCCGAAGAACGTCTTTTATGGGAATAATTTGGTTATGTCCCATTCTCTCGAGGCTTGTTTGATGTTGAGACCGAATCGAACCTCCATACATGACTTCGTGGCTTTAACTCTCAAACACCAACCGTTGATACTCATATGTCATCCACGCACACATCTCATCTTCATCGCCTCCGATGATGAGTATCAACCCATCCCATGCTTTGTTGTGTACCCACTGCCTTTTGGTTGATCACTTGTCCCATGAGTGTCCATTTATTTTCGCTCCATTTGAACCCACCAGAGCCTAAGTGTTTCCATAAGACACTGCTTTGGAACCACCCTCGGTGCATTGTCATGACATATCTAATTCCGACGGGTATGAGTACTCAATATATTCATGGAGGCCTCATCACCCATCCATGCAATATGAATCCCACGCCATGTTGTTTATCCTTACGGTTTCCAACAGTCGTCATCGTAACTTTGTGAACCTCATACCTATCAATCCCCTTACTATGCTCCTCATGATAATCAACCTTTTGTCTCTCACGGAGATGCGTCTCTCATCTATGACCAACTTGACCCCATTACCCACATTTTATATGAGTATTCTCCACATCCTAGTGTTTCTAGCTAGTTGTTTCCACCTCAACCACCATCGCCACCGACTATCCCTTCACCCCCACCTTACACATCTGCTCTCGAAAGCCTCTTGCAAAAGGTCGCGCATACTCTTTAATCTCAAAATGAACCCCGTTAAAGGATTGAACAATAATAAAATGAATTTGAGTGTGCGAACGAGTCAAATTTCACCCCAAGTCAACTCATTATTGCCCCTGCGTGGGAGGATGTTGTGTCGTCTTGTGCCACTGATTTTGAGTGTGACCAACTGTATCATCATGAGAATCTTGAAGTTGTGACCACCCGTGGTCTGGGACCCAAGTTGACAATTGTGTTGACCTACCCACTGATTGTGAGACTGATCCCATTGCGCCATATCCTCTCTAACCCACCATTGAGGTTCGCATTTCCCCTTCCACTGAATCTACTATTATGCTCGAGTCTACACCTTTTGATCCTTTCATGCGTGTTCCTGAGGAACCCATTATTTATTGGTTAGCTCCGGCTGTGAGTACATCCCACTGTCCTAAGATTGAATCTGAGATGGTGTCTACCTCTCTGGATATGGATCATGTCCCACCATGCCTGGCTCCCGTAGAGTCATATATTATTATTGATTCTTCTATCTCAACTTTAGATAACTCATTAGATTTTCCCACCACCATGGATGGTGACACATTGGTAGATAAATTGATCTCTCCATCACTTGATACAACACTCCCTCCTATGAGTACCCTTGAGGGTAACTCCAAGTTTTCTGATGAATGTGTGTCCCCTACACTTGAGTTGGATCATCTTCCTCCTCCATTTTTCCCACCTGACCCACATTTTTTCACCCCTCACCCACCACTTGATTCAGACCTTGTTATTATAATTTCCATGTTCAAATCTAAGCATTTAGGTACGCACCTACACCCACACTCCACCCCAGTGCTCCAAAATACCATTTGTGCATTTTTTATTGACCCCACCATCCATGTGAGTATGCATGTTGCTCTCCTCATAAATGATACCGAGCTTGTTAATTTATGCACATCACTTTCTTGTGGCCTTAATTTTTTCCATTTACAGATCCCTTGAGTGTCACGGCATGACCACTATCATCGTTCATTTATATAATGGTCGTGCACTTTCTATGAGGCCCACCCCTTTACTATTGTCACACCATTTTGCCGCCCCATCTAATTGGAGCACCATTCTTATAAGGCCCTTGTTTCCCTCACCTTTCGGCTCAGTAAGGACCGTGATCAGTGCTTGTTCACCCTCACCCTTACCGTTCTTACATATACATTTCTACCTACCCACCCATGGTCCACTGATACATTGCATCGAGTGATGCACTTTTCCATACAAGTACATTGAACCTCGTCGCCCTTATTCAACAAGACTGACCCTTCAATCTTTCTTGGGGGTGATTCTCATCACACAATTTCTCTTCCGCCCTGCACTTTCATAGATCTTATCTTTAGGGTGAGAACATTTCGTTCGGGCTAAAGACGCTAAACATAGCGCTACCGAGAGGCAGCCCATCGTATATTGTTTCTGAGTATGAGTCTTATCCTATTTGGGGGTAGTGTTTCACCTCACCCATTGATTTCACATGCTTTCTAGACTTGTATATATTTTTGTGTCGCATATGTTCTTCAGGTTTCATCTCTGTGTCGTCATGCGGTACATTTTGATTAGCGGTTCTTTATAGTAATATCGCTCCTTCCTTGTGCTTCTCAATTTTTTATATATAGTTTTAAACATCGAGGACGATGATCTTTTTTGTTTAGGGGTGTAAATTAATCAAAACCATACCTCTTTTGCAAAATATTCAGAAAGAAGTTATTTTAAACTTTTTGTGGAGTTAAAAACAAATTTTTAATACTTAAATTGTCTATTATCCTTCTTTTAGAATCTCGAAATACCCGTGTTCGACCCTAAAACTATGCTTTTAACCTAAAGTTAATTAATACCTCTTAAAAGAATACTTGCACTATGAATTCCTAAACTCGGTAATTTTACACTATCACGTTTACAATAAAAAGTTGAAGAGTAATTATATTCTTAAGAGATCCTTAAAAGATCACTAGTGGCGACTTAAACCCGTGAGATTTGATATTTTCACCTTTTTTAGGATTTTTACGTATCTCCGAGTCACGAGTTGACTCAACTTTCTTTGGGTACTACATTTATTCGTGGCATGGTCTCATTATTTTTTCAAATTTGACTTAATCACTGAGGATGACATCATCTTTGAGTTGTAAGAAACATTTGTCTTATAGTTTGCCCCGAGCACTAAATCGATTTTACCATACACTTACCGTTTTTACCCTTCACTCAACCTATTATCATTTCATGTTTTCCTTACCCATATATGTTCCAGACATCATCCATATGTCAGTCCCCATCACTACCATAATTTTTCAGAAAACGAGTGATTGAAATTTTCCATATAAATTGTCTTCATTTGTGTTATGAAAAGAAAAATGCAGCGCAATTAAAAAAATAGAAAAAAGAAGCGAAGAAAAAAAAATAGAAATGAAGAAAAAGAAAGCATGCGATCAAAAATTTTAAAAAAAAAAACATTATTTAGTCACCCTCTTCTCAAAAACCTTACCAGCATATCTTTTCATGTCATTTTCCCATTCTTCCATACATATAACACATTTTTCACCATTGATAAAGTATTCGAGCAAATGAGAAGACTATATGATGAATAACTCGACATTCTCAACATAGTGGTTAGCATTCATTCATGAGATCAATTTTCCTTCATGTATCCGTCATTCACTACACCAAAATGGTCAAATTAACACCCTTCAACTGGCCAGCCTTGTCACGATCAATGACCGTGACAAAAAACACGTGTTTTTTGACATGGTCATTGACTGTGATAAGGCCGCGACAAAGGATTGTCACGGTCATTGATCGTGACATGTCCAGTTGTCATGGACTTGTCACGGTCAATGACCGTGACAAGTTTATAAACTTGTCACCATCAATGATCATGACATGTCCGTAACAATTCTGTCAGTAAAAAACCCTTCCCTCTTCTTTTTTCCCACCAATTTCTATTCCCTCCATTTTTCTCTCTCTAAACAACGACACTCTCTCTCTCTACGATTTTGGTACGTTTTCTCTCTCTATTTCTCTTTCTTTTATGTATATGTGTGTGTATATGTGCATGTGTGTATACATATGTGTGTAAATGTGCATGTGCGTGTGTGTGTGGTGTATATATGCGTGTGGGGGGGAGGGGAGGGGAGGGGGTGTATATGTGTGTGTATGTTTGTGTGTGTGTGTGTGTGTGTATATATATATATATATATATATATGTGTGTGTGTGTGTGTGTGTGTGTGTGTGTTTGTGTATGCGTGTGTGTATATATGTGCGTGTGAGTGTGGTGGGCAGTGACAGTGGGGGGCTATTGTGTGTGTGTGTGTGTGTGTGTATGTGTGCGTGTTTGTTTTACTTAAATTTTTATTGGTTTATTAAATATTTCCCCTCATATTTTAGCGCCCCCTGTAAAAGAATTGATTGATTAAATATTGATTGGTTGTAAATTTTTTTAGTAAATTAATAATTAGTGCCCCTTTCATATGCAAGTAGGATTGCCCCTCATTTTAAGTTAGTAAATTAATAATTGTATACTTTAATTGTTAGTTTAATTGATGAAAAGAATTAATTGAGTAGATGAATTAGAAGGAGTACGGGATACACATTTGTTGTTGACATTGCAGCTGGATTGTAGTGGATTGATGTTCGGTTGGTTAATTTTAAAACTGACATGACCACTAGATTAGTGTCCATATGGGGGTGGGATTTTTCAACTTTTGTTTAAAATTACTTTGTATCACGAACAATATATATATATAGTATGATAATTAAACGAAACATACTTGAAATTACATATAGTGTGCATAGATACCAGCCTCTGAGTTCTTATGCGTACGCATTCGATAGCCCTTAGACCCATTCGAGAGTCATCACCCCTGTAATGAGATCTCTCGAATTGTCCCGTTCGGAAAGTTTAGGACTGCATAATTTCTATATAATAATATTCTTAGTGGCTTAAAGTTGTTACTTTTGGAGGAAGTTCTGCATTCGTATCCTAATGTTCTCTGGGTAAATAATAGATTGACAAGTGTGACTGTTCTTTCAATAGATCAATTGAAATAACACTCACACTTACCAATCTATATCCTGTACTTGGAGAACTATGGGGATATGCTGCCGAATGTTTATAAAATCATAACAATGTGCATGAGCTGTTAAGTATATTACAGAAATATGCAGTCTTGAATGAGATAAGACCACTCACCCTTTAGAGGAGATGGAGGAAATAGGAATTTCTATTATAAATTGAATTTGATTTTGAAAGTTAAAAATCGAACATAAATAAGACATAGTTAAATGAAGCACACTATAAATCTAAGTTTTGTTTATACTAATCCATGAATATATGCTTATTACCTTTAATAGGTGATTAGTTGTGGTAGTTATGATGGGATATCCGAAATACAAAGAGTGGATGGGTGAGACAAATAGAATGGGGGATGTGTTTCACAGAGGTGCTAATGAATTTGTGAAATACGTAAAGAGATGTCATAATGATAAATAGTTTCCATGTCCGTGTGCTAGGTGTAAGAATGGTAAGGTGTTTGAGTGGAAAATCGTTAACTACATTTGTTAAGATGGGGTATGTAAGATATTTATCAATTTAGAGTTTTTACAGTGAATTTAAAGTTCCTTTTGTCCCAAAATAACCTTCACAACAAGATTCAACAAGTAGGATAGATGTAGAAGGGGACGACGTAGATCATAATATGTTAGAGGATTTAGTTGATGATGTTTACGAAGTTTATGAAGCGGAGGAGAATGAGGTTATTGATAATGTACAAGGTTCAAGTGCTCGTGAAAATATCGCGATAAACCTTGATGATCACTACCAAAGTTTAAAATTTAAGGCAACCCAACCATTATACTCTGGCTGTGAGAAAGATCAAACAACTTTACATGCCATGGTTGGTTTGCACAGTTTGAAGTTGCAGTACGATTTGTCTGGGAATAGCATGATAGGAATTCTAAATTAGTTGAAGGGCTTACTACCCAAGGAGAATACACTTCCAAATAGGTATCCAGTTATGAAGAATAGTTTGATAATGAAGTATAAATTGATTCATGCTTGTGTGTATGACTGCATACTATACCGAAAGGAGAATGAAAATCCCGATCGTTGTTCGGTATGCAATGAACCTAGATATGTCCAATATACTGTTAAGGAAGGCACAAACTCAAAAGTGCCCCAAAAAGTGTTGAAATATTTTCCCGTTGGGCCTAGATTATAGCAATTTTTCATAGTACCATGGATAGCGGAGGCAATGACTTCACATGCTAGGGCAAAAGTAGGGGGTAATATCATGTGTCATCCTATTAATTCTACAGCTTGGAGGAGGATGAATTATGAGTATCCCAATTTTTTTAGAACATCGTAACATTCGTTTATCTATATCAACATATGGTTTTAATCCATTTGGAAATATAAGCACCAATCAGAGTGTATGGCCAGTGATCCTAGCCCCACTCAACATCCCTCCTTCATAGTGTATGAGACCTGAATTTTCGATGCTCTCTTTGTTGATACGTGGTTCAAGGGCACAAAGTGATGACATCAATGTCTACATGGATCCTTTGGTAGAAGAATTAAATGAGTTGTGGGAATAGGGTCTGCAATCATTTGACTCTTTTAGAAAAGAAGAGTTTACGCTAAAAGCTATGTTGATGTGGGCAATTCATGATTTTCTAGCTTATATGACATTATTCGGTTGTGCAGTACATGGTTATTTGGGGTGTCCTATTTGTAGAGAGGAGATTGAATCTCTTCGTTTATTTTCTAGCTTAAAAAATGTATACCATTACCATAGGAGGTCTTTACCCCCATCTCATAGTTTCAGATTTGAGAAAGGTTCCAATTTTTTATCGAGCGGGGTTGAACATAGGCTACCACCGAGACAACTTTCAGGTTCAGAAATTGAAAGTAAATCTTCTGAATATGGCCCTAATATGCCGAGTAAGAATCCTAAATTTAATAATGTTAAGCATAAGAAGACCCCAACTTGGAATAAAACTGAGACAAGAAAGGCATGGTCTAAGAGGTCAATTTTATTTGACTTTCCTTATTGGAAGAATAACCCGGTGCGCTATGTATTAGATGTGATGAATGCAGAGAAGAACCTCGCTGAACACATTATGGGAACTTATCTTGGGGGGAACCATTCGAAGGATGGAGAAAATGCACGAAAAGACCTTAAATCGTTAAAACTTAAGCCACAACTATGGTTGAAAGAAGATAGTAGGGGAATGACAATAATTCCCCCTGGTACGTTTACTTTAATGAGTGGGGAAAGGAAGGTGCTTTTAGACACAATATATAATTTGAAAGGCGCATCTAATTTTTCATCCAACTTACAAAGAATTGTGAATTATGTTACTCATGATTTACATAAGTGTAAGTCCCACGATTGGAATGTGGTCATGAAATTTGTTCCTCTATTGTTTAAGCACTGTTTCTCCAAGAACAAGGATTTGCAGAGGGATATTATGCAAATCAGTATTACCTTCTCACTTTTGTGTGAGCAGGTAGTCAATCGAGAACACATAGTGGCCGCAAAATTGGCAGTGACCAAAGCGATTTGTGTGTTGGAGAAGTACTTTCCCCCAGCATTTTTTGACATAAGTGTTCACGTGTTGGTACACCTATGTGACGAGGCACTTCTTTGTGGTTCAGTTAGATATCGGTGGATGTATCTGTTTGAAAGACTGATGAAAGTTTCTAAAGATTATGTCAAGAATACGTGATACATTGCAAGATCAATTGCAAAGGAATACATCAACATGGAGTCATCAATCTATACTCGAAAATATATGCCTGACTCGACCAGCGAAAAACGAGTGAAATTAACGAGTTTGCAACATGAATAAGTCGATAATTATCTATTTAACACACATGAAGATGTCGAAGAATGGAAAAAGCAAGTTTAAATTATTTTAAGTTTTACATTATTTTAGAATATTTTAGATTATTTTATACATGATTAATTTCGTAATACGAAGAAAATATGAAGCCTGTGAGAATAATAAAAGACGAAAAATAATGGTACAATCAGACAATGAATTTAGGATGTGGTTGTCACAAGAGGTAATTATAATGAATATAACATTTATATAACGTTACATTACACTCAAACTTTACAACTAATCTAATTAATTTATCTATATTATCACCTCTTAAAGACGAGTGATGCGATATCAAGGCTTTCTCGTCTAGCCATTGGACCCTTGTTCATGGCATAAGAGTACAAAAAGTATCGATTGAATGGCTACATATTTGGCGCAAAAGTGTACGAGGAAAGTACAAATGTATAAAACTCGGGCATTTCATATAAGGCTCTTACTTTCTTTCGAGCGAGCACAAAAGATAAAAACCTCGTCGAAGCTGAAATGACTTTCTATGGTGTAATTCGAAATATATTTGAATTGGATTATATAAGCTTCAAAGAGTTTGTATTTTACTATGACTCGGTAAGATTTGAGAATAAAAATGCTTGTAAAGTTGATCCTGCCACCAATTTGATCATGGTTGACTTGTTCAAGTTGAAGAGCAACGACCACGTGAGCGATGAGCCGTTTGTTTGTGCATTTCAAAAGGTCAACCAAGTGTTTTACTCGGAGTATATCAACAACGAGCCGTGGTAAATTTTCCTACATGCGGCAAAGAGTCTAAATAGAAGTGTGGATGGCTTGGCTGCTCCCACCCAATATCAATCCATTTTTTATGATAACCCGTTTTTGAAACAAATTTTCAATTTGTAATAAATATTCCAATTTCTAATTTATCAATCCATTTTTAATTCTTTTAATTGATTTGCAATTTATCATTTTCACTCTTGTGTAGTGTGCGTGTGTGGGGGTGGGGGTGGGGATGTTTTGTATTTTTAGTAATTGTACATACTATGAGTTAGATGTTGTTGTTTTGGAATTCATAATTGAGGTGTTAAATAGTAATAATTCATTTGGATTTTTAGTAATTGTACATATTTGCATGTCTTCTTCTAATTCGTTTTGATTTTTACTAATAACAATATTTTTTTACAAAAAATGTCTCCTTCAAGTATTAAGGCTATGATGATGATGTTGATTATGATGATGTTGTCTGGGGTCGGTGGTAGCGGAGGCGAGATCCCTCGAGCTGGTAAAGACGACCATCGGCCCGGGGTATACTAGTTGGAGGGAGTAGCCAAATGAGCTCAAGTTAGCTATTTAGGCGGCACTATAGGTAATGTATTTATATTTATATTTATATGAATATGAATATGAATATGAATATTTCAATTTCGATTTCGATTTAGATTTAGATTTCAATTTCATTTTATATTTATATTTATATTTATATTTATTCGTAACTAACATTGTATTTGTTGGACAGGAACAATTCAGCCTGGATCCAAAACTACGCGATTCCGTCTTGGAGAAGTTGAGGGAGCAACACAAGACATGGAAGAAAAATATGCGAACCCAGTATTTTGGGAAGACTCGAGGCTCCGTTATCCGAGTGCATGACTCCGTCCCACCAAAGGAGCCGATCTCATTGGCACAATGGTAAAAGTTCATTGACAATGAGATCGGGGAGCGACAATTGGAATCTCGCCAATCGGGGAGAGAAAATTGGGCAAAAAAGACAGACGAGCACTACTCCGGTCGGACGTCTTACGCCGAGGTGGAGCATAGGATGATGGTAAGATTTATTTTTTCTATAATTAAAGAAATATATTATTTTGCATTATTTTACTTTGTGGGGACGATACTAATTTTGCATTATTTTATTTCAGGGGACGGGGAGTGGCCCTGGGGGTAGGCCACATAGGCTCGATACTTATATGGCTATTCGGAAAAGAAGGGGAAGGATAAGGAGGTGTCCCCGAGCATCAAGGCCACGATTGTAAGTAATCCGACAGTTTACTTTTTACTAATTACGTTATAATTTTTTTATTTACTTATTTAACTAATCATGTGCTTTTTTTCGTTTCAGGCAAAGCTTAAGGAAGTGCATGAGTCGCAGTCTGATGCCGACGAGGCATCTTTGTCCACAGGCGCACTCATCCAAGTGGTTGGCACTGATCGTAAGGGGAGGATAAGGGGCTGAGCTTGCGGGTGGCCAAATCTAGGATCATTGGATTGGAGACAAGAGACACCGAGTTGACTCGAACAGTGGACTCACATGACGCGAAGTTGTCCCATTTGGAGGCGACGATCCAAGATATGTTCTCATTCATGAAGCGTTCAATCGTAAGGCGAAAGGGAAGGAGAATGTGGTGGTGGAGGAGGAGGTGCAGGAGGATGAGGATGTGGACCTCGCTTCTTCATCTCCGATACGTGCGGACTCTGATGATCCAGTCCCCTATTTGTCTCCCTTCGACTGAACGATGTCGACACTTGGCTGGCCGTGTAACACCCCGACTAATTAAATACCGGGTAGCTACTCCTTTATTAAATTAATTCAAAATGTCAAGTTTGTTCAGTTAATAGCATCACTGTCGAAAACATTTAATGATTACTAACCACCTAGTATTTAAAAAGTAAGATGTCAAATTTTAAATTAAATCTGATTAACATGCGATGAATGAAATTTAAAATAACATCACCATACACCATAAAGTCGTAATGGAATAACCAACAATTAATAATAAGTCTGGAGGAAATACTCCTCCCAACAATCCCACAACTGAAATGAATAAAATAGTGTAACCTGAATAAATACAAACAAATGTCTGAATAACAGAAATATAAAATGTCTCTAATAGAAATGGGCGACATGCCCTACAATGATGGAACTGAATATGGAATCAAGACTAGAAAAGAGGCGTCTACTGTCAAAGCCCTGTAACTTCCACAACATCTACAGCTCGTCACCTGAATGGAAATACTATGCATGGTGTCCTTGTGGCTGGGCACCTAAAAGGTTTTTACAAAAAAATAGATTTGAAAGCAAACGGGTCAGAGCCCGAAAGTGGAGAGTATTTTAAAAACAGCAAGTACTTTAATAACATTTAAAACAATAAATGCGAAATACATGTTAGGACGTGCTCTCACATGAAATACTCACCTCTCGTCTAACTGTGCACTCCTAACGTTCCTGTACCCATTCATGTGTTTTCACATAACTATCTAGTTCAAAAGAGTTTCTAACACTTCTACTCGGTTCACGTTTTAATTCCAACCTTAACAATTAAATAGAGAGTTCTACTTTAATTCTCGGATTCCCAATTATTAACAAAACCAAGTATTGATATCTGTCCCCTTTTATCTTTTCATAACGTTACAATAACAATACTCACAATTTAACATAGAAAATTCCTTTTCATTTAACCGTATATTTTTCACATCATAAATATACAATACAAGCACCCCGAGGCTAAGCTGCGGTGCACACATACTCTGCTATCCATCTCGGTACATCACGTACATAAGGATCACGCATTCCGAATCTCTCAGGAATCGTTCTCAGATAACAACATCACAAATAATAGAGGCGAACCCAGTCACATCACATGGGTCACGCACATACCTACGCTCCCACGATCAGCAGACTTATTAACATCCCAATAAGTCCTTCTCTGACCTATGTTCATCGAGGTACCAATCTAAATCCGGGCAACACAAGGATAAGAAGGCCCTATGCGAACGTAAACCTCCCGTGATAGCAAGTATGGTAGCTATGTCATACACATAAAATTATATGCTAAGCATTCACACATCTTAGATATCTTAATATTAATAAAGGCATACTCTACATCCGTATACCATTATTCCAATTTTATATATTTTAAGTCTCCCGAAAATATAAAATTTTAAACCGTCGACACGTCTCGCGTCATAGTTTCTTATACTTAAAACCTATCTCATAGAGATTATTAAGTTTCCTATTATTCCCACATATAACATCATTATTCCTAAGGTCCTTACTTCTGCCCCAAATCTCATCTCATCAAATTATTCAAATTTACACTTTTAACCCAAATATTATCTCACTTATCGGATTCCATTAGATTTAGAAAAATTCCTCAAATTGAATTCTAATTAGGGTCCAAATTTCAATACCATGCCTACTGGTCTTCCTTAAGTGTAAGGGTAATCATAAGGTCTCCAATAATATTTTCCAAGGGTTACCACCATTAAAATTTAAATAGGGAAAACTTTACTCATTCTGGGAAGGTCGATCGATCGACCTTTACCTTCGATCGATCGATGGTGGTCGATCGATCGACTGATGAACATCGATCGATCGAACGCACCAGGTATGGCTACGGACTGCTTCGTTTTGCAGTTTTCAAATCATCACAAAACATCCTTTTAATGCATGAAACTCTAATATAACGTTATAGTATCATCATACAACCATCCTACAACATTGTTAACGTTCTAAAACAAATAATTCATCAACCAAGGGCTTTGTTTGGATCAAAACTTCATCAAGAACCCTAGTTTCCTATTTCTTTCAAGAACATTAATAAATCTCTTCTTAAATCCGTTTTTAGATCATCAAGGGTCATAATTTTGAATTCATAATTCGTCCAGAATGTTTCTGCATGCAGTCCCTAACATAGTTCATAGTTTTAACCTTCCAATTCATGGGTCTATATCAATCTTCCAAGATAAATTCGATAATTTTCCTAAACATGGAAAAGCATAGCATTGAATCAATTGTAATTAAACCACTTGCCTTAATCGTTCTTCAGATTTGTTGTTAATTGAAGGTGGTTGAATTCCTCTCTCTCTCTTTCTGCAGAATTCTTCTCTTTCTCTCTCTCTCTACAAGTTCTTCTCAAGGTGATAATGGAGGTGGGGTTGGTTTTTGCCAAGTTTTAAGGTTTCTAAACTTCTCCCGTAGCCCACTACCTAAATTGGGGTTGGAAATGGCTTAGTGGGTTAAGACTAAGTCAGATTTTTAACTCTAATTTTCGTGGGTTTTAATTACCCAATTTTCGAAATTACCAATATGCCCTTATAAGTTACCGGTATGGCCCAATAATGCCCCGGGACCCAAACTTAACCCCCGGCGAGTGTTTTCTGACTATTTCGACGCTTTCGGACTCGTTGGTGCACTCAAAATGACCATACGGGTGATAAAAATAAAATTCACTTTTTAATTCAAATAATTATATTCCAGACGCGACTATCACGCGCGTCCCAACAAAATTTCCCAAATTACCGTATTTCAATCTCGCGACAATTTCAATAGTTCCAATATTTATATATTGCCATATATACACATTATAATCAAATACTAACTCACATCTCGTCAATATTTTATCCGGATTAATTCTCAATTAATTCACATTTAATTCAATTAATCCCATAAATAGATATCCATAAAAATATGGGGTATTACATACTTTCCCCCTAATAACAGAATTTCGTCCCGAAATTCGGAAAAGTAAGGCACACCTGAAAAAATTAGCTATCCTCCAGTATTCAAAACAATTATTAAGAAAAGCCCAAATCAGTAAAACCCTCGTTTCACAATAAGCTTGTTTAACATACTTGATACCTTATCAGAATAATCTTCGATAAATGCACCTCGCGTTGTGCTCTTATTAAACAACGTTCGAATAAAAATCCCTTATACTTCATTGGTTATTTTATCTCAATATCATTATGAGTCCGCACCTCACTACGCATTAACTCCCGCGTTTATCAAAACATAAAACACCCATTCTAGAAGGAATCAATAACACATCTGACTACTCTTGTCCACTCTTTGAATCTCTATTCCCGACGTTGTGACCTTTACATAAGGAAAACTACTACAGCCGGTTGGTGTTGCACAAAATAATTGTAAGCACCTTGTTCACTATAAAATAGATATGGGTGCTTTCCCCCCAAATCTACCATTAGATAATATCTACTCCTCATGACTACAATATACCTCACTAGTTATACCCGATTTGGAATTGAAAATATCGCAATGAATCCAAAATTTCTTTCATACAATCCATCAGTCGTTAGTCACCTTGCGCCTGTACCTCGGGTTATAGGTGATTCAACCCTCAGTTTGAATCATTATTTACCACTACTTATTGTCACCCCACCGGAATTTGGGTTTCGGGGATTTCATCCCAGTTCTAAATAATACTACGTCGAACCACGTACCGGCGTGTTCACTATCTAATAGTGTAAATCACCCCAAGTATATAACAATTTCTCTCCTTCTGGACAACATGTCCCACATAATCGAAGGAACTCATTACTTATCAATAAGTTGGCTACCTCTCAAGAAAATTTTCCAACTTGACCCTCCCATTCTTGGAATCGTCGTCTTGATACAAAATTATCTAGTTGATCATCTAACCCCAATTGTTCTACTACTTACTATACCTCCTTCAATGCCGATATTCACATAAAATTTTCCCCGTTAAATGATATTTAATGATCTTATCCTCCCGGCGAATACAAAAAGTTTGGACCTTTACCCTTTTCACTACTTTGTGCATAACTGGACTTATACCTGATTGACATCCTCATTATATTTACTCTTGATTTACCCTCAACCTTCGATTGATCGGAACTCTACTCCAAATTTCTCATAATAATTTATTCGCCTTCTCAAGAGATATCCCTTTATTAAATGGCTTTCTACTGCCTTTTTTCCAAATTTGAACGTGTTACACTGACATATGATATCCACTTACACCTTTTCTTATGACGTTTAATCTCATAAGTAATAATCTCACTCGTCCATGTTCCCTCTTCCTTTGATTTACACTTTTGTAAATCAAGATGTCTATGACCCTTATAACCCAACCATACGGTTTTTAAACATTATATACGCTTCATACAAATCCCAAACTCTTTATTGTCACTGTAAATACAACGGTGCTATACCACTTGGGCGTTCTCAATCGCTTATGAATTAGAAATCCTAATTCATCCTTATCCTCAATGCGTCCTTCAACATGTCGTGACAAAACCAACATTATTAGTACTTATATCGTAATTTACTAATAACTGGCTCTAATGGCCTTACCACATAATTTCTTCCTTGTAACTTCCCGTTATAACTACGTACTCCCATATCGATAGAGGTATCCAATTCATGAACGAAGGGCCACACTTCTCCTTACTACCAATCTTACGCTAAGTTTCATGCGTGTGGTGTCTCGCAATGAGAAATCCAAACAAGGAACCCCCCCGATACACTACTACCTAACATTGTTGGTCATCGGAATCCGTTAAGCCCTGTCCATAATATGTACCCCTACACTCTCATTTCTCAACAAAGTTACATTCTGTCGCAATGACACTTAAAGAAGGAACTCCTTTCGAATGACACTTTCTCTTGACACTGATGGTAATCACATTCCATATACACTATGTAACTAAAATCGGGGTTCTCAAAATCCCGTCCCCAGACACACAACTATGAGTATACTCCCAAATATCTAACGGGGAATAAAATAATGCACTCTTTTTGTTACTACTTCTCTATCGTTAATTATAAAACCAACTAACTCTTTGTTGACTAGTAAATCAATTACATACGACTCATAATAATGAAATCCCTACGCATCATGGGATTAAATATCCGAGACCAGTATACCATTTAGAAATCACAACACATTCATAAATATGTATATATACCTATATACAAAAGTACAATTGCGAGTCCGGCCCTCTCACAGATGGGGCCTCGCCAGAACAAAACATGCTACCCCAAGGCTGCAATCCCAATAAACTCGTAATACCAGCACACTATCAGTATAATCATATATATAAAACCATAAATAATATCATATCCTACTCGTATAATACAGCACTAAAATGAGAAATTTCATTAAAGTATAAACCGCTATCAATATACCCATTCATCCTCCGCAGATGACAATAAAAGTAACCCCCACACTAGCAGGGAAAAATGTTCTTATATATAATACAATTACTGATCTACTCACCAAACTCGACTCTCAAGTGAAAATAACAATTATGACAAAGGTAACAACTCATTCATGCCACAATTGACATGCATCATCATCTGAAGATGTAACTCATACTTCTATCTTATCAATCGTCCCGGCTGCTCAAATGGTTTCTGGACTTATCACACATGTTGTCCCAAACCGAATATTTCAATAACTGTTGCCCGCGCCAGGCATAATACCTTGATCCCTACTCTCGCATCGGGATAATTTTTATAACGCACGGGTTTCACTCCCCACAGAAATACCTCTACACATACTTCACTTATCTTTTGTTTCACAAATCATGTTAAGGTGGTCCATCTCTCGGGCGTTGGTAGTCTCGACTCAGACGACTATCTATGTTGTTCCCTTAGTTTTGACGGCCCTAAGGAACATGCTACTAATTTTCCACCTCTCTTACTGAAATTACCATCGCTCGGTAGTAATTTCGCTATCGAATTATTTTAACGGTTTCTCCATTGGGTCTTTCCATTGTGGTGCTTCTCCAACAACAGTTTTCCCCAGTCTTACTTTATATAAAGTTCTCGATTCTGGTATATCCCCACCTGGGGTTGTTTACCTCCAAATTAACACTGCGACAATACCATTTTCTTTAACCGTCCAAGAAGAATTTTGCCAGAAGGACTACCAATTCTTCTATGCAAATTCTCCCTTTAATATCCCCTTCCCTGTTTCACCTACTTCACCCGGTGTAGGGTTCACTAAATAATTTTATTTCTTTTCACAGAGTGACCTCTGTCCGTACCTCTCGTGTGAGTTCAAAACGACATTCGGTTTGCATCCTAAACATTTGATCAGGGAACTTATGGTCTAACCATTCGTGTACGCCTTCTCTCAACCTCACATTCCACTTATAAGTGTGGGGATTGTTTCTCCCCATTGGAACTCCGTTCTCACGAGACAAGAAAAAAAAAATTCCTCAAATTTTTCACTCTCGATTGGCCATACTCCGGCACAAGTCCAAGCCTTTGGATACATTGCGTTCGTTTGGCTAGCACCTTCCATCTTCGCCTTTCGAGTATTGCTACTGCTGGTTCTCTTCAATGTTATATTTAATTCTTTCTCTCCCGTTCCAACCTTGTTGGATGTGTCTAATTTGACCCCATTCCTACTATAGCCGTATCCGAAAGTCTCAAGTCGCGCCTTAGCCTTCTATATCTTCCAGGACTTCCGTGCCATAATATCGGTGACTTCAACTACGGTCGTCCTTATTTAAATAAATCAATTAACCTCAATATATGTTTACCTCCTGCTGTTCACCCAACTGTCTTTACCAGACGTACTCCATTGCTCGACACACGAATACACCCGATCGCAAATAAGATTCACTACCATATGTATTAAAGCAGGAGAACGAAATCTCACCAAAGATATCAACAATCCTAAACATAAGGCTCTACATCAAAGAAAGCTCAGCGGAAACATAATAAGCCGTACTGATCCTAAAGGACACTAGAACCTGATGCTCTGATACCACCTGTAACACCCCGACTAATTAAATACCGGGTAGCTACTCCTTTATTAAATTAATTCAAAATGTCAAGTTGGTTCAGTTAATAGCATCACTGTCGAAAACATTTAATGATTACTAACCACTTAGTATTTAAAAAGTAAGATGTCAAATTTTAAATTAAATCTGATTAACATGCGATGAATGAAATGTAAAATAACATCACCATACACCATAAAGTCGTAATGGAATAACCAACAATTAATAATAAGTCTGGAGGAAATACTCCTCCCAACAATCCCACAACTGAAATGAATAAAATAGTGTAACCTAAAGTAATACAAACAAAAGTCTGAATAACAGAAGTATAAAATGTCTCTAATAGAAATGGGCGACATGCCCTACAATGATGGAACTGAATATGGAATCAAGACTAGAAAAGAGGCGTCTACGGTCAAAGCCCTGTAACTTCCACAACAGCTACAGCTCGTCACCTGAATGGAAATACTATGCATGGTGTCCTTGTGGCTGGGCACCTAAAAGGTTTTTACAAAAAAATAGATTTGAAAGCAAACGGGTCAGAGCCCGAAAGTGGAGAGTATTTTAAAAACAGCAAGTGCTTTAATAACATTTAAAACAATAAATGCAAAATACATGTTAGGACGTGCTCTCAAATGAAATACTCACCTCTCGTCTAACTGTGCACTCCTAACGTTCATGTACCCTTTCATGTGTTTTCTCATAACTATCTAGTTCAAAAGAGTTTCTAACACTTCTACTCGGCTAACGTTTTAATTCCAACCTTAACAATTAAATAGAGAGTTCTACTTTAATTCTCGGATTCCCAATTATTAACAAAACCAAGTATTGAAATCTGTCCCCTTTTATCTTTTCATAATGTTACAATAACAATACTCACAATTTAACAAAGCAAATTCCTTTTCATTTAACCGTATATTATTCACATCATAAATATACAATACAAGCACCCCGAGGCTAAGCTGCGGTGCACACATACTCTGCTATCCATCCCGGTACATCACGTACATAAGGATCACGCATTTCGAATCTCTCAGGAATCGTTCTCAGATAACAACATCACAAATAATAGAGGCGAACACAGTCACATCACATGGGTCACGCACATACCTACGCTCCCACAATCAGCAGACTTATTAACATCCCAATAAGTCCTTCTTTGACCTATGTTCATCGAGGAACCAATCTAAATCCGGGCAACACAAGGATAAGAAGGCCCTATGCGAACGTAAACCTCCTGTGATAGCAAGTATGGTAGGTATGTCATACACATAAAATTATATGCTAAGCATTCACACATCTTAGATATCATAATATTAATAAAGGCATACTCTACATCCGTATACCATTATTCCAATTTTATATATTTTAAGTCTCCCGAAAATATAAAATTTTAAACCGTCGACACGTCTCACGTCATAGTTTCTTATACTTAAAACCTATATCGAAGAGATTATTAAGTTTCCTATTATTCCCACATATAACATTATTATTCCTAAGGTCCTTACTTCTGCCCCAAATCTCATCTCATCAAATTATTCAAATTTACACTTTTAACCCAAATATTATCTCACTTATCGGATTCCATTAGATTTAGAAAAATTCCTCAAATTGAATTCTAATTAGGGTCCAAATTTCATAACCATGCCTACTGGTCTTCCTTAAGTGTAAGGGTAATCATAAGGTCTCCAATAATATTTTCCAAGGGTTACCACCATTAAAATTTAAATGGGGAAAACTTTACTCATTCTGGGAAGGTCGATCGATGGTGGTCGATCGATCGATTGATGAACATCGATCGATCGATTGATGAACATCGATCGATCGAACGCACCAGGTATGGCTACGGACTGCTTCGTTTTGCAGTTTTCAAATCATCACAAAACATCCTTTTAATGCATGAAACTCTAATATAACGTTATAGTATCATCATACAACCATCCTACAACATTGTTAACGTTCTAAAACCAATAATTCATCAACCAAGGGCTTTGTTTGGATCAAAACTTCATGAAGAACCCTAGTTTCCTATTTCTTTCAAGAACATTAATAAATATCGTCTTAAATCCGTTTTTAGATCATCAAGGGTCATAATTTTGAATTCATAATTCGTCCAGAATGTTTCTACATGCAGTCCCTAACATAGTTCATAGTTTTAACCTTCCAATTCATGGGTCTATATCAATCTTCCAAGATAAATTCGATAATTTTCCTAAACATGGAAAAGCATAGCATTGAATCAATTGTAATTTAACCACTTGCCTTAATCGTTCTTCAGATTTGTTGTTGATTGAAGGTGGTTGAATTCCTCTCTCTCTCTTTCTGCAGAATTCTTCTCTTTCTCTCTCTCTCTACAAGTTCTTCTCAAGGTGATAATGGAGGTGGGGTTGGTTTTTGCCAAGTTTTAAGATTTCTAAACTTCTCCCGTAGCCCACTACCTAAATTGGGGTTGGAAATGGCTTAGTGGGTTAAGACTAAGTCAGATTTTTAACTCTAATTTTCGTGAGTTTTAATTACCCAATTTCCGAAATTACCAAAATGCCCTTATAAGTTACCGGTATGGCCCAATAATGCCCCGGGACCCAAACTTAACCCCCGGCTAGTGTTTTCTGACTATTTCGACCCTTCCGGACTCGTTGGCGCACTCAAAATGACCATACGGGTGATAAAATTAAAATTCGCTTTTCAATTCAAATAATTATATTCCTGACGCGACTGTCACGCGCGTCCCAACAAAATTTCCCAAATTGCCGTATTTCAATCTCGCGATAATTTCAATAGTTCCAATATTTATATATTGCCATATATACACATTATAATCAAATACAAACTCACATCTCTCTAATATTTTATCCGGATTAATTCTCAATTAATTCACATTTAATTCAATTAATCCCATAAATAGATATCCATAAAAATACGGGGTATTACATACTTCCCCCCTAATAACAGAATTTCGTCCCAAAATTTGGAAAAGTAAAGCACACCTGGAAAAATTAGGTATCCTCCAGTATTCAAAACAATTATTAGGAAAAGCCCAAATCAGTAAAACCCTCGTTTCACAATAAGCTTGTTTAACATACTTGATACCTTATCAGAATAATCTTCGATAAATGCACCTCGCGTTGTGATCTTATTAAACAACATTCGAATAAAAATACCTTATACTTCATTGGTTATTTTATCTCAATATCATTATGAGTCCGCACCTCACTACGCATTAACTCCCGCGTTTATCAAAACATAAAACACCCATTCTGGAAGGAATCAATAACACATCTTACTACTCTTGTCCACTCTTTGAATCTCTATTCCCGACGTTGTGACCTTTACATACGGAAAACTACTACAGCCGGTTGGTGTTGCACAAAATAATTGTAAGCACCTTGTTCACTATAAAATAGATATGGGTGCTTTTCCCCCAACTCTACCATTAGATAATATCTGCTCCTCATGACTACAATATACCTCACTAGTTATACTCGATTTGGAATTGAAAATATCGCAATGAATCCAAAATTTCTTTCATACAATCCATCAGTCGTTAGTCACCTTGCGCCTGTACCTCGGGTTATAGGTGATTCAACCCTCAGTTTGAATCATTATTTACCACTACTTATTGTCACCCCACCGGAATTTGGGTTTCGGGGATTTCATCCCAGTTCTAAATAATACTACGTCGAACCACGTACCGGCTTGTTCACTATCTAATAGTGTAAATCACCCCAAGTATATAACAATTTCTCTCCTTCTGGACAACATGTCCCACATAATCGAAGGAACTCAATACTTATCAATAAGTTGGCTACCTCTCAAGAAAATTTTCCAACTTGACCCTCCCATTCTTGGAATCGTCGTCTTGATACAAAATTATCTGGTTGATCATCTAACCCAAACTGTTCTACTACTTACTATACCTCCTTCAATGCCGATATTCACATAAAATTTTCCCCGTTAAATGATATTTAATGATCTTATCCTCCCGACGAATACCAAAAGTTTGAACCTTTACCCTTTTCACTACTTTGTGCATATCTGGACTTATACCTGATTGACATCCTCATTCTATTTACTCTTGAGTTACCCTCAACCTTCGATTGATCGGAACTCTACTCCAAATTTCTCATAATAATTTATTCGCCTTCTCAAGCGATATCCCTTTATTAAATGGCTTTCTACTGCGTTTTCTCCAAATTTGAACGTGTTACACTGACATATGATATCCACTTACACCTTTTCTTATGACGTTTAATCTCATAAGTAATAATCTCACTCGTCCATGTTCCCTCTTCCTTTTATTTACACTTTAGTAAATCAAGATGTCTATGCCCCTTATAACCCAACCATATGGTTTTTAAACATTATATACGCTTCATACAAATCCCAAACTCTTTATTGTCACTGTAAATACAACGGTGCTATACCACTTGGGCGTTCTCAATCGCTTATGAATTAGAAATCCTAAATCCTCCTTATCCTCAATGCGTCCTTCAACATGCCGTGACAAAACCAACATTATTAGTACTTATATCGTAATTTACTAATAACTGGCTCTAATGGCCTTACCACATAATTTCTTCCTTGTAACTTCCCGTTATAACTACGTACTCCCATATCGATAGAGGTATCCAATTCATGAATGAAGGGCCACACTTCTCCTTACTACCAATCTTACGCTAAGTTTCATGCGTGTGGTGTCTCGCAATGCGAAATCCAAACATGGAACCCCCCCCCCCCCCCGATACACTACTACCTAACATTGTTGGTCATCGGAATCCGTTAAGCCCTGTCCATAATATGTACCCCTACACTCTCATTTCTCAACAAAGTTACATTCTGTCGCAATGACACTTAAAGAAGGAACTCCTTTCGAATGACACTTTCTCTTGACACTAATGGTAATCACATTCCATATACACTATGTAACTAAAATCGGGGTTCTCAAAATCCCATCCCCAGACACACAACTATGAGTATAAACTCCCAAATCTCTAACAGGGAATAAAACAATGCACTCTTTTTGTTACTACTTCTCTATCGTTAATTATAAAACCAACTAACTCTTTGTTGACTAGTAAATCAATTACATACGACTCATAATAATGAAATCCCTACGCATCATGGGATTAAATATCCGAGACCAGTATACCATTTAGAAATCAAAACACATTCATAAATATGTATATATACCTATATACAAAAGTACAATTGCGAGTCCGTCCCTCTCACAGATGGGGCCTCGCCAGAACAAAACATGCTACCCCAAGGTGGCAATCCCAATAAACTCGTAATACCAGCACACTATCGGTATAATCATATTTATATAAAACCATAAATAATATCATATCCTACTCGTATAATACAACACTAAAATGAGAAATTTCATTAAAGTATAAACCGCTATCAATATACCCATTCATCCTCCGCGGATGACAATAAAAGTAACCCCCACACTAGCAGGGAAAAATGTTCTTATATATAATACAATTACTGATATACTCACCAAACTCGACTCACAAGTGAAAATAATAATTATGACAAAGGTAACAACTCATTCATGCCACAATTGACATGCATCATCATCTGAAGATATAACTCATACTTCAATCTTATCAATCGTCCCGGCTGCTCGAATGGTTTCTGGACTTACCACACATGTTGTCCCAAACCGAATATTTCAATAATTGTTGCCCGCGCCAGGCATAATACCTTGATCCCTACTCTCGCATCGGGAAAAATATTATAACGCACGGGTTTCACTCCCCACAGAAATACCTCTACACATACTCCACTTATCTTTTGTTTCACAAATCATGTTAAGGTGGTCCATCTCTCGGACGTTGGTAGTCTGGACTCAGACGACTATCTCTGTTGTTCCCTTAGTTTTGACGGCCCTAAGGAACATGCTACTAATTTTCCACCTCTCTTACTGGAATTACCATCGCTCGGTAGTAATTTTTCTATCGAATTATTTTAACGGTTTCTCCATTGGGTCTTCCCATTGTGGTGCTTCTCCAACACCAGTTTTCCCCAGTCTTACTTTATATAAAGTTCTCGATTCTGGTATATCCCCACCCGGGGTTGTTTACCTCCAAATTAACACTGCGACAATACCATTTTCTTTAACCGTCCAAGAAGAATTTTGCCAGAAGGACTAGCAATTCTTCTACGCAAATTCTCCCTTTAATATCCCCTTCCCCATTTCACCTACTTCACCCGGTGTAGGGTTCACTAAATAATTTTATTTCTTCTCACAGAGTGACCTCTGTCCGGACCTCTCGTGTGAGTTCAGAACGACATTCGGTTTTCATCCTAAACATTTGATCAGGGAACTTATGGTCTAACCATTCGTGTACGCCTTCTCTCGACCTCACATTCCACTTATAAGTGTGGGGATTGTTTCTCCCCATTGGAACTCCGTTCTCACGTGACAAGAAAAAAAAAATTCCTCAAATTTTTCACTCTCGATTGGCCATACTCCGACACAAGTCCAAGCCTTTGGATACATTGCGTTCATTTGGCTAGCACCTGTCGTCTTCGCCTTTCGAGTATTGCTACTGCTGGTTCTCTTCAATGTTACATTTAATTCTTTCTCTCTCGTTCCAACCTTGTTGAATGTGTCTAATTTGACCCCATTCCTATTATAGCCGTATCCGGAAGTCTCAAGTCACGCCTTAGCCTTCTATATCTTCCAGGACTTCCGTGCCATAATATCGGTGACTTCAACTACGGTCGTCCTTCTTTAAATAAATCAATTAACCTCAATATATATTTACCTCTTGTTGTTCACCCAACTGTCTTTACCAGACGTACTGCATTGTTCGGCACACGAATACACCCGATCGCAAATAAGATTCACTACCATATGTATTAAAGCAGGAGAACGAAATCTCACCAAAGATATCAACAATCCTAAACATAGGGCTCTACATCAAAGAAAGCTCAGCGGAAACATAATAAGCCGTACTGATCCTAAAGGACATTAGAACCTGATGCTCTGATACCACCTGTAACACCCCGACTAATTAAATACCGGGTAGCTACTCCTTTATTAAATTAATTCAAAATGTCAAGTTGGTTCAGTTAATAGCATCACTGTCGAAAACATTTAATGATTACTAACCACCTAGTATTTAAAAAGTAAGATGTCAAATTTTAAATTAAATCTGATTAACATGCGATGAATGAAATGTAAAATAACATCACCATACACCATAAAGTCGTAATGGAATAACCAACAATTAATAATAAGTCTGGAGGAAATACTCCTCCCAATAATCCCACAACTGAAATGAATAAAATAGTGTAACCTGAATAAATACAAACAAAAGTCTGAATAACAGAAATATAAAATGTCTCTAATAGAAATGGGCGACATGCCCTACAATGATGGAACTGAATATGGAATCAAGACTAGAAAAGAGGCGTCTACTGTCAAAGCCCTGTAACTTCCACAACAGCTATAGCTCGTCACCGGAATGGAAATACTATGCATGGTGTCCTTGTGGCTGGGCACCTAAAAGGTTTTTACAAAAAAATAGATTTGAATGCAAACGGGTCAGAGCCCGAATGTGGAGAGTATTTTAAAAAATAGTAAGTGCTTTAATAACATTTAAAACAATAAATGCAAAATACATGTTAGGACGTGCTCTCACATGAAATACTCACCTCTCGTCTAATTGTGCACTCCTAACGTTCCTGTACCCATTCATGTGTTTTCTCATAACTATCTAGTTCAAAAGAGTTTCTAAGACTTCTACTCGGTTCACGTTTTAATTCCAACCTTAACAATTAAATAGAGAGTTCTACTTTAATTCTCGGATTCCCAATTATTAACAAAACCAAGTATTGAAATCTGTCCCCTTTTATCTTTTCATAATGTTACAATAACAATACTCACAATTTAACAAAGCAAATTCCTTTTCATTTAACCGTATATTATTCACATCATAAATATACAATACAAGCACCCCGAGGCTAAGCTGCGGTGCACACATACTCTGCTATCCATCGCGGTACATCACGTACATAAGGATCACGCATTCCGAATCTCTCAGGAATCGTTCTCAGATAACAACATCACAAATAATGGAGGCGAACACAGTCACATAACATGGGTCACGCACATACCTACGCTCCCACGATCAGCAGACTTATTAACATCCCAATAAGTCCTTCTCTGACCTATGTTCATCGAGGTACCAATCTAAATCCGGGCAACACAAGGATAAGA
Organism: Sambucus nigra; assembly: GCA_949130495.1. Classification (NCBI taxonomy): domain Eukaryota; kingdom Viridiplantae; phylum Streptophyta; class Magnoliopsida; order Dipsacales; family Adoxaceae; genus Sambucus; species Sambucus nigra. The sequence goes on from OX422209.1 coordinate 577,284,767, forward strand.
AGGCCCTATGCGAACGTAAACCTCCCGTTATAGCAAGTATGGTAGGTATGTCATACACATAAAATTATATGCTAAGCATTCACACATCTTAGATATCTTAATATTAATAAAGGCATACTCTACATCCGTATACCATTATTCCAATTTTATATATTTTAAGTCTCCCGAAAATATAAAATTTTAAACCGTCGACACGTCTCATGTCATAGTTTCTTATACTTAAAACCTATCTCAAAGAGATTATTAAGTTTCCTATTATTCCCACATATAACATCATTATTCCTAAGGTCCTTACTTCTGCCCCAAATCTCATCTCATCAAATTATTCAAATTTACACTTTTAACCCAAATATTATCTCACTTATCGGATTCCATTGCATTTAGAAAAATTCCTCAAATGGAATTCTAATTTGGGTCCAAATTTCATAACCATGCCTACTGGTCTTCCTTAAGTTTAAGGGTAATCATAAGGTCTCCAATAATATTTCCCAAGGGTTACCACCATTAAAATTTAAATAGGGAAAACTTTACTCATTCTGGGAAGGTCAATCGATCGACCTTTACCTTCGATCGATCGATGGTGGTCGATCGATCGACTGATGAACATCGATCGATCGAACGCACCAGGTATGGCTACGGACTGCTTCGTTTTGCAGTTTTCAAATCATCACAAAACATCCTTTTAATGCATGAAACTCTAATATAACGTTATAGTATCATCATACAACCATCCTACAACATTGTTAACGTTCTAAAACCAATAATTCATCAACCAAGGGCTTTGTTTGGATCAAAACTTCATCAAGAACCCTAGTTTCCTATTTCTTTCAAGAACATTAATAAATATCTTCTTAAATCCGTTTTTAGATCATCAAGGGTCATAATTTTGAATTCATAATTCGTCCATAATGTTTCTACATGCAGTCCCTAACATAGTTCATAGCTTTAACCTTCCAATTCATGGGTCTATATCAATCTTCCAAGATAAATTCGATAATTTTCCTAAACATGGAAAAGCATAGCATTGAATCAATTGTAATTAAACCACTTGCCTTAATCGTTCTTCAGATTTGTTGTTGATTGAAGGTTGTTGAATTCCTCTCTCTCTCTTTCTGCAGAATTCTTCTCTTTCTCTCTCTCTCTACAAGTTCTTCTCAAGGTGATAATGGAGGTGGGGTTGGTTTTTGCCAAGTTTTAAGGTTTCTAAACTTCTCCCGTAGCCCACTACCTAAATTGGGGTTGGAAATGGCTTAGTGGGTTAAGACTAAGTCAGATTTTTAACTCTAATTTTCGTGGGTTTTAATTACCCAATTTCCGAAATTACCAAAATGCCCTTATAAGTTACCGGTATGGCCCAATAATGCCCCGGGACCCAAACTTAACCCCCGACGAGTGTTTTCTGACTATTTCGACTCTTTCAGACTCGTTGGTGCACTCAAAATGACCATACGGGTGATAAAAATAAAATTCACTTTTTAATTCAAATAATTATATTCCTGACGCGACTATCACGCGCGTCCCAACAAAATTTCCCAAATTGCCGTATTTCAATCTCGCGACAATTTCAATAGTTCCAATATTTATATATTGCCATATATACACATTATAATCAAATACTATCTCACATCTCGTTTATATTTTATCCGGATTAATTCTCAATTAATTCACATTTAATTCAATTAATCCCATAAATAGATATCCATAAAAATACGGGGTATTACAGGCCGAGGATGTTTATACAGGACATATATAATGGACAACGGATTGGGCGGGGGTTGAGGGAACCGAATACCGTCTAGGCTATGCCAGTTCATGGACGTTTTCTTCAAGACATCGAGCCCAAAGTTTTCGTCACGCATGTGATACCCGAGAAGGAGAACTCCTCATTGTGGTCACGCGAACAATGCAGCACGATGCATATTGCTGGGTGTATTAATTCGTATATCGGGTGTCCTACTCACCTCCTCAGACCTACCACACACATGTAGTGACATTATTTGAATTGAATCGTTTTAAGTTGTTACATTTGAATTATATTTTGATTATATCGTGATGTATATTGTTTTGAATGTATATTTTCATTATCTCTATTTTATTTGGATATATGAAGTTTGAACAGGTATAGCGTTGCTATAATAGGTACAAATATACTGCTGGGCAGTGATAGTGGCCATACTGCCCAGCGTATTTTTTTTTCAATTCTGCCCAGAATTATCATGGTCATTGGCTGTGACAAGTTTGTGACAAAGGATTATTGCCATGGGCTTGTCACGGTCATTGACCGTGATAATTTTTTATTAAATGTCACGGATTTGTCACGGTTAATAACCGTGGATAATATTGTCACGGTCATTGACCGTGACAAGTCTAATGGACTTATCACGGTCAATGACCATGACAAGTCCATGACAACAAACGTTGTCACCCCAGACTTATAATGGTCATTAACCTTGACAAGTTGGACTTGTCACGGTCAATGATCATGACAATTTGACAGATATGGTGTAGTGATTTTCAATAAAGTGTGTGAGATGTTTGAACTTGTTTACATTTACTCACCTCCTCACACACTAGAGATATACACATACCCAATTCTCAGAGAGTTAGATTCAGAGAGACATATCCAGTGAGAATTGAAGTCAAAGCATTGATCCTATAAAGTCGATCTAGGAATTACTCTAATGATACTTAAGATTGTTTCACACTAACACATGCTGAGTTTTAAAAAGGATTATGCTTTTGTTATTAAGTAATTTTATATCTTATTTTGTTAGTTGAACAATGTATTCCTCGATGTATTTTTAATTGGATTGTATAGCTTTTCATCATCAAAATAAGAGACTGCATTTAAATCCAATTTTGAATTTTGTGGGTACATTCACTACAAACCCTCATGAGATACAACTCATCATTTAGGGCAACCTATAGGTTTAACGGTTAGTTTCACATGCTAAGTGAAATTTTCAATGCCTGCTAAAGTGGCACACTTTAGTTTACTTATCCTTTTTTTTCTCTCTATTTTTGCTCGAGGACTAGCAATGTTTTGTTTGGAGGTGGTGTGATAAGCACCCAAAAGTGTCTATTTTATACCCCGAATAGATGAATTTTAGTTACTCATTTTAATTAAAAATAGCCTTATGTTCGTATTTTATCATTTTGCAGGTTAATATGTTGTCACGGTACAAATAATGCTAAAGCGACGTAATTACGACAAAATAGCGGTCAAAAGCATTAAAAGAGGAAATTCAAAGTGACCGTGAAGACTGAAGTCCTTTTTTGAGCTTGCCTAGATGTGTTCAGAGGTCCCAAGTCCAATCCCGAACCAAACCTAGCCTAAATAGTGCCCAATCCATCACACGAGCCTTATGTGTGTTTAGTTTGTAATTTTATTTTTATTTTATTTTAGAATTTTTAGATTTGAGTCATATAAAATTTGTAGGATTTATTTAATAGTTTTTCAATTTATTTTATAGTTTATTTGTGTGCGTATAAATGAAAATATTAGAGTTTGAGTGTTTTAGTCGGTGCGTCTATTATTTTTACTTTATTTTTATGTAAATATAACAGGTGTATGTCCATTTAGAATTTTAGTAATTTGATTTATTTTTAATATTTTTTTTAGTTGTCTTAGTAGTCTAATCTTACTTTTATTTTGTTCTTTTAGCTGAGTCTTTTATTATTAGGTAAGGAATTTATATTAGATTTTCATTTTTTTAGATTTATTAATTTTAGTTGAGTCTTAATTAAATTTTAGTTTTTTTTTTACAATTTAAATACACACTATCCCACCCAAACACACACATGCACACACCGTTCTACACACTCACCCTCACCTTATAACCATATACCTCATCACACACTAACCCCTCATATTCACCATCTTCAACCTCCCACAACCCTCAGTCTCTCTCCACCATTAACCAAATACACAACCACCATTAACAACCAACCAATCTCCCACCATACTAAAATCCACAAAAAACAAAATCCAAATTCCTTAACACAACAAAATCACCACTACAAAACCCATTCCCAAAATGAAAATAAAAAGAATGAAGAAAAAAAAATGAAGCCAATCTACAACCTTCGACACATGAACCCACATACCAATTTCAACTCCACCATTTTTTTAATATCCACACAAATCCCCATACTCGAACATCCAACGCAACCCAGCTCTACCCATTTTGGCCCGAAACCAGAGCAACCCCTACCATATCTCACCCCAATCCGGAACCATGTCCGATAGTCCTAACTCATCCAAAACCTATTTCGACCGGAGCAAACTCCGAACCCAGCACAAAAAAAATTCAGACCGAATTTTACCCAAGAGTTAGCTGACCCTCAAGCTCCAAAATCCGTAAGCAACGAAAACCCAACTACCCACAATCCATTTCTCCATACCTGCCATCCGAAGAAATTAGAGCCTCAAACCTTATTTTCCAAGCCAACAAATAATCCCATGAGCAAAGACCTCCAAACCTTTTGATTTGGTTGATTCAAATCCCATCAATATCTCCTCTCGGGACAAGCTTCGTCGGTTATAAAAAAATGAAAGGGGTCTCATTTAAAGAGGACTCTCATATCAGAAAAAAGACTCACGGAGGACAATGCAGAGAGAAAAATCAATGTATATTTTGTACAGTTTTGGTTAGGAAAAACATTCAGAAAAAATAAAAAAATAATAATTTAGCATTAGAATAAATTTTTAGTTTTAGTTTTTCTTTTTGTTTGTGTAATCAAGTGTTGGATTTGATAAGACATTAGAACACACATTCATGAACGCGGTCCAAGAAATCAATTCGAAAGGAGACTTTGTGTATTATATTTCTTGATCATCTTTTTTTTAATTATTGTTCCATTTTTATGACTGTTATTAATTGTTTAATTAAGCTTGGCTAGTCACCCTGTTCAAGGGGTAGGATGCACTGTGTAGGATATTATATTAATTAATTAATTTCATTAATTATTATATTTCTAGGTTCATTAGTTTATACTTGTCACAAATTTATTTATGTAACTAGAGTTAATAACTTAATTTTAGAAATTAATTTTTGAATTTGGGAATCCAACTAGAGATAGGTTTTTCCTAAAATTAAATCCTATTTTGATGTTGAAATTAGAGAATTGATACAGTTTTTATTAAATTGATCGTAACGGGTAATTTTCATGAAAATAGTACAATTCTTAATATTTCACCATGTGACATTTTTAAATTAGTTTTCTGAAAAATATATTATTAAATTTATAATTGTAACGAGAGTTAGATTATCGATTTAATATTATCTCAAAATATTTCAAATTAATCAATTGAGAAATTAAAACAATTGATAATGCAGTGTAATCTCATCTCTTGACTTTCTCACATTTATCACACTCGGTTGCTCATTATTTTTTGTTATTTAGTCATATCATAGTTTTATCATTTAGTAATTAATTTTTTCCTTGAAATTATTTAAAAAAAAGTAAAAACGAAAAAAATATTTTAATAATAAATTTTGAATTGCATGTTTTCACAATAATTGTTTTACCCTTGGAAGTGGGATTGATACCCGTACTTACCGCAGTACGAGTTGTTTTAAACAAGTTTTTTTGAGGGAATTTTGAGATTATCTTTTGAAGACAATGACCTCATGCTAAAAGCCTTTTATCATCGTTCAAGCGACAGTCTAGAGATTATTTTTCTCTAGTTTCTATTGTTTCAGTGCCCTGGTTCTTATGGTTATTTCTTTTGGTACTGATTATATTATTATACTGCATTGTGGTTGTTTAGTCACATCATTTCTCATCGAGTTGATTTCTCACATGTGATTATTGGTTGCTCACTACGGATTTGACGTATTTTGATCATTCTTAGCTCATTGTTTCATTGACATCTAGATTAATTTCATTGGTTATATCATGCTAGATATGTTTATCTTTTCACCGGATTGTCTATTCGAGACAAAAAGGGGGAGAGATGTATGTGATGTAGGGGGATATTTTGTTTGTTGAGCACATAGATTTTGTTGCATTACAAATTGGCATCATATGCTTCCATGCTTATATGTCATTATTAATTAGTTTGCACAAATTGGTATCATGATTTAGATAATGTTTACATGTTTTATATCATTTGTTCCTCCATACTTAACTAGATATTTGTCTATTTAATGTGTGTAGGTATGCTTAAGAGATTCGAGATTTCAAGACTACGTCACATTCAGACAGTTCATGCTTGTCGAACCACCATTTACTAGTCTTGTCCTGTAGTTTTTGATTTTTGAATTTATGGGATGGTATTTATGTGTCATACGACTTGATGGTCTGGCTTAGGCATTTCACTATTGGTTTTGTCCGGGAATAGTCAAAGGGGGAGATTTGTAAGGAAAAAATTATCACGGTCAAAGACCGTGACAATTCTGGGAAAAATAAAAAAATCTTTTGGGTAGTATGGCCATTGCCACTGCCCAGCAGTATATTTCTACCAATTAGAGAAAAATTGTACCTATCCAAAGAACATATATCCAAATAAAAATAGAAAGAATATACCAAATCATTGCATATATAATCCATATCCAAATAAAATAGAAATGCAAATATCCATATCCAAACCAACATGTACCAAAATTAAAAAAATACAAATACAATACAATATCCTAATAAAAATATAGAAATAATGTCATGAAAAAGGAGCAGGTCGGAGGAGGAAGGAAGGCCACATGACATATGAATTAAGTCACCCCATAATATGGTGAATGCCGCATTGTTCGCGCAACCACAAAGGTCAGTTCTGATTTCCCTCCACCACATGTGTGATGCGCACTCTTACCTTAATGTCTTCAAGGGGACATCCATGAACCATCATACCCGGGAGGAAGCTCGGATCCCTCAGTCCCATCGCTATCGGCTCCCCATAATATATGTCGAATAGAAATGAGCTCGACCAACCGTTTATTGACATAGGATGTTTGGGGGGGTCACGATGGAAAATGGATCATTATATGGCACTGAGTTTGTGCGTATCAGCGATGAAGCAGTGGAATCATCGTCCTCATCCTCATCCTCGTCTACCTCTACCTCCTTCTCCTTACCCTTTCCCTTCCCCTTTCCCTTGCCCAACTAACGCTTCATGAAGGAATATATATTTAGGACCGTTGTCTCCAATCATGACAACTTATCATCATGGGTGTCCACGTTATGTGCCAACCCACTATTCCTCGTCTCCATTATGGCAATCATAGACTTCCCCACCCGTGAGCTCACCCCTTAATCCTACCCTTAGTATTTGGCCAGAGAACTTGGCTGAGTGTGTCCATAGCCAAAGATTTTTTCTCAGCATCAGACTACGACTCATGAACTTCTTTAAGCTTCTCATGAAGAGACAAAAAGTACACGATTAGTTAATTAAGTCAATACAAAAATTATAACATAATTAAGAAAATTAAACATTTACAGCATACAATATTGGCAGCGATGCTCAAGGCCACCTCATTATCATTGCCCGTTTTTGTCTGAATTATCACATAGGCATCGAGCCTATGTAGACTACCCCTAGGGCCACTCCCCATGTCCTGAAATAAAATAATACATAATTAGTAAGTAATTCAAAGTAATTCTAAATTAAAATAACTAAAATTAAAGAAAAATATAAACTTACGATCCTATGCTCCACCTTGGCGTAAGACGTTTGCCCGGAGTAGTATACATCCAAAATTTTCACCCGGTTGTCCCTCCTCGATTGGCGAGATGCCAATTACCTCTCATTGGTCTCATTGTCGATAAACTTTTGCCACTGTGCCAAAGAGATCGGCTCCTTTAGGGGGACGGTGTCACGTATTCTCATAAGGGACTCTCGGGTCTTCCCAAAGTACTGTGCCCGTAAATTCTTCTTTCACGTCCTATATTGATCCATCAATTGTTCGAATGTGGAGTCGTAGAGATATGAGGGCCGGTCAAATTGTTCATGTCAAACAAATACAATTCAAAAAGAAAGAAAGTGTTAGTTGCTTATAAATATAAATATAAATATAAATAGAAATAGAAATAGAAATAGAAATAGAAGTAGAAATAGAAAAAACATTACCCGTAGTGCCCCCCAGATGTTCAACCTGAGGTCAATAGGAACGGCCCTCCAATCAGTGTACCCGGGCCAACAATCACCTTCAGCAACTCTAGCTCTCTAGGCAATAATCTCGTCTTATTCTTGATGATGGATCCCAATTTTCCCCATTTTGGGGGCCTACTGGTCAAGGAGCCTCAATGCCTTTGCAACCATGCCCGGATGAAGTTATTTTTTACAAAAATTGTTATTATTAGTACAAACATGCATATGAGATTTGAATTAATGCTCAAATCCGATATTAGCAATGTATACCAAAAAAAATATCAATTTATATCAATTTCAATTTATGCCAATACTAATACCAATTTCAATTGACGCACACGCACAATGCCCCCCCCCCCCCCCCCCCACACACACACTCCCGGGTCATGGACATTGAATTAATGCTTAAATTGATTAAAATTCTAATTAACATATTCACTTAATTATTACAAGCATTAAAATGATCAAGCATCAAAATTCTAGTTAGCATATTCATTAAAATCGGTATACTCAAAATTCATCCTCTTCCAAACTGTAGAATCAATAGAATGGCGCATAAGATTTTCCCCTACTTCTGCCCTATTATGCCAAGTCATTGACTCCGCTATCCATGGTGCTGTGAAAAAACACTTTAATCTAGGCCCAACGAGAAAATATTTCAACACTTTTTGAGGTACTTTTAACCTTGTGCCTTCCTTGCCTGTATATTGGACATATCTAGGTTCATCGCATACCAAAAATCGATCGAGATTTACATACTCCTTTCGTTATAGTATTCAGTCATACACACAAGCATTAATTGATTTATACTTCAATCCCAAAACTTTCAAACTATTTTTCATAGTAGGATTGTTGTTTGAAAGAATATTTTGCTTGGGTAGAAAGTCCTTCACCCAATTCAAAATTCCTATCATGCTACTTCTAGACAAACCATATTGGGTCTTCAAACTATGAAATCCAACCATGGAACATAAAGTTGTTTGATCTTTTTCACAGTCAGACTATAACGGTTGTCTCGCCTTTAATTTTAAACTGTGGGAGTCATCCTCATGGTTTATTCTGATATCTTTATGAGCACCTCAACCTTGTACATCGTTAGTGATTTCATTCTCTTCCACTTCATGAACTCCATATGCGTCATCAACTAAATCCTCTAACATATTATGATCTACATTGTCATCCTCCCATTGTACTTCTATCCTACTTGTTGAAGGTTGCTCGAGGATAATAGGAACTATTGGTTCCCCGTGAAAAAACCCAAATTCGATAACTATCTTGTATACCCCATCTTAACAAATATAGTTCAACTGTTTTCCACTCAAAAACCTTACCATTCTTACACCAAGAACACGGACACGGAAAATCTTCATCATTATGATATCTCTTTGCGTATTTCATAAATTCATTAGCACCTCTGCGAAACACATCAAGTAATCTATTTGTCTCACCCCTCCACTATTTGTATTTAGGATATCCCATCACAGCTATTACAAAAAATGACCTATTATTGGTAAGAAAAGTATATTTGTGGATTAGCGTAAACAAAAGCGTGAATATTTAGTTCCCACTAGTATAAACAATCACATATTGAATGCGTACGCATAAGAACTAAAAGGCTAGTTGCCTTGCGTAAATTTATTCGTGCATTCAAATTCAATTTTAATTTTAAATTCAAATTAAAATTCAATTTGCTATATTAATTCCTATTTACTCCATATCCTTTAACGGTTTAGTGGTCCTATCCCATTCGAGACCGTATATTTCTGTAATATACTTAACAGTTCATGCACATTGTTCCAATTTGAGGAAAATTCGGCAGCATATCCCTATGGTTCTCCAAGTACACGATGTAGATTTTCAAGTGTGAGTGTTATTTCAATTTATCAATTGAAATAACACTTAATATTGCATCATCTAGTAAGAACTCAAAGAACATTAAGATACGACTACAGAACTTCTCCCAAAAGTAACAAGTTTAAGCTACTAAGAATATTATTATACAAAAGCTATACAATCCCAAACTGTTAAAACAGGACGATTCGAGAGATCTCATTACAGGGGTAATGTCTCTCAAATGGGTCTAAGGGCTATTGAATGCGTACGCATAAGAACTAGAATTATAGTATCTATGCGAACTATATATAATTTGAAGTGTGTTTCATTTAATTATGTCTTATCACAATTCGATCTATTTAATTTAATTAGGTAACTTAAAGTATGTTTCATTTAATTTAAAGTACGCATAATAACTAAAACTTATAAAAATATCAATACCAATACCAATTCAAATTCAATTTTAATTTATACCAATATCAATCCCAATTAGAATTCATTTTAAATTTAGAGAAACCAGTCCTATCGAATTACAATGTATACAAATTAAAAAGATTATTAATGTTTAGAGAATTTCATAAGGAGATAAGGGGATGGTAACACTATTTGGGCAAAGTATAAATTCCACAAACAAAATTGACAATATTTTGGGAATCATACACGCACACGTGACATTCCATATATTGATCTCCAAATTGAAAACAAGAAACTAAAATCTCTTACACTAAAACCAAACACAATCAATTCCCTATATATCCTCATTTTCTCCCACCTCTAAACTCCCAAAAAATGGATTCAAAACAACAACTCATTGATTCACTCACCTGCCCTCCTGCCGCACCACCCCCACCCCATACACCTACACACATACACTGCCCCCCATCACTCCCCCCTCTGCCTCCCACTCCCTCACCTACCCCACCACTGCCACCCTCCACTGACCCCGAACCCCACACACCTACACACACACGCGTGCACACACACATGCACCCACCCACCCACACACACACACAGAGGGAGAGAAATGGGAGAAATGAAAACGGTGGGAAAAAAGAGGTGGTGGAATTTTTTTACTAAGAAAGTTTTCACGGACCTGTCAAGGTCTTTGACCATGAAAACTTTCTAAAGTTGTCACTGTCATTGACCATGAAAAGTTCGTGACAACTGTACTTGTCAGGGTCATTGACTGTGACAAAAAAATACGTATTTTTGATCAAGATCAATGACCGTGAAAAGGTTGGCCGACTCAAAGGTAACAATTTAGCCTTTTGGTTTAGTGTGTATTTTTATTATCACGATCCTACACAGACTATGACATATTAAAGTTTATTGAAGACATTGCGGAAGAGCTTTAAAGATTTATCATGCCGATTTTATTGTGCATATTCCTTCTTCAAGTCAAATTGAATTCCGAGATCACTCAAGTATGAATGAGTAATTTTAATGGGACTCAAAAAATGTTTTAAATTATTTAAGGATGTTATTTTTTTAAGGAAATATTTTTAAAGGTTTTAAAAGGATTACACTTAGTTTTGTTCTGAGATCGGAATGGATTAGAGTTGTATAAAAAGCAAACTCTACTATTTTTGGTTGAAACGACATTAATTGTCGTTCAATAGAGATATGCATGTCTTTCAAATGAAATGGACATTCGTTCGAGTGACCTGCTACATCATTCGAGTGACCTGCTACATCATTCGAGTGACATGCTACCTCGTTCGAATGATGCGTTGCCTCAACAAAATTATTTAAGGTATGGTATCCTTAGAATTTCGTAAGTGTCCAATCATGAAAAATAGTATACCACCAGTACGTATTATGCACATGTTTTATAATGTTTTATAAGTATGCAATAGTGATCTTTGTTTGAACCTTGTTGGATTTTGTTCTACATTTTGCAGAACATCGTTGGATTTTACAGAGAAGAAATGAAGGAATTCGTGTTTCAATTTCATAGACTTCCAAGCTACATCGGTGGACACCGAGGCATTCGTGAAGGCGACTGTTGTGGAAAAGTCTCGCAAAAAGATTCACGTCAGAAGAGCCTCAAGTCTCAGGGGGATCAAGTCATTGAGTAAGGATTGTGTTTGTTCCTTGTAATTCCACATCATAGTGATTGTCTTGCTTGGACCATCCAAAGTTTTTTCCTTTTGTGGTTTCCTCGTACATCCGACGTTGTCAGCATTCTTTCCCTATTTTACTTGTTTTAATCACTAGATGTATGTTTAGACTAATCGAGATAAAATTTGGTTAAGTTAATATTAGTTCAAAACTTGGTGCACTTTAAAAATTGGAAAAAGATTATTCATAAAAGGAAAGTTTGATTTTATCATCCTCAAAACACATTCGAACGAAAAAAGGGGCCTACAAAACCAAAGGGTTGATAAAGTTGGATAAGTGGAGTATGCCTTCATTAAGGTTGATATAAGGAGTTTTATTAGGGACATAGGATGGTTGTAATGGGGTTAGTCCACAAAGCCCCAAGTTTTCTAATTCATTTTCTCAATGTAATGCTCCTTGTCAAGGGCATGTTTATAAATCCTCAATTTTCCAATTGTTTTCCAACTAATGCTTTGGGCCCGACCTCTAGTTGGTTTATTAGAGTTATATGCCACAGAGAGGCTTTTTCTCTTTTTATTAGTTATTAATAAAATGTGCGGGGATACCCTCCCTCTTTGATAAAAAAATGCACGTACAATAAGTCATTAAACAAAGATAACTCCAAAAAAATGTATTTCATATATATCTTTTTCTTGAAATATTACATCTCTTGCAGGCATATGAAAACGAGAGAAATAAAAGAAAAAAAAGATACATCGGGACGCATCCCGAACCACCCAAAACCTCTCAAAAACACAACCCTCAACCCCTGCGGTGTACACGGTTTCCCCTGCGACGAGCGGTAGACCCTCCACTCCGAGAGAAGAAACTCTTCTCAGATGTGGTCGATAGAAATAGATAGGTGCTAGCTGACTTCCTCACATAGGCTGACATCGATGTCATCCAGTCCTTAATGTCCCTCAACCAAGTGGTTAAAACAGAAATAGTCTACGAGAAAAAGGAAAAAAAATCAATAAAAATTAAGCAAATGAGTAAATAGAAAAATAAAGGAGAAATAAAAAATAAAAAGAGAAAGAAAGGAATATACCTCAGTCTAGAGGGCATCATTATAAAGACTTGTCTATCCATCCATTGGTGCATGGGGGTGGTGGGGCACCGACAACACTTCACTGCTACTCAATCAAAATTATAAGAGGGAGTAGACATCTGAATAAGTGGAACCTCATCCGTCACTAGAGTTTCTCCCTCCAGTGTTGTGGGCTGATGCCACCGGTATGCTGGTACCTCTCCCCAAAGTAGTAGCAAGTGGAGGCATATTGGACACGTCATATATGCACGACGACATCAACTATTTGGTCACAAAATTCAGGTAGTCATAGCCCTCTATCATATTGGTGTAAAGCATATAGGGGCTCTCCCTCCATTGTCATCGCCCTAGAATTATTTTTTATCTTTCTCACCCACCTCATGTACTTCGGGGGAATTGATGGTGGTATCCCCCCTCCCCCTACATAATCTGACGCACCACCCTGTCCCTAATGTACTGGACGTAGCCAAACTCGTGCACCAATAACCACCTCATCTACACGTGTACACATGTAGACCTCGAAGGAAGACTCTATGGATAAAAGTTCACCGATATCCCCAATAATAAGTCAGTAACTATCAAGAAGAGAAAGATTCCAAAAACTCAAAAAGGGAAAAAAATCAAAAACCTAACTTGGTTGCTCGTCAAGGTGTTCAGTGCCACCCATGCGTCCTTTAAGGAAAAGGATTGGTTCAAATGTTTGTTTGACTTCCCCCACTAATACATCTTGTAAAAGTCTCCGACCCCGCTCTCCTTCAAAGACACCAGTCCCACATTGTGCACTATCACCTCGTAAAATCATGTCTACAAAAATCAAACACCAATAATTAGAAGAGAAAACAAAAGGGACTGTAAGAAAATAAAATGGAAATTAAACCTATAGATTACCTCTAAAAGGTACATGGGTCCCGTGAATGTCTATCGACAGAACCGACTGAACACATCCAAATAAGCATAAAGGGATGCTATAGTAAATTTCCCTAATCGTATAGGTGGATGTCTGAGATTATACTTAAAGGTATGTGGGTCCTATGAACGTCTATTGATAGAACCGGCTGAACACATCCAAAGAAGCATAAAGGGACGCTACAGTAAAGCACGCCAATTGTATAGGTGGATGTTTGATATTATCCTCAAAAACCACAAATGGATGACATCACCACTCGTTGCCACCACAAACCCTCCCAGCAAAATAAAAATGAATAAGAGGGCATACGGTCTCACCCGCCACCCATATGTCTCATCAATATTCCTGGATAGTAGAGTCTTCTTAAGAACCGATATATAGATAGAATCGCCCGATAGGATTATTTCAACATCCCTTAAGGCAACCCGCACCGCCGCCTCCGTGACTCATATAGTAAGATCTACCACAATCTGATGACTAGAATAATCCATACCTATCAACTACTGGACATCCCAGGGAGTAACAGTCATATCCTCAATCCCTTGGTGGAATGTGTGGGCCATATCTCATTACCCACTACACCAAGAAGGCAAAAGTATCACCCTTCACCCGGCTAGCTTTGTTACGTTTAAAGACCGTGATAAAAAACATGCATTTTATCAAGGTCTTTGACCGTGACATGTCCGTGACAACATTAAAAAAAACTTGTTGCTTCATCTTTTTCTTTCCCTCGGTTCCCCTTCCCTCTTTTTATTTCCCTCGATTCTCTTTCTCTCTCTCTCTCTCTCTCTCTATATATATATATATATATATATATATATATATATATATATATATATATATATATATTTCCTTTGTGTGTGTGTGTGAGTGAGCATTAGTGTGTGGGGGGATAGTGGGTTAGTGTGTGTTTGGGGGGGGGGGGGTCAATATGTATATATATATATATATGGAGAGAGAGAGAGAGAGATGTACCAAAATGTGTGTAGAGAGATAGATTTGATCGTCGTTGCTGCAATTAGAGAGAGAAACCAAATTTAAATTTTAGAATTGAATACCAATTTCAATTTATATCAAAAATCAAATACACACTATATACACAATTTCACTACCAATTTCAATATACAAATACCAATTTTAGAACAACAATTTCAATATGCAAATACCAATTTTAATAGACAAATACCAATTTCAGAATTCCAATTTCAATATAGAAATACCAATTTAAATATACAAATACCAATTTCAATTTATACTAAATACACACATGCACTGAAACATGCACTAACTCTCTCTCTCTCTCTCTCACACACACACACACACACATACACACACACACACACACTGAAACACACACTAACACATACACATTGAAACACCCACTCACTCACCCACCCACCCTATATATATATATATATAAACACACACACACATAGATATTATTAAATTATTTAGGATTCTTGAATTGTTGTTGACTGGTGGATTTGAACATTTAGATGGCCATTGAGTTTGTTGGCCCTATGAATTTCTAATATAACCCATTAGAATTTGCATTCTTATTTTGTATTCTTGAATTCTTGTTGACTCTTAGATTTGTACACTTAGATGGCCATTGAGTTGGTTGGCCCTAGGCATTTCTAACATTTAGGGTTGTGATTAAACCAAAAATAAATAAGACATAATTAAATTACATATAGTGCACATAGATACTAGCCTTCTAGTTCTTATACGTATGCATTCAATAGACCTTATACCTGTTCATGAGTCATTACCCCTATAATAAGATGTCTTAAATTATCCCGTTTGGACAGTTTGGGACTGCATAGTTTCTATATAATAATATTCTTAGTGGCTTAAACTTGTTGCTTTGGGGGAAAGTTTTGCTTCCATATCTTAATGTTCTCTAAGTACATACCAGATGATGAGAAGGGTTATTTCAATTTATAAATTGAAATAATACTTACACTTGCGAATCTATGTCAGTACTTGGAGAACTATGGGGATATGCTCCCAAATTTTTCTCAAATTGGAACAATGTGCATGAGTTGTTAAGTATATTACCGAAATAAGCGATCTTGAATGGGATAGGACCAACCACCCTTTAGAGGAGATGGAGGAAATAGGAATTATATTCTTTTTATAATATGACATCGAAAGATGAAATGTCAATCCTGTAGTAAATTATTGAATGGGAACTGAACGTTCACACTTTTATTTATACTAATCCATGAATATACTTTCTTACCCATAATAGGTGATTGTTTGTAGTAGATGTGATGGTATATCCTAAATACAAAGAGTGGATGGGTGAGACAAATAGATTAGGGGACATGTTTCGCAGAGGTGCTAATGAATTTGTGAAATACGCAAAGAGATGTCATAATGATGAAGAGTTCCCGTGTCCGCCTGTTAAGTGTAAGAATTGTAAGGTGTTTGAGTGGAAAATAGTTGAACTACATTTGTTAATATAGGGTATGCAAGATACTAATCAATTTTGAATTTTTCACGGGGAATCAAAAATTCCTTTTTTCCTCGAGTAACCTTCACAACAACCTTCAATAAGTAGGATGGATGTACAAAGGAAGAAGGACAATGTAGATCATAATATTCTGTAGGATTTAGTTGATGATACGTATGAAGCTCATGAAGTGGAAGAAAATAAGGTCACTGAAGATGTACAAGGTTCATGTGCTCATGAAAATATCGGGATAAACCGTGATTATTACTAACAAAGTTTAAAATTGAAGGCAACCAAGGCGTTATACTCTGACTGTGAGAAAAATCAAATAAATTTACCTGCCATGGTTGGTTTGCATAGTTTTAAAACCCAATATGGTTTGTTTGGCAATAGCATGAAAGGAATTTTAAATTAGGTGAAGTGCTTGCTATCCAAGCAGAATACGATTCCAAATAGCTATCCTAGTATGAAGAACAGTTTAATTGGTTTGGAAATGAAGTATAAATCAGTTCATGCTTTTGTGTATGACTTCATATTATACCGAAAGGAGTATGAAAATCTTGACCGGTGTCCAAAATGCGATGAACCTATATATGCCCAATCTACTGGCAAGGACGGCACACGCTCAAAAGTGACTCAAAAAGTGTTGAAATATTTTCCCGTTGGGCCTAGATTAAAGTAATTTTTCACAGTACCATGGATTGAGAAGGCAATGACTTGGCATGTTAGGGAAGAAGTAGGGAATAATCTCGTGCATCATCCTATTGATTTTACAGCATGGAAGAGGATGAGTTATGAGTATCCCAATTTTTCTCGCGAAAATCGTAACATTTTTTTGGCATTATCAACAAAAGGTTTCAATCCATTTGAAAATCTAAGCACTAATAAGAGTGTATGGCCAGTGATGCTAGCCCTACTAAACCTTCCTTATTCACAGTGTATGAGATCTAAAATTTTTATGTTGTCTTTGTTGAATACTTGGACCAAAGGCACCAAGTGAGGAAATCGATTTCTACCTTGCTCCTTTGGGAGATGGATTAAATGAATTGTGGGTAAGAGGGTGTTCAAGCATTTGACTCCTTAAAAAAAAGAGTTTATGCTGAAAGCTATGTTATGAGGGAAATTCATGATTTTCTAGCTTATGGGACATTATCCAGTTGTGTAGTACATGGTTATTTAGGGTGTTCTATTTGTGGAGAGGAGACTGAATATCTTTATCTCCCCACTACCGGTTGTGTATTACATGGTTAGTGAATATGTTAACTGGATTTTAATCAATTTATGCATTAATTCAATGTCTATGACATGACCTGATATTGAAACAATACTTAGGTTTATAATGTCATTAACTTATATTCTTCTAGTGCTTTGTTATTATTGGATTCGAGCATTAATTCAAAGTCTATATACATGTTTGTACTAATAATAACAATATTTGTAGAAAATGTCTTCATCCTGGTATGGTAGTAGAGGCGAAGAGGGCTCATCGAACACAAGATGACATTACTGGAGAGATCCCTAAAGTAGTTCAAGGCGATCATCAACCCATGGTAGACTGATTGGAGGTCTCTGCCAAATGAGCTCAAGATGGGCATCTGGGGGAGCACTATTTATATTTATATTTATATTTATATTTATATTTATATTTATATTTATATTTATATTTATATTTAAATCCAACTAACACTCATTTTTTTTGGTTTGTATATGTTTGAGAGAATCAGTTCGGCATGCCCCCACTTGTTCGCGACTCCACGTTGAAATAGTTGAGGGATCAATATAATATGTGGAAGAAAAACATGGAGCACGGTACTTTGGGAAGACCTGGGAGTCCATTCTGAGAGTGCGTGGCACCGTCTAGTCGAAGGAGCCGAATTCATTAGCATAGTGGCAGAAGTTAGTCAACAATGAGATCGATGAGTGATAATTGGCATCTCGTCAATCGGGGAGGGAAAACCAGGCGAAAAAGGTGGATGTGTACTACGTTGGGAGGACGTCTTACGACGAGGTGGAGCACAGGATGGTAAGTTTTTATTTTTATTTAATTCTAGTTTTATGTTATTCTAATTTAGCATTACTTTGTGTTGCTTACTAATTCTTCTATATTATATTTTAGGAGACGAGGAGTGTCCCTGGGGGGTAGGCCACATAAGCTTGATGCCTATGTGGAAATTCAGACAAAGAAAGGCAAGGATAATGAGGTGTCTCCGAGCGTCACAACCACGATTAAAAGTTATAATTGTTTAATTTTTTTAATTGCGTTATAATTATTTTTATTAACTTAATTAACTAATCGTGTACTTTTTGTCATTTCATTCATAGCTTATGGAAGTGCATGAAAAGTAATCTGATACCGACTAAACATATTTGGCTACAGACGCACTCAGCTAATTGCTCGGGATGGATCGCAAGGGGTTTACTAGGGGTGGGATATGTACGCATTCATGAAGCGTCGGTGGTAGTCCACTTTTTATGAGGGTAAGGGCCAGGGGAATGGGAAGGCGGTTGACGAGGACGTCACTACTTCATTGCCAATACGCATGGACTCACCGCACTTATATGATTAATTTCCCATCTTGACCCCCATCGAACGGCCAATGTCAACAATCTGTTGACCGAGCATGTTTTTAATCGACCTATTTGGTCGGGAGACGGTAGCGAGGGGGTTGAGTGACCTAAGCACCCTCTCGTTTATGGTGGTTTTTGTATGTCCATTGCATGACATTGAGGCAAAGGTTCTCGTCATGCATGTTTTGTCCGAAAAGGATAATTCACCTTTGTGGTTGCAAGAATAATGTGATGTTCGGCAAATTGATGGGGGTCTCAATGCATATGTCGTGTGGTCTTACTTTCTCCTCCAATCTATTATAGACCCTACTTTATGATATTATTTATATTTATATTTTATTTGGATAATTGATATTATTATTTTTCTTTTAATTGGTCGTGGATATTCAAATACTGGTTTGGTTTTTGTTATGGATACTTACATGTTGCTTTGGTTTTGGTTATGGATATTTGGATTTATTTCTGTTGGTTATTGAATATTGAATGTTGCTTGACATATATGTTGTTTGGAAAGGTTAAAATTTGCTATAACAAGTACAAATATACTATTGGGCAGTGACAGTGGCCATACTGCCCAATAGTTTTTTTTAAATCTGCCCAGATTTGTCGAAGTCCATTGCAATTTGTCACGGACTTTGACCGTGACAAGTTTAAGCTTTTGTCACGGGCATGTCATGGTCAAAGTCTATGACAAATTTAGCAAGGTCAAAGTCCGTGACAAATTCCTTTGTCACCCCCTAACTTGTCAAGGTTTTTTACCGAGACAAGTTGGCTATTTTTTTGTAGTGACCTCTCACCCAGTGCACATAACACCGCAGAATAGCACGACGTCTCATCCAATGCACTCTCTAACGTACCAAACCCAGTGGATGACACTATCCACCATACTTCCCTAGGAAGACAATCCCAAATCTCCTTTATCCTAGTCGCCCCCCGAGACCGAATGCTAGAAAAAGCTATGTTAATCTGCGAAAAACCAAGGAAAACCCTTCATTGGCCCTAGAACAAAAAGAAAAATAGAAGAAAATTAGGAATCCAAAGGACAAATACTCACATAACTGTTAGGGTTCTTCACCCTCACCGAACGTTGTTGTGCAGGCTCACGCAATAAGATCCTCTCATCAGTCACCAAATTAAAGGAGTCATAGGAATTCTCATTGCCCAAAGTAAGCAGTACGTTAACCCGCCATACCAAATTTTCCCAGTCATTAACGGACACCCTTTCATTATTGGTGTTGCTATAACTAGCCAACAGTTGAGATCTTGTGAAGAAATGTACTTGAAAATGACTTTTAGAGTGAGAAAGCAAGAGAATCAATCACTTGGAGGTATGAAAATGAGGTGGGGTTGCACCCTTTTTATAGGAGGCTCAGGAGTATGCTGATCGACAGTCCCCTGATCTTGCCTTTTGGCGGTGACCTTTTTACTTCCTCAAAAAGTACAGGATTCTATGTCCTATGCCTATAGTCACTTCCCCAGAATTTGTTGATGACAGTCCCCCCCAAACATTTGTCAGAAAAATTAAAAAATTGCCCCAAAAATTCAAAATAAATTCCTAAAAATCCCCACAAAGTCAAGTAAATTTGTTCTCCAAGAAAAACTCATGGTGAAGAACCAAATCAATTATAAAATCTCATAAATCCATATCAGGAGCATCAACACTCACTCTCGTGATCAATAAACTCTCTAGTAGAACTAAAAATCCACAGTGCGCCAACACAAAATACTCTACGCTTTCCCCAGTGGATCCACTCTCCGTAAATTACATCTTCTAGGTCCTTAGAATTGACCTCGACCCTTTGTATTGGTCACCACCATTAGGTTATTATAATTAACCTCGATCCATTGAATTTGTTATCCAACACTTTAGGCCCGCATAATTGACCTCAACCTGATGAATCGGTTGGTAAAAATCTAGGTCTGCATAATTGACGTCAACCATTTGAATTGGTCATCACATATTTTGGTCAGTAGAATTGACCTCGACCTGCTGAATTGGTTGCTTGAAATTCAGGTCCGTAGATTTTACCTCTGCCCACTGAATTTTTCATCACTCTTTAGGTCCACAGAATGGACCTGGACACATTAAATAGGTCATCACAACTTTATAATTGACCTCGAGCCATAGAATTGTTCATCTCACTCTTTAGGTTCATAGAATTGACCTCGATATGATGAATTAGTTGTTATATATTTAGGTCCAAAGAATCGAGCTCAACCCTCCTTAGGTCCGTAGAATTGACCTCAACCTTGTGAATCAGTCACCTCCTTGCCCATAGGTCTGCATAATTGACCTTAATCCTTTTCCTTGACATCGATGATATGTCCACATTTTGACGGCCTTTATTTGTTCCAAGATTTCCCATTAATGGCCTCCATAGACACCCCATCATTAGAACCCCCTAAGAGGCCCCTTAGGTTTGTAACACTCATCCAATCACCATAAACACTTGGTCATACCCCGAGTACTGATCTAGAGTCCATAAGGAAGTTTTGGCTAATGTTTGAATCCGTTAAACTCTATATCCTGAGATAATCTCAATAAAACTTTGAAAGGCTCATAACGCCTTTTCCAACGGTCCATCCCATGAACAAATTTGCCTCACGGTTCACATAAATGATATGTTTTACTCTGAGTAATGATTTAGAGTCCACGGGGTGCTCTCAATCTTCGTTTGATTTTGTTAAACTCTTGAACATGAGCTAAGCTCAATGAAATCTTTTGGGACTCTAAATTCCCTTTATAATGGTCCGCTTTGTGTGTGAATCGGCCTCACGGTATGCAGGAATGATCCATTTTACTCTGAAGGTCCATCAATAACATCTAGGCCCCATTTGGCCTGGGTTAACTATCCAAATCGAGAAAAGATTAATGAAATATCGAAGGGCTTTGAATTCCCTTTCCAACGGTCCATGCCGTGCACGAATCGACCTCACGATTCACACGAACGACTTGTTTTCCTCTGAAACCCCTTGTCTAGAGACCATTAGATTCTTCTAAGCCTCGTTTGACCTCGGTTAACTAGGACCTGAGAGTGTATTAATGGATTATTGAAGGAATCTTAATTCCCTTTACAATGATCCTGGCCATGCGTAATTCAGACTTATGGTTTTCATTGTATGATCATTTTTTCAAAAAAGTCCATTCCAGACTGCCTATAGGCCCCCTGCCTATTGGCAGCGTGTACTTTCCTTGCCCAGCAAGGAGGTAATGTGCTGATAGAAAGGTGAGGGCCCATGTTGATCGGCACCCCAGCCGTAAATGACACTATATAATGAGCTCGTGACCTCACTCCAAATGAGGTCCCTTTCAGCAATAAGCAAACATTCTCTCAAAATCAGAACCTTCTCATTACCAAAAAAGGCCATTTTCTAACATCTCCCACCTCACTTTATTACCTTATTTAGTCATCCACTTCAACCTATTATATTACCTTCATACCACAATGAAAACCAGTCCACATACATTCTAAATTTAGCAATAAAGATCCATAGGAAGTCCATTCCAAGCCCTTTTTTCTAAAGTGTACATTTTTGTTTAATTATTCACTTTATTCTTATTATATGATATCTTCTATTTTATTTCATTATCTTGCACTAAGGAATCTTCAATTTTTATTATTTGTATTGGACACAACTTATTTTCATAAAAACCCAAAAAAGACCCCAAAAAAGGGGTTTATTCATAAATTCCAAAAGCAAGACTTTCATTTTTTCACACTTTCATACTTGAACACATTTTCCTTCAAAATTGCTCAAATATGAGTCCTACATTTAAATTTATGGGTTGAATCCCACCCTTATGCTATTTTTGAACTATGTGGAGTTTGATGCCCCTTGGGCTACGTAGGTCTCTTGGGCCAATTCCAAGATTTGAGTTCTCTCCTTTCATTTTATGTCTTTTATATTATATTATGTATATTTTTTGAGTCTTGAACTCCTACATATTTGTGTTTCGCCCCACATGCACATTCCATCTTCCATAGAGATTCGTGATTTTGGGAACATCTACATTATATATTTATTATTATTTTTGGGTACACTCCTACGGATGTGTTCGATCCATCCATCCCATGACGTGAGTCTAATAATTCCATTTTCCTGTTATTTATACTATACACATGTACACACACATCATGGAGAAAAAAGGAGAAGATTAACATAGCCCATGAGAGATCGAATGGGCAGAATGGGTGCCTAACAACTTCCTATTCCGTAATTTTGTCACCGAACCATTTGAAGCACTTGATTCCATTATCTTGAGGTAGCTCCATTGCTTTGCCTATTTTGAGAAAAATAGGCTGATGACTCACTCTCTTTGTGTTCTCCCCATTTGACGGAGGTCAATTTTATATCTGAGCCAAACTGCGAAGACGCTGAAATAAATGGTGGAAAGAGGAACTCCATATCCTCAAATCACCCATATGTGAATGAAAAATATTGTGAGAGAGAGGGGGTATTTCCCCTTCTCCCCTAGTCTCAACTTCAAGTTTGGGCCCGCATTGAAGGAATCCGACCCAAATTTATAGAGGAATTAAGCCAAAATACATACAAATTGACTCAATTGGAATTTAACCTTATAGAACACCATTCGAATTTAGATAATCGAGTTAGGTAACTAATAACTAAAAATCCACTTAAGACAAGAGGTAGATGTGTAGTTATATTGTATCATAAATTCAGTTTTAATCTGATTCTACATAAACTTATTGTTTAAGTTGATGTTATATCTTCGTTTCGTAAGTCTTAGCACATTGTTTTTGCTAAAGACTTGGATTGATCATTGGAAGAGCATCTCTAGCGACATTCTATTCATAATTTCAAGAATGTGGGAGTTTGGTGGTTTATCTCATCCACTATTTTTATTTATTTGGATATAGCAAGCTATTGTATTTTACAATTTATTCTATATCAGCGTTTGTACACGTGATACATGTATTTAGAATTGGATTTTTGTTTGAGATACATTTTATATTCCAGGGTTAGTTTTATTTTGTCTCAGTAGTTATATGGTATCATAGTTGGGTTTGATCCATTCATTATTTCATTACCTCATTATATTACTTGTTCACTTTTAGTTGTTTCGTTTATATTGATAATGTTACCAGAAGTTTTTAATTCCCGTGATTTTTGTGTTAAAGATGATCAAATATATTTTTGAATTTTATGGGGCGTCAAAGTTGGTATCAGAGCTTTCCAGTTTCTAGTGTCCTAGGGTATTTAATGCTCTCGTCAATTTTTTGTATTATGTTCTTTAACTAGTTTAGATCTTTACCGTTTAGGACTTGTATTCTCTATAATAACGACCACTTAAGGGGTTTTGTGCCATTGTTCTAAATGAACGACTCAAATATATAAACGTGTATCGGGAGGGTTCCTTGTATCCATTTTCTTTGTGAGGCGTCCCACGCATGAGGTTGACTTAGTTCGGGAGTTCAGGAATTTTGGGCATGAGTCCTTTCAAAAGTTCTTAGCATATGGTTTGAGGGGTGATAAGCACCCAAAAGTGTTATTTTTATCCCCCAAATAGACTCATTTTAGTTGTTAGTTCTCGTTAATATTGGAACTTTATGTGCATTTATTTATACTGTAGGTTAATACGCAATTTCGGTTTCAAAATGCATAATTCAGCTCAATTGCGATAAAAATATGGTCAAACGACCTAAAGTCAGATTTTAAGTGACTCGAGATAGCCAATTACCCATTAATCCCTATCCCAAAACATGTTCCTAGCCTTCCCTAACCTCCTATGTGTTGTGTGTATGTATGTTGTTGTTGTTGTTATTATTATTATTAATACTAGCGGAATGCCCGTGCCTGAAGGCACGGAGAAAATTTCCCTCCAATAAAGATGTGTGTAATAGTGGAAATGCCTATGGAACTTTAATATCGTGGAGATGTTCTGATGTAAAATATCAACAAATGCGTATATATAAAGAACCTAATTTCGTGTACACCGCTACCAATCATCAATACACCGTTTCATCATAGCATTTGAATAGTAAAGCTAAATGGGGAAAAAGTATTTACTGAGTTTTATCACCAAAACTGCCTGACTAAATATTATAGTATCATAAACAACCGAATCTCTTGATTAAACGAAGTGACCATACATTTATTTCCATAAACTAATAAACTCGAAGACAACTTAAAATAATAAAGAGAGAAGAAAACCATAGTTCAGTAAAAAAAAAACTAAAAAGAGACTTTACAAAAGCTTTAAATTTAGTCAACTTCCTCCATCTTGCTACCCTTATTATTTTTATTTCCTTCCTACAATGGTGGCATGTCCGCAACAACCTCACTTGCATCATCATCGATGCTAATACCAAGCTTCAGCATCTTATGGATCCGTTTCATGAAAGTGTTGGACTCATTGAGGCAGAAATGGGGTTGAACGTTGTGAATGATATTTGGCCCATTGGTCATAAATGATACCTGGAAACACAACGCACTCAAGATTAAAATGTTAACAAATAACAACCAAATAAACAAATAATGGGTCTCCAATCACGAACTTAGAAAATTCAAACATAAAAGTCACGATTGAAATTTTTTCCACCATTCAACACACATCAAAATGTGCAAGCATGCGGGCCAACAAACACACCTGATCAACTTACCTACTATAGGCCATTGGTCAGGTAATAAATTCTAGTAGTGACTTTAGGTTCTTTTCTAAACCTTGTTAAACTCAAACGCTTAGTTCCTGCCTACTTCAAGTTCTTGTCGGGAACAAAATATACCTGAAGCAATGTCCTTTGTCATTTACATTCAGAATCATTATGCCTTGCATGTTCTAATTGACTTATAAATTCAATAAGGTTGCCCATCGAACGCAATTTCAAAAGTTATAAAGGACACCCATCGAAAGCAACTCACCAAGATCAATTTCGGCCTTGACGGTGACAAAATCAAATTGAAGAATAAATTCAATAAATCTGAACGTGTATTAAACTATCATATTTGTAGATTAGAAAACATAAGTGTCAATACAAACGTAAATCAACTATGGCATACATAGATACATCCTGCATATGTAAGCCAATTTTAGGAGACTCAAACCATTATGTGAATATTGAAGGAGAGAAAACCATGTGGCCTTGAGATTTTTGCAATAGCAGACCCCCGCTCTGCTTTGTGTCATGCAGCGCATGTGCCAATGCGATCGTAAAATTACAACCTCAACCTAAATCAACCCCCGTGTCTTCCTTTACTCCTGCTATGACCTCATGCTGGAGGCCGTCCTATCCAGACCTTCGGTCAGACTTGCGGTCCTTAGAGATTCGCTCATCCATGATGAAATGTCATTACCTCCAAAAGTAGAAAGTAACTTATTGTACCGCCCACCACCACAAATGGCTCGCAGCTTCCCCTCTCTATCAAATCCCTCAAATATGATTCCATTATAGTAGGCGCGATCACAGACAACAGAAGCATCAAATTGAATCCAGTCTAAAAAACCAAACTTTTCATCTAGTTAGAACAATTGTTTTAGTTCACTAATTGCTTCCCCTGCAGCTCCAAGTTTCTCTTCCAACTTTGGCAGGGACTTCACGGAAAGAAGTTGCAATAGCTGCTCAATAGCCTCATCTGATAACTCAGCAGACTTCAACTCTTTCTTTATCTCCTTGAACCTAAACATACGTCACATTCTTTCAATATATCCAATCAAATGTATCCTGTGATACAGCACGTAATAGATAAGAGATAAAGAGAAATTTATTTTGATAAATTGTATCCAGTCAAACGTACATGCCTAAATCTAATTACCAACCAATTATAGAATACTAAATAAAATTGTCAAAATGAGAAAGGCTGCTTAAAAACTTTGATACAATTCAAAACCCAAACACAACCATAAATCAAACCCTAAACAGAGAAGACCACCAATAGAAAACCTAAAACAAAATGAACATACCAAAATGAACACTCAAACTCTTTAAACCTCATAATATGTCAAAACAATCGAAATAATGAACCAAAAGAAGAATCTCCATAAATATAATAGCATGGATTTAACTCAAAATGCATGAAGAGAGAATATAATTTGCAACCCTTTGCATACCGAACATAACAATAATCTACATAAAAAAGTCACAGATAGTATGACAGCAACATACTCGTTGAAAATCTTATCCAACCATTTTGTTACCATTTTGTTAGCAACGTACCTAATGTTACCATTTTGTTAATAAATAGTTGATACTTACCTTGATCATAGAGAGACTGGCCGGTTTTACTTCAAAATTTGTAATTTTATCAATTATTGTTTCCTGTAAGATCCTCAACTTGTGATTATATCCAACCACAATCACCAATAGAAAAAAAAACTAATAGTCACATGCTATGACTGTAGGTTATGATGAAGGCCAACCTCGGGATCTAGAAGAAGTTGCCCTTCATCGTGATGCCATTTTTTATCTTCCACAAGTCACATGCTATGAAATTCCTACAGTAACAATTTCAAAAACATATAAGGTTGAAAACACATGAGATGATCGGTCCTGATTACATCTGGATTATATAAGGGAGACAATAATTCTTCCATCTAAAAAACCATTGGTACATGAATATGTCTTTACTTTTGAAAAGGTACAGTAAAAAAAGCCATTTTCAAGGTTATGGTGGGATGAGACAGTGGAAGCATTACATCCAGAAAACTTGCCAAATAAAAATATTGCATACTTGAAGAAACTGTTGCTTCTTCCAAGTTTTCACGTCATTATTTCCAGGGAGCTTCTTGCTTCTTCCAACTTGTAAGGACCAAAATAAAGACGCTTAAGTAAAGGCCATATCTTCTCCTAACAGTAAAAAATATGGTAATTACTTTTTAAGCCCTTAATTTAGGTTTATACAGGAACATGAGCATTAGTAATCTAATTATTGTCCACAAATATATGAAGAAGTTATTGAAATCTTCAATTGTCCAGTGGTGTTTTAGCTTCCCTTCAATGGAACCCCATATTCATCTTATAAGAAATCTTACAGAACCGAAAAATTATGCATACAAATACCATAGCGATCTCTAAAGTAGGTGCAAACAATCGTAAATAAATCACTTTCACCAAATAAATGGACCATCGTTTCAACTGTGTAGTTTCTATAACAAATAAAATTGGAAGGTTCGCTAATACAAATTCATTTTAAAGACTCGTCAACGGGGAGATAGTCTCTCAAGAATAAGAAATGTAGGTTTTTGAAGAATGCATTTATTCCAAGTAAACTTATTAGGCAAATACAAACTTTTTTCTTGCCTAACTAAATCCCAAGAATATTTTATCGAAAAATCCCAAAAGTTGCAGGTTTCCATACCAGTTAACCCCGTGGTGTTTTAGCTTCCCTTCAACGGAACCCCATATTAATCTTATAAGAAATCTTCCAGAACTGAAATTTTTTGCATACAAATACCATAGCGATCTCTGAAGTAGGTGCAAACAACTAAGTATAACTCTGGGAAACAGGGGGTTCAACTCCCCAATTAATCTATATGAATCTGAAAAAGATATGTTATAAAGTATTAAAAAACATAAAAATTGAATAGATAATGTCAACGAAAATTCAATAGGTGGTATTTGAGACCATCTACTTGGTGTTGAACTTAAAGTCAGTAGATAAGAGAGAGCAATTAACATAACAAAGACCTGTGAAATGTACTATACAGCCATGAAAAGGTATTAAAACGTAAGTACATTTCTTTAAACATTAATATTCATTTCAAAATCACCTTAAAGTAAGTTCAAACATGAAATGGAAATGTAATATGTTCATACATTATACCAACGAAGTAGAATAAAGAAAAACAAATATCATCTCATCACAAACTAATTTTATTGGAGGTGTATCTAGTTGTCTTACTTGAGACTCGATATTATGCACTCCATGGCATGAAACCTTTTGCTCATCCAATCTGCCCGCCCTTCTAGATTTGTTTCCCTTTCACATTATCATATGCCACTCTTTCTTTTCTCCCAACTATTCACGCATCAAGATCGTTATTTTAGAATTAAGCAAATAAAATATTTTATTAATCCAATATTATCAGCCTAATTGAGTTAAATCCCTCTTAAATTACCATATTTATAGAGTAATTCACTGTACACTCAAAATTTGCGATGTAATACATAGTCCTTGCGCTACCTCAGAAAAAATAGTTATGACAACTTATCTCAAGAAAAGTGGTAGACCATTTGCATAAAAGGTCGTACTGAATGGATTTCAAGAATTGTCTAAAATGCGTATTACATCCATAAAAATTATGTGAAATAACAAAATGCACATACCAAACTTGAACACCAAACATCCAATTTATAAAAACAAATAACAAAACGTACACCCAATCAATAGCGTACTATTTTAGAAGATTAGGAAGGAGTTATTACCAAATGATTTCGATTAGAAGTCATTTCAAACAAAATAGGTAGCCAAATAAGTTTAATAGTATGGCATATTAATCTAGGAGGCCACCATCACGTTCGACTCCATATTTCACCAAAATGGATTTCAAGAATTGTCTAAAATGTGTATTAAATATGTTAAAAATTAAGTGAAATAACAAAATCCACATACCAAACTTAAACACCATACATCCAATTTTTTTAAAAAAAACAACAAAACGTACACCCGATCAATATCGTACTATTTTAGAAGATTAGGAAGGAGTTATTACCCAATGATTTCATTAGAAGTCATTTCAAACAAAATAGGTAGCCAAATAAGTTTAACAGTATGACATATTAATCTAGGAGGCCACCATCACATTCGACTCCATCTTTCACCTTATTAGCACCCAATCCAATATGCTACGACAACTATGAGGAAAACATCATATCTTACGTAAACTAATTATGCAAAAACTAATGGTGCATAAACTAATTGTACAGAAGTGGTATCGCTATCAGCATAAACCCGACAAACTTATACCCAAATAATAATAAATTCGTTCAAGTTTAGGAAATCTAAACGTAAGAATCTGCAGATCCATTAAAGAAAAAAAGGCCTGACCATGTGTGTGTGTGTGTGTGTGAGAGAGAGAGAGAGAGAGAGAGAGAGAGAGAGAGAAAGAGAGTTGGAGAATATAAACCAAATTCAAATGCGGCCTCCCGAATTTAGAAACAACTCTTATATACATCAACATGGATAGAAGAAAAATTTTAGTCAAACAATCAGTAGTGTAAGCTTTGAAGAACTATCATAATAGTAAAATGAAACCAACATTTGTAAATCCAATTAAACAAAAATCAAACACAAAATCAGAAATTGGGAAAAAATGAAGCCTACTTTAACAAACCCCTCTAATCTAAAAACTATAATTATACCAATAATAAAATGAAAAGGAGTATACCTGTACTGAGGTATACACAAAACCTTTGGCATAATAGTGTAACTGGGTTAGTCAATATACAGAGATACCTTCTACAGCTTCCTTGAAAAACTTGCAAAAAATAAAATGAAATAGAAACCAATAGTGAGAAACGTGATAGAGGTGAGAGACTACCAGTTCGTGAGATAATGGTAGACATTTTACCCATATCTTCAAACCCTAGATTTCCCCCAAAATGTATATGAACGATCTGAGTTAGAAAGAGAGAGAAGAGAGAGTTTCTTGCTAATTTGAGTTGAGAATCGATCGTGAGAAAACGGGTGTAATGTTTGCGTGTGTCTTTGTGTGTGGTGGGTCCTAAAAGATGAATGGAACGTTTAATTTACTATTTTAACCTTGTTTTTGAATTTTGAATAAGAGGAAGAATGAAAATCAAGTGGTAAAAAAGAGGGGGAAATAAAGCATAAAAGGGCAAAAGAGGAAAAAGCAACAAAATAATCTCAACCTTTAGATTCTTGCCTTGTTGGATCAATCTTAACCTCTAATTAAGTTGTGAACTTATGGAATAGTGCAAAAAATTTTACTCCTTATTATATATATATATATGTGTGTGTGTGTGTGTGTGTATTAAATAACTCACACACATTAACTATATCTATAATCATAGACACACCTATATATATACTATAGCACACACATGCACAAACACACACTACACTTACATATATAGTTTCATGTATATACACACTCACACACATAAAATTATATGTACATACATACATAAACTATAACACACACACACTTAATATATATATATATATACACACACACACACACACAAACACACACACACACACACACACACACTACTAATTTATAACACATATGCACACACACTATATCTAATTAACCTACCCAAACCAACACCTTAGCCGACACCCATACCTCACCCAAAACAAATTCTACCCTTGAACCCATTTCACCATCAACTCACAAATATCCAACCAAAACCAAACTGACCCCCTACTTGACCCGAATCAAACCCAAACCCGATAGCCTTACTCGTAAGACACCAAACAAACTCAACCCCACCCGGATAACACACATGCAGTCTTCTCCAACCCTTTAAACACACACATACCAAGTTGTTTTTTGTCTCCCAGCCCATTCAACTTGTCCCCCATGAATGCATGTATATCCCTATTTATATATGTGTGTGTAGTGGAGACCCAATTTCCCCACAGCTTGTGCGTTTTCAAAGACACACACTATACATGTATATGTGCATAGAGATAAAGACTCTAGTGTTGAGAGTTTCAGCTCATTTCTAGCGTATTTTTTAGGACTAACTCAATAGTGTCATCTTTGAAGTAGTGCAATGTTAATTTTTTTTACAGTTCTTTTATATTATAAGTGAGTTGAGTGAGGAAAATATTCTATGAGAGATAAATCGTGACTTAAGTGATAAAATTTCATCATATTGTTGGTGTAATTTGTATTTGCGAGGTTTATTTTTGTGCCTATATGAAAATGTATGCAAGGGGAATGGTGAATTTTTATATTTTTCATTTGTACATGTAAATGCAATATCAACTGAGTTTGAAAATCTCCAATGGAATCAAACACCCTTATTTAATTAGGTGTCTAAATTTCAACAAACCAAGTTCAATTTTTAATTCAGCCACTATGCACGCATCTAAGTGTCATAAAGCATTAAATCATTCAAATCATGCATATAAAACAAATATGACAAATTAAGGGGAAAAAAAACTTCGGGTGAAATATTTTAACACTTTGAAAAGTTTACAAGACCATTGACTTACATACAACCTGATAATTGCCTGCAAGTGTAACGCATGGAGTATTCATCCAACCATCAAATCTACACATCAACCCGTAGTTTAAGTCATCCACACGCAGTAGCTCTAAGCTCAGTGTCCACCGATAAGTATTGAGTTTCCTCCAGGACTCACAAGTTATGGAGAAGCCTTATCCACAGAGGTGGAACAATAGGAAAGTTGTCCTAGGGTTCCAAAAGATTCACAAAAGTATATGGAAATTTGGATGAATCAAAACTGAGTTTTTGGATATGAAGACTTCTTGAATATGGACTCTCAAAAAACGTCTCTCAAAGGCATAACAAAATACAACACCGAAACAGGTATATATATAGGTTTCTAGAAAATCTGAGGTTGTGGAAAATTTATCTGGTGCGGACCGATTCGGTTTTGATCATTATCGGATCCCGTCCGGTTAGACATAATTATATGCATAAAAATGATAGCGGGATTGGTTCATTTTTCTTCTTAAACGAATCGATCCGATCTGTTAAAAAATTATTTTTCTAAAATTTCCTTAGTTGTTTATAAAAACAATAAATAAATATTTCCCAATACTGAAAATGAAATATTATGGAACTCAACGCCCAACCTTATCAAATTTAATCTCGCCGAGGCTTGAATGTTGAAGAACCTGGATTATTAGGATCCGTCTTGGTGTGAATGTGAGCTTAAACATCAATGATGGTGTAGGGGTATACAACATACTAAATTGTAATGGACAAAAATGTCCCTACAAATCTCCCTCTATGTCTATGCTGGTACAAAATAAAAACATCCAAATTATCAATCAAAATATGGCCTATACAAATCTACCCTCCCATGAACCAAAAACTGAAAAGGTAAATGATAACCCTTCATCTTTATGCTTCAAATCTTCAACATCAAATCTCAAAGCTTTTCTCATCAGGGTGTGCTAATTTTGATCATCAATATGTACCTACACACATGAGACAAAGCAAAACCACGTGACATATCGAGTTTGAAATGATATAAGCATATAAACATCAAAGAGTAATCAAATAATTCGTTCTCCCCCTTTTTATTTGTTCAAAATAGATAAGGAAAAGAATAAATCACATAAAACAAATTGGGGTGTCACGATAAACTATATTTGTATGACACCCCCTTTTTATTTGTTTGAAATAGACATGGATATGGAATGAATTTGTGACTCGGTCATCCTAAGTGTCCATTCATATATGGTGCAAACAAAATAAAAAACTAGTTTTGGATTTTTTAAAATATCTCAAAAAAATGAAAATCTTTATGTATTTTTGGAAAATATATCCAAATGGAAAACATAAATACAAAAATGATACATACTAGCGATAGGCAAAAATGTCGTCATGGAAATCATCCCATGCTAGCAAACAGTCTAAAACTCATCCAGTAGGTGCAGAGGAGTTTTCCAAAGAAAGTGACATTCTATAAAAAAATCCATTAAATCATGTGAGGCCTTTACCAAAAATTTTACTTGCTACCGAATATGTGAAAACTCTCTATCATTATGTGCAAGCAAAGTATCATGGGTGGGTGCATGTGTGAGAACATGTGTAGAAGCAAAGCGTGATACATTACCCAACTTAAAATAAAACTCCCTAAGTTTTCCTTTCTTTTTTCAATGGGAGCAAACATAAACAAGCCTAGGAACACCATTCCCAAAAACCCTAAGACGTGATCTCCTAACAGGACGCCTAGGTGGGTTTGAATGAGAACCATGTGAATCCGTCACTAAAGTGGGAACCGTCTCGGGTACAACAAAAGAAGTGAATACACCATCAAGACCTTTTCATAAACTCTCACCACCACCCAAAATGGGATTAAGAACCATTTTTTCAACTTTCTCAGATTTCTTCTCTAAAGAGATTTTGAGCTCCATAGAATGTTCGAGATCGCTCTCGAGTTAGGATACACGTGTCGTCAGACTAGACACTGTGTCGGTCAAATCACACTTCTCTCTCCTTAAAACTTCTTTCTCTCTCTCCAAATCTAAAACTCGATTACCTAAATCCTTATTATACTTCTTCATTTTCAAGGTCTCGGTATACATATCTCTAAAAGATTTTTTCATCAATCTCTCTCTCATCTCCACTAGAAACACTCGAGTGATCGTCTCTCTTGTGAACACAATCATCGTGGTACAGAGTGGGTGTGCTCATACGAATCGAAAAGCTACACACATCCCATGTGCTAAACATTTATCAGACTCACCTCCCTAATCTACCTCATCTCCCTCACTATCAGTAAGTGTGGCGGATATGGCAGTTTATATGACCTTTCTCTTTTTCCTAGTAGGACACTCTTTAGCTATGTGCCCTCTACCCTCACACTCAAAGCACCTAATCTCATCCACCTTATCACTTTCTTTGGCATCCTCTTTCTTCTTATTTTTCTCAAAAGTTCTCTTTTTATTGGAAGAATTTTCTTTAGACATTTTGAGAAACTTTTTAAAAAAATTTGCAAGTAAGGCCATGTCAAAATCAGACTCGTCCTCAACTCGGACTCATATAAACTCACTTTCTTTTTCTTATCTGTCTTCCTCAAAACATCCTAACTTGATCTCTACTATGACCTAAGTGAAATCCCTTTATCTATAGGTTTGACAGTTTGGGGAAACATATCTAACTCGTAAGTCTGAAGATCACCTACCAACTCTTCTAACTTAAGTCTGCTCAAATTCCCCATCGAGTTTAAAACAGTGACTTACGGAATAAAACATTTTGGAAGTGATCTCAAAATCTTTTTAACAACTCGTGTGTTATCAATTACCTCTCTCAAATTAAAAGTAGTATTGACAATGTCCGACAAACGTGCATAAAATTCATTAAAAGTCTCGAACTCTAACATAGTAATGGTATCAAATCGAGTGACTACGCCATAACTTAATTGAAGAAAAAATTGTCTATGTGCTACTTAGGACTTTTCCTTTGCTTGTACATGTCTAATTCTAATCCTTTGATAGTTATTTTATGTGTTTTATCCTTTTTTTGTTCCTCGAGAGTTCATTTTCACCACCTTTTAAAAAATCAATATATATATATATATATATATATATATATATATATATATATATATATATATATATATATATATATATATATATATATATATATATATATTTCCTTTTTCCTATATTCAAAAAAATTCCAAAAATATTTTCATGCTTTTTCAAAATATTCAAAAATCCCAAAATTATTTTCTTCTTTTTCAAAAATTCAAGACCACAAAAACATTTTCTTTCTTTTTTAAATTAAAAAATTCAAAAATACCAATTCCTTTATAGCCGAAGAAAGTCCTTTTATAGGATTACTTTGGTCATTTCCCATCGTCTCGAATCATGTTTGAAGTTGAACCCGATTCTAACCTTTACTTACTAGATTCAACACTCTCACATAAACCGTTCATACTTTTGCATGTTCTTTGCCCCAATCTCAAATTATACCACCCTCGATGATGAGTACCAACCTCTTTAATGCGTCATTATGCACTTTTTGATTTCAAGTTGATCACTTGTCCCATGAGTACCCATACCTTCCCTATCCACCCGAACTAATCATGGGCCATGTCTATCCATATAACAGTATTTTGGAAACCACTTCGTCTTATTGTCATGAAATATCCAATACCGAGGGGTGTGAGAGACAAATCTATTTGTGGCTTCTTGATCACCCTCCCAGGCAATATGAATTCCAACCCCATGACGTGGATCCTCACGATTTTCAACAGTCATCATGTTAACCATTTGCACCTCACCTCGATCAGTTTCCTCACTATAATCATGAAAGTCATCAATCATTTATCTCTCCTAGAGACTCGCCACTTGTGCATAACCAAGTTGATCCCATCCCACCCACTTAATATAAGGTATCTTCACTTTCTTGCGTCAATAGTGAGTTTGACCCGCCTCAACCATACACTGCTTCACCACCATAATCCACATCCTCTCTTCAAAGTCTCTTGCAAAAAATTCATCGTTCAGCAAGAGGAAGCCAATAAATATGAAAACCAATCCCTTTAAAGGCTTCAAAAATGCTCAAATGAATTTGAGTTTGAGCGAGAGAAGGATTTCCTCCCGAGTCAACTTATTTCTTACCATGTGGGGAACGAAACTAAATCTGTTCATGACCTAGATTTTAAGTGTGACCAACAAACTTACCATGAGAATCTCAAAGTTAAGGCCACCCCGTGGTCCGGGACCCAAGTTGACATTTGTGTTGACTTAACCCAAAGATTGTGAGACTGATCTATTCCTTTAAAATACAAAAGAACCTATATTTGAGGTTCCCTCACCCGTTATATTAAAAACTTTTCCCTAGTTTACACATACTGAGCCTACTATGTGTATCCTCGAGACACCCACTTCTTTTAGGTTAGCTCAAGCTAAGAGTGCCACCCACTGCACCGAGATTGAATTTGAGACGACTACTACCTCTCTTAATATCGATCCATTCCAAAGTTGTTTGACTTAACTTGGGTCCAACTTTGTTATGGCTCCCTATATCTCGGATCTTAAAGCCTCATTTGATTTTCCCACCACCGTGGATGGTGATTTATTGGTGGATTATTTGTCCACTCAATATTTTGATACCACACTCCCTCTCACAAGTGATCTCTAGGTTCCCTTTGATCCTCCCGATGAGTGTGTATCCCATACTCTTGAATTGAATTATCTTCCCCCACCTATTATCCCACTCGATCTTCCCATTGATCCACCCGATCCTCTACCATGTGTGTACCTTGTTCCTTTACCTCTCCCATTTCTATATACAGGTCGTTACATGACCCCACCCTCCACCTCACACTTCATATGCCATCTCGTGAGTTTTTCATCCACCCCACCATCCAAGAGAGTATTTGTGGTTCCACTTTCAATATACGTAACACCGAGCTTTCCATTCCTTGTGGTGGTTATTATAATTGTCATCTTATTGATATGTCACTACGTGACCATTGTCATCTCCTATTTATATGATGGTCTCGTGATTTTTATGAGTTCCATCGAATCGCAATTGCTGCACTGTTTCACATTCCTCACCAAATTGAGTACCATGCTTATAGGTCCCTTATTTCCCTCAACTTTGGGCTCAATAAATTCTAGTGAGTGGTGACTCCTCACCATCACCCTTGCCTTTCTTCCCCTATACCCTTCTCCCCACCCACCCTTGGTCCAACGATGCTTTGCATTGCGTGAAGCACTCTTCCATACAACTGCATTGACCTTGTAGCCTTTATCCAACAAGACTGACTTTTCAATATTGTTTATGGGTGATTCACATCACCCATACCTTCCTCCACCCCGTGTCATTGTAGTTCATATCCTTAAGGGTAAGTACCTTTACGTCTGGCTGAAGACGTTAAATTTAGTATTATCGAGAAGACCCATTGTATCCTTGTTTCTGAATATGAGTCTTATCCAGTTTAGGGATGGTGTTTTATCCACTCACCGATTCTTTATATATGATTTATAGACTTGTACCTATTTTTGTTCTGCCATTATTCTCTAGGTTTACCATTTGATCTATCACGCAGTGCAAATTCATTAGTGGTTAATTTCGTTATACTCTTTCTTACCCCGTGCTTTAAATTTTCAAACTATGATTTAACATTGAGGACGATGTTCTCTTTTGTTTGAGGTAGGAATTTTATCAAATCGTTCCTCCTTAAAAAAAATAATCGAACAAGATATATTTTTCACTTTTTATGCAGTTTTATCTCGTTCTTGGTGTGATGTATCTAGCAACCATCGTCTTACTCTAGAATACTCTAAATCGAACATGAAGTCGATCTTTCAAATTAAAATCTTAAATAATATTTCCTAAGTAATATTTCACCATGAATTCCTAGACTCAATATTATTTTCGCACTTATCATTTCACGATAGTCTGAAGTTGCAGAGTGTTAAAATTCTCAAGAAAATCTTAAGGATCACTAGTGGAGGCTAGACTAGTGAGATTTGAGCTTTTCACCATGTTGGGAGTTGTATAAGGGTGTCTATCAATAAAAAAAGCAAATAAAATAAAAATGCTTCTTTTATTAATGACATCCGAAAGGTGCCCGCGAGGGTCACCCAGAAGTCCAAGATTGAGAGGTGCCATTGCAAGGGTCAACGCCGCTGCAAGAGTCAGCGCCGCTGCAAGCATCAGCGCCGCTGCAAGGGTCAGGGCCGATTCAAGTGTCAGTATCGCTGCAAGGGTCAGCGCCGCTGAAAGTGTCCGCGCCGCTGCAAGGGTCGGCGCCACATCAAGTGTCGGCGCCACTGCAAGGGTCAGCGCCGCTGTAAGTGTCCGCGCCGCTGCAAGGGTTGGCGCCGCTTTAAGTGTCCGCATCGCTGCAAGGGTCAGCGCCGCTGCAAGTGTCCGCGCCGCTGCAAGGGTCGGCGCCGCTGCAAGGGTCGGCGCCGCTTCAAGTGCCAGCGCCGCTGTAAGTGTCAGCGCCGCTGCAAGGGTTGACATCGCTGCAAGTTTTCGCACTGCTGCAAGGGTCGGCGCCGCTTCAAGCGTCAGCGCCGCTGCAAGGGTCGGCGCCGCTTCAAGTGTCCGCGCCGTTGCAAGGGTCAGCGCTGCTGAAAGTTCTGCGCCGCTGCAAGGGTTGGTGCCGCTGCAAGGGTTGGTGCCGCTGCAAGTGCCAGCCCCGCTGTAAGTGTCAACACCGCTGCAAGGGTCAGCGCCGCTGCAAGGGTCTGCACTGCTGTAAGGGTCGATGCCACTTCAACTGTCGGCGTCACTGCAAGGGTCAGCGCCGCTGCAAGTGTCCACGCCGCTTCAAGTGCCAGCGCCGCTGCAAGTGTCAGCGCCGCTGCAAGGGTCTGCGCCGCTTCAAGAGCCAGCGCCGCTGCAAGTGTCAGCGCCGCTGCAAGTGTCAACGCCGCTGCAGGGGTCAGCGCCACTGCAAGCGTGAGCGCCATTACAGTAAGGGTCACTACAGTAATAACATTCGAGATGTGCCCGCGAGGGTCACCACAGAAATCCAAAATTAAGAAGTACCACTGCAAGGGTCAGTGCCGCTGCAAGGGTCACTGCAGTAATGACAGTCGAGAGAGTCAGCGTCACTACAAGGCTCACTGCATAAATGTTATTCGAGAAGTGCCGCTACAATGGTTTTAGCAGAAACTCATATCGAGGGAGTAGCTATCATGAGCAACTCCTCATCATGAAACATCAGTCTCTAAATAAACAACAGCAATAACACTTTACTTTCTTGTACAGGTTGCCTAGTCGAGCAAGCAGGTCTCGAACAGGCGCGTTGGGACCTCCTGGGAGTTTTGGCTTGGCGGTTGAGGGACAAGGTATGTTGAGCAAGCTCAACCACTTAGCACTATAGGATTTAGAGAATACTAGTAGGAGACCCTAGGGTCACCCAGTCCTGACACACCTCACACTTAGTCACAAGTGAAGTGAGGAGCCAAAGGGTTGGCTGCTCATAAGAAAAGAACTGTTTATAAAATGATTTTAGATGCCCCTCTCAAGAAAAATAATTTTAGAAGGGGGTCCTCGAGACCCCCCTCAAGCTTGTAAATATTTTAGAGGAGGTGGTCCTCGAGACCCCCCCTCAAGTTTACAGAGTTTGTATCAAAGTTACCGTTTCAAAAGATATTTAGCAAATCAGATATTTTGTCTCCATTAGAAGACATATTTGCTTTTGAACTTTGGTCGGCGCCAGGGGGCATCTGCCAGAGGGGACAGGCAGACCTGCCTGTA
Source organism: Sambucus nigra (assembly GCA_949130495.1). NCBI lineage: Eukaryota > Viridiplantae > Streptophyta > Magnoliopsida > Dipsacales > Adoxaceae > Sambucus > Sambucus nigra. The sequence goes on from OX422209.1 coordinate 577,324,628, forward strand.
GGTAGGGACAAATAGTACACTGCAGACTTTGTCCCTCACCAACCCTCTAAGTTTTAGCGCCAAAAGTTCCAACCCAGCCTTAGTGCCCAAGTATAAATAGGACCCCTGGGCAAGGTCATAGAGATAAGAGATATAGAAAAACTCAATAGCAAAGTCACTCTGTCAAAATCACACCAGAACCTCTCTAGTATTCTCTCCCTGCTCTCTCTCTAGTGCTGAGTGCCTTGTTCTTTCACTCCCACTGACAGCCATCACTCTCAAGAGCTCCTCTTGAGAAAATTACTATTATTGTTCCGGAAGTTCATCTTCTTGCAGGGAGGGAGTTTCAGCTTGATCTCCATTTTTTACCAAAAGGAGAAGGTCTCTTCAGAAGCTGCTTCAGAAGTTCTTGAGAACCTTGCAGACAGCGTCCATTGGAGTGGGTCACGCCTCACCCTTTCCAGTTATTCAGAGACCCCAGTCTCACTACCCTCCTACATTTGGCGACTCCGCTGGGGAGGTTTCCTCACTTCCATGGACAAATAAGGTTTTAAGGTTTCTAAGGAGCTAGTGTTTTAATATATTCCATCTGGTAATGGAGCTCAAAGAGACTAAACCACTCAGGAGGATGTGGTGGTGACCGAAGCTAGAGTACCTGCTTCTCAGGGAGGGCAGACCAGTTCATTGGTAGCGGCTCCGGTGACAGGTATCAACCTTATGAGAATGTTTTTGAGTTTTTTGAAACAAAACAATATAGACATGACAAGTTTGGGTCAAGGCTGTGTAATACCAGCAGCTGCCCCCTGGTGGGGCAACCACTTCTATAATGATTTCGGTGGAAGTAGCTCCGCCACGAAAAGTGGTGTCGGAGCAAGTAGTGTTGCAGTAAAGTTCACTAGGTATGGGTTTGGAGGAATCACCCTATAAAGTTGTTACTATAGAGAAAGCCAAGAAATTGCTCTCCTCCTCTCAGAGGGAGGTTCCTCATCAGTATGATGAGTTGCGGGACCCATACCCACAAGTGCGCATATAGTCTTCCTAAGATTGAGGAGAAGATGAGGTGGTCGGAGAAGTGCCAATGGTCATTGGTTACAGTGAGGAACCCACAGTCGTAGAGGGCCCAAAACGAGAAACTCTCCTCTTCTCAGAGAGAGAGGCATCCACAATTGCAAAGAACCCATACTTCCCAAGTGTACTTCCCCACCAACAGTGGCGCGGGGGTACCCCTCATGAAAAATATTTTCCGGCGAGGAAACCATTGGTTCCAAAGCCTCGGCTAGAGAAATACCAACTCACGAGGAAGCTGTGGGCGAGGAACCCTGGGTGTCCCTCGTCATCAACAAAGTATCCATAGCAGCAGCAGCTAACAATGAAGGACCCCCGGCAGTGGGTCCCATAGTTGAAATCCCAAAAGATTCGAAACCTCTAACCCCCAATTACCAGCACATGATGAACTCACCAACAAAGGGGATCGCGACGAACCCTTGGTCAGCAACACATTCCCCACAGTGCCAACAGTTGGCGAGAAACCCTCGAACACGAGGTCAATACACGAGGAGACCCTGGTAGCATTGGTAGCCAGCGAGACACTCTCAGACATGAGGTCAACACGCAAGGAATTTCTACCAACATTGGCAGATGTCGAGACACCCTTAGAGGTGAAGTCGACGTGCGAGGAACCCATGTCAAGAAAGCCAACCGCCTTTGCAGTGGTGGAAAGCAGCGAGAAACCATCATCGATCAGAACAAGTGGAGCCAAGAAAACACTCTCAATACTCATAGGCTGTTATGAGGAACACCCATCAATAGGCGAGGAACCCACAGTTGCATGACGCGAGGGACTCCCCATATCTGGGGAGAGGTACGAGGAAACCGAAGGCAATTGGGACATGGCAGATGAGGAACCCCTCATGGAGAATGGAGTTCGACGAGTAACACATAGGTTCCAAGATAACGGCAAAAAAAATGATGAAGAATTTAAAGGGTAAGGCGAGGAACCCACCACAGAACCCTTGATACTCTAGGAATCCCTCGGGGTCGCGGCGGGTGGGGAGGAACCCGTTGGTTCCAAGTTAACTGGCGAGGTACCCTTACTTGTAATGTGCTTTGACGAGGAACCCCGAAGTCTCAGATCATCAACGCGCAAGGAACCTGCCAACAAGGGGGGTCGCGAGGAATCTGAGGATGGCAAACCCTCAAATGAAAAAAAGTGTGTGTGGAACTCATAGAGGGCAAGGAACTCGCCAACGAGGTTGGTCGCGAGGAACCCTCATCAATCAGTGAATACCTCGTGGCAATAGCAACTCACGAGGAACCCTAAAGTATAAAGTCAACGCGTGAGGAAGCCTCGACGAAACCCAAAGTCGAAACACCCTTATTTCAAGAAAGACGCAAACTACCAGACATATGAGCCGCTGACGAAATGGCATCTGCGAGGAACCCCGGGTATAGAGTCCACCCGCGAGGAACCCTTAGCAAACAACGTATTCGGTGAGGAACTTGTGGGGGTAATACCATCTCACGAGGAAGCCTCGCTCATAGAAGAAGCCAATTCAACAATTAGAAATTCTGGTGACGAGGAACTCGGCCCTAGTGAAAGGGGAACAAGTGCTGGGGGTGTCCCCTCGTTAGCAAGACTGCCCCAAGCGAGGAACACTTGACAAAATACAAGGTCGAGACATTGGTCTACGAGGAACCCTCGGGTATTGGGTCCTCCCATGACGAACCCTTGGCAGTGATTGCCCCAAATGTAAAACCTAAAGATGTGGGTAAATCAGATGAGACCCCCCTCTCTCCAAATAAATCTCCACCAGACGAGACACCCCTTTCCACAAATCTAGTTCCACCAGATGAGGAACCTTCGCTAAAAAACAACAACAACAACAACAACAAAGATCAAAAAATTGAGACATGGTGGGCGAGGAACCCACTACTGGAAATGGCGAGGAGCCCACTGTTGGAAATGGCGAAGGAACCCCCAGATGTTGAGGGGACAGGCGCAGAACCCAACTTAGCAATGAAATCTGACACGAGGAACCTACCGTAAGCAGCAACGCTCACGAGGAACCACCCATGACAGCAACACGCAAGGAACTTCCCATGTTTTCAACTTGCGACGATCGCGAAAAGTTCATGGCTTGAAATATATTCGAGGAATTCCTCATAGAAGTAGTAGCAGGCGAGGAACCCCTAAGGCTGGGGCAGTACACCAAGAAGCCATTGCACTGTAAGGGTTCAAATCCATGTCTGATGAGGAACTGTCGCCTGTATTGATAGAAGACGTCGAGGAACCCAGCAGATGATGAGGTTTCAAACCAATTACTGACGCAGAACCCTCACCCATATTGACCCCAGATGGCAACCCCGACTACGAGGAACTCCAAAATTCAAGCAGCTGCGAGGAGTCTCCCATAAACATATCATTTGGTGAGACACCCACAATCACCAATATACCCGATGAGGGACTCGCACCAGACAACGCCCCGTGTTCGACTTCATGACCAATAGGGCCCCCCAACAATTTGGGACCAAAACCCATCCCGCCAAACGAGGAACCCACAAGAGAGGAACCCTCCTCAATGACATGTGGGCGCGAGGTAACCCGAATAAATTCAGTTCCAAGAGTGGTACTTCTAAGCGAGGAACCCCCCACCATTACAGGCAGTGGCAAGGGACCCGTACAAGTCCTCGCCCCAAAATTCAATCTGTCGTCTACAGACATTCTCACCACCACGACTGAGAAGGTACTATGCCTAACTCCTGCCAAGTTTCATTTTCTTAAAAAGTTTGAATAGAGTGCTCTAGTTTTATGCGTACACTTCTTGTAAGAAATATAAACTCTGACTGCAATGAAGAAAAATAATACTCATTATTTTTGTTGGCACTTGAAATTTTGTGCATGACTCATTTACCTACATTGTGCGGTGGGTACACCAGATTTATGTGTTCTTTTCTTAAAAGAAGGGCAGAACATCTACTAGATTAGAAGAAGGCCCATGATATAAGGAACTTACCTCATCATACTTGGGGGGATATCCAACCCAAAAGTAAAAGTATAGTGAGTAAAGTCCCTAAGACCCGACAAGACCAGCAGGAGGTTATCCTCCTAGTAATAACAATAATAAAAAAAATTCACTACGTTTTTTTTATTATTCAATATAGATATTTAGCCTAGAGAACAAGTCCTAACCTCTGTTCTCAAGAAAAATGTAATTGATCAGTTTTCAGAAAATAGGGAGAAGCGGGTCTAACCCCTCTCCAAACTTGTTATTCTTATAAAGACAAAAAAATGTTCCCAAGAAAAGTTTGGAACAAGGACCTTGCAGACCAAGGGAAATTTTTTGTATAAAGAAATAATTATTTCTTTATTTATGATATATGTGAAATTTTATTCAAAGTTTGTGGAAGGAGAAGGGCTAACCCATCTCTTAGTTAATTCCCCAGAAATGAATATGCATAACAAAATGGGGTTGCACTAAAAGTACCACATAGTCACACGGGGCTGCGCTAAAAAAATATATAAACTGCTCAGCTATATGCAAGAAGTACCCCGCAGCTAGAGGGGCTGCTTCCAAATTTCAACTTGCTCAGTTATATGCAAGTACCCCGCAGCTAAAGGAGAAATTTTTAAAAAAATTAAACTTGCTCAGCTATATGCAAGAAGTACCCCGCAGCTAGGGGTCGCTTCCAAATGTTAACTTGCTCAGTTATATGCAAGTACCCCGCAGTTAAAGGGGAAACTTTTAAAATTTTAAAATTGCTCAGCTATATGCAAGTACCCCGCAATTAGAGGGGCAACGTCCAAATTTTTAGTTGCTCAGTTATATGCAAGTGCCCCGCAGTTAGAGGGGCAACTTCAAAATTTTAACTTGCTCATCTCATATGCAAGTACCCCGCAGTTAAAGGGGAAACTTTTAAAATTTTAAACTTGCTCAGCTATATGCAAGTACCCTGCAGTTAAAGGGGCAATGTCCAAATTTTTACTTGCTCAGTTGTATGCAAGTGCCCCGCAGTTAGAGGGAAGTTTCAAAATTTTAACTTAGTCAGCTCATATGCAAATACCCCACAGTTAGAAGCGGGAAGTTCAATCTTGAGGTTCTCATATAAAAAAGAGTAACTCAAAGTATTGAGAAACTCCAAGTATACATATAAGGTACGACAGTTTAGTACCTAAGGCTCCAAGGGCATAGGAGCGCTCACAGTCTTGAGCAACTGCCAAGTATAAATATAAGGTGCGACAGTTTAGCACCTAAGGCTCCAAGGGCACCGGAGCGCTCACAGTCTTGAGCAACTGCCAAGTATAAATATAAGGTACGAAAGTTTAATACCTAAGGCTCCAAGGTCACCGGAGCGCTCGCAGTCTTGAGCAAGGGCCAAATATAAACATAAGGTGCTCCAGATGAGCACCTTAGGCTCCAAGGGCACCGGAGTGCTCACAATATTGAGCAAGTGCCAAATATAAATATAAATATAAATATAAATATAAGGTATGACAGTTTAGTACCTAAGGCTCCAAGGGCATCGGAGCGCTCACAATATTGAGCAATTTCCAAGTATAAGTATACGTGCGATAGTTTAGCACCTAAAGCTCCAAGGGCGCCGGAGCGCTCATAGTATTGAGTAAAGGCCAAGTATAAATATAAGGTGCGACTGTTTAACACCTAAGGCTCTAAGGGCACCAGAGTGCTCACAGTCTTGAGCAAGTGCCAAGTATAAACATAAGGTGCTCCATATGAGCACCTAAGGCTCCAAGGGCATCGGAGCGCTCACAGTATTGAGCAAATGCCAAGTATAAACGTAAGGCTCCAAGGGCACCAGAGCGCTCACAGTCTTGAGCAAGTGCCAAGTATAAATATAAGGTGCGCCAGTTGAGCACCTAAGGCTCCAAGGGCATCAGAGTGCTCACAGTCTTGAGCAAATGCCACGTACAAACATAAGGTGCTCCAGATGAGCACCTAAGGCTCCAAGGGCGCCGGAGCGCTCACAGTCTTGAGAAAATGCCAAGTATAAATATAAGGTGCGCCAGTTGAGCACCTAAGGATCTAAGAGCACCAGAGCGCTCACAGTCTTGAGCAAGCGTCAAGTATAAATATAAGGTGCGACAGTTTATCACCTAAGGCTCTAAGGGAACCGGAGTGCTCACAGTCTTGAGCAACTGCCAAGTATAAATAAAAGGTACGATAGTTTCGTGCACAAGTCTCTCGACATTACAAGACACTTATGCACGAGGGGGCTAATATTGAGAAGTCCTCAAGAAAGTGAACAAATAGTAAAATAACTTGGAGTGTGGGGTTCCATTAATAGTGGCTCCACCTGCCCAAGATTGCAAGTTTGACAGAAAATAGCCTAGGGCGAGGGGATCCACCTTGAGTGCCCTCTCTTCCCAAACTTGATGCTGTAGAAAAGCACTCAGGGCGATGGGCTCACCGCGAGTAACCACTCCGCCCAAGATAGAAGGCCACAGAAGAAGGCCAAGGGCGAGGGGCTCACCGCGAGTAACCCCTCTGCCCAAAATAGAAGGCAATAGAAGAAGGCCAAGGGCGAGGGGCTCACCGCGAGTAACCCCTCCGCCCAAGATAGAAGGCCACAGAAGAAGGCCAAGGGCGAGGGTCTCACCGCGGGTAACCCCTCCGCCTAAGATAGAAGGCCACAGAAGAAGGACAAGGGAGAGGGTCTCACCGCGAGTAACCCCTCCACCTCAGATAGAAGGCCACAGAAGAAGGCCAAGGGCGAGGGGCTCACTGCGAGTAACCCCTCCGCCCAAGGTAAAAGGCCACAAAATAAGGTAAAGGGCGAGGGGCCCACCGCGAGTAACCCCTCCGCCCAAGATGAAAGGCCACAGAAGAAGGCTAAGGGCGAGGGGCTCACTGCGAGTAACCCCTCCGCCCAAGATGAAGGGCCACAGATGAAGGCCAAGGGCAAGGGGTGCACCGCGAGTAACCCTCCGCCCAAGACAGAAGTCCACAGAGGAAGGCCAAGGGCGGGGGGGCCATCGCGAGTAACCCCTCCACCTAAGAGGAAAGGCCAACAGAAGAAGGCCAAGGGCGAGGGCCTCACCGCGAATAACCCCGCCGCCCAAGATGAAAGGCCACAGAAGAAGGCCAAGGGTGAGGGGCTCACTTCGAGTAACCCCGCCGCCCTCTATGAAAGGCCGCAGAAGAAGGCCAAGGGCGAGGGGCTCACTACGAGTAACACCTCCGCCCAAGATAGAAGGCCACAGAAGAAGGCAAAGGGCGAGGGGCTCACCGCGAGTAACCCCTCCGCCAAGATGAAGGTCCACAGATGAAGGCCAAGGGTGAGGGACGCACCGTGAGTAACCCTCCGCCCAAGACAGAAGGCCACAGAGGAAGGCCAAGGGCGGGGGCCCATCGCGAGTAACCCCTCCGCCTAAGAGGAAAGGCCAACAGAAGAAGGCCAAGGGCGAGGGGCTCACCTCGGTTAACCCCTCCGCCCAAGTTTATACCCAGATAAGGAGGTCCACTATAAGTGGCCTCATTTACAAAACTTGGGATGAAGTGACATAACATTTAATGACCCTAAGGGGGAATGATGAAGAAATCCTAGGGTCCCTGAAAATAAATGAATTTATGGCGTACAAAGCCTTTTGGTCTACCCAACACAAAAGACTTTACCCGAGGGGCTAATGTAGAAGGGTCTCTATCAATAAAAAAAGCAAATAAAATAAAAATGATTCTTTTATTAATGTCATCCGAAAGGTGCCCGTGAGGGTCACCCAGAAGTCCAAGATTGAGAGGTGCCATTGCAAGGGTCAGCGCCGCTGCAAGTGTCAATGTCGCTGCAAGAGTAAGCGCCGCTGCAAGCGTCAGCGCCGCTGTAAGCGTCAGCACCGCTGCAAGTGTCCGCGTCGCTATAAGGGTCGGCGTCGCTTCAAGTGTCAGTTCTCTGTAAGGGTCAGCGCCGCTGCAAGTGTCCGCGCCGCTGCAAGGGTCGGCGCCACTTCAAGGGTCGGCACCGCTGCAAGAGTCAGGGCCGCTGCAAGTGTCCACGCCGTCGCAAGGGTCGGCACCGCTTCAAGTGTCCGCATCGCTGCAAGGGTCAGCGCCGCTTCAAGTGTCCGCGTCGCTGTAAGGGTCGACGCCGCTTCAAGTGCCAGCGCCGCTATAAGTGTCAGCGCCGCTGTAAGGGTTAGCGTCGTTGCAAGTGTTCGCGCCGCTGCAAGGGTCGGTGCCGCTTCAAGCGTCAGTGTCGCTGCAAGGATCGGCGCCGCTTCAAGTGTCCGCGCTGCTGCAAGGGTCAGCGATGCTGTAAGTGTCCGTGCCACTGCAAGGGTCGGCGCCGCTTCAAGTGCCAGCGCCGGTGCAAGTGTCAGCACCGCTGCAAGGGTCAGCGCCACTTCAAAGGTCCGCACTGTTGTAAGGGTCGACGCCAATTCAAGTGTCAGCGTCGCTGCAAGGGTCAGCGCCGCTACAAGTGTCCGCGCCGCTTCAAGTGCCAGCGCCGCTGCAAGTGTCAGCGCCACTGCAAGGGTCTGCGTCGCTGCAAGTGTCAGCGCCGCTGCAAGTGTTAACGCCGCTGCAAGGGTCAGTGCCACTAGGGTCAGCGCCACTGCAAGCATGAGCGCCACTATAGTAAGGGTCACTATAGCAATAACATTCGAGATGTGCCCGCGAGGGTCACCACAGAAATCCAAAATTAAGAAGTACCACTGCAAGGGTCAGCGCCGCTGCAAGGGTCACTGCAGTAATGACAGTCGAGAGAGTCAGCGTCACTGCAAGGCTCAGCGCCACTACAAGGGTCACTGCAGAAATGTTATTCGAGAAGTGCCGCTACAAGGGTTTCGGCAGAAACTCATATCGAGGGAGTAGCTATCATGAGCAACTCCTCATCATGAAACATCAGTCTCTAAATGAACAACAACACTAACACTTTACTTTCTTGTACAGGTTGCCTAGTCGAGCAAGCAGGTCTCGAACAGGCGCGTTGGGACCTTCTGGGAGTTTTGGCTTAGCGGCTGAGGGATAAGGTATGTTGAGCAAGCTCAACCACTTAGCACTATAGGATTGAGATAATACTAGTAGGAGACCCTAGGGTCACCCAGTCCTGACACACCTCACACTTAGTCACAAGTGAAGTGAGCAGCCAAAGGGCTGGCTGCTCACAAGAAAAGAATTGTTTATAAAATGATTTTAGAGGCCCCTCTCAAGAAAAATGATTTTAGAAGGGGGTCCTCGAGACCCCCCTCAAGCTTGCAAATATTTTAGAGGAGGTGGTCCTCGAGACCCCCCATCAAGTTTACAAAGTTTGTATCAAATTTACCATTTCAAAAGATATTTAGCAAATCAAATATTTTGTCTCCATTAGAAGACATATTTGCTTTTGAACTTTGGTCGGCGCCAGGGGGCATCTGCCAGAGGGGACAGGCAAACCTGCCTGCAGGTAGGGATAAATAGTACACTGCAGACTTTGTCCCTCACCAACCCTCTAAGTTTTGGCGCCAAAAGTGCCAACCCAACCGTAGTGCCCAAGTATAAATAGGACCCCTGGGCAAGGTCATAGAGATAAGAGATATAGAAAAACTCAATAGCAAAGTCACTCTGTCAAAATCACACCAGAACCTCTCTAGTATTCTCTCCCTGCTCTCTCTCTAGTACTGAGTGCCTTGTTCTTTCACTCCCCACTGACAGCCATCACTCTCAGAAGCTCCTCTTGAGAAAATTACTATTATTGTTGTGGACGTTCATCTTCTTGCAGGTAGGGAGTTTCAGCTTGATCTCCATTTTTTACCAAAAGGAGAAGGTCTCTTCAGAAGCTTCTTCAGAAGTTCTTGAGAACCTTGCAGACAGCGTCCATTGGAGTGGGTCACGCCTCACCCTTTCCAGTTATTCATAGACCCCAGTCTCACTACCCTCCTACAGGAGTTTTTAGGCAATATTTGATTCACAAGTTAACTCAAATTCCTTTCGATATTGCGCTTAGTCATTACAAGATCTCTTTATTCTTTATTACCAAGGATGACATTACTTTCAAGTTGTATAAAACACGGGTTTTGTAATTCATCCCGAGCACTAAACATTCACTTACTTCTCTATACACCTATGATTTTTCACATTATCACCCTTAACCATCTATATACATATCGCCCCACATAATATATTTATCATGTCAATCATTAACATTCTTTTGAGGAAAAGAGTGGTTTGAAATAATATATGTAAAACTTCTTCATTCATTTTCTAAAGACAATCACATCGCATGAAAAAGAGTTGCAAATAAAAACAATGTGTAGAAAGAAATATAGATATAAAAAAAGTATATATGAGAAAATGATGAAAAAAAATGTATATATATATATATAGAAAAGAAAAAGGAAATCATGCAATCAAATTTTGTGAAATAAAGACATTAATAGCTTAAGTTATAATCGCTCTACTCGAAACTTGTATAATATCATCCATTTTTCCCCTCTCACATTCCCATAATTCATTACATTCTCCCCTGTTTATCCATAGGCAAGGTATTCGAGAAAATAAAAAGTCTATATGGTGAATAACTTGACATTCTCAATATAGTGGTTTGCATTCCTTTCAAGATATCAAATTTGTTCTAGTTTTTTCTTTTTTCATGTATTTGTGTGAGACGTTTGACCTCGTTTATATTTACTCCACTCCTCACACACAAGAGAGATACACTTAACCCAAATCTCAGAGATTTGATTTTAGAGATACATATCTAGTGATTTTTGAAGTTGTAATGTCGATCCGACAAGGTAATCTATGAATTCTTCTTATGATACTTAAAACTATTTTGAGTGATTCACACTACACATGTTGATTTTACTTCTGTATTAAGTAAGTTTAACTATTCATATACTTCATAGTTCTATGTCCGTAGTTTTTGTATCATGCATGATGGATTGTGTGATATTTCTACGTCTAAGAAAAGGTTAACCGCCCTTTTAATAATTTGTTTTAAAATAAAATGTTTTGAATGTTGTGGGTATATTCACTGTAAACCCTCACAAAACAACACTGGTCCTAAATGACAACCTATAAGTTTAACGAATTGTTGCACATGCTAAGTGCAAATTTCAAGTGCCCACGAAAGTGGCACACTTTTTGTTTCTTATCTTTCTTTCTCTCTATTTTTGCTCGGGGACTAGCAAAGTTCTGTTTGAGGGTGGTGGGATAATCACCCAAAAGTGTTATTTTTTATCCCCCAAATACACTCATTGTAATTGTTAGTTATCGTTAATATTGGTCATTTGAGTGCATTTGTTTATTATGTAGGTCAATACGCAGTTGTAGTTTCAAAAAATGCATAGTTCAAGTAAATTGTGATAAAAATGTGGTCAAAAGCTCTGAAATCAGATTTTATGTGACTCAAAATAGTCAACTTCCCATTAAACCCCATCCCAAATCATGTTCATAGCCTTCCCTAGCCTCTTGTTTGTTGTGTGTATGTTTTTTATTTTGTGTGTGTGTGTGTGTGTGTGTGTGTGTGTGTGTGTGTGTGTGTATATACCTATGAGCATACAATTTTTATTAAATAGTAAAATAATTTAATTTTGAGTTGATATTTTTTATATGGGTTCATGATATTTCTGTGTGCCCCTGCAAAACTATTCAGCTCAAAATAACGTTTTTTGTTATTTTTAAAAAAATAGTTTAAAAAATTGGCATTTTTAAAGGTAAAAACTGTCGGGTTTTTTACCTATTTTTTAAAAATAACAAAAAACATTATTTCCAATTGATTTTTTTACAGGGACACACTGAAATATCTTGAACCCATATAAAAAATATCATCTCAAAATTATTTTTTTACTATTTTAAAAAAAATGATATGTTTATAAGTATGTTGCTAGGAGGTATATTGAAGAGCTCGACTATATATATATATATTATACTATATTTATATATTTTTCATTTTTATTATTATTAGCATTAGTTTTTTTATTAGTATTATGTCATGTGTTGTTTTATATATAGTAGTATATACACGTCTATATTTATTATTATTGGCGTGTGTCTTTTTTATTTTGTTAGTTTGTGTAGTATTTTATTGTTATTTTTTGTGTAGAATAATGACATGATTCTCAATAAAACGCCGCAAGTCATCCCCCAAATGAGTTAAGATAATATTAAAATACTGCACATTTTTACTTTATTAATGACACTATACAATATTTTAAGGGTTGGGATAATTTGAGTTTTGTAATTGGGACTTATAACATTACTCTTGAATATTTTTTTGTATATATATTATATTACACTTATATATATATATATATATATATATACTAGGGTATGCCCGTGCCTGAAGGCACGCAGATAATTTTGAAAAACATAAAGTCGTGCCTTAGTATGATGGCAAATGCCCTCGCCAAAGCTACAGTTGATCTCGAGTTCGAAACACAAATATGAAGGTTTGAATTTTTTTTTGAAGAAATCAACTTAGAAAGTATATTTTCAAATCTCATCTCGTGCGAAAATAATGTTATGACCATCTCAATATTTTGCAAATATTGCCACATTAAATTTTATGTACTCTAATAGAAGACATGGATAACTTTCACAACATATGAACCACCACAAATGTTTGAGAGCATTGTTGTGATGATTGTCTGCACTTTTAATGAATTCAATATGTTTTTCCAAAATATTGAATGTTTAAACAATTATCAAGTTTTTTACTTCATAATTTTAGAGTCCTTTTATGGCCATGTTTGGCATTAAAACATAACTAATATATTTCATACAAAACTCTTGTACAAAAAACTTAGCTCAGTTGCTAATCAGCACCTAAAAAATGAATTACTTACATCAATTAAATATGAAATCCCAATTGCCAAATCAAGTACTTAAATGAATTGTAAGGACAACAAACCAATGCGTATGCTATAATATCCTGGAAGTAAAGAATTTTTCATAATATCCAAATAGATCATATAAAACTATGGTCAGTAAATAAATTGAATTATGCAAAACTTCTACTAAACACACATTACTATGAAAACTGTGTGGAGACTACACAATCTATCGCGGCAGCAAGTCTTGGTGATTTTTCTGTTTTAGATGCTCTCGAGCGTTATAAGTGAGAAGTGGTGACTGGAAAAAAACCACATGATGTTATAGTAGCTCCTCCCAGTGTAGTAGTTCCTCACAAAGCCAACAAATTGTTATTACAGTAGCTCCTCCTAGCACAGTAGCTCTTCACCCATGACACAGCCAACCACTTTTAACACAACGTATGAATCTTGAAACTGGGTAATGATTTGGAAACTTGAGATCTATAATCCCATTTACTGCATTGATTTACCTATAGACGTCCTCCATTAATTTGATTGTGCCAGCATGTGTAACCTTACCAGCAACATGGATCCAAAGTCAACCTCTAATGAGATAATGCCAAGATCTTCCTTTAATGTGTTTGTGTTTGATATTGGGCACTAACAAAGAAGCCCATGGTTGAAACTCGTGTATTTCTCCACCTGCACTAACAAAAAAGCCCATGGCTCAAATACACTGCTATCCAACATTTCACTATGCATAAAAAAATAGGCCACTGCTATACACTATACACTATACATTATGCATAAAAATAGGCCACTACTATACACTATGCATAGAAATGTGATATCAAATGCACTGCTATACTCAATGTTTCAAACTTGCCTCTAATACAAACTTATTAGAGGTAAAACTTATTAGATAACCAACTGTACCAAATAAGAATACTCATGTTTCAAACTGTACCAAAATACCTAACTGCACCAAATAAGAATACTTACTCATGTTTTAAACTGAAAATAATGTACAATGTTAATTCGCATAAATTAACTGAAATGACGTTCCATAATAAAATAATTGTTCTTATCACCGTTAAACCATCAAAATTAGTTTTTCCTTATAAGGTAACTTTCAATAGCTGACACTTATTTCGAGACGGACACAGAATAGCACAATTGCAGCTAATAGGCACCATTCAACAATAATTTATAGTCTTTGGCAAAAAAAAATAATTTATAGTTTATAACTACTTGCACAACATAATATCTGGTTCATTAGCTTTTGTGCGCAAGAAGCTTCTTAAAACACATTGTTTCAAATCTGAGCAGAGGTATTCGCAATGGAACCTGTAATAGTGAGCAGGGGAAGAAGCTTGCCGCTTTAATTGGGATGATCTGGTTTGTCACGATCTCATCTATTTGGCACGGTTGATGGTCAATCCACATCCACGATTGTTCCTCCATACTGATCTGTTCCAAAAAAAAAACAATCATAAGTAAATGAAAACAATAATTGGCTATAAACAAAAATCAAACTAAAAATATGTTTTGCAATTAAATGGAAGAATAAATAATACTTACCCTAAGAAATATTAAACCAAAAGACATTATAAATGATGAAAAAAATCGTGAGTTAGCTCGTATCTCATATAAAAAGCGTGTGCAAGGCAGTTAGTTCGAGAACTATCTCTACAGACTGAAGTTTTGATACTTTGACTACACAAAGTATCATCCGCAGCATGATAACTCTCATCTTTAAGACTTGAAACATGCGACCAAGGGCACTTGCTATCTTACTCATATTCCCAAACACAGGCTCTCACACACACACACATATCTAGAGCTAGCTTTCTGCATGTTTTCATTATCACAACTGAAGTTGGTATTTCAAGCAACTGTTTTAAATTATCAACTCCAAATTTCTTAGTATTTCAAGTAGCAGTTTTAAGGTATCTTTAATAACTTATACATTCTGAAATAATTGGGTAAAAAAAATGCCAAATTATCTTATAATCTGGTTTCAAATTTGAGTCAGCCTCGAAGATCTTATTTCAGCTTCAAATCCTATTTAACTATTTTGGTGGTTGTATGCGCTTCCTTTTCTTCAAACTTTATACACAGGGCATGTAATATCTATATCACATCGACTCAAATTGGGAAGTACAATACCCAAATTAGTAAGCTGAAGTTCACGCATCCCGCATGATCTTTTTTTTTTTGCTAATCTTGGGGTTAACACGGAAAATACCTTCAGCCTACAAAACATTTCAATTTGAAAACGATGAAAAGTGAGTTAAATTCAGGATGAAAAGTGAGGAAAATACCTCCTGCTACACTCAATTTGCAAACATTTCATACTCAATTTGAAAACGATGAAAAGTGAGGAAAGTACCTCCTGCTATATTTATGAACACCTGCTACAACAATAGGCATCTACTCCTTGCAGGATTCATGAACGCTCCAGCGATAAACCTGCAAAATAAGTCATATGCATGCCATTCAAAGACTAAAATCTGAAATAGACCAACATACTGAATAACACAATGATTAGCAACAGATCTGATTTTTACATATAATGAGGAATACGTAGAAAATGTGATTTTTATATAAAATGAGGAATGCATAAAATAGAGTATTCGATTCAATTTTTTAAAAATAAAAAGAATGAAAGTTTAAGGAAATGGTTTATATGCCTTTGATCGACATAGGCTGACCTGCATAGATGATAATTGAACCATTAATAGGGTAATTATCTTCAAAAACAAAACGTCAAAATATCTCCAAAATCCAAACGTCAAAATATATTCACCTTCATGTAACGGCACATGTTTTTAGACTACTCTTTCGGATTGTTCTTTTGTTTCGAATTGAATCTGTTGAACACATCATAGAAAAGTATATCAGACCAATCAAATTAAAGTGAAAAAGCATATATCAATATAAATATAATTCATGTATTGAAGGGAAAAAACTGAAATATTATTCATATACAACATCTGCATTTTGAACACCTAAAATATACCCCAATAATTTTCTTTGTTCATCAATGAGAAAAGGAAGGGTAAAAAAATTGGTAATTTCAGACCATCTTATAGCAAAGATGCAGTATGCAATTCATGTTCTTTTTTTTGGTAATTATATTATAATGACTGTTATAATAATTTATCCATAGTAGTTGATCCTCTAATAATCCATGGAAGATCTTCAATTAGTTTGAATCGGTAGTAATTGATCCGATGTAATTCAATTAAAAAAGGTAATATGAGAGGTTAGAGCAGTTAAAACAGAGGTTATAGCAAAGGTTATAGTTGATTCAAACTCTGCTATAACCTTTGATTATAGCTCATCATAACAGTATACAGGTCATAGCAGTATTGTAATCATATAAGGATATACCGGGTACCTATTAATAATGTGTACCCATACTATTTATCACGATTTTTAAAACATATCCAAACTGATATGAAAAAAAAGACCGGTTACAACAGAATAGCAAAAATGATGAAGAAAAGAGGAATTTGAAGACCTAACGAACAGGATTAACCCCTTCTCAAAACATATACATAAAGAAACATGCTTGCATATATCTATTCAGGTCATTCACACACAAACACACCCCAAAAAAATATATTGGACTCGTAATTTTTTAAACAAAAAGACAAAGACAACTGTGAGTTGAAAACCGACATACGAAATACAAAAACAAAGTATACCGGATTTAACTCATATATATTTGAGCCAGACACCGTTATTTGATACAAATACTTCTGTATGACACATCAAGTTAACTCAAAGATTGATGACATACCTATAATCCATGGGTGTGCTTGAAACTGTAATATGTGTGGCCAAAGTTCTCATTGTAGCCAAATTTGTTTTCGGTCGAAATTATAGCTGTGCCCCAATTTTGAGTAGGAATAACAGTCCTTGTCTTCATTGAAGTGAGACTTGCGCAATCCAAACAGTCTCAAATATATAGGTAGTTCAGCTTTTAGTAACTTCAAAGCATGCTTAAGTCGACGACTTGAAAGAGAATATGTCCTCTTCACATACGTTTACAACATCGATTGACAGAAAATGACCTTGGCATGAAAGCAGACAAACCTTGCATCATCTGCAATTTTGGACAAAATATAATCTTCAGAACATATAAATATTAAATCAATTTGGACCATTAGTCCCCAACAATCAGTATGTACCATGTTTTGTAAAATAATAAAAAAAAAACTAATCTAGTATCTATGATGTCAAAAACCACCATCGATCCAAATAGCTGCCGCTTTAAATCCTCTTGCATCCTAAACTAAATAGCTGTCGCTTTAAATCATTTTTCATTGTATCATTGTTGCATACAAAGATGTATCGACCAAGAACCTCATTTCTCAGGAGCATCTCTGCTGCAGGAAAGGTCTTAAACATTTAATTAACACCCAAATTAGCATTTTCAAATGCCAAAAACCAAGAAATTGATAGAAAAAAATAACAGTCTGAGTGAATCCCATGGTTGTATACGTGGAGAGAGAGGCGAGAGATAACATATTAAATAGAAAAATAAATAAAAAGAGTTTAATCCATTGTCGATATTAACTCACGGGAGCTTGGAGTATAATCCATTCTTGGTGGCTAAGCCAAAAAATAACTTTTTGCTGTCATAATGGAAACACAAAATGGATAATAAAACATTAGAACTCAAAAAAACATTAGAACTCAAGACCAATGCCAATTTCTTTCTGTACAGAATAAAACATTAGAACTCAAAAATACACAAATGGAAATTGCGAAATGTGAGATACATTATCTGCAAACAACCCACATGTTAAATTCCCATCTTTGTATGCATATAGTATCTCAAAACAAAATAGGGGAAATGGGACATTACATCTGTAGAAAACACGTTAGATTTGCACCCAAAACATCAGATGTGTAGAAAAACATTACATCTGCAAAAATAAACACAATATAAATGTGACAAAAATTAAACAAAATCTCAAATCTAAATAAAAGTAACAAAATTTTATTATTAAAGTTGTTCTCCGGTTTGAAAACTCACCCAAAATGGAATGACAAATCGATAAATCTGGTGCCAACAATGTTGTATATCTAGAAACAAATCAGGTACCCAAAATCAAAGAACAAATAATTGTTAGTTCTCAAACCAACTGAACAAAATGCACAAAGCAATGTTTTACATACCCGAGAGATCTGTCACTGGAGCGAGAGAGAGTAACTTCTTGAAGTTTCTCGATTTCAAAACCCAAAGAGAAACCCCCATTGTCGAGCCACGCGTTGTCTTAGAAAACGAAACCCACGAATGGAGAGAGAGTCAAGGAGGTGTTATGGTAAGAGAGAGAGAGAGTGTATTTTATATGTCAACTGTGCGGATAAAAACTCATCAATTTTCGCTCCTTCATATTTGGCTCTCCTGTGTACATCTTGGTCTAAGATGGTGGTCCTGTTTGTAGCTCAAGTGGTAGAGGTAGTGGAAGTGTTTGTATTGAGAAGTGGGTGAGAGGAGATATGAGGGATGGTACAATTTGTGGGCTTTGGTAAGGGCGACGACGGGGAGAACATGGGGTATGTTTTAGAGATGATAGGGTTTGAAGAGGAAGGGCGCATCAGCTGTGTGTGAGAGAAATGAAACACGATTTGAAAAGGTTTTTTGTGTGTATTTACCAAAGTAGTCCTTCTATTTGAATTAAAGTTAAAGAGGAGGATTTAATTAGTGAAAAAAATAAAGTGAATTCAAAATTTTTAAGGGCAAAATAGGTATTAAAGGATAAAATCATAATGATGACATCATCTTTTCATCTTGTGACATATATATATATATATATATATATATATATATATAATGTTCTTGTGCGGACTAGTACGCATTTTAAGAATGCGGACTGGACATATGTCACCTAACGGTGCGCCTAAAAATTATCGCAAAAATTATAGGCACACTCTCTCTCTCTTTTTTGGGCTCACCGCCAGGTGATACATGTTGTATCCGCACTCTTAAAATACGGACTAGTCCGTACAAGAGCATGACTATATATATATATATATATATATACACACACACACACGCGCGCGCGCACACTACTTATATATAACACATGCACACACACTATATCTAACTAACCTACCCAAAACACCACCTAAGCCTACACCCATAACTCACCAAAAACCATTTCTACCCTTAAACCTATTTCCCCATTAACTCCCACGTATCCAACCCAAACCAACCGGACACCCTACCTCACTCGGATCAAACGCAAACTAGCAGCCTTACCCGTAAGACCCCAAACAAACTCAACCCTACCGTAACAACACACATGAAGTCCTCTCCATCTCTTTAAACACATACCCATACTAAGTTGTTGCCTCTCCCCAGCCTATTCGGTTTGTCCCCACGCATGCATATATATATATATATATATATATATATATATATATATATATATATATATATATATGTGTGTGTGTGTGTGTGTGTGTGTGTGTGTGTAATGGAGACCCAGGTTCTCATATTTTATGATCCGTCAAAGACACACAAAGATAACGGCTGGCGAGGAGTAGGAGGGTCTCGAATAGTCCAATGTTGAGAGTTTCATGTCATTTCTAATGTATTTTTTAGGAGTAGTTTGGTAGTGTCATTTTAAGAGTAGTGTCAAGTTACATTTTTTTAGTTAGTTCTTTTAAACTTTTTAGTGAGTTGAGTGAGAAAATATATTCTGTGAGAGGTAAATTTTGAGTTGAGTGATTAAATTTTATAATATTATGGTCTAACTCGTACTCGTGAGCTGTATTTTTGTGAGGATTAGAAAGTGTGTGAAAAGGGACATGGAGAATTTTTTTTATTTTTGTATTTCTACAAGACTTTGTATGGAATTCTTTCCACATTTTTTAAAGTTATTTTACACATATGGAAGGCCAATCTGCCATTCAAGGGGAGAGATGAAGCTTCCATGATTTTGTTTTATTTATTACTTTTGGAATTCCTAACATTATTATGCTCATTTGAAAATAAATATTTGGATTTTACATATTAAAATGTAATTCGAGAGAAAGCATTGGTTTCTAGTCATGCTTTGATACAATATGATTTATTTTTAATGAATCAAAAAAATTTCCTCCCATAAAAAATGGGGTGATCTTGTCATTGGGAAAGGAATCGAAATTTTTATTACATTATTTTCTTAACAATCTAACTAGATATATAATTTTCTTAAGTTAAACATTATTTTAAAAATTTCTAGCCCTAAAATAAATTTTTAAAAAGTTTAAATAATTTTAATAAATGATCCTTATCGGGTAGTTTATTAAAAAAGTTTAAGTTTTTTTTTTAGAGTTTTATGAAAGTCTAAGATTAATTTTCTAAAATAAGTTTTTATTTTTGTCACATTTATGACAACAGTCAATTTATAATTTAAATAAATCTTGGAGTATTCTAAAATTAAAATTCACTAATTAAAATTAATAATTAAGCCATGAAAGTGAGTTCTAAAAAATTATTTTTCTAACATTTCACTCACTTAGCATATTTATTTTGTTAGTTTATTTTAAATTTCTCCCCAGTAAGTTAATTATAATAAATATCCTTTGAAAATTGTTTTAAAACCCATATTATTTCTTTATTTTTCTCTTGGCCTCATTATGAAGTTTAATTGATACCCCATACTTGTCATATACAAGTTTTAGTGTATTTTGTAGGTCCGGATGGATATTTTTATTGATGAGTCTTTCAACAAAAACATATATACAAAATTCTAGTTATCAATGGGAAATTCTTCCAATCACCATTCTTAATGTCATTTAACATAAGCTTTTGAAGACCTTGTATATGCGACCGCGTGGTAGCCACTATAAGGACGAGTTCAACTATTATTCTTTTTCTGCACTGGGAGAGAATGATAGAGAAAAGGGATATTCATGTTAACGCTTATAGTGCAAGAAGACTTTTTATGTTGACAGAAATTGTAAGTGAAGGATTTGGCAGGCTTTATTGGGAAACTTATGCTTCACAACTTGCTCTTAGGTGGTGGAAGTTACCTTCCTACATCAGTATCACTTCCATGACTACCTAAAGGATAAAGTTCCTAATATTGTGTAGAGTGAGGCTAAACTATGATCATATGAATATAGACTGTAACATTGACTCGGGTAGGGAAAACCTCGCCAACAAATTAGTTGAGCTAAGGAAATTATGACTACCGGGGTCATAAACAATTAGATCAGACCCAATGAGACAATTTTTAGTAAAAAGGACCACAAAGGCTAGGCCAGAAAGGTCATCGGTAGGGCTACCTTTTCGATAGTTCCTTTAACTTAAGGTGTTACACTCGTGGTGAGTCAGGTAACTTAGTTATTAGATTCCTTAGTGTCAACCACTATTTTGGGGTACCACTGGAGGTTGGTTGCATATATGTTTAAGGTTCACATGTATTGTCGACATCAAAGGGCTCGCGTCCTTTTATTAGTGGTGCGTTGACTATGATGTTTGTATATTGAGATTTTATCGTCGAGCTTATTTATCATGTGGGTACCCCATTGCGCAGAGGGATGCTTATCCAAAGGATGTTGTTTATTCCAATGGGTTCCAATCTACGAGAAGTAGTTTTCCACAAGAACGTGTTTTGTGATTCACTTTACATTCCATAAGATTTTGGATGTTTAGTAAATTGAAGAGTTAGAATTTTTGGTGGTATTAAGCAGTTAGTGGCAATGGGTGTTTGAAGGTTCCTTCTGCCAATGGAGAAGGTACAACACCGGAGATATCTGAAGAATTTCAGTGTTCGATATCCTACCGTAGAATTTGGGAGAGCAGGTATGTTTACTTTGTTAATTATCTGGGGTGCCAAATAGGTCATGGGGCCATTACGGGAAATTGAGTATATAGACCAAAGTGATTAGGGCTATGAGTATTTTAGGATCTATTCGGGACACTTCGGAGGAGCTAGTTATCTCAATGGCGCACGCAGATGTTATTGGAGGAGGCAAAGGTACTTTTAGAGTCTACTAGGATCATGGCTTGGGATCTTAAGAAGGATGATTAATTGTTGTTATCATGTTAATGTGGGGGATTATGAAGTTAGAGTTTCGAAAGGGAGTTAGTAGCCCAACATGAAGTTCCTTTTTATAATTCGGGATTAGGCGAGGCTAGTGTCGTTTGACCTTACCGATAACCATCAATCTCTGCACGATGTTTTTCCATGCGTACATAATTGAAGGAGTTCTTGAGGACAATGTTGGCATTTTAACAGTTATACTAGGTTGGTTTAGAGTATTAGTCGAATAAGATTTACGATGAAAGAGACTTTAGAGTATGATAAGTCATGGATTGAGTAGATTCTTTATTGTAGGTTGAGGATGATACCGGCGAGCTATTATTAGACATCGAGTAGGTCTTTAAAGAATTTGAATTTTGAGGACGAAATTCCTTTTTTAAGGGGATGATGAATGTAATACCTCGTATTTTTTGTGCATTATTTAATTATGAAATTCACCATGTGTACTTGTTATGACAAGTGAATTCACCATTTATGTTTTGGTGTGTTATTTAATTAGCATTTGAAATCAAAATTTTTCCACGCTAATTTATTAATTAAATATATGAAAGTGACTTACTACTATGGGCGACTATGGAATGTTTAAGGATTTGGTATAAAGGGATTTCATGTTTGGATTATCCCCTCAGTGTTGGGTTCCAACGATTGTGAACTTGTTTCTTATAATATCGAGTCATGCTAAATTAATAAATAATTATATTTGGAGTTTTACTGAGGAATTTAATAAAATTTTGAGTATATCAATTAATTAGTCGTGGCATATTTTTGCATTGGCTTTTGGAACACATAGAATGTTCGTATTTGGCATTAAATAGTGGGATTTATGCCAATTGGGTTAGTAAATGGCTTAGTTGGTGGTTTGTGCCATTTGAAAATGTTTTGGGGCTCATTTGGTTGAGGCCCATATATGACCTAAGCCTATTTTTGGGATTGAGAGGCTTAGAGATTCATTAGGGTTTTCATTATTCATACTTTAAAATTTGGAGAGGCATCAAGGCTAGAGAGAAGAAGAACGAATTTGGGGATTGATTTGTCAATCAATCCATGAGGCAAGTTTATTTAGAGTTTTATTATGATTGATTTTGTGTTAGAATATTTCTATTCATTGAATCCAAACCTAATTAGGCTTCAAAATGTGATTTAGATTTTTAAATAGATAAATTCATAATTAACTTGATTAAGATAATAACAATGTTAATTACAATCTCAAATTGAGTAATTTCTTCATGAATTCAAGTTATAATTGATATATTACTCTAAGGATTTGATTATGTATTTTTAATCACGTAAAATACCCATGTTAATTGAATAAATCGATGTATATCTTAAGCTAAGTGAAGAGATTTCATAAAATTAGGTTTCTTGATTCAAAACTGAAATTACCCTCTTCAATCTAGTTAATTAGTGTAAATTGATGTTAAAAATAGGTTTTTATCGAGGTTTGGAGGGGTCAAAACTAGTAGGCAGAAGAAGGGACCTCGTACAGTTATCCTCGATCGATCGACCATGATTCTTTATTGATCGCCCCCTGGAATTGAATATAATTGAATTATGAATGCATGGGTGCAGGTTTCTTAATTTTTGGAATTTTTACGAATTTGTTATGGATATTTTACGAACAATGCGCAAGGCTGAAATTATGCATTGGTGATTTTGGGTTTAGGTTGTGTGATGTGTTCTTTTGATTAGGTTTTTGATTAGGGGGTGTTTTGGGGGTTATAATGTCAGTATAATAATCGAGAGTAAAATGGATTGTTATATGTACTTTTGGAGGTTTAGAAAATTGCATGGTTGGGTCCGGTTTGATAAAGTTATTGTGAGATGTTAGTTGGGCGTTTATCCTATAGGGATTTTAGGATTAATTCATAAACCCTGGAGTGGGATACTAAGTATATATCTGGTATTTCTTATCTAAGTATGAGTGATCATTGGGATATCAAGCTTGTGCTGTATGAGATTGGCTATAGTTATCATGTGTGTTTCTAGTGCAGGTTATATATGGGACTATACATATATTGGGAGAGACTTGGGAGTGAGGGATAGGTTATTTAGTATTGATTATGGTTAGTTCCATATATGAGCTTTTATAATAATGATATTATGGGCAGCCCGGTAGTGTGTGTCGATTTGTGTTTTTTACTTAATCCCTTTACGAAGGTTTATCTTAGCTTGCGTGTCTTATGTGCAATACATATCGTGATTGAGTCCTTATGGTACACGTACGAGAGGGGATATTATTAAGGGTGAACATACAGCGCCGATCGCGATAGTATCCCGTTGATAGATACGAGATTTAACTCGACCATTTTACCCCAAACACTACGTGTTGATAGACCCGTGCTATCCTGTTGTGATAAAACAGGTGGATCCTCTCATATAACTTGGTTATGGGGCCATATGATTGGTGTGTTTTTATAGTGATTATACTTTATTAATGTTGTGGGTTTATAGGGTTTGGATGACCTATAACTCTTCCTAGTATGAACGGGATATCCATAAAGCAATTAGGATAAACTTTTGTTATGTGTCGGTGCAAGAGAAGCTTGTTTACCTGTACGTGTCAAGGGTCATACTTATATGTGGATGTTAAACGTAAAGATTGTCTTTATCCTACTATATGTAATTATGTGTGGTGTTACTGGAGATACTTTTATCGATTTATGTGATATATTATAAATGTATATATTGTATTTGTAGCGTGAGATGGCCCTAGACGGATGGACTTGAGATATGTGATTCGAGTCTATTAATAGTGCTCCAGTGAGTTAACGAGATGTGCCTTAGGTATGAAAGTACCGAACACTTTATGATTCATAATGTAAAAGAGTAACCTAATTAATGCGAAAGAACATAAATAAATAATTAAGATATGAACTTTATTCACAGGGTCACGTATGGATTTAGGATTAGAACCGCATGCTACTTTAGAATGTCTTTGTTGGGTAACAGATAACAAAAAATCCACTCAAGATGAGAGGAATATTGGTAGTTATATTATAGCATAAATTCCATTATAATAATATTTTACTTGTTGCTATATCAGTTTTCACAGGTCTTAGGTCATTACGTTTCTAGAGATTTGGATTGATCGTTAAAGAATAATCTATAACGGCATTCTATTCGGACACTCTTTGTTTTATTTTGATTTAGTTGGAATTTGTATTTTAAAGTTTATTCTATGTAAACTTTATACTTGTAGTACTTGTATTCAAAGTTTGATTTTTTTAAGCTACATTTTATATACCAGAGTTGGTTTTATTTTGTATTGTGGTATTGTTTCATTCAATAATTCATTACCTCTTTGTATTAGATTTTTCTTTTATGTTGATAATTTTACTAACTATTTTTTATTTCCGTGATTTTTATATTGGACCTGATCAATCTATTTATGAATTTCACAGAGTGTCACGGTTGGTATCAGAGCATTCCAGTATCTAGTGTCCTAAGGTCTTACATGCGTCTGTTGCTTTTTCACATTGTGTTATTTAACTACTTTAGATCTTTACTGTTTAGGAATTTCATTCCCTATAACGATGACCACCTAGGGCATTTCACTCCATTGTTCTAGACGAACGACCTGAATAGACAATATTATATCGTTAGGGTTATATGTTGTGATTTCCTTTGTGATACGTCCCATGCATTAGGTCTACCTCGATCGAAAGTTAAGGAATATTAGGCAAGAGTCCTTTATCAAGTGCTTAGCATATGATTCGAGGGGAAATGATTGAAATCTCCACCCATAACATCATTAGAAGTAAATTTTTAAAGACATCATCTATGTGACCGCGTGGTAGACATTATGAGGAGGAATTCAACACCATTCTCTTTCTTCACTCGGAGAGAATGATAAGGAAGAGAAAATGGATATCCGTGTTAAATGTTGCAGTGCGAGAATACTTTTTACGCTAGAAGAAAACTTACGTGAAGGATTTGGCAAGTGTTATTGTATAAACTGTTCTTCACCACTTGTGCTCAGGTGGTGGAATTTACCTTGCTACATTAATAGGACTGCCCAAACAACCTAAAGGATATAGTTCCTAAGATTGTAAATACTAAGACTAAAGTCATCCCAAATAAATAGAGAATATGTAGCATTGACCGGATTAGGAAAGACCTCACCAGGAAAAGGAACCACGCAGGGGGATAATACCCCCAAGAGGTTTCCAAGAGTAGACAATATGATCTATTACAGCCAATGGAGCCTAGGAAATTATGACCAGTGGGGTCATAGATAATGAGAGAACACCCAATGAGACAAAATTTAGCATAAATTACCATGGGGGCAAGGTCAGTACGACAATCACTAGGGCTGTTATTTTGATAGTTTCCTTAAAGGAAAATGTTACAGTTATGGAAAGTGATGCCACTTAATTATTAGATGACTTTTGGGGAACTAGTCTTTTGGGGTATCATCGAGGGATAGTTACACCTATGTTTACGGCTCACATGTATTATTGATGTCAAAGGGTTCATGTCCTTTTATTAGTTGTGTGTTCACTATGATGTTGGTATATTGATATTTTACCACCAAGGCTTTTTATTACATGGATACCCCAGTGGGGAGAGGGATGCTTTACGCCATGATTGTAGAGACGGGCATGTTTTTTGGTTGTATTGGTTTTCATCCACTTTGTTTGAATTTTTAGATGAATAATCATCATGTTACTAGTAAATTTGTTTGTATAGATACGTGTTACGATAATATAAACTATTAGGGGTAGTATTTCGCATTTTCCTTTTTAAGCAGGGGATATTTTTTTATAGTTATGCTTAGGACTGGTAAAGGGTTTAGCACACAATTGTCTATATATACATGCGAACACATTAGAGGGGATTACAGTTGCATAAAGATGTAACAGATAGTTTGAGCTTCTTTCGCCTTTATTTGGATAAGTGTTGATTTATTGCCTACATAAGAGATTAGTTAAAGCATTGGATTTGAAATTAGTATTAAACCCGTTGGGAGGATATTTTTATGGGGATGGTTCCATGAGAGATTTGGGAGGAGATTTTTATGAGGATGGTTGTGTGAGAGATAGTAGAACTTATGTAGGAGAAGATAGAGAAGTGTTTGAGACACTTGAGTATTAGGGGATGACGTTACCTTTGGGAAGCTCTAAAAGAGAATGGTTCACTATGATGATGTGTGGACCATCAGAAGCCGGACAAGTCAAGATATGTGATGAGTGTTCGTTGTAACATATGAACTACATATTGGATAAGTAAAGGAGAGTGTTTTCTCTTGAAGATTTTAATAGGATCGAGTAATTACCAACAGTTAAAATTTAGAGGAGAATATCCCGAATGCAATTTTCTGACACAACATTGAAAGGACGATTCATTAGTGATTTTTTACTGAACGAAGGAGTAGTTTATTGTGATTGGAAATGTTGTCTTGTTGAAAAGGCAGTGGTGTAGTAGTAATATATGTAACACCTAAATTTTTATTAGGAGTGGTTCAGGCCCAAACGTTGATGTTTACTAATGGATGGTATGACATGCATATTTGGGAGGATCCCTTTCTTTGTTTGAGGACAAGATAATGTATTTTTTTCCCTTTGGAGGTTGTTTATGCTAAAGGGTTCCAAGCGACGGGAAGTATTTTTGTCCAAGAACATGTTTTGTGATTCACTTTACTTTCTAAAATCTTTTGGATGTTTTATAAATTGAGGACTTAATATTGTTGGTTCCGTGAAGAAGTTAGTGGCCAGGGGTGTCTAAAGGGTGTTTTTATTAATGGAGAAGTTAGGCCACTGAAAACATATAGACTTTCGGTGTTCGAGATACCAGTGTAAAATCAGGGATAGTAGGTACATTTTACTTTTATAACGATTCAGGGGTCCCAAATAGGGCATGGGTCCATTACGGGCCATTGTGTAGATAAGATTTATCACATTATTTCATTTTAGGATGTGTTAGGGAAATTTGGAGGAGGTAGTGCTCTCAATGAAGTAGGTGGATGATGCCGAAGATGGCAAAAGGGACTTTTGGAGTCAATCGAGAGCATGGTTTTGGATCCTAAGAGAGGATCGATTGTTGTTATCATAAATATGTGGGTGATTGTGATGTTTGGGTTGAAAAGGTAATTGGTATCTTGATATTAAGTTCCTTTTCGTAATCGATGCTACTGTTGTTTTTCCTTACCGATCAATGTCAATGTGTGCACAATGTTTTTCCATAGGTATGTTATGGAAGGAGTTCTTGAGGGGAAAGTTTTTTATGGTTAGCCTATGTTGCTTTAGAGTATTAACCGAACGTGATTTATGACGAGAGATACTTTAGAGTATGCTAGGTCATGGATTGAGTAGATTCATTTAAGGTAGGGTAAAGATGCTATGAGCAAGTGAGAATGCCCTTTAGTGTGTGCTCTAGGTAAAAAAAAACTATTAAATTTTTTAGTTAAATCTAATTTTATCTTATTAAACCCTAAATATGAATCTAAGTGATTTAATCCATTATACAATTAAACCATGAGGTAAAGAAAAAAATTCAGGAAAAACCCCTTTCGGGTAAAACCTTTTTATTTCATTATGAATAGTAAATCGTAACTTAGAACATAGAAAAATCTGCAATGAATCTACCGTGCAAAATCCACATAGACACTCAGTCTAAATTAGCAAAGGACTCCTGCAAGAACCCTCAAGAATCGCACCTCTCGTCTTCAGCAAGGTATACCTGCAAGCATCCCCAATGACCGTAGTCAGGGTAATCAATGAATGAACTATATTCCGGCAAACTCGTTTATGATCATAAACTATAGAACTGGGTAAATTAGTCTTAAATAAACTCCGACTGATAAAGAATTAAGTGGGAATTTTTTGATAATGATATGTACTGAAAAACGTGTAAGCAGTTGGGTATTTATTTCGGAGCAAATAAGAGTCCAACGAAAACAAAACACAAAAATTGAGATGACGATTGATATGCCATGTCGTTCGAGTGACATGAGCATGTCGTTAGAACAATACCCTCTGTCATTCGAGCGATAGTTAATACGCATTTCTTTTTTAAATAAATTCCTCAAATTTTTAATAATTATTTTAACTCAGAAATATATAAAATATGTTTTTGCAAATAATTAATTCCTAATACTTGCACTTTTAACTCATCCATCACTTAATCAAAATTCCAAATCACATCAATTCTTTTAAGTATTCATAACCATGTGATCAAGAACAAACTCTATGAATAATGTAACTTGACTTGATTTCTTCTTCAAAGATTTCGATTAAAAATTCTTCAATCTTGAATTGTTGTAGGCTTCAATTAATCTCAAATTAAAAACTATCCTAGACTTAAATTTTTTTGTCTGGGATTAAGCCAATTACAAATAAATTGACTCCATTAGAATTTTGTTCCTACAAATCTCTCCATTTGGCTATTCCGGGACAAAACCAATAACAAATGCTATAAGACGTAAAACATATGTTCTAACCCATAAATCCGAAATGACAAAAAATAGGATATGAATAAAAATTGTAGAACCGACATTTGTCTCTGAATCTGTCTCTGAATGTGATGTGGTAATAAATATCTGAATCTCTGAAAAATATATCTACACACACGAGACATAAATATATACCCAAGTGAAGTATGGATGAATAAAAATATATATCAATAAAGCATGAATAAGTAAGATTCCGCTACATCACATATATCTCCCCATTTTTGCTTGGAATAGACAAATCGTGGGATAGACAAACTAAATCTAGCACGAACAAATGGATATTAACTGTATGACTAGATAAACGAATTAAGTATTAGCATGACAATGGATAGTAAAACATAGAAGTAAATGGATAATAATCCAAATCAATAAGATTGCATCATCTATAAGAATGTACATTTATGTTATAAATAAAAATGTAGATAAAACATTCATCAGTAAAAGAATACATCATATCAGAGAACTAATAAATACATCATACATACCAGTAGTCTCAAATATAATATCTCAGCAAATATACAACTAAACATTTGTATTATCATCATCATCAAGATATGTAGCTGTAATATGTCCTAATTTAGAAGAACCAGCTACTCTGCGCTTCTCTCTGCAACGCGTCTCGTAAAAAAATGTTGTCATCTTTAATTCGCTACGGGCACGAGCCTTAGACTCATCATCAAATCTAGCCAGCTTAGTGTCATACATCCTGTCCTGAGAAGCTACCTATGCCTGTAAAGTATAGAACTCCTCATTAAAACGGCGTATCAATGCAGATGTGGAAGGACCAGGTAGAGAGGCATCGCGATAGGGATCAGTGGAACCTGCTAGCTGGGAAGAACATCCAGCTCCTGAAGAATCACCCTCTATGGGTGGAGGTCTCGCTCTTGCCTCTTCACTTATATGACTCTCTGAACGAGTAAACGTGTTATGATCAATGAAAGAAAGATCAGAGAGACACAATTCATCCTCTAGAATAGGAACTCCAGCATATGTACAAATACTAAAAATGAGGATCCCATAAGAAAGAGAAGTGCAGACATGGGTGTCACTAATGATGGTAACATATGACATCACTTTGAACATGATAGTGGGAAAATTGATGTCCCACCCCTAGGATACGTCATACTTTAAATAAATGATATCAAAACCAATTTGAGTGTGATTAATACTCAGGCAGATCGATGATGACACAAACCTATTAAGAATGAGAAAGTCAATATAAAGCTGACGATGATACATAGTAAAGCCGTTAGGAGGGATCTCCCAGTAAAAGTGGCGGAGAGTCTCCTCAGACGATGGGCTATCATCAATAATCCATGGAAAAACAGCGTCAGAGATGCGCGAAATTTGTAGCATCTCATCTATCAGATCAGTTGTGACAAGAAGAGGAACTCCACGAAAGGTAAACTTTATCCCTGCATGAGTGTGGATCACATGGTAGAAAAACTCTCTGACGATGTCAGGATAGACCACACCATAAGACTCAAATAAAGAATCCCAGTCCCTCCCTAACATCCAATGAGGAATGGATAACTCGACGAATGCAGAGACCATAAAACTCTCTCCCTAACAACCGCACATATATGAAGTTCGAGAAAACAATAGTGATCGTACGTGACCTCAATTTCCTATCTCATAGTAGAGTAGGTAGGGCGGTGAGTCCGAGCTCGCTGGGAACGAGGAGACGTAGTTAACTCATCAAGATGACAAGAAGTACAACCTCGACGTCTAGGAGGCATAGCTACCAAAAAAAAATACAGTGTGGTGTAAGGAAAGATGGGTTTAACAGAAGCCTAAACCCAGATAACTACTAACCTATCTCCGTATAAAAATCCAACCGAACCACCGCGTATACCAACAACAATAGCAACACAAACCGATCAGGTAAAAAATATTCACCTAATATAATCCCAACAAAATGACACAAATGTGGGTATCCAAAAAAAATCCAAAGTTATAAACAAACCAAAAAAAAAAAATCTTGGATTAATTTGAGATACACACAGGGGTAGAAAAAAATGGTGCGTAAACTCTAATGTCGGGCACAAAACTTGAAATTTTTTTAGGTTAAAACAACATAAACACCCTACACACTGATTTGATTTTATAAAAAAAAATACCAACAACAATGTAGGAGTGATATGTGTTTTATTCCCAAAATTTCAAACAAACCCTAGCTCAAACGTGATTTTTTATCCCAAACTAGAAATGAGAACAAATAACACAATATTTAGTAGCAAAATGGTGTAAAATGTGAATATTCACTTGATTCACAACTTGGAATCAGAAACCCATCTAACAAAAATCAACCATAGAAAAGTAACATAAACTAAATACCTCGAACAGTGAAACTCAATGTCTGTGACGAAATGGCGACGAAAAGGGTGACGATGGCATAAAATCGAGCTCCAACTTAAGAGAAAAATACACGCGAAATCAGAACCCCAATGTTTTTTTTCCAAACTCCAAACAAGCTCATGTATGGTGCAAATCGATGAGAACCAAAGGAAATCATTTCTGAAAGAAGAGTTCGAAAGAGGAAACCGAAGCTTGGAATGTAGAATAAAGGAGTTTTTGAAAAAAATGCACAAAGATCGCTTAAATAGAAAGAGAGAAGAGGAAATAAATGACAGAACTCATCGATAGAGGCATATAAATAAAAACCCTATTGTCGCTCGAATAGTAAGTCTATCGCTCGAACAAAAAGAAGTGTCATTTGAACGGTGATATCGTGCAACAATAGATCTCGCTTAAACGAGATAGATGTGTCCTTGAGCGACTCAAAGATTTTCTCAGAAAAAAACTCCAAAAATGATAAGGGTTTGTCCAGTAAATGTTTTCTCATAAAAAGATTTCTAAAAAGTCCAAACAGAACTAAAACAGACTCAAAACAAAAAAAATTAAGAAATGATGTGAGGTACATGCTAACATAGTACCAATGTGCTCAAACATGGTTATGAAATGTATGGGTGTGAACTATAACAGATGAGTCTCAATTTTAACACGTCGAAACGTTCAATAAGCTCTAATTGACAACAAAATATCATCAAATTATATTTTAGACATATGTGACAATTAAAGTATGAGTTAAATGAACTAAACAATCAAATATGCACACAAATTCGACAATAACGCCATGGTATGATTTTTCAACGTTGGGATTCGTGGTGAAAACTCGTTTAAATTATCCATCTAAACTCCCTCAAATATAATATATTTTTTATTTTGGAATGAGCATAAGCTAATTGGCCCATGACGAGTCAATTTTTCACTCTCGCAGCCCTTTCCCGTGAACGCTCATCATTTTTTTAATTACAATCCTCACGAAAACGGTTCTTACATGCACACCTCCTCCTTATGTCTACTTATGCATAAATGACAAAATTGAGATAAGAAAGTCTCACCAAACTCAATTATGCAAGATATGTCAAACATTCATATAAACTCATGCATGTGTGCGAAGATGCCATATATACAAAGCCGAATCAAATGGATATCAACTTCGAAACAACCCCATTATCCAATGGTTAAGATCATTATAAGCATCAATAATTATGACCAAATGTACTAGACACATAAATAATGAAAGAAAGGTGGGTCCAAACACACCAATATGCCTCATTAAACATGTAAACTCACAACACAAAAACTGAAAATCTTTTTAAGTTTTTCAAAAAATAATTTTGACCCAATTATTTTTTTATTTTTTAATAAGACTCAAGAAAAAAAAAAACAACGAGATAAAAGTTATAACCCTAGCAAACAATAAATCACGATGCAAAAACTAATGCATGACAAACCGACGAACATGCTCAACCGAAAGATTCGACATGGGGGGGAGGGGGTGGGGAACAACGGGCAATGACACGCGTGTCACCAAGTCTAATACCTAATGCCTCTAAATTCTATTTTCTAACCAAAGAAAGTGGGAGATGAAGTGTGGGGGGTTTCGGGAACTGGAATGACCTTATTCTAAGGCTTTCTAGTGGCGTTTTGAAGATTGTCGAAAAATCGTATAATATGACCTCTCCTACCGCAATGACTGCAAGTGTAGATACGGAGGGGAGTGTTTACTATTGTATTATTATTTCTAAATTTCCTTGGTGTATCTCTCATAATGTTCCTAGGAATTTCTCTCCTAATGATCCTAGGTGTCTCTCCTGCTTGCATGGTTTTGGCTTTGGGAACAGGTGCAACATGTTTATCGAAGTCAATACCTCACCCACTTTCTTTGATTTGGACGGTTCCTAAGATTTTCTCTAACTTTTGGAACCTAGCTTCCAAATCAAATTTAACCTTACTCGAATCTCTCAATTTCTCCTCAAGCTCACCTATCCTCAACTCAAATAAATGCCTAGAAGCCTCAAACCCAAGTAACTCCTTTTTCATAGCCTCCATCAACCCTCGAAGGCTATGTCTCTCACCCTTGACATATTCTAGCTTATCTTGAATTTTCTTCTCACACCCCTTAGGTTCCTCAATTAAAGCATTAGAATTATTATTTTCTATGGCACGTTCTTTCAATTTAGCTTCTCACTTCAAGTTTGCCTTCTTTACTGTCAAGGTTTGTTTGTATAACTAATTAAAGTCGGTTTGCAAGTCTCTCTTATCCTCACTCACCTCACCCTCACTCTATAGGGTATCACAACATGTGGCTGCGGAAGAATCATGCAAAAAGTATGTCATCATCACTCCCATGATTATCCATAAGGGTGGGAAGATCGCGCTTACTATCATAAATAATTTCTTCTTTCGGGTCACTCTCACTAAGGGTAGAAACACGATTTAACGGTTTATTAAAATTCTCCCTAAGTTTAGTGAGGAACTCATTTAATGTATGGCCAAACCCCTTGCTATAAAGACACTTCTCACAATTATCCTTTTTAACAAAAATTTAAGAGCAGATTTCATGCGTGATTTCCAATTAAAAGTTTCAAACACGTGACTTCTAAAATCATCAAAATTATCGAAAGACTTTCCTAAAGTCATGGGATCACAAACACAATAAAATGGTGCAACGAGCTCTGATACCAATTAGAGAAGACCCTTTAGTGTTTGCTTTAGGTAAAAATAACTATTTCATTTTTTAGTTAAATACAATTTTATCTTCTTAAACCCTAAATATGCATCTAAGTGATTTAATCCATTAAACAATTAAAGCATGTGGTAAAAGAAATAATTTTAGGGAAAACCCCTATTGGGTAAAACCTTTTTATTTCACAATGAACAATAAATTGCAACTTACAACACAACAAAATCTGCAATGAATCTACCGCAGCAAATCCACATAGACAAGCAGTCTAAATTAGAAAAGGACTCCCACAAGAACCTTCAAGAACCATAGCTCTCGTCTTCAGCAAGGTATATCTACAAGCATCCCCAATTACCTCAGTAAGTGTAATCAATGAATGAACTATCTTTCGACAAACGAATTCAAGATCACAAACTATAGAACTAAGTAATTTGATCTTGAATAAACTCCGGATGATAAAAAACTAAGTGGGATTTTTTTTTAATTATTTTGTACTGAAAAACGTCTAAGTAGTGGGGTATTTATTTATGATCAAACAAGAGTCCAATGAAAATAAAAACATAAAAATCGAGGCGGCAACTCGTTCAAGCGGCATGCCATGTCGTTCGAGCGACATGACCATGTCGTTAGAACAATACATGCTGTCGCTCGAGCGACAGTTAAAACACATTTCTTTTTTAAATAAATTTCTCGAATTTTTTTTAATTATTTTAACTCAAAAATATATAAAATATGTTTTTGCAAATATTTAAGTCCCAATATTTAAACTGTTAGCCCATCCATCATTTAATCAAAACTCTAAATCACATCAATTCTTTTAAGTATTCATACATGTGTGATCAAGAACAAACTGAGTATGAACAATGCAACTTGACTTGATTTCTTCTTCAAAAAATCAATTGCAAACTCTTCAATCTTGAACTGTAGTAGGCTTGAATTAATCTCAAATTAAAAACTAGCCTAGACTTAAATTATTTTGTCTGGAATTAAGCCAATTACAAACAAATTGATTCAATTAGAAATTTATTCCTACAGTAAGAAATTATTAGGCTTAGATTTGGTCTATAAAGACTTCAAATTTTGAGGACGAAACTCCTTGTTTAAGGGGGGATGAATGTAAGAACCCGTATTTTTTGTACATCACTTAATTGTGAAAATTCATTATGCATACCTGTTGTGATAGATGTTGTCACCATTTGTGTTTTTATGTGTTATTTGATTAGTATTTGAAATCAAAATCTTTACACGGTAATTAATGAATTAATTATTTTAAACTGAATTAGTATTATGGGTGATTATGGTGAAAATACCCTCTTTGGGATTTTTTTTGGACAAATTTTTCTACATCTATTGCTTAAACTCGGTCCCCTCCTTGCACTAAACACATGAGCAAAAATATTTTAAAATATTTTTCATATCTCAAATTCTTAATTTAAAAACCTAATGTCATATTTTCAAAACCCTATTTTGTATTATTTTTTTAATACTCATATTATTTTTGCGTTTATACATTTTATATGTATTTTTAATAAATATTTTTTATATTATACATCTTATGGTTTTTTATTTTTCAGAATTTATAAAAAAAATCATTTTTTTTTAATAATTTTTCTGGAATTTAAATTATAAAATTAAACATTATTAAACATTTTAATCGTTTAATTTAACAAAATTTAGCAAATATTAAATGGCAACATTCTGATACATTGGTGGTTCATTTTTATCGATCCGGGTTTGCTGATTTTCGCCAATCAGGTTAAGGGGTGTTGCCCACGCGATTTGACCACGCGTGAGCAACTTAGATGATCTGGCATGTTGTGGTTAGTAAGGGATATTTTAGAATTTCTACCCTCATCCATGGGCTGGTTTATTACGGTTATGCCCCCTTGAACCTAGTTTTATCTAATGACAATCTTACCCCTTGAATGTATTAGCTTTGTA
Organism: Sambucus nigra; assembly: GCA_949130495.1. NCBI lineage: Eukaryota > Viridiplantae > Streptophyta > Magnoliopsida > Dipsacales > Adoxaceae > Sambucus > Sambucus nigra. The sequence goes on from OX422209.1 coordinate 577,360,831, forward strand.
CCCTTATGCCCTTAATGGTGATGGAATTACGGTTAAGCCAAGGGTCTTTCCTTTGAGCCACTAAATGAGTCTTGTGTTATGATTGAAAACACGAATATTATTTCCAAACCCAAACGAAGTGCTGCCAAAATTATTTTATGTTTTCTCTATCTAAAAAACTTATGTGTTTTCATTATTTTGAGATTTTTTCCTTCATTACCGAACAAGTAAACACCTTTATACTTCGATATATGCTTAGTGAGGTTGTGTGTTATTAGATTCAATTTGGGGTTGAGATTTGATCCATTTCTTTCTTGGTTGTTTCGATATGCGGTGTTCTTTGAGGATGAGTGTGGGGTTTGAAGGTTACTACATTGGCTTGCTGTTTGGCCCCTACTAAGTCTTGTAGAGATCATGGTTGTTTCCTAGTGTTCTCCAGTGGGGCACTATTTTTTATTTTCTTTTATTTTCAATAAACTTTTATATTTATATATATACATACCCATATCTATATATCCGCATATATTTATGTATATAATTTGTGCTTAATAAGTGTTATTTGACTTTCAATGCTTCGAATAAAAAAAGATTTTATATCTAAATTGGCTTGTGTTTAATATCATAAATCTTCTTGATGCAATTTCAATGATACTCTTTCTTAAACCATACTTATCTCTTTTAGAACCCTAAAATTATTTTACCTATTTTGGTGTAGAAATTAGTTTGAGTAAGTTTAGGGCCTCCTCATGTTATATCTACCTTAAACTATGTTCTAGTAAAACAAAAAAAGACCTCAAAACATTACATTGATTATTCTTCATATTTCGACCAGATGTATTTACATGTGATGTTATAAGTGCTAAACATTTTTTTTCATGTTTTAATAGATCTATTAATGTGATCCTAATACATGTCTAAACTATTATATAGTTGAAAATGGACTCTGGTTGTTTATATTAGTTGTTCTATAGGTTTTTCTATAGTATCTTCTCTATTTGATCCTAATATGATTTTTACACAAAACTGATTCTTTTACGTTTCTTCATAACTATTAATTTTCAACTATTTTATAATCTTTACTCTTTTGATTAAACCAAAATTTATATTATAATTATTTTTATTTTATCTTCAATGATTCTATGGTTTTGAGTGTGAAGCTCTGATTGTGTGCTATACTAAGCCTTTTCACTATCTTGTTGTGTTTTGTAAAATTTAGCAGTTATAGGATTGTGTAGTGTACGCCCTGGTGTACTGGGTATATTGGCTAGACTATATTATTTACCCATTTTAATCTGTAATTTGTACTTAAAAATTGTATATAGTGGACTTGAGTTTATGTTTGGTCTTATAACTAAGAGACCCAAGATTTTCTAATGTGTTGGTTTCCTCGTGAACAAAGTATTATGCAATTTACAACTTCTCCTCATCTCATTCTACTTTTAAAAAAATCAATTACATAGAACATCAAACCAACCAGTATAAACTTTCTATGTGTATATTCAATAATTGTCATTTAAAAAGGTTTTTTTTCCAAAGAGTTAAAACGAAATTTATTTAATCTTGACACTTTAGTGTATTATATTATTTCAAGTGATAACATAGCATCAGGAATACTTTTCTTTAAAAGTTTTTTTTTTAACTCTTTAAGATCATGAAATCTTTTAAAACTTATTTTTAGATTATCCAAATATGACATCTCAACTTTTGTATGGTAAAATGAAAATGTTTAAATTTCATACTTTCCTAAGTTAAAGTCAAAGAGGCAAAACACATGCAGCCACTACAAAACCTTCTTTAGTATTTAAATCTAGTGTAAATAGCCTTGCTTTTATTTCTTCACTATCTAATGTGGATGGGCCTTTTGTTTTTCTTGAGTCATTAAATAATGAAATTTCCATTTTATCAGAACATTTTAAGAAATTTGTTAAGTATAGGGACAAATTTTCTTCTAGAGAAGGCCAACCCACTTATACAAATAGGCCTCATGAAAAATAATATGAAAAATAAATTTTTTGAAAAGTATGACACTAATAAAGATATTAGTCATATTCAATGTAGGAAGTGGAATGAATTTGGTCATTTCACTAATAAATGTTTTTCAAAAACAAAAAGGCAGTCTTCTAACAAGGCCCATATATTTAAAACTTAGGTTGATACTAGTGACAGTAGTGAGGGTCACAATAATTTTATGGCTTTAACTTCCATTTGTGTTAATGAGTCTGAAAATGACTTTGATAATTTTTTTACTATGTTTGATGATTATGAACTTTTCGTAGACATATTCATGTTACTTGTTGTAATTAACTCTATACATACTAAGACTCATGTACACAATCATAATACTGCCACTGTTACCAAAACAATGTATGGTTGTAACTCTAAATGGGATTATGAAACAAATTTATACAATAAATCATCCCCAAGGACTAAATTTGTTAATAGTGGTTGTGATGATGATCTTCATTTTAAGAAAAACTACAAATCAACTTTGAAAAAGTGTACACATTTAGTAAAAATCAATTCTAGGTTGCTATCTAAAATTAATATTTTAAATAATCAAATTCTCCCAATTTCCAATGAATCTGCTATGAAAATGGAAGAGCTTCAATCTGATAATCATTCGCTGGAGAAAAATATTTCAAAATTAACTGAACGCAATCATTTATTAGAAGTAAAACATAAGGTTGCCCTAAATGATTTTCAAGAATCGTAATTTGAATTAAGAAAGAATTTTAAAAAGTTGGATGCTTTCATAACTTCTAGCCTTACGTTCAAACCAATTGTTTATTCTGGAAATTCTCGTACAGATAAAGAGGGAATTAGTTTGATTGGGACAAAATTTTTGAAAAAAGAATTGTTTCCTCCTTTCAAGATTGTCGAGAATCATCAAATATTTGTATGTCAATTTCACATAATCGAAATAAAAATCTAAATCATACTCAAGCTCACTATCCAGTTAGGAAGACTAATCATTGTAATTATTCTCGTAAATCTATAAATTTAGAAAAATTGTGTTTTAAATGATTAAATCTAAATAGAAAAGGTGCAAATTCTAATCGGCCCACGATACCTTTTAAATCCAAATATGTTACTAGGCAGATGTATCATCGTAATTTCTGTCATAAAGCTGACCATTTAGAAACAAAATTGTTATAAACTTTTAAACCTTAATAGAAAAGGTGGTAATTCTAATAGACTCGGGATACCAATAAAGGCCAAATATATTAGGAAACCCACACCTCCTATGCCTATGCCTTTGCAGACTAAAATTGTTTTTCCAAAAACTAAGGCAATTTGGATTAGGAAAAATTAATTTAATTGCCAATGGAGATGTAATATTGTATGAGCATTAAATGCTTCATATAAAAACTCGCAGTGGTACCTTGATTCAGGTTATTCTAGGCATACAATTGGGGACAAATCAAAATTTTTCACTTTAAAAACTTTTATTCGAGGAAATGTGACTTTTAGAGATGGAAAAATGTCTCGGATAAGAGGCAACAGAATAATTAAGGCTAATTGGCTCCCTAACTTTGATGAGGTTTTAATAGTTAAGGAACTGAAAACCAATTTGTTTAGTATGGGTCAATTTGACGATGCAGACCACACCACCAACTTTTCTAGATCTCGATGAAAAATTGTTAGTCTAAAGGGAAAAACTATTCTTTGTGGTGAAAGAACGCTCGATAACTGTTATGCTATTGTTCAAAACAAAGTGGATGGAAATTATGTATCCGCTAGGTTAAATGACTTAGACTTATGACATGAAAGACTAGGAAACAGTAACTACGATAACTTATTAAGATTAACTAGTCAATAACTTGTTCGTGGTCTACCTAATATTCACAAAATAAAATGATCTATTTGTGGACCGCGTCAAATAGGTAAAATGCAAAAAGCCCCTCACTAGAAAGTGAAATATGTGTTAACTCTCAACCATTAGAATTACTTCACATGGATTTAATGTGACCCTATAGGACTACTAGTATGTATGGTAATTCTAACATCCTTGTCATTGTTGATGACTTTACTAGATTTACTTGGGTGTCTTTTATGAAAGAAAATTAGATATTTTTGAATTCTTTTAAGAATTAAAAATGAGTAGGACATCGAGGTAACTAACATTCGTAGTGATAGGAATGGTAAATTTAAAGACATCGGTGTTTTAGAATATTGCATAGAAAATGGGATCCATCATGAATATATTTCACCCAAAATCCCTTAAATAAAATAGTATAGCGGAAAGGAAGAACTGAAACATATAAGAAATGGCTCATGTATTATTTCACACTGAGAATTTACCAAAATACTTTTGAATTGAGGCAACTCAAAATGTGTGTCGCTTTATAAATTCGGTGTATTTAAGGAAAAATAATAAATAGACATCTTATGACATTTAGTACAACGAACAACCAAATCTGAAATATTTTAGGGTCTTTAGTAGAGAATGTTAAGTTTGTAAGGATAAAGAACGTTTTTCCAAATTTGACACTAGGGGAGATAAAGCTATGTTTTTACGTTATTCTTAAAATAATCGCATGTATCATGTGTATAACCTAAAAACAAAAACTTTAATGGAATTCATTAACATTTTTGTAAATGATAGTGTTGCTTATCACTTGAAAGAAAGTGAAAATCCCCTACCGTTGACAATTTTGAAAATAAAGATTAACAAAAACACTCAACAGATAGTGATTCCGACTCTCTACGACCTGATTAATTGGATGTTCATAACTAGGTTAAGGCAAATCACCTGGAGAAAAATATTATAGGTGATATTAGAGACCTAATATGGACTAGATTCCAATCTATAAATGCTTTATTTTTTTATTAGTTGTTTTTAGTTGAACCTAAACATATAAAGAAGCTTTATTAGATGAATCGTGTTTACTTGCAATGCAACAAGAATTTGGACAATTTAGACTTCATAATGTGTGGTATTTTGTGCCTCGTCCCACTCAAACTAACGTAATAGGAACATAATGGATATTTAAAAATAAGTGTGATGAATATTGTAACGTCTTAAGAAACAAAGCTAGGCTAGTTGCACAAGTTTATTCTCAAATTGATGGATTTGATGTTGATGAAACCGTTGCTTCTATTGCTACACTTAATCTATTAGACTCTTCTTGTTGTTTCTTGCCATTTAAAATTTAGACTCTATCAAATGGATATTAAATCTACGTTTTTAAAAGGAGTTTTAAATGAGGAAGTATATGTTGCACAACCTAAAGGATTTCTTATTCCCATCTTTCCCAATCATGTTTTAGACTAAAGGAAGCCCTTTATGGTTTAAAACAAGCCCCTAATTCTTTGTATGAAAGGCTAGAAACTTTATTAATGGAAACTAGATTAAACCAATGGATATTAGACCAAACAATGTTCGTCAAACATAAAAAAAATCATTATTAATCACCCAATTTTATGTTAATGACATAGTATTTGGGTCCACATCTCCCTCAGAAGCTGAAAACTTTGTTAATATAACGAAATCTGAATTTCAAATGTCCATAATGCTGGAATTGCAATTTTTTTATGACTTCAAGGAGCTTAAAATGAGACCATATGTTTATTTGTCAATCTAAATATGCTTCTGATTTAAATAAATATTTTGGCTTGATTATGGCTAAGACTGCTAGAACTCCTATGAGTTCATCTATCAAGCAATGAAAAGACCTATCCAGGAAAAAGATAGATGTTATGTTATATTATATTATGATAGGTAGTCTTCTTTACTTAATAAAGAGTAGACCCGATATAATGCATACTGTGTGTGTGTTTTTGCTAGATACAAATGTGAACCAAAAGAGTCCCACTTTCATGCTGTTAAATATATTTTAAAATACATAAGTGGAATAATAAACTAATGTATTCTCTGCACTTTAGACACCAACATTAAGATAATTTGGTATACGGACACTGATTGGGCATGTTGTGCCATTGATTGTAGAAGCACCTCAGGTGGCTATTGTTAATTAGGATGCAACCTTGTCACTTGGTCTTCTAAAAATAAAAATTGCATTTCTCTTCCATCAGCAGAAGCCGAATACATTGTTGCTGGCAGTTGTTGTACTCAACTTTTGTGGACGAAACAAATGTTGAGTGACTACGATTTAAATAAAAAAATTTCCCTTACTCTTTACGATAATCAAAGTTCCATAAGTATTTCAAAAAACTAGGTTTTTCTCTCTCGAATAAAATATATTAAAATGAGAGAACATTTTATTCGAGAACTAATCGAGAAAAAGAAAATAAATATTATATATCTTAACACAAAAGATCAATTATCATATTTATTCACTAAACCTTTAGACAATCATTGTTTTGAAACACTGAGAATGTTTATAGGTGTATGTGCCTACCCCGTTTAATATGTGTTAGACTTATATGTTAGTACATTATTATCATAATATCTTATGGTACTAATATCATTTTGTAGGATTCTTCCCTACCCCATGTCCATTTGTGACAAACATGGGAAGAATTTGAGACTCATGTTATGTGTTTGTTTTTTTATTGGGGAGATTTGTCAGACTCTTATTTTTATTGTATGTAATTGAGTCTCTTAGGATGCACGTTGTTAGTTGATTTTTGTTCTCTTCCTTTTAGGACACATGTTGTTAGTATAGTTATGTAATCTTCTCTTTTTAAGGATCACGTGTATAGTTAAATTACATATTTACGCGTGTGAGAGCTTTATTGAGCCTCAATTTGGTTTATCCAAAAATTGACCAAAGAGGGAGATTGAAAATACCCTCTTTAAATTCTCTTGGGATTTTTGTTTGGTACAATTTTGTTACAACTATTTCTTTTACAATCGGTCCCTTCCTTGCACTAAACACTTGACTAAAAAGAGTTTAAAATATTTTAATATCTCAAGTTCTTAATTTTAAAACCTAATTTCTTATTTTTAAAACTTGGTTTTGTATAATCTATTTAATTCTCTAAGTATTTTGTGTATATACATTTTATATGTATTTCAAACTAGATATTTTTTATATTATACATTTTATGGTTTTTTATTTTTTGAGAATGTATAAAAAAAATCATATTTTTAATAATTGTTTTGGAATTTAAATTGTTGAATTAAACATTTCATTAATCATTTTAATTATTTTATTTAACAAACTTTAGGAAATATTAAATGACAACGTTTTGATACATTGATGGTTCATTTTTGTCGATCCGGGTTTGCTGGTTTTGGCGAATCAGGTTAAGGGGTGTTGCCCACGCGATTTGACCACGCATGGGCAACATGGATAATCTAGCTTGTGGTTGTTGGTCTGGGGTGTTTTACCATTTTTACCATCATCATTGGGTTAGTTTATTATGCTTATGCCCCACTTGAACCTACTTTTTTCTCATGTCTGTCTTATCCCTTGAATGTATTGGCTTTATACCCTTAATGGTCATGGAATTACGATTGAACCAAGGGTCTTTTCTTTGATTATATTGATAAGAGGCATGGGTTAAGTTTGAAAACATGAATATTGTTGTTAAACCCAAACGAAGTGCTTCCGAAATTATTTTCCATTTCCTTTCTCAAAAATACTTAAGTGTTCTTGATTCTTTTGACAGTTTTACTTCTTTGCCCAACACCTAAAAACTTTTATACTTCAATATATGCTCAATGAGGCCGTGTGTTGTTAGATTCAGTTTGGAGTTGAGATTTTGAACCATTTTTGTCTTGATGGTTTTTGTATGCTGTGTTATTTGAGGATGAATTTGAGGGTTTAAGGTTACTTCAATGGATTGATGTTTGGCCCTTACTAAGCCTTGTGGAGATCCTAGTTTTTCGTAATGTTCTTCAGTGGGGTACTATTTATTATTTTCTTTAATTTTCAATAAACGTCTCTCTCTCTCTCTCTCTCTCTCTCTCTCTCTCTCTCTCTCTCTCTCTTTATATATATATATATATATATATATATATATATATATATATAGCTTTGCGAATTAAAATTATTTTTAGATCTAAATTGGCTTGTGTTTATTATCATAAATCTTATTGACGCAATTTAACTAATATTCTTTTTTAAACCAAACTTATCTTTTTTCGGAACCCTAAATTGATTTAACCCTATTTGGGGTCGAAACTTGCGTGAGTAAGTTTGGGGTATGCGCATGTTATATCTGTCTGAACAATGTTAGGGTAAAACTAAAAAGATTTGAAGCTCTAAACTGATTATTTTTCCCATTCTGACCAGATCTATATATATGGGTTGTTATAAGCGCAAAACATTTATGCATGTTTCAACAGATATGTTTATGTGAACCTAATAGTTGTCTAAACTATTGATAAGTTACAACTGGACTTCGGTGATTTATATGAGTTTTTGTGTAGATTTTACTCTATCATCTTCTCTATTTGATCCTAATCTGATTTTTACACACAATTGATTTATTTAGATTTCTTCATAACTGTTGATTTTAAACTCTAAAGAAAGACTTTTGTTTGTCTAATGATTTGGGGTTTTAGAATCTTTACTGTCTTAATTAAACCAAACTTATATTAAAATTATTTTTGTTTCATCTTCACTGATTCTCTGGTTTTGAGTGTGAAGCTCCAATTTTGTGTTATCCTAAGTTTTTTTGTAATACCCCGTATATTTTTGGAAAAAAATAAAATTTAATAAGGATCAATTGAATTTGGTGAAATTAATTTAATTAAAGTTGTGAGTAATTAGACTCGATAATAATTATAAATTTTGGAGCCGAACTTTAATGATTTGGAATAAATCAAAAGGGATTTTATTTTAAATAAAAAAATAATTTACATGTGTCACGTCACAATGAAAATATATTTTTGGATAACAATATTGGGGATACACTTTGGGAGGTATTATGGGGTCCTTCAAGCATTTTAAACCCTTAGGAATGGTGTCAGGGTATATATATATATATAGGGTAATTATCGAGCTAATTATATATTGTTTTGGGGCTCATATGGGGATCCAAAGTTGTGGCCTAAATCCTAACTCGGGAATTGAACACTAACCTTATTAGAGTTAACCCACTCATTTGAGAGTTACATCCAAGAACCCTAGACATAACCACACAAGAGGAGGAGGAAGGAAACCGTAGGAGGAGGAAGAGAGACTCCTCTACACAATTTCAGGCAAGGATTCTCTTGCCATTCTTATTCAAATTATACTAATATTATATTATTGTTCATACCATGATTAGAATAAGGTTTAATCATGTGTTGGGAATACATATTTAAAGACCGTTTGAATTGTGTAGAACTTTATGATAATCGTATGATCCATGCTTAGATCCGTAAACCCTCATATAAAATATGCATTCATGTGATTTACATTGGATATTTATTATAAGAAACATATGGTAGAACCCTTTAAACGAATCAAGAAAAATATTTCTTGAGGTTGAAGATGAGATGAGACATGTATGCTCTAAGTTTCTTGAAAATTCTTGATTTAATTGTTGATATTTAAGGATGATTTAGAGAACAAGTCGTGTTTAGAATATTTCCATTTCATGTTAGAACACATATCCACGTCTTATTTGAGGTTGTTGAATGATAAAAACAATGTTTGATACATTTAGAAATTTCTCGAAAATCCTGTCTTGGAAAGAGATGCACTTGGCTTACTGGGCAAACCTAATAGATTTGGCCTCCTACCGAATTGATTCGAAACACCTGCTTGTAAAATTTTTTGTTATGATTTCATGGGCACTGACCTTGTAGTTTTCTGATTTTTTTAATTAGTTATGACTTTTCTACAAAGGGGTGTACGAGACCGTTTTCATTCAAGTAAGGGATAGAGACTTATTCCATGATATTAATGATATTGTTATGAACTTATATACGAAATTAATTCGGGATGGGTTCGTGATATGGAGATCACTTAAAGTACAAGTAAACTATATAAACAAGATGAATTACATGGGATTCTTGAATAGAACTATATGAAATAAATATGTTAAAAGGTCGGGATGTACCTAGATGATTTGGAAAACAATTTCGGGGCACTTAGAGGATAAGACTCTAAAAGATACGATGAAAATATTATGATTAATTCAGAGAGATTTTAAATAAAAAGAAACACTTATTTGAGATAAATTGAATGCTTGAGAATATAATGAATGGTTAGCTCCCTCAAATTTTTACCGTGTAAAAATACTAAGTAGAAATGTATCATAAGCCTCGTGGTCAAAGTCTAAAGGGGTAGCACTTATTAGTGGATTTCTTATATATGTACATATAATCCTTATTCACTTTAGTTGACTCCTTATATATGTATATATGAACCTTACCGAAAAGGTAACAAGAAGCAAATAGTTACTAATAATTTGGAATTATTTTAGTCTGAGTCATGAGAAGAATATAATAAGATCATTAAATCCATTAATAAGGGTAGTTAGCGATAACTATACCTATAACCGTGTTGGCAAAGTCGGTTTAGGAATAACCATAGCTACAATGTTTTGGAAATGTTAGCTTAGAATAAATGTACCTATATATTTAGAGAGAAATAAATTATGAAACAACTTCGATTTAAGTATAAAAAGAATTGTATGAGACTACACATTTAATCGGGAAGTAGTCGTAGGATAACGACTTAAAAATGAGTTATGTAATAAATGACTAAAATATTATAGTTAAGCCAAGAAGGCTATATTTTATATGGGTTGAGATTTTCTTTGGTTAAAGTAGTTATAGAGTAAGTACTAATACATACTGGATGATAATATGTATCATATTATTTTGTGTGGACATACCAATGTTCGTGGACCTTCCTATCTGCTTGAGGGTTCGTGCGTTCAGATCGAATACCACATGCCGGCATAAGTGGGCAAGGCGATTGTGTATGTCATATAAGTACTAAGTAGAGGCGCCATCTACGAGAGGTAGGTCTTGACGTTAATCAGCCTGTCTCATCGTTGGGTATGGGCCATGAATAGGTATCTTGGGTAGGGACCGCCCCCAACTTATATGTGTTTTGTGATGTTCGCTTTGGAGAAGAGATTCCTCCGGACTTGCCGATAGGGTAAGAACGAGACACCAACGATATATGCATTTGTGTGTCGCACACACACACACACACACACACACACACACACACACATTATGGGGTGCCTTATATGGGAATATTCCCTCTTAGTTTAAAGATATAGATGACGCTTAATGATAATAAAATCGGGTTAATAAAATGACGCAGATAATTAAGGATGAAGAAGAGTTTTAACGAATAATGTGGTAGAGTATTATTAATGAGAATTATAATTGAGAAGTCTGAGAAAGTAGACAATAATTAAATAGAATGAATAATGGGATAGCCAATTATTAATGAGAATTATAATTTGGTAATCTAAGAGAATGAAACTTATAGTCTAATGGGGTAGAGTACAAGGAATATGAATTAATTAATTAAATGGTATGAAGAGATACACAATGGTTATGGAATATTATGATGTAAGAATATGCACTGAGTTTATGTGAATTGTGTAGTCAATATTATGACATCTATTCGGGGATTGGGCTGTCAGACATGATTACCTACTTTTAGTTATCGCATAGCTAGATGGCTTATTCCTTACATTACATATTAAATAATAGAAGTTATAATTGGAATTTTGATTGAGGATATGAGTAGGACTGCTTCTTGATGAGAGGTGAGTTATATGTGAGCGTCGATGAAAAGACGTGAAGTATGAGTTAGTAATAATTTACGTCTTTACTGGTGAAGAGTCCTTGCAACTCTTGGGCTCTGACCCAAATTATAAATGTCCCCTCCCCCCCCGGTATTCTTAATGGCAGTGATAGCAGGATTGACGATGGATCAGGCTTGCAATTGCGTTGCATGTAGTGGATTTATCTTCATTGATTCTAGTATAGATTGTAATTCAGTATTTTGTCATTTTATTTCATACTGGGATTTCTACGGGCATAAGACCAAGTGTTTATTTATAGCAGTTGTACTTATCTCTACATTATGGACATTGTATGATGATTCAATTTTTATTATTCATGTATTAAATCAACTGTTTTTATTCAGCTGTTTTTATTCATTATGGATTTTGATATAAAATAAAGAATTTTTTATTCCTTCAGTGCTGAGAATGGTATGAATTTTTTATAAGCTACATCTTCGGCGTACTGAGCCTGACCAACATTTACATGAGAAAATGGGGTTTGTTATAGTTGGTATCGGGGCACGGTTTTAGTGTCCTTAGGACCTTTGTTTGAGATCGTTATGTTCTGTGTTGCGTCCTTTGATATAGAACCCTAAAATTAGGAATCATTATATTCTTTGAGATTAGTTACTACCCGTTCGATCAAATGGTTACTTTTTTAGAAAGAGTTATAGAGACCTTACTGTGGGTCACTTGCTAGAATCGCGAGAAGTTCGGCAATCGAGTGCCTAGTAATTTAGGGAAAGACATTTAGAAATTTGAGGATGTAGTAATGTACACTAATACATCAACAATGGTTGGTTCATGTAAACCAAGACCCACAACGAGATGGACATTGAATTATAGAAAAAAAATATCTGGGAAAAAGAGACTAGTGACAACATCGGTGGTAAATAACATGTTTTTCTACTTTGGAGTATGTGCGATATATTTTGTTCGATACTGGAAATTATTATTCACTTGAGGTTTGTTAATACATTGGAAAGGATAGACTTTGTATTTGGGAGAGTGTTTTACATTGAACCATCGTGGGTGAGGAGGAACATTATTTCATTGGTGCGTGGATACATATACATGTATACTGGGAGGTTTATGTTTATTTTAGGCATATTTTTTAGCTATGTCGGAGTATGATATTTTTCCTGGGAATGAATTCATAGTTACTTGAAATATTTTAATTTTATGTGGGCTATGAGGTGTTTCCATGTTTGAAAGACAAGAATGGTTAAAAATTGGTGTTCGTTGTAGTCGTGAGGATTATTGTCATAATTTTTTTTATGGGTGATCCTAGTTTTGAAATAATAAATTTCAATGGGAACTTAAGTCATACAAGGACCTTTATACATTTGAGTATGCTTAGGGAAGAAACAAGTGAGTGTCATTTAAAATTTTGAATAACTCCAGAAGGGAGATGTGTGTGGATGGACTCGAAATTATGGGGTAAATCGGGTTATGCTCAGATTAGAGCAAGGGTCCTTTATGTGGAGGAAAGTGCAACGAGATAACATAATGGTTTGGTTTGGGAAAGTATTTCCTAAGAGAGTATATGAAATGAATGAGAAGTAAGGCTTGCAATTTCTTCTATTATTAGGATTGTACGTCATTGTGTTTAAATGTTTGTATAGTGACATTCTCAATAAAGTTGTAATGGTAGACCTGATTAGCGTGGGTATGCCTTTGGAAACTTGGAAATGACTAAGTGCAATATAGATTAAGTACGGGAAGAAAATGTCCCACCTAGGTTGTGGTAATTCAAGTGTTGGCACGGTAGGGTCGGTTGACTCTGAAGGAGTTTAGTGTAACTCTTATAAAGGATAAGTGGTGGGTTTGGAAAATGGGAAATATTTAAAATTACATGATTAATGTAAATGGTTATTTTTATTTCCCTTTTTTCTTGGGCCGATGGATCTCAATAACTGACTAAGTTGTGCAGTAGTGTATTGGGAGGGTACCTTGTTTGGATTTCTTTTGCGAGATGTCCAACGCATGAAATTGGCAAAAATTTGGGAGTTAAGAGAAGTTGGATGATAATATGGTTATTTTCTTATTGCATGCACATATGTGGTGGTATACTGATGTATGGTTGTGCTGAGTGTGAATGGTACAAATTAGATGTTTATATGTCAATCATATTTGTTAATGGCACGTGTGTGCATGTATGTAATGTGAAATAATGGGTGCCCTAGTTACGTTATGATAGGCATATATGAAACTTTTTATTTATCTCAAAAGATATGAGTATGGACTAATTGGGTATAAACATAATTTAACGGTGCAAAATGAAATGTGACTCCATGCTACTATGAATTCCAAGGATAGAATTCCGTTATAAGGGGGGTAGAATGTAATACCCCGTATATTTTTGGAATAAAATAAAATTTAATAAGGATTAATTTAATTTGGTAAAATTAATGTAATCAAGGCTATGAGTAATTAGACTCAATATTAATTATAAATTTTAGAGTCAGACTTTAATGATTTGGAGTAAATCAAAAGGGATTTTAATTTAAATAAAAAAATAATTTACACGTGTCACGTCATAATGAAAATATATTTTTGGATAAAAATATTTGGGATACACTTTGAAAGGCATTATGGGGCATTTGGGCATTTTAGACCCTTAGGAATGATCTCGGGGTATATATATATATATATATATATATATATATATATATATATGTCTCTGTGTGTGTGTGTGTGTGTGTGTGTGTGTGTGTGTTGGGTAATTATCAGGCTAATAAGATATTATTTTGGGGGTCATTTGGTGGTCCAAAGTTGTGGCGTAAATTTCAACTTGGGAATTGAAGATTAACCTTATTTTATTAGAGTTAAACCACTCATTTGGGAGTTACATCTAAGAACCCTAGACATAACCACCCAAGAAGAGGAGTAAGGACACCCAATAAGGAGGAAGAGAGGCTCCTCTACCCAATTTTAGGCAAGGATTTTCTTGCCATTCTTATTCAAATTTTACTAATCTTATATTAATGTTCATACCATGTTTAGAATAAGGTTTAATCATGTGTTGGGAGTGCATATTTAGAGATCTTTTGAATTGTGTAGAAATTATTGATAATCGTATGATCCATACTTAGGTCCCTAAACCCTCATATTAAATATGTATTCATGTGATTTAAATTGGATATTTATTGTAAGGAACATATGGTAGAACCCTTTAAACAAATCTGGAAAAATATTTCTTGAGGTTGAAGATGAGATGAGACTTCTATGCTCTAAGTTTCTTAAAAATTCTTGATTTAATTGTCGATAATTAAGGATGATTTAGAGAACAAGTCATGTTTAGAATGTTTCCATTTCATGTTAGAACACATACCCATATGTTATTTGGGGTTGTTGAATGATAAAAACAGTATTTGATACATTTAGAAATTTCTGGAAAAATCCTGTCTTGGAAAGAACAGCCGAATCGATTTGGCTACCTACCGAATTTATTCGAAATACCTTCTTCTAAAAACTTTCTTTATGATCGCGTGGGTGGCGACCGTGTATTTTTTGGAATTTTTTAAATTAGTGATGACTTTTCAACGAAAGGGTGTATTAGATCGTTTTTGTTCAAATGAGGGATAAAGACTTATTTCGTGATATTAATGCTATTATTATGAACTTATATACATAATTAAATTGGGATGGGTTTGTGATATGGAGATAACTTAAAGTACAAGTTAAATATATGAACAAGATGAATTACATGGGATTCTTGAATAGAGCTATATGAAATAAATATATTAAAAGGTCGGGATGTGCCTGGATGATTTGAGAAATTTAGTAGGGGAACTTAGAGGATAAGGCCCTAAAAGATACAATGAAAATATTATGACTAATTCATGGAGAGTTTAAATTAAAAAAACACTTATTTGAGATAAGTTGAATGCTAAAGAATATAACTAATGGTTAGCTCCCTCAAATTTTTACCGTGCAAGAATACTAAGTAGAAATGTATTCTAAGCCTAGTGGGATAAGTCTAAAGGGGTAGCATCGGTTATGATAGAGTTTGGGATAAAACTACTTCTTAGTAGATTTCTTATATAGGTACATATAATCCTTATTCGCTCTATGGACTCCTTATATATGTACATAAAAATATTACTGAAAAGGTAACAAGAAACGAATAGTTACTAATAATCTGGAATTATTTAAGTCTGAGTCAAGAGGACAATATACTAAGATCAAAATGTATTAATAAGGGTAGTTAGGGATAACTATACCTATAATCGTGTTGGTAAGGATGGTTTGGTTATTAACATACCTATAATGTTTTGGGGAGGTTAGTTGAGAATAACTGTACCTATATAATTATAAAGAAATAAATTATTAAATAAATGTTATTTAAGTCTAAAAGGAATTGTATGAGACTTAACATTTAATCGAGAAGTAGTCGTAGGATAACGACTTAAAAATGAGTTACGTAATAATTGACTAAAATGTTATAGTTAAGCCAAGAAGGCTATATTTTATATGGATTGGGATTTCCTTGGGTTAAAGTAGTTTTAGAGTAACTACTTATACATATTGGTTGATAATATGTATCATATTATTTTGTGTGGACACATAATATTTGTGGACTGTCCTATCATCTTAGGGGTTCGTGCATTCAGACTGGGTACCACACGTCGACATAGGTGGGTGATTGTGTGCTCATATAGGTAATACGTAGAGGCACCTTCTATGAGAGGTAAGTGTTGACACTGACCATCCTATGTCACCGCTGGGTATGGGCCGTGAATAGGTATTCTGCATAGGGCTGCCCCTAATTTTTGCACATTTTGTGATGTCCGCCTAGGATAAGAGATTCCTCCGGACTTGCTGATAGAGTAGGAACAAGATACCGACGGTAGATGCATTTGTGCATCGATGGATATATATATATATATATACACACACATTGTGCTGCTCCTTATATGGGAATGTGCCCTTTTAGCCTAAAGATGTAGACAATGTTAAATGATAATAAAGTCAGGTTTATAAAATGATATGAATAATGAAGGATGAAGGTGAGTCCGAACGAATAATTTGGTAGACAATTATTAATTTGAATAATAATTGAGTAGTATGAGAAAGTAGACAATAATTAAAGAGAATGAATAATGGTGTAGCCAATTATTAATGAGCATAATAATTTGGTAATCTAAGAGAATGAAACTTATAGTCTAAAAGGATAGACAATAAGGAATATGAATTAAATAATTAAATGGTCTGAAGAGATAGACGAGGGTTGAGGAATATTATGACATAAGAATATGCAATGAGTTTATGTAAATTATTTAGTTAATATTATGAAATCTATTTGGGGATTAGGGTGTCAAACATGCCCACTTTTACTTATCGCATATCTATATGGATTTTTCTTTACATGAAAGATTAAATAATGGAGGTTATAATTGGCGTTTTGATTGAGGATACCAGTAGGACTACTTCTAGATGAGAGATGAGGTACTCGTTACATGTGAGCGTCGATGGAGAGACATGAAGTATGAGTTAGTAAAAAAATTCATATTTACTGGTGAAGAATCCATGCAACTCTAGGGCTCTGAGCCAAATTATAAATGTTTTCCCCCATGTATTTTTAATGATAGGGATAGTACGACTAATGATGGATCAGACTTGTAGTTTAGTTGGACGTAGTGGATTTTGCTCCATTGATTTAAGCATTGGTTGTACTTCAGTATTTGATCATTTTCTTCATACTGGAAGTAAGTAGTTGTAACTGGAAGTAACAAGCGATAAATTTACGATGTAAGGCCAGTAGAACCAGTTGTTAGTGAATTACGATGTAAGTAATGATAATGTTGGTTTTGTTATGGCGGGTTGAAGGATGCATTGAGGTTAAGGAGAATTTAGAATTTCAAATTCGGGGGTGATTGAGAACCCCCAAGTGGTATAGCCACGTTATAAATGCAGCGGCAAGAAAGGGTTTGGAATAAGTATGAAGCATATATGATGTATACCCGTATGTACGGGATTATAAAGGGTGTAGACTTCTTGGTTTGCTAATGTAGTAATCGTCTGAAGAAAGGATATAGATGGGTGAAATTATTCCTTATAGGATTAAGCGTCATAAGAGAAGGTGTTAATGAGTATATTCATGTGTAGTCAGTGTAACACGTCCGAATTTGGTGAAAAGGTAGTGGAAAGCCATTTAATAAGGGAATATCTCTTGAGAAGGCAAATATTAAATTTTTATGGACAATTTGGAGTAGAGTTCAGAGCAATGAAATGTTGAGAGTGACTCAAGAGTAAATAGGATTAGGATGTCAATAAGGTAAATAAGGCACAGATGTGCATAACATGGTGAATAGTGCAAGGGTCGAAACTTTTGGTATACGCTGAGAGAAGAAGATCATTAAGTGTCATTTAACGGGAAGAATTATACGTGAAAGCCGGTATTGAAATGGGTGTAGTAAGTAGTAGATCGGTTGGGGTAAGATGATCAACCAGATAGTTTTGTATCAAGCCGACGATTCCAGGGATGGAAGAGTCAAGAGTAAATTTCCTTGAGAGGTTTCCAACTTATAGACAAGTAAGGAGTCCCTTTGAATATGTGGGACAGGTTGTCCAGAATGAGAGAAATGGTAATATACTTGGGTGATTTACACTATTAGATAGTGAACACGCCGGTACGTGGTCATACACAGTAGTATTCAGAAATAATAGGAGGTTCCCAAAATCCACATTCAACGTGGGGTAGCAAGAAGTAGTGGAAATAAAGCTTCGCTCTGAGGGTTGTATCACCTATAGCCCGAGGTGCAGGAGCAAGATGATTGACGACTGGTGGATTGTATGAAAGAAATTTTGTATTCATTGCGATCTTTTCATTTCCAAATCGAGTATGATTAGTAAGTACGGTATGTTGTAGTAATTGGGAGACGATTTTACCTAAGGGTAGAGTTGGGGGAAAACAACCGTATCTATCTATAGTGGACAAGGTGCTTACAAATGTTTTGTGTAACACCAACCGGCTGAAGTG
Organism: Sambucus nigra; assembly: GCA_949130495.1. Classification (NCBI taxonomy): domain Eukaryota; kingdom Viridiplantae; phylum Streptophyta; class Magnoliopsida; order Dipsacales; family Adoxaceae; genus Sambucus; species Sambucus nigra. Next base: position 577,379,450 of record OX422209.1, read on the forward strand.
GTTTTCCCTTGTGTAAAAGTCACAACGTCGGGAACAGAGATTCAAAGAATGGGCAAGCGTAGTCAGATGTGTTATTGATTTCTTCCAGGATGGGAGTTTGGTGATAAACGCGGAAGTTAATGCGTAGTGAGGTGCGGACTCACAATAATATTGAGATAATGTGGCCAATGATGAATAGGCTATATTTTATTCGAATGTTATTTAGTAAGAGCACAACGGGAAGTGCATCTATTGTAGCGTAATCTAATAAAGTATCAAGATTGTTAAACAAGCTTGTGGTGAAGTGAGGACTGTAGTGATTGGGCCATTCCTTACATTTTGTTTTGAGTACCGGAGGATACCTAAATTTTTCCAGGTATGCCTTACTTTTCCGAATTTCGGGACAAAATTATGTTATTAGGGGGGAAGTATGTAATACCCCGTAATTTTATTGATTTTATTTAAGAGATTAATTGAATTAAATGAGAATTAATTGGGAATTAATCCGGGTATAAATACTAGCGAGATGTGAGTTGGTATTTGATTATGATGTTAAAATTGAAAATTTCATGAGTATTGAAAATATTAAAATTGTCGCGAGGCAGAAATACGACAATTTGGAAATTTAATTGGGACGCACGTGTCAGTCGCGTCAGGAATGAAATTATTCGAATTAAAAAGTGAATTATATTTTTCTCAATCGAATGGTCATTTTGAGTGCGCCAACGTGTCCGAGAGGGGTCAAAATAGTCAGAAAACACTAGCCGGGGGTTTAGTTTGCATCACGGGGCATTTTTAGGTCAAAAGGGTAGTTTGATAATTTTAAAAATAGGGGAGTTAAAACCCACAAATTTTAGAGGTTAATTTTAAATTAGTAATGAACCCATTAAGTCCATTATCAGCATTTATCAAGTAGTGGGCTACGGGAGTTAAAGGGAGAGTCCTAAGAGGTTCCAAAAGAAACCCCTAGCCACCATCACCATCTTTGGGAGAAATCTGTAGAGAGAAAGAGGAGAATCAACCTTCATCCTTCAACATCAAATCAGAACATCTAAGGCAAGTGGTTTAATTACATGAATTCAAGTGAATGTTTCCTCCATGCTTAGAATTGAATATATGTCATGTATTGAAAGTTTGATGAAAACCCATGAAATTGGAGATAGAAATTGTAATCTTATATGAGAATCGCTATAGAATATTTATGGACGAATTTCATATAAAAAATATATCAATTGATGATTTTAAAAACGGATTTATAAGAAGTAGTTGTAGACACTAAATTTTGTATTCATGTTTAGAGGGTTTGGGATAAGATTTGGGAATTATGATGATTACATGTTGTTTAGGAGGTATTGTCCCCATATATATGTTAAAAAAGTGACCTAGGAGGACTTAGTGTAGTTTAAACACATTAAAAGTTTATTTGGATGATCATAGGATGGATTTAGAGAAGAGGAGAAAGAAGAAAAATTGAATTTGGAAAATTCTGGGCGCAGTCTGCCATCTCGTTAGAAGACCTGCCCAGGTCGTTCGAATGAGCTTCTAACGAGATGACAGTATCCCTTCTAATGAGTTGGTAGTTAGTTCGAAGCCTTTCGTTCGAACGAGACTTCTAATGAGTTGACAGAATTGCCTTTTAGGCCTGATTTTATTTCAAATATTCCATAGACTTATTTAATGGAGTAATAACCTTCCCTTATTGACCAGTGAGTATAATGGAGAGATTGGAGTACGTTGAGGAGTAAAACTTAGAATTTTGGAGTAAACTGGATAACATTTGTGCATTAGGAAATGAGTACCTACTTACGACGTGGGAAGAGTTGAATACTTTAATATACGTAAATCGGGGACTTGTAAATGTGTAACACTATATGATGGTATAAGAACGAGAAATATACCTCTATTAATATGTTGAGATATCTAAGATGTGTGAATGCTTAGTATATGTAGTTATTTGTGTATAACATACCTACCGTACTTGCTATCATGGGAGGTCGGCGTTCGATCAGGGCCATCTAATCTTTGTGTGCCTACGGGGGGATTTAGATTGGTACCTCGAGGACATAGGTCAGAGAAGGACTTATTGAGAAATTAATAAGTCTGCTGATCATGGGAGCGTAGGTATGTGCGTGACCCATGTGATGTGAACTATGTTCGCCTCCATTGTTTGTGATTGTTGTTTATTGAAATGATTCCTAAGAGATTCATAATGCGTGATCCTTATGTACGCGATGTACCAGGATTGGATAGCAGAGTATGTGTGCACCGCAGCTTAGTCTCGGGGTGCTAGTATTGTATATTTATGATGAGAATAATATACTGTTAATTGAAATGAGCTGTCATGTATATATGTGAGTATAAATAATAGCAACGTTATGTAAAGATAAGATGGAAGATATCTAGTAAGTAGTATTACTAATATGGGAAAACGAGAATAAATGTAAAGCTCTCTGTTTAGATGAAGATGCCGGAATTAAATCGTGAATCGTATAGAAATGTTAGATTTTTGTATTAGACTAGTTAGATATGGGAATAACTAAAATGGGTACGGATACATTAGGAGTGCACAGATAGTCGAGAGGTGAGTATTTCATGTTAGAGCACGTCCTAACATGTATTTTGCATTCATTGTTTAATGTCATTAAAACACTTGCTATTGTTTTAACTGTTTTCACAATCGGGCTCTGACCCGTTTGCTTCCAAATCTATTTTTTGTAAAAACTTTTAGGTGCCCAACCACAAGGACACCATGCATAGGAGTTCCATTCCGGTGACGTACTGTATCTGGTGGAAGTTATAGGACCTTGACAGTAGACGCCTCCACTTCCATTATTGACTCTATATTATCAGATTTTCTCATTTGTTGGGCATGTCGCCCCGTTTCTTTTAGAGACATTTTATCTATTCAGTTATTTCAGATTTTGGGTTGTAATTAATTTAGTGATGCAGACTTGGTAATTATTTATTACAGTATTCGGATTGTTGGGAGGAGTATTCCTCCAGATTCATTATTATTTTATGGTTATTCTATTGTGACTATGTTGTGGTGGTTATGTTAGCATTTCATAATCTACATATTGCATGTTAATCGGATTTAATTAAAATTGACAACTCACTTTTTAAATATTAGGTGGCTAGTAATTGTAAAAATATTTTTGACAGTGATGCTACGAACTGAACCAACTTGACATTTTGAATTAATTTGAATAAAGGAGTAGCTACCCGGTATTTAATTAGTCGGGGTGTCACAGTTGGTTTCCTCATGAACAAAATTTTGTATAATTTACTACTTCTCCTCATTTCATTCTACTTAAAATTTATTTTCAGATACATGGAACATCACATTAACCAGTAAAAACTTTTTGTGTGTGTATTCAATCATTGACATTTAAAAAGTTTTTTTCCAAAGATTTAAAAGAGATTTTATTTAATCTTAACATTTTAGTGTATTATATTATTTCATATGGAATGGTAATGGATTTGGTATCAAGGGTTTCCTTATTGTCATTAACCCCTTGGTGTTGGGTTCCAACGACCGTGAAGTAGTTTCTTATAATGCCATATCATAGTAAATTAATAAATAATTATATTTGGACTCATACCAGGTAATTTAATAAATTATTAAGTATATTAATTATTTAGTTTTGGTATATTTTTGAGTTCATTTTTTAGATGTGTAGAATGTTTGTATTTGACTTTAAATAGTGTGTTTTAGGCCTATTGGGTTAATATACAGCTGAGTAGTGTTTTGGGCAATTTGTACGTATTTTGGGGCTCATTAGGTTGAGGTCCATGCATGGACTAAACCTCCTTTCAGTATTAAGAGTCTTGGAGGGTCATTACGATTTGCATTATTCACACTTTACAATTTAGAGAGGACTCCTAAGGCTAGAAAGAGGAGGCATTAAAAGGAGAAGAGAAATTATTGGAATTTTGGGATTGATATGTCAATCAATCCATGAGGCATGTTTAATTAAAGTTTGATTATGATTTCTTTTGTGTTAGCATATTTATATTCATTGAAATCAAAACCTAATTAAGTTTAAAAATCTAATTTACATGTTTAGTTAGTTAAATTCGTAACTAACTTAATTAAGATGATAACTATGTTAATTACAAGCTAAAATAGAGTAATTTCTTCATGAATTCTATTCGTAATTCGCATATTATTATCACTACTTGATTATATATTGTTAATCATGTAAAATAACCATGTTAATTGAACAATCGATGTAAATCTTAAGCTAAGTCAAGAGATATCATAAAGCCAGGGTTTTTGATTCAATACAAAAATTACTCTCTTAAATCTAGTTAATGAATGTATATTAATGTTAGAAATAAGTTTTTATCATAAATTATAAGTGGATTTAATACTTGGATGCGGTTGGTTGTTGTATGGAGTCTTGGGGATTTATCCATGGAGTTTTGGTGAGAGAAATGGGGGGTTTGGAGGGGTCAAAACCAATAAGTAGAATAAGGTCCCTCAAACAGGTACCCTCGATTGATCAATTATGATTCTCGATCGACCGACCCCTGGAATTGTATATAATTGAATTATGAATACATTAATTTTTGGATATTTTATGAATTTCTTATGAATATTTTACCAACAATGCGTAAGGCTGAAACTATAGTTTGGTGATTTTGGATTTAGGCATTGTGTTGTGTTCGTTTGGTTAGGGTTTTTATTGGTGAGTTATTTTGGGGTTATAATCTAATATGTTAGGTGAATAAACTGAGAGTATAATGGATTGTTATATGTACATTTGGAGGTTTACATAATTGAATGAAAAGGTCGAGTTTAATAGCGTTATTGTGATAAATTAGTAAGGCGTTTCTCCTATGGGGAGTTTAGGATTATGTCATAAACCCTAGAGTGGGGTTAGTATATATTTGGTATTTCTTATCCAATTTAAATGTGTGACAATACCTAAATTGGGGAGCCTTGGGAGTTTGGGATATTGTTTTACGGGATTGGCTATAGTTATCGTGTGTATTTCTAGTGCACGTTATATGTGGCACTATATCTAGATTGGGAGAGCCTTGGGAGTTAGAGCTAGGTTATATAGGATTGATTATGGTTTAGTGTTATGTATAAGTTTATGTAATAATGATATTATGTGTGACATGGTAGTGTGGGTCAGTTTGTGTCTATTTATTTCAACCTATTAGTGAAGGGTAATATTTTCTGACGTGTCTTATGAGTAATACATATCGGGGTGGAGTTGAGTCCTGGTGTCACATGTACTAGACGGAATATACTTTAGGGGGTGCATACAGTGTCGACCACGCTAGTACCTCGATAATAGATACGAGCTTTACCTTGGTCATTTTACCGCAGTTATGTACTTATGTTATCATGTGGTGATAAAACGAGGGGAATTGTCTCATAGAGCTTGGTTATGGGACCATATGATTAGTGTGATGGCGTAGTGATTATCTTCTGTCGTTGTTTTGGAGTTGTAGGGTTGGGACAACCTATAAGTCTGCCTAGTACGCACGAGAGATCCCCGAAGGAATTAGGATAGGCCTTCGTTATGTGACGGCGCAAGAATGTCCCATTTACGTGTACGTGAGGGGGGCGTACTTATAAGTGGATGTTAGACATAGATATTGTCTTTCTCATACTATATTTAGTTATGTGTGGCGGTACTAGATATACTTGTACCTATTTATGTGTTATATTAGAGAAGTATCTATTTCATTAGTTGCGTGAGATAGGCCTAGACGAATGGACTTGAGATATGTGATTAGAGGCTGTTAGTAGTACTTCGGTTAGTTAGAAAAATGTGCTTTAGGTATGAGATTACCGTACACTATATGATTCTTAACGTAATAAATCAACCTAATAAACAAGAAAGAAAAGAAATAAATAATTAAGATATGAACTACATTCACATGGACCACGTATGGGTTTGGAATTAAGTTTGCATGGTATTATAGGTTTTCGAGTTGGATAACGAATAACTAAAAATACATTTAAGGCCAGAGAAACAATTGTAGTTATATTATATCCCAAACGCAATTATAATCTTATTGTACGCAAATTTTTTATTCATTTTGTTATTATATCTATTTTCATAGATCTTGGGTCATTGTGTTGTAGAAACTTGAATTGATCATTGGAGGATCATCTCTAGAGATGTTTTATTCATCATTCGTAGAATGTAAAAGTCATGCAATTTATCTCATCCACTCTTTGTATCTATTTAGTTTTAGCAGGGCATTGTATTTTACAGTTTATTGCGTGTGAGATTTTTTACATGTGGTACATGTATTCAAATTTTTGATTTTGTTTAAGATACATTTTATATACCAGAGTTTGTTTGATTTTGTATTGGCACTTATATGGTATCATGGTTGGTTTTTTTGCATTCAGTTTTTCATTACCTCTTTATATTACATATCGGTTTTAGTTTTTTTCGTTTATGCTGAGAATATTACTAAAAAAAAATTATTCCCATGAGTTTTGCATTAGACCTAATCAATCTATTTATGAATTTTATGAGGGTTCGCGGTTGGTATTAGAGCATTCAAGGTTCTAACATTCTAGGGTCTTCAGTGCATCAGTAGTTATTCTTCATTTCATTCTTTGACTAGTTTGGAGCTATACCGTTTAGGAAATGTATTCTCCATAACGATTACTACTTAGGGGGTTTCACACCATTATTCTAGACGAACGACTCGAATAAATTGTTAGACTTAAGATGTGAGTTCATAAATTTTTATTGGTACTTTTGTTAGTTAAAGATATGTATCCTAGGTAGGAGGCTATCATACCATATAGGACTCTTAATGCAAGAGATTGATGTAATAATGAGATTTTAATGAATTAAGGATTTAAAAATGAACTTTATTCACTTGGGCCACATATGGGTTTTATATTAGAATCACATGTTATTTTAGGTTATTGGGTTGGGTAACTTATAACATAAAACCCACTTCAGACGAGAGGAAGATGTGTAGTCATATTGTAGCCCAAATTTAGTTATAATCTTTATTATGCATACACTTGATTTTTACATTGTTGTTATATCTGTTATTCACAGGTCTTAGGTCATTGTTGTTGTCATAGACTTTAGTTGATCATTGAAGGATCATCACTAGCGAGGGTCTATCATCCTTCATAGGTTATAGAAGTTGAGCGATGTTGTTCATCAACTTTCATATCTGATTTATAGTTCAGTGCAAACAATTTTGTTTGCATCATTTTTCCAATCCATCTATTGTGCATGTGATACTTTTATTTAGAGATGGATATTTAATTATGATACATTTTATATTCCAGCGCTAGTTTTATTTTGTATCGGGAGTTATTTGGTATCAGAATTGGTTTTGTCCATTTAGTATTTCATTACCTATTTATATTAGTTGTTCAGTTTTAGTTCTTTTGTTTATGCTGGTAATGGTACCAAATGTTTTTTGTTCCCATGACTTTTTTATTAGAAATGATGAATCTATATAGGAATTTTATTGGGTGTCACAATTGGTATCAGAGCATTCAAGATTATAGTGTCCTAGGGTCTTGAGTGCGTTCATCTCTTTTCCAGATTGCGTTCTTTGACTATATTACAGCTTTATTGTTTAGGATTTCTATTCTTTTTAATGATGATATCATAGAATGTTCGTGCCACTATTCCCGAAACATGACTTGGAAATACCAAGTGTATCGGGAAGGTTCATTATTTGGATTTCATTTTTAAGATGTCTCATCCATGAGGTTAACATCGGTAGGGAGTTAGGTTCTTTTGGGTGTGAGACCTTTAATAGTTGTTTAGCATATGGATGGAAGGGAAATGCTTCCTATCACCATTCGTAACAACATAGGAGGAAGTTTCTAAAGACCTATTTTGGGCAATCAACTGTTAACCATTATGAGGAGGAGTTCAACTATCATTCTCTTTCTATACCGGGAGAGTATGGTAAGGAAATGAAGAAGGATTTTTGCATTTTAGCTTCATTACGAGAATATAGTTTTTCCTTGACAGTAACCTTATGTGAAAGTTTTGGAAGGTGTTATTGGGTAACTCGTTCTTCACCACTTGCAATCAGGTGGTGGAAGTTACATTCCTACTATAACATGATAGTTATGGCTATTTAAAGGATCTAGTTCCAAAAATTGTGATGACTAAGGTCAAAGTCATCTTAATTAACTAGAGATAGTGTATCATCGACCATAGTAGGGAAGACAACACCAGCAGAAGAAAACGTATACGGGAGTAGACCCCTAAAGGGTTCCAATGGTAGAATATGTGATACATCACGGCTAGTAGAGACAAAACATGTTGACAAATAGGGTTATGTCCAACGAGAGTAGGTCCATTGAAACTAGTTTTGGCAACACCGACTATATATATTAATGAGTAAGGTCACCTTTTCGTCAGATCTTTTAGAGGAAGATGTTAAAAGTTTTAGTGGGTGAGACTACTTAGTTAGGAGCTACCTTAGGGCAACCATTTTTGTTGGAATAGTACCGAGGAAAAGTACAGTTATGGTTATGGTTCACATGCATGAGTTTTACTTAGACATCGACAAGTTGTCAATATTTATTGGTAATTTGTACTACGATTATAGAATATGTAGATTTTTATCATTAAGCTTTGTTTATTTATGGATAACCCAATGGGTAAGGGATTTTTACGTCGTGATTCTATAGACGTGACAATTTTTTTCTATGGTTTGATTTTTATCCATTTTGTTAGCCTTTAAATGAGAGGTCATCGTATTATTAATGAACTTTTTTGTATAGGTATTTGTTACGCATATATCGACTACTAGGTATAGGCGTTCATGTTGCCATTTTCTGGTCAGGATTATTATTTTAGTCATGTATGGGCCTTGGGGAAATTCTACCACGTTCGTATATTCTTCATGTATGGGCATATTAGAATGGAATTGTTTTTCTTAGAGATGTCTCTGACATTCCAAGACTTTTTTGTTTTATTAAGAAGAGGTGCCAAGCTATCACCTACGTAAGAGATTAGTTGTAGCCTTAGAGTTGGCCCTATCATTGGGACTGTTGTGAGTAAATTGTTTACTCAAATGTATAAGGTAAAGTGTAATGAGAGCAGACACCATGACTTTTGAGTCAAAAGTATATTTAGTTAAAAAGTTACCATGAAGAAGTTCCAAGAGATGGACAGTTCACTAAGTTTGTATGAGAGGGACCCAAGCTATAAGAAGTAGTATTGGATGAGGGACTTGTTTTTTGATTCACTTTATGTCCCAGAAATGATTAGATGTCTAGTAATTCGATAAGTTCTTGTTATTGGTATGAAAAATCGATTATTGGCATAGTTTGAGTCTAAAAGGTGACCTTGCCAATAAGGAAGGTAGATCAATAGAGACACGCAAAGACTTGTAGGGTTTAAAATCCCAATGCAGAAGTGTATAATAGACCTATTGATTTTGATGGGTTTTAGAGGTTCCAAAGTGGGCATAGGGCCATTACGGGTCATGGAGTAAATAAACCAAAGTTATTATGGCTAGGAGTTAGCTCGTCTTTTCATTTTAGGATGTGTTTGGGACACTTCAAATGAGGTAATTTTCCCAATGGAGCACATGAATTTTGTCTTAGTAGGAAAAAACTTATGGATTTAAGCAGGATCATGGTTGTGGATTCCAAAAAGGGGGATCCGTTATGGTTATCATGTCATTGTGGGAGATTATGAAGTTTGTGTTTCGAAAGGGAGTTCGCACCCAAGTGCAAATTTTCTTTTTATTAATATTGGATTAGGGGAGGTCGATGTTGTTTGATCTTACCCAATCGCCATTAATGTCTGCGCGTTGAATAACAAGTGGACATCTCAAAAGTTAGATTAGTTTGGTTTACCTTAGTGGGTACTGAGTCAAAGTAGGATTATATTCCTTCATAATAGTATGAAGACATAATGGGCTAAATAATCCTAGACTTTCGAGTGTATAAATAATTCCAATTTCGAGGAAAAAATTCCTTGTTGGGGGGGGGGGGGGGGTACGAATGTAATACCCCATATTTTTTTGCATTAATTATTGTGAAAAATATTATGTGTGCTTATTAGGATATGTTATGTCACTATTTATATTTTCATGTGTTGTTTGATTAGTATTTGAATCGGACTTACTACACAGAAAAACAATAATTAAGCAATTGACTTTCAGACTCGTACCTGCTAATTTAATAAAATTTAGAGTTGAATTGATAATCTAATTATGTCTTGTATTGTGTTAGTTTTAGGATGCCTAGAATGTATGTTTTAACTTTAAATGATGGGCTTTAGGCCTATTAGGTTCATATAAGACTTGGGTATTATTTTAAATCATCTGGAGGTATTTTGGGGCCCTTTTAAATGAGGCCCATATTTGGACTGAGCCAAAGTTCGTGGATTAAAGGGTTATTAGAATCATTAAGTTTTTCATAATTCACCTTTTACATTTATATGGGCATCTAAAGGATGGGGACGAAGACACCAAAAGAAGAAGATAAATTTTGGGATTTTTGGGGATTGAATCCTCAATCAAATCATAAGGAAAGTTTATTTATAGCTTGATTATGATTGATTTTCCATTGGAGTATGTCTATTAATTAAAATATAAACACAATCTAAATTATAATCTGATTAAGAAGATTAATTAGTTAAATTGGTAATTAACTTAATTGAGATAATAATCTGGTTAATTGCATAACCTAAAATTAAGTGTTTTCTTCATGAATTCAAGTAAGGTTTATTATATAAATGTTAGAACTTGATTATATATTGTTAATATTGTAAAAGACCCACGTTAATTGTACATATCGATGAGAATCCTAAATAATTTAAAACTGGGGTTTATAGTTAAATCTAAAGTTTACTCCTTTAATCATGTTAGAATTGTATATAATTGTTACAAATAGTCTTGGGTTGATGTTGGGTCAGCTATATATGCAAGAGGTTGAGTTTGAATATGATTTGGGAGCTTGTAGTGGCATTAATGGAGGTTTTGGGGTCAAACCCCATAAGTAGAAGAAGAGCATAGTTGATCGATCGGCCTCCAATAACCGATTGATCAATCTCACATATTTTGTCCTAAGAATGGCTAAAGGGATGTTTGGGTCGGATTTTGTGGCATAGGTATAGGTTAGATTGGCCTTTAGATTTCTTATACTTGTATCATAAAAGGAATCTTACTATGTTGACATTTTGGAATTTGGTTTTCTGTTAATTGGGTATGTTGACCTTCATTGGTTTGTAGGGGTTAATTTATATATGAGGTATTAGTTCACAAATTAGAGAGTAGGATGGGTTGTTATATGTGATTTTGGAAGCATAGAGAATCGGTCTATTTGGTCGGGTTTGCTAGGATCATGGTGAGATTATTACAGGGCATTTATCCTTTGGGGAGAATAAGATTATGTCAAAATCTCTAGAGTGAGGTAGTTTTTATATTCAATGTTCTTATATAAGTTAGGTATGTGTTAATGACTAGATGTGGAGCCTTGGAAAATTGGACTAGGTTTATATTAGATGTGCTATAGTTATCGTGCAAGGTTCATGTATAAGTTAGGATGAGACTATATCCAAACTTAAGGGCCTTGGGCGTTAGGGATAACATTGTAAAGTATTGATTATAGTAGCGTGTACATAAGATTATATAATAATGATAATATGTGTGACCCAGTAGTATTGGGGATCCATATGAATGAGTTTGATTTAACCCGTTAGCCAGATTTATAATTGCTTGTGTGTTTTATGTACAACTCATACCATGTTTCAGTCTAGTGGGTCATGTACTAGAGGGGATATCCTTTATGGGGAACGTACGACAACAGCCGAGTTGGTACCCCGATGATAAAGACGGGCTTTGCCATGGTCATTTACACCGGACACTACATCCTGACGTACTAGTGTTATCATGTGGTGATAAAACTGCGTGATCCTCTCATATATCTTAGTTATGTGGCCATGTGATTAGTGTGAAGGTATAGTTGTTATCCCTTATTTATTTTTTTAGGTTATAGGTGTGGGACTACCTATAGCTCTTGATAATGTGCATGAGTGATCCCCAAAGGAAATAGTAGTAGGCTTTCGTTATGTGAGAGCACAAGATTATGCCATTTACGTGTACATGATGAGGTTTATAGCTACATGTGGATGTTAGACATAGAGATTTTATTCCTCTTTCTATATGTGATAATGTTTTGTGCTATTAGGGATAGTTATACTGGTTTATTTATTATACTAAAAATGTATGTGACTTATGATAGGGATGTATACCTATATATTAATCACTCGGTATTTATGTACCTTATATACAAGCGACGTATATATTATCTTAGTGGCACGAGATAGCCCAAGACTGTTAGACTTGAGATATGGGTCCATAGACTACTAGTGGTACTTATATTAGTTAGAGAGCTATGTCCTAGGTTGGATACTACCATACTAACTAGGAATCTTAATGCAAGATATTGATCTTATAGAGAGATAGTAAAGAACAAAAGATTAAGAGATGAACTTTATTCACATGGGTCACATATGGTTTTGGGATTGGAATCACAGGTTATTTTAGGTTGTTAGGTATGGTAAATAATAATTTAAAATCCACTTAATATGATAGGAAGATGCGTATTTATATTTTTGTCCCAAATTCAGTTATGATCTTATTATACATAAACTTATTATTTACATTGTTGTTATATATGTTTTTCACCGGTCTTAGGCCAATATTGATACCATATAATTGAGTTTATCATTTAAGGAGCATCTCTAGTGTTATTCTATGCATCATTCGTATGCAATAGAAGTTGAGGAATGTAGCTCATCTACTTTTATATCCGATTTATGGTTCAGTGCAACAATTTTATTTGTATAGTTTTTTTTAGTTAGTTTTTGTACATGTGGTAATTATAATTAGAGATGGATATTTAATTATGATCAGATTTATATTCCTGTAGACAACCCATTCTAATACCACCCATACACCTCCATAGGTCGAAACACCATCACTTTAACACTCGGACCCCTATTCCTCCTTCAAACCCTAAATCGTAAATCATTGGATATATTTGTAGGTCTATTTGATATTGGTCAACTCTCTAACCAGAGGGTATCTTAATAAACTTCCATATGGCTCTTAATCCCCTTTCTAATGGTCCATACCATGTGTGAATTAGACTTACGATTCGTATTTAGCACACCTTTTACCCGAAAGTCCACTAGATGCTTCTCGAGCACTATTTGACTTTAGTCAACTCTTGGGCTTTAGATTTTCTAAACACACTTTCATAGGTCTTTGAATCCCATTTCCAACGATCCATGTTGTGCATGAATCTGCTTATGGTTTTCATTTAACACCGTTTTACCGAAAATGTCGCCAGATGCTTTCTGATCTCTGTTTGACTTTGGGCAACTATCTACACTAAGATTATCTCAGTAAATTTCCATAGGACTCTAAATTCCCATTTTGATGGTCCATACCATGTGTGAATCGAGCCTACAGTTCATATTCAGTTGTCTTTTTACTCTAAAACCCTAAACTAGAGGTCATCAGATGCTTCCGAGCTCCACTTTACTTTGATTAACTCTCAAACTTGAGAGTACCTCAATGTGCTATTGAATATCTCTTAATTCTCTTTTCGACGACCCTTTCCATGAACTAAATGGACTTACAATTTGTATTTTACGACCTTTTTTCTGAAAAATCCACTTTTGGACTGCCAATAGGCATCCTCTCATTAATGCCTACATGGATAGGGTAAATTACTTAGCTACCAATCTTGAACCTATACCAATAGTCAGACTAAGGCCTATGTCGACCATTAGACCACCCCCCCCCCCCCCCAGCTATTAAAATTTACCCACATTAACCTCATTACTAGGGACCTTCAAAACCCCTTTTTTGTAATCCTTGGTCCTCTCCTCGAAATTAGTGCACATCTTTCCAAATACTCTTCCAAACATTCTCTTCAACATTCCATTTCTTCACTCTCACCTCACCTTTTCATCACGACTACATCACCCATCAAACTCACCTACATCTCTCTAAATCATATTTCACGTTGCTTATTATGTCTACATCCTCTCTATTACAACACATTATTTAGTATATCACTTCTTATATTTTACTAGTGTTAGCATAATGGTGCATTTATCTTGTATTTTATTAGTCCTATTCACCTTTTTATCTACATATATTCACAAAATATATTTTTAAAAAACCTAAAAAAAACCAACCGCGACATCGAGGACGATCCAACCTCTACAAATCTGAGGCAAGTGTTTAATCTTGCTAAATAGCTATTTGTGTATTTTATTTCATAATTTGTGGGTTAAAGGAATGGTTTTTAGGTATAAACATCAAAACCTAAATTTTGGTTCAAATCTTGAAATTGAAGATTTTAATTGGGTTTAATGGGATATAAATTGATGAGGCTAAATATAGGATGTGTTTTGATGTTGGAAATTATGTTGAGGTTGAAGATTAAGGGTTAGAAGAAGTATAAATTGAATTTTGGAGAATCTAGGCTTTGGAAAAATCATCCATTTTCGTGGCTTTCTGAACTGGTCGAATCGATTCGCCCATAGCGAATCGATTCGCCAGGTTGCAGAAGACTCAGGTTTTTAGGCTCTCAGGTCCCTTGGACCGAACCAAAAAGATGGTTAAGCTATAAATCCCAAATTATTTTTTTCTTCCATTTCTTTTCATTTTCACTACTAATGCACGTTTTTTCCCAAATCAAAATAGAAAAATTTATTTTTGATTTTATGAGTTAAACCTCACCTTTGTGTTGTTTTGACCTACGTGAACTTCAATGCCAGTTTCAGCTACATAAGTGTCTTGAGTTTTACTTGAGATTCAATTCCTCTTTTTATTTATTTTTCACATTTTTATTTGTTATCCTTCCATTATTATTTTCATATACAGATTTTTTTACTACTTTTAGTAGTCCCGTCAGACATGCATGTTCATCCATTCATAATATTCGGCATACTACTCATATATATTGGATTTATTTTCCTTTATCAGTCCCGTCAGACATGCATATTCACTCCTTTATAGTGAATCATGATTCGACATACCACTTATATTTTTACTACGTATATATTTATTTTCTTTAGTCATACTCCTTCAAACTATTCGTTCCCATTTATCTCATGATGTACACACGATGAGTTCACTCCTCATGCATTTTTTGTGTATACATACATATTTTCACACCACGTGCATTATACGCATTTTAGTAGAAAATGAGAATATGTTTATAGCCTATGAGATACCGAAATGCTGGAATAGGTGCCTAACACGTTTCTATTTCGTAACTTAGTACTCAACCCAGTGATCTACTGGTTTCCTATGCATAAGTTAGTCTTTTAGTTTTGTTTCTTTGGGGACGTCTATATCTTTTCCCTATTTTGAGTAAAATAGTCTCGCGACTCCATTTTCTCTATTTTCACCCCTTTTGACGATAGTCATTTTTTGTTCATTGGTGCCCCCGAACATCGCACGAGTGGCAAAAAGGGAATTCTCTTCCTTGACCCCATGTGCACGCGAGTCCTTCGGGGAGCACCAAAAGATTTGGGATGGACACATTGGCAACTCTGTTGGGGACTTTATTTCTAGAGGACTAGATATTATCTTACATGGACTTTTTTTTCCCTTTTCTCATTTTCTGTATTTTTCTACATGTGTGTATATATCTCTACACTTGTATATTCCTCCTTTTACTTTCATTCTCACATGTTGTATATATGTCGTGCTCTTTTCACACTACCTATGTATATTCTTTTCTCCGCCATGCTCATTTTCTCCTCACATGTACATACCATCTTTTCAATTACATGCTTCATGATTTCTTCACTTATATATATGTGACACTTCACATTTCGTTGCACATATCATTCACATGTCACTTTACTTATTCACATGATTTTCCTACTCCATGTCCTTTGTCGATACCCATGTTGATTCCCACTTTATCTATATATATATATATATATATATAGATAGATAGATGGATAGATAGATAGATAGATAGATATATTTCGCATGCTTCTCGTCACTTGTATGTATACCCAATTTTACTTGCACACATTTCAACATTTCTCTCACTTGCACCCATTCCTGCATTACTTACACCTTGTACATATCACCATGCTTTCTCCATTTGTACATACTCCATACTTCATGTTACTTGTCAATATCTACTCATTTTTTTCTCCTTGTATGTTTAGTTTTTTTTCACATTCATCTTATGTATATTCATATGCTTTATTTTATGCTTAGTATTTATACATGTTCCTCTTAGGCATACATAAAAAACTCTGCATAAAAATACTAATTAAGACTCACGCATCTCTCACGCTACGTCACGTAAGAACTACATTTTGACACGAATTTTGTCCCATACTAGGGTGATGGGTTTCAGGTTTTTCATGGCGCAGTTAACCTAAGAGATATAGTTTACCCCTTCCATGAGATAAGTACCTTCAATGTATATCGAACGGTTCCCCCACCAGCATCGTACCTATAACCATCCAGGTCGAATTCCTCTGGTGGAGGATTGGGTCTCGAAGTCAGGACGAGGGGAGAAAAAAGGAATGGAGAAGGTTCCCTCCCTATCACTCTTCCCTTTTTCGACTTTGCATGTGTGGGGATTCGAGGATATAGAGGTCCTATTTCCACCACATGTGTTGGTGTCTTCGTGGTCCAGTCTCAGATATAAAATTGATCACCATCAAATGGGGGTAACACAAAAAGATAGAGTCCCCAACCTACTTTTCTCAAAATAGGCAAAATAATGTTGTCGCCTCGAGAGAAAGACATCAAGGTCAAGCGGATGCATGCGAATTAGAAGGGTTTGGGGACGAAGTTACGAAATAGAAAGATGTTAGGCACCCATTCCACCATTTCAGTCTCTCATGGGATATGTTAATCTTCTCCTCTTTTTTTTTATAATATGTGTGTACATGTGTATAATATAATTAATAGGAGCATGGAACATTCGACTTGCACTATGGAATGGACGGAGAAAATTCATATGTAGGAGTGTACCCAAAAATAATCATAAACATAAGATCTAACTGTTTGTTGAATCACGAATCACTATGAAAGAGCGTATGTACACGTCGGATGAGATATAAATATGTAGGAGTACAAGACTCAGAAAATAGATATAATATAATATAAAAGATATGAAATGAAAAGGGAGGACACAAATCTCGATATTGACCCAAGACTCCTACATAGCCGAAAGGGCATCAAAGTCCGCGTAGTTCGAAAATAGAATAGGATTGGGGTTCAATCCATAAATCTAAAAGTAAGACTCCTCTTACGTGTTTTCGAGAAAAATGCGTTTGTGGGAAAGTGTGAGAAAATGGAAGTCTTACTTTTGGAATTTATGAATAAACCCTCTTGTTGTCTTTTTTGGATTTTTATGAAAATAAGTATGCAACACTACTAATAAAATGTGAAGCTTATTTTATGTGATATGATAGAACAAAACTAGGAAATATCACAAAATGAGAATAAAATGAATAATAACAATTAAATGAATAAGACTAGAAAAGAATGAGGGATGGACCTCCTTGATAGATCTTTGTGGTTGAATTTAAAATGTAAATATGTTGATTTTTAAAGTGGTATGAGGGTACTATAGTAGGATGAGGTGAGTAGATAAGTGAGGTAAGGAAGTGAGGTGAGGGAATGTTTGAAAATGGAATTTTTTGAAAAAAGAAGGCTCTAATTTTGAGGAGAATGTTTGCTGACTACTGAAAGGGACCTCTTCCAGGGGTGAGGTCATGTCCCTTTTATAATGAAATTGAGGTTATGGGTGGTGCTGATCGGCATGGCCCCTGGCGTGCCTATCGGCATGGCCTACCTTGTTCGGCAAGGTGTCTAGGGTGCTTATACGCAGTCCAGAATGGATTTTTTTTGAAAAATGAGCGTAAAATGCAAACGTAAATACAAATTGCGCATGATCGGGACCATTAGAAAAGGAATCCATAGCCCTTCAATGATCCATTGAGGCACTCCCGGGTCCTAGAGTTGGCCACAGTGAAATGAGGATCGAAATAAAATGAACCATTCGTCCGAATAGTTAGGTCGATTCGCACACAACATGGACTATTGGAAAGGGAATTTAGTGCCTGGAGAGTTGAGTAGGTCGAACGGTGCTAAAAAATGTCGAGTGGCCCTTTGGAGTAAAGCGGCTCATTCGTCCGAACTGTAAGGTTGATTATTACACGGGTGGGTCATTGTAAAGGGGATTCAGAGACCTTTAACCCTTCATTGAGCTTCACTCAAGTTGGAGAGTTGATCGAAGTCAAAATGGGATCGACAGTGCCCAATGGTCTCTAGATCAGTACTTAGATTGAAACAGATCGTTCGTGCAGACTGGGAGGATGATTTTCACACATAACAGACCATTGGAAAGGGGATTCAGAGCCCTTAAAGGATTAATTAAGATTTTCTCAAATTAGAGAGTTGATCGAAGTCATACGAGGTCCGGGAGAACTTGATGGCCTCTATATTAGTACTTGGATTATAACCCACGGTTTATGGTGAATGGATGAGTGTTAGAGACCTAAGGAGGTTCTTGGGGGAGTCCTATGATGGGGTGTCTATAGAGCCCCTTAATGTGTGACCTTGGAACATGTGAAGGCCGTTGAAAGATAGACGTTGCATCAATTTTGGAGAGGATGATTTATGTCGATTCTGCCATCCTAGGGAGAGAAGGTGACCAATTCGGAGAGTCGAGGTCAATTTTACAAACTTAAGGAGTTAGATGACCAATTCAACGGGTCGAGGTCAATTGTGCAAACCTACAGATGTATCAGTCAATTCGGAGGATCTAAGGAGGGTTAAGGTCGATTCTACAGACCTAAAGTTATAGCGACCAATTCAGCAAGTCGAGCTCAATCTAGAGGGCCTTAAGTTATGACGATCGATTCTAAGGGCCGAGGTCAAATATGTGGACCTAAATATGTAGCAACCAATTCTGTAGGTCAATGTCAATTCAATGAACCTAAAGTGTGGGATGACCAATTTAGCGGGTCAAAGTCGATTCAGAGGACCTAATGATTGAGTGATCGATGCAGGGGGTTAAGGTCGATTATAAGGAACTAAAGAATGAGATGACCGATTCAGAGAGTTGAGGTCAATTCTGTAGAACTTAAGTTTGTGATGATCTATTTTGTGGGTTGAGGTCTATTCTGCAGACCTAAAGATGAGGAGGACCAATGCTGCGGGTCGAGGTCAATTCTACGGACCTAAAAATAGGGATGATAAATTCTGCTAGTCGAGGTCAATTCTGAGGACCTAGATATGTAGAGAATAATTATCAGGGTTGAGGTCAATTGAGTGGACCTAAAGATGTAGCGGTCAATTATGAGGACCTTATGTTGTAGACACCAATTCTGCAGGTCGAGGTCAATTATGCGAACCTTAAGTTGTGATGACAATTTCTGTGGACCTTAAGTTGTGATGAAATTTTTTCCGGGTCAAAGTCAATTCTACAGACCTAAAGATATTTTTTATGAGGAGTAGCTCTATTGGGTAAATGTGTTGACTTAAGATTTCGGGGAAGGCATAGAGTTCTTTGGTGCAGGCGCACTTCGGATTCTTAGTTCTACTGGGGGAAGGCGGAGGGGATTTTTGGTGTAGCCACACCATTGGTTATGTTGGGGATATGTTGATGGTAAAATTTAGCACTATTGGTCTTTTTGGGGATTTTTGAATGTTTTTAGGTGATCCGAAAAGGATTTTCTTAGAGAAAGAATGTTCTGGACTTTCGGGGATTTTTATGAATATTTCGGGCATTTTTTTTTTATTTTTTTCATCATTTTGGGGCAAAATTTGAAGGGGACTACCAAATGACAGGTCTGGGGAGGTGCCTATGAGAGTAGATCACAGACTCCTGGGATTCTCGGTGAAAGGGAAAGTTCAGTGTTGATTTCCATATTTTGTGTGGCTTCAGAATTTTGCTTTCGGGTAGATTGCTGACTCTTTGCTAGGGATATAGGTGACCTTTTACCCTTGGAGTCTTCCTTCGAGGATTGTGTAGGCTATGGGTGTGCATGCATAGATGAGGTGGTTGTTGGCGTACGAGCTTGAATACATTTTGTACGTTGGAGAGAGTGTGATGCAGCAGATAAGTTGACATCCATTTCTGATCGTTTCCTTTTGGGATTTTCTCACATATTTGTCACTGTGATTGGAGGATCATGGCTTTTACAATGTGTATGCTCTATTTAAAAGCTTTGTGCCTGAGAAAAGAAATAAAAAGGCAAAAGGAGATGCATCTTTTGTTTAATTATCTTGATTTACTGGCTTACTCTATATGCATTTTAATTTTGAGATGAGGTTTTGTTTTGAGAAAAAGTAGGAAAAAATGTATTATTTTTGGAAATTTTTAATATGCTTTTAGAATATTTGAATATATGGAGTCACTAGAGGCTTGATTTTAAAAATCCTCCTTTTGAAGAGATTTATTTTGAAACGGGGAGAAAAATAAGGGTTTCTCAAAATAGGTGTGATCGACATATCCCTGGCCCACTTATCAGCTTTTTAAGTACACTATTTTTTGATCTTTTGTGGTACTCATCTTACATTATTAGTTTTTAAATTTTTCCAGGCTCGTTGCTTGTTTGGTTAGTCTAATGGACGTGGAGATAGAAAGATTAATGTCAAGTGGAGATAATTATCATTCTTAGACTGTGATGAATCTAGTGTGTCGGAGAGGCTGTGCTAATTAGGTCTTTGTTAGTGATGTGGTCCTTGGATTGATTGCCAAGCTTTTATTGGCGATGGGCGATGTAACGACTGATCCCCAGGTAGCTACGATAGTCATGTGTAAGTCATACCACTATAGTTTGCAAGCAGTGGTGCTAGCGGAGACTTTAAATGACCTGAATGCCTGGAAGGATGGTCGGTCTGACTTTTTATGGGGGAGACCTATCATGTTGTTTATGTGGCCTTTTGAGATATTTCACATGGAGACCACTCCTGAGTACCCTCTATTGGGTGTTCCCAAATTATTTACTAGGCACTTATTTAGTTTTGGCCCTTCAAAGAAGAATTGTGTTAACTGGCTTGTGGGTCACGGGGCTTGGTGCCTTCGTTGGTCCGTGCCATGGTGGGGGATTTGAAGCCCATTTTATAGTTTATGGAATATCGGTTTGTGCATTTAGTTGGTCTTTACCAGACTTACTTCTATTTTCATTGGAATCTTCTACGCCAAGTAGGATGGGAGCATATTGTGCCTCATCGTATAACCAATTCCTTTCTAATGGAGGACTTAACTGAGTCCTTAAGTATGCTACCAAGGATTCTATGGTAGCATTGTCGGTCGTCTACCCATCCATCACAATCCATTGGAGGGGCTTGGTCTGTTTCTGGGGATTATTGGAAGTGTATGGAAGCGAGTATTTGGGAAGATTTTGGAGGAAGAGACTGAGTAAAGATGGCTTGTCACCTTTGATGTCGTGGAGGAAGGTATTATGGTTTCATCGAATCTCTTCCAGGAAGACCGTTGCATGGAGCATATTCGTAATACTAATCAGGAGAGGGAGACTTAGGGACCTCTAGGAGTGAGCAATGATGATGAGGCGGGCCCATTTGGTAGCTGAGGGTAGGTTTTGAGAAGCTTATTATGTCTCTATTTTGTGGGGAATTTGTGTAGGTGTTTGTGTTTTGGTATATTTTTAGAATTTCTTGTAAAGGGAGTTATTGATAGGAAATTGTAGGTTGTAATTTAGTTTGTTAGGGGAGTGGTTTATTTGAATCCATTCCTTAATGTTTCGTGTAACAACCATATTCCATGATCTGAAATAAAAGTAATTTTGACATATTTTGTTGTGTCTGTAATTTTGTATTTAAAATTGCTATACCAATCATAAAGGCATGCGTAATCTTTTTTTTATGTAAATGCTGAGATGAACCGTCGTTCTCGGGGGAAGAAAAGAATAGCATTTTATGAAAAAGAAAGAATCGCGCCCATACGTGTCGTATAGGCTGGCTATATACCTCTGTGGACTTTGAAAATTTGTGAGCTTCAATGTGTTTTGAGAGGATCAGGTCCCATGTAGTTCTGGGTAGGGGAAACGAATGAGTTTTTTTATTTTTTATTTTTTATATTTTAGAATAGAAGGGGGCGAGAAGACTCGTAGCGCATTTAGAGTTCGAATTAAGGGTAGAACTTCTTACAATAGTCCAGATTGATAGGACGCCCCATTTGTTCTCCATCGAGATCTATGAGCATAGCGGAACTGCCTGACGAGATTTTCTTCACAATGTAGGGGCTTCTCTAATTAGGTTTTAATTTTGCTCTATGGTCCTAGATAGGTTCTTTCATTTGTTTGAGGGCAAGGTCTCCTTCTTAGACACTGCGGTCCTTGACTTTCCTGTTGAATGATCGTACGATCCGGCGATGGTACCCATATATGTGGTATAAATCCTTGAGTCTCTTTTCATCTAAGAGTGAGATTTCATCATAGCATCTCTGATGCCAGTCTTCCTCACTGAATTTTGGTTCGAGCATAACACACATAAAAGGAATTTCTAGCTCGATAGGGAGAACCGCCTCCATGCCGTATAACAGAGAATAGGGGTAGCCATAGTATGTGTCCTAATAAAGGTGTGGTATCCCCAGAGGGTGTATGGGATTCGTTTGTCCCAATCGCTACAGCTTTTAGTCATCTTGATGTTGATGGTTTTGAGGATCTTGTTGGCAGCTTCGTCACTAGCATTCGTTTGGGTCAGTAAGAATAGGAATTGTGTCTTTAGATTCCATACTTATCGACAAACTCTATGACCTTAACTTCGAAGTGGAGTCCATTGTCTAATACTAACTCATGGAGAACCTCGTAGAGGCATATGATATTTTTTTTTGATAAAATTGGCCACTTTCTTTGCATTGAGTATCATGAATGACTGGGCTTCAACCCATTTTGTAAAGTAGTCAATGGCCACCAGGATGAACTCGTGCCGGTTTGAAGCTTTGGGAGTGACCTTACATATGATGTCTATTCCCCAGTTAGAGAAGGACTAGGGAGTGGTCATATTTTACAATTCATGGGGAGGCAAGTGTTGGAGGTTGGCAAAACTATTGGCATTTGAGGCATCTCTGACCATATGCAATGTAGTCTTGGATCATGGTGGTCCAATAGTACCATTGACGGATGATTTTTTTGGCAAGCATGTGACCGTCCATATGGGGTTCTCATTCCTTGCTATGGATTTTTTGCATTATTCTTTCAATATTAGCCCCCATTATGCAACGCAAATGTATTCCATTGAAGTTTCTTTTGAAAAGCACTTTATCATAAATGATGTACTAGGCGAACGACTTGTAAAGGGTCATACAGTCCTTATTTACATCTCGGGGATACCTACCATATTTGAGAAGGCATTAAATGTCATGGTAACATAATCCCGCCATATCAGAGTCTTCTTCAGTGATGAGCTCAATGTGGTAATAGTGAGTGGGTTATCTTATTTTTTAACCAAGAAAGGGTCCATTGTTATTTCCTCAGGCATGTCGACCATAGATTCCATGGTTGGTAGGGAATTAGCTAGGATATTCTTCGAGAGAGGAAGGTAATACAAGGTGACATCTCTGACCTAGGAGGCAATCTCTTCTTGGTAGGCGTGGAAGGGTAAGAGCTTATCGTCCTGGACTTTCCATTTCTTGAGGATTTGTCTAATGATGAGGGAAGAGTACCCATAGACATCTATGTGCTTTCCTATCAAGGGAGACCTTGAACCTTTCGGTGAACGAGTCACATTCAGTCATGTTACTAGTGTAAGGGAAGTCTAACTTGATGGGAATAGTTATGTGAGAGTCATCAAGAAAGATCGAGAGTATCCCAATACCATAACCTTTCTTATTGGAAGGTCCATTGAAGAACATATGCCACCTAAGATCCTACTCAGAGGTGCAGAGAATGTCTTCATCTGGGAATTCAGAGACCCAAACCTTGGTTCCTTCCATAGGATAATCGGTAATATAGTCGAAGATAGACCTCCCCTTCGTTCATATCTATGTGATGTACACAATGTCAAACTCGGCTAGCAACATTAACCAATGGGGCATTCGGCTTGACATTGTGAGTTTCTTAAAAAGGTATTTTATGGGATCCATACATGATACTAGTCTGATGGGAAATGTGAGCATGTAATGCTTTAATTTCTATGTGATCCAATCCAGGTGACACACACTTTCACCAATAAATGTAGTTAACTTCGTATCTAGATGTGACACCCCGACTAATTAAATACTGGGTAGCTACTCCTTTATTAAATTAATTCAAAATGCCAAGTTGGTCCAGTTAATAGCATCACTGTCGAAAACATTTTAATGATTACTAACCACCTAGTATTTAAAAAGTAAGTTGCCAAATTTTAATTTAAGTCTGATTAACATATAACAAGTGTAATGAAGAATAACTAATACCATTCACCATACTGAAATAAATAGAATAACCATCACATAAGGTAAATAAAGTCTAGAGGGAAAACTCCTCACTACAAATCCCACAACTTAAATAAGCAATGAAAATACTGAATACTAAATCAATACATGACAAAGTCTGAAAACTGTAGTGGAAAAATGTCTCTAATAGAAATGGGCAACATGCCCTACAACTGATAGATAATGACTCTGGAATCCAAATGATAGAAGCGTCTACAAGCAAATCCCTGTAGCTTCCACAAACAGCTACAGCTCGTCACCGGAATGAGTATCATATGCATGGTGTCCTTGTGGCTGGGCACCTAAAATGGTTTTACAAGAAAAATAGATTTGAAAGCAAACGTGTCAGAGCCCGAATGTGGAGATATTTTAAAAACCTGCAAGTGCTTTAAAAAAAAATTAAAACATTAAATGCAAAGTACATGTTAGGATGTGCACTCACATGATATTCTCACCTCTCGTCTAACTGTGCACTCCTAACGTAAGTACCCATCTACAACGACCCAAACCACTAGCTAAGTGACATCATATCTAGCTAGACTGTCATAGGTCCTACCCTTATTACTCAGTTCCATTAACATTAAAACGATCGTAATTAAATAGGGGCTTAACGTAAACTCAGATGCTCAATATGCAATATGTTTCACTATCAGCTAACCCGTTATGTTTTTCTCGAAACAATACCGTAATTATATTCACAACATTTACATGAAGGTTTCCATTAATTAAGTGTATATTATTCACATCATAAATATACAATACAAGCACCCCGAGAACTAAGCTGCGGTGCACACATACTCTGCTATCCATCCCGGTACATCACGTACATAAGGATCACATATTCCGAATCTCTCAGGAATAGTTCACAGATAACAACATCACAAATAATGGAGGCGAACACAGTCACATCACATGGGTCACGCACATACCTACGCTCCCACGATCAGCGGACTTATTAATATCCCAATAAGTCTTTCTATGACCTATGTTCATCAAGGTAACCAGTCTAAATCCGGGCAACACAAGGATTAGAGGGCCCTAAGCGAACGCAAACCTCCCTTGATAGCAAGTATGGTAGGTATGTCATACACACAATTTATATACCAATACTAAGTAAACACACGTCTTAGTAATCCCGTAGTTTAATTGTAGTACTATTCTCATTCTAGTACCAATGTATAATTTACACACTTTATACGATTCCGGTTTATAATCATACGCGCCATAATTTATTCTCACATCGTAGTAGACACTCACGTCTCAACCCAAACCGTCCATTTAATTTAACTCACTTGTATATAATTTCCTTCTCATAAATACCCAAATGTCCCAAATCTATCATTACATCATCATCGAAAATGTTATCTATCTCCTCGAACGAGATTACGGGACTCCAAAAATCAAAACAGTCTAAAAAGGACCAGACTTCCAACACGTTAGAAGTCTCGTTCGAACGAGACTATTCGAACAAGATTCCACTGTCAGCTCGTTAGAAGTCTCGTTCGAACGAGACTGTTCGAACGAGATCCAGTTCGTTCGAACGAACTGTACCTTCTAACGATATCTCGTTCAAACGAGATTATCGAACGAAACTGCCCCTCGTTAGAAGCGACTGGTCAACTAGTTAGAAGCTCGTTCGAACGAGCTCATTCGAACAACCAGGGTTGGTTTCTAACGAGCTACCAGCTGCGAGCCCAGAAATTCCAAAATCGTTTTTCACCTAATTTCTACTTCTCAAATCTCCTCTAAAGTTCGTCCCAACTATGTTTTAAGGTCTCTAATCAATCCTAAACATATATAGTCACATCCTAACATGTTTTAAGGAATTAATTCGCCCTAAACATCACTAAATCACAAATCTCTACACTTTTCCCCAATTTCTCAAGAACATGAACCCTAAAATTAGTAATCATCAGTTTATCCATTTTAGATCCATTTTTATTACATCCAACATACATTAATACCAGAATAATCATCTCTATGTGATTCTACATGCAATTTTGTTCTCAATATTCAAGTTCTAAGTCCAATCAACATGGGTTTTCATTTATCTTCCAAGAACAATTATCAATTTTCAAATTCTCTAACATGGAAGGAACATTCTCTGAATTTAAAAGTAATTAAACCACTTGCCTCTATTGTCTCTGAATTTGGTGTTGATTTCTGTAAAGATTTCTGCAGAATTCCTTCTCTTCCTCTCCCTCTCCAAGCTATCTTCTCCAAAGGTGGCTATGGTGGTTAGGGTTTTCTTTGGGAAAGTTGGAAACCTAAATGATAACCTCCGTAGCTTAATGGGTTAATAGGGGTTGGTTAGTGGTTTTAGTGGGTCTATTCCCAACCAGATTTACTTGTCTAATTTTCGTCATTTTTAATTCCTAAAAATACGAAATTACCAAAATACCCTTTATATTGCCGGTATGGCCTAAAAATACCCCGGGACCCAAACTACACCCCCGGCTAGTGTTTTCTGACTATCTCGACCCTTCCGGACGCGTTGGCGCACTCAAAACGACCATACGGTTTATAGAATTTAAATTCACTTTTATAACAAAATAATTATATGCTGACGCAACTATCACACGCGTCCCAATAAAATGACCAAATTGTCGTATATCAATCTCACGACAATTTCATAATTCAATATTCATATAACATCATATATACTCAATATAGTCCAATACCAACTCACAACTCTCTAGTATTTTACCCGGATTAATTTTCAATTAATTCACATTTAATTAATTAATCCCAAAAATAAAAATAGCCAAAAGTACGGGGTATTACGCCAGATAGCTTTCGACTTGCTTAGTAGATAGCTCTTTCCTTGCAGGATTCTTCAATGTATTGGGTTAGTAAAGCCTATTTTTTGGTATCAATAACAATCAGTATAGGTGGAGGGGGAGACCTGGCTGCAGAGGCATGAGCACCGAAGCTCGGTGAGGTATCACTTAATTTTGTCAAAGTCTTTTTAGCATGACTCATTCCAAACTTTGGTTAAATCCTTCTGGAGAAGTTTGAAAATGGGTTTACATATAGAGTTAAGTTGGTTGATGAATCAACTAATGTATTACAGCTCGTACTTCTTTCTCCGTTTGGAGTGGTGGCATCTCTAGGATGGCTTTCAATTTGGCAGGGTTCGCCTAAATTCCTTTCTCATTGGCCATGAAGCTAAGGAGTTTCACTTTAATGATATAAAAATGCACTTCTGTGGGTTGAGGAAATTATCGCAATGGCGGGGATATGACCTTCTCTAGTCTTAGACTTGATAATCATGTCATCAATATATATCTAATTCTCTATGAATGAGGTCATCTAAGATAGTGGTGACGGACCTTTGGTAGGTAGCCTCAGTATTTTTTAGCCCAAACGACATGATGGTTTAGCATAAAGTTCCCCATGGGATGATGAAAGTAATTTTCTCCTGATGGTTCTGGTGAATCTTAATCTTATTGTAACCTGCAAATCCATCAATAAATGATTTGATAGCATGGTTGGACATGTTGTCTACGATGATATCAATGTTAAGTAGAGGGTAATCATCTTTGTGGATTCTTTGTTCAGATCTTGATAGTTGATGCACATGCGGACCTTCCCTCTCGATTTCGGCATGGGTACGATATTTGCAAGCCATGTAGAGTGTTTGACTTAGAGAATGAAACCCACATTCACCTACATTAATACCTCTTATATGACTGAAGAACCATTAAGTTTGGATCTTCCTCAATTTCTGCTTGACTAGGTTTGCATTCCGAGAACGTGGGGATCTCGTGTTGAGCTATCTCTGGGTCAATATTTGGCATGTCGTCGTAGGGACATGTGAAGACATCCATAAACTCTTTCAACAACTCTTCAAATTGCTCCCGCTAATAATCGTTGAGGGTGGACCCTATCCTAATCTTGCGCAGATGGTTACTAGAATTGAGATTAATAACAACATTCTCATCATCATTAGTTTGAACGTGATTATATTGTTCATTATTTTTCTTATTGAGATGAATTAAGAATTTTTCATTTACAAAATCTTCGTCATCAAAAGTTTGATTATAATTAATGTAATTAATGTAAGGAACAACATGATATTCAGAATCATTGTTTATTTCATTCTCAGGGATTACAACATTGAGAACCTCATCAAAGGAGGCCTCATTTCCATTGGCATTGGAAACAGGAGAAATAAAAGCAAGTGCAGAGGTTTCTTAGATGGGGTAAACAACGGGATTTGGTTAGTCTTGAGTAGGCGGGACCTAATGACATGACAATTTAGGAGAGTTACTTCACCAGTTATAATTTTGGCAAACGGGTTAGACGGCTCAGCATCTTTGTAGATCATGTAGGGACTCAACCTCATTGTTTGCAAGTCAAAAAATTCCTCAGCGTCGCTTCCTTCAGAGTTCTTAATGATTTCCACAGTTTCCTTAATCATAGGCTTCACCTCATGCTCCCATTCTTCACCCCAGGTGTTTTCATCTTTGAAGAATATCTATAGGCCATGTTTTATATTTTCTTAGCAAGGTCATACCATGACTTGGAGAATTAACAAAAAGGGAAGCCTTTGTCCCAGTACTCGATGTTTGAGCTTTCAAAGCATCACCCCATCCGGTAGAGATGATGTCCTCTTGCCAAGGGTAGTCGATGCATTCGATAACCTCTATGGACTCATCAAACAGGTCTTCCCACTCAGTGGGGAAGTGGAAAAGTGAAGGGACTAGACATCCTTGAAGTATAAAGGTTGTGAATAACTCGGAGATGATGCATATCTCCCCTTTCTGGAAAAATATATCCAACATGGTTTGAATGACATAATACAAACTGATTTCCTCTACGTGTACCACCCACTCATCTAATTCCCGTGCGCACTTCCAAGCTTCAACAAACAGGCCACTGAATCTCTAGTAGTCGATGATCATCTTTGAGAGCAATTTCATCCCAAACCTTCGGACTTGATCTAGTACTACACACAGTTCCATGCCTCTCCCCTTTGATCGAGTGCAGACGAAAAAATAAGATCGTGTGAGGAGTGATAAATCTTGATAACCAAGGCATGTGGGGTGCAGGAGAAATGATGGGTAGACCTTGAGAGTCTTGGGTGAGACTGTGGGAGTGTCGGGTATTTTGATAGGAACAATTTGGCTAGAAGGGTCAAAATTTAGGTTATTTTCTAGGAAGATAGCATTTGTTCTGGTTCTATGCGTTGGGAGAGGGTTAAGAGTAGGGTTGGATTTGGGATTAGGTGGTGGGGTGATGATGCCTCGGTATATAAGGCCCTAGATTACATTTTTGAGTTGAAAGCATTAGTCGGTGGTGTGGTCTGCGGCTTGGTAAAAGTCACATCAAGAATTATGTTTGATATTTTTAGGGAGCGAGTTTCGTAATGGTTAGGGGTCCAATGGTTTGATGAGGTTTTTGGCTAGGAGGTCATGGTATACCTTTTATAGGGGAGCTTGGAGCTCACTGTATAATTTTTTGATGGGATTGGGGCGACTTTCTAGTGCCTAAGAAGTGGCAAGTTGGGATATGTTGTTGATGGTTCAGACTGATGCATTGGAGGGCTTATCATACTTCTGCTATGTAAATTGTTCAGTCATCTTTTTTAGTTCGGACTCTACTTTGGTAACCCCTTCTTAAATTTCCACACCAGCCTCCTGGAGGGCTATAAAGTGTGGGTATTATTGTCCTCCAATAGATTCTTGGATATGGGGTATGAAGTTCTTCTTTACAATGCTCACTTGTTCTTCTTTTGAGAACCTATTGGTTATAGTGGCGTCTTTCTCTCTCCACCTCAAGCCACTGACTAATTCCCCATGGTCTTATTTGAGAATCTCTAGATGTCTACGTGTGATCCTTAGTTCTTTATTGTATTTGTACATGAACATAAACTACATGTCTACATCGTCCTAGCTACGGATTCGGGATTCTTTAAGACACAAGAACCATCGAAGATCACTCTCTTTCAAGGTTTGTTGGAAAATTTGGGCCATTATTTCTTTTGAGGCTCCAAGAAGGTTCATGGATCAGGAGACATGTGGGCGTAGTCTATGTAGTTTTTAGATATCTTGACTCAGTCAAACTTCTGGGATAGCAGTTTGAGGTCTTCCATGACCTTATTCAGTTTTTCTTCTTTATGGTCCATAGGCACTGTCGGATTAACCCCTATCTGGGTAAGGTTCAGAGTTGGCAGTTAAGCGGGTCGTGGACTGTTTGTAGGTAGGGCACGTGGGGCATGTTGATACTCCTCTATGACCTAAATAGGTTTAAGGGTAGGTGGACCTATGGGACGAGGAAAGATGATTTTAAGTTCATGAGCATAGGGAGTTTGGTCCCAATGTCATTGCATCTCTTGGACATCATCTTGAAGGTTGTCAATCTTGGCACTGAGTTGGGCTAGGATGGCCATCAAATCTGGTTGAACATTAGGTACTTGGTTTTTAATTCTCCATGAATAACTTGCGAAAATAGATCTCAAACTCAATCGAAGCAGCATAGGAAGAAGTGGATCTTTATAGTTATTTGACAAAGATCGAAGCCAACAAGGAGCCAGACCAAATTTGGGTATTCGATCGACCTGATAGGGAAGAATGACTTTGGTTTATTTTTGGAAGAAAATGGGAGTATTTGTTTTTGCATTTTGAAAGAGGGGAAAGATGTTTTTGGTATTTTTATTTTTGAAAAAGAGGGGAAAAGGGAAAAACTCAGTATGATTATTATTATTTTTAGGTTTTGCTTGTATTATGTTTGCCTAAATGGAAGGAAATGACAGACAGGACCCGAGCCTGGGGAAAGTATAGGGTATAAAATATAAGAGACAATTTGACTTGTTTCCAACCACATGGAGAGGGTCATATTTTAAAAGTGGGAAATAGTGCAAAAATTTAATCGGCATGGCGACCTGGAATTTCGACAAAGTTTCGTCTGGTTACCGAAAAAATAATTATGAGAGTGTCCTAAGGTATATGTGAAAGTGCACGAGAAGTGTGCGAGTGTAAAGTGCATAGTCTTTGTTTTCTGTCTCGTCGTGACTATACAAACAAACCTAATTTACTACTACACTTGCGAGGAAAGAACAACGGTAAGTCGGGTATCGAAAATTCACAGGGACGAGTTGCTAGAATTTATAAGATTTAATATTCTGAAATAAAAGTGTAAACAGGTGATTACAAGCTAAAAGGAAAAAAGATGCATGAAAGGGAAATGTTAATCTAGGAAAGGGTATTGAAACTAGATTATGAAGCGAGTAAAACTATAGGTTGCTTCGAATATCCCTCACCCGGGTTAATTTGTATAAAATAGTTACATGGGTCAACGAGTTATTTAGAATGTGTCTCGTTTCGATAGTCAATTGAACCAAGGGTTGTCATGCCCCTAAATCCGTATAAAATCCTAATATGATTTTGGTGTCAACAAATATCCCGAATATTGCGCACGAAAGGTCGTAAGCACGGGACATACATGATATGCCCCGTCAAATCTCCTAGGCTCAATAACTAGGACAACGCACCCAAAATAAACTTGTAAACACCATCACCAAAGCAAAGCAGCGCGTTAACCCGAGTGATTTCCACTCAAACACAACCTAATTTAAATTACCTAGAAAGCATTGTAAAAACGCGGTAAATAAACGCGATAAAACTATACTAGAAAGCGAGTAAATCAAATCATGAAAACCTATTTAACAAACCATGTAAATTAACTAGAAAGCAAGAAAGGAATAAATACAAACTATATTAAGGAAGAGGATGATGAATAGCGCAACATTCAACCCAAATGGGGTGTCAAACCAAGAACAATTGAAGAAGAAGTCTTCAAAACCCTCAAAACCTAAGCTAAACTAACCTAAAATCGTTTTATATATGTTTATTACATCAAAAACGGGTATTTATAGTAAGTGGGAAAAAGTAAAGGAAAAAGGAAAGAAAGAGCACAAAATATCTGGCATCACTGGTCGACCGATCGCAGGGGCGTGGTCGATCGGTCCCGTAGGCCAAAGTGCACTGTCTCCTTCCCACGGCAAAATTCCAAACCACGGTCGACTAATACCAGGAACGCGGTCGATCGGTACTCTGTTTTCAGGTTGCATTTGGTCATCACAAGGAAGAAAAGTTTCATTACGGAATCGGACATATCTTCTTCGTCCGAACTCCAAACGACACACCATTGTGGCCACGGGATGCTAACTCAATGAACTACGCATCTGTGTAATTTCCATGAGCCAGATTAGAAATGTGAATTGACTAAAATGTCCTTGAAGTAGCGTCCGACAACGAAACTTCTCCGAAATGCAACGGATCCTCACTTTTAGCGTTCCAATACCTACAAAAGCACAATTAACCCCTGCAAAACATGTATCTATCCAAATCCTAGGTTGTCTGGTTAATGAGCATAAATATAGGCATTTAGGACTTTAAAAGCGCTAGAATGCATAAAGATATAGGGGAGAAATATGCAATATTTGATATGAACCCCTAACTTAAACATTGCTAGTCCCTAGTAATGAAACAAACAAAACCAGACCACAGAGGGAGGTACAAGACGTATATATGCATCAGAATATAACTGCCACTTTCGTAGGGAGCACGATTGCATTTTGATAACGCGCCGCCATTTTAATAATGCGCGAGAAGTGTGCGTGTGTAAAGTGTACAGACATTATTTTCGTTTCACCGCGATAATACGAAAAAACCTAAGTTACGACTACACTCAACGGGTGAGTATAGAGGTAAGTCGGGCATCGAATCCATAGAGAAGGTTTAATAGATCGTAACAGATTATTAATCCTGGAATAAATGTGTAAAAAGGTGATGCTTGGTTGTAAATAAAAGAAAAGAATAAGTTAAGTCTAAATAAAAGTAAAGCGAGGATCGGGATATCATCCAACAATACGGCTCAAAACAACTAATAATCAGAATTCCATCTCGAGGGCGATTTAATCGAGCGTTATCAATTAGTCATAAACATCACACAATAAGGAATTAAATCCAAAGTTGAGAGATTAAACATTTATTCTGAAAATGGTCGCACGCTGATTAAACATTTAATCTGAAAATGGTCGCACGTTGCATGACAATGAAAGTTAAACGCATAATAATCCGACTTGAATTCGCGCGGGTTCAATTAAACACAATTTTACACAAAACCTAATTTTCGGAGCTCGAGGCCCGTTAATGGTGGAACGACATCCCGACCCTATTTATCTAAGGGCACATAATGAACTAAGCTAATTTATACTAATTAAACTAGGAAAGCAAGAAATAAAGCAATTAAACTAATTAAGAAAGAATGGAAATTATTCTACAAAGCAAGAATGGGCAAGAACAAGTATATTAATGATGAATGAGATGAAAGTTCAATATACAAACTCCAAATGGTTGTCAACCCAAGAAGGATTGAAGTTAATCTCTCAAAACCCACCAACCCTAGGCTAAACTAAAGAAAACTGAATAAAATGAATGTGTTACACAAAATTGGGTTATATAGTCAGTTGGAATAAAAGAAAAGAAGAAAGAAAATAAGGAAAAAATATCTGAAGAAACAGGGGATCGATCGATCGACCCCTTTGGTCGATTGATCGACTGTTGAAATCGTGGCAAATTTATGAAGGATCGATCGATCGATCAAGTAGGGCAGAACCTCTTTTCCTCTTGTTTTGGTGTAAAAGCTTTCCTTTCCGCTAGAATCATCATAACTTCTTCATTCGGTATCGAAATCGCGCACCGGTCATGGCCACACAAATCTTGCGAGGAGGTATACAACTTCCGTGAGATGTCAGGCTAGGTGCCCAAACTGTGAATTGACCGGATTTCCCTTGAACGTGCGAATGCGTACGGAACTTCATCGGAATGATTCCGAACTCCATACTTGGTACCTAAATACCTACAAAAGCCCAATTATACCTCATATAGCATGTTAACAATATAAACCGAGGTTGTCTGGTTAACGGGATTAAATATAGAGATTAAGGCACCCGAGGGGGCTAAAATGCGTAGGTTCGACGGATGAAATACGCAATATTTGCGTATTATCACACCCCTAACTTACACATTTCTAGTCCCTAGCAATGAAATAGGATGCAACAAGAACAACAAGTAAACCAAAACAGGAGATAGTATAAAAGTAGGATAATAAAGCAATAAAAAGATAAGGCCACTTTCGTGGGCGAACGATTACATTTAGCATATGCAATAAGCCGTTAAACCCATAGGTTACCCTAGTGGACGAGTGTCGTCTCGTGAGGGTTTTCAGAGATGATACCCGCAAACATCATAAAGTTTCCTCAAAATATGCCCAATCAAGCGTGCGACAAACCCAACAATGGCGAAAAGGATTTCATACGCATTATTAGCAAAAGTGAATGAATTCAGACGAAAGTCCAAATCATTAACATTATAGAATGCACCTTAATGAATTGAAACTTTAACATGTGGGAGGGGAGTGAGCAAACGCAAAATATTATTTGGCAAAAACTTAAATAACTCGGATACTAAATATCAAAGCATGCATAAAAGTCAATCCTCACTGGCATTACACTCATCAAATGAATTATCTTCAAACAAGGAGGTAACACACGGGACATGCGGGCACAAAGAGTAAATGTAAATCGAAACTAATCCGCACACATGTCACAAATGAAGAACGCTATATAGAAAATAAAAACTGTAGTCTCAGTGAAAGGATACCGCACATATAAAAGGGGCGAAATGCATTTTCACAGATTATCAAAACTATTTAAACTTTTAAAATACATCTACTTAAGATCACATAGGACTTTAATAGGGTTGTAATGTAGGCTAGGCTAGGGTACGAAATGAAAGGGATGTATATACGGATTCAAAGTGTTTGGGAATGAAACTCGGGATAATGGTAAAAAGTAGGCAATTTCAAAATTGGACAAATGATTTCCAAACGAGCATTAGATATAACAATCGAGAGAGTAACAAGGATTATGGAAACGCTATAGACAATATGTACAAATTTCTCTTTCTTTTTCTTTTCTTCTTTTTCTCATTTTTTTCTTTTGTTTTCAACTTTCTCTTTTTCTTCTCTTTTTCACTACACTTTCTTCTTTTCTCACTCTTTTTATGCTTAAATTGCAACCACACTATACAACAATATCATTCAATCCCAAATAAACAATCCAAATAAGGGTATGTAAGGTAATATGTATGGTATATAACTCCAATTTGGAGTTGGTTAGGGGATTTTGGGTGATGAAATGAAAGGCTAGTAGTTAGGCTCAAAGGGGTTAACGAGGGTAAACATATAAGGGTGAGGTCAAGGCTAATATGGGTGATATAACAAATAATGCCTATGATCATTTCACAAAGTTTACACAATTCTCGAATCAAAACAATATATGAAAATCATGCTCAAGTAACACATTTCAAGTATGAACTCAATTAATGAACGGTCAAATGAAAGAATAAAGAGATTACCAACGACTGTAACGTTTTCAAAGAGGAAAGAATAGTGTATACACTCACAAATGAAGATAAGTCTCTAATCTCACTCGGTGTAAGTATATATAATGAAACAAAAGCTTACCGAGTTATAAAAATCTTAAACCAAATCAATATAACAAGAAAAATGCATGTGCTCATGGGATAAGTTTAATTCATGAAGTTATGCATAATATTAATGATTTAAAGACTAATAACTTCTAAAATCGAGAACATGCATCGTTGAATTGTATAATTGATCGAGAAATTATTAAAATTTATCATCGGAAACAAAGGCAAAATGCCCAAAAAAGGAGAAAAAAGAAAGAAAATATTTTTGAAAATTTTCACATTTTTAACAAAAACATGCTTTGTAACTAAATTGTGGTCAAATTCAAGGACTAAACATGAAATGGATAGAATATCCCACACCCCCTAACATAAATGTTGCATTGTCTCAATGTGTCCATTAAAGAACACAACACAAAGATAGGAAAAGAATGATATTACCCAGATTTGGAGCGATCTCCATAAGTACAATTCCAAATGAATCTGCAAAACAAGTTAGTACAAATCATATGAAGAATATGTACCGATGTATTAAGTTAAAAGAAGCTATGTCACAAGTCACAACAATATAGAGGGGCTGAAGTGCAAATACTAGATAAATTGATGGTGAACTTTTTGATTTTATAAAATGGAAGGTCACACACATCAAAATCTAATAAACAACCACAAACTACATTTTCATTTCTCATTTCATAAGTTCAATACAAAATAACTTAATACATTACAACTATTAAAAAGAAAGAAATAAAAATAAAAATAAAAAATACAACATAATATCCGTCCCAGAACTGCCAAAAATGACCCAGTACAACAGTAGCCTAGTGGCCGGAACCACTAGGATCAGAAGGATCCTGAAAATGAGGAGGTAACGCTGTGTCCGGATCATGCCTCTGAAAAAAAAGGTCTCTCATCATCGCCTGCATCATCCGGTACTCATGCCTCTGCTGCGCTCTCGCCTGCCTCTGTAAGGCCCACTCCTGCCGCTGCTCGGCCTGCTGTTGTCTCAGCTCTAACTGTTGTTAGTCCAGGTGGGACTCCCATGTAGCCCACCTGAGCTGGGTCTCCTCCCAGTGCTGGTCCTGTACGGCTTTAAATGCCTCAAAGCGGGCATCATAATCTATGTGTGGCATGTGAGAACCCTCACCCTGCTCCATACCTCTAATCTCTGCCTCCTCCACTGCCATGTCAGCCGCCTCTGTCCTGTCAGTCACATCTGCCCTCTATCTCTTGTTCTTAGGCTCCCCTAAAGCTTGAGTCAACATCTTTGAGATATTATCCTTTGTGAGAAGCCCTAGTGGTTCACACTTGTGATCAGCATCGTACTCTGGGCAACCGTGAGAAGTGCACATCCTCGTGATGAGGGCAGGAAAAGGAAGTGAAAATCTCCAGGCAATCTCCTTTGTTGTTGCGCGCATCGCCTCCAAAAATATTTTGGGCAAACTGATATCTCCAAAATTATGAAGCATGGTGTAGATCAATGCTACGTGCTTGTGACGAACCTCTGATCGGTTGTTCATCACCATAAATAAGTGGACGTTGATGTAGTGAAGAATTCTCGGTAAGTCTACCATTGCAGCCGAACGGCATGCACCTTTCTTCCATGCCTCGCCCGACGCAAGGGCCTCTATCAACGTCGCATGCCCAAAAAGATCGCTATCCAAAAAACTTACAGGATTCACGGGGTCTAACACATCCATAAAAGCTTCCAAATCAGAACGTCGGAGAGGTATCCGCACCCCACGGACCATGGCCTCATATGTAGTAGGCCCCTGCCCCTTCACCTTTACCAATTTCGAATAAAACATACGGACAAGCTCTACATTGATGCGCCCATTGGTAGCGAGAAAGGGCTCCCATCCCTGTTGACGCAACAAAGCCCGCGCCTCCTACGGTATGTGATCAAGGGTCCAGGGAAAATGATAACCCAGCGGGCGCTCGGATGTCTGAAAGTAGGCCTGATACCAATCTCGCTCCTCCTCACAGCGAAACCCATCGAAGCCCTCGTGGGGCATGCACCTAGTGAACTTATATTTTTTTAGGTGTGCCATTTCAACCTACAAAACAATAATTAAGAAATACAAAATAATTGTAAGAACAATTAATGGTTAGTTAGTGTACAAGTTGAAATGGTGGGTGCACGTGTGCAAAACCGAGGGAAAAAATTCAACATTGTGATAAAAGTTGTCGGAATGCGACAAGGAGTGAAAATCACCCAAGTGTGCGCAAAAAAATAGATTGAAAACTGTTTGTGGCATTTCAGCGAACACTTGGCGAGCGCAATGTGCAACGAGGGTGAAAAATACCACATTGAACCAACAAAATAGACCCATTCATGAACACAATCACAATGCAACATCAAAAATGTGTTCATGAATGGATATATAGCAAGAATCGTAGGTAAAATCAGTTGGAACAACACAAAATAGGGATAAACCCACACACATTCAATATATGTCAAAAATGGGGTTAAACATGGAAATCATGACAAAAATGAACCACAATCTACAAATACATAATAAAGTAGGAAGAATTATACCTTACAAGTGTAGAAAATGGATGAAAATTAAGGAAATGTGGTGGGGGAAATATTAGGGCTCGAGATTAAGAAGAGAGGAGAGGAAAAGAAATGAGGAGAAAAGGAAAAACAGACCTGCCTTGGCTTTTTACTGGTCGATCGATCGATCGACCCTTGGGCTTCGATCGATCGATCAAGTAGTAAAAAGCCCACTGCATTTAGTTTTTAAATGGGGGGTAAATGGAATTTAGGGGAGTATGGGGGTAGAAAAGTAATATATATATATATATATATATATAGGAAAATAAAAATACAAAGAAAAAAAATTTAAAAAAATTAAAAAAAAAAGAATTGGACTAAAATATGCACATACATACACATGGTAACCACAAAAAATGGAAAATATATACAACGAGCGACTCACACGCATGTTCACAAAAAAATGTAAAATAAAATAAAATAAAATAAAAAATAAAAACAAATGCAAATGCGCGAGAATGAGTGTATGAGAAATTAAGAAAAAATATTCTTGTGACTTTTTTCATTGTTTTCTTAACAAGTGTGTGTCGGGACGCATAATCTCCGAAAATTCAAGTCCGTTGAACCTACAAAAGAGTTAGAACCAAGCATACAAAAAGAAGTAAAATGATATTAACTAATTACACTAGACAAAATTAAGAGAAAATAAAAATGAAGAAGTTAGTATATACAACCTACACATAGGATGTCTAATTAGGTATATACTAAAAGTTGAAATTTTTTAGGGTCCATCCAAAACACAATTTGACTTTGACGGATCAACAGTGGACCATCCCGAACATGCATGCCTCCCGAAAAATAGGAATTTCGTTCAAACGATGGAAGGCATGTGTAAGGTGATAAAAGTGAACCATCCCCGATTGAAACTTTGGGAGGGAGGATGGGGGATTTGGATAAGATGGGCGACAAATACACGTGTGGGCCTAGAAAAATTGAATCATCTCCCAAGTATTTTAAAGTTGGAATGGGAGACAGTGCACACGAGAGCAAAGATGCCGTCATGGAAGGCGGCTCGAGTTGGTACTCCTCGTCGGTGAAAAGGTTTAAAACTAAAAAGTTTTTAACCGCTTCATTGAGTACTATAATTGGTGTGACGGTATAGAATAAAGACGGGAATGAAAGAAATTCAATATCAGGCGATGAGTGATCATCGCTTGAAAATTGAATTTCGGAAGAAATAGGATCGTTTATAATGAAACTTTCTTCTTTGATTTTCAAAGAAGAAACGAATTCATTGCAAATGGATACTATGCCATTTTCATCCTCATTTTCATTCTCTATTATACCATGGGTCAAGTCAAGGATGATTTGTTCCAAAGTAGGAACGAAGTCTTCATTTGGTTCAAAAAAGTCCTCGACTTCGTAAGTCTTCGAAGAAAAGTCGTCGTCGGATTCAAATAGTAAATCCAACTCGTGTTCCCAACAACGATTTTCTTCGTGATAACGGTTTTCAATCCTCTCATTTTCAAGCATGCGCAATCCCTCACTGAAAGTCATAGGACGAGGGGCGGATTCTTGGAATTAAGAGTTTTGGAAATTTTTCTCGGGACTACACTCAAAATCATTAACATAATAATTTTGAAAATGAATACAATTGGTTTCAAAATTCTTATCATAAGGATCTTGCGACCCATAATAAAAATGGTCACGCCCAAAATTGATGTAATCCAAACTTTGACTTTCGTAATACTCACCCAATCTCATTTTAGATGTTACAACTTTTTGGGATTGCAAGTATTGACCAAAAGTCATAGGTTTACTGGAATTTTGAGAGTTATCATTAAGATTCCCAGAAAAGTTAGAATAAGACATGATTACCCCAACAAAGGCTCAAGAGGACAAATTCCACAAAGCAATGTGCGACAGGAAAATTCAAGCGTTTCTAGGCGCTCAAATGTAGCAGTCCTGCAAAAAAGGTTAAAACAAAGAATACAAATACAAAAGAAAGAATACTACGAAACAATAAGACAATTACAATCTAAATCAAAACTTCACCGGCAACGGTGCCATTTTGATAGCCCGCGAGAAGTGTGCGGGTGTAAAGTGAACAGTCATTGTTTTCTGTCTCACCGCGACTATACAAACAAACCAAAGTTACTACTACACTTGCGAGGCAAGCACAACGGTAAGTTGGGTATCGAAAATCCACAGGGACGAGTTGCTTGAATTTATAAGATTTAATATTACAAAATAAAAGTGTAAAAAGGTGATGACAAACTAAAAGGAAAAAGATGCATGAAAGGGAAATGTTAATCTAGGCAAGGGTATTGAAACTAGATTATGAAAGCGAGTAAAACTATAGGTTGCGTCGAATATCCCTCACCCGGGTTAATTTGTATAAAATGGTTACATGGGTCGACGAGTTATTTAGAATGCGTCTCGTTTCGATAGTTAATTGAACCAAGGGTTGTCACGCCCCTAAATCCGCATAAAATCCTAATATGATTTTGGTGTCAACAAATATCCCGGATATTGTGCATGAAAGGTCGTAAGCACGGGACATACATGATATGCCCCGTCAAATCTCCTAGGAGCAATAACTAGGAAAATGCATTCGAAATAAACCCGTAATCACCATCACCAAAGCAAAGCAACGCGTTAACCCGAGTGAGTTCCATTCAAACACAACCTAATTTAAATTACCTAGAAAGCATCGTAAAAATGCGGTAAATAAATGCAGTAAATAAACACGGT
This sequence comes from Sambucus nigra, assembly GCA_949130495.1. Lineage (NCBI taxonomy): Eukaryota > Viridiplantae > Streptophyta > Magnoliopsida > Dipsacales > Adoxaceae > Sambucus > Sambucus nigra. The sequence goes on from OX422209.1 coordinate 577,420,602, forward strand.
AAAACTATACTAGAAAGCGAGTAAATCAAAGCATGAAAACCTATTTAACAAAGCATATAAATTAACTAGAAAGAAATAAAGGAAGAAATACAAACTATATTAAGGAAGAGGATGATGAACAGTTCAACATTCAACCCAAATGGGGTGTCAAATAAAGAACAATTGAAGAAGAACTCTTCAAAACCCTCAAAACCTAAGCTAAACTAACCTAAAATCATTCTATATATGTTTATTACATCAAAAATGGGTATTTATAGTAAGTGGGAAAAAGTAAAGGAAAAAGGAAAGGAAAAAGGAAAGAAAGAGGAAAGAGCACAAAATATCTTGCATCACCCGTCGACCGGGCGACCGGTCGCAGGAGCGCGGTCGACCGGTCCCTTAGGCCAAAGTGCATTGTCTCCTTCCCACGACAAAATTCCAAATCGCAGTCGACCGGTGCCAGGGACGCGATCGACCGGTACTCTGTTTTCAGGATGCAATTGGTCATCACAAGGAAAAAAGTTTCATTACAGAATCGGGCATATCTTCTTCGTCGGAACTCCAAACGACACACCGTTTATGACCACGCGATGCTAACTCAATGAACTTCGTATTCGTGGAATTTCCATGAGCTAGATAAGAAATGTGAATTGACTAAAATTCCCTTGAAGTTGCTTCCGGCGATGGAGCTTCTCCAAAATGCAACGGATCCTCACTTTTAGCGTTCCAATACCTACAAAAGCACAATTATCCCCTGCAAAACATGTATCTATCCAAATCCAAGGTTGTCTGGTTAGTGAGCATAAATATAGGCATTTAGGACCATAAAAGTGCTAGAATGAATAAAGATATAGGGGAGAAATATGCAAATATTTGATACGAATCAATATGAGTATATGAGGTTTATGAATTTGGTGGGTTAGTGGAAGGGTTCCCCCATTTGGCATGACATCCAGGACATACCTCTTACCTATAAGAGAAATCATTAATCGGTACGTGTGGAGAAGCCATTTGATATACCTGAGTGTACGTGAATTTCCTCATGATATACCTCATGGGGGTGGTATATAGGAGAGTGACTTTGATGTACTCGACTCGACGTACATGAACGAGTTCCCTGCTATATACCTCCCGTCATGAGTTTGGTCAAGCTGTAAGATGAGGTGAATCGTTTGATATACGTTGAAGGTACGAGGCCAATGGATGGTGATAATCATATCGCTTAGATTAATCGCGCTCCGCGGGACCAGTACCCATCACGAAGTTGCCCAAAGTATGGGACAAACTTTTGATCAATATTGCCATGCTATGGTGATGTAGTATGTAAAAATGCATGAGCCTTTATTAGTATCTTATAGAGATTTTTTATTTGCATTCTAAGTAAGGGAAGTACTACCACTACGAGGGAGAATATACAAATATCATGAAAAGTAAAGTTATTATAAAGCATGAAGACTATACTAATCATGGTGATAGGGAAGTATGTATACAAGTGAGTGAGATGTGTAAGGTGAGAGAGTGACATGGAAATGGTGTAAGTGAAAATTCATGTGAATATATACAAGTGGTGTGTGCTAGTAAGACTAGGCATGAATCATCTACAAGTGGTTTGTGAGATTTGTAAGTAAGCATGGATATTTATTATAATTAACTTACTGGGGAGAAATTTAAAATAAACTAACAAAATAAATATGCTAAGTGAGTGAAATGTTAGAAAAATAAATTTTTAGAACTCACTTTCATGGCTTAATTATTAATTTTAATTAGTGAATTTTAATTTTAGAATACTCCAAGATTTATTTAAATTATAAATTGATCGTTGTCATAAATGTGACAAAAATAAAAACTTATTTTAGAAAATTAATCTTAGACTTTCACAAAACTCTAAAAAAAAAAATTAAACTTTTTTAATAAACTACCCGATAGGGATCATTTATTAAAATATTTAAACTTTTTAAAAATTTATTTTAGAGCTAGAAATTTTTAAAATAATGTTTAACTTAAGAAAATTCTATATCTAGTTCGATTGTTAAGAAAATAATGTAATAAAAATTTCGGTTCCTTTCCCAATGACAAGATCACCCCATTTTTTATGGGAGGAAAATTTTTTGATTCATTAAAAATAAATCATATTGTATCAAAGCATGACTAGAAACCGATGATTTCTCTCGAATTACATTTTAATATGTAAAAGCCAAATATTTATTTTCAAATGAGCATAATAATGTTAGGAATTCCAAAAGTAATAAATAAAACAAAATCATGGAAGCTTCATCTCTCCCCTTGAATGGCAGATTGGCCTTCCATATGTGTAAAATAACTCAAAAAATGTGGAAAGAATTCCATACAAAGTCTTGTAGAAATACAAAAATAAAAAAAAATTCTCCATGTCCCTTTTCACACACTTTCTAATCCTCACAAAAATACAGCTCATGAGTACGAGTTAGACCATAATATTATAAAATTTAATCACTAAACTCAAAATTTACCTCTCACAGAATATATTTTCTCACTCAACTCACTAAAAAGTTTAAAAGAACTAACTAAAAAAATGTAACTTGACACTACTCTTAAAATGACACTACCAAACTACTCCTAAAAAATACATTAGAAATTACCTGAAACTCTCAACATTGGACTATTCGAGACTCTCCTACTCCTCACAAGCCTTTATCTTTGTATACACATACATGTATAGTGTGTGTCTTTGACGGCTCATAAAATATGAGAACCTGGGTCTCCATTACACACACACACACACACACACACACACACACACACATATATATATATATATATATATATATATATATATATATATATATATATATATATATATATATATATATATGCATGCGTGGGGACAAACCGAATAGGCTGGGGAGAGGCAACAGCTTAGTATGGGTATGTGTTTAAAGAGATGGAGAGGACTTCATGTGTGTTGTTACGGTAGGGTTGAGTTTGTTTGGGGTCTTACGGGTAAGGCTGCTAGTTTGCGTTTGATTCGAGCCAGGTAGGGTGTCCGGTTGGTTTGGGTTGGATACGTGGGAGTTAATGGGGAAATAGGTTTAAGGGTAGAAATGGTTTTTGGTGAGTTATGGGTGTAGGCTTAGGTGGTGGTTTGGGTAGGTTAGTTAGATATAGTGTGTGTGCATGTGTTATATATAAGTAGTGTGCGCGTGTGTGTGTGTATATATATATATATATATATATATATATATATATATATATATATATATATAAAAGTGATAGAAGTGAGTGTGGGTGCTAATGAAGCTAAGCATGGATAATCTACAAGTGGTGTGTGCGGCATGTAAGTAAAGGTGAAGCTATATACAAGTGTTAGTGTCTGAAGTGAGCATGAAGAATATATACATTTGAGCATAAATTGAAGCATGGTGAGAATATACAAGTGAATGAATGGTGATATATACATGAGAAGAGAGGATGGTGGAGATAAATATGTAAAAATTAAGCATAGGTGGACCAAAGGTTCTACACCTTCATCGTCCACTTCAGCGGGAATCGAATAATCTTACCGGAGATACTCTATGGATAACGCGTATCAGAATGTCAATGTTAAGGTGGACCTAATGGAAATTATTGCTCAGTTCAGTGCAAAGATATAAAGCCTGCAAGCGGATGTCTACGAAATATAGAGGAACATAGGGAAAATTCTTCAGATCCCCGAACCAGATTTTGCCTTCCCCGTGTTATTGGACCACAAATGCCTGAGTTAATATGGCCCACAAAAGACTATCAAGAAGCTCATCATGCTTCATGTGCCCTTCATATTAATGGTACGAATCCATATTATATGTCAATCCCTCATCTTGCATAACTAGGGTCTAACTTCCTAGTGCCCATTCCTGATAATACCAAAGATAAAGAATTAAACCATGTTAAGGAATTACTCAGACTGATTTACAAGAAGTTCGATCATGTCAAAATCCCAGGCAATTACGTGGATTACACCTACATGTCCCTTTCTCTAAAGGCTCGGTTAACTGAAAATTTCAAGATGACTGATATAGAGAAGTTTGGAGGTAGCGGACCTACCTTTGTGAATATTCTCATTTACCACTATTCCAGGAGCCTATTAGGGCCAGCGAGGAAATCATGGATCAGATCTTTCAACATACTCTAAAAAAAGAGCCCCTCATTGGATCCTATCACTAGAAGAATCTCGGATACACTATAAGTATAATGAGGAGTTAGAGGTAACCTGCGGAGATCATGAACTACTCAAGAAAAGTCCCAAAGAAGCTATCAGTAATTTCATCAGTAGGTGGAAAGAAAAGGTAGTTACTATTACAAATCATCCATCTAAGGAGAACAATTCAGTATCGTGAAGAAGAATTTTTATCGCATATCCGAACCTCTATGGGTATTCAATATTACCTTATTTTTTAGCCCTTCAGGAGGCTATGTTGGGGATTAAAGAAAGTTCCTACAGTCGGAAGGTCGAGTCTGAATTAAAGAAGCCATCAAGGAAGTTAACCCCTCCCAAGTATGGGCACCTGAAGCCTACCCTGTTGCAACTTGAAAAGAATACACCGAGCTCCATGAACCACTCACAAAAGTTTATCAAGACCTCTTATCCTAGAATCCCATCAAGACTTTGGACCCTCATTCTTGGTCTAATCAACTTCCTAAGAACTTGAGACATGACACCCGTTGTTGCTTTCACCAAATCACTAGGCACACCACCGATCAATGCTTTCATCTAAGGAATGTCATCCAAGGCCTTATAGACAAGGATCTTATCTCTCCACTATAAAATTATAATCCAAACACTACCCAAAACCCTTTACCGATGCATCATGCTGGCACGAATGTCATTCTCACAGATGAACCCATTATTCAACCATCTACTATAATGAAACCTACCAATAAACCTAACCCTTATAAAAGATCACTCAAACAACCTACCCCTCTCCAAATTTTCCCATCTTTCCTCATACACCCTCAAGATTGCCTCGATTAAGATCTTTCCCTTTATGATGATTTACTGCATCGGTGTTTAAATGCACTCAGAAATAAGGAACATGGAACTGCCAACTGTCCTAAAATAACTTAGAAGCTTTAGGATGATATTCCCATCTAAAATGACCCTTGAAGAAGTTAGTTATGCAAATATAAATGATGTTACATGAAGTCCCAAAAATGGCCCCATTAGTCTGACGATGGATTTGTGCCTCTAGAAGAATTCATTCTAGACGGCATCCTCCAAGTCTTGTTAAAAGAATATGATAAATAGAAGAAGAAGAAGAAGATATGTGATGCCCCCAAACTTCTCATAACACTAAAACTCAGAGAATATCTAGTCACTTATTTTCAACACTTCTATGTTCTATCGGAAGATTTGTATGATGAAGCGGTTGAGGTTACAAAATGCATTGACTTTTTCGAGAAAGAATACATTATTTCTCTCGAATGGGGAGATGACTCTGAGAAGTCGGCTGGTGAACCCAACAATGAGAAGAAGCTTAAATTAGGATTTAAGATCTTATTTGAGGATAAGTTTACTTTAATCGAAGGCCGAGAGTCTGAGGTGAAACCCCTAACCATCAAGTTTATTGACTCGAGCTCCACTGAAAATGTGAAATGCACTGAAATCATCGACATTGGTGAATCATTTAGCGGCTTATATACCCTGGGAATGAATCTCTGCATGATCCACGTCGAGGATAAGCCTACCGACCTATCTACAAAGATCATCCTTGTTGATAAACCCCTCCTTAACTAGAAAAATATTACAGTCAACTCATCTTTACCCATCCAAAATGTTGCCACTGACCTTATAGAGTATGAACTTGAGCTTATTTTTCCTTTTTCTATTACTGATTCGAATGTAAACGATGCCTCTTTTTACGAGGTTCTCAATAATGTATTTCCAGAAAACATTGCTAATCAAATAAACAAAGACTTTAAATACCTTGTTATGAATTATTTTAATTTCATTGATTCTAATAAAATGATTGATGAAGATGATCAAATAAATGAACAATTCTTAACTAACTTCAATAAAGAAAACAAACAAATAACTTTACCACATCCAATCTAATGATGATTATGATACAATTGTTATTAATCTTGGTTTTAGTAGCTCCCATCATGAGATTAGGATAAGTTTGACCCTTAATGAGCATGAGCGGTCACAATTTTAAGAGATCCTAAAAAAATTCATCGACATCTTTTCATGGTCCTATAGTGATATGCCTAGCATCGACCCAGAGATCGTACAAAAAAGGATCCCGACTTATCCAGGGTGTAGGCCTGTCAAGCATAAATTGATAAAACTCTAGCCTGAATGATCCCTTAATGTGAAAGACAAAGCAGTCAAACATTTGAATGTGGGTTTTATTCACGTGGTTAAATATCCGACTTAGCTCGCCAACATTATCCCTCTAATGAAATCAAGAGGGAAAGTTCGCATGTGCATCGACTACTAAGATCTAAAAAAAGCTTCTCCAAAGGATGATTACCCTTTGTCCAACATCGACATGATTATCGATAATATAGCCAATAACTCCCTCAAGTCATTTATTGATGGCTTTGTAGGCGATAACGGATCAAGATGAATCCTGACCACTAAGAAAAGACTTCCTTTACTACCCCGTAGAGTACCTTATGTTACATTGTCATACCTTTCGGTCTTACGAACATCGGGGCTATATGAGAAAGAGTGGATACAAAAATATTATTCTATCTTATCCACAAAGAGGTTGAACTCTACATCAAAAATATGATCATCAAGTCCAAAACTGTAGAAGTTCACATCCCTACCTTGAAAAAATTCTTTGAATGACTACAACAGTTCCAGACACGCCTCATCCCACATAAATGCGCCTTCGATGTCATAAAGTAAGCTCCTTGGCTTCATGATCAGTGAAAGAGGAATCTAAGTGGACCCTATCGAAATCAAATTGGTCGTAAAAATACAACCTCTTTGAAAAGAGAAAGAAATTCACGATTTCTTGGGCAAGCTCCAGTACATCAGTAGATTCATTTTCCATCTCACTTCTATCTGTGTGCTTATCTTCAAGTTTCTCCGAAAAGATTCAATCAAAGTCTGAAATGAGGCATGTCAAGAAGCCTTCAATAAAATGGAGCGGTATCCTACCCAGCCTCGAGTGCTCATGACACCATTGCCCGATCACCCCATTTTTTTATACCTTCCTGTCATAGATACTGCAGTTGGATATATACTAGCATAATAAACCAAAGAATCGCGTGATGAAAGAGATATCTACTATGCTAGTTGCAAACTAGCAGGATATGAAATAAACTACACTGCGTTGGTGAAGGCGTGTGTCACCCTCGTTTGGGTCACTTAGAAGCTCTGTCACTACATGCTTGCATTCTTCATTAGGTTAATGTCTCGAATGGATCCTATGAATTACCTGCTAGAGAATCCAATTTAGCCAAGCCATATGGCCCATTGGCTCATATTGGTAGATTAGTTGGAAATCAAATATATATCGCACAAAAAAAAAAGAAAGAGACATCAATGATTACCTAGCTAACAGCCCCAGGGGAGAAGTCGGTGTTTGGATTTATAAATTTTTAGATGAGGATATTCTATGTACTTCTTATGAAGAGATCCGATGGAAGATGTTCTTCGATGAAGATGATAATAAGATGGTCTATGACATTGTGACTTTAGACCGTGCCTGATAATTTCCACACCCCTATTTCCATTAAACTATACTTCTCTTGCACGAACTACATGACAGAGTATGAAACAAGTGACGTAGGCCTTAAAATTGCCCTAAAAAAGTAATCAAACACATCAATGTCTATGAGGAATTAACCCTCATCACGAGATAAGTCCTCCACAAGAAGATCCTTCCCTTTCACCCTCACCTTGAAGAACTCGCCTCTCAATTCAAAGACGTGATCTTCCACTTCCTCTCCCACTCGAGAAATAGTTTTTCAGACATATTGTAAACAATAGCCTCCATGATTAACATGCTTAGGGGAATAACAATGACCCCCTTTCAAGTTCAGAAGTAGTCTCTACCAATCCATTACTATCACATTGAGCTTGCTACGGAAGAAGATCTATATATGCAGTAGACCCTTTATATTTCCTCTACCTCTTTATACATACCCTAGCCCATATTTTATTTAATATTCGATCTTAGATTTCGAGACCTATTTGGAGCTATCTCATGTTGGGGCTAGAGCATGATTTGATTATTTTCGCGAGAGGAACGTGATGGTGCGATCATATTGTTAAGGATGAAATTTATGTGACGATTCATCTGAAGATTTTTAGGTACGAGACTTACACAACATGCTCCTAAATTCTCTCGAGAGTATTTTGTTTGTTTTTTGTATCAATTGTACTCCTGTTGAATTGTGATATTCATTGGAGTCTGATAAAGAAAAATTTTTGGTATATTTCGTGTCATTGCTTGAAAATCCTCTAATCAAAACTTTTCATACCTATAAAAATATAATAAAACTAGAGTGTAGAGGCAAGTAGGGAATCAATCCAAATTTACGGGTGAAATATATAAAAGAGGCATGCAATTCATTGGTCTATTATTCTCTTTTTTATTTTTGTTTTTTTTATTTTTTTAGCTTTTTCAATATTAAAACAATTTTGTGGTGAGTGTGATATAAGACTACTAAATCAAGGATGTAAATAAAATTAAGTGAAGATATAAGTAAATATAACTAAATAAAAATCTAAAATATGAGATGGATGAGGTAATAAAAGTGAGGACTAACAAGGGATAGGATGACACCATATATTCTAGTTAATTAAAATTAATTATCCCAAGTTAGTATCAAAATCACAAATCAACTCTCATTGCAAATGTAATTTTGATAATAACATTTTAAAAAATTAAATTTAACACTCCTACAACTCTTGAAATGTAGATCCAAACATCATCGAACAAAACACTCGCTAGGATCGATTTATCAAATTAGTTTAAATCATAAAAGTAATCCAAGAGTTGAAATTAAAGGAATAATACCACACTTGAGAAACCCCTATCTCTAGTTCGAAATTAAAATGGGTATTATAACTAGAATTTTGATTTTCTCTCGAAAATCATTTACCCTCTCTCGAGGCATAAATTAAAATGTAAGAGTGCAAAATTAATCATCAAAGGGACATTTAATTTAAATTAATTAATTAAATTATGATTAACATCAAATAATGGGTCATCCCAACCCTTGAAAGGGGATTTAACCTAACATTATATTAAACATGATGAACAAATAATCAAAGGCATATAAAATAAAATAGTAGAGAAAGAGAACAAATCTTCAACAAGTCTCCTTGAATTTGGCAATTTGAACTCTATCTTCTTCAATACAAATCAAATCACTCACAAATAAATCTCACAAATTCTCTAAAAATTAAAAATAAAACTATTTACAAAATATATTTTTGCTATTTTATTTTCTACTCTAAACTGTCTCTCTTCTTCTCCAAGTCTCTCTAGATTCCCCCCAAATGAGCTTTTGGGTCTTCATTTATTGTGAGGCACATGGAGCTAAGGGTAAATTGGGTAGGTTATGTTTTAATGTGAATGAAAATGGTCAGAGGAGCATGGGTGAGGATAATATATGATTTGGTTATGAGGGTAATTTGGGTATTGGGTTAAAAATAGTTAGTTGGGGGTATTTTGGGAATTGAGTAAAAAGGTTGGTTAAAAGTCATGTGGGTTAAATGGTTTTGGTCTTGTTTGCATTTGGCTTTGGCTGGTAAGAAAATGATTTGGATTTTGAGAAGGAAAGTTTGGAGTTTGGATCAGTCATGTGGGTCTCGGATGGCAGCGGTTTATGGCTTGGGTTGAAATCGGGTGGCAGGGCCAGTGTAGGGTCACAATTGGGTTCACGGGTAAGGGAGTTCTACCGGGTTGGTTCAGCACCGGGACGGAGGTTAAGGTTTCAAGTTTTCGGGTTTGCACAGGTGCAGTGGGTTCGGATTGGTTGTTGATTAGGTCGGGTTTAGAATTTCGGAGATGGGTCGACAGGGTCTGAGGCAGTGCGTTAGTGTTTCGAACTCGAGTTTTTATTCGGGCAAGTGGGTGCTAGATGGTGTCCGAAATGGGGTAATGGGGTCGGGGTTATGGGAAGGCAGGTGGTGGTTGAGTGTGAAGAGAGAGGAGAGTGGTAATGGAGGTTGTGGAGAGAGAAAGGGTGTGAGGTTGAAGATGGAGTGGGGTGGATAAGGTGTGGTGAGGTGTATGAATGGTAGTGTGTGTGTGAGGGGTTAGTTATGTGTATGTGAGTGTGTATGTAGGATTTATGTGAGTGAGTGTGGTGTTTGGGTGTTGTGTGTGTTTAGCTTGTAACCAACTAGAAAAATAAAACTAATAAAAATAAATCTAATAAAAACAAGTAAAACAAAAAGAAAAATTAAACTAAGCTAAAAATAAAAATATAGTAAACTGCTAAAGACTAAGCCTAAAAAATAAAAAGACACATTAAAAATCTAATAAAACTAAAAAAATTAAAATCCTAAACAATATATATATATATATATATATATATATATATATATATATAGAGAGAGAGAGAGAGAGAGAGAGAGAGAGGATCACAAGTGGACCAAAAGAATGGACTTAACAAAAAATAATAATAACCCATTAATTTTAATTTCTATAATTTAATTGGTACGCGCCAGCGGCACCCGAGACCTCACATTCACCCCCTACCCACCCACCATTCCGGCGAGACCCCCCCACCCCCACCCCACCCTTCTCAACCCATCTGCCCCATTCTCTCTCCTCTCTCCATACTCCATAACCAAAACCCATCTACCTGCCTATACCCACCTGCCCCAACGAACCTTAACCTTTGCCCCGGACCACCCCTCTACCTTCCTACACCCACCTGCCCCGGCGAACCTTTACACCCACCTGCCATAACTCCCAAACCCGCTGGAAAACTTGTCCCCCACAGCGCCGAACCACCACCAACCATCCTTTATAACTCTGGAAACCTCCACCCAATAACCACCGACTCCGGCCTACTTTAAACCTCCGGCCACTCAAAACCACTAACCCAGTTCTGCCATACCCACCTGTAAACCACTAATCGATGGGTATGGCTAATTGGTGTGGAACTGTAAGTCGACGGCATTAGAACTCGTCGGCAGGTATTGAGTTGAAGGGGTAAATGGTCGTGGGTTCTATTTGGGTTAAGGTTTGGCTATGGTGGTTTTGTGCAGATGGGTATCATCGGAGTAAGCTATTTCCAGGTTTGGAGGTGGTTCACGGCAGGTCGGAGTATTGTTGATTTTGGGATTTTAGTCAGCGTGTTATTTGGTGTGCAGGAATAATATGTGGTTTGGGGGGGGAGAGGGGGGGGGGGCGATGTGTGTGTTGTGTGTGTGGGGGGGGGGGTAGTTTGGGTGGTGGGGGTGGGGGTGGGGGGTGTATGAGGTAGGAGGTAATTGGTGCCGCTGGCGCGGACCAATTAAATTATAAGAATTAAAATTAATGGGTTATTAGTGGTTTTTGTTAAGTCCATTAAAAAGTCCATTCTTTTGGTCCACTTGTGATCCTCTCTCTCTCTCTCTATATATATATATATATATAAGACACAAAATAAAAATAAAAATAAATCTATTAAAACTAAAAATATAATCCTAATATAATAAAACTAAAGAAAGATAAAATCTAATAAACCTAGAAGATAAATTCCTAAAAACTAATCCTAATAAAAATAAAATAAAATAAAGATAAAGATAAAAATTAAAACTAATAAAAATTAAAATCAAAATAAAGAAATATAAATATAGAAAATAAATCCTAGAAAATTAAAAATAAATCTAAAAAATGAAAATGAATCAAATAAAAATCCAAAATAAATAAAAGTATAAACTCAGCACTCACACACAGGGTTCGGTGTGGACAGTTTAGGCTCGGTTTTGGTACGGGACAAGGTTCAGGTTACGAGTTTCAGCCACTTTTGTCATGCATTTGCCCTGAATTAGCACTCTAAACTCCGCAAACACTTACTGAGCTACAAAACAAGCAAATACTATCATAAGTCCGATTTTACCAAGAATTAGCTATTAAAAACTGTCTATATGGGGTTTTATTTAAACACTTTTGGGTTCTTATCAGAATCCATAAAAATTGTTGGAATATATTATTTAATTCATTGAGATATATTATATTGTTGATTTGAGCATAGTGTCATGAGATTTTAATATGGCACGGAGAATGGGCACCTGCCAATAGTCCAAAAACTGATATATGGCTTTGAGATGCCTAGGGGAGGGGAGGTGAGGCCTGGTGACCCATTGATGTGTTGTCGAGAAATTAATATTGATATAATTCTTGAGTATTTCATTTTATTTGTATATGTGCATTCGTATTGTTGTGATTTATTCATCGTGTTAATTATTTTTTAGCATCTATTCATGTCATATTGTGTACTTTCCCGTATTTTCTTTTCATGACATGCGAGCGTGGATTGAGATGCTATGGACTATTTTGGAGAATTATTTTAGAGCTTGGATTGGAAGATTTATTTTTTATGCATAAATTAGTGGGGTAATTTTTGTTGGAGAATTGTGTATTTTAGGAGAAACATTATTGTAATCATTATCGTGGATGATAAGAAAGACCATAATACAAAGTTATATTATGGTACCACAATATTTGGTCACAATGGGGTGATAAGAAAGACCACACGACCCTTCGCAATCTTGCAACTTAATACAACATCTGCGATAAAGCATTTTTAAAAACTGTAGAGGCTATTATTTCCTTTTATATATAAAACAAACAAGATGCGAAAGCGTTGAAAGATGGTTATTAAACAATCAAAGCCAAATTTTAATTTCTCAAACAAATTAAAATTACACCAAGTGAAGTAAAATTAATCAATTAATATATTCACTTAAACCCGTTAATTAATCCAAGTCCTAAAATTTGCCTAAGTCATGTTAATCAATATTAGCAAATTAGGCGAAACCAAATTTTAGCAAAAGACTTGAATTAAAGAAACATTACCTAATATTTAATATAAGTCCCAAATTAAATTGAGTGTGATAATTTAAACCGAATTTTATCTTGAATTATCCTAAGCATGCATTCTAAATAATTTATGCAAGATAAAATAAACCAATCACACTATGCCGCGATGTACGAGGAAAAACCCAAGATGGGAAACAACCTCGGACGGCCCTAGCCACAAATCCACTAGATACGGAATTACAATTACAAGACAGATAGACTTACAACGCACGACTCGATCCCTCTCAAGCCTCGACACTTCTTCTTGTAGACACCTCTTCCTAGCGGATAACCTTGGAACACCACCGTGGTCTCGGAATCCACCGATAGGACTTTATATGGACACCGTCACCCAAACATGGAGCCTTTCTCCGTGTGGGTAAGTCAACATGAGAAACACTTCTTCTTTCTTCTTGGGAGGTATAAGCAAAACCCGAAACTTCTCTTCAATTCGGTGTAGAGAAAACTGGTGCCAAACTCCAAGCAATTTATATGTATATAAGAACTTGGAATAAACTCATTTGGGTGTAAACACTAGAGTGATGGAAATTTTCCTCTAAAACTCTCACTCAAAACATGATCTTTTTCCCTCTTTGAATTTTCTCTCAAAATACTCTCTAGGAGTTAGTAGGTTGTGAAAAAGATCAATTATCAAAAGTGATTCCCGCACATATTAAAGTCTCAAAACGTTGGTTAAAAACCAAGTGGGGAAGTGGGTGCAAAACTGCCAAAAACTGTTCCCGCCTGGCATCTCGTTCGAACGACATTTCGTTCGAACGAAATCTCGTTCGAACCACATTTCGTTCGAACGAGACTTCTAACGACGTTCCAGATTGAACTCGTTAGAATATCGTTAGATATCTCATTCGAACAGAAGGTTCGTTCGAACGACATATCGAACGACATTTCATAGGCCTATACTGGAACCTCATTGGCAAACTCGTTCGAACGACATCTAGTTCGAACGAAAAAACTCGTTCGAACGACATATCTAACGAACCACCAGAAAGTTTGAAAAATTCATTTTTAGCCCAGAAAACTTTATAAACATTTATTTAAAGTTTTAATTAATTATTTCTTAAAACAAAATGCAGTTTTTATAAAACCCAACACCCAATAAACTTGTTCCAAGCTCCTATATATATATAATGCATTCATATCTTGGGAGCATGGAACTATGATTGATGACGTAGAAATGAGGCACGCAAACCGGCACATTTGATGAAGCTTTATACTCTTTGCCGCTACGTCTTCAACAAACACTTCATAGGCTTGAGAGTATTACAATTACATACTATCCTATGAATAAATATTTTTGTCTGGAATTGACCCAAAGCTATATATGGACTCAATTGGAAATTTGTGTCCTTACAAATCTCCCCCTTTGGCTATTCCGGGAAAAAAACCAAACAAAAATCCTAAAGGGCCGTCAAGCTCTACTAGACTCAAAACATAACCCACCCATAACTTCACTCAACCCAAGGATCAAACGCTTTGCCATTACACAATGCCGCTTTAGAAGAAATCCTGCACACTTAAGCAAACTCATCAAATGCATAGGGAATATCAAAATATTAAATGCAATTAATTAATTACTCCCCCTAAATTAATTCTCCCCTTTATCAAACGCATGACCTACTTAGAAAGACGTCTCCCCCTAAGATAAATCTCCCCCAAACTAAGAGACGATAATAATAGAATTAGATACTATGTCTCCCCCTATCATTTTTCTCCCCCTTTTTGTTCAGGAATAGGCAAAGGATAAAGAAACTAATAAACAGCATGTTGAAGCTTAAAGTGATACGACATGAGAGCATATAGGCAATAAAAGCAAGGCACAGACACACAAATATCATATATATATATATATTAGAAATATACCAATAGAGTACTTGCATATATATATATATAGATATAAACACACACATGACACAAAATACAATAAGTTTGCACACTCGTATGGCAAAAATGTGTCATATGGAAACGGAAGTGTAGGGGTGTGAACAAGCAACAATTAAATTTAGACCCAAACACTTAAGAAACATTCACGGAGTTCTCATTTGATTGCAAACTTTATCACATTTAAATATAACCTCATGTGACAATATAGATTGAACTCAATGAACAAACATACACAATGCATACAAGCCTAGCATGATGATGATTCTACAAACCAAATAGAGTCATGACATTAAAGACAACTAGGATAAACGGACATTGTGCAAACCGTTGATATACCATCCAATTCTCCCTCAATAAGCATATATATTCTTTTGCTTTTGAATGAATATATCAAACAAACATAGGCCTTGGAATTTTTTTTTTTTTAATGCCAAATATTCTGTTTTTAGGCCTTTGGATCACGTATTTCTTTTAGATCCAATAAACGGTGGCTCAGTATCGCAAAGGATTTAATTCATCCTTTCGGAGCCCTTCCCCGTGCATATTTAGATATATAATTTTTTATCTTGCAAAGCTCACATGCAACAGATTTTGACATGCACTAGTCCTCCTGGGTCATAGATATGTAGATGACTAGATTGGTAGGAGAACACCTCAAAAAGCTCAAATATAACATGTGACATTAAGATTTCAAAAGAGCTCGTGCATGTGTGAATAGAGGCATATAAAAATAGAATCCATTTAAACAATACAAAATCCAACTACTCCATATAAAACATGGTAAAGAACATTTTAAGGATTGACAATCTAAACCAAAAGTTCTAGCCACATGGAAGCGTAAAAGATGGGATTCAAACACAAATATATGCCACATAAAGTGTGTCAAACTAAAATACACACAAAATAAAATCTTTTTGAGTTTTTGACATTTTTAGCTAAAAATAAAGATATATACTCAAAAGAATAAACATAAATCATTTGACCTTTTCATTAAGCTTAAGTTACCAAGAGGTAAAATTCAAATGATAAACAAAAATCTTTTTGTATTTTTCATTTAATGCAAACAAAATGAAGGAAATATAATACAAAAGATAAACAAAAATCATAATTCTAGCATGTGATAATTATGGAGCATAGACTAGAAAATGATTAAACAAGCATACATTTAGCATGTGAATATAGCATGAAGTACAAACACTAAAGTATGCAAAAGACTAACACATTCATCCTTTACATTTAGCAAGGGAGGAAGCATGTGAAAGTAAATGAGAATCAAAAACCCTATTTTGCAAAGCAACCAAGTCGGATTTACTAACCCAAATTAATGAAGAATGACTATCTTGGGGTGTAGGAACTTTAACTTCCATGGTTACTTTACTATGGGGTTTTCTAGGAATTCGTTTAAGATCAAAACAAAATTTTCTAAGATGACCTTTTCGACCACAATGAGTACAAGTGAAAACATGTCGAAAAGATTTACTTAAGGAGTGATCTTTAAATGTATTCCTAGTAGATTCTCATAAAACATTGGTTTGGGCATTATGAGTAAATTCATTACAAGTATTGAAGCCTAAACCACAAGTGTCATTTTTAATTTGGACCGTTCCTAAGATTTTATCTAATTTTTCCGAACGACACTCCAAATCAAATTTGACATTACTAGAGTCTTTTAATTTATTTTGCAATTCTAAAATGTTAGACTCTAATAAAACATTTCGCTCTTTAAAAGCAAGAAGCTCCTTTTTTAAGGATTCCATTAAATCCTTAAGGCTATCTCTTTTGCTTTCTACATATTCTAGCTTCTCTCGAAGAGTCCTCTCACGTGTCCTAAGGTCTTCTATTAAAGCATTTTCATCAACGACCTTGACACTCTCTCTTAAACTAGCTTCTAACTTCAAATTAGCTCTTTTCAATTTAATAGATTCTTTATAAAGTCCTTGAAAATCATTTTGAAGTTCACTCACATTAACCTCTTCTTCATTTTCACTCTCTCTTTCTTATCCACTCTCACTATCATCAAAAACAAGAGAATCATAAACTATGACCTTGGAAGTGTCATGTGTTAAAGTTTCATCAATCGATGAGTTCTCACTATCACTCACATGACTAGCCATAAAAGCCACAAAATTTTTCTTAGTGGGGGAATCGGGCTTCTCTTCCTTATCACTATCACTAAGGGTCGCATTATATGAAATGGGTCGCTTACCCTCTTTCCTTAGTTTAGTGGGGAACTCATAAGCCCTATGGCCATAACCTTCACAACCAAAACACTTATTAGACTCGTCCCTATCTAAATGTTCATTACTAGGTTTAGGGATCTTCTCGGCTTTAGGAATATTCTCGGCTTTAGAAATCTTTTCGCCTTTGTCATGCTTAGAAGATTCGAATTTCTTAAAATCATTTTTAAATTTATCTTTGTTAATTTTAGAAAATTTTCTAAATTTACGAGCAAATAAAGCCATGTCTTCCGAGTCACTATCACTCTCGCTCTCTACTACTTGTTTGACCTCTTTTCGGGCTCTTAAAGCAACACCCTTTTCGATTTTCTTTTCAGTTTTAGAGGGAAACATATCTAGTTCATAGGTTTGTAAATCACCTACAAGCTCTTCTAATTTCGTAGAGGCTAAAGTTGGTAAAGAATTTAAGACGGTCACCTTTGGAATAAATCTATCGGGTAGGGACCTTAAAATTTTCTTTACAACACGGTCGTTAGGTATTTTCTCTCCCAAGTTAAAAGATGAATTAACAATATCAGAAAGTCTAGCATAGAATTCATCAAAAGTTTCTTTTTCATTCATTTTGATAGTTTCAAATTGAGTGGTGAGGTTTTGGAGTTTTGAAGCTTTAACGACACTAGTTCCTTCATGAGTTAATTGTAAAATATCCCAAGCTTCTTTAGCGGTTTCACACGTCATAATACGTCGGAATTCATCCGGTGTGACAGCGTTAAACAAAGCATTTAAACCACGGGAATTGAAATTAGCAAGTTTAAACTCATTTCCAGTCCATCTATCGGCGGGTTTGATAACACGTTCAATTTCAACAAAATAAGTTGGTGGGGACCACCCGTTAACAACAGACATCCAAACTCTCTCGTCGATAGATTTTAGTGCCGATCTCATACGCGCTTTCCAATACGCGTAGTTTGAACCATCGAAAATAGGAAATTTTGAAAATGGGTTAAAATCCATTTTAGCCAAAAATTATTTAAAAGATCGTTAACGAGATAATTTATCGCTTTTGCTCTGATACCAATTTGTAGAGGCTATTATTTCCTTTTGTATACAAAACAAACAAGATGCGGAAGCGTTGAAAGATGGTTATTAAACAATCAAAGCCAAATTTTAATTTCTCAAACAAATTAAAATTACACCAAGTGAAGTAAAATTAATCAATTAATATATTCACTTAAACCCGTTAATTAATCCAAGTCCTAAAATTTGCCTAAGTCATGTTAATCAATATTAGCAAATTAGGCGAAACCAAATTTTAGCAAAAGACTTGAATTAAAGAAACATTACCCAATATTTAATATAAGTCCCAAATTAAATTGAGTGTGATAATTTAAACCAAATTTTATCTTGAATTATCCTAAGCATGCGTTCTAAATAATTTATGCAAGATAAAATAAACCAATCACACTACGCCGCGATGTACGAGGAAAAACCCAAGACAGGAAACAACCTCGGACGGCCCTAGCCACAAATCCACTAGATACGGAATTACAATTATAAGACAGATAGACTTACAACGCACGAATCGATCCCTCTCAAGCCTCGACGCTTCTTCTTGTAGACACCTCTTCCTAGCGGATAACCTTGGAACACCACCGCGGTCTCGGAATCCACCGATAGGACTTTATATGGACACCGTCACCCAAACATGGAGCCTTTCTCCGTGTGGGTAAGTCAACATGAGAAACACTTCTTCTTTCTTCGTGGGAGGTAGAAGCAAAACCCGAAACTTCTCTTCAATTCGGTGTAAAGAAAACTGGTGCGAAACTCCAAGAAATTGATATGTATATAAGAACTTGGAAGAAACTCATTTGGGTGTAAACACTAGAGTGATGGAAATTTTTCTCCAAAACTTTCACTCAAAACATGATCTTTTTCCCTCTTTGAATTTTCTCTCAAAACACTCTCTAGGAGTTAGTAGGTTGTGAAAAAGATCAATTATCAAAAGTGATTCCTGCACATATTAAAGTCCAAAAAAGTTGGTTAAAAACCAAGTGGGGAAGTGGGTGCAAAACTGCCAAAAAACTGCCAAAAACTGTTCCCGCCTGGCATCTCGTTCGAACGACATTTCGTTCGAACGAAATCTCGTTCGAACGAGACTTCTAACGACGTTCCAGATTGAACTCGTTAGAATCTCGTTAGATATCTCGTTCGAACAGAAGGTTCGTTCGAACGACATATCGAACGACATTTCATAGGCCTATACTGGAACCTCGTTGGCAAACTCGTTCGAACGACATCTGGTTCGAATGAAAAAACTCGTTCGAACGACATATCTAACGAACCACCAGAAAGTTTGAAAAAATCATTTTTATCCCAGAAAACTTTATAAACATTTATTTAAAGTTTTAATTAATTATTTCTTAAAACAAAACGCAATTTTTATAAAACCTAACACCCAATAAACTTGTTCCAAACTCCTATATATATATAATGCATTCATACCTTGGGAGCATGGAACTATGATTGATGACGTAGAAACGAGGCACGCAAACCGGCACATTTGATGAAGCTTTATACTCTTTGCCGCTATGTCTTCAACAAACACTTCATAGGCTTGAGAGTATTACAATTACATACTATCCTATGAATAAATGTTTTTATCCGGAATTGATCCCAAACTATATATGGACTCAATTGGAAATTTGTGTCCTTACAAAAACAAACTTTGATAAACTCCATTTGAAGTGCATAATAGGGGTTGATGTTGAAGAAATGGTACAGAAGATATATGGCGGGGAATGTGCCCCATGAATGGTCAGATTCTTGCCAAAAATATTTTATGACAGGGATACCATTGGACCACCATGATTCAAGACTACATTGATTATGTTAGAAGGTGCCTCAAATGCTAACAATTCTTCGATCTTGAACACTAACCTCCTCACGAGTTATACAACATAACCTCTCCTTGGCCCTTCTCAACTTGGGTCATTGATATCATTGGGAAATTCATTCCAAAATGTGAATGAATTCATCTTAGTCATCGTTTCTTACTTTACCAAATGGGTCAAAGTTGAGCCATAAGCGGTGTTGAATGCTAAGAAAGTAAACAAGTTTATCAGGAAGAATACTAGTTGTAGATACGAGGTCTTTAACGAGCTGGTGTCAAACAATGATCTCCATTTTGAAGCATAAGTTGGTCATTTAATACAGAATTCAGAGGCATAAGTCTTATACCTACCGTCTGCAAACTAATAAGGTTATCGAAGCTGCAAAGAAAATACTCCAATCCATAATTAGTAAGATGATTGGTACTTGAAGGGATTGGGATGATCAGATCCCTTATGCCCTATGGGTTACTGTATATCTATTAGAATGCCCAATGGGGCTACCCTACACTCCTTGGTGTATGGTATGGAAGCGGTCGTTCTTATTGAGCTTGAAATACCATCCCTAGGGGTTATTCGTGAAAGTCAGATTAGAGAAGTCGACTGGCAACAAAGTAATTACAATTAACTCGCACACTTAGATGAAAAGAGCTTGAAATTTTTATAACACATACAAGGGTACCACCGTCGCATTACACCATTATTCAAAAGGAAAGTCAAAGATCGTGGTGTGCGAGAAGGTGACCTCTCTCTCAAAGAAATCATAAAACCCATTTAGGACCCAAGAGGTATATTCATACCTAGTTGGATTAGGCCACACCTAGTGAAGAAATCCTTTCAGGTGGCACCGTAATGCTCACAGACCTCGATGGAGAAGAAATGGCACATTTAGTCAATTTGGATCATCTCAAGAAATTTATTCTTAATCTGACTCTCACCGCGCTGTGATTTTCTCATCTCCGTTCTATTATAAAAATATTCAAAAAAATATTATTTCCTCCCTTTATATAACTACTCTGGACCTGATCATCTCAAATCCCCTTTTCAAACATTTACAACCAATCTTATCCTCCACAGAGGTACGTAGGCATCCCATAAAGTCATATTAGGCATGGTCCTTTCTCTTTCACAAGATATTATTCTTTTCTCCCATAAAGAAACATTAGTCTCTCTCATTATTTTTAATGAATGAAAGGATTATGTATGCCTTAGTTGTCTATATATATAGTTAAAAAAAATTCTTCTAAGGCACAACTAAATATACCAAAATAATTTCTTATTTCATTATTTTATTTGAGCACATGGGGGTTATATAAAGTATAAGTGGAGAGAAAGTTCCTGAGACTTACATAAACCACCGACCTATCTACCATCACATAGCCTACCCATATATGTGTGGCAAACATAAACATACCTACATTCCAAACCTACAATAATAAAAGATTCACAAATACAACCCAACTTCCAGAAGGCCCTGCCTCGTCACTATCACCACTATTTCCTGCCCAGATATCTCAATCTTCATGGAACTTACTTATACACTCCATGAAACGTTATGCCTTGAAGAGGTTTGACGGTACAACTATGCCTTCCTCCAAAACCTCAAACATCAGAAGCCACTTTAAATCGGTTTCCTTAACATTGAACTTTGAAAGAACATCCTTCCATAAGCATTTCAAACAATCCCTACATATTATATCCTCATCCTCTGTATATTGGGATAGACGGGTGCATGGTTATGGCGCTACTATGGAGGGCCCAAGTTTATCCTCAAAGATTCGGTCAGGTCCTCCATAAAAATAGTAGTTATGCGCGGAGGAGCAATATCCTCCCAATCCGGTTGACACAGAAGCCACTCGGGTAAACAGAAAGAAACCTAGTGAAGACCTACCAGTCGAACGTAACGGTGATCATCCAACTACAAGATGGGTTTAACTCTCCCCTCCATTGCACAGACTAACGAAGATGTCTAGATCCGTGCTACACAATCCAATTAACCCAGTTCTCCATGAAAGGTCCAAAACTCTTGAAATATCATGTAAATAAATTTAGGACACCAATCAGAGGATATTCGGTAGCATCCATCAAATCAAGCCTCTACGCCAACCACATAAATAACATCACAAGGCTACAGAACATGAAAGATTATCGACCTTCCTTCCAGTCATCAAGACCATTCAGTGTCTCCGCCAGTATGGTCATAACAAGATTATAACTGTAATTCATCCACAACACTATGGTAGCAACCTAGGGGTCCGTACTCAGATTGCTAGGCACTAAGAGAATTTTGGAAGTCAAGCCCGAGGACACCATGTCAGCAAAACCATTATCCTTATAATACCTTTGATGAATAAGGTTCAGCACTACAGGGAGATTGATACATCCCCATGCACTAGTGGTCAAGCAGCAGAAGGAGAAATGTACAATAATTTAGCTAATGACACCTTAAGAGAATGGTAAAGGTCAGGCATAGTTACAGAAACTCTAGGGTCAACACCTAGGATTGTAGAAAATTCTTTATAGGTAGGGCACACCTTATCCAAGCCAAACAAAAAAAATGGTCTTAATGTTACCAGAACCATAAAGCTATCTCTAAAAAGTTCTAATCGGTTGAGAGATTTCTCCATAAGGTGGCCTAGTACAAACTGAATGCCTAGTAGTTGACATTGTAAAACACATGGCTTCTAGCCCTTCGAGATAAGTAGTGATAGACTCATTCATAGGAACATCCATTTCATAAGAATAAAGGAACTTTGTGGAGGAGAGGAAAAAAATAATTAAAGTGAAGTTTAACACTCCACCCAAATTCCCCTTTTATACTAAAAACTCTCCACAAGAGAACAAACTAATCAATCTCTTACTGCAGTAACCAGTCCTAAGTACCAGAGATGCAGGAAGAGGATAATTACGTTGAAACACAATTACATTGTACGTGTATGGAAAAAGGCAGGCCAAGGGGTATGTTGATCGGCACACCCCCATTTTGGGAAAGTCCCCCATTACCTCTTTTATCCACATCACATTCAAATAAATTATTTCAAAAAGATGAGGTTTTATAGAAAGTCTCCTGGGCATTTTCTTTAAAGTGTTCAACATATTTCTCAAAAAATACAATGTTTAAGTTTTTAATGATTTTTCTTACTTTTTATCCAAATAATACCCACGGTGGAAAATTAAAAAATGTATGTAGACAAAGTCATTAATTCAAGATAAACCAAAAATGAAAAATGCATCATTTTATCATATATATCGCTCATTGTTTTTACAATTTTCATGAATAAAAAAAAGTGAAGAAAATATGCCAAAAAAGATCAAAATTTTTGGGATGCAATCCAAAATTTTCAAAACTTAAATCCAATAATCACCCCAAGGGTCCTGACGAGTGCGCTTCTTGTGACAGGGCCCCCTATTTCTTGAGTTATCCTCTGACGTGGGATCATAAGCAGTCATCGAAGATTCCATGTAGGATCGAGCCATCATCCACCCATGCTCAGCCATAGAGGCCATTTAATACCGAACATTCCTCAACCAAGAAGACGAAAAGGCCACAGTCTCAGAAAAGATAGAAGTCAAAGGAACTCAGAATTTGAGTTGCAAAAATTGAAATAAAGCAGTATACCTCTCTATGAAGATCATCCCTAGGAAAATGAAGTAATCCATCAAGAATCTCATGAGGATGATGGGGAAATGACATAATAGGGACCATGTCCAATCGAATGTAGTAGAAAGGAATGGAGTAGTATTGAGGAAGAGGAAATTCCATCGTCGCCGCTCCTTCCCCACTCCTAGATGCTTGCATCTAAGTTCCCGGTGCACTTCCACCACTTCTAGTCCCTATCAATGGTGGAGGCATACCCTACATATCATATATTGATGGGGGTATCAACTAAGTAGAAGCAAGTCCAAGTAGTCGTACCCTGCCACTACATCCATATAGAGTGTGTAATACTCCCCCTCCATTACCGCCGCGGTGCCGCCCTCCGCTCATTGAACATCTTACTCATGCTCCTCATATGCGCATGAAGGACTGATAGTGGGACCTCAACCTTGCTCTCCATAAGTTGTTTGGCCTCCCTCTTGCCTAGGTACCAAACATACCCAAATTCCTATGCCAGCAACCATCGTATATGTGAGTGAACGCCCGTAGACCCTAATATCTCCGAAGAGTGACCCTATGGGTTAAACGACACATGTCACCAAATAAAACTCAAATCATCAAAATCCAAAAAAAATGAAAAAATAATAAAAATACACAAAATCCAAGAGAATAAAACCTAACTTGGTCACTTGTTAGGGAATTCAATGTATCCCTTAGATCCTTAAGGAAAAGGAACTCCTTTGATACCCTATTCATCTTCCTTCGTCGTACCATCCTCATCCACTCCCCCTCTCCTCCACTTCAAAGGCATCAACCCTACGTCGTGCTCAATAACCTCATAAAATCATACCTGAGAGGACCACATTTTTTTTTTAAATCTAAAAAAAAATTAAAAAAAATAATCAAAAAGTAAAAAAGAATAACAAAAATAATATTTTAAGGTTACCTCTAAAAGATACATGAACCCAGTAAAAGACTACTGATAGTACCGGCTGAAAACGTCAATGGAAGCATAAAGAGACCAACATGAAACTCCCCCAATCGTATGTATGGATCTCAAAGACAAATAGAAGGAATGGAAAGGACCATAGATGAAAGACATGTCCGCTTGTCACCATCATGAATCCCCCTACTAAAAGAAGAATAAACACGCAGGTCACCTTTCAAACATGCCTCCTGTTAGTAATATTTATAGGTTATGGTAGCAAAGTGATCTTCAACACTGAAACCTTGATCGACTCCTCAGAGTCGATCCTCCCAAAATTTCCCAACGTTGATGGAATCCCCTCATCAGTCAGGAAAAGCGTTGTGTCCACTTTATCTGGTGCCCCTCGCACTCCAACCTCGTCAGCTGATGAAAGTAGATCAGAGTAACAATCATCTTGCCCACACCTAAGTGGAAGGTGTGGGTTGTGTCCTACCATCTCTTGCCCAGCCCGCACAAAACCTTCATTGATCCAAACATTTCATCCAAGGATCACACAAGAGGACCAAACCCAGTAGCGCCCACCATAAGTTTTACCGTCTGAGGGAAATTCTCCCACACCTTTTTTATCTCCGGCATGCTAGGGGAATAGATGCTCGACTAGGCAATGTCAGTTTGTAAAAATAAAATTTAAAACCAAAAAGCATCAATCCCTAGCAGAAAAATAAATTCAAAGAATTCAAAATCAAAATTCAAAAATAAAAATAAATAGATGTCCACATAGACATATGGATTCCTTTCCCTCGCAGATTGGTGAATCTCGGGCTCCCGTAGTAAGATCCCCACGTCATCCACTGCCCTAGCACTGTGGTATGCATTATTGATTCCCACCAACATCTCTCCGGCACATTATTACTCAATGTCATCCCAATCGTCAGTCTCAAAGAAAGGGTTGTGAGGCATTCCTTCCATAGAGTTTTTTTTTAAAATTCGCTTAAACTAGTTACTAGAAAGAAGAAATTCACTTGGATTAGCAAGAAGTGAGCTTCCTTCCTCCTTTTTTTATAAAGAGCCAATGGGTACACCGGTCAGCACCCCCATAGGTATGCCAAATGATAGTGACCCTTGGGATCCCCCAAAGCCCCTTAAAATTCTCTGCATATGCCAATCGGCACCTCTAGCCTAAGTGATAATCAACAAACCTATACTAATTTCATTAGAAAAATCATAAAAAATCCAAAATATCGTCAAAACATTGCAGAAAAATCCTAAAAACTCTTAGAGGAAAAAAAGTCAAATTTTATTAAAAAAAAACTTTTCCTCCATGAAATGTCACCCAAATAACTCCTTGAAAAAATTCAATAAACTCCCACAAATCCAAGTAAATTTTCAAAAACTCCCAAAAATGCCAAAAATTCTCAAAAGTAAAAAAATACACAATTTTCAATGAATATACTAAAAATTAAAAAAATCCAAGAATCTGAAAATCATCAAAAATTGCAACACTTCTCTCAAAAAGATCTGAATCTTCCTAGAAAATTCTCAATCCATCTCCTCACCCTTTCGATCCGTAGAATTAACCTCTTAACCCTTTAGGTCCATAGAATTGACCTATTAACCCTTTAGGTCCACCGAATTGACCTTTTTATCCTTAGTTCTAAAGAATTGACCTCCTCACTCTTTAGGTCCACCGAATTGATGTTGGCTCTCGAAATTATCCCTGATCCTCTGAATTAGTCGCATACACTCTTTAGGTACTCAGAATCGACCTTTGACCCTAAGGATTAACCGCGATCCTCTGAATTGGTCACATATACTCTTTAGGTTCGCAGAATTGATCTTGGTCCTCAAAATTGGCCAAGATCCTTTGAATCGATTGCATACATTCCTTAGATCACCATAATGGACCTTTGGCCCTCAGATTTGTACTTGGTCATTTGAATGGGATGCATGCAACCTTTAGGTCCTCAAAATTAGTCATTTATGTCCAACACTCACAACGTTCATCACGGTGTCTATTTTTTAATGACCTTCATTTATTTTATCTCTCTTACTAAAGGTCTTTGTAAATGCCCCACTCTAGTACCCTCCATACACCTCCATAGCTCCAAACACCATCCCTTTAATCCTTGGACCCCTTGTCCTCATTTAAACCCTAAAAGGAGATCGTCGGATGCTCTTGAGATTTGTTTGACTTTGGTCAACTCTCAGAGCAGAGGTTATCTCAATATACTTTTAAAGGCTCTGATTCTCCTTTCCAACAGTCCATATCATACGCGAATCGGACCTACGGTTCGCATTTAGAAACCCTTTTACCTGAAAGATCATCGCATGATTCTCGACCTCCGCTTGACTTTGGTCAACTCTCGGACCCAATGGTTTCATAACACACAATCATAGGGATCTAAATTTCCTTTCTTGCAATCCATACTATGCGTAAATCTAACTTACCATTCACATTTAACACCGCTTTTACCCAAAATGTCACCGGATGCTTCTCGATCTCCATTTGACTTTGGTGAACTCTTGTACCCAAGAGTATCGTGACATATTTTTATTGGTCTCTGAGTCCTCTATCCAATGTTCCATACCATGCGCGAATCGTGCCTACGATTTGCATTTGACTATCTTTTTACCCTAAAACCCTAAATCAGAGGTCGTCGGACGCTTTCGAGATCCGCTTGACCCTAGTTAACTGTCGCACCTGAGAGTAACTCAATGCGCTATTGTCGAGATCTGAATTATCTTTCGAATGTTCCTGGACTTGAACAAAATGGACTTACAGTTTGTGTTTTATGACCATTTATATCCAGAAAGTTCACTTTTAGACTTCCTATAGGCATATCCTCACTTATGCCTATAAGCAGAGGGTACCTTACTTGGTCGCCGAGTCTAGAATATATTTTGATAGGTAGACCAAGGCCTATGGCTACCGGTAGACCTCTCCCAACCTTTAAAATTTTCCTATTTAAGGAATCTTTGACCTCATTATTGGGGACCTTCAAAACCCTTTTCTAGAGCCCTTGGTTCTCTCCTCGAATTCAGTGCGCAACTTTCCAAATATCCTTTTCCAAACATTCTCTCCAACATTCTATTTCGTCAATCTCACCTCACCTTTGCACTACCACTACATTACCCATAAAAAAATTCTACATCTCTCCAAAATCATATTTCAAGTTGCTTAGAAGTCCTATTTCCCCTCTATTCAAGTTCATTATTTAGTATCACTTCCCATACTTTAATAGAATTAGCATAATTATGCATTTAACTTCAATTATTACCCCTGATCACCTTTTTATCTACATATATTCACAAATATTATTTTTATAAAACCCAATAAGATGGTTAATTTATAAATCCCAAATTAATGTTTTCCCCCATTTCTTCACATTTTCACTACTTGTACACATTTTCTTCAAAAATCAAAATATAAAATTTATTCTCGGGCTTATTGGTTAAACCCCACCCTTATGTTATTTCGAACTATGTGGACTTTGATGTCAGTTTTGACAGCGTAGGCATCCTGAATTTTCCTTGGGATTTGAGTCCTTTTTTTCTTCATTTGTTCATATTTTTATTCATTATCCTTGCATTACCCTTTTCATATATATTTCTGATTAGTTTAGCATCCCCTTCATATATGCATGTTCATTTGTTCATAATGATCCAGATCCAGCGTACTACTCATATACATTAGAATTAGTGTCCTTTAGCACTCTCGTCAAACATGATTATTCACTCTTTCATAGTGAATCATGATTTAGTGTACCGCTCACATTTTTACTACATATATATTTTCGTTTCTTTTAGTCGTACTACTTCGAATGATTTGTTCTCATCTTTCTCATGATGTGGACACGATGATTTCACTCCTCACCCACTTTCTGCGCATATATATATCTTTTCACACCACGTTCACTATAGATATTTTAGGAGAAAATGAGAATATTTTTTATCCCATGAAAGATAGAAAGGTCGAAATGGGTGCCAAACACTTCCCATTCCATAACTTATTCCTTGGAGATGTGATCTATTAGTTTTGTATGCATCATTTAGTCTTTTAATGTCATTTATTCAGGACAACTATATCTTTTTCATGTTTTGATAGAAATAGGTTGGTGGCTCCATTTTCTATGTTTTCATCGCTTTTGAAGACGGTTGCTTTATGTCTGTGGGATCCCGTGAATATCGCGGGGAAAAGGAATTACCTTCCTTAGCCCCATTTTCATGCGAGTCCTTCTGGGTGCACCCGATGAACTGAAATGACCATAATTCTAGAGTTGGTTTTATTTTGTATCGTTAGTTATATGGTATCAGAGTTGGTTTTGTTCATTAATTATTCCATTACCTCTTTATATTACTTGTTCAATTTTAGTTGTTTCATTTATTCTGAGAAAATTACCATAAATCATCTATTTCCATGACTTTTGTATTAGAACTCATTAATCTATTTATGAATTTTATGGGGTACCACAATCCAAGCTTAGAATTGGGGAGAATAGGTCTATTTACTTTTTTAAGGATTAAGGGGTCCCAGAGAGGGCATGGGGCCATTACATACCATTGATTAGATAAACCAAAGTGATTACAGCTCACATTTAGCACGCTATCTCATTTTAGGATGTGTTCGGGACACTTCAGATGAGGTGGTTCTTTCAATAGAGCACCTAGATGTTATCGGGACAGGAAAATGGACTTTTGGAGTCGATCGGGATCATGGTTTGGTATCCCAAGAAGGTGGATCAGTTGTTGTTATCACGCCGATGTAGGGGATTGTGAAGTTTGGATTCCAAAAGGAAGTTGGTTAGTCACTGTGAAATTATTTTTTATAATCTAGGATTAAGCAAGCCTAGTGTCATTTTACCTGACCGACCACTGTTAATATGTGCACGATATTTTTCCACGGATACATGATGGAAGGAGTTCTTAAGGGGCAAGTTAGCATTTTAACGGTTAAACTAGGTTGGTTTAGAGTATTAGTTGAACGGGATTTACGAAGAGAGAGACTTTAGAGTATGCTAGGTCATGGATTGATGACATTCTTATATGGTAGGGTAAGGACTCTACGGGCGAGACATTCTTAGACTTCGAGTAAGTTTGTAAAGAATTCTAATTTTGAGGATGAAATTCCTTATTTAAGGGGGACGGGGAAAATTAACACCCCATATTTTCTGTACATTATTTAATTGCAAAAATTATTTATACACCCTTATTGTGGCAAGTGATGTCACTATTTATGTTTTATGTGTTATTTAACTAGTATTCCAAAATAAAATTTATACACGGCAATTTATTAATTAAATATTTGAAAGTGATTTTGTATTATAGGTGACTATTGAATGGTCAAGGATTTGGTATCAAGGGTTTTCTTGTTTTCATTATTCCCTCGATGTTGGGTTCTAACAATCGGGAAGTTGTTTCTTATAATGTCGGGTCAGGCTAAATTAATAAATAATTGGTCTCATGCCGGGTAATTTAATAAATTATTCAGTATATTAATTAATTAGTTTTGGCATATTTTTGGGTTGGCTTTTTGGATGCGTATAATTTTCCTATTTGACTCTAAATAGTGAATTTTTATCATGTTGGGGTAGTGTTTGGAGCCATTTAGAGGTGTTTTGGGGATCATTTGGTTAATGCCCATATATGGCCTAAGCCTAATTTTGGTTTTAAGAGGCTTAGAGGGTCATCAATGTTTTTATTATTCGTACTTTATAATTTGGAGGGGCACCATAAGGCTGGAGAGAGGAGGCACCCAGAAGAGAAGAGAAATTATAGGATTTTGGGGATTGATTTGTCAATCAATCCATGAGGCAAGTTTATTTAGATTTTGATTATGATTGCTTTTTTTATTAGAATATTTATGTTCATTGAAATCCAAACCTAATTAAGTTCAAAAATCATATTTAGATGTTTAATTCGTTAAATTTATAATTAACTTAATTAATATAGTTTTGGTGTGATGGCATATTGATTATTCTTTGTTGATGTTTTGGACTTATAGCATTGGGAAAATCTATAACTCTACCTAGTATGTGCAAGAGATCCATTTACTTGTACGTGCCGAGGGACGTACTTATATGTTAAGGTTAGACGTGGAGATTCTTTCTCCTACTGTGTGTAATTATATGTGGTGGTACCAGAGATAGTTGTACTGATTTATGTACTATATTAGAGACATATATATTGCATTAGTGGCATTATATAGCCCTAGGTGAAGATACTTGAGATATGTGATTAGATACTGTTAGTAGTACTTCAGTCAGTTAACGAGACATGCCTTAGGTATGAGATTACCGTACACTATATGATTCTTAATGTAAGAAAGTAACCTAATGAACGAGAAAAAAAAATAAAGAATTAAGATATGAACTTTATTCACACGGGCCACGTATGGGTTTGGGATTAGAACCGCATGCTATTATAGGCTGTTGGGTTGGGTAACTAATAAATGATAATTCACTTAAGAAAAGAGGGAGTTATGTGTTGTATAGTAGCCCAAGTTTAGTTATAATCTTATTCTACATTGTTTACGTTGTTCTTATATCTATTTTCATAGGTTTTAGGTCATTATGTTTCCAAATACTTCGTTTGATCATTGGAGGAGCATCTCAAGTGACATTTTATTCCTCATTCATAGGATGTAAGAGTAGGACAATGTCGTTACTCTTTGTGGTTATTTGAATTTAGAAGTTCATTGTATTTTACAGTTTATTCCGTGTTAACTTTTGTACATGTGGTACTTGTATTCGGAGTTGAATTTTTGTTTGAGATGTATGTTATATTCCATAGTTGGTTTAATATTGTATCGGTATTTATATGGTACCCTAGTTAGTTTTGTTTCAATTAGTATTTCATTAGCTATTTATATTACATGGTCTGTTTTAGTTTTTTCCTTTATGGTCAGAATGTTACCAAATATTTTTTATTCTAGTGATTTTTGAATTAGACATGATTAATACATCTATGAATTTTACGCGGTATCACAAAATTGAATTAATTTCTTACTTGGTTAATTATTTGAGGTTAAAATTTTGAATTTGGTATTTGATAAAAATCTAACACTTGTTATCTCATAACTAGTAGTTGAATGAGTAATCCCCTAATGCATTGGTGTAGGCCTCTGCACTTTTTAGTTCAGGTTGTGCATTGCCTCATATGATTGATGTGAGTTGAGCACACTCAGAGGTATTCTAGATTGTGTGATTTTGCATTTGTTGTACCTAGAGATGATTGCAATAGATATTATTTATACTAGAGGTGTATACCCATGAGATTATGACTCGAGAATGTTGAAATGAAATATATTAGAGACGTGTACACTAAACCATGACTCATAAATATTAAAGTTTGATACGGTAGAGATGAATAACTTAAAGAATAACTTGTTACTATCAAAGTAAGATATTATTGTCATAGTATTTAATTAAAAGACGGACTTAAGAATGTTGCATTAAAGATTATCTAATCAAAAATACATTATGAGATTATGAATCCTTTTAGAGACTAGGATTAGTAGCGCGTGTTTATTTGGGTTGTTCGGGGTTGGGATAATTTAAAATAAACTTAAATACTGGAGGAATATGTGTTATTATTATTGTGGCCCAAATGTATTTATATTCTTATGCACTATAGACTTGCTAGGATTAATCCTCTATGTGGAACTATTTTTACATGTCTTTGGCCTCAGTCGCCTCCGCAGACTTGAGCTATTCGTTGGAGGAGTTTATCCCCCATTAGTTCTATTTATCATTTCTTAGGATGTAGGCATCGATCATTGTACCTCATTTACATTCCAGTATTCTTTTATATTTTAGTTTTTAGACAGTTATACTCATTCAAATTTCTCGAGCCAGGCATTTTTATGAGATATATTTATTAATATTAGTTTAATTATTCATAGTTGGAGATTGGACTATTGAGATTCATTATATTTCAGACTTGGAGTTTTATTTAGTTTTTAAGTCGGTGGTATCAGAGATATTTTAATATATGTAGCTTGTTATTGTTTATCATTTCCTATGCTTGTATCTCTTTCATTTATCTAGTTATGATTATAATGTCACTAGTTGGTCTTTACTCCCAATATTTTTATATTAGAATTTATCAATCTATTTATGGATGTTATATGATGTCACAATACTTCGGATCGCATAGAAGATCCGCAAACGTACCATGATCCAAACCTTGTATAGTGGTATTTAGATATAGTTATTTTTGTTTACATTAAGAAACATAATCAATTAAAGTTTTCGGGCATAAAATATTTTTAAAATATTAATCCTCATTAACTTCGGCATAGATACAATGTTGGCAAGACATGATGGATATTCGAATACATGAATAAATACCACGTCAAACTGGTGGACAATCTCATCTTTGATATTGAGTGACCCTTTGGGATGAAGCTTACTCAGTTTATGCTTTACTATTTAGCATTTTGGATATGTCAAAATCTCATGTTGCACAATCTCAGGGTTGATCCTAGGCATGTCATTGTAAGATCATAACCTAATCTCATGAGAATTATTAGAATAATTGAGATTAACAAGAAAACGTTTATTGTTGTTAATTTTTATCGTGACATGTTATTTATTATTTTGCTTATTGAGGTCAATTAAAAAGCGTTCATTTATTAAGTGGTCTTCATTTGTTGTTTGATTATTTTAATAAACACGATGGATATAAGGCACAATGATGTCCTAAAAAAAATTTATTGTATTTCTAGGTTTAATAAAAAATACAACATTCAAAACGAAGTGAAAAGACTTTGGAGATACACCATTAGCAAGGAAAAGAGTTTCATCAGACTCAAGGGGGTAATAGACAACAACTTTGTGAGTTAAAGAACCCGTGTGAGTCGAAAAAATCCATAAATTGTGCAACGGTTTCTCGATTGGATGGACCTTCTTATATTTATTCTCCTCAATGAAATTAAAGTTGATCATGTTTACATTCGTTCCTTTCTCAACTATATTAAAGGATTCATCATTGTTTCTACCATCACTATTAAAAGATCTTGACTTAGCTTCTTTGATGAGCAGATGTTTCTTTATATGACCCATTCCTTATTCTTGGCAATTTTATTTTCAAAGAATTCAAATTTGGGTTTCATCTTCATCTCTTTGGGATTATACCATTGATTTATAAAACCATAGTGAGGGAAGTACTCCCCTTCTTTAACAAAATGGGAATTCAGGAAATCATTGAATAGGTATTATTTCCTTTCAATGTCTTGTTCGGGTAAGTTCGACGAACTTGAGATTACTATTGAGGAGGCATTTGGTAAAATAAACCAGAAGGAGGGTAAGTAGGATTAAGACTAATGGGTTTAGTAATTCCTTATTGGTGGCATCCAAGTCCTAGTCTCGGAAGGAGATACATTTTCTTAAATATTTATATCACACTGACATTCCCATGTGGGTTGTACTCTCTATGCACTTTCTTTTTTAAACTTTCTCCCGCAGGCAAAGGTAGAGGATCAATCTTGAATTCCCACAAACTTACAACATTGAAACTTTGTTGAATCTCCAAGATGGGATTACTTGTGCCTATATTGTCTTCGGCGCCTATGATGGTAATCATATGATTCCTAGAAAGTAACTTCAGCTTCAAATGAATAGAGGAGGCCACACCTATAACATTATAGAGCCAAAAATTAATATGAAGGTAGAATAGTTGAATTTGTGTCACGTGGGTATTAAGTGACAAATCTTAGAAGACCAAGAATATATATGTGGAGATTAGTCTAAATATTTGAAGATCACACTGGCGGGTTGGAAGGCGAGTGCTTATAGTATTCAGATTTACGAATTGAGATAGACACGAAGAGACCTGGAAAAATAGGGTTCGTGTACTTATAAATAATCTATTATGAAGGTATTGATTGTAATATGCACATGGTGACTTAGACTCTAAGCTAATAACCCTAGCACTCTAATCGCCATTATTCTTCCCAAATAATAAATCAGTCTCCCTTTCTTCTCCGTGGACGTAGGCAGATCTCTCTACTGAACAATGTACATCTAGTTTTCTTTATTCTTTCATTTCATTCATAATTATTTAAGGGTCGACCACTAATTACTGCTTTTATTGTGGGTTAACATCCTCTACAGACTACATGAAGGTTGAGGCATGCTGGGATGTCTATAGCCTAGAATTTTGACTTAATGAGTGATCGGTCCTGAATTGAGAGCAGATGTTGGAGTTAAGTCTTTGACTTATAGGCCCAACAAGCACCTGAGCGCTCTAAGGAGGAAAACATTGAGAGTTCATTTTTTATCAATTAGTACTAATAAAAATCCACTGAAATATTAAGAGCAGAATTATGATCAAAGATGATATTCAGAATTTATTCGTCTACCAAAGTTACGAGTTTCTTAAAAGTTAATGTTCCCACAAGGTTAATATCTTCTTCAAGAGAAATCTGGTATCACATAAACCAAAATTAGATCTTAAGTTGAGCAGTTCGATGCAATTGGGAAGATATGAAGATCCCCTACAAAGTTTTTGTTTGTATTAATAATTGCAGAATAAACGAAATAACCCAAATTTGAAATAGATAAAATTAGAAGGACTTATCGATCGAGATTTGTGTTCGACACAAAGTCCTAAAGGTGAAATTGCTCGCTGATATTTGTAGCTGTCAGCCTCGTGAACATACACCTCCCAGGATTCAACGATCAGATTTATACACCAGCTTTGTGTTAAATCTTTGAACTCTCAGGATAC
This sequence comes from Sambucus nigra, assembly GCA_949130495.1. NCBI lineage: Eukaryota > Viridiplantae > Streptophyta > Magnoliopsida > Dipsacales > Adoxaceae > Sambucus > Sambucus nigra. The sequence goes on from OX422209.1 coordinate 577,455,800, forward strand.
TCCAGCACTCCTAGAAAATTAACGAAAATTAGAAACTAGCAAAGGTATTTTTGCAGATAACGTGAGAGAGATATTTTTGATGCTTTTTTGACTCTGTAGCCTTTTCTTAAATAAGGGAAATGGTAAAAAACGTGGGTAGAGGTTTTAGCCAACTAACCCACTAATATCTCCACTAACAGCTATAGTGGAAGAAATAGTCAAAGACTTAAAACGGTTTAAAAAATTAAAACGATTTTAAAAAGATTTAATGCATATCAGAAATCCCCAAGAGCCCAAGGCCCAAGGCCCAATCTTTGACCCTAAATAATTAGTGTGCTCCCTAGGACTTGAACCCAAGACCTCATGCACACACCCCCACTAACTTACCACTTGGACACTCCCACTAACTTATTTACTTTATTCAAAATAAATATATATACTAACATATATACCCAACAATCCCCCACATGAATGAAGTAAATAAATTAAATAAAACGACGCTCTGGAGTATCATAAGGAGTGACGTATAAGGCAAAGGTGTCATTTGACTTGAACCTTTGCTTTGTGATGATCTATTGAGTTTACCGGTTGATAGTGAACTAATGTCTTGAACTATTTTACCGCTGTTGTAAACTTAAGTCAATAGAACACACACGTGACTCCAAAAAATCATCATCGAGTTCCCACAGTTGTGCTCGTTTCGGCCTTGAGCATGCCCAGGTTTCTTGAGTGCTCTAGAGAATCAGCCTTAATTCTCATAGGAAGCGGCCCCACTACCACACTCTTATAGGTGCTTCTATCAAGAGTGTACTGTATCTCACACCCTACTGAATAACAGCTATAGAAAGCATTAAGAGATTGAATCTCATCCTCCATCGATACAGAGGTACTACATCATAGGAATGGGTTTTAAGTAAAACTTAAATTTTTACCCCCACAAATCACTCGTATAACTTTGTTATCCCATTGAACCCAGATCTTTGGATCTCCAGTCATATGGGTTGGGTTTCCATTATAGGTGATTTAGATATTAATAGGCTTCAGGCCCATCCCCCTCGATGTTTGATAAACTAGCTCTCTAGCTAGCCCTTTAGTCAATGGATCCGCCAGGTTTTCCTTTGACTTGACATAGTCGATTGCTATAACTCCATCTTTCAATAATTGTCTCACTGTGTTGTGTCTCCTCCTGATATGTCTAGACTTTCCATTGTAGGAGTTATTATGTGCTCTTGCGATTGTTGCTTGACTATCACAGTGAATGGACAAGGCTGGAACTGGTTTAGGCCACAAATGAATATCTAATATGAAGTTCCTTAACCATTCAGCCTCTTCGCTTGCTTTATCCAACGCTATGAACTCTGACTCCATAGTGGATCTAGCTATGAATGTTTGCTTGGTAGATTTCCAAGATATAGCGCCTCCTGCCAAGGCAAAAACATATCCACTCGTAGACTTACATTCATCATTATCAGAAATCCAATTAGCATCATAAAAGCCTTCAATTACAGCAGGATATCTAATATAATGAATACCATAATTTATTGTGTATTTAAGATATCTCAAAACTCTAATCAAAGCATCCCAATGTTCATTATTAGGATTACAAGTGTATCTGCTAAGTCTACCCACAGCATATGCAATATCAGGTCTAGTGCAGTTCATAAGATACATTAGACTACCAATAACTCTAGAATATTCTAATGATGATACACCAGGACCCGAATGTTTCCTTAAGTGACAACTGGGGTCATAAGGTGTTTTAGCAGGAATACAATTAAATTGTTCAAATTTTTTAAGAACTTTCTCTACATAATGAGATTGGGTTAAAACAATTCCTTCGGAATTTTTAATGATTTTAATTCCAAGTATAACATCAGCAACACCCAAATCTTTCATATCAAATTGCTTATTAAGGAAACGTTTAGTTTTATTAACTACATCCATATTAGTTCCAAAAATAAGCATATCATCCACATATAAGCAAATAATCGCACCAGAATTATCCTTGAATTTGCTATAAATACATTTATCCACTTCATTAATGTTAAAACCATTAGAGATCATTACTTGATCAAATTTTTCATGCCATTGTTTAGGAGCTTGTTTTAGTCCATATAAAGATTTTTTAAGTCTACACACTTTTTTATCTAGGCCTTGGACTACAAACCCCTCGGGTTGATCCATATAAATTTCTTCTTCAAGATCTCCATTCAAAAAAGCCGTTTTAACATCCATTTGATGAATTATCAGATTATGTAATGAAGCAATAGCAATTAATAGCCTAATAGATGTAATTCTAGTAACAGGAGAGTAAGTGTCAAAGAAATCAATTCCTTCCTTTTGCCTATAGCCTTTAGCTACCAATCTTGCCTTCAATTTATCAGTAGAACCATCAGCTTTTAATTTCTTTTTAAAAATCCATTTGCATCCAACAGTTTTACATCCTTTAGGCAAGTCAACTAACTCCCACGTGTTGTTAGAAATAATAGAATCATATTCACTATTAATAGCTTCTTTCCAAAAAATAGAATCGGGTGAGGACATTGCCTCACTAAAAGTGACGGGGTCATTTTCCATTAAGTACGTTAAAAATTCAGGACCAAAAGAAGTAGCTATCCTAGGTCTTTTACTTCTCCTAATTTCAATATCTTCTGAATTTGGAGATTCATTTCTAACACTAGGACCCATTGGAACAGAACTACTAGTTCCCTCACTTCTCACTTTAAAAGGAAATTTGTTCTCATAAAATTCAGCATCTCTTGACTCAAAAATAGTGTTTTTATCCATATATTGATTTTTAGAATCAATTACAAGAAACCTATAAGCATTACTGTTTTTAGCATACCCTATAAAAACACAATCAACAGTCTTTGGGCCAAGTTTAGTTCTCTTAGGTAATGGTATTGAAACCTTAGCAAGACACCCCCACACTTTAAGGTGTTTATAAGAAGGTTTTCTATTTTTCCACATTTCATAAGGAGTTTTATCATTATTCTTAAAAGGTATTTTATTAAGAATATAACAAGCAGTAAGAAGTGCCTCACCCCACATATTATAAGGTAATCCCGAAGTGCTTAACATAGAATTTACCATATCCTTAAGAGTTCTATTTTTTCTTTCAGCTACACCATTAGATTGGGGTGAATAGGGAGGAGTAACTTGATGAATTATTCCATTTTCTTTACAATATTTATCAAGATCACCGGTGTATTCTCCTCCCCTATCGGATCTTAATGTTTTAATGGATTTCTCCAATTGTTTTTCAACTTCTAATTTATAAGAAATAAATTTTGAGAAACACTCATCTTTACTCGTAAGGAGATAAATATAACAATAACGAGAGTAATCATCAATAAAAGTAACAAAGTATTTATTTCCACCACGTGTCACATAACCTTTTAAATCACAAAGATCAGAATGTATTAAACTTAAAACAGTTGAACTTCTTTCGACACTTGGAAAAGGTTTTTTAGCATATTTTGATTCAACACATATTTCACATTTAGAGTTGGTAGAAATATCAGATTTTGGTATGTTTTCCAAAAACATTAATTTTTTAATGGATGCCTCATTTACATGACCAAGTCTAAAATGCCACATATCACAAGAGTCAATCAAATAAGCAGAAGAAGTAGATATTTTATTATTATCATCCACGGTTACATTTAGTTTGAAAAGACCCTCATGAACATAACCTTTCCCCACAAAAGCACCTCCCTTAGTCACAACTACCTTATCACTCTCTAGAACAATTTTAAAACCTTTCTTAACTAAGACAAAACCGGACACCAGATTCTTCCTAACCTCAGGGACATACAAAACATCTTTCAATGTGAGAACATTTCCCGAAGTAAACTTTAAAACTACGGTTCCCTTGCCCTCAACCTTAGACGAAGAGAAGTTTCCCATGTACAGACGTTCATCCCCACTAACAGCAGTGAAGGTAGTGAAGGCACCTCTCGTGCTGCATATATGTTTGGTGGCGCCAGAATCAAGCCACCAGTCTGTCATGTTACTCACAATGTTTGCCTCTGTCACAACAGCAGAAAAGTTACCCTCCTCGGTTACATTTGCTTGAGGCTTCACATCTTGACTCTTCCTAAACTTGCAATCTTTAGCGTAATGACCTGGTTTTCCGCATACATAGCATTGACCTGCAGGTTTAGATTTAAACTGAGGTTTAGAATTTTTATTCTTATCGTTAGGTTTGAATTTATGGTTGGACCTCGAATTCTGGTTTGGTTTATGGTGCCCATGTTTCTGGTTTGAATGGTTAGGCTTGGGCTGGTTCTGTTTTTGGTTTCCATTTGATTTTCCCTCTACCAAATTAGCCTTAGAACTGAATTCAGAATTTTTCTCCCTAAGTTCTGCATTCCTATTATCTTCCTCAATTCTCAAACGAACTATCAAATCTTCTAGTGACATTTCCTTTTTCTTATGTTTCAGACCGTTTTTGTAATCTTTCCAAGACGGTAGCAGTTTTTCAATTATAGCTGAAACCTGAAATCCCTCACATATACTATAACCCTCGGCCAGAATTTCATGAATAATAATTTGTAGTTCTTCCAGTTGCGACACAACAGATTTATTATCTTCCATTTTAAAATCCAAAAATTTTCTAACTACAAATTTTTTAGACCCAGCATCTTCAGTTGCATATTTTTTGTCCAGTAAGTTCCATAATTCTTTAGCAGTAGGACATGACCAGTAAACATCATACAGTTCAAGGCAGAGACAATTCAGAATATAATTCCTACACATATAATCTCTTTGTTTCCAAACAACTAGTTCTTCAGGTACAGAAGGTCTATCAGATGCAATAACGTCAACGACTTTAAGAGTTGTTAGGTAAAATTGCAGTTTCATTTGCCATCTCTTAAAATTCTTTCCATCAAACAATTCAGGTTTTTCAGAGTATTTTGCATTAGGATTTTCCATAGCAGTTTGTAGAATAACAACCAATTTCACCTTTAGATTGTTTGTATTAATAATTGCAGAATAAACGAAATAACCCAAATTTGAAATAGATAAAGTTAGAAGGACTTATCGATCGAGGTTTGTGTTCGAACTCCAGCACTCCCAGAAAATTAACGAAAATTAGAAACTAGCAAAGGTATTTTTGCAGATAACGTGAGAGAGAGATTTTTTATGCTTTTTTGACTCTGTAGCCTTTTCTTAAATAAGGGAAATGGTAAAAAACGTGGGTAGAGGTTTTAGCCAACTAACCCACTAATATCTCCACTAACAGCTATAGTGGAAGAAATAGTCAAAGAAGAGCCCAAGGCCCAAGGCCCAATCTTTGACCCTAAATAATTAGTGTGCTCCCTAGGACTTGAACCTAAGACCTCATGCACACACCCCCACTAACTTACCACTTGGCCACTCCCACTAACTTATTTACTTTATTCAAAATAAATATATATACTAACATATATACCCAACAGTTTTATTGCCTCTAGTTTCCTTCATATTATTGTTTATCTCTTCAACAGTCAGTTTTATATGTCCAGGGTTCTTCCGTAAGGTATTTTATATGTCAATAGAAGAAACACCATATGAAGGGATATGATTCTTGTAATATCACCTCAATTGGGTCATGTAATTCATAGCCAAAGAATAATAGAGGAAATCTATTCTTTATCAATTTCGAGCGTGGTCAAGACTTCATTGATATAAAACAAGATCTCTTCAAGAGATATGACCCCATAAAAAGCTTGGGAGAAACAAAGACGATACGTGTTGGAACACCTCTTCGTGGTTAGAGACACATCAGAATCGTCGTCCCATCTAGTTGGAGTAGTGTTTGGAGATAGATCAATACGGTCAACAACCTGATAATATTATATATAAAGATACTCTCATGTAGAGAAAAGGTGATGTGGGACAAGGAATCATTTTCGTCTCATGATGGTGAAGATATAAAAAGGACTACAAACTTATCCGGTGTTTATACTTTTTTCAGTAAGAATCTTCATAATTCTGTTAAAGTTTAATTATTTCGAGTGAATAACCCAATCATCAAATTGTCATGCCAGGTTATAGGATTCTGTGTACACATTGTTAAGATCCACGCAATAATCAATCTACAAGATCAAGTTCTGATGGATCTCCACTCCGACTGCTTCTCATTCTTTAAAGTGATTAATGTATCGAAATTCACATTTGATTTCGTTTCAATTTTCATTAGTTAATTTATAAGGCTTTCTTCAATGTTTATCCCATATTTTTGAAGTTCCCTAAAGTGAGGGAAATATTGGCTACCCAGTATATTCTTAATATGAGGCAAGAACTTATTATTAAAAATATTAAATTATTATTCTTTTAAAAGGAGGCTAGTCATAATAGCATTTTTCTCTCGCCACCGAGTAGTGAAATTGTTGATATGCTCTCCTATATTTTTCTTAACCAACTCAGGTCATGATGTGTCACCACTAGATCATCGTTGTAATTATATTAAGCCATGAATTCTCTTTCCATGTCCCAGTTATGAATTTCAGGATTCTTCTAAGGATCGGAACTGTATAAGCATGCATTCCTTAACGGTTTGTTGGAAGTTTTATGCCATGAATTATTTTTTGGCACCCAAAAGTCTCGATTGTTGTATATTTTATGAAATGTCAGCTTGTTTGGTTAAATTTTAGAGTCAATTTTAATTAAGACACATGTGTTAAAAGTGACATGTCTTAATACTAATATGTTCCTTATAGCAAGTAGATTAATTTGGTATACTCACTTGTTCAAAATAGTGAAGTAATGAATGAAAAATTTGGACTTAAAGTGACCCATTTCAGTTTAAGATAGTTGGAGTAACAAAGTTAGTGGGTTTGTCCCACATTGGAAAAGTGGTAGAAATGCTTGGAGTTAATATACCCAAGTTATGGGACTAAGGCTTGGATGTCTTGGGCTTTCCCAACTCATTGAAGGGGAGATGGCCTACACTATGCATGTGTTGGGCTTGGGCCAAAAGCTCACACGTGCGCGCGCCGCCGCCGCCGCTGTCCAGTCTTGGGTCTTTCTTGAGCAACTATTAATTATTTAAAAAACGTTGTCGTTTTTTAATTAATTAATTAAAATGTTAAGTTACTTTATTAGAGAGATGCAACTGTTGAAACAGTCACATCTGTTCGAGAAAAGTCATGAGTTGTCGCCCTTCACCACTTATAAAAGGGACCATATGCAGTCCATTTGAAACATTAGAGAATCTACCCGAATTCCCTACTACTGTCCTTGTTCCCTTCTTACTATTTGAGAGAAATTCGTCATTATTGGTTCGTGGGACTGTTGCACTGAAGTGCTTCTTGCAACAGTCGTTGACCGTTTTATCCTGGGATGCAGACGTCCATTGAATTTGCCGTCAGCACCGTAGCTGGGGTGTATTCTGTCTTAAGGAGAGATACTTCAACTTTCGACTCGGTCAAAATTCTATAAGTGATTATTTCAATCACAAACTACACTACAAGAAAAAGTCCTTTCCACGACACCTGATATGTGTCGTGAAACTATTTTCACGACACATTTTATGTAGTCGTTGAAGGGGGGTGTCGTAGAAAGTTACCTTCTGTATCGACACCTTTGTGGTGTCGTAAAACTATTTCACGACACCTGCCAAATGTCGTTGAAAAAAATATCCATGACACCTAGTTACTAGTCGTAAATATCCACAACACCTTTGTGGTGTCGTAAAACTATTTCACGACACTTGCCAAGTGTCGTTAAAATAAATATCGATGACACCTAGTTACTAGTCGTAAAAGTCATTGCTCGAAAAAACCTTCCACGACTACTTATTATGTGTCGTGAATGTTATTTTACGACTAAAGCTACATGTCGTTATTATCATTTTAAGATATATAAAATATGTCATTAAAGGTGTATAATTTTTTTTTTATAAAAATTAGCTTCTCAAATACCTATTGCTTATACTAACATTAACATATCCACATATATGATTGTATCACAATTAACAATTCCACATTTCTTGAAATTTAAAACAAACTTATATAATTAAGAGGAACTCATAATATGTATTCATAACCATAATATCAAAGTTATGCCCAAAATAGTGGAATGAATAAATTTTTGGGTGTTATAAGAAACATAAAAACATGGGATTAGAGTGAAACGAGCATAGCCTAACAAGTTAAAATGCAATATTCCTTCAAAAAATAACTAATATCGTTCTTCAAAAATATTCCTCCTAAAATGTCTTCAACATCTTCCCAAAATAGTCACCTGTTCAGAAAACAATTTTAGTAAATACTCTCATAAATTAACAACACACTTGTAATAAAAAAAATAATGTATACCTTCAATCCAAAAAGCAACGAAGAAACACCATACCCTCTTGATTCCTTATGATTTTCTGAAATAAATACGAAAGAGAGTCAAAGCAAAATTCTTATAATAAAATCCAAGAACTATAACTATTCCACTCACATAATTAGTCAAAACGAATGTATCGATGTGGCCATGCCATAGGTACTTCCTTTTGCATCATCAAGTATGGAAAACGCATCCGAGTATCGAAAAATTGGCACTTTGGGCACAAAAATTTCTACAACCCATACTTTATAGCAATCAGGCCCAAGGTTTTGGTGGTGCACTAGTGACTTTGGGTCTGTAGAATCAAATTTTACCCTTGCCACTTCTTCTCCAGTCCCCAACCAATGTAACAATTTGCAAGAAGAATTTCTTTATGGATCACTTTGTGCACATGCACTTTCTCGATTGCACAAATAAACAGTACAAAGAAAACAATTAAAAAATAATTATTAATGTAACTAGTAAAATAATTTAAACTTAGATAATTCATTAACAATAACCTGTAGAGTACGTGCGTGATTATGCATGGCGTCCCCACCACCCTCATGTTGACCCTATAGAAATTGCAAGTGAAGTATATTAAACAAACTAAGGGAAAAACTACATGTATTGAATCATGTTTAATTTTAAAAAAATACCATAATTCGTTCATTTCGTTGTGTCATTCGACTTTCCATGTGCATCTTCCATCCCAAAAGTTGTTGAATTTTATTTTCAAGAGCTGTTACCCTTGCATTACTACATAACGACGCATCTACCTTCACAGGCATCACCCCAAATTCAAGACCTCGAACGTTCAGGACCAAACATCTTTACTACTGCATCATCTTTCAATGATGTTGATTCATGAGATGCAATTTTTTCCATGTTTTTCTAAAATAAATATAAGAATTCAACATATTAAAAAAATATAATAAACACATTATAGCTTTTAAAAAAATTGTAAAATGTTGTGTAAGTGTTTAAATCATTACTATTGCTTGACTAATAACTTGATTAAATGGATTCCCATTTTTTTGGGAGGATGCAATCTCTAACCGCATATTCAAAACAAAGTCAAACTACTTAAAAGAAGTTCTAAACATAATGCATCTCAAAGTAGTCTCCAAGTTGCATCCTCACAAAAAAAGATTGCAATTATTGTTCTTCCTAAGCTTGGACATATAAAATTGGGGACTTTATTTGACATTTGGATAATAGACTGCCATAGCAGGAAAATGGAGTACTCATAAAGTAAGAAGTTAACTATATTCCCTTGCCAAGAATTGGGCAGCCATTAATTTTTAGTATGATAAGAAAATTATATTCAAATGTACTAAAAGGAGTGAATGCCTCTTTATATATAACTTCCAGAATGAAGAAATAAGGGATTTTTGGCTATTCATGACCATGTATGTGAGTGTTACTAATTTCCCTATACGAAAAACCTTATTCGAATTAAGGGACGAGTTAATGGTATGATAAATCCACTCATAAAATTCTAGTCTGAACAAGAATCTATTGACACAACATATGTAAATGGTCTATAACTGTGGTCTCCCTCTCATTGTTATTGTATTTTCTATTATTGGGTATACTAATTGTAAACACGCGTGATGCGCAAGCGTGATATATAAATACGCAAATTAAATTTATACAATTTGGGTTCACAATTGTGAGTAGTTAATAGGAATAAAGTTTATTTTCAAAACAAAATATAATATAAAAATTAATGCTAAAGACATTTTATTCATTTTACTAATAATATCAACAACTGAATTGATTTGTATCATCCTAACTTCCCAAGTTAAAAAAACTTTTCACCAAACTCTGGCCAAACCAGTTGATTGTAGAAAACACACATATGTATCATCCTAACTCTAATGAAACGAGATCAAAATCAAGAACATATAATCAATCAATTTCAGATAAATATTAGGAAAAAAAAAGAGAATAAACTCACAAGGTCTGGTAACTTGATACAGAGGTCCAGACATATTTCAAAAATATTAATGACAGGTCGATCTGCATTACAATCACAAACCCTAGGAAAGTTTAGAATAAGATCAAAGAGTCAAAATTCATGTACAAAAACTAGAAAGTGCAAATACCTTGAAATTATGTGCACTAATCACAAGTTTGATTGAGTAGTAAAGAATGCAATGCGACGATCATTTTTATATAGTATCTATCAACTGCATAACGGATCGTAGAAGAAAACGAGCTTTATTTTACATTGTGAGAATAAATAAATTACAGAATATAAATTAAGATTTATTGCCAGAGAGAGACGGTGATGAGAGAGAATAGAGAGGAGATTAAAGTTTGTTTATTGAGAGCTGGAATGGGGTATGGGGCCACAGAATCAGTAGATAAAAAAATGAATTCTAAGGAGTTTATAAGCACTACATCACCAGTAAATATATGAAACTTGGTACAAATACTTGTCTATTTTCCACATCTTGTTAGTCGTTGGCACACTCTCCACTTTAACCCAAGCTTGAGTCCTTTATGGAGATAAAACTACCACAAACAGAGGGAGTAGGAGAATGGAATCGAGAGATCCTTTTGTTTTCTCAAAACCTGAAAAGATGATACAGTCAGAGAGATGACGGGACGAATCCATGAACATAAATGGATAAAATGTTTACATAGAATGAAGATGCGTTCAAATAAAATCTAAAGTGACACTATTACTCCATAAAGAAGCTAGAATTATAGGATTGAAAATGTCCTACAAACTGCTAAAGTATGCATAATTAAGAGCATTTTCGAGAAAACATTAGCATAGGTATAAGACAATATACCATGTATCTATTTAGAATCTACTGTGTTATTATCAGCCATATAAATTCCACATGGGAACCAAACGATTTAATTCTAAAATCAAGGATTTTGAATTCAGTGAATCATAATTCCACATAATTGCAAATCCAATTGAATTCAAAATTTAAGCATCCAAACATGCCCTTGGTAAATAAAGTTCAAGATTTTAAATTCCTAATTGAACACAATAAGCCCATCACATCACATTTTACACAAAACATATACAAATAAATTCATACATACAAATCAGAGGCATATAAATTGAAATTACAAATATGGTTTCAATAGTCGTATACCAAAAAAAGCCTCATACATACTATAATATGATTCCATCAGTCATATACAAAAAAAGAGGCTGCATTTATGGAAAACATGGATCTTAGATACAAAGAATAATACATAAAAGTAAACGATGTAAATAAGGTATGAAGGCATGTGTGTGTGTGTGTGTGTGTGTGAGAGAGAGAGAGAGAGAGAGAGAGAGAGACAGATTACCATGTCCATGCTAACTGGTTTTCCATCCTCTGCTAGTTCCTCAATTAAAGTTCCAGATCGATCAGCCTGAGCCAAGTGAATTGAAACATAAGAATCATTATTCCTAAGCATATTTTATTCACAAATATTTTAGTTTTGCATAAATATAAGAACTAAATTATATTCTTATACAGTATTAACTAATCTGAATCTGCACATCTAATCTGATGTGCTAATTATATAGATATGTACATATATATATGACAGGCATTAAGATGGTCTAGCTAATGAGGAGACCCCCCCAGTAACGGAGGTCCTACGTTCCGTTTTAATGCAGGAGAGGTGGCGGAGATGGAAGCTATCCTCCAAGCACACAATATCATAATGCCTACTCGTGAAGGTCTCATAGCTCTTACCGAGAAGTTCAGTGCTACCCCCGAACGGTCCGGAAAGATCACAATTCAAATGAAACAAGTGTGGAATTGGTTCCAAAATAGGAAGTCTGCTATCAGGGCTGAAGTAGATAAATCTCCTGGGAAGTTAACTATATCACCTATGACTCGGGATGATTTAGCTAATGAGAAAAATGTGCCTCAGGCACTTCAACCCCTAACTATTCTTTTAGCTCCAGTGAGAAATGGTTTTGGAGAGGAAGAGGATGAATGGGTTAATATTCGCAAGCTTGTTAGACAACGGTCTCTCCCTTGTGAATCGTCCAAATGTGCAGCAGCTCTCCCTGGAGATCTAATACTCTGTTTTCAAAAAGGCAAAGAGCAAGCTCTTTACTTTGATGCCCATGTCCTTGATGCACAAAGACAGAGGCATGACGTAAGAGGTTGACGTTGTAGGTTTTTGGTGAGTTACGATCATGATCAGTCTGAGGAAATAGTGCCACTGAGAAAGGTTTGCCGACGGCCAGAAACTGATTACCGGTTGCAGCAACTTCATGCTATGAAAGAGTCTGCAATCGTAAACCCGCAAAAATCTGGAGCTGATCCTCCTATAGGTAACACTCTGAGGATCTATCCTGTAACTGAGGCCACATAGACGCAACATAAAACTAAGGAACAAGATGACACATCCACTGTGAGGTCCTCTGTTTCAACAATTAATGTGCCTGCAGTGACAGAAATAAAAGTTGAGAAACCTAAAGTTGCTGACATAAATGGTGGTGATAGTAACGAGGTAAATCCAAATGATGTTTATGTGGCGAGTGCCTCTTTTATAAACACCATTACTGGTGTCTCTGGCCAGGATATGCCGCTAGGATAACTAATGCTGGTTTGACTTTTTTTTACTAGATAACTAGAATTGTATTTGAGGTGTAGTTCTATTTCTTCTTTTCTTTTCGGTTATGAGAAAGTCTAGTTGGATAAGTTTTGATATTGTGCTTCATTTTATGTGGAATAGCCATATGGAATTTTAGGCCAATCCCACAAAATACAAAAAAAGAAAAGCACAAACCTATGCTATAATTTATTATACTTTGTAGTGCGTATTTAAGTTTCCTTAATATATATATATATACACACACACACACACACACACACACACACATTAGATATAGAACATCATGTACTCAACTAAATCTTAATATGATATAGCACGTGTAACCAACTTTTAAATAGTAACATATACAACAGAATGCCGAAGAGATTCAATACATACTTACCATAGGAATTGGAATGAGTGAAGGTTCATTCTGATTTATCAGATACCAAACTTTTTCCTTTGATACAGTCTCATCTTCATGAGAAAAAATATAATTAATTAGACTATACAAAATCCTTTAAAAATAAACAATAATGCATAAATTGATGGTCGATATTCTATACTACATCCATTTGAACAACACCTATTTTGATATCAACCGCTGCAATTTTTTCCATGGTGAGTAATGAATAAATTGTCACCAACCGTTGTGCGGGCTTGGTAAAGCCAGTTTTTACTAGTTGGACAAGATGAGGTACTAAAGATGACATCTGTAGGCATTACATTACAAATCTTTAGTTAAGAACAAAGGCAAAAAAAAATTGAATCTCCACGAACACAGGGCAAACTAAATAGTTTCCTCGCAACGTTTTTTTAGCATTAATTCTTAAGCAATGAAGATGGCCTCCTCTTGAAGTTGCCTTATCCTTGAGCCCAGAAGAAATAAAAGAAACTAAATAAATTCATTATAAAGGAATACATAAAGGGACCAACTCGTGTCCTCTGCGAGACTCAACCTTCTCCAAACAACCCACTCCAAAAATGATACTAAAGAGCCCCAATATCCATTAAATAAAACATATGGATCCCTCATACACTAAGATCAGAACTAAACTGATGATACCCATACTAATGATATAATAATTTGACTGATAATGAGGAAAACCCTCTAAAACCTTCTTAAAACATTTGAAATGGGCGTATTTTGCAAAACAACGTGAATGCATCCATTTGAATAAGAGAATTTCATATAAATTTTATAACGTCTACTCATCCATATTCGTTAGCTTTCTCCGTTTATTTTAACTTCTTTTTCTGATTGAATCTTAATATCAATTTTAGATTACCAAGCATTTGGATTTAAACTCATTTCATATCCACACATCTACAATTCACTAACTTACAATGAACTAATTTACGCAATTTACGCAATTTTTGCAATCGAATGGAGCCTAAATAAATTGCTTTGAAATGCATATGAATTCCTAATGTTCAAACTAAGAGGTCTACCCAACTAAATCAGTGGCAAGAACAAATGTTAAAAGCTCTAACTAACATTGCAACTTCCTACAAATTTCAAACGAATGGACATTTGAAGGTCCAAACCCTAATAGATAATAAAACACAAAATAATTTAAAAAACAAATCAAAACTCAAACATTAACACTTACCGAGATATTGATGTGGACAGATAAGATTTCAGTCCTTGAAATCCATATTTAGGATGCGCTTGGAGTGACCAGAAGTTGATTTGTAGAATATGGGGGAAGATGAGGAGACGAGAGGTTAAATCGTGGGGATTGGGGTAAGAAAGAAAGAATGAGAGAGAAACTCAAAAGTCAACAGTTAGGGCAAAACCGCAAGTTTAGGTGGAAAAAAAACTACCCGCTTAAAGTTAGAAAGTTCCCGCTAATAATTTGGGCAAAACATTATTAACTTCCACAACACCATCAAAATAGTCGTGTAATCACTTTTAAATACACCTGAGCATAGTCGTTGAAAACAATTTGACGACTAATCAAATAAAAATGTCATTAAAATAATACAACTACTCAAAATGTGTCGTCTTATATGATTTCCACGACTCTTTTTTATTAAGTGTCATGAATGATAGTCAAAATGATTTTTCTACGACACTTATAATTAAAGAGTCGTCTTATAGTTTTCTCATGACACTTATTTAATAAATGTTGTAAAATAAGTGTCGTGGATGATACATTTTCTTGTAGTGATATGTTCTTCTTACCTCCCTTTACTATTCTATAGTAACTAATTAATTAATTTTAATTACTGTTTATTTATTTAGTGATATATATATATATATATATATATATATTAATTTTTTGTAATCCGGTAAACAACAATCTTAAGATATAATAGTTTTTTTGTGTTTTCATTAACTAAATAAATTTATGAATTGAAATTAGATTGGTACTGTTTTACCTGTTTTATTTACATACTAAAACGTGGTTACATTGAATATCTCTTTTCTTACTATTTTAATTTTGAAAAAAAAAATATCTATAAATTTCATAAATTGCTTTTTTGTTATTCAATAACAGAATAATGGCTACTGAATCCTCTGAAAATGTGATGTTTGTTCCTCAAAATGATGTGGCAGTTAGTATTCCTAATACCGTTCTGACTCATTTAACTCATGGAGAAAAATCCGAAAAGTTTAATGGTACTGATTTCAAACGTTGGCAACAAAAGGTGTTCTATTTAACTACCATTAATCTTGCAAGGTTTATTAACGAAGAAGCTCCTGTGGTTAATGAAAATGAAACGGATAAGACAACTTTGCTAGCTGTAAAATCATGGAAGAATTCAGATTTTATTTGCAAAAACTATATCCTTAATGGATTGGACAATACACTTTATAATGTATATAGTCCAATCAAAACCGCTTAATTGTTATGGGAGTCTTTGGATAAAAAATATAAAATCGAGGATGCCGGCATGAAAAAATTCGTGGTCGGTAGATTTCTCGAGTATTAAATGGTTGATTCAAAGACTGTCATAAGCCAAGTCCAAGAGCTTCAATTAATTTTTCATGAAATACTTGCTGAAAATATGGTCATAAGTGAAACATTTCAAGTTGCTACGGTAATTAAAAAATTACCTCCTTCTTGGAAGGATTTCAAAAATTATTTGAAGCATAAACGAAAAGAAATGGGACTTGAAGATCTAATTGTTCGGTTAAGGATAGAAGAAGATAATCGTAAATCTGAAAAGAAAAATGATAACCATGCTATGTCTACAAAAGCAAATATTGTTGAGGATGGACAAAAATTCAATAAAAAGAGGAAGCACAAAAATGAAGGCACGAGTCAACAAGGCGGTGCTAAGAAGTTCAAAGGAAAATGTTTTAATTTAAACAAAGAAGGTCATAGGGCCAAGGATTGTCGTAAGCCGAAAAAACAAGAGAACTTCAAGAAGAAAGCATCACAAGCCAACATGACAGAAGTTGATGCATTATCCGACGATGTTTCCAATGTTTCTCTCTCCGTAGTTGTATCTGAAGTAAATTTGGTGGGTAATACCAAAGAGTGGGTGGTTGATACCGGCGCTACACGCCATGTATGTTCCAATAAAAGTATGTTCACAACCTATCAATCAATTGCAAATGGAGAACAATTATTCATGGGAAACTCCTCCACCTCGAAGGTTGAAGGTAAAGGCAAAGTAGTGCTGAAAATAACTTCCGGGAAGCATCTCGCACTCAACGATGTATTGCATGTGCCTGACATTAGAAAGAACCTTGTTTTCGATTTCATGCTAAGTAAGAAAGGATTTAAGCTGGTCTTTCTTGGAGACAAATTTGCACTAAGTAAAGATGGAATATATGTAGGGAAAGGATATATGTGTGATGGGATGTTCAAATTGAACGTCATGACTGTTGTACCTAAAAGTAACAATGATAATAATAATAATATGATATCTTCTGCTTATATGCTTGAGTCTATGGATGTGGCATGGTAGACTTGGACATGTTAATTATAGTACTTTAAGTAAATTAATTCACTTAGAATTAATTCCTAAATTTAGCATTGATACAAGTCACAAATGTGAAACATGTGTAGAAGCTAAATTAACTAAAACACCTTTCCATTCAATTGAAAGGAATAGTGAACCTTTAGATTTAATTCACACCGATATATGTGATTTAAAATTTGTTCAAACTAGAGGTGGGAAAAAGTACTTTATTACCTTTGTGGATGATTGCACTAGATATTTCTATGTCTATCTTTTAAGAAGCAAATATTAAGCAATTGAAGCTTTTAAGCAATACAAGATAGAAATTGAGAAAAAGATTAAAGAATTAAGAAGCGATAGAGGTGGTGAATACGAATATCGTTTTAAGGAAATATGTTTAGAGAATGGGATTATTCACCAAACTACCGCACCTTACTCTCCTCAATCAAATAGGATTGCGGAACGTAAAAATCGAACTTTAAAATAAATGATGAATGCATTATTAATAAGTTCGGGATTACCCTAAAACATGTGGAGGAAGCATTGCTTTCATCTAATTACATTCTCAATAAATTGGTTCATAAGAAAACAAATAGGATACCCTATGAGTTGTGGAAAGGACGTAAGCCTTCCTATAATACTTAAAAAAGTGGGGGTGTCTTGCAAAAGTACTAATTTTTTAACCTAAAAAGGTGAAAATTGGTCCAAAGACTATTGACTGCATATTCATTGGTTATGCACATAATAGTAGTGCATATCGATTTCTTGTGCATAAATCTGACATTCATGAAATTTATGAAAATACAATCATAGAATCTAGGAATGCATCATTCTTTGAAAATATCTTTCCTTGCAAGAATACACAAGAAACAACTTCTAACAAAAGAATGTTTGACGTTACAAACGGTGAACCTCAAAGTATTATTCAGGAAGAACCGAGACGTAGCAAAAGAGCTAAGAGTTCAAAATCTTTCGGTCCATATTTTCTAACATATATGTTAGAAAGTGAACCTCAAATGGTAAAAGAAGCTTTATCCACTCCGGAAGCCTCATATTGGAAAGAAGCTCTCAATAGTGAAATTGAATCCATTTTGCAAAATCATACATGGGAACTGGTGGACCTACCACCAGGGACAAAACCGTTAGGGTGTAAATGGATATTCAAACGAAAAATGAAAGCTGATGGTACCATTGATAAATATAAGGCTAGACTTGTAGCTAAAGGATACAAGCAAAAAGAAGGAATAGATTATTTCGACACCTATTCACATGTTACAAGGATTACATCCATTAGAATGTTAATTGCAATTGCAGCAATACATAAATTGAAAATACACCAAATGGATGTTGAAACGGCATTTCTGAATGGTGAATTAGATGAAGAAATATATATGGAACAACCGAAAGGTTTTAGATCTCCTGGAAATGAAAGGAAAGTATGTAAACTTGTGAAGTCATTATATGGGTTGAAACAAGCACCTAAACAATGGCATGAAAAATTTGACAATGTCATGAAGTCAAATGGTTTCAAAATAAACGAGTGTGACAAATGTGTTTACATCAAAAGCACTCAAGCGGGACATGTGATTGTATGTCTATATGTAGATGATATGCTAATAATTCGTAATAATAATAATGTTATCAATTCTACTAAATAAATGTTGACTAGTAGATTTGAAATGAAGGACATGGGATTGGCTGATGTCATCCTAGGAATTAAAATTATTAGAACCCCTCAAGGAATTAGCTTATCTCAATCAGATTATGTTGAAAAAATACTTCAAAAGTATAATAAATATGAACAAAGTACAGTGAGAACACCTGTAGATCCAAGTCATTACCTCCTTAAAAATAAAGGTGAAGGTATATCTCAATTAGAGTATTCTCGTCTTATTGGAAGTTTGATGTATTTATCAAACTGTACTCGACCTGATATAACATACTCGATTAGTAGGCTCAGTCGATATACGAGTAATCCCGAGAAAGATCATTGGAACGACTTGATAAGAGTTCTTCGATATCTTCGATACTCTTTGGGGGATGGGTTGCACTATGAACAATATCCAGCTGTACTTGAAGGCTATAGCGATGCAAATTGGATATCTAACTCAAATGATTCGAAATCCACAAGTGGATATGTATTTACCCTTGGAGGTGCAGTCGTATCTTGGAAATCCTCGAAGTAAACATGCATTGCAAGATCCACGATGGAATCTGAATTTATTACTTTAGATAAAGCTGGGGAAGAGGCTGAATGGCTTAAAAACTTCTTAGAGGATATTCCAATATGGTCAAAGCCCGTGCCACCTATCATTATACATTATGATAGTCAATCGGCAATTTCTAGGGCTGAAAATAATAACTATAATGGTAAATCACAACATATACGTCGTCGACACCAAACCGTTAGACAATTTCTCTCAAATGGAATTATTTTTGTTAACTATGTAAAGTCAAAGGAAAATATTGCAGATCCACTAACTAAAGGTATACCTGGAGAGCAAGTTGCAAGTTCATCACGTGGAATGGGCCTAAAGCCTGTAAAATTCTAAAGAGTCGTCTTAATGGAAACCCAATATAAATCACTGGAGATCCCAAGAAATAGGTTCAAAGGGACAACCTAATTATGATGACTCGGTTGCACTGAGAAGTAATACTTTAATTACTTCCTCCCATTTCGAAGACGAGTCAGTGCACAAACTGTCGTGTGTATAAGGATAAACTATATTTTTAATGATTTTTATATCTTGAATGTATAGGTCAAGTGGAGTATTAGCAGGATACTTTTTATAGAAATCACCTATGTGAGTGAGAAGGGGTTGCTTTTATGAGAATAATGAAGGTTATTTCTCTAGCACACTCATGAAACCAGGAGGTGTCCAAGGCAAAAATGGACACAAGAATGAGAACCAATAAGGTTGGAAAGACATTGTGTGAATACTATTATCTCAATTTACACAAATGGTCGATCAATTCAAGACATCACGTTCATTGATTGGCTAGTAAACTCGATAGTATCTCACTAGGAAAGATTCAAAACCACAAGCTATCCTTTTCGATGCAATGTTTTTTCCTAGAACAACTCTCTGTTTGCATCTATATTCGTTTCATTCTTCCAAATTTCATTCATGTGGGGGATTGTTGTATATTTTATAAAATGCCAGCTTATTTGGTCAAACTTTAGAGTTAATTTTAATTAAGACACATATGTTAAAAGTGACATGTCTTAATACCAATGTGTTCCTTGTAGCAAGGAGATTAATTTGGTATACTCAGTTGTTCAAAATAGTGAAGTGATGAATAAAAAATTTGGACTTAAAGTGACCCATTTGAGTTTAAGCTAGTTGGTGTAACAAAGTTAGTGGGGTTGTCCCACATTGGAAAAGTGGTAGAAATGCTTGGAGTTAATATACCCAAGTTATGGAACTAAGGCTTGGATGCCTCGGGCTATCCCAACTCTTTGAAGGGGATATGGAATACACTATGCATGTATTGGACTTGGGCCAAAAACCCACACGCGTGCGCGGACGCCGTCGTCGCTGTCCGTCCGGCCCGGCCCGTGCCCATGCCCGGGTCCGGGTCGTGGGTATTTCTTGAGCAACTATTAAATTTTGTGGATAAATTTTAATTGACCTTTGGGATTTAAAATTTATTTTCTGAAATAAAAAATCTGGAATAATTAGGAATTAATTATTTTCCGTATTAATATTTAAAAACACTATCGTTTTTTTAATTATTTAAAAAATGTTGTCGTTTTTTAATTAATTAATTAAAACGTTAGGTTGCTTTATTAGAGAGATGCAACTATTGAAATAGTCACATCTGTTCTGGGAAAATCCATGAGTTGTAGCCCTTCACCACTTATAAAAGGAACCATATGCAATCCATTTGAAACATTAGAAAATCTGCCCGAATTCCCTACTACTGTCCTTGTTCCCTTCTTATTATTTGAGAGAAATTCGTCATTGTTAGTTCTTGGGACTGTTGCACTGAAGTGCTTCTTGCAACAGTCGTTCACCGTTTCATCCTGGGAGGCAGACGCCCATTGAATTTATCGTCAGCACCGTAGCGGGGGCGTATTCTATCTTAAGGAGAGATAGTTTAACTTTCGACTCGGTCAAAATTCTACAAGTGATTGTTTCAATCACAAATTGTATGTTCTTCTTACCTACCTTTACTGTTCTATACTAAGTAATTAATTAATTTTAATTACTGTTTATTTATTTAGTGATATATATATTAATTTTTCGTAATCCGGTAAACAACAGTTCAGTTATAGTTTAATAAATAAAAAATAGGAGGATCGCTTCCTCCGAACTTTCGATATGAGGCATCTTAAATTTGTTAGGCACTAGGGCCTTATGGTAAGAAGACATGTGATGATAATCGATGTAGTTCCCAGACAATTTTACTTGGTTGAAATTTATGGGAGATCATCTTGTAGTTCTCTTTCCTTTGAGTGAGTTCAATATCTCTCAGATCAGTTCAAACTAATAGATTAACCCCTTCATGGGAAGGTAGGGGATTTTTAGGAGATTGAAACCAATCAGATTGCCCAAGGCATTAACTGTTATGCCTACTGTTTAATAAATACAAAAGTACTGAATAACGAACTATAATCTAATTACAGAAATAAAACGAAATTATAAAAAATAAAAAGTTACTTGAATTTGCAGAAACAATAATAGAAATAGAAAAAAAATCCGAGCCCTGTGAATTTTCACAGTGTCCTTAAGACAATTTATTCCCTCCAATATGCTCCGAGGTAGATGAATATTGTCTCCCAAGATAGAACGAATTTTCCAATTAATTATGTAGCACGACAATAATTAATTATGACGAACTCAAATTCTGTGGCTTTTACTCAACAACAATGCAACAGATGTGAAAAGAGTTATGCAGAAAAAAAAAATCTGGAACATATATGACATCACTTTTGGTATGGAAGGAATTGGAGGAGGAAATTTTTCATTAATTAAAAACGGAGGGAGGCATCTGTATTTATAGCAAAGTAAGTGACTGTTGGCAATAACTGACAAAAACAGTTAAACGAAATTAACTGTTGACTGGTGGAAATAACTGCCAACAGTTTATTAATTAATTAATTAATTTCATAATTAATTAATAATTAAAGCCCAGGAAGTTAAATTAATTCGGCCCAAAAATGTAGGAGATTTTTATAAGCCCAAGCCTAAGACGAGCCGAGTCGAGCCGAACTGAGCCGAGCCGACCGGCCGGACACGCGCGCACGCTTATGTGGACCTTTGACCAAAAGTCAACCCGTGCATAGCTTAGGTCATCTCCCCTTCAAAGAGTTGGGATACCCCAAGGCATCCAAGTCTTAGTCCATCATTTGGGTTTTATTAACTCATCATTTTTCCACTACTCTTGCAATGTGGAACAAGAGTTAAAACATACCCAATACATTAACTTTCATTGCTTTGTGAGTCACTTTGGGGACTATTAATCATTCATAACTTAATGAAATTGGACATGTGAATATACTACGTTAATCTCCTAGCGGAGGAGAACGCGTTCGTATATTTTTCCACAATTATCGTAGTGTGGGTCCCACCTAAATTTGGGCTCAAAGTTGCTCAAAATTCTGTCCAGAAAAATCTGGACAGCTTTATAAGTAGTCCAATTTTCCAACAATCCCCCACATGAATGATATATCGCTATAAATAAAACAGAACATATGTTAATGCTGATGCAGACACATGTTAAGTAAAACTGAAGATTTATTGCATCAGGAGAAGTAGCCTAGTGGCCTTGAACTTTCCTTAGTGATATACTATCAGATTTACTTGGTTAATCAGTAGACTTCACGTACTTGTACCGTCAACCGTTTTTGTAAACCTAGACAATAGTATTCACACAATAATTCTTCAACACAGTTGGTTCTCATGTTTGTGTTCATTTTGGCCATGAACACCACTTATTTCTGTGGGTATTTTAGAGAATATGCCTTTCATTATTCTTATAGAATTGGCCCCCTTCTTACTCACGTAGGTGACTTCCATAAAGAGTATCCTGTAATACCCCACTTAGACATAATAAGATATGGATGTCATTAAAAGCATAACTTACCCTAATTTCGCGGCAGATATGCACTGTCTCATCTTTGGAATTGATAGTATTAAATCTCCTCCAGTGCTTACTGAATACAATGTAGTTCGATTTGTCCATTGAACCTCGATCTTGGGATCTCCAGTCATCTAAGTTGGGTTGCCACTGTATTGATTCTTATTTATTTATAGGCTTTAGACCCATTCCTCTCGATGATCTTTCAACTTTCTCTCGGTTTAAACCTTTCGTTAGTGGATCCGATATATTATCTTTTGACTTTACATAGTCAATTGAGATAATTCCATTTGAGAGAAGTTGTCTAACGGTATTGTGTCGACGACGAATATGCCGTGACTTTCCATTATACATGTGATTTTGTGCCCTTCCAGTCGCTGATTGTCTATCGCAATGTATACATAGTGCGGTCACAGGTTTAGACCAATTTGGAACATCCTCTAAGAAATTTTGAAGCCATTCAGCTTCTTCTCCAGCTTTTTCTAGTGCAATGAATTCAGATTCCATTATCGATCTAGCAATGCACATTTGTTTTGAGGATTTCCAAGATACGGCTGCACCTCCAAGGGTAAACACAAACCCACTCGTAGACTTAGAGTCTTTTGTATCGAATATCCAATTTGCATCGCAATGTCCTTCAAGAACAGCTGGATATTTTGAGTAGTGCAGTCCATAGTTTTGAGTATATTTTAAATAATCCAAAACTCTCAATATTGCTTTCCACTGATCTCTTCCTGGATTACTCGTAAATTGACATAGCTTACTTATTAAGTATTCTATGTCCGGTCGCGTACAGTTCATGATATACATTAAACTGCCAATAATATGAGAATATTCTAGTTGAGATATGCTTTCACTATTATTTCTTTCTAGATGTAAATTTACATCTATAGGTGTCTTGGTAGGACTAATATCATACTTCTTTAATTTTTCAAGTACTTTCTATGTGTAATGAGATTGATATAATATAAGTTCATCTGATGTTCTAGAAATTTTAATTCCTAATATAACATCGGCGATTTCCAAATCTTTCATGTCAAATCTACTACTCAATATTGGTTTCGTAGTTTTGATAATTTCCAAGTTACTACCCATGATAAGCATATCATCAACATAGAGTCATACAATGACATATCCATTTTGAATGTATTTAAAGTAAACACATTTATCGCATTCATTAATTTTGAAACCATTTGATAACATTGCATTATCAAATTTTTCATGCCATTGCTTAGGTGCTTGTTTTAATCCATATAGTGATTTAACAAGCTTACATACTTTTCCTTCTTGTCCGGGAGCCTTGAACCCTTCAGGTTGCTCCATATAAATTTCCTCGTCTATTTAACCGTGTAAGAATGCGGTTTTTACATCCATTTGATGTATTTTAAGTCCATTAATAGCAGCTATTGCTATTAACATCCAAATGGACATTATTCTTGTTACCGGTGAATATGTGTCAAACTAATCCAACCCTTCCTTTTGCCTATAGCCTTTAGCTACTAGTCTAGCTTATATTTATCAATTGATCCATCGGCCTTCAACTTCTTTTTGAAGATCCATTTATAACCTAAAGGTTTTGAACCTGGTGGAAGATCCACTAGTTCCCATGTATGATTTTGTAATATGGATTCAATTTCACTATTAATTGCTTCTTTCCAATTGGAAGCATCGGGTAAGGATATGGCTTCTTTATATGATTGAGGTTCATTTTCTAGCAAATATGTTAGAAAATCTGGACCGAAAGAAGTCGAGGTTTTTGCTCTTTTACTACGTCATGGTTCTTACTCTATTGATTCAGTAGGTTGATGAGTACCACTTGTAGTATCTTGATTTGTCCTTTTAGAAGGACTAGATTCTCTAATCATGTTATACAGGAATTCATTTTTAAAAAATGAAGTGTCCCTCGATTCAATAACCGTATTTACATGAATATCCGAAATCTCAGATTTACAAACTAGAAATCGATATACACTACTATTAGTAGCATAACTGATGAATACACAATCTACAGTTTTTGGCCCTATTCTTACCTTTCTAGGTTTAGGAACCATCACTTTGTCTAAGCACCCCCACACTCATAAATATTTATAGGAAGGTCTTGAAACACCCTAAATCTTTTACTTACTTGAGTCTATATTATTTAGGCGTTTCAACTAATTTGGATATTGTGTCAAAACATATTTTTAGTGCGAGCTTTCTCCTTGGTACATCTTACAACGTTACTTGACGACTCAACATGCCTCGACTCTACTCAACGACATATTCGAGTAAAGGTATTTACGTCTATTGCACATTTGCACTTGACACATTAGGCACACATGCATATTTCTTGATCTATGATTTTTAATTGTGTGACTAATTAATTATGAGACCAAACATTTTTTAAAAGTAAAATTAGATTATTGTTATTAAAAATAATTTTTTAAATCAAATTTGTATAAATTTTGTTTAGAATCATTTTCGAAATTGTTCGATAAACATAATTCTTTTTGAAAAAAAAATATTTTTCGTAAATCATTTACCTATTATTTTGTTTTGGCCGAGTTTTTTTAAATCCATTTGTATTAGTTGGTACATAGGAACTCTTTTGATTTAACTTGGTTTAGACTTGCCATAGTGAGATGGTTTCATTCAGTAGGCTTTAAAGCCTTTAAGCCTTAGGCAAGTGCACCACTCATGTAGACTTGATGTAAGGCCTTTAGCCTTAGGTTCCGTAACTGTAGCCATAAGAGATTTTCGTCCTTTTGTGACTTGACCACTTTGGTTTATTTTTTAAACTTTAGGTTCCTTAGAAACTTTCGGCCATACTCATTTAATGAGTAAAATACACTATTTTATCTCTTAAGCTTTAGGTTTATTTTTTTAAACCTTAATATGTTATACTTTAGCCTTTGTCACAGAGATTTGGCCGTATAAGACCTGTAGCTTACTGTTGTAGGTTTAGTTCTTTAAAACATAAGATATACCCTTTAGATTTGATTTGACCGTACCCTTATCTCTCAATACCTGTGTTAGTACATTTGTACAATTAAAAGACTAGGTCGTCTCATACGCTAGGAAACCTTACTTTTGTATCAGTGATATGATCGTATAGCTTTAAACCATGAGCTATATAGCCTTAGATGATTAGGCTAGAAATGTTGCCTTAGGCGCGTACCTGTTGTGTACCAGTGTACATATTGTATGCGTGGCCCTTATCTGGTAAACAAGGCCTGCATAAGCCGTAGCAGGTCTGTGATCCCTAAGACCTTATTATATATACCTTAACTGCCTGTGTGTTCATCCAACTATAGGTTCATTTTTAAACCTTTATTGTATGTGTTAGAACTGTTATAACCGAGATTCAATACCTGTTACCAACTTTCTTATTGGTTACCAGTTTTTCGTTCCTAAACTATTAGTATTGGAGCTGAGATGTACGCATTCGTCATAGACCTGTGATATAGGTTTTGTTTTCTAAACCTTAGCCGTTAGTTTTATAATAGGTGTTACCATTTTGACCGCCCAATACCTGCTTGTCCTATTGGATAGCTAGTTACCTTACCTGACTTGATTGGTTGGAAGCCTCAAATTCTGTACACTGTTGGTGATTTAACCATAGGTATCATTATTGTACCTGATCTATTTGACCATTAGAAGTGTGCCAGCTATACCATATCGGTTATATCTTTTAACCGCTAGTTATTCTTTAGATCTCACTGGCTTAGATTGAGTGTTTGGAGCATATGCCAGCTGTCATTATTTGAGTGTTGGAGTTTTGTTCAGGTAGAACCCATAGAAAGTTTTGATTATTATATCCGTTAGAGTTTGTTACCTAAACCAGTTACCACTTTGTTTGTATCTTTAATGGTTTTAGGTTTTCAAGAGAATGGTTTTAGATCTTGAGTTGTTTATAACCGACTTAAGTTGTGAGTTGTTAAAATCTGTTAATTAGTTTTAACTCGAATTAATTTCAACCTTTGATTAATAACTTTTAATCTGAACCCTTGATTTTAGAGTTTCCACAATAATGTTTTCTCACCTATATAAGCCTCATTGAAGAGTTTATTGGAGTTAGATTTTTTGAGAGACTTTTTCAGTCATATTTTCTAGTGTGAGAACAAAAGGGTTTAATATTTTCAGAGAAAAATATAGAGAATTAGAGAGAGAGATCTAAGAGAGAAGAAAGTATTTTTTTACACACATTGTGTTCATTCTACTTCATCTTTATTCTGTTTTTGTTTTTAAATTCTCAATGATCTTGCACATCATCTCATATGTTAGATATTGAAATATTGTGTTATTGTAGAGAGAATTTAAGTGATTTCATGCTGAAATAATTTTTTTACAAAAACTACAATCCTTAGATTTTTAGATCCGAATTTTATTGAATATTTTTATGATCTAAATATTCTTATTTTATGTTAGATGCTATATGATGTTTAAATCAGAATTTCTCCGGATCTTATGTGTTTATTGAAAATCTTTTTAAAGATCTGTTTTCTCATATTTGTGAAATAATTTGAAAAACACTTTCCTCATAAAATTGAATGTTATATTTTTGAGAGATTGAGAACACATATTTCTTAAATGATTGAATAATCTTTTTGTGTGTTCATGATAAGTGTTGTATGTATTTCTTATAAAGAATGTTTATAAGATTTTCGATTGAAAATTTATTTTGTAAGTTTTTATAGAAAACTTAATTGGTTGTTAATTGAAAATTTATTTTTCTTAAGTTTTTATAGAAAACTTATTTGCTTGATTCAAATATATTTTTGTTAAGTTTTTGAAGAAAACTTATATGCTTGTGTTAAGAATTAAGTTCTTGCATGGTTTGGATTTAGAACATATTCACTTACACGTTTTGCACAACTAGTATGTTATTGAGAGATCAGTTTTGACTGAGTTGGAATTCTCTAAAACAAGAAGCAAGGAGTTAAAGCAAAGGAAACTGCAAAGGAGATTAAAGTATCAGAATCAGAAACACCGTAGAGGGAAGACCTTTTAGAGTGGAGTAACTCGGGTAGGTATATGTTTCAAGACTGAATTGCTTAGTATCTTGCATTGCATGTTTGAGTGTTTGTAACTCTTGTAAAATTGTTTTTAGTGAAATTTTTGTTTTACTCCGTAGAGGGAGTCGTGGATGTTTTTCCTAGTTTGGATTTTTACCACGTTGAAAAATCATACTTGTTATTCTTCTTATCCTCATCTTATTCTTTGTATGATTTAGAATTAAAATTGTTACATGATTTAATTACTTGAATTGGAATAATTCTTCATATTTGATATATTGGATTGTAGATTAATAAATCAGATTGTTATTAATTTGACTTTTAATTAAGTCAGATTTAATTGATTTTAATTTTCGCATGTATTAAAATCTGATTAGTTAGATAATAATGTTTTTCTTGATTTGAATAGATATATGTTATTAGAAAAACTTGCATGAAATCAGAGTATGTTTATGTATGCGTATGGAGATTGTTTCATGGGCGCATCTCAAGAAATGTTTCCCTCATCCGGGAGGGAAAATTTTCAAGTCTTCGACCTTTCCATAATTCATAAGGTGTCTTGTGAGTCTTCTTGTGAGGTACTTTATTGAGAATGTAATTAGCAGAAAGTAAGGCTCCCCCCCCCCCTCCCCCCCCCCCCCCACACACACACACAAATTTTGTGGAGCTCCTGAACTTAATAACATTGAGTTCATCATCTATTTCAAAGTACGGTTTTTCCGTTTAGCAACACCATTTGATTGATGGGAATAAGGAGCGATTATTTGATGAATAATCCCATTTTCAGAACAAAATTCCTCAAATGGATATTCATATTCACCTCCTCTATCACTCCTAATAGCCTTTTATGGTTTTGCTTAATTGATTCTCAACTTCATTCTTATATTGTTTAAATGCATTAATAGCCTCATCTTTACTATGTAACAAATATGCATAGCAATATTTTGTACAATCTTCAATAAAAGTAATAAAATACTTTTTCCCACCTCTATTTTGAACAAATTTTAAATCAAAAATATCGATGTGAATTAAATCTAAAGGTTCAGTTATCCTTTCAATAGAATGGAAAGTTAATCTAGCTAATTTAGATTCCACACAAATTTCACATTTATAATTTTTATCAATATTAAATTTTGGCAAAAAATTCCAAGTTAATTAATCTACACAATGTATCAAAATTAATAAGTCCTAATCTATCATGCCAAATATTAGATGACTCAATCAAGTAAGAAGAACTAGCAATTTCATTCATTGAAATAGATGTTTTGGGTGTTACAGTAAGAACATTGATTTTAAAGAGCCCGTCATTTATGTAGCCCTTTCCTACATACATGTCATTCTTTGACAACACAAAGCGATCAGACACAAACACAAGCTTGAAATCATTTTTAGTAAGGAGAGATCCAGAAATCAGATTCTTTCGGATATTAGGCACGTAAAGAACATGGTTGAGAGTAAGCTCCTTTCCAGAAGTCATTCTTAGAGCTATCTTTCCTTGTCCCACCACCTTAGAAGTGGAAGAATTTCCCATAAAGAGGTTCTCCTCATTTTCCAAAGGCTTATAAGTGGAGAACATCCATTTGTTTGCACAAATGTGTCGTGTGGCTCCAGTGTCCACCCACCATTCCTTGGTATTTCCAACCAAGTTACATTCAGAGACTACGACAGAAAGATTCATATCCGCCAAGTCATTGGCGATATTATCACCCTCGGTTACATTTGCTTGAGGATTGTTTCGATTTTTCTTCTTAGGCTTACAACACTCGCTTGAGCAGTATCAAGGTTTACCACAGTTGTAGCATTTGCCTTTGAACTTCTTCTTGTTCTGTTTGGAAGTGCCTTCCCCATCATACTTTCGTTTGTTCTTCTCAGGACCTTCAACAACATGGACCTTCTTTTCCATTGAATTCTTCCCACTTTTCTTTTGAGACTCACTGTTATCTTCTTCGATTCTGAGCCTGACCACCAACTCCTCCACATTCATCTCCTTTTGATTGTGCTTGAGATAGTTTTTGAATAAAGTCCAAGATGGTGGTAATTTTCAACAATTGCAGCAACTTGGAAAGTTTCACTAAGTGACATTCCTTCAGCATGAATGTCGTGGAGGATCACTTGGAGTTCTTTCACTTGCAAGATCACTGATTTATAATCAACCATTTTGAAGTCCAGAAAATCCTCGACGATAAATTTCGTCATCCCAGCATCTTCAGTTTTATACTTCTTTTTCAAAGAATTCCCCAATTCCTTGGATGTCTTGATCGTGCAGTAGACATGGTACAATGTCTTGTCCAAGTAGACCAAAATATAATTTTGGCATAGGTAGTCCGAGTGCTTCCAATCATCAACAACAGCAACCTTTTCAGAGTCATCTCCCTCTTGAATAGAGCGGCAATCTTCATATACAAACCTACCCCATTGGCAGGTAGTGAGATAGAAGTACATTTGTCCTTACCAACGTTTGAAGTCAGCCCCAATGAACTTTTTCGATTTCTCCCCATGTGGCATAGATACGGGTGCAGTCACATTTGCGTTGGTGACAATCACTTTAGTAGGAGTAGTGTTCGTACTTTGCAATTCCATTTCTGTTAAAAAACAGATTTTTTTATCAATGATAAAATTCATATATAATGAATTAATCAAAAACAGAATACAAAATTCTATGCACCAATTTCCTCCAAATAAAATTCACAATAAATGAATTCCAAAAGAATTACAAATAATATTCAGAATTAAACTATAATATAAACAGAAATTTATACTAAATAAAATCTCTGTCACACTAATTTTTAATAATAAAAGGAATTCCGTACAAAACAGAATTATAATTTTAAGATTAATTTTTTTTTACATAAACAGATTTTAACAAAAATGCACAAATAAAATTTTATTTTCTAAAACATAATATAAAAACAGTATAGATATTAATTTCTGTACCAAAACTGTTTTATTAATTTCTGCAATAAAGCAATAATTTAATTCATTTTTCTATCAAAATAGATTTATTTTTCAACAAATAAATTTTGTAATAAAATTTCTGTAATAAAATTTATGAACACTACAAAACAGTAGAACAAAAATAAATTGTCTTAAGATTTTTATGCCTACTATTTAATAAATACAAAAGTACAGAATAACGAATTATAATCTAATTACAGAAATAAAACGAAATTACAGAAAATAAAAACTTACTTGAATTTGCAGAAACAATAATAGATATAGAAAAATAATTCGATCCCTGTGAATTTTCACACTGTCCTTAAGACAATTTATTGCCTCCAATATGCTCCGAGGTAGATGAATATTGTCTCCCAAGATAGAACGGATTTTCCAATTAATTATGTAGCACGACAATAATTAATTACGACGAACTCAAATTCTGTGACTTTTACTCAACAACAATGCAGCAGATGTGAAAAGAGTTATGCAGAAAAAAGAATTTTCTGGAACAGATATGACAGCACTTTTGGTATGGAATGAATTGGAGGAGGGAATTTTTCATTAATTAAAAATGGAGGGAGGCATATGTATTTATAGCAAAGTAAGTGACTGTTGGCAATAACTGACAAAAACAGTTAAACGAAATTAACTGTTGAGTGTTGGAAATAACTGTCAACAGTTTATTAATTAATTAATTTCATAATTAATTAATAATTAAAGCCCAGAAAGTTAAATTAATTTGGCCCAAAAATGTAGGAGATTTTTATAAGCCCAAGCCCGAACCGAACCGGCCGTCCAGACGCGCGCGTGTGTGAACCTTTGACCGAAAGTCAACCCGTGCATAGCTTAGGTCATCTCCCCTTCAAAGAGTTGGGATACCCCAAGGCATCCAAGCCTTAGTCCATCATTTGGGTTTTATTAACTCATCATTTTCCCACTACTCTTCCAATGTGGGACAAGAGTTAAAACATACCCAATACATTAACTTTCATTGCTTTGTGAGTCACTTTGGAGACATATTTATCATTCATAACTTAATGAAATTGGACATGTGAATATACTAAGTTAATCTCCTTGCGGAGGAGAACGCGTTCGTATATTTTTCCACAATTATCGTAGTGTGGGTCTCACCTAAATTTGAGCTCAAAGTTGCTCAAAATTCTGTCCATAAAAATCTGGACAGCTTTATAAGTAGTCCAATTTTCCAACATTAACAACAAGGATAGTAAGAGTAACTCCAACAGGTTAAATTGGATTCATTACAACAGATTAAAATTCACCGGGAGCCAGTATAGGTTCAGGTATTCTCTAACTGGTGATAAGCGAGTAGGTTTTAACCAAAAAAAAAGATGAGCGGGTAGGTACAATGCACTCTGATTCGGATTCCAATTATTATTTAGATACTATGAGTAGCATCCCTCTATAACATGATCCCTCTCTTGTTAGAGTGAAAGTACCTCGATTGGACACTCTCTAACTTTGTCGTCATCTGATTCATCAAAGTCAATGAAATTGCATGGGGATTGAGATCTTAGTTCTAATTCTCTATAAGATAAGTGTGGAATGAAATCTATATTTACTCGAATGAAGTTAATAATGAGAATCTCGTGACTAAAATTAAAGGTGGATGTTTAGAGGATCGCCACTAATAAGACTCAAGGACACAAGTAGAGAAATGGCCTTAATCCTAGGAGAGAAGAAATCTCCAGATAAGGTATATTGTAACTATAGGGTGGTTTAATGGATAAAGAAATAATATGAGAGACCAGTGAAGTAGGGAGAATATTCTTAGCGTAGTTATTATGTTTTAAGTTTTCACATGTATTTATGTTCCTCCTATGTTGCAAGATTAATGGAGGACAAGACCCAAGTATGGCATAAGGTGTAAAAATAAATGGTATCAACGTTGAACTTGGTTCTAGGGTCATTGGGTTTTGTTTTAAAAATGGGCAATGGTTCAGTGGAAAAAATTGGATAACATGACGCCTGAAATTTTGGCAAATTTTTGCTTTGAAATTGACAATCTATATATGAGGGTTAATGCCTATATGAGGGTTAATGCAGGGTTTAGGTATGGGTTCTCTCCCTTGGCATGACTCCATGATATATATCTTTATTATAAAGGAGATCCTTCATCCGTACATGATGGAGACATTTGATATACAAGAATGACCTTACTATATACATTATGGTGAAGGTATATGTGAGAACATACTCAATATACTTTACATATGTGAGCAAATTCCTACAATATATCACGCGTCATGAGTATAGTCAAGTGGTACGATGCAAGTGAATTATCTAATATACATCGACGGTATATGGGAAAGGGAGAGTGGAGGCCTGTCATATATGTCCACAACACTCCTATCGAATTGTTGCCCATCACGAAACAACGTGTCAGTATGGGTCAAAATAGGGTCAATCTTTAATACTTTGTGAATGTTATTGAAAATATGCACTAATCTTATTAGTATATTATGCATATTTTTATTTTTGATGTATGAGATAAGGGGAATAAGTAAGCATAAATAAAGAAAATAATCATGCATGCACAAAGAAGGAATAACATGGTAAGATGTCATATGATTCAAGTGTGACACCCCGACTAATTAAATACCGGGTAGCTACTCCTTTATTAAATTAATTCAAAATGTCAAGTTGGCTCAGTTAATAGCATCACTGTCGAAAACATTTTATTATTACTAACCACCTAGTATTTAAAAAGTAAGTGCCAAATTTTTTAATTAAAGTCCGATTAACATGCAACAATCATAATAAATAATAACAACACCATTCACCATACTGAAGTAAAACAAATAACCATCACATAGTGTAATAAAGTCTGGAGGAAAACTCCTCACTACAATCCCATACTGAAATAAATAATCGAACGCTAAAACAATACAAATCAAAGTCTGAAAACTGTAATGTAAAAGATGTCTAAATAGAAATGGGCAACATGCACTACAACTGATAGTTAGTGACTTTGGAATCCAAAAGATAGAAGCGTCTACAAGCAAATCCCTGTAGCTTCCACAAACAGCTACAGCTCGTCACCTGAATGAGTATCCTATGCTTGGTGTCCTTGTGGCTGGGCACCTAAAATGGTTTTACAAGAAAAAGATTTGAAAAGCAAACGGGTCAGAGCCCGAATGTGGAGTTATATTTTAAAACCGGCAAGTGCTTTAAAAACATTTAAAACATTAAATGCAAAGTACATGTTAGGACGTGCACTCACATGATATTCTCACCTCTCGTCTAAATGTGCACTCCTAACGTACGTACCCATCTACAACGATATAAACCACTAGCTAAGTGACATCATAACTAGCTAGACTGTGGTAGTTCCTATCCTTATTACCCGGTTCTATTAACATATAACGCTCGTAATTAGATAGGGGTTTAATGTAAACTCAGATGCTCAATATGCAATATATTTCTCTATCAGCTAACTCATTATGTTTCTCGAAACAATACCGTAATTATTTATACAATATTAACATGAATGTTCTTATTAATTAAGTGTATATTATTCACATCATATATATACAATACGAGCACCCCGAGAACTAAGCTGCGGTGCACACATACTCTGCTATCCATCCCGGTACATCACGTACATAAGGATCACATATTCCGAATCTCTCAGGAATAGTTCAGATAACACAAATCACAAATAGTGGAGGCGAACACAGTCACATCACATGGGTCACGTACATACCTACGCTCCCACGATCAGCGGACTTATTAACATCCCAATAAGTCTTTCTCTGACCTATGTTCATCGAGGTACCAATCTATATCCCCCCCGTAGGCACACAAGGATTAGAGGGTCCTAAGCGAACGCAACCTCCCATGATAGCAAGTATGGTAGGTATGTCATACACACAATTCATATACCAATACTAAGTAAACACACATCTTAGTAATACCGTATTTTAATCGTAGTACATATCGCATTCTCGTACTAACTTGTACTTATCACAATTTATACTATTTCGGTTTGTAATCCTACGCGCCATAATTTTCTCTCGTAGTAGACACTCACATCTCAACCCAAACCGTTCATTGAATTAAATCTCTCGTATATAAATTTATTCCTCGTAATAACCCAAAAGTCCCAATTCTATCCTTACATCATCATCAGAATG
This sequence comes from Sambucus nigra, assembly GCA_949130495.1. Classification (NCBI taxonomy): domain Eukaryota; kingdom Viridiplantae; phylum Streptophyta; class Magnoliopsida; order Dipsacales; family Adoxaceae; genus Sambucus; species Sambucus nigra. The sequence continues at coordinate 577,490,736 of OX422209.1, forward strand.
TTATCTATATCCTCGAACAAGCTTACGGGATTCCAAAGATCAAAACAGTCCAAAAAGGACCAAACTGTCAACTCGTTAGAAGTCTCATTCGAACGAGACTGTTCGAACGAGATTCCTCTACCAACTCGTTAGAAGTCTCGTTCGAACGAGGCTGTTCGAACGAGGTCCCAGTTCGTTCGAACGAACTGTACCTTCTAAAGATATCTCGTTCGAACGAAATATCGAACGAAATCCATTCTCATTAGCAGCGACTGGTCAACTCGTTAGAAGCTCGTTCGAACGAGTTCGTTCGAACGACTTGGGTAGGGGCTTCTAACGAGCTACTAGATTCGGCCCAGATTTTTCCCCAATTCGTTTTTCATCCATTTTAAAACCTCAAATCTTCTAAACTAAGTCCCAACAATCGTTTAAAGGTCTATAATCAATACTAAACATATATAGTCACATCCTAACATGTTTTTAAGGGATCAATCCATCCTAACATCAATTAAATTTACAAATTCCTACCCTTTTCCCAATATCTCAAGAACATGAACCCTAACTTTATATCATCATCAAATCCCAGAATTTAATTCGTTTTATTTTCTCCTAATCACAGTTATTATGAGAGAAATCATCTACCTATCATTCTATATGCAATTCTTTTCAAAATTTTCAAGTTCTAAACTCCAACTGCATGGGTTTTCATTCAATCTTTCAAGAACAATCAAAATTCTTCAATTTCTAACGTGGAAAAGACATTCTCTGAATTTAAATGGAATAAAGTCACTTGCCTTGATTGTCTCTGAGTTTGGTGTAGGTTTCGTAGAACTTTTCTGCAGAATTTCTTCTCTCCAAGCTCCTTCTCCAATGGTGGCTTAAGGTGGCTAGGGTTTGATTTGGGGAACTTAGAAAACCTAAATGATAACCTACGTAGCCTTCTAGGTTAATATGGGTTGGTTATGGGCTTAGTGGGTCAAATCCACATCAGATTTAATTAACCAATTTTCGTCACTTTTAATTCCTCAAAATGTAAAATTACCAAAATACCCTTTAAGTTGCCGGTATGGCCTAAAAATACCCCGGGACCCAAACTATACCCCCGGCTAGTGTTTTCTGACTATCTCGACCCTTCCGGGTGCGTTGGCACACTCAAAACGACCATACAGAGTATAGATTTTAAATTCACTTTTATTATCAAAATATTACACCGTGACACGGCGGTCCCACGCGTCTCAATAAAATTTCCAAATTGCCGTATATAAATCTCACGACAAATTTCATAATTCCAAATTCATATATAATCATATATGCACATAATCAAATACCAACTCGCATCTCATTAGTATTTATAACCCGGATTAATTTCCAATTAATACGCATTTAATTAATTAATCCCAAAAATAAATATAGCCAAAAGTACGAGGTATTACATACTCCCCCCCTAATAACTGAATTTCGTCCCGAAATTTGAAACTAGAAAGTACCTGCTAAAAATAACTCTGGATAACGTTCGCGCATCTCATCTTCGCGCTCCCATGTGGACTCCTCGACATTGTGATGTCGCCACTAAACACGCACTAACGTGACTATCTTTGACCGCAGTTTCCTCTCGCTTCGGTCCAAAATAGCAATTGGCCCCTCCTCGTAGGAGCTGTCCGGCTGGAGATCGATATCCTCCACAGCAATGTGAGAATGAGCCAAATTATCTCTAAGGTATTTCCTCAGTGAGGAAATATGGAAGACATCGTGAATCCGATGCAAATGTTCCGGTAACCCAAGTCTATACGCAATCGGTCCGATCCGCTCAATAATGGGAAACGGCCCCACATACCTCGGTGCCAACTTTCCCTTCTTCCCGAAACGCATAATCCCCTTCATCGGAGATACCCTGAGCAAAACCTGGTCCCCCACTTGGAACTCCCTGAAAAATCTCTTCGCATCAGCATAACTCTTCTGCCTGTCTTGAGCTACCCGAATGCGACTCCGAATCAACTCAATCCTTGCCGAAGTATCCTGAATCACTTCCGGCCCAAGCAGTTTGTTGTCCCCCACCTCTAACCAACATGCTGGGGAACGACAAGGCCTACCGTACAATGCCTCAAACGGAGCCATGCCAATAGTGAACTGATAAGAGTTGTTGTAAGCAAACTCCATCAGTGGAAGGTACTGCTCCCATCCACCCCCAAAGTCAATAATGCACATGCGTAGCATGTCCTCCAACATCTGATTTGTGCGCTCAGTCTGCCCATCAGTCTGCGGATGATAAGCCGTACTCAACCGCAGTTTCGTGCCCATGGCCTCCTGGAAACTCTCACAAAACCTCGAAACAAATATCTTGTCTCTGTCAGACACGATATTTAGGGGCACACCGTGAAGTCTCACAATCTCTGAAATGAAGAGCTGGGCATACTGTCCCGTAGTGTAGTCAGTCCTTACGGGTAAAAAGTGAGCGACCTTGGACAACCTGTCCACAATTACCCAAACGAAGTCGTAGCCCCTCTGCGACGTAGGCAACCCCGTAATAAAGTCCATGGATATGCTCTCCCACATCCACATTGGGACCTCCAATGGCTGTAGCAATCCTGCCGGTCTCTGATGATCCACTTTTACAAGCTAACAAGTGGCGCATTTCGAAACAAACTCAGCGATATCTCTCTTCATACCGCTCCACCAATACTGCCGTCTCATGTCTTGGTACATTTTGTCCCCTCCGGGATGTACCGCTAACCGTGAGCCGTGTGACTCTGCCATCACATCGTGCCGCAATTCTTCCCCTTCTGGAACTACCAATCTCCCATTGAAGTGCAATCCCCCGTCTGAGCTAACGGTATAGGATTCGGCTCCCTCTGCTAGTAATCGAACTATCTTCTCCTGACAGAACGATTCATTGGCCTGTGCCCGTACTACCTTCATGACAATCTGCGATGTAACGGTCATTACAGACATGAAAGATCGGGCCACTGCATCCTGGTGTCCCAATTCCTTCCACTTAGCCTTCCACACCTCTGCCACCTCATCTGCTGGCCTATGGCTCAACGCGTCTGCTACCACGTTAGCCTTTCCCGGCTGGTACTGGATGTCGAACTGGTAGTCCTTCACAAACTCAAGCCACCTACGCTGCCGCATATTCAACTCCTTCTGTGTGAACAGGTACTGTAGGGACTTGTGGTCCGTGAATAGTTGGAACTTCTCCCCCAAAAGATAGTGTCTCCAAATCCGTAGGGCAAATACCACTGCTGCCAACTCCAAATCATGCGTGGGGTAATTCTTCTCATGAGGCTTAAGCTTACGGGAAGCATAAGCTATGGCCTGTCTCTCCTGCTGTAATACACCTCCCAGTCCTTGCAAATACGCATCGGTGTAAACCAAATACTCAACTCCCGGTCTCGGCAATGCTAACACAGGTAATGAGGTCAACTTGTCCTTTAATTCATCGAATGCCAACTGACAGGCATCACTCCAGATGTAGGGCACACCCTTACGAGTCAGATGTGTCAAAGGACCTGCTATCTCCGAGAAACCCCGAATAAACCTCCTGTAGTATCCTGCTAGACCCAAGAAACTACGAATCTCAGTCGGTGTCGTGGGCTGTCCCCACTCCCTCACCGCTGATACTTTCCCCGGATCAACAGATATTCCCTGGTCGGAAATGATATGTCCCAAAAACTGGACTTCCTTCAGCCAAAACCCGCACTTCTCATATTTTGCATACAACTCGTTCTGACGAAGTGTCTGCAAAACCTGCCTCAAATGCTCGGCGTGCTCCTCCTCTGTCTGGGAGTAAACCAGAATGTCATCAATGAAGACAATGACAAACTGATCTAGAAAATCCCTAAACACTCTGTTCATCAAGTCCATAAACACAGCTGGAGCGTTGGTCAAACCGAAAGGCATAACCCGAAACTCGTAAGAACCATACCTCGACAAGAATGCGGTCTTCGAGACATCCTCCTCCCTGATACGCAACTGATGGTATCCCGACCTCAAGTCAATCTTCGAGAAGAAAGAAGCTCCTCTCAACTGGTCGAATAAGTCATCGATTCGAGGCAACGGATACTTATTCCGTATCGTGACCTTATTCAACTCTCGGTAGTCCACACACAATCTCAGTGAACCATCCCTCTTCTTCACAAACAAAACTGGAGCGCCCCAAGGTGAGGTACTCCTGCGAATAAAGCCCTGACCTAACAGCTGCTCTATCTGATCCCGTAGCTCTCTCATCTCAGCTGGAGCCATACGGTACGGTGCGCGTGCTATAGGTCTCGTTCCCGGTAGCAAATCTATAACGAAGTCTATCTCTCGACTGGGTGGTAAGCCTGGTATCTCCTGAAACACATCTGAATACTCCCTGACAACCGGGATGGAATCTAAAGGAATCACAACCTCCTTAGAGGTATCCTCCTCAATGTAATACAGATGGGCGGTCGATCCTCCCTCTGGGCGAGGCATCGCCACTACAAACATCTCTTGCCCCGGAATGGCAAAAACAATGCTCCCGCTGAAGCAATCAATCATGGCCCTATATGCTATGAGCCAATCCATACCGATGATCACATCGTGAACATCCATGTCTAACACTAACATGTCTGCAGGCAGTACCAAACCACCGATCTCTACCCCCACTCCCCGGCATATAAAGAAAATAAGTGACCCACTCCCCAATGGTGAGTCGACACACGTCACTGTGCTCTCTGCCGTAGCTAACAATCCTAAAGCTTTCGCGAAGTGTGTAGCTATAAAACAGTGTGTAGCACCCGTATCAAATAATACCCGACCCATAGTGCCATGGATAGGAAACGTACCCTCGATTACGGGCGGTGCCTGTGGAACTGCAGCCTGGTGGACGTTGTAGACACATCCATACTGTAGCTGCCCCTGCTGAGCTGGGACTGCTGGAATGGGTGGCAATGCTGCCATCTGCGGCAGTACGGGAAGAGCGACGGGAAATATAGGCCTCTGTGGCTCCTGACGAGCACCCTGTTGCTGCTGCTGTGGGGCCCTGCCCCTATCAGGACAATCCTGTCGTTTATGGCCAGTCTTACCACAAACAAAGCACTTCCCTAGGAAGTTCCCTCCCCTCTGCCCCTGCTGTCCCCGGCCCTGATGGCCGTTACCATTCCTCCCTTGGCCCTACTGGACCTGGTGAAACTGCTGCCCATTCTGTCCCTGTTGGCCCTGATGGCCGTTTAGACCCTGATGGCCCTGACGAAAACCTCCCTGTCCCTACCTGTAGTTCCCTGACCGGAACCTCTTATTATCCCCCTGCTGGGTGCCCTGCTCATTCTGTCTCTGCCCCTGACCAGATTGTGCCCCGCTGGCACCATGTCCTCCAGTCCTGCCCTGATGGCTAGACACTCCCGACCTCTTGCCCTCGGCCATATGAAAACGGTGGTCCTGGCAGTGTAACAATGTAGCGTTAACCACATCAGAATACGTGGCCAACGATAGGTTCCCTAGCAGATGTTGACGGATCCTCCAATTCAACCCGTCGGTGAACTTCTCAACTTTCTTCTTCTCTGTTGGTATCTCGTCTGGAACGATGTTCAACAGATTAGTGAACTCGGCCTCATATTCGGCCACTGTCTTGCCCTCCTGCCTCAAACTCATCAATCTCCTCCTCATTTCCGTATGAACAGCTGACGGAAAATACTTTCGGTCAAACCGCACCCAGAACTCCTGAATCGTGAGAGTATCCCTCTCCTCCATGGTGGTAATAGACTCCCACCACTGTAGCGCAGATCCAACTAGCTTGAAAGTAGCTAGCACCTGCTTCTGAACATCCGTGCACTCATACATCCTCAAGTGCCTCTGCATGTCCTTCCTCCATTGGCTCGAGACTACCACATCTGAGCTACCTGCAAACTCTGGCGGATGCGCTTTCTAAAAAGCGTCACGTACACGCTCCCAAGCAGACGGGAATGCATTAACCTGTACTAGCGCGGCAACCGGCGCCTGAGGTGGTGCCTGCTGAACAATGGCAATGGCGGCATTTACCGCTTGGGCTACTATAGCTGCAACCTCAGCGGCGTTCATCATGCCCTGAACTGGAGCGGGCTGGGGTTCGGGCGTTGCATCCCTGGGAACTCGTCGTGCACATCGTGGAGGCATATGAAATAAGAACAAAGTTTATAAGTTCACGGTTATAAACTTAATATAGCTGAAGAACGAAACATACACAAAAAGAGTACAACAGTCCTAAAATATAGGGCTCTATATCAAAGAAACGTAGCGGAAACATAATAGTCGTACAGATCCTAAAGGACACTAGAACCTGATGCTCTGATACCACATGTGACACCCCGACTAATTAAATACCGGGTAGCTACTCCTTTATTAAATTAATTCAAAATTCCAAGTTGGCTCAGTTAATAGCATCACTGTCGAAAACATTTTATTATTACTAACCACCTAGTATTTAAAAAGTAAGTGCCAAATTTTTTAATTAAAGTCCGATTAACATGCAACAAGCATAATAAAGAATAACAACACCATTCACCATACTGAAGTAAAACAAATAACCATCACATAGTGTAATAAAGTCTGGAGGAAAACTCCTCACTACAATCCCATACTGAAATAAATAATCGAACGCTAAAACAATACAAATCAAAGTCTGAAAACTGTAATGTAAAAGATGTCTAAATATAAATGGGCAACATGCCCTACAACTGATAGTTAATGACTCTGGAATCCAAAAGATAGAAGCGTCTACAAGCAAATCCCTGTAGCTTCCACAAACAGCTACAGCTCGTCACCTGAATGAGTATCCTATGCTTGGTGTCCTTGTGGCTGGGCACCTAAAATGGTTTTACAAGAAAAAGATTTGAAAAGCAAACGGGTCAGAGCCCGAATGTGGAGTTATATTTTAAAACCTGCAAGTGCTTTAAAAACATTTAAAACATTAAATGCAAAGTACATGTTAGGACGTGCACTCACATGATATTCTCACCTCTCGTCTAACTGTGCACTCCTAACGTACGTACCCATCTACAACGATATAAACCACTAGCTAAGTGACATCATAACTAGCTAGACTGTGGTAGTTCCTATCCTTATTACCCGATATATTAACATATAGCGCTCGTAATTAGATAGGGGTTTAATGTAAACTCAGATGCTCAATATGCAATATATTTCTCTATCAGCTAACTCATTATGTTTCTCGAAACAACACCGTAATTATTTATACAACATTAACATGAATGTTCTTATTAATTGAGTGTATATTATTCACATCATAAATATACAATACGAGCACCCCGAGAACTAAGTTGCGATGCACACATACTCTGCTATCCATCCCGGTACATCACGTACATAAGGATCACATATTCCGAATCTATCAGGAATAGTTCAGATAACACAAATCACAATTAGTGGAGGCGAACACAGTCACATCACATGGGTCACGTACATACCTACGCTCCCACTATCAGCGGACTTATTAACATCCCAATAAGTCTTTCTCTGACCTATGTTCATCGAGGTACCAGTCTATATCCCCCTCGTAGGCACACAAGGATTAGAGGGTCCTAAGCGAACGCAACCTCCCATGATAGCAAGTATGGTAGGTATGTCATACACACAATTCATATACCAATACTAAGTAAATACACATCTTAGTAATACCGTATTTTAATCGTAGTACATATCGCATTCTCATACTAACTTGTACTTATCACAATTTATACTATTTCGGTTTGTAATCCTACGCGCCATAATTTGCTCTCATAGTAGACACTCACTTCTCAACCCAAACCGTCCATTGAATTAAATCTCTCGTATATAAATTTATTCCTCGTAATAACCCAAAAGTCCCAATTCTATCCTTACATCATCATCGGAATGTTATCTATATCCTCGAACAAGCTTACGGGATTCCAAAGATCAAAACAGTCCAAAAAGGACCAAACTATCAACTCGTTAGAAGTCTCGTTCGAACGAGACTGTTCGAACGAGATTCCTCTGCTAACTCGTTAGAAGTCTCGTTCGAACGAGGCTGTTCGAACGAGGTCCCAGTTCGTTCGAACGAACTGTACCTTCTAACGATATCTCGTTCGAACGAAATATCGAACGAAATCCATTCTCGTTAGCAGCGACTGGTCAACTCGTTAGAAGCTCGTTCGAACGAGTTCGTTCGAACGACCTGGGTAGGGGCTTCTAACGAGCTACCAGATTCGGCCCAGATTTTTCCCCATTTCGTTTTTCATCCATTTTAACACCTCAAATCTTCTAAACTAAGTCCCAACAATCGTTTAAAGGTCTATAATTAATACTAAACATATATAGTCACATCCTAACATGTTTTTAAGGGATCAATCCATCCTAACATCAATTAAATTTACAAATTTCTACCCTTTTCCCAATATCTCAAGAACATGAACCCTAACTTTATATCATCATCAAATCCCAGAATTTAATTCGTTTTAATTTCTCCTAATCACAGTTATTATGAGAGAAATCATCTACCTATCATTCTATATGCAATTCTTTTCAAAATTTTCAAGTTCTAAACTCCAACTACATGGGTTTTCATTCAATCTTTCAAGAACAATCAAAATTCTTCAATTTCTAACATGGAAAAGACATTCTCTGAATTTAAATGGAATAAAGTCACTTGCCTTGATTGTCTCTGAGTTTGGTGTAGGTTTGGTAGAACTTTTCTGCAGAATTTCTTCTCTCCAAGCTCCTTCTCCAATGGTGGCTTAAGGTGGCTAGGGTTTGATTTGGGGAACTTTGAAAACCTAAATGATAACCTACGTAGCCTTCTAGGTTAATATGGGTTGGTTATGGGCTTAGTGGGTCAAATCCACATCAGATTTAATTAACCAATTTTCGTCACTTTTAATTCCTCAAAATGTAAAATTACCAAAATACCCTTTAAGTTTCCGGTATGGCCTAAAAATACCCCGGGACCCAAACTATACCCCCGGCTAGTGTTTTCGGACTATCTCGACCCTTCCGGACGCGTTGACTCACTCAAAATGACCATACAGATTATAGATTTTAAATTCACTTTTATTATCAAAATATTATACCGTAACGCGGCGGTCCCACGCGTCTCAATAAAATTTCCAAATTGCCGTATATAAATCTCACGACAAATTTCATAATTCCAAATTCATATATAATCATATATGCACATAATCAAATACCAACTCGCATCTCATTAGTATTTATAACCCGGATTAATTTCCAATTAATACGCATTTAATTAATTAATCCCAAAAATAAATATAGCCAAAAGTACGGAGTATTACATCAAGATGGTATGTGATACATATAAGTGACATGGGTATATACAAGGAACATATGAGTGATATACAAATAGGCATGTGATGAGGAACATGTGTACAATTAAAACATGGAGCACAGATATATATAAAAAGCGCATAACAAAATGAAGAAAATAAGAAAACCCACATAAAATAGAGTCTAGTCATCTAAATCCCCAGTAAAGTCGTTGTTGATACCAAAATTAATATGCTGATGTGGACGAATAGTATGAAGACACGTGTCGATCTGCGTGGCACAATAACAGCGAGGAAGATCATTTACTGAACAACCATGGTTGGTACCGAGCAACGAGAATACACCGAGGAGCTCTATCATGCCGAGGAACTCCATCCGAGGAACTCTATCATCCCGAGATACTCTAAGCACTCCGAGGAACGCTTGATCAACGAGCAACTAAGGAGGTCCGAACTGCACCTCGGCCGTGTCATCAATTATCAGACGGACAACTGTTCAACTATTCATTAGATTCTTGACGCACACGCTGCATTAAATGTATTACCCATTCATATGTATATCATTTAATGTATTGGACCTTTCATGTACAGCCTTGAGGCTATAAATACCTTGTATCAATCCCATTCAAAGGGACCGGAATTTCTTGAGAGAACTTGTAATCAAGAATTCCACAAACACTCAGCAATAACATAACAGTGGACGTAAGCTTTATTCCTAGCCGAACCACTTTAAAAATCTTTGTCTTATTTATTTATCTGTGATTGAAGAATTAGAGTGATCTAGTTTTTTACATCAACAGATTGGCGCCGTCTGTGGGAAACGACTGTTGTTATCGTTTTTCATAAAAATCATTTATCACCAATGGCAGATAATCCAGAATCCAGTAATCGAAATGCTGGAAATACTGGAAATCTTCCAAATCCATCTGCATCTCCAGATCTGGCCGGAATTATGACGAATCTGGCTCAAGGACAAACCGCCATGCAAGAATCTATGAGGCAACTCCTTCAAACTCTTCAAGGCGGTGTACCTACTCATTCAGGGCAAAGGACTGATCATGGGCAATCACGATCCAGACGTATTGGGTCATATCGCAATGGGGAATCCAATGATTCTTCTTATCAACCTGGGCGAACTTCATCAATACGGGCTACGGATACAGATCAACATATCTCTCTTTCTCCGGAGAGAACTAGCGCTTTAGAAAGATTAAGCAGGGTGTCTCCTTTCAGTCGGTTAGGACCAAGGAGGAACATGAGTCCACCTAGGGCTCCATCAGGAAGTTTTCGACCACCACCAGGTTTGAGAGAAGGATCTGCACAATCACGACCAATTACTCGTCGAGATAAATCTCAGGAAGCTACGTCAGAGCAATCAGTTGCTCGGACTAAGCGGCCCGAGGAAGGGAATGAAGCATGGAAAGGTTCCATTCAACGATTGGAGGATAGACTGGGAGAAATGGCTAAGGCGAGGAACCCCTTACAGAGAACTTTTGTTCAAGGGACACCTTTTGTGCAAGCCATTGTGGATTTCCCTACACCGTCGAAATTCAAAGCACCTGTAGTGACCCCCAAGTACGATGGAAAGACAGATGCCGTACTTCATATAGAACAGTACCAAGCTGCTGCAGATATCTATGCTGTCCCCGACGAGATGAGGTGTAGAGCATTCTCGGGAACTCTTACCGGATCTGCACAGATATGGTACAATAATCTTCCTCGGAGTAAGATTTCAACTTTTGTTCAGTTAGCCGAGCTGTTTATTGGCAATTTTTGTTTTGGAGCAAAGCCAGTAAAGCGAGTAGCGCACTTACTAAGTGTTAGACAAAAATCAGGAGAAAGTACTAGAGATTACATAACTCGTTTCAATAACGAGAAGTTGGAAGTCATAGATTATGAAGAAAAGACAGCAATCACTGCTTTGATGAGTGGTTTGCTGCCTAACAAGCTATACTATACTCTGGCCAAAGATCCGCCTAAAAATATGTCGGAATTGATGGCAAAGGAGGCCAAAATCATGAATGCCGAGGAGGCTATGACTGCGAAGAAGAATATGGATAAAGAAGTTAAAGTGGAGATCGACAACTCTAAGAAGAAAGATCAGAAAGGTAATGGTGGTGACAAACATTCCAGGAATAACAGGATAAAGTTGGAAGCCCTAAAGAAGTATGATAATTATACTCCATTGAAAATGGGTATTAATCATGTTTTAGAAGAGATCAGGAATAACGAGGAAATCAAATGGCCAGAGAAACTGAAGACAGATCCAGACATGAGGAATAAGACCAAATATTGCGAGTTTCACAAAGATCATGGCCATATGACCAAAAATTGTATAGCCCTTCAGAACGAGATTGAAACACTCATTCGAAGAGGAAAATTATCAAAGTATGTAGATCGCAGAAGTGAAAGGAGGAATGATGATAGATCTAGAGAGAGATCTAGATCTCCTCGTCGTGCAGAGGAGAAAAAGAGGAGGGCCCATGAAGAGGATCCAGATGATGACCCCGATCTTCCCAAGAAGCCAAGGAAACCTGAACGAGAGGTATTTTCCATACGTTTTGGATCATTTCATTGTAACGTTATTACAGGAGGAGATGCAGGAGGAGGAGACCTTACTGCAGAAAGAAAAGCTTACCTCGGAGAGGCTCAAGCTTGTTCATATATTCAGCGAATAAACCTGGCCGAGGATGATCGTCCGAGGAAGGTAAATAAAGAGAAGCTAGTGATTGGTTTTTCAAAAAACGACCTGACAGGTGTTCTTTACCCCCATGATGATCCTTTGGTGATCAAAATGAGAATGAAGGATGTGGTCATTTCAAGGGTGTTAGTAGACAATGGTAGTTCGGCAGATATCATGTATTATTCATGCTTTGATAGCTTGAATTTGAAATTATCTCAATTGGAACCTTATCACAGACCCCTTCTGGGTTTTGCTGGCGAGAAAGTTTTTCCACTTGGGACGATCAAGTTGGATATATTCATTGGAACCTGGCCTGTTTGTCGAACAGAAAGAATACGATTCTTTGTAATGGATAAGAATGTGTAATCGGCCTACAACATCATCATGGGAAGAGTTGGATTGAAGAAATTCGAAGCCGTTCCTTCTACAGTACATCAATGTTTGAAATTCCCAATAAATTTTGGAGTTGGAGTGGTGAAAGGTGATCAAAAAGTAGCTCGGGAATGCTATTATTCGTCGGCCGAGCAAGAAGAACTAGAAGGATCGATGAAAAAGACTACTACTTATCAAGTGGATGAATGTACAGAAATTGAAACTCTTGATCCTAGAGATGAGTCCCAACTTGTGAAAGGGCAAGTGGTAGAATCTACAGAAAATGTTATTCTGGACGACGAACATCCTGAACGAATAACCCAGATAGGTTCATCGTTGGATATGTCAATAAAAGAGGAGTTGATAACTTTCTTGAAGAATAGGAAAAATACTTTTGCTTGGAGTCATGAAGACATGCCAGGAATAGATCCAAACTTCATATGTCATGAACTCAATGTGAATAAGGAGATTAAACCTGTAAAGCAGAGAAGAAGGGTGTTTAGTCCCGAGAAGAACCAGGCCATACAGGAGGAAGTCGAAAAACTCCAGAAAGCCCAATTCATTGAAGATGTAAAATATCCAGATTGGTTGGCTAATGTGGTGATGGTAAAGAAGAAAAACAACAAATGGAGAATGTGTGTCGATTTCACCGATCTCAATAAGGCATGCCCCAAGGATCATTTTCCATTGCCCAGAATTGATCAACTGGTGGATGCTACCTCGGGACACGAGTTACTCAGCTTCATGGATGCTTACTCTGGCTACAACCAGATCAAAATGAAACCTGAAGACAGGGAAAGTACTTCTTTTATTACCCCTAGGGGAACTTATTGTTATAATGTTATGCCTTTTGGTTTAAAAAATGCAGGTGCAACATATCAGCGGTTGATGAACAAGGTTTTTACCGAACAAATCAGCCGTAACATGGAGGTCTATGTCGATGACATGCTCACTAAAAGCAAGAAAGCTGCTGATCATTTGGTTGACTTGAGTCAAACTTTTGATCAATTGGATAAATACCAAATGAAGCTTAACCCGACGAAGTGCACCTTTGGAGTACGAGAAGGAATGTTCCTCGGATACATCGTCAATCAGCGAGGTATTGAGGCAAATCCAGATAAGATCAAAGCTCTTCTAGGGCTGCGCTCCCCGACGACGAAGAAAGAAGTGCAGAGTCTTACCGGACGAGTTGCAGCGCTCAACAGATTTGTATCTCGAGCAACTGATAAATGCATACCATTCTTCAAAACACTTAGAAAAACCTTTGAATGGAATGAGGAATGTGAAAAAGCTTTTCAAGACTTGAAGAAATACTTGGGAGCACCTCCACTGTTGTCCAGACCAATAACAGGAGAAAAGTTGTATTTGTATTTGGCAGTATCAGAGAACGCAGTCAGTTCAGCGTTGATCAGATTGGAGAATGGAGTCCAGAAGCCAATTTATTACACAAGTAAGGCTTTCCGAGGTGCAGAAATCAGGTACCCAAAGCTAGAAAAATTGGCATTGGCACTAATTGAAGCAAGTAGAAGAATGAGGCCATATTTCCAAGCCCATACCATCATCGTTTATACTGATATGCCATTGAGACAAGCCCTCCATAAGCCAGAAAAATCAGGGAGACTGATGTACTGGGCAGTAGAACTTGGTGAATATGATATTGTGTATGAGCCCAGATCATCATTCAAGGGGCAAGCTGTAGCAGATTTTATAGCAGAGTTCACATACCCTGATACCCCCGAGGAGAAAAAGGTGCCTGCTGATCTACCTGTGGACGATACAGGATCAATAGAAACATCTGCTGATCTACCTGTGGACGATACAGGATCAACAGAAACATCTGCTGATCTACCTGTGGACGATACAGGATCAACAGAAACATTTGCTGACCTACCTGTGGACGATACAGGATCAGCAGAAATAGGTCCAAACCAGCCAAGGTTGGTAAAAGGACTTGTGGATGTAGAGAAATCATTATATTCAAACTCAGACCAACCACGGTTGGTAAAAGGGTACGAGCAGATGACTGACGAGGAGCAAAAGATACCGGGGGATGATGGAAGAAAACAGCAGATATTTTATCGAGGAACTCTGACAGATAAGAAATTTGAAGACGAAATACCTACATGGAGATTATATGTAGACGGATCATCCTGCACAGCTGGTTGTGGAGCAGGAATTGTTTTGATCACTCCAGACGAGATTGATATGGAATATGCTTTGCGATTCCAATTCAAAGCCTCTAATAATGAAGCGGAGTATGAGGCCATGATAGCAGGTCTTAGCCTAGCAAAAACTATGGAAGCACAACAAGTGATGGTATTCAGTGATTCTCAATTAATTGTGAATCAGATGATGGGAATATATGCGGTTAAAGGAGACTTAATGATCAAATATCATGCAAAGGTGATGAAATTGTTGACAGAATTTGATGCCATTCAATTGGTGAGAATATCGAGGATGGAGAATGTACAAGCAGACGCACTGGCCCGATTAGCATCAGCTACTCGTACCGAGATGCGAAGAACCATACCGATTGAAGTATTAGAAGGTCGGAGCATAGATGAAGATCTAACAACGAATATGATTACCCTTGATTTAGGACCATCTTGGATGGATCCAATCAGGAAATATGTTGAAGAGGGCGAATTACCGGAGGACAAACTCGCTGCTAAGAAACTGAAGTATAAAGCTGCTCGGTATGTATTAACTAATGGTATTTTGTATAGACGAGGAATTATGGAAGGTTTGCAGAGATGTGTACATCCCACCGAGGTGAAAGAATTGATTGAAGAAATCCATGAAGGATCTTGTGGAGCTCATGTAGCAGGTCGAACACTTTTACAAAGAGTGATGACACAGGGATATTACTGGCCGACAATGAGGGCTGATTGTATAGCCTATGCCAAGAAATGTGACAAGTGCCAACGTTTTTCCTCCATCCGACGAACTCCACAAGCATTGCTAACACCAATAACTTCCCCTTGGCCATTTGCCATGTGGGGAATTGATTTGGTTGGACCACTGCCGACCACCCGAGGAAGATTCAAGTATCTCGTAGTTGCAGTGGACTATTTTACTAAGTGGGTGGAAGCTGAGCCTCTTATCAATATGACGTACGAGAAGGTATACCAGTTTTTATGGAAGAATATCATTTGTCGATATGGTCTCCCTCATGCTTTCATCACAGATCATGGAACACAATTTGATAATGAAGAATTTGCTGCCTATTGTCATCAGTCGAACGTTTTAAAGTTTCATTCAGCACCAGGCCATCCCCAAAGCAATGGACAGACTGAAGTGACGAACAGAACATTACTAAACGGGTTAAAAAAGAGGCTAAGTGAAGCTAAAGCAAATTGGATTAATGAGCTCCAATCAGTATTATGGGCCTACCGAACAACTCCCCGAGCAGCAACTGGAGAATCACCATATATGTTAGCATTTGGAAGTGAGGCTGTGATACCGGCCGAGTTGGGTCTCCCAACGCATAGAGTGCTGAATTTCAACTCTCCGATCAGTGACTTGATGAGAAGAATGGATTTGGATATGCTCGAAGAAGTAAGAGAAGAGGCAGCCATTAGGAATGCTGCTTATCAACAACGAACAGCTCTGTTCTACAACAAAAGGGTGAAGAAATGCGATTTGAAGGAGGGTGATTATGTGCTGAAGAAAGTCATTCAGAAACAGAATAAACTGGAAGCAAACTGGCATGGACCTTACCGCGTTACAGAGATTGTTCGACCTGGAACTTACAGAATAGCAACTCTAGAAGGAGAGGAATTCAAGAATGCATGGAATGCTGAACACCTGCGCAAGTATTATCAGTGATGTAAAATGTAAAGTATTTCTTTCATTATGAATAAAATGATGAATAAAATGAGGATGGTTCACCATTTTCTTTCTGTTGAAAGTTTTTCGGGGAATACTAGTGTTGAACACTACACTGCTTGATAACAAGAAGAAGACTGCTCTACGGAGCGCTCTACGGAGCAAAAGTGCTATAAGTAGCCAACCTCCTTTGGTTAGGAGGACAAGCTCTACGGAGCAAAAGTGCTATAAGTAGCCAACCTCCTTTGGTTAGGAGGACAAGCTCTACGGAGCGCTCTACGGAGCAAAAGTGCTATAAGTAGCCAACCTCCTTTGATTAGGAGGACAAGCTCTACGGAGCGCTCTACGGAGCAAAAGTGCTATAAGTAGCCAACCTCCTTTGGTTAGGAGGACATGCTCCAAGGAGCCAAAAAGTTCGAAAGAACCCTACTACTCCTTTGATTAGGAGGTGTATACCAGCATGATCAACTACGGTTGGTAAGATTTTATATACTCTCGCATTACAGCTTATGTTGGTCGGGAGGTAACATTATTACAAAAAGTTCTTTAAAGAACAAAATATTCCAAACTGTACCAAGTATGGTTGGTCGGGGATAAAAACCCACTAACTGTAGTTGGTCGACGAGAACAAAAATGTTGACCTTAGTTGGTCGGACGCATGTTTATATTTGAAATTGAACCAAGTATGGCTGGTCGGGGATAGAAACCCATCAACTGTGGTTGGTCGACAAACATTATTTATCCACCTTGGTTGGTTGGAAACAATTTTGAACAATTTATGCTTATTATAAATTCTAAGTTGGTTGATGAACCATATAATTTGCAAACAGAAAAATAGCTATTGGCAAAACAGAAAATGAAATTCTTTCATTAAGATAAAAATGTATTACATGTTACATGTATGTGCTAACTATTACATTAAAGATTCCTACTCTATTGTTTTCTTTCCTTTATCTTTTGAGACAGGTTCCTCGCCAGCAGGAGGATCCTCTAGACAAAGAGGAGAATTAATAAAGTTCATGTCCTTCAGCATTCTGACATTCATTATTGTAGGAGTGTCCAACAGATGCTCAGGACGAGAGACTTCAACTTGAGAATGAAGGTTATAATCACCAAGATATTTAGAGATCAAACTCCGAGGAATGGAACGAGCAGGAATCCATGCCATATCCAATTTATAAGGAGGAACAGGCAAGTCTAGCAATCCAGGAGCATGATAATCCCATAAATAATGACCTCGTTCCAATTTTAATACACCCAGGGCGTTCAACCATCCCTGCTTATAACCTTCGTTGTTAGCATTTTCAAGGCGATCATCCAAATGGTAAAGAGCTTCATTATAGCCTGCATTCCAGAACTCCCGAGGCTGTTTATGGAATTGGAAAGTTAATCTATCTACTTGCTCGAGAAAGTTCTTGATAAGAGCATCTTTATTATTCAGAGCAGACTTCATCGCAGCCAATTGATCCTCTAAAGATAAGTTTTTCTTAGACAAATCAGACAGAGCATGATCCTTAACATTCAGTTGGAATGCTTGAGTTTCCAGAGTAGATTGGGTACGAGATTCTTCAACACTGCGGCTAAGAACTCTTGACCGGTTCCGAGAAGCAACTGGAGAATTTTGCTCCTCGATGATTCTTCCTCGTCCCCGAGAACTCCTTCCTCGTCCCCGAGCAGTCACAGGAATAATAGACTTTTTCAAGTCATCCAACTCTTGCCTTAGTTTGGCATTTTCAACCTCTAGAAACGAAAAACCTTCATCAGTAACTGGTACTAATGCAGTGGAAGAGGAGGCAACGGATTCATATTGAGCCAATCTTTTCTGCAGACTATTATTTTCTTGTTCCAGGATCTCGGCAATTTGTCGGCAGGCTTCAACTTCACCTTTTAGGGTCCTTTCCCTAATGTCATATGCAGCAATGATCTTTTTATGACCTGTATCAGAGGAAAGTTGTTGATATCTATTTTCATATTCCTCGTGTAATAAAGCCATCGATTCATTGTGCTGGCCTTGGAGATCCTCTAAGGAACAATGCAGCTCTTCAATCAAGTCATAATAAGCGACATTGTTGGCTACAGCTCGGTCGAGTAAATCTTTCAAGTACCGATAAGCCTCAGTCGCCTGTTCTGAAGCATCATGACCAAGAATGTCAGCAATTTCAGAAGAACTAAGGTCTGTATGACCAGCCCTATAGTATTGGTGACATTGCTGCATCAGCTCGGTATCATGAGAAGAGATTAGTTCCATTCTAGCAACAAACTAAAGACAAGAAAAAGACAACAATCAACAAAGAATCATCAATAACAGCGATGAGTAAAGAAGTATTTTATTAGATCATAAAAGGATTACATTGTTCGATTACAAATGATAAAAGATAGAAATGATACCGAACAACTTCACACCTTTTCCTTGTCTCCCAAGACTTTCTCGGGAGGTTGGGACGAGGAGCTCGGTTGCTCGGTGATAACAACAGCTTGATCGGCAGAAATCTTCTCGGCAGGAGGAGGCATAGAAGAAATATCCTCAATGACAGAGGGTTGAGAAGCAGAGATTGGGACATCCACAGCCATGGAAGATTCATCTGAAGCAGGTTCATCTTCTTCTTCTTCCACAATTGGTGGAGGAGGACCAGGGAGATGCCTTTGGAATAGCTCAGAATCGTCTTGGATTTTTAGCTCTTGTAGAGCAGCTACCCAACCATCATAGAAGTATTTCAACTCCCCATATTTGACTTGAGATGTCATAGCTGCAATCCCTTTATCCCATCCTTTTTCCCAACCAGCACTGAAATGTTTCCTAACTGCAGCTTTTCTTTTCAACTTCTCCGAGGAGAGTTTGACATCCAATTGTTCTTTCTGGATTTTGATGTCTCGCAAGATAGATAGTTATTTTTCTGCATTCTTCAGTTGGTCATCGCATTTTTGCTGATTGACCTCTAAGCTTTTCACCTTCTCCTCCAAATTCTTGGAGGTTTCAGCCATCTTCATCTTATCAGCCTCAGCTGCAGCCAATTTTTTCTCCCAGGCAGCTTTCTCCTCGACGTACTGCTGGCGAGATTCTTTCACAGATTGGGCTAAACCCAAGAGGGCATCGTCAACATCGGACGAGGAACTAGAAGCTTTAATAGCTTGATCTTTCTTCACGATGGTATTGAAACAGTTCACCAGCTGAAAGATAAGAAAAACAATAAAGTCAATACAAATGCAAGAAATCAAGAAAAAGAAAGAAAGACCAAAGGTATGAGAAATTTACTGAAGAAAGATGGCGAGCAGCTAGGGATGTCAGTGTATCCCTAGGAATCTTTTCATCAACCCCAAGAACCTCGGGTATAACTGAACTCGTTGAAGAGCTCGGAAGAATGATTTTTGAAATACTACTACCACCAGCGGGTAGAGAAGATGCAGTTCCAGCAAGATTAACCGAGGATGATTTCCTCAATCTCTTCAAAGGAGGGTCAGCAGCATCAACCAAGGAAGAAGTCTTGGTCGGAGAGATTGTAATTACATCAGCACTAGCACTTTTCTTGCTCGGGGCCACTGGGGGCTTCTCGGCAACTTTGGAGGAACTAACATCTACTTTTTTAGTCCCCTCTGGGACATCAATTTTGCCTTTCTTTGCTCCAACAGCAGAAGAAATTTCACCAAATAGAGCAGGAGGAGCTCTTTTCTTGCCCATTCTCTGAGATAGGGGAATATGAGAATCTGAAGATGAACTTTCTGGTGTTGAGGCTGGTTCAACAGGGCGAGCAGTATAAGAGGTTGTGTAGCTCTTATACTGCAGCAAATATGATGCAGACCTAATATGCTCGTCTGCAATAGTCTTGTGCAAATTCCAGATAAGTTTTAAATGCTTGATATTCACTTCCGACTCTTTTGGAGTTTTTCTTTTACTATCAACTGCAAATAAATACATAAATCTCAGTCATACATTTTGTCAAACATGATGAAAACGCAATTTCATAAGTAAAATAAAATGAAAAATAAACCTATCCCATTGCCGTATGGGGGGCATCTGGGACCATTGTATACTTCATTCCCAGATAAAGGCGCGTGTTGCCAATTTTTTATGACCAACCCATGCTCAAAATAATCTCTATTTGAATCAGGGAGGTTAACTACAAGGGCTCTATTTAAAAACCTAGTTTTTAAATAATAAACATTATCTAAAGTGGCCCATTTATAGCAGTACATGATTTCTGGGATCCCTATACGAGTCCCATGAGTTAGATTTAACTTGTGCACCCCGTTAATTATTGTCCATGAATTGGGGGCTATTTTTGCAGGAACAAGATCAAAATATTGACAAAACTCAAGACATAATGGGTTTGGGGGAAAAGAAAAACCACATTCAGCAATGAAAAGACTGGGGAACCAATGTCCCTCAGCCAATCGAAAGTAATCTAAAGGCTCAGAAAGAACCTCTAGAGTTACCCAAGAAGGAATGGAAAAGTCAGAACGAAATTTCTCAGCAGATTCAACAATATAAACCATATTGAATAAACGAGATGCAGAAGAAAGGAAGAAGATCTTACAGAAAGAAAGGAGATATGTTGACAACGAACGGAAACAATGATGAACACACAAGAGAGAGGAAGAGAATAGAAAACTTGAATGCAGAAAAATGGAAAGTGTAGACGACGGTATGGTTACCAAAGGAGTTTAAATACTTTGCATTGGGAAGCGGCGAAAGAAATGATTACTAAAAAGAAACTACTGAACTTCCGGCGGCTAAAAAGACAAAAGTTGCACGAAGATCGAAGCGCTTATAAAAAAGGCAGAAACTGCGAAATGAGAAGGAAATTTGAATACAATGCTCCTAAAACCCAGGAAGGTCATTTAATATTACCATATACCGAGAAAGAATGTCCCATACTCCTCAAAGTTCGAAATATGAAACATTGGGGGCTTCTGTTGATACCAAAATTAATATGCTGATGTGGACGAATAGTATGAAGACACGTGTCGATCTGCGTGGCACAATAACAGCGAGGAAGATCATTTACTGAACAACCATGGTTGGTACCGAGCAACGAGAATACACCGAGGAGCTCTATCATGCCGAGGAACTCCATCCGAGGAACTCTATCATCCCGAGATACTCTAAGCACTCCGAGGAACGCTTGATCAACGAGCAACTAAGGCGGTCCGAACTTCACCTCGGCCGTGTCATCAATTATCAGACGGACAACTGTTCAACTATTCATTAGATTCTTGACGCACACGCTGCATTAAATGTATTACCCATTCATATGTATATCATTTAATGTATTGGACCTTTCATGTACAGCCTTGAGGCTATAAATACCTTGTATCAATCCCATTCAAAGGGACCGGAATTTCTTGAGAGAACTTGTAATCAAGAATTCCACAAACACTCAGCAATAACATAACAGTGGACGTAAGCTTTATTCCTAGCCGAACCACTTTAAAAATCTTTGTCTTATTTATTTATCTGTGATTGAAGAATTAGAGTGATCTAGTTTTTTACATCAACAGTCGTCATGTGGATATCTCGACCCATGAATGTGGAAACGTACGATACATTCGACCGAAACAAATGGTGAAGGATGTTGGTCATAGTGTAAGTTAAGAGTTGTTAGCCTATATTACCAAAAAACATGAAAAATAAAAATAAAATAACCCCAAAACAGGAGTTACAAAGAAAATGCTTTAAGAGAAACCAAATAAAAGTGGGATCGTGGACTAAGTTATGGAAATGCGAGAGGTTAAGCACCATTTTCTCCCTTTCGATCTCTAGTGGTTAAAAATATTATCCCCTTACTCCTTTATGTGCATATATGTGTGAGATGAGAATGTGTACTTAATATAGTGAACGTGTGTGCCATGTATTTATGTGTAACTATATATAGAATAGTATGTATGACTAAGTAGACAAGAGTGTGTCTAATATACATATTGTAACTAAATGTGAGAAATTGGGCATTTCATTCATGGGTATGACTAAATGTGAGAAATTTAACGGGTGAAGGAAATATGTGAATATGTACAAAAACTTGACTTCGTAAGCAGTACATCAAGATTTACGACAACATCATCATAAGTGAGTATTGTTATCCATAAGAGATAAAAATATGAATAAAATAAATTACCAAGCATGGAACATGACAAGCACATGAAATATATAATATATATATATATATATATATATATATATATATATATATATATATATATATAATGCATGAAATGAATAAATGGATAAATCTACAAATAGAATAAGAGAAAATTAGATAAAAATAATGCATAAAAAAGAAAATTGAGAATATAAGGACTTTAATCTCAAAAATTCATTTGCCATACTCTTTAAAGGGGATCAAAGCCCACTCACACAAGCTAGAAAAGGTTGATTTTCATTTTCCTTGACAAGTTAGAGTAAATTGTGGGTTGATTTAGGTGAAAATGTGTATGACCCCCCCCCCCCCTTTTTTTATCAAAATAAGCCCAAATGTCCTCTAATTTATCAATAAAATACATAAATATTATTTTTGATGTTTTTTAGTTTATGAAACTGCTTAGTGAATATAGATCTAAAATTAAAAAAAAAAAGTAAATTTTAGCACAAACTTATTTGTGAAAAAATAATGATAAGAGTAAATGAGGAAAATCTACATCATAAAAAATGTGAATATGGAAATGAACATACAAAGTAAAGAGATGAATATATAAAATGAGGGTTGAGAAATACTTTTAAATCTTTAATGTGATGCTATATGAAATTTTCTCAAATTTTTCCTACCAAAATGCTTGATTGTGTGACAAGAATGGTGATTTGTGGAAGGTTTTGATGAAAATGACATGAGTATGGAAGGATTTGATGAGGGAAGGTGATTAAAATGACGTTAGATTTTGGGTTTTTAATTGGGATAGGATTGCTGCACACGTTTTGAGATCCCTAAAAAATTAGGCCACTCTACTTTTATACTAGAAACCTAAAAAAGAAAAAAAAAAGATCAAATGTATCATTACACTGTTATCGGTAGGTCTCACAGACTCGATTGGTAGTGTACCTATACAAAAATAGATTTTGTTGTTTTGTGAACAACTCATAAATCCGTTTCACACACAAGCTATAACATTAGGAAGGTGTTTTAGAGAGCTAAAATCTTCTTTTTGAGTGAACCTTGAAAAATATCGATATCAAAATGAGTCTGAAAGTTAGGCGGGGGCTCGGGATTTAAGGTTTTTGGTGGAATAAAGGTCCCGAGGAGAGATTCTCAATAGGGAGATTTATGGAGTAGAGGGGGTATCATATTGGGGTGTCTACAATATATATTCAGAACTTGCAGCAAATAACTTTTTTATATCGATTGTTTTCCTTGTATTCCACTATTTTTTCTCTACATACACCATGTGTGTGTCCATCATTTTCTAGTGTCTGAGTCCACATGTAAGAAAGAGTTTATCAAATAAAATTTGATTTATAGGCAAATCAAATTAGAGTACTACTGACGAATTGTATAATCATTATTTCCTCAGATGCAGTGTATAACCATTATATCCTCAGATGCAGTCTTTAATAGAATCATTAATACCGTAGTAGGGATGTAATTGGCATAAGGATATAATGTCCGACAATTGGCTCAACAAACTCTGTCTTGCATTTTGCATTTGTGGGTTTTATATTCCAATTCAATAAGTTTCTATTGTATTCGTTCATTGTAGTTGAACTATACTTATTACCGACAAAAATACAGTTTTTTACCGTTACAACAAGTTATGTTTGGTTTATTCAATTATTGAATTTGTTCACGCAATCCAACACATTTTGTCATTTTTGGGACTCCTTTTAATTTTTAGGACTAATGTCAAAATGATCATCCTTCAACTAATATTTATAAAAAAAAGGGTTATTTTGTATTTTCATCCCACTTTTATGATCGGTTTTGCAATACACCCCCTCTTTGTTAAAAATTTGCAATAGACTCCCGTTCCATTAAGTGGTTGTCAAAAATGTTAGTCAAAGTTATTTAATAGGTTTGACTTCATTTTTTTAACATTTTTATTAATTAAAAAAAGAAAAAAAATCCAAATTAAAAAAAATGTTCTCAGTCCCTTACCAAGGCATCCACTTCTGGGGGGGGGGGGGGGGGGGGGACATAAATTTTTATATATAAATGGGGGTGCTTCACAAACTATTATTACAAGTCAACAATTCAAAAAAGTTAACAAATCCATTTAACAATAGCTCTAATAAAGCAATAACTTCATTCTTCATTCATATATCATAATCTAGCGTCATTACAAAATTAACAGTTGAGGTATCCATTTTTAATACATAAAATCCGCAAAATCTGCTAGAATACTACTAACATCACGGTATATCAAAATGCTTCACAAAAAATCCAACTGTCCAAAAAAAATTTCTAACTTCATCTTCATAGAAAAGACTCAAATCTGGCAAAATTTCCAAAAAAAATCTGCCCAAATTTGCAAAAAAGAAAATCTGCCCAAACTGCCCAAATTCACGGTGTAGAATGATGTCCTACAGCACTTGAATTAGAAGCTTGAGATGAAGCATTAGTTTGAGATGGAGTACAAGATTGTGATGCGGCACATGAATTAGAAGTTTGAGTTGGGTAACCATATAGCGGGGGTGGTCTAAAATGGCTTGTCTCTCTAACTCTTCCACCACCCCTCCCTCCTCCCACTACAAAAAAAATGATGTATTGGGACTGACATATTAGGGACGGTTATAATCTCCGTCCCTAATTATATATTCATTAAGGACGGTATGGTCTACCCGTCCCAAATAATAATTTTTTTGAGACGGCCAACTCCCCCCGTCCCAAATAATACAAACTAATTGTATTATATAGAACGGTTGAGTACCCGTCCTTAAAAATGTGGTTCTTTATACTTTTATGGGACGGTTCTAATTTTCATTAGAGTTTTACCGCCCGTTGTTGGCTCGCGCTTAGAGAGGCCGCTACTTTTCCCAAAATCGTTTCCTAACAAACCTAAACCTAAACCTTCAGAGCTTTTCCCAAAATCATTAGATTTTCTAAGGGGCTTTTCCTCACGCATCGGAGCTTTTCATCTTCAGAAGCTTGGTCGGAGCTTTTCCTCACGCATCGGAGTGAAATAGCAGACCATTGTTTTTTCTTCTTCAGAAGCTTGGTCGAGAACTCGTGGTAAGGGTTCTCCCGTCTTTGGTATAGTCTGTGTGATTCTTGTTAATTTCCATTGTTTAATTTTAGAAGAACTTACACCACCAATAAAATGAATCAACAGAGAAATATGGACTCAAAATAGCAGACCCTTGTTTTTTCATATCTGATGATCTGTTTGTGATTGGTTTTCATTTATAAATAGTGAATTTATTAATCTGTTTTTGCCATATTTCTTGATTTTAGATGAGCTGGTTTTGTTTTTGTTTTATAATATTAATCTGTATCGGTGACTGTATCGTTTTTTGTAAGTATCGACGATAAATAAGTATTACTCGATACATATGTATAAGGCGTATCGTATTGTATCGTCGATACATACCTTTTTGTTTATCAGCTAAACAACGCCACTTTGCTTTTTTAACAAAAAAAAAAAGAATAAGTTGAGGAAGTTCGTAAAAGGAATTTGGGATTTGATTTAGCAAAGTTACTAGGGTTTTAAAAAACAAGGAGAACTTAAAAACCATTACAACTTTGCTAGGGTTTCTAATTACGAACCAAATCACATATATTTCTTCTTCTTCTTCTTCTTCTTCTTCGATTTAGATGAGTGTTTGATTTCCCACTGATCGCAACATCCTCTCTTTTTTTCATTTACTATTTTCTTCCTTTGTTTCTTATATATATATATATATATATATCTTTACTAAAAGTAAGACTAACAAAATATCAACCTTCTTACGTTTGATGAAGCGTCTCATTGGATCCAGCGTTTGAAGTTACTATGGACAAGAGTTGGATTGAGTTGCGTGATAGAAACTCAACGACATATATTAATGGGGTTAAAACATTTATATCATTTGCTTACACGCATAGGAACATGGAAACGTCACATATCAAATGCCCGTGTACAAATTGTGTAAATCGATTCTACAATAACCTACAAACCGTGAAAGATCATATAGAAATGTATGGTTTTGAAAGGAGTTATACAGATTGGATTTACCACGGGGAGTTCTATGGGGGTTCAAATAATAACAATGAAAATCCAAGAGAAGGTATGGTTGAAGATTTATTATTTGAATCAAATTCAGGGGCTGACATGACTTCGATGCTTCATGAGGTAAGGGGGATTCCACGCATGGAGGATAATATGGGCAATGCGGAGCCCATAACTGAAGATGTTGCAGGGTCTGATGAAAATGTGCCAACATATTATAAACTTTTTAAAAAGGCCCAAAATGATTTGTATGAGAATTGTCCCGAGGGTATTACAGAACTCTCATTCGTAGTTGAGCTCTTGCACCTTAAGCAACTTAATGGGTGGACAAATCGTTCTTTTACAATGTTGTTGGCATTATTGGGGAAATCATTCCCTAATGCAAAGATTCCTAAATCTTTCTATGAAGCCAACAAGATAACTACGGATTTGGGATTCAATTATGAAACTTGGGATGCCTGCCCTAATGGTTGTATGTTATTTCGAAATCAGATGCAGAATCTCGATAAGTGTGACATTTGTGAGGCGTCAAGATATAAAGAGGATAGTGTCAATGATGTTGATCTTGTTGAACCGAGTAATTCAAGTGCAAAAGTGGCCATAAGAAAGGTAAGATATTTCCCTTTGAAGTCAAGACTGCAGAGATTGTTTTGGTCATCACATACCGCTCCGCTAATGAAATGGCATGCGGAGGAACGAGTTGATGATGGCGTGATGAGGCATCCTGCAGACTCTCTTGCTTGGAAAACATTTGACCAGAGAAACCCATCTTTTTCAAGTGATAGTCGTAACATTAGACTTAGTTTAGCAACCGATGGATTCAATCCATTTAGTAACATGAGCATAAGTCATAGTACTTGGCCTGTTATTCTAGCGCCATTGAATGGCCCTCCATGGTGGTGCATGAAGCAACCTAACCTAATTTTGTCGACTCTTATTGATGGTCCAAAAGGGCCCGGTGATAAAATTGATGTGTTTTTACAACCATTGATTGACGAGTTAAAAGAGTTATGGTCTGAAGGGGTATCCACTTATGATGCATCGAGTAAACAATTTTTTCAGTTGCATGCATCATTGTTGTGGACAATTAGTGATTTCCCTGCATATGCCATGCTATCTGGGTGGAGCACAAAAGGGGAATTCGCATGTCCGTATTGTAACAAGGATCATCAAGCGACGCGATTGAAATATGGTGGTAAGTTTTGTTATTGGGGTCATCGTCGGTTTGTACATCAACGTCATAGGTTTCGGAAAGAAAAATCAGCATTTAATGGGAAGGTTGATATGAGGCCTCCACCTCGTAAGTTATCAGGACCACAAGTTTTGCAACAATTAAATGACCTTGGCATTGAAACTGAATATATAAAGGAAGATGTGTTCAGAAAGAGGTCAAGAGAACAAGCGGAGAAGGAGGCTGCAAAATCAACAAAAGGTAAGTTACCAAAAATAAGTCTAAATTGGAAGAAAAAGAGTATATTCTTTGAATTGCCATATTGGGAGAATAATTTAATTCGCCACAATCTTGATGTTATGCATATTGAAAAGAATGTGTGCGATAACGTATTATTTACACTCTTAGGCATAAAAGGTAAAACAAAAGATAACTTGAAGGCTAGGAAAGACTTACAAGTAATGAAAATTAGGACAGATCTACATCCTCAACCACGAGGGGCAAATCTACAGTATATGGCTCCGGCTGAGTTTACGATGAGCAACAAAGAGAAAGATATTTTTTTGAGAGTTCTGCGAGATGTCAGAGTTCCTGATGGTTATTCATCTAATATCTCACGATGTGTGCACCTTCAAGAGAGAAGCATATGGGGACTAAAGAGCCATGACAACCACATTTTAATGCAACAACTTCTTCCTATAGCTATACGAAGAGTATTGCCGAAACATGTTGTCAAAACCATAATTGAATTAAGCAATTGCTTCTCAATATTGTGCTCAAGTGTGAATACTCTTGCTGATATAGAAAAATTTGAGGATCGTATGGCTCTTACTCTTTGTAGTCTTGAGAAGATATTTCCACCAAGCTTCTTTGATGTGATGGAGCACTTGCCAATTCATTTAGCAGATGAACTACTGATTGCTGGCTCAGTGCTCTACCGATGGATGTACCCCATTGAACGATACCTTCATACACTAAAACTCTTTATGCGCAATCGTGCTCATCCCGAGGCCTCAATTGCCAAATCAATTATTATGGAAGAATGTATGACTTTTTGTTCGAGGTACATAGATGATAATGTGGAAACTAAGTCTAGTCGACCGATCAGGAATGATGATAGAGGCAATGACGCTGGCCGTGCCGTGGGGAAAAAAACTCAATTTATACTTGATCCCGAGACGTATATACAAGCCCATCGCTATGTTCTTGCCAACACTGATGCAATTGCACCGTACATTGAGTAAGTCACTTATTAACAACAATGAAATTACATAGAACATCACATTGAAATTGATATATAATTGCCCACATTTTTACAGAAAACACCTTGCTGAACTTTCAAGTAAATATCCTCAAGTTTCACAGCGACATCATGTCCGTCGCCTTCATAATGAACACTTCCACACATGGTTTAAGGATCATGTAAGTATTTACTTTTCTATTAAGCTTCTAATTACGTTATGAGTTTTATTCATTGTTAATTAATTTTCCTTTTGTTTTCAAATAATATTAGGTGAATGAACTGGCAAAACATGTCGAACTATCAAGCGAAATTCGGAATTTGGCCTTAGGTCCAATAAAAGATGCTTTACGATTCCGTTCTTATGTTGTTCGAGGTTTTCGATTTCGAATAAAGAAGGTTGATATTCGTAGGAAAACTCAGAATAGCGGTGTTATTCTAAAAGCAACACAAATGAGTTATGCTAGTCGACGAGACACAAACCCAGTTTCAGGGGATATTACATTTTATGGAGAGTTGATAGACATCATTGAAGTTCAATACCTTAATGGTATGAATTTTGTGCTATTTAAATGTAATTGGGTTGATAATCGAGCGGGCCAAAAAGTAGATGAGTTTAACTTTACACTAGTGAACTTCAACCACTTGTTATACAAAGATAATCGAGTTGGCGATGAACCTTTCATCCTAGCATCCCAAGCTGAACAAGTATGGTATGTGCAAGATCCTTTAGAACCAGACTGGCATGTTGTGGTTCGAATGACACCAAGAGACCGGTTCGATAGGTATTCAACCACTGAAGAAGAATTAGAAGACCCTCGAGTCGAGCCATTTAGCATGCAAGAGTTGGATGAAGCTCAGCGCGTTTCTTGGGTGAGACAAGGCGTGGATGGATCAATAGTTGACACAACTGTTCCTGATATCGATGAATACGAAGATGACATGGATGACGAATGAGGATGTGAATTGCAAATTCAATTCATTTTATCTATTGGGGTGGTTATAATGTGTATTGGCAATTATTTTTTTGCTCTAGTTCATTTTTTTTTGCTCTAGTTCAATTCATGTTGCTTCTTTGCACTTATTTTTTTTAACAGATCCATTATGAGTACCTTAAGGAGGAGGGGCACAACAGTGCGAAGTACAGCCTCGAGAAATTGTACAACTGTGAGGTCAAGGACGGAGAATGGTTCCACCTCTAGCGCAAGAGTTTCATTAACGTGCACACCAAACTCTACAAACGAGGAACATGAATCATTTCCAATGTCGCATGAATCATTTCCAATGTCGCATGCAGGTAAATATATACGTTATAATCATTTCCAATGTTGGGCAACACTGTGAAAGCTGTGAATGATGAAAATAAAACAGAAACAAAATGAGCTGAAAGTTGTGAATGATGAAAATAAAATGATCTGCGTATTGCAGACTGCATACCCTGTCGCTTCTTTATCGTCTATGCCCTGCATAAAATCTCACCTTTGATATTCATGTCGAGCCGATACAATGCAAATTATGCGACAAACTGTACCCCCCACCCCCACAGCACTGGAAACTGTGCTATGAGTATGGCTGAAGTTTCAACAATGAGCAGGGGCTAACTATGTAATTCAGAAACTGCTTACCCCTTCTCAATGGCATAGTTTTCAGCAAGTTCCTTGGAAACTAACTAGTCATCATCTGGTTCAGCTGAGAAGTCAGGTTCTTCAGGCTTCTGTAAGTTGGGCAATTCAACATTCTTCATCTTTTGTGCTCCTCTCCTTGTATTGGCAGCAAACCTGGAAGCTAGTATTGTGACTCACAGGTTCTGTTTGGCCTGGGAAGAAATGAGGGACTTGGAATTTGTTCCCTCCTGATGTTCAATTTCATCATAAGGAAGAAAAGACAATGAAGACTGTGTGTTGATACTAAGGTTTTTGGCCATCACTCTCCTCTTGTAGCGGCGCCAAGCAACCTGAATGAAACAGGCAGCCCATGTCCTCCAGTGGTAGGAATAGAAACGAAACGTGTGTTGTAGCTTTTTACTATGGAGACGTCTAAATTGATTAGCTACAAACTTGAGATCTTCTGCTCGCAAGGCAAAGGCTTCCACTTCATTAAGGGCTCTCACTGTTCTTGTGGACGAAGGCAAGTTGAGTGTGGATTTGGGAAGCAATGCCCAAGCAAGCAGCTCCTCCCCACAAAACTCCCCGGGTCTCAAAGTTATTGAATTGAAGAAACCTGTCCGACCTCCATTTGTAGTTGAGCTCTCCAGTCTTCCTCTGATGATAAAAAGCATCTCTGTGACAGGATCACCCTCACGAACGAGGTAGGTGCCTTGGGTACTTATAGTTTTTGGATGGTATAATGGGAATCAATCAGTGGTCTGAGGTAGGCGATACGTGCTTTTGTTAATGCAGAATACGTGTTTTTGGATGGTATAATGGGAATCAATCAGTGGTCTGAGATAGGCGATACGTGCTTTTGTTAATTCAGAATACGTGTTTTTGGATGGTATAATGCAGAATATGAGCTGGTGTTCACAAGATTTGGACCTGGGGAGTTGGATACTGAAAAGGAAAGCGATACGTGCTTTTGTTACTAGTGAACACCACCTCTTGTTACTATGCAAAGGCAGTGCATAGTAAAGGCAGTGAACACCAGCTCTTGTTACTAGTGAACACCAGCTCTTGTTACTAGTGAGCTGGTGCTTTTGTTACTATGCAAAGGCAGTGCAAGAATGAACCAATCCAGCTCTGATGTGCTGAACCAATCCAGCTCTGATGTGCTGAACCAAGCATCCCAATCCAGCTCTGATGTGCTGAACCAATCCTTAGCTTAATTAATCATAATTGAAAGACCTGATTATGCAGTGACCTTATTATCTCTGTTATTATATATATATATATATATGTTAACTGTTATAAAACAGTTACACTTATTATCTCTGAGCAGCCCTGTATACAACTCATGCATCCCATATTATATATATAATAACAGTTACAGTTATTATCTCTGAGCAGCCCTGTATACAGTTATTATTTTAGAATTGATATTGAATTTCTTAAACTAATTATTTGATGTCCATTACCTCTTTATGATAGGTAGTACAGAGGGCACCCCATCTTCTAGGCCGCAAGGTAGAGGAAGTGCAAAACCATGGAAGGGATGGGGCAAAGACAAAAAGATAATTGATTGGAATGAAAAGTGTCAACCAATTGGTGATGAGGCTTCAAAGTTGGCAACTCAGTTGGGTTATTTTGCACGGCAAGGGAACCTATTTCCCTTGGATGTGCCATCTTGGGATAAAATGGATCCACACCGCCTCATAACAATTTGGGAAACAGTGCAGGTAAAAGTTGTTGATTTTTTTATATACATTGATAATATAAAATTGCACATAATCTAATTAGTTTATTGTAACACATGTTCCTTAGAAACATACAAATGCCCCTGATGGTTACATGGATCTTTGTCTTAAGAAAATCGGGTTGCAATGGAAGCGATTCAAGAACCACTTAAAGGAGAACTATTACAACAAATTTGAGACATATGAGGAGCGAATTGAAAATAGACCCTCCCATGTTGAGAGTGATCAGTGGGAGAAGTTGGTGGAACGTTGGGGCACAGAAAAATCCAAGGTGTTAATATAATATTGTCATTCGATTGTATCTTTCACCAAAAGTTCTATTTGTTCCAATACATCTTTTCAACATATAATTTTAATTTAGTTTCATTCTCTTGCAGCAAGTGGCGGATCAGAATTCTCAAAATCGAACAAACCTTTGTTTTCATCCTAAGACAGGAAAAAAATCATTCCCACGAGTAATAGAAGAGGTTAGCCATGCCATTTGATTTTGTTTTGCATTTTTATGTCTTTAGTTTGAATCAAAATAGTTCTTAATGTACTTATTTTTACCAATACATCAGATGAAGTCAAAAGGTTTGCAAATCGATAAACTTGGGGTTTGGAGATATACACGAAAGAGAAATGAGTCTTATAGTGATACTGATGGATCGGCCGATAAAGAGGTATATGCATTTCAACTATTTTTCTCACCGTCTAACGTGGAATAGTAATAAACAGTTCCATTTGCATAAGAGCCATTTTATATAACATGTGCGTTTCATACTTTATTTGAATTTTTATCTTTTTTTGTAGGAAAGTATAAAGAGATTATTGGAAGTGTTACCGGAAGATCAACAAAATGACGTCGAAGCACGAAATAAGATATTCGATGAGTTGATAGGGTCCGACGGGCACGATCGTGTCTTGTGCATGGGAGTAGATCTTCGACCGGCACCTAAAAGGTCAAACACAACGTCATCATCTCAACATTACGAGCAAGAGATAGCCGAATTACGCAAAGAGGCCGAGGAACGTGAAATTCGCCATCAAGAAGAGCTTGATCATGTTCGGGACGAGGTTCGTGCCGAGACAGATGACAAAATCAACAAGACTAAAGAGTTTTTTCTCAATTTGATGCAGCAAGCTGGCTTTCCCATACCAAATGATGCACTTGCTTAGGTATTTTCTTAACAATTAGAATTATTTTACTAATAATTGAGATTAAGCTAGGCCGTGCGGGCTAGTGAATATTTATGATGATGAAATTAATTTATGTGCTCATTTGAGCTTTTGTTGTTGTTGAGTTGTGTTTTAATGTTAAAACAAGTTGGTTTTCATGAATAAACCAATGAAACTCTGCCGATTTTAAAAAAAAAATAACAAGTGATTTAAAAATAGTTTAAGACGATAACATACAGATTACCATAGTTGAATATTGTACTAATTTATGTTTATTTTCTCTTTCACAGATCCGGACATCATTTGGAATAGGTGTTGGCCATCTCTATTTTTTGGGTTTCCTATGTCTTCGAATTGGTTATTTTTCTCTATTTTTTGGGTTTCCTATGTCTTCGAATGATATAGCTTATGTTTTAAGTTGGTTGTTTTACTTTTTGGAGATGTAATGTTGGAAATTTTGAATATGAATGAATGAAATTTTGGAGCTTTGTTGATCTTTTGTTTTTGATATTTATTTAGCATAACTTGTACATTTGTTAATATTGACTAATTTTGAATGAGGCTACAATCTTTCCTAAAATGTTGTCACAATAGAAATTTTGGTGACAATTACGACCACTTTTTAAGGGACGATTAATAGTGTCCCAAATAATATTTTTAGGGACGGGACTTGCCGTCCCTAATAACACTATTTTGGACAATTCCTTAGTTGTCGCTAATAATAATATCAGGGACGGAACTAACTGTCCCTAAAAATATTATTTGGGACGGCTAGTCCCGTCCCTAAAAGGCAATTGGACAAATAGTAATTTTGGCGCCAACTTTTAAGGGACGGTTTAAACCGTCCCTAATAACATTATTAGGGACGGTAAATCCGTCCCTAATACATTTGGGACACCCATCAAATGTGACCATGCCTTGCCGTTCCTAAATCCGTCCCTAAAAGTCTTTAGGGACGGATTTATAGTCTTTAGGGACGGATTTTACCCGTCCCTAAAAGTGATTTTTTTTGTAGTGTCCTCCTCCTCCACATTCTCTCCCTCCATCTCCACGACCCCTCCCTCCTCCTCTTCCTCCTCTACCACCACCCCTTCTTACTCATCTTCCCCTTGCCTTTCCACGTCGACCAGTCCCACCCTCGATTGTATTTGCAGCTGGTCCAGAACATGTTTTTTTATTATGACCATAACCAAGGCACTTCTTGGACCTTTTTGGGTTTCTTCTTTCTTTTGGGTATTCTCATCCTCATCTCTTCATTGTTGTTTCCTCGGTCTTCCGGATGGTCTTGTTATGTAAGGAGGGGCCAGGGTACATTTGGATTACCCCAATCACTTTGGGGATTCATCACTTTTACTTTGCTTGTATAGGTATCTTTGTATGCTTGGACCGAGGCATATGTATGGATGAAGCTGTAACAAATAAATAAAACAATGGAAATTAGTAATATAAAATTAGTAATATTGAATTAGTAAACTAAAATGTAAAGAACTTACTCTTTCCATTTCCACTTACTAGGTTGTATAACACATACTAAATGGATGCAAGGCACCCCTGTAAACTGCCAAACTTCACAAGAACATGTATTTTTAATTGTGTCAACTGTCCACCATGTAGCCGAGCTGCTTTGGACTGCAAATTCCCCGCCAACCGAGCCTTGTATAATGTTGTTATTTATATGTTTCTTCAATTTTTCAATCCTATCTCTCATTCTAAGAAGAAGATCATCATCGGTTCATGAACTATATTCAACTTTTCTGTTATAATTCAAAGTCATGAGCATGAGGTGAAGTCTCTCAACTAGAATGTATATAGGTTTATCCCTCAACTCTAAAATTCAAGCATTGAACGACTCGCTGAAATTGTTTATCACTTGTTCAACAACGCCTTCCCTATCAAAATATGCCCTAGACCATAACTTAGGATCTTCTTCCATTAACCAATCTCGGGTAGCAGGTTCCACCAAACCAAGTTCATTCATATGCTTCTTAAAATCGACTACTTTATATGATTTACATGCAGTCCATGCTAGCTTTTGAATACCCTTACCCCTATGACGCTTTTTCATGTTCTTGTACATGTCAATAAAATAAAATCTTTGTACACATTCACTGAACACCATATTGACAGCATCAACTAACCATTTTTACCTATCGGACATAACAATCAACCTCCTTGGATGTTTAAGTACCTATGGGGACATAATGTTAAGGGAATCAGTCCAATTTTCCTTATTCTCTATCTTTCAAATGTATATAGCTAATGGGAACATACCATTGTTAGCATCTAAGTAAGTCATTGATAAACAACATCCTCCGTACTTCCCTTTTAAAAAATAACCATCTAAACCAATAATATGCCTACAACCATTCACAAACCCATCAAAACAACCCTTAAATGCTACACATAATTTCTCAAACTTTGTGGTATACTCACCATGCCCAAATATAGCAATACTACCCGGGTTACTAATTTTAATTTGCCTACACAACTCTGGAAGTAGCGTATAACTTTCCTCATAGTTTTCGTGTACAATTTCTAAGGCCTTGGCTCAAGCATGCCATGCTTACCAATACTTCATCCTTACTTGAAACTTGCTCCATATCTCAGCTTGAATATCCTTTGGCTTATACGACCTATGATGTAACTTCATTTGCAACTCAATTTCCTTGGCTACAAACCCTGCTGTAAGCACAGGGTTTACTGAGTTTGCGTCACTAAAGCATGTGTGTTCTGGCCTCAACTCCTTTACTTTCATTGTATGCCCATCATTGGTCCTCCGAATCCTACGAAACCATTGGCAATTAGGGTCCTTGCAAGCTGCCATAATCCTATAGTTTTCATTCTTAACATATTTGATCACAAACTTGTTAATAATGGAAAACTTTCTCAAGTGGTGCCTGCATTCCTCGAGATTCGCCCACTCCATCCCTTCAAAAATAGTACACTCCCTATTATCCTCTAGAAATCCATCAACCTCTTCTACATCAACCCTAATTTCAGCAGTCTCCCTAACAAATTCCTTATATTCCCTACTTGATGGTACTTCATCCAACACATCATCATCCTCCACAAAATCCTTATGCTCCCCATCATCATCATCATCATCATCATCATCATCATCCGAATAGTCTGAATCAAAACTAGCATATTCATATTCCTCTTTATCCAATTTGTCAATATCAAGGCTTGTATAAATACAAACA
This sequence comes from Sambucus nigra, assembly GCA_949130495.1. NCBI lineage: Eukaryota > Viridiplantae > Streptophyta > Magnoliopsida > Dipsacales > Adoxaceae > Sambucus > Sambucus nigra. Next base: position 577,527,101 of record OX422209.1, read on the forward strand.
GATTAGTCACTAATATGAAAAATTGTGAATCATTTAAGTGAAATGAATTTTTTCAATATGAAATCAGAGGCAAAAACACCCCTGACAAATTGTGTTTGGATTTCTTCAAGAAATCAGAGGCAAAAACAATGGCAAAAGACCTAGTTTCAGATTTTTCTAAGTGTGAAAAAAATGGCAAAAACACCAATTTTCAAATTTTTCTAAGTGTGGAAAAACAACGGCAAAAACATCCCTGTTCATATTTTTCTAAGTGTGCAAAAACAATGGAAAAACAGTGTGGAAGCAAAACAAGTGTGGAAAAACAATGGCAAAAACATTCATTTTTGGATTTTTCAATGTGTGGAAAAAGGGCAAAAAGGCCAATTTTCAGATTTTTCTAAGTGCGAAAAACCAATGACAAAAACACCAATTTTCAGTTTTTTCTAAGTGTGAAAAACCAATGGCAAAAGACCCATTTTCAGATTTTTCTAAGTGTGGAAAAATAGTGGCAAAAACATCCCTGTTCAGATTTTTCTAAGTGTGAAAAAATAATGGCAAAAATACCCATTTTCAGATTTTTCTAAGTGTGAAAAAAATGGCAAAAATACTAATTTTTAGATTTTTCTAAGTGTGGAAAACCAATGGCAAAAACACCAATTTTCAGATTTTTCTAAGTGTGGAAAAACAATGGCAAAAACATCCCTGTTCAGAATTTTCAAAGTGGCAAAAACACCCATTTTCAGATTTTTCTAAGTGTGAAAAAACAATGGCAAAACACCCATTTTCAGATTTTTCAAGATATCAACAACATCAACACCCATGTTAGGTTTTCTTCAAGAAATCAATAACAAAACAAGTGTGGAACAAAAAAGTGTGGACGAAATACAAGTATGGCAAAATCGATAGAGAAAATGCAAAAAAAAAAAAAAAATAAGTGAAAAGAGATTACCTAGGTTCACCATCCTTAGCCTTCACCGGCATACATCCGCTGACAAGCCTCCGCTAAAAATAGACGCCGACAAACCGCCATCGATAGGCCTTCGACAGACTTCTATCCAAACTAGGGCTGGAATGAAATGTTTTGGAATAGGAGAGAGGGTATACTAGGGCTCGAATGTTAAAAGACATGCTTATGTTCATTTGGAGTTTTTTTTTTCTCTTTTTTAATTAATAAACATATTAAAAAAACGAAGTCAAACCTATTAAATAACTTTGACTAACGTTTCTGACAGCCACTTAACGGAACGGGGGTCTATTGTAAATTTTTAACAAAGTGGGGATGTATTACAAAACTGATCATAAAAGTGGGGAGAAACACAAAATAACCCAAAAAAAAATCACCTCTAAAAGATTTCAGAAAACGATTCACGATATTTCATCAATTTGGAAAAAAAATTACACACTATCCTTCAAGTGTCTCTAGCGAAGACCAATTGTAGGAGAATCAAAATTTCTAAATCAATTATATATGGGCAATTTATTTGGGAAATATTTATATATTATGGATGAATTGGAGAAATCTTTTTGAGTGTAGTTTTTTTCCTAAAAAAGATATATGATAGACGAATATCATTTTGACATTTTTGTAGTTGTACCTTGTTTTTTGTGTTTTTTCTTGATTGTTTCCACTTAGAAAAACAACTTACATTACCATTCCAATTTTACCACTTCCCCTTTCTAGAAATAGAAAATAGTGTTAATTGAACACAAACAGTCTTTGCCATTAGCAAATGTGGATTTAATACTTTCTCCGATACAAATCTACTGCAAATAGTTGTATGTCTTCACAAGATACAAAAATGCTTTAAAAAAATCCCCCATACTCAAACATCATTAAGTATGATACCTTTTGGTATGAATTCCGACGGAATACAACACTTTCTTATTAATTGGGAATGATTTGAAGAACTTTGTGTGAACTCATAACACCGTTCCAAAAGATATATTCAAATACTAAAATATTAAGGGTCCGTTTGATAGCACAAAAATTTCAAGTCAAATTTCTAAAAATTGAAAAATTCTTGTATTTTTCACTTTTTAGGCTGTTTGATAGCTTTAATTTGTCCTGGAATTTATTTTCTATGTACAACACCCCTTAAGCACAATTTGCCACCCTAGGGTGGAATTCAATTCTTTGGGGGGGTCAGGTTTTTGTTTGTCACCTTTGGGTGGCAAATCACTTAAAATCAAAATTTTTTTATAACTCTATATATTTCATAAATATATATTGTTAATAAATATATAAATATATATATTTCGTATATTTTGATATATATTCGTATATTTTATATATTTTAGCACATATATGTATATATGTATATATATATTTCATATATTTATATATTTTAATATATATTTATATTTCGTAAATTTTTTATATTTCATATATTCCTTATATTTAATATATATTATTTACAAAATATATACATATATAGAATATATATGTATATATACAGAATAATGTATATTATATATATGTATATATTCATATTATATATGTATATATGTAAATATATATTCTATAATTTACATATATACAGAATATAATATTTTGTATATATGTAAATATATATTCTATATATATGTATATATTCTGTAAATAATATATATTCATATATTTCGTAAATACTATATTATATTTTCATAAATTTTGTACAATTAATAGATTTTGTACATTTAATAATATAAAAAGTATATTATAAATATTATTAAATATAATAGATTTTTATAATATATTTTTATATTATTAAATGTACAAAATCTATTAAATGTACAAAATCTATTCCGTAAATGCTATATTATATTTTCATAGATTTTGTACATTTAATAATATAAAAATTATAGATTTTCATATTATTAAATGTACAAAATCTATGAAAATATAATATATTATTTACGGAATATATTCATATATTATATATATTATTATATTTAATATATGAATATATATTATATTATTTGCGGAATATATATATTCCGGAAATTATTATTAATTTCCGAAAAAATATACAAAATATATGAATATTTCGAAAATTAATAATAATTTACGGAATATATATATTCCGCAAATTATATTAATTTCCGGAATATATATATTCAGCAAATAATATAATATATATTCATATATTTTTTATATTTAATAATATATATATTTATTATATATAAATATATATATATATATTCCGTAAACAAATTTTTCACATTTATATCTATTTTTCAGCTTTTGCGTTTGATAGAAAATGTGGAAAATTGATAATTTTCCAACTTGTATCAAACAGACACAAGTTGGAAAATATTCATTTGCTTTGAAATTGTTTGTCCTGAAATCAAATGTCCTGGAATCATTTACTTTTTTCCAATTTTCTATCAAACGGACCCTAATACTACTAGTACTACTACTACTAATAATAATAATAATAATAATGCACTTATGGAAAGATACCTGAATGTAATTATATAGGAGATAACGCAGACCTGAACATGGAAAGTTGAATTGTGTGAACAGGGATCCATCAAGAATTACAACCAGACATTCCCTAAAATTAAATCCACTAACAGACTGTACCATTCTCTCTATGAGCTCAAGATGCACCGAGGCTTCTTGCAACGCATAGTGATCAGCAGATTCTCTTATCAAAACAGTGAAAAGCAAAAGAACAATATGTAGATTCTTTTCTTAAAGTGTCTGCTAGTACATTTGGTAGGGGCCACCAGTACTTCATGGACATAGTTCGAGTTTTACTTTCGTTATTGTTAAAGTAGAACCAAATTCAACTTTTTTTTTAATTGAAAAGGGGCATTCACCCATCTTCTGAACGAAGCTTTCTCTTGAGGTCATCAGTGTCTTAGGCAGGGCTGTGTTTTTTTTTCTGAATATTCCAATTTTTACAATATTCAATTCGATATTTTCCAATTTTAAAACGTATATAAGGTTTTCGATTTTCGATATTTTCGAAAAAAATCGGATCGTAAATTGGAAATAATTCTGAATTTTCCGATTTTTCGATTTTCCCGATCTGATTTTTCGGAAAAACTATGCCGATCCGTTTTTTGCGAATTTTTTCCGAAATATTTTCCGATTTTCAATTTTTTTAAACATTCTCATGTGTCCCACATCGGCTAGGAGAGAAAAAGAGGCCCAAAAAGTCATCTATAAAAGGAGAATATCCCTCTATCCTCTACAAAAATGAAAAAAATGGTTAAATCCTTATATATTTACATGGTTTAAATCTTCTTTTCGATTTCTTTAAAATGAGAATTTCGAGTAATCGAAAATCCTATATTAATTTTCTTTAAATTTCTGAATTTTCAAAATTTCTGAATTTTTAGTATATTTTTTGAATTTCGGATTTTTTCCAAATTTTTTTTTCAATTTTCCGATTTTTCCGAATTCGGAAACTTTTTTGATTTTCCGAAAAAATTGGAATTTTTTCCGAAGAATCATTTTCCGATCCGATCCGGCCGAAACACAGCCCTAGTCTTAGGTCATCAGTGTCTTTTTATCTCATTTGTTAATTTTATAGAAATTTGTATATTATTTGGTAAATGTTTTTATATTAACATAATTTATTATAAAAATGCCTTCAAGGATGCTATTCCTAAAAACATTTATCTTCAGTAGAATGGCTCTACTTGTCGTGTTGGTCCAATCAGGTTTGTTCACATCATAAAATATTTATCTCTGGAAACACCATACATATCTCTGGTTGTAAGTATTTATTAAAAATGTAGAAATTCTTACTAAAATCTTCTATCAATTGACATGGGACGTCATATAGAAATAGACAAAAATATCATTGGAGAAGGTTTATACAACTATCATAGAGTTTTGTATAAATGGAAATGACCGGAGATGACCTTACAATCAGGAGTGTTTTAGGGTTTGGGGGAAACTTAACACTTGCCTTGGCGCTGGTGGAATAGGGTCAATATAAGCTACCTAAACTCCAATGAATAAGAGATATGTATGGTGTTTACAATTTGTATACGAAAAATAATGTAAGGTATTTTTGGGAACCTCAATTTCATGTCGTGAAATTAAAATTTGAAATATTTCCGATTCAAATTTCAATTGAATTTTTTTTAATACCAATCTCATGGGTCCCAAACACACCCTAAATTGTATTCAAAATTAAATTCAAGAAGATATTAGGTACTATAATATCAGGATCGAGGCCACGTGATAGTTTACATTAAATGGGGTGCATACCAAGAAGAAGATTTTTTTTTTCAACTTTTAAGACTTAAATTGCAACCATATAGCATATATTGAATGTAGTATGTGAAAAACAAGGTCCGGACTTAGATTTATAGTGTGCTGGGCAAAATTTAAAATTGAGTCCTCTTTTATGAAATCGCTTAAAGAAACACCAATAAAAAATAAAGGGTTCATGCATGCCTGTACTTGAGAGCTAAAGCTCTTTTTTGAATCTTATCAACCTACCAATACGGAAAAACGCATTTTGTCTAATCAAATTTGAGTTATGCTACGTACCCTAAATAATTATTCCAAATATCTCTCAAAATGATTTTATTTTTGTGCCCTAACGGGACACCCATCACATAGTAATAAATAACAGGCATGTGAGAGAATGATGTGGGATCCGCATCAAATTTGAAAGACATTTGAAAAAGTTATTTTGTATTCATATCATTATTCATCAAATTTATGTCGACCAACTATTATACTATAGTTCCCTCGTCATACTTCTTTTATTATTGTTTTACATAGTGCTGTCGCATTTGCTTACATGTGATATAGTTGCATCCACACAAATAATACATATGATATAATGCTCATCATACGGACACCAAACCCAAACTTAGAGTGGCAACTTGTAAGCATTTACGGAAAGATGTTTACATTATATATGAAGATGTTTTAATTCACGTCATAAGTCAAGTTCTTAAGATTAATTATGTGGTTCATCACCCGGCAATAAGAAAAGACGCTAGTTTGACGTACAAAACTAGAGGGGCGAGATAATGCCGGGGTCCCCTTTTACAATGGATGGAAATCTACGTCATGTTACTGTGCTAGCGTTAAGCATTGAAAAATGCATCCTCGTGTGTTGGAGCAATCTTTGTTCCTAAAAAGGGAATTTGTTGGATTGGGAACAACACTCGATGGGCTGTGTACAATGTGCGGTGGTAATAGAATGCAGGGTACAAGAGAGACGCTGCCTAGTCGCTAGTTTTTTTTTTTGGATGTTTATATATATATATATATATATATATGTCCTGCTTTTGTGCGGAGTAATCCGCATTTTAAGAATGCAGACCGGACATGTTTTACCTGGCGGTGAGCCCAGAAAAGAGAGAGGGAGTGCCTATAAATTAGGCGATAATTTCTAAGGGAACCGTTACGTGACACATGTCCGGTCCGTATTCTTAAAATGCGAACTAATCCGCACAAGATCATTATTATATATATATATATATGAGTAATTCTAGGGGTCAATTATTAAATAGTCCCTACTATAAATATATATTTTTTAAAAAGGACACATATTTTTAGTTTAACTCATTTAGTTCCTCAAGTACTCAATATTCTCTTATTTTTAGAGGTCCACGCCAGCGACACTCCCTCTCCAAAATATGTGGCAAAGGACTTTTTGTGGCAAAATAAAAAAGTTTGGACTAAATGGGTATTAAAAAATGTCCGAGTGACTATTTGGTATATCTCCCTAATTCTAAACGTCCCGTTTAGGGACCGCCTAGAAACCAAAATCGTCCAGCTGGACTCCATTATCTTTTTTGTTGGACCCATGCCATGTGTATGCACAAACAAACAAAAAAAAAAAAAAAAATGAAGGAAATTCTTTCACGTCCAAAACCAAAGAAAAGCCCAAAAACTCTACTACCACTTTACTCTTTTTTTACTGCTACTTTAGTCTTTCTCTCTCTACTTCAATCTTCCAACTCAAGTTCTTTTATGGGATCAAGCTTCTCTTAAGGTATGTATTCTCTATTAATTATTTATAACATTATTGATAATGTAATCTAGATTTTTTGATATTTTATTTTTAGGTTGAAAATTAAAGATTATATTTTATGTTAACATACTAATTTTTATTGTATTTTTTAATTTATTTAACTAGGATGGAATCAGAAATTTCAGGAAAATCTCTTGATATTAATTTGAATATTAGCTTGGTTGAAGATGAAATAGAAGATATAGGAGATGGTGATGGTTGTAATGAAAATGAAGAATGTATTGTAGAGAAAATAAATGACCCTCGATTGGGAATGGAATTTGATAATGTTGATGATTTATTTGAGTATTATAAAAAATATGGAAATGACAAAGGATTTCCCGTGAAGAAGAGGACATCAAAAAAAGGGATTGATCGTGCAATACAATATGTGTCCATTGCATGTGGTTGAGAGTGCAAACCTTTAAGCCAAGCCAAAAATTCTTTCAAAATGCAACCCATTCAAAAGGTTAATTGCAAGGCTATGGTTAGGGCGGTTGTAGATAATAATAGAAAAGTGAAGATTTCGTCAATTAACCTTGATCACAACCATGAGTTAAGCCCAGGAAAATCCCGATTTTATAAGACTAATCGGAAAATAAGTTCAGTTACTAAAAGGAGGCTAGAGATGAATGATAGAGCCGGTATAAGACCAAATAAAAGTTTTAATGCGTGTGTAGTTGAAGCCGGTGGTAATGAGAATGTGCCATTCCTATTGAAAGATTGCTATAACTACATTGACAAAGCTAGAAAGTTAAGACTTGGGGATGGTGATGCTTTAGCTGTCCAAAATTATTTTCTAAAAATGCAAGCTAATAATGCTAAATTCTTTTATTTGATGGATTGGGATGATGAGGGTAGGTTGAAAAATTTATTTTGGGCGGATGCAAGGAGTAGGGCTGCGTATGTAGAGTATGGTGATGTTATCACTTTTGACACGACGTACTTAATGAACAAGTACGACATGCCATTTGCTCCTTTTGTGGGGGTGAATCATCATGGGCATTCAATATTATTGGGGTGTGGTTTGATATCAAATAAGGACACTCATACATTTACTTAGCTTTTTAAGACTTGGCTTACGTGCATGAATGATAGAGCTCCTGATGCAATTATCACTGACCAAGATAGAGCCATGAAAAATGCTATTGAAATTGTATTCCCTAATACACGTCATAGGTGATGCTTGTGGCACATTATGAAAAAATTACATGAAAAGTTAAGGGGGTATGAGCACTATGAGTCAATAAAGAGTGGTATACATTCTATTGTTTATGATTCTCTAAATGCCATAGAATTTGAAGACAGATGGAGTAGGTTAATTGGAAAATTTATCCTTGAAAAGAATGAGTGGTTGAGTGGGCTATATCATGAGAGATTTCGTTGGGTTCCTGCTTTTGTGAAAGATACATTTTGGGCCGGAATGTCAACCACTCAAAGAAGTGAGAGTATGAATGCATTCTTTGATGGCTATGTCAATTCTAAGACTAGTTTAAAACAATTTGTTGAACAATACGAGAATGCATTGCGTAGTAAGGTTGCCAAAGAGAGTGAAGCAGATTATGATTCTTTCAAGGGTTCGATTCCATGTATTACAAAATATCATGTGGAGAAACAATTTTAGACTTGTTATACTACAACAAAATTTAAGGAGATTCAAGATGAGTTAACGGGGAAGATTTATTGTCGTTCGTATTTGATTAGTAACGATGGTAACATTGAGGTGTACAAAGTGTCAGAAGATTTAGCTGGAGCGATTGAGCGAGATACCAATTTTGTAGTTTCATTCGACCTCCCCTACTGTGATATTAAGTGTAATTGTCGGTTATTTGAGTTTCACGGTATTATTTGTCGACATTGTCTTACAGTCTTGATTGAGAAAAAGATTCAAAATATTCCAGAAAAAAATATTTTGAGGCGATGGAGAAAGGATGTGAAGAGGTGCCACACAAAGGTTAAAATTATTTACTTTGATTGGGCTATGAATCCCGAGAATGAACGGAACGATAGGATGTATAATGTATTTTCTAAGATCGCAGATTTGGCAACGGACAATGAAGATAAGACCAAAATGGTGATGGATTGGAGTGAAAAATTATTCAAAGCTTTAAAGAATAGTGAAGATACTTATATAAGTATTGAAGCAACTCCAAGTGGGGGGGTTACTAATGTCAATTCATCGGAATGTGCTATTGTTCGTTCTCCATTGGCCACTCGTAGTAAAGGTCGACCACCTTATAAGAGGCAACAAAGCAAGGCCGAGAAATATATTCAAAATAAAGCAAAAAAGACAAAGGTAAGTCCTTTTATTTTTTTATTTGACATTCATTTTTTATTCTTTTAATTGATATATATTTTTTATTTTGTAAATGTGTAGTTGGATAAAGATACACCTCAAAGGTCACGAGCTATATGTTCTTCATTTGATGTTTCACAAGCATCCGAAAGTGGATCTTATGTTCCAAACATTCAAAACTATCATTCTCATTCTCAGATTCGGGTAATTATTTCTATTTTAATTTATTTGAAGATCAATTATTTATTTAGTAACTCTTATTTTTTTAATTATGTGCAGGGTTATCATCCATTTTTCAGTGGTGCAAATCAGTTAAACAATGATCCAAATAATTTTAACCCATTTTGGAAGCCAAAAGAGAATTAATTATCATATGTAATATCTGGTGTTAGTTTGTTATATGATATTTAGATATTACTATTTTTGTTTTTAATTACATGGGTTGAAGTTGATGTTGTAATATCTGGTATTAGTTTATCTTATAATATTTTTGTGTACTGAACTTGGGTTGAAGTGGTTTACTGTAAGTCTTTTTTTTGGGTTGAAGTTGTTTACTTTAAGCCTTTTTTCTTGTAATTACATGGGTTGAAGTTGTTTACTGTAAACCTTTTTTTTTTATTTGTGCATACACATGGCTTGGGGCCAACAAAAAAGATAATGGAGTCCAGCTGGACTTTTTTGGTTTCTAGGCGGTCCCTAAGCGGGACGTTTAGAATTACTCTCTCTCTCTCTCTCTCTCTCTCTATATATATATATATATATATATATATATATATATATATATATATATATATATATATATATAGGATCCCACTATTCCCATTCCTTAATAAGTTTCCCCCACTCCACTTCTGTATTAAAAGATCCTAATACCCTCAAAGCTCATTATTTCTTTGTCATTGATCCAATAACTCACTTGTAAAAATTAAAAATTATTTTTACTAGTTTTTAATCCCGCGCGATGTGCGGGTGCTTTGCATTTATTGTTAAAAAATACAATGCGGATATACTTACAAAAACATAGAAAAAATCTACAACGTTAAAAAGACCTATTTTATATTTTTATGATATATGTCGTTAATGCAGAAAAATTATAAAAGGATAACGAATATATGTATTTAATTTATAGAATATATGATGCCAACTAAATACTTGCATGTAAAATTGAAATGCAGAAAAGGAAACATTTAATGATGAAGTAAGTTAAATTAAAAAAACAAAAAGAATAGAACATACACACACACACACACACACACACACACACACACACACACACACACACACTATATATATATATATATATATATATATATATATATATATATATATATATATATATAGAGGCAGGCTCCTGTGCACACTAAGTTTGCACATTACCTTTTATATATAGTAAAAAAAATATTTTTGAGTTAATTTTTTTTGTGTGATATTTAAACATTTCAAGGAACCCATATAAAAAAAATCAGTTCAAAAAAACTTTTTTTACTATTTTTAAAAAATCGGTCAAACTTTCGCAGTTTTTAAGCCCTTTAAAAACTGCGAAAGTTTGACCGATTTTTTAAAAATAGCAAAAAAAGTTTTTTTGTGCTAATTTTTTTTATGTGAGTCCGTTGAAATGTTAAAATATCATATAAAAAAATTGGTGTGCGCCAGCACTAAGTTTGCACACTTTTAAAAGGTAATGTGCAAACTTAGTGTGCAAACTTAGTGTGCACAGGAGGCTGCCTCTCTCTCTCTCTCTCTCTCTCTCTCTCTATATATATATATATATATATATATATATATATATATATATATATATATATATATATATTAAAAACTGTTTTATAAGTAAAAATTATTTTTTTAAACAATACTATTTTTACAAAAATATAAATATATTATCATTTCTTTTAATAACAACTTTTTTATAATTTTTTTTGCAAAACTTGATTTTATAAAGATAAGTATAAATATTTTATTATAAAAATTTTATTTTTATAAAATAATTTTCTAAAAATATAGTTCTTAACTTCATTTCTTCATACAAACTGTGGTTTAAAAGACTGCTTTATAAATATAAATATAAATTTAATTTTTTTTATAATCTAATGTTATTGTTCAGAATTTATAAACTGTATTAGTAAAATTTACATTTTTTATTTAAAAAACATTTTTTAGTTATATAAAAAAACTATTTGTTATATAAATGTTAGTATTTACTAATTAAAGAAAAAGATATTTCACATAAAATACTTTCATATGTATAAAAAAAGTTTATATTATATGAAACATTTTTTCTTCAATGAATAAATTCTAATATTTATATAATAAAAAATTGTTTTTATGTATAACTCAAAAAAAATGTTTTTTATAAAAAAAAATGGATTCTTTTGTAAAACAGTCTATAAAATTTTCATGTTAACATTACTTTATAAAAATTATTTTTCCTTAAAGAATATAGTATTTAAATTTTAAGAACATTCTCTTAAAACACAATATATGTAAAGAAACGAAATTAAAAACTCCACTTTTTAGAAATTTACTTTATAAAAAATGATTTTTAATAGAAAAAAAGAGTTAAAACTATAAGGTTGGACTTTAATCTTAAAATCATTCTAACCCCTATTTTTAAATCATTGAATCTAAGTTAGAATATCTAACGATCGAAATGTCAATATATATATATATATATATATATATATATATATATATATATATATATATATATATATATATATATATATATATATATAGAGAGAGAGAGAGAGAGAGAGAGAGAGAGAGAGAGAGAGATAAATTATTGGATGTATATAATTTTCCTGACTTTGAGGATCATCTTCATACTATTTCTTGGAGATCTTAGTTGTTAAAGAGATAAGAGTGAACTTGGCGCAGAGATAATAAGAGGATAAGAGAGAAAAAATAATTCGGTGAAAGAGAGATAATAGGAGAATAAGAGACAAAAAAATTATTAGGAAGAAAGAAGAAATAAACTTACATTAGAGAGAACCATCTTTTACACGTTGGTTAAGATATATATGGGGAGATACACGTTGATTAAGATATATATGGGGAGAGAGGAGAATGAGAACATCATGTATGTATTTAATAATGGCCATTGGAAGGATTGAGAAATGAAGAGATGTATTTAATAATGGCCATTGGGAGGATTGGGAAATGAAGAGATTTGAGGATTTTTAGAGAAGATATTATAAATGAGAAAAAATTAATTATTGCCATGTGTCTAATACCTATGCAAAGGTTAAGATGTGTAATTAATGGCGTTGCCACGTGTCAATTCTCTATAAAGAGACATCAAAATTACAGTGAAGTGATGTGCCACGTGGATAGACTAATTGCAAAGCATAATAAATACCTTGTTTTGCATTTTATAGTATTAAGAGATTATATAAAAAATTTGTTTATTAACAAAAACTGTTATTAAAACATAAAAAATGTTTTAACTTTTTATAACTACTTAAAAAAAACATTTCAACTCTTTTTAAAATAAATAAATTTGACGACAGTTTTTAAAAACTGTTTATAAAAATTTGCCTTTTATATATAAAAAAACTATACATTTTATTTCAAACTATTTTAAAAAAAAAATTAACATTGTTTTCTATAAATATAAATAGTTGCTTCTAAAAACAGTTTTTTGTTTAAAAATCAACATTGTTAATTTTATATTTATAGAAATCTGTTTTTTCAAAAAAAAATTATTTATGTTTTCTATAAATATAAATAAAACACTAGAAAATATTTAAAACAGTTTTTTTTACAAAATAGTTGTTTCTAAAAAACAGTTTTTTGTATAAAAGTAAGCATTGTTAATTTTATATTTATAGAAAACAGTTTTTCTACGGTTTTATTTTTATTTATAGAAAACAGAAAATAGTGTTATTTTTTTTTAATAAAACAGTTTTAAATCAAATCTACAGTTTTTTTGAAAAGTTTAAATAAAATCTACAGATTTTTTAAATAAAATCTACCGATTTTTTGAATAAAATCTGCAGATTTTTTATAAAACAGTTTTAAATAAAATCTACATTTAAACTATTATTTTTAAAAAAACTTAGTAGTTGCTGTTTTCAAAAACTAAAACAATTTTCACTATAATATAAAAACTGTTCTTTACAAAAAATAAACATTGTTAACTTTTAAAAATTTATCTTTTTTTTAATAAAAAAATTGTAGGTTTTATTTAAAATTGTTTTATAAAAAAACTGTAGATCCTTTTTAACTGTAGGTTTTCTATAAATATAAAGTTAAAAAAGTTTATTTTTTGTAGTGAACAAATTTTATATTATATTGAACATTGTAGTTTTTAAAAACAACAACTACAAAGTTTTTTTTTAATAGTTGAAATGTAGATTTTATTTAAAAACTGTAGGTTTTATTTAAAAAATCTATAGATTTTATTATAAATTTCTTTATAAAAAGTCTGTAGATTTTATTTAAAAAATCTGTAGATTTTATTTTAAAAAGTCTTTAGATTTTGTTTAAACTTTTTATAAAAAACTGTAGATTTTATTTAAAACTGTTTTATTATAAAAATTAACAATGTTTTCTATAAATATAAATAAAACACAAGAAAAACTGTGTTCTATAAATATAAAATTTACAATGCCTACAAAAAATAAACTTTTTTAACAGTGGTGAAGAAAAACTGTAGGTTTTCTATAAATAAAAGTTTTTCTATAAATATAAAGAAAAACTGTGTTCTATATATAGTCTTGCTCTTGTGCGGAGCAGTTCATATTTTAAAAATCCAGACATGACATGTGCAGACTAGTACTGTTCTTGTGCGGACTAGTCTGCATTTTAAGAATGCGGACCGGACACGTGTCACCTAAGGGTGAGCCCAGAAAAGAGAGAGACTGTGCCTATAATTTAGGCAATAATTTCTAGGTGCACGATTAAGTGACATATGTCCGGTCCGCATTCTTAAAATACGGACTAGTCCGCACAAGAGCATTATATATATATATATATATAGGCACACTCTCTCTCTTTTCTGGGCTCACCCTCAGGTGACACGTGTCCGATCCGCATTCTTAAAATGCGGACTAGTCCGCACAAGAGCAGGACTGTATATATATATATATATATATATGGGGGGGGGGGGGGGGGGGGGAAGTATTTTAAAATTAATGCTTGAAATATTGCAATGTTAACTCTGCAATTTAATTTTTGATACAGATGGGTCCACCATTAAATTGTCGTCAAGAGACATTGACAGAATGAAGGGAAACTATTATAATTTTTATTTGAACAATTGCTAATTGACACGTGGATTAGAATAAATTAATTGAAAAAGGAATTATTGTATGTGAATTCTGTTAAAAAAGTTTTTTCTTATTTAATTTGAATTTACGATTTTTGTTCTTTATTAATATACTCTTACCCCTATATTTCCTCCAAATTTAAATTGATAGTTATTTTTTTCTTTTCAAATTTTAAAGGACTATAACTTTCAATATACAAATTCAAAATTGACGAAATTGATATTTTTAAAATCTACTAATCGAGTCCTATAAAATAAGATCGATATTCAATAGATAATAGTAAAAAGATAAAAATGATGTGTTATCTTCATTTTTTATGCAGATAGTAAATTATGTAATATTAACACAGTAAATGTTTACTCTCTCTAAAAGGGTTTCAAATATATAATAATTTCATTTTCTGGTGCATATAGTAAATTTACGTTATTTGCATATTTTTTTAATAAAAAATTTATAGTGTTCATGGATATTGTTTGATAGATCTCGATGAGTAGATTTCAAAAATAGTAATTTAAAAAAAAAATTGTAAATCAAAAGTTATGACCATTTAGAGATTAAAAAATAGGAAAAAATAAAGTTCAACCACTTGAGTAACTTCCCCCAATAGTTATGGATAATTGATTTAAAAGGAATAAATTTCTCAAATAAGATTTTCAAAAGATAGGAATATGACCTATTTGATGGTTGATAACTCAACGGGACTTATTAATGAAAAATCTCTTCAAATAGGACCTATATGTAAGAGCTCCATTAAAAAACTCACCTAATAATTAAAAAAAAAGTTGAAGTGTAAAAAGGAATATATAAAATCAATGTAAAACTAAAATAATTTTTTGTGAAGAATTCACCCCTTTCCCTCCTGCAGCCACTAATACCTACCACCCACCACCACATGTAGCCTCCTTTTATTTCTTGTCATAAAACACACGAATAAACCTTCACGCACATACACATACATACATCCCCATAAAAACAATTCTGAGACCCAAGTTCTTACATATGCTACACACACACACATATATAGACACATTCACATACACAAAAATATACATTGATTTATGTATATATACACCAAATTAATGTATATTTACATCGATGTGTGTATATACACAAATTATTTGTGTACATATATATAGAGAGAGAAGAGAGAACACACACACATACACACACACACTCACATTCACTCTCATGTACAAGTTCCTTTATATTTTAACTTCATATGTTGTCATATATATATATTTGATTAGAGAATTTGTGTATGTATGAACCATTGCCCTTGAGTTTTTATTTTATTGAAAATATGAGTGTACACGAGAAAGGGCTACGAAGGGAGAAATCTTCCTCGCGTCAAGGGCCATTGCATGCAAGAGCCTATAATATTAAGAGGCTAAGAAAAAAAATATTGCCGACGCCACTTTTGTTCATTTTTTCTTCAAATAAATTTATATCTTCATAAAATGAGGGTGAAAAAAATTGATAGATCTATAATTTTGATGGTGTTATAAGTTGAAGATCAATGGATTTACACAATGAGTCATAGTCAATTCTTATTTGACACTATTGATTTGAGAATCATCAATATTTTCATTTATTAGGTCTTATTGAGAAAAATACAAACAGATATTTGTTTGTTTTTTGAGTTTTGTTTCCATATGGTGTCTTTGTAAAATTGTTTAATAACTCAAAATATTTTTAGTTTATGTGTAGTTTAGTTTTACGCATGTTATATGGCATATTGATATGCTTGAATCCACTTCATTCCATATATTAATGTGGCTTAGACATCTGATTATGATTTACATTACTTAGCTTGTTCGTAATCATACTTGCATGGTTTGTAAGAACTATTTTCTGTGAGTCCGTTGATTTATTGAAAATATGAGCATGCATAGGAAATGTCTACGAAGGGAGAAATATTGCTTGCGTAAAAAGCCACTGTTAGTAAGAGCCTAAATAAATTAAGAGGAAAATAAATAGAAAATATTACCACGGACAAAGGTATGTCATTGATTCTTCAAAATTTATATCTTCAAATGAGAGAGAGAAAAAAGACAAGAATTAATATCTATAATTTTGAGGGTGTTATAAGTTTAATATCAATGGGTATGGATTTGCACAATGAGTCCTAGTTAAGTCATATCTAACGCTATTGATTTGAGAATCATCAATATTTTCTAGGTTAGTGCACATTATGTTTGTTTTTCATTTATGAGTCAACTTTATCTATCACCATGAGGCTAATCTTTGTATGATAAAGTAAGTATAGTTACATGAAATTCCTTGGACTTTTTGAGTGATTGGGTCATATTTTTCTTGTTGCTAGTTCACGCCCCTTCACTCTGTACCACCCCTGTTTAGACACATCGACACTATGATAATGTGGAAAAGTTGTGTTTTATGTCTTTTTTGGGTATTTATACTTATATATCTATGCATGTGTGTCATTGAAATTTAAATATTAATAGATTTTATATCAAAGAGTTAAAAGAGTTTTTAAATAACCTAATTACACCTCAGCATGTACCCATTAGGTTGTTTCAATTTTGACCCCTTTGAGGATTGATTGAGATTTGCTCAAGTTGGAGAGTTGATTGGAGTCAAAAGGGGTTCAGGAGTGCCCCATTACCTCTAAATCTATTTTTCGGGTAAAACAGACCATTTGTCTGAACTGTAACATGGGATGGATCGTTGGAAAGGGGATTCAGATCCCTTCAAAGATTCATTGAGCTTATTTCAAGTTGGAGAGTTGATAGGAGTCAAACGGGGCCCGGGAGTGCTCGGTGGCCTCCATATCAGTTTTTCAGAGTAAAACGAATCGTTCATCTGAACTGTAAGGCCGATTTGGACAGGGACGAGCCGTTGGAAGGGGATTTAGAGCCCCTAGAAGATTCATTGATCTTTTTCTCAGGCGAGAAAGTTACTAGAGTCAAACAGGACCCGAGAGCACCCAGTGGTCTCTAGATTAGTATACGGAGTATGACCTAGGGCTTATGGTGGATAGATTAGTGCTAGGTACCTGATAAGATGCTTAGGGGGTCCTACGATGGCGTGGCTATAGTTCTTATTCCTAAAAAACTATCTTTCAAATATAGTTCAAATGAGACAGGCATGTTCTTTCAAACGAGTTTTTATTTAGTTTAAAGGAGATTACATTTTTCGTTTGAACGACCTCTTATTTTCGTTCGAATGAACGCTTAAAAAATATGTCGCCTAAAAAAATGTGCTCTTTATATAAGGGGATATTGGCATCAATTTTTAATGAGACTTCTTGCAAAAATTATTTTCCTATTCACACCTATAAGCCTCCAAACCCTAGATTTCACTCATTTAGTTTAAGATCCAAGTTTCATTTAATATATGCATTGAGATCTTTATTTGGGGATCTTGGTTTAATATTCTTCACATTTGACTATTTTTTTTTGTGCGATGGAATCTGTAGTTGCTTCTGTTTACACACATCAGACACTGTGTTGTGGTGTTGCAGTAAAGAAGAGATGGACTTCGTGTTCAGATATGTAGACAGTTGTTAAGTCTATATTGATGGATACCGAGTTGTGTGTGGACTCATATGTTGTGGCAGATTTATGGTGGACTCCTGCATATCACAGTGGTGAAGATTGAGGAACGAAGAGCGTCAAAGCTTGGAAGGGCATCAAGGTCGTTGTGTAAGTCTATTGCCGTGTCCTTTATAGTTTCGTGCATATTGAAATTTGCGTGGCTTGGACGTCTAAGATTTTTTTCATTATGGGTTTTCCTCGTACATCGAACGTTGTGTGTGATTGATTTATTTTATCTTTCTATACTCACGTAGATGCATGTTTTCAGTTAAGATAAAATTGATTAAGAATTTCAACACAACAATCGGTATTGGTGCAAAGTTTAATTAGGTTAATTTTTTTTGTTTAATTAAATTTGAAATTTTTAAAAATATTGGTTTTCTTGTTTTACTCTGTCCATATAGAACATTTACGTGTCTTTTACTTATGGAAGTCTTGAGAATGGTGACCCGATTTCTTATAAAACCAACATTCACTCTTGATTTCTTGAAATATTTACTCTTTCACCAAGAGGGGTTAAGTATTCCTTTATTCTTTGTGTGGGGGGTGTATCATTTCGGCATTGACTCTTATCCTCGATAACAATAGCCTTCGGGATAATAGAATTTGGCTTCCTTTCTTCTTACTATTTATGCCATGTTCTACTTTTCTCAATCAAATTATCAAGTCTTATAATATTATTTCATTTCTTTTTCAAATAATTCTTAAAGTGTATCTAACTAGGAGACAATTTCTCAATTATTTCAGCTACTTAAAATGATTTTCTTAAAGACATGCCTTTGGTATGAATTTCATGAAAAATCATTTGAATCTCTTGGACTTGACTAAGAATAGTTATGGAATTCATAATTTTGAAATATAAGAACCTACCAATGAAAAATTGTTTATGTCTAGGGTCTTCAATTTTGTATTATTTATCAAGGGATTTCCGGAGTTCTTTTGTTGTTTGCATTGGACTATACACATATATAGAGTATTATCCAATCCATAAGGAATGTAGTTTCTACACAAAAATTAAGAATGTTTGCATGCATCAATTGAAGCAATAGTTGTAGTGTCAGCATCTTCTTTTAATTTTGGGACTTATTCTGTCAAGAACGTTGTAAAATTCAATTTGTTAAATAGATTTATAT
Source organism: Sambucus nigra (assembly GCA_949130495.1). Taxonomy (NCBI): domain Eukaryota; kingdom Viridiplantae; phylum Streptophyta; class Magnoliopsida; order Dipsacales; family Adoxaceae; genus Sambucus; species Sambucus nigra. The sequence continues at coordinate 577,546,310 of OX422209.1, forward strand.
ATTTTTTACAACGTTTGAATTATGTTCCATCAAAACTCTCCAGTTTTCTATGATGGTTCGCAAGAGGATTAACATATTTCGATAATCTTATTCACACTGGCATATATTTGCCTTAAGTTTATTGGAATATGAGAATAGATTTAATTATAAAACTATTTAAACTAACATGTAAATTGACTGAAAAATAAACCAATAATTTTATTATCAATAATTGTATTACAAGTAAATAATGGTAAATGCTTACAACTTAAAGTAACAACAAACAAATGAAAATTTTGATTGAGGATAGTATTCAATTTTATGTCTTTAAGGCAACTACATCCCCGTTATGGTACTCACGGTTTCTTGAATGACTTCCTCTTAGGATACAACGATCTTGCACCTACGGACCAATTTTCCCGTGGTGAACTCTCTAATTTTAATGCAAACTAAAAAACCAATTAATGGATTGACTAGAATAAGTTTGTTATTGACAAATCTTGAAATACAAGGATGAAATGGAAGTATTTATAGGAGAAAATTTATTTATTTCGATCAAATGCAAGTTTGCTCTGAATGGACACAATCGACATAAGACACAACAATTCAAACAAAAAATTGAACACACACAACCCTTAAATACGTTAATTTCAGACATAAATAACTGGTAAGATAGTTAAAATGTAATTGTCTAAATTTTTTGTAGATGGGCCATTTCAGAAAAATTTCTTGGCTTAGTAAAATAAAGGCCCAATTAATTTCAAATAAGTCCAACTTACTATAAAAAAAATGAGAAGAAGAACTAATAAAATGTTGCCCAAAAGAACAAGACCTGAGCCCACAGGTCGGATGGGAAAGCGACACACGCGTGTGGCTTTTGGCCTAAAGCAAAAATCACGCATATTGTAGGTACTCTAAACTTCAAAGGGTTGGGATACCATAAGGGAATCCATTCTTTAATACCAACTCATGACTACATATACTACTCACCTTTCTTCTAGTTTTTGTATGTGGAACTATCCCACTTTATCCAACTAAACACTACTTCAACCACTTCCAATGGGGTACTTTGAGGTTAATTTCACATTCACCTCATAATGGTTTTCAACACGTTAACATACCACATTTATCTCTTTATGGAGAATGGGTTGGTGTGCAAACCTGTACAAAAAGGAGTGTTGGTCCCACTTTTATTTGGGGCAAAAGTTAAACCACTCTATGTTACGAAACTATTATTTTTCAACATTTCTAATGTTATTGTTTCACCCTCTTGTGTAAGTGCAGACACCCCATCCTAGTACTCCCTAAGCACCTCATTAGGTCTTTAAAACTAATCCACTCATCATAAACGCTAGGTCACACTTCGAGTACTAATATAGAGGACATCTGGAACTTTTTGGCCTAGTTTTGACTGCTTTCAACTCTCCAACTTGAGTGAATCTCAATGAAACCTCAAATGGCTCTGAATCCCCCTTCTAGCGATCCATCTCGTGTGCAAATCGGCCTCACGGTCCCGATAAATGATTAGTTTCACTCTAAGTATTGATTTAGAGGCCACTAGGTGCTCCCAACCCCCATTTGACTTAGGTAAACCTTTTGACCATAGAAAATCTCAACGAATACTCTAAGGGCTCTGAATCCCCTTTTTAACAGTCCATCTCATTCGCGAATTAGCCTAACAATTCAGACAAACGATCCATTTTACTCCAAAAGGCTATCGGGTGCTTTTAGGCCTCATTTGACCTTGGTTTACTCTCCGACTAGAGCGAAGCTCAAAGAAATATCTAAGGGCACTGGATTACCTTTCCAACAGTCCATTCTGCACTTGAATTGGCCTCACGGTTCGAACAAACGATCCATTTTCCTTCGAAAATCCCCCGTCTAGAGACCATTGGGCACATCCTTACCCTGTTTGACCTTAGTCAACTGTACAAATGGAGAAAATATTAATGAAATCTTGAAGGGTACTGAGTTCCTTTTCCAAAATGGTGAATTCGACTCATGATTTGGACGAACGATTCGTTTTCCTTTGAAAATCCCTAGTCTAGAGACAACCGGGAACTTCTCAGCCCCATTTGACTTTGGTCAGCTCCCAGAACTGGAAGTGGCTCAATGGATTCTTGAAGGGGTATAAATTCCCTTTCTAACTATCCCTTCCATATGAGATTCAGACTTACGATTTGCATTTTATATCTATTTTCCTGAAAAAGTTCTTTTTGGACTGCCATAGGCACCTTAAACTCCCTGCCTAAGGCAAGCCCTATCCCATTAGGCAGGCCAGGGACCATGCCGATTGGCACCCCCTCTTGGGGACCAAATTTCCCTATAAAAGGTCCATGACTTCACCATTAGAAGGGACACCTCTTAGCAATCAGAAAACATTATCCTCGTAATAAGAGACTTACCTTTCCCAAAAAAGTCCATTTTCCAATATTCTCTTACCTCACCTCCTTACCTCAGTTGGTTATCCACCTCACCTTACCCCATAATCTTCATACCACTTCAAATTCACCACACTTACATTCCAAATTTAGCAACAAGCATCCATAAAGAGGTCCATTCCTCAATCCTTATTCTTTAGTTTACTCATTTTCTAGTGTTATTCATCTTAGATCTATTTTGTGCTTTTGTTTCATTATCTCATAATAACTAATCTTTACTATTTACTATAAATTTTTTTCTTTTTTTTATTATATGTTTCTATCTATGTGGAATTTTTTATATATTTAATCTTTGACATTTATGATTTTTTTTTATATTTTTGTTATATTGCCTTGAATTGGTTCATTAAACACATTACAATAAAATATAGATTTTTGTACGTATATTGATAAGTGATTCTCGATATCATATTTCACGATAGAAGATAAACATTTTGACCTTGTGAAGTACATATTGTTCTCAAATTTTGAATAATAAATATGCGATTTGGGATGACTTGTGGACTTTGTCTTTTAATATTTATTATTTTTATGAAAGGAAATAGTGTATTGTACATTGCGGTTGTGAGCTACATTTGTTTTTGTGCCTCACTGTTTAAGGGGAAAATTTTGCTCAATTATATGTCAATTTTATGAAGGGTTCTAGTTTTCTATAATCTTTAGTTGATTCTAATAGCAGTATACGTAAATGTATATAATGGGGGAATTTTTTGGTGATATTGATTGAATATAGTTCTTATTTAATATCTATATTTTATTATTTTATTTTAGGGGACCCATTAAATTATAAAATTTGGATAATCATTATTGGACGCAACCATGATCACAGTTTAATGAAAAATATAATTGGTGGTTCTTTTTCAAATTAATTAAAATTAATGGGTTTTATTTATTATTATTTTTTTTATTAAAGAGGGATAGAGTCCCCTAGCATATTATTGATTGAGGAGAAAAAGCCTCTCCATAGTGGAAAGGCAGGAAAAAATACAAGCATTGGGAATTTGAATTAAGAAATCAATAAATATGGGACTTTATGATAGCCCCATCACAATAGAAAAACAAATAAAGAGCAACATTAAGAATGTCTTAGGTAGAAGCATCCCATTTTGCCTAACTTGAAAGCACCACGAGCTATGGTAGGAAGATCCTTGTAGTTTATGAAGATTGAGAGAACTTGAATAGTGGATCCATAATTGGCCAAAGCATTATCAACCATGTAAGTTTCTCGGTAATAATGGGTTAAAGAGAATTTGAGAGAAGATAATGCAGATCTGATTTCATTCAGACAATTAGGCACTTTCCAAGGGGGTTTCCGTTGTAAATTAATCAAGTTCACCACAAAAGAAGTATTTGATTCAATAAGCACTTCTATAATATTGAATCCAAACACGTTTTAATTCCCACCAAAAAAATTTTAAGCTCCAGAAAAGTGTTTGAGGCATGTCCTTCAGATTGGGCATAAGACAAAACTAAATCACTCTAATCATTCCTCAAGATACCACCTACGCCACTCCTCCCTCGATTACCCATAGAAGCACCGTCAATATTTATCTTAAAATAATTTTGGGAGGGAAAGTTCCACTTTAGAGGCCAAATCAATTTGCGGGACATTTTGATTGGGTGGTTAAAGAAATATTGAATGCCAACATCAAATTAAGAAGGATCATTTTTGAAGTTTTTTAGCTTGCAAATGTTTGATATCAAAAAAATTGATTGAAAGATGATGAATCTCTCCTCGAATACAGAAGTTTCAAAGCAGGCTTTATTTCTCATTTTCCAAATATTCCAATAAAAAATAATAGGAATATATTTTCCAAGAAATTTAGAATAATATTTAGGCCCAGTTATAATCCACCAGCTATGTAACATTGATGATGTTGAATTGAAGCTCATATCAATCCCCATGATGTTGGAGACAATTTTCCAAATTGGAAAAACTTTTGGGAAGTGGAGATAGATATGATCAAGAGTCCCAATATCATTGAGGCGAGTTTGCATCTAGAACATAGTTTAATGCCCAAACATTTTATGTTTTCATTAGTATGAATGCAGTTATTTAAGATCTTCCAAAGATGAATAGAGAATTTCTTTAGAATAAGAAGGTCCCAAATGAAACTGCTGATGTAGGAGAAAGGAGAGTTTTTTTTGCAGCAAGCATAAGCAGAGGAAAAAATGAATTCACCTTTAACATCAGGGGACCAAATCCATGGCCCATCTACTTTCAACATATACTGAAGACATACATCCTTCACTTGCATCATATTTCACCAAGTTAGAGATCCTATATGATTGTGAACACCATTCTTCATATACCTATTAGACATATAAGAAAACCAAAGAGAGTTATTAGAGTAGAGTTTCCAAAACAACTTTATATAAGGAGCTTTGGAAATGTGAAGAAAATTAGGCATTCCAAGACCACCCTCCTTGATACGTCTACTAATGAAATCCCAATTTTTCCATTGGTATTTCCAACCCTGTTCTTTAGTGCCACCCCAGAAGAATTTATTGAGAATTGTATGGAGTTTATTGAGAACTACTTTAGGAGGAGACATAAAGGATATAAGATAAGAAGGGATTAATGTGAGGACATGTTGAAGAAGAATGAGCCTGCCTCCACTAGATAGAGTTTTTGATTTCCAACTAGTAATTCTAGATCTAAATTTGTTTATGAGCGGGTCATAATATTTCACATTATTCCTACCTTTAAAGATAGGGCATCCCAAATAATTAATTAGAAAATACTTATGCTTGAGGCCGATATATACCTGCTACTTTAGATCTAAAGTGGTTAGGTTGCTTAGAATTAAATGTGAAAGAGTTCTTTAAAGTATTAACTTTTTGACCTGGTAAGAAGCTGTAATGAATAATGAAGTCTCCTAATCTTCTCAGAGATCTCTTGTCACCCCTGTAAAAATAATCAAATCATCAGCAAAAGCAAAGTGTGAGATAGTAGGGCATCTATGGGGAAGATAATGAGGCTTTACAAGACCTTTTTCCATCTTCATATTGAGGCCCTTACTCAAATATTCAACTTCAAGAATGAATAAACTAGTGGATAATGGATTCCCTTGTCTAAGACCCATATGGGATTTGAAGAAACCACGTTAAATCCCATTGATGATCATAGAATCAAGTTGTTTGATATGCTCCTCCAGATGAAATCTAACTATCTTTCCCCAAAGTCAAAAGATTTGAAAACTTAAATTAGAAAAAAACATTGATATCGCATGCTTTCTCCATATCAATCATAAGAATCACATTATCTCTATGAATTTTCTTACTCAATTTGTTGACCATCTCCTAAGAAAGAAGTACATTGTCTTGTATTGATCTACCCTTAATGAAACCACTGTAATTAAGAGAGATCATATCAGGTAACACCTTGGGAAGCCTCTAAGACAAATTTTTTGTGATAATTTTTGAAGAGAAATTACTTAGGCTGATGGGCTTGAGGTCACCACAAGTTTTTAGGGGCTTTACTTTTGGGATTAATACCATAGAAGTGTTGGTCCAGTTGAGAAGAAGATCCTTACCTGCAAAAAAAGAGTTAATAGCTTGCAATAAATTATGTTTAATGATGTGCCAACATTTCTTGTAGAACCCCCCCCCCCCCCCCCAAATCCATCTGAACCTGGGGCTGAATCTTCATTAAGATCTTGTATAGCTTTAAAAATTTCCTGTTCTAAAGAGAATGACTCCAATTCTTCATTAGTCTCAGCTGAGATATTGGATGTAATTATATTTAATACATCAGGTAAGCTTTTGACTTGATCACCCTTATCATATTTTCAAAAAGAGTCAGCCAATGCTACTTGATATCTTCATATTTTTCCAGGGTATTCTCATGTTCATCTCATATTGAGTGGATGTTGAGTCTATGGTTTTTAATCTTGACACTATTTTGGAAAAACTAGGAGTTTGAGTCCCCCTCTTTTAACCATTTTGCTATATATTTCTGCCTCCAAAATACCTCCTTATTATCATAGGCTTGCAACATGTATGTTTTCTCTTATTCATAACTTCTAGATTTGAATAAGTGGGGTCTAATTCATAAATGATATCCAGTTGAATATTTTCATCCTCTAAGTCTCTAAAGGTTTGGAAAACATCCTTAAAGGTGTATTTGTTCCACTTTATAAGAACTCCTTTAACTCTATGAAGCTTCCTACTAAAATTCTTCAAACCAAATGCTTGAGTATCCTCCTTCCATGATTTTTGAATAATGTCTAAGAACTGACTATGATTGGCACACACATGTCGGAATTTTAATGTCTTAGGAGATGATTATAGCTGAGATTAAAAGGATATTAAAAGTGGAGCATGATCAGATGTTGATTTATTTAGGTGGTTAACGTTTGAATTGGGAAATTGAGATAGAATAGATTGTCTTACTAGACACCTATCTAATCGAGCCATTATAAGGTCCCCTTCCTTCCTATAGTTGCACCAAGTGAATCTAGTACCCAAATATCCCATAGCAATTAAACCATTACCATGAATATCTTGGTTGAAATCTTCAATAACCACGTGGTCTATATCATTCCCTCCCAATTTTTCACTTTGGGAGGATACAACATTAAAATCCCCAATGGCAACATCAAAAGTATCTTGAGTAAAAGCAGAAATGGAAGATAACTGACCCCACTATTCAGTTCTTTCCTCTTTAGAACATTTGGCATATACTATAATCATTACTAGACTATCTTTGATTGAAGGATGTGTGATTTGCACTGTCAAATGTTGGGGATGGTCAACTAATTATCGAAAAGATACTATTGACATTACTGAGACTATCATCAAATCCCCATTTGATTCTAAAATAGTGATGTTTTTTAGGGTCCACCTTAGGTTCCAAGAGAAAAAAAGGCAATTTATAAATCTTATAGAACATTCTATTTCTTCTATTCGAGGATTTCTTAGCAGCACCTCTAACATTCCACACTAGGAAGTTGATCATTGAGACTTAGTGGATAATGAGTTATTGTTATCTTTTAAGGAGGATCTAGTAAATATTTTGAACATTGGATCCGGAATTCTCGTCTACTTCTAAGTTTTGGGGGGAACAGCTTGAACAACTTGGTAGATTCAGTCTTTTTCCTCAATGAGTTCCATCTGAGTATATTCTCTATTCGTCTAGCTGACATATGCAACTCTTCAATGAGAGCGGTGTGGAACTCTCCTGCATCTGTTAAATATTGTGGCTTGTATGCTTCATTTTTGTGATATCTGGAACTTCAGTACCCCTAGGAGAGAAGACATGATTCTTTGTAATTTAAATTTCTTCATTTTCCAAGTCTTGATTATGAATCTTATTTATGCGCTCTTGTATTTTTCTATGTTTGATTTTCTATTCCTACTTGCTGCTTATAGTTGCCTTTAAGCTATCATTAAAAGAGTTATTGGGGGAGGATTCTTCATCATGCTCCTTAATGACTTCAAAATCTTCTTGATCGGGATCTAACTTTTCAACCAGTTTATGTTATTCTTCAAAATCCCCATGTTCATGATGGTCTTCACTTCTGGCTTTTATTTTCAAGGCATCAGTAGTGGGGCCATGATGTTCTTGACGTCTGATTATTCCTTCTTGATCATTGGTGTTGGTGTTAACTTCATGTGACCTTGACTTATTACGTTTAAGAATTATTCTTGGATTGGCATTAGTATCACCATTTTTTGAAGATTTGTCCACATTCTTATCCAAGAGGAATATACAAAAATCCTCTTCATGACCCTTCTTGTAGCATTTTATACAATACTTTGGTTTATTATGCACTTGGACCTCTGGCCAAAAACCCTTATCCCCACACCCTATCCATATCTCGTAGGAATCCTTTTTGTAAGGTCCACTTCAACACAGACATGGGCAACACAGGGCCTATTGATTTCTACAGTAGAGGCATCGAGATTTAGAGGTTTTCCAATAAGTTAGGCAATAGAGAAGAGGGAAGATTTGCAAAAAAAGTGAATTGGTAATTGAGGGAACGAAATCCAAAGCTACTTTCAATATCTTATCTGAAATCAGGAGTCCACTTGAAGATCTACCTACATACCAAGTATCACGTATCCACATCCTAGAGAAGTCCTCCTCTGAGTTCAACCTGATCAAGATGTGTTTATTATCTTGGAGCCATTTATTGAAAATAATTTTTAGGGAGAAAGTTTGAAAGATATTCCTTATAGCATCCATGGAAGGTCTGCTATGTGAGAATTTACCTACCAAGGTATGTTGAAAAGGTTTAGAAAGGATGGTAATGTCTTCGTGAGAGAATATGAGTGATGTCTCACCTTTGAAGGTAGTGGGGGTTTTTAGAGAAAGATCTTGATGAGTGGATGATGATTCAAAAATAATAGATGCAAAGGAACGATTCCATACTAATTTAATGTTAGGGAGTTTGGGATCAATGTGGGACATGGAGGGTTGGGTGGCCATGCAAACCCTAGCCAGGGTTTGAAAGGAGGCTAGAGAGGAAGAGAAAGGCTAGAGAGAGAGAGATATCTTGCTAAAATTTTGAAACAATGCTTAATTATTTTTATTAATTTATTATTAAAAGAAGGTTACATTTCCAAAATTATTTTAATTTAAAATAAATCAATTATTTTTAGATAATTAAATTAACAAAGTTGGTTATTTTAATTTGAATAAACAAATTAAAAACCCCATTATTTTTGTTCGACAATTCAAAATTTAACATTCTCCGTGGTGTTATCCAAATAGTAAAGATCTTATTTTGTGGGACCAAAGTATTAACTATTTATTTTTGTTTGGCATAGTATTTTCTTTGATGGTTAAATTATAAGGAATTGACTTGCCTAATGTCTTTATGGATAGTAGATTCTCCAAAGAGGAATGTTATTGAAATGGTAATTGGGATTTTGATGAATTATATTGAAATAGTTAAAGGAGCCAACTTTAAATTGAATTCAAATTTCATGTACTAATATATTTTTCATTATGTGGTATTAAATTTTTAAATGGTAACTCCAATATCCACTTGTTATCAAACTTAATTTTATTGTATTTGAAATAATTAAGTGATTGGATTTAAATTGGGCATCATGTTGACGATAGAGGTATCCATTTATGTATTCCCTAAATTTTATCTTGAATAGTCACATCATAGGATTTCTATGATAACCTCGATTATAGACACATGGATATTAATTATTGGTTATAGGTAACCAATAAGTAGTTATAAGTAACTTATGTAATGCCGGGAATTTATAGTAATAATGGAGTCATAAAATCTCAATTTTTGATAAATAAGGATTTATTAAAAGGACTTCTTATAAGTACCTAAAAATATAAGGAATTTTTGTTCTACTTCTAGATTATTTTACAAGAATATTTGGTTTATTTTAACAATATTGATGTTATTAATGGAAATAGACTTCATATCCATCCTTATACTAAGAAGATAATCTTTGTAAAATAAATTGTATAGTTATTACACTCTAAGTTATGAATAATTTTCCTAATTTATGAAGAAACGGGGTGGTCCCTATGTGTGTTTCAAACCAATCCAATTTTTACCAAAAGTTATCCAACTTTTAATTAGCACCAAACCAAGTTGTAAAAAACTAATTCTTACTTTAAACCAATTTTATCTTGATTAATCCTAAACATGCATATAGTGATTAAAGCAAGTAAAATAAAGTAAAGAATACTCACAATGCTGGATGTACGAGGAAAAAACCCAAAACGGGAAAACAACCTCGGACGGCTCCAGCCAGACAATCACTATGAACAAAGGTTTTACAAAGACAGATTAGCCTTACTCAATGACTCGATCCCCACGGGTCTTGACGCTCCTTCTGATCTTCTACCGTTCTTTAATAGTGCCCATGTAGAAATTCCGTCTTCCACGATACCTCTCCATAACGCACGCGTCCACGTATGTCATGGTGTCCACCGATTGGCTTTGATACATTTATGATGTCGAACAAGAAGTCATTCTCTTTTCTTCACTGCAAAACCCTGATGTTCAATTGTAGAACAAACCTTCTTGGTTCAGCAAGATCACATAAACATATAAGAATGATAATTCCGATCTTTGCAAACTCTAATGAAGACAATAGGACCCCCAATTTTTAAAATCTTATAAAAAGTAATTTCCTTTTTAGATGTGAAAGAAATATGGCTCAACTAAACAATTACATAAACCCAATTTTAATATCTTTCAAATTAAAATTAAACTAAACAAGAAGCGACATTAAATTAGTCAACAAATTAATTTTCACTTAAACAACTTAATTCAATCCAAGTCCTAGAAATTTGCCTAACAGTTAATTAATCCATTTTTGCAAATTAGGCCAAACTAAATTTTATCCAATAAAATTAATGACTTGAACTAAATTAATTAAACATTACACAAATTAATTTTAGCACCAACTTAAGCATGAGTAGTGATTTAAACCAATTTTATCTTTTTACCTAAGCATGCATCTAATATGAATTTTGTAAAAGATAAAATAAACAAATAACCACTATGCTGCGATGTACGAGGAAAAATCCAAGACGGGAAAAAACCTCAGACGACCCTAGCCTCAAATCCACTAAGTATGGTTTTACAAGTACAAGATAAAAAATACTTACAACACTCGACTTGACTCCGTACAAGTCCCGACGCTTCTTCTTGTACACACCTCTGCCTAGTAAATAACCACGAAGGTCAACCGCGATCTCGGAATCCACCGATCAGACTTTTAGGAGCCCATAGACCACACACGGTGCCTTTCACCGTATGAGAATGTCGTAGTAACAAACAAGACTTCTTCTTTGTGGGATATAGAAGTAAACCCAAAATTCTCTTCTTCAAGGTGTAGAGATAAACCGGTGCCAAACACTCCAAGCGAAGTATATATATTAAGGAACATGGATAAACTAAACAAATGGGCGTAAACAAAAGTATTTTAGGATTTTTCTTGAAAAACAAAAACTTAAAACTTGAACCTTTTCATTTGGAATTGAAACTCTCTAAAACTCTCTCTAGGAGATGGAGGATTATGAAAAAGTTACTTGGAAAAGGTTGGTTTCCTCACTTGATAATTCTGTCAAAAAGTAGTGGGGAAAAGATAGTGGGAACATGGAGAAAATTACAAAAAATTGTTCCCGCCAATGTCGTTCGAACGCCTTTCTCATTCGAACGACTTTACTAACGAGGTTCCAGTGCGAAAAAAACAATCTCGTTAGAAGTCTCGTTCGAACGACCTAGCAATCGCGTTTGAAAGAGATGCCAGTTCGTTCGAACAACATTGGAATCTCGTTTGAACGATATTCCTGTTTGTTCGAACGACATGTCAGAAAAATAAAATATTCTTTTTAAGTCCAAAACATTTTATGAAAAGTTCTAAAAAATATTTTCTGAGTAAACCAAAGTCGTTATATTATTTATAAAAAATGATAAATTACACCCAATAAATTTCCGAAGCTCCTATATATATATATATATATATATATATATATATATATATATATATATATATATAATGCATTCATAGCTTAGGAGCATTGGAACTAATGATGTTGACGTAGAAACGAGGCACAATAAACCCGACATATGATGAAGCTTTATAAACATGGCCGCTACATCTTCAACTAACATGTCATAGGCTTGGATGGATACACTCGAACACTATCCTATGACTCAAATGTTTTTGTACGGAATTGAGCCAACACTACAGTAAGACTCAAACGGAGACTTGTATCCTTACAAATCTCCCCCTTTGGCTATTTCGGGACAAAAACCAAATTAAAAATGCTAAAGGACCGTCAAGCTCTACTAGACTAAAAAAATATCCCACCCAAAATAAAAATTACATTGCTTGACTCAAAAACCCAAGGATTAAATTCTTTGCCGATGAAAGTTTCCATTTAGAAGCCATTTAGAAGAATTTCTGCACACTTAAACAAACTATCAAATGCATGGGGAATATCAACATATTAAATGCATGTAAAATAAATACTCCCCTTAAATTAATTCTCCCCTTTATCAACTGTGATCTAGCTAAATTAATTCGCCCTTTTATCAACTGTGATCTACCTAAGAAGGTCGCGACGCCCCCTAAGTTAAATCTCCCAAACTAAGATACGATTACAATAGGATTAGATACCATTTCTCCCCTATCATTCTCCCCCTTTTTGTTTAGGAATAGACAAAGGATAAAACGAATTTAAACACGATGAAGCTTAGAGTGATAAGAGCATGAAAGCATATGGGAAATAAAATCAAACCTAATCCATATAAATAATAACGGATACCAACAAAGATGCAACAAAATGATACCAATGAGATACATAAGATACTAAGCATGTGATATCAACAACAATATGCAACAAGATAGATAGCAGTGATGAATTAGAAGCTTAGATGGACTAGCAAGTGAGGCAAAGAAAACAAATACCATATATATGTACACATAATGGATATCACTAACGCACACACACATATATATAGGTATCGACACCACACATGACACAAAATACAATACACTTTTTGTAATACCCCGTATTTTTATGGCTTTTAAATTTAGGGATTTATTAAATTTAATTGAGATAAATTAATTTAATTTTAATCCGGAATGTTGTTTTAAATATTTACTAGCGTGACGAGAGTTAGTAATTATTGGAAATTTGTTATTTGTTTAATGTTACTGGATGAGTATGGTAATATATGATATTTATTTTTATAAAATTGTCACATGTGAATAAAATGACAATTTTGGAAATTTGAGTCGGGACACGCCCGTGTCGCGTCGGGACTAAATATTGATGAATAAAAGTGAATAAATTATAAGTCACCCGTATGGTCATTTCGAGTGCGTCAAAGTGTCTGAAAGGGTCGAGATAGTCAGAAAAGTGTACCCGGGGTTTAGTTTCGACCTCGTGGCGTTTTTAGGCTTAATTAGTACCCCGGGAGGGCATTTTGGACATTTTACATTTTTGGGTAATTAAACCCATGAAATTTCAAGGGTTATATCAGATTTATAAGGTTTCCTTCTAGGGTTAAAACAACCAAAGACAAGTGACAGCCATAGGAGAGGGAAGGAGAGAGCTTTCAAAGCAAATTCTAGACCGAAAATTCATTCGGTTGCACTGCCACCACCACCAACGTGTAGATCGCGCGACGAGGAACGCTAACACACCAAATTCGTCATCAAATCAGAACTCTGAAAATCCCAGGCAAGTATTTATCTTGTTTATTTTCGTTAATGCATCGTTCATGTTAGTCTAGGGTGATTAGGACGAGTTTGGTAGAAGAAAATCTATGTTGGAGATAGGAAAATTGCATGTAGAATTGATTTGAATGAAAATATGGAAACCCCTTCATATGTAGAGGCTTAACCACGAAATTATGATGAATTAGGAGTAGAAATTTCTTGAAAAATATTGATTAGAACCATGTTAAAGAAATTCTAGGGTTCTTGATATTTTTATGAAGTTTTGGCCTATTAATCCATGGTTATTGATGAAAAATTGCATGCTTTACGTAGAAGATGAATAATATGGGTGTATACTGATTATAGTACGAATTTTAGGGAGTTTGGGTGTGAAAAATATGGATTTGGATGAGGTTGTGTGATAGAACCCGTAACTGGTTTCCTGTAGAATTTGCCATACCTGCTTGATCGATCTATCGAGCCTAGAGCTTCGATCGATCGAAGGTTCGATCGATCAAGCCACAGCCCTCGATCGATCAACCCCTTCTGGCAGACTCATATTTTCCCTTTTTAAATTAGTTGAATTCAATTTAATGATAAATAATCCTTGGACACCCTTATTAAAATGTTTTGGGAGATAAAGAAGGCCAGTAGGACTTATAAATAATTATGGGACCTTTAATGTAAAACGAGAGTTGTATTTTTGGGATATTTACATATAAGGGACGATGAAATTATGTATTAAGGGGAGAGACGCGTAAGATAGTTACGTTGGAAATTAGATTACCTACTGAATTCTACACTTGGGAGGATAGAGTCCATGAGTGTTACGCAATAAGTTGGAATAATCCCTCAAATTAAAGTAAGAAATGAACGGTTATATGTGAGAACTAAATAATGAGAAATAAGGACAAATATCGTAATTATGGGATTAGAAATGTACCTAATTTGATATGGTAATAGTAGTATATTTATATGACTGTGTTTATGGATATACTATCTATGTGTGAAAATCGTGCTCGTGCTACTTGCTATCCATGAGGTTAGCGCGCTGGGACGATCTTATCTCGATGTGCCTTTATGGGGTATATTGACTCGTACCCTAGAAGATAGAAATCCTTGGTTCATGCTATCGAATCGATAGTTCAGATGGTCCTAAGAGACGTGGGGGCATGTGCTACCCTCTTAGAGACTTGGAATCTATGCTTCGCATCAATATTGTGTGTGTATGTGTTAATACAGTTCGAGAGTGATTTCGAACTTGTATTTCCCTTAGTACGAGTGATACAGGGATTGGATAGCAGAATATGCCCGCACCATAATTTTTATGTGGGGTGCTGTTAGAATATATATATCATACGAGTATTTAATATATATATTAGGTTCTGAAATTTGGAACTGCCTACTGTGCTATGGTAAGTAAGAAATGAATAATGACTTCAATTTGGAAATACATGTTTTGAAAAGTATAATATGACACTCGGAAACTTTATTAATAAATAAAGTTAAAATGAGAGCTTTGTTACTGGATGAAATTTTCCTCTTAAACAATTATATTGTTCAGTTTTAAATCTTAAGAGTAACCTAAGATAAGTTGAACCATTGGAAAGTTTAGTGCGATATAAGATAAGATAAGATAATTCGTTGGGAAGATTAGTGCGATAGGCGTGCACATTAGAAGAGAGGTGAGAATTTCTCAAGAGAGTGCCGCATTAATATGTTGTTGCATTGGCCTGTAAACATTTTAAATATGTGCTAAACGAATTTTTAAATCATTTACACTATCGGGTTCTGACCCGTTTCTATTTTTCTTTCTCTCTTGTATATATATGTATATATTACAGGTGCCCAGCCACAGGGGCGTCTTGCATAGGATCCTTTGGAAGGAACGCGCTGCGGCTTAGGTGGGAGTTGAAGGCCTCTTGCTTAGACGACTTCATTTATTTGATTCCACTCCTAGCTTATTTATTCAGTTGGGCATGTGTCGCCCGTTTCCATTATCCATTTGTTTTATGGGACATTGTGATTCATTTATTTCTAGTATTGTCACTTTGGGATTGATTACTGTCTGGATGTTTTACTTTAAGTTTTGAATGTTGGGATTTAATTGTTGAATGTGTAAATTATTTGGATTATATGTTCCAGGATAATTGTGGCGTGATTCTGTAATATTGATTTATTGTAAAGATTTAAATCTTGGTTTATAAAATAAAATTTGGAAAGTAATGTCTAAAAATAGTTTTGACACTTAGCTTAATTAATTAGGGTGTTTAAATTGGAAAAGTTATTTTTCGACAGTGATGCTAAGAATGAACTAACTGTTCACCTTGATTCAATTTAATAAAGGAGTTATCACCCGGTATTTAATTAGGAGGGGTGTCACACTTTTCACACTCGTATGGAAAAAATGTGTCATATGAAAACGAAAGTGTAGGGGTGTGAACTAGTAACAATTAAATTTTGACCCAATCACTTAAAACATGTTCAAGGAGTTCTCAATTGACTGCAAACTTCATCACATTTGAATATAACCTCATGTGACAATATAAATTGAACTCAATGAACAAATATACACAATGCATACAAGCCTAGACTTTTGATGATTCTACAAACAATAGAGTTATGATATTGAAAGTACACCTAGGATAAACGGACATTGTGCAAACCGTTGATATACCATACAAACTCCCTCAATTTAAGCATATAGAGTTTAATCTTTTCAATGAATAAATCAACTAAACAAACTAGGCCTTGGAAAATATTTTCTTTTAATGCCATTATTCTTTTAGGCCTTTGGACCACGTTTTTCTTTTAGGTCCAAGCAAACGGTGGCTTACTCGCAAAGGATGAATTTTCCTTTCGGAGCCCTTCCCCGTGCACACACACACACACACACACACACACACACACACACACACACATATATATATATATATATATATATATATATATATATATATATATATATATATATAGAGAGAGAGAGAGAGAGAGAGAGAGAGAGAGAGAGAGAGAGAGAGAGAGATTGGCTCAAATACGGACCATCTTTACGGACTTAAAATAAACTGCCAAAACGACTGTCCAGACCATCTTTTGTCCCAAAACCCCACAAAACAAATCCTCTCTCATAAGCAAAAACCCAACAAGCTGCTACTACAAATCACACCTCTGTACTTCAACAAATTCTTGCACAAATTGCTACAACAAAAATGACAACATCTGTTCTGCGAACCCCAAACAAGCAGTTACTACCTCAGAGTAAGTATTTTTTTCTTTGTTTTTATTAATCGCAGTTGAGCCCTAGTTTTTGTTCCCTGATCCCATTAATGAAAGAAAAGCCATAGTTTTAGCAGGTCCGTTGTTTAATGGTTATGTTAATGTGGCATAAGAAGTATTTGTTGAAGCCCTAGTTTGTTGCTGTTGTTGTTGTTGTTTATATTTTTTTTACTTTTTTTTGAAATTCTTGCTATTATGGGGCATTTGTCCTTAATAAGCAGTCTTTTTTCCAGCTTTTCTTGAATTATTTTTTTTAGAGAATGCACACTCATTTATATATTACTCATTTTTTTAACAGGTAATGGTATCAAGTGGCTCAACTAGTTCACATGTGTCATGTTATTGCGCACATCAAAGACAATCGCTAATCCGGGAAGAAGATTTTTGGGGTGTACCAATTATAAAATTGGTTCTTGCGAATTTTTTCAGTGGGTTGATATTCCCAAGCCAATGGATGACAGATACAACGAGTTGTCATTGAAAATTGAGGAATTAGAGCAAATAATTGCCAAAGAGAAGGAGTTTAATGCAAGAGATAATGAGAAATGTGATATATTGGAGAAGGAATTTGTAAAACTCAATGAGAAATGTGACAAGAAAAAGCAATTCTATTGTACAATGTTCGTGTTTGTTGTTGTAATGCTTTGCGTAAAATGGATGTAATGAATGTACTTGTACCTTTTTTCTACTATCAATGAAATTTGGTTTACTATGAGTTTGAATGAAAATTGGTTTGTGATTGGATGAGATTTTTGTTTGGACTACATGAATTTGTGTGAACAAAAGTCCTGAATTTATGCCCAAAAAAGTGTTGAATTTGTGTCCATTATACCTGATTGGAAGTGCTGAATTTATGTCCATTATAGATGCTTAAAAGTGCTGAATTTGTTTGCCCAAAAGTGATGAATGTGTGTACAAAAAAGTGCTGAAATTGTGTCCGTTACCTGCTTAATAGTGCTGAATTTATGCAAAAAAAGTGCTGAACTTATGTCCATTATAGCTGCTTAAAAGAGCTGAATTTGTGTGCACAAAAGTGCTGAATTTGTGTGCACAAAAGTGCTGAATTTGTGTACACATAAGTGCTGAAATTGTGTCTGTTATACCTGCTTAAAGAGTGCTCAATTTATGTCCATTATAGCTGATTAAAACTGCTGAATTTGTGTGCACAAAAGTGTTGAAGTGCACTGCATTACAAACCAAAAAAGTGCTGAAATTGTGTCTATTATACCTGTTTAAAGAGTACTGAATTTATGAAAAAAAAGTGCTGAATTTATGTCCATTATAGCTGATTAAAAGTGCTGAATTTGTGTGCACAAAAGTGCTGAAGTGCACTGCATTACAAACAAAAAAAGAGTTGAATTGCACTGCATTACAAACAAAAAAAGTGTTGAATTCCATTACATAGATTTTGAATTCCATTACAAACAAAGCACCGGTAAATGAAGTAGCTAAATTCCCTTACAAACCAAATGAAGTTGAATTCCATTACATAGATGTTGAATTCCATTACAGAATTGCATTACAAGCTAGAGACAGTAGCTGAATTGCAGACCAAAAAAATGCAAAGTTAAGAAGTTGCTGATTTTCTGAATTGTCTCCACAAACTTGCATCTTGAGTTTCAGAATTAGTTTGAGAATTCACTGGACGAGGAACCATCACTATACAAACTTGCATCTTGAATTGCATCCACAGACCTATAAAAAACATCAAAAACAAGTAAATGATGTATAAGTTACAAAGAGCTACAAAAAACATCAAACAGTTACAAAAGGTTGCATTTTTATAAAATAAGTAAATGATGTATAAGTTGATTAAATATTACCTATTAATAAGAAGTGGACAATTCCTTTTATCGTGCGCCTGCCTAACCAACCCACACCCATTACAACGTCTCTCTTTAGACTTTTTGGCTCTTACCATGGCCTTTTCTTTTCCTCCTTTAAGCCGTTTACCACATCCTTTGGCCCTCACTTGGCGCGATTCATTATAAATGTGTTCGTTATTACCACTCATGTTAATCGAAACACTTCTTGTAGCACCCAATATCGGATTAGATGGTCTCACTATAGGTTTTACCTCAGGACCACGACCAACGACTACATTGATTTTCTCAACTGCCCTATCCAAAGCATCATTATAAATTGTTGTTGCTTCTAGACTAACGAGGGCTTTCTCAATCACATCTAAAGAACTTTGGATAAGCCGACTCAGTTGAAGAAAGTAGGATTTGTCATCCGTTATCTCAATTCGAGTTGAATTGGTAATAATTGAAGATTTAGCTCCCTTAGTCCATCTACTCAAGATGTATTGACGTGGTAATTTGTCAAATTCATGAAACTTTTGCAAATAAGCTAACACATGTCTACATGGGATACCCGAGCTTTCAAACATCTTACAAGAACATGAGGTAAAATTCGAACACTTATTATAAACAATTTCTCGCACCTTTTCGGTTCTTCGAATTTTATACACGATTTGATTTTCATCCTCATTCACAACTTCAAACTTATAATTCATGATTTCCCACATCTCATCTTGAAATTTATGAAATATTTCACAAGTATAAATGTCAACCATTTGCACCAAAATAAAGTGCGAGAGCTTGAGTTTTGGCTTCTCTACCATATCCTTGTGATCGGCAAGCAACTCTTCATGACGTTGCCGCATTAACCCCCTATCAAATTGAATCATGAAATCAACAAGAGAGTTCTTTTTGGAAACATACTTTTTAAAGAATGAATGGCCACTTTCCGCTCGTTGACTAGTGGACATATTGGCGGAAAAAACATGATTCACGTATGCCGAAATCCATCTTGAACGAATTTCATAAATGGACTTAAGCCACTTGTTGTCATTTAGACCGCTCCTATCAAGATGGTCAAGCCAATTGGAGTCAAACTCTTCCTTTGTCTCTGAGTTCCATATACAATCCAAAAATTCCCCACGGTAAGCACTAAATTTCACTGAATCAATCTTCTCAGGAAATTTCATCAAAATGTGCCAACTACAAGACCTATGATAGGTGTATGGGAGAGTTTTGATATAGCCTTTGTCATTGCTGGACCTTGATCGGTGATTATCATCTTTGGTGCATTGCCCGGCATGGCTTCCAAAAAATGATTAAAAATCCAAACAAAAGATTCAAAGGTCTCGCCACCCAAGAATGCACAACCAAATATAATAGTCTGACCGTGATTATTAACTCCCATAATTGGTGCAGATATCATCCCATACCTATTAGCATTATATGTGGTATCAAATATAACAACATCACCATAATAACTATAAGCCCTTCTAGAAGTTGCATCGGCCCAAAAACAATGCTTAATGCTTTGGTCCTCATTCGTTGCGATGTCAAAAACAAAAGCTGGATTATTTCCTTGTTCCAATTTCAAGAACTCATTCAACATATCACCATCGTGGCCCTTTAGTTCATTACGTTTATTCCTTGCTTTGTTGTACAAATATTTTTGAGTGAAACCAATGTTCTCAAACCCCCCCGCTTGTACTCCCAAAAAATTATATTATTGATTCGGGGGAATATTAATCATACCGAGTTGTTCAGTTAAACACTTTTGGGCATTGGAAACACTACGGTGAGATCGCAGAAAATGTGACTTCCGTGGGGTGGATAATGGGTGGCTATGGCCCTCCATAAATGAAGTAACCATTTATATGGAATTTAAAGACCTTACAACCGCAAGCTTTGCATTACAATCCTCTCTAGTGGAACCTCGTCGTCTAGATGAATTTTCATCTGCTATGAGGGTAGACTTTCCTTGTTTGAAACATACATACTCCTGTTTAACGATATCATTTGTTACTTGGCACCTCTTAACATATCAATTTCTAACGCTAAATCTAGCTTCATTGGCATATCAATTATAAAAAATCCAAGCGTCATCAAGTGTTTGGAACTCTTACCCATTTTTTGGTGTAATTTCCATTGCTACTTTGGGGTTGAAAACATTATCAAGTATTTCTTTGTTCAATCCCACACTTGAATCATCCATTTTTCTGAAGTAAAATTAAAATAAATTCAGTTTAAATAATAGAATGCAACAAAATCTTAAAATGATAAATTCAAAAAAATTAGGGCTTTTCGATTAGATTAATTATTCAACCACAATGAGAAGAAAAAATGTAAGAAAATTAGGGCTTTACATATATAGATTTTTTTTCCAGCAACAATGAGAAAAAAAAAATTAAAAAACTACAGCTTAGCCTCAATTAAGAAAAACAAAAACAAAAAAACTTACAAGGCTGAACAAATGGTGTTGTTTTTGTTGTACATATATAGATTTTTTCCAGCAACAATGAGAAAAAAAAAATTAAAGAACTAGGGCTAAGCCACAATTAAGAACAAAAAAATAAAAAAACTTACTAGGCAGAACAGATGTTGCGTTTTTGTTGTAGCAATTTGTGAAAGAATTTGTTGAAGTACAGAGGTGCGATTTGTAGTAGCAGCTTTTTGGGTTTTTGCTTATGAGAGAGGATTTGTTTTGTGGGGTTTTGGGACAAAAGATGGTCCGTAAATTAGCTGGGCAACCAAAACGACAACTGGACAGTCGTTTTGGCAGTTTATTTTAAGTCCGTAAAGATGGTCCGTAAAGATGGTCCGTATTTGAGCCAATATATATATATATATATATATATATATATATATATATATATATATATATATATATATTATATCTCACACAAATATCATGTGCAACGAATTTTACCATGAACTAGTCCTCCTAGATCATATAACACCTCACAAAGCTCAAATATACATATGAAGTTAAAATTTCAAGTGAGCTCGTGCATGTGTGAATTGAGGCATATAAAAATAGAATCCATTAAATCAACACAAAATCCAACTACTCCATGTAAGCATGGTAAAGAACATTTTAAGGATTGACAATCTAAACCAAAATTTCTAGCCACATGGAAGCGAAAAAGAAGGAATTCAAAAACAAGTATATGCCACATAAAGTGTGTCAAACGAAAATACACACAAAATAAATCTTTTCTAGTTTATGAATTTTTTTGCCAAACAAATAAAAATATTTACTCAAAAGACCAAAAAAATCATTTGAATTTTTCATTAAGCCTAAATTACAAAAAAAATGACACACAAATGATAACCAAAACTCTTTTTGTATTTTTTATTTAGTGCAAACTAAAATGAAAGAGCTATAATACAAAAGATAAACAACAATCATAATTCTGGTATGTGATAAAGCATGAAGTATAGACTATAACAATGATTAAGAAGAATACAATTAGCATGATAATTTAGCATGACGTACAAAAGCTAAAGTATGCAAACAAAACTAACACATTCAACCTTTAGATTTAGCAAAGGGAGGAAGCATGTGAAAGTAAATGAGGATAAAAAACCCCATTTTGTAAAGCTACCAAGTCGGATCTCCTAACCCAAACTAATGAAGAATGACGATCACGGGGTGTAGGAATCTTGTCTACCTTGGTTGCCTTACGTTGGGATTTTCTAGACCCTCGTTTAAGATCAAAACAAAATTTCTTAAGATGACCATTTCAACCGCAATGTGAGCACCTAAAGACTCGGTGAAAAGACTTTCCTAAGGAATGATCTATAACATTGTTCCTAGAGGATTATCCTAAAAAGTTGGTTTTGGCTTTAAGATTTGACTCCTTATAAGTATTGAAGCCTAAACCACAAGTGTCATTCTTAATTTGGACCGTCCCTAATAGTTTATCTAATTTCTCCGAACAACACTCCAAATCAAATTTGACTTTACTATAGTCCTTTAATTTATTTTCTAAATCTAAAATGTGAGACTCTAATAAAACATGCCTCACTTCAAACGCGAGAAGCTCCTTTTTCAAGGGTTCCATTAAACCTTTAAGTCTATCTCTCTCGACTTTTATATATTCAAGATTCTCATGAAGAGCTCTCTCACATGTCCTAAGGTCTTCCACTAACGCACTCTCATCAATGACCTCGACACGCTCTCTTAAACTAGCTTCTAACTTCAAATTTGTTCTTTTTAATTTAATAGATTCTTCAAATAAGTCTTGAAATGCAATTTGAAGTTCACTCACATCAACCTCATTTTCACTTTCACTCTCTCTTTCTTCTCCACTCTCACTACCATCATCTCTTTGGGATTCACAAACAAAAGCCTTGGAAGTGTCATGTGTTAAAATTTCATCACCAAAGGAGGGCTCACTTTCACTCACATGAATTGCCATAAAATTCACAAAGTTGGGTTTAGTGGGAGAATTGGGTCCCTCTTTTTTATCACTATCACTAAGGGTTGCATTATAAGAAATTTGTTATTTACCCTCTTTCCTTAGTTTAGTGGGGCATTCAAAAACCCTATGGCCATACCCTTCACAGCCAAAGCACCTATTTGACTCGTCCCTATTAAGATTTTCATTATAAGCTTTAGGGATCTTTCCGACTTTTTCATGCTTAGATTTTTCAAATTTCTTAAAATCATTTTTAAATTTATCTTTGTTAAATTTAAGAAATTTATGAAACTTCCTAGAAAACATAGCCATATCTTCCGAGTCACTATCATTCTCATCAACCGCAACTTGTTTTTCCTCCTTTCGGGTTTTTAAAGAAATGCCCTTATCAATTTTCTTTTCATTTTTGGAGGGGAACATATCTAGCTCATAGGTTTGCAAATCACCTACTAGTTCCTCAAGTTTGGTAGAGTTAAAAGTGGGTAAAAAATTTAAAACGGTCACTTTAAGGATAAATCTCTCGGGTAGGGACCTTAGAATTTTCTTTATAACTCGCTCGTCGGGTATTTTCTCTACCAAATTCAAAGATGAATTAACTATATCGGAAAGTCTAGCATAAAATTCATCAAATGTTTTTTTTCATTCATTTTGATGGTTTCAAATTGAGTGATGAGGTTTTGGAGTTTAGAAGCCTTAACTACACTAGTTTCCTCGTGAGTGAGTTGTAATATATCCCAAGCTTCCTTAGCGATTTCACATGTCATAATGCGTCGGAATTCATCAGGTGTGACCGCGCTAAACAAGGCATTTAAATCTTGGGAATTAAAATTAGCAAGTTTAAATTCATTCTCACTCCATCTATCGGTGGGTTTGGGAACACGTTTATTTTAAACTAAATATGTATGTGGGGACCATCCGTTCAAGACAAACAACCAAACCCTCTCATCTAGAGACCTAAGTGTCGAACACATATGTTCTTTCCAATATACGTAATTAGAACAATCGAAAATAGGAAATTTTGAAAATGGGAAAAATTCCATTTTAGCAAAAAATATTTAAAAGGATCTTAAAATCAATAATTTAGCGATCCCGTTCTGATACCACTTTGAAGACGATAGGACCCCCAATTTTTAAAATCTTACAAAAAGTAATTTCCTTTTTAGATGCGGAAGAAAGATGGCTTAATTAAACAATTACATAAACCCAATTTTAATATCTTTCAAATTAAAATTAAACTAAACAAGAAGTGACATTGACTTAGTCAACAAATTAATTTTTACTTAAACAACTTAATTCAATCCAAGTCCTAGAAATTTTCCTAACAATTAATTAATCCATTTTTGCAAATTAGGCCAAACCAAATTTTATCCAATAAAATTAATGACTTGAACTAAATTAATTAAACATTACCCAAATTAATTTTAGCACCAACTTAAGCATGAGTAGTGATTTAAACCAATTTTATCTTTTTACCTAAGCATGCATCTAATGTGAATTTTGCAAAAGATAAAATAAATAAATAACCACTACGCAGCGATATACGAGGAGAAACCCACAACGAGAAAAAACCTCAGACGTCCCTAGTCTAAAATCCACTAAGTATGGTTGTTGATGTAAAAAATTAGATTATATCTAATTGTTTAATCACAGATAAAATAAAGTGAGACAAAG
Source organism: Sambucus nigra (assembly GCA_949130495.1). Classification (NCBI taxonomy): domain Eukaryota; kingdom Viridiplantae; phylum Streptophyta; class Magnoliopsida; order Dipsacales; family Adoxaceae; genus Sambucus; species Sambucus nigra. Next base: position 577,571,060 of record OX422209.1, read on the forward strand.
AAATTTTAAAGTGGTTCAGCCTTATAAGAATGGCCTACGTCCACTGTTTCTGTTATTGTTGACTGTTTGGGAATTCTCGATTACAAATCTTATCAAGAAATTCCGGTCCCTTTACAATGAGGATAATACAATGTATTTATAGCCCTAAGGCTGCAATGTGAAAGGGTAATACATTCAATGTCCTTTAAGTGTATACATCTGTATGATAATGATAAGCATTTAATGCGCAGTCAATCTGTTGGTTATCCTGCTATTAATGTTTTGTTCGACGTGCAGCTCGGACCGCCTAAGCTGCTCGAACCGCCTAAGTAGCTCGGTACTCAAAAGCTCCTCGGTACTCAAAAGTTCCTCGTAAAGTTCTCGTTGGTCGGAGCGTCTGAGTTGATCGGGGAAGCAGAGTTCCTCGTTGCAGTATGGTTCCTCGGAGTCAAGGTGTTGTTCGAAAGTGTTTGTTGTTGACACGCAGATTGCCACGTGTCTTCACTCAATTGAGCCATGTCAGCAGACTAAATTTGGTATCAACAAAAGCCCTCAATGGTTCACAGTTCGAAATTTGAGGAGTGTGGAACATTCTTTCTCGAAATATGGCGGTTTTAAATGGTCATCCTGAAATTTAGGAGTATTTTCTTTTGTATTTATTTCTCCTTCCAAATTCGTAGAATCGGTCTTTTTTGAATTTTTTTAACCGCTTCGATTCCAGAGCCCTTTTTGTCTTTTAGCCGCCGGTAACGTAACCGTCTCTTTTTGCAATCATTACTTTTACCCTTTCCCAAGGCAGAGTATTTAAACGTTGCAGAAAATCCCACCGTCTTCTACTTTTTCAAATTTATCTCTTTGAGTTTTCCATTGTCTCTCTCTCCTGTGCATTCATCTCTTTCATCATTTGTTGTCAACAGACTCATCTCTTTCCTGTAAGATTTTCTTCTTTCTCTTTGATTTCCTTCTTTCATCATGGTTTATCCTGTAGAATCGATTGATAAATTTTTCTCTGATTTCTCTATTCCCTCATGGGTTATTTTGTAAGAGCTTTCTGAGCCTTCAGACTATTTTCGTTTGGCTTAGGGACATTGGTTCCCCAGTCTCTTTGTCGCTGAGTGTGGCTTTTCTTTTCCCCTAAACCCTCTATGTCTGGAATTTTGTCAATACTTTGACGTGGTTCCTGCAAGAATAGCCCCCAATACGTGGAGAATAGTTAACAGTGTTTATAGATTAAATCAAATTCATGGAACTCGTATAGGAATTCCTGAAATTATGTCTTGTTATAGATGGGCTGTGGGCGATAATACTTTTTATTTAAAAACTAAGTTTTTAAATAGAGCTTTAGTGGTCAATCTCCCAGATGCCAATAGGGACTACTTTGAGCACGGGGTTGTTATGAAAAATTGGCAACACCCTCCATTAACTGGAGATGATGTTTACCAGGGTCCCAGATGTCCTCCCTATGGCAATGGGATAGGTTATTTTTATTTTATTTTCAAAATTATGCTTCCTTTGTGTTTGATAAAATATGCCACTGATATTTTAATTTTGATTTATTTGCAGTTGACAAAAAAAGAAAATCTCCAAAAGAGGCAGACGTTAACATAAGGCATTTAAAACTTATCTGGACTTTGCATCAGACTGTTGCCGATGAGCATATTAGGTCAGCTTCATATTTGCTGCAGTACAAGAGTTACACTTCCTCTTTTACTGCTCGTCCGGTGATAAGCGACGCAGAACCAATACCAGCCTCTACAAGTTCTTCACCCGAGTCACATATTCCTTTGAGTGAAAGGATGAAGAAAAGAAGACCTCCTACCCTTTTTGAGAAATCTGCCTCTGGTGCTGGAGAGGCAAAGCGAAGTAATCTTGATGTCCCAGGAGAGGGGACAAAGAAAATTGATTCACCTCCTTCAGTTGCTCCTGTGAAGGTTGTTGAGAAGCCCCCAGTGTCCTCGAGCAAGGCTGCTACTCCAAGCGAGGTGATTGTCATTTCTCTGACTAAGACTACATCGTTAGTCGAGAAAGTTGATACTCCTCTGAGGAGGCTGAAGAAAAGCTCCTCTATCAATTTGGCTGAATCCATCTGTCAGCCCCCGACTAGTGGTGTTCCCACTTTTGTTCCCCCGAGCTCTGCTATGAACTCGGTGAAGACTTGGATCATTCCCGAGATCCAAGGTATTGAAGAAAACCTTTCTCGGGACACGGTTACCACATTAGCAGCTCGTCATATTGCTTATGTAAGTCCTATAGTCTTAAATTTTCATTCTTTCCTTTTTGTATCTGTGCATTGACTTGCTTTCGTTTTCTTTTCACAGTTGGTGAGCTGTTTTAATACAATTCTGAAGAAAGATGAAGCTATTAAATCTTCAAGCTCCTCGTCTGGTGTAGAGAAAGCTTTGATGGTCCTGGCGCAGTCTCTGAAAGATTCTCGTCTGAAATATGATGATGATAAGGAGATTTGGGAGAAGAGGCTTACTTCGACCGAGCAGGAGAAGGCTCAGGTTATTGAGTTCTCCAAGGGGTTGGAGAAAAAAATAAATGATTTGGAGGGGAAGAATAAAGAGCTCGAAGGGAAGCTCAAAAATGCCGGGGAGCTTGAAAATAAGCTCAAGGCTGCTGAGGAGGAGTTGGGTCAACTTCGGGAAGTACGTCGCCAGAAGGAGGAAGTTGAGAATAAATTGAAAGCTGCTGATGATCTTCTTTCCGAGAAGCTTTCCTCGGAGAAGACAAAAAGGAAATTGGCTGTCAAAAAATCTTTCAGCGCCGGCTGGGATAAAGGGTGGAATAAAGGTTTGGCTGCCATGATGTCACAAGTGGAATATGGCACTCTCAAATACTTTAGAGATGGATGGGTCGCTGCTCTGCAAGAGATGAAAGTTGATGAAAATTTTGAACTATTTCAGCGACACATCCCGGGCCCCCCTCCAACTCCTAAAGAAGAAGAGGACGAAGCTTCCTGTGAGGAATCTTCCATGGTGATGGGAGATCAAATTTCTCATTCCCTAGCTATCCAGCCCACTGGCAAGGAACTTCAGCTACCCGTTACTTCATCCGAGCAACCTCCAACACTTCCCGAGCAACCCTTTGTTCCATCCGAGCAACCTACCTCCTCGTCCCAGCCTCCCGAGAAAGTTTTGGGAGATAAGGAAAAGGTGTAGAGTTGTTCGGATTTCTCTCTATTTTATTTTTCTTTATCAAATGTAACTCTGAACTTTTTACTTCTCCTTTATGATGTAATAAAATTTGAAGTTTTGACTATTCATACTGTTGTTTCTCTTCTTCATGCTCTGTTTGAACTCTTATTGATTATTGCTTTTTCTTCCTTTACTAGTTTCTGGCCAGGATGGAATTACTGTCTGCTCAAGATACAAAACTGTTAAGGAAATGCAATGATTATTTCAAAGCTGGTCATACAGACATGAGTGCAGCTCAAATCACTGATATCCTTGGTCAATGTGCTTTAGAGCAAGCAATTGAAGCCTATCAGTATTTGAAGTGCCTGCTCGACCGTGTAGTGGCTAATAACGTAGCATACTATGATATGATTGAAGATCTCCAGGGCACTCTTGAAGAACTTCAGCAATAATATAAGGAATCTACTTCCCTTTTGCATGAGGGATACGAGAAGAAGTATCAGCAAATCAGTGCTGATAAGGGATACGATAAACGGTTTGCTGCTTACGATGTGAGGTAAAGAAGTTTAAAGGCTGAGGTCAAAGAGCACAGACAGATAACTGAGCTGTTAGAGCAAGAAAATAATAACCTGCAAAGAGAGGTGTCTCAGTTGAAGTCTGCAGCTTCCACCTCAAATGCTTTGGTCCTTGTGAACGACGAGGGATTCTCTTTCTTAGAGGTCGAAAACGCCAACCTGGGGGATGAATTAGAAACCTTAAAGAGAGATGGCCCTTCTACATCTACTCGAGGACGAGCAAGAGCTCCTTGGGGACGAGCAAGAGCTGCTCGGATTACTGTCGAGGAACAGAGAACTCAATCTGCTCTGGAGAACCAGGCCTTCTAACTGATGGCAAAGAACCAGGCATTGGTTAAGATTTTTAAGAAGATCAGGAATCTGGATGAGCAACTTTCTGCGCAGAAGTCTATCTTGGAGAATAAAGAACTCTTTATAAAAAATCTCCACGAGAAACTGGAAAGATTGACATATCAATTCCACAAGAAGCCCAGAGAATTCTGGATGGTTGGCTACAATGAGGCTCTCTACCATTTGGATGATCGTATCCAAAATGAAAATAATGAGGGTTACAAACAGGGATGGTTGAATGCCTTAGGTGTACTGTAACTGGAACCGGGTCATTACCTGTGGGATTATCATAATCCTGGGCTGCTCGACCTACCAGTGCCACCATTTAAGCTTGATATGAGTTGGATCCCTGCTCGGGCCATCCCTCGGTGTTTGATTTCCAAATACCTTGGCGATTATAATCTCCATTCCAATGTTGAGATATCTCGTCCCGAGCACCTACTAGATCGACCATCTGTGATGAACATCAGGATGATTAAAGATCTTAACTTCATAAATTCCCCTCATGCTTTAAATGATCCACCTGCTGGCGAGGAATCTATTTCAAAAGTAGAGGGGAAGAAACCAATAGAATAGGAATCTTGATGTAATAAATTTGTAGTTCATTCTTGATGTATTTTGTTCTACATTTAATGAAATAATTTTATTTACAAATCTTGACTGCCATTGTCTTATAATTATAAAACACTTTACATCTGTGCATGTATATCTGTTAAAAAGATAACAACATTGTGTTATTTGTCGATCAACTTATTGTCGACTAGTTTGAATTTGTGGTAATCATTTGACAACTAAACAAACTTAATGATGTTTTGTTTCTCGACCAACTTAGTAGTAATTTAAAAAGTTACGAGTATTAAAAATTTTTCTCGATCACTTTCTCGTATTAATAAAATGTTTCCGACCAACCAAGGTCGGTAAAATTTCCTTTTTGACCGACTTTGGCACTTTTTAGAATAGTTTTACTTCCTAACCAACCTTAGTTGGCATTTTTAAGAATAGATTTACTTCCTGACCAACCTTAGTTGGCGTTTTCGGGAATAGATTTACTTCCTAACCCACCTTAGTTGACATTTTTGGGAATACATTTACTTCCTAACCAACATTAGTTGGCATTTTTAGGAATACATTTACTTCCTAACCAACTTTAGTTTGCATTTTTAGGAATACATTTACTTCCTAACCAACATTAGTTGGCATTTTTAGGAATACATTTACTTCCTAGCCAACCTTAGTTGACATTTTTAGGAATATATTTACTTCCTAACCAATTTTAGTTGGAATTTTTAGGAATGCATTTACTTCCTAACCAACATTAGTTGGCATTTTTAGGAATAGATTTACTTCCCGACCAACCTTAGTTGGCATTTTCGGGAATAGATTTGAGTAGTCCGAGTTTTGCTGAGTAGTGTGTAGCACTAGTATTCCGCAAAAAATTTCCAACAAAAGGAAATAACTGGGCAGAACATTGTCACTTTATTCATACTGATGAAACTGCATTACATGAGAGTTTACATTACTGATAATATTTGCGCAGGTGTTCTGCATTCCATGCATTCTTAAACTCATCCCCTTCTAAAGTTTCTATTTTGTATGTCCCTGGTCGAACAACTTCCTTAACTCGATAGGGTCCATGCCAGTTCTCTTCCAATTTGTTGTGCTTTTGAATCAACTTCTTTATCACGTAGTCTCCTTCTTTCAGGTCGCACTTCTTCACTCTCTTGTTGTAGAACAAAGCTGTTCGTTGCTGGTAATCAGCATTTCTAATGGATGCTTCTTCCCTAACGTCCTCGAGCATATCCAAGTCTAACCTTCTCATTAAATCGCTGACAGGGGAATTGAAATTCAGTATTCTGTGTGTTGGGAGACCCAATTCGGCGGGTATAACAGCTTCACTTCCAAATACTAGAATATATGGAGATTCCCCTGTTGCTTCTCGGGGAGTAGTTCGATAAGCCCATAACACTGATTGTAGCTCGTTGATCCAGTTTGCTTTCGCGTCATTCAGTCTTTTTTTCAAACCATTCAGCAGCGTTCTGTTTGTCACTTCAGTTTGTCCATTTCTTTGAGGATGGCCTGGCGCCGAGTGGATCTTCAAGATATTTGACTGATGACAATAGGCAGCGAACTCCTCGTTGTCAAATTGTGTTCCATGGTCTATGATGAAGGCATGAGGAAGACCATATCGACAAATGATGTTCTTCCAAATAAATTGGTACACCTTGTCGTACGTCATATCAATGAGAGGCTCAGCCTCAACCCATTTAGTAAAATAATCCACAGCGACCACGAGATACTTAAATCTTCCCCTGGTCATCGGCAGTGGCCCAACCAAATCTATTCCCCATATGGAAAATGGCCAAGGGGAAGTAATGGGTATCAATAATGCTTGGGGAGTTCTTCGGATGGAGGAGAAGCGCTGAAACTTGTCACATTTTTTGGCATAGGATATACAATCAGCTCTCATCGTCGGCCAGTAGTATCCTTGAGTCATCATTCTTTGCAAAAGTGTCCGACCTGCTACATGGGCTCCACATGACCCTTCATGGACCTCTTCAATCAAATCTTTCACCTCGGTGGGATGCACACATCTTTGCAAACCTGCTATAATTCCTCGTCTGTATAGAATACCATTAGCCAGTACATAACGAGTAGCCTTAAACTTTAGTTTCTTGGCTGCAAGTTTGTCAGTTGGTAATTCCCCTTTCTCAATATATGCCCTGATGGGATCCATTCATGATGATCCTAAATAGAGGGTATTAAAGTTTATCGTCAGATCTTCATCTATACTTCGACCAACTAAAACTTCAATTGGTATTATTTTTCATATCTAGGTACGAGTAACTGATGCTAATCGAGCTAAGGTGTCTGCTCTCGCATTCTCCATTCTTGGTATTCTGACCAGCTGAATAGCAGCAAATTTTGACACCAACTCCTTTGCATTTGCATGATATTTGATCATTAATTCTCCTTTGGCTGCATATACTCCCATCATTTGATTTATGACCAATTGCGAGTCACTGAAGATAATAACTTGTTCTACCCCCATGGTTTTTGCCAAACTAAGACCTGCAATCATGGCTTCATATTCAGCCTCATTATTCGAAGCTTTGAATTGGAAACGTAGGGCTTATTCTATGTCGACCTCGTCCGGACTGTTAAAAACTATCCCTGCGCCACATCCTGTAGTCCAAGATGAACCATCCACATATAGACTCTATATAGGTAACTCGTCTTCAAATTTCTGATCTGACAGAGTTCCTCACTGGAAAATTTATTGCTTCCTTTCACCATCTCCTGATATTTCTTGTTGTTCGTCGATCATCTTTTCTTGCCCATTTACCAACCTAAGATGGTCTGGGCTTGAATTTGATGATTCTGTGACATCTACTTGCCCTTTTACCAAGATAGGTTGGTCTGGGCTTGCATTTGATGATCCTGTAACATCCACAGGTTGATCAGTGAGCAACTTTTGCTCCTCGGGGGTATCAAGATAGGTGAACTCTGCTATAAAATCAGATACCGCTTTCCCTTTTAGCGATGATCTGGGTTCATAAACTATATCATATTCTCCAAGTTCTATTACCCAGCACATCAATCTTCCTGATTTTTCTGGTTTATGAAGGGCTTGCCTCAATGGCATATCAGTATATACTACTATAGTATGAGCCTGGAAGTATGGCTTCATTCTTCTACTTGCCTCGATCAATGCTAGTGCCAATTTTTCCAGCCTTGGATATCTGATCTCTGCTCCTCGGAAGGCCTTACTTGTGTAATAGATTGGTTTTTGTACTCCATTCTCCATTCTTATCAATGCCGAACTAACTGCATTCTCGGACACTGCTAGATACAAGTATAATTTTTCTCCCATCACTGGCCTGGATAACAGCGGAGGTGCTCCTAAATATTTCTTCAAGTCTTGGAAAGCCTTCTCACATTCATCATTCCATTTAAAAGTCTTTCGAAGCGTCTTGAAGAATGGGAGACATCGATCAGTTACTCGCGATACAAATCTGTTGAGTGCTGCTACTCGTCCTGTAAGACTTTGCGCCTCTTTCTTCGTCATTGGGGATCGTAGCCCTAACAGAACTTTGATCTTTTCAGGGTTAGCTTTAATGCCTCGCTGATTGACAATGTACCCGAGAAACATGCCTTCTCGTACTCCAAATATGCACTTGGTCGGGTTCAACTTCATTTGATATTTATCCAACTGATCAAAGGTTTGGCCTAAGTCAAGTAGACGATCGGAAGCTTTCTTTCTCTTTGTCAGCATATCGTCAACATAGACTTCCATATTGCAACTGATTTGTTCTGCAAACACTTTGTTCATCAGCCGCTGATATGTCGCACCTGCATTTTTCAAACCAAAAGGCATAACATTAACAATAAGTTCCCCTAGGGGTAATGAAAGAAGTACTCTCCCTATCTTCAGGTTTCATTTTAATCTGATTGTAACCATAATAAGCATCCATGAAGCTCAGCAGCTCGTGTCCTGAGGTAGCATCCACTAGTTGATCAATTTGGGGCAGTGAAAAGTGATCCTTTGGGCATGCTTTGTTGAGGTCGGTGAAGTCTACACACATCCTCCATTTATTGTTCTTCTTTTTCACCATCACCACATTTGCTAACCAGTCTGGATATTTAACATCTTCAATAAATCAATCTTTCTGGAGCTTCTCGACTTCTTCATATATAGCTTGATTCTTCTCGGGACTGAATACTCTTCTTCTCTGCTTCACAGGCTTGATCTCCTTATTCACATTGAGTTCATGACATAAGAAATTTGGATCTATCCCGGGCATATCCTCATGACTCCACGCAAAAGTTTGCTTTTTGCTTCTTAGGAAAGTTATCAATTCCTGTTTTAGTGAGGTTTCCAACGACGAACCTACTTGAGTAGTTCGTTCAGGGTGCTCGTCATCCAAAATGATGTTTTTAGTAGCTTCCACCACTTGACCCTTCACGAGTTGCGACTCATCTCTAGGATCCAATGTTTCAATTTCTGCACCTTCATCCACTTGATTGGTAGTGGTCTTTTTCCTTGATTCCTCTATTTCCTCTTGCTTGGCAGATGAATAATAGCATTCCCGAGCTACTTTCTGATCACCTTTCACAACTCCTACTATAAAATTTGTTGGAAATTTTAGGCATTTATGTACCGTAGATGGTACAGCCTCGAACTTCTTCAATCCTACTCTTTCCATGATGATATTGTATGCTGATTGAATATTCTTATCCATCACGAAGAAGCGTATTCTTTCTGTTCGACAAGCAGGCCACGCACCAATGAATATGTCCAATTTGATCGTCCCAAGTGGAAATACTTTCTCGCCAGCAAAACTGAGGAGGGGTCTATGATAAGGCTCCAGTTGAGATAGCTTTAAATTTAAACTGTCGAAGCACGAGTAGAATATGATGTCTGCCGAGCTACCATTGTCTACTAGTACTCTTGAAATCATTACCTCCTTCATCCTCATTTTGATCACCAATGGGTCATCATGAGTATATAGAACACCTGTGAGGTCGTTCTTTGAGAAACCAATGACCAATTTCTCTTTGTTTACCTTTCTCAGGCGATCCTCCTCAGCTAGATTTATTCGTTGAATGTATGATCAAGCTTGAGCCTCACAGAGGTAAGGTTTTCTCTCTGCAGTAAGGTTTCTTCCTCCTGCATCTCCGCCTGTAATAACATTACAGTCAAATGACCCAAAGCGTATTGAAAATACCTCACGTTCTGGCTGCCTTGGTCTCTTGGGAAGATTGGGGTCGTCTTCTGGATCAACTTCATGGTCTCTTTTCTTGTTCTCCTCTGCTCGACGAGGAGGTCTAGACCTCTCTCTTGTTCGATCGCTGTTTCTCCTTTCATTCCTTCGATCAACATACTTTGCCAATTTTCCTCATCTGATGAGTGTTTCAATTTCATTCTGAAGAGCTATGCAATTTTTGGTCATATGGCCATGATCTTTATAAAACTCGCAATATTTTGCCTTATTCCTCCTGTCAGGGTCTGCCTTCATTTTCTCTGGCCAGTTTAATTCCTCGTTATTCTTGATTTCTTCTAGAACATGGTTGATGTCTTTCTTCAAAGGAGTATAATTATCAAATTTCTTCAATACTTCCCATGACGACCTTGATTTTGAGTGTTTGTCACTACCATTATTCTTATTCTCTTTTTTCTTAGCTTTATCACCGTCCACCTTGGTTTCTTTGGCATCCATATTCTTATTCGCAGCCATAGCCTCCTCGACATTCATAATATTGGCCGCTTTTCCCATCAGATCTGACATGGTTCTAGGTGGATCTTTGGCCAAAGTGTAGTACAACTTGTTGGGCAGTAGTCCACTCATCAAGGCGGTAATCGCATCTTTTCCTCATAATCAATGACTTCGAGTTTCTCGTTATTAAAACGAGTTATATAATCTCTGGTACTTTCACCAGCTTTTTGTCTAACACTTAACAAATGAGCTACTCGTTTAACTGGCTTTGCCCCAAAATAGAAATTCCCAATGAATAACTCGGCCAGTTGAAAAAAAGTTGAGATCTTACCCTGAGGAAGATTATTATACCATATTTGAACAGATCCGGTAAGAGTTCCCGAGAATGCTCTGCATCTCATCTCATCTGGAACAACATAGATGTCGGCTGCAGCTTGGTATTGTTCTATATGAAGGACAGGGTCGATCTTTCCATCATATTTGAGGGTCACAACAGGTGATTTGAACTTTGATGGTGTTGAAAAATCTACAATGGCCTGGACAAAAGGTGTTCCTTGAACAAAAGTTCGTTGTAGAGGGTTCTTGGCTTTAGCCATTTCCCCTAATCTATTCTCCAGCCTCTGAATAGAGCCTTTCCATGCATTGTTTCCTTTCTCGGGCCTATTGGTTCGAGCAACTGATCGCGTTGATGTGGCTTCCTGGGATCTATCTTGACGAGTAGCTGGTCGCGACTGGGCAGATCCTTCCCTTAAGTCTGATGGTCATCGAAAACTCCTCGATGCGGCTCTAGGAGGACTTTTGCTCCTCCTAGGACCTAATTGATCAAAAGGAGATACTCTGCTTAATCTTTCTAGCGCACTAGTCCTTTCTGGAGAGAGAGTGATACGTTGTTCAGTATCTGTGGCTCGTACCGACGAAGTTCATCCAGGTTGATAAGAAAAATCTTCAGACTCCTCAGTACGATATGAATCGGTACGCCTAGTACGCGAAGAAAGAAAATGGGTATTTCTTTGAATACTTCGTGGTCCTGAATGGGTTGGTGCACCGCCATGGAGGGTTTGTATGAGTTGTCGCATAGTTTCTTGCATGACTGTTTGGCCCCGGGCCAGATTTGTCATTATTCCAGCCAGATCTGGAATATTTGGCGGAGCAGATGGGTTTGGAGGGCTTCCAGCGTTTCGATTGTTGGGTTCTGAAATATCAGCCATTTGTGATGAATTGTTTTCGATGAAAAATGATATTACCAGTCGTTTCCCACAGACGACGCCAATCTGTTGATGTAAAAAATTAGATTATATCTAATTATTTAATCACAGATAAAATAAAGTGAGACAAAGAAATTTTAAAGTGGCTCAGCCTTATAAGAATGGCCTACATCCACTGTTTCTGTTATTGCTGACTGTTTGGAAATTCTTGATTACAAATCTTATCAAGAAATTTCGGTCCCTTTACAATGAGGATAATACAATATATTTATATCCCTAAGGCTGTAATGTGAAAGGGTAATACATTCAATGTCCCTTAAGCGTATACATCTGTATGATAATAATAAGCATTTAATGCGCAGTCAATCTGTTGGTTATCTTGCTATTAATGCTTTGTTCGAGGTGCAGCTCGGACCGCCTAAGCTGCTCGGACCGCCTAAGTAGCTCGGTACTCAAAAGCTCCTTGGTACTCAAAAGTTCCTTGTAAAGTTCTCATTGGTCGGAACGTCTGAGTTGATCGGAGAAGCAGAGTTCCTCCTTGCAGTATGGTTCCTCGGGTTCAAGGTGTTGTTCGTAAGTGTTTGTTGTTGACACACCGATTGCCACGTGTCTTCACTCAATTGAGCCATGTCAGCAGACTAAATTTGGTATCAACAATGGTTTTACAAGTACAAGACAAAAAAGGCTTACAACACTCGAATTGACTCCGTCCCAGCCCCGACGCTGCTTCTTGTACACACATCTGCCTAGCGAATAACCACGAAGGTCCACCGCGGTCTTGAAATCCACCGATCGGAATTTTGGGAACCCATCGACCACACACGGTGCCTTTCACCGTATGAGAATTCCGCATCAACAAACAAGTCTTCTTATTTGTGGGATGTAGAAATAAACCCAAACTTCTCTTCTTCAAGGTGTAGAGATAAACTAGTAAACACTCCATGCAAAGTATATATATTAAGGAACTTGGATAAACTAAACAAATGGGTGTAAACAAAAGTGTTTTAGGATTTTTCTTGAAAAACAAACACTTAAAACTGGAACCTTTTCATTTGGAATTGAAACTCTCTAAAACTCTCTCTAGGAGATGGATGAATATGAAAAAATTACTTGGAAAAGGTTGGTTTTCTCACTTGATAATTCTGTCAAAAAGTAGTGGGGAAAAGATAGTGGGAACATAGGGAAAACTGCAAAAAATTATTCCCGCCAATGTCGTTCGAACGACTTTACTAACGAGGTTCTAGTGAGAAAAAAGCAATCTCGTTAGAAGTCTCGTTCGAATGACCTAGCAATCTCATTCGAACGACATTGGAATCTCTTTTGAACGATATTCCAGTTTGTTCGAACGACGTGTCAGAAAAATAAAATATTCTTTTTAAGTCCAAAACTTTTTATGAAAAGTTCTAAAAAATATTTTCTCTGTAAAACAAAGTCGTTATATTATTTATAAAAAATTATAAATGACACCCAATAAATTTCCAAAGCTCCTATATATATATAAAATGCATTCATACCTTAGGAGCATTGGAACCAATGATGTTGATGTAGAAATGAGGCACACTAAACCCAACATATGATGAAGCTTTATAAACATGGCCGCTACGTCTTCGGCTAACACGTCATAGACTTGGATGGATAAACTTGAACACTATCCTATGACTCAGATGTTTTTGTTCGAAATTGAGACAACACTACATTAAGACTCAAACGGAGACTTGTGTCCTTACAAAGGATGTGTTTATGCTTTTTAAACCTTAGAAACCGTGTGCAAAACTCATACTAGATCATAAACTATTTTTCCAGAATGCACACACATTTAATTCTGATGAAAACACGCTTTAAAATGGAATTAAGTGCTGCCTCGAAAACAGTGTCGCCCAAACGAGATAGGCAAGTCGTTCGCGCGACATAGCCATCTCGCTTGAAAGAAGGACAGATGTTGTTCGAACGACAGTCCAATCAGTTTGACTTTTTATTTAAAACGTCACTTCCAAAAGAGATTCAATTAAGTGAAACTCTATTTCGTGCTTATCATAATAAAACGTATTGTAAACATTTAAAACACTTTTAAAAACATTTTAAAACATTTTTCTTTATAAAATTACATCCCAATATTTTATAAAAACAATTCCGGGCACCATTAATTATACGCATTCATTCCGGTGTGATCTCGGAATGCAATTAACTTTGAACACAATTAAACTTGCACCAATTTATACTTTGGCATGATTAATTCTTGTAATCTTTTCAGCAAAGTCTTCAATTTCTTCAATACGTCATAGAGAAAGTGGGATCGTGACAAAATAAAATCTCCCTATGACATATTACAAACATAGCTTTGTTCACGGAATCAAGTCTAAACAATACAGGGACTCAATTGGAAATTTAGGTCCTTACAAATCTCCCCCTTTGACTATTCTGGGACAAAACTAAAACAGTGAAATGCCTAAGCCGGGCCATCAAGCCGTATGACACCAAAATCCCATCCCATAAACCCAAAATAAAAAAATATAGGACACCGACTTGTATATGTAGCATCGGCAAACATGAACTGTCTGAATGTGATGTAGTCTTAAAATCTCAAATCGCTGAAGCATACCTACACACATGAAACAGACAAACAAAGACCCAGTGAAGTATGGAGGAACAAATGAAACCAATATACATATCCAAATGATACCAAACGATAATAGATAGGAATATGAATAAATCTCCCCCTTTGACTAGTTCGGGACAAAACTAAAACAGTGAAATGCCTAAGACGGGCCGTCAAGACGTATGACGCCTAAATCCCATCCCATAAACCCAAACTAAAAAATATAGGACACGGACTAGTATATGTAGCACCAACAAGCATGAACTGTCTGAATGTGATGTAGTCTTGAAATCTCGAAACGCTGAAGCATACCCACACACATGAAATAGTCAAATAAATACCCAGTGAAGTATGGAGGAACAAATGAAACCAATATATATATCCAAATGATACCAAACGATAATAGATAGCAATATGAATAAATCTCCCCCTTTGACTATTCCGGGACAAAACTAAACCAGTGAAATGCCTAACCAGACCGTCAAGCCATATGGCGCCTAAATCCCATCCCATAAACCCAAAATTAAAAATATAGGACATGGACTAGTATATATAGCACCGATAAGTATGAACTGTCTGAATGTCATGTAGTCTTGAAATATCGAATCGCTGAAGCATACCTACACACATGAAACAATCAAACAAATACCCAGTGAAGTATGGAGGAACCAATGAAGCTAGTATATATATCCAAATGATACCAAACGACAATAGATACCAATATGAATAAAATCTGAAAAATCATTTGTTAAACAATTTGAGCAACAAAATGATACCAATGTGTAATACCAATTTGTAATACCGATGTGTAAAATATGAAATCATAAACATGCTCAAATATCACCTACATCACATACATCTCTCCCCCTTTTTGTCTCGAATAGACAATTTGGTGAAAAGATAAACCAATCAAAGTTTCTAAGATGTAGATATACCAATTTGAGATCGCTAAATAATCATGAAACAACCAGCTAAACATGATCAAGCAATGACAAATAAGTAGCTGGTAAACCAGAAATCACACAAAGAATATAGCAAACTAATCAGGTGTGATAAACGGACTATATGCAAAATATCAATATGAGAGAGTAAAACCTGCATATAAACCAGTCAGTCCAAAAAGCTTCCACAAGTACCAAAAATATATACCATAATAATCAGTGGACTGCAAACCAATTAGGAGCAAGAATTCAGGATGTTGTTTGAACGAGCCAGGGATGTCGCTCAAACGAGATGAGGATGTCGTTTGAACGAGACTTCGAGCGGCATAGTAATGTCATTCGAACCAGATCTCGCGACATGCCAAACTTTCACAGTTTCCCAGAAAGATCTTATATTTTTGCCAAGCGAAAAAATTTCCAAACAAAATATCAGTAAGGGCCTGCAGTAGCAAAACAATGTTAAAACAGTATGCTTTTAACACAAAACGCAAAAACTCATAAAAACTAACAATGCGAGTTACATGCAAACATAGTATCGATGTGCTCAAACATGGATATGGAATGAATAGTCGTTAAACTACAACAAATGCATCACAATTCCAACACATCGAAAAGATCAAGAATCTCTAATTGATAGCGATAAATCATCAAACTTTATCATAGCCATATAAAATTAAAGTGTGAGATTAATGAACTAAACATACTACATGCACATATATCCAGATTTTTGACGATTCTATAAACAATAGCGCCAAATTGCAATGTTTTAATATTAGGATTAGTTGTGCAAACCTGTTAAGTTTTTTAATCCATCTAAACTCCCTCAATAATATCATATTTTCTTTGGAAGGAACTAAACTAATTTGGCCATTTTCTTAGCATATAGCATTTTCTTTTGGGCTCTATTACACGGTGGCTTTCATGACGAGTTAATTTTGAACTCTCGCAGACTTTTCCTGTGAATCACTCATCATTTTTCAATTCAAATCCTCACGGTAAACGGTTCTTACATGCACACTTCTCCTTAAGTCTACTTACACATAGATGACAAGATTGAGATAAAAATGCTTCACCAAATTCAAATATGCAAGAGAAGTCAAACATTCATATAAATTAGTGCAAGTGTGCAATGCTGGCATATATATAAAGTCGAATCAAAATGCATATCAACTTCGAAACAACCCCATATAAACAATGGTTAAGATCATTATAAGCATCAATAATAATGACCAAATGTCCTAACCACATGGATAATGACACGATGGGGGGAGGTCCAAGCACACCAATATGCCACACCAAACATGTAAACTCAAAAACAAAAATAAAAAATCTTTTTGGCTTTTCAAACATATTTTGACTCAAATAAAAGAAAAATCTTTTTGGTTTTTCAAAAGTTTTTTCAAAAACAAAATCTTTTTGTATTTTTCAAATAGGACTAAAAAAAATGAAAAACTATAATACAAAATGATACACAAGTCATTATACTAGAAATGAATATATCATGAAGCAAACTAGCATATGACAAATAAGGTAACACTATCATCCTTTGGATTTAGCATGGGAAGAGTCAAGTGCACCCAAATGAGAATCTTGAAGTTTTATTCCTAAAGCCGCTAAATTCGATTTCCTAACCCAAGTAGGTGTAAAATGACTCATGAGGGTTTGGGGAACCGGGGTAACTTTATTCCTAAAGTTCCTAGGAGCTTGTCTAAGGTTGCAGCAATAACGCCTAAGGTGACCTTTCCTACCACAAAACGTGCAAGTGTACCGACCGTGGGAATGATTACCTATATGTGGACCTTTTCTAACCTTCCTAGTGTTTCTCACACGTGCGGGGGGAATGGGAACAACTCTCTCATCAAAACCTATACCTCCCTATCTCCCTTAATTTTGACGGTGCCTAGGATCTTATCTAACTTCTCCGACCTAGCATCCAAATTAAACTTGAATCTATATGAGTCTTTCAATCTCTCCTCCAACTCATGAATCCTAGAATCCTCAAAGTCTAAAATCTCCTTTTTTTAAAGACACCATCAAACCATGAAGATTATTTCTCTCTTTATCCATAAACTCTAGTTTCTCCCTAAACTTCTTCTCTCTTTCCCTAAGATCCTCAATCAAACTATCATTATTTTCTACGGCACACTCATTCAACTTAGCTTGCAATTTTGAGTTAGACTCTTTCACCTTTACCGTTTCGGTATACAAGTTATTAAACACATTTTGGAATTCTTTCACATCTACCACCTCCTCGTCACTCTCTTCTCCCTCACTAATATGGGATTCACTCAAAATCTCCTCGAAAGTGTCATTCACTTGAGAATCATCGTCGCTCACATGACATGCCATAAACGTAACAAAGTTACGATCAATGGGCGAACTCTCTCCCTCTTTCGGATCACTATCACTTAAGGTGGCACTATAAAAAATGGGTTGCTTGCCCTCTTTCTTAAGTCTAGTGGGACACTCCTTAACTTTGTGACTATACCCTTCATAGCCAAAACACTTATCCGACTCATCTTTCTTAGGCTTATCAAACTTATCCTTAGAGGTGGGATCTACTTTGTTGTTCTTGAAATTTTCAAATTTCTTGGTATCTTTCGATTGCCTTTGAAACTTAATAAATTTTTTAAATTTCTTTGCCAATAAAGTTGCACCCTCAAAATCGGAATCGGAATCGGAATCGGAATCCAAAACTTTAATTTCCTCCTTCCAGGTTTTCAAATCAATACCCTTTTCTTTCTTAGGCACTTTCTTGGAGGTAATTATGTCAATTTCATAGGTTTGTAAGTCACCAACAATCTCTTCTAGTTTCGTCGACTCTAACTTACCCAAGGAGTTTAAAATAGTCACTTTCGCATCAAACCTACTAGGCAATGACCTAAGAATTTTCTTAATGACACGGTTGTCAGAAATTTTCTCACCTGGGTTAAACGACGAGTTGACAATATTGGACAACCTAAACTCATCAAAAGTCTCACTCTATAACATCCTAATGGTCTCAAACTGTGTAGCGAGATTTTAAAGTTTTGACGCCCTAACCGTGCTAGTGCCCTCGTGAGTGAGTGCCAAAATATCCCAATCCTCTTTTGATGTTTCACAAGTCATAATTATATTATATTCTTCATGTGTGATATGTGAAGAAATAGCGTGCAAACCCATAGAATTATATTGTAAAAGTCTATTTTCAGTTTCGGTTCATGACTCGACAGGATTTAAAGTAGTGACCTCACCTATAACAGTGACAGGGGGTGTTTAACCTTTCTCAACAGCTAGCCATACACACTCATCAATAGATTTTAATGCACTTTTCATTCTCATCTTCCAATAAGTGTAATTAGTGCCATCAAAAGCAGGAGTTCGAGAAAATTCGTTATATCCAAAATTCATCTTTGAAAACAAACGGGATCACAAAACAAATGAATTATGTTTGCTAGATCTAATACCAATTTGAAGAAATGTGATGGTCCCTATGTGTGTTTAAAACAAAACTAATTTTTACCAAAAAATATCCAACTTTTAATTAGCACCAAACCAAGTTGTGAAAAACCAATTCTTACTTTAAAACAAATTTATCTTGATTAATCTTAAACATGCAACTAGTGATTAAAGCAAGTAAAATAAAGTAAAGAATACTCACAACGCCAGATGTATGAGGAAAAAAACCAAAATGAGAAAACAACGTCGGACGGCTAAAACTAGATAATCACTATAAACAAAGGTTTTACAAAGACAGATTAGCCTTACTCAATGACTCGATCCCCACGGGTCTTGACACTCCTTCTGATCTTCTACCATTCTTCAATAGTGCCCACGCAGAAATTTCATCTTCCACGATACCTGTCCACAACACACGGATCCACGTATGTCTGGGTGTCCATCGATTGGCTTTGATACGTCTACGATGTCAAACAAGAAGTCCTTCTCTTTTTTTCACCGCAAAACCCTGATGTTCAATTGTAGAACAAACCTCTCTGGTGCAGAAAGATCACATAAACATAGAAGAATGATAACTCGGATCTTTGCAAACTCTAAGGATGTGTTTAAGCTTTTTAAACCTTAGAAAACATGTGAAAAACTCGTATTAGATCATAAACTATTTTTCCAGAATACACACACATTTAATTCTAACGAAACATGCTTTAAAGTGGAATTAAGCGCCGCCTCGAAAATAATGTCGCTCGAACAAGATAGGCAAGTCATTCGCGCGACATAACCATCTTGCTTGAACGAACGACATATGTCGTTCGAATGACAGTCCTGTCAGTTTGACTTTTTGACTTTCTGTTTAAAATGTCTCTTCCAAAAGAGATTTATTTTAGTCAAACTCTATTTTGAGCTTATCAGAATAAAACGTAGTGTAAACATTTAAAACACTTTTAAAAACATTTTAAAACATTTTTCTTTATAAAATTACATCTTTATCTTTTATAAAAACAATTCGGAGCACCATTAATTATACGCATTCATACCTATGTGATCTCAGAATGCAATTAACTTTAAAGACGAATAAACTTGCACCAATTTAAACTTCGGCATGATTAATTCTTCGACGCTTTGCCACAACGTCTTCAATTTATTCAATACATCATGGACCAAGTGTGATCATGACAAAATAAAATATCCCTATGATATATTATAAACACAGTTTTGTTCACGAAATTAAGTCAAAACAATACAGGGACTAAATTGACAATTTATGTCCTTATAATTTATCACCAAGAGGATAAGATTCTTCTCTGTTAAACCATTATATAGATCTAGATCCAAATACCATGGTCATAATCTAAATGGATGAATAAACTATTATAATATGGGTTCCCATACTTATTGAAAGTGGAGACACCTCCATCTAGTGAATCCAATTTAGATGGAAAATGACTAAGATGTATTAAAGATCAATAAATATTAGAAATGGTTTATTATTGTTGATGTAATTGTATAAAAAAAGTCTTTCAAAATTTAATAATTACATCTAAAGTGTAAGGATTATATCTCTAAGGATAATGGTGAAAGTTACTTTGAGTAGTGGTGTGCAAAGGATAGAAGAACAAGTTTCTTTCAAAGATGATAACATTAATGAATAATTATTCACAACACACACGCGCACACACACATCAATGTTATTTTTCCAAGTTAGTTTTTGTTACTCTGATTAGATATAGTGGATTGCATGAAACTTAGTTCCAAAATATTTTATAATGGTTAGTATAACACTTGTGTTGGGTGAAAACATCTACAAGTTGGAACAAGGACAAATGTTCAAATCTATATTCTAGACCACATTTCCAAAAGCATTTTTAAGGGAAAACATAAAGGTCTATTAGGATTACGCGAACTTCTTTCCTACCACCAGCTAAGGTGGAAACATCACAAATAAATTAATATGGCATTCTGCTTCCTTGTCATAGTGGGAGGATTGAAAATTCTTATATTAGTGGAAACCTACTAAATGCAACACGTTTTTCACCCTCATAGAATGGTAGAATTATCATAGATGGAGCATTTGCGTTTTTGGGATAGTCACCAATTGTGACTCTTGGAAAAGACAATACTTAACCATGTAACTGTGGTCATCCTTGGGATCTTCCTTCCCATGCGGGGGGTGGTGTATCGGCGCTCACGCGCGTGCGGAGAGAGGAAGATAAAGGTCTCGCACCCATCCTCGGGGCGCTTTGGCCCTCATCGATTTTGGGGTGGTGTAAAGAGATAGAGTATCCAATCAATTTTGCACAAAACTGAAAAAAGAATATGTTACCGCCTAAAGATAACAACATCAAAGACAAAGTGATACTTGTGAAACCATCTAGTTCAAAGGTTGGGATGCTAAGTTACGAAATGGGAAGGTGTTAGACACCCATCCTACCCTTTTGGTCTCTCACAGGCTTATGTTATTATTTGACTTAATTTCTCCATGAAGTGTGTGTGCGTGTACATATATAAGTGGAGATTTGAATCGTTTGACATCACGTCATAATAAAAGGGAGTGAGGTCATCTATAGGAGTTCTCCTAAAAATAGTAATTAAAAATATGATGTGTGCACTTATCGAGATATTGAACGTTATGATGAAATGATAATATGTGTTAGATATGATGCGCATGTGAATCACACGTATAATATAGATAAATAATGTACGGATAAAATAGTAAAAAGAGGAAAATAGGAAAATAAGACTCGAGTCTTGGGTCTTAAACCGAGATGCCTACGTAGAATATAAAGGCATCAAAGTCCACGCAGTTTTCATGTGACACGAGGCTGGGGTTTATCCCATAAATTCAAACAGGAAATTTAATATATAGTGAAGAATCCTGTTTGGAAATTATAGGTGTAACCCTCTTTTTCTTATATTGTTTTTTTATAGAAAATATGTTATGTGCAATACTACTAATAAATGATTAAATGTTAATATGTGTATGATTAAAGTAAAATCTAAATTAAGAACTTATATAACTAAAGCAAAAATAAAGAAATTTAATGAAAGAGAATAATGTTTGGACCTTATTTGGAGACCTAGATATTGATCTTTATGGTTGATGAGCTTCCTTACAAGTAGGTGATGAATGAAAGGGGATTTTTCTAAATTGGGCATTAAAGTGATGGAAATGAAAGGTGGAGAGAAGTTTCAAACAAGAAAACTTCACTGACTTTAGAAGAATGCTGTTGAGATCACTGAAGTTGATGTTTATGATGTGCCTTTCAAAGTGAGATCATGATATCCTTATATAGGGTTAGGGGACTGCCACTCGGCATTATTCTTGTCCTGCCTATAGGCAGGTAACCCTAGACACGCTGTCGATGGGCAGGGGAATGGACCTTTCAATTAATAGTCTCATCTATATTTTCTAAAAAAATGGTCATAAAATGCAATTCGTAAGTCCAAATTGCACACAGGGAATACCTTTGGAAAGGTTATTTAGAGACCTATGAGAATCCTTTGGTATTCTTCTAGGTTGGGGAGTTCACTTCAGATCCAATGGTGCTCGAAAGAGCCCGTCGGTCCTTTAGACAGGAGATCATTAGACGACGATGGATTATTCATCCAAATTATAAGTTCGAATCGTGCACGGGGTAGACCATTAGAAAGGTTATGTGAGGCACTTTGATGTTTCAAATATCTTTGCTCAATTCAGAGAGACGACTTTGGTTAAACGAGGCCCAAAAGCGCCCGATGACCCTTCAGAGTAAAATGAGTCATTCGTCCATACCATAAGGTTGATTCGTGCATAGGGTAGACCGTCGGAAAGGATATTCAATTCCCTTCCAAGATTCATTCAGTATTATCCGCGATGAAGAGTTGATAGGAGTGAAATGGAGTCCGGGAGCGCTCGGTGGCCTCCAAATTAGTTTTTTGTGGAAAATGGATTGTTCGTCCGAAAAGTAAGGTCGATTCATGCACGGGGTGGACCCTTAAAAAGGTTATTCAGAGAAATTCAAAGATCCATTGAGATTTTACTTAAGAGAGGAAGATGATTGGGGTTAAAATGGGGCCTGGTTGCGCCCAATGGCCTCTAGATTGATTTTTGGTAGTAAAATGGTCCGTTCGCCCGAATCATTATGCCGATTCACACATGAGGCATACCATTAGAAAGGACATTCAGAGTCCTTAAAAGATTAATTGATATTTTTCTCTAATAATGAATTTGACCAGAGTTAAACGGGGATGAAAAGTGTCCGATGGCCTCTAGATCGACACTCGAAGTATAACCTAGGGTTTATAGTAAATGGGGAGGTACCGGGGACCTAAGGAGAGTCCTATGAGGGTCATAGAATCTGGTGTCTATAGATACCCTCGACGGGTGTGCTTGAATAAGCACCACATGGATGTTTTGGGAAAGAGGTCAATTCTACGGACCAAAGGGACAAGGATGACCGTTTTAGAGGGTTGAGGTCAATTTCGAGGACCTAAAGATGAGGGGACCGATTATGTGAGTCTAGATCAATTAGGAGGATGTAAAGTTAGGATGGCCAAATCTGCGGGTCGAGGTTAATTTTGAGGACCTAAGGTAGGGGTGACCAATTTTGTGGGTTGAGGTCAATTCTGAGGACCTAAAGTTAGGTCAACCAATCATGTGGGTTGAGGTTAATTATGAGGACCTAAAGTTATTGCGACCAATTCTGCAGGTTGAGTTTAATTATGTGGACCTAAAGTAAGGGTGACTAATTGTATGGGTCGAGGCCAATTCTGAGGACCTAAAGTTGTTGCGACTAATTCTGCATATCGAAGTCAATTCTGAGGACTTGAAGTTGTGGAAACCAATTATGTAGGTCGAGGTCAATTACGAGGACTTAAAGTTATGGCGACCAATTCTACGGGTCAAGGCCAATTTTGAGGACCTAAAGTTAGGGTGAGGAATTTTGCGGGTCGAGGTTAATTATGAAGACTTACAATTGTAGCGACCGATTCTATGGGTCGAGATCAATTATGAGGACCTAAAGTTGGAGCGGCCAATTCAGTGGGTTGAGGTCAATTCTGAGGACCTTTTATAGGGGCGACCAATTCTGTGGGTTGAGGCCAATTTTTAGGACCTAAAGTTGGGGTGACTAATTCTGCGGGTCGAGGTCAATTCTAAGGACATAAAGTTATAGTGCGAGGTTTTATCTTCCGAGGAGTCTTTAATTTATCTTTGGGATTTTGGATGCACTTGTGGTTCCCCTGGTGAGTGTGTTTCTCTAAGGTGCCGCTAGGGAGAGATATCCGACTAAGTCGTTTAACTCCACTGGGGATGTTGGAATTTCTCTGGGAGAAAGTTTAATTTGAAAAATTGGCTTAGAAAAAGGGCAGGATTACGCAGTCCTACAAGGGAAACATTGGATTTTTGAGGTTTTGAGTTCCGCTGGGGATGACTTGAGGTTTTGGGATTTCGTTGGGGAATTTGTAGTGGACTCTGGGATGCGGACGTGCCATTTTAGGGTTTAATTTGGTATAAGGATGTAGTCTTAATCCGCTGGGGGATTTTGAGATCTTTAAAAATGGTTTTCTTGCTAAAAAAATGTTTCAATATTTATTTGGCAATTTTAGGAATTTTTCGGAGAATTTTTGAAGTTTTCTTTCATTTTTTAGGATTATTGTATAAAATTTCCAGGGAATGTCGATCGGTGGGTGTCAGAGATTGTCGTTCGACAGTGGCACATCATTCTAGGCTACTTTGGGAAGGGGAAGAGGAAGGTGCCGATCGGTGGTTGGTAAGGGATTGCCAATCATCATGCCCTTTGGTCTTATAAAAAGGGGCTAGTTCTCCTTATTTTTCACAGCTTCTAGCATTCAAATCTTCTTATTTTTCTTGATAAGATTCGTTTCTAAACTTCTTCCTCATCCGAGACTTAAAAATGTTGGATTTTTTAAGTAGCATGACCCACATGGTGTGGTTGGGTGTCGATGATTGGGAGAACCTAGAGTGTCCAGCTAGGGTGCCCCTAACATTGGGCAACAAAAGTGCCTTCGAGTTGTTTGAGCCAGATGTCGAGGATGATTTTCTGATGCGCGATCCCTCACATCACAAGTCATCTAGGGTGAGGAAAGCAAATGTTTATGTAAGTATTAATGGCCTTTGGCATTCTTTTTCTTTTTTTCTTCTTTTTGTTTCCTTGGGTTGATAAAAGTTTTCTTTATTATTTTTTTTATTTTAGCAGACTGACATAGCTATTACGAGCCTTCATTCTCGAGGGACGATGAGGTTTAAAGATGTGTGGTGCATTGGGTAGTTTCCTTTGCGGGTTTCGATCCCCTTGTGTCTTCTTTGGACAAAATTCCACGCTCTACGACTATTCTGTGTGCGCTGAGGGAGAGGTGCTAGGAATTAATTGCGAGGGCAGGCATATTGAGGTGGATAAGTCTTTAAGGGTGACACCTGAGGCAGTTGTGTTTGTGTTAGGAGATATGGGGAGGATAGTCTCGAAATATTTGATCTACATTCTTCTCTCTGGGAGCTATTGTTCAGTCAGAGGATTGATGAGACAGACGGGATATAGGTACGACAAATGGCCCATTTATTCATCCTTTTTTTGTTAGGGTTTTTTTGTGGGGACGTCTTCCATCTGTGGGTTTTACCATTTTTAATATATTTTTGAATATCCCTCTTTATGATTGGGGGAGCCTGACCTGGGCAACCCTTTATTTTTTTCTGGACACTTTTAGCCAGTGTTGTCAGCAGACCTTTACGGGGGCCACATACCTTCTGGAGGTAATTCTCGCATTTCTCTTTATGTATTTTCTTGCATTTTTCTTTAGTTTTCTTCTTCTGTTCATTTATGTATTTCTGCAGACATGATTTTATGAGGTTATTGGTCTCAATGCCCGTTTGATATTCTTGCATGATGAGGAGGAGGGGGACTTCTGCTGGATATACCATTGGCGAAAGTCCAACCGGCGATCCAAGCAGTCTCTTTCTTTATCGGTAGTGAATCAGGCCTTGAACACCCTCATAAGCGACTAGATTATATTCTTTTGAATACTTTTTTGGGATTTTCCCTATTTTTCACAAATATTGATCTTTATTGGGAATTACAGGTGACTTTCTTTCCCTGGGGAACGACTCTCCAGTACACGTGGGTGATTGGGATACCTGCGCAGATGTATCGGCTATTGGTGCAAAAGTTAGGCTATTCTTGGTATTTGGTCCAGAGAGTGGTCCGACTGATTATGGGGGATGAGCTGGAGGACCCACCGGTGATTCCCATAATGTACATGAGGCGAGTACGGGAGATTTCGGAGGAGACTAGGTTGGCCGCGATAATTGGCGAGCCTTAATTTCTCTATACATATATGACGACGACCTATGAATACCTCAACTTTATGATGAGCTAGATGATGCCTCATTGTATCTATGATGTGGTGAACATGCCTCTGCTTCCTACGATCTCAGGCTAGGGTACGAATAGGTCGGTGGGGTTCGCCCAAAATATAGGTGGTGCGTCGTTGTCAGCGGCGATAATGGAGGTTCCATTCATTCAGCTTGCTTCGCCCTCCTGTAATTTTTTATTGACTGGAGGGGAATTGTTGAGAATGCCATACCACCCTAATGTGGTGGATCCGGGGGTGTTGGGGCTGATGGAGGATGTCTTTCAACCATAGGTATATCTTTTCTCTTTCTTTGTCATTGTCTGGCTTTTTCTTTATTTTAGATTGAGTGATTTTCCTCTCTTCCTTTGTTTATAGTATGTCCGGGTGATGACTACTTGACTTAAGGACATCCGGGACTGGGTGGCCTTCACGACTGCCTATATCAGTGACTTGGTTTTGGTTCCTTCTTTTTTGGTGTTGGCTTCTTCCTCAGAGGAGGGATCAATATCAGGGAGTGAAGGTTCCACAGCTTGTCGTCGGGGAAGCGCGCTCACCGTAGGGATGGAGGTCTTCAAGAGAGAGAGATATGATTGGGGGCTTCGAGCTAGGTCTAACTATTTTTTCTTTCTATTTTTCTTCTTCTTTTGTTTTACCTGAAAAAAATGCAATGATGCAAATGGCATATATGAAATGAGATTTTTGCTTATTAATCTTTGCTTAAATGACTTATTCTACATGCATTTTTTATATTATTACTGAGACCGTAAAAACGATGAGATATTTTATTAATCAACTTGAAAGAAGATTTATTTTGAGAAAGGATGAGTAAAAATGGATAATATAGGAAGAAATAACCCAGGGTTTTTTTAAATAAGGATTTATTTTTTTAGATTTTTTATTTTGATAAAAAAGTAAAGATATGATTTTCTAAACTAAGGGGATTACTGATCGACATACCCCTTGTCCTGCCTATCGACAGGTGAGTCTAGTCAAATCACCCTAAGGCTTTGATTCCACTTTATTGCAGCCCAAAGTACTTTGTAGGGTAGGTTTTATTTCGGGCGCTTTGGGTTTCTCGTCTTTAGCGAAGGTATTTGGTTAAAAAAGGGGGTAAAGGGGGTGTAGTTTTTCACCCATTTATATTTTCTCTTCTTTATTATTTCATTCCTTTTGCCTTATTATTTCCCAAATGGTCCTTCCCATGAGTGCGAAATTCTCTTCTTATCTTGAGAGCCTGGAAGCCATATGTCTGTATAACATAGATTAAGAAGCCTTTAATTTGTGTTCAGTCTCCTTGTGGTAAAATTGGGCTATTGATTAGAACAAATTGGCTGCAGTAGCGCAATTTTGGTATCCCGAAGATCAAGTTTTCTGCTTTGGTTTGGACGAGGTCTATCCACATATGAGGAGTTTTCAGCCATGTTAGGGATTAATCCCAGCGTGGCAGCGACTATGAACGAATTCTCTCGGGTCTCCTCGGGAGCTATTAAAAGAATTTCTCAACATATCTCCTTCGTCGGCTTGTTCATTGGTCACTGGGGGAATGATCTCTCTTACAGTTGTCATGTATTATGTGCATCTACAGGATTTCAATGATGCGGATCATGCTGGAGCGATTGCCCTGGGCCTAACTTCGAAGCTACTATTGGTGACCGGGGACCTGATAGTGGGACCTCAATCGGCTGCCATTATAGCGTGGATGTCATATCATCCTAATCATGCAGAGGTGAAACTGGCGAAGAGCTTGAATGGTCTATATGCTTTGTGGGAAGGCCAATCTAATTTTTTGAGAGGAAGCTCTATTATGCTGTTCATGTGGATGGATGAGAGATTCCGTTTGGCGATCCCCCTGAATTTTCCTTGGCAGCTGTGCCGAATTTTTTCACCCGGTATTTCATCATCTTTGTCCAATCCATAAAGAATTGGGTAAACTAGTCTGTGGAGCACGGGGTTTGATGTTTGTGCTGGTCGGTGCCATGGTGGGGGGAGCTGCAGTCCATTCTGTAACTGGCAGAATATCTTTACGTTTGGTTAGTTGGCCTTCAAAAGACCTCATTATATTTTCCTTGGCAGTTCATGCGCCATGTCGAATGGGAGCGGATTGTGCTTCCTCAGGCACTAGACTTCTTTCCTATGGAAGACTTAACCGAATCCATGCACATGAGGTTGGGATCTCGATGGGAGAATCATCGTCCATCAACCCATCCTTCTCAATCTGTAGGTAGGGTTTGGCATGTGTTTGGGGGTTACTTGAAATGGCCGTGGAAGTTGGTTATGGCAAAGATCTGGGAAGAGGAGACCGAACAAAGATGTTTTGCCCTTTTTGATACTATAGAGGGGGCATAGTGGCTTTCTTCAGGTTGGTCAGGGAATATCATTCTATGGAGCACCTTCAGAATACCAATCAGGATACGAAAGTTTGGGGGCCTAAAGGAGTAGAGGACGATGGGACTGTGTCTTTCAGCAGCTGTGGATAGGGTCTTTGTGAAGCTGATGTTCATTTGCTGTGAAACTTTTGTGATTGATATGTGTTTGGTTTGGTTTGTTTTTGTTTTGTTTTTGGATCATGGGAATAATTTTGGGAAGGTTTGGTTAGTTTGTTTAAGGGATAGTTTAGTTAGCGGGGGGGGGGGGGGGATAGTTATTTTAACTCCCCACGCGGATACTTCATGTAATTGTACTCAATTCTCCCATTTATGGAATAAAAAAAATTGATTATATTTTTGTGCCTCTTGATGGGGTTTACTTTTGAATTATCTATACCAATCTCTTAGGCATACATAATACTCTTGTTTACGTAAATAATAAAATGAACTGTCGTTATCGGAGGTAAGAAAAGAATAGCATTTTACAAAAAAGAAGAAGATTGTGCCCATGTAAAGCATATGAGATGGTTACGCACCTCTGGGTTTTTTGAATTTTTTTTTGAGTTTCATCTCAAAAGAAAAAAGTTTTTAGAGGATTAGGCCCTGCGAAGTTTTGAGTAGAGGGAAATGAAGAATTTTTTTAGAATAGATGGGGGTTGACAAGGTTCATAGCGTGTCGAAATTTCAGACTAAGGGTAGAACTTCCTGAAATGTTTTAGGTTTACTGGATATTCCATCTCTTCTCCATCAAGGTCAGTGAGCATAGAAGCACCACCGGACATGATCTTCTTCGTGATTTAGGGGAAATGCCAATTTGCCTTGAATTTCCCTCTGGGGTCTTAGACGGGTTCTATGATTTCTTTGAGGGCCAAGTCTCCTTCTCGGATACCGCGGTCCTTGACTCTTCGGTTGAACGATCATGATATTTGGTGATGGTACCCTTGTATATAATATAGTTCCTTTAGTCTCCTTTCATCTAAGATTGATAACTCATCAAAATGGATCTGATGCCAGTCTTCCTCACTGATTTTTCTTTCAAGAATAATGCCTAATCAAGGTATTTCTAGCTCAACGGGCTGGACTATTTCCATGTCATATACCGCAGAGTCAAGGGTTGCCCTTGTAGATTGCCAGACTGAAGTTCGATAGCCTCATAGGGAGTAAGTGATTCGATCAGACCAACGTCAGCAAATCTCGGTCATCTTGTTGGTGGCTTCAACTGACCTAGGAGATTAGAATTTTTTTGGCATATAAGGCATCTCCGAACATAGGTGGTACAATCCTGGACCATGGTGGTCCAATGGTACCCCTTACGGATAATCTTCTTAGTGAGCATATGGCACTTCATGTGGGGTCCAGTTTCCCCGTTGTGGATTTTTTTACATCATTTCTTCAATGTCAGCTCCTACGATGCAGTGCAAATGGGTTCCATCAAAGTTTCTCTTGAACAAAGCTTTTTCACAGACGATGTATAGGGCAACCAGTTTGCGAAAGGGGTGCACAGTCTTTCTTGTTGTCATCCTGGTGATACCTACCATTATTGAGGAGGTGCCTAATATCGTAATACCATAACTTGGCCATATCGAAGTCCTCTTACATGACGAGCTCAATATGGTACCAGTGGGTTGATTTAGCTTGTTTTTGGACTATGAAAGGGGCCATTGTTATTCCCTCGCACATGTCGACCATGAAGTCTAGGGTAACAAGAGCATTGGTAAGATTTTTTGTCTTTGAATTTTGATCTTCTAAGGACCTGGTCAATGATGAGGGCACAATCCCCATAATCATCTAGGCATTGGATACCTTTCTTAAGAGAAACTTTGAGTCCTACGGTCCACGCCTCATATTTGATCATATTATTGGTGCAAGGAAAATCTACTTTGATGACAATAAGAGTGTGAGAGTCATCAAGGGTGATTAGGAGTATCCCAATACCATATCCTTTCTTGTTGGCAGTGCCGTTAAAGAATATTTTCCATTGGAGGTATTCTTGAGAGGTGCAGAGGATATCTTCATCCGGGAACTCGAAGATTTAAACGTCGGCATCTTCCATGGGGTATTCATCAAGGTAGTCAGAGATGGCTCTTCCTTTCATGGCTTTCTGAAATACACAATATCAAACTCGGCTAGAAACATCAACCATCGGTCCATTCGGGTAGACATGGAAGGTTTTTCAAGAAGGTATTTGATAGAATTCATTTGGGAGACAAGTCTTATTAGAAAATAGATTATGTAATGCCATAATTTTTGAGTGACCCAAATTAGGGAAACACATGCTTTGTCTAAAGCAGTATAGTTCACTTCATACCTGACCAATTTTTTACTAGCACAGTAGATGGCCCTTTTTTGAGAGATTCCTCAAGATATTAGGCTAGCAAAGCCCCTCCTGCAATATCTGTTATTGCCAAGTATAGGAGCAGATTGAGACCACGCTACGGTGGCATGAGTACTTAAGGATGGTTAAGATATTGCTTGATTATGTCTAAGGTTTCCAGATAGTCTTCATTCCAGATTTTGGCAGAATCCTTTCGGAGGAGTTCAAAGATGTTTTAAAAAATTGAAGTCAATTGGCTGATGAACCGACTAATATACTGTAATTTTTCTAAGGACCCTTGGACTTCCTTCTCAATCAGGGGTGGTGGAATTTATAGTATGGCTTTCATCTTGGTATGGTCTACTTGAATTCCCTTCTTGCCAACCATGAATCCCCAAAGCTTTCCTTTGGTGATGCCAAAAATGCATTTATGCGGGTTAAGTCGCATCTAGTATCGCCATAATCATTCCCATAACTTTCGAAGGGCGAGAGCATGACCTTATCGAGTCTTATACTTAAATATCATATCATCCACGTAGAACTTGACCTCTTTGTGTATCAAATCATGCAAGATGGTTATGGTGGCCCTTTTGTAGGTATCCCCTATATTTTTTTAGCCCGAATGGCATAACTGTGTAACGAAAGGTTCCCCAAGGGATGATGAATGCAGTTTTTCCTTAATGATCAGAGTGCATCTTGATCTGATTATATCCGGAAAACCCATCGAAAAATTACTTGAGAGCATAATTGGCCGTGTTTTCCATAATCATATCAATGTTGGGCAGTGGGTAGTCATATTTCGGAGAGATTTTGTTCAAGTCTTAGTAGTCGATGAAGATGCGTACTTTCCCTCCTAATTTTTGCACACGTACAATGTTGGTTAGCCATGTGGTATATTCGATCACTCGAATGCAACCTACATTCAATTTTTTGATTACCTCTTTCTTGACTTTGAGTGGCCATTTTATGCGGAGCTTTCATAATTTTTGATTGGTTTGCATTCCGGGAGAGTTAGAATCTCGTATTGAGCTATTTATGGATCAATGTCGGGCATGTCATCGTGGGACCATGCGAAGATGTCTATAAATTACTTCAATAGTTCTTCGAGTTGTGCACGATCGTTCTCATGTAGGGTGAACCTTGTCCTAATCTTGCGTTATTGGTTACTAGAACATATATTGATAACAACATTTTCATCCTCATTGATTTAAACGCGGTTATGTTATTTGTTATTAACCTTATTAAGATCATTTGAGAATTGTTCGTTTGTAAAATCACCATCATCAAGAGTTTGATTAGAATCAAGACAATTAATATAAGGCACATCTAGATACTCTAAATCTTCGTTTATTTCACTTTCGAGAAAAACAACGCTGAGAACCTTGTCAAAGGATGTCTTGATTACATTGTTATCAGAAATGGGAGGAACAACAAAATGGAAAGAGATAGGATAAACATATGGGTTAGGTTGCATTTCAACAGGTGGAACTGGTATAACATTCCAGTTGAGGATAGGCGTATGCATGGCCTTGATTAGAGTGGATGGGTCGGACGATGTAGCACTTGAGTGGATCATGCAGAGTGTTATCCTCAGTGTATACAGATTAAATAAGTTCTCAGAATCACTTCCCTCTGAAACCTCAAAAACAGCTATTGCTTTGTCAATGAGTGGTTGCACGTGATTTTAGGAGTCTTTGGCCCAAGAATAACTATCTTGCAAGAAGATCTCCATTATCGACTTCATCTTCTTATCCACATGATCATACCATGGTTTTGGAAAGCCACAGAAGAGAAAATCTTCACCCTCTTTGACGAATCTTCCATTTAAAAAATCCCCCAAGACAATGTTGGCACTTTCTAAACTTCTCTTCAACCGGGGTTGGCGGAGCATTCTGAGTTCTTGTGATGACGGTTGATAACCCAAGCCACATGGAATAAAGTCTTTCTTTAAGACTATGGGTTCCAGTATCCCCTATTTTCATTGTCCCAACCCAATCCGAGCATGAAGTTCATATTCTTGAACATTTATATCATGTTGACATTGCCATGATGGTTGTACTCTAGATATAATTGAACTTGGAAATCATCCCCTGCCAAAAGGGGAAGTGGATCAACCTTGGAGATGAAAATAAGCATGTCATTCGTCCCATGTTGTATTCTGAGTACCAAGTTGCTAGTACTGGCATTTTCAGTGCTGTCATCTTCCACCAAGATGGTAATGATCTGCACCTTGGTGAATAAAAGTTTCTAATGGAGAGAGGAATATACTCCCTTGATGTTATGAATCCATGATCGAACAAGCAATTATTGAAACAAGCAGTTATCTCAATAACTTGAAACTCTGTAATAGGATTAATTGGGCCAACTCCTATTGTGAGTTTTATGGATCCCATCGCCTCTCAACGAGTGTTGTCATAGGCATGCACTGCAACAGAAGTTAGAGAAAGGTTATTTACTTTAAACCCAGGAAGTTCAAGGTTCTTAATGGGAACACATTGATTGCGTATCCATTATCAACAAGTTAGAGTAGGATTGTCTTCCCCATTACCTCAGCGCAAATCTTGAGAGCATAGTTATCATTAGGACCAAACTTTGGGATTTATTATTTAGACATCAAAGACCCAACGGGGTTCACTAATTCTTATGGAGTGGTGGAAGGAAGGACCATGGGCCCAGTGAGCAACTTTATCAGAGTTTTCGGTGTAATTGGGAAGACATGAAAAGTCCCCACAAGGTGATGTTGTCTTGAATTTTCTTGAGTTGGTAGAAGATCTTGCTTTCCTCGATGGTCATCTCTAGCATGGGTAGTTCCTCGACAACTGCCTTTCCTTTATCTATCCCTACTAACTGAGGATTCAGACTCTAGTAGTGTCTCCCAAATTTTATCATATGGTTCGTGGGGGAGGGGAAGAACAAAAACCTCGTTTCTT
Organism: Sambucus nigra; assembly: GCA_949130495.1. Lineage (NCBI taxonomy): Eukaryota > Viridiplantae > Streptophyta > Magnoliopsida > Dipsacales > Adoxaceae > Sambucus > Sambucus nigra. The sequence goes on from OX422209.1 coordinate 577,604,430, forward strand.
CATATACTTCAGGTTATACGACCACTTTGTTAATTTTCCCTAGAAAGTGTTCAAAAGATATCATCCCATACATATTGATTATCGAACTCACATGTTTATAGATTGGTTCTTCGTCTGAGCAATCAAACATTCCCCCCATATGGTGGTAATACACGCTCTTATGATAAGCACCATAGCTTGGTCGAAAAAATAGGTAGGGTGTAAGAGAAAATATAGGTAAACTTTGAGTGGTTTGGGTGAAAATATAGGTATGATGGGTGCTCTATTGGGAACAATTTAAGTATATGGATCAAACTCTTGATGCTTCTTTAGAAAGATGGCATTTGTATGGTTTGGATGTGGATTGTGAGTGGTATTGGGTTTGGGATTGTCTAGTGGGGCGATGATACCCCGGCCAATTAAACCATTGATTACATTCCGGAGATGGAAGCATTGATTAGTGGTATGGCCGATAGTTTGGTGAAAATCACAACGGGCATAAGGTTTGAAATTTTTTGAAGTGGGTTTAGTATTGGGCAAGGGTCCAAAGGTTTGATGAGATTTCATCCCAATAAGGCTTGGTAAACTTTAGAGATGGGAGCATGAAGCTCGGTGTATTATTTTCGAATACACTAGCACGACTTTCTGGTGCCCAAGAAGTAGTGGGCTGAGAGATGTTGTTGATGGCTGGGACTGTAGCAGGCTTCTCATATTTTCTTGGAATGAACTATCCAGATACTTTCTTTGGCTTAACTTCTTTCTTGGCAATAATTTATTCAATCTGCACTTTTGCTTCCTGGAGGGCTCAAAAATTTGGATAATATTATCATCCCATCGTTGCCCGAGCATGGGATAGGATGTTTTTCTGTATAATACTAACTTATTCCTCTTCGAAAGGTCGGTTGGTCACAGTGGACACTTTCTCCCTCCACTTTTCTATGAAAGTGCTGATGGATTCTACAGTGTTCTATTTGAGAAGTTATATATCATGACGTGTAACCTCCAAATCCTCATTGTATTTATACTATGACATGAATTCCCAGGCAAAATCCTACCAACTGTGAATTTTAGATTCTTTAAGGGATAGAAACCAATGAAGAGCGTTGTCCTTAAAAGATTGTAGGAACATCTGGACATTATTTCCTCAAAGGCACCAAGGAGAGTCATGTCTAAGTGGTAGCTTAGAAAATGAACAATTATGGGCCCTCTACCCCCAAACTTCTTAATATTAGGCATCTTGAACTTTTCTGGCAGCCTTGCTTTAGGGTAAGGAGACATATGGGTGTAATCCATGTTGTTCTCGGAGATTTGGACTTGGTCAAGTTTTTTAGTTAATATCTTAAGGTCCTCCTTGACCTTATTTCACTTTTCTTCCTTCAGATCGATAGGTACTTCCAGGTTAGCCCCTAGCTGGGCAAGATTCGACATAGGGAGTTGAGCTAGTGGTAGCCCGTTGGTAGCAGGGGCACATGGATGGTGATGATATTATTCCAGGGCCTAAACGGGCTCAGGTGCAGATGGACCCATAGCACAAGGGAAGGGGATATGAGGATCCTAGAGAATATGAACTCGATTTCACTGTATCTCGTGAACCTCAGACTGAAGGTTGTCAATTTGGGAACTATGTTGGACTACAACAGTCATCAAATCAGGTTGCACATTTATCACTCGATTGGTATTTTCCATAGAGGACCGGTGAAGGTAAATTTTAATCTCGACAAAGTAGAAGGGGGACTAGCAAAGCTTCGGGGTGATTTGACGAAAGACCGAATCCAATAGGGAGTCAGGCTAAGGTTCGGGTATATAATCGACCTGAGAAGAAAAATGATTCAAATTTATTTTTTTTAAAAAGAAGAAGAAGAATGGTTTCTGTTGAAGAGGAGGGAAATTGTTTTTAACGATTTTAGTAAAAAAAGGGAAAATGTTTTTTGTATTTCATAAAAGACGGGGAAATTGTTTTTAACACTTTTGAAAAATAATTATGGAAAACTAAGAGAAACGTCTTAGCATGATTATTATTATTACTACGTTCTCGCTTGTATTATGTTTACCTAAATAAAAAATAAATAGTGGAGGGGACCCGAGCCTTTGGAAAATTGGGTTTAAAAAATATGTAAAAGATGGTTTGACTTCTTTACAGGCTCATGGACAGGGTCCCATTTTGAAAAAGACGAAATCGCGCAAAAATTTAGGCGGCATGTCGACCCGACATTTTGACAGAGTCTCGTATTGTAATCGACAAAATAAATATGAGTGCCCTAGGTTTGACACCTACATGAGGCTATGAAATTGTTGGGTTAATGGAAAGGTTCCCCACTTTGGGAGGACTTCCACGATATACTTCTTTATTTTAAGGGGAATCGGTACATGTCGACAAGCCATTTGACATACCCGAGTGCTCATGAATTGCCTCACTATATACCTCATGGGTACTGTACGTGTGAGAGAGAATTTGATACACTTGACATACATGAACGTGTTCCCTACTATATACGATCGATTGTGAGTTAGATCAAGCGATACAATACGGGGGGAACTATTCGATATATGTCGAAGGTACTAGGCCAATGGAAGGTGAGAGTCACATTTCTCAGGCTAACTACGCCTTGCCGGACCAGCACCCATCAAAAAGTGACCCTCAAGTATGGGACAATTTTTTTTCAATATAACAATGCTCTTAGTGATGTAGTGTGGAAAATGCATGAGTCTTCAATACTATATTATGGAGAAAGTATTTTCTTTGGCATGATGGGCACCATAATAATAGGAAAGAATGTACAAATGTTATGAAAAATAAATCTAGAATGGAGCATAAAGATTACACTAAGCATGGATACGTGACAGTGAGTGATGTGTGAATATCTATAACTGCGTGTGTTATAGTGAATCTATTCATGGATCAACTATAAGTTGTATGTGATTAGTGCAAGTGAGCATGGATATGTGCAAGTGTACATAGGTAAGTGTGATAAGTGAAAGTGTTTTCTAGTGAAGCCTAAGCATGGATATTCTAAATGTTGTGAAGCATGTGGGAACAAGTGACCTTATATACAAGTGTAAGTAGTGTGAGGTGTACATGGAGAGTATTTAAAAGTGTGTGAAATGAAAAGTGAGTTATAAGTGATATAACCATGAGGTAGACATATATAAGAAGTAATAGAGGAGATAAAGGAACATACAGGTACATGCATATGCAAACAAGGAGAAAATACTAACACCCATGAAAATAGAGTCTAGCCCTCTTATGATAGTTGATCCCAAGCAAAGTTGCCAATGTGTCCATCCTCGGGATCTTCCCTCCCGCAAGGGGGATGATTGTTTTTATGCTCGCACGTGCACGTGGGGAGAGGGAGATAAAGGTCTCACGCCTTTCCTCGGGGCTCTTCGACCATCATCGATTTTGGAGTGATGTAAAGAGATATAGTCTCCAGCCTATTTGGCACAAAACTGGATAAAGAATATGTTGTCGCCTCGAGAGAACGGTATCAAAGACAGACAGATGCTTGGAAAAACTAATTAGTTCAGAGCTTCGGGGGCTAAGTTATGGAATGGGAAGGTGTTAGGCACCCATCCTGCCCTTCGGTCTCTCATGGGCTTATGTTATTATTCTCCTTAATTTCTCCGTGAACTGTGTGTGCGTGTATATATAAGTAGATATCAAAAACGTTTGACCCGCGTCATAAAAATACGGAGTGAGGTCATCCATAGGAATGTTCCCAAAATAGTAAATAAAAATATGATGTGTGAGATTATCGAGATATTGATTGTTGTGATGAAACGATAATATGTGTTAGATAAAATGTGCATATGAATCACAAGTATAATGTAGATCAATAATATATGGATAAAATAGGAAAAAAAGGAAAATGGGAAAATAGGACTCGAGTCTCGGGTTTTAGCCCGAGATGCCTAAATAGCCTATAAAGGCATCAATGCCACATAGTTCACATGTGACACGAGGGTGGGGTTTATCCCATAAATTCAAATAGGGATTTTATTATATCAGTGTGTGTAAAAAAGGTGTTTTAGTTTTGAGAAAATGTAGTGAAGAATCCCATTTGAAATTTATAGGTGTAACCCTCCTTTTCTTATTTTGGGTTTTTAATAGAAAATATATAATGTGCTATGCTACTAATAAAGGATTAAATATTAATATGTGCATAATTAAAGTAAAATCTAAATTAAGAACTTATATAGCTAAAGTGAAAATAAAGAAATTTAAAGAAAGAGAAGAGTGTTTAGACCTTCTTTGGAGACTTAGAGATATATCTTAATGGTTAATGAGCTTCCTTACAAGTGGGTGAGGAATGTAAGGGTATTTTCCTAAATTGGGTGTGAAAGTGGTGGAAATGAAAGGTGGACAGAAGTTTCAAACAAGGAAACTTCGTTCACTTTTGAAGAATATTGTTGAGATCACTCAAGTTGATGTTTCAGAGGTGAATTTCAAAGTGAGCTCATGCTCTCCTTATATATGGTCATGGCACTGCCGATCAACATTGTCCTTGTGCTTCCTATCGGCAGGTAAGCCAAGACACACTACCAATAGGCATGGAAATGAATCTACTACTTGGCAGTCTCATGCAGATTTTCCAAAAAAATGGTCGTAAAACGCAAACCATAAGTCTAAATTGTGCACGGAACGTACTGTTAGAAAGGGTTTTTAGATACCTTTGAGAATACTTGGGCCTCTCTCAAGTCTGAGAGTTAACTTGGGGTCAAACGGGTCTCGAAAGTGCCCATCGGTTCTTTGGATTGGAGATCGTCGGACAACGATGAATCATTTGTCCAAATCATAAATTAGAATCATGCATGGGGAAGACCATTGGAAAGTTTATGCAAGGAACTTCGATGTTTCAAAAATCTTCTCTCAATTCAGAGAGCTGACGTTGGTCAAATAGGTCTCGAAAGTGCCGAGTGACCCCTCATAGAAAAATGGGTTGTTCGTCTTTATCGTAAGGATGATTCGTGCATGGGGAGGGCCATTGGAAAGGGTATTCAATTCCCTTTAAAGATTCATTCAGTCTCATTTGAGATGAAGAGTTGACGGGAGTCAAACGGAGTCCGGGAGCTCGAGATGGCCTCCGAATCAATTTTTTAGGGAAAAAGGATCCTTCGTCCGAAGGGCAAGGCCGATTCATTCTCGAGGAGGACCGTTAGAAAAGGGGATTAAGATTCCTTTAACTATTCATGGAGCTTTTTCTCTGGTGGTGAAATTTATTGGGATTAAAACGTGGCTCGAGACCGCCCGGTGACCTCGAGATCGATTTTCGATAGTAAAATGGTACATTAGCCCGAAACATTATACCGATTAATGCATGGGGCAGACCATTGGAAATGAGATTCAAACACCTTCAAAGATTTATTAAGATTTAGCTCTGACGATAAATTTTATCGCAGTCAAACGAGGCCCTGGAGGGCTCAATGGCCTCTAGATCGGTATTCAGAGTATGACGTGGGGTTTATGGTAAACGGGGTGGTGCTAGGGACCTAAGGAGAGTCTTACGAGGATCCTAGAATGTGATGTATATAGTAATTATAATAAATTATTTATTCACAAGGATTCATAACATTGTTGGAAAAAGTTATTCGTAACATTGTTGAAAAAATTATCCTAAGGAGAGTCTTAAGTTTAAATTAAGTAAGATGGGATCAAAGCCGTTTATTACAAGTGAATAGTTAAATATGGGTAAAAATGGGAAGGTGAATTCCTTCAAGACTAGACTTATCATGATAAGTTTTATGTTATTACTAATCATTATGACATATACCAATAATGATCAAGGTTTTGAACCATGATAAAGGCTTAAGGTCATAATTTTTGTCACCACACTAGGGACACGGTTCAGAACCGTAACCATATTATGGGGTCATATTTTTTGGGTGACCTCAACATTAGGTCTTGGTCATGACTAAGGACCATGAACTTGTGGTCATGTCTTAAAATTATGATTTCACCCGTGATACCAAATCATGTTCTTTTGATAGTCACGATCCCCAACCGTGACTATAAATGGTAGAAGTTTGATGTTGTTCATAGTTTCAAAAGGTGAATCTAAGTTGTGATCAAATTAGTCATGGTTTTGAGTCGTGACAATAACTGTGAAATTTTAAATTTCCTTAAAATATGATTAGAATTTTAGTGCGTGACCATATATTAATGCAATTTAAATTATCACAGTTTTAGTCATGGCTCATAATCATGACCACTGTTAAAATTAATTAAAACAATTAATTTTTTACTTCCCCCAAAAGACTTGTACATGTTTTCAAATATGTATACATTTCACAAATAAATATTGAGGCATCAAGTTGTTTAATAGAAACTACCTAACTATTAATCCACTATCTAATCCATAAATCAATAAATAATATTTCAAAACAAATTAACTAAATATTAAGCCATCAAATTGTTCAACACGAATAATAATACAACATAACCCATATACATTTGCAAAAATAATAATACAACATAGATGTATACATTTTCACAAAGAAATAGATAAATATTCAATCTTTTTCTTCCACGAAACATATGCAACATGTTTAAAGTGTTGCATCTCCAACTATACATGCAAATATTTCAAAATGGATATTAAGAAGAGTCAGATTAGTGATAGAGTTATTATAAAAAAGCTACAACTGGATATTAGAAATGGGATTTGTATTACCAATAAGAGACTTTGAGGCCTTGTGTCTCAGTAAGCATCATATAATACAAACCACCAATCGAAGAAACCATACAAATAATTAACATCAATAGCAATTGTGACCATTCATGTGGTTAACTCAGATTGGCGGTTTATTATTAGATTCGCATTTAAGACATAATAAGCTCTACAGAAAAATTACAAAATTTGTGCATCAACGAAACAAATGCAAGGGAACTATATATATGGCTATATGATGCACAAACGTAAATAAATATAAGGGTTGTTCCAATATATGATAAAAATAGTGTTTTCATACAAGGGTTAACTAAATAAAAATAAAATAATGTTTCAAAACTCAATCTTAGTCTGAATAAACTAAAACATCCTTCAAATTAGGGTTTCTATCGAGAGTATATTGAAACTATTTTTTTTAATAGACTATCTTTTTATTAATAATAAAGATTAGAGAGAAAATCCCTCTCTAGATGGAATTAGATAAGAAAACAATCATTTCACTTTAAACTTTCTAACATAAGGAAGACTATAAGCATCTAGTTTAATAGCTCCCTCAATCATCATAGGAAGGTCTTCAATAGAGAAAAAATGAGCTTTTTTTTATTTAAAGCCAAGTTTGGACAAAAGGTCAGCTACATGATTAGCTTCCCTATATGTTTGAGAGAACTGTATCTTCCTATAAGAAATGATGGCTTGAATTTATTATATGCATCTTTTAATCTTCCATGAAGGGTTGGCTTTGATATTGAGGCAATTAATTGCTACTTGAGAATCAGATTCCACTTCAAATTTGGGACCATATAAAGAAATTACTTGATATATACCTTCCTTTAAAGCCAATACTTATGCCTGAATGCTTCATCCTACGGAATAAAATCTGATAAACACCATATAAAATAACCCTTGTCATCTCGGAGAACAACTCCAATTCCCATGTTACCATGAATATCACAAGCTCCATCAGTGTTCAACTTTAAAAACGTTTTGGTTGGAGGATACCATTTTATAATAGAAAGAGAGAATTGTGTAGGGTTAGGGGGATCAATCTGAAGAAATTGGAGAACATAAGATAACTGAGCAGAGGATCAGTTTTTGAATGAGGAGTTAATAACAATGTCTCCGATCCTTCTCTTAATACTCCCAATTAGAATTTCAGGATGCATCTGAATCCCATTAAAAGGGCTTTATTTCTCCCCAGCCAGATCTCATAAACGATACGTATAGGAATGACTTTATGAATCCATTTTAATAACTGACAAGATCCCATATGAATCCACCATTTCAGAATAGGATAATTGATTGAAAAAGATTGTTGAATTCCCAAAAGATTTCCAAACACAAACCAAATTTTTTAGCTATAGGACCTTTAAGAAAGAGATGATCCAGATGTTCTTCAGAATTGTGGCAGCACAAGCATCTAGAGGTAATCTGAATTCCAAGCTTTTTAACATTAGAGTCTAAAGGAACTGAATTATTAGGAATTCTCTAAGCAAATGCTGATAAATTAGGGGGGATATTAGGATCTCAAATGAAAGACTGAGAGATGGAGGGGAGTTTAGGAGATCTCATAATTTCATAAGATGAAGAGAAAGTAAAGTCTCCTAAATTAGAGGGCTTCCACACTTGATTACCTTCAATAACAGTAGATTTTTCTTCATAGAACGACCACACATGAGCAATTCGTTTTGCAAACATTGAATAAGCTTTTAAACACATAAAGATGTACGTTATCCTCATGAATGATTCCTAAAAAGATTTACTTGATTTGAATTCCCAAGCCATTTTAATATTTGAGGCAGAAGTCATAGTGTTCAAGTTCTTAATCCCAAGACCTCCTTTAGGTTTTGGAGCACAAATATCTTTCCATTTTTGCCAGTAAATTTTTTTCCCAAGACATGTATGAGATACCCAAAGAAAATTACTTAAGATTCAATTTATCAAATGAATAGTTTTCTTAGGAGGACTGAGAGAATTTTTTTGATAAACATTCATCGATTGAACAACTGAAGATAAGAGATTAATTCAAACTCTAAATGACAGAAATCTACATTTCTAGCTGTTGATTTTACCATTCAATGATTGAACCATCTGATCAAAGTAAATTGCCTTTTTCCTGCATTTGAATAGCTAACAACCCAGATATTTGATTGAACCTTTATCTTGTTTAAAACCAGTAACTTCAATAACATTGTTTTCATTTCTTCTATTGGCATTGTTTCTAATTAAAAATCTATTTTTTTCCACATTAATTGCTTGACTTGATTGAGACTCATACTTCCCAAGAAATCCCATTAATTTACTTAGACTTCTCTTATCTCCAGTTGTAAAAATAATTAAATCACCTGCTAAAGAAAGATGACGAATTACATTACAACCTCTGTGATGAGAAAAAGACTTGAAAGAATCGTCCATCATCAAGTGGTGAAGACCTCTACTAAGAGATTCTGAATCTAATAAGAATAAACTATGGGGACAAAGGGTCACCTTGTCTTAATCCTCTTGAAGATTAGAAGAACCCCTGAGCTTCTCAATTAATTCCAATTAACAACCAAGAAGATGATATACTCCTCCACACTAGATCAATAACCACTTTAGAAAAACCAAAACTTCTTAAGGATTTGAGAAGAAACATCCAAGAAATTTTGTCATAAGCCTTGTTTATGTTTATATTCAAAAGAATATTTCCACCTTGATTTTTCCTGTCTATAACCTGCAACATTTCCTGACTTAGAAGAATATTATCCAGAATAGACCTATTTTTAACAAAGCCTCATTGATATGGATAAATGATATTGGGAAGAAAAGAAGAGAGTCTATTATTGAGATTTTTTTAGAAAATTTTGTAAGAGACATTTCATAGACCAATAGGTCTATAGTCTTTGCAAGAGGAAGGATTGGAACATTTGGTAATAAGGCACAACCCCCATAAAAATTGATTTAATTGCAGCCACTATATCTGACTTAATTATCTCCCAAGACTTTAAATAGTGTCGGTGCCTATAATGCATCAGCTTGAGTAATCAAACCCTTCAGTGCATGCATAACAACAAACTAGTTGTGGTCGTTGATCAACTTTGAGTAAAATACCTTTTTCATATTTTTGAAGGCATAACTAAAAGGCTCGTCATCTATGCGATCTTTACTCTTCACCTTAGATAAATCAACCATGACAAGGTTTGAGATATAATCAACTTTAAAATCATTCGTAGTGTCCTGCACTTTTACCCAGTCACAACAGAAGAGGGTTTCTTTGAATCTAAGTAATCTACTTCAAGGATTTGTTGGATAGTCTCGTTATAGGTCCACACCGTATCTTTTTTATTTTTATCACTTTTGCTATCCACACAAGATGTCAAGATAGAAAATGAAATTCCTTTGTTTTGTGTCAACTGCTTTTCCTTGCATGGGTATGAGACAAAATCAAAACAATTTCAAACTCCTTTGTATGAAAATTAGGACCTTTGTCTAGGGTTTTAGGCCTTGAAGAAACATCACCTCTTTTTATAAGTTTCATTCATTAATGAATTTTTATTAACGCATGTTTTGCAACACACAAAAATAACCACAATAGGTCGGTAGCAATTACCTCTTTTGATCTCCATACCCTTCAAAGAGCTCAATCTAATCATTAAAGTCAAGATTGAGAGTTCAGAAAGCTTTTGAAGAAACTCTTATATATTTGTAAAACCAAGATTTGACATAAGACGTGTCAAATTAAAACATAAATATATATTTCAAATTTAAAACCCTTGGTGACAAAATTTTAATAAAATAGACTCTAATAAACCTAGTACAAGTTATGTAAGAAAGTAAGAATTAAGATTATCTAGAGTTGTTCACGAACAAATTTTAACATGGTTGTAAGGACATTTTTGTCCATTATCAATTTGTTATGTCGTACGCCATTACACCGTTGAAGAAAATCAAGATTCATAGAGTCATCAACGGATTCGAATATCAAAAGAAGAAGAGGAATCAAAGTCTAACAGGCCGGACCGGTCCGCCCAGAGAAAAGAATCGATCCGACCCTGGACCAGTCCGCCCATCTACCGGACCGATCCTCTTGATGAAAAGCCAGTACACCCCGGATCGATAGCGAACCGAAGGAGCCGCTTGAGAAAATGAACCGGTCCGCACCCGGACCGATCCGCATCCATACTGGACCGGTCTGCCTGGGATAAATTTGCACAGTTTCGTATGTGTTTAAAATTTCTCAAGGTTTTCTTATTTAAACAAACTTTGGGGAGTTATTTTTTTAATACTTTTGAGACGATTTTGAGAGTGGTTTTTCCTCAAGTCTTTTGAGTCCCAAGACTTATGTTTGATTCACATACCATTGCCAAACCTTTGTGAATATTTTTAGTAACCCAAGAACACATCCTTATATTTGTTCAACCCTTGTGAAGAAGCCGTTTCTCTTCTTCATTGCTGACTACCTGGAGTTCCTGAGGGAGATTCCAGCCGACACTGTTTCTAGCCGTTGCTTTGAAGGTTTGACGAAGACACCGTGCGTTACACTTGTGGGAGATTATCCGGTTGTATGTAAGTCAATGGTCTTATAAATTATTCAAAGTTCTAGAAATAAAAGGTTTTGCCCTTCGGGGATTTTTCCTTAACTTTGTGTCGCTTGCTTTATTTGTTTATGGGTTGACACTTGCACTTTAGATGCATGTTTAGGGGCTGAAATTAAATGAGTGTAATATTTTAGAAATTTGTGAAGTTAATCAATTATCACACGGTCATACGACGTTTTAAAATTGGTATCAGAGCAGGTTACGCTAATTTATCGCGCATTCCTTTTTCTGAAAAATTGTGTGATATTGATTTTTTTTAAATCAGTTTTGTAAAATATCGTAATTTTTCCTATGGAGCACTTATATAATCAGATTCCTATTTTTGGCGGGTTTAATTATGCCTATTGGAAATCTCGTATGAAATCGACTTTAAAATCTATTGACGAACGAGTTTGGTTGCTTTGCGAAAATGGTTGGACTCCTCCCACTATCACTGTTAATAACATCACCACTTTAAAACCCGTGTCAGCCTGGAGTGAAGATGATTATAAATTGTCCAATTTTAATTATCGTGGTCTGAGTGCTATTTCTGGAGCAGTCACTTCGGATGAGTTTCTCCGAATTATTACGTGCACCACGTCTAAAGAGGCTTGGGATGTTTTAAAACTGACACATGAGGGTACGAACGCGGTCAAAGACTATAAATTACAAAATTTAGCCACCCAGTTTGAGATTATCACCATGTCTGAGTCCGAATGCTTTGATGATTTTTATGCAAGTTTGTCGGATATTGTTAACACATGTTTTAATTTGGGTGAGGTGATTGATAACACGCGTGTCGTTAAAAAGATTTTGAGATCTCTCCCAAAATGCTTTATTCCTAAAGTAACTGTTTTGAACTCTTTAGGAAATTTGAAATCACTTAAGTTGGAAGAACTTGTAGGAGATCTTCAAACCTATGAGATTGACATGTTTCCCAAAAACATTAAGGCTAAGGATAATGGCATTGCTTTAAAGACTCATTTTAAAAAGAAGAAAGAAAAAGTTTGTGAGTCCGACTCTGAGGAAGATTTTGATTTTAAAGAAATGTCCTTATTTGCGAAAATTTTTAAAAATTTCTCAATATGAATAAAGAAAATTCTTCCAATAAAAAGAGACCTTTTGAGTCCAATAAAAAGAAAGAGGAGGCCAAAGAAAGTGACAAGGAGGATGAGATCAGGTGCTTTGAGTGTGAAGGGAAATGGCACATAGCTAGAGAGTGTCCTACTAGGATAAGGAGAAAGGGCAAAGGGACTGCTATGCCCGCCACACTTAGTGACATTAGTGAAGGTGAGGGTGATGAGACTAGTGGTGAGAAGTTTTTAACTTTTTCTAGTCGTGTGAGCACACCCACTTTATCTCACAAAAGTGCACATGAAAGCAATGATGGTGATTTGTGTTCTTTGAGTGAGGGAGAAAGTGATAGTGAGAGTGGAGATGAAAGTGAGCTCCAAAAAGCTTTTAGAGATTTGTACATCGAGACCTTGAGAACAAAGAAGTATAATCGTGATTTAGGTCATCGGATTTTAGATTTGGAAAAAGAGAAGGAGGTTTTGAGAAAGGAGAAGTGTGATTTGATCGACACGTTGTCTAGTCTAACAACACGTGTATCCCAACTCGAGAGTGATCTCGAACGTGCCAGAGAGGTCAAAGTCAATTTTTCGAACCCACCTAAGAAGGTTGAAAAGGTGGTTCATAAGGGTAAAGGTGAGAAGTTAGGAATAAGTCATGACGGTGCTTCTACTTCCCAATTAGCACCCGAGCCGGTTCCCACTTTAGTGTTTGATTCACGTGAGTCTCACCCTAACCCACTTAGGCATCCCATTCCTATTAGGAAAGTGCATCCTAGAGTTTTTGAGAGAGGTGTTCCTAGGCCTACTTATGTTTGCTCACATTGCAAGAGGAGAGGACACCTTAGGGAATTTTTCTTTAAGTTGGGGTATGTGTCACGTTTTGCTTCTACACGTGTTTGTAGCACACATGCACCCACACATGATACTTTACATGCTCCCGGAGACTACATGAGAGAGTTTGCACATTTAGGTGAGGAAGTTAATTTTTTAGTCAAAACTTCACAAGAATTGATGAAGGTTTTTCATAAGCTGTCTCCACCTTTGAAAAACCCCTTCGCACCTAATGATTGAGGTTTGACTTGTTTACTAGCATAGGGTGATTTTCATGATGACATTGTTTGCCTATTGCTAGTATATATCATTTTTGTTTAAAAAATTTGAAAAATACAAAAAGATTTTATTTTGATAAAATTTTTAGAAAAATCCAAAAATATTTTTGTCTTTTGTTTGCACCGTTTATGGATAAAGACTTAGGATGATTGAGTCACAACATCATTCCATTTTACATGTGTCTATTTGATAGTGTTTTGAGACAATAGGTCAATTCATCCTTGTGCTTTATAATGTTTGGAGTCATTAACATGTAATTAAGTGTTACTTCCTACAAGTTTGACTCATGTTTCCTTTATTGCACACATGCACGAAATTATTCGATTATTGTGCTTGTCTTATCACATGTTGGTTGGGTGTTTTCACTTCAATCCTGTCCTTAAAACGAACCAAGCACAATAAATTTTGATAAAGAAATTGTGCATATAAAAACCGTTTTGTGAGTTTGTGTGCTTTGTTTGAAAAACGGGGAGGGGCTGCGAACGGTAATTATCTATCCTTTGCGCAAAAGCCACCGTTAAATTGGACCAAAAAAATGGAGGAATTTTATTATCTGGGGTCCAAAGAGGTTAAAAGAGCCCCAAAAATTGAAAGGCAATAAAAAGATATTCATGCCAAAAAGGGGCCATTTAGGTTTTTGCACCAATTCTCCGAAGTTTGAGAATTTAGATTACCTATAAAAGAAAATATATATGAGGGAGTTTGGTTGGAGAATTTAAAACGGGTTTGCACGTCCTCAAAATACTTGAAAATGCGCTACATAGTTTTGGACGTTATTGGGGTGGAAATCAATTTGACTTTGATTTGTTGATTTTCATAAGACGATGTCATCTAAATTCAACAATCTTTTCACCTAAGGATACTTTTGATGTTCATTCGTTAGGAGTACACATATGCATCGTGCACATATGATTGATTGAGTTGATTTACCTATCGAATGTGTTCACACCCATTCATTCCATTCCCATGACTTTGTTGTTTGAGTCTAAATCCATGGTGTGATTTTTGTAGCATATTTTTTTTCAAATGTATCTTATTTTTGTATGAAAAATTGAAAAAATAAAAAATTGTTTGTGCATTTGTTTTTTAGCATCTCATTGCAAGAGCACGTTTGCCATATTGTTTGATGCCCTGTTTTTTGTACCGTGACACCCCGATTTTTCTTATTTTATTGATTCTTCTACTTTGTCTATTTGGGGACATCATAAAAAAAGGGGGGAGAAAGAATTATCATATTCTGGGGGAGTTTGAGATTTAGCGTATGGTTTTATCATAAACTGGTATCTATGTTTATCTCATTTGAAACTCGATATGTCACTTGGTATTTTGTTTTTTCTCATGTGTGTAGGTACTACTTTGATGATCTCTGAATTGCACACCCTGATGAGAAAAGCGTTGAGATTCCTGAAGATTCGAAGAGCAAACGGTGAAGTCTTATTCATTTGTATCGTTCCAGTTTTTGGTTCATGGAAGGGTAGATTTGTATAGGGATTTTGATATTTGATAATTCGGATGTTTGTTTTTATGTATGTACCGGCATAGACATAGGGGGAGATTTGTAAGGATATTTTTGTCCATTATCAATTTGTTATGTCGTACGTCGTTACACCGTTGAAGAAACTCAAGATTCATACAGTCATCAACGGATCCGAATATCAAAAGAAGAAGAGGAATCAAAGTCTGACAGGCCGGACCGGTCCGCCCAGAGAAAAGAACCGATCCGACCCCAGACCGATCCGCCCATATATCGGACCGATCCTCTTGATGAAAAGCCAGTACACCCCGGATCGATATCGAACCGAAGGAGCCTCTTGAGAAAACGAACCGGTCCGCACCCGAAGAGATCCGCATCCATACCAGACCGGTCCTCCTGGGATAAATTTGCACAGTCCCGTATGTGTTTAAAATTTCTCAAGGTTTTCTTATTTAAACAAACTTCGGGGAGTTGTTTTTTTAAGACTTTTGAGACGATTTTGAGAGGTGGTTTTTTCTCAAGTCTTTTGAGTCCCAAGACTCATGTTTGATTCACATACCATTGCTAAACCTTTGTGAATCTTTTTGATAACCTAAGAACACATCCTTGTATTTGTTCAACCCTTGTGAAGAAGCCGTTTCTCTCTTTCATTGCTGACCACCTGGAGTTCCTGAGGGAGATTCCAACCGACACTGTTTCTAGCCGTTGCTTTGAAGGTTTGACGAAGACACCGTGCATTACACTTGTGGGAGATTATCAGGTTGTATGTAAGTCAATGGTCTTGTAAATTATTCAAAGTTCTAGAAATAAAAGATTTTGCCCTTCGGGGATTTTTTCATAACTTTGTGTCGCTTGCTTTAGTTGTTTATGGGTTGACACTTGCAATTTAGATGCATGTTTAGGGGCTGAAATTAAATGAGTGTGATATTTTAGAAATTTGCGAAGTTAATCAATTATCACACGGTCATACGACGTTTTCAATGGTAAAACCCCAAAGTTATAGGAAATATTCACGATGACCTCTATTCCACAAAAGAAAAAATCCACTAAACACATGAACAATGTTATAAATTAAAAGCATGCAATACGACCAAATAAAATGAAAGAAATATACCTAATTCTCTGAGCTTCACCTCTTAGGTTATCTTTTTTATCCAATAAGTCTTTGAACCTCCAATAAAGTAGCATCTTTACGTTGACTTATCAATCAATTTCTCAAGGAAATAACCACACTTAGACTATGTGAAGCGTGTTAGATAGTGTAAGTGTTGTGAACTAGTCTAAAGGAACATGCAAGAGTACACACACACACACACACACACACACACACTCTCTTATATTACAAAGTGTCCTAACAAATTACAATCGCAGCCTAAATGACTACATCTGAACACTACATACCTATAAATCTCCTAAAAACTTGGATTTGATATGATCATTTGAAATATATCTAATAAGATATATACAAGAAAACATAATGCATAAGATATAAAAATAAGTTTTCTAAAAAATGCAGTTTATTTCTAGTATATTTTGCCTTTGATTTTTAAAAAAAGAATGGATCTTAGATAATATACAACATGTAAAAAAAGATCAACGCGAAAATATCAAACTTATAAAAAAATTATTTTTAAAGAATATTTTGAGAATGATATTTATAAATAGAACTCACACTAGTGTCCAAATGTATCACAATCTTAAATCCTTGATTTTATTAGAAAAATCAATACTTATACACTTATGAAGGCTATTTAAGGGAGAATAAGACTTATAAACTATTAAAATGGCTAAACTCACAACTCAGATGGGTTTTTGAAATAGATAAAACCTTCAACTCTCAAAAGAACTCTCCCTTTGGTTTTTTAAAACAAACAAAAAAAATTCTATTGAAGGATTTTCTTTCTGAAAAATATTTTCTTTTTTTCTCTGACCTCTCCTCTCTATTTATCTTCTCTCTCTCTAGATTGAGACAAAGGTCTTAGAATGAAATACAAGGTTCTATTTATAGATGTAGTAGAAGTGTCTGGAAGGTTCGATAGAAACCAACGGCTGATATTGAACTGACCAGGTAAGATTTGATCCAACGATTTACGTTGATGCATATTTTCAGTGACCTTACTTGTTAATCCATTGTAAACCCTTTAGCTTATCTTATATGCATCAAGGGTACTTGCAGGGAAAAAAATTTCTAGTCCTATACAAATTCTAACTACCATTTCCCTTTCATCATCATCATCATCATCATCATCATCATCCCTGCCTTAATCCCATTGCAAAACTGAAAATATGGGTAAGAAAAATAAATACATAAATCGACTACAATAAAAACCAATACCCTAAATCTGGAAAGAATGTGTTCAATGTTAGTATGAAAATACTCACAATATATCGTGCTAGTTGAATTTTAAATTTTAAATATATAGTCAATTCCTGGGATGAACTCAATCTTTTCCCCCAATTTGTCTCAAATATAACGCGTGTAAATAAATAAGAGAGAGTATAACAAATTGAAATAACTATCAATCTAATCATATCAACGGGTTATATAAGGTGTCTCCTTCATTAAAAGGATGAAAAAGGCAACTTTGGTCATTTGTGAAATGACCGTATCCTAAATCTTTAGAGACGGATTATAAGTATGATATAGACAGAAGAATATGAAAGATAATGGCAGAAAATTAATCTAAAACAATCATCCCAGTGGACTTCCTTAAAGATTCATTTATGATGTTATCAAGGGGATTAGTAAACAAATCTTCTAATTATACTAAATAATGAATGAAGTTATGTTTGATTTTAATTTGGTTAGTTCTAGAGTGTTATACAGGATTTTTTAGAGATATTATTGGCATTCTGGTTATCACATAATAAAGGCAGTTGATTCTCAATAATACAATACTTAATAAGCATTTGTTTGATCCATAACAATTAAGCACAACGGCTACTATGAGCTATATATTCTGACTCAATGGTGGATAAAGATATGCAATTTTGTTTGTTACTACTCTAACTAAGCAGGTTGTTACCTATGTAGTAACAAGAACTATAGGTAATCTTACTATCTTAGGAGAACCCTGTCGAGTCAACATCAATGTGTCCAAGTATAGCGCTAGATGTATCTTTAGTAGACCAAATACCATACCATTGAGTGACCTTAACATACTTAACTTTTATGTTTAACATAGATTAAATGGAAATCTTTAGGTGCACTTTGGTAATGTATGCAAACACATATGGCATACATAATATCAGGTTTGGATGCAATTTAATATAACAGGCTTCCAATCATTCTTTTATATAAAGTAGGATCATATATTTCCCATTATCATCTTTAGATATCTAAGAACTGGCATTCATCGGAGTTTATTCTATTTTCGCATTGTCCAAACCAAATTTCTTAACCAAATCATTCGTATATTTATTTTGGGTTATAAAGAGACCATCACCCATTTGTTTTACTTGTAAATCAAAAAAGCATTGCAACTCCTCCATAAACAACATTTGAAACTTCCCATGCATAATATAGGAAAAATCGGTACATAGTTATTGGGAAGTTGAACCAACACAAAGTAATCTACATAAATTTGTTCAACTAAAACCTCTCTATTTTATTTTTCAAACAAATAATGTATTGTCAGTGCCGTCACACTCAATCCCTTCATTGACTAAAAAATTTAAAATGCGTTCGTACCACGACCGAGGGGATTGCTTTATGGTGTATAAAGTCATCTTCAATCGAAATACATGATTGGGTAGAGAGGGATAAACAAATCCCTTAGGTTGTTTTACATATAACTCCTTAGTTAGAATGCCAATAAAAAAAGCGTACTTAACATTCATTTAAAAAAGTTTGAATTGCAAATGACATGCTACTAAAGGAAGACAGACTCGAGACTTGTTACAGGAGCAAAAATATATTCAAAGTCTATTACCTCTTTAAAGTTTATTCCTTGTATCCCTTGTTACACATGAACTGCATTCCTAGGGGTTGTATTATGCACCTCTGAGGCTATAGAAGGATATCATTGCCCCCCACATGGATCAAACTCTAAAAACTTTTATTATACTTTCTATATTGATACAAAGTAATGAGAGCTTGTAATCACCATTAATTGATTTTATCCACCTTACGTAGTGAAATTATTTCACAATTTTCACACTGGACATAGGTCAAGGTCGAACCACTTAAATATTTTGTGTCTCTCCTTTGTCTCTCATCTCTTTTATTACACCGTTGTTGTGAAAACAAAGAAACTAGGTTGAATCCCTTTGGACAATATTTTGCGTCATCATTTTAGCATCGTCTGTGGGAAGACACTGAGTTTTCTTCTTCATCTTAGCTTGAATACTCTTCTCTTTGTCGCTAGCGGTGATCCAATCCCACCACTATTGGGGATGAATCACCATTGAAAGAGCTTGAGTTTGGTGCTTCTTAATCTTTACTAATTTATCATGTTTTTGGGTTTCTTACTTCTTTCATTTTCTCCATATTTACTATTTGGTTGAATCTCACCATAGATAGCCACTGATCTGGCTTGTAATGCTAGGGCTAACTCCAGCCAACCGCCTCAGCAGTCAAAAATGGTTGATGTGGAGGCATCACTAAGGTCCCTTATGGCCAACCAACAGTAGATTCAATAGTAGCTCTTGGCCTTTAGCTAATATATCGTGATAATGATCTCAGATGATCCTACCATAAACTTAATAAATTCATCCACCAAATAGGTTGCGCAGACCGGGAAACCACCCCTAGCCCTTGTAAAGGAAGTTCAAAACCACCTCTAGCAGAGGGATATTGGTAACCCATGACATTTATGCCTTGGAAATCAAGTCCAGGAGTATCCAAATGACTTAGCCTATGATGAAGGAGATTGTTGGCAAAGGTTTTAAAACTTCTGACATGCCGTATTAGCTGAGGGGAATGCAAGCTCCCACTTACCACGGAAAGAGTATCCAACACACTCAAATTTATGAAATAGGATATGTATTTGACATACTAAGAAACCAGAGTTTCTGCCTTTATTAGATATATTCCTATCTATTCTAGTATATGTGTGACTTTTAAGATATAGCTCTTTTTGGTAGCGGTCTACTTTCAATTATCTCATTTCAAGAGGTGATGGTAGACGAGACTGAAGTGTCTGAGGTATAGATGGCACGCGTTCCACTGGTCTTCATGTAAATGAAAGGCCGAGATGAGATCGGGAAATAAGGAAACACTGGGAAGTCATCTATGGGTTGAGAACTGTGGGCAGGGCGTCGTCTCCTCAGATTGTTATGGTAGTGATGGGGGATGAAAATAATGTGGTGCAAGAGCAAAGCCCTGAAATAAGTCAATTTAGAGGTTAGAAGACAAGATAAACTATTTTATTAAAAGTCTAGATTCTAGACACAAAGGATATATGGAGGGATCTCCATTCGTGCGAAGGACTGTTAGCTACCCTACTCCTACCAAGTTTAAATTATTGAGCTTGACACCTAAGTATTATGGGAGCACAAAAAATGTCCACCACATCAAGATGTATCAATAAGCTATCAACATATATTCAACACCCAATAAGATGAGGTGGAGACCATTCTCGGGCACTCTCACAGGTGCAACTCATGTGTGGTACACCGACCTGCTGAGAGGATCCATAGAGAACTTTAAGCAGCTAGCTGAAAAGTTCATTCATAATTTTTTTTTTTGCATGAATTTAGCTAATAATGCGTCCCATCTATTGAATGTCAGATAAGGGAAAATGAACCTCTAAGGGACTACATCTCTCGGTTTAACAAAGAAAAGCTAGAATTTGATGACTATGAGGAAACTATTGTAATGACAAACCTGATAAGCAGTCTGCAGCCCGGGAGAATTCTATGGAACCACTATGAGGATTCTCCAAAGTCCATGATAGAAATTATATCAACATCTAGGAGAATTATTAATGTCAAGGAGGCCATGGTGGCCACGATAGGTGACACTAAAGAGGTCGGTAATGGAAAGTCGATCCAGGGACAAGATAAAGATAAGGAAGGAAAAAATAGGTCAAATGATGATAAGTTTTCCAAGTAGACACTGCTTACT
Source organism: Sambucus nigra (assembly GCA_949130495.1). Classification (NCBI taxonomy): domain Eukaryota; kingdom Viridiplantae; phylum Streptophyta; class Magnoliopsida; order Dipsacales; family Adoxaceae; genus Sambucus; species Sambucus nigra. The sequence continues at coordinate 577,625,351 of OX422209.1, forward strand.
ATAAGTCCTGATATGATACTGGAAAGGAGCTCAAGTGGAGAGAAAAGATGATGTCATACCCCATAAGAGGAATAAAAGCAAGTTGTGTGAATTTCACCAAAACCATAGCCATACAACAGATCGATGCTTCACCCTAAACGATAAGGTTAAAAATTTCAATAATAGGCTAAGCTCTGAAAGTACGTGAATGAAAGTGGAGGACAAAATGAAGGTAGAAAAGTTTGAATGGAAGAAAGGATTAAGCAAACCGAAGCGAAAAAGAGTCATATAATAGTGGCGAGGACGACTTTGAGTTTCTTGCTAAGCCACATACAATTAAAGGTAATATATATATATATATATATATATATATATATATGATTTATTTTGATGTAAAAATTATCTATGGAGGATTAGAAGGTGTATGAACTAAATCAACTGAGAAGAAGAATCATGTTATTAAAGCAAAGGTAGCACCTAAGAGGTTCGAGGTTAATTCGATCGAGATTTAGGCTAAGCCTAGTAAAATAAAGAAAGCTGACATGGAAAATCTCATAATGGAACTTTCAAGGCAGGATTTAAGGGGGATTTTGGCCCCACGTGATGATTCTCTGGTCATCAATACATGCGGTCACAGTTACAACATGGATCATATATTATCCGACGAAGGAAGATCGACAGACGTCATATTCTGGGATAGTTTCAAGGGTATGAAGCTGAGCAAAAAGAGACTTGTGCCATACCATCAACTATTGATTGGATTCAGTGGGGAGAAATTACACCCGCTTAGAGTTTATGAGATGGATGTGTGCAAGGGGATCGAGATGAGGTGCTTGAGCTGGAAGATTAGTTTTTATGATAAATGGACATATTTTTTTACCTTATAACATACTTTTGGGGAGAGTGGAACTCAAAGAGTTTGAAGTTGTTCCTGCCACCATAAACCGAATGATGAAATTCCCAATTACCTATAGAGTAGGGTAAGTTCATGGTGAATACGTAGTAGCATGAAAGTGTTATTCCACCTCGATTGAAGAGAGACAAGCTTACAAAAGGAAGACAACTTCCTACAACATTGACATCTTTAACCTAAAGGATGAAAGGAAACTTAAAAAGGGAGACCCCATCGAGAAGGTAGAATCCATTTTCCTTAATGAGGAAGAACAAAAAAAAATTATCTAAATAAGCTCGTCCATCAAGGCAAAGATAAAGAAAGAGCTGGCCAAGTTACTGAAAGAGAGACAAAGTATATTTGCTTGGAGTCATAACGACGTGTCTAGTATTGACTAGGAAATCATTTGACATTGACTCAATAGAGACAAGAAGGCGAAGTCAGTGAAATATAGATAGCAAACATTTACCAGGGATATATATATGATGTCATGAAAAATGAGGTCAATAATTTGTAGACAACAGACATCATTAGAGAAGTATAATACCCGTAATGGTTGTTTAATGACATCATTGTGGATAAACAAAATGGGAAATGGAGAATGTGTGTTGATATCACAGACCTTAATAAAGTCTGCCCATAGGATAGTTTCCCCTTGCCCTAAGTTGATCAAATGATTGATCCGAAAACATGCCATGATCTCATGAGCTTCATGGACACAATTACAATAAAATTTCCATATATAGAGATTATGCCGAGAAGACTTACTTTATCACAAACAAATAAACCTACTACTACAAAGTGGTACCGTTTAGCCTGAAGAATGCAGGCGCAACCCACCAGAGGTTAGTTAGTAAAATGTTTGAAGATAAAATGAGAAAGACGATGGAAGCATATGTAGAGTATATGCTAACAAAAATTTGGAATGCCGAGACTCATAGGGCCAACTTAGAAAAAACTTTTGACACAATGGACAAGTACAAAATGAAGCTAAATCCCACGAAGTGTGTATTCAACATCAGAGCAAGAAAGTTCTGAGGATTCATTATCAATCAAAGGGTAATCAAAGAAAACCCCATTAAAATCAAAAAACTGATAGACATAAAGACACCAAAGAAGATTAGAGACATACAGAGGTTGACAAGCCGATTCGCTGCTATGACCTGGTTTGTTTTTGAAGAAATGAACAAGTGCTTGCAATTCTTTAAAATCCTATGGAAAGTGTTCATCTGGAATAAAGAGTGAGAAAAGTAATTTTAATACTAATAAACTTATCTTGGCTCCCCTATGCTTATCTCTCGACCGATATAGGGGGAGAAATTGTATCCACATTTGGCCATCTAAGAGTCAGCCAACTGCTGAGTTATTGTCAAAGACGATTAAGGAGATCAAAAGCATGTTTACTTCAATAACAAAGCTCTTCAGGGGAGAGATTTGAAGTATTCGATGATAAAAAATCTTGTATAAACTTTAATCCTTGCTTGAAGAAAAATAAAGCCCTATTTCCAAGCGCATAGGATAGTAATGCTCACTGACACTCCGCTCTGCCAGTTCATTCATAAACCTGGGAAATCGGGTAGGTTAATGGACTGATCAGTTTAGTTGGGTGAGTTTGATATCTTCTATCAATTGAAGAATTCAATAATAGAGAAAGTGATATGCCCAAGTGTACCTTCATTACTACTTGGGACTAGCTCGGCTCAGGCCAACCTTACAGAGCTCACCTCTCGCAAGAAATCCAGATAGAATCAGTCTCAGTCTCGCCCATGTACGCAAGTCGATACCATGTTCTATAACCTTAAACTTTCTTATATCGTCTCGTCTGCCTTCCTAATAATCGAGAGCTCCTCAGTATATCATATGCTCATCTCAGCCTGAAGCACGTCAGCCAAGGCCCAACTCTATAGTCATTATCAGGATCTTGGGGGTATCTTACTCGTCCAAGCTGACACCTCCATCACAGCAGGACACATTTGACACCTGGAAGAGCATGTGGGATGGAGCACACGTGGGACAATGCATATGGGCTGCGAGCCCTACGTGGATAAAACCATTACAACAACATCATCCTCACGTGCGAAGGATATTTCATCATCATAATCTATTCGTCACAAGGATAAGTAGTAGCTCATCACTAGATTCCATATACGACACGTGCCTTGTGCATGAATGGGGTGCACACTGCACCACCCCAATAATATAAGTACTCACCTTCTTCTACCTTGGGAAGGACCTTCATTCAAAACCCTACTAAAACCCTACTAAAATTGCAGCATAGAGAGAAAGCTGAGTGATCTTTATCCAAAGGACATTAAAGCCCTTTCTTAGTGGAATTCACTCACACACACAGAGTAGAGTAGGCCTAAATCGACTGAACCACTTATACAATGTCTTATCTCTTCTTTGCCTTACCACCTTCTACATTTACATATCCGTTTATACTCCATTATCATACTGGATTGAGCTTATATAATTACATTGACTTGGTGATAACATTTCTAGTATCATCAATTTGGCTCCTTCTGTGGGAAGGGAGATCATCGTCTTTTTCCTTTCAATTGTATTTACTATTCATCGAATCCTCTGGTAGTGGCTAAACCAAACACCTGATTGGGATTGAAACATCAATGAAAGAGCTCTACTTTTAGTTTAATCTTTCTTATAATATATCTAGTTTACTTCCAATACATCTTTTGCTCTTTCTAGTCATCGAAATTAGATGGAATCGGACTTTCCACCAGGTGGAGGTCTTAGTTCCAGTCAAGCACTGTCATAATCTGAGATGGAAGATGTCGCAACAGCACTGCGCTCATTGATAGCCAGTCAGGGAAAGATGTAGGAGCAGCTGCCTACCTTTAGTCAAAATTTGAAATCCAGAATCACTCGCACGGCGACAGAGATGATAACTCCGATTGCCAGGGAAGGCGTACATCAGGCGATAGGGGGACCACCCGTAACCCCGCAGAATTTTCCGCCACCACAATAGAGGCAGAGAGATGTTACTGACCCGAGGCGTCTACGCATGAGGAGGCAGGGTCAAGAATGTGAATGTAATGAGTACGACGATGACAAGTCCGAGTGTTGGGAACTATATGAAATTTTTAGGGTTATTGTGCGCCCTATCGAAGTTAGTAGAGGAGACACTTCAAGCCCGAGAGAGAGGGATGATATCTTCCATTAGTATTCGATAGTCTTAAAAGGGGGTCTGTATTTGACAGACTCAACCCTGTAGGTCATCTTCGATATCGATTATCCAGGTCTCACAGTAAGGCCGGATCCAAGAGAAATAGAGGGTGTGCTGACAGACAACCCCATCATGGCCGAGATGAGGAGCAACATGAAGTTAATAACCATCAGAGATTAGCCGACTGGGAGCTCGTCCAATGCCAAGCTAAGAGGGAAGGGGATGGCGATAATGTTGCTCTAGCGGAGGGAGATAATTCCATAGTGTTCGCTACCAACAAACCCTAGAATATCTCTATTCAGAGATTAGAGGACAAGATTGGAGATTTATTGAAGGGATGAGACCCTATGCAAAGGGGTTATAGTAAACAGTCGACATTTATTTCTAGGATTATAAGTTATCCTACCCCAGCTAAGTTTAAGCTACTGGTGGTGACACTAGGTATGATGGGAGTACCAATCTGGTTCATTATGTTGAGATGTATCAATCTGTTGCAGATATCTTCTTGGTCTCAAACGAGATGAAGTGTAGAGAATTCTCAAGAAATCTAACGGGTTCTGCACATGTTTAGTATACTTGCCTAATGAGAAATTAAATTAAAAAGTTAAGACAACTTGCAAAGAGGGTCATACATAACTTCTAATTTGGGGTTAAGTCGAGAAAGAAGACCACTAACTTTCTATATGTAAGAAAGGGAAGAATGAGTCTCTGTGGGATTATATATCCCGCTTCAATAAGGATAAATTAGAAGTGGAAGACTACGATGAGAATATAGTAATGAATGACTTGATGGGCGGTCTGCAAAAAGGAAAACTTTTATGAAAATTGGCCAAGGACCCTCAAAAGTCCATGGAAGAACTTCTGGCTACCGTCGGGAGAGTCATGAACACTGAAGAGGCCATGGAGGTTAAATATAAGGATGAGAAGGGAGCCAGTGGGAGTAAATCCCAAAAATTTAAGGGTAAAGGATATAAAAAAAGGTCAGCAGACGACAAGTTCTTTAACTACAAACTGTTGATAGTCAGCCATGAAATGATCCTGAACGAGATCAAGAATGATAGGTCCCTGGGATGTCCATAAAAGCTCAGAGACCCTCCTCACAAGAGGGGCAAACGCAAATGGTGTGAATTTCACCAATACTATAGCCATACCACTTGTAAATGTTTCGCTCTAAAGGACGAGATTGAGAAAATGTTAAAGAATGGAAAGTTTAGGAAATATATGGATAGATGTAGTTTGAAGGGTGGCCAAGATGAGACCTGGAAGAAAAGGAATGATAAATGAAGAACCGACACCCCAACAAACAAAGATGACGATGCTTATGATAATGATGATGAAGGCGACCCATATCTATCGCCTCCAATCACTGATCCTAAGGGTCAGCTGAATATTATTTCTCTTAGAGTTAAAATGATCTGTGGGGGATTAGCATGTGGTGGAAAGGATATTGACAATAGGAAGGCGCACGCGACAGAAACCAAAAGTATCCCAAAACCTGAAGTAGTGCACTCGGTAAATGTTGAGCCGAAGTCGATTAAGAGAACGAAAGTTGATATGAACACTCTGATAGCTATCTATTAAAGGTTGGATTTTAATAGGATCATATCCCCACATGATGACCCCGTAGTGATCACCAATAAAGTACATGGACATAAGGTCCTAAGGATATTGGTCGACAGTGGAAGTTAAGCCAATGTGATCTTTCGGGACTGTTACAATGGCCTAAGGCCAATTAATAAGAGACGTATTTTGTTTCATTAACCTCTAATTGTTTTTAGTGGAGAAATGGTACAACCTCTGGGAATTTATGAAATGGATGTCAGAATAGGGAACATTTGGACGAAATGTCTCATAAGGAAGATCAGTTTCTTTGTCATGGACGAGAACGTCTACTCAGACTAAAACATAATTATGGGACGAGTAGCCCTCAAAGAGTTTGAGGCCGTGCCCTCCACAGTTCACCAAATGATAAAATTCCTGACTCCTTATGGAGTCACTCGAATGCTACTTCAATTCAGCCGAGGAGAAAAAGGCATATAAAAGGGCCACCAGTACTTATAACACAGAAACTCTGGACCCCAAAGATGAGACAAAGTTGAAAAAGGATGAAGGTGTCGAAGAGATAGAATCCATCATAATCAATGAGTATGAGACGAAAAAAATCATCAAAGTTGGTAAGGCCCTGAAGAAAGAGATTAAGGAATAACTGATCAAACTCCCAAGGGAGAGGCAGAGCATATTTGCGTGGAGTCATAACAATATGCCTAGAATTCATCATAAAGTTCTCTGCCATAAATTAAATGTGGATGAGGGGGTAAATCCAGTTAGACAAAGGCGAAGAGTCTACTCCGAGGAGAAGTACGAAGTTATCAGAGATGATCTTAAGAAGTTGGAGAATGCCAATATAATTTGAGCGGTTATATACCCCGAATGGTTATCTAATATTTTAATCGTACCGAATCCCAATGGAAAATGGATAATGTGTGTTGATTTCACAAATCTGAACAAGGCATGCCTTAAAGATAGCTTTCCTCTGTCGAGAATACATCTAATAGTTGATTCCACGATGGGGAATGAATTGATGAGTTTTATGGATGCATACTCATTCTATAATAAAATAATTATGGACCATGCCAACGTCGAGAAGACCTCATTCATCACGAACAATGACACATATTGCTATAAGGTAATGCCCTTAGGCCTTCAGAATGCTGGGGCTAGAGACCAGAGGCTAGTAAATAAAATATTTGAGGATCAGATAGGTGATACCATGAAAGTGAATGTTGATGACATGCTTAACAAGAGCCTTAAGGCCGAGACACATGTGGTCGACTTGAAGCGCACTTTCAACATGATGGACATATATCGTATGAAGTTGAATCCTTTAAAGTGTGTCTTCCGAGTCGGAGAAGGTAAGTTTTGGGTTTTTATTATCAATCAACGAGGTATAGAAGCTTACTACAAAAAAATTAAATCTTTGATGGTGATGAAGACACCTAACACCATAAAATAAGTCCAAAGGTTGACCAGACAAGTGGCGGCACTGAATAGGTTCATATACATGGAAATAAACAAGTGTCTTCCCTTCTTCAAGGTTCTCAGAAAATCCATCGGGGGTAACTAGGAGTGCGAAATAGCCTTTCGGGAATTGAAGGTCTACCTCAGCTCCCCACTCTTGTTGTCAAGACCTGTTCAAGGAGAAAAATTGTAATTGTACCTAGTTGTGTCTAAGTCGTCCATCAGCACAACAATTGTGAGAGATGATGAGGGTGTCCAGAAGACAGTATATTTCAACAACAAGTCTCTTTAAGGGGGCGAGCAGAGGTATCCAAAAATGGACAAATTCGCTTATGCTCTCATTCATGCATCTAGAAAGATGAAGCACTAGTTCAAATCACATATAATAGTTATCCTAATAGACTCCCCTCTTAGGCAGGTCATTCATAAACCTGAAAAATTGGGTAGGCTAATGGCCTGGTCTATAGAGTTGGGAGAATTTAACATCGTTTATCAGCTAAGAACGACCATCAAGGGGATGACTTTAGCTAATTTTGTAGTCAATTTTACGTAGGATGAGGCCAATGCAGAGGATATTATTCATCCAACAGATGAGATAGAAAGATCATGTCCCTCATCGGCTGAGGCTGAGACGAGTATTAAGAAGAAATAATTTATTTCAAGAATGGAGCCTTCGAAGAAGGTAATTTTTTGAAAAAGGTATAATGTGGAGCCTCTTTGTTGAGCATTCTTCCTGTGAGGTAGGGAGTGGAGCTAGCCTGATAGTGTCAACTTCGGATGGAACTGATATAGAGTATGCTTTGAGATTCAAGTTCAAGGTATCTAATAATGAATCTGAGTACGAGGCCCTTCTTATCGATCTCTCCTCCCCAAAGCACTGAATGCAAGTTAGCTGTTAGTTCACAGTGATTCCAGACTAGTAGTAAACTAAATCCTAGGAGTGTACGAGGATAAGGATGAAAGGATGACCAAGTATCCATCCAGGGTAAAAGCGATGCTGAAAAACTTTAGTGAGATAAAGTTCAAAAGGATCCCTCGACTAGACAATGTCCAAACTAATGCCTTAGTTAGACTGGCCTCAGAAAATAAAATCTAGATAAGAAGGTTGGTTCTTATCGAGATTCTACATCAGCCGAACATCGAAGAAGAAGAAGAAAACACGATTGAGTTTTTCTTAAGCCTTGAGATAGGAGAATCTTGAATGGATCCTCTCATCCAATATATAAAAGATGGTGAACTACTAAACTCAAAGTTGGAAAGTTAAGTTACAAGGTTATAAGTAACGAGTTTATTTCGTGGAATACACACACACAGCCCAATTAAAATTAGCTAAGAAAAGATATTCCCCAATTTTAATTTATGTAGCAGATTCATAAATTAACAAGAAAACTTTTCAATTAATGCGATGAGATTGTTAACTTGATTAATTAAAATAAAATTATCCAATTTTATCTATTTTATCCTAGGCATACATCTATATGATTTAATAAAGTAAATTGCAAAAATCACATTCACAACGCGCCAATGTACGAGGAAAACCCAAATGGGAAAAACCTCGGACGGTTGGGCCTAGATAAAATCCACTACAAAATAGGTTTTACAAGAGACTCAAAAGACATATAGACATTAACTCACTCAAGACATGCTTATGCCGTCCTCGACCTCCGAATTTGTAGAACACGAAGCTCCAACACGTTGCTCGACACTACTCGTGTCGCGGTAACCACCGAAGCCCAAAACCACCGTCTCCACTAAGCTTGAATGCAGAGATCCACCACAAACTTTCTTGTTGATTGTAGGGGGTTTTATTTCAAAAGTTGAAAATGGTGTTGGAGATTGATTTTACCAAAAAGAGGGAAGTTATGAAAAGATGCTCTAAAGCGGATATGAAACTTCCTTGGTTGAAGAAACTGATTTTCGTCCATATAATATAACTGAAAAAGAAGTGGACCAAAATAGTTTTTGTAAAATTACTATACGAAAATAAGTTAAAATTTTCAAATCTGGCAGATCTCGTTCGAATGAGGTCGTTCGAACGAGTTATCTAACGATGTTCCAGTGTAGAGTTAGATAGGTCGTCAGAAATCTCGTTCGAACGAGGACGTTCGAACGACATTTCTAATGAGCTTCTAACAAGTTTCCAGTGTGGCATGTGAAATGTTGTTAGATCCAGGTCGTTTGAACGACCTGGAGAAATATCGAATGAGATGACAGATTTTGCCTAGAAAAGGTTAAAATAAATTCCAAAAATACTTCTTTATGAAAATTTAATTTCTGAGAACTTTACTCTATGTGAAAATTTCTCATTTATAAAAAATACTCTAACACTTAAAATGATTTTGGTCATATACCTTTTAGAAGAGAGAACATGGCGTGCATATTGATGTCGCGTGAACTTTGGATGCAATGCTAGAATCTTTACGGTTGTATGATGCTTAATGAGGAATGACCCAAAAATTTTTTGTCCAACGGAATGTAGACAATATAACAAATGACTCGATTGGAAATTTGTCCTTACAAATCTCCCCCTCTGTCTATTCCTGGACAAAACAAAATAATAAAAACGAAACAAAAAGACTGAATTTGCTAAGCCGGCCGTCACGCCGATTCTAAAGCCGGTCCCAAAAACCCAAATAAAAAGACAGACTCAGTAACACGACTGACGGTGGTGTAGAAGAGTAGGTGATGTATCCTTTACACATGAAACAACAAATTCATAAACGTATGGGGAAGTATGGAATATAAAACATATAAACCAATGTGTCACGAGAGATTAAAGAATATGTTATATGTTGAGAATAAATTAATTAATTCTCCCTTAATTATGCATATGTTGACTATAAATTAATAAACTTCCCCTAAATTATGAACTTCCTGTATCAATGTTTCTCCCCTTTTTTGTCCGGAAAAGACAAAGGGATAAATAGCCGGCATGTTAAAAGGACATCGAGAGAACAATAGCAATAAATCCAATAATTATAACTGACAAAGGGAAGGAACATGAGATAATTCATTAAACAATAAGGGAAATGCCAAATATCCAATGTGCATACATTGCAGAAGAAAAAAAGAGCCAAACCAAAGGTAAACATGAGATCGACGTGCATTTTGGTGATTTGTGTTGAGTTTGCACGGGGAATAAGGCACACACACACGATCCAATTACGGACCATAAAATCTGGATGTAAGTGTTTATGAAAGATAGTGACAGTGCTGGGAGGGTTAAGCCGACACACGGTGCGCATAACGAGTGAAGGGTCAGGGTGAGCATCGGGAGCCTATGGTTAGGCGGGATTATTGTTTTGGGGTAAGAAGAGGAGATGAGCAATGGATTCGGGAGAGACAATAATCTCCCTACCGTGCACTCAAGAGGTAATATGATTCTCCCTCTGATGCATCCCAAAATCAAATTCTCAAATCAGATCAGGAAAAATAGTGTCCGTGAGAGAGAATAAGGGATCCCACCCTAAATCAGAAATCCAAGAATGGACTGTGGTACCGTTGAGGGATTGGATATTGACAATTTTCTCATGTACAATAGAGCGAGTGGAGAAGCCTTGTGTATGATATTGAATGTGTGCGGTGAGTGATCCCCAACGAATCCGAAGGTTGGGGATAGATGCATTTGCATTGGACTCCTCATCGGAGGAAGAGGAGCATTCCTCGGAAGAGTCACGAATGCGATGTGGGCGACGGTTACGAGCCATTCTAAACTAGGATGAGACTAGAACCTACCCGAACAAAATTCCTATCAAACCACCAAACACACCAATAATCAAACAAACCATTCAGTAATAAGCCCATCCTCCGTTAGAGATAAAACAAAAATAAAATGAAAAAGAAAAGTTTATTCAAGATAAATTCCATGAAATTAAAAGGAATTTTAATTTGAGAAAACTGATATTATCGGGGAATTTAGCTTAATCAGGGGCAACACAAACAATAAAAGGAATAAATAAAATGACCCCTAAACAAAGTAGAGATATACACATGTTGGTATATGAAATTTGGGTAACAAGGGAATAAATCAGTTTGGAGTAAACAGTTAACCCAAAAGCATATATATATATATATATATAGAGAGAGAGAGAGAGAGAGAGAGAGAGAGAGAGAGAGAGAGAGAGAGAGAGAGAAAGAATGGAGAATGGAAATAACTCGAGAGAAGAGGAGATAAAATGCAATCACTGAGTTCTACAATTGAATGAGGTGAGGAAATGGGGTTTAATGAAGGAGTAGAAATGTGTAATACCCCGTATTTTTATGCTATATTAATTTGGGGATTTATTAAATTTAATGTGAATTAATTATTTAATATAAATTCGAAAATTAATTATGTTATAATTATTAACGTGATGAGAGTTAGTAATTACGGGAAATTTGTTGAATATTACTAATGAGCAAAGTAATATATAATATTGGTTATATTAAATGTCACGAGTGAATAGAATGACAATTTTGGAAATTTGAGTCGGGACGCGCCCGTATCGCGTCGGGACTAAATATTGATTAATAAAAGTGAATATATTATAAGTTGCTGATATGGTCATTTTGAGCGCGCCAAAGTGTCCGGAAGGGTCGAGATAGTCAGATAAGTATACCCGGGGGTTTAGTTTGGGTCTCGTGGCATTTTTAGGCCTATTTAGCACCCGGTGAGGACATTTGGGACATTTTACATTTTTGGATAATTAAACCCACGAAATTTCAAGGGTTATATCAGATGTCTAAGGTTTCCTTCTAGGGTTAAAACAACCAAAGACAAGTAACGGCCATAGGAGAGGGAAGGAGAGAGCTTTCAAAGCAATCCAAGGCCCAAAATCCATCCGTTTGCACCGCCACCACCACCAACGCGTAGATCGCGCGACGGGGAACGCAACCACACCAAATTCATCATCAAACCAGAACTCTGAAAATCCCAGGCAAGTATTTATCTTTCTTATTTTCGTTAATCCATCATTCATGTTAGCCTAGGGTGATTAGGATGAGATTTATAGAAGAAAACCCATGTTGGAGATAGGAAAACTGCATGTAATTATGATTTGATGATTCTCTGGAAACCCCTTCACATGTAGAGGATTAAACCACGAATTTATGATGTTTTAGAAGAAGAAAATTCTGGAAAAGATTGATTAGAACCATGTTAAAGAAAGTGTAGGGTTCTTGAGATTAAAATGAATTTTTGGCCTATAAATCCATGGTTATTGACAGAAATTTACATACTTTACGTAGAAGATGTATAAAATGAGTTTATAATGTTAGTAGAACAAATTTTTGGGCGATTGGGAATGCAAAGTTTGGATTTGGATGAGGTTATGTGATAGAACCCGTAACTGGTTAACTGCAGAATTCGCCATACCTGCTTGATCGATCGATCGAGCCCCAGACATCGATCGATCGACCCGTTTTGGCAGACTCATATTTCCCTTTTTTAAATTAGTTGAATTCAATTTAATGAGAAATAATCCTTGGATACCCTTATTAAAATGTTTTGGGAGATAAAGAAGACCAGTAGGACTTATAAATAATTATGGGACCTTTAATGTAAGACGAGAATTGTGTTTTTGGGATAATTACATATACGGGACGATGAAAGTATGTATTAAGGAGAGAGAAGCGTAAGATAGTTACGTTGGAAATTAGGTGAGTACCTACTGAATTTTACACTTGGGAGGATAGAGTCCATGAGTGTTACGTAATAAGTTAGAATGATCCCTCAAATTAAAGTTAGAGACGAACCGTTATACGTGATAACAAATAATGGGAAAATAAGGATAAATGTCATAATTATGGGTTATGGGATGAACCTAAATTGATATGAGAAAAGTAGTATATTTATATGACTGTGTGTATGCATATATTATATACATGTGAAAATCATGCCCGCGCTACTTGCTATTCCTGAGGTTACCACGCTGGGATAGTCTTATCTTGATGGGACCTTTATGGGGGATATTGACTCGTACCCTAGAAGATAGATATCCTTGGTACAGGCTATCTGATCGATGGTTAGACGGTCCTAAGAGACGTGAGGGTATGTGCTGACCTCTTAGAGACTTGGAATCTATGCTTTGCCTCAATATTATTTGTGTATGTGTTAATACAAATCGAGAGTGATTCCGAACTTGTATTTCCCTTAGTACGAGAGATACGGGGATTGGATAGAACAGTATGCCCGCACCATAATTTTTATGTGGGGTGTTGTTGAATATATATATATATATATATATATATATATATATATATATATATATTATACGAGTATTTAATATATATATGAAATTCTGAAATTTGGAACTGCCTACTGTGTTATGGTAAGTAAGAATTGAATCTTGACTTCAATTTGGAAATACTTGTTTTGAAAAAGTATAATATGACCCTGGAAAACTTTATTAGCATATAAGGTTTAAAATGAGAGCTTTGTCACTGAATGAAATTTTCCTCTTAAACAATTATATTATTCAGTTTTAAATCTTATGAGTAACCTATGATAAGTTAAACCATTGGGAAGTTTAGTGAGATTTAAGATAAGAAAATCCATTGGAAAGTTTAGTGCGATAGGCGTGCACATTAGAAGAGAGGTGAGAATTTCTGAAGAGAGTGCCGCACTAATATGTTGTTGCATTGTCCTGTAAACATTTTAAATATTTGATAAACAAATTTTAAATCATTTACACTATCGGGCTATGACCCGTTTCTATTTTTTTCTTCTCTCTCTTGTATCTATATGTATATATTACAGGTGCCCAACCACAGGGGCGTCTTGCTTAGGATCCTTTGGAAGGAACGCACTGCAGCTTAGGTGGGAGTTGCTGACCTCTTGCTTAGACGACTTCATATATTTGATTCCACTCTTAGCTCATTTATTCAGTTGGGCATGTGTCGCCCGTTTCCATTATTCAGTTGTTTATTTGGACATTGTAATTCAGTTATTTCTAGTATTGTCACTTTGGGATTTATTACTGTCTTGATGTTTTACTTTAAGTTTTTAATGTTGGAATTTAGTTGTTGAATGTTTAAATTATTTGGATTGTATGTTCCAGAATAATTGTGGTGTGATTCTTTAATATTGAATTATTGCAAAGATCTAAATCTTGGTTTATAAAATAAAATTTGGAAAGTAATGTCTAAAAATGGTTTTGACACTTAGCTTAATTAATTAGGGTGTTTAAATTGGAAAAGTTATTTTTCGACAGTGATGCTAAGAATGAAGCAACTGTTCACCTTGATTTAATTTAATAAAGGAGTGATCGCCCAATATTTAATTAGGCGGGGTGTCACAGGTGGTATCAAAGCATCAGGTTCTAGTGTCCTTATGATCTGTACGGCTTATTTCGCTTTCAGCTTAACATTTTTGCTATAGAGCCCTATTTTAGGATTGTTGTATTCCTGCTTTTACGTTTATGTCTTCAGCTATTTGAGATTTGATAATAACTGTAGACTAATGAAATTCTTCACTTTTCAGATGCCTCTGAGACGTGCACCAAAGGATAGGCGTGCCCAAGCCGAGCAGCCAACAGCTTCGACACAGTGTACGATGAATGCTAATGAGGTAGCCGCTATTGTCGCTCAGGCGGTGAATGCTGCGCTAGCGGTGGTTCAACAGGCTCCACCCCAGATTCAGGTAGTGGCGCCAGTACCTGCACAGCTTCCATCTGCATGGGAGCGGGTTAGGGATGCCTTTCAGAAGGCGCATCCCCCTGAGTTCTCTGGTACTTCAGATATCATCATCGTCAGCCAATGGAAGAAAGATATCCTGCGGAATCTTCGTATGTATGAGTGCACAGACGTGAATAAATAGTTATTGGCTTCCTTTAAGCTGGTGGGGGCCGCTTTGCAGTGGTGGGAGTCCACCACCACCTTGGAGGAGAGGGACACGATCCCTAGTCAGTCATTCTGGGAGCGATTTGCGCCGTGTAGACTGAGATGAGGCAAAAATTACTGATTTTGAAACAGGAGAATTCTACCGTTGCTATGTATGAGGAGTAGGTCACGAGACTTCTCACCATAGTGCCAGATGAGGCACCCACCGAGGGTAAGAAGATAATGTTGTATGTGGACGGGTTAGCTTGGAGGATCCGTTAGCACCTTATAGGGAATCTGTCTCTGAGTACTTTCACTGATGTACTCAATGCTGCTTTACTACATTTCCAGGATCACCGCTTCCATCTACAGGAAAGCAAGAGAGAAGGAGAGTCCGTCCAGCAGGGCAGGACTGGGGGTAGTAGTTCTAGTGGAGCACCGACATCTCAAGGACAGACTCGTCATCACGAGCAGAGTTCCCATCAGGGGGACCCTACTAAGAGATTCCGTTCAGGTGATTCCAGACAGGGATTTGGGGGTTATAGGCAGGGCCAGCCTAATCAGCAGGGCCAGCAAGGCCAACACCGACAGCAGCAGGGTCAGCAGTAGGGCCAACCGGGCCAACAGCGTTTTCATCAGGGCCAACAGGGCCAGTGGCGGGGTAGTAATGGCCAGCAGGGCCGTGGTCAGCAGGGTCAGAGGGGAGGTAACTTCAGAGGCCGATGTTTCGGGTACGGCAAGAATGGCCATAGGAGCCAGGATTATCCAGAGGGAGAGAGGGCCCCACAGCAGCAGGGTGCCCGTAATGAGCCACATAGGCCACTTTTTCCAACTTCCCTCCCAGCACCAACCCAGGTACCAGCCCTACCAGCCGTTCCAGCAGCTCCAGTGCAGCAAGGGCAATTACAGTATGGACGTGTCTATAACGTCCATCAGGCAACAGCTCCATAGGCACCACCCGCGATTGAGGGTATGTTTCCTATCCATGGTACTATGGGTCGGGTTTTATTTGATACTGGGGCGACGCACTGTTTTATAGCTACGCATTTTACAAAGGCCTTAGGGTTGTACACTCACCACTGAGGAGTGGATCGCTAATTTTCTTTATATGCCGGGGAGTGGGGGTAGATATTGGTAGCTTGGTATTACCTGCAGACATGTTAGTCTTAGATATGCATGAGCATGACGTTATTATCGGTATGGATTGGCTCGCTGCTTACATAGCCATGATAGATTGTTTTTGTGGGAGTATTGTTTTTTACATTTCGGGGCAAGAGATGTTTGTAGTGGTGATACCTCGCCCAGAGGGAGGCTCGATCGTTCATTTGTATTACATAGAGGAGGATACGTCTAAGGAGGTTGTGATTCCCATAGACTCGATTCCTGTTGTTCGTGAGTATTCCGATGTATTTTAGGAGATACCAGGCCTACCCCCCAGTCGAGAGATAGACTTTTTCATAGATTTATTATCGGATACTAGACCGATAGCACGCGCTCCATACCGTATGGCTCCGGCGGAGATGCAAGAGTTACGAGATCAGATAGAGAAGTTGTTAGGTCAGGGCTTCATTCGCAGGAGTACCTCACCTTGGAGCACTCCAGTCTTATTTATGAAGAAGAGAGACGGTTCACTGAGACTATATGTGGAATACCGGGAGTTGAACAAGGTCACGATACGGAATAAGTATCCATTGCCTTGAATCGATGATCTGTTCCACCAGTTGAGGGGAGCAACTTTCTTTTCGAAGATATATCTGAGGTCGGGGTACCATCAACTACGAATTAGGGAGCAGGATGTTTCAAAGACTGCTTTCTTGATGAGATATGGGTCATATGAGTTCAGGTTGATGCCATTTGGCCTCACAAATGCTCCAGCCGTGTTCATGGACTTAATGAATCGAGTGTTTAGAGAGTTACTGGATCAGTTTGTCATCATCTTCATAGATGACATTTTGATATATTCACACTCTGAGGAGGAGCATGCCGACCACTTGAGGTAGGTTCTTCAGACTCTACGAGAGCATCAGTTGTATGCTAAGTACGAGAAGTGCGGATTCTGGTTGCGAGAAGTACAGTTCTTGGGGCATGTTGTTTATGAGCAGGGGATAGCAGTTGACCCGAGTAAAGTGTCAGCGGTGAGGGAGTGGGGAAAACCCACGACACCGACGGAACTGTGTCGTTTCTTGGGGTTAGCCGGATACTATAGGAGATTCATTTGGGGATTCTCCAAAATAGCGGGTCCATTGACGAACCTGATTCGCAAAGGGGTACCATATGTTTGGGATGATGCTTGTCAATTGGCTTTCAACGAGCTGAAAGACAAGCTTACTTCAGCACCGGTCCTTGTGTTATCGAAGTCGGGTGTGGAGTACCTGGTTTACACCGATGCCTCTTTACGGGGACTTGGGGGAGTACTTTAGCAGGAAGAGAAGGCTATAGCTTTTGCCTCCTGCAAGCTTAAGCCACATGAGAAGAATTACCCCACCCACGACCTAGAGTTAGCAGCGGTCATTTTTGCATTGAGGATATGGAGGCACTATTTATTGGGGGAGAAATTCCGCTTGTTCACAGACCACAAGTCACTGCAGTACCTGTTCACTCAGCAAGAGTTGAATATGCATCAGCGCAGATGGTTAGAGTTTGTTAAGGAATACCAGTTCGACATATAATACCATCCGGGGAAGGCCAACATAGTTGCTGATGCGTTGAGACGTAGACCGGTAGACGATGTAGCGGACGTCTGGAAAGAAAAGTGGAAGGAGTTGGGTCACTAGGATGCAGTAGCCCGTTCCTTCATATCTGTTATGACAGTGAGACCCGAGATCGTTACGAGGGTGATATAGACACAGACCGCAGACCCGTTTTTCCAGGAGCAGATTGTACGACTTTTAGCCGAGGGTGCTGAGTCCTATTATATTAGTTCTGATTGGGATTTGAGGTTTAATGGGAGATTGGTGGTCCCAGAAGGAGCAGAATTACGTCATGCAGTGATGACCCAGTCTCACGGGTCCCGATTTGCGGTACATCCCGGAGGAGATAAGATGTACCAGGATATGAGGCGGCAATACTGGTGGAGTAGGATGAAGAAGGACATTGCTGAGTTTGTGTCCAAGTGTTCTACCTACCAGCTGGTAAAGGTGGACCATCAGAAACCGTCAGGGTTGCTTCAGCCATTGGAAGTACCCGCGTGGAAGTGGGAGAGTATTTCCATGAATTTTATTACAGGGTTACCTACATCACAGCGGGGCCACGACTCTATCTGGGTGATTGTAGATCGTTTGAACAAGGTGGCTCATTTTCTGCCAGTGCGGACAGACTATAACACGGGTCAGTATGCTCAGTTGTTCATTGCTGAGATTGTCAGATTACATGGGGTGCCCCTGAATATTGTGTCAGATAGAGACAAGATTTTCATGTCGCGTTTCTGGGAGAGCTTTCAGGAGGCTATGGGTACTGCGTTGAGGTTGAGTTCAGATTATCACCCACAGACAGATGGACAGACAGAGCGTACTAATCAGATGTTGGAGGATATGCTACGCATGTGTGTTCTTGATTTTGGAGGAGGTTGGAAGCCACATCTTCCACTGGTAGAGTTTGCTTATAATAACTCTTATCAGTTCACGATTGGCGTGGCCCCATTTGAGGCTTTGTATGGCAGGCCTTGTCGTTCCCCAACTTGTTGGCTCGAGGTGGGGGACAACAAGTTTCTAGGACCAGAGGTAATTCAGAAAACCTTCGCGAGGATTGAGATGGTCAGGAGTCGCATTCGAGTAGCCCAGGACAGGCAGAAGAGCTACGCCGATGCAAAATGGTTCTTCTGGGAGTTTAATGTGGGGGACCAAGTGTTACTACGTGTATCTCCTATGAAAGGAGTTATGAGATTCAGAAAGAAAGGGAAATTGTCCTCGAGGTACGTGGGACCATTTCCCATTATGGAGAGGATTGGGCCGATAGCATAAAGATTGGGACTGTCAGAGCATTTACATCGCATTCACGATGTATTCCACATCTCGTCGTTGAGACGATATCTTCGGGATGATATGGCCCATACTCACATCGCGATAGATGAGATAGACTTACAGCCTGACAGCTCTTATGAGGAAAGACCGGTGGCTATCCTAGACCATAGCGAGAGGAAATTGAGGTCGAAGATAGTTCTACTTGTACGGGTCCAATGGGAGCATCATAATGTGGAGGAATCCAATTGGGAGCGCGAGGCAGATATGCGCGAGAGATACCCAGATTTATTCTTACCAAATATGCCTTATATTTCGAATTTCGGGACGAAATTCCGTTATTAGGGGGGAAGTATGTAATACCCCATATTTTTATGCTATATTAATTTAGGGATTTATTAAATTTAATGTGAATTAATTATTTAATATAAATTCAGAAATTTATTATGTTATAATTATTAACGTGATGAGAGTTAGTAATTATGGGAAATTTGTTGAATATTACTAATGAGCAAAGTAATATATAATATTGGTTATATTAAATGTCACGAGTGAATAGAATGACAATTTTGGAAATTTGAGTCGGGACGCGCCCGTATCGCGTCGGGACTAAATATTGATTAATAAAAGTGAATATATTATAAGTTGCTGATATGGTCATTTTGAGCGCGCCAAAGTGTCCGGAAGGGTCGAGATAGTCAGATAAGTATACCCGGGGGTTTAGTTTGGGTCTCGTGGCATTTTTAGGCCTATTTAGCACCCGGTGAGGACATTTGGGACATTTTACATTTTTGGATAATTAAACCCACGAAATTTCAAGGGTTATATCAGATGTCTAAGGTTTCCTTCTAGAGTTAAAACAACCAAAGACAAGTAACGGCCATATGAGAGGGAAGGAGAGAGCTTTCAAAGCAATCCAAGGCCCAAAATCCATCCGTTTGCACCGCCACCACCACCAACGCGTAGATCGCGCGACGGGGAACGCAACCACACCAAATTCATCATCAAACCAGAACTCTGAAAATCCCAGGCAAGTATTTATCTTTCTTATTTTCGTTAATCCATCATTCATGTTAGCCTAGGGTGATTAGGATGAGATTTATAGAAGAAAACCCATGTTGGAGATAGGAAAACTGCATGTAATTATGATTTGATGATTCTCTGGAAACCCCTTCACATGTAGAGGATTAAACCACGAATTTATGATGTTTTAGAAGAAGAAAATTCTGGAAAAGATTGATTAGAACCATGTTAAAGAAAGTCTAGGGTTCTTGAGATTAAAATGAATTTTTGGCCTATAAATCCATGGTTATTGACAGAAATTTACATACTTTACGTAGAAGATGTATAAACTGAGTTTATAATGTTAGTAGAACAAATTTTTGGGCGATTGGGAATGAAAAGTTTGGATTTGGATGAGGTTATGTGATAGAACCCGTAACTGGTTAACTGCAGAATTCGCCATACCTGCTTGATCGATCGATCGAGCCAAGAGCTTCGATCGATCGAAGGTTCGATCGATCGAGCCCCAGACCTCGATCGATCGACCCGTTCTGGCAGACTCATATTTCCCTTTTTTCAATTAGTTGAATTCAATTTAATGAGAAATAATCCTTGGACACCCTTATTAAAATGTTTTGGGAGATAAAGAAGACCAGTAGGACTTATAAATAATTATGGGACCTTTAAGGTAAGACGAGAATTGTGTTTTTGGGATAATTACAGATACGGGATGATGAAAGTATGTATTAAGGGGAGAGACGCAAAAGATAGTTACGTTGGAAATTAGATAAGTACTTACTTAATTTTACACTTGGGAGGATAGAGTCCATGAGTGTTACGTAATAAGTTGGAATGATCTCTCAAATTAAAGTTAGAGACGAACCGTTATACGTGATAACAAATAATGGGAAAATAAGGATAAATGTCGTAATTATGGGTTATGGGATGAACCTAAATTGATATGAGAAAAGTAGTATATTTATATGACAGTGTGTATGCATATATTATATACATGTGAAAATCATGCCCGCGCTACTTGCTATCCCTGAGGTTACCGCGCTGGAACAGTCTTATCTCGACGGGACCTTTATGGGGGATATTGACTCGTACCCTAGAAGATAGATATCCTTGGTACAGGCTATCTGATCGATGGTTAGACGGTCCTAAGAGACGTGAGGGTATGTGCTGACCTCTTAGAGACTTGGAATCTATGTTTCGCCTCAATATTGTTTGTGTATGTGTTAATACAAATCGAGAGTGATTCCGAACTTGTATTTCCCTTAGTACGAGAGATATGGGGATTGGATAGAACAGTATGCCCGCACCATAATTTTTATGTGGGGTGCTGTTAGAATATATATATATATATATATATATATATATATATATATATATATATATATATATATATATATATATATATATATATATATATATATATATATATATATATATATATATATATATATATATATATATTATATGAGTATTTAATACATATATGAAATTCTGAAATTTGGAACTGCCTACTGTTTTATGGTAAGTAAGAATTGAATCTTGACTTCAATTTGGAAATACTTGTTTTGTAAAAGTATAATATGACACTTGGAAACTTTATTAGAGTATAAGGTTTAAAATGAGAGCTTTGTCACTGAATGAAATTTTCCTCTTAAACAATTATATTGTTCAGTTTTAAATCTTACGAGTAACCTAAGATAAGTTAAACCATTGGGAAGTTTAGTGCGATGTAAGATAAGAAAATCCATTGGGAAGTTTAGAGCGATAGGCGTGCACATTAGAAGAGAGGTGAGAATTTCTGAAGAGAGTGCCGCACTAATATGTTGTTGCATTGGCCTGTAAACATTTTAAATACTTGTTAAACAAATTTTAAATCATTTACACTATCGGGCTCTAACCCGTTTCTATTTTTTTTTCTTTTCTCTCTTGTATCTATATGTATATATTACAGGTGCCCAACCACAGGGGCGTCTTGCTTAGGATCCTTTGGAAGGAACGCACTGCAGCTTAGGTGGGAGTTGCAGGCCTCTTGCTTAGACGACTTCATCTATTTTATTCCACTCTTAGCTCATTTATTCAGTTGGGCATGTGTCGCCCGTTTCCATTATTCAGTTGTTTATTTGGACATTGTGATTTAGTTATTTCTAGTATTGTCACATTGGGATTTATTACTGTCTGGATGTTTTACTTTAAGTTTTTAATGTTGGAATTTAGTTGTTGAATGTTTAAATTATTTGGATTATATGTTCCAGAATAATTGTGGTGTGATTATTTAATATTGAATTATTGTAAAGATCTAAATATTGGTTTATAAAATAAAATTTGGAAATTAATGTCTAAAAATGGTTTTAACACTTACCTTAATTAATTAGGGCGTTTAAATTGGAAAAGTTATTTTTCTACGGTGAGGCTAAGAATGAACCAACTGTTCACCTTGATTTAATTTAATAAAGGAGTGATCGCCCGGTATTTAATTAGGCGGGGTGTCACAAAATGAGGTATAATCATGGGGAAATAGAGTAAGGGAGAGAAAGGGATAATGGGTAATGTGGTAAAGAGTAAGGGTTAGTGGAATAGGGAGTGGAAGAGTTTATTGGGAATGAGGGGAATGAGGAAATGGGGAAACGTGGGTAGGTGGAGTGAGAGAAAGAACTGAGGCGACAGTTTATTGGAAAGAGAAATCGCAGAAATTAAACCCAAGTCGTTCGAACGAGTGATGTCGTTCGAACGATGTCTTTCGAACGAATTTCTAGAAACATATTGGGTATTTCGTTAGATAACTCGTTAGAAGTTCATTCAAACGAACTGTTCATTCGAACGACATTACGAACGAAGTTTCAGAGTGGAGGGCAGAAAAGTCATTAGAAAACTCATTCGAACGAGATTTTCTGACGAAATTCAATCTTCTTAAAAATGAGTAAAACTAAAATAGTTTTAAAAATAGCATAAGGGAAGGAATGGGGAAGGCCATAAAGATGCCAAAATGAGGATTTTAATAGTCCTAGCTTATGAAGACATATCCAAACCGTGGGAGCCGGAATGTAGGGGTGTGAACAATGCGAGTGAGAGTTTTTACCCAAGACAACGTATAAGTGCGTAATGCCAAATAATATATAAACGCAATATTCACTCACATTAGCCTTGTGTCAATAAAGAAATACTATTGGATACTCAAACACAAATGCACAATGCATACAAGATAGATGATTCTCTCACCAATGTTGTCACAATAATAAAGCAATGAATCAATTAAATGTGCATGCCCATCGATCTTTAACTTATATCTCCCATTAGCAATAATAGTTTGAGACTATTCTTTTTGAAGAATCAATCAAGCTAAATTCTTTTGGCCTTGGCATTATATATCATTTTCAACGCTTCTATTTTAGGCACAAATTCTATTTTGCAAATGGAGGCTATTCACGCAAAAACTTTTTATTTTTCGCAGCCCGAGTACATTACTAGAAACATTAACCAACTGGATGAATATAATTACTTTTTGTTTCAATCCGGGTAATGGATGATCATGCACAATTTTGATTGCTTATAAGAGATGTGACAAGATTGACAAGAAAACACCAAATCTCACTTTACAAGTACAATGTGAACAAGATATCCGCAATATTTCGTGAAAGGTGTGTGAAAAAAAGGAAAATATGTGAGGTAATCACATAAATACATATCATAAAAGAGCATTTTTTTGCACAAGATAAACGAGGTCCGTCTTGACTACTCATCGAAAGCCATGTGAACATAAAATAGGATAGTGATACGAACACATCGAACACAGATCCATATGGACAAAAGTTTTGTGAAAGCTTTTCTAACCATTCCCATGTTCCTTGAAAATAAGAAAGTCGAAAATATTTTTGAGATTTTGAATAAAATATATACAAAAGTAATCTAGTTCATAGGTATAAAAATATACAAGAGAAAAAACCTAAACTAGATAGACGGCTTCGATCTCAATCAATTGAGCAAACCCCAATTGATTTCCTAAGGTTTTCAAACCTAAGGGCATCTAGAGGTTTAGTAAAGATATCAGCCAATTGTTGATCGGTAGAAACGAAGCTTAGAGAAACGATTTTCTCTTCAACCAAATCAGGAATAAAATGTTCACGGATCCTAATATGCTTGGTTCTAGAGAGTTGAACGGGATTACGGGAAATGTGAATGGCACTAGTATTGTCGCAATAAATACTCATAGTGCCTTGAGAAATGCCGTAATCTTCCAACATTTGTTTCATCCAAATGATTTGAGTGCAATAACTCCTGGCGGCTATGTATTTGGCCTCCGTCGTGGACAAAGAAATAGAATTTTGTTTCTTGCTCATCCATGAGATAAGTGCACTTCCAAAATAGAAACAACCGCCAGATGTACTTTTGCATCCATCAACATCTCCTGCCCAATCGGCGTCCAAATATGCCGATAGACAATCATTTGTGTCGAAGGAATACCAAATTCCAAAAGACAGGGTCCCACTAACATATTTAATAATACGTTTAATGGTAAGTAAATGAGACTCTTTTGGGGCGGCTTGATAGAGTGCACAAACTCCTACACCAAAGGAAATATCCGAACGAATAGCGGTTAGGTAAAGCAAACTACCTATCATACTTCTAAATAGTGTGTGCTCTACATCCTTTACTTCAGTATCCTTACTAAGTTTAATCGATGAACTCATAGGAGTACGTGCATGTTTAGCAGATTCGAGTTTAAATTTATTAACAGGGTCTTTAGCATACTTAGTTTGGGACAAAAATATCCCACTTTCGAGTTGACGAACTTGAAGATCTAGAAAGAAAGTAAGTTCACCTACCATACTCATCTCAAATTCATTGTGCATTTCTTTTGAAAAGAATTGAGTATGATTATCATATGTTGAACCAAACACTATGTTGTCGACATACACTTGTGCAACTAGAATAGCTTTCTCATCACGACGGACAAAAAGTGTCATATCTACTCCCCCTCTCAAAAAGCAACGAGAAAGGAGATAAGAAGTGAGTCTTTCATACTAAGAATGAGGTGCTTGTTTCAAGCCATATAGAGCTTTCTTTAAGAAGAAGACACTATTAGGATGCTTTGGGTCCTCAAACCCTTTAGGTTGTTCAACATAGACTTCTTCTTGAAGAATGCCATTTAAAAAGGCAATTTTAACATCCATTTGATATAATTTAAATTTAAGGTGATATGCTATGGCTAGTAAAAGGAGAATCGATTCTAACCTAGCAACAGGAGAAAAATTTTCTTTAAAGTCAACACCTTCTATTTGGGTGTATCCTTGTGCAACCAATCTTGCTTTATTAGAAACAATGACCATTTTCATCCATTTTATTTTTGAAAATCCATTTGGTGCCAATGACATTTGTATTAGAAGGCCTAGGGACTAATTCCCAAACATCATTTTTCTTAAATTGAAATAGTTCTTCTTGCATAACATTAATCCAATGTTCATCTTTTAATGCTTCTTTAATGTTTTTAGGTTCAATTTTAGAAGTATAACATAAATAGGTAACTTCATTTTCTAATTTCACCCTAGTCTTGATACCTACCTCAGGATTTCCTATAATTTTTGAAGTGTCATGACTTTTATGCACCCAAGGAGTAGGATCCTTTTTCTCAGTAGTGGGAACAACCAAGTTATTTTGAGACTCAATATTTTCAACATTGGACACAACATCACACTCACATGACAAATCTTTCTCATTATCAGTTGATGTGGCCGGAGCATCGTCTTTTATGACAACATTAATTGTTTCCATGACTTTAGAGCTACTTAAGTTGAATACTCTAAAGGCTCTACTGTTTTGAGAATATCCTAGGAATATACCTTCATCACTCCTTGAGTTAAATTTACCTAGAAGTTCTCTATCTCAAAGTATATATCAAGGACTACCAAAAACTCTAAAATAAGCCAAATTAGGTTTCTTGCCCATCCACAATTCATATGGAGTTTTGTTAGTATTAGGACGCAAATAAACCCTATTTACGGTGTGACATGCGGTGTTAATTTCCTCGGCCCAAACCCTACGGGGCACATTTCTTCCTAGGAGCATAGATCTTGCCATTTCTTGGATCGTTCGATTTTTTATTTCAACTATACAATTTTGTTGTGGAGTTCGAACGATCGAAAATTCATGTTTAATTCTTATTTCATCACAAAAGGCATTTAAACCGGATTCCTTGAATTCGGTTCCATTATCACTCCTAAAGCGATTTATGCTAACACCGTGTAGATTTTGAAGAATCCTACACTTAATAGTGAGAAATTCATCTGTCTCAGATCTTTCGCTTACAAAACCTACGACAGAGTACCTAGAAAAATCATCCACCATTAGTAAGATATATCTTTTTCCTCCTATGCTCTCGGTACGGGTGGGGCCCATAAGGTCCATGTCTATCAATTCTAAGACACGAGAGGTAGTTATAGAGTTTAACTTTCTATGAGGGGTTTTAATTTGCTTTCCTAATTAACACGGCCCGGAAATAGTGGAGGTTGTCTTTCCTAGAGATGGTAAACCTCGAACTAGCTCTTTTTTCACTAATCTATCAAGATCTCTAAAATTAACATGGCCTAACCTTTTATGCCAAAGATCGGCAGACGAGGATTTTGCACTATTGCAAACTAACGATGATTTAGGAACTATTCCATAGCAATTGTCACTAGTTCTAACACCTTGTAAAATAGATTTACCCGATTGATCATATACGGTGCACTCCGATTGACTAAACTTAATATCAAGATTTTCATAACATAATTGGCTAATACTTATCAAATTATCCTTGAGACCATCAACATAAAGGACATTTTCCAGTTAAGGCAACTCGAAGATTTCGACAGATCCTCTACCCATGATTAGAGATTTGGTACCATCCCCAAAAGTGATTTTACCGTCTTTATAGTTTTCAAGAGTGGTAAATAGAGATTTATCGCCAGTTATATGTCTCGAACAACCACTATCAAAGTACCATTGTGAGGTTAAGTGCAACATAAGCAGTAAAAACTTTATTAGTGTGATTTTTCTTAACCCAAGCTTGAGTTGTTTCCTTTCCTTTGTTGGCTCTAGTGTTATAATTGGAATTATTTCCTTGGAATTTAGAAAACCTAAGAAACTCTTCCGTTAGACCTTTAAAAGTATTGACTAGATACTTAACTTGGTTCTTAAGACTCGCTAAGGAGCTAAAGTGTTGTTTAGAAGATGTGAAATGAGAGTTCTTTCCAAGCTTGTAGCAAAAATCTTTAAGATGACACTGTTTGTGACAATAAATGCACACATAGGGTTGTTTTGGACTATCTTTTGAAGATTTCTTATAAGGACTTATTTTATAAACATTATATTTGGTAAAAAACTTAGCTACAGGTTCGGGTTGACTTTGGATGAATCTTCTTTTTCATATCCTATACCCTTTCTCTCTTGATAACCTTTCTCCTTATACCCTAAAACAGGACCTAGAAATAGTTTTCCCATTCTTCCTGAATTATCCTCGAGTGTGACTTTAACTTCACGAGAGGACTGAAGATCTTTTTCAAGTTGGGCAATTTTAGCTTAGAGAGATTTTCTAATCTTCAAAGACTCATTAAGATCTTTTTTGACACCTTTCAAGGAGATAATTAAGTCGCATTTTTCTTTATCGATCAAGATAAGCTTCTCAGAAAGAGATATCTTAATTGCCCCGAGTTGACTAACTAGAGCCTCCTTCTCTTTTAGGCCTTTCAACTCTTTTTATAATGTTAAGACTTTAAAGGTTAATCTTTTGTTAACTTTTTGAGTACGGAGAGATTTAGTGTATAGTTCAGAATAGGCGGATTGCAGTTCACTTTCATCTATTTCACTTTCACTTCCTTTTTCATCACTACTAGTAGAGTGAGTGGAAGCAACC
Organism: Sambucus nigra; assembly: GCA_949130495.1. Lineage (NCBI taxonomy): Eukaryota > Viridiplantae > Streptophyta > Magnoliopsida > Dipsacales > Adoxaceae > Sambucus > Sambucus nigra. Next base: position 577,653,082 of record OX422209.1, read on the forward strand.
TCAAGATTTTTATCGTAATGGTTAACATTAGGGTATGACACACTTGAATTACTAGCATGGCTTGCCATAAATGCAGTGAAATTATTTCTAGACGGGGTAGAGCCATCAGAGTCTTTAGACTCATTATCACTGTCACTTAGAGTGGCATTGTAAACTGCTTTTTCTTTGCCTTATCTTTTTAGTTTTGTAGGGAACTCGAATGCTCTATGACCACGTCCCTCACACTCAAAGCATCTCTCTGGATCATCCTTTTTAAATTTACCTTTGTTGAACTTCTTCGGATCCTGATTATTGAATTTTCTATTTCCTTTTTTTTCTTCTCAAATTTTGGTTTTTCAAATTTAGAGTTTTGATTTTTGAATTTGAGAATTTTTTTAAATTTTGTAGGAAATAAAGCTATATCAGCAGGATCTATATCAGACTCATCAGAATCAGACACGTCTACTTTCTTAACTTTTAAGGCAACACCTTTATCTTTGATTTTATTATCTTTAGGAAACGTATCTAGTTCATAAGTTTGAAGATCACCAACAAGTTCTTCAAGTTTTAAAGTATTTAGATTTCCTAATGAATTAAGAACACTGACTTTAGGAATGAATCGCTTAGGAAGACATCTAAGAATTTTCTTAACAACACGATCTTTAGGTATTTTTTCACCTAGTTTAAAGCAAGAATTAACAATATCAGATATACGAGCATAAAACTCATAAAATTTTTCAGATTCTTTCATGGTGTTGTTAAGTTTTGATGTTTTAAAGCTTTAACTATACTAGTTCCCTCATGAGTAACTTGGAGAATATTCTAAGCTTCCTTTGATGTATCGCATGTCATTATACGACGAAATTCACCTGGAGACACCGCACCAAATAAGACATTTAAACCTTTAGAGTTAAAGGTACACCATTTTAGTTCTTCCTCACACCACTGTTCTATAGGAGTCAAAATTATTTCATCATTAACTACCATAGTAGGAGGGGACCATCCTCTTTCAACAATAACCCAAATATGTTCATCAATTGATTTAAGGGCAGATTTCATACGTGCTTTCCAATAGGTGTAATTAGTTCCATCAAACAAAGGTAGTGTATTCGACGAAAAACTATCCATATAACCTCCAGGATTCATCTAAATAACTTTTAGAGACTATCTTTGATACCAATTTGAAGTTGCAAGGTTATATGTACTGAGTTTATTTCATGGAATACACATACACAACCCAATTAAAATTAGCTAAGAAGAGATATTCCCCAATTTTAATTTATGTAGCAGATTGATAAGTTAGCAAGAACACTTTTCAATTAATGCGATGAGATTGTTAACTTGATTAATTGACATAAAATTATCCAATTTTATCCATTTTATCCTAAGCATCCATCTATGTGATTTAATAAAGTAAATTGAGAAAATCACAACCACAATGCGCCAATGTACAAGGAAAACCCAAATGGGAAAAACCTCGGACGGCTGGGTCTAGATGAAATCCACTACAAAATAGGTTTTATAAGAGACTCAAAAGACTTACAGACATTGACTCACTCAAGACATGCTTATGCCGCCCTCGACCTCCGAATTTGTAGTACGCGACGATCCAACGCGTTGCTCGACACTACTCGTGTCACGGTATCCACCAAGCTCAAAACCACCATCTTCACTAAGCTTGAATGCAGAGATCCACCGCAAACTTTCTTGTTGAATGTCAAGTTGATTGTAGGGGGTTTTGTTTCAAAAGTTGAAAATGGTGTTGGAGATTGATTTTACCAAAAAGAGGGAAGTTATTAAAAGATTATCTCAAGAGGATATGAAACTTCCTCTGTTGAAGAAACTGATTTTCATCCATATAATATAACTGAAAAATAAGTGGACCAAAATAGTTTTTGTAAAATTACTGTACGAAATAAGTTAAAATTTTCAAATCTGGAAGATCTCGTTCGAACGAGTTTTCTAACGATGTTCCAGTGTAGAGTTAGATAGGTCATCCGAAATCTCGTTCGAACGAGGACGTTCGAACGAAATTTCTAACGAGCTTCTAACGAGTTACCAGTGTGGTCTATGGAATGTCATTAGATCCAGGTCGTTCGAACGACTTGGAGAAATATTGAACGAGATGACAGATTTTTCCCAGAGAAGGTTAAAATAAATTCCAAAAGTACTTCTTTATGAAAATTTAATTTTTGAGAACTTTACTCTATGTGAAAATTTCTCGTTTATAAAAAATACTCCAACACTTAAAATGATTTTGGTCATATACCTTTTGGAAGAGAGAACATGGTGTGCATATTGATGTCGCGTGAACTTTGGATGCAATGCTCGAATCTTTACGGTTTTATGATGCTTGATGAGGAATGACCCAAAATTGTTTTGTCCAACGGAATATCGACAATATAACAAATGACTCGATTGAAAATCTGTCCTTACAGAAAGAAAGAAGCTCAGATACAAAGCAGTTAAATTCTCAGTCATTGGGAATATTTTATACAAGAAAGGATTTCTCCTCCCTCTACTCCGATGTGTCCATCTGAAAAAGGTGGAATACATTTTGAAAGCTACACAAGAAGGTTCATGCACCTGTGTCACATAAATATGATCCCATTTAACCATGGATAAAATTCATTTCTTCAATCGCCAATAGCACTAGGTGTTCAAATGTTTCTTCTCTCGTCCAAACCAAACCCAAAAATTCTATAATTGTTGCTTCTCCTAAGAATCACGCTCTTATTCCCTAACTCTCTCCGGACAAGATTAACACATATAGACCTACTATCCACACATAAGACACCTCTCTTTGTCATTCCCCTATCTCCGACACCACTAGCCATGTGGTGGTTGTCCTTCTCTCAAGTTTGGTAGCTTTGTAATTGATTGCCACCCCCATTATTCCTTTGTCTTTGCGGATCTTGTGGTGCACACTTCTAGCCCTGTCGGCCCTGACTGAATCGAATGTCACTTGGTAGGAATTCCATTGATTTGAATCATTTAATGGGTATCCTGTTGGGGGATACCCTGTGGTGCCTTACTAGCACTAATTACATTTATTCTTTCTCTGCTAACTAGACTCTCTAATCTCTTAGCTCCCTTCACATGGAAATATTTATATTACCCTTGTAAAAGTATGACATTGACGACATCACCATCATTTATTTTAGCTAAATTTCCCGCTAATTGCTGGCGTATTCTTCCCATGAGTCCATCATCAACTCAAATACCCTTTCTATTCTCCGTATCCACCTTGTTGGGTACAAAGTTCGCTAAATAAGAAAATTCCCCATCATGTTCGACCACTGTCTTTCCCTCCTATAATAAGTACTGAAATTTCCTTCACCTCTCTGTTTAAACAACTAATGAACGATTTTTCCGTCAAATCGCACCCTAAATTCCTAGATATTGATGGTATCTCTCATAGATATGGTGACTGACTCCCATCACTACAACATTGCTCCTATGAGCTAAAAACATTGACCAAAATTTAATCATGAGTGTCAATGCACTCCACCCTATTCAATTTCCTTTGGATGATCTCCTTCCATTGGCTAATCACACTTCCTCACTTCCCCGAATTCTTGCGAATGACCCTTCTGAAAAGCCCCTTCGACTCTATCCCTTACTTATTGTACTGGGTGAGTCTGAATTTATGCCACCTTCTGTTATGGCAGTACTTGGGGACTACTGCACCTCGATGGTTGTCTTAGTGTCAACTACCTAAAGAATATTACTGGTGACTCGTATCATGGTCACCATTCCCAAAATACTTTATGGATCCGACTGAGCCTTTCCTCCTGCGGTCCTCATCGTCCTATATTATTCGATATACGAAGCCCAATCGAATTTATATATGATTCTCATAAACTATACTCAATAGAAGGAGAACATAAGTCACATTATGAATCAACAGTCCTAAGTATAGGGCTCTATATCAAAGAAAAGCAACGCTAAAAACGTAATAAGTCCACACAAATCGTACAGACACTAGAACCTAATACTATGATACCATATATGATACCCTGCCTATTTCAATCATGGGTGATCAGTCCTTTACTAAAATAAAGTAGGAGTCTAGTATGGTTCATTCTTATCATCATCGTGGGAAGCATTTTTAACTTACTAACCACCTATCAATTAAATAAGCATGTACCAAATTTTATCTTTCATTAATATACAACAATATTAACCAAAGCACAATAATCCCAAATATATTAATCAATATTAATGAAACTAAAATGTAAAATGTAAAGCGGAGAAAAATGAATAAAGTTCCAGAATAAACCATCGGATAAAAATCCAACACATCAAATCTATCTTACTAAAATTCTGAAATACATAAGTTTGAATGAAAAGGGGCAACACACCCAACCTAAACCAAAATAGAGGACCTAATCTATAATACACGAAGTGAAGTGTCTACTCAGTAACCTGCAAGCCTCCACATCACATGCAGCCTTATGTACCTGGAAAGAATAATCATCCATGGCGTCGTTGTGGCTGAACACCTAAAAGTTTTTGTAAAATACATTTGATACGGGTGAGAGCCCAAAACCTTTTAAAAATATTTGCAAGTAATTAAGATACAATAAATAATTATGTAGTAAACCTTTCCATATTCTCACTCCCATGAGATACCAGTCATCTCTCTACTATAGTGCACACCTAGTGCATACATCTTAACCCACCTAGTTCCTCTACCTCGCCTAACTAGTCATGTTGTAAATCTCACTAATACACACTTCCACCCGAAGTATTGTTTATCGTTCACCTCTTAAATATTTCTATCATTAGCTTAGTTAATCATTTTATCATTTATTATTTTTATAACTTCACTCCAGTTATTTATAAACATCCACACCTAATGTATTAAGCCCGTATACAATTAACTACACTATTATATACGTAATGAGATACTATAATAAACACACATATGTTCACTCTGAATGTATTAAGCCCATATATAATTATACACACTATTATATACATAAAGGTATACTACAAAAAACATGTATGTCACGTATAATTGTCATCTCTCGAGTAATAACTCATAGGATTCCATCCCCCAAGTAATCGCTCATTACATGCCTTCTCCCGAGTGCTAACTCATTGGATACCATCCCCTAAGTACTAACTCATTAGATTCCTTCCCCTGAGAACTACTCATTGGGTGCCTTTCTCTATAATGCTATCATAATCTAGGGCATACTCACATCATCCTGAATACCGACGGTCGAACTCTCACACTAACTCGATAAAATCACCAACGTATTAGAGGTGGCCATAGTACTTCGATAGTGAGTCATAACTGTAGGATGCTTAAAGGTAATCTCTGAATTAGATAAAGCTTCCAAAGTGAATAGAAGAGACCCAAGATAAGGAAGAAGCAAGGCAGCTCAGCGAAGAGGCTCAGTGATGAAGAGCAGTGAGAAAACTAGCTGAGAGAGATCTTCTTTATTTTCCTTTTTTACTTATTCTAATTGTATCTTTTAAATATATTAGTTATTATGCTGTAGTGATTGTAACATTGAGTGTGAGTTCAAACGATACTCACGAGAGACCAGGCCAAGCAGGGCCTCAGAAAGCTTACATGCTCTATCGAATGACGTCGTCGTGTGAACTTCAGAGGGACTTGGTTTGGAGGATTGAGAAGTGAGGAAGTGTTAGAGCTTGTCCTGACCATCTTAGATACATATGGTAAAACATCAAGAGAATTTTATCGTAGAAGCTTGGGTAGAGTAACCATGAGTTATATAGTATATCAAGTTTTGAGTCAAATGGTCCCCCACCGAATGTCACGTCTACTTTAGATAATGTCACCAGCCAACTAAACATTGTCCAATCTAAACTCGAGTAAACTGCTATGGTATTGGGGTTATCAGACAGCTTAGTGATCCACCTCTGTGGCTACAGTCCTCTAACACAAAGTTGTTAGGCGAATGGCATATCCTGGCATTTAATGATCATGGTGTAGGGTGTACTGACCCATCAAGAATTTAATGTTTTTGACGTAACTTGTGATAGAGAGGTCTTTCACGTGCAGGTAGATTGGGACATCTCGGGAATGGATGTGGGGCTATTTATGGGACTCAACCACCTTTGAGATGAGGAGGTTATTTTTAGAGATTTATTTCTAGAGAGAGAATATATCAGAGAGAAGTTATTGTAAACTAGAGAGTTTACTCACCCACCATTATCTTTTATTATAAAGATTTTAATAGCTACCTAAAGATACTTTGGAGGTGGTTGGTATGTTAGCTACCTACCAAGGTGTATCTAGGGTGCTTACTTTCTCTCCCTTAGCATGAGTCTCTTATGAGTTTCCTTTATTATTATTCAAGTTATACATAAGAGACTTGTGAGTTCAATCTGAGTATTGATTATACGCAATATTGTGTGTTTATTTGTCTTTGTTAAAGAGTTCTTTGGTTATCGTTTATCACCATATCTGTAGGGGTTACACCTCAACTGGTATTACTATACTCCAATCCTTCAAAGGGACTACTCTCTTACATTTGGCGACTTTGCTGGGGAGGTATTCTTCTGAAAGTATAGCATAAGATAACGTTAATCGTACCATTGATTTTGATTCTATACAACATAACGAGGAACAAGCGGCAAGGGATCTTGAGACTTTTATGGATGGGGTTCCTCAGGTAGAGGTTACCCCAATTCAAGCGATAACAGGAATCCCAATGGTAATACAAGACTTTACTACTGCCATGATGGGACATGCACTCATGGACCTTCTCATGGGAAAGTTCTTTGAGTTCTTGCAGACTCTCGTAGCTGCAATGACTTTGGGATGGGGATTTGACCACAGCTCCTTCGTAACACCAATGGCGACTCTGATAAACCCATCAAGCACAACTCCAACGGTACCTTCCCCTATGAACACTGTACCTACCCCTATCCGAATGGGGAGTACCCCCGGTGTGGCAAGTATTCCACCTTTAGTCCCTCAGCCCATTGCTCCAGTGGCTAAAAAATCTCTTGCACCTTCTTGAAAGAAATATGAAAGGACATACAGAAGGAGATGCTAAAATGATATCAACTTCTTTGCAGTGATCTAGTGAGGTAGCATAGGTGTATGATGATTTTTTTACTCCCTGTCCTAAGTAGTATAGCAAGGAACCTTACCCAAAGGACTACATTCTTCCTATTTTTGAGAAGTATACATGAAAGGAAGTAAACCCGAAGGAGCACATCAAACGCTTCATTAAGCATTTGGTGCTCAATGCAACAATAACAAACTAAGGTTGAGGGAGTTTTCCAAATCCCTCACCAATAAGGATTATACCCTCTACTCTCACTTTACATTAAAGAGTGTCTTAACTTGGGAAAAAATGCATGTTCTGTTTGTCTAGAAGTTCTTTCTAACAGATGACGAGTTCACGTTGACACAACTAGGCAGGGAGAAGAAACGGTTGGGGAGGAATTGGTGGCGTACATTTGGAGGTATAGAGAAAGGTCCCTCGACGTGAGGGAAGAGGCCAAGGAGTCCGTACTGCTTCAGATTTGTGTTGAAGGTTTGATCCCGAAGTACATCGGTCACCTCATTAACGAAACGAACGAAGGAACTTTAGCAGAATTTTTAAAGGCAGTAAGGAATATATCGTTGGTCGTATAGCCAAACCCGATCGTGGTGCTGATGATATTCAGGCAGCCAATATAGCCTATTGTAGGACATGGCCAGACCCCATGATTAGGAGACACTAATGGAGGAGAGGGAGATAAACAATCGAAGAAGAACAATAAGAGAATGTTCGGTAGAGATAGAGAGGATCCACCACTACTACCTTGTACTATTGAGGAGACTATTAATTATTACAACGCCATGGTCCAAGGGGGGACAATTTATGAGCCCAAGGATACTCCAGCTATGGAGCTAAATGCAAAGATAAGAGCTAATCCAAAATATTACCAGATCCATCAAAATGATGTTCATCTAATGGCAACCTTCTTTACACTAAGGAGGATTATAAAAAAACACAAGAAATTAGGGACTCTACAGATCCCTCAGGAAAATGTCAATAATAATCCACTACCAGCACATGAAGCTAACCTACTAGTTTCTTATGATGAAGAGGTTGAATGGGAGGTGAGGGAGATAAATATTTAATGGGAAGAGTTTGAGGAAGTGTTGATTACTGCACGAGGGGAATGGCTAACGTGGTGATAGCCTATGATGAAGCTAGTGCTAGAGATGTGGAAGATGTGTAAAATTTGGATAACGAAGAAGTAGATCAGGTGCTGGAATACCATGTCGTATCTCAGTCGCCCAAGTTTTCATAGTTCTTCGACCAGGGGTGGATGCGAAGAAAAGCCAGTTGTAGATAACGCAAGTGATCCTAGACATTGCACAAAAGAATGTACTTCCATGATTGAGATGGAGGACGACTATGGCCAGATTAATAAGGAAGTTTTTGTCCGAAGTAACTTTTAGTAACGCTGATAGGGCTGTAAGGTTCCCATACAATAGGCCCTTATATGTCACAGCTAGTATCAATAGTGTAAGCTTTGCGAAGGCTCTAATGGATGGAGGAGCATAAATAAACATCCTCCCCATCATCTCATTCCATGCATCTAATATTTTTTAGTCAATGTTGATTCCAATGCCATAGGTAATTTCTGGTTATGATAGCTAGTACTCCAAGTCGATTGGGTATGTAAACATTGGTATTATAATGGGTAATCTCACTTCACACATTAAATTCCATGTGATTGATAGCGCTATTTCTTACCAGCTTCTGAGAGGAAGGCTGTGGATGCACAATCGTAGATTAGTCCCTTCGACATATCATCAATGTGCTAAGGAAAATATGAAAGGGATTGAGATCATTATACGTGCGATGAAGAAGCCCCTTGCAACTGAAGAGGGTCAACTGATGGATGCATCATTATACACAGATATTGAGGTGGATGCCAGAGTCCTAATGAGAAGAATGGATGGAGCCAGAGTTCCCTTTGTCAGAGAAAGGATGGAGCTTTTGAATGGTGAGAGTAGAGAGGGAGCAGGAAGAAGAGAAGTAGCTAAGGAAGTCAATAAGGTTGACCCGAACCTCAAAAATCTCTAAATAACTAAGAAATGGAATGAGGCTTAGGATGGACCTGATGGAGCACGAAGCCTAACGATAGTGTGATGAGTAGGTTTTTGAGAAGTAGATTGACAAAATCTTCGAGAGAGAATAAATAGAAGGAAGTTGTAACGGCCAATAAGTAGTGTAAGAAGATGATAACAGAGAATGGAAAGGTGATTTATCGCCTTTGAAGGTGTAAGTAGGAGGTTAAAGGAGATGTTCTAGAGGCTGATGAAGAGGGTGACCTAATATATGAGCGTTTCTTGGTCGACCAATAGGGGAAATTCATGGTCGTAGACAACTGTAACATATAAGAGTTTAAAGAAAAAATGAGCGAGAAGAGGTAGAGTACATGATCGATCACCTAAAGACATAAGTGCAAGAGCTGGAGCAAATGGATCTAGTAGAAGAAGGAGAAAATTTAAGACCTATCTTCATTTCGAGGGACCTGAGCGAAGAGAAAAGAAGGGCCTTAATTGAGCTAATTCATAAGTACATGGACATTTTTGTGTGTAAGTACACAGAGATGGAGAGGTTAGATGAAGAAGTTTCCACAATCTGAACATTATGCCTTCAGCCATACTGGTGAAGCAAGCTATAAGACCTTAGAAGCCTAAGTTAGATCTGAAAATTAAAGAAGAGGTTCAACGGTTACTAGCGGCTGGGTTCATCAAACGAATATAACAACCACTTTGGTTGTCAATCATTATCCCAGTGGGAAAGAAGAATAAGAATTAGATAAGGATCTGTGTGGACTTCAGGGAATTAAACAAAGCTTGCCCAAAGGATGAGTTCCTTCTACCCTCCATTGATAGCTTGATCGATGAAATTTCTAGGCGTGAAATGTACAACTTCGTGAATGGGTATGTAGGGTACAATAAGATCAAAATGGATCCAACTGATGTAGAGAAAACAACGCTTAGAACCTCATTAGGAGAATTAGGGGTGGCAATTCGAGTTAGTCGTGTCATTTTCGAGTCGCGTTGATTTTTATTTTAGTATAAGCTTTGGATACTCGTAAATTTATATAATCCAATCGGTTCATATTCGGGTCATTTCGGGTTATTACCGTAAATGGGTTATCGGGTTAAAAATTACCAGCTCTAAGGCGAATTCATGTACAATGTAATGCCTTTTAGGTTGAAGAATGCTTGAGCAACATATTAGAGAACGATGATGGATATTTTCCATGACTTCTTTCATAAGGAATTTTATATGGATGATCTGTTCATCAAGTCAAAGAAGAAGGAGTCCCATATGTATGGACGATTTGAGGAAGGGGTTCATTCAGTACAGAAAGTGCAAGCTGGGGATGAACCCACTGAAGTGTGCCTTAGAAGTTACAAGTGGAAAGTTCCTATGTTTTGTGGTGGATCAACAGGGAGTGAAGATGGACCACGACAAGCAATCCTGGAGATTCGATGTCCAAGAATAATGAAGGAGCTCAAGAGTTTCCTCGATAAAGTCTCCTACCTCAAGAGATTTGTGTCGAGACTGGCCGAGATAACTCATCCACTGATGGAGCTATTGTGAAAGAGGACAAAGTTCAAATGGGAGTAAGTTTACCAAGAATCTCTCACCAAGTTGAAGAAGCTTATCACTTCTCCACAGATGATTATTCCTCCAATGATAGGGATACCATTGTATCTCTACCTCACATTTACCACAAGGTTTGTGGGAGCTCTCTTGGCATAGGAAATTAATGGGAAGGAAAGGTAAGTCTACTACCTAAGAAGGATAGTACATGGATAAGAGGTAAGGTACAATAGTGTAGAAAGACATTACTTAGCCTTGGTATTTGTAGCACAAAAACTTAGACATTATATGATGTCTTTCACAATTCATATTGTGATGAGATATGATATCATTAAGTTTTTATTGGAAAGAAATATTTTGATTGGAAGAGGAGTTATGCGGTTCCTCATCCTTTTAGAATATGACTTGAAGTGTGTGGTCCCTTGTGTGATCAAGAGCTAGTCATATGCAGATTTATTGGAAATTTTTCCATCTGGGATATTTGAGCCACCCCATGAGAGCATTCCATGAGATGATTTGCAGGACAATTTTTTGGATACGAACCCTGAAGAATGGACTATGAAATTTGATGGTTCTTTGGCAAAAAATAAGGGGGAGCATGTGTTATTTTCTCAAAAGGGAAGGAACATATTTCTCTTTCCTACAAGTTAGACTTCCCTTGCTCCAATAATGAAGGAGAGTATGAGAAGTTAATGCTGGGATTGCTAGAGGCCCTTCGAAGGGGCATCCGTTCACTATGCATCAAAGGTGATTCAAACTTGGTGGTTTAGCAAGTGAATGGGGAATATGCATTGAAGAACCTTAGCCTCGCACCCTATAGAACAATCATCCAATGGCTGATAAACCAGTTCCATTAGGTCAAGATAAAGACACTTCCTAGAACGATGAATAGGCATGCTGCTTCTTATGCTACCATTGCTTAGAAAGTGGCCATGAAGAGCGACACAACAATGGTTATGATACAACGAAAAATAGCCCCCTCGCTGGTACAAATAATCTTACTAATGGAAGACAATTCAGAATGGAGCGGCGAGATCAGGAAGCAGTTGGAGTCTGGGGAAGGCAAAATGGACCTCAAAGAGGTAGTGCATTAATTTGCTCGTTAAGGAAGTCTTTACTTTAGGAACATGGGAAGATGGTTGTCAAGATGCATCGGTCTAAACGAAGTATAGAAGAAGTTGAAAAATACACACGATGAACATTACAAAACAACTAAGATCCCTTTGTACAGAAGAATTTAGAGAGAGGGATACTTTTGGATAATGATGAAATAAGATGCAATATAGTTACAATGAAGGTGTGATAAATGTTAACTTTTCTTTTAGGCGGTTGAATGCCACTTTGTTAAAACTCAGGCAGACTGAAGGAAGCCTTACATAGATTTCATCAAAGGCAGATTCAAGCGTAAGGCCCCACGGGTCTACGCTCAAAAGGAACAACTCTATCGCAGAGGATACTTCAACAGGCCATTAAGATGCATCACGAAGGAGGAGGCAACATAACTTTTTAAGCAAGCCCACGATACAACTCACATTGGACGGGACATATGTCCATCTTCGAGGGGAAAGATTTGGATATTAGTGGAAGCAGATTACTTTACAAAGTGGGTTGACGCAACACCATTAAAGATAGAAAGAGCAGGTGTGGTGGCCAACTTCATTAGAGAGTACATAATTTGCAGGTTTGGGATTCCAAAGGTTATCCTCTCTGGTAACGAGACCCCATTTATGAACAAAGAAGTAATGATGCTTATGGACACGTACTCCATCATCCATCATACCTCAACGATGGCATATCCAAAGGGCAACGATCAAGTCAAAGCAACTAAAAAAACCTTGGTCAACATCTTGGAAAAGATGATGGATGACTTCTCAGTCTTGTGGTATGATAAAATTCCAGCAGTCCTGTGGGCATATCGAATAACGAGGAGAAAACCCACAGGGTATAATCCATTCTCTCTTATATTTGAAGTTGAAGCAGTTCTACCAGTGGACCTGGAAGTTCCTTCGACCCGATATGCTTTGCGAAGAACCATTCTCTCTAAAAGAAGATATTTATAGTTGGAAACACTAGATGAACACAGGGACAATGCGATGCAACTCTTCCAAATGTACACAAAGCATCTCTTCGGGGAATATGACAACTTGGTGAGTCTAATAAAGTTTATAGAACGGGATTTGGTTTTAAAAACAGCGGTGAAGCACAATCGAGGGCTCCCATTGCCTAAATTTAATGTGAATTGGGAGGGACTTTTTATTTTTATAGGAGGCTGAAAATTCAGGTTACTTCTTAAATCTCCAAGATGGAAGAGGATAAACCTTTTAAGATTAATAACATGTGGTTGAAAGTCTATCATGTTTAAGCGATTAACCTTAGTTAGAAATTTATTTTACATTAAAGTTATGACCAAATTCATTATATGAGTTATTTATTTTTTGATGAGATGAGAAGAAAGAGTTTACTTATAAATTGTAAAAGTTTAATTTTTCCAATAAAAAGAAAAGTTGTAACAAAGCAATGCATGATAAGAAAATCTTGTTTCTTTCATTTATATATTGAAAAGGATTACAAAATTAGGAACTATTTCCAAAGGTTTACATTTGAGGAAATGAAAAAAAATTACAACACAAAAGAAGGGACATTAACCTAGAAGAAACCACAAGTCAGTGAGAAGAAGAAGTCTTCAGGCAAGCCAGAAGAAGCCTCCAAGTATGTTCTCTGAGCAGCGATACAAACTTCAAGACTAGTATGCACTTGATCCCACTCAATCAATATGGTTCACGTCTTTTCTTGGCCTTCAGTAGAGCTTCTTCGACATCCCTAACGTCCTCATTGGCCTCTCCCAACAGAGGGGCCAACTCTGACAGCCTAGTCTCATCAGCCCATTGGGCCTCCATATATTTTAGGTAAAGCTCCCTATAGTTTTCAAACTATTTTCTCTTCAAAAGTTTCAAGTGGGTAATCATCTAGTTCAGTTAGAAACCATCCTTACACATCTCCTTCAAGATACTCAGGTATCGATTGATGAGGGGCTTGGTAAGGCTAGACGTTTGAGTGGGTGCACCTCATTAATAATGACTGCCAAACCCTGGAGCCTATAACTCATCACCAAGGTGTTTGAATAGAGACAATCGACAGTGAAGGTTTAAGGATGGTGAGTGGAAATCTTCTCAATAATAGAATGATTAATTGAAGATATTTAGGGAGACTGTAGAAGCACCATGAGGTAGAAAACATAAGGAGCCATGTTTGGTAGAGCAACCTCACAACCTGACTCGCTATCTTCTGGCAAGTCTGTAGTTAAACCGCAATTATTGTGTATTGAATCCTCAAAATGGATTGGTTCTTACGGTGTGGATTCAACAGGTGAGGGTTCATGCCGAGTTGGCGCTTCGATGTTAGTAGGCTTTCGCACAACCTGAGACGTGATAAAGAGAAATGAGTTTGAGAAAAATATTAACACGTGGTTTTCATTATTAAGTCAACATTATAGGTGGAGTTTGAAAAAAATCTTAACAAGTGGTTTTCATTGTTAAGTCAGCGTTATAGGTGGAGTTCATGAAAAAACTTAACAAATGCATTTTCATTGTTAAATCACCTCAAAGGAATAATGATAACACTAGTGCAAAGAAGATAGAGATGGAAGAACATACCTCATGCATAATTGTAAGAGTACAAATTGCAGGGGTAAGAACTTCAGGCATAGTAATTGAAGGAATAGCTCTATCATCCCTCTGACTCTCAGTTGGACCTTCAGCAAGGGGAACCTCAGCTATGGGCGATGCACCTTCCTCGCAAAAACTCACAAGTGCCAAGGTTGGGGAAGGTTCCAATTATGTGTATTGAGCTCCAGATGATATATCAACCCCCACAGGGGCCGAAGGAACTCCTGGGCGAAGAAGAACCAACTGTAGAATGAGGAACCTAGGGTGTAGATTAGGCATAAATTCTTCCAAATTTATCCCCTTAATTTAGATACTTTTAGCACCTCGGACGATATAAATTGTATTGATGTATCTCATATATGTGCTACTGATAATTCCTATGTAGTGCCTCGAGTTTTATGAATTTTTTGTGCTTCTTACAGGTATTTTAAACAAGTGAAGAGAAGAAGAATTCGAGGATGAGAAATTAGGAATGGAATGAAATTCAAAGGGAAAAATAGTCATTTTAATCTAGAGTTCGGATGAGGGACCAACATGGAAATTGAAGAACTCATGTATATAAGTACGTAAGAAGAAAAGACGTCCCAATTCGAGCCCTAGGTCAGAAGTTGTTGAGCTCTAAAGATGAGAGAAAATAAAGAGAAAATAAGAAAGAAAAAAAGAGTTCAAGAACCGAACCAGACTGGTGAGTGCCAACAGCGAACCTATCAGGCAAGAAGGGGGATTCTGCATAAAATTTACCACCAAACCGATACGATTTCAAAGGAAAATGAACCGGTCCAATGCCTTGAGGATTTTTGAATAAAATTAGAGACCATACCGATCCGTTATATATGGAAAACAAACCGATCCAGATGATACTAGACCGAACCGAAGAACCCATCGGACCGGTTCGGATGAGATTTTTTCTGAATTTTCTTTTCCAAATTAAGATTTTTATCTTTCTCAAACTCTTGTAATTTTCATAGGGTATTTAATTTAACTTAATGCCTGACATTAAGAGGCTTGATTATTATTGATTTTAAAGGGCACTTGTATTCAAGAACCCTAGGGATTTAAGTTTTGCTACATTAATTCAAGATTCAACCTTTAATTCCAAATTCCTTTGTTGTAAGTATTATTTAACTTTTGCTTTTAATTTCTCTCATAATTTAGTTTAATTTGTTATTCAATTTTAGTTTGCAATTATTAATTCCAAATTTCATCTCAATTTTTCTCATAGCTATGAATTTTTGCAAATTTAGTTCTGAGGTAGTATTTACTTTAATCATGTAAAGCTAAATTTTTATGGGTTAGGATGCACGAACCCGACCTGATGTAGTTTATCTATATAGAAAATATGTTTTCAATTGAAATGGGAATGAATCGTGTTGTGTAGTACGCACAACCGTCGTATGCCTCTTAACCTCGTTTGACTTAGGTAATCGGGGTGTTTAAGGATGCGATGCGCATGTTATCTATTCGGCACCGCTTTATTCTTACCTTTGATTACGTATGATGCGGGCTAGTACCCTCGTATATGTAATGCTTAGGATTAATAAAGACTCAATCAAATTTCTAATTCAAAAGCTAGTATTCTATTCGATAATGTACTAGGCTTTGGGGGATTGTATTCTAACCTATCTTTCCCTTATTCATATTTACTTCACTGCAGTAGTTAATTTTTGTGCACTTAGATAGTTAGTAGTTTCAATTTCCTCACATTTAGTTAATAGTCATTCAGTTCACAATTAATCATCTTTTTAGTTTCTTTTCTCGAATCAGTTTAGGGTTAGTCTTATATTCCTCTATTGTCATGAATTTTTGTCCTAGTTCCCTGTGGAGACGATCCCAACTTCTCGGATTATTACTTGAGCGATAGGTTTGCACTTGAGCCTATATAGAATGCACACTAGATACACATTTTTGGTCACGTCAAGTTTTTGGCGACGTTGTCGAGGACCTTAGGTAGACATTAAGTTAGTAAATTCAATCCCAAATTTGATTATAAAAATAAAAAAAAAACAATTCAAAAAAATCCATAAAAATTCAAAAAAATAAAAAGCCAAAAAGAAATAATCTCTCAAAAGCCCTTTCATGCAAAATCCAGAACAAACTCATCAAAATACTCCAATAAGAATCTACGAAAATTCCATCGTTGAGTACAATTCCAATAGTCCCCATTCCCTCGGTTTCCACAATTATAGGTTCCACCTCCTACACCTCCAAACTCCATCACAAGTCACACTTCTAGAACATTGAGTGAGGATTCTGAGTCAATTAGAGAAAGAGAAATGTCGAATATTGGTAGTTTTGGTACAGGTGAGGGAACCCCACTGTATCATCCCATGAAGGAACTCTTATTTTCTAAGCGGACTGTCACACCTGGATACATTCTACTTCCATACAATGCTGGAAATTTCCACTTCCGTAATGGGATGATACAAATTCTTCCAATATTTCACGACATGGATTCAGAGAAACCATATCTCCATATCCGAGAGTTCGAACAGGCGTGCGAAACCTTTAGTGATCAAGCTTGCATGCAAGATGTCATTCGCCTAAAGATTTTTCCTTTTTCATTAAAATATAAAGCTAAGACTTGGATTTGGTCTTTACCACCGAACTCTATCATATCATGTAAGGATATACAATCTAAGTTTCTTTTGAAGTTCTTTCCATAACATAAAACCAACTCTATCAAGGCTGAAATTCAAGCTTTTCGACAACAAGCTCACGAGTCATTTGATAAGTGTTGGGAACGATTCCAAGAGTTGGTTAACACTTGCCCCCATCATTGATTTGAGAAACATCACCTTGTCTCTTTCTTCCATCGCTAGCTTACTATAACGTCTAAACAACTTGTTCCAATAATGTGTGAAAGACTATTTTGGGAATTAGATGCGAGTGACGTCGAGGCTCATCTTAAGTATGTCATCGAGACTACTCAATCATGGGACACATCTGATTCTAATGCCCAAAACTAACCTCGTTAAGTGTCCACTACTCCTGCAGAATTCGGTCTATACGAATTGAATCATGATATCTTAGTAGACCATCGACTTGATTAATTTGAGAAATATACGAGGGACCTACTTAAGGTACGACTGAGAGAAGCTACCGAATCCACCAGTGTTGTGAAAGAAAAGGTGTGCGCCATTTGTGAGACGGACCATTCAACAAAGGGATGTATGACGATAATCACTTACAAAGCCATGCTTATCGAGAAAGTAAAAGCAATAGTAGGGTTTAAGGGAAATTTTAATGCCTCTCACGGGAATGCATATAACCCTTCATGGAGAAACCATCCCGATTTTAGCTACGGGCAATAACAAGCTGCATTGAATCCAAATTCACATGTTGCCCTACCCCACCCCTCCTCAATTTCAACAAGAGCCATCTATGCTGTCACACATGAAAAATCCACCTCCAGGTCCATACATTACCCCACCGCGGAGGACTCTTGATCACAACTTAACCCAGTTAATCCAATCTCAAAATGCAACTAATTCCAAGCTTGAGCGCATGTTCACTAAAATGCATACGAGCATATCTAAGTTGCAATCTTCGTTAAGTGTTCAATAGAATGGAAAGTTTTTGGCTCAAGTCCAAATACCTCTTCAAGGTCAAGCTAATGTTAGCTCTACATCTTACGATTAATAAGAATAATATCAAGTTGTCACCACTCTATGTAGTGGGCGAGTCATTGATTTATCACCTCCCCCCCAAGAGAAGCCAAAAGACAAGGAGGTTTCACCCGACACGAAAGAGGCCGAAGGGCCCCCCTTGAATGAGAGTGACAAGTAAGACGTTAGCAAGCCCGAAGTTATTATGAAACAGACCGCTGCCTCTCCGTTCCCTCAATGGTTGGCCCCACCTTAAAAGGGAGCCTCCCGTGTAGCTGTGCTAGATGTTCTTAAGAAAGTGAAGATGAATTTTCCATTCCTATATGCAATCCAGTAAATTCCCCCTACTTCAAGGTCATTAAAGATCTTTTGACTGTGAAAAGATGGATAAAGGTGAAGAAGAATGTTTTTTTAGCACAGAATGTGAGCTCCGTTCTACCTAACGACCTTCCACCTAAGTTTAAATATCTGGGTGCACCCACGATCTCATGTGTTATTGGAGAACCTCGAATTGAAAAAGCCTTAATAGACTTAGGTGCGAGTGTTAATATCCTTTCCTATTCCATTTCTAGGCCGCTTGAGTTGGGTGACCTTAAGCCCTTATAAATCACTCTCCAATTAGCGGATCGCACAGTGAAGGTGCCTCAAGGGATTATTGAGGACGTGATTGTCCAAGTGGACACTTTCTACTTCCCAATAAACTTTATAATTTGGGACACAGAGCCCTCCATCCATTCTACCAACCATGTTCCCATCATTCTAGGCCCCCCATTCTTAGCTATGACTAATGCCTTAATAAATACATGAAATGGGAAAATGCAACTCACTTTTGGGAATATGACCCTCGAGACGAACATCTTCAGTGTTTCTAACCAAGTGGGTGAGGAAGATGAAATCCGTACGGATGATGCCATAAAGGAGGTATTAGAAGAGAACATCCAGAGAACCATTGGTGAGGAAACTTTTGAAGTATGCCTAGTGAGAGGTGATGAGAGAGAGATCCCATACACTGATTTTGAGAGAGAGGTAAAGGAGTTAAAAGTCATATTAGACGAGGGAGAATCGATAGAGGAGTTTAGCAATGTTCATTGGGTTTCTAGATTCAAGGAGATACCCCCTAGGGAATCATGCTTGATCCCCTCCGAAGAGAAATTTCCCACCCTCGAGTTGAAGAAACTACCCTCTAATGTGAAATATGTTTTTTTAAGAGAGAATGAGACGTTTCCTGTTGTTGCCTCCTCTATCCTAAATAAAAAGCAGGAGGGTAAGTTGCTGGAAATTTTGAGGAAGCACAGAGGTGACTTTGGTTGTTCTGTAGCGGATTTGAAAAGGTAAGTCCCCTGATTTGTACCCATGAAATCCACCTCAAGGAGGATGTGAAGCCCTCAAGCGAAATGCAAAGGTGACTAAACCCAACCATGAAAAACTTATTAGAGCGGACATTATAAAGTTATTAAATGACTAGATTATCTACCCTATCTCGGATAGCAAATGGGTGATCCCAATTCAAGTCGTCCCAAAGAAGTCGAGAACGACGGTGGTCAAAAATGCTAAGGGAGAATTAATTCCTCAACGCACCACCACCGGGTGGTATATTTGCATTGATTACTGGAAACTCAATGCCGAAATGAGAAAAGAACATTACCCGTTTCCCTTTTATCAATCAAATTCTTGAAAGCATAGCGGGTCACCCATATTATTATTTCCTTGATGGTTATTCCGGATATAACCAAATTTAGGTAGACATACTTGATCAAGAAAATATGACTTTTACATTTCCATTTAGCACGTTTGCCTACAAATGTATGCCTTTTGGATTGTGCGATGCACCTGCGACCTTTCAACAGTGCATGTTAAGTCTCTTTAGTGACATGGTGGAGAGAGGACTTGACGTTTTCATGGACACTTTATGCATTTTTGGCCCCTCTTTTAACCAATGTCTAGTGAATCTTGAGAAAGTATTATCCCGGTGTGTGGAGAAGGATTTAGTCCTCAATTGGGAAAAATACCACTTTATGGTTACCAAGGGCATAGTTCTTAACCACATAGTCTCATCTAAAGGCATAGAAGTTCACCGAGAAAAAATAGATGTCATAGCCGAGCTTCCCCCACCTAAATCACAAAAGGATGTGCAACCCTTCTTAGACCACGCAGAATTTTATAGAAGGTTTATCAAGGATTTTAGCTCCATCGCTAGACCCTTGAGTAACCTCCTTATGAAGGATGCACCCTTTGAGTGGAATGACGCATGCCAAAAGGCTTTCAATAAACTGAAAAGCATGCTAATTTCTTGCCACATCATGCTAGCTTCAGATTGGTGCCTTCCATTCGAACTTATGTGTGATGCTAGTGATTATGCAATTGGGGTTGTTATAGGGCAAAGAAAGGTTAAGAAATCTCACGCCATCTATTACGCTAGTCGGACGTTAATCGGGCCACAACTTAACTACCCCACCACAAAGAAAGAATTTCTAGCGGTTGTTTTTTCTTTGGAAAAATTCCGCCCATACCTTGTTGGGTCGCCCATCACTTGATTTACTGACCACGCGGCCTTTAAATATCTCGTTACTAAGAAGGATCCGAAGCCACGCCTCATAAGGTGGATCCTACTCCTAGAAGAATTCAATCTCTCTATAAAAGATAAGAAAGGGGTAGAAAAATTTATCAACAACCATGTGTCACGACTATCGTCCTATGTGCCTAGTGATCCATTACCCATAGACGAGTATTTTTCGGATGAGATACTCTTTGTTACTTCTTCCCGACCTTGGTTTGTAGACATTATTAATTATCTTGTCACGGGAGCAGTTCCTCCTGGATGGACACCGCACAAGAAGAAGAAATTCATCACCTGGTCTCGCATGTTATTCCATGATAACCCATTCTTATTCAAATATTGTGCGGACCACCTCATCCGAATATGTGTTTCGGATGAGGAAATTCAAAGTGTAATCTAGTTTTGTCATACGGAAGCTTGTGGAGGGCACTTATCCAAGAATAAGACGGTCGCTAAAATCCTACAAAGCGGTATCTATTTGCCTGCAATGTTTTGGGATGTGAATGCCTATTATAAATCTTGCGATAGATGCCAAAGGATGGGAACTATTACCCGCCGCAACATGATTCCACTAACCACTATACTCGTCATTAAGTTATTTGATTACTGGGGTATTGACTTTATGGGACCATTCACTCCCACCTTCGATTTCTTATCCATCCTCATTGCGGTGGACTACGTCTCCAAATGGGTAGAGGAAATAGCTACCAACACGAATGACAACAAAGGGGTGATAAATTTCTTATAATAACACATACTCTCTCACTTCGGTGCTTCGAAGGCGATCATAAGTGATATCAGCACACATTTTTGCAATAAGCTGTTTGAAAAGTTAATGAGAAAGTATGGGGTCATCCACAAGGTTGGAACGACTTATCACCCCCAAATAAGTGGACAAGATGAGTTAAAAAATCGTGAGAACAAAACCATCCTTGAAAATACCGTCGATCCTACCCGAAAAGATTGGTCACTTCGATTAAACGATGCGCTACCGCCTATAAGAACTCCCTCGGCGTGTCCCTATTTTGTTTAGTCTATGGCAAGCCTTGCCATCTCCCCGTGGAGCAAGAGCACAAAACCTATTGGGCCATAAAGAGGTTGAACTACAATCTAGATAAAGTGAGTGAAGCTCGTAAGCTTCAATTGAACGAGTTAGAAGAGATGTGCAATGACACATATGCGAATGCTAAAATTTCAAAGGAACGAATGAAACTCGCACATGACGAGATAATTCAATGCAAAGAGTTTCATTCGGGATAAAAAGTGCTTCTCTACAACTCTCGATTACACTTATTTCCCGACAAGTTACGTTTAAGGTGGACGGGTCCATTTGTGGCTAGAGAAGTATTCCCCCACGGAGCTATAAAGTTAGAAGATGAAAAAGGGGGAAATACTTTCAAGGTGAATGGAAAATGTCTCAAACTATAATTTGAGGCATGCACCGAAGAAGCTGACACCATTTAGTTGTTGAACCCCATCTTTGGGGACTGGTTGAGAAGTACGAGAAGGTCATCTCACCCCTGATGCGTATGAGGTTATTCTTGTATATAGTATATGTGAGTAGGTTAGGTTAGTTAGAGTTGGTAGGTATAGGTAACATATGATAGGTGAGGGATAACATACGTCGAGAGAGAGTCTGGGTTTTCAAAGCAAGCAGTGGGAGATTTTAGGTCAATCATGTGTAGGTAAAGTTGTGGGAACATCCAAAAATTGAGAGAGAAGAGTGAGTTCTGCAATTAAGGGAAGTTGTAAATTTCAGGGATCTAGACCGGTCCATCCCTAGGGGTCCGGATCGGTTTGTTTTTAAGGAAAATTAAAAGAATGGAGATCGAACCATTTCGGTTCTAGGAACCCGAATTGGTTCGGCGTCTTGGTATTTTTACCCCTTCCCAAGATGCAACCTCCATTCTTCCCTCCCAATTCATTTTCCCTCTTCGTTAACCACCCTTTCCCTCCCCAATACACTCCCCCTTCCCTCCAAAAACCAACCCCTCCCTCCACCCCCACCTATAAATACACCCTTATCCTCCCTCATTCCACCACCACTCCTCCCCACTCTCTTACGCTCTCTCTTCCAGATATCTACCTTCAACCCACTACTGTCCCACATGGCCAACCATGCCCTCCCTCAAAAATATAACTCCGTCGAGGTCATCGACCATGGTAATGACACATACCGCTCAAATCAAGAACAAATTTGGCGTGAAGGATTTTTCAGCCACTCTCGGAAGATGCATATCGAGCACCAATTGCGCTGGATTGAGCTGCCAAATTTCGTCACCAACCTCTTCCTTTCAAGGGGTTGGTTTCATTTTCTTAACGAGCCCCACGGAGAGGTGTGGCCAGCCAAGGTGCGAGCTTTCTATGGTTCCATTGTCTGCACCACTGATTTTGTTTTCGAGGTGTATGCTAACAACACACGCGTTCCATTCTCCCTAGAAATGCTCACCCAAAAACTAGCGAAAAGGATGCTCCAAGCCAATTCCAGTTCACATACCCAAACAATCTCTCCCCCCTAAACAAAGTCGTTTGCATGTCACGTATAGCACCCGGCGAGACTTGGGGCACCAAAATATTTCTGGTGGGCCGGATGAGCGAGAAGGCGCGCATTATATTCCAAATCGTATGTGCAAATATCCTCCAAACCTCAAATGATTTTGTTATGCGCCCCCGTTAGGTGACTCTCATGTATCATCGTTTTTACCCCACCACCCCGATCCACTTAGACCATACCATCTACAAAGACATATTTTTACGGACATGGATAAAAAGGGGATCGCCTCTGTCCCCTATGCCGGGCTCATCACATACATTCTATTCAATATGATAATTTCTCCTCCCACCGAGTTTCCTTGCCTTCCCAATCTTCTTGGGAAAGGGACCTATACCAAAGTGAGAGGCAACGGGAGATCATCTGAACACAGAGGGCGGATGAGGATGATGACGAGACGGAGGCAGAAGATGAGGACGAGAGTGATTCTGAGGAGGAAGAAGTTATGTAAGCCGACGTGGTTATAGGAGATGGTGAAGAGGAGGAATACAATGAGGATGATGATTCAGATTTAGATCCACCGGGAGCAAATTTTGATAGATGCATCATGGCGCTCGAATCACGATTCAACGGGTTTATAACTCAATATGATGCCGACCAACGTGCATACCAACGAGACACAAGCATGTTGCATCATCTCCAAGATGAAATGTATCACATGACTATGGGTGCACGTCCCACGGATTTATTTCTATGACCCATACACCCTGAATGCTCCCGGCCCTTCTCACGCTCCACCTCAATAACTTTTTTTCCTAGGTTGTTTATATATTTTTCCTATTTCTCATTTCCACAAATTTGTATGCTGATATTCTAATTTAAATTGGTTTGCCTATCTTGTCTTATCTTATACCTTCTTATTTATATCTTGGATGTTGTACTTTATTCCATTTTCTTTGCTTTCTCTATTTAATTTAGACTTTAGTCCTTTTTGCATTGGGACTTTGCAAAATTCTAAGTTAGGGGGGGTACGCTTGCGCTTCCAAATTTCACAACTTTTTCAGAAGAAAATTTTCCTTTCATTTGGTAACCTAAATAGCCCACATAACCTGGAATTGTGAAAAAGGAAAATTCAAAAATTGAGTCCAAACAATGCAATAAAACGGGGCAAGAAAATAGAGTAATGCTGAACAAAAATAAAAAAGAAATAAAAAAATGGAAAAATAGAAAAAAATAGAAAAAGAAGAGAAAATGAGCAAAAGCCCGGAAAAGCACTAACGGACATCATAAGAATATTTTTTAATTCCAAACTTTTCGATTATTCCGAATGTACCCAATACACCTTATAACCTGGAAAGGTCCTAACCCAGTCCGAATTGCGAAATTAATTACCGCGTGGAGAGTTAAAACACGAAAATATATAGAAGAGATTAATTGATGTGTATAAGGGGCAATGTTCCGATTTCCCAACGACCGTAATCCGATGAAGAGATCTTTTCACCTAGAAATTTCGGTCTTTTAATTTTGTGTGCGTGAATTCGTGTTCCAATGCTTTTACTCTTTATATCACGCATACCTAGTGAAATATCCACACTCCGAGTGATTCGTTTGTGAGAGTATCCCGTGAGAATTTGAATGAAAACGAATTTCTGAAAAGTAACATAATGATCAATCGGTGGAAATTTGCGGTTACATTTTTGGCTTTACACACACACGACAAATGGAGACTTGTGTATATAAATATATGGTAATTGTTTTCCGGAAAGTTTGAATTATAAAATTTTTAGTTATTTTGAATTTTATTTGAGTCAAAATCGAATTTTGTGGGTATATTCACTGCAAACCCTCACGAGACAAAACTCGTCCTACTAGGGTAACCTAGGGGTTTAAAGTCTTGTTGCATATGCTCAATGCAATCGCTTGCCTATGAAAGAGGTATCCTATCTTAATAAAATGATTTTCAAGAGCTGAGATTTGGTTAAGTTCTTTTACATTGCCTGGGATGCGCAAAGTTCTAAGTTAGGGGGGTTTGATTAGGCATAAATTCTTCATAATTTATCCCCTTAATTTAGAGACTTTTAGCACCTCGGACGATATAAATTGTGTTGATTTATCTCATATATGTGCTACTAAAAATTTCTATGCAGTGCCTCGAGTTTTGTGTATTTTTTTGTGGTTTTTACAAGTATTTTATACAAGTGAAGAGAAGAAGAATTCAAGACTGAGAAATCAGGAATGGAATGAAAGTCAAAGGGCAAAATAGTCACTTTACATCTGGAGTCCGGATGAGGGACCAACATGGAAATTGAAGATCTCGCGTCTACAAGTACTTAAAAAGAAATGGTGTTCAAATTCGAGCCCTAAGTCAGAAGTTGTTGAGCTCCAAAGATGAGAGAAAATCAAGAAAAAAGAAGAAAAAAGAGTTCAAGAACCGGACCAGACTAGTCAATGCCAACAACGAACCGATCCGGGAAGAAGGCAGACTCTGCATAAAATTTACCAGCGAACCGATACGATTTCAAAGGAAAATGAATCGGTCCGATGCCTTGAGGATCTCTGCATAAAATTAGAGACCGGAGCGATCTGTTATAAATGGAAAACGAACCAATCCGGGTGATACCAGACCAAACCAAAGACCCCCTTCATACCGGTTCGGATGAGATTTTTTCTGAATTTTCTTTTCCAAATTAAGAGTTTTATCTTTCTCAAACTCTTGTAATTTTCGTAGGTTAATTAATTTAATTTAATTCAAGACATTAAGAGGTTCTATTATTATTGATTTTAAAGGGCTCTTGCATTGAAGAAGCCTAGGGTTTTAAGTTTTGCTATATTAATTCAAGAATCAATCTTTAATTCCAGATTCCTTTGTTTCAAGTATTATTAAATTTATTCTTTTAATTTCTTTCATAATTTAGTTTAATTTGTTATTCAATTTTAGTTTGAAATTATTTATTCCAAATTTCATCTCAATTTTTCACATAGCTGTGAATTTTTATAAATTTAATTCTAAGGTAGTATTTACTTTAATAAATCCAGTTATATTTTTAAGGGTTGGGATGCATGAACCCAACCCAATGTAATTTATCTATGTAGAAAATAGGTTATGAATTTAAATGTGAATGAATCGTGTTATGTAGTACGCACAACTGTCGTAGGCCTTTTAACCTCGTTTGCCCTAGGTAACCGGGGTGTTTAAGGATGCGATGTGCGTGTTAGCTATTCGGCTCCGTTTATTTTTACCGTTGATTATGTATGATGCGGGCTACTACCCTTATATATGTAATGTATAGGATTAATAAAGACTGGGTTCAACCAACTTTCTAATTCAAAAGCTAGTATTCTATCCGGTAAATGTACTAGGGTTTGGGCAATTATATCCTAACCTATGTTTCCCTTATTCATATTAACTTCACTGCAGTAGTTTGTTTCTCTGCACTTTAGTTAGTTAGTAGTTTAAATTTCCTTCACATTTAGTTAATAGTCATTCAGTTCATAATTGATCATATTTTTAATTTTTTTTTTCTCGAATCATTTTAGGGTTAGTCTTCTATTCATTTTTCATCACGAGTTTTCGTCCTAGTTCCCTGTGGAAACGATCCCGACTTATTGGATTATTACTTGAGCAACATGATTTCATTTGAGCCCATATAGCAAGCACACTAGATTCATATTTGCAGTCGTTTCAGGTGTCTCAGAATGACAGGGATGAGTCAAACCGGGGACTGCTACAAATAAATATCAAAGTGTTAGGCACAAGAAACACCACATGAAAAAAAAAGACAAAGGCATAAGGAGTAATCTTACATCTGTGATGTTAGAAAAGGGACCAAACACAATCACAGGCCTCACCATAGGGAACTAAAGAAGTTACCCAACAAGATATGTGGCTAGGTCAAAAGAAACTACAACCTAAAGGCCATGAAAATGCTAAGAAGACAATATAGCTAAGGGGAAAAGATGGGTAAAAGGCAAACAAGCTATTACCTATGGAGGGCTGGAAGAGATTGGAATAATATCCAGAGGAACCACGGGGAGGGGCGATGCCTTAGAAGAAACAAAAGGAGACTCCTCTATCTTAAGGGAAGCTGCAATAAATTCTACAGAGGTAGCAACCCTCCTGGCAGCCTCTTCTACACGTCGGAAGGAAGATCGGCGATAATAAGCCAACCCATACATAGGAGAAGGGGGAGTCGGTGCATAGGCCTCATAAATACCAAAGTTTCCTCCGTGGGGAGAAGGCATATTCGTTTCAATATCCTACATAGACAAAACAAATCTTGCATAAGTATTAGAGAATATACCTCACTAAGTTTGAAATGGATGAGTGTGGGAAAACATACCTCTTGCTTTGGAAAAGAGTGAGACGAAATAATTGATGATACAAGAAAGCATCCAGTTGTCGTTCTCTTACCAACAAGTCAAGTGTAAAATACATAATAAATATATAGATCAAGTAAAGAGAGGTAAAAGACAAGATATGGAGTGGTTCGGCTATTAAAATGAGCTTAAATTCACTTTGGTGCCACACTCTCATTATATGCGTTATATTACAAGTTTACAATGCCGTGATAGGAGTACAATGTATATGTGAAGAGAGAATACATGTTTGTAATGTTTTTGGGGGTGCTGGAGAGATGACCATGATGCCGATGAATAGCCTCCAAGTTATTCCGAGAGGCGCAGAGTATCTAGCAATGCCTCCCCAAGTGTAGTAGTCTCTGGACTGAATATCACTGTATGAAATGTATTCGGATCAGGACCAAATCAGGTGAGACCACCTAATCTCAAGGTGTGGACCTATATTTATACGAGGTCTAGGTGTTATATTGTTGTTGCAAATGGATTGGGGTTGTGACCAGCTGAGTGGACAAATTGAGGTCACACCCTGTAACATGTAAGGGTTCGCATCCTGTGACACAAGGGCCGCGACAGTAGGCCAATGAGGCATATATACATAAGGTCATAACATGTAAATGATAGGTTGTGGTTCCGCAACAGGATTCCATGTTTGTCATATCAATAAGCCCCCAAGTGGTAGTGCCAAGAGATAACAATTGGGGCTACGGTTGATTAGTCAAGTCTTCTTCCCAAGCTATCACAAAAACTAAAACACGATGCTTCATCTTCCCGTGGACTCTTATATAAATGGCAACTAGTCGGGGCCTTCATTACCTTTCCAATTCTTCTGAGAGCATATCGAGAGCAAAGTCTTGCAATTCCTTGTCTTAAGTTTTTCGGTGACCTTTCATGGAAGCTTATGGTGGTTGTTCAAGCAGTTTAAGGCTGAACAACTAGTGGTTAAAGGCTGAGATGCACCCAAGCCTTCCTTTTAATCTCCAGGTATTTTTCT
This sequence comes from Sambucus nigra, assembly GCA_949130495.1. NCBI lineage: Eukaryota > Viridiplantae > Streptophyta > Magnoliopsida > Dipsacales > Adoxaceae > Sambucus > Sambucus nigra. Next base: position 577,681,342 of record OX422209.1, read on the forward strand.
GATTAAATATTCACTGAATCCTATTTTTACCTCGATGCTTTGTTATTTGTTTTGGGTTTCCACTGGTAAGTGATCCATACGAATGCATATCTTATGAAATAACCATGGAAATAAACTGATTATCAAGTGAATTCATACTATTATTCCATAATCATATGAACTTACTTAAATCCCTTAATTTGCCTAAATAGGGTTAAATATCTAATTCTGAATTGAATCAACACTGTTGAAATGAACTCATTTGTGCCCATTGTTTTGGATTATTTGTTGAACTCATTTGATCATAATAGATAACTGAAATGTGGATATAACTCTTCAATCGATGAAATGAACTGTCAACATCCATACATTCTGTTCTTGACGTTCTTGAGCAGAATTTTCAAATTCTTGGGCTTTGATCTTTAGATTAGGTTACCAATGTTATCAACCTATTTAGGAGTATAGCCGGTGCATGTAACATTCTTGCGCTATTTGACTGCGACCTCATGTCAATACTTGTGTAATAAACACGATTTTCCCCTTAGGGTTCAGCCTTAGATAGTAGTCACGATGTTTTTCCAATAAACTAAAGGACTGCGGCATAATAAGACATTCCTAATGCCTGCTTCCCCAGAACAAAGTTCCGCGGCAGTAGTTGTGATCCCTAGGATTCCAAAGACCAACACACTGTAGTTAGCTAAAAGTTTTAAAACTTCTATTTTTCTTCCAAAATTATTTCGTTGTTCCTATAGCGACCTCTAAGAGGCTTATCAGACCATAATGTCTACGACACCTAATAGTGAACTTTCTACTTTTCAGATTTTGTTGTAGCCATGTGATTTGGAATTCTAACAAATTTCTAAAGGATTTTTGGAACAAACATTTTGGAGTTTCTCCTACTGAACTCTCTTCTGTGTATATTTTAAATATAATAGGGCCAAGCCAGCTCAAAGATTGCCCAAATTATGTCGTTCGAGATTTGGATTCTAACTCCGTGGAAACCACTTGTAGGAAAGAGACTAACTCTGCAGACCCCTCTTGTAGGAAAGATACTGATTCCATAACAATGGTGGAGGAGGTCAACTCAAGTAATAACCCAATGGGTATTGATGCCGCAGCTACTGGGCCTTCTAAATCTAGGGACGCACCTGCTGGAACTTCCAATGGAGCTGAGAGACCTCCTGCAGCCTTAAATGTTCGCAGCATTATAACTCAAGAGTGGATTAATCAAGTGACTGAAGCATTTGAGTTTCCTAAGGATTTGATGTGCTCAGAACCCGTCGCGGAACAAAGGCCCTGCACGGAACTTGCTGATGATGGGTCTTCTTCCCCTCCACGCTTTCATTTATGGGCTACGGCTATCTGTGTCGGTCCCCATTAGGAGAATCTTCCAGACCATGAAGTTATCCCCAACCCAACTATATCCCAATGGATGGAGGGAAATTCTTACGTCCGTGGTGCTATGGAAGAATAAGTTCAAGAGGGATATAACTCCCGCGGAGTTTTTTCATTTTTACAAACTGAATAAAAATTATGTAAAATTCGCATGGTATTATTACTTTACCATCCACAACAATGAGGAAACCCTTTATACTGGAAGGCCCACCAGTGTAAAATATTAGAAGGGAAAATACATTTATATTTCTAGATAAGGGTGGGACATCCACCCAGATGAGCCTGAAGAGAGGAATGCTTTAGGATGTCACAATAGTGGGGACGTTCCTCCAAGCTAGGTAAATAAGGGTGAAGCCCTTTGAATTGTGGTCGCGTCCTATTGTTTACATTTCCTTAGCTTTTGTGCCAATATTAAACTTTCTATGCAGTTCTTGATAATTTTCCACTAAGTGAGCAGGAGGAGAGTAGGATAAGAAGGGTTGCGGCAGTAAGTGCTAATGACAAAAAGTTTAGCACCCTCGTGACTTCAGATTCCATCTTTTAAGCAAGCTACTTCATCAATAAATCTCTACTAAAAGATATGGCCGCATAAGGTGATAACCAACAGATCTTTGAGGATGCGACAGCTCAATTGATATTTAACTTTGCTTCATGTGAGGAAATAGATAGGGAGCTCTTAGCAGCTCAACTGGCTGAAATGGATGAGGACACATCTGCCCTCAATAATGTATCAAAACAAAGAAAAATAAAGAGGGCTAAATCTAAGCGCCCTTCTACCACCACTGGGCCTATCGCACCTTTTGTGGGTGACCAAAAGGCTCCTACTGTGCCTACAGTTCAGGTTGAGGAGTTCGCTCCTCAAGAAAAGCCTGAAGGCCAATTTGATGATGATATTGGTGCTAACCTGGCTACGGCAGGCTTAATGTCTTCTGGGACTGAGTTGCAGAGTTGATGAGGAAACTCGCAAACCAACACTTCAAATTCACCACCACCTCCAATAATAGTGGTTGTTAATGCTAACCTAGTGCCTCCTCAAAGTCATGCCAGTGTTGGCCTTGATGGATGACTGCAACCCTAGCTTAGGCAGTCCAATCCTGAGTCTTCCTGGGATACGACTATGAGAGCTACCCGCAGAATAAAAAGGGTTCCAGATGTCGCGGACCTGGATCATCTTGCGGATCAGGACCATAAAGACTTGGAGGATTTTTCCCTCCATAGCCTGCTGAGGGTGAGTGAAAATTTAACTTTTTAATACCTTTTTTATACTTCATATTTTTCTTCTAACATTAAATCATCTTTCGGGCCGCGAACATTCTGGTGTACCACAAGCGGAAGTACGGAGCCCTTTACAAGCTAAAAGAGGTCGCGTAGAGGGTTCATTTAACTAACTTGGAGAATGCTAAGAAGTATTCTTTTAAGGCTGGAAAATCATCTGTTATCGCGGCACTTCTAGTAGCACAAATGGACCTCGAAGATGCTCCCAAGGCCAACAATGATGCTTAGGCAAAGCTGACTATGGTCGTGACATCACTTCAAGTTGAACAAAACAAGGCCACAGAAGCCTCTCTTCATGCCCCCAATCTTGAATCCCAGCTGAAGGAGCTTCAAGAAAATTCTACCTAGCAAGAGAAAGATCACGTCGTGGCTTTGAAGCAAATGGATAAAGACCATGCCACCGCCATTGCGAAAATGGATGAAGACCATGCAGAGGCACTTCAATTGGCCATAGACAATGTCGTGGACTCATTCAAAGGTTCAAGGGAATATTATCTCACCAATAATAGATCCTACCTCCACGGCTTTCAAGAGCTCAGGTATAGACTAATTAAAAACTTCCCAGAATCTAAAGATACAATCCTTGCCTGGGGACTTGGTGATGCCGAGCATTTGCAGTGTGTGGCTAAAATAAAGGCCATGGCTGAGGAGAGAGATTGACAAAGGGCTGAGACAAAGGCTGTTGCAGCTGAACAGGAAACTGAAACTGCTACAGATGGAGAATAGGGGGATGAAGAAGATGATGCTGCCTCATAGGCCTCCTTTAATTTGAATTCTCAAAGTTTTCAACTTCTCCTCAGGGATGCGTCCCATTTGTTCGGCTATATTTTGCAACTTTAAACTGCCTTTATACAAGGTTGCGTCCCTTTCAACATTTGAGCTTCATTTGGGTTACGGCCACTTGTTTGTACTTTATTAACTTAACATTTTACAACCTTTTGCTAAGGTTACGTCCTTTAACCTTATTGTTTAATTTCTCCTCTTCTTACTTCTCTGTTGTTTGCTTTAACTTTGAATGACTGTTGTATTCATATATTTCATTGCTTGATTGAATGATTTGAAAATATGCTTCTTCAATAACTGAAACTGAAATGTAATATATGGCCGTGACAACACCTTGCAAATGGTTCCTTCAAAGAGGTTGCGGCTAGTTTTTATTGCCTTTGATTTTTCAAAATTTCCAGCCCATCTATTCTGGGTTGTCCCCCAAGCCGCGGTGCCAAAGAAAAATGGCTTTGGGGCTGCGGCTTAACTTCTTCAATTTTTCCATCCTTTTTACAAGTCTTGATTTTGCAATTTGGAGGTTGCGGCTGGTTTGCAAACCAGCTGCGGCATTTTAGCAATACATGATGTCCACTCTTTTTCTCTGTTAGATCTGCTAAATGAATGAGTGGACCCCGTGATGGTTACGAAAGGTATTAAGCCCATATCTTATTAATGTCGCGGCATGTATTTTTAAACCTTCTACATTTTTTTACTTCATTTCTTCTTCAATAACTCAAACTAAAAATGTAGATATAAGACCACAGCAACACCTTGTGAATGGTACCTCCATGTAAGTTGCGGCCTGTTATACTTTGCCTTGGATATTTCAAAATTTCCACCCATACTTGTGGATGTCATCCCCCAACCTGCGGTGCCAAAGAAAAATATTTGTCTGGGGCTGCGGATTAACTTCCTTTGCCTCATTTAACTTGTCAATTTGCATCCCTTTAAACGGGTTCCTCTGAATAGGCTGCGACATGTTACCTTTTTCTTTGACTACTTTAATTTTTTCATCAATTAAATAGTCTTCTAAAATAACTGGTCATCTTTCCCTTGAAATAGGTTGCGTCCAAATAAGGATCATTCCCTTGAAATATGTTCGAGATGCAGGTCATTCATAAGATTTCTATAAATGGGAAATCAAGAGATAGAACGTGGCTAAATTTGTTCTTCATATATATAGAATCGATTTTGTTAGGACAATACAATGTAGGCCAAATTTCATATAGTCATGATATGAATGTTTCAACAATTGACTTAATAAAATATAAATCCTTGAATGTTAGGGCTATACTGAGCATTCACAAAACATAAGATGGAAATTGGGAATAAAACTAAGTCATATGAGGAGCCTGTGGCCTGTCATATTTGGCTTCATCCCTTATGCATCTTTTAGGAATTTCTACAGCATTCCTTGCTTCACAAGACTTTCGATTTCATCTTTCAGCGCAAAACACTTCATCTTCTATCGCGACTTCATATTAGGAACCATGGTCTTGATGAAATTTGCACCAATGATCCCGGTTCCTCTTATGGGATGGATCCTTCATCTTCTCTGGCGACTTCAGCAACTTGTCCTCCTTTATGAATTCAAAGATATATTCAATCTCATAGAGCAATGAGGTGTAGGACTCAAAGGTTTTTTTTCTTCTCCACCTTCTTCCTCTTTTGGCTTAGGGCTACGGCACTGAGGATAGTGGCTTCTGTGTCCGCGACCACTTCGGATTGGACAACAAATTTAGGTGCCGCAGCCTCTAGCATAAGAACCCTTTGGGTTAAGAAGTTAACCTGAGTCTAGAGTGAGGCGTGACTATCATACAAATGATTGAGATGGTTGTATAGCTAAGCAATCTCATTCTTTATTTATATGCTTTGGCTAGAGTCTCCATCCACTTTATGCTTTGTTAGTCTTTAAAATTTATATAATCTGAGACAAAACTAGTAGAAGTGAGTAATCATAGAATATAGGATAAACTAAATATAAAGTTGGGATGCAGCGCTTGCATCACTGCATGATTTTACTACTGAGGGTGCGGCCAGTAAGGCATGTATGTGCACTGTCGCTGCCTTTTTAGTGGAACTCACCAAGGTTTAACTTGTGAACACTTCCCGATGATTTGAAGCTGCTGTAAGCCAACTGCACTAGCAGGGGCTACAAAAAAATGGCAGTTCAACTACCAGGCCGCATCACTTCTTAGGCGGAATGGAGCAATCCCATAATTAGAACCCAAAAACTGAGTTTTTCACATGAAACACGTGGAGAACATACCTACTAGGGGATTTCCAGGGCAGAGCAACCTCTAAGTGCACAATAAGGCACAATCATGGTGGGAAACTATAGATCATAGGCTGAGAAAGTAGTAAACGAGAAAATAGATCTCATCCCTAGCTACCCACCTTTGTAAGGCTATTTCCCTTTACACGTTTCAACCTTATCTTAGTGAGGTAACATCATCGGGGTATGTAAAAATAGATCAAAGGTCATAAAAAGGAGACCCATTGACAAATCTGAATAGATGCAATACCCATTTGAGGTGTGTATACAAAGTATGAGTTCAATAATCGAAATCCATCCATGAGATAACGATCATAAGGGTCCCATGGATAAAACAAGGTGTTAAAGAACCCAAAATTTAGATAAGCTAGACTGAAATACCTCGCTTCCCACAGACGGTGCCAGATTGATGATACGAGAAATCTTTCGCTTGTCATTCTCGTACCAGTAAGTCAAGTGTAAAATATATAATAAACACATATAACAAGTAAAGAGAGATAAAAGATAAGATATAGAGTGGTTCGGCTATTAAAATGAGCCTACATGCACTTTGGTGCCACACTCTCATTATATGTGTTATAGTACAAGTTTATAATGGCGTGATATGCGTACAATGTAGATGAGAGTAGAGAATACATGTCTATAATGTTTTCGGGGGTGTTAGAGAGATGACCGTGATGTCGGTGAATAGCCTCCAAGTTGTTTCGAGAGGCGTAGAGTATCTGGCAATGCCTCCCTAAGTTTAGTAGTCTCTGGACTGAATATCAGTGTATGAAATGTATTCGGATCAGGCCCAGATCATGTGAGACCCCCTAATCTCAAGGTGTGGACTTCTATTTATAGGAAGTCTAGTTGCTATATTATTGTTATAAATGGATTGGGGTCGCAGCCAGTAGAGTGGACAAACTAGGGTTGTACCCTGTAACATGTAAGTGACCGCATCCTGCGACAGAAAGGCCATGAAAGTAGGCCAATGAGTCATATATAGGTATGGCCTCAGCCTGTAAATGATAGGCTACGGTGGAAGTTCTTCGTCACATGCCCATTGTACTCCTTTTGCGGTTGGGTGCCATATTTGTCATATTAATAACCGTGGGCGAAGCATGAGGTAAAGGTAAGGAATAAGGTCTCTCAGTGGGACCATGCTCAATATCAAGACTATCATCAAGGGTAATGGCCTTAAAGGGAGATGGATGATGAGAGGTTCTGGGAATAGAAGCAACAAGTGTTGGCAACACTTCATAAGCACGTTATTTTCTAGGTTATTATACCCAAAATCTTCTTCCTGTCACTGGGACCACCAGTAACATGGGGGACTATAGAGCTCTTCCACTTTGACGTATCCCCCTCGGTTGGATTTACCAATATAGTGGTAAATGCAGCAGGAGGAGGAACGTGAGGAGTATGTCGTTCAAACTCACGTTGCACCCGTTCGAGTCCGCCTGACACTTTACTCGTATATCCTCACTTAAACCTACAAACATTTTAGGAGGAACAGAGGCAATGGGAAATACATCTACAGGAACATGGGATTTAGGGTGGGACTTGGACTTTTAAAAGGTCTTGGCTCTTTTATATGGGAGTTTTAAAGTCCCCTTGCTAGGAGCACCTTCGGCAGGAGCAGGTTGCTTAGGCGTTGAAGCTTTTTTAGACTTTACATAAATAGTGGGAATCATGGGGGAGTATGCAGGTAGCTCGCTGGGAGGACCCTTGGGAATGTTTCTCAGACATAACTGAACCTCGAAGATAGAATTACCTTTGGAGCCCAACTCTGAGGTTGAGAAAGTGAGACCTGGGGGATAGACTGGGGGACTTTGAATAAACTCCCTAATTTTTCCTAGCTACATCGGCCAGTATTTGGTGTCAAAAAGAGAAGTCACATCACCCTTCCTTATGATCGTGGGGATGGTGATTTGGCCATCAATAGTTGATCTGATGGAGGATGCAACAGATAATGTATAAAAGAGAAAACCTTAGAGAAAGTGGCTTTGTGATGAGACACTTGGAAAATAGGATGAGGAACCCCTTAGTCATAGCGAAATTGGTGAGAACATCAATTAGGGTTGTAGTGTTCTGATGTATATCCCCACTCAATATATGAAGGAAAATAGCCTGGGGTGAATAGTAGCACAACAGCAAAAGAGGGATCTTCGTTTATTATCTCTTCTAAAGTGGCATAAATCGTTTTGGCTTCATGGGTAAAGAAAGATCAAGTATGGGCAAAAGAATATTCTCCATATGTGCGCATGATGAAGCAACTAGGCCTATCAATAATGGGAAGAAAGCCCTTTCGGCTCTACTTCTTATGAAACCAAAATAGTCGGTGGGGCTTTAGGTCTTCGAAAATTGGATAAGGTTTTTTATTTTCTTCTACCTAAGGGAAACGACGGTAAAGAAAACCTATTAGGATTATAGTGTTGGCAAAATTGGCTAAGTTGTAGCGGTAAAGGGATCGTTCCATGTCCAAATGGGTCCCGTCAAACTAGGTATAGATGGACCTCAAGGCCATGGCTGCAAGAGGGAATTCGAACCCCCTGGCTAAGAGAACGAAGATGTTGATGAGATCCCGACGAGGATAATCATTGAGTATGCCATTCATCAAGAAAGGAGAGAGAATAATAATTATATAGGTGGGTAATTCTAAAGGGGTACCTTTGCATTGGCCAAAACCAAAAGAACCATCCTTCTCATTAGTGAAGAAGTAACTGATGAGAGGGGAGAAAGTAGATTTATTGGAAGATCCCATGAAACTTCGACATATCTGATCCATCTTTGCCCTGGCAGCAGCCTCTTCGGCATCTAAAGCCTCATTGGAGTAGATGGAGGGGCTTGTTGGATCAAGCCCAAGAAGTTCACAGACATCTTTTAAGGTAATTGTAAACTCCCCCCACATAGACATGAAGGTGTGGGTTGTAACATTCCAATGGGGTATAAGTACTTAGAGCGTTGTGTTATGCTTGGAAGTAGTAAACTCACCAAACCACTATGCCTGATGGAGCCTAACTTTTATGAGGGCGTCCGCATAAGTTATCTACATGTAGGTGTTCCAGGCAGCAAATTTGGTCGGGGAACCTCCTGGCCCTTTGAAGTCTATATGGGAACAGGGTAAGTCACCTCGATCAAGACAGAAATGCAGAGTCCCCTCTGGGGGAGAAGAAACCCCAAACGACAGCATTGTCATCTTCATCACCAAGTGTTAAGAAGTCACACTTAGCATTGAGAATGACGGTTTGGCATATAATTGAGAATTCATAGTCCTTGGTACAAATAGAAGAGCGATAGTAGAAGTTCAATTGCTATTGGCGAGTTGCCATCAGGGCGACGGAATCCAAATCAGGGGCAATGGTGACAGGAGGAACAATAGTGGTAGGAGCAATTACAGCAGTAGGGACATCAGATGAGGAAGCCATTAGTGCTCGAGGTTAGGTAAGGGTGGTAATACAAAGGATTAGATTGGAGACACTGGAGCAATAGTAAGAAAAGAGGGATAAGAAAAGAAGAACAAGGTTAGGTTTTGAACAACAATGGAAGAATAAAGTATTTTCTCTTCCTAAATATCTAGAGAAGACGATAGGAAATGGAAGTGTAAAAGAGAAAAATGGCTATGTGTTGAGGTAATTAGATGATTGGGACTCAAGTGGGCGGTTGAGTTTCCCACAGCAGCACGTACATGGCAGTCAAAATGATTACAATTGACACGTGGCACTTTGGGGAGTGCTCCGACTGTTGAAAAGACAATATCACGTCAATAATGAGGTCGCGCTTAGAAAAGAGAGTGTTGCTTTCAAATGAAGTTAAGTTTTGGCACCCAAATTTTTTTTTGAACTACATTGGAAACCTAAAAGCCCAAGTAAAGAGAGTCATAACGCTGCAAGACCTAATGATGATACAACGGGTTGAAGAGGCATCGGGGATAATTTTAACTTTAAAAGGAAGGTCCCTCATATCACAGTTAAAAAAGTTCACAATGTCCCCTCTCCATCAGTCTGAACGGAATTAACATTGGCTCAAGTACATCGGGTAAAATTTTACTTTTTGAACTAGCTAAAATAAGGAAGGCCACAACTAAGAGAAAAAAAAAATGAAGAGAACTCCTCTCACTAGGGGAAGCCTAAAGATAATGTGCCCTCATTTAAGGTTCACTCAATAATGGAAAGAAATGAATCAAATAGGGGAGAACTTTATTTTGTCCAGTTCGAACGACGACGGACAAGATTCACAGGTACTTCGGGAGAATTCCAACAAGCAATGAAGAAGACAAAACGACTGGGATAAAACAATACAAAAAAGTTACGATGTCCCCTCGTCATACGCCCAGATGTTGAAAAGCTTTGGTTTAGGTATATCGTGGAGAATTTAACTTTTTTCTAACAGCAATAGCGGATAAGGAAGAATTTGAGCTCGCAAAAGAGGACGGTCTATCGGATTGAGAAGTTTTTGTGCAAACAGTTCTTGTGCTAATAATAAATCTCTATACAAAGGGGAAAATATATAGGGGATTAAAGGTAATATCTAAATAAGAGAAAGCTTCCCAAATTAACAGAAGAGACCTAAGAGAAGGAAGTAGTGAGGCACCTCAATGAAGAGGTTCAGTGATGCAACGCAACGAGAAAACTGGCCGAGAGAGCTCCTTTTTATTTTCCTTTCTTATCTGGTCAAATTGTATCTTTTAAATACATCGATTATTATGCTATAACAATTGTAACATTGAGTGTGAGTTCAAATGGTACTCGCGATAGACCAGGCTTGGCAGGGCCCAGGAGAGTTTACATGCTCTATCGAACGACTTAGCTATGGGAACTTCAGAGGGACTTGGTTTGGAGGATTGAGAAGTGAGGCAACATTAGGTCTTTTCCTGATCATCTTAGATACACCTAGGAAAATAATGAGATATCTTTATCATGGAATCTTGTGCGGATTAACCTTGAGTTCCATCGTATATCAAGTTTTGAACCAAACAGTCCCCTACCGAATGTCACATCTACTTTAGGTGATGTCACCAGCCAATTAAACACTGTTCAATCCAAACTCGAGTAAACCATTGTGGTATTGGGGCTGTCAGATAGTTTGGTGGCCCACCTCTATGGTGATAGTTCTCTGACGCACAGTCGTTAGGAAAAATTCATTTCCTAACATTTAATGATCACAACGTAGGTTGTGCTGACCCCTTAAGCACTTTTATGACGTAAAGTATGATAGGGAGGTCTTTCACATATAGGTATATTAAGACATCTCGATAAGGGGTGGGGGGATATATATGGGCCTCAACTACCTCTGAGATGAGGGAATTCTTTCTAGAGATTTATTGCTAAAGAGAAAATATATCAGAGAGAAGCTATTGCAAACCATAGAGTTTACTCAACCACCATTATAATTTATTATGAAGCTTTTAATAGTTAACTAGAGATCCTTCAGAGGTGGTTGGTGTGTAGGCTACCTGCCAAGGTCTATCTAGGGTGATTACTTCTCACTCCCTTCGAATGAGTCTCTTTTGAGTTTCCTTTATTATTATTAAAGTTATACACGAGAGACTTGTGAGTTCAATCTTAGTGTTGATTATATACAATATTGTGTCTTTATTTGTCTTTGTTAAAGAGTTCTTGGGTTATCGTTTATCACCATATCTATAAGGGTTACACTTCAACTGGTATAACTATACTCCCAGGCTTCAAGGGTACTACCCTATTACAATAACCATACCCAAAATTACCTCACCTTGAACATCAACCCTCATAAGGGAACATACGTGGCGCTATGACCTGGGGACTATATTCCCCTTACAATCACTAGATAGGGGGATCACCCACATCGCGCAACCTCCCATGATAGCACTAACGGGATACGTTTCACATAAATATCATACACATAGATATTATTTTCACACATATATACTGTCTTTATACCCACATAGATATAAAATGAAATCAGCTAACCGTGCATGTCACTCGTAGCACTAGACTAAAATCTCTGAGTCAAACTTCGACTCCTAAATTCATAAGTAGTCACTTACTTATTTATATATATCACATTTATATTTAATTCCGGACACTAAGCATATCTCAAATAGGTCTGTAACCTTACTATTTTTGAAATTCCAACCCGATTTCATAAATCAATACCCCAAGCATTTTTTTCACTATAAAACACATGTATATCCATACTTGTATTTAATTTCCAGCTAAAGATTTCGGTCTCGAACACCCTTTCGTAGAAAATTCCCAACTCATTAAAAAAATCAGAAAAATATAAAACTAAACGCCATGCGTTCGTAACGAAAAGATCAATATCAATTACTAAACCCAATGATCATTCAAATGAAATACCAACCTAGTTTGAAAAATAATCTCAACTCGTTCAAATGATCTTCTAACAAGCTTCTCACGATATTGATGCTATAACTCTCTTTCTTATGCGAGATTCATCATATTCCCATCAACAATCCCATATATATCACCAATCTAGCCCAAAATTTGTAGGTCCCCATGTATTTAAAAACAAACTTTTGCTTCACCGGAATTCAGTTAAGGATAAATGCAAACCAACTATCTCTTTTTGAAAAAACTCTTTTTCAATTTTATAAACCAAGTTGTAACACAAATTAACTTAACAAGATTTTATCTTGTTTAACCCTAAGCATGCAACTAGTGATTAAAGCAAGTAAAATAAAGTAAAGCAATACACACAACGCTGTTGTACGAGGAAAAACCCAATCAGGAAAAAACCTCGGACGACCCAGACCGCACAATCACTATGACAATGGTTTTACAAAGTCAGACGGTAGTCTTATACAATGACTCGATCCACCATGAGACTTGACTCTCCTATGATCTTCTACAAATCTTCACAGTGACGATGTGGAAAGTAACCTTCTTCTACGATGCTCGTTCATAGAATTCGTTTCCACGAATGCCTCGGTATCCACCGATACGGCCTTGTGTCATCTACAATGTTAAACACAAAAGTAACCTTCTTCGCTTCTCCACCGCAAAACTAGCAATGTTCTAGTGTTGAAAAAACCCAACTTAGTGCAACAAAGATCACATAAATATAAGGTAATGAAAACTCAGATCTTTGTAAACTCTAAGGATGTGTTTAATCTTTGAAATCTTAGAAAACAATTGTAGAATCACGTACTGTTTGAACGATGTTTACGTTCTGCACACACTTTGAGAAAACTGGAACACACCTTTATTTATAACAACTTTGAGGTGGTGGCAGATCTCGTTTGAGCGAGACATTATGTCGTTCAAACGACATTATGTCTGAACGACATCATATGTCGTTTGAATGACGTCGCCCAGATTAGAGTTTTAACGAATCCAACTTTGAAAACAGAGTTTTACTTAAAACCAACTCTTATCCAAATCTAATCCATCCATATCTAATTAAAATGAAGTGTAAACAAATAAAACATTTTAAAAACATGTTCTTAAAAATAACATCCTTATTTTTCTAAAATAAAATTCCGAGTTTCATGAACATTATTCATTCATACCTGTGTGATATCAAAAATGCAATTAAACTTTGAAGACAATAAATTTGAACTAATTAAACTTCGGTATGATTTATTCCTTGTAGCTTTGTCGCAATGTCTTCAATTAATATTCGACAAGTCATAGTCTCGTAGTGATTGGACAATAAAAATCTACCTATGAATCAAACATGCTTTGTTCCGAGAGTAAGTCAAAATTACATTAAGAATCAATTGGAAATTTGGTCCTTAAAAATCTCCCCCTTTGACAATTCCGGGACAAAACCAATAGTAAAATTTCTCTAAATGTCTTATAAATAATGGACTGACAAGCATGAAAATGTCTCTGAATGTCTTAATGTGATATAGACTTGAAATCTCAAATCTATTTAAGCATACCTACACACATGAAATAGACAAATACCCAGTGAAATATGGAGGAACAAATGATATAAATCAATATGAAAACTCACAAAACTCCCCCTACATCACAGACATCTCTCCCCCTTCTTGTCTCGAATAGACAATCCGGTGAAAAGATAAACAATTCTAGCATAAATGAATACCAATATGAATAAATCAATATTAATAATAGCTAGATAAACATGAAACAACCAACTAAATATGATCAATTACTATCAAATCCATATCTAGCAAACAATGAATCATACAAATAATATATCAATCTAAGCAGGTGTGATTAAACGAATCAATGCAGTAAAAGATTAAATCGCTAAAAGATGACTGCATAAACAAAAATCCATTACCAAAAGATGAACAATATGCAGTAGGGTAATAAAACAGAAATCAACCAGAAAAACTCAAACTGGTCAAATAGGGCTGTCGTTTGAACGTGCCAGGGATGTCGCTTGACCGAGATGCGATATCGCTCGAACGAAACATCATGTCGTTGGAACGACATAAACAAACCCTCACAGTAACCCCAAAAACTTAAACAATGTTTCCCACTGAAGTAATTTCCTGAAAATTCTAACTTGAGGGGGCTCAAATCTACGAAACAGTGTTAAAATATTAACTCAACTAGAAAAAAAACTTAAAACAATTAAAAACTAAAAAATATGAGTAACATGCCAACATAGTATCGATGTGCCTAACCATATGTGGCACCTAAAGTGTGAGATTAATGAACTAAACAAACATCAGGCACACGAATCCGGAATTTTGACGATTTTACAAACAATAGTGTCATGAGACGATTTTTGACGTTAGGATTCTTTGTGCAAACTCGTTTAATTTTTTTTAATCCATCCAAAATCCCTCAAATTTATCATATTTTCTTTTGAATGAACTAAACTAATTTGGCCCATTTTTGGCATATTAATATTTTTATTGCCTTATGATTTTTTCGGGCTCTTTTAAACGAAGGCTTTCACGACGAGTCAATTTTATAATCTCGCATTCCTTTCCCGTGAACACTCATCATTTTTCAACTTAATCCTCATGGTATGCAAGTGTAGTCAAACATCCATATAAACTCGTGCATGTGTGCAATCATGACATATACATAAAGTCGAATCAAAACGCATATCAACTTCGAAAGAACCCCATAAAAACAATGGTTAAGATCGTTCTAAGCATCGATAATAATGACCAAATGTCCTAGCCACATGGATAATGGAAGAAAGGGGGTCCAAGCACACCAATATGCCACATCAAACATGTTAACTCATGACACAAAAACAAATCAAAAATCTTTTTGGCTTTTTCAAAATATTTTGACTCAAATAAAAGAAAAATCTTTTTGCGTTTTTCTCAAAACAAATTCAAAACCAAAAATCTTTTTGTATTTTTCAAAATTTTTATCAAAACAAAATCTTTTTGTATTTTTCAAATAAGATGCAATAAATAAAAAATATAATACAACGTAATAAACTTGGTAATACACTCAACCTTTAGATTTAGCATGAGAGGTATCAAGTGCAACCAAATGAGAACCGTCAAGTTTTAGACCTAAAGACACTAAGTCTGATTTCCTTTCCCAAGTAGGTGTAACATAATGCATGGGGGTTTTGGGAATCGACACGGATTTATTTCTAAACTTCCTAGGAGCATATCTAAGGTCATCGTAAAAACGTCTAAGGTGACCTTTCATACCACAATGGGAACACGTGTAAACATGATGGGAATGATTACCAAAATATCGAACTCTCCTCATTTTCCTAGTGGGTTCTCTCACACAAATGGTATGGGATTTGTGGTTGGTAAATCTCTAGTCTTATCCTATACCAAACCTATCTTTCTTGACTTGGATGGTGCCTACAGTCCTATCCAATTTCTCCAACCTAAACTCCAAGTCAAATTTAACTCTAGACGAGTCTCTCAAACTCTCCTCCAACTCCTTAATCCTAGACTCGAGTACACGCCTAGATTCTTCAAACTCTAGCCCCTCCTTTTTCAAGGCCTCCATCAAACCTTTAAGGGTGTCTCTCTCTTTCTCGAAGTACTGTAGCTTCTCCCTAAGCTTCTTCCCCTGTGCCCTAAGAGCCTCAATTAACGAATCATTATTTTCTACGGCATGCTCTTTCAACTTAGCTTGCAATTTCAAGTTTGCCTTTTTTACCTTTACCGTCTCCTCAAACAACTCTAGAAATGCAACTCGAATCTCTCCAATGTCGATATCCTTATCCTCTCTCTCATCACCCTCTCCCTCTTGGGAAGCACTCTCAATAGCCTTGGAAGTGTCATGCATATGAGTATCCTTGGGGGAAGATATATCATCGTCGCTCACATGACATGTCATAAACGCAACAAAGTTATGCTCAATGGGGGAATCCTCTCCCTCTTTCGATTAACTATCACTTAAGGTTGCGTTGTATGCTATCGGTTTCTTTCCCTCTTTCTTAAATCTAGTGGGACACTCACCTACTTTGTGACCATACCCCTCACACCCGAAACACCTATCAGACTTATCTCTCTTAGGTTTCTCACTCTTATCCTTAGGGGTGGAGTCTCCCTTGTTCTTGAATTTCTCAAACTTTTTGGCATCTTTCGATTGCTTATGAATTTGCAAAAACTTCTTGAAATTTCTTGCCAACAAAACGACATCCTCAAAGTTGGAATCAGAATCGTCATTTGAAACTTTAGTTTCGTTCTTCGGTGCTTTCAAAGCAATACCCTTTTCTTTCTTTGTCACTTGCTTGGAGGTAAACATATCGAGTTCATAGGTTTGTAAGTCACCTATAATCTCTTCCAGTTTCAATGAGTTAAGCAAACCAAGGGAATTCATAACGGTCATTTTCGCATCAAACCTACTCGATAATGATCTCAAAATTTTCTTAATCACTCGGTTATCGGGAATCTTCTCACATAGGTTAAATGTTTAATTAACAACCATTGATAGCCTAGTGTAAAACTCATCAAACATCTCACTCTCTAACATCTTAATTGTCTCAAACTGTGTAGTGAGATTTTGTAACTTAGATGCCCTAACCGTGCTCGTGCTTTCTTGAGTGAGTGCCAGTGTATCCCAAACTTCTTTCAAAGTTTCACAAGTCATGATACGATTATACTCTTTAGGTGTGACATATGAGGAAATAACGTGTAGACCTTTAGAGTTATACAGTGCAAGCCTATGTTTAGTCTTAGTCCATGACTCAACGGGTTTCAAAATAGTGACCTCAACCTCTCGTGCGACAGGTGGTGTCCAACCTTTTTCAACCGCTAACCAGACACGCTAATCAATAGATTTTAAATTACTTATCAATCGCATTTTTCAATAAGACTAATTAGTGCCATAAAAAAGAGGAGTGCAAAAATTATCATAACCACCAAAATTCATCCTTACAAGCAAAAAGGGATCAAACACAATAAAATGTATTTTAGCTCTGATACCAATTTATAGGTCCCCAAATATTTAAAACCAAACTTTTGCTTGAGTAGAATTAAGTTAAGGACGAATGCAAACCAACTATCTCTTTTGGAAAAAACTCTTTTTTAATTTTATCAAACCAAGTTGTGACACAAATTATCTTAGCCAGATTTTATCTTACTTAACCCTAAGCATGCAACTAGTGATTAAAGTAAGTAAAATAAAGTAAAGTAATACTCACAACGCCGATGTACGAGGAAAAACCCAATCGGGAGAAAACCTCGGACGGTCCAGGGCAGACAATCACTATGACAATGGTTTTACAAAGTCAGATGGTAGTCTTATACAATGACTCGATCCACCAACGAGACTTGACTCTCCTCTGATATTCTACCAATCTTCATAATTTCCACCCAAAAAGTAACCTTCTTTCACGATGCTCGTCCACAAAAATCGACTCCATGAATGCCTCCATATCCACTGATACGGCCTTGTGTTGTCTACGATGTTGAACACGAAAGTAACATTCTTCGCTTCTCCACCGCAAAACCAACAATGTTCTAGTGTTAAACAAACCCAAATTGGTGAAATAAAGATCACATAAACATATGGTAATGAAAACTCAGATCTTTGTAAACTCTAGGGATGTGTTTAAGCTTTGAAACGTTTAAAACTAATTACAGAATCACGGATTGTTTAAACATTGTTTGCATTTTGCATACACTTCGAGAAAACTGGAACATGCCTCTAATTATAACAACTTTGAGGCTGTGGCAGTTCTCGTTTGAGAGAGACACTGTGTCATTCCAATGACATCAGGTCTCGTTCGAACGACATCATATGTCGTTTGAACGACGTCCCCCAGATTAGAGTTTTGATGAATCCAACTTTGAATACAAAGTTTTTATTAAAAACAACTCTCATCCAAATCTAATCCGTCTATATCTGATTAAAACGAAGTGTAAACAAATAAAATATTTTTAAAACATTTTCTTAAAAATAAAATCCTTATTATTGTAAAATAAAATTCTGAGTTTCATTAACATTATGCATTCATACCTGTGTGATCTTGCAAATGCAATTAAACTTTGAAGACGATAAATTTTCACCAATTAAACTTCGACATGATTTATTCCTTGTAGCTTTATCGTAATGTCTTCAATTAATCTTCGGCAAGTCATAGTCTCGTAGTGATCGGATAATAAAAATCTACCTATGATTCAAACGTGTTTTGTTTCGAGAATAAGTCAAAACTACATTAAGACTCAATTGAAAATTTGGTCCTTACAAACTTTTTTATTTGTTATCAACTCTAAACATGATTGCACTTATCTTCACATTCAAATTCATCCAACAATGATTAAACTCATGAGATTTAACATCTGAATCACAAATTATCCAGTTTCTTAATTCACATTCAAGATTTTGCAACTCCTCAACTTTCTCATTCAAGATTTTATTTTTATGTTTGGATTTATTTTCACAATATGTATTGAGCAATGGTTACACTACTTGTTACCAAAAATCCCATCTTTTAACATAGATCCCACTCCCGAAAAGTCTTCTAAAACACAATATATCACCTTCTATGATATGAACTGAATTTACAGTACAAAATGTCAAGAAAGTTAATTACTTGCCTTAATCAATTCGTAGAGTCTGATTGTCCTTCGATGTGTGATGATTATAGGCCTAAAAGATCCTTCAATCCTCTAATTTTTCTCCACCTTAGGTCTCCCTTAGCTTTTTTCTTCTATCTTTTCTCACTATAAGGCTCTGAGATGTTTTAATTGTGCATAACAGTTGCATCCTAACCCTATTCTATTTCTTAAACCCCTTGATTATGTATTTAGGTTAACCTCCTCATGTAAACTGGCCTATATGCTCCCAAATGGGTCCCAACTAGTCTAAAAATCTTTCGAAACTCAATTACTACCCACTGGTACTTAATTTTGACCCATTCGGGATCAACTGTGCACTTAAAATTTCCATCCAAGTCACTATACAATAATTTCTTATCTCAACCTTATAATAATCAACTCACAAGCATCAGTTGAGATATCGTCAAAAATCCCAACATTCTTATTCACTACGACGTACTAGAAAATCACTGTATTTTATTTACTATAAACACACTTAGTAAATTTATCACACAAATATTAATATTAACCTCACCCAATTAATATTTACTAAATATATAATATTTTATTTTAATTAAATTATTTCACATGTGTAATTAAAAAATACCAAAAATAATTAAATCCATAATTATTCAAAAATACAAGATGTTACATAGAACTTCCCAGAAAAAGATCCAAGAGATTGCTTGACATAGGGCTGTTGTTTCCCAAATGGAGTCACTTACTACTTATGGACGATTTGGAAAAATAATACATGATTCAGTATCGATTTATTTAAAATTAAAGCGAAACTTAGATTACACTAAAGGTCAACAAAAAGTTAAAGAGAATTGGCTATGAAGTTCAGTTAGGGGGTCCACCCCTATCCCGGTATATTGAAGAAGATAAGGAGTCATCAAAATCTCAAACACTATGAAACCTTTCCCTCATAGTTTGTCAATATCTTCTCTCATCTTGGTGCTGAGACTTCGATCCATCTTTGTTGAGATCGAGACGCTGTCCCACTGTTTGGGAACTCTCAGTTAGCTCATAAAAGACAACATGTCTTCACCAAACTCCCAATCCCCTAAGACAAAGAAATAATGGTATTTACAGTCATGGTTGGAAGTCTAGTTGATGTGAATAAGCTTACAGTCGGAATGACGAGCTATAAAATGATAATAATAGGGAGCAACTCTCGTGGTGACTACTTTATAGCAAGAGAGGAAAATTTCGACTGGGATATCCTCATTAAAGGCAATACTCTAAACTTGGGAAACCCCAATAAAGGTCCTCCAAACATTCGGCGTCAGTTTGGCAGGAGTCATGCCGATAGAAGCAAGAATTTCTCGGATAGATGAGTGGATCGGAAGATAAAAGCCAACATTGAGCATATATTCGTAAATAATAATATCTCCCTTATTTTTTTTTTATCGAAGGCACACTCGTCCTCAGAGGGAACCCTCGTGTTAATGGAAAATTTGACACAATAAATGTGCCTTCGGACTATCAGATCAGCCTCATGGATGTCACTAAGTATAGTCGATGCAACATTTATGTCAAAGATATATTTGTCCTCCTCATACTCGTTATCTTCAACGACAGGAGATTTTCCACGAGGATCATGATTCCTAAACTCGGCCTCGGTCGTGGTCGAGATGGGTACTTCCATAAGAGGTACATTCCTAGCCACTTTGACTTGTGGCACATCATCATAAATATCATAGATCTCGGGAACATGGTCCCCTTGTTAATGAGAAATAGTTATGGAGTTACCAGGATTCCTACCCCCGACATTTCCTTTTCGTCCAAACAATCAACAAGTACTTTCATTTCCACCTCGAAGAAGTCGGCCTTAGATATCTCTCATCATGTACAAGAGTCCACAAGATGAGAAGGGTTGTAGTCCTTGAAAAGGAAAGGGATAAAAAGTCCATAGATGATGAAGAAGATATTGAGTCACAGTTAATAGAAATAATAACTCTAGGATCGGTTAAGGATGGATAAGTGAGAAATAATGTTGGGCGTACTACAGCTAGAGGGATGGGAGTAAGAGAAAGTCGAGACTCGACTTCGGCTCTATGTCTAGCCCCAGTCTCATCCCTATGGATTAGTCGCCTTATACGGTCACAGAGCTAAGGAAACTCTTCTCCTATTTTCTAAAGTCTACGGTACATGGAAAAAAACATGAGTAAGGATTTGTATATTTCTAACTAAAGATAAAATAAGGAAGCTTGAAAGTTTTTAATATAAACCAGTCAAGAACAACAAGAACAACTTCGGCGAGCTTCAATAAATAAACTCACTTGAAAAAAAAAATTAGCTTAGAAAGACCTAAAACTGGACTCAACCCTAAAATGTACCATAAATTCTCTTCTCTTCCTAAACCACCTCAATTTAAACGACAAACCACCAGAAAATGGTAGCTGAAAAAACTAGAACTACTGGAAAATGATAAAATGTAGAAAACTTAGGAATCAAAGAGGAAAAGCAAAAAATAATGGATGAGGGAGGTAACTGGAGAGATGGAAATGACTGGAAGAGGAAGAAAATTCCAGAAAACTCACGTAAAACTCACTGGAAAGGGTGGAATTAAGAGAGGGAAATAGGAAGGCTTTGAGATCTGGAGAAGAATGCTGAAGAAGTGAGGGAAGAAATAGAAGAAAGGTTTAAGCAATTTAAACCGCCCAAACACGTCACATACGGGTATCTTAAGTTCTTTTATAACCACATTAGGTGATTTGATACTCCCACTAATTTCACTATTCTCTTAGAAATTTGACATTTGACATTTTTTATTTTAAAAGTAATTATTGTACCCTCTTGAAAGTGTACACATAATTCTAAATTCTAATTCTTTTAGTGGATTCAAAATCCATTAATGTACAAGACATTCCTAATCTTGTGGGTGTGTGGGTAAGTAAAGTGAAATTTATATAATATACTTCTAACAATATATATTCTTTTTCGTATGAATAATTCTTCTGGTGATAGCGACATTGTTGAATTTGACTTGTTGTTTTATAATGACATGATCTATGTCGGTCCACTATCCAAGAGCTATAATCTCCCACTTTGGCCATATAGATCATTCTAAAACTATAAAACCTTAAGAGCTCAGATGTGAGTGTCAAGATTTATAAGTGACAGAGTTTGATATTAAATTATACCACATGATTAAAGAGTTTTAATAAAGCTACTTCTAAGTTCAACCTTATGATATAGTATCATAGTCATTTTCCTTGTAAAAATTTCATAAAAATATTATTGTACAAACAACCAATG
The DNA here is from genome assembly GCA_949130495.1 of Sambucus nigra. Lineage (NCBI taxonomy): Eukaryota > Viridiplantae > Streptophyta > Magnoliopsida > Dipsacales > Adoxaceae > Sambucus > Sambucus nigra. The sequence goes on from OX422209.1 coordinate 577,703,235, forward strand.
AGAATACCATAATTAAGAAAATATATTCTCATATAAGCGTAAAGATCATTTGTATACACAAGAAAAATATCTAATGATAAAATTGAGAAAACTATTTTGAAAGGTTATCGAGGGGTTTTTAAAATAATTCCAAAATAACATAAGAAAAGGAATTCAAGAATTTATGGTTTGCCTTGTAAGCAACCTCGTATCAATTTAGAACTGTTTTTGTAGCACTCTACTTTTGAAAGATAAAATAAATTATTTCATTCATATCAAACGACACATTATGATTCACACAATATAGCTTAAAATATGTATATTACATAATGGGTACTCATGTTTTAATCTATAACATTATGATAATTTGCATGAACGTTATGCCTAATGAGTTTAAGAATTCTTCAAATTTTTAAAAGAGTGTCACACACTAATTTATTCATTAATATCGCGTTCCTCAAGTAAAACTGAATTATAACGATTTTCACTTTTAAGTTAAACTTAGTTTCTCCACTTCATTCCAAGAAGGCAGTCTCGATAGAATTAAAATGAATAAAATATGTAATGTTATAGAAATAAAATGATATACAATTAATGAGATAAATATCTCACTATATTAATGTTATAAGTTGACAACACATAAACTGATATCATTTTATATATGCGGGTTTTCTTTCGTAATAATTTAAATATTTATATATGACTTTATTAATTACCATGTTATGTAATTTAGATGGACATGTTATCTAGGATAATCTTTTCCCGCTTAATTGCATTATTTCTTAATATTTATTTTAGGTACTCGAAATCAATTTCCTTTGGCAAAATTATCTTTCTTAACAAAATAAACCATATATATCTCATTAATGTCTTTACATATATAAGCAAGATGAGTTATTACTTTCACTTTTATCTTTAAATTTAATATTCACAAGAATTTGTCTTGGATCACTGTGGTAACTACTAAACTATTCATTACACTGATATTACATTATTTTATAAATTATATAATGATTTCAATATATTTTTGAAAGGCATAAATTGACAGCTTGCTTATAAACTAAGGATATGGACTCTTTATAGTAACCGATACCAACCTTGATAAACAAACAAATTGCCTTTTAATATTAGCATCACAATTATAACCTAACTCTTTGGAGTAACCAAATCACAACGGCTTAATCATAATGCAATCATTAATAATCTGAACACTCAAAATCATATTCAGGCGCATTGGAGTAACCATAATATATTATTTTAATGTTAGCACAAAATTCAGCATTTGCAATCTATTAGATTATACCACTTTGTTGGAGTCGTTACCTAATCATGATATAAATACCGAGATGAAAACCTTTAGGAATGCTTGTAATATTACATCACAAATATTAGACATAATAAGCATATAAACATTAATCTAATATTTACAATTTGAGAGCGATTTTGAGAATTGAATTAAACTTCGCATAAATATTAGTTTTAAGTAATAATTTAAATCCTTTGAGGCTAGATTGATGCAAAAGAAAATTACTCGCCAATGATCAATTAATAATCTCAATTGTCCATTTGGAAAAAGATTCAATGAACAAGTCACATGATCATTACATCAACAATCTAATATCCATAATTATATTTGGACCTACGGACAATCAATTTTATACACAATAATTTAATATTTACAATTATAGATTAGGTCAATTTAATGGACACCTAATCTAATCTAACATTATATAAATATTAGTATCAAAACCTTAACCATAATTATAATAGTCATAAAAATATCTGGCGTATAATAAAAATATTGTATAATATGAATATCATGATAACCAAATAGGGTTGGATAGATAATGTAGTTATTAAAATACATAAATTGTAGAAATTAAAAAATTTCAATAACGAAAAAATTTGAGTAATCACTATAAAAATGTTATGAAAGCTTTTAAAATAATATTCAATAAGTGGGATTTAAAAACAATTTTAAGAAAGAAATAGTTGTCAACTTTATTAGCAGATGCGAAAATTTGAAGGTTTTAAGGGCTTAAACGTGCTCAAATAGCCAAAACAACGTTCATGGCAAAAAATGGTGAGTTTTGATCATTATGTCGTTTCGGATTGACATAAAAAAATTCATGAAATTCCAAGCAAGTCTATCATTTTAATTTCAATGATTGCTTACATAAGAAAAATATCACTGAAAACGTCTTAAAATTTCATATTTACAATTTTATTATGTAAGAAGATTTAAAGACAGAAAATCACAATAAGGGAATGAAATCCAATTTAATTTTATCATAAAATTTTTTGAACCCAACAATTTAATCTTATGAATCTTCTTTATATATGATTATACAAATATAACAAATAATTCATTTGGTTGTATTTACATAAATCATAAGTTGATTTATCCTTAACTGCGCTTTAAATATTTAATTCATGGAGCGCGTAAAAAAATCTACTTTCACGGCATATACATGCACACACAGTGAAAAAATAATCTTTCATGTTACACACATACACACGCAAATTATATAATGTATGTAAAATCAATGGCCTCCAAAAATATTATACGCAAAACTTATTGGATAATCAATGGTTCAAATATAAATGCATAAATAATAATTTAATATTTATAACTATAGATTAAGTCACTTTAATATCTTCTTAATCTAACATCATATAAATATTAGTGTCAAAATATTAATTCATAATTATATTAGGACATTTGGGCAACAAAATATAGATTATACACAATAATCTAATTTATTGAAAAATATTATTTTCAAAACCATAATCATACATCTAATATGCTAGAGTTTGTATTGAAACTTTTGGTGAATACCAAATAATACGTAACATGAATATTAGATCAACCATTTAATGATAAATAATATATATAGTGATTTACACCATAAAATATGTGAAAATAATTTAGTTTCAAAAAATAAAAAAAATTGAGTTATCACTACAGTAACATAACAAATATCTTCAGGATCACTCGCAAATTTGCGGAATCGTAAAATTAATTTTTAATCAAGAGTTGTTGGAATTGGCATCATTACCAAAAATGGTGAAAATAATTTTTTTGTGGTATAAATAACATCAAATCGCCGAGACATAGTGGTCCCATTGCTTGCAATGGATTTTATTTATTTCAACGTTTTCAGGTGACCCTGTGAATTTCTTAAAATTCAGAGTAAGAAAAAAATGCCGCTAAAAACGTCGCTAAAAAATTCAATAAATTATCATTTTTTATCTGGATTCTTTTTATAGACAAAAACTCACAATGGACAATCATGAGATTAGAAACCTAAGCTCTGGTACCACATGTAAATATAATCAAAAGAACACGTAATTAATAATTTTATATAGATCTATAAATCTAACACATGATCATTCAATAATACATGTTATATGCTCTTAAATTATACAAATCATTATATATTATATGTCTAACGTTAGGATCTTAGATCAACATGATTATCACTGATTGTGTAAATTAAAAGATCAAAGGGTTAATTGCACTTAAACCCCCTGAACTTTATGCCCCATGAAGTTCACCACCCAAACTCTCAGTTTCTGCACTTAACCCCCAAACTTTGAAAACGACTATAAGTAGTTCCTAAATGATAACATCGTTAAGTTTTTTACATGGAATGACTCGTAACAACTATGTTGACTTTTTGCCAAGCTTTTTTGGGTATTTTATCCTTTTTTAAAGCCCTGAGGTTCTCTCTCTCTCTCTCAACTGCGACTGGGGGCCGATCCTGGGATGGGGATTGGGGGCGGTGTTGGTGTTGGGGTGGGGCTGGGGCTAGGGGGTAGGTACAGGGTTGGGGTGAGGCTGGCGGTGGGTTGGGGGGGGGGGAGGTTGATGACATTTTATTTGTTTATTTTTTCCTGATATATGGTGATAGTTTTTTTTATATATATGAAAATAATATTTTATCTGAAATTCTTTTTTCTTCTGAAAATTCTTTTTATTTTGTTGAAAAATATTTTTTGGGTGAAAATAGATTTATTATTTTATTTTTGAAAAATATTTTATTTTTTTGCATTTTTTATTTCTTAAAAAAAATCTATTTTTTTAGAGTTTCTTGGTGTTTTGAAGATTTTTTTGATGTTTCAGTAATTTTCTAATTTATTTATTAATTTCCTTTTTAATATGTCTGTTTTTTTAAATTAAAAATATATTTCTTTCTATTGGATATTTATTTTTTATTATAAATCTCTTCTTTACTTGTTGGAAATATTTTTTATAGGCAATTTATTTTTTATCTTGAAAAAATATTTTCTAATTATTCGAAATTTGTTTTTGTTAAATGTTTTTACATTATTTTAAATTGGGGGGCGGGTTCAAAAATTTTAATTAATATATTTTTTTTAATTTTCTCAATTTCAAATGATTTTGGCAATATTCTGTATTTTTAAATATATTTTTCGTTATGTTATGATTGCTTTTTTGCCATTTATTTTTTCCTAATTTCTATATTTTTTTTTACAATTTTTTGTATTTTAAAATGTTTTTTGTCTACTTGAATGTATTTTTCAGTAAATATTTGTATTTCTAAATATTTTTTCTGAATTATTTTTTTTAGAATTTCCCAGATTTTTTTTTTTATTTTTAGAATTTTTAAATATATATTCGTGCTTTCTAGATGTCTTAAAATTTTGTAAAAAAATTTCTAGGATTTTTTATATTTTTAAAATATTTTTTTTATTTTTTCTCAATTTTTAAATGTTTCCTTGTTATTTTAAGATTTTATTAAAAAAAATTATGTTAGGACGAAATTGTCCTCACTTTTAATCATGTACCATGCACATGCCTAACTTTTCCCGCGAAAAACTGAAGGAGTGGGACGAGAGGGGGTTATTTTAGTTGTGTTAAAAGTTTAGTGGTTTATCTAAAAAAATTTAAAGTTCGGGTGGAAAAGTGTAGGAGGGGATAAAGTCCAGGAGCCTAAGTATAATTAATCCAATTTTTTAAATCATAACTTGACCTTGTTTAGTATTAAAATACCAAGTCGATATTGTTGGAAAGGAAGAAGTTGGAAATATTATCCTCCAATTAAAAATGAAATCATCATTTTGATGGTGTTATACTCCATATGAATCAGTAATCATTATTTTGATGATTTGAGTTTTTGTGTGTCTCCTTTATCCCAATTTAATCGATATTATAATTTTGTAGTGTTTGATTGATAGTATCAATCACTTACTTAACACTCACTCACTTATTTCTAGACAGGGAGATGACCCGATCTTCAAATGTCACTCAATTTGAATCGTCCATCAAGATATATACCCAAGACTAATTTTGACTCTTAATATTTGGATTAGGAGTACCCTTTCATTAATCAAAGTGATTCTTAATAGCCTTTCATTAACCAAAGTAATTCTTAGTAGTAATATAATTATGGAGCACATTATGAAGAATTATTATTACAAATAATTCTAAAAAAACGTAGAACCATCGATAATGGTATTTAATATCAGTCTTCTTTCGTCTTCGTAACTTATATCAATCATTCTTTTTTTTTCTTTTTTTATAATATCTCAGCTATAAAGGAATACAAAAATGTCGACGTTATAACAAATAGTAAATTGAAAATAGATAGATTGTTTTGAAGTTAGCTAATGTTGAATAATTGTAACGTGCACTGGCGAATCCAAAATTTCAGTCTAAAGGGCATAAATATAAGGGTAGATTTTTTACGCTACACAAATTGAATTGATACACAATGTCGTGTACTAAGTACTAAATTGAGTATTGAAAAGAAAACATCTAAACCAATGTTCAGTATCAAGCAAGAAACATACAACAAAAATGATAAATACTACAATTCAGAAGTTAATACAACATAATTGTATTTTTAAAGAGGTTAACGCGACGTGTAGCCTACGTGGGTACACAAACATGGTTTCCTATTAACAAAACTCGATTTTGGTTTCCTTTAAAAAAAGACGGCTTTAAAGAAGTTTGACAAACAATTTGTTCCAAGTCATACGTGATGGCGTCCAGAGATTTCAACATATTACCTTATATTTATGTTTCAGGAAAGCTAATGCTTGTGTTGATGTTCTTTCTAGAGTGTATGTTCAGATTCCGTGTTTTTCCTTTCGGCTTTGCTCCGCGATGTGTGTAATATCACGGGAGTACGATTGGCAGTTTATAACATTATTTATAAGATTCTCATAGCTTAATTCAATCCTGCCGATTTTTTTGTAAAAAAAAAAAACGCTTGACAAACAATATCATATATACTGTCTTCACATAACAAGGTTTTAAAGAAGAGTGATAAACATATTTCATATATACTAATGTACCACAATGTTATTTAGGAATTAACTATAAATTACATTTATATGGGAGTGATTAAATGCTTTATTAAAAAAAAAAAGCAAATTTTAATTGAAATATCTACAAAGATTAAATGACATTTTGCACAAATCTGCGAGAGTACGCGTGTGTTGATTGTTAGAGGAGTTGGAAGGAAGAGAAATAGGAAAAACAGGAATCATATGGACCTTATGTTTGAGTGGGGAACATTGAAATGCGTTAGTGTGTTAAGTAGAATAAGGGCAGCCAAGTGTTTTTAACTATAATGACCAGTGGAGGCTTTATTAGACATTGATAAGGACATTAACGTAAAACCAAACAATCAAAAGAATAAAGAAAAATAAAGGGTCCAATAAAGAGTAAATGGGATTTCTCTTGGTGGGTCTATCAAAATACTTAGACAAATTTTTAATATATAGAAGACTATTATAATAGATAATGACATCAGTGCACTAAGTTTATTTTTTACTTTTCTCCCTCCGCATAATAAATTTTTTGTGTGTATTTAGGACACGATGAAAAAGTATTTTCATTCTACGTGTGTAATGTATACTTGATTTTTCAATAATATATACATCATTTTTTTATAATTTATACACTATTTTTTGTGATGTGAATATGTTAGTTATGTGTAGTCTCTAACTTAAAAAGTATACATTAAGGATATATATATATATATATATACAAAAAGTCTCATGTAAGGACTTCTTATGGTACAGACTCCAGTACATATCATTTTTTTAAAATAGTAAAAAAATGATTTTTTTTAAAGAAACTTCATGTATATGATCTCCACGGTGAGAAGATCATCTTCAATTTTTTTGTCAAAAAATCCAATAAAATAAACGTTGAGATGAGGTGATATGTAAAAAAAATGGTATAAATATTCATTTTCAACCGTTAAAATATTGGGTCGACGCCAGCCGCTTTATTGATTGAATATTTTGATGAAACTTTATGGATATGATCTTCTCACTATCGAGATCATATCCATGAAATTTTATCAAAAAATTCAATCAAAAAGTGGGTGAGATGATCGTCAACATTTCAACGGTCGAAAGTGCATATTTATACTATTTTTTTACATATTATCTCATCTCAACGATTTTTTTCCTGAATTTTTTGATGAAAAAAATGGGAGATGATCTTCTCACTGTGGAGATCATATCCATGAAGTTTCATTGAAAAATTCATTTTTTTACTATTTTAAAAAAATGGTATATACCGGGCTGCACCATAAAGAGTCCTTATAGGAGAAGGCATATATATATATATATATATATATATATATAAAGAAGTGAGTGAACTTAATACTATGTTAGTGGAGTAAAGATAAAAAAATTATTGGTTGAGAAACTCCCTTAAATTTTGCAATTATATTCCTCTCAAATCAAATATGACATGTTGAAAACTTCTCAAACATCAAATCAACTCATGTCATGTTACTAGTGGTGGTAAGCGGATCAATACGGAGCGGATATCATGTTATCCACATTCGCGTTCTTTATTTGGAAGTACTATCTATACCGCCTGGATAGTAAAAATAACTATCCATATTCGCATCATCAGATTCCTATGGTTCGGATAATATCCATAGTCGTGTGCATTGTTTAACCATTACAATTAACACTAATTTTAAAATTAACTAAAATAAATATTCATATAAACTCGGATAAAAGTCCAAGAGAATTTTGCTATAATTAACTAAAAAAAGCGACAATATAAACTCTTATGAGAATGTTTGAAATCAATTATTAACCATTAATGTTTATATTCACGAATCATGAGTTCTCTTTTTTTTTTCTTATTGAATAATCCATAGTTCCTCAATATGCATTTTTCCTATGTTAATAAAGGAAGATGCACATCAAAATTCTTAACTTTATTCACCAATGCTACTATATAGATTAAAAATAATTAAATAAGTAAACAACACTTATCTCTTTTTATTGTGTGTGGTCACAATTTTTTTTCATTCTTTAAATCACAACCCTAGTGAGTGACTTAACAGTGCCAATAATTTGTTGTCGAATGTCACCACCACCACCACTTGACTTTATTTTACATGATTACCAATGATTAACTATGAGCATCGAATTGTCAATTATAATAAATGCAAGTTGCCTTTAACGGTATTATCTCGACGCACCTCACGAGTAAAACAATTTCATGCCTCCGACGTGCGTTTCTTGTTTGATTGTTTTTTCGCTTGAGAACCATCACGAACATCTTGATTCTCACTACTAGGTGGAGCGGGGGAAGACACACTTGTGAAAATATTTGTCTCACTTGCCTCTTCCAACATAATGTCCCACAATTTTTGAGTCATTTTCACAAATAAATTAGAATTTATTTATATAATCGAATCAGAATAACATAGTAACACTAATTTGAGAATAATACAGAATACCACAATAAGAATATAAAAAAAAAAACAGAATAATACAGAAGAATAACATAATAATACTAATCCAAAAATAATATAGAATACCACAATTAGAATAAAAAAGTTAAAAATAAAGCCCAATCAAAATAAAAAATTCAGAATAACTACACGATGTTCGTTTTTGTGTAGATCTTTGTGTTGTCTGTATGGATTTGGTTTGTGCCGCTAGGGGATGGAGGGGGAGGAGGTTAGGGCAATTTGGTTTTGTGCCGGATATTGGGTCTGTATTTTTTGCTTTTGATGTTTTCTTTTTCTTTCTTTTTTTATTACTTTTTGTTTCTTTAAACCATTTTAAAGAAAGGTTATTTTGTTTTCCTTTTTTTCTATTCTTTGTTTTAACTTCACTATATTCATTATATTTCTCTTTTAATCTTTTTAAAATTATTATTTCCCTATTTTTTTGTTAAATGAGTGGTTAGCATTTTAATTATATATTTATACTTTACATAAAGTAATAAATATTATATATAATAATTATATATAACTAATTGTAACACCTCGTATTTTTCTAGAATAAATAATGAAACTATGTTTTTGGGATAAAATAAAAATTTCTGGAAATCGGATTAGATCGGTGAATTAAAATTATTAATTGCGAACAAATAAATTATTTTTTTGTTGTATTTTCATGTGATGAATTTTTGTCATGTTAATGGTTATAACAATTTCATGTGTAATAGAAAACTTATAAATGACATGTGATATAATTTTGGATAAATAATTGGAATGTATTTTGAGGTGTCATAAGGGCTTGTTTAGGTATTTAAAACCTTTGAAAATGGTCCCGAGGTAAAGGTATATAAGTTGGGGAAATTTTGGGCTAGTGTGGTTAGGGATTCGAGCCCATTTGGGGATCCAAAATTTGGAAATTTAACCTAACTCGGGATTTAGGAGTCCAACATTTAATTAAGAAGTTCATTAACTCCCACGAGATTATCTCTTAGAATCCTAGCCATACCACAGAGAGAAAGAGAGAGAAGAAACCATAGCAAGGAGATTTCAAAGAATTTAAATGAGATTTCAAGGAATTCTACGAGGTTTCATCAACTACGTATCCAGGCAAGAATTTTCTTACTCAATTTAATTTCCAATTTGCTTATTAATGCATTATAATAGCTCCACGTAATTTCTGGGTTTAGGTTAAATCTCGATGATTAGATGTTAAGAAATTATCCCATGCATGTAGAGGAATAATTATAATATAGGGTGTTAACCCAAAAATTTAGGAATCAATTTCTTGAAATTAATGATAGATATCTTAGGGTTCTTGAGATAAATTTGGACAATCTTAAAATTTACATTTAGAGGTGTTAATGTATATTCATGATCTGGAGATTTATGACCTTGATTACCTGATTATATGCCCCATCATTTGATGTACATATAACCAATATGGTAGTAGGTAATTTGGATTAAAGGTTATAGAATAACCATACAAATTCTCGAAATTTGGAGAAGGTTGAGGTTAATATGTGGAATATATCACCCTAAGATGATAAACTGTCTTAGAAACATGCTAATATGTTTTTACAATGGTATAAGCATCTTGGTGGAACTTGAAAAAAGAATTAAAAAAGTTCGTAAGAAACTAATAGAACTGCGCATCTATAACAAATTGAATCGATGGCCTTGGACCGAATTGATTTGGCTGGGCGAATCGATTTGTCTAAGGAACCGAATCGATTCAGCCCTAGTTACAGGGTGAGTTCGGGGCAAAATTAAATGCTGAATATTCTTAGAACTTCGTAAGAGTTAGTGGGACGATGTTTTGGGGTAACGAGAAATTTATTAAAAATGTAAGTGTTACCCACATAATAATTACAATATTATATTTAACTAGATGGTTAAATAACTATTAAGGAAAATGGTATTTACAATTAACTTGATGGCCAATTATTAATTGATGTAAATTTGTGGGTATCATGTGGGACATTTGGGTAATTATGGAGTAGTTACCTATACATTATATACGAGAATAATAATATGTACTTTTGTGTATTTTTGTGGGCATACCAATGTTAGTTGACGGTTCTATCAGCTTGGGGTTTCGCGTGTTCGGGACCATACCACACGTCGACACAGGTGGGCTAGGCGTTGTGTAGGTCATTTAGTTACTACGTAACAGTGTCATCTACGAGAAATGGGTGTTGATGCTGGGATCCTCTTTTAACCGCTAGGTAAGCGTCGTGAATTGTTGTACTGCATAGGAACTTTCCAAACTTATGTGTGTTTTGTGATGTTAGCTTTGGATAAGAGTTTTTTCCGAACTTGCCGATAGATCATGAATGAGATACCAACGGTAGATGCCTTTGTGTGTCACATATATGAAAGGACATATGTAGACACCATATTCTAGGACCCCCTAAGTCTCCCCTTAGGTCCCTAGCACCTCTCCGTCTCACTGCAAACCCTAGGTCACACTCCGAGTACCATTTTAGAGGCCATCGGGTGCCCCCGGACCCCTTTTAACTCCAGTCAACTCTCTCGTTTATATATATATCATGCTTATTTGAGCTTCATCCAACACATATTATTGTTTCCTAATAAAGATCGCAATCGTGATAAAGGCACAAATCATACTTTCTATATATGTTATTTTGGGAAAATTCCTATAGATGACCTCACTCCACCTTGTCCATGGTATAAGTTGAACAAATTTCAATCTCCATTATATAAACATGCCCACACACTTCAAGGGGATATAAAGGAAAATAATGACACTAGCCCATGAGAGACCGAAAGGGTGGGATGGGTGCCAAACACCTTCCTATTTCGTAACTCAGCCCCCGAACCTTCGAACTATTGGTTTCATATGCATTAGTTTATCCTTAATGCTGCTCTCTTGAAGTGGCAACATGTTCTTTTACTTATTTTGTGCAAATTAGGCTAGCGAATCCATCTCTTCACATTTATCCATACACCGATGACGGCCAAAGCAAACTTCCCAAAAGGGGTATAAGATCACGATGCAGCCTTCCCGGGGAGGGGACGCATCTCTCTCTCCCCTCGGTGCCGCTCGGGGTGGCCACAATGGCGACTCCGTTGGGGACTATTTTTAAGAGGGCTAGACTCTGTTTGCATGGGTGTTTTACTTTTTTGTATATTCCCCTAATTTTTGTTCCCCTTATTATTCCATGTACATATGTACCTTATGATTATGCCACTATTCACACACTTGTAGAAATTTTTTCCATGTACACTTCACACCACGTGCACCTAGGATCACGTATATGCACACACCACGTAGAAATCTATGCTTAGGTGTCACTAACACACACATCGACTTGTATATATCCATCACACACCAACCACTCTCACTTGTTATACATGTTCTACTGTTTATACTTGTACCTTATTCTAGGCAGGGCATAATCAATAAAGATACTCTCTCCATAAGATACTTATCAAATAATGATGCTTTATACACACAATATCACCAAAGAGCATTTCTATTGACCAAATTTTGTCTCGTAACTGGGGAGTCACTTCGTGATGGGCGCTGGTCCGGCAGGTCGCAGTTAGCCTAAGCGATATAACTCTAACCTTTCATTGGCCAAGTACCTTAGACATATATAGAACGATTCCCCCACATCGTACCGCTTGACCAAGTCATGGCGGGAGATATATCGCAGGGAACTCATTCACGTACGTCGAGTATATCGAATTCACTCTCACATGTACCGTCCCCACGAGGTATATAGTGAGGCAATTCACGTATTCTCAGGTATATCAAATGGCTTGTCAACATATACCAATTTCCCCCAAAAGCAAGACGTATATCGTGGAAGTCACGCCAAAGGGGGGACCGCCTTCCAATTAACCCAACAAATTGCATTCCCGCATATAGGTGTCAAGCCTAGGACATATATATTAGATCGTCGATTTTGACCTGAAACTCTGCCAAAATTCTGAGTCGACATGCCGCCTAAATTTTCGTGAAACTTTTAAAACAAGACCCTGCCCGCGAGCCTGGTAACAAGTTCAACCCTAGTTCCTACATATGGTAAATCCTATTTTTCCAGGCTCGGGTGGCATCCAACATTCCTTTTTTGCATCTAGGCAAACTTAATACAAGTGAGAACCTAATAATCATAATAATAATACTGAGACCCATCTCTCGTCTTTTCCTCTCTCTTTCCAAAAGTGTCCAAAAACATTTTTTCGTCTTTTATCAAAAATACCAAAAACATTTTCTTCTCCTACAAAAAAAACAAAAATAAAAAAAAAACATTTTGTCCTCATGTTTTCGCAAAAATGTCAAAAACATTTTCCTCCTTATTTTATTTTTCAAAAATAAATTCAAGATTTTCTCCTTATCAGGTCGATCAAATATCCTTGGCCTGGCTCCTTATTGGCTTCGGTCTTTAGCCGAACCGCCCTAAAGTTCTGTCAGTCCCCTTACTTCTTTTGAGTACAAGATTCACCTGCCTTCCATAGAGAACACATATCAAGTGCCAAATGTATAGCCAAATTTATTAGCTCCGTTCACTACCAAAATTAGCAACCTTAAAATCGAGGTTCATGAGATGCAAAGAAATCGAGTCCCTGTCCCCGAAGAGCTCGAGGTTCTCTTCTATCATGCTATGGATCCGCCTGTACCCGAGCCTATTTGGGTTCTCGAGGAATACCAAAATTCTCCCTGTGCTCCTCCAGCTAAAGGGTGGCTACCAACCCATCTGCCTATGACAAACCTTGCTCAGCCAGGGGCTAACTTACCCATAATTGTTGACCCGAAAGGGGAAGAATTGAACAAGTTCAAGGAAGACCTTAAAATGTTAACCAAGAAATTTAATCAAGTCAGACTCTTTGGGAACTACATGGACTACACACATATGTCTCCCCTATCCTAAATCCAGGTTACTGAAAAAATTCAAGATGCCTAATATCGAGAAGTTCAGAGGCAGTGGACCTCTAATTGTTCATCTCCATAGCTATCATCGAGCCATGACTCTCTTAGGGGTTTCTGGAGAAATAATGGCCCAGATGTTCCAAGCAGACTTTGAAAGATAGCGCTTTCCGTTGCTTCTTATTCTTTGAGGAATCCAGGATCCGTAGGTGGAAAGATGTTGCCCGCGAGTTCAAGTCACAGTACAAGTACAAAAAAGAGCTAGAAGTTACACGCCATGACTTAGAGCTACTTAAGAAGAACCCTAGGGAATCAATCAGCAATTTCATAGTAACATGGGGAGAAGAAACATCTACCATGACGGTTCAGCCTTCCGAAGAAGAACAAGTCAGTATCGTAAAGAAGAACTTCCTACCCCATGTTCGAGCAACAATGGGAGGACAATATTACCCTCACTTTTGAGGCCTCCTAAAAGCAGGAGTGGAGATCGAAGAAATTCTTACCATGACCGAAGTCGAACCGAGGAAAACCTCTGAATAGTTTATTCTTATAAAGTTTCAAAAACTTTCCAGTACCATGGTTTATACCATCAACAACATCTCTTAGCCTGCTGCTTCATAGGCACTAAAAAGTTGCCCAAACTCGGTCTGAAAGGAATACATTGAGCTTCACACTCCTCTCTCCAATGTCTACCTGGCCCTCTTGAGCCGAAATCTGATCAAACCATTGGACCCCCGTCCATTACCGAACCCACTTCTAAAAAACTTTAAACCTGATGCCCATTGTGACTTTCATCAAACTGCTAGCCATACCACCGACCAATGTTTCCATATCTGAAATGTAATCCAAGGCCTAATTGATCGGGGTGCCATTGCCCCACCAGCTAATACGAAACCAAACACTACCCATAATCCACTCCTGAATCATACAAATACCATCTTCCTAGAAGAAGACTCAGAATTTGACCCATCTACCCGAATCTTGCAGAGTGAATCACCAGTCATACCCATATATTCTCCTAAACCTTTCTAAACATGCCCATATTTCCTCTTACACCCTACCAGCCTTACCGATCAAGCCTTATCCCTTCTCCCCCGAGCATACATCACTGTCTGCACCCGTTATGGAGGTAAATATATAAAACTATCAAGAGTGTTAAACCAACTCTTAAAGTTTATGCTGAAATTGCCTTCCCAGATGACCATCAACTATCATAGATTCAGTGGGTTGTTCTTAGAAGCTCAAAAATGGGCCCGAGAGTCAGACAATTAGGTGGTGCTAACCGACGAAGTCAATCTAAATGATATGGTCCGGATCATGGAAGGCTTGTTTCAATATACTAGTGATATTAGTAGTGTATTAGAGTTACTCGATGATTTGAAATTATAAGGGCACCTGATCCCTTCAATTCTGTATTTCCCTGTCGAATGGGAGGAATTATACGAAGAGGACGTGGAAGTTGTGGAGTGAATTTACTTTGTATGAAAAGATAATATCGTTTCCACTGGATAGGGGGACTATTTTAAAGATTCAGATGAAGAGAAAGATTCAGAAAAGGCTAGTTTGATATCCAACATATACGGGATGATATCATTCGAGGAACTGCTAGGAGAAATCAACATGGTGGCTGAATAACCCGATATCGATGAAGAAATGGGATTTCTATTTTTCCCTCCTTCTGTGAACCACATAACCAGGTCAGGAAGACACTACCAAATTCCAAGTCTATAACCCTTAGCGAGCGATAAAGGAAAGGGTGTCAAGAATCTCTATATGCCATAAATGACCCTCGAAGAAAGTAAAGTCCTCGATCAGATAAAGAAAACCTAAGATAACTGATTATATGCAAATATTGCGTATTTCATCCCTCGAACCTATGCATTTTAGCCCCCTCGGGTATCTTATTCCCTATATTTATGCTCGTTAACCAGACAACCTCGGATTTCTATGTTAACATGCTTTGCAGGGGTTAATTGAGTTTTTATAGATATTTGGATGCTAAGTGTGAAGTCCAGACGCTTTTTGACTAATTTTTGTATGCAATCGCACGTTCAAGAGAAATTCGATCAATTCACAATTTGGACACCTGGCCCAACATCTTCACGGAAGTTGTATCCCTTCTCACAAGCTTTCATGTGGCCGTGAACGGTGCGCAATTTCGATCCCTAACGAAGAAGTTGTGACATTTTTAGCGGAAGGGAAAACCAAACACACCAAAATAGGAGGAAATTGATACAGACCTGCTTTGATCGATCGATCGATTGATCCTCCAATTTTTGCCATCGAGCTGAGACAGTGGGCTTAGTTTTCAATCATCGATCTATCGATCAAAGGCATTGATCGATCAATCCCCCGTTTTCTACAAATATTTTGCATTTTCTTTTCTTTTTCCTTTTCTTTTATAATTTTATTCCAACTTACTATATAAGCCATTTTGTTTTAAATAACAGATATAATTCATTTTTAGGTTAGAATAGCTTAGGGTTTGGGGGGTTTGGAGAGTTCTTCTTTATTTCTTCTTGGTTTGACACCCATTTGGGTTTGTAAGTTGACTATTCATCTTCCCTACCATTTTAATATAGTTGTATTTCCTTTATTCTTGCTTTGTAGTTAATTTACATGCTTTCATAGTTAGGTTTACTTTCTTTGTTTGCTTGCTTTCTAGTGTAGTTTTATTGCATTTATTTATTGCGTTTTTAATATGCTTTCTAGCTAAGTTAGTCTAGGTTGTGTCAGATTGAACTCATTTCGGGTTGACATGTTGCTTTGCTTTGGTGACGGAGTTTACAGGTCTATTTTGGGTGCGTTGTCCTAGTTATTATGCCTAGGGGTTTTGACGGGGAATATCATGTATGTTCCGTGCTTACGACCTTGCGTGCGTAATTTTTGGGGTACTTATTGACGCTAAAATCGGATTAGGCATTTATGCGAATTTAGGGGTGTGATAAGTCTTGATTTAATTAACCGTCGAAACGAGATGCATTTGTAATAATTCATCAACCCATGTAACCATTTTATACTAATTAACTCGGGGGAGGGATATTCGACGCAACCTATAGTTTTTACTCGCTTGATTAGTCTAGCTTTATTTTCCCTCGCCTAGATTAATCTTTCACTTTTTGTATCTTTTACTTTTTGTTCATATATATCTTTTACACTTTTATTTAGGAATATTAAACCTTATAAATTCTAGAAACTCATCTCAGTGGATTTTCGATACCCGGCTTATCGCCATACTCGCCCGTTGAGTGTAGTCGTAATTTAGGTTTTTTGTATAGTTCAGGTGAGCCGAATTCAAAACGACCGGTGCGTTGGTGACTCTCGCACCGCGATGAAACCATGTCTATCAATAACATCACTTTTTGGGAGCTTTTTATGTCTTCACAATTGCACCAAAATGCCCTAATCAATCTACTCATGGAACCCACAATTCCCCCCTCAACTACGCCAGAAGAAGCGGTGAACCTAGTTAGATCCTTGACCTTCACTCATATGATCTCCTTTTCTGAAGAAGAAATCCCCAAGACTGGTCTGAACCAAAATCATGCTCTCAATATCTCTGTTGAAGTCATGGGGAAAAACGTCCCCTCTTTCTCATTGACGACGGATCAACTTTAAATGTTTGCCCGTTAAGAACCCTCAATTGTCTGGGATTGAAAGTGAGCAACCTTGCTCCAACCTCTGCTATCGTACGTGCTTACGACAACACCCGTTGAGAAGTAATGGGACCTATCAAGAATGCAATAGGGGTTGTCCCTATAAATCCTATTGTGGAATTCCATGTCATCGACATCCCATCATATTTCAATATTCTGCTCGGACAATCGTGGCTCCATAGCATCAAAGGAGTTTCCTCTTACCTTCATCAGAAATTAAAGTTCTTTGCCAACAGGCAGGTTATTACCATATTGGGATATAGTGACAACACCGAGAATGCAAGCACTAGTAATCCAGTACTTTAAATACAACACGAGGTGAATGATATGCTTCTGTGAGGATTCCAAGTTAAACCACTCTTATTCCCAGTGGGGGATAACTTCAAAGATAGGGTTTTTCTGGAATATGACCCTCATAGAAATGTCAATGTAATCCAAATGTTCAAGAACATTCACATCATGCCCGGACTGGGGCTAGGGCGAAGACAACAAGCGATAATTAAACCTATTATATTGAAGGAGGCCTTTACTCCCCGTGGCTTGGGATATCAACCGTCAGAAGAAGAACGCAAATTGATCTGTTAGCCTCGACTGAAGAGGAGGTTAGAATGTGCCAGAACTATCCCGTGAGATTTCCTAAATGGAAGATTCATCAGAAAAGGTGATGATTTCCCCTTCCGCGGCTTCCCTAAACCTAGGTATGACCATGTAGACAAGAGGATGAAACCAGGAATGGAGATCTTCATTCAAGACAGCTACCCATGGATCGAGAGTTCCTATCACCATGTACAACCACTCACTGAAGTGACCACAGCTGATACCAGGGATTCTGAGGGCAGTGACTCTGAGGAATCATTCAATTTATAGATACTGGGGCTGACACTCTACATGATCCACTTAGGGATACCTCGTCTAATCCATCCCGCCTCATCAAAGATGTTGATTCATATCTTCTCAACTGGCATGCTACATATGTTCCACCCGCTAATGTTCAACCTAACCCCGATGTTTATCCCCTTTCCCCTTTAGTTTTTTTCCCTCACTCTGATGTAATCAAGACCTCCTTTAATGAGTTTCTCAATGTTGTTTCTCCTATCAATGAAATAAACAAAGATTTTGAGTATCTTATTGTGCCTTACATTAATTGTCTCGATTCTAATCAAACTCTTGATGATGATGATTTTACAAATGAACAATTCTTAACTGATCTAAATAAGGTTAATAACGAACAACATAACCGCGTTCAGGTTAATGAAGATGAAACTTTTATTATTAATCTCAGTTTTAGTAGACAAATACACAAGAATAGGATAGGGGCCACCCTTAATGAACATAAGTGCGCACATAAAAAAACTACTAAAGGAATTAATTAATTTCTTCACTTGGTCCTACGATGATATGCTCGGTATTGACCCTAAGATAGTATAACATGAGATTCCAACTCTCCCTAAATGAAAATCGGTAAACAAAAACTACAAAAACTTCGCACCGAATGGTCAATCAAGGTTAAAGAAGAAGTAATCAAGCAACTGAACATGGAATTTATTCGTGTGATTGAATATCCCACATGGCTATATAATATCATACCCATGTCGAAATCAGGAGGGAAGGTTCATATGTGTGTCGACTACCGAGACTTGAATAAGGCCTATCTGAAGGATGATTACCTGCTACCCAACATCGACATGATTGTGGACAATATGGAATATCATTCTATCAAGTCATTCAATTACAGGTTTGCCAGATATAATCAGATCAAGATGCACCCATATCACCAATAGAAAACCGCATTCATCACCCCTTGGGAACCTTTTGCTACACTATCATGCCATTTGATCTAAAAAATGTAGGGGCTACCTACTAAAGGGTTGCCACAACCATTATGCATGATCTGATACACAAAGAAGTCGAGGTTTACGTAGAAGACATGACTATCAAGTCTAAGACTAGGGAAGGCCATGTTCCCACTCTCTGAAAGTTCTTCGAGCAACTACGACAATACCGGATGCAGCTCAACCCACATAAATGTGTCTTCGGCATTACTAAAGGAAACTTTTGGCATATATGGTTAGTGAGAAAGGGATAGAAGTAGATCCTGCTAATCTAAAATCCATACTTGAGATGCCACCACCTCAAACAAAGAAGGAAGTACGGGGTTTCCTTAGGAAATTACAGTACACTGGTCGGTTCATCAGCCAATTAACTTCCATATGTGAACCCATCTTAAAACTTCTCTAAAAGGATTCAACCAAAATCTAGAATGGAGCTTGCCAAGAAGCCTTCGACCTAATCAAACAATACCTAACCCAACCTCCGGTGCTCATACCACCACAGCCTAATCTTTCTTTACTCCTATACCTAATCATAACCTATACTACCACTGGGGCTTGACTAGAACAATACCTTGAAGAAACCCGTAAAGAGAGAGCCTTCTATTATGCCAGTCGAAAGTTGATCGGTTACGAAGTTAACTACACCTCTTTGGAAAAAGCAGGTGTTGCTCTTGTCTGGATTACCCAAAAGCACCAGATGATCGCCTTTACCATTAAGCTTGTATCTCGAATGGATCCCATCAAGTACTTGCTACTATGAGAAACCTACCTTGTTTAGGCAAATGTCTTATTGGTTAATGCTCCTAGCTGAATTTTATATCACCTATGTCACGCAAAAGGCCTTGAAAGGAAGAGCCATCTCTGACTACCTTGCTGACTACCCTATGAAAGAGGTCGATGTTTGGATCTCTGAGTTCCCTGATGAGAATATCCTTCATACATCCCAAGAATACCTTCGATGGAAAATGTTCTTTGACGGTACTACCAACGAAAAAAGGTATGGCATTGGGATCCTCCTAATTGCCCCTGATGACTCTCACACTTCCATTGCCATCAAGCTAGACTTTCCTTGCACCAACAACATGACTAAATACGAGGTGTGCACAGTAGGCCTCAAAGTTTTCCTCAAGAAATGAATTCGATACCTCGATGTCTACGGGGATTCAACCCTCATCATCGGTCAAGTACATAGAAAATGAAAAGTCAAGGACGAGAAACTCTTTCCCTTCCATGCCCACCTAGAAGAGTTGGCTTCCCAATTCTAAGAAATCTCCTTCCACTACCTTCCCCGAGAGAAGAATAACCTAGCTGACGCCCTTGCTACCTTAGCCTCAATGATTTACATGCCCGAAGGAATAACCATGGCTCATTTCCTTGTCCAAAAGAAAGATAAACCAACCCATCGCTACCACATTGAGCTTGGCATGGAGGAAAACCCCGAGATAGCTAGCTGTTAGTACTGTGATATTTGGCGCCTACTAAAAAATGGTAGGTATCCCCAAGGATTTGAGAAGAAAGACAGCAAGTCTCCGCATATCGGTTGCCCAGTACACTGCCTGTAATAAAGCACTATTTGAGATAAACTTCGATGGAAACCATTTGCACTGCATCACAGGGGCTGACATTGAAGAAATAATACAGAATATCCACAGTAGGGATTGAAGACCGCACATGAATGGCCATATGCTCACCAATAAGATCATTTGAAAGGGTTACTACTAGACTACCATGGTTTAAAATTGCATAGCCTACATTTGAATATGCCTCAAATGCCAGTATTTTCCAACCTACAACACTTACCCCCATGGAAAATTGTACAACATGACTTCTCCCTGACTGTTCTCCACATGGGGCATTGACATCATAGGGAAAGTTACAGCGAAAGCATTCAATGGCATGATTTCATCCTATTCGCCATTGACTACTTCACCAAATGGATTGAAGCCGAGTCATACGCAGTTCTGAATGCCAAGAAAGTGGACGAGTTCATAAAAAAAAACATCATCTGTCGATATGGGGTCCCGCACGAGCTGGTATTAGAAAATGGGTTACATTTCGAAGCAAAAGTTACAAAGGTGGTCGAAGAGTATGGAATTTAGAGATATAAATCTTCTCCATACCGACCTCAGACCAATGGAGCAGTCGAAGAAACTAATAAGAACCTAAAACCATTATCATCACGATGACCGAGAGTTATCGAGATTGGGCCAATAGGATCCCTTACATCCTCTAGGGTTACCACACTTCAATTCAAACCTCTACTGGGCCTACCCTTTACTCTCTAGTCTACGACATGGAAGCAGTCCTACTTGTGGAGCTGGAAATCCCATCGCTAAGCGTCATGCTAAAAAGCAAAGTCAACGAGGAAGACTGGCACCAAAGCCGTCTTGACGAGCTGTCCCTCTTGGACGAAAGAAGGCTGAAAGCACTATATCATATAAAAGGATACCATCGCTGCATAGCGCGATCATTCAATAAGAGAGTCAAGGACCGCGATGTCCAAGAAGGGGATATATCCCTCAAAGAAATAATAGAGCCCATCTGGGACCCCAGAGGGAAATTTAAGCCCAATTGGAGCGGCACGTACATCGTAAAGAAGATCCTGTTGGGTGGCGCCGCTATGCTCACCAACCTTGATGGAGAATAAATGACGCATCCAGCCAACCTGGATCATCTCAAGAAATTCTAGCCTAGTCCAAAATCTCAGCACGCTACGACTCTTCTCATCTCCCTTCTATTCTAGAAAAAAAGGAAAAACTCTTCATTTCCCCCTAATCAGTACTATGTGGGGCCTGATCCTCTAAAAACTTTTTTTCTTTAAAAAAAAATGAATTTCAGAAAATTTCAAAACCCTCATAGGTACGTAGGCAGCTCATCAATTTACATGAGCACGACCCCCTTCTTTTTTACAAAAAGCTATTATTTGCTTATCTCTGAGAACGATAGTTCATTTTAACATATACATTAACAAAAGGATTATGTATGCCTTAGCGATTAGTATAGATAATTCAAAATGCAAAAGTCATCACGAGGCATAACTAGATGATCAAAAACTCCTTTGTTTTCATTATTTAAAATTTTAGTATGATTACATCAGCATAGGGAGTCAAACGAATTCCCTTACTAGCCTACACCTACCTTCCTAAAAAACCCAGATAAAAGCAAGCCCCACTACTCTTAAGAATCACCCTCCAATTATTCCCACAAAATCACAAAAACACACCCATTACCAAAGCTTCACAAGTCCTACCCATAGCTGCCAGAGGAACCAACCCCATCACCACCCATATCCTGGTGTAGACACCCTATTTTGTTACCCTCTAACTCTCTGTAGGTCCCTAGTACCTCCCTTCATCACTACAAACCCAGGTTATACCCCGAGTACTGACCTAGAAGCCATCGGGCACCTCCATGCTCCGTCTAACCAAAAAGTCAAACTCTTCAACTCGATCGAAGCTGAAAGAATCTTCGAAGGGCACTGAATTCCCTTTCCAACTATCCATCCCGTGCGCGATTCCGACTTACCATGCGGACGAATGATCCGTTTACATTCGAAACTTGATCCAGAGGCCACCGAGCGCTCCCGGGCTTTGTTTGACCTAAGTCAACTCTTCAGCTCGACCGAGGCTGAATGAATCTTTGAAGGGCACTGAAACCCCTTTCCAATGTTTGCCCATGCACGATTCTGACTTACCATTCGGACAAACGATTTGTTTGACTCCAAGAGGTCACCGAATGCTTCCAGGGCCCGGTTGACCAAATTCAACTCCACAAACTGGGTCAAAATCTTTGGAATATAAAAGTAAATATCCTAACCTTTCCAATGGTCCACCCCGTGTGCGATTCGGACTTACCATGCGGACGAACGATCCGTTTGTATCCGAACGATTCCCCGTCCAATGGACCGACAAACGCTTTCGACCCATATTTGACCCAAAGTCATCTCCCAAACCTGGGAGTGGTACAAAGTTCTTTAAAAGGTATCTGAATTACCTTTCCAACGGTCTACCCCATGAACGATTCTTACCAACGGTTTTCCCTCGACGGCCGATTTTCCGAAAAGGCCTGAAACACACTGTCAAATGGCAGGTTCCAGACCCTGCCTATCGGCACCTGCCGATAGGCTGGACCAGGTCTATGCCGATCGACAACGACCTGGGTCTATAAAAGGAGGCCTTCACCTCATTTTCAAAGGGAGCCCAGATCTGATAAAAATCTCTCTCAGCGAATCCTCAAAACCTCTCTCGAAGACAGCGCGATTTCAACATCCAAATCCCTTTCTAACTTCCACTTTTCATCATCCTTTTCATCATCCTTGGTGAATTAGCCACTCTACATCATCATCCAAGTGCAAGGACTGCTCTCCAACATTAAAGATCAAGATCAAGATCTTCAAAAAGGTCCAACTTTCTCAACTTTCTCTTAAATTCTCAATAACTTGTTTTATTACTTAGCACTTACATTATCTCTTCGCATACATCCTAATATACTTTTTATTTAGTATTATTACACATCTCTTATTTTCATACAAATAAAACCCAAAAAAAAAAAGAAAATAGGGTTTGCTCATAAATTCCAAATAGGGATTCTCATACTTTTCTCACACTTTTCTCACAACTAAAACACTCTTCCTACACACACACACACACTTACAAATAAGATATCCCCCATTTGGATTTATGGGATAAACCAAAACCCTCATTTTGTATGCGAACTACGTGGACTTTGATGCCTTTATAGGCTACGTAGGCGTCTCGGGGTAAAACCCAAGACTCGAGTCCTATTATCACTTTCTCTCTCATTTTCTGTCTTCTCTAAAATCCAATTTTCTTATATTCTATATGCTTGTTCTTAGTGACGTATTACCCCATATGCGTTATTGTTCCGTTATAACGATCAACGTAAGGGAAATCGCGTAAATCTTATTTTCTAATATTATTTTTATACCTTCCTACGGATGACTCGCTTTATCTCTTCCATGATACAAGTCGAGAATTCCTATCTCCACTATATATATGCACATGCACACATATCACGGGGAAAATAAAGGAAAATAGCAAATATCCATGAGACACCGAAAGGGCGGAATGGGTGCCTAACACCTTCCCATTTCGTAACTAAGCCTCTGAACCCTTCTCGAATCATTTTGGTTTCGCATGCACCAGTATGTCTTTGGATGCCGTCCTTCGGGATGGCTTCCCCTTTTTCTTTTGTCTGTTTTGAGTAAAATAGAGTGGCGACTCTGAATGTCTCTACATTTTTACACGTCATCTCAAACGACACCGGCCGAAGCGCTCCCGAGAGGGATGCGCGGGACCCGAGGATCCTTCCTTTACGCGCCTGCCCACGACGAGGATCGGGGATGGCCACAGTGGCGACTCTGCTGGGGACATTTGTATTGTTTTGAGGGCTTGACTCTATTTACATGGATGTTATATTTGTTTATATTTCCCCCCATATCTGCATGTTCCCCTTTTCCATGTGTATCCCATTCTTATGCTTCTATTCACACACTTGTAGAAAATTCTCTATGTACACTTCACACCACGTGCACCTAGGATCACATATATCTACATGTTGCACGCATCACCCATCCATACTTGGTGTACCTTTGGTACTGGTACTTTGCTCCCTGTTTGACATAATCAAGAAAAGCATTCTCATCATAAGATACTAATAAGAGAATCATGCATGATTCACACGACATCACCAAAGGGCATTTTTATTGACCAAATTTTACCCAGTAACTGGAGGGTCACTTTGTGATGGGTGTTGGTCCGGCAGGGCGCAGTTAGCCTAAGCGATATGACTCTCACCTTCCATTGGCCAAGTACCTTCGACGTATATCAAACGGTTCCCCCGCATCGTATCGCTTGACCAAAGTCATGACAGGAGGTATATCGCAGGGAATTCATTCACGTACGTCGAGTATATCGAATTCGTTCTCACACGTATCGTCCCCACGAGGTATATTGTGAGGAAATTCACGTACACTCAGGTATATCAACTGGCTTGTCCACACGTACCGGTTGCTCGCAAGAGCAAGACGTATATCGTGGAAGTCACGCCAAAGGGGGGAGCCCATTCTGATTCACCCATCCAACTGCATACCCACATATAGGTGTCAAACCTAGGACAAGCACTTTAGATTACCGGTTTCAACCCAAAACTCTGCCAAAATTTCGGGTCGGCCTGCCACCCAAATTTTTGTGTATTTTTAAAATGGGACCCTGTCCGTGAGCCTGGTTATAAGTCCAGCCGTAGCTTTTCAAGTGTTAAAAACCCCACTTTTCCAGGCTCGGGTCCCGTCCGTCATTGCATTTAGGAGAATTAAATACAAGTGAGAACATAATAATCGTAATAATCATGCTGAGTTCCGTCTCCAAAAACATTTATCCCTTCTTTATCAAAAATCCAAAAATAGTTTCTTCCCTTTTTCTCAAAAATAAATCCCATTCTACGCCTTCTCAGGTCAATCGCAAGCCCTTGGCCTGGCTCCCTATTGTCTTCGGTCTTCAGTCAAATCACCCCGAAATTTTATCTGTTCCTCAACTACTTCTTCCGAGTACGGAATCCATCCACTTTCCATGGAGAATACAGATCAAGTACCAGTCATACAGCCAAATCTGATGATAGTCCTAGCTCAGCTTGTGTCCATAATTGACAACCTCCAAACTGAAGTTCGAGAGAAGCAACGAAACTAGGTTCCTATTCCTTAAGAGCTCGAGTCCCTATTACCTCATGCTATGGTTCCATCGGAGCCTATCTGGGTTCCTAAAGAATATCAACACACTCCACGTGCCCCTCCTGTTAATGGGTCGTCGCCTTCCCAGCTTCCTATGCCAAACATTGCCCAGACTGTGGCTAACCTGCCAATGGTCATTGATCCAAAAAAGGAGGAGTTGAATAAATTCAAAGAGGATCTCAAGATGCTCACTAAGAAGTTCGACCAAGTCAGAATCTCTTTGAATTACATAGACTACACCCACATGTCTCCTTATCCTAAAGCGAGGTTACCCGAGAAGTTCAAGATGCCAAATATCGAGAAGTTCGAAGGGAGTGGACCCCTGATTGTTCATCTTCGTAGATATCATCGTTCCATGACTATACTAGGGGCTTTTGAAGAAGTGATGGCCCAATTATTTCAGCAAAGTTTGATGGATAGTACCCTCCGATGGTTTTTATCTCTCGAGGAATGCAGAATTTGTAGCTGGGAGGATGTAGCTCGAGAATTCATATCACAGTACAAATACAATGAAGAGCTTGAGGTCAATCGTCGTGATTTAGAGCTGCTCAAACAGAACCTTGGGGAATCGATCAGTAACTTCATAACCCCGTGGAGGGAGCAGGAAACTACCATGACCAATCAGCCATCTGAGGAAGAGCAGTTCAACATAGTGAAGAACTTCTTGCCCCATGTCCGAGCGACAATGGGAGGATAATACTATCCCCACTTTCGAGCTCTCAGAGAAGCAGGAGTAGAAATCGAGGAAAGCCTTGTTAAAACAGAGGTTGAACTGAAGAAGGTGTCTGGACAGTTCACCCCTAGAAAAGTATGACAAGCCTGCTAGTGCTACAGTCTCAACCATCAATAACATCTCTCAACCGACCACATCATGGTCACCAGAAAGCCTCCCTACCCCCATTCGAAGGGAATACACTGAGCTCCATGCTCCCCTCTCCAAAGTTTACCAAGCCCTGTTAAGCCGAAACCTTATCAAACCCTTGGATCCCCGTCCATTGCCAAATCCACTCCCAAGAAACTTTAAGGCCGATGCTCATTGCGCCTTTCACCAAACTGCTGGCCATACCACCGACTAATGCTTTCACCTCCGAAACATAATCCAATATCTCATTGACCGGGGTACCATCGTCCCACCAGCCAATCCTAAGCCAAACACTACTCATAATCCACTCCCAAATCATGCCAATGCCATCTTCTTAGAAGAAAACCCAGATTTCGATCCCTCAACTCAAATCGCACCCATATACTCTCCTAAACCTCTTTAAATTTGCCCATATTTCCTCCTACACCCTACTAGCCTCGCTAATCAGGCATTGTCACTCCTTACCAGAGCATGCATCATCGTCCATACCCGTTCTAAAAATGGAAATATGAAATTATCAGAGGTGTTAAACCAACTCCTAGAGTTCGGGCTGAAATTGCCCTCATAGATGTTCATCGATTGCCAAAGGTTTAGTACACTGTTATTGAAAGCACAGAAATGGGACCAAGATTCGGACAAATGGGTGGTAGAAACTGATGAAGTCAGCCTAGATGATGTTGTCCAGATTATGGAAGAATTATTCGGGCAAACCAACAGCATTTATAGTATCACCGGGTTACTTGACATTTTAAAGCTCCAAGGGCGCTTGGTCCCTTCAACCATACATATCCCCACATAATGGGAAGACCAATATGAATAAGTTGTTGAAGTTGTGGAATGCATTAACTTTACATGGCAAGACAGAATTGTTGCCACCGAATGGGGGGAAGAATTTGAAGATTCGAGTGAAAAACAAGCTTCAGGAAGAACTGGCCCAGTAGCCGACATATGTGGAATGATATCATTTTAATAACTCGTCGAAGAAATAAACAGGGTGACAGAACAACCTGAGATTGATGAGGAAACATGATTTATGTTCTTCCCTTCTTCAGTAAATCATATGACCAGATCAGGGAGACATTACCAGGTTCCAAGCTCACTACCAGCAAATGACAATGGGAAGGGCGTTGAAAACCTTCCTATGCCAGAGATGACCATCTAGGAGAGTAAGATCCTCGATTAACTGAAGAAAACTCAAGCTAACATCACTCTATGGGGGCTTTTCATGTCTTCCCAGTTGCACAGAAATGCTTTAATCAAGCTGCTCACTGGACCCATAGTTCTTTCTTCTACCACACTAGAAGAAGCGATAAATCTGGTTGGATCCTTAACTTCTACTTGGATGCTGTCATTTTTTGAAGAAGAAATCCCCAGAATCGGCCCAAATCACAATCATGAACTCAACATCTCCCCCGAAGTTATGGGGAAGGCCGTGCCACTCTCTCTTGTCGATAACGGATCCGCCTTGAATGTCTTCCCACTGAGAACCTTCAAGTGTTTAGGCCTAAAAGAAAGCAACCTTGCTCCAACCTTCGCCACTGTACGTGCCTATGATAATACCCGACGGGAAGTGATGGGATCCATAAAACTTGTAATAGGGGTTGGCCCTATAAACCCTGTCGTTGAATTCCAAGTCATAGACATTCCATCTTGTTTCAACCTGTTGCTCAGATGACCCTGGCTCCACAGTATCAACGGTGTGTCTTCCTCACTCCATCAGAAATTGAGGTTCTTCGTCGATGAGAGAGTCATCACTATTTTGGGCGACGACGAAAATGTCGAGGGTGCAAGCACCAGCAGTCCAATCCTTGAGATACAGCATGGGTCAAACGATATGCTCCTATCGGGATTCTGAGTTGATCCACTCCTACTCCTGGCAGGGGACAGTTTCAAAGAAAGGGTTTGTCCAGAATATGACCCTTATGGCAATGTCAATGTGATTCAGATGTTCAGAAACATGCACTTCATGCCCGGACTGGGGCTAAGGCAAAGGCAGCAAGGGATACTTGAGGCCATCAAACTGAAGAAAGCTTTCCCTACTTGTGGCTTAGGGTATCAACCATCAGAACAAGAACTCAGAATGATCCACTAGTCTCGACCAAAGAGAAGATTAGACTGCATCCAAAATATCCCAGGAGACTCCTTGAATGGAAGATTCATCAAAGAAGGTGAGGACTTCCCCTTTTACGGTTTTCCAGAACCATGGTATGACCACACAGACAAGAAGATGAAGCCTGGGATGGAGATCTTTTTCCAAGATAGCTACCCACAGGCCAAAAGTTTCCAACATCGAGCACAACCGCTCATCAAAGATACCGAAGAGACTGAGGAAAGTGATTCTGAAGATTCCTTCAACTTACAGACACTGGGGCTGGCACTCTGCATAGTTCATTCAGGCACTACATCAATGGATCCATCCCATCTGATTAAAGTTACTGATACACCCCTCCTCAACTGGCATGCTACGCCAATTCTACCTCTTGAAATCTCCCCTAACCCCAATGTTTACCCTATTTCTTCTTCTGTTGTCTATCCTTGTTCAAATCTAATCGAGACCTCTTTTGATAAGGTTCTCAATGTTATTTTTACTATCAATGAAATAAACGAAGATTTTGAGTATCTTGCTGTGCCTTACATTAATTATTTGGATTCTAATCAAACTTGCGATGATGATGATGATTTTGCAAATGAACAATTCTTAACTGATCTAAATAAGGTTAATAATAAATAACATAACCACGTTCAAGTTAATGAAGAATAGACTATTGTTATTAATCTCGGTTCTAGTAGCCAACTGCGCGAGATCAGGATAGGGGACACCCTTGACGAGCATGAGCGCGCACAACTCGAAGAATTGCTAAAGGAATTCGTGGATGTCTTTGCGTGGTCCTATGATGATATGCCCGGCATTGGTCCTGAAATATCTCAGCACGAGATCCCCACTCTCCCAGATTACAAGCAGGTTAAACAAAAATTGAGAAATCTCCACACCGAATGGTCACTCAAGGTCAAAGAAGAGGTGGTCAAAAAGTTGAACGTGGGTTTCATTCGTGCGATCGAATATCCCACATGGCTAGCCAATATAGTACATGTGCCGAAATCAGGAGGGAAGGTTCGAATGTGTGTGGACTGTCGAGATTTAAACAAAGCTTCTCTAAAGGATGATTATCCGCTACCCAATATCGACATGATCGTAGACAACACAGCCAATCATGCTCTCAATTCAATCATCGACGGGTTTGCCGGATACAACCAAATCAAGATGCACCCAGACCACCAAGAAAAAACCGCATTCATCACCCCATGGGGAACCTTTTGCTATACCATTATGCCATTTGGTCTCAAGAATGCTGGGGCTACCTACCAAAGGGATGCCACAACCATCCTGCACGATCTGATTCACATAGAAGTCGAGGTTTATGTGAATGATATGATTATCAAGTCCAAAACTATAGAAGGTCATATTCCCGCTCTCTGAAAGTTCTTCAAACGACTGTGACGGTATCAGATGAGACTCAATCCACAGAAATGTGTCTTTGGCGTTTCAAAGGGAAAACTCTTGGGATTCATGGTCAGTGAGAAGGGGATATAAGCAGATACTGCAAAGTTGAAGGCCATACTTGAGATGCCACTGCCCCGAATAGATAAAGAAGTTCGAGGTTTTCTTGGGAAATTTCAATATATCATCCGGTTCATCAGCTAGCTAACCTCCATCTGTGAATCGATCTTCAAGCTCCTCCGAAAGGATTCAACTAAGTTTTGGAACGAGGCCTACCAAGGAGCTTTTGACCGAATCAAATAATATCTGACCTAACCTCCAGTGCTCATGCCATCACAGCCTGGTCTCCCTTTACTCCTATACCTAACCATAACTGACACTTTAGTTCGGGCTTTGCTAGACCAATACCTTGAGGACTCCCGCAAAGAAAGAGCCATCTATTATGCTAGTCGCAAATTGGCTGGGTGCGAGGCTAACTACACTGCCTTAGAAAAGGCGTGTGCCGCACTTATTTGGGTCACCCAAAAGTTGCGACACTATATGCTCGCCTTCCCCATCAAACTCGTATCCCGAATGGATCCCATCAAATACCTTCGTGAGAAACTCGCCTTATCCAGTTGAATGGTCCGATGGTTGATGCTCCTAACCAAGTTCAATATCGTGTACGTCACGTAGAAAGCAATTAAAGAAAGAGACATCTCTGACTACCTCGTTGATTACCCCGTAGAAGAAGCAAATGTTTGGATCTTCGAATTCCCAGAAGAAAATATCCTCTACACCGCTCAAGACAACCTTCGATGGCAAATGTTCTTTGACGGCGATGCCAACAAAAAGGGATATGGCATTGGGATACTTCTGATCGCCCCTGATGACTCCCACACTCCCATCCTATCAAATTGGATTTCCATTGCATCAACAACATGACGGAATACGAGGCATGCACAGTAGGCCTCAAAGTTGCTCTCAAGAAAGGTATTCAATACCTTGATGTCTACGAGGATTCTTCCCTCATCATCGGTCAAGTGCTCAGAAAGTGGAAAGTCAGGCACGAAAAGCTCCAACCCTTCCATGCCCACTTAGAAGAGTTAGCCTCTCGATTTCGAGATATCACCTTCCATTACCTACCTCGAGCAAAGAATAACCTAGATGATGCTCTCGCTACCTTGGCCTCCATGGTCGACATGCCCGAAGGAATAACAATGACCCCCTTCCTAGAGCAAAAGCAAGACAAACCAACCCACTTCTACCATATTGATCTTGTCTCCGCCGAAGATCCCGGACTAGTCGACTACTGGTACTATGATATCTGGTGCCTCATCAAACAAGGTAGGAATCCCAAGGGTTCCAACAAGAAAGATCAAACGACCCTCTGAAGATTAGCCTCCCAGTACATCATCTGTCATAAAGCTCTACTCAAGAGGAACTTCGATGGAACTCATCTACACTGTATCGCAGGGGCTGAGATTGAAAAGATAATGCAGAAGATCCACAGCAGGGAATGAGGGCCCCACATGAACGGTCACATGCTTGCCAAGAAGATTATTCGACAGGGCTACTACTGGACCACCATGGCCCAAGATTGCACCACCTATGTTCGGAGATGCCTCAAATGCCAACAGTTCTCCAATCTTCAACACCTGCCTCCGCGAGAATTATACAACATGACCTCTCCCTGGCCGTTCTCCACCTGGGGTGTCGACATCATAGGGAAGGTTACACCAATAGCTTCAAAAGGACATGAATTCATCCTAGTTACTATTGATTACTTCACCAAATGGGTCAAAGATGAGTCATACGCAGTATTGAACGCCAAGAAAGTGGCCAAATTCCTCAAGAAAAATATCATCTGCCAATATGGGGTCCCGCATGAGTTAGTATCAGATAACGGGTCGCACTTCGAAGTATAAGTCACAAAAATAGTCAACGAGTACAGGATTGAGAGACACAAATATTCTCCCTACCGACCTCAGACCAATGGTGCAGTTGAAGCCGCCAACAAGAACCTCAAAGCCATCATTAGTAAGATGACCAAAAGCTATAGGTATTGGGACGACCGAATCCCGTACGCCCTCTGGGGATATCGAACCTCAATCCGAACCTCTAATGGGGCTACCCCTTACTCTTTGGTCCACGGTATGAAAGAAGTCCTACTTGTGGAGCTAGAAATACTCTCGTTACGCGTCATGCTCGAAAGAAAAGTTAGTGAAGAAGACTGGTGCCAAAGCCGTCTCGACGAGCTGACCCTCCTAGATAAAAAGAGATTGAAAGCTCTTTACCACATACAGGGGTACCATCGCCGAATAGCGCGATCATTCAATAAGAGAATCAAAGACCGCGGTGTTCGGGAAGGGGATTTAGACCTTAAGGAGATAATAGAACCCATTTGGGACCCGAGAGGGAAATTCAAGCCCAATTAGAGCGGCCCCTACATTGTGGTGTCGCCATGCTCACTGACCTAGATGTGGAAGAGATGGCTCGTCCAGTCAACCTGGACCGTCTTAAGAAATTCTACCCCTTGTCCGAAATCTCGGCGCGCTACGACTCTTCTCATCTCCCTTCTATTCTTAAAAATAACTCTCTTCATTTCCCTCTACCCAGAACTACGTGGGTCTGATCCTCTACAAAAAACCATTTTTCAAGAAAAACAAAAAAAAATTCAAAATCCCAGAGGTACGTAGGCAGCTCATACATCTTACAGGAGCACGGCCCTTTCTTTTTCACAAAATACTATTCTTTTCTTATCTCCGAGAACAGCAGTTCATTCTAATAAATACTTGAACAAAAGGATTATGTATGCCTTAGGGATCGGTATAGATAATTTAAAATTTCAAAATTCATCGAAAGGCACAGCTGGATGATCAGAAACTTTCTTATTTAATTAATGAGAAATTACAACACGGATTACATAAGAAAAGGAACGGATAACTCCCTTCCCCCTACTGCCAAAAAAATCCAAATAAAATCCCCATATTTATTCCCTATTACACAAATAAACGTTCCAAGAGTCCAACCCACAGCTACCAGAGGAGCCTGCACCCTCATCATCAACATTCTGGGGTCCCCAAATTTCCCCTGCCTGAACAGAGTGTCGTAAACACTCCATATACCGATAAGCCTGAACCAGCTTCGAAAAAACAACAACACCCCCTTACACGGTGTTAAATAAAACAAACCACCTTTGTCCGGTCTCCACTGCCAACATCTTGCTGACTACTCTGCTCCATAACCACTTCATAAAATCCCTAGGGACATGCCAAACTCTCCCGACAGACTGAGAGGGATGGGTCGATGGACACCGATTCTCCCACAGAGATCCAAGCAACAGATGAAAGCACTCAGTAAAAATGTCTACCGAAAAGAAATTTAGTGTTCGAGGTGGCACGACCTGTACCCAGCCAAATTGGCGCAGAAGCCTCCAAGGGAAATAGAAAAAGGTTTGTCTGAGACCAACCAGCCGCACATATGATTACTCTCCTAGCTCCAGAACAGGCTGCAACTGCCCCCACCAAGGCACTGACCAATACAAATTTTGAACCCCATGCTCCACAAACCAATTCTCCCAGCTTGCAATATCCAGGACAATATAGAAGAGGTGACGCAAAAAGAAGTTGGGTACAACCGATAAAGGATATTCTGGAGGAGTCACCAGGCGGAGTCTTTCAGACAACCACATGAACAGCATCACGGGGCTATCCCTTAGGAAGTCAGAACGACCTTATCTCCAAGCATCCAGGCCATTCAGGGTCTCTACTAGTATTATCGTCGCAGGATTGCGACGGTATTACATCCACGAAGTAATGGCTGCAAGTTGTGGGTCCATCAGCAGTTCCTCAGTCACCAGCAACAATTTTAAAACCAGGCCCAGAGCAACGGCTCCAGCATAGCTAGTATCACCTACTTCCCGTAAATGCATGGATTATAGCACCTCCAGAAGGGAGATCATTCCTCCAGCAACCAGTGATCTGGCCGCCAAAGGTAAAATATGAAGAAGACCGGCCAATAAATCCCTAGGAGAACGGGAACATTCGGGCAAAGCCGCAGCAACCCTGGGATTTATACCCAGCATGGTAGAAAATTCCTTGTAGGTAGGATAAAATTCATCCAACCCAAAGCGGAATACATGGTCTTCGGGTTACCAGAATTGTACCGCCGCCATTAGCATGTTCCACTTAATAGGTCGATTGCGCCACAAGGAGACTCGGCGCATGTTGAAAGCATCATAGTCGACATTATAAGAGCACATTGCTTCTAAGGCTTCAAGGTAGTTAGAAAACTCAATGCTACCAGGAGAGCCATCTTGCAAGGCTAAGAGATAGTGGGCAAGTAAGTAAGAATGCGAGGGTGGGATGAAAACACTCCACCCTTACCCTTTTTTATACTTGAGAACTCTCACAAGAGACATAATCCCTGTAGAAATCGGAGGTAATCCTACCCCACAAAATAAAAAAGGCTGAAGAGGGTACCAATCAAAGATTTGAATTGATGGGACTGGACTGAACTGCCGATAGGCAGGGGAGGGTGTTGGTCGATTGACAATCCCCCATTTTTAAAAATTTCTCTTTTTCCTCTTTTGACAAATCAGAAAAACTCAATAAAAATAAACTGATATTCTGAACAGAATTTTAAAATCCTTTTTCATCCTTATATAATTTCCCCTTTTCATTAAAAACATTCCTTCAAAAAATTTCTAAAAAACACTCCTTTTTACGGTCTCAGCAGCAAAGTAAAAAGCGCATGTGCATGCATTCATTCATCATTAATAAAAGATAATAAAAAACTCCATTGCATTGCATCTATTGTTTCTATGTTACATCAATTTTGCAGGAAATAAAAAGAAAAAGCAAAAACAACGGGACTCAGCCCGAACCCACATTCTCTCTCTCACCCACCTTTCTCTCTAAGAGCTTCCACCCCTGCGACGTGCTCTCTTTCCCCTACGGAGAGATGATGCACCACCACTAACCGAGCCAGAGTCTTCTCCGGACGAAGAAGATGGCACCAAGCAAGAAGGAATAGGAACCGCATCCCGAATATGGGTAGTCACCGAAGATATCCAGTCTCTGATGTCTCTTGGTCAGGTGGTCGACACTCGGACTTGCTGCAAGAAAAAGGCAAAATCAGTATCAAAGCAGAGATGACAAAAATAGAAAAGAAAGAAAGAGAAGAACATAAAGGTATACCACAGGTCGGAGGACCTTATCTGTCAAACCCAACTCCTTCGGATCCATCGCATGAGGTCGATGCAGCATAGGCACTATCACTCCATCAGCCCGTCAGATGTTGTATGAAGGAGTGTGCAATCGGACGAAAGGAACCTCCGAGGTCGCCGCCGCTGCAGATGCCGTCGGACCGCCGCCACTGTGAGAAGATCCCACCGCCCAACTCGAACCCGCAGGAGGGAAGGCAGGGAATCATTTATGATGGGCGCCATTAACCAGCTCGTCACAAAGTCCATATAGTCATACGGCATAGCCGTATCAGTGTACAACAAGTAGGACTCGCCGATCCTCGCATCCTCCGATAGAAGTCGCTCCCACCTCATAGACGTAGGAGGCTACGCAGGTGGCACCACCACCTCCTCCTCAGTAATCTGGAGAACCACCCTCTCCCCGAGATACCAGGAATGGCCGAACTCATGTGCCAGCAAATGCCTCATCTGTGCATTCACCCCGATCATCCCCGCATCCTGAATGGTTGTCCCCTAGGGATAAAAGGTCACCTAAAAATCTCCAAGCAGGCATAAATCAATACAAGATCAGAAGGTCCAAAAACCAAGACCGAAATGAAAAGAGTCTTACCCTACCACTGGTCAGTTAATTCAAGACCTGACGCACCGCCTCTAGAGAGAGAGATCCCTTCGACTGCCGATTGGCCTTACGCCATCGATACAATAGGCACGAGTCCCCAACAGTGTCATCCTTCAGAGAGATCAGCAGGGTATTGCACCCAATCACCTCATAAAACCATGTCTGTCAAAGATAATAATTCACAAACAAAAAGAGACGCATAAGGAAAATGCGAATGCATGAAAGGAAAATGAAAATGCATGAAAAAAATGCGCAAACTGAAGAATACCTCAAGAAGGTACGTGGCTCCAGTAAAGGTCTACCGGCAGCATCGACTAAATGCATCCAGAGAAGAGTAAAGGGTCGCCAAAGTCAGACTCCCCCAATCATAGAAATGGATGTTCGAAAACATCCTCAAGTACGACAAGAACCACAAATGAACGACGTCGCTGCTCGACGCCACCATGAAACCTCCCAACACCAGCAAAATAAATAATCGGGCTATCTGCCTCACTTAAAG
Source organism: Sambucus nigra (assembly GCA_949130495.1). Classification (NCBI taxonomy): domain Eukaryota; kingdom Viridiplantae; phylum Streptophyta; class Magnoliopsida; order Dipsacales; family Adoxaceae; genus Sambucus; species Sambucus nigra. Next base: position 577,739,743 of record OX422209.1, read on the forward strand.
CTCATCCTCCACATCAATCACCCTACCCAACAGAACATCCTTGAGTAGGGACATCCGAATATAATCCCCATAAACTATCCTCCCTACATCACTAAGTGCCGCATGCACTGCCTCCGGTCTCACCCGCAAAGAGCGATCCCCCTTTATCTGCTCTCCATCACAATCCAGCCCCAACAACTGTAGCACGTCTATGGGAGTCACAGTCATCTCCCCGAAGCCGAAATGGAAGGTGTAGGTAGTATCCCACCACCTCTCCCCCAAAGCGCACAGGACCGCTGTCGAACGAGGCGACTCATCCAGCGCAGATGATAACCTCCCAAAACCCGCTGATGATACCACCCAACGCATCACATGTGGGAGATGCTCCCAGACATCCCTGAGACTCATCGTCCCGCGGGCGCACATGTTCTTCAAAGAAATATCAGACTGGCAAAAAGAAAAAGAAAAAAATCTCATCAGAAGTCAAGATAGAAAGAAAAATCACCAAAAAAAGGAATGCCAAAGGTCAGGTCACTTACATAACCACCAGGATTCACTCTCGAAGAGCGATGATGCGACGGCTCCCGCAGCAAAGTCCACTCATCCGCAACAGGCTCAAACGCATCAAAGGAGTTCTCACTCCCTAAAGCAAGAGGCACCCTGGCCCTCCACTCCACATTCGCCCAGTCATCAATGGTCAACCACTCCCTGTAGACTGCGGTGCTCACAAAAGTGGCCATTTCTCGAAGATCGGAATACCAAAATGATTTGCAGAAGAATCGCAGAATGAGAGAAAGCAAAGAAGCTATGAAAAAATGAAGGGATTTTCCCCCTTTATATAGGATGCCAAATGCCATGACGATCGGCACTGACCCCAACCATACCAATCGACACTGACTCCTTACCTTCTCGAGGTAGTCTAAAAGTCTGTGCCACTTCCGAATGTCACCCCTCATACTATGCCGACATGCACCCCCCTTAAATTTCATACAGAAATCCCCGAAAAATCCTTGAAAAATTCCTAAAAATCCCAGGAAGGATTTAGAACATTTTCACCAGGAAAATTTTGCATTCCCTCAAGCGAAACCCCTCTTTCCCAGTGAAATACTCAAAAAACCAAGTGAATCTCCTCCCGGCAAAGCCCCGGAGGATCTCTAAGGATCGCCTGATCACTTCCCCACCGGAGTTTTTACAGCACCAAAATTGGTGTTTCCCCCCTACGAGGCCTCCTAAAGAAACAAAAGCTTCCCCAACTCAGATCAAAATCACAAGGCACTTTCTCCAGCAGAATCAAAATCCAATCTTTATCCACTCTTAGGTCAGAATTGACCTCGGTCTTGGATCGTCACCTGAGTTAGGTCAGAATTGATCTCGGTCCTCGGTCGTCACCACTCTTAGGTCAGAATTGACCTCGATCTTGGATCGTCACCCGATTTAGGTCAGAATTGACCTCAGTCCTCGGTCGTCACCACTCTTAGGTCAGAATTGACCTCGATCCTCGATCGTCACCACTCTTAGGTCATAATTGACCTCGGTCTTGGATCGTCACCTGAGTTAGATCGAAATTGACCTCAATCCTTGTTCGTCACCACTCTTAGGTCAGAATTGACCTCGGTCTTGGATCATCACTTGAGTTAGGTCAGAATTGACCTCAGTCCTCGGTCGTCACTACTCTTAGGTCAGAATTGACCTCGGTCTTGGATCATCACATGAGTTAGGCCACATTTGACCTTAGTCCTCGGTCGTCACCACTCTTAGGTCAGAATTGACCTCGGTCTTAGATCGTCACCTGAGTTAGGTCAGAAGTGACCTCTTTCCTCGGTCGTCGCCACTCTTAGGTCAGAATTGATCTCGATCTTGGATCATCACCTCAGTTAGGTCAGAATTGACCTCGGACCTCAATCCTTGGTTGTCACCACTCTTAGGTCAAAATTGACCTCGATCTTGGATCATCACCTGAGTTAGGTCACAATTGACCTCGGTCCTCGTTCGTCACCACTCTTAGGTCAGAATCGACCTCGGTTATTAGATCTTCACCCTAAGCCCATAGAATTGGCTTTGACCCGTAGAATAGGTCACCATCATCACTTAATCTTGCAGATTCGGCTTTGACCCACAAAATTGGTCATCCCCAGCACACCCCTCAGGTCCTCATAATCGGCCTCGACCCTCTGAATCGGCCATACTCCATCAAAAGCATCATGTGGTGTCTATTCGACGGTTATCATTTGTTCCAAACTCACCCGTCGAGGGGCTCTATAGACACCCCATTCTGTTACACCCTAACTCTCCGTAGGTCTCTAGTACCTTCCTTCATCACTACAAACCCAGGTCATACCCTGAGTACTGACTTAAAATCCATCGGGCAACCCCAGGCTCCGTTTGACCAAAAACTCAAACTCTTTAGCTCGACCGAAGCTGAATGAATCTTTGAAGGGCACTGAATTCCATTTCCAATGGTCCATCCCATGCGCGATTCTGACTTACCATGCGGACAAATGATCCGTTTGTGTCCGAAACTTTATCCAAAGTCCACTGGGGGATCCCGGGCTCTATTTGACCTAAGTTAACTCTTCAGCTCGACCGAGGCTAAATGAATCATCGAAGGGCACTGAAACCCCTTTCCAATGGTCCGCTCCATGCATAATTCTGACTTACCACGTGGACGAACGATCCGTTTGACTCCAAGAGGTCACCTAATGCTTTCAGGGCCCGGTTGACCAAAGTCAACTCCACAAACTGGGTCAAAATCTTGGGAATGTCGAAGTACATCTCCTAACCTTTCAAACAGTCCACCCCGTGCGCGATTCGAACTTACCATGCGAACGAATGATCCGTTTGTGTCCGAATGATTCCCCGTCCAATGGACCGACAAACGCTTCTGAGCCATATTTGACCCAAAGTCAACTCTCGAACTCGAGAGCAGTCCAAAGTACTTTTAAAGGTCTCTGGATTACCTTTCTATTGGTTTACCCCATGCACGATTCTGACCAACAGTTTTCCCTCGGTGGATGATTTTCCGTAAAGGTCTGAAACACACTTTCAAATGGCAGGTTCCAGACCCTGCCTATCGGCACCTGCCGATAGGCAGGACCAGGTCTATGCCGATCGGTAATGACCTGTGCCTATAAAAGTAGGCCTTCACCTCATTTGCAAAGGGAGCCCATATCTGATAAAAATCGCTCTCAGCGAATCCACAAAACCTCTCTCAAAGACAGCGCGATTTCAACATCCAAATCCCTTTCTAACTTCCACTTTTCATCATCCTTTTCATCAAACTTGGTGAATTAGACACTCTCCATCATCATCCAACTGCAAGGGCTGCTCTCCAACATTCATGATCAAGCTCAAGATCTTCAAGAAGGTCCAACTTTCTCAACTTTCTCTTAAATTCTCTTAAATTCTCAACAACTTGTTTTATTACTTAGCCCTTACATTATCTATTCTCATACATCCTAATATACTTTTTATTTAGTATTATTGCACATCTCTTATTTTCATATAAATAAAACCCCCAAAAAATAAGAAAAATGGGGTTTGCTCATAAATTCCAAATAGGGATTCTCATACTTTTTTCACACTTTTCTCACAACTAAAACACTCTTCCTACACACACACACACTAACAAATAAGAGATCCCCCATTTGGATTTATGGGATAAACCCCACCCCTAATTTTGTATGCGAACTACGTGGACTTTGATGCCTTTATAGGCTACATAGGCGTCTCGGGGTAAAACCCAAGACTCGAGTCCTATTCTCACTTTCTCTCTCATTTTCTATCTTCTCTAAAATCCAATTTTCTTATATTCTATATACCTATTCTTAGTGATGTATTACCCCATATGCGTTATCGTTCCGTTATAACGATCAACGTAAGGGTAATCGCGTAAATCTTATTTTCTAATATTATTTTTATACCTTCCTACGGACGACTTGCTTTATATCTTCCATGGTACAAGTCAAGAATTCCTATCTCCACTAGATATATACATATGCACACATATCACGGGGAAAATAAAGGAAAATAGCAAATATCCATGAGAGACCGAAAGGGCGGAATGGGGGCCTAACACCTTCCCATTTCGTAACTAAGACTCTGAACCCTTCTCGAATCATTTTTGTTTCGCATGCACCAGTATGTCTTTGTATGCTGTCCTTCGGGATGGCTTCCCCTTTTTATTTTATCTATTTTGAGTAAAATAGACTGGCGACTCTGAATCTCTCTACATTTTTACACCTCATCTCAAATGACACCGGCCGAAGCGCTCCCGAGAGGGATGCGCGGGACCTGAGGATCCTCCCTTCACGCACCCGCCTACGACGAGGATCGGGGATGTCCACACCTGGGGTCCCCAAACCTCCCCTGCCTGAATGGAGTATCTCATACACTCTATAAAGGGATGATCCCGGACTAGATTGGGGAAAACCACAACGCTTCCCTCTATATTATCAGATATGGAAAATCGCCTTTGCCCAGTCTCAATAGCCAGCATCTTGGACACTACCTTATTCTATAACCACTTCTTGTAGTCCCCAGAGACATGCTAGACTCGCCCAGTAGATTACGAAGGATGGGTCGACGGATGACAATTCTCCAACAAAAAACCAAACTGCATGCGCATACGCTCTGTCAGGTCCTCCATAGGGAAGAAGTTCAGTGTCTGCGGTGGCACAATTTTCTCCCAACCAAATTGGCGCATCAACCGCTAGCGAAAGTGGAAAGAGGTCTGCCTGAGGCCTATAAACTAAACATATTGGTACTCCCCGACTTCCAGAATGGGTAGCAACTTTTATCCGAGGGGAGCAGAGCAATATTCTATTAGGTTAGATGGAGGATTGAGATTCTAAGGGATATTGGTTATCCCATATGATGAGGACTTGAGGCGAGCCGTTATGTCTGAGGCTCACAGGTTACGCTTTACGATACATACTGAAGAGGATAAGATATGCCACGAAATGCGGTGTCACTATTGGTGGGCTACGATAAAGAGGGGCATAGTAGATTTTGTGTCCCGGTGTGCCACGTGTCAACTATGAAGGTGGGCCATCAGCATCATATAGGCGTGTTATAGCCTTTGGAGATCTCGGTGTGAAATTTGTAAAGAGTCTCCATCGAATACATTACTAGGCTACCTACATCGTATAAGGGGCATGATTCCATCTGGGTAATCATCAACAGGTTGATGAAGGTTGATCACTTCTTACTAGTATGGACAGATTATAACTCCGAGCAGTATGCTAGGCTTTTACTTGCATAGATTGTTAAGCTGCATGGGGTACCGCTCAACATCCCATCAAACAGGGACAAGATATTTGTGTTCCACTAAGGAGATTTCAACATTCCTTGGGGAAAGAGTTGAGATTGAGCACGTCATATCATCCTCGGACCAACGGGAAGATGAAGAGGGTGAATCTAATGTTGGAGTACATGTTATGGATGTGCTTTGAGCTGGGAGCAGTATTTACCTTTAGTGGAATTTGCGTGTAATAATAGCTATGAGTTCACGATTGGGATGTCACCGTTTGAGGGACTCTATGGGAAACCTTGTCGTTCACCCTCATGCTGGTTGGAGTTGGGGGAGAACAAGTTACTTGGGCTAGATTTCATTCGGGACACCTCAGAGAAGGTAGAGATGATTCAGTCCAGGATACGGATTGATCAAGATAGGCAAAAAGAGCTATGTGGGTGCGGGTCGGAGACACTTAGATTTTGATGTTGGGGATCAAGTGTTGATTAAAGTGTATCCTATGAAGGGAGTGATGAGGTTTAGTAAGAAAGGGAATCTGGCTCCCCGATACATGGGACCGTTCCCTATTCTGGAAAAGATTGGGCTCATGACATATAGGTTAGGATTAATGGACCACTTACAACGGATGCATGATCTTTTACATATATCTTCATTGCGCAGGTTCCTTAGAAATGAGATAGCATTCGAGCACATTGATATTGACGAGATAGATCTCCAGCTAGACCCTACTTAAGAGGAGATACCGATAGACATTCTACATCGATGGGAGCAAAGAATTAGATCCAACTGTCCCTTTAGTTTGGGTGCAGTGAGGACGACATGCGCACAAAGTATTATTTACTATTCTAGCTAGGTACATACTTTTCTTGATTCTAAGGGCGGAATCCAATTATTAGGGGGGAACAATGCAATACCCGGTATTTTTTTAGAATAAATAATGAAAATATGTCTTTGCGATAAAATAAAAATTTGTGGAAATTGGATTAAATCGGTGAATTAAAATTATTAATTTCGAACAAATAAATTGTTGTTATGTCGTATTTGTGTGTGATGGATTTGTATTATGTTAATGGTTATAACAATTTTATATGTAGTAGAAAACTTATAAATGACATGTGACACTTTATAATGATATAATTGTGGATAAATAATTGTAATGTATTTCGGGGTGTCATACGGGCTCGTTTAGGTGTTTTACACCCTTAAAAATGGTCCCGGGGTATGGGTAAATAAGTTTGGAAACTTTTGGGCTAGTCTGGTTAGGGATTCGGGCCCATTTGGTGTCCAAAATTTGGAAATTTAACCCAACTCGGGATTTAGGAGTTTATCATTTAATTAAGAAGTTAATTAACTCCGGGAGGTTATCTCTTAGAACCCTAGACACACCACAGAGAGAAAGAGTGAGGAAGGAAGCATAGCAAGGCAATTTTAAATAATTAAAAGGAGATTTCAAGGAATTCTGCGGGGTTTTCATCAACTACGTATCGAGGCAAGAATTTTCTTACTTAATTTAATTTTCAATTTGCTTCTTGATGCATTGTAGTAGCCCAATCTATTTCTGGGCTTTAGGTTAAATCTTAATGATTAGATGTTAGGAAATTATCCCATGCATGTAGAGGCTTAATTATAATACAATGTGTTAACCCAGAAATCTAGGATTCAAATTCTTGAAATTGATGTAAAATACCTAGGGTTATTGAGATAAATTTGGACAATCTTGAAATTTACATGTAGAGGTGTTAATGTATGTTCATGATCTAGAGATTTATGGCATTAATTCCCTTCTATATGACCCATCATTTGATCTACATGTGACCAATACGGTAGTAGGAAATTTGGATTAAAAGTTATAGAATTACCCCATAAATTCTGGGAATTTGGAGAGGCTAATTGAGGTTAATATGTGAAATTGATCACCCTGAGATGATAAATTAAGTCTTAGAAATATGTTAGTGTGTTTTTACAATGGTATAAACATTTGTATTGAACTTCGAAAAATAATTTAGAAAGTTTGTAATAAGAAACTAGCAGAACTAGGCATCTGTGGCAAATGAATCGATTCGGTCATCTGTGACAAAACGAATCGATTCGGCCTTGGATTTAATCGATTCAGCTGAGCGAATCGATTTGGCCAAGGAAACGAATCGATTCGGCCCTAGTGACAGGGTGAGTTTGGGTCAAAATTAAATGATGAATATTCTTAGAACTCCGTACGAGTTAGTGGGGAGATGTTTGGGGTATCAAGGAATTTATTAAAATGTAAGTGTGACCCACATATTGATTGAAATATAATATTTAACTAGATGGTTAAATAATTGTTAAGGAGAATGGAATCAAGAATTAACTTGATGGCGAAATATTAGTTAATAAACGATTGTGAGTATCATGCGAGACATTTTGGTAATTATGGAGTAGTTACCTATACATATTATACGGGAATAATAATATGTACTTTTGTGTATGTGTGTGGAGATACCAATGTTCATGGACGGTCCTATCGGCTTGGGGTTTTGCGCATTCGGGACCATAGCACACATCGGCAGAGGTGGACTAGGCGTTGTGTAGGTCATTTAGGTACTACATAGCAGCGCCATTTACGAGAGGTAGGTGTTGATATTGGGATCCTTTGTCACCGCTAGGTATGGGCAGTGAACTGGTGAACTGTGTAGGGGCCGCCCCAACTTATGTGTATTTTGTGATGTTCGTTTAGGATAAGAGTTTCCTCTTAACTTACTGATAGAGCACGAACGAGACACCAACGGTATATGCCTTTGTGTGTAGCATATATGAAAGGACATATATATATATATATATATATATATATATATGTATGTATAAATTACCCGAATTAAATGAGATGAATTAAATTGTCTAATAAGAGTGTAGACATAAATCACAGACCTTTACTATGATGAGCATAATAGATGTTTATGCCACTTTCATGAGATATATATATATATATATGACTAGTATACCTTGGAATTTAGGTAATTTAATGAAATTGGCTTCATTTAGTAATTGATAATAATTAATTCATTTAAATATTAAATTGGCACGATGTCATATATAGTATTTTTGGACTTATTGGGATGTTGGTAATATCGCACTTAGTTGTAGGGTGAGATGTTAATCGCATGTGATTGACGATGGGGAATATTTACTTTGCATCAACTGTATTTATTGCATTTTAAATTGATTAAGTTAATTCTTGCACATCTAGGGCTCTGATCCAAATTTAAATATTTTCTCCCCCCAGGTGCTCCTAGACAGGAATAGCGGGATTGTTGGTGTATTAACCTTGTGATCTCTTTTTCTTATCAGACTTTCAGATTCATTGACTCTAGCTTAGGTTCTTTTCATCTCTAGTTACTTATTTGAGACATTTGTCTAGGCATAAACTCGAGATTTATTTACATTATGCTCAGTTGAGATACTTACTTTCATGTCATATTTATTATGCACTTAGTGTTGGTTTGGATTTATTTATTGTTATGGAAATATTCATTGAACCTCAATTATGGGCCTTTAATCTAATATTATGTTGATGCTCAGAATTCTATTAATTGAAAGACAAACCCCATTTTCAGCGTACCGTGCCTGGCAGCCTTTACGTGAGAAAATGGAGGTTGTTATACTAATATTAATAATGATTTAATATTTAATACAATATGGATACGAATATCCAGAAAATGGATATCCGTAAATATAGATACTTCACCTCGAACATGGATTATCCGTGTCAGATACACATAATATTCGTATCCTTTTTTTTGGATATTTTAAAACACTATCCATATCCTCTCTTTCGAATATTTTTCGGATAAATATTCACAAATTTCGGACTCGAATACCAGACAGAGTAAGATTTTCGAATATCCATTTACCCCCTACATGTTACATTTCTTATTTCTTTTACGTGACGAATAATTGGAAAGTTAATATTAATGTGTGACTTTCAGATGTTTTTTCTTTTTAAAATTCATTATAAACCGGTATTCTAGTTATTTGAAGTGATTATTTATAAATTATAACTTCCCTTAAAAATGAACTTTTATGAAATTCAATAGTTATATCTAGTATTATAAATTGATGTGTCACTTTAATCCCTCGATGTTCACTCCGTTTGGCACTTCACACCTCAAAGTATACAAACTGACAGATAAAATTTCAAAGTTTGCTAGTTTAGTTACTTTAGTCAAAAACTTAACAGACCGTTAAGCTATTTTTGCAAGAAACAAAATTTTCATTTAATTTATTAGTTATATTATTTAAAAAATCACAACTTTTTATATAAAATTAAAAAAATTACGCAAACTATCGTCGGAGTCGTGTCGTCACGTAAATAATTTATATATATAAATTGTTAACTTTGACATGCGATTGATATACTTTGTATTTATGGTCTTTATGTTAGTTTAAGGTCACCAAACACTACATTATTCATCAAATTTTGGTTTATTTTTATATACTAACATATTATAATCAATATATACATGTTTTTTAAAAGAAAAGTGTAATTTTATTTATAACATGGTAATATGCGGATCCTTACTTAAATTTAAAAATAAAATTAGAAGCAACTTTTCATTTGTTTTAGATTAACTATCTTAATATCTTTTATGTAGCTATTACAAACTTTGATAAGTATATTGACATTTCATTTTCATTTACACACGATGGCTACAATTATTATAATTTATAAATTTTTTAAATTAAAGTTTTAGCTTTAGTTACTATACCAACATTGCTTAAATATTTATTCAATTTAATCATTAGTAAGAATCGCACACAGATGGCATAGACACCGTTAGCTAGTATACCTGAAATACCTTGTTGTGTCAAATAGTTTTGTATAAGTTCATTTAGTCTAAGTTACATTTTTCAAAAGTTAATAATGAACTTGATAGTTAGTATACTTAAAATATCTTGTTGTGTCAAATAGTTTTGTGCAGGTTTTTCTAGTCTAAGTTACATTTTTTAAAAGTGACTAATGAACATGAAATCTAAATATTACCTTCTTCTCAGATTAATTACGAAAAGTCAATTTTTTCCAAAATAAAATTACTTCTTATATCTATGATTCTACAATAATGAATAACTTTGTATTATCGCTTCTTTATATATATATATATATATATATATATATATAAAAGAGAGACAATTAATTTGGAATGAATTGAAAAAAAATACACACCTATTAAGTTGGCACCAAGAGAGCATTTTCTTAAATTGTTTCTCCTTCAAATGGAGTCAGGTTTTTGTATAAACTAATGTCTTAGTTACTTAAATCGGTCGATTGGATAGTAGATCCTACTTTAAATAATGAATTTTATATATCGATTGATATATAAAAATAATAACACACAATAGTGTGTAAAAACTATTTATAAATTCACTTTTTTGTATCTAATTTTTTCCTCTAATTTAATAGGTCATTCTCCTCTAACATTACAGTGATAGTGTGAAACACAACATTCGCATTTAAATTACAACAGTGGATGCATTAATAAGATGAGATCACACAAATAATAGCAAGATTGAAATTATTAATATGTAAATACAGAGATGAATGGAATGAATAGCACGTAATAATTAACATATGGAATGAAATGATACATTTTCTCATAATAATAAGGGAGAGGCTCAAGATGAACAAGTGGCATCCACAATAGCTTCATTCTCATTTATTGGATACCAGTAATGCAATAAAAATACTAGATCATCATCGTGGGACCTGATAAATCAATATCGGGAAAGGACCACAACTTAAATAACTTTTGAAAATGTTTTTTTATATAAGAGTCTACTCTAGGTTGTTAGAGCATGTGCATTAGTGGAGGTCGCTGAAAGGCAAAGTTTCCTTACGAGTTGTCCATTTGCCTATTGCCACAAGAGTTGAGACAAAGAGGTGGAGGGTTCCAATGAACTTCATTAGTCCCTGGAAACTCCCACAGACTAATGAAGTTTTTAGGAACCTTTAATGGCTATAAATGACTAGAATCCAAACAGTTTATATAAACGGCATGAATTTCATTCGATTTTCACACTTTCATCTTCTCCTTCATTCAGCCTCCCTATTTTATCCATAACCAATATTGTTCATTTATTTATTTTTTTCATAGCAATTCAATCACTATCATCCTCTATATAAAGATCATAGTATTAGTTTTGTTTAGACAATGAATGAAATGAAGTAAAAAAAATATTTGATTATTGGAAAATCAAAAAGACATTGTTCAACATCAACCTCGTTACGAACACGAACCGTGTCGAGTAAAGAAATAGGTCCCGAATATAAGCATTACAATCGTATTTTTGACGCAAAATCTCATGCACTCGATGGGAGACCTAGATTATTAATGAAAATAAGTTCGAGCTCTAGGGTAAGTGGGCGGGCCTAATGAAGTTGTACAATTTAATTGGGGAAAATAATCTAGTGATAAAATATATTATCAATAGTGTTGGTTTTATGTCCAACATGTTTTCCAAGGTCATGCCGAACTTGGATCAATGCATTTTGATGACGATTATTGAACGTTGGTGGAACACGACGCATACATTCCAACTTCCATATGTTGATAATGGATGCACTCCTTTTGACTTCATAGTTCTTCCCGCTAATTATGTCTATTTTTTTTAAAATAGGATAAATAACCTCTCCAACATGGCTTCAAAAATAACTAAAGAAACTTAGAAAAATAAAGCAATAAATTTGGGGCTTTTTCATAGCCCCATTACGAGTCTATGTAAGTAATACGAACATAGTGGCATCCCATCACATCCATTTTACAAGATCCTCTGACTACCCTAGAAAGATCCTAGAAATTTGTGTAAATTTTACCTATAGGAAGATCAATACCAACATTAGGCAGTTTATCAGCAACCATATTAGACTCTCTATAACAATGTTTTAGAGAGTAGTTAAGCTGAGTGAGCATCAACCTGATATCATTAACATGTTTTAATAATTTTCAAGGAGGCTTCCAAGAGTTACCTATCACTTTCACTACCATCAAAGAGTCAAATTCAATTTGAACCTTATCAATCTTGAATTTCAAACACTACTGAATTCCCATTTTTAAACAAAGAATCTCCATCTCTGAATTAGTGGAAAACTAACCAGGATAAGCAAAAGCAAACTTTACTTGACCTTTATCATTTCTTAAGATTCCTCTATAACCACTAGCACCCGGATATCCTTTCGAAGCACCATCAACATTAAGCTTGAAGGATTGAAATGGAGGGGACATCCATTTAATTAAAGAGTGTGCTCTCGAAATATTTTGAAAAGATAAATGGAACATCTTTTTAATGTTGAATTCCTCTACTAAACATTCATTTGCGAAAGAAAAACTTCTTCACATATTTGATATCATGAAAATTGAATTTGAAATGACTTTTTGATGACTGAATTTGATTCCCTCAAACAGCTTATTATTTCTAGCCTTCCAAACCTCCCAGCACACCACTATAGGGATTGACTTACAAAGGAATATCTGATAGTCACTATGACCAGATCTAAACCACCAGCTCATAACATTTGCTGACATACTATTCTTATCCAATTTAATGCCCATGAGATTCGAAAATAAGTCCCATACTTGATTAACCTTTGAGCAATCAAGGAATAAATGATAAAAGGATTCAGTGCTAATCAAACAGGACTAATTAAATGGCTAAATCAATATCTATTTTTGTTTATATTAATATTTAATGTATTACAATAATATGTCTTTATATGTAGATATGACAATTAGTTACAATTTTCGTATTATAGGCATATCGATTGGGCAAGTGCTACCCGTGCATAATTTGCCTAATGATAAATACAGAAATGTGGTGAACACTCAAAATGATTTTTTTCAGGAATTCCTGTTTCGGACCTGGAAAAATACATCAAATTTTTTGTGAAAATAGAAAATATAGTTAACTACTTCTTTCCAATCCTTGCTCGTGCATTTTGGTTCTACGTTATTGGCAGCTTATTCTTAAAAAAATGCAATCTCTACATCAGACCTCGAGTTTTTGCATTGCTTCGAGGATGTAATGAGAATTAGAGCTTACTATTAGGCTTTTGTGATTTATGCCCATATAATATGGTCTATGGACAAAGCAAGTCGACGATCCTTGACGAGTGTCGAATGTATGTGGAAATTAATTGAGGTAAATTTCTTAAATTTCTTAGGCAAAAGTGTAATGGTTTATGTTAACTTAAAATAAAAGTTAACATTTTCTAATCAATTTAATATTTTTAAAGTACTTACATCATGAGTACATGGCGACGACATGCTCAATTTTGGACAATCCATTCCTATATTTGTGGCCTAGGATATTTTGTTGGTCAAAGATTAATAAGAAGTGGGAAAAGGGAGCTCATCGATTTAATATCTCGACCACTCAACACCAGCTTGAGATGCGGTCACCTGAATCTATTATTTAGCAGTTGTACGAGATTCTACGTATCGTCACAAGGATATAATTGGTTCTTCTAACTATATATCCAGGTTGCGAATAATTTTTAGGGATCCCTTATTTAGGGCTATTAGCACATGGGCGACATGTGGATATGCCAACTGAGAGCACAATATACATAGAGAACAATTCCCCACCAAAATTGTGATCAATTCCTAAAGAATACTTTCAAGCTGATTTTGTCTAAAATTGGTCGATCGCAAATGACCACATCTCTACTGTGTCATAAGATTAATATAATAAATATTGAAAGGCAATTGCGCAGGTTCTATTACTACCGCCGATAGTAATATATGTCTATGTAGATATGGTAGGAGTTGGCGTTGTTTCACCATCATCGTTGCGCATTCAACGGGCATCGACACACTAATGAATCGTTCGAGTATCAAACACAACTTTCATCTCATGGTACTACTCAGATACAACCACTGAGGCATGATTGGATGGCACACATTGCCCTCACCCAAGGGGCGTCATATTCACACAGTGTAAAGCAACCTGAGTTCCCAACCAATGCTCCTTTAGCATAGTCACTGTCGTAATTAGAATGGTGTGCAGTGTACATCGGCACATTAAATATTATCCGTGGTTTACATCATTTACTATTAAATGAGACTCGGGAGTGTAAGGATATGATAAAATCATGCGATGACCAAATTGAATAATTCAAACGACAACTTACGACATTTAATGTGCATGGTGTTGCATCTGACCATGGTGGACCTAGTTACAACTGTGATAATGTTTACATACCGCAACTATTCCCACCATCTGACCCATATATCTCATACGAATCGCCATAAGTGTGGGGTATTTCTTTTGGACCAGACCCGATGATGGGAATGCAAGTGGATTTGTATGATGATTTTGAGTTTGCCAGTGTGAAACAGTGAGAATGAGTGAAGTTTGAGTAATGTAGAAAATTAAGAATTGTACATTATTTTACTACACTTTATGAAATGAAAACTCCCTTTTAATTTTAGTTCTTTCATTAAATATAGCGTCTATATTATCCGATACACGTTTTTAAAAAAACATACCTCTAATGCGTGCCAAATTAGATAGCTCCACTTCTCTTGCAATCACATTATTGTGATTTGCATTTGATATAGTTAAAATACATTGGTTTGGATTAGGATTGTACAATATTTTATCAATGAGCACAACAACAAAACCTATTTTTATTTTTATTTAAGAGTCCCCTATGTGAATGCTGTGTTGTTAAGGCCATCCATTATTGTTCCCGTAGGATCCATGAATAACATAGATGCATTTTCATGTGCAATCAATGCATATTCCTTCACTACACTGACCACCCGTGTAGTATAAAACAACAATATATTAATTAAATGCCATTGATTATATAGAACAACATTAACAAGAAGTAAATAAATTAAACTAATCAGATGGATGTGGTTGGCTTTGTAGTTATGGAATGCAACCCCATGCTTATATATCCATAATTCACCACACAAGAACATATGCCCATAAAGTAATACATGCCAACACAATGTCACTTGTAGAAAAAATATGAATGCATTGATTTATAGAAGATATGCTAGGTTAAAAAAGAATAAGTAATCATGGGGGAGCTTAAAGATAAAATTATAAGTATAGATAATCCCCCACAATTAAAGGAATGATAACTCGAGCAAAAAAGGAAGAAATCTAGTGAGTCATTTCAAGCAGTTGAAGTGGGCATCTAGGAAGATTCGAAAAGGATTTACTCATGGAAGCTTTGTATTTTTTATTTTTAACTAAGTTATGTATTTATGAGATACATTATAAATTTATGAGATGTATTATAATGTGAGGGCGAGGTTAATCAATATTCGCGAGGGACTAGGTTTGGCAGGGTTTGGGAGAGCTTCCATGATCTATCAAATAACCGCACTGTGGGGACCCATTCCAAATAACCCATGAGAGTAGACGACCAGCCCGGATTGGTTAAAGTGATGCTCAACCTAAATTATGATTTAAGTCACACACGAGTATTTCAAATACACTAGAACACTTATAGATATAGTCAAATCAGTTATTAATAATCCTAGAAGAGATATTCAGGTACTCCTCCATATATTCAATGTTAATTGAGTTCTTTGTACAACTCAATCTCTACTTTGATGCACCTATAAATTGTACAACCTGACTCGGGGAAAAAGGATGTAACCTGGAATATTGAGACACTATAATAAAACCGTATCCTCTTCATGGACGTAGGCAAGTTGCCGAACCACATATATCGTTGATGTGTGTGATCTTTACTTTTTGTTTCTTGTGATTGATTTTATGGATCTTCTTATTATAATATTTCTCATACTCACAATTGGCACTGTCTATGGGAATCGATTTTTATTTTACGAAAATTTTACAAAAATAAAAATCTCATGATGTCTCACCATAGAAGTAACATTCCTCAAGTCAGCGATGTGCAGGAAAACCCAGTTCCTCCTATGGTTATGTCAGACATTCGCTAGCATACAAACCCTAGGTTTCGATGAGAAACGTAACCTTCATAAGAAAGACAGAGACCGCCCAGATTTTCATAGATCTCTAGGTTGGTTAACGCTTACAAAGCCAGGCTTCGCGAACAAGGGGAGGATACACGCCTCCAGGTAAAATAGAAGCTTAAAAGAATGGATAGAGATCTCCAAAGGGGAACCGGGAAGCCTCGAGATAGGACTCCTAGTCCTCAGATGAGTAATAATCACAACCGAGGGAGGAGCTCCAGGTATGACCAGGAAGGAACTAAACATGGAATATTAGAGCATGGTCTATTAGAGCATGGCTAATTAGAGAGACACCACATGAATTATGATCGGCATAAAAAACACATTAGGATTCTGGTCCATAGGGATATGGAGAAACATCTAGCCCATCATGGATCCAGATCTACTAGAGACCTAGCCAAGAGGGCTCTCAATACTCAGATGAAATCACATTTTTCAAGGGCGATTGAACAGGAGGAGCCCCCAAAGAAGTTTTTTGTTCTCAGGCTCAAGATCTATGATGAAAAGACAGATCCCATAGACCACGTTCGATAATACAGACAAGAAATAACCTTATGGAGCCACAGTAATGTGATAATGTGTCGGATTTTCCCTTATAACCTACATGATATAGCATAGAAGTAATTTGAGATGTTGTCTAATAGGTCAATCAGAAACTTTAAGGCTCTAGCAGAGGCCTTCATTGTTCTCTTTATAACCATCAACTCCCACTCTAAACGGATGGATGCCCTACTTACGCTGAAGAAGAAGCCACAAGAGAGCCTTCAAGATTATTCCAAAAGGAGAGGGAAGTCTTCAACGAGGTCGAGGACTTCTTAAAGCAATTTGTCGTAGCATCCTTCAAAATTAGTCTACTGACCACTTCTTTTCTGCATTAGTCCCTCACTAAGAAAGAAGCCAACACCATTGATGACCTCATGGTTTGTATTGAGAAATACACCAAGATGAAAGATGTGGTTAACTCTAATGTAGGGGATAATAGTCGAGCAAAGGAGAACAAGGGAACAGAGAAGAGTGATCCTTCAAAGAAGGGAAACAAGAGCGGGGGCAAGAATAGATCCAAGAATGGGAACAAGATTGATCCTTTTAATGTGTTCCATGTTATTAACATGGTATAAAAGGAGCCCATTTATAAGATTTTGATCAAGATCAAATACCAACCGTCATCAAGTGGTCTAAAAAGATGGGTGGTGACTCAACAAAAAGAAATAATATGCTAAGATGCGCACTCCACAAGGAGGGTGGCCATATCACTATAAATTGCAAGTCTTCGAGGTCACACTTGGAGGAGCTAGCCCAAGTTGGGCACCTCAATGAGTACATTAAAAAAAGGCAGATTAGGTCTCAGCTAATGGCGACCAGAAGCTAGACATTGTCATTGACGATGACACGGGAGATGAGTTCGTGGTAATCCACAGGGCATCAGATCTTAAGAAAATCCAGGGAAATGTTGTTCGAATGGAGTTAAAGAAGGTTACCACTATTATGGAGGAATTTCAGATTGACACTGCCAAAACCTAGGCTGGTAAGTGCCGAGAGCCAAAGGACGTTGACTAAACCAAGCATATTGTTTTCACCAAAGAAGATTTAGTTGGGGTGAGAACCCGACATCAGGAAACTCTGGTGATTACACTCAGAATAGCTATTGGGACATTGACAAGCTACTCGTGGACCAGTTGTGTTCGTTAGAAGTGATGTACCTGGAGTTATTCGACAAGTTGAAGTTGAACTTTGTCGACCTCAAAGAAACCACAGTTCCATTGTTCAACTTTCCAGGGAGGATCACGATGCCGTTAGGAAAGATAGTACTTCCAGTTAGAGCAGGCAACATCTCACAGCTAATCGAGTTCTTAGTGGTGGACATTGAGTCCCCATATCACTCCATCTTATGCAGAGGATGGATGCACGCCATAGAGTCTGTACCATCCACCTACCACTAAAAGTTAAAATGTGTAACTGACCGGGGGGTGGTCAAAATATGTGACGACCAGGCTATAGGCAGAAAGTGTTTTATCATAACCATTCGCCCTAAGAAGGAAAAGAAGAAGAAGGTAAAAAATTCTCAAGAGGAAGTCCATGAGGGGGGTGTACCCTCCAAATAGAAATTATAGTACGACTAACCAGGGGTGGAGAAGACTAAGGTCCACCTCATTGATAGGGTCATTGAAAGCCTAGAAGAAGTTGGGGTCGATGACAACTTACCAGAGAGGAAGTTTCTGATCGCAGCCACCCTTGTCGATCAAGAGAAGAAAGAACTGGTTACCCTTCTTGTATAAACATATATGTTTTCTCTTTGGAACCGTATGACCTGGCAGGAATTGATCCCAGCGTAGCCTTCCATAGCATGCTCGTTGATTCGGCCTTCAACCTGATCACTCAAAAGTCTCACCGAATAACCCTCGATAAGTCTAAAGCAGTGGAAAATAAAGTGGGTAAGCTACTAGATGTAGGATCCATTAGGGAAGTTCATTTCCCCAAATTATTATCCAACCCACTAGTGGTGCGCAAGTGCAACGATAGTTGGAGGGTCTGTATTAATTTCACAGATCTCAACAGGGCATATCCCAAAGACATCTTCTCGCTACCCAAAATAGATCAGTTGGTTGATTCTACAGCGATGCACGAAAGGATGAGTTTCCTAGATTCCTACTCTGGCTACCATCAAATTCCATTGTTCAGACCCGATCAGGACAAAACGTGTTTAATAACCCCATTGGGTTGTATTGTTATAAGGTTATGTCATTTGTCTTAAAGAACGCAGGGGAAACTTATTAGAGACTAGTCACTAAGATGTTCAAGAGACAAATGGGAGACACGATGGAGGTCAACATTGAAAATATACTAGTCAAAATCAAGAGCAAGGGTGACCACCTCACAAATTTAGCCATGGCCTTTGAGATCCTCAGGAAGTATCAGATGAAGATTAATATGAGTAAGTGTTTAGTCGGTGTCCATTCAAGAAAGTTCTTAGGATACCCATCCTGTAAAAAAAGAAATTGATGCCAATCTAGATTAGATTGATGATATCACTAGAGTCTAGCCTCCTCAAGCCTCCTCAGACATTACAAGATGTTTAAAAGCTCATTGGTATGGTCACGACACTCAATCACTTTATCTCCAAGTCTTCAAAATGCTGCCGACCATTCGTTCAACTCCTAAAGAAGGACAAAGGCCTCATATGAATGATGATTGTTCAAGATCGTTAGAAGATATCAAATCCCACCTTAGAAATTCACCCCTTCCGATTAGGGGTGGCCATAGGCCCGAGGCCCGCCAAGCCCGCCCAACCCGCCCAATAAAAAAATAGGGCTTGGGTAAGGTAAATAGGCCCGCAAAGCGGGCTTGACAAAATTTTATAGGCCCGATTTTTTTTCGGGCGGGCTTGGGCATGAGTTCTTAAGCCCGATGAGGCCCGGCCCGGCCCGAGGCCTGAAATATATATATATATATATATATATATATATATATATATATATATATATGTGTGGGGGGGGGGGGGGGACTTCTCTAAATATAAAAACGTATACAAAGTCATTTCATGTAAAGTGAGAAACTTTATATATGGACTTTGTAATATATGGAGTTTAAAACAGATTTTTAATTAAAAAAATTGGTCTTTAAATAAAAAAATAGGTATTTTAATTTTAAAAAAAATCTTTTAATTAACATAATAGGGCCCGATCGGGCGGGTCTGGGTAAAGAGCTTTCAAATCTGGGCGGGCTTGGGATTACATAATAAGGCCCGATCTAGGCCCGAGCGGGCTTGGGATAACACTTAATTTTTCAAGCCCGGCCCGAACCCGACCGGGCCTGCCCAGGCCCTGCCCATGGCCACCCCTACTGCCGATGACTCCAAATGATGGAGACTCACTGTACCTTTACCTTGTAGTATCAGACCACGTTGTAATATTTTTCCCTGGCATATGAAAAGGAAGGAGGTCAATACCCAATTTATTATGACAATAAGACACTTCTGGATGTAGAGTAGTGGTACTTACCTTTGGAGAAACTCACCTATGAACTGGTGGTCGCCTTGAGGAAGCTGATTTTAAGCCGATTCAATAACCATAATCAATTCCTACCCCCTCAAAGATGTTATGCAAAAATCTGGCCTCTACGGATGTAAGCTATGGTCGGTCGATCTTGGGAAATTTTATATCCACTTACAACTAAGAAACTAGACAATCGACCAACTGGAAATGAATTAGTCAGCAAATGAGGAAGCACAATTTAAGGACTGGACCCTATACGTTAATGGAGCCTCTAAATCTAAGGGGGATAGGAGTAGGGATCATTCTAATAACCACAGAAGATATGTGATTGATTAAAGAATCAAATTGGTATTTGAGGCCTCCAATAACGAAGCTGAGTACGAATCATTGATCGCTGCCTTTTGCAAGCCCCAACTGCTTTGGGCAAAGCACCTTCACGTATTGGCGACTCCAAGCTCCAAGAAAGTGAGTGATGACTTTAACGCTAAAGATGATAAAATGGTAGTCTACCTCACTATCGTAAGAGAACTTTTAGAAGAATATAAGAAAATAGACATTCAACAGTTCCCCCGAGGGCAGAACAGTCACGTTAATGCCTTAATGGCCTTGATCTTAGCCATTGATATTAACCTAAGGAGACCTATTCAGATAGAGGTTCCCCACGGAGTTAAGTATTAACCAGACAGCCATAGTTGAGCATGTGCACCTTACAAACCCAGTTGGATGGAGCCCATCGTCAATTATCTAGGGAGCGATATAGTGCTCGATGACAGGAGGTAGGCCCATCAGGTAAGGGTCAAGGCCGCTCACTTTTATCTCTCCCCAGAAGGGAAACTCTACCAGAAGTCATTCACATGTCCTTATCTCCAGTACGCCCACCCAAATGACACCAAGCAAGTACTCAGCGAACTTAATGAGGGAATTTGTGGGAGTCACAAAGGAGGGAGATCTTTGGCCTTTCGAGCAATTAATGAGGGTTACTGGTGGCCTCATATGCAAAAGGATGCAGACATTATATTCGTAAGTGTTAAAAATGTCATAATCACTCTCCTATGATCCACCAGCCTGCCAACGACCTTAAGTTAGTTACAAGCCCATGTTGTTTGTGCAATGGGGGCTAGACATAGTAGGACCAGTATCTACCGCATCTAGAAATCGAAAGTATTTATTAGTGGGCATAGATTATTTCACCAAATAGGTAGAGGGAGAACCACTGACGAACATTCGCGACTCAGATATGACCAGGTTCATCTTAAAAAATATCGTGACATGCTTTGGGGTGCCAAGTGCTATCATCATCGACAAAGACACGTAATTTAAAAGTAGTTTCTTTTAATGTTTTGTGATGAACATGGAATCAAACACAACTTTAGCTCTGTGGCGTATTCCCAAAATAACGGACATGGAGAGTCTTCCAATAAAATGATGCTTGATGGACTAAAAAAGCAGTTGGGAAGAGCCGATGGTGATTGGATGGATGGGATCCCTCATGTCCTATGGCTTATCATGCCACCTTGAGGAGACCAATTAGGGAAACACCATTCGTGCTCGCATACAGAATGGAAGATATCACCCCACTAGAGGCAGGTCTACTGACCATGAGAACCACTTTGGTCGACCAAGGCCTTAATGATGATGCCTTACGCACTGAGCTAACTTGGTAGATGAACGAAGAGAGCTGGCCATGATCAAGTTAGCTTCCTGCCAACAACGATTGGAAAATAAGTACAATAAAAAAGTCAACCAAAGGAATTTTCTAGTAGGACATTATGTCCTAAAGAAAGTCCTCGACTTTGCCGTAAGATCATCAGATGGAAAACCAGTACCAAACTGGAAAGGATTCTTTTGAGTAATTAAGGACGACCTTTAAGGAGCATATCAATTGGAAATTCTAGAGGGAAGGGGGATACCAGGAGCCTGGAACATAGCCAATGTCAATAAGTTCTACTTATAGTCTTCTTTATCTTTTGTTAGCACATTTAGTTTAAGAAAATTTTCATTTTCAAACTTATGTTGCTCATTAGACAATATTTAATAAATAAAGGCTAGTTGGACCTACACTTTCATATTACGCATTGGGTACCTAAATTTTCTTCGTTACATCTCATTAATACGCACCTTTTCTAAATGAAAATGCCTTTGTGCATGACTGAACTCCGGAGATTACAATAGGTAATCCAACCTGTCTTCAATCAGGGAACCTCGAGTGCCGAGCAGGGTTTGCTGTAGTTATAATAAGTCAATAGAAGAATTTTAATTACTATAACCCTCAGGTCCTTGTTGTAAACACAAGAGACCTCATGAGTTAAGCCAACAATAATAAAAGCACTACATGGGATCCTTAGGCAACAAATTCAACGTAGGTTGTTGATATCTCTTAATTTGTGTTTTCCTTCGGATATGGATTTGGAATGTCGCTGCGGTCAAACTTCGAGTATCAAAATTTCTGAAATTACCAACAAAACTTGTTGAAAATTCAGTATCGTGGCAAATTCGGGTATCAATCCAATTTCTAGCGTTGAAACGGTAATTGTGAAAACTCGCAATTCCAATTTTTATTAAAAATCTTTTTGTGTTTTTATAATTTTTCTTTAATGTTTTTTTTTTATTTTAAAAACAATTTTCAAGGGAGCAAACAACAATTTATGCAATTAAAATGAATAAGAAAATTCAGAAAGTTATCTAGTTTGGAATTTATGAGAAGAAACAAGAGGTGGGATTACACTACGTAGTCAAATTAATTTAAAGTCCTAATCATTCAATTGAATAGTTTGAAATAATATTGAATTTAAAATTTAACTCTTATTACAATC
The DNA here is from genome assembly GCA_949130495.1 of Sambucus nigra. Taxonomy (NCBI): domain Eukaryota; kingdom Viridiplantae; phylum Streptophyta; class Magnoliopsida; order Dipsacales; family Adoxaceae; genus Sambucus; species Sambucus nigra. The sequence goes on from OX422209.1 coordinate 577,762,760, forward strand.
CTAAATTCAATTTTATCTTTTTCAGCAATTAAATCGGGAATAGTCACAACATAAAAAAATAAGATTCACACTCGTTTCAATAAAATATCCGCTAAGATTAATTTATTAAACTTTTTACGAATCTTTGAATTGCACACACAAAATTAATATTTTAATTTAAGAATAATACTTATCTCTAAGTGAAATCCAAAAATCAAATATTAATTTGCACCATTAATTTATTAACTCTCTTTACATAAATTAATGTGTGATTTTTCCCAATTTAATTAGCCTAGAACACATCAATTAATCATTATTCAAATAAAACAACTCAACATATGCGTTTCATCCCATCCCTTGAATGGGGTGTTTAGCCATGCATGATTAGAATTTTAGCACAAGCACAATTAACAAACAAGAATTAAAGAGAAAGAGTAAGAAATACGATACGCAATAATTTCTTGAGTCAATTGTGTGCATGAACACGCATCCCAAACTTGTCACAAAATCTGACTGAATTACAAAACTGAAAGTAAAAACAATGAACCTACAAATTTTTCTAGACCTAAAACTATGTTTTTTTGCATTTTTCTGACTATTTTTTCTACCCTCTTTTTTTCTTTTTCTGTCTTCTCCGTTCTCTTTCTGTATATCTGTCCTCTTTTCTTTGCTAAGAGAGTCTCCATTTTATGAGCTTTCCTTCTTCTTTTTAATAAGCCACGAAGTTGTTTGGAAGAGATTCTTTTTGGGATTTGATTTGGATTAGCTAAGAAGAGGGTTTCTTGGAGATAATTAATGACAATGGATTTGTTCCGATTTTGGTGGGTGGAGGTTGAATGGTAATCAAGTTTCAGGTCGCTGGAGGTTCATCCGGGTTATCAGCGGTTCGAGTTGATGTGGATCTGGAGCAAGGCAGGTCCGACCGTTTGGGGACTGTCGGGTTTGAGGTTGGATCTGGGCCAGGGTCACGATTTTGGGTCAGGGTTAATAGGGTCAGTTTAAACCCTCGTCGCCGGCGGCTTTGGCAACTGTGGGCTGGAATGGGGGTGGTCGAATGGGTTTGCGGTTTAGGGGGGTTGATGGGTTTCGGCAGGGAGTTGGGTGCGAGTTTGGGTTGGGGGCTCACCGGTGGGTTGTGGTGGTGGAGCAAGGAAGAGGTGCTGATGGGTCGGAGTTTAGGAGGTGCCGGAGTTGGGTTCCACCGATTTGAGGGCTGTCAGGTTTTGGGTTGTGCTGGAGGGAAGTGGTGAAGATGATAAATAGTGATGTAGGGTGTAGATTGGTTTAGGTGTGTGTGAGTTTTAGTTCGTAAAAAAAAAAGAAATAAAAACTAGATAAAAATAAAATCCTACTAAAAATAAAATAATAATAAAATAAACCTATTAAATTAAAAAGACTCTAAATATATATATATATATACTAGGGTATGCCCGTGCCTGAAGGCACGCTGATAATTTTGAAAAGCATAAAGTCGTGTATAATATAAATAATAAATGTTTTCCATGTTTGAAGTGTAAATTTTCAAAGTATAGAATCGGGTAAAATTAAGTACAACATTTTTTTACAACACAAATGTATAAATGTTTTTTGATGTCGAACCTCATATAAACATCAACAAATGTATCAATCAATAAATAAAATTTAGCCAAAGTTTCCTTAGTTTATAGTAATATCCATTATGATTAGAAAATAAAAAATACTCCTACATTACTAATACATGAATAATCAATTAAATCAATTCATGAAAAAACATAAACGCATCAATAAATAAATAATACAGTTATCATGGGACGAATAAATAATACAGTGGTCGAGGGTGCAAACACCCTAATTTCCATGGGTGCTTATTTCACGTTAAGAAACTAAAGTAAGAAAACATGATTTAAATGTTATCTCTATAGAAAGAGAAAGAACATAAGAATATAAGTCAAATCCCAACCATTCAAACCTTAAAATAATCAATTACCGAGAAATCAAGCAACAGGAATAATTTCACTATATAAGCAGCAAATTGAAGTAATCGTATTAAAGTTTGGTTCTTAATCGTACATTACAACCAGTCTGATTATTAATCACACAACTAATTTTCATAACGCAAGGCATTGATCTTTGCTCCACATTGGGTGATGGTACAGAGAATCATCTCTTTTAACTGTCCCACAAACTACATGCCTCTACAACCAAAAGTACATCCACCTTTTGTACAACCTAAGAGAAAAATGAAAATGAAAAGGATTAAAGAATGCCCCAATATAATATTGAAATCAATTAACACCGGTACTTTAAGGTTCACAGATGACCAAGACGTAATTTAAATGCACATAACCAAATACAATAGTGTTTTAATACATAACTAATGATCAAAGTGAATTTCGTTGTATACAACATTTTGAAATACAATTAGAATAAAACAAAGGCAGTACAATAAAAATATGTCAGCCTTTTAAAAAAAAGATAGGAATAGTATACAACATAGTTTTTAAAGGCGTAGGCGCAGGTGGGGTGCCTTGGGAAGGCATAGGCAAGATGAGTTGAATCAGGCGCGCGCTTTAGGGTCATACGCGCTAGGTGCATTCAGGCGCGTGCCTAGGCGCGCTTCAGGTATTTTTTTGTTTTTTCCCTTTTTTCTGTATATTCTCTACAAAACGACTCTTTTCGGACTTGTTTTGTTTCTTCGCGAACTTGTAATTTTCTACCTTTTTTCATTATTCTGCCCATTTTCTTCTTCGAATGCCTTTTTCTTCTCGGACTCTACCTTTTTCTGCCTTTTTTCTTCTCAGACTCTTCGTTTTTCTGCCTTTCTTCTTTTCTCTGCCTTTTTTCCTATCTTCTTTGTTGTTTTTTATTTATTGATTTCAGTGAGATTGGATTATTATTGGACTGTCAAGACTGTCGACCTTGACCATGGCCACGACCAAAGTTAAAACCACCAGGATTAGGAAAGCCACTATATTGTTGATAGAACACTTGATTGCCTCGGCCTTGAAAATTTGGAGCATTAGGTTGAAAATTATGATTTTGATGATGAAAGTTCTGAAGCTTCTTCTTTTGACGTTGGAATTGAGTGTCCAGATTGATTATATTTGGTCCCGATGTTTCGATTTCCGCAAATTTTCAAATAATGGCTGAAGTAAGACTTAAATGTTGGTAACGATCCGGGCTAAAAGAGACTACAGTGCACGAAGCTTGGAATTACAACAAAAATGAATCTACAAAAAAAAAATAAAGATCATCTGCAAAAATGGGTTGTTATTCCAACAAAAATAAACTACTTCTCCTACACTAATCTGAGATTTTTAGAGAACATCAGCAATTGAGAGAACAACCAATACTACCTATTCCAACTTTAAAGTCTAGAATCCAATATGTTTTGGTAGAGGTATATTTATGTTGCCACATGTACAATTGAGAGAACATTCAAGAAGCTTGGAAAAAAAATTAACTCTGCACAAATTTCTGAAATTCAATTAAAACCATTTCATATGCTATTAAAACCATTTCTTACCTTCTTTGATGTCATATATCAGAAGAGGAAGTGACGATTTCGGAGCCATATCACGTGCCGGCGCTGGTGACCGTGGCTTCTTCAGTTCTGTAGATATCTCCTGTGGATTCATAATCATAATGGTAATCATAATCCTATCATATCATAACAAAACCACCTCTTATCAATCCAAAACACACCTCTTGTGCAAAATTAGCATACACGTTGTGCGAATGCTCAACTTGTAAATAAAAAACCATAAATTAGAATACACACTGAAATTTACTACGAACCTGCAGGCATAACACCCCTGGGCCCACTCCAGGTGCTAGACCAGCAAAATTATTGAGCAACGAACCTGCACAGATCCATATCTACATCTTGAACCCTAAAAATTCTCAACTATAATATAAACTCCAAAAACCCGTTAATGATGAAACCCACAAAAAAAAGTTAAATTAAAACCAAAAAAAATATCAGCATAAAATGCACTTTAATGATGAAACCTATTTGTGCGAATGATGAGTCCCCGTTTTGCGGTGGGTGCGAATGATGGGTCTCCGTTTTGCGAATTCAAGTGGGGGAGGTGGAGGTGGCAACCTCAGTTGTAGTGTTTCATATCAATCGGCATTACAGCTTTCGCCGCTTCCATTTTCGCTAAATGGATTTTGTATCGCAACTGATAGTACAGTAATCCACACCCAAAAATTAGAGCAAAATACAAAGACAACTTCATATTAATATATATTCTGTACGAAATAACTATAAGTATAGTATACCAACTGGTGACATATTTAGAAAGGAAAAACAACACGGTTAAAAAACAATAGAACACATTTGCAACACCTATGAACCAAAAGGCCCTTGCTCTTGGTGCTGACATTATTTTGCATTCTTCTACAAAATATATTGTTGGTTGCATTAGTGGTCCTGAGAATCTTGTGGATAAAGTTCAACACTTCATCACATCATGGGTGGCGCTCTTAATCCAAATTCTGCGTATCTGATCATTCTCGGAATGAAGACGCTGCATCTTCGTATATAGCAGCAAAACATGACAGGATTGAAGATGGCCAGACTTTTAGAGCCACATCCTAAGGTGAGTTGCGTATATTATCCCGGCCTTATTAGTCATCCTGAGCACAACCTTGCCAAGCAAAAAATGAGTGTTTTTGGTGGTGTGGTTAGTTTTGAGATTGATGGGGACTTGCTGAGAACTGCAAATTTCATTGATGCCTTGAAAATTCCTTATATTGCCCCTTCATTTAGAGGCTGTGAGAGCTTTGTAGATCAGCCTGCAATTATGTCTTACTGGGATATTAGCCAGTCGAAAAGGTATAAGTTTGGGATCAAGGACAATTTGGTTCGCTTTAGTTTTGGAGTAGAGGACTTTGAGGACTTAAAGGCTGATATCCTTCAGGCTCTAGAAACCATATAGACCGGTTCCCTCTCACCGCCAGTTCCCATCTGTTTTAGAAATTATGTTACCTAAATGATGAGCGAACAAAGGACGGTGAGTTTTACTTTAGGCTTGAATCTGCAGCTGTGCACTATGTTATATGGAAATAAATATTTCTCCATGCATTCTCAGGAAAAAAATAGTGGACTACGGAATTAGAGGAACTCCCAGAACATATAGATCAATCCCATCCGAACAGTGGATTTACCTGTTGTGAATTAGAGGAAAAAGCCTAATTTGGAAAGAATAGATAATAAACAGAGAACAAAATATTATACGACCTTAGTTTAGGAACTCCAAAGTAAAAAAAATGTAGTATTGTATAAACAGTAAACATAAAATCTTGTTTACAAATGAATTCAAAATAATCCTAACCTTACAAATGAGTTCAAAATTTCAGATTCTACATTGTGATTGATATTAATGGGCACAAAAATAATCTCCATACATAAGTTTTGATTGAACCTGCAACTAATTTGATTTTTCCCCTTTATAGCTCGTTCAACTTTAGTTTCTTCGATTTTCTTGGAGTCAGTTTTTGCTGAAGCTTGAACCCAACATGACCCCCAACTCCCATTTGATAGATTTTATGTGATTACCTAAAAGAAAAAATCAAAACAGAATTGAAGTAATTGTAAGCTAAACTTAAGAAAGAAAAAAAATAGTTGAGAACTGGAAGGAGCATAATTGAAGACCCATTTGATAGGTTTGGTTGAAAATGAAAAAAAAACATAAAACTTTACCATATACTCAGGCTTGGTCAAAAAGATAAAAAAAACCCATAAAACTGGACACTAATATGATACCAAAGTCTTAAAATCATAAATATAAAAGTCTCTTCCATTCGCATGTAGCACTGTTGAATTCACCACAACAGATGTTGCGAAAACATTATCAGAAAATATAGCGTAATGGAAGAGAGAAGGATCTTCAAGGTTTTTGATGTTTGGAAACCTCTTAATTTCATAACCCTGTAACAAATAGTCTGTTGTGAGCACTACGGGAAGGCAATGCAATGGCTTGGGGACTGTTTTTGCAGCTAATTGTATCAAGAAGGCACTCTTTTTCCTTAGTGAATTTATATTATCTTCTGTGCACTGAAGCATGGCCCTCAACTTTCTTGCTACTGTCATACAATCATATAATCGGTCCTTAGCTAAAGACAGAATGTGACCCATTTCTTTTTCTCGATGAAGTGCACTTTGTTGAAGCTCAGCATCAGAATTTGCTTCCCCAATGGCATGTTGACTTCTCCTGGAATATTTAATTAAGGAATCATATAGTCCACTTTCATTCATAGCTTTTGCGATGCTTGCATAAGCTTTAGCCATTATAATCTGATCATGCATAAGTTTCAAGGTGGAATCAAAATTCGAATTTTCATATTCTTTTCTCCATATATTGAATTTACCCTTGACGGTCGTGTCAAACTCTTAAGCTCACTCAAGGGCAGCTGCTTCTATCTGGTTATCAATTTCGTTGTCTTGTCGAATTAGCTCTGCAGTTTGGTATTTCCTCCTTTCTTGGCGTAACATCGTGCATTTGAGCTTTGCTGGGTGCATTATAGACATCTGTTGACGTGGCATTTCAATTCCAGCGGACGTAAGTTTAATCCTAATATTTTAAACAGAAAAACTCAAATTAATAACAATATGTTATATAAAAATCACATCTAATGAACATAACAGTACGGTTGGAGACTTTTTGCCGACCTATAACAAAATTGAGATATCCCTGTCTTAAGATAAAAATGAAATTAGCATATCTATTCTAGCGAGATGAAATTAATGCTCCAGCTTATCAATCCTGCTCTTCCCTCGACATTAACTGAAACCGCAGAAGTCATACTCCTTTTACTTGAATTTTTTTTTTTAAAATGTCCATGAAATTTCAACACCACTTAGTTCGAACCCAACATAAGATAGAACTGAAATATTCTAGTGTATTCAAGGCTTACCATAAGGTGATCGTAGGCGCATAATTTTAACTGCATCTGGTGGGGCTTTCAGGGACTGGCTTGTTGAGAAATGGAAAGAAGTTAAAGTAGCTGATGCTTTAAAACATCCCAACTGGAATATGGAGAAAAAGATTACTGTGGACCTTGCCACACTTTTCAATAAGGGTCTAGAAATGTGACTTGCGGTTCTTGATGACCTGCAGTTCTTTCTTAATTCCTTGCTTTTGTCAGGGGAGGACAACCTTTGAGTCAATTTAGAAATTACAATACTTGATACTTATTATTGTGGAGAGTTTACGTTTGTATCCTCAGCCTCCATTGCTTATTAGACGTTCGCTTGGATCAGATGTACTGACATCTTTATTTCTATTTATAACCTCCATAGATCTCCATCTTTAACCATATACATGTGTATAGTATTTTAGACACTACACTGCAGAATTAACAGAATAACAAACGCGCCATGTCAAATTCTTATAAACATAGCCAAGATAGAAAAAATATTGCGAGTGCTAAAATAACTGTAAAAATTATACCAGATACAGAATAATGGAATTAGAATTTGGCAATGGTGATACTACTATCTTGTGGTGCCAACTTCTAATACATTAGTACACAATCCACATCATTTCTAAAAATAATGAGCTGTAGATGTGACCGGATGATATAATCCGATCTATTTAAGGAGTGAAAACCATACAATTTCTCTCCATTCGATCAGTACCAAAAAGGGTTAAATTAAAACCATACCATTGTTCCCATTCGATCAGTACCAAAAAGTGATCACCTATCGTCGAAAACATCTAAATATCCGAAAGCATCTGTGCCTGGAGGGCATTCCACGGCTGCTTTAAGGACTCGATGAGTAATGTTCCATTAGCCAACTGTTATTCCAAAAGGACTGAACCGCATAAAAAGAAACATAATATACAGAATAATAAATTATTACATTCTTTCAGTAATTATTAAGCCTCCTCCGAAGTTCAAAGGAAGTTCAATGCTACAGAGGAATCACCTTCTAAATAGGGAGAAGAAAAGCCCATTCATTGGTGACCTATAATATAAAAAAACATAGGAAAATGAAGTTTAGGTTTAAAGGGATTATTTGAAAAGACAACATACAACATCTCGAACCAAAACATCATTGTAATAATCTACTCTAAAGTCATACCATTTGCATTGAAGGTTCAAAAGGAAATCAAACAATAAAATTTGAAGGTTCATACCATTGACATCAACTTGAAGGTTCAAAAAGAAAGCATACCATTTACATTGATGGTAAAACTGAATCGACGGGTGAGACCTAGAAATCAAAAAATAAAGATAATAATTTCAGTTTGAGATATCTAAAATCAGGGGTTCAAAAACACCTAATTTGAAGAGGACCATTAATAGAAATTAGTTAAGGTCATTGAAGGAAAAAAAATCTTTTGGCAAAAAATACAAAAGAAAGAATTCACACAACCGCAATTTCATTTAACAAAAAATGAAAATTTTGAATGTTCATAAATTATTTAGACACATAAAACAATACAAAAAATATAGAGTGAAAAAGGGAAAGAGCATACCATTTGCATTGATGGTAAAGCTGAATCCATGGGTGAGACCTAGAAATCAAACAATAAACACAATAATTTCAGTTTGAGATGTCTAAGAATTAGGGGCTCAAAAATAGCTAATTTCAAGAAGACCATTAAATGAAAAAAAAACTTAGATTAAGGAAATAGATAACACGCATTAGAATTGAACCAACAATCGTACCAACAAAAATTGAACAAAAATATAGTATATTAGAACAAAAATTATAACTAAACTTTGAAAGAAATTAAACAAAGTCTTCAGATATGTAGATCCAAGGTCAAAATATCAAAATATTACAAATATAAACATGAGAGTGTGGGAGAAATTACTTGGAATGGCAGCGGCACCGTTGGAGTGCAAGGGTGGCAGCGGCACCGTTGGAGTGCAAGGGTGGCAGTGTTGGAGTGCAAGGCAGCGGTGTGGTAGGATAAGGGTTTGGAATGGGTTTGTATTGCGGGGGAAGTGAAATAGGAGAGGGAAGAATTGAGGGTTTGGGGATGGTTTACGGAAGCTGAAGCAAGGGAGTGTTGGGGCGTGGGTTTTGTGTTGAGGAGAGAGACTGAGTTGTGTGTAAGGGTGTCTATGGACTCTTTCGTCCTTATTTTTGAATTTTGACATAAGAAGAGGGTGAAAAAAAGGGGGGGAAACCAAAATTGTAAAGGGTAAAATAGGAAGTACAGGAAAAACTTATTAAGATGACATCATCCTTTAAGCTTATGACATAGATAAGTTTCTTACTTTATTATATAGATACATATATCTAAAAATAAAAAAAAAATATATATATATATATATATATACTAGGGTATGGCCTGATGGCACGCTGATAATTTTGTAAAGCATAAAGTCGTGTATAATATAAATAATAAATGTTTTCCATGTTAGAAGTGTAAATTTTCAAAGTATAGAATCGGGTAAAATTAAGTACAACATTTTTTTACAACACAAATGTATAAATGTTTTTTGATGTCGGACCTCATATAAACATCAACAAATGTATCAATCAATAAATAAAATTTAGCCAAATTTTCCTTAGTTTATAGTAATATCCATTGTGTTTAGAAAATAAAAAATACTCCTACATTACTAATACATGAATAATCAATTAAATCAATTCATGAAAAAACATAAACGCATAAATAAATAAATAATACAGTTATCATGGGACGAATAAATAATACAGTGGTCGAGGGTGTAAACACCCTAATTTCCATGGGTGCTTATTTCACGTTAAGAAACTAAAGTATGAAAACATGATTTAAATGTTATCTCTATAGAAGGAGAAAGAACATAAGGATATAAGTCAAAATCCCAACCATTCAAACCTTAAAATAATCAATTACCGAGAAATCAAGCAACATGAATAATTTCACTATATAAGCAGCAAATTGAAGTAATCGTATTAAAGTTTGGTTCTTAATCGTACATTACAACCAGTCTGATTATTAATCACACAACTAATTTTCATAATGCAAGGCATTGATCTTTGCTCCAAATTGGGTGATGGTACAGAGAATCATCTCTTTTAACTGTCCCACAAACTACATGCCTCTACAACCAAAAGTACATCCACCTTTTGTACAACCTAAGAGAAAAATGAAAATGAAAAGGATTAAAGAATGCCCCAATATAATATTGAAATCAATTAACACCGATACTTTAAGGTTCACAGATGACCAAGACGTAATTTAAATGCACATAACCAAATACAATAGTGTTTTAATACACAACTAATGATCAAAGTGAATTTCGTTGTATAAAACATTTTCAAATACAATTAGAATAAAACAAAGGCAGTACAATAAAAATATGTCAGCCTTTTAAAAAAAAGATAGGAATAGTATACAACATAGTTTTTAAAGGCGTAGGCGCAGGTGGGGTGCCTTGGGAAGGCATAGGCAAGATGAGTTGAATCAGGATCGCGCTTTAGGGTCATACGCGCTAGGTGCATTCAGGCGCGTGCCTAGGCGCGCTTCAGGTATTTTTTTGTTTTTTCCATTTTTTTTGTATATTCTCTACAAAACGACTCTTTTCAGACTTGTTTTGTTTCTTCGCGAACTTGTAATTTTCTACCTTTTTTAATTATTCTTCCCATTTTCTTCTTCGACTGCCTTTTTTTTCTCGGACTCTACCTTTTTCTGCCTTTTTTCTTCTCGGACTCTTCGTTTTTCTGCCTTTCTTCTTTTCTCTGCCTTTTTTCCTATCTTCTTTGTTGTTTTTTATTTATTGATTTCAGTGAGATTGGATTATTATTGGACTGTCAAGACTGTCGACCTTGACCATGGCCACGACCAAAGTTAAAACCACCAGGATTAGGAAAGCCACTATATTGTTTATAGAACACTTGATTGCCTTGGCCTTGAAAATTTGGAGCATTAGGTTGAAAATTATGATTTTGATGATGAAAGTTCTGAAGCTTCTTCTTTTGACGTTGGAATTGAGTGGCCAGATTGATTATATTTGGTCCCGATGTTTCGATTTCCGCAAATTTTCAAATAATTGCTGAAGTAAGACTTAAATGTTGGTAACGATCCGGGCTGAAAGAGACTACAGTGCACGAAGCTTGGAATTACAACAAAAATGAATCTACAAAAAAAAATAAAGATCATCTGCAAAAATGGGTTGTTATTCCAACAAAAATAAGCTACTGCTCCTACACTAATCTGAGATTTTTAGAGAACATCAGCAATTGAGAGAACAACCAATACTACCTATTCCAACTTTAAAGTCTAGAATCCAATCTGTTTTGGTAGAGGGATATTTATGTTGCCACATGCACAATTGAGAGAACATTCAAGAAGCTTGGAAAAAAAATTAACTCTGCACAAATTTCTGAAATTCAATTAAAACCATTTCAGATGCCATTAAAACCATTTCTTACCTTCTTTGATGTCATATATCAGAAGAGGAAGTGACGATTTCGAAGCCATATCTAGTGCCGGCGCTGGTGACAGTGGCTTCTTCAGTTCTGTAGATATCTCCTGTGGATTCATAATCATAATGGTAATCATAATCCTATCATATCATAACAAAACCACCTCTTATCAATTCAAAACACACCTCTTGTGCAAAATTAGCATACACGTTGTGCGAATGCTCAACTTGTAAATAAAAAACAATAAATTAGTATACACACTGAAATTTACTACGAACCTGCAGGCATAACACCCCTGGGCCCACTCCAGGTGCTAGACCAGCAAAATTATTGAGCAACGAACCTGCACAGATCCATATCTACATCTTGAACCCTAAAAATTCTCAACTATAATATAAACTCCAAAAACCCGTTAATGATGAAACCCACAAAAAAAAGTTAAATTAAAACCAAAAAAAATATCAGCATAAAATGCACTTTAATGATGAAACCTATTTGTGCGAATGATGAGTCCCCGTTTTGCGGTGGGTGAGAATGATGGGTCTCCGTTTTTCCAATTCAAGTGGGGGAGGTGGAGGTGGCAACCTCAGTTGTAGTGTTGCATATCAATCGGCATTACAGCTTTCGCCGCTTCCATTTTCGCTAAATGGATTTGGTATCGCAACTGATAGTACAGTAATCCACACCCAAAAATTAGAGCAAAATACAAAGACAACTTCATATTAATATATTCTGTACGAAATAACTGTAAGTATAGTACACCAACTGGTGACATATTTAGAAAGGAAAAACAACATGGTTAAAAAACAATAGAACACATTTGCAACACCTATGAACCAAAAGGCCCTTGCTCTTGGTGCTGACATTATTTTGCATTCTTCTACAAAATATATTGTTGGTTGCATTAGTGGTCCTAAGAATCTTGTGGATAAAGTTCAACACTTCATCACATCATGGGTGGCGCTCTTAATCCAAATGCTGCGTATCTGATCATTCTCGGAATGAAGACGCTGCATCTTCGTATATAGCAGCAAAACATGACAGGATTGAAGATGGCTAGACTTTTAGAGCCACATCCTAAGGTGAGTTGCGTATATTATCCCGGCCTTGTTAGTCATCCTGAGCACAACCTTGCCAAGCGAAAAATGAGTGTTTTTGGTGGTGTGGTTAGTTTTGAGATTGATGGGGACTTGCTGAGAACTACAAATTTCATTGATGCCTTGAAAATTCCTTATATTGCCCCTTCATTTAGAGGTTGTGAGAGCTTTGTAGATCAGCCTCCAATTATGTCTTACTGGGATATTAACCAGTCGAAAAGGGATAAGTTTGGGATCAAGGACAATTTAGTTCGCTTTAGTTTTGGAGTAGAGGACTTTGAGGACTTAAAGGCTGATATCCTTCAGGCTCTGGAAACCATATAGACCGGTTCCCTCTCGCCGCCAGTTCCCATCTGTTTTAGAAATTATGTTACCTAAATGATGAGCGAACAAAGGACGGTGAGTTGTACTTTAGGCTTGAATCTGTAGCTGTGCACTATGTTATATGGAAATAAATATTTCAAAATAATCCTAACCTTACAAATGAGTTCAAAATAATCCTAACCTTACAAATGAGTTCAAAATTTCAGATTGTACATTGTGATTGATATTAATGGGCACAAAAATAATCTCCATACATAATTTTTGATTGAACCTGCAACTAATTTGATTTTTCCCCTTTATAGCTCGTTCAACTTTAGTTTCTTCGATTTTCTTGGAGTCAGTTTTTGCTAAAGCTTGAACCCAACATGGCCCCCAACTCCCATTTGATAGATTTTCTATGATTACCTAAAACAAAAAAAATCAAAATAGAATTGAAGTAATTGTAAGCTAAACTTAAGAAAGAAAGAAAAACAGTTGAGAACTGGAAGGAGCATAATTGAAGACCCATTTGATAGGTTTGGTTGAAGATGAAAAAAAACCATAAAACTTTACCATATACTCAGGCTTGGTCAAAAAGATAAAAAAAAACCCCATAAAACTGGACACTAATATGATACCAAAGTCTTAAAATCATAAATATAAAAGTCTCTTCCATTCGCATGTAGCACTGTTGAATTCACCACAACAGATGTTGCGAAAACATTATCAGAAAATATAGCATAATGGAAGAGAGAAGGATCTTCAAGGTTTTTGATGTTTGGAAACCTCTTAATTTCATAACCCTGTAACAAATAGTCTGTTGTGAGCACTACAGGAAGGCAATGCAATGGCTTGGAGACTGTTTTTGCAGCTAATTGTATCAAGAAGGCACTCTTTTTCCTTAGTGAATTTATATTATCTTCTGTGCACTGAAGCATGGCCCTCAACTTTCTTGCTACTGTCATACAATCATATAATCGGTCCTTAGCTAAAGACAGAATGTGACCCATTTCTTTTTCTCGATGAAGTGCACTTTATTGAAGCTCAGCATCAGAATTTGCTTCCCCAATGGCATGTTGACTTCTCCTGGAATATTTAATTAAGGAATCATATAGGCCACTTTCATTCATAGCTTTTGCGATGCTTGCATAAGCTTTAGCCATTATAATCTGATCATGCATAAGTTTCAAGGTGGAATCAAAATTCGAATTTTCATATTCTTTTCTCCATATATTGAATTTACCCTTGACGGTCGTGTCAAACTCTTTAGCTCGCTCAAAGGCAGCTGCTTCTATCTGGTTATCAATTTCTTTGTCTTGTCGAATTAGCTCGGCAGTTTGGCATTTCCTCCTTTCTTGGCGTAACATCGTGCATTTGAGCTTTGCTGGGTGCATTATAGACATCTGTTGACGTGGCATTTCAATTCCAGCGGACGTAAGTTTAATCCTAATATTTTAAACAGAAAAACTCAAATTAATAACAATATGTTATATAAAAATCACATCTAATGAACATAACAGTACGGTTGGAGACTTTTTGCCGACCTATAACAAAACTGAGATATCCCTGTCTTAAGATAAAAATGAAATTAGCATATCTATTCTAGCGAGATGAAATTAATGCTCCAGCTTATCAATCCTGCTCTTACCTCGACGTTAACTGAAACCGCAGTAGTCATACTCCCTTTACTTGAATTTTTTTTTTAAAAATGTCCATGAAATTTCAACACCACTTAGTTCGAACCCAACATAAGATAGAACTGAAATATTCTAGTGTATTCAAGGCTTACCATATGGTGCTCGTAGGCGCATAATTTTAACTGCATCTGGTGGGGCTTTCAGGTACTGGCCTGTTGAGAAATGGAAAGAAGTTAAAGTAGCTGATGCTTTAAAACATCCCAACTGGAATATGGAGAAAAAGATTACTGTGGACCTTGCCACACTTTTCAATAAGGGTCTAGAAATGTGACTTGCGGTTCTTGATGACCTGCAGTTCTTTCTTGATTCCTTGCTTTGGTCAGGGGAGGACAACCTTTGAGTCAATTTAGAAATTACAATACTTGAGACTTATTATTGTGGAGACTTTACGTTTGTATCCTCAGCCTCCATTGCTTATTAGACGTTCGCTTGGATCAGATGTACTGACATCTTTATTTCTATTTATAACCTCCATAGATCTCCATCTTTAACCATATACATGTGTATAGTATTTTAGACACTACACTGCAGAATTAACAGAATAACAAACGCGCCATGTCAAATTCTTATAAACATAGCCAAGATAGAAAAAATATTGCGAGTGCTAAAATAACTGTAAAAATTATACCAGATACAGAATAATGGAATTAGAATTTGGCAATGGTGATACTACTATCTTGTGGTGCCAACTTCTAATACATTAGTACACAATCCACATCATTTCTAAAAATAATGAGCTGTAGATGTGACCGGATGATATAATCCGGTCTATTTAAGGAGTGAAAACCATACAATTTCTCTCCATTCGATCAGTACCAAAAAGGGTTAAATTAAAACCATACCATTGTTCCCATTCGATCAGTACCAAAAAGTGATCACCTATCGTCAAAAACATCTAAATATCCGAAAGCATCTGTGCCTGGAGGGCATTCCACGGCTGCTTCAAGGACTCGATGAGTAATGTGCCATTAGCCAACTGTTATTCCAAAAGGACTGAACCGCATAAAAAGAAACATAATATACAGAATAATAAATTATTACATTCTTTCAGTAATTATTAAGCCTCCTCCGAAGTTCAAAGGAAGTTCAATGCTACAGAGGAATCACCTTCTAAATAGGGAGAAGAAAAGCCCATTCATTGGTGACCTATAATATAAAAAAACATAGTAAAATGATGTTTAGGTTTAGAGGGATTATTTGAAAAGACAACATACAACATCTCGAACCAAAACATCATTGTAATAATCTACTCTAAAGTCATACCATTTGCATTGAAGGTTCAAAAGGAAATCAAACAATAAAATTTGAAGGTTCATACCATTGACATCAACTTGAAGGTTCAAAAAGAAAGCATACCATTTACATTGATGGTAAAACTGAATCCACGGGTGAGACCTAGAAATCAAAAAATAAAGATAATAATTTCAGTTTGAGATATCTAAAATCAGGGGTTCAAAAACACCTAATTTGAAGAGGACCATTAATAGAAATTAGTTAAGGTCATTGAAGGAAAAAAAATCTTTTGGCAAAAATACAAAAGAAAGAATTCACACAACCGCAATTTCATTTAACAAAAAATGAAAATTTTGAATGTTCATAAATTATTTAGACACATAAAACAATACAAAAAATATAGAGTGAAAAAGGGAGAGAGCATACCATTTGCATTGATGGTAAAGCTGAATCCATGGGTGAGACCTAGAAATCAAACAATAAACACAATAATTTCAGTTTGAGATGTCTAAGAATTAGGGGCTCAAAAATAGCTAATTTCAAGAAGACCATTAAATAAAAAAAAACTTAGATTAAGGAAATAGATAACACGCATTAGAATTGAACCAACAATCGTACCAACAAAAATTGAACAAAAATATAGTATATTAGAACAAAAATTATAACTAAACTTTGAAAGAAATTAAACAAAGTCTTCAGATATGTAGATCCAAGGTCAAAATATCAAAATATTACAAATATAAACATGAGAGTGTGGGAGAAATTACTTGGAATGGCAGCGGCACCGTTGGAGTGCAAGGGTGGCAGTGTTGGAGTGCAAGGCGGCGGTGTGGTAGGATAAGGGTTTGGAACGGGTTTGTATTGCGGGGAAGTGAAATAGGAGAGGGAAGAATTGAGGGTTTGGGGATGGTTTACGGAAGCTGAAGCAAGGGAGTGTTGGGGCGTGGGTTTTGTGTTGAGGAGAGAGACTGACTTGTGTGTAAGGGTGTCTATGGACTCTTTCGTCCTTATTTTTGAATTTTGACATTAGAAGAGGGTGAAAAAAAGAGGGGGAAACCAAAATTGTAAAGGGTAAAATAGGAAGTACAGGAAAAACTTATTAAGATGACATCATCCTTTAAGCTTATGACATAGATAAGTTTCTTACTTTATTATATAGATATAGATATATATATAATAAAACTATAAAAAAATATATAAAAGACACAAAATAATAAAAATCTATTAAAACTAAAAATTATAATCCTAATATAATAAAACTAAAGTAAGATAATATCTAATAAAAATAGAAAATAAAATCATAAAAACCAATCCTAAAAAAATAAAATAAAGATTAAAAATTAAAAACTAATAAAAATAAAAATAAAGAAATAGAAAATAAATCCTAGAAAATTCTAAATAAATCTAAAATAAATCCTAAAAATAAAACGACTAAAAATTAAAATCTAGAAAAATAATAAAGGTACAAACTCAACACACACGGGGCTCGGGGAATGATCTGGGCTCGATGTAGGCTTAGGTTTGGGTTACGGGACTGGTTCGAGGTATTCAGAACACATTTCGGCATGCTCAAATTGGACTCCAGACTTCGAGGTCTCCTTTGATTTCTTCGATGTACGCTTTTGGCCGCTTTTGGGTCGCAATTGACTGGATTTAGCATTATTTAACACTGTGACTGCGTATTGACTTGCAAAATGATAAAATTTGAACATAAGGTCATTTTTATTAAAAAAAAAAGAGCGAGTAAACTGTATCTATTCGGGGTATAAAATCGACACTTTTGAGTGCTTATCATTGGTCGCAAACTATGTTGGTCACAAAAGCCTGGTCGGGCTGATGGCCCACCTACTAGGTACATTCTCACCATCATCTTACTTAGGACTAAGGGATTCTGACCACACAACCTAAAAGGAAAAGTGGATGGAATGATACTGCTAAGGTATATTGGACTAGGAGAATGTTCAAACACATAACAACATGTGTCTAACACTAGTTCTTAATACCATTTAGTCAACTAAAAATCTCAAAGTGATAAAACCAAAAACTAATCCACTTAAACAATAAGGGCCCAAGATGGTCAATCAGTACTATCTGGTCGATAAATATATTGATTAACTAACGAGAAAATCTTTCCTGTTCAAGCATAAGTAGCAAATTAGTAACATTTGTTTTGTCAGAACAGTCTCAAAATATCATAAATTAATAAATAACACATTTCCATTCATTATAATGAGAAGTTATATTTACAATAAAAACCAAAAATTTACAAGGGCTTAAGATGGCTAAGGATGGAAAGTGAGATATTCTATAATGATCGCCCTTTGACAATCATCTGGTTTGGGATAAAACTCTTCTACATCACTGTCTAGATAGTGCTACAAGAGATGGGAAGGAATTGCATCAGTTGGAATCCATTTATCATCCTTTGAGAAAGTATTATAGAAGTAGGCATTACACTCGACCTGGTATTTATACCACAACCTTGACTCCTTGGGTGTCTTGACCTTCCTAAGGGAGCTCAACACCCTAGAAGAAAAATCTTCATCTTTAGCTTCTTTAAGATTTGATGGGGCATCTACCTAGCTTGCATTATAGCCCTCCTACTAGGATTCTCTAGGTCCCATTTTGAATGCATTCCTCGATTTCTCAACATGTTCCTCGATCCTAATAACGTTGACTTTCAGTCCGACTACCTCCCTCCTCAGAGCATCATTTTTGTCCTGAAGAACTTCACCCACTTGCCTAACCTCAGTGTTCTCCAAGGGTTTGTCCCTCAAAGAATTTACTTCTTCTTGAACTGAGGCACCTATCTCCTCCATCTCTTGAAGATTGTACTTTAACTTAGAAACCAGCTCATATTGATTCTTATATTTCTTGTTCCTCTTCCTCAAAAACTTGTGAATCTTAACGAAGTCTTTGCGAGCCTTCAAACTGAGATTTGGCCTAAGGATCTTCCCCAAACAAAAGTTAGGAGGAATGTATTGGTCTAAATCAACAGACTACAAATAACAGACACCGGATCACGAGCAAAATATTAGCACATGAAGATTAATCAAACACATACACAAAAAAAAAAGATTTCATCTTCATTAATATACAAAAGGGAGGGGGCCATGGTCCAATACTGTAAGTTTTCAAAAATGATTACAAGCGTTCAAAGGAGAGATTATACAGGGAAGAAAGAAAAATTCCTAATCTTCAAGCCTTGATCCTTCTCTTGATCAGCTTCGATAATGCCTTTTCCCTTATCGATAATAAGATACTCCTTGCCAGCATCATCAACAGTGACCTCATCAGGAATGATCTCATTATGACCAACAAGTTGACCATCACCCTCTTCACCCTCCTTGAAAGGATCAGGATCGGGGGAATGAAGGCTAAAAAGCTCGAATTTTGCAAGAGTCACAGCAGCCTTCAAGGCCTGAACCCAGCCCTTCTTGATGGCCACCTTACATCTATAGGTTAGTTGTTACGCATCATCATAAGCCTTATGAAAGCCTTCATGATAACTAGTATCTTTTTCTTGGGAAAGTTCCCCCTCTAGCTTAATAACCTTGTGAGATAAAGATTTATTTCCCTCGACTAGCTGGGCATTCTCGATGACCATCAGCTTCTGGGATGCCCCAAGCTCATCATAAGCCTTGGTCAGCTAATCTATCTCTCTTGCTCCCACACCATGAGAGCTTCAATAAATACTTTCTTTTTAGACTCTAGAGTGTCTTTTATCTCTTCTTTGATTCTAGATTTATTGGCATGGTGGTCCAAAAGTGTTTTAAAATTAGATAATAACTATGTAGAGAGATAAAGAGCAACAAGTCAGTACTGAGGTAAGAAAAGTGTGAGAAAACAAATAGTGGATAAGACTTACCAGGGCTATACCCTAAGCAGTTATGAGGGTGAGTTGGGATGATCCCAATCTCGAAGAGCGCCCGTATTAGCAATGAGCATTGTACTCTTGATCATATTGGGAGAAAAAGAAGGGGCATCACCCACGCTAGCCCCTTAGTATCTGCAGTAAGAGAAGGGACTCAAGAGGATTTTAGTACCAACTTTCTTTTGGCCTCCTTTCTCTTCACATTTATCTTCCTCTTCTCTTCCTTCTCCCTATCTCTTTCCCTATTTATCTCTTTTGCTTCTCTCTTATCTTCTTTCTCCTTTTCTTTCCCCTTTTCTGATGGGCTATAACAACTAGCCATGGGGGATCCATCCTCAGATGTCTTTAAAGACTTAATCCGATTAGACATGATGTTTTGATTATAATCATCAGGAAGCCTCAACTTTATTCTCTTTATCGAAGGGTACATTTGTTCTTTTTCTTCTTCTTCCTCTTCTTCTTCTTCTTCTTCTTCTTCTTCTTCTTCTTCTTCTTCTTCTTCTTCTCCCACTCCCTCTTTTTCCTCTTCTAATTCCTCTTCCTCCTCTTCAAATCCCTTTTCCTCCTATTCTATCATGATGGGGTCAGAAGGACCAACTACATGAGCCATTAAGGTTAGAACCTTATTGACTGGACGAGCGATAAAGCTAGTGGTTGTATTCTTACACTCCAAAAGGTAGGCCACTAACCTTGGATGTTCATCGTCTGGTAGCCTTTTCTTGATGTTTTGTCTTTCAGTAGCTCATCGACATCAATATCACTTATATCAGGTTCTAAATTTTTTACATGAACTACAAGAACAAAAGAAGAAGAAAATTAGCTAAGAGGATAGAAGTAAAAAAAAAAAGAACTGCATAGTTAGGGAAAGAAAGAAAGAATCGACCTATTTTTCCCTCTCCATAGTCTGAAATTATAAGGCCCCAATGCCTTTCGCCGTCACGATCAGGAGGACGTTACCAGTTTCTAGCAATGAAACTATGTTCCCAATAATCTTTATCAGAGTTTCAAAGATTCACCACGAGACCCTCTCAACCTTCCTAATTTTTAAATACATAAGACCATCACCTATTCACGACTACACATAGTAGTAGCAGATCTAGAAAAGGACCAATTTGGTCCCATAAAGGGTGTTTATGCTATGAACTTCATTATCTATCATCCAAACATTAGGGGCACACAGTACAGGTACAATTTTAAAATATTTGAGGAACCTAAGGAACAGGTGGTTTTGGGGGAAAAGTTAAACCCCCTGGGTTACCACGAGGGTATGATTCCAATGTCCCCCTTCAAAATCATGAACATTCCAGGAAAGAGGGGCACAATCGATGATCACCCAATGAGGAATATAGTATTAACGCCTAAACTCAACTATCATTTTATTATCTAGCATCTCCATAATTGTACAAATAAGGATAAAGCCTAGTTACATCTACACAATAAGTTCTAAGAAAACCTTAAAAAAGGAAGAGCTATACTTACAAAGATTAATGGATATATGGAAGAAAAGAGGGGGCTGAAGAAGGTGAGCCTAGCTAAGCTTAACAAGAAAGGAAGATAGTGAACTGAACTGAACAAGTGAGAGGGACTTTATCTCCGGTTTGAAACCTAATGTCAATGATGAACACAATCTCCTAAAATAATTTTTAGCGGTTCAGGTGCCTGGTTGGACAAAACTACCCTCTCCCATTCAAATGAATTACAAGTATTCCATGAAGATTTATTCACGACGAGCATGCCAATAAAATTCTATCATATAAACAAGAATGCCATTTGAAAATCAGATCATGAAGGTTTCAAGTTACGGGCCTTTTTAAAATAATTGGCCCAAAGTTCACAAGGCCTAAAATATTTATGGGCAATTGTGGGGACCCATTCAAAATGGTCCATGAGATTGGCCGACCAACCCAGATTAATCAAAGCGCTGCCCAACCCAAATCACGATTTAAGTCGCACACGAGTATTTTAAATACACTAAAACACTTACGGGTATAGTCAAATCAGTTACCAATAATCTTAAAAGAGATATTGAGGTACTCCTTGATATATTGATGTGTTAATTGAGTTCCTTGTATAACTCGATCTCTACTTTAATGCACCTATTAATTATACACCCTAATCTGGGCAAAGGGATGTAACCTAAAATATTGAGAGACACTATAATAAAATAATAGCCTCTTCATGGACGTAGGAAAGTTGCCGAGCCACATATATTGTTATCATGTGTGATCTTTACTTTATGTTCTTTGTGATTAATTTTGTGGATCTCTTTATTATGATATTCCTTGTACTCACACTCATCGTGGGAACCTGCGAAAGAACTGGTCTAGAGGATTGAGTAATAAGGCAATGTCAAGACATGATTTCACCACACTAGACACACCATGTAAAACACCAATAGAGCATAACACGAGAGAACATCATCGAGCAACCATGATGTTTTATGATGTTGGAATAATCCTTTACCAAAAGTAATAATTATCTTAAGTGATGTCACGCGTGACCTACCACATGTCCAATCTAAACTTGAGTAAATCGTTGTGGTTAGGGAGTTGTCAGTTAGTTTGGTAGATTACCAATTGTGTGATAGTTGCCTAACACATATTTGGTCATAAAAGTTATTTGTTGGAATTTAATGCCAATGGCGTAGGGGCACACTAGCACATCTTTACATTAAATGCAAGTGACGTAAAGGTACGAGGGGTTGTCATTTGCATTTATTGAGCCTGAGATTAATCCATTAGGAACTGACTATATAGATACTCTAACCACTTCATGAGAGAGATGCTTATCATTATCAGATTAGACCAAAGAGAGATATTATCAAAGAGAGAGAGAGAGAAAAAGAGAGCTATTTCATAACCACAACATTTATCATTCACTATTAATACACTTTTGTTCAAACTTTCCCTCCAAGAACCTAAGATTTTATTGAGATTTGACCTATGTTTCCCTAGACCTTGGTATTTGAGATGTCTGTTTGAGGTGTATCTAAGAGTGCTTATTTATCTCGCCCTTTAGCTAGTTGTTTCAAATATTCATTTATTATTTATCACTGAGTTATACATGAGTGCTTTGTTATATCAAAGAATTTGGTTTTATTTCATTTGATTTCATCTTGTCATTGTTAATAGCATCTTGTTTAGTAATTTTATCGCCATTTAATAGAAATTATGCCTAAGTTTGTATTCGAGCACCTTAGCATTAACATGACTACCCTTTTACATTTGGAGAATTTGGTGGGTTGGTATTCTTTTAGAAAATAACTCGGGATAACATGGATCGTGCTATTAACTTTGATGAGATCCAATGGAGGGAGGAATAAAAGGTGAGGGAACGCGAGGTTTTTAGAGACCTGGTGCCTCGAGTGGAGGTTCCCCCAGTTCTAACTATCATAGATACTTCCACGGTGATGCATGCTTCTACGAGTGCAGCGATGGGTCCTGTTCAGATGGTTTATCTGATGGGGAAGTTCATGGATTTTCTAGAAATGCCAACATATATGTGATGACTTTCATGGAATTTATGAATCTAATCTCATTTGTTACTTTTATGGAACCCCTACGGTTCCTTCGATCGGAGATCTTCTTTAGTTATTTATCCTATTGCACCTATTGTGGGAACACCTGTAGGAATATATCTTACACCTTTAGTCACTCAAAAAAATGCTACAACAACAGGGGTAGGGGCCTCACATTTTTTTATTCTTAAAGAAATAAAAAACAAAACATTAAAGATGATGGCAACCTCTTCGCAAACTTCTAGTGAGACTGCCTCAATATATGATGACTTTCGCACTCCTTACCTAGAAGAGTTTAACGACAAACCATATTCTAAGGATTACATTCCCCTTATATTTGAGAAGTACACTCGAAAAGGGAGGAATTCGAAGGAGAACCTTAAGAGATTTGTAGAGCATTTAGGTGCTCATTATAATAACAAAAAGCGGCATTTAAAGGAGCTATCCAATTCTCTCACAGATAAAGATCACACATGGTATTCACACTTAGCTCTAAGGAGTGTGGCTACCTGGGCCGATATGCACATCCTATTTGTTCAGAAGTTCTTTTTAGCTGAAGAAGAGTTCAGTCTGACCCATCTTACACAGAAAAAGAAACGACCGTGGAGGAGGTGGTACTATATACACAAAGGTTTATGGAAAGGTCTCTCGATGTGAGAGAGGAGGTCAAGGAATCCAAGTTACTTCATCTTTACGCAGAAGGATTGCTCCTTAAATATATTTACCATCTGATAAATGAAATTCATGAAGGCATATTTGCGAACTTCTAGAAATTAATGCAAAATCTCTCATTGGTTGTTCGTCCAAACGTAATTTTGACCAATCTGATGTTTTGACCACAAATTGGGGCTAGAAGAGGCCTGGCTCTACAAGTGCATTATGCATATGGAGGCGTTGAAGTTGGGAAAGGGAAAATGAAAGACAACAAGAGGAAGTTTGGGAGAGATAGAAAAGACCCCAACCATTGCATTGCATAATATAGGAGGCCATTAGCTGTTATAGGACCATGATTCATGGAGGGAAAATTTATGCGCCCAAGGATGCTCTTCAAAATGAACCAAGTAAAGATATTTGACACCCAACTAACTCATGTTTTACGTTGAGGAGAATTATTAATAAGCATTTGTTAGCCGAAAAGATGTAAATACTCCAAGGAGATGTCAACAACAACCCATTACCAGCCCATGGAGAAAATTTGGTTATAGCTTATGATGAGGAGGTTAACGATTGAGCGAAGGAGCTAAGAAGAGAAAGAGAGGAGTCTGAAGCAGCATTAGAAGATTGGACAATGGGAATGGCAAAAATAGTTATTACTTATGATGAGTTGAGTGATAGGTACATAAAGGAAGTGTACAATGTGGAAATCTATGTGGTGGAACTTAATTTGAAGTACAAAGCTGTGTCGCAACCCCCCAAATTTGTGCAGTCCTCTGATTAAGAGGTGATGCCTTAGGAAAACAGATTGGAGATCGCTTAGTAGATATTTGATATCACGAAAAAAAATATAGTTCCCTCGCTAAGATGGAGGATCCCAATGGCCAGGATAGTAAGGAAGTTGATGTACGAAATAACTCTCTCTAATGCTGACAGAGCAGTGAGGTTCTAATTAGTCACGAATATTACAAATTTGCACCCGTTATCTTTACAAATTCTTTCACTTTTTGTGTTTCTTATGCCTATATTTACGCTCGATAACCAGGAAACCTCGGTTATATATATATATGCTTTACATGGTTTGATTGAGCTTTTGTAGGTATTGGAATGCTTAGAGTGAGGATTGGTTGCAATTCGTAGAAGTTTCGTCGTCCGACTCAAATTCAAGGGCATTTTATACATTTCAAACTTCATCTCTGACTCAGTGGAATTACATGGAAGATTAGTTCATCGAGTTAGCTTCGCATGCCCACAAACGACACATCATTTCGAGTCCCGATGATCAAGTTATAGCTGATTCTCTTTCGCACCTTTTCACCCTTTTGAAGACAAAATAACACCAGGAAACTGGGGACCAGTCTATCAGACTTGATCCCCCGATTGACCATTGTTTCATAATTTATCCTACGAAGGAAATAGGGGCTACTAACCATAACCCCGGTCGATGGGCCCCTTCGTCGCGGTTGACTGGTCCTGCCAGACCTTGTGCATTTTTACTTATTTAATTTCTTTTTCCACTTTTCCTTTTCTTCTTTTCTCACTTACTATAAATAGAACCTTTGGTGTGTTTTGTAAAATATCTATTCTTTTATTTAATTTTATGTTTTTTTCTTTTAGGGAGGTTAGGGTTTGGAGGAGATTTTAGGTGTGCCATTTCTCCCTCATAGGGGTTTCCCATATAGATTCTGTATGAACATCACTAATCTTCTTCCTCTTCAATCCAAGTTTCCATATATTTATTTTTTCTTTCTTTATTATTAATTTAATTTCTTGTAATGTAGAGTTTATTGCTTTCATTTACTTTCTTTCTTTACTTTCTTGCATTTAATTTATGTCTTTCATTACGTTGTATAGCTAATTTAGTTTATGTTGAGATTGATTGAACTCACCATGAGTTGATTTGGTTGCTTTGCTTTGGTGATGGAGTTTATGAGTTTAATTCAATTGGGTTGTCATTGACTTTATGCCTAGGAGATTCAACGGGGTATATCATGTATGCTCCATATTTACGACTTGATGCCAAAATCATAGTAGGCTTTTATGAGAATTTAGGGGGTGATAACTCTAGATTTAATTAACTATTGAAATGAGATTCAATATTGGTAAACTCGTAGCCCATGTAACCATTTATATTAATTAATCCGAGGTGAGGGATATTAGTCTCAATCTATAGTTTTTATTCCTTTTTTTAATCTTTATTTAAATACACATGCCTAGATTATCTTTTCTTTTTGTTAATATTTATCTTTTACACTTTTATTGAGAAGTATTAAATCAATATAATTCTAACAAGTTATCTCTGTGGATTTCGATACCCGAACTGACCGTTATACTCCCTTAAAATAGTGTAGTTAATAGTTTAGGTTTTTGCATAGCGGTGGGAGCCGAGCAAAAAGACCTCCATATATCTTTATACACTTGTGACATGGTTATCCCCTGCAGTTAAAATGGAACCGTTGTCGGGGACTTGTTTGTTTTGAATTTAATTGGTTTACTATTTCATAGTATTTTATTTCTATTTGTATTTTTTTTGTTTACTATTTAGTAGGACTTCTACATTTGAGCATCAAGAAACGTTTGAATTTTCGGATGCACATCACTTTGTGGAATTTTCCATCTCGAGCCTTTTTGGGGATAAACATGTCTTTTTCTAAATTTTTCAGTAATCGTAGTGATAATGCTTAAAATCCCCCTAAACCTATGAATTTCAGTGAATACTTGCAAAGTCAAAAATTTGAAACATCTAAAATGTCTAAGGTGAGTATTACCAAAGTCAAGTTATGGATTATGAGAATTTTGAGTATGATCATTCCGATACTGGGCCTCAAAATCCTTATGATAATAGCTTTCAAAATTCTTATGTTAATGATAGTAGTTCAGAGCATAGTTTCCAAACATATCATTAACAAGAATCTTCTCCTCCACCTATGACTTCGGGAGAAGGTTTGGACATTCTTGAAAATGAAAATTTTTGAAAACCGTTATCGGGAAGAAAATTTTTGTTGGGAACAAGAGTTGGATGCATTATTTGAATCCAATGACGATTTCTCTTCCGAGACTTTTGAAGTCGAGAAATGTTTTGAACCAAATGAGGATTTTGTGCCTACTTTGGAATAAACCATTCTTGACTTGGCCCATGGTTCAATAAAGAATGAAAATAAGGAAGAAATGAACGTAGTATCCATTTGGAATAAAATGATTTCTTCTTTGCTCCCTAAAGAAGAATATTTCATTAAAAAGGATCTTATTTCATTCAAAACTCAATCTTCAAGTGATAATCACTCATCTATTGAGTTTGAATTTATTTCTTCCCCATATTTCTTCTATATTATTGAACCGATACAGGTGTCTGATTAATCAGTTCAAAACTTTAAAACGTTTAACCCTTTCACCGATGAGATTACTTGCTTGAGTTTCTCTCCATGAAGGAAATTGTTCCTCCATGTGTGCCACCTCCCATTCCAATTGCAAAACCTTTGGGAGGAAGTTCTATTTTATTTATATCCCACGTGTATTCGTCACCTATTCAAACCAAATCCCCCATCACCCCCCCAAATTTTAATTGATGATGGTTGATTTCTTCCACCTTACACATATCTTCCGTTGTTTGAACGGAATTCCTATTTTTCGAAAGGTATGCATGAAAACGTTATACACTTCTCTTTTCTCCATGAAAATGTTACACATTTCTTCCATTGTTATACTTCTCTTTCCTCCATGGAAACGTTACAGTTTCTGGTAATCTCACTATTCTTTCATTAATCATTCATTAATTGAGTTCATATATGAAATGTGTTACTTGAGAACGATTTTCAAAGTTTGTTTTTTGACTCGAGAATTACATAAACTTTAGGAAATGATCATAGGCCCTCTTTATTATATCACCCATATTGGTCTTGGCCTCACCTTAAATATTTTTCCTCATCAACCCCTTTGAGCCTTAATATAGACTTTTGTTTCATAACCCCAAATCCATAACCAAGTCCATATTGGAGTTATAAACCAAATATATGTATATATATGTATATATATATATATATATAATAAGTAACAAGTGTGTTTTTACTGTTTCATAAGTTTATAAGATAATTAAAGGTGGGGATGAAGTCAACTTTAAAAATTCATAGCAATCCAAGGGTTCACATTGAATGGTGTATTCGTAATTCCTATGTTAAAATGGGATAATTGTAAAAATTGAGTCTCCGCCTGATTTGATATTTCAACCCATGCTTCACCCACGCTTCAATTAATGTTTCTGCCAGGGTACAACCCTAATTGACAGCCCTATGACTAATCGAAATCAAAGACGGATTATAAAAATGAAAAAGCTACGCAGGTAGCTGGGAAACAACCCGTCACTACCACGTGGAAAATGAAGAGAACCAAAACAAAGATAGGACCTGCCACCTTTTACCCAGTATCGGGCCTATAATTAAATAAAGTAAATACTGCTCAACAATCAATGCAAAACGTGAACCACCACGACCATATAATATCCCAACCCTCAAAAAACTCTTCTACGTCTAACTTCAATCACTACTCCCTGAGACTTACCTGCCTCCAAAATTCAAAACTTCAATCACTTACCTCGAAATACTACTCCCACTGACAACGTGAGATTTTAAAAGGCCATTTTACAATCTTTTTGGTTATTCCTCTCTCTCTCTCTCTCTCTCTATTTCTCTCCCACGAACTCTCTATGAGGACACTACCAAAATCCCCCAAATCACCATGAACCTCTCGGCTCGGTAAGAACAATCCACCATTTTTTTTCCATTTTAATTTTGCGTTTGGTTTAGGATCATTTTATCTATTTATTTTTGTTCGTGCTTTGTAGATAATGCGTAGGAAAATTTGAAACTAACAAAATGTGTTCATTTTTGACGATTTGTTTATAATAAACAGGTGATTTCAAGATCTAGAACTCAAAGCCTCAAATATGTGCTCGGAAATCCCAAGATACTCATTTACACGGTGTGCTCCCTCTCTCTCTCTCTCCCTCTCTTATGGTTTTCTTTCCTCTTCTGTTGAAGGCTCGTGTCTCCCATCGTTTTCTGGCTTTGGGTTGTGTTCTGCAGGTATTAATGTGGTTGCCAGTCAGATTGGGCAGGGGATTTAATCGTTGGGCAACACGAAAATCAAGGGGATGGAATAAAGGCTTTCCGCTGAGTTTTTTGATCTGACAGGATGGCTCAGTTTATAAGGAAGGGAAGCCAAAACTTATGCCTTTTGTTATAGGCAGTGATGAGTGTGAGAGAGGAGCTATCAGCTTCTTTTTATCTCCTTACATCGAGAGTTAACAAGGAGCCTTAGCACAGATGTTGGACAGGTGCATATGGAGTTGGCTTTCGGCGTCTTTTCATCGGACAGAGCAGCTATGTTTGTGGGGGCATTCAAGTAGCTCAGCTCCTTTTTATTTCTCTGAATCAAGCTCACACCTGCCGAAGAACTCGGAACTGTGCGAGTGTACAGCAGGTGAGAGAAATGGGTAAGTTTGTTGTGGGTTTATTGGTTTAGGTGGGTTTATTTGTGAGGGTAGAATGGGCGTGGAAACAGAGGTGTTTGCTGCGAGTATATGTCTCTTAACTGTGTTCATTTTGAATTTGATCAAACATTATTATTTACAACTTCAAAAAGGGTCTTGATTTGTGAGTTTGTTTTCTTCATTTTATGAGTTTAGATTTAGGGCTTGCCTTAGCCGCCACTATGTTCCAAGCCACCGTCGCCGCCGCCGGATCCTCCGATTTCGTCAACATCACAGATCTCAAAGGCGGCAAAGTCGGTTTCGGAGCTCAAGACAACGGCGTTAAACTCCCAGCAACTTTCGTAAAATCCGTTGAATAAAGGTCTAACCCGTCTCTTTGTGATGTGATTTAGTCTTGCAGGTCAAAGTGGGTTTGTTTTCTGCTTTTTATGTTTTTTTCTTTTTACATGTTTATACTACCGCAAAAGTATAATAGTTGGATATTGTTTTTAGATGTGAAGCCATTGTCCATTTTTTTTAATAATTGGGCCCTTTGTCAAAACCATTTCTGTAATTTTTTTTAGATAAAATGTGTTGGAGAAGAAAATAAAATCTTAATTATTATTATTACAGATTAACTATTTGGTGTTGGATATTGTTTTTTGTAAGTAAATAGTTTTTTGTAATCGTTATAACTAGACATGGAAGACTTGAGTATTTGAGTTGGATCCATTTTTTAGTGAGAGAGAGAATCATATTTTCACATATTCTATTGAGAAAAAATGTTAATCAAAGGACAACCCTAGGCTCGATGTACTGTGATGGAAAGCCCCAAAGCAATAGAGCACTAGCCTCAATGTTCTTTATTATAAATTAGGTAAGCAAAGTAGTGTACCAGTCCAATTATTTGTATTTATAATAAAGTTTTTGATTAATTTCATTATTTAATTATACTTTCACTTGGGGTACAATGTATTAATGCACTTACTATTAACACCCTGTAAAACAATTTTGTCCACTTATATTTTTCTTTGGACTTGAAATATTTTAACAAGATGTTTTCAATACGACTTCTTTAATAATTATTTTATATAAACATTACTACATATTTTTGCCAAAATATCTTTTTCACACACTTCATTTTAATTCTTTGAATTAAAGTTATCAATTAAGCAATCAGAGAGTTTAGGTAAAATAAATCATTTTATTTTTTTCCAAATCACCAAGATGCAAAGATTTTCATCTTCAAAAAAATAGGAACAATTAGATTTGGTTTGTATAATTTGGATTTCAAACCCAAATCCAAATCGGTATGATTTTGAATTTCAAAACGGTCGATTCGTGTGAATTTTGATTTGGTTTTTATATTTTTGTAAGATATTTTTGTCGGTCAGAAATGGTGGTGGATTAATTATGATTTGTTGAGATATGAGATAATCTTGATATATAGAAAGAACCATCGTGTAATAGAATGTGTTTGTCAAGATAAAATATTATTCTAGATAAGAGTATAAACTGATAAAGCAATAGTTATAAAACTATATTCAAACAATTTGTATTATGTCTATAGGCTGGCGATGACTTTCTAATATTGATAAATGCACACTTTCAAATAATTTTACAATGATTTGTTCTGAAAAAGAACTTAAAATAAGGAAAAATATAGCCAAAAAGAAATAGAATGAGGAGTCTTCTCAAACGCGGGGCCCCTGGCTCCATTAATTCGCAGCAGGTATAAATCTAACTTTAAAAAAAAATTATTTATTAAACTAATGAAAAGAAGATGTGAAAAATAATTTGTGCAAAGATGATGCGCGGGGCTTGCGAGAAGTATGTCAAATTCGTAGCAGGTATGATTTGACTGCAGAATTCTTGGATTGAAAGAATTATCAGTAATGTCAAGGCATGGAGTAAAACTAGCTGACTAATCAGTACGCGCCTTTCGAGATGATAGAAAAGATATGAATTTAATAAAAAATAATTATCAGTTTTTAGTAAGAGAATATTTGCTGAACTAATAAGAAACAGACATTTCAAAAGTTGTTGAATCGGCTGTCATTTCTTTTTGTACTTTCTAAAATTATTTTCGTAAGTTTTGTACTTCCCTAAACTATGCTTGAGTACTTCTCTTAACCATGGTTAAATTTTACGGGTCTTATTACAATATATAAAATATTTATTATTTACATTATACACCTTTATACTTTTTAAAATTATTTATGTGCCTTCAGGTAAGGGTATATTTCTCAAAAAATTTGTCATTTTGTAATTGCACATTTCAAATTTTTTTATCATTTCTCGATTTAGTACTTTGGATAATTTTTATCGTGCCTTCAGGCACGGGCATACGCTAGTATATATATATATATATCACCTTTCATACCTTTGTTTGGAATGATACTTCGTATTGAATGATGTTCGTGTTATGTGGTTGTAATTAAGCATGTGAGAGTGTGAAAGAAAAGCAAAAGTGAAGAAAAAGAAGAAAAAGAAAAGAAAGAAAACAAAAGAAAAAGTGATAAAAAGAAGAAAATAAAAGAAAGAAAAAGTTTCATTTACATACATATTGTTCAATAATCCTTATTACTCTCCAATTTAATATCCAATGCTTATTATGGAAATATTTTTCCAATTTTGAAATTGCTCGCAATTTCCCATTATTCCAAGTTTTCATCTCCAAACACATTTGAATCCGTAAATATACCTTTCGTTTCATAACCTTAACCCCAAGCCTAAATTACAACCCTATACAAGTCTTATGTGATCTTAGGGTGATTCAATTCAAAAGTTTAAATAGTTTTGATAATCTGTGAAAATATATTTTGCCTCATTTAAAAATGATATCTTTCATTGAGACATTTTTCATTTTATATATAGCGTTTTTCTTTAGTGGCATGTGCACGTCGTAGTTTCCACTTACATTTACTCTTTATGCCCGCATGTCCCATGTATTACCTCCCATTTCATCGTAATGTCATTTTTTGAGTGTAATATCCGATGAGGATTGATTTATGGACGCTTTAAGGCTTATCCAATTTATTTAAATTTTTTGTCAAATCATACTTTGCATGTGCTCGTTCCCCTCCCACTAGTAAGGTTTCAATTATGCGAAGTTCATTCTATAATGTTAATAACATGGACTTTTGTTCAAATTCATTCACTTTGCTAAAAACATGTTTGAAATATTTTTCACTATTATCGGGCTTATCGCATGTTGATTAGGTATGTTTTTTTAGGAAACTTTGATGTTTGTGGGTTTCATCCCTGAAAACCCTCATGAGACAACACTCATCCACTAAGGTAACCTAGGGGTTTAACGGCTTATCTCATATGCTAAATGCAATATTCGTCCCCCCAAAAGTGGCATTCATATATTTTTATGCTTATATACCTTTTTGTACCTCCTTCTGTAGATTGGTTTCGTTTGTTTCATCAATAGGGACTCGCATTATCTAAGTTAAGGGGTGTGATTAGTCATGAATATTGTATATGCGAGCCCGTTATCTTTACGTATTCTAGCACTTTTTATGTTCCTTATGCCTATATTTATGCTCTTTAACCATACAACCTCGATTTTGGATATACATATGCTTTGCAGGGTCTAATTGAGATCTTGTAGGTATTGGAACGCTTAAAGTGAGGATTGGTTACAATTCGGAGAAGTTTCATCGTCGAACTCAAATTGAAGGGCATTTCATACATTTCACACTTCATTTGTGACTCAGTGGAATTCCAATTAAGCATAGTTCATCGAGTTAGCTTCACGTGGCCGAAAATGGCATGTCATTTGGAATTAGGATGATCAAGTTATAGCCGATTCCGTTTCGCACATTTTCACCCTCTTAAAGTCCAAATGACACCAGGAAATAGGGGGGCGGTTGACTGACCCTGAGCCCCGTTCGACTGGTGTCTCATAATTTATCCTACGAAGGAAATATGGGGTTACTAATCATGACCCCAGTCGACCGACCAACCCCTTGGTCGCGGTCGACCGGTCCTGCCAGACCTTGTGCATTTTTGCTTATTTAGTTTCTTTTTTCATTTTTTCTTTTCTTCTTTTCTAACTTACTATAAATAGAACCTTTGTATTGTTTTGTAAAATATCTATTCCGTTATTTACTTTTAGTTTTTGGTTCTCTTAGGGAAGTTAGGGTTTGGAGGAGCTTTTGGGTGTGCCATTTCTACCTCCTAGGGTTTGCCCATATAGGTTGTGTAAGAACCTTACCCATCTTCTTCCTCTTCAATCCAAGTGTCCATTTCTTTATTTCTTGCTTTGTTATTTATTTACTAACTTTTTTATTTATTTGCTTTCTTTGTAGTGTATTTCTTTCATTTATTTCATTTCTTTACTTTCTTTCATTTAATTTATGTCTTTCATTATGTTATGTAGCTAATTTATTTTAGGTTGAGATTGATTGAACTCACCTTGGGTCGATTTGGTTGCTTTGCTTTGATGATGGAGTTTATGATTTTAATTCGGTTGGGTTGTCTTTGACTTTACTTCTAGGATATTCAAAGGGGTATATCATGTATGCTCCATATGTACGACCTTGTGTGTGTAATTTTTGGGGTATTTGTTGATTCCAAACTCATAGTAGGCTTATATGACGATTTAGGGGGTGACAAATCTAGATTTAATTAACATTTGGAATGAGATTTAGTCTTGTTAAACTCATAGTCCCATGTAACCATTTATACTAATTAATCTGAGCTGAGGGATATTAGTCTCAATCTATAGTTTTGATTCCTTTTTGTAATCTTATTTTAAATACACATGCCTATATTATCTTTTCTTTTTGTTAACATTTATATTTTACACTTTTATTGAGATGTATTAAATTAATATAAGTCTAACAACTAGTCTCTATGGATTTCGATACTTGAACTGGATGTTATACCCCCTTAAAAGAGTGTAGTCAATAGTTTAGGTTTTTGCATAGCGGTTAGAGCCGAGCAAAAAGATCGATATATATCTTTATACAGTTGTGCCGCAATTTTTCCCTGCTATCAGGTCCCCCTACAATCGACTATTATATTTCACAACAAGTGTAGAAGGGGTAAGATTTTCTACAACAATGATGAATGGGGATGCCTCTATAAATATCATGCCTCTGATATATTTCTCTGCATCTAATATCTCAAGGCAAGGTTAATACGTTTGCCATTGACAATTTATCGTTATGATAAACAGACTTCAAAGTCCATTGGTATGTGAATGTTTGGATTGTGATGGGGAATCTCAAGTTCCATGTGATAGAGAGTTCCACTTCATATCATGTTTAGATAGGAAGGGCATGGATGCTCAACCATGTCTTAATTCCTTCAACATATCACCAATGTGCCAAATCTAACATAAAGGGAACAAAGATAGTGATTCGAGCAACCAAAAAGCCATTTTTAAAAGAGGAGGCACACTTGATAGATGATGCATTTTACACCGAGCTAAGAGAGGATGCACATATTTAAACACAACATATGAAGGGAGTCAGAGTACCCCCGATTAATGAAAGGTTAGGGCCATAAGCAACCATGTTAAAGCATGGGAAAATGCAGGAAAAAAGGGTTGAGAAGGCACGCAATGTCATTCCTAAGCCTCAAACTATTTTAAGAAACTTAAAAGATAGAATGACACCAAGGATTGATCCGATAGAGCATGAGGTAATGAGGCAAAACATCCTTAGCAAATTTATTGGGACAAGTTTAGAGGAAGCTAAGAAGGACTGAAAGAGGAAGGCAGTTGCATCGCCCAACCGCCACTGAAAATGGGTAAAACTAGAGGACGAAAGGGTGGTATATTGCCTTTGAAGGAGTGCTGAAGAAGCTGAAGATGAGGCTGACCCAAAATATGAGTGTTTTATGATGGATAATTAAGGGAAATGTCTTGTCATTGATAATTCCAACATTCATGAGTTTATTGAGGAGGTTAAAGATGAAATAGAATGTATGACTGATCGACCAAAGACACATGTACAAGAGTTCGAGAAAATTTACTTGGCCAATGTTAGATAAGATCAGAGGCCAATGTTCATTTCAAAGGACATGTATGCTAAGGAAAAAAAGGGGTTGATTGAGCTTATTCAGGAGTAAAAAGATGTTTTTTCTTAAAAGTACATAGAGATTGAGGGGTTAGACCAGGAGGTGAGCTGTCACAAATTAGACGTTATGACTTTGGCAATACTAGTAAAGAAAGCAACCAAAATGTACAAGATAAAACTGTATCTCAAGATCAAGGAGGAGGTGCAAAGATTAAGAGCAACTGGATTTATTAGGACAATTCAATTCCAATTTGGATCTTTAATATTGCACTAATAAGTAAGAAGGATAAAAATCAAATACACATCTACGTTGATTTTATAGATCTCAACAGATCTTTCTCGAAGGATGTGCTCCCTCTTCCCTTTATTGATAGCCTCATAGATTCAAAGGCAGGTCATGAAATGTATAACTTTATGGATGGGTATGTGGGCTATAACCAGATGAATATGTATCCAACCGATGGAGAGAATACAACATTCAAGACTCAATTGGGTATTTATATGTACAATGTTATGATTTTTGAGCTACACCAAAAAAAACAATTTGGCACACCTTGATATTAAAAATCTGGTAGAGTTTAACAAGCACGGTTTAATGACTATCTAGCACACTTTAAAATAATGCCAAAATTTGGCAGTGTTTAAAAGTGAGTCAAAATTGAGTACACTTTACGAAAATATAAAAAACCCTAAAAAAATTAATCCTCATATTTTTTAGTCTCCCAACTCCCTCACTCTTAGCTCTACCTCTTTCTCTCTCTCTCTCTCTCTCTCTCTCTCTCTCTCTCTCTATCTATCTATCTATCTATCTCTCTCTCATTCTCTCTTTCACAGCTTCTTCATTTTTCTCTATCTCGCCCAATTTCCAGATTCAACTCTGGGAGTCCAGTAACACATATATAGGTATGCCAAATTTGAAAATTGAAGGCCCTTTTATTTTTTAGCGATTTGAAAATTGGATCTTGCAAACAGGGACGGATCTGATCTAATCTTTGGTATCAAAATCTTTCCCTTGAGTTTGTTTATTAGCTATATGAAATTTTTTTCTTACCCGATTTTCTAAGTTATATTTATTAGAAATCAAATCTGGTTGTTTTTATTGGAACCATTCTTTTGATCCATTATTGATATTTTATATTTGGATACGTGCTTTGATGATCTCGTTTGATCCTTTTTCTTTTAAAGATCGGTGTTTATATTTTTGTGTTCAAGATCTATCACTGTTATTTTTTCTCAACATCTGTTGCATTCTAAGTGTTCGATTTATGTTCGTATATTTAGACTTGCTTCATGTTTTGTTGAGTATTTAGGTCCTGCATTTTTCGATCTAGTCCCCTATCTATTTACCCGAATGTTCTGCTTGGTCCATACCTATTCTTCAAATCAGTGCAATTGTGAATCTGATTGTTTTAAAACTGTTCTTTAATTGTAAATCGATATTATGAATCCAAAATGTTTAACTTATATATATGTTTCTTTTATAAATCTGATTGATCCATAATTTACAACCTGTTCATGTATACATCTTAACTGTTTCTTCGAAATCTGAATGATATACTAAATATTTCCCCCCTGATCTGTTTAGTTAAAAACAATTTGATCTTTTGTAAGAAATCATTTTTGATCCATTTTTTTAAATTAAAAATATCTGGTCTGTTTTTCTTAAAAAAAGAGTATTTAACTTATAAAGTTAGGTTATAAAAATATTATTTAACTTCTAAAGTCGTGTTTGATTGGAGTTGTATAAAAAATATGAAGTCAGGTTGGTTCCTTTGAACAAAGTTTTGTTTTTCCGAAGAGTAGTGTATTATGAGGCTACTGCCCAGATGTGTCATATTATGTAATAGTACTATTTTTCTTTCAAGTATATTTGTGACCTACATGTTTTAGGACTGTGAATCATTCTAATAGATCGTGAATTACCACTATTCAAACATGAATTGCAACTGTTCAAACATGAATTACTACTATTCAAACATTACTTTTATTTTTTGTCTATTAAAGCACATCAATTATATTACCGTAATTGACAAACTTCATTAGTATGTGGATGATTAAATGTGGATGATTTCTATGTTTTTTTCCTTTAGCTGATGCACCTAGCCCGTCACCTACCTGTTCCACTTCATTTAAGTGCCTTGCAATAGTTTGTATTTTGTAAGGCAATTAGGATTAATAATAATTTTACTTATGATATATGTAAGTCTATTTCAACTTCATAATTGATCAAAACTTCCTAAATCCACATTAGTCGTACCTTTTAAATGGTACTGAGAGTGTCCTATTATTCTTCTCTCCATGATAGGTCATAGACCACATTATTTTCCTCCCATTTCTTGTATTTGATTTCATAAACTATTTCCAACATCTTAGTAAGACGATTATACTTCAATAAAGTGGTCACCCTTTATTCCATGAATAACTTTAAATCTTATTCTCTATGAAAATGATGAATTTGTGTCCAGGCATGTAATAATCCAAATGAACTATTTGAGTATTTCTTTTCTTGGGAGGAAAATCCATGTGAACTCAATGTCAAATGTAATTAGATGGACCACATTCTCTATAATACCTTTAACAATTGTACTCTCAACTAGGATATGTGGCCATATACTTGTAAATGCACCTCTGTTTTTACACTAGTTATCCACTGCCCAAGCTTCTCTAGTATTACAAATTCCTAAGACTAAAAACAAGCCATTAAAAGGGTGAAAATCCAAACTAGCCTCCAAACGGCCCCGTATGAGGTATGGACACCTCGCACAGGACCAATATAACTTGTATGAATTGACCGCGTAGTCACGGGTCTCCCGATTTGAGAATATGATGATAATTTGAAAATATTTAGATTAGGCTTAAAAACATGTAGTTAGAAGGTAAAAACCTAAACCAACGTGAAAACGGCCCTGTAAGTGGCACTAACACCTCGCACGAGACTTATTTAACTCGTAGGAACTGACCGCATAGTCAAGCGACTCCTAGTTTGAGAATATGATGATAATTAGAGAATATCTAGATTACGCTTAAAAACTATCCGTTAAAGGGGAGAAACCCAAACCAGGCCCCAAATGGCCCCGTAAGAGGCATGGACACCTCTCAACGGACCAATAGAACTTGCAGGAACTTGTCACATAGTCAAGGGTCTCCCAGTTTGAGAATATGACAATAATTTGACAATATTTAGGTTAGGTTTAAAAGCAAGCCGCTAAAAGGGTAAAAACCCAAACCACTCCCGAACGACCCCGTAATAGGAATGAACACTTCGCACAGAACCAATTTAACTTATAGGAACTGATCGCGTAGTCACGGGTCTCTCGATTTGTGAATATGATGATAATTTGAAAATATATACATTAGGCTTAAAAACATGCTGTTATAGGGCGAAAACCCAAATCAACGCCTAGATGGCCCTGTTAGAGGCATTAACACCTCACATGGGATCAATTTAACTCATAGGAACTAATCGCGTAGTTGTGGGCCTCCCAGTTTGAGAATATGACGATAATTTAAAAATATCTATATTACGTTTAAAAACTATCCGTTAAAGAATAAAAACCCAAAACAACCCTCAAATGGCCCCATAAGAGGCATGAACAACTCTTACGAGACCAATGTAACTTATAGGAACTGATCGCATAGTCATGGGTCTCCCAATTTAAGAATATGATGATAATTTAAAAATATCTAGATTAGGCTTAAAAATAAGCCGTTAAAAGGGTAAAAATTCAAACTAGTCCCGAACAACCCCGTAAGAGGCATGAACACTTCTCACATAACCAATGTAACTTATAGGAACTGACCGTGTAGTCATAGGTCTCTTAGTTTGTGAATATGACGATAATTTGAAAATATCCAGATTACGCTTAAAAATATGCCGTTTGAGGGTAAAAACCTAAACCAACCCTCAAACGACCTCGTAAGAGGCACTAACATCTTGTACAGGACTAATGTAACTCGTAGGAACTGATCGCGCAGTCACGGGTCTACGGTTTGCGACTAGGAAGAAAATTTGAAAACATCTAGATCAGGCTTAAAAATAAGTCGTTAAAGGGTGAAAACCTAAAACTAGCCCCTAAATGGCCTCGTAAAAGGCATGAACACCTCGCACGGGACCAATGTAACTTATAGGAAATGACCACGTAGTCACGGTTCTCCGCGTTTGAGAATATGACGATAACTTGAAAATATATAGATTGTTCTTAAAAACATGTCATTTGAGGGTGAAAACTCAAACCAGTCTTCAAACGGCCCCGTCAGAGGCACTAACACCTCGTATGAGACTAATGTAACTCGTAGGAGCTGACCACATAGTCACATGACTTTCGATTTGGGAATATAATAATAATTGTAACTCGTATATGTAATTTTTCAGCTTGAATAATTTTTTTTTTAATATCATCTCTTTTTTCCCTATTTTTTTTCAGTATAACATTTTATCATTAGCTTTTATCCACATATAACACACGAAGAATTTAATGGTTTAGAACAAGGGGATTATTTATTTAATATCGTTGATATTCAGGATTTTTTTTTTGCTATGGCTGTGCAAGATTTTGTAGTTTTATTATTAACTTTTATGGTCGTGCGGGATTTTGTAATTTTATTATTATATATTATGGTTGTGCAGGCTTTACATTACGCAAATTTTATATTAGCATATTTTAGAATGTCCAAAAAGTAGAGGAAACTATGTCCAATTGTTTTTGGTCTGTAAACTTTTAAGACTTGTAATATTTTAAAGTTTGTATGTACATTAGTTTATCGATAATATACAAGATTCGCAATTTGTGAATTTTCTTGTTTTCAACTAATTTTTTTTCTTTGATCCAAAATTTTGGCACAATTTAAAACCATGCCAAAAGTGTATCAAATTTTGGCACATTTTTTAACTGTGTAAAAACTGTACTAAATCTGGCAGAGTTATAAACTGTACCAATAGTGTTCGTGTTTAAACAAATCTGGCACGCTTTTAAATTGTGCCAGAAAGAATGGCCATTTTGGAACACCTGATTCTTTCGAACAGTGCCAGATTGTTGTTTTTGGTGTAGTATTGGATTGAAAAATATCGGGACAACCTACTAAAGAATGATGATGGTCATATTTCATGATTTCATTCATAACATGTTAGAGTTCTACGTGGATGATCTGGTTATCAAGTCAAAAAAGGAGGAATCTCAGTCGATAGACCTCGTGAGAGTTTTTAATAGCTGTAAAAAAATATAAGTTGAAGATAAACCCACTTAAATGCGGCTTTGGTGTAACGAGCGGGAAATTTTTGGGTTTCCTGGTGGATCGCCAAGGAGTTTACATGGACCAAGAGAAGGAAAGGGATATTCTTGACATGCTTTTCCCAAGAACAGTGAAGGAGCTTAAGAGCTTTATCGTGAAGGTTTTCTACCTAATAGGATTTATTCCAGGGTTGGCGGAGATTACTTATCCTTTGATGGATATTCAACGCAAGACTGTCATGTTTAACTGGGAGGAATCTCAACAAGAAGCTTTTGGCAAGATCAAGAAGTTACTCACTTCCTTATACACTATGATTCCTCCAAAGGGCTAGGGTACCATTATAGCTTTACCTTACTTTCATCATGAGATCTATCAATACTTTTTTGGCACAAAAGATTGATAGACAAGAATAACCTATCTACTATCTCAGTAGAATCATTCATGGTTTGTAGGCTACACTAGTGTTGAAAGGCAT
The DNA here is from genome assembly GCA_949130495.1 of Sambucus nigra. Lineage (NCBI taxonomy): Eukaryota > Viridiplantae > Streptophyta > Magnoliopsida > Dipsacales > Adoxaceae > Sambucus > Sambucus nigra. The sequence goes on from OX422209.1 coordinate 577,803,673, forward strand.
TGTTTGGCCTTGATGTTTGTTACTAAAAACATATACATTATATGTTATCTTTAATTATTCATATCATGATAAGATGTGATGTCATTAAGTTTTTATTTGCACTAATAATTTTGATTAGGTGGGCAGTAAGGTGGTTCCTTATCCTCTTAGATTATTACTTAGTGTGTGGTATATTGATTAGGCATAAAATCTTCACATATATCCCCTTAATTTCAGTATTTTTATGATCCCGTGCATTGTAAATAGATTGGATTTGTCTTATATTTATTCTACTAACACTTTTTGGCAAGTATTTCATATTTTGTGTATCTCTTATGTATTTTACAGGTATTTCATGCAAATTAGTGCGAAAGAGAATGCAAAACAGTGAAAGAAACCAAGAAACGGGGAGTTCAAGGGCATTTTCATAATTTTACAACGATATTCCATAGGTGGCTATAAAGTTGAAGAGCTCTAAATTATAAGAACATTGGAAAAAATGCCACCCCAATCCGAGCTACGGTGAAGAAGTTATGCCCATTTGAAATTTGAGACAAAAAGCCAAAGTTGAAATTAATTCTGGAAGCTGAAGAGTTTCAACTCTTGAAATTTCTTGTAGAATTCCTTTTTATTAGTTGTAAAATGTGGAGAGGCATGGAAAGAGTCATTTTTTAGATATATAAAAGGGCAAACCATAGTAGGAAGAAAGGAAGTTTTTTACTTCAAGTTATAGGAGGCTAGTAGTTAGTTTTTAAAGGATTCTTGTATCCAAGAACCCAGGTTTTGAAGTTTGGCTACTATTAAAGATTCAAAGATCTATTCAAGATTCATCATTCATCCATTTCAAGTAATTTAATTTATTTTTTTTACTGCTTTCATAGTTAGTTTAATTAATTGTTGCTCTCTAGTTTTCCCATCCCAATTCAAGTCATGTTCTCAATTTTTTAGATTTAGTTATGGATTCCTGCACTTTCAGTTTTAAGTTTTCTTTTATTTTATTCATGTTAAGCTAAAAGTTTTTAAGGGTGGGTATGCATGAACCCAACCCGATGTGGTATGCATAGATATAAAATTTATCCTCTAAATTAAATAAGTGATTAGATCGTGTTGTATAGTTTCACAACCCTTGTAGACTTGTTGACCTTGTTTGCCCTAGGTAACCGGGGTGCTTAAGAATGCAACGTGCGTCAACTATTGCGATACTTCTTTACACATTCTTTGATTATGTATGATGCGGGCTTGAACCTCATATATGTAATGCTTTGGAGTACTAAAGACTGGGTCTGACCAATTATCTAATTTATGACTAATTTTGTACTGGCATACACACTAGGGTTTGGGGGAGTGTATTCTTAACCCATTTCTTCATTCATATTAATTCCTTCTTACTTAGTTAATTTTTCATGCATAGGTTAATTTAATTGAATTTAGTTAATTCATAGATAAAATCCAAAAATCATTTATCTTTTTCTTTTCTTTTCTTTTAACATCAACTTTAGGATTAAACTACCTTACCTTTGTCGTCACGTTAACACGTCTTAACTCCCTGTGGATTCGATACCCATACTCTCCACTATACTCCTTAAGAGTGTATTTATATGTTTAGATTTTTTTGTATTGAGGTTGGAAGCCGATAACAACAACTAGCGTATTACATGGATGCTCGATTTTTCCACTCGATCAAAATGGCGCCGTTGTCGGGGAATTGGGTAGACTTTAGGTTAGGTTGGTTAATCCCTAATTTGACCTTAAAAAAAATTCAAAAAAAAAATCAGAAATATGGGCGTCACATTCTTGAATTTCCTAATTTGAAATGTCTTACTTTAACTCTTTTGGTGGCTTTAATTGTTATGATAATAGTGAGGAGGAGGCGCTCAAGACTTATGAACATTGGATCAATATCATTAAAGATGAGTCTCATAAATAGAAGCCCAATGCTAAGGCCATCCAAATTTATCAAAATGAATTGCTTGAAGAAGAAAGACTTGAAAAAGAATATCGAGAAAAAAATCGTTATTGGGAGCAAGATTTAGATGCATTATTTGAACCCAATGAGAATTTTTCTTCCGATATTTTTGAAGTTGAAGAATGTTTTCAACCAATTCCAGAATCCGAGGTGCTAGAACCAAAGCAGCCTACTTTGGAAGAACTCTTGAATATTATCAAAAAGCAATCTGATGACCTTGGTGCTATAGAGTTAAAAATTAGAGTAACTTGCAAGGAGTTTAATGCTTATTTGGACAACTTAGAGAAGATCGAGACTTGTGCTTCACCTAACCTTTTTGAGGATGAAATCATTGAGAGTGATCCACGTTCTTTTGAATATCAACCTCTTATAAATATTGCAAAATCTACTGAGGTTAAAGATTATTTGTCTCCTTTTGTACCCACTATTATCGAACCATTAAATCCATTACAAGAACTGGGTGAATGTCTTGAGGATGTTGATCCGATTATTGTATGGGAATGTTATTTTGAGATGCTTCATCTTACGGGAGATACACTTAGACGTGTCACTCCACCAGATCCAGTTGAAAATTTGAGGAGAGATGATTTTAAGGACAAGGACTCTTTGCTTAAATTATTTTCCACGATGGACTCTTTCTGTTTGTGTGCTCCGCTTCCCATACTAATTGAAAAATCTATGGGAGGTGATTATATTTTTCTTGGATCCCAATGGTACTTGTCCCCTTGTGCACCCAAATCCCTCATTATCCCTCTAAAAATTTTAATACGTGATGGTTCATTTCTTCCGCTTTGCACGTGCCTTCCGTTTTTCCAACGGAATTTTTATTTTTCGGGAGGCATGCTTTCTAGTGAGGATACACCATTAATCCCTCAAAGTCAAATTGTATTTTGGGTGGACCCTCAAATTTTTCGACTTCTACGATATAACTTATTAGAAGTTAAAATCGTAGGTTGTACATAATTAGCCTTTTCTTTTTCCTTTTCTTTTTTTTAGTTTAGAGTAATTAGTTAAAGTTTTTGTTATTCTTTTTGTTATGCTTAGTTCTAACATGTTTTGTAGATTCAATGGACTCGTACTTTTCGGGGATCGCTCCATTTTGGGTAATATCTTTCTTTTCCTCTCTTTATATTGTGTTCTTGATTAGCATTGAGGACAATGCAACATTTAAGTTAGGGGGTGTGGGATATTCTTCCTGTTTATTTTTTAGATTCATTGATTCGATCACATGTTCTTTCCAAGTGTTTTTTTTTAGAAAATTTCAAAAAAAATGAAAAATTTTGAAAAAAGGCAAAAATATTTTTCTTCAAAATTAATAAAAATTGGAATTTAAATTTTTCAAAAATATCACCTTTATTCTATTTAAAGTCTCAAATTGTTAACAATCAAAATTCACTAAGCCAAAATTGACTGAAGATGGAAATTGAAAGAAAATTGACGACTTAACGAATAAGTGTGGATATTGATCAAACCCGGTGAGATTTCGAGCCTTTCAATTTTTTATGAGTTTTTAAATCAATCCGAGTTTATGATTAACTCAAAGTTCTTTTCAGCGTTTTAATAAGTCGTTGATGATCTCAATCATTTGTTTTGATCGGTTATGGGAAATGTGTGAAATGTTGTCTCGAAATTCGTGCTAAATATATCTCTAAACTTAATTAATCTCGAGATGCATATGGTAATGTGATTAGCAATTTGGACAATGAAGTAGGCCTTCTTTTGTTTAATCCGAAAATATTAGACATAATAAAGTTGTGAAAAAATTATCCCTTTGCAACCCACTTTGAGCCTAATAAAATATTTCCCTTTCGTTTGATAACCCAAAAAACCAAAATAGCCCGAAATTGTGAAAAATTGAAAATTAAGTCCAAAGTGTGTAATAAAAATAGGGCAAGAAGAGAACAATAGCAAGAAAAAAAATAGAAAAAGAAAGAGGAAAATGAGCAAATGCCCAAAAATGCACTAATGGACGTCATAAGGACATTTTCCCATTCTGTCCATTTCTATTTTTACCCTTTACACTTTTTAACCCGAAAAATCCTAACTGAGTCCAAATGGCGAAATTAATTACTGCATGGAGAGCTAAGACATGAAAAGACAATAAAAGAGATTAAAATTCTGTGATTAAGAGATGATGTTTTCCATTTCCTAATAATTGTATTCCGGTGATGAGATCTTTTCACCATATATTTCATTCTTTTCAATTTTGTATTCGTGAATTTGTGTCCATTATATTTACTCTTTATATCATGCATAGCGAGAGAAAATAACCACAATTCGAGTGATTCGTTTGTGAGTGCATCCGTAATAATTTGTATCAAAATGAATTTTCAGAAAGTTACGTAATGCTCAATCGATGGAAATTTGAGGTTTAATTTCTGTCTTTGCACACACACACTATGGTTTGAGACATTTGAATATGAATTTATGGTGATTATTTTTCGAAAAGTTTAAATTGTACAAGTTTTAAGTATTTTGATATTTATTTGAGTCAATAAAGAATTTTGTAGGTGTATTCACTGCAAATCCTCATGAGATAAAACTCGTCCTACTAGGATAACCTAGGGGTTTAAAGGCTTATTGCATATTCTCAATGCAATCGCTTACCTGCGAAAGTGGAATTTTATTTTAAAAAAATGAATTTCAAAAGTCAACTCGTTTCTCTTACATTGCTCGGGACGCGCAAAGTTCTAAGTTAGGGGGATTTGATTAGGCATAAATTCTTCACATTTATCCCCTTAATTTCGGTATTTTTATGATCCCGTACATTGTAAATAGCTTGGATTTGTCTTATATTTATGCTAATAACCCTTTTTGGAAAGTATTTCACATTTTGTATATCTCTTATGTATTTTACAGGTATTTCATGCAAATTAGTGCGAAAGAGAATGCAAAACAGTGAAAGAAACAAAGAAATGGGGAATTCAAGGGCATTTTCATAATTTTACAGCGATATTTCGGAGGTGGAAAAAATATAAATTTTAAGATCTCTAAATTATAAGAACATTGGAAAAAACGGAACCCCAATCCGAGCTACGGTGAAGAAGTTATGCCCATTTGAAGTTGGAAACAGAAAGCCAAAGTTGAAATTAATTCTGGAAGCTGAAGAGTTTCAACTCTTGAAATTTCTTTGTATAATTCATTTTTATTAGTTGTAAAACGTGGAGAGGCATGAGAAGAGTCATTTTTGAGATATACAAAAGGACAAAACCTAGTAGGAAGAAATGAGGTTTTTTACTTCAAGTTGTAGGAGGCTAGTAGTTAGTTTTTAAAGGATTCTTGTATCCAAGAACCCTAGTTTTGAAGTTTGGCTAATATTAAAGATTCAAAGATCTATTCAAGATTCATCATTCATCCATTGCAAGTAATTTTAATTTATTGTTTTTACAGCTTTCATAGTTAGTTTAATTAATTGTTGCTCTCTAGTTTTTCCATCCCAATTCAAGTCATGTTCTCAATTTTTTAGATTTAGTTACTTTCAGTTTTAAGTTTTCTTTTATTTTAATCATGCTAAGCTAAAAGTTTTTAAGGGTGGGGATGCATGAACCCAACCCGATGTGGTATGCATAAATATAAAAAATTTCCTCTAAATTAAATAAGTGATTAGATCGTGTTGTATAGTTTCACAACCATTTTGACCTCATTTTCCGTAGGAAACCGGGGTGCTTAAGGATGCAACGTGTGTGAACTATTGTGAAACTGCTTGACACATTCTTTGATTATGTATGATACGGGCTTGAACCTCATATATGTAATGCTTTGGAGTACTAAAGACTGGGTCTGATCAATTATCTAATTTATGACTAATTTTGTACTGGCATACACACTAGGGTTTGGGGGAGTGTGTTCTTAACCCATTTCTTCATTCATGTTATTTCCTTCTCAGTTAGTTAATTTTTCATGCGTAGGTTAATTTAATTGAATTTAGTTAATTCATAGATAAAATCCAAAAATCATTCATCTTTTTTTTTCTTTTCTTTTAACATCAACTTTAGGATTAAACTACCTTACCTTTGTCGTCACTTTCACAGGTCCTAACTCCTTGTGAATTCGATACCCAGACTCACCACTATACTCCTTAAGAGTGTAGTTGCAAGTTTAGTTTTTTTGTATTGAGGTTGGAAGACGATAACAACGACTAGTGTATTACACGTAAACTCAATTTTTCCACTCGATCATATATCAAGCGATCAAGAGTCAAGCTTTTGCATATCTATTGATAATTTTCCCATTTTGGATATTTAATCCACTACATGAAAGACTTCCAGGTGATGATTTGCAAGATAATTTCTTGGATCCCAACTTTGAAGAGTAGACCATAGACTTTGATGTCTCATTAGATCAAGGAAAAAGAGGAGCATGAGTCATCCTTTCAAGAGGAAATGAGGAAATTTGCATGTCTTTTAAGTTGGATTTCTCTTGCTCTAACAATGAGGGAAAATATAAGGCTTTAGTGTTGGGATTGCTATAAGATCTTCAAAGAGGCATTGATTCACTTTGCATCAAAGGATATTCTAAAGTTGCGGTCAATCAAGTGAATAGAAAGTAAGCGTTAAATCATATAAACTTGGCACCTTATAGAAAAATCATCCAAAGGTTGATCATCTAGTTTCATCATGTCAAAGTAAGAAGTCATCCTAAAATGGAGAAGAGACACACTGATACCTATGCCATCATTGCACAAAAAGTGGCCATAAACGACGAGTCAACAACTGTGGTGATCCAACAAAGAATGGCTCCATCAGTTGTACTGGAGATTTTTCCAACTAAAGATGACTTAGACTATAGAGGTGAAGTTAATAGGGAACTTAAGTCTCAAGAAGGAAAGATGAAGCTCATAGAGTTAGAACAAATGGTTGGAAAGGTGCATCGATCCAGAGAAATTAGAGCAGAGGTAGAAGAAAACTCACTAGGAGGATTGACAGACTAATGAGATCCCTCTATACTGAAGAATTCAAAGAGAGGGGTATTTTTAGCCAACGATAAGTAGGACGTATGAGAGATGCAAATTGAATGTTCTAGGTGTTAGCTTTTCTTTCAGGTAGCTGAATGAAACTTCGTGGAGACTCGAAGAGATTGAAGGAAACCTTATATTTATTTTATTAAAGATAGAGTTATGCATACATAGAATATTGATGCCATGGGTATTAGAAGAAGAGTCCCACAATTTTACGTTCAAGATGAGATGCTTTATGGCAAAGGATACTTTAATTCACCCTTGAGGTATATAACAAAGGAGGAGGCAGATGAAGTCAATAAGCAAGCCCACGATCCAACTCATATTGGGGGAGTCAAAATCTATGATCAACTTATGACTTTGAGCTATTATTTTCCAACCATGGAGAAAGATTCATCTGAGTTTGTTCGAAAGTGTAAGGATTGATAACTACATGAAAATATGATTATTGCTCCTTCAGTAGATCTTCATTCAAGAGTGTGGTTTAAACTAAAGATGACAAAGAATGGCTCCACGTTAACCTAGAGCCTGGTTTAAACTTGAGATCTTTGCTCTAGCACAGACTCGTTGTCACTCATAGCCTTAGCCAAAGCTTCTTCGACTGTCTTGACTTTTTTATTAAGTTCCTTGACCAAAGGATAAAGCTCTCAGCCTTGCTACTTTAGCGTGTTGAGCCTCTACGTTCTTGAGATGCATATCTTATTTAGCCTCCAGGCGAGCATCCTTCATGAGTTCAAATGATTGATGAGCCAACTAATGTTAAACCCATCCTTATACATTTCCCTTAAATTACTCAAATGTTAGTTGATCGTGGCCCGATCAAGGTTAATTGTTGGAGTCTTCATGATTTTTGACATAATGGTCACCACAGTTTGGAGTTTGTAACCCATGATGACACAGTTAGTTCTTAGGAACTCCACCACAAAAGTATATCGGTAGTTGTAAATCAGTTGTACTAATATCGTGCGATGGAAACCTTGGATGAAAGGTCACTGTTGATGCACCTATTATTAAAACTCTTGAGGTTCAATGCTTAGTGGTGGGATCTCACACCCATATTCACTATTAATAGGAAGGGTATTAGTCGTAGAATCACGATCACTATCGCTGGATGAATCAACATGAGAAGAAGGTTGTAGATAAGGCATGATGTCTTGAGAGGGAACAATTTGAGGTAACCTAAATGTTGAAATAGTTTCGGTCGAATCTTGGAAAGAGATGACAACAATAGTTAAACAAAATATCTAGCCACACTTCCTCAGCCACCAAGCAAGCGTGAGATTTGAGTTAAAATCTTTGCAAATATTTTTCTAAGTCACAAAGTAGGTATGAGATTTGAGTTAAATTCCTAGTAAATTTTTTTCTAACTCAGGAAGCAGGTGTGAGATTTGAGTTAAAATCTTAGCAAATATTTTGCTAAGTCACTAAGAATGTGTGAGATTTGAGTTAAAATCATGAAAAATATTTTGCTAAATCACTATGGAGGTGCGAGATTTATTTGTTTTCTTTATACAGGTATATATTCAAATATATTAGAGGAAACTAAAATATACCTCAGGAGCTTGATCACGAGCAATTGGAGCTAAAGGAGTGCGAGTGTCCCTAGTTTCATCGGTAAAACTTTAATTGGAAGGAGATTCTTCTTGGAATGGTAAGGAAAGTCGATCTTCCATGGGAATGAGAGCTAGGTTAAACATAATCCCTGACGATGAAGCACCAACATAAAAATGAGAAGGGGAACCCCCCTGATGGCACAGGAACTTCGGGTCTAGAAGTGGTTGAACTATCCCGAGAGAGCTATATCAACAAAAGGAAACTAGATAAGAGCTATTGATAAGAAGATTTTTGGGTATATCGTTGTCTTCAAAAGCCACTCTCAAAATTTCCTTGAGTACCTACAAAACTCGTCTAAAAATAACTCGTATTGCGGTAAGTACGGGTATCAATCCTACTTTCAAGGTGAAACAATAAATGTGAAAACGTGCAATTCTAATTTTTTTATGAATATATATATATATATATATATATATATATATTTTTAAAACAATTTCAAGGAAAAAATTTACTAATAAATGCTAAAAATTATAAAATGACTAAATAATGAAAAAGAATGTGCAACCGAGTGTGAAAATGTGAGAAGATCAAGAAATGGGACTACACTGCATTTTCAATTATTTTAATTTCTCAATTTATTAATTTTGAAATATTTCGAGATAATATTAAATCGATAATCTAACTCTTGTTATAATTTTAAATTTAATAATATTTTTTTCAGAAAATTAATTTAAAAATATCACACAATGAAAAATTAGGACTTATACTATTTTCAGAAAATTACCCGCTAGGATCAATTTAACGAAAACAATAGCAATCTTCAAATTTCAACATCGAATTAATATTCAAATTTCGAAAAAACCTTTCTCTAGTTCGATTCATAAATTCAAACAGTAATTTGTTCAATTAATTTACTAACTCTCGTTACATAAATTAATCGATGACAGTTAAAAATTAATTTACCTAGAAATATAAAATTAATAAAACCAATTAATTAAATTAACATCATTCGCAGTGCATCCCACCCCTTGAACGAGGTGTTTAGACAAACATTCTCATGTGTGCATAAATAACAATAAATAATATGTCAAGAAGGAAATAAATTGAAAAAAGAATGTAGACATACAATACGCAATTTTTTTCACAAATTTGTCTTGAAATACACCTTAACATGCGTCCAACGTCTTCACAATTTTCAGCACTTGATTCCAAAAAGAAGAGTAGAAACTAAACCTAAAAATTAACCTAGAGCTAAACTAATTTTTTTTTGTGTGTTTTTTGAATTTTTTCATGACCCTGAACCATACATAATATACACTCTTTTTTTCTCTCTCTCTCTGCGTCTGTTCCTTTTCTCTCTGATATCTATGAATCCCCTTTTATCTCTTCTCTTTTTAAAGTCCATGAAGTTGGTTTGTTTGGAAGAGATTGTTTTTGGATTTGTTTTTTTTTTGGCTAAGTCCAAGACTTTTTTTTCTCTGCACGTGGCTTTTATTTTCGTTTTGGGATTTGGATGACCAATTTTTGTGGGATTATGGCTTTCGTGGGTCTTGGGGTTGAATTCGGGTGGTGGTCGTGGGTTTCTCACCGGAGATCTCGCGGGTAAAGGTCGGCGTCGGAGTTGGTTGCTGGTTCGAGAAGAGGGGCTCGGGTCGCACAGGATGGATTTGGGTTGCTGTTGGGTAGCTCGCGGGTTGGTGGTCTGGTTTGGAGCTAAGGTGGGTCCGGGTTTGTTGGGTCTCCGGTTTGGGACCGGGGTCGAGGTCCGGGGTTGGTAGGGTAGGAGATGGGTAAGAGAGAGAGATATGGGTGTGTGTGTTTGGTTATGGTGGGTTTGTGGTGTAGGTGAGAAAGAATGGAGGAGAGAGAGTTTTGGAGAAATGGTGGGTGAGGTTGAAGAAGATGGAGTTGGGTAGTTTAGAGTGTGTGTGGGTGTATGGGAAGTAGGGGTGAGGGGTGTGTTTGAGTGTGTTTAGGTATATGGGTTTAGGGTGTGAGTGGGTTGTGTGTGTATGTTTGGTGTAGGTAAGTGGTGTGTGTGTGTTTAATTTGTATCCCTAAAAAAATGACACTAAAAAAAATAAAACTATACCCTAAAAATCTAAAAATAAAATACTACTCTAAAAATAAAATAAAGATTAAAAAAAATAAAACTAAAAAGAAATAAAAGTAAAAATTAAAATCTATTAAACTAAAAATTAAAATCCTAAAAATGTAAAATCTAAAAAAATAAAATAAAAAATAAATAAAATCCTAAAAACTAATCCTAATAAAATCAAATCAAAACTAAAACTAATAAAAATAAAAATACACTTGTAAAAATAAAATATAAAAATATGCAAATAAATTCTAAAAATCCTAAATAAATCTAAAATAATTCCTAAAAATAAAACGACTCAAAATAAAAATCTAAGAAAATCTAAAAAGCTACAAACTCAACACACACAGGCTCGGGTGATTGACTGGGCTCGGTCTAGGCTAGGTTAAGGTTACGGGACTTGTTCGGGGCATCGAAAGACATCTCGGCACACTCAAATAGGACTTCAGACTTCGCGGTCTCCTTTGATTTCTTCGATGCAAACTTTTAACCGCTATTGAGTCACAATTGACGTGATTTAGCATGATTTGATGTTGCGACTGCTGATTGACCTGAAAAATAATAAATACGACATAAGGCCAATTTTAATTAAAACGAGTGACTAAAATGCCTCTATTCGAGGTATAAAATAGACACTTTTGGGTGCTTATCAGTTACATTGGATATTTCAAGGAAAAAAGTATGGGAATTTAAGGCTTTAGCTCTTCAAAGTTCTCTCGTGGAATCCAAATCACGATTATCCTCATAAGGGAGAAAGAAAGAAGGGAGCCATTGAGTGATCTAATGATTGCCATAATATCCACCTGAAAAAATTATATAAAGAAATCGAGTACTATCAACACAACAACTTGAGGAAATATACTTTGAAAGTTTTGTAAAGAAAATTATTCTGGCAGATCGGCAAGAGGAATCACAGCTAAAGGCTGAGCCCTAGATGCTGATGAGTTAGAGGCAGGTGGGAGAGTTTCCCCAGGCATCATTGAAGCTTCATTAACACTAGTTATGGGCCTCACACTCTCGTTTCCTAATGAAAGCCTACTATCTACCTCACTCACATGACTGAAGGCAGCACGTTGGGAGTAGGTAAGCTAAATCATCAAGGAATGGGGTACTGGAGCTAGTTTATGAATAGGTTCTTCGATGATTAGGATTGGAGAGTTCCATGGGAATGGGGGTGAGTAACTAGGAGATTGAAGCCCCTAAAGAACAAGGAGTAAAATACATGATGTGTAAAAAACCCAAATGATTGAACAAAACTTATACAAACCATTCAAAGAATTACCTCTTGAACACGAGAAAGGGTGATAGTGGAATAACTCACGTCAGAGCTATTACAACATATTCCTCTATAGGGTTGTCATTTAACACTATGGGTTCATAGGAATCTAGGGGTGGTGGATATACACGTAGATTAGGAGGGATCACAACACGCTTGAGTGAAGCACTTCCTCAGAGTTTTGGTTCCCAAACGTTTCTTTCATTAGGAGGGGGTGCCATAGGAAGGTCCCTACCTAGAATGACCAACTTGTGAGCTTGGACCATGTGGAGCGTGTGAAGTAAAAAAAGTAGGAAATGGGGGTAGAACATAAATAGTATTCGGTCGAAAGAACACAATACCCTTTCAGCTTCCATGCAACATTACTCAGCCAACACAGGGTCTACTGCTCGAACGATCTTTGAAGGAATCCAAGGCAACTCTGTAGCACTTTTTGGGACTTAGATTTTTTAGGGGATGGATTGGAAGCTCCATCACTGGATAAGATAATTACATAAGGAGCAGGTCTCTTCGTAGTAGCAGGGACAATAACTTCCTTTTTACCCATTTGAAGAACAATGCTTATTGGGGAAAGGGGTGGTAATTCTTGAGGGGGGCTGTCTTCGTGGTACTTAAAGGAAATTCAACTCCTATCATAGAGTTGTTCTGAAGTTCCAGCTCACTAGGAAGAAACTTATTGACTAGGGGCTAGGATGGTGGGATTTTGAGCCACTCCCTAACCTATTTGAGCTGAGATGGACAAAATTTAGTAAGCCAATTGAAACATAGATCACGTTTTCTACTTTTGATTGTAATGGTGAATTAACCGTTTAGATTCTCACAAAACACTGCAACAACGACGATTGTAAATTCTGTACAAACTTGGGTGAAGGTTTCTTCGACATTTCTTCTCTGATAAACCTTGGGGGAACACTTTGGTCATACCCAAACTGGAGGGCACAATGATTGAGGTTTTAGGTATCAGGTGAAACTCCCTAATCAGTGGATGAGGGAAGATGCCCAGGGGTTAGCAGAACAATAACATCCAGAGCAGACTTCTTTGTGATTATCTATTCAATCACCACTTCAACAATGCAATTGTTCTCACTGAAGAATGGCCAAGTGGGGGCTTCAATTCCTGCATTAGAAGGCCTAGAGATTAAGGTTGAGTAATTTTTAAGAAAAGAGAGAAGATCTTTCCTACTCTACTTTTAATTTTAATGAAACAACCTGTGGGGCCCTATAACGGAGGGAGCAAGGGGAATATCCAAAGGGGCAATATCTAGGAATCTTATTTAAAGAAAATTAGTCAAAAGAGTAGTGTTGGCAAAGTTTGAAACATCATACCTACCTGGAGAATGTTCCATATCAATATGGGTTCTATTCAACCATGTGTAAACAAACCCCAGTGTAATAGCAGCAAGAGGCGGATTAACTCCATGAGCAAGTCTCACAATGATGTTTATCAAGTCCCTTCATGGTTGGTCGTTGGGCTTCCCTGGCATCAGAAAGCGAGAGAGTACGTATAGGATGTAGGTAGATAACTCTGAGGGGGAATCCTTACCTTCACCATAAGTAATATCAAGAATGTTACCTTGATCTTGTTTAGCTTGGGTGAGTTTAGGGGGAAATATAAAAATAATGTTATTAGTTGGGAGAAAGTGGTTAGGTTTGTTTTGTAACACAGTCATGACATTGTGTTATCTATATTGGCTCGAGCAGTAGCTTCATCATCCAGAGTCTTATCGTCAAAAGTGGAAACCCAGAGGGATCATGAGAAGTAACTCACAAACGTCTTCTAGGGTGACTATGAATTCACCCAAATAAGTAACAAATGTATGGGATATTGTGTTCCAATGAGATACAAGTAGCTGAAACGCATCAATGTGTTTAGACAAAGTGAAGTCTCCAAACAAAAAGGCACAATCAAGGCCTATCTGCTTGGGTAAGGCTAAATGGGTTACTTGAATGTAGTTGGGCCAGTCAACAAACCATTATGGGTAGGCTCTAGGCCCCTTGAAGTCAATTTGGGAATATGAGAAGTCCCCATGATCTAAACAAAAATGCCAAGTTCTTTCTAGGGATAAGTAACCCCACGCTTGTCCTTCTTCAGATTCATCACCTAACATAAGGGCGTCAGCTTTGGCGTTCAGTTGACCAGAAAAGGCCTTACACTTATCCTTAAAATTTTCCTATTTTCCAAAGTAAGGAATGATATGTTATTACTGTAGCTATGCTTCACGCGCCGTTGTATTAGCCTCTAGGTCTTGGTAAGAAATTTAGCCAAAGATCTCTGGTTTATGGCTGGAGGAGGCCATGAGTGAATATTAAGAGGTTTTGAAGAAGGATGATATACAAAAACACCAAAGATAAGGAGAGGAAAAGGGAAAAGAGGTTGGGATGGAGTTTCATGGTGGTAAACAGGTGGTTTACAGGGCTGGAAGAGCTTTTTCTCTCTAAGAAAGCTCAAGCTCTAGAACAAAAATGGTAGAAGTGGATAACAAAGTAGGGAAGAAATGTTTAAGTGTTGAGTTAATAGAATATAGCCGTTTGGAAGACAAGATGACGTTTTAATTTCCCACGTGTGGGAATTTTAAAAGGCATAATAAAGGTTAGAAAAAATAAGGCTGACGAGTTAACCCTAACAAGCCACATGGCACTTCGACGATTTAGGTGTCAGATGATTGGACTTCAGCATTAATTGATGATGGCATGCGTAAAAAAGGAGGTAGCTTGTTGAAAAAGAAAGGTTTTCGCGGTTTTATTCAAGGTATTACGTGTTTGAAATTAAAATTCAACTAAGTTCCCTCGCTGGAAGTTTACTCGGGCCATGTCAGTGAATGGACACATAAAAGGAGGTTTGACGGAATAGAGGTTTATCAGCTTAAGAAGTTTCGTATAGAAATTTCTTGTCCACACAATAATTCTCTTCAAGAAGGGGAATATGTAGGGGGTCTTAAAGATAAAACAATAATTAGAGATAATCCCCTGCAATTAAAGGAATTCATAGAGTCAAGTGAGCAGGATCATGATCTAACTCAAGAAAATAATGAAGAAAGCAAGTAAGTCATTTCAAGCAGTTGAAGTGGGCATCAAGGAAGTTTCCCAAAGGAGTTGTTCGTCGAATCTTTGTATTTTTTGTTTGTACTTCAGTTATGTATTTTTTAGACATATTGTAAATTTATAATATGTATTGTAATGTGTGGGTGAGGTTAATCGATATTCGTGAGGGACCAGGTCTTGCAAGGCTTGGGAGAGCTTCCATGCTCTATCGAACAACCTCATCGTGGGAACATGCGAGGGAACTGATTTGGAGGATTGAGAAGCAAGGAAACGTTAAAACGTGAATTAACCACTCTAGACACACCAGATTAAATACCAATAGAGCATAACAGAAGAAAGCATCATACGAAATATCATCACCCATTGGGTTCAGTTCCAAACTGTTCTTTACCATGAGTAACAATTCTCCTAAGTGACGTCGCTCATGACGTACCCCATGTGCAGTAAAAACTTGAGTAAATCGTGGGGGTTTGGGGGCTATAAGTTAGTTTGGTAGATTACTTCTAGTATGACAATCGCCTAACAAATAGTTGGTCACAAAATTTGTTTGTTGGCATTTAATGCCAATGACATAGAGACACGTTGACACACTTTTACTTAAATTCTAGTTATAAAAAAGGTATGCGGAGCTGTCCTTTGCATTTATAGAGCCTGAGATTACTCGAGTGGGGATTGACTTTATGGATACTCTGACCACTCCAAGAGAGGGATGATTATCATTATTAGATCATACTAAAGAAAGATATTTCAAGAGAGAGAGAGAGAGAGAGAGAGAGAGAGAGAGAGAGAGAGAGAGAGAGAATATTACATAACCAAAGCATTTATCATTCACCATTACACTTTTGTTCAAGATATCCTACCAAGAACCTAAGCATTTATTGAGCTTTGACCCTTGTTTTCCTTGACCTTGGTGTCTTAGCTTCCTTCCTAAGGTGTATCTAAGAGTTCTTGCATCTCCCTCCCTCTAGCTAGTTATTTCAAAGGATCATTTATTTCTTATCATCGAGTTATACACGAGTGTTTTGGAAGTTTGTTGTAATATCCGTACCCAAATTACGAAACCTTAATTCTCAAACTCCCAGAATATATAAAATTCAAATATTTTTAAAAGAAGGATTAAAATACTCTATAAAACCTAAAAAAAATTCAAATTAACCAAGGATCCCTAAAGTTTTAATAATTTCAAATTAGACCCTAAAAACTTCAAATTATCATAACTTAACCTATACTTAATCCCTAGACCCAAACTTTATAAAAAATTTATCATCTATACTTTCATTTATTAAAAATTACAATTTCAGCACTTGTAACTTTTTAAAATTACAAAAATACACCTAAACTTACTAAAAGCACACTTTTTAGGTCATATAAGCATAAACATAGCCCCCTGCCCACCTAAGCCTACACATAAGCACTAAATGCCAAATTGCACATTTTTGGACCCATGAAACTCTCAAAAATCAGTTCAAATCCACCTCCCATTTGAACCAATCAACTCCCCGCCTCTAACACTATGAAAACCCCATGAGTTCAGCCATAAGAACCCACCTCATCAAAAGCTTCAAAAAATCAAATTTTTCCTCAAAACAGGTAACCCATCATTTTACGTGAATTTTAAATAATGTATGTCTTCTTACGATGCTTGAATACATCAAATAAGTAGAAACTTTACGTGTAAAATAGGCCCTAGGTGAAAATTATGAAAATTCCACCATTAAAGCTGTAACTTTAATGGTAAGCTTCAATATAATGATTAGAAATCATGTTATACGTTCACTAGAACCTCAGAAACTCTAATGCAATGATCAAATCCCATTAATTTGCACAAGCTCTAATCGATTGAAAGTGTTTTCTGAACTAGAAAACTCAAAATCTCAAATTATCTTTATATAATCCACCTCAAACCTTGAAATCAAAACCAAATTACTACTTAACATAGAATAAATCTAACTATGTTCATAAGAATCCCTGCCATATTCTTGAAATCCATGAATGTTAAGTCAAAAATTCAGCAAAACACATAGTTATGGAACTCTTATATACTGAACCTCGATCCATAAAAACTATATATTTAGATTCCTTATGAAATTTTGGGTTGAGTTTGTTTAGAAATCCTCTCGAACGGTTTAAAAATGAAGGATATATCTTTGGTAAAAAATCCGAAACCTTAAAGTCGAAAATCGAGAGGTTGAAGATGAACTATTTGATAAGGAACCTTGACCACGCACATGAGGGCGTGCAGCCAATCAAAATTTTTTGAATATTTCTCCAATATTTTTATTTTATTTTTCCAGTCAAAATGGTATAAGTTAAGGCTATGTTTGGTCAAGCCTAGCCAAAGTTATGGGAAAATGAGGTTTTAAGTTTGAAATATTTTTCTAAAAATACAATTTGACCTGTCCTGACTTTTTCAACTAATGAATTTGAACCCCAAACTTTGTCTATAAGTAGTTTAAAATATTTTAAGTCAAAAAGCCTTCTACCCCAAAGTTCAAATGTGACCTTAAGTATTAGTTATTTATAATTAAACCCCTGAAACTTCAAAAGATATAGTTTTTGTACGAACTGACTAAAACCAAACCCAATTCCAACAAATACTTATGCACCTAAACATTGTATACATAAAGTCAAGTACCAACTCCTCCCGATATCCTCTTTTGATCCATAAGCAGTTCAAACTACCAAGCAAGTAGGGTTTTTTTCACCTATTTAGTAGTAAATTTTGCGTATTTATTAACAACTATTGGTATTGTTCAATGATAGCCAAATTTGATTCCAAGTATGTGTAGAAATTCTAGAGTTTCTAAAGAAACTCTAAAAATAAGAGGATTTAAAATAAGCATAATTGAAACAAAATATTTGGAGTGCAGTTTTGGAAGTGATAGGAGGACAAATAGAGATATTGTGAAATTAGAGGGTCAAGAGTTACCTAGAAATGATCCATTTCATTATTGAGGGTCGATTATCCAAAAAGATTGAGATATTAGTGATGATGCTATTCATCGAATTAGAGCATGCTGGGTTGAGTGGAGAAGTACTACCGACATTTTGTGTGATAGGCATATAACTTTGAAGTTAAAAGGAAAATTTATAGGATGGCCATTAGACCTGCCACTTTATACAAAACAGGGTATTGGGCAACCAAGAAACAAAATGTGCAAAAAATGAGTGTGGTGGAGATGAGAACGCTAAGATGTATTTCTGGTAAAACTTGAAAGGATAAAATTTGAAATGAACAAATTCATGAAACGGTAAAAGTAGCTCCTATAGAAGATAAATTGAGTAAAAATTAATTTAAATGGTTTGGACACGTTAAGTGTAGACCAAGGGATACTCCTGTCAGGAAGAGTGATTTAGTTAGTATTGATGGTAGCACAAGGGGTAGGACTAAATTAACTTAGAGGGATATTATAAAGAGGACATGATATCATGTGGTTTAACCGAACATATTGCACTAGATATAATGGAATGGAAATATAGGATTCATGTAGCTGACCCCAAATAATTGGGAAAAAACTTTGTTGAGTTGAGTTGAGTATATTTTAGTATAAAAACTGATTATTTTAATTCTAATCAACGGATCAAATTTAACCCGTCTCACCTAATAAATCATGCCATGTTCCCTATTGAATCAGTTCACCCCTACACTTGTGTGCAAACATTTATATTATGAGCATAATTATCAACTAGGAAGTAGACTGTCATGTTTTTCCACAGAAATTTTATGCTTGGCCTATGGTCTTAGATGTTTGAGCACCTGGATTATTTCTACATATGTATGAGTGCCACTTTAATTATGTTCCTAAACAGTTATTATCCGAAGGTTTTGGATTACTTATTATTTGGTTTTACTAATGTCTTACTTATTCAAATACCTCTTAGCGAGATGATAAGTATGAGATTATCAGTTCAAAGATCCTTGATTTTATTTATCCGAACCTTAATAAACTGATAAGTATGTGATTATCAGCTTTAATTATTTAACTTTTTTATACAAACACTGAATTTTATATACACTCCATCTCTCATCTATACAAATATTTTTTTATAAAATTAGTAAAGCTTCCTTAGAATATTTGTGTTAATTTCTTTTACCTCTAGATGGGCTAGGAGAAAGAGGATATTATCTCTTCCCTTTTAGAGATAAATATGAGTCACCTATTTCCATATGTGATTGTATGGGCAGAGACTAAGCCAGATTGGAGCAAGGAATGACACTTTTCGATTTTCTACTTTATAGATCGCATTGATAATAAAATGTAATTCACCCCTGTTATGATAATAAACTATTAGTGAATAAAGTTATGTTTTCCACATAACTTTAATTCATTTCTTTATATATACTATTTTGTGCATTCATACTGAAAAGAAGGGTGTGGCAAGTTGGTATCAGAGCATGTTTTAAATATAACATATTATCGAGTTAACATTCTATATGGGAAACATTTATAAGATATTAGTTATTTATTTTATCTTTTACTAACTTCTTTTTATTATGATTATACAGTAATTCCATTTTGCACCATGGATATGTGGGATTCATTTCAATTTAATGTGGACATTAGACCAACGGACCTTTGGGAGATTATAGTCCAAGAAAAAGCACTCACAAAGCTTATAAAAATGATTTGTGCGGTAGATAAAGATTAGGTAGGTTTCAGTAGTGATATAAAGCGACTAATATTGATTAATCGAGTGTTGGCCGAAATTCAAGTGATGAGGAAAATAAATGATTATATCAGTGATCCAATAATAATCTATGAAGCCATAAATCTTACTTTAGATAATGCACCACCAACTCCACCAATGCACTCAGATGCTACTTATAATAGTGAACTCATAATTGGCGTGTCTTCGGATATGAGTGATTTAACATATGATGATCCCCCAGAGCCAGATAATTACCTTGATATTTCAGTTTCTGACTCTTCAGAGAATAATGCTATTGTTCTTGCCTGAGGAAAATCCAAATTTAAAAGAAACTCATCTATCCTAATGTTATATAGCAAGATAAAGTAGTGTACATAGTGTGCCCTACTATTCTTTAGGAGGTTGATTAAATTTAACTGTTGTAGCATAAGTACTGATATAGATAAAATAATGTGATATAACTCAAATATATTATAGAACTCTACCTTATACAATATATTAGCGTTGTGACATATTCCTGTTTTATGTTCTTACTTACTATCGTGATTATTCTATTATATTTTAGGATGGTTAGTACTCGAATTACCTCCATCGTAACACAAACTGAATAGACTAACACTGAAGGAATCATGCAATGTCTTCAAGAATTAACATCTTTAGCCCGACAACAACAAATTCCTCTCTCTACACTAGAGCAAATCTCATAAGAAATTCATAGGATGAATGCTCTCAAAGAATTTTTTAGACAACGATCTTCGTTATTCCTTAGAAAAATAGGTGCTCGTGAAGTGGAGAAGTGGATGCGTTAAACTGTGAAAATTCTGAATGGAGTAGGTATAACAGCCAATCTCCGAGTAACTTTAACGGCTTAAATGTTCAAAGGTGAAGATGATTTTTAGTATCAAGTGGTGTCACGTAACCATAGTGTTGTTAATTTTAATTAGGCGCAATTTGAAGAAATATTTTTAAAAATTATTTTTCCAAGGCCGAAGGAGATCAACGAACTGTAAATTTCTCAAAACTACAAGAAACAAACCTGTCTGTAGCCTAGTATGAAGCCAAATATACTGAGCTATCTTGTTTCTCCATTGAATATATAGATACCGAGATAAATAAATGCAAGCAGTTTAAATGAGGACTACAACTGAGGATTAAGAATTATGTCGCTCCTTTATAGATCCACGAGTATTCTCAACTTATCGACGTTGTGGAAATTATGGAATGAAATTCTTCCACTATAGTACGATCTTCTCCCCCCGTTATAAGAAATAATCATGTGATTAGGACTTTACCTCAATCTCGACCTCAACCCTATGCCAATTTAAGGGGACAAGATTATTCCCAGATTCATCATAACACAAACCGTTCAGTGATTCGTTGTCATGAATGTCAAGAATTAGGATATATCCGACCATATTGTCCTAAATTAAGATCTTTTTCAGTTCGTCATCAGTTAGATAATCCCTCATGAAATTCAAATTCTCATATTATCCAAAATCCACCTAAACCAAATCCAACTAAGAAAATTATGCCAGTTCTGAGTCGTGGAAAGAATTGTGCGACATTTCCTATACAAAACTCCCATAACGTGATAAAAGGTATGATACTTTTTCATTATTATCCTGCACATATTTTATTTAATTCAGGAATAACACATTCCTTTATTAGTCTTAGACTAGATAAATTCTTGCGATTACTACCTACAACTTTAACTATCCATTAGATAATAAATTAGCTACGTGTGAAATCGATACACCAAGACAAGTTTATAACAATTATAAAATTCATCTTGGTTAAGGTACACTCTTTGTGGACTCGATAATCTTAGATATTTACGGTCTTGACATTATGATCGGAATGGATGCTCTATCAAGACATTCTTCTCATACTGATTGGCATACCAAGAAAATTTATTTTCAAAATGCAAAAAATTATTCCTTTATATTTCAAGGATCAGGTCCGTTTGAACCATCAAGTTTTCAACTTTAAAATTCTTTATTAATCCCAAAATTTTTTGAACAATTAGAATTATCAGGATTACCCCCTTCCTGAGAGATCGAATTTAGTATAAATCTTTATTTGAATACTCTTCCTATATCGATACTTGTGTATCGAATGGCTCCTTTCGAACTTCGAGAACTCTATACCTAATTAGATGATCTTTTTAAAAAAGGTTTTATTCGCCTTTGTTCATCTCCTTGGGGATCTCCTATATTATTTGTCAAGAAATAAGATGGAATTTTTAGATTATGCATAGATTATTGTAAACTAAACTCATTAACTATTATGAATAAGTATCCTTTATCTCGAATTGGAGATCTATTTGATGAACTTAGAGGAGCAAAGGTATTTTCAAAAATATATTTACGATCTGGTTACCATCAGTTGCGAGTCAGAGAAGACTATATTCAAAAAAATGCTTTTCGAACTCATTATGGAAATTTCGAATATACTGTAGTGTCTTTTGGGTAACCAATGCAGCCACAACTTTTATGGATCTTATGCATAGAATTTTTAGACCTTTTCTTGACCGATTCACTATCGTTTTTATTGACGATATTCATGTTTATTTCCAGAATCTAGAAGAGCATGCGTAACATTTAGAAGCAGTGTTAAGCGTAGTAAGAAACCATCGGTTATATGATAATAAGAGCAAGTGTGATTTTTCAATGAAGGAAATAAAATTTTTAGGACATGCGATTTCTGAAAATGGAATCCAGGTTGATCTTGCCAAAATTTCATCCATTTTGTAATGGAAAAATCCTACCACTATTATCGAGATAAAAAGTTTTCCAGGATTAGGTGGTTATTATCGTCATTTTGTGGAAGAATTTTCTCGTATCTCTCTTCCCCTCTTAAAGTTGAATAGGAAAGAACTACCATTTATATGGACTGATGAATGTAATCAAGCATTCAAACTTTGAAGAACAAATTAACTAATAATCTTGTCCTCACTATTCCTTCTAGTAATGTAAGTTGTGATGCATATACCAAAGCTTCATTACAGGGATTATGATGTGTTCTAATGAAAAATGAGAATGTTGTAGAGTATGGGTAACGAAAATTCAAAACTCATGAATGTAATTACCCTCTCAATGATCACGAGTTAGCAGCTATAGTTTTTTCTTTGAAAATTTGGTGTTTTTACCTTTAGAGTGGAAATTTTTAAGTCTTTTCGATCACAATAGTTTGAAATACATCTTTACTCAAAAAGACTTAAATTTAAGACAATGATGCTGGATAAAAATTCTGGAAGATTACCAATTTAAATTAAACTACCATCCAGGAAAAGGAAATGTGGTAGCTAATGCCTTAAGTCATAAGTCAGTAGGGTAGACTCCATACTTTGATTTGTTACGATATTACTCCTACCATAAAGAAATATGTTCTTCAATTAATACCCTTTTTCTCAAAATTTTCTAACACAATTGCATATCCTGAATTAAGAGAGTAAATCTTAGTCCAACAGTCTTAGGATCCTTTTGTACAATCCATTTAGGATAAGAATCGCGACTTCATAAGGATACATGTTTAAGATTTAGAAATAGATTATATGTACCTGATGATTTATCTCTTCGAGAGGAAGTATTGATAGAAGCCTATCGTTCTAAGTTTATGATTCATCCTGGAAGCCCCAAAATGTACCATGCCCTAAAGAAACAATATTGGTGGGCTAATATGAAAATTGATATTGAAATATTTTTAAGTAAATGTCTTACTAGTCAACAAGTAAAGATAAAACACTAACATTTTGGTGGACTCCTCTAACCCTTACTAATTCCCAGTAGAAATGGGATCATATTATCATGGATTTTGTCAGTGGACTACCTCATACGTCCAAAGAATATAATTCCATTTGGGTAATAGTGGACCAACTTACCGAATTTGCTCATTTTCTACATGTAAAAACCACTTATTCGTTTCAAAATCTCAGTAAACTCTACATTTGAGAAATTATCAGATTATATGGAATTCCTTTATCCATAGCGTCAAATAGAGATTCCAGTTTTATAGGAATGTTTTGGCAAGTACTTCAAACCGCAATGGGTACCAAACATTATTTAAGTACAAATGCACCCACAAACGGATGGATAATCGGAATGTATAATTTAAACCTTAGAATGATACAATCTTATGCAACAAGTATGCCCAAAAATTGGAATGAACATTTACCCCTTGTTGAGTTTTCTTATGACAATAACTATCAAGCGATTATCAAAGCTGCACCATTGGAAGCTTTGTATTGAAGACCTTGTCATTCATCCATCTATTGGATAATATCGGGAAGTAGTCAACAATTTGTGCTAGAGATAATCCAAGAAACCACTGAGAAAATACAACAAATTCGACAAAGATTGAAAACAACCTAAGATTATAAAAAAAGTTATGCATACCAACGCCAGAAACCATTAGAATTTCAAGTCAATGACAAAGTATTTTTGAAAGTTTCTCCTCGAAAAGAAATTTTACGCTTTGAAAAGAAAGGAAATTTAACCCACAAATATATTGGACCTTTCACTATTTCTAATCGTATTGGCCCTGTAACCTATCAATTATAATTACCCATAGAATTATATAATATTCACAATGTATTTCATGTGTCCCAATTACGCCACTATATTTCTGATCCCTTTCATACCATCACATGGCAAGAAATCTCTATCGAGCCAAATCATTAATTTGAAGTACGCCCTATTCAAATTTTGGATCGCCAAGTGAAACGTCTCAGAAATAAGAAAATCCCATCAATCAAAGTACTTTGGAAAAATCAAAATCAATAAGAAGCCACATGGGACCTAGAATAGGCTATGAAAGATGAATATCCTGATCTTTTTTAGGTAGATAGATTGTAATATACGTACCAAAATTATGAAACCTTAATTCTCAATTTAATCCTCCCAGAATATATAATTTCAAATATATTTAAAAGAAGGATTAAAGTACTCTATAAAACCTATAAATTTCAAAATTAACTAAGATCCTTGAAGTTTTAGTAATTTCAAATTAGACCCTAAAAACTTCAAACTATCATAACTTAACCTATTCTTAACCCCAAGACCCAAACTTTATAACAAATTGACCCTCTAGACTTTAATTTATTAAAAATTAGAATTTTAGCTCCTATAACATTCTAAAATTAAAAAATACCCCTAAAATTTTCTAAAAGCACACCTTTTAGGCTATATAAGCATAAACATTATCATCCAAGGAATAAAAACCAAATATTTGTTATTTATAGATAGTCCCCTGTCCACCTAAGCCTCCACATAAGCATTAAATGCCAAATAGTACATGTTTGAACCATGAAAACATGTGAGCTTTAATTACCAATCCATGAAACTCTTTAAGAACAGTTTAAATCCACCTCTCAAGTGAACTAATCAACTCCCTGGTCTAACACTATAAAAGTCACATGAGTTCAACCAAAAAACTCACCTCATCAATAGCTTCAAAAACTCGAATTTTCCCCCAAAATCGACAACCCATCACTTTATGCATTGCATTCAATTTTTTTTGAATTCCAAATAATTTCTATGTTGTTACAATGCTTAAATACATAAAAAAAATAGAAACTCTATGTGTAAAACAGGCCCTAAGTGAAAATTATGAAAATTCGACCATCAAAGCTTGAGCTTTAATGGAAAACTTCAAAATAATTATTAGAACTCAAGTTTAAAGCTATAAATACCTTCACTAGAATCTTAGGAACTCTAGTGCAATGATCAAACCCCACGAATTTGCACAACACGCTCCAATTGATTGAAAGATTTTTTTCAACCAAAAAACTGAAACTCTCAAATTCTATTTATATAATCCACCTCACGCCTTGAAATTAAAACCAAATTTCTCCTTAATATATTGGAAACCTACTATGTTCGTAAGAATCCCTGCCATATTCTTGAAAGATACAAATATTAGGTTATCACACCCCGCACAATCTGATAGACAAGGTGGCCAGCCACCACCGCCGAACTACGTCGCGCGTGAACTAAATAAATACCATTCTTAGCATGAGACAGATATGAGATATAAATAAGTCAATCCAAAAAATCAATAATTGAATCAATCCTAAATGATAATAAAATAACTGAGCGATATAAGATCCATCACATGCTAAACTCCGAATAAATCCAAACTCCACTAATGATTAAATAGAAATCTGAATAATAAAGGACTGTGAACAATCCGACTGAAATCCTCTAACAACTTTGGAACCTAATGGCCCAATAAAAACCCAAGTGGTCTCAAAATGAAATATGACTGAAAAGAAAGTCTAACTAAAAATAATAAAATGAATAAACTCCAACTGCACCTCCAAACGATAAACTCCGATAATCCTCTACAGCTTCTCCAAAACTTATCCTGAAAAAGTTGGTCAACACACAAGATCAGAGCCCCGATAATGAATACACACTACTCCCCTCAAATAGGGTCCGTGAACCCATACAGTAGCATTATATGCAATAAATATCATAATAGAGTATTTTAATTTAACGAGTAATTAAACGCGATAAATATAAATCACTAACTACCCTCAGAAATCCCCATTTCAAAAAAAAAGTACACCAATATGATTTTAAATTCCCAAGTCCCCCGACATTAATTTTTTTTAATTAACCCAATTTATTATTATTCTCACTTTTTATTATGGTTGTCCTCCCGCCCCGGGTGGTAATTTCCACCAAAGTGCCATAATTTCCCTTGTTAATAGCCAGTAGAATTCGTTTAAACTATCGATCCACCACAATATGACAAGGTTCCAACGCACGACACAACATAAATCTGTAATTTAATTATGAAATTAATTAAATTAAATTGGGATAAATTAATTTAATATTAATCCGGATTTAAAAATAGATATTTACTAGCATGACGAGAGTTAGTAATTATTGGTGAGAATTATGTTGAATATTACTAAATGAGTAGATTAATATATAATATTCAATTTATTAAAATTGTCGCGAGTGAATAATACGACAATTAAAGAAATTCAGTTGGGACGTGCGTGTGTCATGTCGGGACTAAATCAATGGAATAAAAAGTAAATTAATTATAAGTCGTTCATATAGTCATTTTGAGTGAGGCAATGTGTCCGGAAGGGTCGATATAGTTATAAAAGTGTACCCGGGGGTTTATTTTGGGTCTCGGGGCGATTTTATAGCTAACTAACAACCCAGGAGAGCATTTCGGATTTTTGACCGTAATTAATGATGAAAATTGAGAGGTTATATCTGATGGAATTGGGAGTCCTCGAGGGTTAGAAACACTGGAGTTGCAGAGAGGCTAAGGAAGAGAGAAAAGAGAAGACTTATAAGGAGGAGAACCACCAACCCTACACCATTATCACCAATTCCACCACCAATGCGTAGATCGGGGAACAAGGAGCGAGATAATACCCATCATCTTCTACAATTATGACTTTCATTCTTGAGGCAAGTATCTAACTTGTTGTTCTTTAGTTGATAACACATCCATGCTAGCTTATGAGATAATAATTTTATGTTTTGATGAAAGTTAAATGATGTTTGGGAGATTTATATTGAAATTCTGAGTAGAAACTATGTTTGGACAACTCTATTGATATATGTAGATGATTAACCACGAAATTAATGTCCAGTAGAGGTTAAATTCTGGAATAACTAGGAAGATATTGATTTTGATGATAAAAATAGGGCTCTCGATGAATTAGCTTGAATTAACCCTTTAATTGATGGCCCTTGATGAATTCGTATATGTTTTATGATAGAAATCATGTATGTAGGATAATACAATTCTTGGTTTGATTGTTTAGGAGTTTGGGATGAATTGATATATGTTTCGAAGATTTATGTTGATGAAACCCGTAGGTAACGTATTGGAGAAACTGGGCTAAGAACTGCTCGATCGATCGACTCCTCCTGGAAATGGAAACTTCTTCCCCTTTTTAAAAAAATTCGATCCCAATGTGTAAGGACCTTTGAACATAATTTAAATATCATAATGGGACTTGGGAAGGACCAATAGGGTATAGGCAAGGTCCGGGGAATACGATTTTATATGAAATTTTGGGGGTATAAAATGGACTTGAAATTGTGTATGTTAAATTAGGTCTTGTGAGAATTAAGAATGACTTAGACCAGTAGGGTAGCGAGCGTAAACTTACTGATTTTATAATTATCAAGATGTCACACTTCGAGAGTCGAGAAGCACTTAAGGACTTACAGTAATTGATAAAGTAAGAGTGGATTAATTATACGTAGGACTCGGGCGCTACGTGTCGCGTATGGTCAGATTATAATATGGGCCGTGTGTGTACCTATCTGAAGGATGAAAATATAAATGTGTGAATATTTATTATATAAATATCTGTGTGTAATCATACTCGTGCTACTTGTTATCACCGAGGTTTCCGAATTGGGACAGTCTTATCTCGATTGGACCTTATGGGGGATATTGACTTGTACCTTAGAACATAGCATCCTTAGTACATGATATTTGAGAATAATAGTCAGACGGTCCTAAGAGACGTGAGGGTATGTGCTGACCTCTTAGTGACTTAGAACTATGTTTCACCTCCAATATGTGTGTTTTATGTTAATACAGTTCGAGAGTGATTCCTAACTAGTATTTTCCTTTTGTACAAGATATACGGGGACTTGATAGCAGAGTACGTCGGCACCATAGATTTATGTGGGGTGCCCTATTAGTATATATATCATGAGTGATAAATATATATACATGTGATTAATTTACAGTGCTGGTAAGAAGATAAAAATTGAATAATTAATATTAAATAGGTTAAGTGGTTGAGAACTTAAGTTTGTATTGATATGAACATAACTGGCTTGATAAATTCATAAGAAAAGGTTATCAAATATAAACTATAGTCATGCGATCACTTGGATCAGAATCGGTGAAGGAAAATTGGGTTAAACTAGTTAACTTCGTTAGCTTTATCTAGATTAATTTGGTAGTACGTTAGGCGTGCACACTAATTGAGATGTGAGAATTCTCAAGTGAGTGTCGAGGTACTAACATGTATGTAATATTGTCTGGTAAACATTTTAAATACATGCTAAACTATTTTTAAAGTTGTTTTACACTCGGGCTCTAACCCGTTTCATGTCATCTCTTCATTATCTCTCTCTCTCTCTTGTGTGTGTGTGTGTGTGTGTGTGTGTGTATATATATATATATATATATATATATATATATATATTTCAGGTGGACAACCACAGGGGCGTCAAGCTTAGATCTTTGGACTGTTAATGTGTTGCAGCTAGTTTGGGAGTTGCAGGTCCTTGAAGTAGGCGACTGCATCCTTGTATTCTCAATCTTCTATTTAGTCATTAATAGATGGGGCATGCGTCGCTCATTTCCCTTTTTATTTAGTTTAGAAAGACTTGGACTCTTTATTAATTCAGTCTTCAGATTCAGTTGGGATTTTTTTAATTATTTCATTGTCCTTCGTTGTGGGATATATTATTTGGATTGGTTAATCTAGCCTGGTTATTTCATTTAGATGCTTTGGTTTATAATATTTTTATCCGTGTTCATGAAAATTGTTTCGTATATTAAATCATAGCAATAGTACTTAATCTATAAAATTAAATATTTTGACATAGAGCTTAATTATTTATTAGATGATTAATAAAGAAATAATGTTTTTCGACAGTGATGCTAAGAATGAACCAACCCGACACTTTGGTTTAATTTAATAAATTACTAATCACCCAATATTTAATTAGGCGGGGTGTCACAGGTGGTATTAGAGCAGGTTCTAGTGTCCTTTAGGATCTGTATGACTTATTGTGATTATAGCTTAGCGTCTTTGATATAGAGCCCTATTTTTAGGACTGTTGTATTCTTATTTATGGCAATTACGTCTTCAGTTATTTGAGATTTAATAATAACTATGGACTGAAAAATTCCTTCTCGTTTTAGATTCCTCTAAGATGAGCCTCGAGGAACAGAAATGTCCAACCAGAGCAGCCAGCTGCTCAGGCTCAGGGAACAATGAACGCAGTTGAGGTTTCTGCCATAGTTGATCAGGCGGTGAATGCAGCTTTAGCGGTGGTGCAGCAGGACCCACCCTAAGTTTAGGATGTAGTACCAGTTCCAGATCAGTTTCCCACTACATGGGAGAGAGTTAGGATACTTTTCAAAGGGCACATCCCCCAGATTTCTCGGGCAGTTGTGATATTATCATCCAAGCCAATGTAAGAAAGACATCCGGAGGCATCTTCGCATGTATCAGTGCACAAATATTTAGAGATAATTATTGGCTTCCTTCAAGCTAGTAGGGGCCGCCTTACAGTGGTGGGAGTCCACTACCACTTTGGAGGAGAGGGACAATATGACGATTAAGAGTTTCTGGGTGCGGTTTGACCGTAAATACTTTCCTTTCGCCGTGCAGACTGAAATGAGGCAGAAACTATTGAATCTCAAATAAGAAGGTATGACTGTTGCAGATTATGAAGAGGAGTTCATGAGATTTATTACTATAGTTCCAGATGAGGCGCCTACTGAAGAGAAGAATATTCGAATGTTCATGGATGGTTTGACCTGGAGGATTTGCTAGCACCTATTGGGTAATCTGTCATTGGGTACTTATACTGATGTACTCAACGCCATCCTATTACATTGTCAGGACCACCGCTTCCACTAGCAGGGGAGAAAACGAGCCGAAGAGTCCAGCCAGCAGGGTTGGATAGGAGGTACTAGTGCTAGTGGGGCACCATCAGCTTAGGGGCAGGTTCGTCAGGGTGAACAGAGTTCCCATCAAGGGACCCTACTAAGAGATTTTGATCTGGCAACTCTAGGTATGGACATGGAGGCTATAGACAGGGCTAAATGGTTCAGGCCAATCATCAGGGCTAGCAGAGCCAACAGCAGGGCCATCAGGGCCAATAGCAGTATCAGCAAGGCTAGCAAGGCCAGTGGAGGAGTGGTAACGGCCATCAAATCCGGGGACTACAGCAATAGAGGGGAGGAAATTTCAGGGGTAGATTCTTTAGATGTGGCAAGAAATTCCATAGACGTCAGGATTTCCCCTAGGGGATAGGGCCCCGCAACAGCAGGGTGGCCGTTAGGAGCCACCGAGACCGATCTTCCTAGCCGCCCTCCCAGTATCACCTCACGTGCCAGCCTTATCAGCCATCCCATCTATCTTAGTTAAGTAGGGATAATTGCAGTATGGATGTTTTTATAATGTCCACTAGGCAGCAGCACCGTAGGTGCCACCTTCAGTTGAGGGTAAGTTTCCTATCCATGGTACTATGGGGCATGCTTTATTTTACACTGGGGCATCACACTAATTCACAGACACTAGTTTTTCACGAGCCACGGGGATGTTAGACTCGGCAGAGAGTACAATGACATGTGTACACTCACTGTTGGGTAATGGGTCGTTGATTTTCTTTATATGCCGGGGAGTAGGTATAGAGATTGGGAGACTAATCTTACCTGCAAATATGCTAGTCTTAAATATGCATGAGCATGATGCCATTATTGGTATGGATTGGCTTGCTTCTTATAGAGCCATAATAGATTGCTTCAATAGAAGAATTATTTTTGCTATTTCGGGTCAGGAGATTTTTCTGGTGGCGATGCCTCGTCCCGAGGGAGCATCATCCACCCATTTATATTATATAGAGGAGGAGACCTCTAAGGAGCTAATGATTCCCATTGATTCGATTCCCGTAGTTTGTGAGTTTTTTTATCTGTTCCAAGAGATATCGGGACTACTGCCTAGCCGAGAGATAGATTTCGTTATAGATTTGATGCTGGGCACTCGGCCAACGACCCGTGCACCATACTGTATTTCTCCAGATGAGATAAGAGAATTACGGGATCATATTGAGTAGCTGATGGGATAGGGTTTCATCCATAGGAGTACCTCACCTCCCGTATTGTTCGTGAGGAAAAGAGATGGGTCATTGAGGTTATGTGTGGACTACCGAGAGTTGAACAAAGTCACGATACAAAATATGTATTCGTTGTCCCGAATCGATGACTTGTTTAAACAGTTGAGAGGAGCTTTCTTCTTCTTAAAGATAGAATTGAGATCGGGATACCATCAGTTACGAATTAGGGAGTAGGCTGTGTCAAAGATTACTTTCTTGACGAGTTATGGATCCTACGAGTTTCGAGTTATGCCATTTGGGCTAACCAATGCTCCAATCTTGTTCATGGACTTAATGAACAGGGTGTTCAGAGAGTTCCTGGATCAGTTTGTCATTGTCTTCATAGATGACATTCTGATCTATTCCCAGACTGAGGAGGATCATGTCGTGCATTTGGGATGGGTTCTTTAGACTCTGCGAGAGCATCAATGTTCAACTTCTATTCAAGATAGAATCCTCGAAGTTCTCAATACAAATGTCACACTGGGCGCCCCCACACAAGGTTCGTCGTAAAATAACCAACATGTGACATGTTTTATAGATTTGATGCTGAGCACTGGGCCGATAGACCGTGCACCATATCGTATGGCTCCATCTGAGATGAGAGAGTTATAGGATCAAATTAAGTAGCTGTTGGGACAGGGCTTCATCCATAGGAGTACCTCACCTTAGGACGCTCCCGAATTTTTTGTGAAGAAAAAAGATGGGTCATTGATGTTTGGTGTGGACTACCGAGAGTTGAACAAAGTCACGATACGAAATAGGTATTCGTTTCCCCGAATCGATGACTTATTTGACCAGTTGAGAGGATATGCCTTCTTCATAACGTCTAATATTTTCTCGCTCTTTCCCTTTACCCTGTTGTTCCTGATATGTCCTTTGTTTCTTCCATGCTTGATCATTGCGACCCTTATTCTCACCACCTTATCCATTTAACTCTTGTCTCTTTCTCAACTTCTTTTTATAATTGGCCCTCTCTTGCCATAGTAACATTCTGACATCCACCACTTGAGCATAAGTAGTGTATGCTGGATTTCCCAACACCATCGGTCTAATCGACTAAAACAATCCCTTAATGAAACACTCCATTTTCTTCATCTCAGTACTAACCTCCTCTGGTATAAACATAGATAAATTTGTGGATTCTTATTCATAGTTGACAATCGTCTTTGAACCTTACTCCAAGTCTATAAATTCTCTCTTCTTCGCATTCCTAATTGCATACAAAAGTATTTATTGTCAAATTTTATCAGAAAATCTTCATAACCTAACTAATCCCTATCCTCCGACGTGGTGGCACTCTCCCACCACTGTAAAGCATCCCCAATCAGCTTAAATGTTGCTAATATCTGCTTTTGCACATCTGTGCAGTCCACCATCCTCAAATGTCTCTCCATGTCCCTCCTCCATTGGTGAGCAACCGTTGGGTCAGATCCCCCTACGAAGGTGGGAGGATTTCCCTTAAGAGAGATGGCTCTCACCCTTACCCAAGCCAAAATGGGTGTACCCTACTGTTGTGACTCTAGAGTCACCCATTTTTGTCTCCCCATCTCCATACCATCCGTCTTGGCATCACATATGATAGCCACTAACTCCTCGGCCTCCAAAATAATCTGACGCCGCTTATCTTGAGTTTCGGGACCAGAAACGGACTCCTCTCTCCTACTCTTAGCTCTCCTTCCGTTTGCCATCTAAAAAGATTGGAAAAAACAACATCAAACTCGGAATGACTAAGAGTACAAATCATTAAAAATGGAATCAAAGATAAGCAATGTGGAAGCTAAGACGTACTCATAACCTACGAGACCTAAGACTATGCTCGAATACCATCTCTCACACCCGAAGCAATTCGAAAGACGGGGTAGCCAGCCACTGCCACCGAACTACACCGGGAGTGAACTAAATAAATACCATTCTTAGCATGAGACAGATATGAGACATAAATAAGTAAATCCAAAAAATCAATAACTGAATCAATCCTAAATTATAATAAATAACTTAGCGATATAAGATCCATCAATTGCTAAACTCCAAATAAATCCAATCTCCAATAATGATTAAATAGAAATCAGAATAAAAAGATTAAATAGAAATCTGAATTATAAAGAACTGTGAATAATCCAACTGAAATCCTCTAACAACTTTGGAACCGAATGTCTCAATAAAAACCCAAGTAAAGTATCATAATGAAATAAGACTGAAAATAAAGTCTAACTAAAAATAATAAAATGAATAAACTCTAGCTGCACCTCCAAATGTTAAACTCCGATAATCCTCTGCATCTTCTCCAGAACTTATCCTGAAAAAGTTAGTCAACACACGAGGTCAGAGCCCCGAGCATGAATGCACACTACTCCCCTCAAATAGGGTCCGTGAACCTAAACAGTAGTATTATACGCAATAAATATCACAATGGAGTATTTTAATTTAATGAGTAATTAAATGCGATAAATGTAAATCACTAACTACCCGTAGAGATCCCCATTTCAAAAAAATCACACCAATATGATTTTAAATTCCCAAGTCCCCCGATGTTAATTTTTTTTAATTAACCTAATTTATTATTGTTCCTACTTTTTATTATGGCGGTCCTCCCACCCCGGGTGGTAAATTCCACTAAAGTGTTACACTTCCCCTTGTCAATATCCAGTCGAATTCATTTAAACTTTCGATCCCCGCAATATGACAAGGGTTCAACACACGACACAACATAAATCGCCCAAGCTGTCCCATTTAAATTGTCGGTCCCTGACACATTATGTCGCCACCAATTTTAATACCAATTTTTATCTTAGGCATTAATTATCAATTTCTCGATTTCACAATTTATAAATTACCCCACCCTTTTAATCAATGTGAGATCCTTAAAATTCCCCTTAGTCCCATGCCTAAGGGTCCCCAAGTTATCAATACGTCCTACTCTATGTATAGGATGAATTTCTAACATAAACCTTGACCTAGTGTCATGCCTAGGCTAGCGCAACGACAATAAAGTATCAACAATCAGCCCACCCCCGACATAATAAAGTCATAATAATCTACCCTCACATGTCCTATACCTAGAAGGAGTAAATCATTAAAAGGCCTACCCACTAGTCACATACTTAAAAGGCATCCTAAAATATAAGGAGAGTAAAAATACCCAAGAACCCGTCATCACAATGGCAATTTAATAATATCAATAATTCACCCAAACAAGCATAATTAATCAATGTGTAAAACTACGCACAATAGACCAATTCAATTAAATCTTAATTTAATTATCACATCGTCATAAACACCCAATTAATCCTATATAATTATTTTAAATTAAATACACCGAGATTTCATCATTAATACAACATCTAACAAATTTCATTATCTCTACACAAAATTACGAGTTATACACCCCCAAATTAATTTAATTCAAAAATAGGATTTTTCTACATGCCACCTACACCAATAAAACCCAAAATCCACTCAAAAATCCTACGTACCCAAGGGTTATGAATATTATTCATATTAAAAGATTTTATAAAAACAGCCCCAAGATTTAATGTCCACTTTCTCTAATTAGGTTGTTAATTGTTTTTAAAAAAAAGATGCAATTAAGGGTTTAGGCAACACTTAAAATGCATAATACTAAAGGAAAATAATAGAGTATTCATGCCTGAAATTAGTTGGATAAAAATCTGAGTAGACGATTAAACTCCTCTTGAGAAAACATCAATTGAATCTTCAAAACTTGTTAAAAGTTGGGGCTAGGGGTTGAAGATAAGAGGAAATATGTTTTGAGGGCCTTACTAGAGAATGTTTGAGAGAAAAGTGTTTGTTTTTTCAAAGTCTCAGCCTCGTATCAGTTTGGTATTTAAAGGGTTTAAGAGTTAAAATCTTATTAGGACTCTCTAATCCATCCACCGCCTCTGTCGTTCGAATGTACGCTGTCGTTCAAATGAGATGCTACGTCGTTCGAACGACATACGCTGTCATTTGAACAACCCCAGCATCAAAACCAAAATCATTAAAACACCGCTTTTACACTTAGGAAAATATTCTTTAACTCAACAAAACGTACCTACTTGTTAAAATATTTTCAAAAATCTTTCTAACATTTTATTATAACTCCGATTTAATTATGGTTGAAGATTTACTACTCGAATATAAAAATTAACCTATTTAATTATTAAAGACCATTTAATCCAAAGTTTTATTTCCTCGAATATCCCAATAAATTAATTAAATTAAAACATGGGGTGTTATATATGTAAAAAAATTCCGCAAAATGCACAATTATGGAACTCCTAGTATACTGCACCTCAATCCATAAAACCATATATTTGGATTCCTTATGAAATTTTTGGTTGAGTTTATTTAGAAATCATATCAAATGGTTTAGAAATGAATGAGATATATTCGGTCAAAAATTTGAAACCCATAAAGGCAATAATTGAGAGGTTGAAGATGAACTAGCTGACCAGAAACCTTGACCACGCGCGTGAGGTTTCGTGGCTAATCAAAATTTTTTGATTTTTTTTTCAATATTTTTATTATATTTTTATAGTCAAAATGGTATAAGGTAAGACTATGTTTGGTCAAGCCTAGCCAAAGTTATGGGAAATGAGGTTTTAAGTTTGAAATATTTTTTAAATTTATAATTTGACCCCTCCTGACTTTTTCAACCTTTAAATTTGAACCCCACATTTTGTCTATAAGTACTTTAAAATATTTTAAGTCAAAAAGTCTTCTAAATCAAAGTTCAATTGTGATCTTAAATCCAAGATTTTAAAGATGCAATTTTTTATGAACTAACCAAAACTAAAAGATGCAGTTTTTTATGAACTAACCAAAACTAAACCTAATTCCAACAAATACTTAGACACCCAAACATTGTATACAAAGAATCAAGTACCGTCTCCTCTCGATATCCTTTTTTTATCCATAAGCAGTTCAAACCACCAAGGAACTAGGTTCTTTTACCTTTTTAATTATAAATTTTACCTATTTGTCAACTTCTATTAATATCATTCAATGATAGAAAAATTTGATTCGAAGTATGTGTTAAAATTACCATACTCATATGTTATTATATCAACTAATTGTTTTAATTATAATCATTGGATAAAATTTAACCCCCTTCTCACCAAATAACTGATGTGATGTTCCCTATTGAATCAGTTCACCCCTGCACTTGTGTGAAAATATTTATATTATGAGCATCAGTATTAACTAGGGATTAGACTATCGTGTTGTCCCATGGAACTTTTTTGTTTGGACTATGGTCTCAGATGTTTCAGAGCCTGGATTATTCCTAGATACGTATAAGTTCCACTTTAATTATGTGTCTATCTTGTCATTATCCAAAGGTTTTGGATTACTTATTATTTGGTTTTTCTGATGGCTTACTTATTTCTATAGCCTTTAGCAAAACTAGTAAGTATAGGATTATCAATTCAAATATCCTTCCTTTTCTTTATGTGACTCTTAATAAACTAATAAGTATGGAATTATCACCTTTAATTCATTAACTTTGTTATACAAACACTGAATTTTATGTCGACTCCACCTCTTATCTATATCGATATTTCTTATACAATTTGTAAAGCCTACTTCGCATATTTGTGCTAATTCCTTTTTCCTACGGATGGCCTAGGAAAAAGAGGATAGTATATCTTCCCCTTTAGAGATAAATACTAGTTACCTGTTTGCATATGTGAATGTATGAGCGGAGACTAAGCCATATTGGAGCAAGGAGTGGAACTTTTCAATTTTCTACTTTATAGTTCGGATTGAGAATAAATGTAATTCACCACTGCGGTGGTAATACACTATGTGTACTATTTTCATAATGAATAAAGTTCTGTTTTTCGCCTTAACTTCAATTCATTTCTTTATATATACTCTCTTAAGCATTCATACCAAAAATCAGGGTGTGACATTTATATAAAAGTATTTGGTTCTATTTTATCTGAGTTGACCTCGTCATTGTTAATAGCATCTTGTTTAGTAATTTTATCGCCATTTAATAGAGGTTACACCACATTTTCTATTTAAGGACCCTAGAATTAAGAGGAATCCCTTCTTATTATAATATTTATATGATGTATATTATTAACAAGTGCCTGAGTAATGATGGTATTAAAATTTTCCCATAATAATGGTATTGAAAGTTGTTAGTAATAATAGTATTGAAAGTTGAGAGTAATAATGGTATTGAAAGTCAGTAATAATGGTATTGAATGTTGCCACTGCGTTTTAGACTTTTACTTGCATTAGAGCATGGGAAAATATATGTTGTCAATAATATAAGTTGCGAGTTTTAATAGTGGCACACCATTTTAGACTTTTACTTCCGTTAGAACATGAAAAATATAAGTTGTCAATAATAAGTTTCCAGTTATAATTAATAAGAACCTAAGTTGAGGAATGTTTGCTCACACTTTTTAATTGCCTCTAAATTTTGAAAAACAAAATGAAATAATGCTCAGAATGGAGGTTTGTCCTCCACAATATTATTTGGCAAATTTACACTCATCGATTTCCTTCGTCATCCATAATTAAATTTCCCCCAACACCGATATCTCTCTCAAGAAGATTGGTGAGATACGACATTGGATAGAAGTTTTCACAACATGGTGATCGTTGTTAACAAGAGCTCGATATTGATGGTAGTTCACGATGTGATAATGATGATTCCTAGATAGAGGTAGTTTAGCATGGTTTGTGACAGAGGTGGCTACCGAAAGATAAAGAGACATTTGTAAAACCATTATTAAGAACCAACAAACATTAATCACGAATTCCTTGATTTGAATAAACTTGAGCATGTGATTAATCTTAGTAAAAGGATCTTTGAAAATATGTTCAAATTAATAGAACAAGAGAACTTACCTTGATCCAATGATATGATCCAATTTTATGTAGAAATCCCCTTTTAATCTTCTTAATAATTATTCCAGCATAACCTTCATCATTTTGACTAAAAATAATGACTTGAAAATTTTGGATCTCTCGCTCTTGTCCATTATCTTTAGTATGTTTCTTTATGTATAGATTATTGATGAAATAATCTACTATATATAGAGATAGTACGTATTTTTTTAGTTAGACATGAATTCTATTATTTATCATAATATAATTTTATTAGCAAACTAACACATCGTCAACCATTATTCTTAAAATTCTGAAGACTTATCCAAAAGAATCTCTATAAAATCTAAATGCTTATATGCACCACATTAAATAGGACACTAATATTTAAATAACTAATTAATTTCAATTAAATTATTAATTAATTAAATCCTAAATTAAGGTGACACTTTGTGAACCATTTTTTTATAGTTAAGTGACGAAAGGACTTCTATATAAAATCACCCAACCCCCAAGAGCAATGCTTAGAGAAATAGAAGGAACATGAATAACATGCACAAAATCTAATAAATTACCACATGATAAACACAGAAAGTGCAATTCCCAATACACCAATTTGTGGTCAACCTGCACTCTTCACTCGCGAGGCCAAAAAATCCTTTCACACCCGAACTTCTGCTTTAATTTAAGAAAGGTATAGTTGGAGAGAAAATATTGGTGACACACAAGTTTTTGGTAATGGTATTAAAGTAAAAGCATAGTTAATTTTAGTTCTATATCATAACAAAACTAAATGATACTCTCTAGATACATAAGCATCTTTTGTACATTTTCAAGTCATAAGTCTATATAAAAAATTGCCATTATTCTTAGCAACAATTTCTTTTAATGATACAATCTTATTAGAGAGGGTTACTAGTAGATTTCAATGATAAAATTTAATGAAATTTTTATGAAATTTTTTAGCAACACTTATTTTTGTAACTAATGCTCTATTAGCTATCTCAGGACGAGAGTTTGCTAAGGGCATGTGGCATTACTAAAATCCATTGTTCTTAATTTAAAATAAAAATTTAAGGTGATTTTTATAAGGGAGGTTGACAAATAAGTCCTATTTAGATAAAACATTTCCTAATAGGTCCCATCATAATATTTTTTCTTCAAATAGGTCCTATTTATACAAACAGTGAATATTCATTATATGTTTACAAATAGGATCTATTGAACCAAAAATCTTTTTTCAAGGGACCTGTTAGAGCAAAAAAATATGGTTGGGCCTATTGAACTACATACTTAGTAAATGGGACTTATTGGTGAAAAAAAAAACGTTTTGTAAAGACAACTTTTGTAAGCTCATTTAATTTATGACATTTTGAAGTTATAAAAGAAGTTTTAAAACTATATCAGGCCCAATTCTAAGTGCCCAAACAATAACACCCCTAATTAATGGGGTTTCCAATGCCAAAAATAAGTCTCATATTATTGGATATTTTTAACGGGTAGACAAAAACAAAAATTTATCTTTTAATTTTTTTGGACATATTGTTTTTTATTTGTGTTATATATATATATATATAGCCCACCAATGATCAATCTAGAATACTATATTAGTACATGATAATAAAAAATATCAACCTCTAAACGTTTCATGTTTAAGTATGTTTCTAGTGTGTACAAGGACTTGGCCCTTTGCTTTCTAACTCGTAATAATACTAGGACTTTTCAACCTTACAACTTCTTACAAATTACTGAATAATTTTTATTTTTAACACCCCTCTTAATTTATAATTTGCAAAGAACTTATAAAATGATCAAACTTCTTCATGGTTGGTGCTTTGTTAAAGATCAAAACTTGATCTTCAATTCTATCATTTTCCAATGCGACGTTCTCAATGGACGTCTCTTTTGTAGTGTAAAGTATGTATGGTGTGGTATAAAAAAATATCACAATAAGGAATTTATGAAGGACAATTATAAGTAAGTAAGAAAGCATACAATCGCACACAAAACACTATTATGTATGTGGTTCAGCAACTTGCCTATGTGCACGGACATGTCTAATATTTTATTAAGTATCTTTTAATATGCTTGGTTACATGCCCCTCTAAGATGACCACGATGGGATGAATCATGAATCCCCTAAATATCTCCCCGAGATTCTTAGAGATTGACTTGATCTTATATCGGAGTGGTTAAGTGTATTGGATAACACACGTGCGTATCTTGGTTCCAAGATTTGGGCCGACTAGCTTCTTAAGTATGTGCGGCTTGGCCGACTACTCTCGTGGGCTGAGAATAAATGAATTCCCACAATTGCCCCTAAAATCTTTGGGCCGTCACTTGGTCCAGTGGGTTTTAATGGATCTGAGAACACATCACCGTCTGTAATGTCATGTTTATAATTCATTGAAGTAGGAGGGATACACTTGTCTTTTATGAGAAATTAAAGTGCAAAATCTTTCCCGAGAAGCGCAGATCATCATTCGAGTTCTTGAAACCAGCTGTTGGTGCAAAACTAATTGTCAGTTGATCGTTCTTGGTCGTTTTTATGCATATTGTGTCTTCAAGATTCACCTCTAGATTTCATTCTTTAAAATCAAGGCTTTCCCTATTTTCCAAGGTTCATTTATGTCCTGTAAGTTTCAGTTCTTCTCTTCATTCTACCTTTTGTCTTCTGTGAATCCTCTGTTACTGTAGTTGGGGTTTTGTGTTTCTCTTATGGCGACGCTTTATAACAAATCTCTACTTGAATTTAGAAAGTGTTGTAATATTCCTAATTGGGTAGATATAGAGTGTACATAAGTACCTAGGAATGTCTGTCACCTGGAAGATGGTCACTAGATTCATTTGTTGTAGGAGGTTTAACATTTCTCGCTAATCCTCTGCTCTTAAACTTGTTTAGATATTTCAACATTGTTCTCACCTAGTGTTCTCCAAAGGTATGGAAGATTTTCAATGGGGTTCATATGATAAACCATATTTATGGTACTAATCTGGGATTAACTGAGATTTGCTACTGTTACTCTTTCTCTCACACAAGTGGAGGCATTTTATACATGAAAGCAAGGAGTGATGATAGGGTTTTGATAGTAAATATATTCAATTCCCACAAAGATTATTGGTCTGAAGTCTTTATTTCCAGAAATTGGGAGTATCATCCCTAATCAGAGGGCGTAAGGTATAGGGGACCTCAGATCCCTACTTTTGGGGAGGAGTACATAGGTTGTTATTACCATCTCTTTTTTTGTTGATTGTTTCTCTATCCCTGTATATTCTCTGATGCTTATCCCTTTTTCTTTAGCAGAGTCTAAAAACCACGAACCCTCTCTTTATGAAATTCGAGCTGCTAAACTCTTAAAACCTTGGAGGATAAGGGATGGCGTTGCTAAGGGTGAACATCCTCGATTGGGTGCATATTTGTTGGAGTATAAGAACACCACTTCTAGCTTCATTTCTCATCCAGTAAATACGATTCCTCATATAGATATTCCAGAAGAAGAATTTGGTGGCGCTCCTGACCCGATTGATTTAGAGGGAGAGGAGGAGGGCAGATCGGGAGAGGATTCAGGAGAAGGCATTGAGAAGGGTAGTGAAAACAATAGTGAAGGAGAGAGAAGTGAGGAAAAAATAGCCCCTCCAATAATAAAGAATTTGATTTATGATGATGATGATGATGACGATGATAAGAAGAAAGATGGAGACTCCATTGGTGGTTCCAGGCCTGGAACTCGGGGGAATGAAGTGGAGAAATGAAAAAAAAGAGGAGGAGAAGCAGGAGAAAAAAGAAAAAGGGAAAAAAATGGAAAGAGAGGGGGGGGAGTAGATAGGAACGGGCCTCAAAGGCCTCTATGGTGCCATATGTTGTTGTTGTCGTAGGGCTACAGTGACTGTTACCCCCCATTTTACCCCTTTACTGCTAGAGAAGGCAGTACTCACAGCTGACTGTGAGCGATCAGTGAGCATGGGGTCTGACCAATTATCCCTTAAATCTGCTCATTGGCTTTCTTTGGTGAGTCTTTTCCTCTCTATAATCTTTATTCCTTGTTCTCTTGAATTATCTCACGCCAACCTGTGTTTCTTATAATTTTCAGTTTGTTTCTGACTACACTATACTGCTTAATGGTCGGGCCGACCTGTCGAGAAGAAATATAAAGCTAGGCGATGCTCTAAAAACTTCTAAGAAGTCTTTGGCAGATGCAAAAGACACCTTTTAACGGGAAGAAGAACACTCAGTGAAGGAGTTGGGTGACCTCCGAGCCACCTATAGCATCGTGACTGCTGATAAATTGGTAGTGGCTGAGGCGAATAAGGTGTTGGTCGCCAAGATGAACAAGCTGGAGGGGGAAATGGCGACCGTTCGGGAGAGGGGGTACAATGAAGGTTGGGAATCGGAGTATAACGACAACGAGCACCAAATTACCTATGTCTAGTGAGAATGATTTAAAAAAAGGCTGCAATTAAGCCTTGATTACTGCTGGGGTTGTCGCTGATCCTATCGAGGTATTCTCACCTATTCTCTCAGCAACATCCAGGCCCTAATCCTGTCGAGGTATCCCTGATGCTCATAATTTTGTGGACCCCATTATACCTCCTACAGAACTTACTTTGGACAATCCAGTGGGGGTCATCGCTTCAGCCAGAGGAGTTGCCCATGCAAACCTAGGTGCTGGTGGAGGTGAAGTTACTATCGACTAAGCTGCTAACAAGGGGAAAGTGCCCTCGACTTCTGACCAGGTTGAGGCCTTTTAAAGTCTTACTAGGAATTTTAGCTTCTTTTTGTTTTGTCTTAATGTTGTATCTTTAGTTTTTCCCTTTCTTTGTACTGGCTTGCACCTCTCTTTTGATTAAATTGAAATCAAACTTTATTTCATTACTGATGTTTGTCGCCTTTGCCGCTTGTTCTGTTGATTGTAGCCCATTGATTTAGATGAATACATTCCCGCTAACTCCCGCCTAGGCCAGGTCCTTAGCCCGAACATAAGTGTTCAAGTGCGCAGAGACTTTATAAGGATATGTAAGTCCCTCGGGGAAAGAAACCAGGACTATAAAGATCAGTATGAGGTGGTCGCTAGGCTTAAAGATAGGCTCGAGGAGATTGAAGAAATTGGTGCCTTTGTGCAGGAGGAGATGGATGCCTTAAAGGCAAAGCTTTTGGATGTGTCCGAAGTCAACCCGCTGGGGGAGTTATTGTAGAGAGAGAATGATGCTTTGAGAAGATAAATTTCTCTTTTTAAGGAAAATATTCTATATGGTCCCCCTCTTATGCTGTGAGGATCCTCTTCATCATTAGATGGAATCACTCAAACTGACAATCAAGCTTCTAGGAGGTAGATTTTCGAGATAGAAGAAGATGTTCAGTAAGCTTATGTGATCGTTGCTGATCTTCAGAGGGATGGCATAGGATTAAGACATTTATTTCGAAGGGGTCTGCAGTATGTCTAGGATGATGGTTATATCGAAGGTCAGATAGATGCCCTAGCAGGACTGAAAGAGGTCGAAGACCTCGCTTTTGTTAGGGGATGGATGAGCTCTCTTAGGGAATTAAAAATTCCTAAGGAATTCGTCCTGTGGTATAAGTATTAAATCGTTCACCCATCCAGTAGGCAAAATACCTTTTCAAGGGATGGCTATTGGATCCCAATAGATACCATTCCTTTGTAGCTCCTGGAGCCATGCCCAGAGGGTACAGAAGAAGACTTAGTTCCCCATCCTGATGATGGTCAAAGAGCTTGAGTTGCGAACTACCTTGCTCATCGTCCTGGACCATCATAGGTCTTTAAGTATTTTTTCCGCCTATTGATGTAAAATTAATCATATAATTTTTAATAAAATATGCAACTGGTTATTTATGTTTTAATCATATGCTAACCTCGTTTATTAATTGCTCGACATCACTGTTTGGCCAAAAAATACTTGATATAAGTAAACATAGTATGAACAGTTTAAGTTTTAATCATTTTGGGCTTTTTAACCGACTAAATGATGTTGAGTTTTTGTTATCTCCTGTTTGAACATTCTCCCAGTCCAATATGCCTTAGCCATATCATTCCGTCCACCTTACCTT
Organism: Sambucus nigra; assembly: GCA_949130495.1. Classification (NCBI taxonomy): domain Eukaryota; kingdom Viridiplantae; phylum Streptophyta; class Magnoliopsida; order Dipsacales; family Adoxaceae; genus Sambucus; species Sambucus nigra. The sequence continues at coordinate 577,847,990 of OX422209.1, forward strand.
CTAGGTCGTGTTATCAGACTTCCTTAGGCCTAAGTAGGACGATGGCGAGAATGTACCTAGTTGATGGGACATTCTCCTGAGCATGATTTTTTTACCAACCTGAGTTGGGGACCAATCTAAGTTGGCTTTATGGCATAAGGGTCCTCAGTAGGTCTTTTATTATTGCCTAAGCAACTCAGGAGACCAATTGTATTTTCAACAAAGGCCGGAGGAAGGTTGATTGTAAACCTTACTTCATATAGTTTAGATCTCCTTGATTGGAACAGGTCTAGCACATTATTGTAATCATAGGATCTTAGTTTGTTCTTGGCGTATAAGATTCCTTAACTGGAGCAAGTTGATCAACCCGTTGTAACCCATGAGTTCTTTTATGATTTTATGGCAGTATATTTCTTGGAAAAGATGCGTATTGAGGTGCGATCAAGAGACATTAGATAATCAAGATATTCAAAATTCATTAGCCAATTGACCTTTATTGATTTAAATGATAAATAAAAGGAAACACCAGTTTGTAAATGAAAATTTGTCTAAACTAATGATGCAGAAAATAAAAGATATAGAAGTCTAAAAGTAGAACTTCTTAAGGCTGGTTGTATTTCAGGCCCTTGGTATCTCCCTTCATTCCGTCGTTTCCAAGTGATATGATCCCTGTAGGTTGTCCCTTATTACCTTGAAGGATTCTTCCCAATTTGGTCCCAGTTGACCGTCTTGATGGTCTTACAGCACTGCTGAGGACTTTCTCCAAGACGTAGTCCCCTATTAGAAACCTTCTCGGATTGACTTTTTAGTTGTATTTTTTGGCCAGTTGTTGTTGGTAGGATGCTAAGTTAGCTAGTGCCAGTTCTCTTCGCTCATCAACTAAGTCAAGTTCAGTTAGTAATGATTCATCGTTGAGGCCTTGGTTGACCAAGGTGGTTCTCATATTAGGGAGTCCTACTTCCAATGGGATGACTGACTCCATCCCATAGGCGAGCAAGAAGGGAGTTTTTCCAGTTGCTCTCCTGGGAGTTATACGATAAACCCATAAAATTTGGGGTAGTTCATCTACCAAGTCACCTTTTGCTCTTTCCAGCCATTTTTTTAGTTCGTTAATCATTGTCTTGTTAGAAACTTCAGCTTGCCCGTTACTTTGGAGATATGACACAAAACTAAAGTGATGATTTATGCCATGCTCTTCGCTAAAGCCTTGAAAGAATCCACTTTCAAAATGGGTGCCATTGTCAGTAATGATCATTATTGGTATCATAAAATAGGTGATGATGTTCTTCTATATGAACCTCGTCATATTAGAGTCTCAGATGTTCACGAGTAGTTATGCCTCTACCTATTTAGTGAAGTAGTCAGTGTTGACCAACAGATATTTTCGATTTCCAGATGCGGTAGGTAGTGGACCTACAATATCTAAGCACCACTAGGAAAAAGGCCATGGGCTAGTTAATGACTTGATGTCACTAGCCGGCTGGTGGACCATAGGGGGTGCTTTTGGAATTTTTCACATATGCAAACGTAAATTCCAGCATCTTTCTACATGTACGACCACCAGTACCCTTCCTTAATTACTCGAAAAGATAATGATCTTCCTCTTGCATGACTCTCAGAAATGCCTTCATAAAGCTCACTAAGAACCTGTTCAACATCTTCTGGGTGAACGCACTCGCCATTTTGATCGAGTCGGAGTACCGAGCGTCCGTGTAAATACGCTAGTCGTTGTTATCGTCTTCCAATCTCAATACAAAAAACCTAAACTTGTAACTACACTCTTAAGGAGTATAGTGGTGAGTCTGGGTATCGAATCCACATGGAGTTAGGACGTGTGAACGTGACGACAAGGGCGAGGTAGTTTAATCCTAAAGTTGATGAAAAAAAGAGAAGAAAAGAAAAAGATGATTGATTTATGGATTTTATCTATGAATTAACTAAATTCAATTAAATTAACCTAAACATGCAAAATTAACTAACTAAGAAGGAATTAATATGAATGAAGAAATGGGTTAAGAATACACTCCCCCAAACCCTAGTGTGTATGCCAGTACAAAATTAGTCATAAATTAGATAATTGATCAGACACAGACTTTAGTACTCCAAAGCATTACATATATGAGGTTCAAGCCCACAGCATACATAATCAAAGAATGAGTAAAGCAATGTTGCAATAGTTCACGCACGTTTCATCCTTAATCACCCCGGTTACCTAGGGAAAACGAGGTCAAAAGGTCTACAATGGTTGTGAAACTATACAACACGATCTAATCACTTCTTTAATTTAGAGGATAAATTTTATATCTATGCATACCACATCGGGTTGGGTTCATGCATACCCACCCTTAAAAACTTAGCTTAAAATGATTAAAATAAAAGAAAACTTAAAACTGAAAGTGCAGGAATTCATAACTAAATCTAGAAAATTGAGAACATGACTTGAATTGGGATTGGAAAACTAGAGAGCAACAATTAATTAAACTAACCATGAAAGCAGTAAAAACAACAAATTGAAATTACTTGAAATGGATGAATGATGAATCTTGAATAGATCTTTGAATCTTAAATAGTAGCCAAACTTCAAAACTAGGGTTCTTGGATACAAGAATCCTTTAAAAATTAACTACAAAGAAACCCTAACTACTAGCCTCCTACAACTTGAAGTAAAAAACCTCCTCCTCTTCCTCCTACTAGGGTTTGCCCTTTTATATATCTCAAAAATGACTCTTTCCATGCCTCTCCATGTTTTACAACTAATAAAAAGGAATTATACAAGAAATTTCAAGAGTTGAAACTCTTCAGCTTCCATAATTAATTTCAACTTTTGACTTTCTGTCTCCAACTTTAAATGGGCATAACTTCTTCACCGTAGCTCGGATTGGGGTACCGTTTTTTCCAATGTTCTTGTAATTTAGATCTCTTCAAATTTATAGTTTTTCCCACCTTCGGAATATGGCTGTAAAATTACAAAAATGCCCTTGAACTCCCCATTTCTTGGTTTCTTTCACTGTTTTGCATTCTCTTTCGCACTAATTTGCATGAAATACCTGTAAAATACATAAGAGATACACAAAATATGAAATACTTGCCAAAAAGGATTAGTAGCATAAATATAAGACAAATTCAAGCTATTTACAATGCACGGGATCATAAAATTACCGAAATTAAGGGGATAAATGTGAAGAATTTATGCCTAATCAGTAGGGGTCAGTAAAAGACTTTTTTATAGAGTCTTCCCTCGAAAGATAAGTGAAATCGAGCAGCCATAACTCTTATCTGGTGCGCTGACCTCTTGTCATCTGGAAGTGTGTCGCTCAACACCTGACCTTTCTATATGGAGGACTTGGTCAGCTACGACTGATTGGTTGATGCTCGAATGTGTAAGGAATTCTATTTAAATGGTTCTCTTTAAATTGGAGTTATTGGCAGAACTTAGAGCTGCTAAAGCGTCGATGTGACTATTCTACCCTCTGGGAACTGCTGAATGTCAACTTTATCAAACTTTGCCATAAATCCCCTTACAACACTGAGGTAAGATTCCATCCTATCATCCTTGGCATTGAAATCTCCACTTACCTTCTTGGACACTAGCTTTGAGTCGCCAAATACTCAAAGGCACTTTGCCCCCAGCAGTTGTGCTTTATGTAGGCTGGCAATCAGTGCTTCGTATTCGACTTTGTTATTAGAGAGGCTTAAAATCCCAATCTAATCCCCTATAAGAGCATAATATTTTATGGGGTAACCAATACAACACCTATTCACTCCCCCTTGGAGTTGGAGGCTCCATCAATGTAAAGGGTCCAGTCGAAGGATTTTGCTTCCTCTTATGTTGGTTGCTTAATTTCTAACTGGGTAGTAGGTTGGTTTCTCGTGAAATCAGTGATAAAATCTTATAGAATTTTCCCCTTAATCGTTGTTCATGGTTAAAAGTGGATATCGAATCTTTCATGCTCGACCGACCACTTTGACAGTCGACTGGAGAGGTCAGCTTTACGTAGAACAACTTTGAGGGGATGTGAGGTGATCACGATGACAAAATGAGCCTTAAAATAATGCTTCAGTTTTCTAGAGGCTACCACTAAGGCATAATAAACATTCTCTAGGGACAGATAATGTTGCTCGGCATCCAAAAGAGTCTTGCTTTCATAGTAAATCGGGTGTTGTCCTCCTTCCTTCTAGCATACCAAAGCGTATCTCACAACATAGTCTGACACGACAAGGTAAAGATAAAAGGGATCATCTTCGCTTGGAATCACCGGCAAGGGTGGCATGCTGAGGTAAGACTTGGGGATGAAGCGATTGAGTGCGGCGAGCATACTGGTGAGATTCTGGACATCCTTTATTATCTAAGGGGGTTGGACCTTTCTGATGGCATCGATGTAATCCGAGTTTGCTTCAATCCTTCTTTTGCTTACTAGATATCCTAGGAACTTACCTAACTAGACACCGAATTAGCACTTACTTGCGTTAAGTTTCATCTGGTACTTTCTGAGGATCTTAAAGGTTCATGATAGGTCTTAGAGGTGGTCATCCTTGTGTTTGCTTTTGACAAATATGTCATCTATGTGCACTTCTATTATTTCTTCCATCAGTTTCTTGAACATCCTGGTGACCAACCGTTGATAAGTCACTCCTGCATTCTTGAGGCCGAATGGCATGACTTTATAACAATATAACCGAATAGGGGTTATAAAGGAGGTTTTATCCTAGTTAAGCTCATAAAGTGGGACCTGGTGGTATTCAGAGTAAGCATCTAGAAAGCTCATCCATTCATGCATTGTTGTAGTGTCGACCAGCTGATCTATCCTTCAGAGGGGAAACTTTCTTTCAAATAAGCCATGTTGAGGTCGGTAAAATCAATACATACACTCCAGCTTCCGTTGCTCTTGGGCACAACCACTAGGTTGGATAACCATTTGGGAAACTGAACTTCCCGAATGGAACCTATATCCAACTGCTTTCAACCTCTTTTTATAGTGCTTTTGACTTTTCTGGGGCTATTCGGTGAGCTTTTTGAGTGACTAGTTTGAAAGTTAGGTCGACATGAAGTCGATAGCATGCAATAGTGGGATCTATCCTTGGCAACTCGTATGGTTCCCAAGCTAAGATATCCAGATTACTTTGGAGGAATATGGTTAGCTCCCTCTTTTCTCGATCGATAAGAGAGGCACCAATCATAAATTGTGACACCCCGCCTAATTAAATACCGGGCGATCACTCCTTTATTAAATTAAATTAAGGTATACAGTTGGTTCATTCTCAGCATCACTGTCGATAAAATAATTTTTCCAATTTAACACCCTAAATAATTAAGCTAAGTGTCAAAACCATTTTCATACATAACTTCCCAAATTTTATTTAAAGTAAAACATTTATTTTATTAACAACATTCAATAAGTAAGAATCACACCACATTAAATATCTGCAACATAGTCCAACTAATTTAAAACATTCGTCAACCGAATGTCAACATGCGAAATATAAAGTGACACAATCGAACTGAATAAAACCCATAGTAACAATACTGGAAATAACTGAAATATAAATGTCCCAATAATAATGGAATAATGGAAAGATCTACACATGCTCAACTAAATGAAAATACTAAGAGTGGATCCGAATGAACGAAGTCGTTTAATCAAGAGACCTGCAACTCCCACCTAAGCTGCAGCGCGTTCCTTCCATGAGATCCTAAGCAAGACTCCCCTGTGGCTGGGCACTTGTAATACATACATATATATACAAGAGATAGAGAGAGGAAAATGGGTCAGAGCCCGAAAGTGTGTTTGATATAAAATACGTTTAGCAAGCATTTAAATTGATACAGGCCAATGCAACAACATATTAGAGCGACACTCTCTTGAGAAATTCTCACATCTCTTCTAATGTGCACGCCTATCGTACTAACCTTCCCAACAAGTTATCTTATCATTTTATCATACTAACCTTTCCCATAATTTAGCTTATCTTAACTTACTCAAGATTTCAAAATCGAGAAATATCATTGTTTAAAAAGAATATTTCCAATTAGTAGCACAACTCTCGTTTTAGCTTTATTAATTTATAAAGTTTCCCAGTGTCATATTATACTTTCACAAAACAAGTATTTACTGTTTGAGTCATCAACCATGTCCCACTTATCAAATCACAGTAGGCAGTTTCAAGTTTCCAAATCTCATATACATATATTATCTACTCGTATAATATATATATAATAACAGCACCCCAAATAAAACTATGGTGCGTGCATACTTCTACTATCCAAACCCCATACCACTCATATCAAGGGGAATACAAGTTCGGAATCACTCTCGAACTGTATTAACGCATACACAAACAATATCGAGGCGAAGCATAGATTCCAAGTCTCTAAGAGGATGGCACATACTCGCGTCTCTTAGGACCGTCTGAACTATCAATTCGATAGCCTGTACCAAGGATATCTATCTTCTAGGTTACAAGTCAATATCCCCCATAAAGGTCCCATCGAGATAAGACTGTCCCAGCGTGGTAACCTCAAGGATAGCAAGTAGCGCGGTATGTTTTTCACATGTATATAATATATGTACACACAATCATATAAATATACCACTTTTATCATATTAATATAGGTTCCTCTCGTTACCCATAATTACAACATTTATCCTTAATTTCACATTCTTAGTATTACGTATAAGGTTTCATCTCTAACATTAACTCGAAGGGTTTTCTCACCTATTTCGTGACACTCGTGGACTATATTCTTCCAAGTAGAAAATTCAGTAGGTGTCACATTTTACGTTTCATCGTAACTCTCTTATGCGCCTCACATTTTAACATAGAAATTTACTAACCCTAAAGTAAACTTCGCATAAATACCATTCTCGTCGAATATTAATGATCCCAACATTTATTTATACGCCCTACTGGTCCTCTATGTCTCCCAAATCATTATACTAAGAATGCCCAAAAATTATATCACGACAATTCAATTTTTAAATCATTTACAAAGGGAAATAGTAGTCTTCCAGGAGGGGTCGATCGATCGAGGTTTGGGGCTCGATCGATCGAACCTTCGATCGATCGAAGCTCTAGGCTTGATCGATCGATCAAGGAGGTCTGCGAAAATTCTGCAGAATTGCAGTTACGGGTTCTATCAAATTTCTTCATCCAAAACCATGTTTTTCCATTCTAAACGTCCCAAAAATCCTACTACTATCATTATAATAATATACCAGATGTTTTCAACGTAAAGCATGTGTATATCTAACATTCAACATGGATAATTAACCCAAAATCCCATCTAATCATCAAGAACCCTAGAGTTTTTCTTAATCAAGGTTCTAATCTGTTTTTACCAGAAATTCCTTCTCATATATCATCAAAATTTCATGGGTTATATTCCTCTACATGGCAAGGGTTCTAGAATTTCCATATAATCAATACTACATGCATTTTCCTAACACAAATTGGGTTTTCTTCCATAGTTTTCATCTCTAATCAATCCTAAATTAATATGAGATTGCACTAACGAAAATACGCAAGTTAAATACTTTCCTGGGATTTTCAGAAGTCTGGTTTGCAGATGAATCCGGTGTGGTTGCGTTCCCCTTCTCGCGATCTACGCGTTGGTGGTGGCGGCGGTGCAAACCGGTGACTTTTTGGCCTTGGATTGCCTTGGAGCTCTCTCCTCTCTTCTCCAATGGCCGTCACTTGTGTTCTGAATATTCTAACCCTAAAAACTAACCTAAATGGCTGATATAGGTTGCTGAATTTCGTGGGTTTAATTACCCAAAAAGGTGAAATGACTAAATTGCCCTCCCGGGGTACCAATTAGGCCTAAAAACACCCCGAGACCCAAACTAAACCCCCGGGTACACATTTCTGACTATCTCGACCCTTCCGGACGCGTTGGCACGCTCAAAACGACCATACAGACAACTTATAAAATATTCACTTTTTATTTAACAAAATTTAGTCCCGACGTGACACGGGCGCGTCCCGATTCAAATTTCCAAAATTGTCATTTTATTCACTCGTGACATTCAATATAATCAATAACATATATTACTTTGCTCAATAGTAATATTCAAAAAAATTTCCATAATTACTAACTCTCGTCACGTTAATAATCATAACATAATAAATTTCCGGATTTTTATTAGATAATTATCTCACATTAAATTTAATAAATCCCCAAATTAATATAGCATAAAAATATGAGGTATTATCGGAATTTACCATTGAGCGAAAATATTTGACCCAGTATTATGTTTATCCCTCCGGACTTAGTGATAGGAAGAGTGCAGCGTTATATTTACCCTTTAGAGAGGTGGGAGATAAGATTTATACCCCTATTATTAGGGAAAGGAATTTCGAGAATTCCGAGTGTATGTATTCGAGGTTTATGAAATGCTATTACCACCAACCTATACTGAACAATTGTGTAACTAGTGCAACGTTCTTTGTTAAGCATAATTACGGGAGAAATTGTAACTTTTCTGTCAAGGGACAAAATAAAGGGGTATATACTATGGACGGAGGACCTGACGGATTTCGATAACCGACAATGCTAGGTAGTAGTGTATCGGGGGGGGGGGGGGGTTCCTTGTTTGGATTTCGCTTTGCGAGACATCCCACGCATGAAACTTAGTATAAGGTTGGAAATAGGGAGACGTCTGGTCACTATTCCATGAGTTCGGTACCCTAGTCGAAATGGGATCAAGTAATTATGCATGTAAGTTGGAAGTTGAATCTTGTTTTAAAGCCACTGGAGCCGGATTGTGTGGTAAGAAAGCATTGAAGGTTACCCCACGAGTTAAGGGGTGGAACGCTGATATAGAGAATTTAAGGATTTTGATTTTTAGGGTGATTAGAGTGTTGTAATCACGCTGCAAGCACCAAGGAAAATAAAGAATTTGTTTATTAGTATGGAGCATATGTGATGCTTACGCTAGTATGCCCGGTTTATAGGGTGTGTAGACATCCTAGTTAACTGATGCTAAAACTCGTCCGAGATGAAGGGGCGTGGCAATGGACGTGTAAATGTGTTTTTGGGGCTAACAGAATGAAGTGGAAGTGATATAGCGGATTAAACGCCAAATGAGGGGCGATAATCCATACATAAGTGTGCAATTAGAATAGCACGCCCTAACTTGATTGGAAGGCTGTGGGAAGCCATTTAAGAAGGGGTATTCCTTGAATGGAACAGAATTAAATTATTATGAGGAACACTCGGAGCGAAGTTGTTAGTAGTCAAGTGTGAGAATGACTTGCACATACAAAGGGTGATGATGTTAGTATGGTATAAGAGATCCAGAAGTGCGCTTCGTGGAGAGAAGAGCACGGGTCGAAACTCTCAGCATACTCCAAGGAGGGAAGGGGAGTATTACGTGTCACTTAATATGAGACATTTCAAGGGAAGAATCTATGTTTAGTGAGACGTAGTCAGTAGTCTCTACATGCACCACCCATAGGTAAGGTTTGGTTGAAAGAGGAGAATCAACCAAAGAATTTTGTGTTTATCGAAAATTCCTGAACTTGGAAGAGGTCGGTAAAGACGGTAAAGTTCTTGGATGAGTTGCCATCCTCAATACAAGACCAAGGGTTTATCCCGAACATGTGAATTAATTCGCCGAGAAGGAAGTGATTGATATTCCTTTGGGCTGTCTTATAATATTAACTGGTATGCCCCAGACTTCCTTTGAAAGGAAGGATCGCGCCAGTGCATGGTCCGGCGCTATATTAATTTCTGAATCAGGATGAGATTAGTGATTCCCACCTTTGATATGGGATTTCAGGAACCATCGGAGAAAAGATTTGGTTTTGAGTAGGATGTATCACCCTTAGCCAAAGAATGGGTGCACGGTGATTAAAGATTTGTGGAGCCACGTGAAGGAGATTTTGGAATCTTGATATGATGATTTCAAGAATGCTCTGTAGAAGCACTCGTACCTGTTGTCGCGTACAAGGTACTTATTAAAGTTTTGTTATGGAAGAACCTCGACTATTCTCCTTCCGTATGTTATAGGAGAGTAAGTAATCAGAATTTTTGGATCGATCGAGAAGACATCCGATAAATGTGGTAGAATTCCACGACTGTTTTAGGCGAACAAGAGTGATCAAATGTTCATAATATTTTCTCAGAATGGGAGTTTGTATATGAATAAATCCGAATAATTGTCAGGTAGTGAGGTGCGGCCTCCTAATGTTAGTGAGATTATGAAATTATAACGCATAGGCGTGACCTATGCAAATGTTGTCTGGTGGGAGAACAATGTGAGGAAAAAGCTATAGTGATTGAGCGTCGTACTATGTGGATAGTTTGCGTACTAACGAGGGATATCCAGATTTGTTCTTACCAGGTATGCCTTATTTTTCGAATTTCGGGACGAAATTCCGTTATTAGGGGGAAAGTATGTAATACCCCGTATTTTTATGCTATATTAATTTGGGGATTTATTAAATTTAATGTGAGATAATTATCTAATAAAAATCCGGAAATTTATTATGTTATGATTATTAACGTGACGAGAGTTAGTAATTATGGAAAATTTGTTGAATATTACTATTGAGCAAAGTAATATATGTTATTGATTATATTGAATGTCACGAGTGAATAAAATGACAATTTTGGAAATTTGAATCGGGACGCGCCCGTGTCGCGTCGGGACTAAATTTTGTTAAATAAAAAGTGAATATTTTATAAGTTGTCCGTATGGTCATTTTGAGCGCGCCAACGCATCTGAAAGGGTCGAGATAGTCAGAAATGTGTACCCGGGGGTTTAGTTTGGGTCTCGGGGTGTTTTTAGGCCTAATTGGTATCCCGGGAGGGCAATTTAGTCATTTCACCTTTTTGGGTAATTAAACCCACGAAATTCAGCAACCTATATCAGCCATTTAGGTTAGTTTTTAGGGTTAGAATATTCAAAACACAAGTGACGGCCATTGGAGAAGAGAGGAGAGAGCTCCAAGGCAATCCAAGGCCAAAAAGTCACCGGTTTGCACCGCCGCCACCACCAACGCGTAGATCGCAAGAAGGGGAACGTAACCACACCGGATTCATCTGCAAACCAGACTTCTGAAAATCCCAGGCAAGTATTTAACTTGCGTATTTTCGTTAGTGCAATCTCATATTAATTTAGGATTGATTAGAGATGAAAACTATGGAAGAAAACCCAATTTGTGTTAGGAAAATGCATGTAGTATTGATTATATGGAAATTTTGGAACCCTTGCCATGTAGAGGAATATAACCCACGAAATTTTGATGATATATGAGAAGGAATTTCTGGTAAAAACAGATTAGAACCTTGATTAAGAAAAACTCTAGGGTTCTTGATGATTAGATGGGATTTTGGGTTCATTATCCATGTTGAATGTTAGATATACACATGCTTTACGTTGAAAACATCTGGTATATTGTTATAATGATAGTAGTAGGATTTTTGGGACGTTTATAATGGAAAAACATGGTTTTGGATGAAGAAATTTGGTAGAACCCGTAACTGCAATTCTGCAGAATTTTCGCAGACCTGCTTGATCGATCGATCGAGCCTAGAGCTTCGATCGATCGAGCCCCAAACCTCGATCGATCGACCCCTCTTGGCAGACTACTATTTCCCTTTGTAAATGATTTAAAAATTGAATTGTCATGATATAATTCTTGGGCATTCTTAGTATAATGATTTGGGAGACATAGAGGACCAGTAGAGCGTATAAATAAATGTTGGGATCATTAATATTCGACGAGAATGGTATTTATAGGAAGTTTACTTTAGGGTTAGTAAATTGATATGTTAAAGTGTGAGGCGCGTAAGAGAGTTACGATGAAACGTAAAATGTGACACCTACTGAATTTTCTACTTGGAAGAATATAGTCCACGAGTGTCACGAAATAAGTGAGAAAACCCTTCGAGTTAAGGTTAGAGATGAAACCTTATACGTAATACTAAGAATGTGAAATTAAGGATAAATGTTGTAATTATGGGTAACGAGAGGAACCTATATTAATATGATAAAAGTGGTATATTTATATGATTGTGTGTACATATATTATATACATGTGAAAAACATACCGCGCTACTTGCTATCCTTGAGGTTATCGCGCTGGTACAGTCTTATCTCGATGGGACCTTTATGGGGGATATTGACTTGTACCCTAGAAGATAGATATCCTTGGTACAGGCTATCGAATTTATAGTTCAGACGGTCCTAAGAGACGCGAGTATGTGCCATCCTCTTAGAGACTTGGAATCTATGCTTCGCCTCGATATTATTTGTGTATGTGTTAATACAGTTCGAGAGTGATTCCGAACTTGTATTCCCCTTGATATGAGTGGTATGGGGTTTGGATAGTAGAAGTATGCACGCACCATAGTTTTATTTGGGGTTCTGTTATTATATATATATTATACGAGTAGATAATATATGTATATGAGATTTGGAAACTTGAAACTGCCTACTGTGATTTGATAAGTGGGACATGGTTGATGACTCAAACAGTAAATACTTATTTTGTGAAAGTATAATATGACACTGGGAAACTTTATAAATTAATAAAGCTAAAACGAGAGTTGTGTTACTAATTGGAAATATTCTTTTTAAACAATGATATTGCTCGGTTTTGAAATCTTGAGTGAGTTAAGATAAGCTAAATTATGGGAAAGGTTAGTATGATAAAATGATAAGATAACCCGTTGGGAAGGTTAGTACGATAGGCGTGCACATTAGAAGAGAGGTGAGAATTTCTCAAGAGAGTGTCGCTCTAATATGTTGTTGCATTGGCCTGTATCAATTTAAATACTTGCTAAACGTATTTTATATCAAACACACTTTCGGGCTCTAACCCATTTTCCTCTCTCTCTCTCTCTTGTATATATATGTATGTATTACAGGTGCCCAGCCACAGGGGCATCTTGCTTAGGATCTCTTGGAAGGAACGCGCTGCAGCTTAGGTGGGAGTTGCAGGTCTCTTTATTAGACGACTTCGTTCATTCGGATCCACTCTTAGTATTTTCATTTAGTTGAGCATATGTAGCTCTTTCCATTATTCCATTATTATTGGGACATTTATATTTCAGTTATTTCCAGTATTGTTACTATGGGTTTTATTCAGTTCGATTGTGTCACTTTATATTTCGCATGTTGACATTCGGTTAACGAATGTTTTAAATTAGTTGGACTATGTTGCAGATATTTAATGTGGTGTGATTCTTACTTATTGAATGTTGTTAATAAAATAAATGTTTTTCTTTAAATAAAATTTGGGAAGTTATGTATGAAAATGGTTTTGACACTTAGCTTAATTATTTAGGGTGTTAAATTGGAAAAATTATTTTATCGAGAGTGATGATGAGAATGAACCAACTGTATACCTTGATTTAATTTAATAAAGGAGTGATCGCCCGGTATTTAATTAGGCGGGGTGTCACATAAATCTCCTTTCAGGTGAGTTTCTTTCAGCTATAACTTCTTTTAGGTCTTCAACGACCCTATTTTGGGGTGGACCCTTATTTCCTCCACCCTTGATCAGACTTACCGTAATTTCTATTTGGAAGGAAATACCCCCTCCCGAGCTTCCTCGAGGACTTTCTTTTCATCTTTTTTCTTCTCTTATTTGGGGATAATGGATGCAATTAAGCATTTTCTATCCATAGCCTGGTCATTATGAATCTCGACCACCCTATGATCTGTAAGACACTTGAGTTTCTAATGATACGAAGATGGTACAACCTTTATGGCATGGAGCCAGTCCTTGCCTAGGATGGCATGATAAGTGAATTCGATATCTACCATAAGAAACTCGATTATCTTTGAAATATTTCCCACCCTAACTAGCAGGACTATCTTTCCTAGCGGCACGGTTATCTTTCCTGCAAAGCTGACAACTAGAACTGTGTCCTCCTTGAGGTTGGTGATATTTATCTTCAATATTTGGAACTGTTCTAGGTAAATCACTTTGAAAGAGATACCCTGGTCGATGAGCAACCTGTCGATGTCCCAGTTAGCTAACCTGAGTGTGATAACCAATGAATCATGATGTGGGGTCCTTACCCCAACTAAATCATCCTCAGTAAATACAATGTGTTTGTTGTGGTTGACGTCTTCTAGTTGTCGATGTTTCCTGGCCCGCCTAAGTCTTGGCGGGGTCTATCTGAAAAGCTTGCATAACAGCAGTAAGGTTTTTGACCTCCATCCGAATAGTATTTCCTTGTACTTGTTTAAGGTCTGATGCTTTATAAATTACTGTGAACTCATGGCCTATCTCATCCTTATGGACGCTACCCGGCTGTGACTTTGTTTGCTTTCTTATCTATGAACTCGTTGAGATGGCCATCTTGGACCAACTCCTCGAGATGAGACTTGAGTACTATCCAGTCTTCTGTCCTATAATCGCCCTTTTTATGGAATGCACATCTCAGTGCATTATTTCATTTTGTTGGGTCTCCTCCCATCTTCTTGGGCCATTTGACAAATGGGTCTTCCTTGATCTTGCTGAGGATTTTGTATATCAGTTCCTTAAGACTTTGTTAACTATCTGGAATGATTTTGAGGGGTCATTCTTGTTTTCATTTTTAGATCCATTCTTGCCCCCATTCTTGCTTATTTTCTTCTGAGAATCATTATTCTCTATCCCTTTGTTCATTTTCATAAGACCTTTATCCCCTATATTAAGATGGGTTACATCTTCGACTTTGCCATAATTTTTCAATACGGTCCATTAGGTCATCGATGGAATTAGCCTCCTTCTTAGTTAGGGATTGGTGCAATAAAGTAGTGTTTAGAAGACCGGTCTTGAAGGAGGCTATGGTAACCTATTCCGAGCAGTCCTCGATTTCATTAAAAACCTTCCAGTACCTCTTGGCTTACTCCCTGAGATTCTTATGTGGCTTTTTCTTTAATGTGATCAGTCCATCCATCCGCTTAGGGTGGGAGATGCTGGTTATGAACCGAGCTATGAATAATTTAGCTAGAGCCTTAAAGCTCCTGATGGACCTAAGCGGCAGCCTCTCGAACCATTTTTATGCCATGTCGTGTAGACTGGAAGGGAAGATGTTACACATTAATGTGTCGTTGTGGCTCCACAAGGTCATGGTCTGCATGTACTATCGGACATAGTCGATGGAATCAGTTTTCCCATCATAGATCTTGAATCTAGGGATTACGAATTTCTTGGGGGGGTCCTTTTATTCTATCACCTTTAAAAAAAGGACTTCATTTGAGTGTTAAGAGCTCTTATGGCTAGCTCTCGTGTGGATCTAGCTCCTCGGTGGGCTGGATGTTGATCCATCTCTCTTCGGACCAAGTTCCTGATTTCATCATCCTTTCGACTAGGACTCCTACAATGAAGAGCTTGTTGTAATCGTTATGATTGACTATCCTCTGACATGTTCCTCTCATATCTTTCTTGGTCACTCCTGGGGATCCTTCCTCAGCTGTGAGATTTACTCACTAAGGGCTAAGAGTCTGATCATCGCGTCGACTTGTGTTCATGTTGAGATCTCTCTCCATTCTTTTCAGTCGTCTTTTTAGGCGAGCATTTTCTTCTTCTGTCGACTAACCTAGAAATCTGCATGGAACTAGGTGGTCCATGACTTTCTTTAGAAGGCTGCCTTTTTGGGCGAAGCCTGGGATTCGGTTGGTAAATTTCAGACCTTACCCTAGGAGGGGATGGCTCTTCCTGAACGTCGCTGGCTTAAAGAATGTTGCTTCTGTAGTGAGACATTGAAAGCTTTTAGTTAGTGAGTTTTCTCGCAGGAATAACAATCGTTTCCCATAGACGACACCAATTGTGTTATCAAAAACTATCACAATAAAGAATTTACGAAGGATAATCACAAGTAAGCAAGAAAGCATACAATCGCAAGCACAACACTACTATATACGTGGTTCAAAAACTTGCCTACTTCCCCGAAGAGGTCTACTATTTTATTAAGTATCTCTCAATATGCCTGGTTAGATGCCCCCATGCCCTGGGCTAAGGGTTACAATTTATAGATGTGGAATTTGATTTGTGAAATTAACTCTAAGATGACCACGATGGGATGAATCATGAATCCCTTGAATATCTCCTTAAGATTCTTGGAGATTGACTTGATCTTTTCTCGAAGTGGTTAAGTATATTGGATAACTCATATTCGTATCTTGGTTACACGGTTTGGGCCGAGCAGCTTTTTAGGTTTGTTGGGCTTGGCTGGCTGCTCTTGTGGGCTGAGAATAAATGGATTCCCACATATGGCATCTTCAATTCAACATGATAATTATTTTTGTTCACTTTTGCGTACCTGCGGCCTTCTCTCATCTTGTGTTTCTCTTATGTCGGCTCTTCTTGATCAAATAATGACTCCATATTCACCCCACACGTGTCACTTAAAACATACTTCAAATAAAGTCATAAAGAATATTTTTTTTAAATTCACTTTTTTTAGTATGTGCGAGAAAAAATCCCTCAAGTAAATCTTCACATCCATATTTCCTAATAATATTTTTGTCATAACTTTATCAAAATCCTCGTCCATTTCATTAACAAAAATATGGCCAACGATGTCTTCATCCAATTTTGTTAAGTTCTTGGGCATCTTCTCGAATTCACGTAATGAAAACAACTTGACCTCTTTATTTTGTGGGTCACAATCCATGATTTTGGAAATTTTACTCACATTGTCACGACCTTTTTAAAACTTTTATCCATTTATTTTTATTCTGTCAACCAATAAAAAGTGGGAAAAAATTTGATTCCTGAGAGGTTGGGTGTACAAAAGGTATGAAAGGACCTTTTGGGTTGGTCTTTTAATGGTCATTTCGCTTTTAGCCTCGTTAACTTGTCCAGTTTACAGTTTAATATTCGATATTTTTTATATTGTACCTTTGACCCCCATTTCAAATGGAATCCATCCCATCAACAATGTTCACCGTTAAATTACACTTCCTTTTTATTTAAACAAAAAATTACCCCTGTAAACAAAAAATTGAAAAATAAACAACTCATTTTATATTTTAAAATGGAATAGTTATGCAAATAAATTTTAGAGTAGTTTTCGAATAGAAAAATTTGTTCTTGATAATTATTTTTTCTCAAAGTTTAAAAAAAATTGTAATTTTTTATAACGTAAACTACTATTTATAACGTCTATGTTTAAACAGGAAAATAATTACAAAAAATATAGTATTAAAGCAGTTTTTTTTCGCATAATATTTTCTTAAAAATTGTGTTCATATTCTTTTTCAAAAATCATTTTCTAAACAAAAGTTGTTTAATTATTTTATTAATAGTTTCGAGTCACGGTAAGGTTGTCCCATTGTGACTTGGGGGTCACATGTTTGAGTTTCGAAAACAACCTATATGGATGGGTAAGACTGCGTACATTTAACCCCCCTGCCCCAAGTATCTCTTTGTAGTGGAAGCCTCGTACACTCGGTTTGCCCTTTTATATTTTAAAAGGGAAATAAGTATAAAAACAAATACAAAGAACTTTTTTTTAAAAATTGTAGAACTACTTAATTTAACAGTTTAAAATATATTTTTCTAAAAAACAAAATTATTAAAAAAACGTGTAATTTTTTATTTAGAGTTTAATGTTCAAAAAGGAAAATATTTATAGAAAATAATTGTAGAAATGTTTTTAATAGAAAAACTGTTTCTTCAAATAGATTTCTAATAATTTAGAAACTATTATTATTTTTAACCAAAATAGTTAAAATACATTTTGAAAAAAAATTATAGTTCATTTACAATTTCTATGATTTAAAAGGAAAATAAGTATAAAAACACATTTCTAAAGAAGTTGTTTTTTGAGAAATAATTTTTTTTAAAGTTCTTTCTTTAACAATTTCATTTGCCTTTTAAATAAAACTATTTAAAACTATTTTTCGAAAAAAGCAATTTTCCTTGTGTTTTTAATAAAAATAGTTAAAAAAAACCTTATTGTTTTTTTAGCTTTTTTACTCCTAATTGTTTTATTTTGAAATGGAAATTAAAAATATCCTTAAAATTTTCAAAAATGTTTAGCGCTTTCCTAATTAAATCATTTCTTTATGTTATTTATCAGAGTAATTTTTCCTATTTTTTTTCATTTGTAGTTTTTCTATTTACAAAGTTAAATTAAAACAAAAACAGATTGTCGTTTTAATGTGGTTAGCATTTTTTAAAAATAGTTTATATGTTTTTACCGCTTAACAATATTTTTTTATCTTCGTATTTTTTTCATTAATAATTTTTCTATTTAAGAAGGAAAATTCTATTCCGAAAAAACTAAAAACATTCCTAAAATGTTTAGCATTTTATATTTAAAAACTATTTTTTGTCGCCTAACAAGAATAAAGGCCCCTTGTTTTATTTTTGCTTCTCTTCTTTAATTATAGTTCAAAAAATAATAATGATGATTTTTTCTTAAAATGGATTTTTTATTCTGTTTATAATGTTTATCTTATTTTCAAGAATATATTTCATTTTACTAAACAATTCTAAGAATGTAGTTCGATCTTATTTCCCATTTCTCCATTTTATGACTAGTGAGATTGAACCTCCACTAGTTTTTCCACTTAATAGCTTAGCACCCAACTATAAAGGGTAACATGGGAATTTACTTAGAATTTAATGGTTGAAAGTTTGACCAGAAATATTTCATCCAAAATGAGGGCCAAAGATATAATATGATAAATATTATATGCTAAATTGTAACACGATAAATTAGTTGGGACCAAAGGTCGACCCTAGTTTTAAGGAGTATGATGAATGTTGATGGTGTTGATTTGAAAAGTGTGTGGCAACAATCGTTGAGTGGGATGGGTTTGGATGGTGATAACAGTCGAAAAATGAGAAAAACATGAGTTTGATCAACCGACGATGATACATCGACAACTAGTGGAAGCGATATAAAATTTAGGACCTCAATACAATTTTGATACCATGTTATGTAATATTGCGTAAAAGAACAATTTTATTGATCAACATAATAATTGTACAATAAAGGGGCCTAATTTATAGTCATAAACAAACTCTAATTATTATATGTAAAGTATTAACTACCTAATCATAATATGACAATAAATATTAATCTAGAAGTATATAGGAATACTAATATAACTATAGTAATATTATTAACCACAAAACTTGACTATATACAGCATAACTACCTGGTTTTAAGTATATTTTAACTCGGTTGACTTATAGATGACATGAACTGGAGAAATCTTATACATGACATGAACTCAACATAATCGGACCAACTTCAACCATATTCCATCATTGCATCTTCTTGAGCTATTTCCAAATAAAACTTCCAATATTGTTCCTGAAATCCATACAGGAAAAAATGGGACCTTAATTCCTTGTTCTTTATGGTATGTGGAGATTATTATTGCCAAGATAGTGTGATACCTTGTGTGAGTAAACGCTTAAATTGATCGAGTCTAAATATAAAATCATACAGGCTAATCAAGTCATCCCCTCTCGTTGAGGCACTGCTGGAGACACCTAATGCTTTAATGCTGCCAAGTCTTCCTGAATAGTCTCAATAATTTATTCTAAAAATTATTGTCTCCCTAAATAATACGGCCCCAGGGCATCGAGGGTTGGATACCCGACGTAATGGGCACTTATGGGGCGAGGTTACGAGCTCTGCATGGTCAGTTGGCTCTCTAGCCTGACGAACTCTCCTCTAAGGTGGCATATGAAATTTGATATAGAAATCCTATCAGTAACCAAACATAGATAATAATATAAAATTAAACACGTATCAAATAACACTATGTAAAAGTCTAAGAGAACCTATAACCCTCGAGGCCTAAGATCATGCTCTAATAACAACTGTGATACTCCGTGTAATTAAACACTTATGTTAATTAAAAATAATTATAAAATTACATACCATATTAAAATAATATAATACCATTTTCAGCTTAGAGAGTACAAGTGAAAGATATAGCAAGATATATAAATGGTACGAAAGTCCTGAATATAAGTCCACAATCATAAGAGATAAGAATGACAATATCCCAACATGATTCTTGAATACAATCCCAATAATCTTAATGTGATACAAGACAATCAGAAATCTAATAATGCACACTAATCGGGAGAGTCTCAATATAACTATACTGAAATGTAAAACGGACAAACTAAATTAAATAGGAACCCACATCGTCCATGTAGCTGGAATCCCAAATGAGAGGGAGAGATAATGTGTGTTAATTGGAACAGGAAAGTTAAGAAGTAGTTCCAACCCTATCAAGTGAGATCCATATAAAAGGAATGGGTCAAAATCTTAGCAAGTAACTTAGCTATGCAACTCACATCAGTTATACGAGTATATGATAAAATCATAATTTATATAATCTAAATGAATGGCCATCACACAAAATGTAACCTCACAATGTATTTGAATCATCTCAATTTACTTAATTGATTAATTATTCTCATCAATTAATCAGCACATAATCGACTTGCACCCCTTCCTCTTAGCCATTTTAATAACACGTGTTATGGCACATAAACCTCGGTCATCTGTTTTACAACATTGGTAAACCCGTAGCCACCCTGCTATGTTGCGCCTAAACTCCACACACCATGTGATGCAATAACAAATCGTACTAAATCATGCTCATCAAATATAACATATAATGGTATTCCTTCTCATAACTCACACAATTCATTCTCATTTCACATATTCATTTATCAATGACTTCGTAAATTTAACAACTCTTTTGTCCCTTCATGTTATAATCTCTATACCCAATTACCCTAGCCTCAGTTATAATCATTTAGAGCTATTAATACGCTTTAGTCCAACTGATAAGGATCTAGGGGGATAGTAATACTACAAGTGATTTTTCACAAAATAAGTCACTAAAGTAAAAGCATGTTGATTTTATTAAAGGTTTGAGTCGTCACTCCTACCCGTCTCTAAACTTCGTGTGTGGGACGTCTCGTCGAAGTGAAATCCAATCAAGGAACCCTCCAATACACTTTCATTTAGATAAGGTAGTTGTTAAGTTAAATTTAATTAGGATTTGTTACGAGAGAGTAAGACAATAATTCAAATATCAACGTGTGCAATCAACCCACTTGTCCAACACTACCATCCAACAACCAATATTTATCTCATACTCCTTCTATCCCCTATACGATAAAACAGATGTCAACAATACCAATATCTCAAGTAAGGGCTCATATGATGTTTTTGCATAAAAGAAACATGTAAATAACTTACAAGTATGTGTTACATTATAAGGAGCTCATATATGTATATCTAGTGTCCAAGGTCATCTTGATGTGTTCACATAAGTTCTTCTAACACGAATAAGGTCATCATAACAAATTTCAAAAGTACTACCCTTATTGCAAGATGTACAACCCTATTATGCATGAGTAAATTTTAAAATTATTTATTCTAAATGAAGTCCATATAATCCATTTTGTAATCTCAAATTATTATTTTATACAAATGGGGCATGAACCCTAAAATACCGTTTTCATACTTTGGGAAGGAATATTCAATTTCAACATTTTATTAGGGCTCAACATTTTTTTCAAAATATGAGAATATTATAATTCACCTAACTACAACATTGAGTTTTAATTATACAAATTCCTAGGGTTTCTAATTAATTTGATATTTCAATTTTTGGTGATTTAAGTAAAGACACGTACAAAAGGAGAACATTAGAAAATGACTTGCCTCAAAGTATGTCCCAAAATGAAATTTCTTGTATGTCAATAAAATCATTGAAAATGCCTAAGAAAATGGTTTTCAAATACCCTTGAATCCCTTTTTGTAAAAGCTTTGGAACCTTTTTTTAAAATATTGAAAAGAAAAATAGAAGCTGGGGTTGATCTCTGCAATTTATATTAAGTTGAAGTGGGAAGCTAAAATTTTTGGGTCAAATGATTTTGGAATGGTGGCCAGTTTTCGAGAAAAGAAAGGAAAGAGGGGATTATTTTTAAGAGTGCTGCTAGCCTTACCGGCCATTAGCACACTCTTAGTACACATTGCTAGGTGTCACTTTTTTATTGGATATTTTTTTTTTCTTTTTGAAAAAATATGGTATAGTTTTAATAAGGTTTTTTGTTTGTTTTTTCATTTTAGAAAAAAATGTTCTAATTAGAAAAAAAGATATTATTAAAAAACACTATTTTAATATAATAAATATTTTTTTTGAGAAAAACTGTTTAAAAAAATAAAAGTTAGTTTAGTATAAATAAAAAAAAATACATTTTTAAACAGTTTTAAGAAATAATTTTTTTTTTTAAATATTGTAAAATTAAAATAAAAATTAAGTTTAAAAATAAAGGGTGCTGCTGGCGCGAATCTTTAAAAATAAAGGAATATTGGGTAAATGGGTGTTTGAGGGACTAAATGATTTAAAAATAATTTAAAAAAACAAGTTTAAAAATAAGGGGTACCGCTGGCTCGCACCTTTAAAAATAAGAGAATATTGGGTAAATGGTTGTTTGAATGACTAAATGAGTTAAAAATAATTTTAAAAAATTAAGTTTAAAAATAAGGGGTGTCGTTGGCGCGGACCTTTAAAAATAAGAGAATATTTAATAAATGGGTGTTTGAGGGACTACATGAGTTAAAAATCATTTTAAAAAATTAAGTTTAAAAATAAGAGGTGCCGCTGGCGCGGAGCTTAAAAAACAAGAGAATATTGGGTAAATGGGTGTTTGAGGGACTAAATAAGTTGAAAATAATTAAAAACATAATTTTTTTTAGATTAGATTTTTAATGAAAAATACAGAAATTATTTTAAATGTTGTAAAATTAAAAAAAAAAGTTTAAAAATAACGGGTGCCGCTGGCGCGGCCCTTTAAAAATAAGAGAATATTGGCTAAATGGGTGTTTGAGGGACTAAATGAGTTAAAAAAATTATTAGATTAGTTTTTTAATGCAGAAATACAAAAATTATTTCAAATGTTCTAAAATAAAAAAAAAAGTTTAAAAATAACGGGTGCCGCTAGAGCGGACCTTTAAAAATAAAAGAATACTGAGTGAATTGATGTTTGAGGACTAAATGAGTTAAAAATAATTTTAAAAAACTAAGTTTAAAAATAAGGGGTGCCGCTGGCGCGGACCTTTAAAAAGAAGAGAATATTGAGTAAATGGTGTTTAAGGGGCGAAATGAGTTAAAAATATTAAAAAAAAAAAAGCAAAAGAATAATACTAGACAATCCGAGAGATAGTGTCGGGCTAATTAAAAAAAATTAAGTTAAAAAATAATGGGTACCATTGGTGCGCACTTGTAAAAAGAAGAGAATATTCGGTTAATGGGTGTTTAAGGGACTAAATAAGTTAAAAATATTTTTTTTAAAATAAAAAAACAGTAATTAAAAAAATAAAATAATTATTCTAATAATTATTTTTTATTATTTTTATCTCATTTCACATTATCTTAACATTTTTTTTTTTTTTGTAAAATAAAGAATGTATTATTTTGGTTTATTAATGGTCTCCACCTAGGCACCCTGTACTAAGTATGTACTAGGACGGGGTAGAGGAGCATTATTCTATTTTTAAATGGTTAGAAGAGGGAGATAACGTTTTTGCTAACTTTCTGAATTAAACCTAACTGCTGCCAACTTTTTTATTCTCCCAGCTGAAATCCCATTTCTCTTTTTAATACCCACATCATACCCCCAACTTCCTTTCCAAAATGACCAGCCGCCAAACGCCTTTTCACTTTTAAAATTTTAGAACCTTCTTTTTCCTTTTAGAACCTAGCGCCCCTTCTGCCTTAGCCTTTTATCTCCCGACCGCCAAAACCCATCTGACCTTAAGACAAAGCCCTAGTGTCTTGTGCTTAGTAAACAAAATAGCAGTAATCCTTAAACCTAAGTAAAAGCCCAAACTACCAAAAAAAGTTCCAAATAATTTAAAAGTTTAATAATTAATTATATGCCCTCTTAAGAATCTAAAACTTTAATAATTAATTATATGCCCTTTGAAGAATTTAAAACTTTAATAGTTAATTCGAGGAGCATTTCCAAGTAAAGTTCTTTTGAATTTATAAAATTGTCACATTAAATTGTTTTAACATATAAACACATAAATATATTTAATATATCAATTTAAATCCTCGTGACTTTTTAATTAATTAAACTATTAATAATTAACTTATTAATAATGGGGTGTTACAAAAAGTATGAAGTTTGACACTCTCCCTACCTTCATGAATATTTATACAAGAATATTTTCAAATGTTTATACATTCGAAATAAAATTAGTGTATCAAACCCTTCATTTTCATGTGTTCATAATCAATATTCAATTGTATAAGACATACGATGACTTGCTAGATTCATGTCAAACGAAATGTGTCATTTCTTTCATTGAGAGTTGTAGTCCCTATATAAGGCGGAATAATATGAGTTATTTGGTTATTTGGGGAGATAATAATGAAAATGTTATTTATAAGATATGACGTTTAATTTTAAGTTGTCTATTTTCTCCTTCTCATTTATTAATTTTCCTTTTATTATTAGTTTTTAGGGGGAGGGGATAAGACAATGTCTTATGCCAATGATGCATTGATGATCTATCAAATTTTAATTTCTTTAATTAAACATTTTCATCTTTAAATTTATTTAATTTGGATATTATTAGATATTATATAAGGACACACAATATGTAGATATAATATAATTTGAACTAGGAGTAAACTCGCGCGATATGCACGTTAGATTGTCCTATAAATAATTAATTTAAAAGTGAAGAAAAATATGATACTAACTCGAGGGATGTGTAGTATTTGAAGTTGCTTACATAAAATAACCATTATTGAATAATTATTCCAAAAAATATAGTTACATAATCTTTGGGATTATATTAAAACTTAAAATGTATTTACATTGAAATGTTAATAAAAACTATTATGTACATCTTTAATATGATTCTTTAATTGATATGGAAGCAGAATGCAAAGATTTATAAGAGGAAGAAAAGTCGAGTTAAAAACAAAAAGAAGCTAAAATAATAGGAAATTTAATATAAATAAAGAACATTTTTATGTTAGTTGATCACCTTTTTTTTAGTGATTATCAATATACCTGATAAACACTCAAAACTGTACATTTTATACCCCGAATAGATGTATTTTAGTTGTTAATTCTTGACAATATGGGTCTTATGTGCTTAAATGTTTATTTTGTAGGCGAATGCACGTTGCGATGTTCAAATGCGTATCTCAAGGCAATTGTGCGTTTTATGGAGCTATTAACCCTTATCCCGCAACCCTAAACCTAGCCCAAACTTACCCCAAGTCGTGTATGTTTTATTTGTGTCATTTTATTATTTTTTTTAATTTTTAGTTTAAATTATTTTTATTTTTAGGATTTATTTTAGATTTATTTAATATTTTCTAGATTTATTTTCTATTTTTATTTTTTATTAGTATAATTTTATTTTATTTTTATTTTATTAAGTTTTTAGTTTTAGTTTTCATTTTATTTTATTTTATTTTATTAGGATTAGATTTTTTTAAGGATTTCTTTTATTGATTTTTCATTTAATTAGAATTTTAGTTTTAATTTTATTAGATTTTATTTTTATTTTTATTTTTATTTCTTTTTAATTTTATTTGAGTTTTTATTTTATTTTAGAATTAGATTTATTAGATTTTTATTTTATTTTATTAATTTTATTTTATTAGTGTTATTTTTTAAGGTGTCCTAATTAAAAACACACACACACACCTTATCCTACACTCCTATACCCACTAACCTATCCTACACCCTAAGCCTCATCCTCACCTACACTACCATACACCCCCACACACCTTATCACAACCCAAGTCATCTTCTTCCCCCAACACCCTCTCTCTCCTCTATCTTTTTTTTTTTGGTTATTAACCGGGGTGTCCACTAGCGACTTAGTGACTAATCCCCTCACTGATTTGTAGGCACCTCGATGGGTGGGACAGCTGGCCAAGAGATTTAAAGCTTCTCCATGCCCAAGGCGGGAATCGAACCCCCGACCTTGGTTAAGGTTGGAAGAGCCCCTTCCGCTCTACCAAACCCCCTTGGTTCTCTCTCCTCTATCATCCATTAAACCCATTTCACACCTATCTCTCTCCCCAAAATCAATCCTACCCACCGGAACCTTAAACCTTTGACCCTCTTCGGCGTCATCGCCGACCATCTCCGACTGTCAACCCCCTGCCGGCGTTATCCCCTTACGCAGGCAGCGCCCAAGCGATTCCGCCGGCGACCTCCTGGTCCAAGCCGGCGTCCTAAGCCGACCACCTGACCCGCCTCTCCTCTCTCTCTTCACCGGCCACGCCGATCCCATTACCACCTCCGGTCTGACATCTCCTGCCGCCGGTAAACTTACCCGCCATAACCCATCTCCATTTCCGAGCTCCCTACCCGCCGACCACCTCCGGCGTCGCAACCACCTGGCGCCGACAGCGCACCTGGGACTGTCCCGATCCAGTCCGGCAACCAACACCTCCAAAACTCCTGCCGGACCTAACCCAGCTCGCCGGCGCAACTCTCTTCAATCGTTAGACCCAACCTCATCCCATTACCTTCCTTGCACACCCAAACCCATTTCACCATCTCAAGACCACTTTCAACTCCAAATTAAAGACACGATTTCCCTTAGCTGCCAAAATAAAAACCCATGTGACTTAAACCACTTAAATCATTTTACCAATTTTACCCCCAACTCTTCTTACCTCGCCCAAATTTCAAAACTACCCCAAATCAGATTCTACCCTCATTCACATTCTCATAACCCTCACTCACTCTTCCCACATGACATCACCCTTTCCATGCTCACTCAAGTCAATTCCCAAAATTACCCATGCGCCATGTGCCTATTATAAATGAAGATGAAGACCCCATTTTAAAGCTATCTAGAGCTAGGAGATAGGAGTTTGTAGAGAGAGAAAATACCATTTTAGTGTAGTTTTAGATTAGAATTTTTATTTTATTATTTTTAGATAGTGAGGAGAAAATAAATTGTTGTGAGGATTAAATTGAGTGAGATTATTTATGTAATTGTGTTTGAATCATTCAAATTAAGGGATGTGAATTTCAACTCAAGGAATAAAAGTTCAATTTCACTTCAAGAGATTGGAGTTTGATTGTTTTCTTCTCTTCTCATTTATTTTATGCCTATTGAATATTTGTTTATTATGTTTGATACCATGTTAGGCTAAATCCCCTTTCAAAGGGTGGGGTAAAACCCTTATTTGATGTTATTTTATTTTAATTAGTTTAATTACTTGAAAAATTCCTTTGAATGTTAATTTTGATCCCTCATCACCCTTAGATTTACGCCTCGAGAGAGGGTAAATGATTTTCGAGAGAAAATCGAAATTCTAGTGATAATTCCCATTTTGGATTCGAACTAGAGATATGGGTCTCTTAAGTGGGGTATTATCACTTGAATTTCAACTCTAAATTTATTTTATAAGATTGACATAAATTCTAATTGATCGATCCTAGCGGGTGATTAATTAAAAGGAGTGTGGATCTATTTTTCTAGAGTTGTGGGGTGTCAAAATTAATTTTCTAAAAGATTACTATTATAATTACAATTGCAACGAGAGTTGATTTGTAGTTTTGATATTAATTTGGGAGAATTCAAATAATTAACTTAATTAATTAGAATAACTAGAATTTGTGGTGTAATCCTACTCCTTGATTGTTCTCACAATTATTTACCTCACTTATCTTTTATTTTAGTGTTAGACTTTATTATTCATTTTAGTAAATTTCTAGTTAGTTATTTTCATCTCACACTTTAATTTAGTTTAGACCTCACCTCACCCAATTGTTTTAATATTTGAAAAGGCTAAAAAATTATTAGAAAAAGTGAAAAAGCACAAAAAGAAAATAAAAAGTGAATTACATGTGAATTTGTTCCATTTGCTTTACCCCATAGAAAGTGGATTGATACCCTTACTTACCTCTATACTTGAGATTGTTTTATTTTGTAGGTATATAAGGTTTTGATTAGAAGAACTTTTCAAGTAACGACAAAGAAAGATATACAAAAGTCTTTTCTATCAATACCATAGGTTTTTATGATCCTTTACTGATCGGATATAGTGGCATACCTATGCCATTTTTTATATGACAGTCTATGAATAATATTATCTTTTTCTAGGCATGCCACCATAATCCATTAATTCCGTCTAAACACCCAAATCTGAAATTTAGGAGGCAATATAGAAAACCCCAACATTGAGTTTGTTTTTAATTAAGAGTTGTTTGAAAAGACTTTGGGGGCATTGACGGATATTTGAAAAGCCTTAATTGTTGGGTGGGTTTACGAATGTTGTGTTTTACTTTGAGAATAAAATATGGAAAGAGTTCATTGTATAGAGTCATTATACATTTGAGGAATATGAATAGACGTCATATAATGAGACGGAGGGCACATAGAAATTAAAAACATGACTTTTGAGGAAGTAAATGGGTTCTAAGTTAGTGTCCACATGGACATCCTGAGTGTAAAGTAAAAATAAATGCCTATAGAGCATTTTATAATATTATATAGATTAGGTAACTAAAAATACTTTTATCTATTGAAAATACTTTATTTGTGGTAACTAAATCCATGATATTGATGAACTAAATTATTTATTTAGACGCTAGTGTGGTCATCCCGACTCGAAGAGGGCGTGGGGAGGGTTACCCTATCTCGTTCCCCGAAAGAAAGAAAAAAAAGGAAGATATCTAGGCGATAATAGAGAGTGAAATGTGTGATGATGTGAAACTTAGATCCTTGAGCCTATTTTATTAAACATAGGCAACAAATAATGATCCAAAAATAGGTATACGAGGCAAACAAATTGTGTCGAAATCAAATGAAAAATGAATCAGGAACTAAGTTACGAAGTGGGAAGGTGTTAGGCACCCTCTACTCACTTTCGGTATCTCGTGGGTCAAAACATATTATCTCTTATACCTTTGTGTGTCAACTATTTGGATTGAAATAACTTTTTTATTGCCGATAGGACCTTGATTCATTATATTAAAAAAAATGAAATAGATTTATGTTATTAGATCTAGGGTTTAGATCACCGTACGTTTGTAGATCTTATAGGTGAACAACCTCTGGTCGATGGAACAATGTAGGCAAGGGAAGTCGGCAAAATGGATCCGTAACCTCGGGAAAAGGATTGGCTCTGAGGGCTGGGCACGGGGGTCCTAGTCCCGAACCCGTCGGCTGTCACGCTACCGGGAAAACCAGGTAAGGAACCTCACGCTACCGGGAAAACCAGGTAAGGAACCTCGCGCTACCGAGAAAACTCGGTCACGCTACCTGGAAAACCAGGATGTGATCCTATATAGAGATGTAGTTGACGATCAAACACCTTTAAACCTTTCTTCGATGTTCGAAAGATCTTAGATCTTCTAGTACATAATCCATCTAAAGCAAGCCATGTGTGAGGGAACTTTCACAGATGAAAACTTGATGAAATAAAATAAAATTGATTATCTTTCTCCTCACCCCTCACATATATGTGAATATTATTTTTGTCTCCCTCTCTATCTCTCTCTTTATACACACACACACGCACAGACATGAAGTGGTCTTGGAGTAATTAGAGTATCGGGAGAGTTTGAGGTTTATTACTTAGTATATGGTTATTTTAAGGATACAAATTTCTAATTAAGTCCTATTGTAGTATTGGCTCAATTTCGGACAAAAACAGTTTGTGTTATAGGATAGATGTTCACGGTATAATCATCCAAGCCTATGACATTTGAGAAGTTGAAGAGGCAGCGGCCTAAATTTCAAGTTAACATCATTGCTGGTTTACATATGTCTCGTTTCACGTCATCAACGTAGTTCCAATCTCTCGTAAGGTATGAATGCATTACATATATATATAGGAGCTTGAAAATTATTTTATGGGTGTTCTTTTTATAAAAATATTTTTAACAACTTTTATTTTATCTCGGGAAATTTATTTTTGGGTGTTAGTATTTTTGTTAAATTTTTTTTTGACTTCATACAATCTACAGCTTTTGTTCTCGGACACCTTCCGTAGAAAATTTATAACTAATTAAAAAAATCAGAAAAATACGAAACTGACGACCACGCGTTCGTATCGAAATTATCTAGAATCATGGCCTAAAATATCGTTAGAGAAGTCATTCGAACGACCTCGTTCGAACGAAATTCTAACGAGAATTTAGAATTTTTTTCTATTTTCTCGATAGAAGTTTCGTTCGAACGAACCTCTAACGAAATTTCAGTTTCGAGCAGTTTTTTGACAGTTTTTTTATAACTTCCCACTTTGCCCACTAACTTTTACCACCTTTACATAGTGCGGGAAAAACATTTTCTAAGATAACTTTTTCACATTCTAAGAGTCTTTTTTAGAGCAAAACTTTTATGAAAAGGTTCCATATTTTGTGTTTGATTTGTATGGATTAAATTCACTAAAAACACATACACACCCATTTGTTTAGTTAATTCCAAGTACCTAATGATATATCATTGATTGGAGATTTTTAGCACCTAGTTTACTCTACACCAACAAGAAGAGAGTTTGGATTCTTTTCTACCCCAAAAAGGGAAAAAGTTTGTTGCGGTATTCTCACTCGAAGAAAGGCTTCGCGTGCTGGTTGACGGTGACCATAACCCCATCGGTGGATTTCGAGACTGCGGTGGAGTGTGTAGTTATCGACTAGGCGGAGGTGTTTGCAAGGAGGAGTGTCAAGGCTTAGACGGTCATGTCGTTGGAGTAAGGTTGTTGTCTTGTAATTGTAATTCCATACCTAGTGGATTTGTTAGGTTAGGGTCGTCCTAAGTTTTTCCCACTTGGATTTTTCTCTTACATCGACATGTAGTGAGATTGTTTATTTTATCTTGTTTAACTCACCTAGAACGTATGCTTAGGTAAAAAAGATAAAATTGGGTTTAATTTACAATCTTGCTTAATTTGGTGCAAGTTTAATATTTGGGTAAGTTTAAATTAATTAATTCAAGCTAGAATATTTAAATGGCCAATGATTTTATTCCCGGTAGTTTAACTTGATAATTGAATTAATTTGATTTAAGTGTGTGTGTGTGTGTGTCTAGACTTAATTTCACTTGTTGTTTAATTTTAATTTGTTTAGAAATTAAAATTCGTGTTTGATTTTAATTTTTCATCTTTTAAAGAAAAGAAAATTAAATTAATTTTGAAAATTTAAAATTGGTATATTTCGAACCATCACCCGTTTTACAAGTGGTACCAGAACCAGAGCGCTAATTTATCGCGTTAAGAATCCGTTTTTCGGCTTTTATAATTTTTTTGCTCCTTGTATATTTAGGTGGTTCATTTTTTACTCACTCTCATTTTTGTTTTGTATCTCTCGATGGGACGTCTTAATGATAATGAAGTTTTTGATATTCGAGAGGAATTTAATGGGCTTAATAAGTGTAATGAAAAATTAAGAGAATTAATTTTGAAATTTGTAAAATGAATTAAGTTTCTTGAAAATGAAAATTTATGTTTTAAATCTAGAATTGAACTTTTGCAAACCTCGCTATCTCAAAAAGATATTTTTCGTAAAAAGCTCATGACATAAATTACAAATTTAATATTTTAGAAATGTCCAAGAAAGAGAGTGATAGTCGAGAAAAGACTCTCAGGGACAAGTTTGCTCACATTGAGGGGGAGCATGATAACCTTCCAGGAGTTACAAAAAAATTAAAGAAGGAGTCCCGTAAATTTGAGGAGTCTAATTTATTACTTGAGTTCGAAATTTTCAAAATGAAAAATGATTTACAAGACCCGAGTAGTTGTTGTAATGGTTCTAGCTCATCAAATTCTAATGTTTCCTTATCTAAGGCTAAAACCATTGTTTGTTTTAGAGGGTCAACTTTGTCCAAGAACGTTAGAAAAGATCACACCTTAGGTCACTTTTCTCAAGTTTACACATGTTTGCATTGTGGTAGGAAAGGTCATCTTAGGTCCTTTTGTTTTGATCTTAGAAGATGCTCTATGAAGTTTAAATCTAGTATTTCATTTGTTTCCAAATCCCGACATTTTAGATATACATCCATTTGAATTCGGATATCTCTTTTAAAAGAACTAGATGTTAGACTTATTGATTCTCACATGCTTGCACATGACCCCCCAACATGCTATATCTTATCGGTGGCTGCTTGCATGTTTGCATACTCTAGCTATTTGTGCTTCATATCATATATCCTTGCTAGTTGTATGCATGTTTAGTCATTTTTTAGTCCATGATTAATTATCCATGCCTTACTAGAATTATGACTTGTTTATCTTTTGTATTATATTCTTTTCATTTTTATTTGCATTATATGAAAAATATAAAAAGATTTTTGTTTATTATTTGAGTTTTACCTTTTAGTAATTTAGGTTTATGAAATACAAATGATTTTTGTTTGCCTTTAGAGTAAATATTTTTATTTGTTTGGTTAAAAAATTTTAAAAACTCAAAAAGATTTTTTTATGTGTGTATTTTAGTTTGACACACTGTATGTGGCATATACTTGTGTTCGAATCCTTTCCCTTTCTCTTCCATATGACTAGAACTTTTGGTTAAGATTATCAATCCTTAAACTGTTCTTTACCATGTCTACATGGAGTAGTTGGATTTTGCGTTGCTTAATGGATTATATTTTTATATGCCTCTTTTCACACATGCACGAGCTCATTGGATATTTAAATGTCACATGTATATTTGAGCTTTATGAGGTGTTCTCCTACCAATCTAGTCATCTACATATTTTACGACCTAGGAGGACTTGTGCATGTTAAATCCGTTGCACATGAGATTTGTGTGATATAAAAAAATGATATACGAATGTGCATGGAGAAGGGCTCCGAAAGAAAATTTATACTTTGCAAGTAAGCCACCGTTTATAATGGACCTAAAAGAAATACGTGGTCCAAAGGTCTAAAAGTAAAAAATGGCATTAAAAGAAAATATTTTCCAAGGCCTATTTTGTTTAGTTGATATAGTCATTCCATAACCATATACATATTTTGAGATAGTTTGGATGGTATATCAACATTTTTGCACAATGTCCGTTTATCCTACTTGCACTTTCATTGTCTTGACTCTAATGGTTTGTAGAATCATCAAAATTCTAGGCTTATGTGTGTTGATGTAAAAAATTAGATTATTTATTTAATCAGAGATAAAATAAAATAAGACAAAGAAATTTTAAAGTGGTTCAGCCTTATAAGAATGGCCTACGTCCACTGTTTCTATTATTGCTGACTGTTTGGGAATTCTTGATTACCAGTTTAGTCAAGAAGTTCCTAGTCCCCCTACAATGAGGATGATACAATGTATTTATAGCCCTCAGGCTGTACATGTGAAAGGGTAATACATAGCTATCCATTAGGCGTATACATCTGTATGATAATAATAAGCATTTAATGCGCAGTCAATCTGTTGGTTATCCTGCTATTAATTCTCTGTTCGAGGTGCAGCTCGGACCGCCTAAGCTGCTCGGACCGCCTAAGTAGCTCGGTACTCATAAGTTGCTCGGTGTATTAAAGTTCCTCGGAGAACTCTTGTTGGTCGGATCGTCTGAGTTGATCGGGGAAGCAGAGTTCCTCGAAGTCAAGGTGTTGTTCGGAAGTGTTTGTTATTGCCACGCAGATTGCCACGTGTCTTCACTCAATTGAGCCATGTCAGCAGACTAGATTTGGTATCAACAGAAGCCCCCAATGTTTCACAGTTCGAAATTTGAGGAGTGTGGAACATTCTTTCTCGAAATATGACGGTTTTAAATGGTCATCTTGAAATTTAGGAGTATTTTTTGTATTTATTTCTTCTTCCAAATTCGTAGAATCGGACTTTTTGAATTTTTATAACCGCTTCGATTCCCGCGCCCTTTTTGTCTTTTCAGTCGCTGGTAACGTAACCGTCTCTTTTTGTAATCATTATCTTTACCCATTCCCAAGACAGGGTATTTAAGAGTTGCAGAAAACCCCCTCGTCTTCTACTTTTTCAAATTTGTCTCTTTGAGTTTTCCATTGTCTCTCTCTCCTGTGCGTGTCATCCTTTTCATCATTCGTTGTCAACAGACTCATCCTTTTTCCTGTAAGATCTTCTTCTTTCTCTTTGATTTCCTTTACTCATCATGGTTTACCTTGTAGAGTCGCTTAATAAGTTTCGTTCTGATTTCTCTATTCCTTTATGGGTTATTTTGGAGAAACTTTCCGAGCCTTCATATTATTTTCGTTTGGTTGAGGGACATTGGTTTCCCAGTCTCTTTGTCACTGAATATGGCTTTTCTTTCCCCCCAAACCCTTTATGTCTGGAATTCTGTCAATATTTTGACGTGGTTCCTGCAAGAATAGCCCCCAATACGTGGAGAATAGTTAACGGAGTTCATAGATTAAATCAAATTCATGGAACTCGTATAGGAATTACGGAAATTATGTTCTGTTATAGATGGGCTGTTGGTGACAATACTTTTTATTTAAAAACTAGGTTTTTAAATAGGGCTTTAGTAGTCAATCTCCCAAATGCCAATAGGGACTACTTCGAGCACGGGGTTGCTATGAAAAATTGGTAACACCCTCCACTGACTGGAAATGATGTGTACCAGGGTCCTAGATGTCCTCCCTATGGCAATGGGATAGGTTGTTTTTATTTTATTTTATTTTTGAAATTATGCTTCCTTTGTGTTTGATAAAATGTGTCACTGATATTTTAATTTTCATCTATTTGCAGTTGATAAAAAAAGAAGGTCTCCAAAAGAGACAGAAGTTAATTTAAAACATCTAAAACTTATCTGGGGTTTGCATCAGACTGTTGCCGATGAGCATATCAGGTCAGCTTCATATTTGTTGCAGTATAAGAGTTACACCTCATCTTTTACTGCTCGTCCGGTGATAAGTGAGGTAAAACCAGTACCTTCTTCTGCAAGTTCTTCACCCGAGTCTCATATCCCTCTGAGTGAAAGAATGAAGAAAAGAAGAGCTCCTGCCATCTTCGAGAAATCTGCCTCTGTTAATGGAGAGGCAAAGAGGAGTAAACATGATGTTCCAGAAGATGGGACAAAGAAGATTGATGCACCCCCTACGGCTACTACTGTGAAGGTTGCCGAGAAGCCCCCAGTGGCTCCGAGCAAAGCCGTTGTTCCAAGCGAGTTGATTGTTATCTCTCCGACTAAGACTACATCATTAGGCGAGACCATTCCTGTTCCCCCGAGGAAGCTAAAGAAGAGCTCCTCGGTCAATTTGGCTGAATCCATCTTTCAGCCCCCGATTACTGGAAGTGGTGTTCCCACTTTTG
This sequence comes from Sambucus nigra, assembly GCA_949130495.1. Taxonomy (NCBI): domain Eukaryota; kingdom Viridiplantae; phylum Streptophyta; class Magnoliopsida; order Dipsacales; family Adoxaceae; genus Sambucus; species Sambucus nigra. Next base: position 577,883,186 of record OX422209.1, read on the forward strand.
TTGCCCCGAGCTTTTCCCTGAGCTCGGTGAAGTCTTGGATCATTCCTGAGATCCAAGGTATGGAAGAAAATCTTTCTCGGGACATGGTTACCTCATTAGCTGCTCGTCATATAGCTTCTGTAAGTATCATTGTCCTCAACTTTCATTTTTCCCTTGTTACATCTGTGTACTAACTTGATATCATTTTCTTTTCCCAGTTGGTGACCTGTTTTAACACCATTTTAAAGAAAGATGAAGCTATTAAAGCTTCAAGTTCCTCGTCTGGTGTAGAGGAAGCTTTGGGGTGCCTGACGCAGTCTTTGAAAGATTCTCGTCAGAAGTATGACGATGATAAGGCTGATTGGGAGGAGAAACTTGATTCCACCGAGCAGGAGAGAAACCAAGCTATTGAAGTCTCCAAAGGTTTGGAGAAGAAAATAAAAAACTTGGAAGAGAAGAATAAAGAACTCGATGAGAAGCTAGAAAATGCTAGGGAGCTTGAAAGTAAGCTAAAAAATGCTGAAGAAGAGTTGGGCCGACTTCGTGAAGTAGGTCGTCAAAAAGAAGAAATAGAGAATAAGCTGAAGGCTGCCAAGGATCTTCTTTTCGAGAAGCTTTCCTTGGAGAAAGCGAAAAGGAAGTTGGCTATAAAAAAGTCTTTCAGCACTGGCTGGGATAAGGGGTGGAATAAAGGTTTGGTTGCCATGATGTCGCAGGTGGAATATGGTAGCCACAAATACTTTAGGGATGGCTGGATCGCTGCTCTGTAAGAGATGAAGGTCGATGAAAATTCTGACCTATTTCAGTGACACATTCCGGGCCCCCCTCCAACTCCTGAAGAAGAAGAAGAGGACTAAGCCGCCTCTAAGGAATCCTCCATGGTGATGGGAGATCAAATTCCCCATTCCCCAGATATCTAGTCCACCAACGAGCAACTTCAACCATCCATTATTTCAAACGAGCAACTTCCATCACTCCCCGAGCAACCATCTGTACCATCCGAGCAACCTACCTCCTCGTCCCAGCCTTCCGAGAAAGTTTTGGGAGACAAGGAAAAGGTGTAGAGTTGTTCGGATTTTTTTCTCTGTTTATTTTTCTTTATCAAATGTAACTCTGAATTTTGTACTTCTCCTTTATGATGTAATAAAATTTGAAGTTTCGCCTATTCATACTGTTGTTTCTCTTCTTCATGCTCTGTTTGAACTCTTATTGATTCTTGCTTTCTCTTCCTTTACTAGTTTATGGCTAGGATGGAGTTATTGACTGCTCATGATACAAAATTATTGAGGCAATGCAATGAGTACTTCAAAGCTGGTCATACAGATATGAGTGCAGCACAAATGGTTGACATCCTCGGTCAAGGTGCTTCAGAGCAAGCAATTTTAGCCTACCAGTATTTGAAGTGCCTGCTTGACCGTGCAGTGGTTAACAATGTAGCATATTATGAAATGATTGAAGATCTCCAAGGAACTCTTGAAGAGCTTCAACAACAATATAAGGAATCTTCTGCCCTTTTCCACGAAGGATACGAGAAGAAGTATCAGCAAATCAGTGCTGATAAGGGATACGATAAACTGTTTGCTGCTTACGATGTGAGGGAGAGAACTTTGAAGGCTGAGGTCGAAGAGCACAGACAGATAGCTGAGTTGTTAGAGCAGGAAAATAATAACCTGCAAAGAGAGGTGTCTTAGTTGAAGTCTGTAGCTTCCACCTCAAACGCTTTGGTCCCTGTGACCGACGAGGGATTCTCTTTCTTGGAGGTCGAAAATGCCAACCTGAGGGATGAATTAGAAACCTTGAAGAGAGCTGGACCTTCTACATCTACTCGGGGACGAGCAAGAGCTCCTCGGGGACGAGCAAGAGCTCCTCGGATTACTGTCGAGGAACAGAGAACTCAATCTGCCCTAGAGAACCAGGCCTTCCAACTTATGGCAAAGAACCAGGCATTGGCTGAGATGTCTAAGAAGATCAGGAATCTGGACGAGCAGCTTTCTGCACAGAAGTCTGCCTTGGAGAATAAATAACTCTTTACAAAAAGTCTTCACGAGCAGTTGGAAAGGTTGACTTATCAATTTCACAAGCAGCCTAGCGAATTTTGGATGGCTGGTTACAATGAGGCTCTCTACCATTTGGATGATCGGATCCAAAATGCGAATAATGAAGGTTACAAATAAGGGTGGTTGAATGCCCTGGGTGTACTGCAACTGGAACAAGGTCACTACTTGTGGGATTATCATAATCCTGGGTTGCTCGACTTGCCAGTGCCACCCTTCCAACTCGACATGAGCTGGATCCCTGCCCGGGCAATCCCTTAGTGTTTGATTTCTAAATACCTTGGCGATTATAGTCTCCATTCCAATGCTAAAATATCTCGCCCCGAGCACCTACTCGATCGACCATCTGTGATGAACATCAGGATGCTTAAAGATCTTAATTTCATAAACTCCCCTTATGCTTTGGACGATCCTCCTGCTGGCGAGGAACCTATTTCAAAAGCAGAGGGGAAGAGACCAATAGAATAGGAATCTTGATGTAATAATTAATTTGTATTTCATTCTCAATGTATTCTATTTTTGGATTTAATGAAAGGCTTTTATTTTTGTTCGTAATCTTGATTGCCATTGCCTTGTGGTTGTAAAACACTTTATATATGTATATCTGTTAAAAAGATAACAACATTGTGTTATTTGTCGATCAACTTATTGTCGACTAGTTTGAATTTGTGGTAATCATTTGACAAATAACCAAACTTAATGATGTTTTGTTTCTCGACCAACTTGGTAGTAATTTGAAAAGTTACGAGTATCAAAAATTTTGCTCGATCACTTTCTCATACTCATAAAATGTTTCCGACCAACCAAGGTCACTTTCTTGTACTCATAAAATGTTTCCGACCAACCAAAGTCGGTAAATTTTTCTTCTCGACCAATTACAGTTAGTGGGTTTAAAAAGTTACGAGTATAAAAAATTTTACTCGATCACTTTCTTGTACTCATAAAATGTTTCCGACCGACCAAAGTCGGTAAATTTTTCTTCTCGACCAATTACAGTTAGTGGTTTTTTATTCCCGATCAACCATAGTTAGTGAATTTTTTCTTACCGACCAACTTTGGCACTCTTTGGAATAGTTTTCCTTCCTAACCAACCTTAGTTGGCATTTTTAGGAATGGCTTTACTTCCTAACCAACCTTAGTTGGAATTTTTAGGAATAGTTTTTCTTCCTAACCAACCTTAGTCGGCATTTTTAGGAATATTTTTACTTCCTAATTGATACGGCGTAAATATTGCGTATTTCACCCGTTAACCTACGCGTTATTAGCCCCCTCGGGTATCTTAATCCCTATATTTATGCTCGTTAACCAGACAACCACGTATTTCTATGTTAACATGTTTTGCAGGGGTTAATTGAGCTTTTGTAGGTATTTGGATGCTTAGTATGAAGTTCGGATGCTTTCCGGAAATCTTTCGTCGACTATTGCAAATTCGGGGGCATTTTAGTAATTCCAGCATTCGGGTTTGAATCCCGAGTTCTTCACGGAAGTTGAAGCCCTTTGATTTCTCTTCGCGTGGCCACCGACTGTGCATGATTCCGAGTTATATCGATGGAGTTATGGCATTTTTAGGATAGTTTTTAATGTAAAAGTACACTCAAGGTCACATTCAAGGGCATTTTAGTCATTTCATATTTTGGTTTTTTGGCCCAATGTCTTCTTGGATGTTGTAGTCCTCTGAGTTATCTTCGCGTAGCCTCCGACCGTGCCTCATTCCGAGCTATAACGAAGAAATGATGGCATTTTCCGTAAAACATGACAAAGCTGCAGAATTGCAGACCTGTAGGGGCGAATCGATTCGCCCCAAAACCGAATCGATTCGGAATTGCTGCAGAATTGCAGTTCGAACTTCCCCTGTTTTCGAATCGATTCGGACCATTTCCGAATCGATTCGGACCTCCAGATTTTTGATTTTCTTCCCTTTTATTACAAGTTTGCCATGGGATATTTTGTATAAAACCAATCCATCTCATTTTGAGATGAAGAAATCAGATTTTTAGGTTAGTTTAGGGTTTGGTTTGGAGAGTTCATTTTCTCTTCTTCTTGGATTGACAACCCATGTGATTTTGTAAGATTGAACTATTCACTTCCATTTCCATTAATATAGTTTGTTCTTCATTCTTTCCTTGCTTTGCAATTTAGTTTACATGCTTTCTAACTAGTTTACTTGCTTTATTTATTGCTTTCTAACTTTAATTAGTTTAATTTAGTTTAATTCATGCTTAGACCTTAGATAAATAGGGTCGGGATTGCGTTTCCGCCATTTTCGGGCGCCGAGCTCCGAAAACTAGGTTTCGTGCAAAATTTCATTTAATTGAAACCTCGCGTATTAAAGTCGGATTATTATGCGTTTAACTTTCTTTGTTATGCAACGTTAGTGTTTATAGCGATTATCCGAATTTAATCCGCGTGTGACCATTTTTCGTTAAATGTTTAATCTCGCAACTTTGGCTTAAATTCCTTATTGCTTGATGTTTATGCTTAATTGAAAATGATCGATTAAATGTTTTCGAATCGAAATTCTAATTAGTAGTTGTTTAGCCCGTGTGGTGGAATGCGATCCCGATCCTCGCTTTACTTTATTTAGAGTTAACTTATTCTTTTCTTTTGTCACCACAACCATACATCACCTTTTCTTATTTCTTTTACACCATTTTTATTCCTGAAGTAATTAAAACAATTAACATCTAAAATTCAATCATTCCTTGTGGATTTCTTACGATACCCGACTTACCGCTGTGCTTGCTTGTCAAGTGTAGTTGTAGCTTAGGTTCTTTTGTATCGCGGCGGCGAAACACACAACGATTGTGCACTTTACGCGCGCACACTTTTTCCGCACACTTTTACTTTCAGAAGTTTTAAAACAATTAACATCTAAAATTTAATCACTCCCTGTGGATTTCTTACGATACCCGACTTACCGCTATGCTTGCTTGTCAAGTGTAGTTGTAGCTTAGGTTTTTTTTGTATCGCGGCGGTGAAACACACAACGATTGTGCTCTTTACGCGCGCACACTTTTTCCGCCCGGTCACTAACCAACCTTAGTTGGCATTTTTAGGAATAGTGTTACTTCCTAACCAACCTTAGTTGGCATTTTTAGAAATAATTTTACTTCCTAACCAACCTTAGTTGGCATTTTTAGGAATAGTTTTACTTCCTAACCAACCTTAGTTGGCATTTTTAGGAATAGTTTTTCTTCCTAACCAACCTTAGTTGGCTTTTTTAGGAATAGTTTTACTTCCTAACCAACCTTAGTTGGCATTTTTAGGAATAGTTTTACTTCCTAACCAACCTTAGTTGGCATTTTTAGGAATAGTTTTACTTCTTAACCAACCTTAGTTGGCATTTTTAGGAATAGTTTTTCTTCCTAACCAACCTTAGTTGGCATTTTTAGGAATAGTTTTGAGTAGTCTGAGTTTTGCTGAGTAGTGTGTAGCACTAGTATTCCGCAAAAAAATTCCAACAAAAGGAGAGAATTGGGCAGAACACTGTCACTTTATTCATACTAACGAAAATGTATTACATGAGAGTTTACATCACTGATAATACTTACGAAAGTGTTCTCCATTCTTAAACTCCTGCCCTTCTAAAGTTGTTATTCTATAGGTTCCTGGTCGAACAACTTTTGTAACTCGGTAAGGTCCATGCCAGTTTGCTTCCAATTTGTTGTGCTTTTGAATCACTTTCTTTAGCACATAGTCTCCTTCTTTCAGGTCGCACTTCTTTACTCTTTTTTTGTAGAACAAAGCTGTTCGTTGTTGGTAAGCAGCATTCCTGATGGCTGCTTCTTCTCTAACTTCCTCGAGCATGTCTAAATCCAATCTTCTAATTAAGTCGCTAACAGGTGAATTGAAATTCAGTACTCTGTGTGTCGGGAGACCCAACTCGACAGGTATAACGGCTTCACTTCCAAATGCCAGCATATATGGAGATTCCCCTGTTGCTGCTCGGGGAGTAGTTCGGTAAGTCCATAGTACTGATTGTAGCTTGTTGATCCAATTTGCTTTCACGTCATTCAGTCTTTTCTTCAAGCCATTCAGCAGCGTTCTGTTTGTTACTTCAGTTTGTCCATTTCTTTGGGGATGGCCTGGTGCCGAGTGGATCTTCAAGATATTTGACTGATGACAATAGGCAGCGAACTCCTCGTTATCAAATTGTGTTCCATGGTCGGTAATGAATGCATGGGGAAGACCATATCTACAGATGATATTTTTCCAAATAAATTGATACACCTTCTCGTACGTCATGTCGACAAGAGGCTCAGCTTCTACCCACTTAGTAAAATAATCCACTGCGACGTCGAGATATTTAAATCTTCCTCTGGTCGTTGGAAGTGGTCCGACCAAGTCAATTCCCCACATAGCAAATGACCAATGGGAAGTAATTGGTGTCAACAACGCTTGGGGATTTCTTTAGATGGAGGAGAAGTGTTGACACTTATCACATTTCTTAGTATAGGCTATACAATCAGCCCTCATCGTTGGCCAGTAGTATCCTTGCGTCATAACCCTTTGCAAAAGCGTCCGACCTGCTATATGGGCTCCACATGACCCTTCATGGATCTCTTCAATCAAGTCTTTCACCTCGGTGGGATGCACACATCTTTGCAAACCTGCTATAATTTCTCGTCTGTACAGCATACCATTATTCAGTACATAACGAGCAGCTTTAAACTTCGATTTTTTGGCTGCAAGATTGTCAGTTAGTAATTTCCCCTCCTCAATATATGCCCTGATGGAATCCATCCAAGATGGTCCTAAATTAAGGGTAATAAAATTCATCGTAAAATCTTCATCTATACTCCGACCAGCTAAAACTTCAATTGGGATTATTCTTCGTAACTCGGTACGAGTAGCTGATGCTAATCGAGCTAAGGCGTCTACCCACGTATTCTCCATTCTTGGTATTCTGACCAGCTGAATAACAGTAAATTCTGATACCAATTTCCTTGCCTTTGCATGATACCTGATCATTAATTCTCCTTTGGCTGCATGTACTCCCATCATTTGATTTATGATCAATTGTGAGTCACTGAAGACAATAACCTGCTCTGCCCCCATGGTTTTTTCCAAACTAAGACCTGCAATCATGGCTTCATATTCAGCCTCATTATTCGAAGCTTTGAATTGGAAGCGTAGGGCATATTCCATATCGACCTCGTCTGGACTATTAAGAACAATCCCTGCCCCACAGCCTGTTGTGCAAGATGAACTATCCACATATAAACTCCATATAAGTAACTCGTCTTCAAATTTCTGATCTGACAGAGTTCCTCGGTGGAAAATTTGTTGCTTCCTTTCACCCTCTCCTAATATTTCTTGCTGTTCGTCGATCATCACTTCTTACCCTTTTACCAACCTAAGTTGGCCTGAGCTTGAGTTTGATGATTCTGTAACATCTACTTGCCCTTTTACCAACCTAAGTTGGTCTGGGCTTGGGTTTGATGATTCTGTAACATCCACAGGTTGATTGGTGAGCAGCTTTTGCTCCTCCGGGGTATCAGGATAGGTGAACTCTGCTATAAAATCTGCTACTGCTTGCCCTTTAAGCGATGATCTGGGTTCATAAATTATGTCATATTCACCGAGCTCTATTGCCCAATACATCAATCTTCCTGATTTTTCTGGTTTATGAAGAGCTTGCCTCAATGGCATATCAGTATATACGACTATAGTATGAGCCTGGAAGTATGGCTTCATTCTTCTACTTTCTTCGATCAATGCTAGTGCCAATTTTTCCAGCTTTGGATATCTGATCTCTGCTCCTCGAAAGGCTTTGCTAGTGTAATAAATCGGTTTTTGCACTCCATTCTCCACTCTTATTAATGCCGATCTAACTGCATTCTCTAACACTACCAGATACAAGTACAATTTATCTTCCATCACTGGCCTGGACAATAGTGGAGGTTTTCCCAGATATTTCTTCAAGTCTTGAAAAGCCTTATCACATTCATCATTCCACTCAAAAGTCTTTCGGAGCGTTTTGAAGAATGGGAGACATCTATCAATTGCTCGCGATACAAATCTGTTGAGTGCTGCTACTCGTCCTGTAAGACTTTGCACTTATTTCTTCGTCGTTAGAGATCGCAGCTCTAACAGAGCTTTGATCTTTTTAGGGTTTGCTTCAATGCCTCCTTGATTGATAATGTACCCGAGAAACATGCCTTCTCGTACTCCAAATATTCACTTCATCGGGTTCAGCTTCATTTGATATTTATCTAGTTGATCAAAGGTCTGGCCTAAGTCAACTAGATGATCAGCAGCTTTCTTGCTCTTTGTCAGCATATCATTAACATAGACTTCCATATTGCAACTGATTTGTTCTGCAAACACCTTGTTCATCAGCCGCTGATATGTGCACCTGCATTTTTCAAACCAAAATGCATAACATTATAACAGTAAGTTCCCCTAGGGGTAATGAAAGAAGTACTCTCCCTGTCTTCAGGTTTCATCTTAATCTGGTTGTATCCAGAATAAGCGTCCATGAAGCTCAACAGCTCGTGTCCCGACGTAGCATCTACTAATTGATCAATTCGGGGTAAGGGAAAGTGGTCCTTTGGGCATGCTTTGTTGAGGTCGGTGAAATCTACACACATCCTCCATTTGTTGTTCTTTTTATTTACCATCACCACATTTGCTAACCAGTCTGGATATTTAACATCTTCAATAAAGCAATCTTTCTGGAGCTTCTCGACCTCTTCCTGTATAGCTTGATTCTTCTCGGGACTGAATACTCTTCTTCTCTGCTTTACTGGCTTGATCTCCTTATTCACGTTGAGTTCGTGACATAAGAAATTTGGGTTTATTCCGGGCATATCCTCATGACTCCATGCAAAAGTTTGCTTTCTGCTTCTTAGAAAAGTTATCAATTTCTGTTTTAGTGAGGCCTCCAACGACGAACCTATTTGAGTTATTCGTTCAGGGTGCTCGTCGTCCAGAATGATATTTTCAGTAGCTTCCACCACCTGGCCTTTCACGAGTTGGGACTCATCTCTAGGATCCAATGTTTCAATTTCTTCACCTTCCTCGACTTGATAGGTAGCAGTCTTTTTCCTTGATTCCTCCAGTTCCTCTTGCTCAGCAGATGAATAGTAGCATTCCCGAGCTACTTTTTGATCACCCTTCACAACTCCTACTCCAAAATTTGTTGGAAATTTTAGGCATTGATGTACCGTAGATGGCACTGTCTCGAACTTCTTCAACCCTACCCTTCCCATGATGATATTGTAGGCTGATTGAACATTTTTATCCATCACGAAGAAGCGTATTCTTTCTGTTCCACAAGCAGGCCATGTACCAATGAATATATCCAATTTGATCGTCCTAAGTGGAAAAACTTTCTCGCAAGCAAAACCGAGGAGGGGTCTATGATAAGGCTCCAGTTGAGATAGCTTTAGATTTAAACTGTCGAAGTACGAGTAGAACATGATGTCTGCCGAGCTACCATTGTCTACCAGTACTCTTGAAATCATTACTTCCTTCATCCTCATTTTGATCACCAATGGGTCATCATGAGGATATGGAACACCTGCGAGGTCGTTCTTTGAGAAACCAATGACCAATTTCTCTTTTTTTACCTTTCTCAGGCGATCCTCCTAAGCTAGATTTATTCGTTGAATGTATGAGCAAGCTTGAGCCTCACAGAGGTAATCTTTTCTCTTTGCAGTAAGGTTTCCTCCTCCTGCATCTCCACCTATAATTACATTACAATCCAATCACCCAAAGCGTATTGAAAATACCTCACGTTCTGGCTGCCTTGGTTTCTTGGGAAGATCGGGGTCGTCTTCTGGATCAACTTCATGGTCTCTTTTCTTGTTCTCCTCTGCTCGACGAGGAGAACTAGACCTCTCTCTTGTTCGATCGCTGTTTCTTCTTTCATTTCTACGATCAACATATTTTGCCAATTTTCCTCGTCTAATAAGTGTTTCAATCTCATTCTGAAGAGCTATGCAATTTTTGGTCATATGGCCATGATCTTTGTGAAAATCGCAATATTTTGCCTTATTCCTCTTGTCAGGGTCTGCCTTTATTTTCTCTGTCCAGTTTAATTCCTCGTTGTTCTTGATTTCTTCTAGAACATGGTTGATGTCTATCTTTAAAGGAGTGTAATTATTAAATTTCTTCAATACCTCCCATGACGACCTTGTTTTTGATTGTTTGTCACCACCATTGTTCTTATGCTCTTTCTTCTTAACTTTATCACCTTCCACCTTGGTTTCTTTGGCGTCCATATTCTTCTTCGCAGCCATAGCCTCCTCGGCATTCATGATCTTGGCCGCTTTTGCCATCAGTTCTGACATGGTTCTGGGTGGATCTTTGGCCAAAGTGTAGTACAACTTGTTGGGCAGCAGCCCACTCATCAAGGTGGTAATCGCTGTCTTTTCTTCATAATCAATGACTTCGAGTTTCTCGTTATTAAAACGAGTTATATAATCTCTAGTACTCTCACCAGCTTTCTGTCTAACACTTAACAAATGCGCTACTCGTTTAACTGGCTTTGCCCTAAAACAGAAATTTCTAATGAATAACTCGGCCAGTTGAACGAAAGTTGAGATCTTACCCCGAGGAAGATTATTGTAGCATATTTGAGCAGATCCGGTAAGAGTTCCTGAGAATGCTCTGCATCTCATCTCATCTGGAACATCATAGATGTCGGCTGCATCTTGGTATTGTTCTACATGAAGAACAGGGTCGGTCTTTTCATCATATTTGGGAGTCACAACAGGTGCTTTGAACTTTGACGGTGTGGGAAAATCCACAATGACCTGGACAAAGGGTGTCCCTTGAACAAAAGTTCGTTGTAGGGGGTTTTTGGCCTTAGCTATTTCCCCTAGTCTGTCTTCCAGCCTCTGAATAGAGACTTTCCACGCATCATTTCCTTCCTCGGGCCTGTTGGTTCGAGCAACTGATCACGTCGAGGTGGCTTCCTGTGATTTATCTTGACGAGCAGCTAGTCGCGACTGGGCAGATCCTTACCTTAAGTCTGATGGTCGTCTAAAGCTCCTCGTCGAAGCCTTAGGAGGACTTTTGTTCCTCCTAGGACCTAATCGATCAAAAGGAGATACCCTGCTTAACCTTTCTAGAGCACTAGTCCTTTCTGGAGAGAGAGTGACATGTTGTTCAGTATCTGTGGCTCGTACTGACGAAGTTCGTCCAGGTTGATAAGAAAAATCTTCAGACTCCTCAGTACGATATGAATCGGTACGCCTAGCACGCGAAGAAAGTAAACGGGTATTTCTTTGAACACTTCGATTAACTGAATGGGTCGATACTCCGCCATGAAGGGTTTGTATGTGTTGTCGCATAGTTTCTTGCATGACTGTCTGGCCCTGCGCCAGATTTGTCATTATTCCAGTCAGATCTGAAACGTTTGGCGGAGCAGATGGATTTGGAGGGCTTCCAGCGTTTCGATTGCTGGGTTCTGGATTATCAGCCATTTGTAATGAATTATTTTTGGTGAAAAACGATATTACCAGTCGTTTCCCACAGACGGCGCAAATCTGTTGATGTAAAAAATTAGATTATATCTAATTATTTAATCACAGATAAAATAAAATAGGGCAAAGAAATTTTAAAGTGGTTCAGCCTTATAAGAATGGCCTACGCCCACTGTTTATATTATTACTGACTGTTTGGGAATTCTTGATTACCAGTTTAGTCAAGAAGTTCCCGATCCCCCTACAATGAGGATGATACAATGTATTTATAGCCTTCAGGCTGTACATGTGAAAGGGTAATACATAGCTATCCATTAGGCGTATACATCTGTATGATAATAATAAGCATTTAATGCGCAGTCAATCTGTTGGTTATCCTGCTATTAATGCATTGTTCGAGGTGCAGCTCAGACCGCCTAAACTGCTCGGTACTCATAAGTTGCTCGGTGTATTAAAGTTCCCCGGAGAACTCTTGTTGGTCGGAGCGTCTGAGTTGATCGGGGAAGCAGAGTTCCTCGAAGTCAAGGTGTTGTTCGGAAGTGTTTGTTATTGCCACGCAGATTGCCACGTGTCTTCACTCAATTGAGCCATGTAAGCAGACTAAATTTGGTATCAACAGTGCATTTTGTTTGTTTGTTCATTGAGTTCAATTTATATTGTCACATGAGGCTATATCTAAATGTGATAAAATTTTGCAATCAAATAAGAACTCCATGAACATAGTTAAGTGATTGGGTTTCACTCTATATTAAACTAGACAAACTTTCATCATTCAATTATGTACCTAGATAGTTAAGGATATTATGTCCAAAATATCTTAATAGTTAGTTGATAGAAAGAACTTTTCGGTGTATATTTTCGTCGTTGCTTAAAAATCTCCTCTAGTCAAAACCTTAATTACCTACAAAATAATAAACTCAAGTGTAGAGGTAAGTAAGGGTATCAATCCACTTCCAAGGGGGTAAGCTAGAGACAAATTCAATTGTAATTCACATTTTATTTTCTATTTGTGCTTTTTACTTTTTTTATTTTTTTTAGCTTTTTCAATATTAAAACAATAGGGTGAGGTGAGGCTTTAAACTAAACTAAACTAAGATAAAAATAACTAACTAGAAAGTGACTAAAATGAAAAATAAAGTCTAAACTAAAATAAGAGATAAAGTGAGGTAAATAATTGTGAGAACAATAAAGGAATGAGATTACACCACAAATTTTAGTTATTCTAATTAATTAATTTAATTAATTGAATTCTCCCAAATTAATATCAATATTACAAATCAACTCTCGTTGCAAATGTAATTTTAATAGTAATCTTTTAGAAAATTAAGTTTAACACCCCACAACTCTAGAAAGATAAATCTACACTCCTTTTAATTAATCACCCGCTAGGATCGATTAATTAAAATTTATGTAAATTTTAGAAAATAAATTTAGAGTTGAAATTCAAGTGATAATACCCCACTTAAGAAACCCCTATCTCTAGTTCGAATCTAAAATGGGTATTATCACTAGAATTTTGATTTTCTCTCGAAAATCATTTACCCTCTCTCGAGGCGTAAATTTAAGGGTGAGGGATCAAAATTAACATTCAAAGGGACTTTTCAAGTAATTAAACTAATAAAAATAAATAACATCAAATAAGGGTTTTACCCCACCCCTTGAAAGGAGATTTATCGTAACATGGTATGAAATATGACAAATTAATAATCAAAGGCATAAAATAAATGAGAAGAGAAAAGAACAATCAAACCCCAATCTCTTGATGCTTAATTGATCTTCAATCCATGAGTTGAAATTCATAATCCATCAACTTGAGTGATCCAATCAATATTACATAAAAATTTCACTCAAATTAATCCTCACACATTTATCTCTCAATAATCTCAAAAAAGAAAAAGAAAAACTATTTACAAAATGGTGCTTGTCTTAATTTATTTCTAACCCTAAACTTTCTCTCTCTATTTGATGATCCAAAAAGCTTCCTATAAATGGGGTCTTGAGTCTTCTTTTATAGTAAATGCATGGCACACATGGGGCTAAGGGGTATTTTTGAGAAGTTTTAATGTGCATGGAAATGGAGTGTGAGGTCATGTGGGTGAGGGGATTGGAACAAATCTGATTTAGTTAAAGAGGGTATAATGGGAAGTTGGGTTAAATAGGTAGTTGGGGGTATTTGGGTAAAAGGGGTTACAGGGATTTTTATTTGGGACATGGGTTTAAATGAGTTTATTGTTTGGATTGTCTTGGTTTGTAGCAGGCACACGATTTTGGTTTGGGGCAAATGGATTTTGAAGTTGGTTTCGGGTAGGGTGGCTTTCGGGTTGCAGGCGTTGTCGGGTTCAGTGGGTTTGAGATGTCGCCGGAGGCAGGGGTAACGGACGGAGTTGGTTTGCATGTGGGGGCGCCTGGTAGGCGGGATGCTATCGGCTTGAAGGGGCTGCGAACAGGGGTAGCTTCGGTGTAGCGCCAACGGTGAGGTTTAACGCCGAGAGGAGGTGAGTGGGACAGTTGACAGCGGCGCCGACAGGATTCTGGTTGGACGTCGGTGTAAGGTGAGAGGGCGCCGGGCAGGATTGTGGTCATCGCTGGAGGGTTCCATCGGAGGTGAGAGAGAGCGGGGAGTACCCCGGAACTATCTGGAGGTTGCGGTTTGCAAAGGGGGTATGGTTTTGGGGATGGAGGTATAAGGGGTAAGTGGTGAGGGTGCTGAAGGTGGATGGTGTTTTGAGTGTTTAATGGATGATTTTTTTGTTTTAGGAGAGAGTGTGACGTGTTAATGGTGGTTGGAGAGATGAGAGAGAGTGGTGGGAGGTTGAAGATGGGTAAGGAATGTATTTGGTGTGTGAGGGTGTATGGTAGAATGGGTGTGGGTAATGGTTTAGTTTAGGTGTGTGTGTTTAAGTTGGACCCTTAAAAGTAACACTAATAAAATAAAATTAATAAAATAAAATAAAAATCTAATAAAATCCTGTTCTAAAATAAAACAAAGATTCAAATAAAAATTGAAACTAAAAAGAACTAAAAATTAAAATAAAAATAGAATTATATTAAACTAAAAATTAAAATCCTAAAAAAGTAAAATATAATAAAACTATAAATATAAATGAAATCCTAAAAAAATCTAATCCTAAAATAAAATAAAAACTAAAAACTAAAAATCAAAATAAAACAACATTAAATTAAATGAAATAGAAAATAAATCCTAAAAATTCTAAAGAAATCTAAAATAAATCCTAAAAATAGAAATGAGTAAAATTTAAAATCTAAGAAAAATCTAAAAAGCACAAACTAAACACACATAGGGTTTGGGGTAGGTTTAGGCTAGGTTTTGGCTCGGGTAAGGGTAGGCTAGGATACATGACAATGTATTTAGCACCATTTTAACTGCAAATTGCTTCGAAATATAGGTTTTGACACCGCAACTGCAATTAAACATGCATATTGAACATTTAAGCACGTAAAACCCATATTGTCGAGAATTAGCAACAAAAACACGTCTATTTGGGGTATAAATTGTACAGTTTTGGGTGCTTATCATTAGTGACTTTTGATCCCACAATTAATGACAATGACACTATTGGGGGGGGATATCACTAATTATCTCTAAACGTATAATACAGGTTCAATCTTTGAAATAGAACCCGCTCGTGATGAACTTCCCCATTAGATGGATCTAAATTACTCACATTTAAAATATCAGAACTATTAATTAAAAGTTTTAATTAATCCTTGTTTCCTTGATTAATTCCATCTGTTGGGGGCAGACTAGCTAACACAAGCAATCAATCATATCCTTGATTTATTAAAATACTGATGGAGGCCGTGGGGTTTAAGTTGAAACCCCTCCCCCAAATAGTATTTTGAAATTGCAGACTTTGAGAAAACATTTATTTAATTATAAAAGAACGAATTTAAATATAATTTCCAAATTTTCTTGTCTGAAACAAATATCTCTCACATTTTTTATTTTTCTTAAAATAAAATATAATTTATTTTTTCTAAAATAAATTCTTTATATCTCAATTTAAATCACACCTCAAATTTTAATTACCCTGATTTTAATTTAATTTAGAATAGGATAAAACATAACACAAATTTTTTGAGAAAATTAGTGCTTTAAGTCAACTTCAAAACAAATAATCCATGTTGTCCATAAAATGATTGTTCTTAATTATCAAATTAATTAGCAAATGAATTACACAACATAATATAAATAGGGAGACAAGCAAGCAATTAAAAAAAATCAGTAATAATTAAAGGCATAAACTCTTTTTCCATCATGGCCTAGAATTATTCTTGAAGTATAACTCTTCAAGAGCAAGAGTCCTTGTTGTAGAAGACTTCCTATGACAAAGAGTCCAACTTAAAGTAGAATTCATCACAAATAAGAGTTCTTTTTATCCTTATACTCTGGAAATAATCTGGGGAAGAACCACCAGAAACTACCATAAAAAGAAAAGCATATTTGTTGATAGTGGGGGTTGATCTATCGAGGGTCAGGGTCGATCGATCGACCTTGTCAGCTCAGGTCTTTTTCCTCCTATCGAATTTTCATGCAAAAACATCCATATCCATCAGAAACCTCCATGAAACATCATAAAACTTGGCCAAACATTAAAACCCACCCTAATATACCATTTTAAGTGAATATAAACATTACATCCCCTCTCAATCGCCTCAAAATAAAATGATATGAAATAATTACAAAACATAATTATTACAACCATATCGAATAGAGATGCGAAAAATAACGAGGGTTAACTAACCGTATGATCCAATCACACAGAAAATAATGCATGACCATGATGTAAGGGATATACACGAAGAATCTCTATAAAATAATTTTAGTTCAAAAGTATATACAAAGATACACCATTCCACAACATGCAAAACTTTTATTTTCAAGTTTCGACAACATGCACCTTTTCCAATGGATGATTAATCTAAACTAAAGGCTCTAATACTAATTGTTGGGGATCCAAATACGCAGAATATAAATTTCATCAATGGGACTTCGATTCATAAAATAGGAAAGAGATAAAACCAAAAACTATGTTTAAAGAACAAACCTAGGGTTTAGAACAAAACACCTTTGCGGATCCAGTTCCATTTACTTGAGGAGAAAAGATTTGTTATAGATGTATGGATGCCTTGTTTTGGATATCTGAAACATTTCTTAAACCTTATGAATGCTAGGATCTTCTAGTGTACGATCCACACCTCCACCCCCCCCAAAAAAAAGGTTTGGCAGGTGAGTGGATACGTTTTGAAATGAAAACCTTTGCTAAAACTTGAGATATGGTGGTGTTTCTCTAGTCCCTTCACTAAAAACATAAATAGTGTTTTCTCTCACCCTTATAAAATCCTAATGATGGATAGTTTTGATTAAATCCCCTTCCCACACCTTTATACACAAGTACAATAGGTGGGCTTAGGCCAAACTTGATTTCTATAGAGTATGGGCCTGACTACTTGGGTATATGGACTACACCACGGAACCCAAATAAATATTTAAATAATCTACAAATAAATAATCAAAAATCCTAAATTACATTTACCATAATTTTATTTCCTCCCCTTATTTAATAATAAATAATTCCACTAAATAATTATAATTTCACTCCAATTTATTTATCTTATAAACCACTCAGATATAATGAGGTCTTAATTGCAAAGTTGATTATAATAAATTATATGATTCCCCATTTTAAGCTTTTGATACCCTTTAGGTCAAATAAATTTACCGCAAATTGACTTTAATCAACATCTATTCAATTATTTGATTCTCAGACTTGACTTATTTTGCTACTCCACAAGATTATAAATAATCCACTAATAAGGTTTACTAAGGGAATCAAACCTTATAACTTTTTTCAAGGGGGTTGCAATCTTAGGTATCGCTGAACACAGATTCCTCTAAATTACCGTCTCAAACCTACTGCCATAACTCTCATCCAATATGAAGAGATCATTTTATTTAATTCAAGATTGAATCCCACCCATAAAAATCAAAGCAACATTCATGTAAGCATTTCAATCCTCATAATTATCGAGATTAAAAATATGTGCACCCTTTGCAAATGGTGTGAGATTTTCCCAGTCTAATCAAGACATCCCTTAGACTCAAATCTCACAGGTGGTCTTGTTGTCTATATTCTTGGGATTACTGATCACAATCCTCAATTCATCTATCTTAAATGTCCTCAAACCATCTTACATGTTTTCTTTGTTTTAGACAAGCTAATAGGATTTCATCGCAACCTTTTCTATAGGATGTCAACTTTCGATCTAGGTTGTGAACCTTTTAGTAGTTTCGAACTGAAATTTCGATCTCCTTGTGATCAACCCAAAGCCGACTCACTCGAATTGATACTAAGCTTTATTTTCGACATTTATATATGAAATAATATATTTAAATAAATATAAATCATTTTCATAAACTTTATTCTCATTTGAAAATGAATAGTGTTTTACACATGGTTCAAACCCTAACAAAACTACCTCATTAATCAAAGTTCAAATAAAATTATACAATGAATCATATCTATCATAATCATCCTTATCATGTTCACATTTACATATTTTGGGTCATATGTACAGGGCCGGTCCTGAGATTTGTAGTACCCTGTGCGATACTCAATTTAGGGCCCTTCCAAAAAAATATTGTACAAAAGTATTAAATACCTAAAAACTCATTGAAAAATTGTTCTTCTAGCATTTCGACTTGAAAAATCACTAATTAAAGTTTTACAATCAAGTTTATCTAGCAATTCATGTTCAATAGATAACAAGGCTAAGTCGTTTAACCTTTCTTGTAACATAGTTGATCGTAAGTAATTTTTTAATAATTTTTATTTTGAAAAACTTCTTTCCGCAGATGCGGCTGTAACAAGTATGGTCAATAGAATTTTATAAGCAATAAATGAATTTGGAAAACAATTAAGTTTTCTTAAGAAATTTAGTATCTCAATTGCCGTTTTTGTTTCTTTTGGTAATATATCTCGTAAAACTTTAAGTTCTTCAAATAAATCTTTCCCATAAAGATCATAATAAGTTTCATGTTTTAAAATTGTTTCGAGATTATCACAATATTTTTTCAATTTGGTATCATATATGGAATTTAACTTCTCAAAACAAAATAAAAATCCAAATTTTTTTTCATATTCTTTGAATTGATCAAACCTCCTTTCTAATGACCCAATAGCTTCATCTACTATACGTAGAAAATAATTAATTCTAAAAGAGTCTTCGGGTGATTTTGTATTCTCCACATTTCCAGTCTCATTAAAATGTCTCTTCCTACAAATTTGACGCCTTTCACTAAAAATGGGATCAATTTCCATTTCAATACAATTTTTTTTAGCGATATTTATCACATCTATGAACCCAGTTTCTCTATATTTTTTTAAAAAAGTAATCAACCCTCCTACTTGTTCAATTGCAATATCAATAAGCATGTCTTTAGATTGTAAGTTTTTGCTAACCAAATTAACGGCATGCAATATTTCATACCAAATAATCATGGATAATAAAATTCATATTTTCCAAGATAATTTTCTGCTAATGATTTGGATTGAATTCGTACGTCTAATTCATTATCAGTATCTCCAACTTGCAGTAAAGATTCTTTTAAATTCGGAGCTTGAAATCTAATAGCTTTAATAGCTTCAATGCGACTTTCCCAACGTGTAGCTGATAATGACTTTACACTAATTTTAACATTATCTTTTAAAATCTTCCAACGTTTTGTAGAATTAGCAAATTGTTTATAAATGGATTGTACAATCACATAGAAATCCTTTGCTTTACCACAAGAATTTGCCATATCACAAATTGTTAAATTAAGACTGTGACAACCACATGGAGTGTAAAATGCTCTAGGATTTTTATCTAATAATTTTTTTTGGACACCTTGATTCTTACCTTTCATGTTTGACCCGTT
Organism: Sambucus nigra; assembly: GCA_949130495.1. Taxonomy (NCBI): domain Eukaryota; kingdom Viridiplantae; phylum Streptophyta; class Magnoliopsida; order Dipsacales; family Adoxaceae; genus Sambucus; species Sambucus nigra. The sequence continues at coordinate 577,902,595 of OX422209.1, forward strand.
ATCATATCCTTGTCCTCTAACATCATTAATATCTAATTTATTCATTTTTATTTCTTTTTATAATTCATTAAAAAGACCTTGTCCCATTGTTTCATCCACTTTTAAAAATTCTATAAAGTATTCTTATATTGTTATTGGACTATTCGAAACATCTACACATCGTAATATCAAAGACATTTATTCATCGTGACTTGAATCAGGAGTATAATCAAGTATTACAGAAAAATATTTTGCTTGTTTAATTTTCTTAATGATTGTGTCTTTTACTTCGGATGCTAACATAAGTATCAACTCATTTTGAATTTTATGACCAAGATAATGATGATGAATTTCCCCGTTTTCAATACGTTTAACATGTTCTTTCATTGATGGATACCACTTTGCAATTATTTCGATTAGGCCTAAAAAGTTTCCATTACGATTTTCATAAAGCCTCTCATTTGTTCCACGAAATGCCAAATTATTTTTAGCTAAATATTGCACAAGAGAAATTATTCTTTCTAGGATTCCTTTCCAATGTTCTCTTTCTTTGTTAATACGGTCTTGTATATGTTTATCAATTGTTTCATTTTTCTCCAATCTAGTACACAAATAAAACCAAGCAATCATGTTACTGAGATGTTCATTACTTGTTTCATGTTCTTTTAGTCTAAAACTGAGATGCCCCTAATTATTATATCCTTCATTCACTAATTGACCACCTCTTTTGTGGACTTTTTTAAACAATTTACAACAAAAGCAAAAAACTCTATCCGCATCCTTTGAATACACGAGCCATGTCCTATCCTCATTATCCCCATTTGGTAAAAAACGGGTGTAATGTAGTGAAGAAAAATGTCTAGATAATTTATCTTTAGGGCCTTTTTCCAAAGAGAGATCTCTTATTGGACCCTTTTCTACCAATATGTCTCTAGATTTTATATCAAGATTAACCCATTTTCTTGGATCAAAATTATCAATCGTGTTACTAGGTTGTTCATCCTCCAATAATTCATTTTCATCATTTTTCGTAGGACTTACATTATTCACTATTTCATTTTTGTTTTTTGCATTATTTTCTAATTCTTCTGATTGACTTGTATTTTCATTAACATAATTTATATTTTGTAGCTCTTTAATAATAAATTTATCAAGCCCTCCCTTAAAAGATTGTGTCACCTCTTCTATTCTTTTTTTTTTTTTTCGTTTTTGATATCCGGATGCTTGTTTTTTTGGTAACATTTCTAAAAATTATAAATTTATAAATAAAAATAAAACACGCAATTAACAATGAATCTAATAGATAATTTTAGTTTAGAAATATCCCAATTGATTGAATATAAAAAAATATGGAAAAATGTCACCTGCTTTGAGCCTTTTATTCCCTACCCAATTTCATCGACTTGATTAATGTAGAAAGAAACAACCTGTTAAAAAAATTAATTGCATAAAAAACAGAATAGTAAAATATTAATGAATTTAAAAAAAAAGATTATTAAAAAAAATAGTAATAAAAAAGATTAGCATATGTATAAAAAAATAATGAAAAAAGAAAACAACTTGCAAAATAAGACAACAACTTGCCTTTTGCAAAAGAAGACAACAACTTGCAAATGAAAAAAGAAGAGAGCTTGCCTCCAACTTCTCTGCGTAGACCAGTAGTACTAGTAAAGTGAAGACAACTCCAAGCCAACTTCTGCAAAAATGAAAAAAAAGCTTGCACTGCACAGAGAGAGAGAGGGACGTAAGGAGAGAGGGAGAGAGTAGGCGTGCTTGCAAAAGAAAGAGAGAGAGAGGGAACCAAAAAGATTTTGTGGGTAGTTGAAAAAATGGCTCCTAAAAAAATGGTAATCTTAAATGAGATGGGTGAGATTTTTTTGGGAAGTTGTATTATTCTTTTTTTTGAATAGTTGAAAAAATGGACCCCTAAACAACTAAACTCATTTAAAAAAAATATTTTTTAATATACATAAAATATTTTTGGACCCCTAAAATATACATATACTGGTACTTATTGTAAAATGGGCCCTGTGCCATTGCCCACCTGGCACATGGCCAGGGTCGGCCCTGCATATGTATATATTGTGTCTGTGAGTTGTTGATTTTCATATATATAAAATTTGTGCTTTAAATGTCAAAATGAATGTTTCCACATGCATATCCATACATTCATATCATATTTTGGAAGTTTGGGATTATAGTTCAGCATGATAAATATTTTTCTATAAAGTTTTCCTTTACTTTATCTTTTGGCTTAAAACTGTTCACACGGTTACCCTCCATACTCGTTCACGCGGTGCACTTATAATACATTCGCATGGCGTATTAGGTCATTTGCATGTAGGGTTTTTAAGCATTGTTTGGTGCTTCATTTCACTCATTTTTTAAATTTCTAAACCCGAGAAAAAATCTTAGGACGATTTTGGTGAAAAGATAAGTTTTTCCTATTTGATTTAGGGATTGATTCCATTTTACGCGTCTTCTGCTAATATTTGAAGAGAAAACCCCTAGTTTTCTGACATTTTAGTAATTCTAGATTTGACTCGAGTCAGTATCAATTTCTCAAACCTTTTCTTTTATTTGATATTTATTAGAGTTGTTTAAGGATATTCCATCGTCTTTTGGAGTTGTATTGTTTAAAATTAGTGTAAAGTCATTATCAGCTACACGTTGGGAAAGTCGCATTGAAGCTATTAGATTTCAAGCTCCAAATTTAAGAGAAGCTTTACTACAAGTTGGAGATACTGATAATGAATTAGACGTACGAATTCAAGCCAAATCATTAGCAGAAAATTATCTTGGAAAATATGAATTTTCATTATCCATGATTATTTGGTATGAAATATTGCATGCCGTTAATTTGGTTAGCAAAAACTTACAATCTAAAGACATGCTTATTAATATTGCAATTGAACAAGTAGGAGGGTTGATTACTTTTTTAAAAAAATATAGAGAAACTGGGTTCATAGATGCGATAAATACCGCTAAAAAAATTTCTATTGAAATGGAAATTGATCCTATTTTTAGTGTAATGCGTCAAATTCGTAGGAAGAGACATTTTGATGAGACTACAAATGAGGAGAAGACACAATCACCCGAAGACTCTTTTAGAGTTAATTATTTTCTACGTATAGTAGATGAACTATCGGGTCATTAGAAAGGAGGTTTGATCAATTCAAAAAATATGAAGAAAAAAAATTGGATTTTTATTTTGTTCTGAGAAGTTAAATTCCATAGATGATACCAAATTGAAAAAATATTGTGATAATCTCGAAACAATTTTAAAACATGAAACTTATTATGATCTTGATGGGAAAGATTTATTTGAAGAACTTAAAGTTTTGCGAGATATATTACCAAAAGAAACACAAACGGCAATTGAGATACTAAATTTCTTAAAAAAACTTAATTGTTTTCCAAATTCATTTATTGCTTATAAAATTCTATTGACCATACTTGTTACAGTCGCATATGCGGAAATAAGTTTTTCAAATTTAAAATTATTAAAAAATTACTTACGATCAACTATGTCACAAGAAAGGTTAAACGACTTAGCCTTGTTATCTATTGAACATGAATTGCTAGATAAACTTGATTGTAAAACTTTAATTAGTGATTTTGCAAGTCGAAATGCTAGAAGAACAATTTTTCAATGAGTTTTTAGGTATTTAATACTTTTGTACAATATTTTTTCGGAAGGGCCCTAAATTGAGTATCGCACAGGGTACTACAAATCTCAGGACCGGCCCTGATTTCAATGATTATGGTTGATTTCTCTAGTCACTCTTTATACTTTATTTGCTTTTTTTTCATTATTTGTTCACTTTTCTATGACCAAGTTCTTCCCTATGGTTCGTGAAAAGGTATGCGCTCATAAGAGAATCATTTCTCGACCCCTGAATGGTGTGAGACGTCTCATTTTAAGAGACCCTAATTACTCCTCCTAATTCTCCCAGAATTTCTATATAGTTTAATCAGGCCTCGAGTGCCTCGATCCTATTCTTAAGATGAACATTAATCCTTTTTTAATAAATATTGTGCAGAATTATAATTTATAATATAATTACAGAAATGAAATACTTACTAGAATTTGCAGAAATAATACTAGAATAGAAGAAATAATCCGAGCCCTGTTTAGAACAGTCTCCTTAAGACAAATTTATTCCCTCCACAAAGTGCCAAAGGTAATGAATAATTGTCTCCCAAGATAGAACGAATTTTCAAACTAATCAAGTAGCACAACAATGATTAATTTCTTCGAACACAATTCTGTGTTTACACTCAACCAGACCAAAGAGATGATATGCAGGAATGTATGCAGTAGCAATAGAAAAAGGAATTATTTTTTGGGAAAAGTTGCAGCATGAATTCGGAATTATGGGAGGGCAAATTTTTCAGTAGTCAAAACTGTAGGGAAAATGTTTAATTTATAGCTTTTGTGTTAACTGTTGGAACAGTCAACCGAAATTAACTGTCAAAAATAGTTAAACGAATTAATTGCTGACTGTTGGCAATAACTGCCAACAGTTAATTAATTAATTAATTAATTTCGTAATTAATTCATAATTAAAGCCCAGAAAGTTAAATAAATTCGGCCAAAAAATGTAGGAGATTTTTATAAGCCCAAGCCCAACCGAGCCGAGCTGAGCCTAGCCGGCCGGCCGGACGAACGCGCTCGCGCTCGTGTGGACCTTTGATCGAAAGTCAATGCGTGCATAGCTTAGGTCATCTCCCCTTCAAAGAGTTGGGATACCCCAAGGCATCCAAGCCTTAGTCCATCATTTGGGTTTTATTAACTCATCAACTTTCCACTACTCTTCAAATGTGGGACACGAGTTAAAACCTACCCAATTCATTAACTTTCATTGCTTTGTGAGTCACTTTGGGAACATATTTATCATTCATAACTTATTGAAATTGGACATATGAATATACTACGTTAATCTCCTTGCGGAGGTGAACGCGTTCGTATATGGTCCCATAATTTTCATAGTGTGGGTCCCACCTAAATTTGAGCTCAAAGTTGCTAAAAAATCTGTCCAAAAAAATCTGGACAGCTTTATAATAGTCCAATTTTCCAACAATCCCCCACATGAATGATATATCGCTATAAATAAATCGAACAGATGCTAATGCAGATGCAGACACAAGTTCAGTAAAACTGAAGACTTATTGCATCAAGACAAGTAGCCTAGTGGCCTTGAACTTTCCTTAGTGATATACGATCGGATTTACTTGGTTAATCAGTAAACTTCACGTCCATGAACCGTCAACCATTTTTGTAAACCTAGACAACAGTATTCACACAATAATTCTTCAACACAGTTGATTCTCACGTTTGTGTTCATTTTGGCCATGAACATCACTTGGTTCCGTGAGTATTTTAGAGAATATGCCTTTCATTATTCTCATAAAAGTGGCCCCCTTCCTACTCACGTAGGTGACTTCCATAAAGAGTATCCTGCAATACCCCACTTAGGCATACTAAGATATGGATGTCATTAAAAGTATAACTTATCCTAATTTCGTGGCAGATATGAACTGTCTCATCTTTGGAATGGATAGGATTTAATCTCCTCCTCCTCCAATGCTTACTGAATACTATATAGTTCGGTTTGCCCATTGAACCTAGATCTTGGGATCTCCAGTCAGCTAGGTTGGGTTGCCACTATATTGATTCTTATTTATTTATAGGCTTTAGACCCATTCCTCTCGATGATCTTTCAACTTGCTCTCGGTTTAAACCTTTCGTTAGTGAATCCGATATATTATCTTTTGACTTTACATAGTCAATTGAGATAATTCCATTTGAGATAAGTTGTCTAACGGTATTGTGTCTACGACGAATATGTCGTGACTTTCTGTTATACATGTGATTTTGTGCCCTTCCAATTGCTGATTGGCTATCGCAATGTATACATATTACGGGCACAGGTTTAGACCAATTTGGAACATCCTCTAAGAAATTTTGAAGCCATTCAGCTTCTTCTCCAACTTTGTCTAGTGCAATGAATTCAGATTCCATTGTCGATCTAGCTATGCATGTTTGTTTTGAGGATTTCCAAGATACGGCTGCACCTCCAAGGGTAAACACATACCCACTCGTAGACTTGGAGTCTTTTGTATCAGATATCCAATTTGCATCGCAATGTCCTTCAAGAACAGATGGATATTTTGAGTAGTGCAATCCATAGTTTTGAGTATATTTTAAATAACCCAAAACTCTCAATATTGCTTTCCAGTGATCTTTTCCTGGATTACTCGTAAATCGACTTAGCTTACTTATTGAGTATGCTATGTCCGGTCGTGTACAGTTCATGATATACATTAAACTGTCGATAATACAAGAATATTGTAGTTGAGATATGCTTTCACCATTATTTCTTGCTAGATGTAAATTTACATCTACAGGTGTCTTGGTAGGACTAATATCATACTTCTTGAATTTTTCAAGTATTTTCTCTATGTAATGAGATTGATATAATATAAGTCCATCCGATGTTCTAGAAATTTTAATTCCTAATATAACATCGGCGATTCCCAAATCTTTCATGTCAAATCTACTACTCAACATTTATTTTGTAGTTTTGACAATTTTCAAGTTACTACCCATGATAAGCATATCATCAACATAGAGGCATACAATGACATATCTATTTTGAATGTATTTAAAGTAAACACATTTATCGCATTCATTAATTTTGAAACCATTTGATAACATTGCATTATCAAAATTTTCATGCGATTGCGTAGGTGCTTGTTTTAATCCATATAGTGATTTAACAAGCTTACATACTTTTCCTTCTTGTCCGGGAGCTTTGAAACCTTCAGGTTGCTCCATATAAATTTCCTCATCTAGTTCATCGTTTAAGAATGCAGTTTTTACATCCATTTGATGTATTTCAAGTCCATTAATAGCAGCTATTGCTATTAACATCCGAATGGATGTTATTCTTGTTACCGGTGAATATGTGTCGAAGTAATCCAACCTTTACTTTTGCATATAGCCTTTAGCTACAAGTCTAGCTTTATATTTATCAATTGATCCATCGACCTTCAATTTCTTTTTGAAGATCCATTTATAACCTAACGATTTTAAACCTGGTGGAAGATCCACTAGTTCCCATGTATGATTTTGTAATATGGATTCAATTTCACTATTAATTGCTTCTTTCCAATTGGAAGCATCGGGTAAGGATATAGCTTCTTTATACGATTGAGGTTCATTTTCTAGCAAATATGTTAGAGAATTCGAACTGAAAGAAGTTGAGTTTTTTGCTCTTTTACTACGTCTTGATTTGTCCTTTTAGAATGACCAGATTCTCGGGTCATGTTATACGGGAATTTACTTTCAAAAAATGAATCGTCCCTCGATTCAATAACCGTATTTACATGAATATCCGAAATCTCATATTTACAAACTAGAAATCGATATGCACTGCTATTAGTAGCATAACCGATGAATACACAATCCACGGTTTTTGGCCCTATTCTTACCTTTTTAGGTTTAGGAACCATCACTTTGGCTAAGCACCCCCACACTCGTAAATATTTATAGGAAGGTCTTTAACCATTCCATAATTCATAAGGTGTCTTGTGAGTCTTTTTGTGAGGTACTTTATTGAGAATGTAATTAGCAGAAAGTAAAGCTTCCCCCCACAAATTTTGTGGAGCTCCTGAACTTAATAACATTGAGTTCATCATTTCTTTCAAAGTACGATTTTTGCGTTCAGCGACACCATTCGATTGAGGAGAATAAGGAGCGGTTGTTTGATGAATAATCCCATTTCAGAACAAAATTCCTCAAATGGATATTCATATTCACCTCCTCTATCACTCCTAATAGCCTTTATCGTTTTGCTTAATTGATTCTCAACTTCATTCTTATATTGTTTAAATGCATTAATAGCCTCATCTTTACTATGTAACAAATATACATAGCAATATTTTGTGCAATCGTCAATAAAAGTAATAAAATACTTTTTCCCACCTCTAGTTTGAACAAATTTTAAATCACAAATATTGGTGTGAATTAAATCTAAAGGTTCAGTTATCCTTTCAATAGAATGGAAAGGTAATCTAGCTAATTTAGATTCCACACAAATTTCACATTTATGATTTTTATCAATATTAAATTTTGGCAAAAATTCCAAGTTAATTAATCTACGCAATGTATCAAAATTAACATGTCCTAATCTAGCATGCCAAATATTAAATGACTCAATCAAGTAAGAAGAACTAGCAATTTCATTCATTGAAACAAAAGTTTTTGGGGTTACAGTAAGAACATTGAGTTTAAAGAGCCCCTCACTTAGGTAGCCCTTTCCTACATACATGTCATTCTTAGACAACACAAAGCGATCAGACACAAACACAAGCTTGAAATCATTTTTAGTCAGGAGAGATCCAGAAATCAGATTCTTTCGGATATCAGGCACGTGAATAACATTGTTGAGAGTAAGTTCCTTTTCATAAGTCATTTTTAAAGCAATCTTTTCTTGTCCCACCACCTTAGAAGTGGAAGAATTTCCCATAAAGAGGTTCTCCTCATTTTCCAAAGGCTTATAGGTGGTGAACATCCATTTGTTTGCACAAATGTGTCGTGTGGATCTAGTGTCCACCCACCATTCCTTGGTATTTCCATCCAAGTCACATTCAGAGACCACGACAGAAAGATTCATATCCGCCAAATCATTGGCGATATTCTCACCCTCAGTTACATTTTATTGAGGATTGTTTCAATTTTGCTTCTTCGGCTTACGAAACTCTCTTGAGCGGTGTCCAGGTTTACCACAATTGTAGCATTTGCCTTTGAACTTTTTCTTTTTATGTTTGGAAGTGCCTTCCCCATCATACTTTCGTTTGTTCTTCTTAGGACCTTCAACGACATGGACCTTTGTTTCCATCATATTTTTTCCACTTTTCTTTTGAGACTCACGGTTATCTTCTTTGATTCTCAGCCTGACCACCAACTCCTCCACATTCATCTCCTTTCGCTTATGCTTGAGATAGTTTTTGAATAAAGTCCAAGATGGTGTCAATTTTTCAACAATTGCAGCAACTTGGAAAGTTTCACTAAGTGACATTCCTTCAGCATGAATGTCGTGGAGGATCACTTGGAGTTCTTGCACTTGCGAGATCACAGATTTAGAATCAACCATTTTGAAGTCTAGAAAACGCCCGACGATAAATTTCTTCATCCTAGCATCTTCAGTTTATACTTCTTTTCCAAAGAATTCCATAATTCCTTGGATGTTTTGATCGTGAAGTAGACATGGTACAATGTCTTGTCCAAGTAGGCCAAAATATAATTCCGTTATAGATAGTCCGAGTGCTTCCAAGCATCGACAACAACAACCTTTTCAGCGTCATCTCCCTCTTGAATAGAGGGGCAATCTTCATATACAAACCTACCCAGTTGGCAGGTAGTGAGATAGAAGTACATTTGTCCTTACCAACGTTTGAAGTCAGCCCCAATGAACTTTTCGGTTTCTCCCCGTGTGGCATAGATACGGGTGCAGTCACATTTGTGTTGGTGACAGTCACTTTAGGAGTAGTGTTCGTACTTTGCGATTCCATTTCTGTTACAAAAACATAATTTTTATCAATGATAAAATTCATATATAATGAATTAATCAAAACAGAATACACAATTCTGTGCACCAATTTCCTCCAAATATAATACACAATAAATGAATTCCAAAAGAATTCAAATGAAATTCAGAATTAAACTATAATGTAAACAAAAGTTTATATACAATAAAATCTGTGTCACACTAATTTTTAATAATAAAAAGAATTCCGTACAAAACAGAATTACAATTTAAAGATTAAAAATTTTACATAAACAGATTTTAACAAAAATTCACAAATAAAATTTATTTTGTAAAACAGAATATAAAACAGTATAGAAATTAATTTCTGTACCAAAACTATTTTTACTAATTTCTACAACAAAGTAATAATTTAATTCATTTTTTCTATCAAAACAGATTTATTTTAAACAAATAAATTTAAGTAAAAAAAATTATGTACACTACAAAATAGTAGAACAAATTAAAATTTGTGTTAAGATTGTTATGTCTACTATTTATTAAAAATAATTGTACAGAATTATAATTTATAATATAATTACAGAAATGAAACGAAATTACAGAAATGAAATACTTACTAGAATTTGAAGAAATAATATTAGAATAAAAGAAATAATTCGAGCCCTGTTTAGAACAGTCTCCTTAAGACAAATTTATTCCCTTCACAGTGTCAAAGGTAATGAATAATTGTCTTCCAAGATAGAACAGATTTCCAAATTAATCAAGTAGTACAACAATGATTAATTTCTTCGAACATAATTCTGTGTTTATACTCAACGAGACCAAAGAGATGATATGCAGGAATGTATGCAGTAGCAATAGAAAAAGGAATTATTTTCTGGGAAACGTTGCAGCATAAATTCGGAATTATGGGAGGGAAAATTTTTTAGTAGTCAAAACTATAGGGGAAAGGTTTAATTTATAGCTTTTGTGTTGACTGTTGGAACAGTCAACCGAAATTAACTGTAAAAAATAGTTAAACGAATTAACTGTTGACTGTTGGCAATAACTGCCAACAGTTTATTAATTAATTAATTTCATAATAATTAAAGCCCAGAAAGTTAAATAAATTCGGCCCAAAAATGTCCCAAGCCCAAGCCGGCCGGACGGACACGCGCGCGTGGACCTTTGATCGAAAGTCAACCCGTGCATAGCTTAGGTCATCTCCCCTTAAAAGAGTTGGGATACCCCAAGGCATCCAAGCCTTAGTCCATCATTTGGGTTTTATTAACTCATCAACTTTCCACTACTCTTCCAATGTGGGACAAGAGTTAAAACATACCCAATTCATTAACTTTCATTGCTTTGTGAGTCACTTTGGGGACATATTTTTCATTCATAATTTATTGAAATTGGACATATGAATATACTACGTTAATCTCCTTGCGGAGGTGAACGCATTCGTATATGGTCCCACGATTTTCGTCGTGTGGGTCCCACCTAAATTTGAGCTCAAAGTTTCTCAAAAATCTGTCCATAGAAATCTGGACAGCTTTATAATAGTCCAATTTTCCAACAAATACATCTTTTATTCACTTTACAAATGGTGATACTAATTGAGGAAAGGATTCATTTCACGGATTATTAGGACATAGATGTATGTGGATTTGACACATCTTTGATGCACCATTGAGGGCCTATTTTCTCAAATTAGATCAAGAATCTCTCTTTGTCTCGATTTGTTAACGTGCATGTGGAGACTAATGCCACACTTGTTCGCGAGTTCTATCAAAACATGATTATAACATTTGAGGATCATTTGATCCTTACATATTTTATTTGTGGCTTCGTGGTCATATTAATTGAGGATGTGTTAGATCCACATCTAGAATTAGGTAGAGAGAAGTGTCCCAACTATACCCCTTTAACTCATAGCGATTTGACCCATCATCAATTATAATTATTCTTAGGTGGGAGAGAGATTGCATGGGTAGGGAACTTATTTCTGCATGCATCACTAAGATGGCGTTTGTCCACTTTACACTTTTTGGTTATCTACGACCTAATAGCCAGGACATCGTCATAAGATTGAATTTATTCTATTGTACATATCATACATGTTATTCTCATGCGTTATACCATTCATTACCTTTCTCTCATTTATAGAGGTTATGCGTTGTGGAAGTTCATATACAACACATGATGCATTACCATTTTCTCAGATATTTATCGAGTACTTATACTCTTTAGGAGTTACCCATCTATGATTTGATCAATCTATATCTATTCTAGTTAGATTACTATTATCAACGATCCACGTTCAAAGGTACAAACTTCTCCAAGGACTCTTTCACCAATAATTAATCCCGATGTAGAGGATATTGCACACGATCCTGTTCATTCTCTATTCGTAAATGCTCTGAGAGTACATTAGTCATCCCGAAAGTATTTTGATGAGTATTTTGATCTTATGATTAATAAATTTGATAGGCTAGATGTGAAGTTGACTATTATGTCAGACAAGGTTGATTATCGATCCATAGAGCTTGTGACCACTACAAGACACATCCTTATATGGATTGTAGCAATTGAGCATAGCTACTCTGTTAAGTACTCATTTGGATCAGATGGTGGATCATGGGCTTGACGTGGGTGTTTAGGAGGTATGCGAGGTGTTTTTTCTAATGGTCGTGGGGAGATTTTGGCACCGACTGGATAGGGAGGGATCTATTTCCGTTAGCTAACATTTTTGATAGATTTTTTTATAGATTCATGGATATGCATAGGAAATGATGGGGTTGGTAGAAATGTTCTGATCCACATCTCTTTTATCAAGGTTTGCTAGTGATAGTTTTACATGTTTTAAGTCTTTTATTTTTCTTACTTAGTGTAATACCCCGTATTTTTATGCTATAATCAATTTGGGGATTTATTAAATTTAATGTGAATTAATTATTTAATATAAATTCAGAAATTAATTATGTTATAATTATTAACGTGATGAGAGTTAGTAATTATGGGAAATTTGTTAAATATTACTAATGGGCAAAGTAATATATAATATTGGTTATATTAAATGTCACAAGTGAATAAAATGACAATTTTAGAAATTTGAGTTGGGACGTGCCCGTGTCGCGTCGGGACTAAATATTGACGAATAAAAGTGAATATATTATAAGTCGCTCGTATGGTCATTTTGAGTGCGCTAAAGTATCCGGAAGGGTCGAGATAGTCAGAAAAGTGTACCCGGGGGTTTAATTTGGGTCCCGGGGCGTTTTTAGGCTTAATTAGTACCCCGGGAGGGCATTTTGGACATTTAACATTTTTGGGTAATTAAACCCACGAAAATTCAAGGGATATATCAGATGTCTAAGGTTGTCTTCTAGGGTTAAAACAACCAAAGACAAGTGACGGCCATAGGAGAGGGAAGGAGAGGCTTTTCCAAGCAATCCAAGGCCAACGATTCACCCGGTTGCACCGCCACCACCATCAACGCGTAGATCGCGTGACGGGGAACGCGACTACACCAAATTCGTCATCAAACCAGAACGTCAAAAATCCCAGGCAAGTGTTTATCTTTCTTATCTTCGTTAATGCATCACTCATGTTAGTCTAAGGATGATTAGGATGAGTTTTATGGAAGAAAACCCAAATTTGAGATAGGAAATCGCATGTAGTAATGGTTTAAATGTTATTCTGGAAACCCCTTCACATGTAGAGGATTAAACCAAAAAAATTTGATGTTTTAGAAGAAGAAAATTCTGGAAAAGAATGATTAGAACCATATTAAAGAGATTTCTAGGGTTCTTGAGATTTACATGAATTTTGGCCTGTTAATCCATGATTATTAATGGAAATTTGCATGCTTTACGTAAAAGATGTTTGTAATGGATTTATATTATTAGTAGTATAAATTTCTGGACGTTTGGGGATGAAAAGTTTGGATTTGGATGGAGTTATGTGAGAAAACCCGCAACTGGTAACTGCAGAATTCGCCATACCTGCTTGATCGATCGATCGAGCCAAGAGCTTCAATCGATCGACCCCTTCTGGCATGCTCATATTTCCCCTTTTTAAATTAGTTGAATTCAATTTAACGAGAAATAATCCTTGGACACCCTTATTAAAATGTTTTGGGAGATAAAGATAACCAGTAGGATTTATTAATGAATAAGAGACCTTTAATGTAAGGCAAAATCTATATTTTTGGAGTGGTTATACCTAAGGGACGATGAAATTTTGTATTAAAGGGAGAGATTACGTAAAATGGTTACGATGGAAAATAAATGAATACCTACTGAATTTTTATACTTGGGAGGATAGAGTCCATGAGTGTTACGTAGTAAGTTGGAATAATACCTCGAATTAAAGTTAGAGACGAACCGTTATACGTGATAACTAATAATGAGATATGAGGATAAATGTCGTAACTATGGGATTTGAGATGTACCTAAAATTTATATGGTAATATTAGTATAGTTATATGATTGTGTATGCATATACTATCTATGTGTGAAAATCGTGCCCGCGCTACTTGTTATCCCTGAGGTTACTGCGCTGGGACAGTCTTATCTCGATGGGACCTTTATGAGGGATATTGGCTCGTACCCTAGAAGATAGAAATCCTTGGTACAGGCTATCGAATCGATAGTTCAGACGGTCCTAAGAGACGTGGGGGTACGTATTGACCTCTTAGAGACTTAGAATCTATGCTTTTCCTCAATATTGTTTGTGTATGTGTTAATACAGTTCGAGAGTGATTCCGAACTTGTATTTCCCTTAGTACGAGAGATACGGAGATTGGATAGCAGAGTATGCCCGCACCATAATTTGTATGTGGGGTGCTGTTAGAATATATATGTATTATGCGAGTATTTAATATATATATATGAAATTCTGAAATTTGGAACTGCCTACGGTGTTTTGGTAAGTAAGAAATGAATAATGACTTCGAATTGGAAATACTGTTTTGAAAAGTATAATATGACACTGGGAAACTTTATTAATAAATAAAGTTAAACTGAGAGCTTTGTTACTAAATGAAACTTTCCTTTTAAACGATTATATTGTTCAGTTGTAAATCTTACAAGTAACCTAAGATAAGTTAAACCATTGGGAAGTTTAGTGTGATATAAGATAAGATAATCCGTTGGGAAGGTTAGTGCGATAGGCTTGCACATTAGAAGAGAGGTGAGAATTTCTCAAGAGAGTGCCGCACTAATATGTTGTTGCATTGGCATGTAAACAATTTAATTACTTGCTAAACGAATTTTAAATCATATACACTATCGGGCTCTGACCCGTTTCTATTTCGCTTTCTCTCTTGTATATATATATGTATATATTACAAGTGCCCAGCCACAGGGGCATCTTGCATAGGATTATTTGGAAGGAACGAGCTGCAGCTTAGGTGGAAGTTGCAGGCCTCTTGCTTAGACGACTTCATTTATTTGATCCCACTCCTAGCACATTCATTTAGTGGGGCATGTGTCGCCCTTTCCATTATTCAGTTATTTTATTAGACATTGTGATTCAGTTATTTCTAGTAATGTTGGGATTTAGTTGTTGAATGTTTAAATTATTTGGATTATATGCTCCAGGATAATTGTGGTGTGATTCTTTAATATTGAATTGTTGTAAATATTGAAATCTTGGTTTATAAAATAAAATTCGGGAAGTAATGTAAAAAAAAAATGGTTTTGGCACTTAGCTTAATTAACTAGGGTGTTTAAATTGGGAAAGTTGTTTTACGACAGTGATGCTAAGAATGAACCAACTGTTCACCTTGATTTTAATTTAATAAAGGAGTGATCGTCCGGTATTTAATTAGGCGGGGTGTCACACTTAGATGTTATCTCCTTATTACTTATGTTGTATTTTGTTTTTTAATTGGACCATTGTGATTTTTTTCTTATGTTACTCCGATTGTCGGGATGCTAAGGATCTCACTGTCGATGGATAGTACTTTCCTTCTCTTCATTATATATAGGCAATGGAACCTGGTGGCAACTTTATTTTTGTCGCGGGAGATAGAGAGGGAGTATATGAGGGACATAGAGTTGGATAGGGTAAGTTGCGTTGTATGTATCTTATTATTTCTTTTCACTTTTTTGGTATTTGTGTATTTTCAATACATCATCTTTCGTGTTTTCTAATTTAGGTGCCTTGGGAGCTAACCCGTCATGTGTAAGAGGTGGGTGGTGTGGCCTGAGAGCTATCCTGAAAGAGGCTGCTTCTGGAGTATCCTTACGGGGATCTATTTTATTTGGGGGAAGATGTGACCTATAAGTAGATGTGGTCATTCATGGCACGTGTGCCATTCCCCCTCCTTATTGTATAAGGCACGTCGAGGGGTTGACCATGATGAGCGGCAGGTATTTCGAGAGGGAGCTTCATGTGGTAATTTTCTCAAAAAGGTCTTAGATTATTAGGTATTTTTATAGAGGAGGGTGATAAATATGCCTAGACGCATGCCCTTTGAGGTTTCATTTCCTTGGCAGGTGTAGCTCTAGTGGAAAGAGAGATAGTAACTATGGATAGAGATCAAGTGGCCCCACGTGGAGGGCATGAGGTAATGGTGGGGATGTCGAGTGATATGACAAATATAGTACCTGTGCCGCGGATGTTATAAAAGGCATGCACCGAAGTCTTATTTCCACGGCCTTACTTATACAGGCCACAACCTTACATATTACAGGGTGCGACCCTATCCTGTCTATTTAGATGGCTGCATCCCTCACCTTCACAGCTACTTTACATTGTATATCACGTGCTCAAGGCATGTGGCACAACACATACACCTCCTATAAATAGAGGTCCATACCTCGAGATAAGAGGTCGGGTTCCAATTTCGGCTCTAGTTCTGGTTCTGACTTCTACACTAGGTACCCTATCAAACTCTCTACATACCCCTAATACAGCTTAGGGGCTATTAATCTACATCAAAGTCGTCACTCCGGATCATTGGTAACCATTACAGACATGTATTCTCCACCCTCATCTTTCTTGTATGCCTATTATGGCATAATAAACTTGTACTAAAATGCATATATAATGAGAGTTGGATAACAAAGTGGACGTAGGCTCATATCAATAGCCAACCCACTATATTATGTGTTACTTTCTTTATTACTTGCTTTACATTTATTTTACACTTGATATGCTGATATGAGAATGACGTGTGTTCGATTTCCCACAGATCAACATTTTGGCGTCGTCTATGGGAAACGAGGTATTTTAATCTCGTTTCTCTATATTTTGGGTTCTTAAACACTTTATTTTATTCATGAGGATCCTTTGGGTCATCATATCATGGGTGAGTTTTGGTTATTGAGCTCATATTTTGAATACACACCCTTAAATGGGTGTCATATATATTCAGATCTGCCAATAGGTCTCCTTTTTATGACCTTAGATCTATTTCACATACCCCGATGATGTTACCTCACCTAGATAGTGCTTACAAATGCAAAAGGCAGTAGCCTCGTAAAGGTGGGTTACTAGGGATGAGTTTTATTTGCTCACTTTCTACTTCCTCAGCCTACGATCCAAAGTTTTCTACCATAGTTGCGTTATTTTTGGAGCACTTGAGGATTGATCTGCCCCTAGTAAACCCATGGTAGGCTTGTTTTTCATGATTGCTAGATGTTTTAAACCTAGCTTTGAGGGTCAATGGAATCACATCACGCAATAAAACCAGGATGCGGCCTGGCAAGAAATGGCCTGAGTGTCGCAGCCCTTAAGGAGAATGTTGCATAACTACATTTCATCACCTGAGAGGACATGGTAAAATTGTCCTCGGATTCAATTTTGGTACTCCCTTGGAAAGGCCACATCAGGGACTTCACATGTTCAGCATGCCGCGGCCATAGTAGTATAACTTAGCAAAATTTCCAGGCTACCCCTTGTTACTATACCTGGCGAATTTCTTATACTTCTTGCACTAATAGCTCTTGATAGTTTTGTCTCAAATATATATATATATATATATATATATATATATATATATATATATATATATATATTAAAGACTAACAGACATAGATGGAAGGAGAATCCACTCAAAATGCAGAGATGAAAAATGTGATTGCCCAGTAGTACAACCAACTCAATCATCTGTATGACAGTCATATCTCACTCCAAACTCAGGTCAACTTCCTGACCCAAAGGGTTCTAATGCTAGAAGCTGCAGCATCACCAAAGGTTGTTATCCCATACATCTTGGCTGCAACCATAGAGTCCCCCGCACCACAATTGGCCACGAAAAAGAGTCAAAAGAGGAAAGTGGAAAAAATAGAAAGGGACTTTAAATCCTACACTCCACTGATTTATGAAATTGAAGAGGTGTTGGAACTCATCAAAGAAGACAAATTTCTTTATTGGCTTGAGAAATTGAAGTCCCAGGGATAGAGCCAAATATTGTAGCTTCAACAAAGACCATGGACATAGCACTGACAAATGTTTTGCGCTGAAAGATGAAATCGAAAAACTTGTGAGGTAGGGAATACCGCAGTGGTTCCTAAAGGATGCATAAGGGATGCCGCCTAATCTGACAGGCCACTTACCTCATATATGCCTATGCTTATGTTTTCGCTCTGCTTATGTTTTCTCAATGAAAAGTTATAGTTGAATAGTTCCTATCTTTGTATTATCCTAACAGAGTCCTGAATATATGAATATATGAATTACTTTGCAATATCTTGATTCCTTGATTTCATTATCTATTGTCTCATAGAAGGCCTTTTATCTCAAATAGATTTCGAATGGAGATAACATATTATCTCGGGAATAATTATATTAATTGGATCACAATGTCCCTCATAATGCCTGAGAACATGGTATTTACAATCAACATCGTAAGTATTCAAGGATTCAAGGAGCTTCTATTAGCCACGACAACTATTGATGCCCATTCATGGCACTTGGGGCGCAGGAATTGGCTTAGGGGCCATATAACACCCAGCTTGGGAAGGCTTTATATATATATATATATATATATCTAATTATGGCTTGGGGAAACCCCATAATACTCCGCCTGGGAAGGCTTTATATATATATATCCAAATATAGCTTGGGGAAGGTTTATAATACCTAGAATGAGGAGGCCTGATAATAATCTGATCAAAGCGACTTAAGAGAAGCTACGTAAGTGGTTCCACGATAAAGCGACTAAAGGAAGACATGCAATTAAAAGCGACTAAAAGTGTTGTGGTACCAGCATCCTGAAGCATGTGAAAGCTACAAATAATAGACGGGTGCAGTACAACATAAAGTCCAAAGGAATGGTATCTCAAATTCTGTGGCAGGATAGCAATCCAGTCACAGCCTCAGAATTTCTATTCATGAAGACTTGAAAAATTAGGGAAAAAAAGGGCAAGAAGCTAAGTCGTAGCTCCAAAACCATTTTCCTTTGGCACCACGGCTTGGAGGATGATAGGAACAAATATTGAATGAAAAATATGAAAAATCTCAAGGAAAAAAATAACAGGTCATGGCCTATTTCAAGGAGTCATTTATAAGGTGATGTCGCAGCCTTATGTCCATGCTATCATTATTAAAGATCATTTTTATGATTTGTTCATTAAAGAAATCAAATACATACGAAGACAACGTTCATTCAAATATTAAAGCAGAAAACAAAGGAATAAGAAAAGGAGCAATTGAGGAAGCAAAAATAAATTATTTCATATTAAAGGCCACAACCTGAGTATAAGGTGTATAAATGTCAAGTTAAAGCATAGAAAAGTGGCCACAGCCTAAATAAAGTCCAAGTGAAGAAAGGCCGCCGCCCTCTGTACATTACAAAAAAGGAAACAAAAAATCTTAAGTTTAAGAGGTAGATTCGTCTTCATTATCTCCATTTTTACCCTTCGCAACTGTCTCCGTTTCCTCGTCCTCCTCCATTACCTCCTCCAACTGCTTCCTGGCCCTCTCCTCTGCCGCAACCCTCATCTCGACTACATAGTCATTGTATTCGGCACCACCAACACCCCATGACATGATTTGGTCCTTAGCTTTTAGAAAGTTCTTGGTGACCCTGTATCTTAATTCCTGGTATCCGGAATGTATGCCTTATTGTTGGTGAGGAAAAAGTCCTTTAACTTTTTGTATGCAGCCACAGTAACTTCTGTAGCCTGATTGAGGGCTGTAGAGTGAGACTCCTCCATCTGTTTGATGGTAGCAGCATGCTCAGTCTCCCTTTAGCTCTATTTCTCCTGAAGTTCCTTCAGTTGGGTCTCAAGATCGGAGGCATGCTTGGAAGCTTTCGCAGCCTTTGCTTGTTCAACCTGAAAAGATGCAGTGGCTATTGTCAGTCTTCCATCGACATCATTTTTATCCTTGATAGAAGTTTTAAGGTTCATTTGAACAACTTAGAACACCGCAGAAGCAGATTGGTTGCGAGCCTCAAAAGATGAAGCCTTGGCATTCTCCAAGTCTACAACATGAACCCTTTCTGCAGCCTCTTTTAGCTTGTACAACCCTTCGTACTTTAGCCTCTAGGACATAAGAACGTTCTCGACCTGTAAAAAAATTAGATGTTAGAAATAAAATATGATCTAAAAAAGAATATTGAGAAAGAAAATTTCCCTTACCCTCAGTAGGCTGTGGATGGCCTATTCTTTCAGGTGCTCATACTTCTCCTCCACCAGATGATCCAGGTACATATGGTCAGGAACCTTCCGCATCCTATGGACCACCCTGGCAGTTGTGTCCCAGGATGATTGTGGGTCTGGTCATTTTAATTGACGCCGCGGACGACCATCAGGGCCAATACTGTGACGACTTTGGGAAGGTGCCAAGTTGACATTAACAACCATTATTACTGGAGGAGGGGGATAATTGGAGGTGGTAAATTGAGACAGTCTGCAACCACCTTCAATCAAAAAAACAGTGGACATCAAACCTACCGCATCCAGGTGGCTGCCGATGTCGTCATCAAACTGGCCCTCAGGCCTTTCTTGGGCCACAACCTCCTTAACCTGCATAGTTGGTGCAAAAGGATTTGTTTGATGTTCCACGTTAGCCATGGAAGGATGTTTAGCCTTAGCCCTTTTTCTCTTTTTTCCTTACCTACCTGCATTATTGAGGGCAGCTGTGTCCTCATCCATATCAGCTAATTAAGCTACCAAGAGCTCTCTATCTATCTCCTCACCTGAAAAAGTAATGAAGTAAAATCAAATATTGAAGGTTCAAAGGTAACTACTACGACATAAATAAAGAAAGAGTATTATTACCTTCTATAGCCATTACTTTTGGTAAGAATTTGTTGGGGAAGAAGGCTCCCTAAAAAATTGAAGCATAAGTCACTAAGGTGTTGAAGTTTTTGTCCTTAGCACTTATGGTCGCTGCCCTTCCTACTCTTCTCTATTACTACTCACTCGGGTGTAAATTATCAGGAGTTGCATAAGAGGTCAATCTTAGTATAATATAATAAAAGGAACAAGGCAAGTGCAAATTGCTAAACAAGATGCAACAGGTTGTCAAAGTCTACAGCCTTATGTACCTAACTTGAATGGGCATCCCCACTATCGCGACATCCTATGTGATTTCTTTCTTTCTGATTCATCTGGGTGGATCTCCCACCCTTCTCCAAAAATGTAAAAGTATTTGCCCTTCAAGTTCTTTACACTGGAAGGTCTTCCAGTATATAGGGTCTCTACATTATTGCGAAGGGCATGGTAGTAATACCATGCAAACTTTATGGAGTTCTCTTTTGGCCTGCAAAAATGGAAGAACTCCGCGGGAGTTATATCCCCTTTGAACTTATTCTTCCATAAAACTACATAAGGAAGAATTTCCCTCCAACTATTGGGATCTAATTGGGTTGTGGATAACTTCATTTCACTAAAGATTTTCCTAATTGGGACAGCCACTAGCAGTCGCAGCCCGTATACGAAACCATGGAGGGGGCATTCACAGAGCATGGCCTCTACTTCGTGAAAGGTACTGAACAAATCATATTTTCTGGAAACTCAAACGCCTCAATATCTTGGTTGACCCATTCCTCAGTTATGATACTGCGGATATTTAAGGTTGCAGAAGGTCTCTTTACTCTATTAAATGGGCCTACAGGTGCATCCCCAGCCTCAAAAGGCCCAACTGTCGCAACCTTATTATCAACAGGATTGTTACTGGAGTTGGTTTCTTCTTCCATTTTTACAACCTCAGTATTCTCCTTACATGTAGAGTCGGTGGAGTCAAAGTCTAAAACGATACAATTTGGACAATCTTTGAGCAAGCAAGGCCCAAATGTCTTTAAATGATGCAATGATGGAATTTCAGGAGGAGAAAACCCTAAATGTGTGTTCCAAAAGTCCTTTAGAAATTTATCAGGATTCCAACCCATATGGCTGCAGTAAGACCTGAGAAGAAGAAAGAGTCCATTGTTAGGTTCCGCAGCCAATATGGTCAGAGAAGCCTCTTAAAGGTTGCGACAAAAAAACATAACAAGAAAAGTTTGAAAGCTGAAGTGGAAGTTTCAATAATTACAGCCAACTACACAATTTCAACCCTAGAATGCAAAAGATCAAGCTACTACCGCGACATGATATTTTATTAGGAAAGGAAACGTTAGGCATGTTCGTATATGCCATCAGCAAAAGAGATGCGGATAACTAGATTAAGGCTAAACCCTAATGTCAAAAGGGAATTATTATCATTGGAGTGTTGGCATGATGTCGCAGTAATATAACACAAGAATATGCCACCTGCTACGGTCAGACTCATAAACAAGTTGATAGCGAAAGTGGTCTAATCTAAATATTGAAAACCTATAATTTGAAAGGGTTTGCTCAAAAACATGAAGAACATCAATAACAAAGTTGGTATGTGTTCAATCTACGAAATTCCAATCCAATAAATTTGGTTTAAACCCTAGATCCAATACATGTACAAGGGATTCAAAAAGCCTAAAAATCTAAGCTTAAGCCAGCAAAGTTCAATTAGTAAGGCATCATGGATAATTAACAGTTTATTTCATTGATTGAAGATTAATTCAATTCCAAACCAGTTATCAATTATGATCCAGACAAATTAATGGATTCAAATGAGTTCATTCCAATATGGATTTAACAGTATGGATTCAGTTCAGAATTAGTTATTTAATATAGTCCAACAAAAGAGGTGGATTCGAACAATTCATTTTACAAGAAAAAATCAAGAAGAACAGTCAACAAAGCTGGAATTATAGAATAATTGAGGAGGTATTTGGTTTGATAATTATTTGCTCAGCCTCTTGCTACCGCTTGATGCTCGTCAAAAAACTCAATCGGTGAACTAGCAAGGGTTTTCTCTCGATTTGATCTCAACGAATTGGAGAACATAATGAAGGCCACGGGTAGATCCATTTATGTAAGAGGGCGCAAGAAGACAAAGCGTCGTTTTAAAAATATCCACTACAGAGATGACACGCCGTGACAATCCAACATCAAGATGCAGCACAAAGTCACCTTGGCACTACGAGTTGGGAGCTTATTGATATGACAATCATAGTACCCTATCGTAGTAGTTATGAAAGGTATGCACAGAAGTCTTATTTCCACGGCCTTATTTATACAGGACGTAGCCTTACATATTACAGTGTGCAGCCCCAGCCTGTCTACTTAGCTGGTCGTATCCCTCACCTTCACAGCTACTCTACATTGTATATCACGTGCTCAAGTCATTTGGCACAACACATAAACCTTTTATAAATAGAGGTCCGCACCTCAAGATAAGAGTCTGAGTTTGGATTTTGGCTCCAATTATGGTTCTGACTTCTACACTAGGCAAAGCCCTATCAAACTCTCTACATACCCCCAATACAGCTTGGGGGCTATTGATCTATATCGAAGTCATCAATCCGGATCACCACAAATAATTACAGACATGTAATGTCCTCTCTTATATATCTTATATGCCTATTATGGCATTGTAAACTTGTACTAAAATGCATATATAATGAGAGTTGGGCAACAAAGTGAACGTAGGCTCATATCAATAACCGAACCACTTTATATTTTGTGTTCCTTTCTTTATTGCTTGCTTTACATTTATTTTACACTTGATATGTTGGTATGAAAATGATGTGTGTCAAATTTATCATATTAACATCGAGGGCCATTATTGAGGAGGGTACTTCCATAGTTGTACCTGGGGCATTAGTCGAGGGTGGTGACGGCATGCCCACATTTATTTTAAAGGATGATGAGGTACAAGATGACTTGGCGAGAGATTTTGATGGTGGGCGAAGAGTTTATTTGGGGATATCTTGGTCGGTCTGCCACGTGTTGGGGGAGAGCTTATGGTAGATCATGGTGGACTTAGGGTGTACTTGAACTCACGGTCTAACATGGTGGCCCTTTCTAGGACTAATTTTCTAGGCTTTCGGTGGGTGGCTGAGATTTTTTATCCTGGGGATATTTGTAATAGTTCTTACCTCTAGAGGTACATGGACTTTGGGGATCAACCTCAGGCGGTGGATTCCAGAGCGTGTATAGATATCTTTTCCCGCCTTAGCATGGGGCTCATAGATGTTGAATCTTAGAGCACGTTGAAAGAGATAGATGCTACGTTGGCATGAGCACCTGTTGAGGCTTCAGATAAGTTTAGGGTCCAGACGGAGGAGTCTTTTACGACATGCATTGCATGTATGGATTCCTGTTAATGTATTATTGAGGCAGCCATTCAAGAGGGAGGGGAAAGATACCAAGCAGCTGAGGCAAGGGTTGGCGAGGGATGAGACCCTGTGAGATACCATGAGGAGGTGTTTCTTAGTAGGATGCTCATCTTATGAGGGTAGGCATCCATTATTTAATTCTAATCTGGAGTCTTTTCAGCAAGGCCTACTAACTTTTCTTACCATTCCTCTATCCACGTTTATCGTAAATCGATATGCCATTAGGATTAATGCAGCGTTGGGTAGTGAGGAGGTATATTTTATTTTTGTTCTTTTTCTACTATTTCAACTTTCTTTCCTTCCAGTTTTTAGACTGGTTGTCCTTTTTATTTTATGTATTTCCTATTTTGAGAGGTGATGTTCTTCGCTATATTAGAGATTTCAGCATTCAGTGCAAGTATTGTGGAGGTATTTGAGCACCATCCCCAATATCAACTGTCTCGATCTCACTCTCGTGAAACTATATATCCTGAGGGGGTTTCTGACACAAGTGCGGTGTCAATGAACCATCCTCTAACTGGTGTTATGCATCCTTCACCAACTCAACCTAGTCCCAATACATAGGAGGACATGTATATTAGTGATGATCATTAAGGTGATGACGGAAAATAAGGCCCATCATGATGAGTAACCATTTTGACTTTTGGCTCGATGGGGGTCATGTCCTCACTAATTCATACATTTGATGTTGTTTACTTATTCTCTTATAGGTGAAAAATTGGTATTCTTTATTATTTCTACGGATTTGTTATTTGATATTTGGGGGTTTCCGTATTTCGTGGTTTATGTACTATACTTTTTCTTTCATTCATGCATATGATTTTAGGGTTTTCATAGTGAAAGGTCATTGTTGATTATGAATTGGAACCGCGTGTGTGATTTTATTTAATTTACATGGTAAATAACATAAAATATGCAAATGAACAAAGATATCTTAAGTTCATTTATTAAAATTATGGAGGCATACACACATTTTTATGTCAATTATAAATAGGGGTATATATACATGAAAAAAAATGCTTCGTCCTTGAGACTTTTCTTTTGTAAAAGAGAGTCCTCATCTTTTAGTGGCGCATTATTTGTTGCGCTGGCATCCAAAATAGGGCTATAAGACTTACTTTTTTCTTGTAGAATAGCAGGAGCTTTTTTATGTTGTTTTGGAATCCAATTGTTATCCTTTTTCCAAGATAGGTTATTTAAATAAGGATAACTCTGCAGAGATCCAAAATGCCTCAGGGCATCATTTTATTAATTGATGATTAGTTTATTTAGACCAAAATGAATCCTTAGGAGCGAGGGAACACTGACAATAAATAGGGATTTCTCGTAGGAGTGGTTTTTAGTGTTCATTTAGACTGGACCCGAAATTATATCTCGGGTTGCCTATGTGTTTATGCAATAATAATATAATAGAGAATGAGGTCTACGAACCTTTATTTAATGGATAAGTTGGGGGACAGAAGTTTTTAACTGAATTAGAATGAGTGGTCGATGGCTCAATAAGGCGTTTTGATGTAAGGTTAGGGATGTATATGAGCTTGTATGGTTTTCCTTTCCAATTACAATCGACTATTTTCATTTTAAATCGGTTTATTACCTTTCACCATAGGTAGGCTTAAGGAAAGAAATATTTCAATCTGTTGAGATTGGAAGGTTAGGAAAATGTGACTCCATCAAGATCATTAAATGTAGTTGTCAATCGGATTTTTTTTTTGTGACAAGGTAGGGTCCCCCTAGTTTGTCCCAAATGTTCCTCTAGACTTTGACTAAGTTTGAGAAATTCCTTTAAGAGTAGGTCTACTTTATGTATGTTTCATTTCTTGATCCTCTTATTAAATTCTCGGGTGACTCGTTGTTATCCATTATTGTGATAAGAGGCCGTTAGTATACTCTCATCGAGGAGAGATAATTCATCATAGAGGGGTTAGACCGAGTCAGTTTCATCCACTTATATTTCAAGCATGACCATTAATGAGGGTATCTTGAGTTCAATGGGTAGGACTTCCTCCATGCCATAAACTAGTGAACAGGGGGTCGACCCTTTATAATTTATCTTTGTATCACGGTAATCCCAGAGGTCACATAGGAGTTTGTTTGACTATTCATTGTAGGTCTATGTCATCTTTTTATTATGTTTTTAATATTTTTCTTAGAAGCTTTGACTGCTCTATTAGTTTGAGGTCTATATGAGGAAGACTTATGTCGATTGATCACGTAATCATATAATAGTTTGGATGCCTTCTTCTCAAGTGTTGGTATTTTCTTTATTCCACTGATAGTCCTAGCGTGGATGAGGGTCGGTATTATGAGATTCGGCCAAAGTCGGTGTCTCAGATAGTGGGATTACCAAATCTGGATTGCAAGAGCAAATATTGAGATTAGGTATGTTGACGAATCATCCTTTTTCTATTGTGTTATAATAGGGAATGGAGGTATTGTACTGTGGGTGCAAAATTATAACGGCCCAATAATTGGTATCCCAAATAGGCTTAATGTCATGCCTAAGTCAATTTAGCATCATGTGGATGAATATGAAGACTTATCACATGGATCATTATGAAGACTCATCCTGGTTGCTTGCATTCTCGAAGGAGATAAATTAGGATCCACCAACGATCCAAAAAGGAAATATAAGAGTTCATGACCAGCTCAACCACTCTTATCACCCCGAGGCAATGGGGCAAGTAATTTCGAACATCTGAAAGAATTAATAAAAACTAAGAGACCCTTTATGGATGTAAGGAGTTTCCAAACAATGTAAATCATGTATGTTGTGACCTTTAATTGTCTTTAAATTCCTTTACATTTAGAATTGTTAATTGTGATCTCTTGCATTCATAATTGGCGTCGTCTATGGGAAGTTATTCTCTTTTTTAAAAGCAATCTGAAACCAAAGAGTGAAAATAATGTCTCAGTCACATAGTGCACCCATTGCTTGTGACTTACGAGCTTAGTTTTTTTACACAGAGTTAAATTTGAGGTTCATTAAGATTAAAATCCAAGATTTTTCCCACAGGAGCATCTTTTTTAGCAGAGCAATGAGAAGCCCAGATTAATGTAGATCTCATGGCTAGTTGACACTTATGAGGAACTAATCCACCAGTAAGAGGAGGAAATACGCCTATAAATGGAAGAGAATGCACGTCTCCAGCGACATCTAGAGAAGATGAAAGGAGAACTCGATGGGTGAAATAGCAAGAAATGTAGTTTGACACCTAAAACTCGCAGCTGAGGAAGGAGTACTGGCCGTGAGCATGATCATTTAGAGAAAGGGAGTCATCCCACAAGATGAAGAATGCAATAAGAAAGATATATGAAGTCTTATCTGAATAGAAATGGATCAACACCCATCTCATCATGGTCTATATCCACAAAAGAGTTGGCAATGAAGGCACTCATCAACCAGATGCAATCCCCCTTTTCAAGGGAAATTGAAGAGAAGGAGCCTCCAAAGAAGTTAATATACCCAAGGTTAAGGATATACGATGGAAATACCAACCCATAGATCATGTGCACTAGTACAGACAAGCGATGACTCTACGAAACCATAATAATGCTCTTATGGGTCATATATTCCCATTCAACCTAAGAGACGTGGCCCAAAAGTGGTTCAAAAGGCTTCACCATAGGTTGGTCAAAAGAATTAACTCACTCACAGAGGCTTTCACATCTCGCTTTATAACCGGCAACTCACATATGAAGAGGATGGAATCTCTCCTTACCATGAGGAGGAAACCACAGGAGACGTTAGTTTAATATGTCAAGCACTATTTGGAAACCATTAATAAGATTTAAGATTTCCCGAAGGAGGTTGTAATAGCCTCGTTCAAGATTGGCATGCCCCTAACTCCATGTTAGATCAGTCCCTCACCAAAAAAAGAGGCAGGCACCATCAATGATCTCACTTCACCCATTAATAAGTATGACAAAGTGGAAGATGTGGTCACCCTCTGCCAAAGAAAGACTGGTTGTGGAAAGTAGACCAAAGGAAACGATAAGGAAAACACCCCAAAAAAAGTGAGCAAAAAGAAAAATGGAGGATCCTGCAACAGGAACAAAGCAGACTAATCCAAGGCATTCCAGGCAGTTATTACTCTTTTTAATGAGTGATTTATAAAATATTAAGCAAGATCAAGGACCAATAATTCCTTAAGTGGCCGAAGAAGATGGGCGGTAATCTTAACAAGAGGAACAGTGCACTCCGATGCTCCTACCATAAGTAAAATGGACACAAGAAAGAGAATTAAAAGGCCCTCAAGTCCAATCTAGAGGAGTTAGCCTAGGCGGAGCATTTGAACGAGTAAATAGAAAAGAAAGTTGATCAAGTTAGCATAATGTTGAACGAAAACCAAATAACATTCTAGATGATGAAGTGGGGCATGAGGTTGCCATTATTCATGGGGAATCAGATCTTAAGCAAATTTAGGGCAATGCGGTTCGAATGAAACTTAAGAAGGTCATGACAGTGATGGAGGCCTTATAAATTTACCCCTTCAAAAGGTAAGTTGATAAATGAAGATGATCAGAGGATGTCGACTACAACAAACATATAGTCTTTATGGGAGACAATTTGATCGAGGTGAGGACCCCAAACCCCGATGCACTAGTAATCACTTTTAGGATTACAAATTAGGATATGGATAAGCTACTAGTGGATCAAGGTAGCTCTTCTGAAGCAACGTAGTTAGAGTTTTTTCATAAGCTCAAACTAAAAATGACCAACCTGAAGGAAGTAATCCTCCTTTTGGTCAGCTTCTTGGAAAAATATCCATGCCGTTGAGGAAAGTAGTTTTGACAATAAGGGTAGAAAGTATTTTTAAACTCATTGAGTTTCTAGTTGTATACATTAAAACGCCCTATCATGCTATCCTTTAAAGAGGATGGCTATATTCCATAAGGGCAATGCCCTCAAACTATCATAAAAAAACTCAGGTGCATTATAGAGATAGGAATAATGGAGATCATGGGAGATCAGGCCAATTCTCGAAAACATTTCATTGCTTCTATCAGTACTAAGCGAGAAAAAAATAAATAAAAGGAAGTCATCCCCAAAACATATCATGACGGATCCAAGCCATCCAAATAGAAACTAAAGTATGACAAGCCATGGGTAGAGGAAATAAGAGTTACCCCATGAGCAGAGTCGTGGAAAGACTGGAGGAAGTATCTTTTAATAAGAGACCATCATAAAGGAAATTTCTAATTGGCACCATAATGTTTGATCAAGAAAGGAAGGAATTAACTACATTTCTAAAGTAAAAGCTAGATGTTTTTGCATGGGAATCGTATGATATGCCTGGGAAAGACCCAAAGTTATATGCCATCAACTTCACGTTGACCTAGAATTTCCACCAATCACGAAAAAGGCTCATCACATTGCCCCCCAAAAAGGCTAAGGAGATGGAAAGGAGGTAGGGAAGTTTCTATAGGCAAGGTTCATCAGAGAAGTTCAATTCCAAAAATGGTCCTCAAATATAATGGTGGTATGAAAGAGAAATGATATCTAGAGAGTATATACGTGGATTTCACCAACCTCAATAAGGCTTGTCCCAAAGATAGTTTCCCTCTACTGAAGATATATCAGTTGGTCGACGCAACAACAAACCACGAGCGGATGATATTTTTGTATGCCTACTTAGGGTTCCACTAGATTCCACTGTTCGACCCCGATCAAGATAAAACTTTATTTATCTTTCCCTTAGACTTGTATTGTTACAAGGTCATGCCTTTTGGCGTAAAAAATATTGGAGCCACATACCAAAAATTGGTCACCGAATTATTTAAGAAATAGTTGGGATAAACAATGGAGGTGTACATTGACGATGTGCTTGTTAAAAGAAAATGCAAAGTCGATCACATGAATGACTTAGAAGAGATATTTGGAATCCTCGTACGCTACCAAATGAAGCTCAATGCAACCAAATGCTCCTTTGGGATCCAGTTCAAAAAGTTCATAGGCTACTTAGTCAGCAAAAGAGGTATTGAGGTAAACTATGACCAAATAGTCGTGATCAATAACCTTCAACCTCTAAGGACACTATGCGAAATTCAAAAGCTAGCTCGAATGCTAGCCTCTCTTAACCATTTCATCTCTAAGTCATTCAAATGATGCTGGTCATTCTTTTAACTTCTTAAGAAAGATATAGGACTCACTTGGAATAATGAATGATCAAATGAACTTGAAGAAATTAAATCCTATCTGAGAAAACCCCCTTTATTGGCCATCCCAGACGTGAGAGATCCTCTATATCTCTACCTAGTAGTTTCAAGCCAGGCGATCAGTTCAACTTTGGTTTGTGAAAAAGAAACAAGATAATCCCTCATTTACTCCATCAATAAGACGCTCTTGGATGTTGAGAAGAACTACCTCCCACTGGAGAAACTGGCCTACTCTTTGGTCATCATGTCTCACAAACTAAAATAGTACTTTAAGGCTCATTCAATTATAGTCATCACATCCTTTTCGCTCAAAATAGTTCTTCGTAAGGTCGACCTATCCAGACGTATGTCCAAATGGCCAATTGAACTTAGGAGGTTTGATATACATTCTAACTGAAAAGAACGATTAAGGGACAAGTGTTGCCTAATTTTATTGCAAAATTTATGGGAAGAAGATCCTAGAGACCCATAAATAGTCGACTAAATAAAATGCCATGGATTTCACCAATCTAAAAAATGAACACTATATGTGGATGGCACCTCTAACTCTAAAGGGGATAGAGTAGAAATTATGTTCCTCACGCCCGAGAATGCCATGATCAAGTAAGGAACGAATATGGGCTTAAAGCATCCAACAACTAAGTTTAGTACGAAGCCCTCATAGAAGGACTACATAAGGATCAATTGTTGGGAGCAAGTCACCTTGATGTATATTTCGATTCATAGCTGGTTTCCAATGAAGTAACTGAGGACTTCAATGCCATGGATGAAAGGATGGCAGCGTAGCTACATGTGCCCCATGATTTGATGTCAAAATTTAAGGAAATACACATATAATAGTCCCCCCGGGGGGATAATAGCCATGCTGATGCCGTAGTAGACCTAATCTCAACAATGGACTCCATTTAACGAGAACAATTGAAATGGAATTCCTCACCATCATGTAAAAAAGTCCCACTCAATGGACCCAATAATTATTTATCTATAGAATGATATTTTATCGATCGATAAATAATACTCCCATCAGGTAAGGTTTAAAGTTACGTGATTTTATTTGGGACCCGAAGGAAAACTTTACAGAAGGTTGTGCATTTAAATGACATCGACTAAGTTCTTTACGAACTACATGACGAAGTCTGTGGAATCCACGCAGGAGGAAGGTATCTTTGCTTTTGAGCAATCAAATAAAGATATTGGTGGCCACATATGCAGAAAGACGCAACCTCTTATATCTAACAGTGTGAAAAGTACCAAAACTTCTCTACCATGCTTCATCAACCATCTAGTGACTTGAAGTTGATGACTAATCCATAGCTGTTCACTCATCATGGATTGGATATTATTGGACCACTCCCAAGAGCAACAAGAAATTACAAATATCAATTGTTCGACACATATTACTTCACAAAGTGGATTCAAACAGAGCCATTGGAAAACATCAGAGATACTGATATGATCAGATTCATCTAGAGGAACATCATAACGCGTTTTGGGGCACCCAACATAATCATTACGAATAATGAACGGCCCTTCAAAATTTTTTACGACAACCATGGCATCAAACACCATTTCATCTTCATGACCTATCCCCAAAGCAATGCTCACGCAGAGTATTCTAACAAAATGACGTTCAATGGCATGAAAAATATATTAGAGAAGGCAAAACGATCTTGGTTTTATGAGCTTCCCCGTGTTCTTACGGCATATCATACTACACCTAGAAGGCTTACTAGGGAAATACCCTTCACTCTAACAAATTATTCTTCCTCTGGAACCTGTCCTGGCAACCATGGGGACCACCATTACAGAGCAAGGTTTGAATGATGAAGCTATGAGCATTGAACTTGACCTAGAAGAAGAATGATGGTAACAGGACATGATAAAACTACCCTCCTATAAATAATAGTTATCCAAGCAATACAACAAGGCTGCAAATCTAAGAAAATTCCATGTCAGCAGTTATATCCTTAGAAAAGTTCTCAACAGCACAAAAAACCCATCATATGGCAAGTTGGGACCTAACTGGGAGGGGCCATTCAAGGTCATCAGAGACAATTTGCAAGGAGCCTACCATTTAGAAACAATGAATGGCAGAGAGATACCTAGGGCTTGGAATGTAATTAATCTTAATAAGTTTTACTTTTGAACTATTTTAAGTTGCTTCTAGCTTAATTAGTTTTTGCAAATTTTTATTTCACAATTTATGATGCTTGCAGTTTGATCTATCGTTCTTAATAAAAGCCCAGTGGTTAAGTTAATTGCTTAACATTCTTCCAAAATGGCATGCTTACATTTTAACAAACGATCATAGTAGTTATCAACATTATAGTCTAATTACAATTGAAAATTATTTAATTATAATTAAACTCAGGGTCTCAATGTCTTCGCCATGAAAAAAACAAAGACCTTCGTAATTGCCTAGGTCAAAAAAACACCTATGGGGGATTCCTAGGCACTGAATAAACCCAACTTTGGTTAGTTAAAAATCTTAAATAGGTGAATGGACCTAAAACTAGGTGCATTTTTACCTTAGTCTATTCTAGGCTTAAAGTGGTGTGATGACACAAGCTAAAAGGTGTGAAAAGGCAACAAAATACATGCTCGGTATAATGGAATGGAAAAATGAAAAATAATGATATTATATAAAAAAATTATTACAAAAGGTTATAAGTTACAAAAAGTATATTTACAACAATAAAGGAACAAAATAGACAACAATTATCACCGGCTAGCAAGAGCAGCAACAATGGTTCTTCTTCGTCTATCATCTGGATATGGTCGGAACTCATCGTCACTCTCATGAGAAGTTAGGTAGCTCTTGGCCAACTCGAGAGGGATGGATTCCAACGGAACCTAACATTCTTTACTGCCAAAGGGTGGATGTCTTTAAGTAAGACAATCAACTTGGTACATATACCAAAGCTGAGAGTCCTTGGGAACTTTAATATCTCCAATATTATTACCTAGATTTTTTGCCTCATATAGCTTAATGGGGGAATTCATCTTCCCTTCTTTATAGACAATAGATCGCGTTTACCAAGGTACCATCCTAAAGAGATAGTGTAAATTGACGATGTCAAAACTATGGCCCATCGTCACAACACAAGCCCCTTTGTAATCATCTTTCACCTCAGTAAGCTTTTTCTTGATGGAATAATTATCGGCCTAAAGAAAGGACCTAATATCCTAATTGTCATTGGATTCAGTAAGTTGCTTCTTCAAGGAGTTCACCTCTTCCTACGTAAGGATGCCCACATCTCCCAAGTCCTTCACGTCATCTTTCTGAAAAATGTTGCTAATGCCGTTTAATACAAGATTAAACTATATAAGCAACTCCGAGATGTTTGTTGAAGAAACCCTTTTCTTTTGAAAATAAAAATTATAAACAACAAGATGTGTTTACAAAAACTTATGTACGAGAGTAATCAAGACTTTGTAATCAGTTTTTAAAACTAAGACAGTTTCAAAAATTCAGCACACTATAGAATGAGATGAGTAGATGAAGATAATAAAAAACACACAGTTTTTAACGTGGTAAAACCTCTCCCAACAGAGGAAACATCCACGGTGACTTCTAAGTCATGAAAGTAAAAATCCACTAATAACAAATAATAGTTACAAACAATACAACATACATGCACACAAATCAACCTATTCTAAGTTTAGGAATATACCCCACTTGGTGTCCTTCTAACTTCTCATAGATCTGATTGTTGATGATGTTCTTCCAGTTTGATAACTTCCTTTGCTTTAGTTTCCTTACGTCGACTCAATAATCTTTGATCTTAATCCCAACACTTTTAGTGTTGTAGTGTGTTAAGTGTTTGTGATGTGATTCCTATTCACATGCATGAACTCACACACACTTAGATTTACAGACAGTCCTAGAAAATTACATATAAAGACTATATGCTGCGATTTTAGTTTATTTCTTTCTTACAGAACTTGAACCCTTTTGACCTTTAATCTATCCCAGATTCCACGGATATCTTGCTTTTAAAGAGGTCAAGATCTTAATCAATCTCTGTTTTAAAAATATTTTTGAGATTGAAAATCTCCAAGTGTGAATACAACTAGGTCAAGGTTAAGTTTCGAAAGAATAGAAACCATAAAACATTTTCAAAACTAAATCAGTAAAGATTTTCTTAAATCAAGTAAGAAATATGCAGATCTAGTGAAAATGTAACATGCAGATTGTAAATCTACAATTTCTATGAAGAAGAAATGTAGATCTTCACACGAATGTTTAAGTTGGAACAAAGATCATAGATCAAGAGGTTACAGCATCAAATGAACAAACCACTCTCTCTCAAACACTCAAGGTTGTGTTTGGGGTTAGGTGTATACGAAGGTTTGATTCAGAAGATGAAGTTTTTAGGGTTAGGGTTTGGTTTTTGGCTAACACAATTTCCTTTCTCTCTCTTCTCTCTTTTCTTTTCTCTCTTCTCTCTCACTTCTCTCTTCTCTCTATTTTTTTTCTCTCAGAAATGACGAATGCCCAAAAGTCTTGAAAGTCTGAGAAGTGGGGGGTTTATATAGGGGTGAGGGAAGGTTCTGGAAATGCGAATGGAATCAAGGGATGAGATTAAGTCATCCTACGATTGACTTGATCTAAGGGTTATAAAACAGCGGTGGTTAAGTCCAAAGTGATTGGTTCAAACGATGGCACACGGATAGGTTTAAAACACATGCAGACCATCGATAAGCTTTGATCCAATGATCATCAATGCACCATCCAACCCTCTCACATAACAAACACAAACAGATGAACCAGGAGGATGACAAGTGTTGAAATATGAGTGGCTCACACACGCGCGTCCAAAGTAATTACAGACAGCACCCTGAAGTCTCTAGCGCATTTATATTCTACCCAAACCAACATTCCAATGAAAACTGAAGTTTCCAAAATAGCAAATTAACCCCACAAATTTTATAAACACATTTTTATTAATGAAAACATTATTTAAAAATGTTTAAAAAATGTTTAAAAATTCCCAAAAAATAATTGAAACCACATTTTAAGGGGAATTAATCACACAATCAATTTTAAGCAATATATACACATGTATGCACTTCTAATTGTGTGTAGTGTGATTCAATTTATACCTTCTTGGATTATCGAAGAGGATTAGAGAGATAAGTTTTGAGGCTTTTTGGATTCTAGGTTAGACAACCAATTTTGTCACTATTTCCAAATTAGATGAACACTTAAATAGTATAGACTTAAGCAAGTCAAAGGTATAAGGTGCTTCACTTTCATCTTGGCCACTAATGAAGATTGGCCTTTGTAGGCATCAATTATTTTCTAAAGGGACTTTTAAACAAAAATAAATTCATGACGATATTAGGCACTAGCCTTCCAACTAAGAATCACATCAAGATTTCCATAACAAGAAGGAATCTCTTTGGCAACATTTGTATGCGACAGAAAGGAAGAATAATCTCAGTAATAACTCAAGATAGAATTGAAATTCACAATAAGATCTTTCGTTGATAATCAAAATGGGCAAGGCCCTTACAGATAAAGACCAAAGGAAAAATACAAGGGTGTATAGGTTAATTATTTTTAATTAGTCTCCTTTCTCTTCACCTGCTCTTGGGTCTCTGTGGATTTGCCTTTGGCAGCTATAGAGGAAGTCCATTTGGCTGGGGCATCTGTGGAAGCAATCTTATTAGATTTTGGTGAGGAACCAGGGTTGTGCTCACTAAAAAGATCAGAATTTACCAGGACATTTACCCTTGCCAAAGAAGTATCCCAACCCTTCTTTAAGTTGGACTTTCTAATGTAATCTAGTTGGCATTTGTCACCCTCAAAGGCTTTAGTGTAGACTTTATCATAGCTGGCCTCCTTTGCCAAAGAAAGATCCTGGAAGACTTTCTTCAAATGATTATGTTAAACCACAAGTTGGTCGTGACCAACCTTCACCTAATCATGATCTTTCTTTAGCATGCTCATAGCATCACTGGGAGACTTCTTATCCTCGTTATAAACCCTTTTGGTAGAAGCAAGGGCTTTCTTAGACTTGTCCAAGGCCATTGTTAAATCCTTATTTATTTTGGATTGGTCAAATCGACTCTTCTTATAGGAGGGTAGTATGACTGGGGTCTGGCAAGATACTAAAATGTGTGAGGTCACTTCAATGAACGCGCCTCCAAGGTTTTCAAGGGTTTTAGAGCAACACCTTGTAAAACCTTCCCTTTTTGGTGAAAATGGAACCAAAGCTAAAACCACTTCCTTAAAGAACATGAACTTCACAACAATAATAGTAACGTTTCTCAAGAGAAGCCCCAGAGAATAATGGTTGTCAGTGTGGGATTAAAGAAACAAGCACTTAACACTAAGAGAGAGAGTATAGAGAGAATACTAGGTGGTCTGGTGTGATTTTGACAGAGTAAAAGTATGACTTGAGTTTCTAATATGTGATTTGACCTCACCAATGATCCTATTTATAGGTAAACATGGGGATGGTTTAGGACTTTTGGGCACCAAAATCAAGAGGGAAAACTTAGAGGGACTAGGTCTACAGTCACCTGCCCCCTCTGACAAATGAAACCTGGAGTGAACAAAAGTCAAAAATCAAATACGTCTCCTAATGGAGATAAAATATTTGATTTGGTAAATATCTTTTAAAACGATAACTTGTTGTACAAATTTTTTAAACTTGAGAGGGGTATCGAGGACCACCTCCTCTAAAACCATTAAACTTAAGAGGGGGGATTTGAGGACCCCCTTCTCTAAAATCTTTTTACTTACGAGGGGTCTTGAGGACCGCCTCCTCTAAAATCATTTTTATAAAAAAATTTAATTTCTTGTGAGCAAACCCTTGGTTTCTCACTTATATTATAACTGTGTGTGAACTGATTAAGGGATGGGTGACCCCTAGGTTCTTTCTACTAGTATTCTCTCAATCTTAAAGTGCTAAGTGTTGAGCTTTCTAAACAAACCTTGTTCCTCAGCCACCAATCCAAATCTCCCAAGAGATCCTATATGTCCTATTTGAGCCATGTTTTCTAAACTAGGCTACATGTATAAGAAAGTAAAATATTAATACTTTAATATTTTCTAGGTAACAAACCTTGGAGAGTAGGTCACTCTGGGTGGACCTCCTCTCCTTATATTATTTATGTGGTAAGTCATTTAGGAGTACAGAGGATCAATCAAGTAAACCTCTTCACCCTTCTTACATTCTTTTGATATGTTATTTGGGGAAGAGGGGGCTGCTCACAATGAGTCCCCTTTCCTTGGACTTTTTATATAATCTCAATCTCTTTGGAGTGATTGCTCATGGTTGCCCTTCTCGAACTTGCCTTTTCCCGTGGCTTGAGTGTTAGACGAGGGGCTTCTCACGAAAGTCTTTCTCGCCTTCATTCATTTCTCATGTGTTCTGAGCTTTGAGTACGAGGGGCTCCTTGTGGTGGGCTTCCTCATCTTATCTTTATTTTTGTGATTTTCAGGATTTGGGGATGAGGGGCTCGTCATGGTGGGCCTCCTCCTCCTCCTAACTCCCTTTTTGTGATCTTTGAGATTTGGGGAAGAGGCGCTCCTCATGGTGGGCCTCCTCTTTTAAACTCTCTTTCTATGATCTTTGAGTTTTGGGGACGAGGGGCTCCTCGTGATGGGTATCCTCGCCCCATTAAGTTTTTTTATGTTTGCAAGAGAACTCTTTGGAGGGGGTTTCTCGTGATGAGGCCCTCTTGCCATATGATCCTACTCGTGTATTTATTTAGTCTAATGGGTGAGCACCCATTTCCACTCTTAAATGGAGATGAAATTTGCCACAAACTGTAAGTAGATAAAAAAAAAATATGTAAAAACACATAATGAAGAATACAATAATTTCAGGTAGACTAAAAGCAATTTATTTTACCAAAGACAACACCTGAGTGGGGTGAGTTGAGAGATAGTCATAAGACAGCTGGCTGACTTACTCACGATCAGTCGCGCGTACGCCCCTTGAGCAGACAAAGAACCAATAAGGGAATCTTGGCCACTAACATTGCCTGTTGAGTTCTCTCGGAGGTAGGGTCAAGGTTATAAGGGCATAGAGGAAGGGGCCTTGTCCTTCCTTCCCTTTTCTCAGATTGATAAGTCGATTTGGTGGTAGAAGGGCCCTCTTGTTCAGTCATATTGGAAGATTTGGACTTAGGGGGACGAGGGATTAACAACGTCATCTTCAATCTGCAAAATTCTTCTTATGGAGCAATTGAGACTTCTTGCTTGGCAAGTATGGACTCAACATTCAAAGATTCGAATGAGGAAGAAGTGGAAGTTTCCTCACTTGTTTGAGGAAGTGAAAGATCAGGAATTATGTCTACCGAGCGACCTATGAAGCTACCGATGGAATTCTTGTACTCAATAAGAAAGGAGGCAGAATGGGGTTATCTCCACCTTGGACCAAGGGCTTCCTCAAATTCCAGACCATAAGCAGTTCCTCCCTATTGATATAGGCAAGAGAAGGTTCTTTCTTCTTCAATCAAGCTGGTCAGAAAAAAGGAAGAAATTTTATCAGTTTCATATAATCAAGTAAAAGCAAGAGCAAAAAAAATAGAGTGTTAACTTATATTACTTCCTCCCCCCCCCCCCCCCCCTCCCCCCTCCACACACACCTCATGGGCACAAAAACCGTTGGTATTGCTCGACCTCTAGAAGAGGTGGGGGTTGCCAATTTTGAGAAATAAAACCTTAATCCCAATACCCTTTGTTGGAATTAGGGAGCTTAACTACTAAATCCCTATCAGTTTTTCTCACCTCCAGGTAAAAAACACCATTAGTTATTGAGACCAGAAAGAACAATATCAAATTTTTAGGATCCCTATATGTTGGAGCACAAGGTCCCCAATTTTAAATACTAACAATTAATATGATGGTTAAAGTTAATTCCAAATTAAAAATTTCTTTTCAAATTATAAAAAACACAAGCTTCAAATTTTAATTTCTTCCAAAGAAGTGAAATAAAAACTACTTAAACATAATTAATTCAACTCAACTCGTAAAATTTGGCTAACAATAATTAATTCATTATTCAACATAGGCCAAACTAAATTAACATAAATTTTATCTAATTAAATTGGGCCAACTTGAATTAAATTAACTTAAATTCACCCAAACATATTTTAGCACCAAATTAAAGTAAGATTGAAAATTAAACCAAATTTTATCTTTTTAACCTAAGCATGCGTTCTAGGTGAGTTAGACAAGATAAAAGGAAAAATATCACTACACGACGATATACAAGGAAACCCCACAATGGGAAAACCCTCGGACGGCCCTAGCCTAACAAATTCACTAGACATGGTTTTACAATTACAAGAAAAAAAGACTTACGACACTCGACTTGACTCCCTTCAAACCCCGATGCTTCTTCTTTCCAATACCTCCGTCTAGCAAATAAACACGATGTCCATTGCAATTTTGAATTCCACCAATCGAAGCATAGCAACCGTCAACCGCTCATGATGCCTTTCACCATGTGAAAAAGCCGGAGAAAAACAAATCTTCTCCATTATGGGTAGATAATGAACCCAAACTTCTCTTCTTGTTGGTGTAGAGAAAAAACCGATGCCAAAAAAACACTCCGAGAAAAATGTATATATGAAAGAACTTGGATTCAAACAAACATATGGGTGTGTGTTTTGGTAGAATTTAATCCTTAAAATCAAAGACACAAAACATGAACTTTTTGATGAAAATCTTATTTGCTCTCAAAGTGTAGAAGATAGTGTGTCAAAAGTTAGTTTACAAAAAAAAAATTCATGCACCTAAAGTCTGGTGAAAAGTAGTGGGTAAAAATAGAGGGAAAACTACCCAAAACTGACGATTCTCGTTCGAACATCTTCTAACAAAAATTTAGAGTTTAAGGGACAAAACTCGTTTGATATCTCATTCAAACGAGTTTCTAACGACAATTCAGAGATATATAGCTTAAACTCGTTTGAAAACTTGTCCGATTTCTCATTCGAACAACAATCTCGTTCGAACAAAAATTTAGAAAATTTTGCTTTTTATTTTTAAGCCCAAAAACTTTTGAAAAAAGAGTTCTAAAGAGATTTTCTGAAAATAAAAATTCATAAAAAGTATTTTATGAAAAACACCCACTAAAAGTTCCAAGCTCCTATATATATAATGCATTCATACCTTTGGAGCCTAGGAATTCAATTTATGTTGACGTAGAAACATGGCACTAAACTTCGGCACAGATGAAACAATAAATGTGGGCCGCTACATCTTCAACTTCTTCAAACAGGTCATACGCTTGATAGGAAAAACTTCTATCCTATGATTCAAATGGTTTTATCCGAAATTAAGCCAATACTACATGTTGACTCAATTAGAAATTTGTGTCCTTACAAATCTCCCCCTTTGGCTATTCCGGGACAAAACCAACCAAAAATCCCAAAGGGCCATCAATCTCGTCTAGACATAATATCCCACCCAAAATAAATAATTACAGACGTTATGACTAGACCCAAGGATGTGCTTTGCCACTTTATTGAATTTTCCGCTAAAGAGAATTTCCC
Source organism: Sambucus nigra (assembly GCA_949130495.1). Classification (NCBI taxonomy): domain Eukaryota; kingdom Viridiplantae; phylum Streptophyta; class Magnoliopsida; order Dipsacales; family Adoxaceae; genus Sambucus; species Sambucus nigra. The sequence continues at coordinate 577,943,440 of OX422209.1, forward strand.
GCACACTTAAGCAAACCATTAAATGCATAGGAGATATCAAAATATTAAATAAAATTTAAATAAATACTCCTCCTTAATTAATCCTCCCCCTTTTATATAACATGATCCCCTAATAAGATAGTGCTCTCCCCCTAAGTTAGATCTCTTAAACTAAAATAGAGCTCTCCCCCTAAGTTAGATATCCTAAACTAAGATAGCGCTCTCCCCCTAAGTTAGATCTCCTAAACTAAAGGTTTAGAGGCCTTTTCTCCCCCTTTTTGTTCAGAAATAGACAAAGGTTAAAGAATTATAAACTAAGCCATGTCTCCCTCTTAATTAAAGGAAATACTATTTCTCTACCTTAAAGTCTAAACAAGGGATATGAATTAAAAAGAAACAAGTTATACATGCAATGGTGTATAAACAGGAACAATAAAGCATATGGCAACAATAAAGTACAACTAATCCACATAAAGAGACATGAATATCAACTATGATGCGATGACAAAAAAATGATACCAATTAAAATGTATCAACGTAAGCATGGGATATCAACCAAAATTCGCAACAATATAGCAACTAATTATGACTTCAAATCATATATGGACTAGAAAGCAAGGCAAATATTCAAAAGCAAAAGAAAATTATATATATATATATATATATATATATATATATATATACACACACACACAATGAATATCATTAACGCACAAACACATATACATAGGTATGCACACCACACACGACAAAAAATCCATTAAGTTTTTCACACTTTATGGAAAAAATGTGTCCAAATACATGTGGTAAACGAAAGTGTAGGGGTGTGAACTAGTAACAATTAAATTATGACCCAATCACTTAAAATATGTTCACGGAGTTCTCATTTGATTGCAAAACTTTATCACATTTAGATATAGCCTCATGTGACAATATAAATTGAACTCAATGAACAAACATACACAATGCACACAAGCCTAGAATTTCAATGATTCTACAAACCAATAGAGTAATGATAATAAAAACATAACTAGGATACGAAGTCATTGTGCAAACCCGTTGATACATTTAACCAATCTGCTCATAATTTTCTTTTTTTTCTTTTGACATATCAACTAAACTAAACAGGCCTTGGCTAATTTTTCCTTTATAATGCCATATTTTTACTGCCAAATTTTAATGGTGGCTTTTCACGCAAAGTAATTTTGACTTTTGCAGGCCGATTCCATTGATAAACAAATATAACACTGGATAAATATTATTCCAATTTTTTTTTAAATTCGGGAAATGGTTCTTACATGCACAAACCCTCCACAGCCGTAGCAACATATAGATGACTAAATCGATAGGAGAACATCTCACTTAGCTCAAATATACATGTGAGGTTTAAATTTCAAATGAGCTCGTGCATATGTGAATAGAGGCATATAAAAATAGAATCCATTAAGCAATGAAAAATTCAACTACTCGATGCAAGAATGACAAAGGACATTTTAAGGATTGACAATGTTAAACAAAAATTCTAGCCACGTGGAAGCAGAAGGGAAAGGATTCAAGCACAAGTATATGCCATATAAAGTATGTCAAACTAAAAAACACAAAAAAAAACTTTTTGAGTTTTTCAAAAAATTTACAAAACACAAAAAAAATTCAACTCAAAAGGAAAAAAAATAAAATATTTTTGTATTTTTCTCAATAAGACACAAACAAATAAAAATAAATACAAAAGATATACTCAAGTCATAATTCTAGCATGTTATTAATCATGGAGCATAGACTAGAAAATGACACACAAAACATACAACTAGCAAAAGAATATATCATGATGCACATAAGCTAGGGTATGTAAACAAAGCTAACACATTTAACCTTTAAATTTTTCAAGAGATGTATCACGTGCAAGCAAATGAGAATCAAAAATCCTATTTTGTAAATCCGCCAAATCGGATTTCCTAACCCAAACTAGTGAAATGTGATTCTCTCAGGATTTGGTAATCGTGGTGACTGTACCCTTGGATTTCCTAGGATCTTTTTTGAGATGAAAACAAAATTTCCTAAGATGACCTTTTCGACCACAATGTGAGCAAGTAAAGACTTGGTGATAAGTAGTATCTAAGGATTGACCTTTAGAAGTGTTCGTAGGTGATTCTCTCAAAATAGTGGTTTTTGCTTTATTAGCGGAAGCATTATAAGAATCGAAGCCTATACCACAAGTGTCATTTTTTATTTGGATTATGCCTAAAATTTTATTTAGTTTTGCGGACCATCACTCCAATTCAAATTTGACTCGACTTGAGCCTCTTAACTTTTCTTCCAACTCTAAAATGTGTAACTCAATCAAACACATACGCTCTTCAAACATGAGAATATCTTTCTTCATAGACTCCATTAAACCTTTAAGGCTATCTCTCTCACCTTCTACGTACTCACACTACACCAAAATGGGCAAATTGTCACCTTTCAGCCGGCCAGTCTTGTCAAGGTCATTGACCGTGACAAAAAAACACGCGTTTTATGTCACGGTCATTGACCTTGACACGACCATGACAACGAATTGTCACGGTCATTGACCGTGACAAGCCCGTGACAATTCAATTTGTTACGGGGCTTGTCACGGTCAATGACCGTGACAATTCTTGTCACGGTCAATGACCTTGACACGACCGTGACAACTTTTCCAGCAAAAACCCTTTCCCCCTTCTTTTTTCCCTCCCACCGTTTCCTCCTCTCTCTCTCTCTCTCTCTCTCTCTCTCTCTCTCTCTCTCTCTCTCTCTCGACTCGACGCTGCTCTCTCTCTCTCTCTCTCTCTCTTCCATTTATATATATATTTGTCTGTATATTTATGTGTGTATGTGTATATATATATGTGTGTATGTGTGTGCGTGTGTGGGGGGTGGGGCGGGATGGGGAAGGGTGGGGGAGGGGGTGGTGGAGGGGGGCAGGGGGTGGGGCGGGGTGGGGTGGGGCAGGGTGGGGGAGGGGGTGGGGGAGGGGGCAGGGGGTGGGGTGGCAGGCGCTGAGTAGAATAAAATTATAAATGAATTTAGACGAAAATATTACGATGCATCTTCTTATCTCCTTTTAGTAGATTTTAAGTTATCCCAAAACTCAAAATCTTAGATATCACATGCATCTAATACCAGACCCAAGTGAACACCATGATTACATATTATTTGTTTTAATTGAATATTCATAGATAATTATTTATACCTCTCAAGTATAAATATCTTAACAGAAAACACACCTATAATTGTATATCTATATATGTATTATTCATATCAATTATCATATAATGAGCCACCAAAGTATCGAAGTGGCACTATCGCATGACCCAAGGTAAGCATGTCTTGTTCTCTCATAGGATACCGAAGTGGCGTCATTGCCCGACCCGGGGTACAGCTCATGTTTATCCACCTAAGTACCTTAGTGGATTCGTTGCACAACCCGAGTAAGCTCGTCCCTCTCTCTCAAGATACCGCAGTGGCACCATCATCTGACCCAAGTAAAGCTCATGTCTATCCATCGAAGTATTTGAGTGGTACCACTGCACGGCCCATGGTAAGTCTGTCTCTCTCTACTGGGGTACCGATGTGATACCATCACTCGACCCAGGGTATTATACTATTGTAGTGCTCATCATCATATCGCATAAGGTATAACCCATCTCTATCTATCGAACTATCGCCATTGCAGGGTCCATAATAATGCCCCAATATGATTTATACCATATATACACATAATCGATATATCGCGCAAAATACATAAATCAAGTATGACCCTACTTTACCGGGCCAAACAAAAAAAATACAAACCTTAAATGTGAGGGTTACATATAACATCTCTAACTATTGTTAGTTAATACGCAAGTTAGCTATAATCTATTTTATATAACACTAGCCCAATGTACCAAGGCTCTCTAAGTTTAGGTATCTCATACACAGACTATTTATCACTACTATCATTATATAATCACTACTTACTTAGTGGTTTATCAACATGTTCAAAACTACCGGGTGATCTACATAATGACTAACTATCTATTTATCTCATAGTTTATGTCCATACTCAGCCCTATGCTCAAGGTCCTCAAAAAACATTTATAAATACCATCTATTATCGAATTAATTCCCAAGAATCTCAGACTCTGAAACAACTCCCCAATAAATACACCAACTAATCGAACACAACACCAAGTCCAAACCTAAAAACACCAACCTAAAATTTAAACCTTGCGCATTGTTGGCAAAATATTCATAATAAATTCAAAAAAATCCAAAAAATGTGAAATCAATTCCCACGCTTCGTAATTCAAAAATATACAATTCCATTTCTGACAATTGTATGAATGAACCAAAATCATATTCGTGTGCATGGACAAAAATGAGTCGTATGTACGGACTCCGCAACCCAGATTTTTTAACTTGCATTTTATTCAACATCGAGTCCCAAATACGAACCTACCAACTCTAATCTACCAAGGATGACTTACTTCAAGTATCTAACACTTCAATAACACCCTATTACGAAATCTAAAACCTTTTATTATCAAAACCTAACAACTCATGATCCAAAACTAACAATTTCTTCTCCAAAATTTACTCAACTACTTAATTACTTATGGGTGTTCATAAATCACCCAATCTAATTCATATTTATGCTAATCTAATCAATTTACATAGATTCAGTTTATAATTCAAGGGTTTATTCATTATTGTACTCAAGTGTGTAACTATGATTAAGGTTAAATTCTCAATTAAAATCCAATTATAGATTTTATAAATTATATGAATAGAAATAAAAAAAAAATTAATTAGATTATGTGTAGAATTCAATGAATAGAAATATTCTAACACAAAAAGAATTAAAATCAAGTTCAATATAAACTTGCCTCAAATTCAAAAGTGAATTTCAAGATCAATTCCACAATCCTTATTCTCCAAGTTGTCTCCTTCTCTCTAGTCTTTAGGGTTTTATCTCTAAATGTATATTATTTTAGGTTGAGTCTCACCACTCTAACAACTACTATCCATGAAATGGGATTAGGTCTAATATAAACTCCGACAAAATGAGCCCAATTATAACTCTAAACGGACCAAAACTTGGTCCAAGTCATATATCAATCCATAGTCTTAAAAGCCAACACTATACGTCATAACTGGACATTCTACATATCCCAAAAGTCAACTTGAACTATCATACTAAACATATTAATCTGCTATATGGTAAAAATCTAAAGTCAATGATTAAATTACTGGTACTAGTATAAAGTCAATGACTAAATTATTTAATAAATAATTATTAATTATTTGCCATGAAATAAGTCTGATTCCAATTTCGAATAAAAATTATACACTCATAACCTCTAAAAAATATAAAAATTATAACTAATGATGTCACAAGTAACTGAAGATAATTAAAATTTCACAATTTAATTAATTTAATCAGTATCAAGATTAAGGGGTATTGCACTCGGTGTTCTTGGTTTTTAACCAGTAAGTCCCGAAGATAATGTTAGGTCACGTCCGAGGGAATTTCTCAAAAATCCTCAACAAATTTTCAAACTCTTAAAAACATTTCTCAAAGTTCTTCATGATTTTCTTCACGGGAAGATTTAAAGAGACACTTACACACACATAGTTACTTATGATTATTCTTTGTCCAAAATTTATTTTGTTGGATGTCGACTCCACCCGAGTTTTTTCAATATGTAAGGACATATTTTACACTCCCTTAGATTTTATTATGGATGCCTTAATTTCGGAAATTTTTTTTATGTCTTTATATCGAGTATATCGAGTTATAATGTTACGTAAAGTGATAACAAGGAGACAAAGCATCGTGATAGAGATTACCGAACAAGATCGAACACATTTATTACATATCATGGATTTGGAAAAGGTAATGATTACTAAATTACATTATTTCCATGAAGTGTATTTTATTGCAAGGAAGTGGAAGGACATGATTTTGATGAAATCAAATAAGGAAATTATTTTTTCTATTAACAAAAAAATAAAATAAATTTTAACACCCCATATTTTTATATCATTTAATTGGAAGAATTAAAATAAATAAATTTATTAAATAAATTTCTTTATATGATTGCACATGATTAAGAGATTCGATTATACTGAATATGTGCATTAGTAGAATAATTATTTGCATGTTACGTAATTTATTGTTATTACATGCTTAGTGTAACAAAAATATGTAATTTATTGTAGACTTTGTTGAGTACGTTGTGTAATGATTTAGGAAATCGTTTAGGTGTTTTAAACATCCTAAGTTGGGCCTAGGGTATAAGTATACCCTTAGGGGAGGTTTTGGACCGATCCGAGGGTTATTTCGGGCTTATCTGGGGATCTGAAATTCAGCCTTAAGAGGAGATAAGGGATTAAGGGGCTTTATGAGATTATAAACCAACTTAATTAGGTATTCCATCAAATTCTAAGTTAACCTAGTAGCCTTACACACTCTAGGGAAAGTTACAAAACTTGGAGAAGAAGAGAGGAATAAAGGCTCAAGGGAGAAGGCTTTTATCATCTAAAAGGAAAGAATTTTCTTGCAAAACTTCTAATAATATCTTTCTTGATTCGTATGCATCTCTCTCATACAATTTCAGGTTATAAACTTGATTGGAGATTGAATTATAGATGGATTTAGATCTAGGTTTGTTTAGAATTAATTGATGTTAATTGTGCCTTGAAAGTTAAAGACTTTTGGGTATAAACCCAAAATTGATATCATATAATTGAAGAAAATATTATTAGAATAAATGTGATAGGATTGAATTATATATTATTGAATTTAAATCGTAAATTGATCTTACTATTCTGTAAATCTTAGATGAGAATTATGAACTTATCGGGTTTAGACAACTTGTGATTTTTATAATCCCATAAGTTGAATAATCGAGGGTTGTCATGTAAATTGGTTATAGATCAATGTAAATTGTCTATCATGTAAATTTATTATATATCCATGTAAATGTGTTATAAATCCTATGGGGTGTAGCCATAGCTATTAAAATTGAGTTGTATAAATTCTTAAAAAATATTTATGGAATTTTGGGGAAAAAACCTGTACTAAAATTTGATAAATTTTGGGTTCACTACCAAAAGCAAATCAATTCGGCGCCTTGGGCAAATCGATTCGGCCTGAAACAAATTGATTTGGCTCCAATGGTGAATCGATTAGGCTCCTGGGGCTTGGGTCAGGGTTAGACCATGGAAATGTTTGGAATATTTTTACGAGTCCATGTGAGTATATGGGAGGTTGTCCAAGTGAAGGGAAATTTCTTTAAAAATGGATTAGTGTCGTTATCTAATAAATGGTAATTTTAATATTTCACTAAAGTGTTAATATTCAAAACAATGATTGAGATTTCAAGGATTATGAAATTAAGTTACGATAGTTATGAGAATAATTACCTATACATATTGTGTGTTATATGTATATATCTATTACTTGTGTAAATATACCCATATTCATGGAAGGCCTATCGGTTAGGGTTGCATTCGAAATCAAACCGTGTACCACGTGTCGACCAAGATGTGCTAAGCATAGTGTAGGTCGTTATTTTAGATCATACATTCAGGGGTAACACTTCATAATAAGAGAAGTAAAATTGATGGATCCATCTACATAGTCAGTTTATGGGCGTGAGATGGTATATTGCGTAGTGATCAACCCACTTATGTGTGTTTTGCTTACGTCCTTTTAGTAAGGGACTCCTCCGGACATACCAAATAGAGAACATGCTAGACACCAAAGGTATACATACATACATACATACATATATATATACATACATACATATATATATACATACATACATACATATATATATATATATATATATATATATATATATATATATATATATATCAATGCTACGTAAAATACATAATGTAATGCGATTGCATTTATGTAGGGGTAGTATTGTGGGGCTAGTCTGTGGGACTGTTATCATAAATGTAGATATTTACCTCCCAATTATATGTGGGCTAGTTACCATTAATATTGTTGTGTTAAGGTGGAGATCGGATCAAATATTTGGGCTTGGGTAGGAAATGAGTATAGTATTACAATGAGATAATACATACATACATACACACACACACACACGTGTGTGTGTGTGTGTGTGTATTTATGTTTATATAAATTGATTAAGAATTGAACCTATATAGTTTAATGAAGTAGACAGCTGTTAATGGACGCAATGCTACGTAAAATACATAATATAATGCGATTGTATTTATGTGGGGGTAGTATTGTGGGGCTAGTATGTGGGAATGTTATCATAAATATAGATATTTACCTCCCAATTATATATGGGCCAGTTAACCTTAATATTGTTGTGTTAGGGTGGAGATCAGATCAAATATTTGGGCTTGGGTAGGAAATGAGTATATTATTACAGTGAGATTAGGGATGGGATACTTATTGCATGTGTGAGTCGATGGGTGGTATGTAATGTGAATTAGATGCATTATTATCTATTGGTTTTGTAAGTTAATTCTTTCAACTTTAGGGTTCTAACTCAAATTATCACAATTATTTTCCAGGTTATTCTAGACAGGAACAGCAGGGCTGACAGGTGATCAGACTAACAGTTTGGCTTACTTAGTAGCAGATTCAACTCTTTGATTCTGCATAGGATGCTACTCTTTTTCATTTTAGTTTTTATATTCTAGATATTGTATGGGCATAAGTCCCGGATTTATTTATTTTAGTTAATTTATTTCCAATCATATTGGGACAAATGTTTTTTGATTTATTAGAGTGGGACTTATACATTGTTCAGTTTATTATTACATGTTGTTTTATGGTGTGTGGATGTTGTAAATTGAAATTTTATTTTTATAGTTTGATGCTGAGAATAGTATGAATTATTAGACAAGCCCCATCTTCAGCGTATTGTGTCTAGCTCATTACATTCATTATCAGAGCATCTAGGTTCTAGAATCCTTAGGATCTGTGTTGCGCTCGTTACGTTCTGTGTTGCTTTCTTTGATATGTAGAGCCCTCTGTTTAGTAATTATTGTACTCTTTATGATTTGTTACTTTTATGAATCTTATTTTCTTTAAGATGGAAAACACTTGATATGGTAGACCACAATGTGCTACTAATAAGGCTACAGAGGATAGGGATCAGTAGGATCTAGGGGTGGAAGCGATACGGGTTTTTACCGTACCGTACCGTTTTGGTCCGAAAAAAATGGTTTTGGTTTCATACATTAAAATATCAGAAACCGATTTTACTGAAATTGAAATTATCGCAAAAAAGTTGGTTGGTTTTGGTTTTAATATTAAAAAATGATTTATCGAAATTACTAGTAGGAGTTGTAGCCACACCTATAGCCAGCACTATTACCACTCATGGTTACTCCGACAGCCATAGTCTCTACAGTGATTGCTACCATACTAAAACACTTTCATCCACAAAAGTAGCTGCCACCACCACCCGTGGAGTTGGTGGTTCTACCTATTCAGTCATAGGGCTTAGTTTGGGACAAATCTAGGGAGGCCTTCACTAAAGGCCACACTCTAGATTTTATTTGGAATAATCATATTTTAGTGGCAAGTCAGCTGAAGAAAGATATTTAGAGGCACTTGAGGATGATTGAGTTCACAGTAGTGTATAAGCAGATGTTAGCCTCATTTGGATTGGTAGGAGTAGCACTATAGTGATGGGAGTCTGTCACCACCTAAGAGAAACGAGATAGGATGATCATTGATGTGCGTTGGGTAAAGTGTGAGGGAAATTATTTTTCACCCATCATGAAGTCGAAAATGAGGAGAAAATTCATGGATTTGAAGCAGGAAAGTCGTACCATAGTAGAGTATAAGGAGGAGTTTACCGCACTATCATTGTAGGTAAACACCGAAGAAAGCAAAATGAAGAAGTTTGCAGGAGGGATAGCTTGGCACATTGGGAAGTCCCTAATTTGAAACCTGACCTTTGCCACCTATACGCAGATGGTGAATGCCACTTTATTGCATTATCAGGATCACCGATCGTTCTAAAAGAGTAAGGCGAGAAGAGATTTAATTTAAAATCATCGAGCCAGCAGGGCCAGACGGGTGGGAACAATAATTAAGGGGTCTAATAGTTTAAAGGGTACCAGATAGAAGATTAGTAAAAAAAGCACGAGGATTTCGATGATCAAAACAAGAAGGGCTAGGGACAACAACCGAGGGGCTGTCAGGGCCAGTGGTAACAGGGTCGAGGCCAACAGGGGTAACAACAAGATAGGCATTAGTTTTATGGAAACTGTTATGTCTGTGTAAAAAAGGGACACCCAACGAAGAAGTTCCCTCAAGGAAATTGGGGGCACCGGAGCAGGGAGTTTAGCATGGATATTAGTCACCTCAGAGGTAGTGTGGGATGTTACTTACCCCTCCAGCGATCGTAGTGCTACCAGCTCCACCTGCCCCACCTCAAGGGAAATATCAGCAGTTATAGTATAGGAGTGTGTATCATATCCTACCTAGATAATAACTAGCACCGGCATAGGAAGTGGAGGGTATGTTCCTTATTTTTTGACATGTAGGGCTCATTTTATTTGATACTAGTGCATCACACTCATTTATTAGTACAAGTTATTCTCAGTCATCAAGGATGGTAGACATAGTGTCTGACATAGTACTTTACATCGATTCACCCATGGGTAGAGGGACACCTATACGTTCTGTGTGCAGAGGTATAGGGATAAATATTAGGAGACTTAGGTTTGTGGTATACCAACTTGTGTTAGATATATTAGAGTACGATGTTATCTTAGGGATGGATTGGTTAGCTACTTATAGGGGTTATATGGATTGTTATAGGAGGTCCATCGTCTTTGCCATTTCGGGGCAAGAGATGTACTTGGTTGCGATGTCGCGCCTGGAGGGATGGTCGAGCACACATTTATACTACATTGATGAGGAGACTCCAGATGAGGTCTTTGTTTCTCATTATGATTGTTAGGTATTTTTTAGATGTGTTTTAAAAGACTCTACGATTACTACTGAGTAAGGAAATTGAGTTTTTAATAGACTTGATTTCAGGTACGAGATCCATCGATCGTGCACCATACTGTATGTCTCCTTGGAGATGAAAAAGCTTAGCGATCAGATTTAGCAGCTATTGGGTCATGGATTCGTTCAGAGAAGTAATTCACCTTTGTGTTCTCCCATCCTGTTTGTGAATAAGAAGTACGGATCATTGAGGTTTTGATCGATTGTAGGAAGTTGAACAAGGTCACAATACGGAACAATTGCTCGTTTCCCCGTATCGATGATTTATTCGACTAAGTGAGGAGTGCATCAAACTTTTCTAATATTGATTTGAGGCGGGGTACCATTAGTTGAGGATTCAGGACTAGGATGTTCTGAACATGACTTTTTTTTATGGGAAATGGATCTTACAAGTTTATGGTTATTATGCCTTTTGGTCTAACCAACACACTTAAAGTGTTCATGGACTTGATGAATAGGTGTTCAGGGACTTCTTAGATCAGTTTATTATCGTATTTGTAAATGAAATATTGATATATTCTTGAACTATAGATGATCATACATAATACTTGCACATAGTCTTATAGAAATTGCAGGACCATCAACTCTATGTAAAGTTTGAGAAATGCAGATTTTAGTTGAGGGAGGCTCAGTTCTTGGGCCATGTTGTATCAGAGATGGCAACATCAGTGGATCCAAGAAATGTTTCAGCAATAATGGAGTTGGGATATCCCACTATACCTACAAAGGTGCGTAATTTTCTAGTTTTGCTAGGGTACTACCGTTAATTCATTCAGGGGTTCTCAAAGATAGTCACGCCTTTAATTAATTTGATGCAAAAGGGTGTACCATTTATTTGAGACACTATATGTTAGAAGGCTTTTGATGAGATAAAGATCAGGTTGACTTCAGCTCCGATACTCGCTTTACCTCGTGAAGGAATAGATTACAAAGTCTTCACTGATTCGTCCCTGTGAGGACTTGAAGGTGTATTGATGCAGGAGAAGAGGTCGATAACTTATGCTTCCTAAAAGCTTAAGTCTCACGAGGGGAATTACCCCACCAATGATCTAGAGTTAGCAGCCATAGTATTTGCTTTGCGCATTTAGAGGCACTATCTTTTGGTGGAGAAATTTAAATTTCGCACAAACCATAAAAGTCTGTAGTATTTGTTCATACAGAGGGAGTTGACCATGAGGCAGCATCGGTATCTTGAGTTTGTGAAAGACTACCAATTTGAGATTCAATATTATCCAAGAAAGGTGAATGTAGTGGTAGATGCCTTGATAAAAAGATTCTTAGTTAAGCTAGAAGCAATGTTTAAGGAAAAGTGGGGTTTTCTTTGTCTAGTTTATGAGTTATCATGTGATTTTATAGCAGTTCTTATCATCGCACCTGAAATCATCATTCGGGTCATGAAGGAACAAATGGGAGATCCTCTTTGCCAGGAGAAGGTTGGGCAGTTATTCACAGAGGGGTCAGAGCAGTATTCAATTAGTTCCCTGTAGATAAGATGTACTAGGACATGACGTGCCAGTATTAATGGGAAGGCATGAAGAAGGACATAGCCATTTTTGTGTCCAAGTGGGCCACATTCCAAATAGTGAAAGTGGACCATCAGTGACTAGCATGTATTCTATAGCCTCTCGAGATTCTAATGTAGAAATGGGAGAGCATTTCCATAGATTTTATTATGGGGTTACCCACGTCATAGATGGAATACGAAGTTATTCGGTTGATCGTTGATCATTTGACAAAGGTCGCTCACGTCGTGCAATTTGAACAGGCTATACTTCGGAGAAGTGTGCCAAGATATTTCTTGCAGATATAGTGAAGTTTAATGGTGCACCACTCAATATTGTGTTAAAAATAAACAAGATGTTTGTCTCCCACTTTTGGAGGAGTTTTCAGCAGGAACTAGGGGCGGAGTTGAGGTTGAGTACCTCGTATCACCCACAGATGGATGGTCAGACAGAGAGGGTGAATTAGATCTTAGAGGACATGCTACGGATGTGCATTTTAGACTTCAAAGGTAGTTGCGAGTAATACTTACAATCGGGCGAGTTCACTTACAACAACAGTTACTAGTTTTTTATCGGTAATGCACCTTTCGAGGCATTGTATGAAGGCCTTTTTCTTCGCCCTCTTCTTAGTTAGAAGTGGATAATAAGCATCTAGGATCAGAGTTCATCTAGGTTACATCGTAGAAAGTGGAGATGATCAGTTCTAAAATTCGAATTGCCGAGGATCGACAAAAGAGTTATGCATATGCAGATAGGAGGCACTATGATTTTGAGTATGAAAATCAAGTGCTACTCAGGGTGTCCCCTATGAAGGGAGTGATGCAATTTTGGAAGAAAGGGTAGTTGGCTTCTAAATATATAGGATCATTCCCTATTATTAAAAAGATTGGACCAATAGTGTAAGGCCCTGAAACATGATTAGGAAGGTTAATTACATGATTAAGTATAAGTTATTAGTTATTAGTTATAAATTGGTTATGTGTGTTAAACATGTTAACTATCATGTTTAGGGGATGCATGCTCATGTAATATATATGTGGTTTATATTAGATGTTAATCGAGCTTATGATCGGGGATAACAGGTTTAGAGCATATGATTAGTTATGTGGTTAAATGAATCATAAAATATGTTTCTAATGCATGATTATGTTTATAAAAGTAAATTAGGGAGTTGATGCGAAATTGGCGATGTTTCGTCGCCAAATGTGAAAGTTTAGAGATTTTCAGTAAATCGCTACTTTCCCGTTCGAAGCCCAAATTAAACATACTAGTTTTTAATTTTGTAAAAACACAAATTATCAAAGTTGTAGATATATGAACTAGGGTTGTTTCACAATAAACTGTGTGTTAAACGGAGGTTCGAACAAGAAGTTATACCGAAAGTACGAGACAAGGGAAAATATGTCCATCCATTAAGTCATAATTGTCTTATTAGCACAACATGTGCTATTTTTTGATTGGTTAGAGGGTAGGTTATGGTTTGGCCGAATTAAACCTCTTAAAATAACCCCCTTGTTCAGTTAATTCAACTATTAACAAAAGTTTTTCCTAAAGAGAGAGAAAGAGAAGAAAGTAAAGGAAGAAATCTTTGGAAAATTTCTTTAAATCGAGGAATCCTCGTAAGGTAATTACATCTTTATCAAAGTTGGTCACATGGATGAGTTCTACACTTGGCATATTTTTATTTTTGATTTGGATAAATATTTTAAGGATACCCATATTTCTAAATTGTGTTGGAACAAAGATGGTTTAAGAACATGTGTAAGAACGTGTATTAGGATCGTAAATGTTAACTTTAAAGTTAACATGATTTAAATTCTCTCCTCGTGATGTTTTTTAATTTAGTAAATTCAGGTTTTTGATGTTTATATATGTTGAAACATGTTTATTACATGTTTTCATGATTGATACCCATGGTGGAGATTATGTATGCTTAAAAATGTTAAGTTATGCTTTAATGTTCTTTTTCGACCTAATTGGGCTAAAAATGGTATAAATCGTGGAATAATTATTAGAATTGAGTGATTTTAGTTGGATAGTGAAATAGACTCATACATGTATAACATATCCAAAAATTGTGTAAAAATACCAAGTAATGAACCTTTGGTGATAATTTGAAGTTTTGGTTTAAAATCTACCCTAATGGAGCAAGAATGCATACCACGTGTTTGACGTTTTGCTCGACAAAGAAAATGAGCCCTAAAAATTATGAAACATTAATTTTGTATTATTCAATGTGTTTAGTGATATTGGGTGGAATATCATGAAAAGTTATGTTGTATAAAAATTATAAAAATTCCAGGAAGTTGAAGTTGTGTTGCTGTTTTTCTTGAGAAATGATTTGGAAAAGGTTGTAATAAAATAGGCAGAACTTTGTCTAGCGAATTCGTAATTTAATTCCGTAAATTGTGTTAAAACCCTAATTACTTGGATGTTATAGAAATTTAGCTTCATATTTAATTTCTTTACAATTACTTCTGATTGACCATCTGATGTGATGTGTTATGAAGTTTAATATTATTTGGTGTATTCAAATACTAATGACGTTGAATTGATAGGTACGGAAATGGCTAATACTACCATACAAAGGAAGTAGATTTTGGTGTTGATTTTATTACCTACTTTAAGGTGAGTGAACTTCCATATGAAATATAAATTCTTATATTTTCATATGGAAATATGTGGTTGAATACATGTGTTAGAATGCTTATGGAGTGATGTGGTATTTATGAAACATATGCATATGATTAAAAATGTTAAGCAATGTTATTTAATGTTATGGACTGTGGCGGGTCCTTTATCTAATGTTAAGGACCATGGTCGGTCCTACGGGATGTGGATGTCCTCTTAACCCAACTTAAAGGTTTGTGTACTCGGGCCTAATAAAGGGATGTGGTGGGTTAATTGGGCTATGGTGGATCTAGGCTTGCGAGAGTTTCACAATTCCTATTGGGTTATAGTATTAGAACAAAATAAAAATGTTTATTAAAATTGGTTATATGTGTGGTATATGGTCATTCACTAAGCCTTTATAGCTTACACTGCTATAATGTTATGTTTCAGGTATGCCTATCATTTGGGGTTCACTGCCAAGTTAGGACCTTATACCGGGGGAGTGATGGATATATAGTATGGTTTGAATATCAAGAATCTTTTTGGAGTAAATATTAAACTAAGAATCTTGGTTATATAAAGTTTTTTAGTACTTATAAGTTACATGTAAAGGTAGTTATTTTTTCATCTACACATGCCTTTAAAAAAAATCTTATGCAATTTTCCCTTAGAGATTTAAATTAAAGCATTGTTTATTATTTAAGGAAATTTATCTCTAATTAAAAAGGGTGAGTTTAACTTTATTAAGGCGGGGCGCGACAACTTGGTATCAGAGCATGGTTATTAGGTTCTGGACAGGGTGTGAGGGTTTAGATTGGCAGTGGACACCAGAAAGTGAGTTTGTTATGCGTCTGGATTTTGACTAACAATGTTAATATTAAACCGATGTTATTATATTTTGTTTAAGTTGATTATATTGCAGTGAGTGATGGATCCACACGAGACACATGATAGAGAAGAGGGTGAGGCATCTTATGTTCCTAATAGTCAGCAAGGACATAGACATATTGAAGTGGATGAACCATAGGTGCAACAACAACCCATTGATACTGTGGGAAGAATATTACGTGATGTGGCACAATTAGTGGAACAAGCAAGAGGTTGAGCACATGGTGGAGATAGGGATAAATTGACTGAGAGGTTCATGAAGTTAAATCCGCCATCATTTACGGGGACTACTGATCCATTAGTGGCAGAGGGGTGGATTAGAAAGATGGAAACGATATTCAAGGTAATAGAAGTGCGAGGTGAACAAAAGGTGTTGTTAGCAACCTTCATGGTAGAGAATGATGCAAAGTTATGGTGAGATTATACAGAGAGGTTACTCACTATAATTAGGGGAGTGGTACCAATTAATCCTCCACAAATTACATGGGATAGGTTTGTGAAGGTTTTCTTTGAAAAATATTTTCCAAGGCTTTATAGAAAAGAGAAAGAGGAAGAATTGATCACGTTAAAACAGGGGAACCGAACAGTGGCAGAGTATGAAGCTTTATTTATATCCTTATCTAGATTTGCACCTGACTTGGTGAGGACGAAAGAAAGAGAATCTGATCGATTTCAAACTGGGCTGAGTGTAGATATATAGATCATGGTTTCTAGTATGAAGATCACAGATTATGTGGACTTGGTGGATAGGGCCATGGTCTCAGAAAAGTCAATGAAAGAAATGCAAGTTGAACACTCGAAGAAAGCTAGATATGATGGTATACGATCTTATGGATGGGAGACGGGAACCTCAACTTAGAGTGTAGCACGAGGAATATCTAAGGGCAAAGAATTTAAAAATAATAGAAGTGCACGTGGAAGATTTTAAGCTCGAGGTGGAAAGACTGGGATGAGTTAGTCAGAAAATGTATCTGCCATTGGATCGAGGTTTGTATTTTGCTATAGATGTGGTGGTCAAGGGCACATGTCTCAGGAATGTATAATAGCTGAGAAGACACCTTTATGTTTCCATTGTCATCAACCAGGGCACTTGCGAAAAAATTGTCCAGCGATGGGAGCTACAACATCAGTTGGGAGTGTGACAGTAAGAGGCCGGAATTATACACTGAATGCTCACAAGGGAGGTACAAGAGGCATGTCTCAAAACCAAGGCCAAGGCAGAGTGTTTGCACTGACGTAACAAGATGCACAAGATATTCCTAATGTAATGACATGTACACTTTCTATTTATGATCAAGATGCTTATGTGTTGATAGATCCTAGTTTTACACATTCTTTTGTATCTCTTATTTATCTGTTGCATCTGAATAAGCCATTATCATTGTTAGATTCTGGTTTAGCGATCATTACTCCAGTGGGGGGATTGGTTTTTATTGATAAGGTGTATAGGGAGTGCGTGGTGAGAATAGGTGAAAAGGAGTTGTTGGTTGACTTATTACCTCTCGATATGCATGACTTTGATGTGATATTAGGTATGGATTGGTTGGCCTCATATCACGTATGTTTAGATTGCTTTAAAAAGGAGGTAGCGTTTCGATTACCGGGTGAACCTGAATTTAAATTTATTGGGGAACGAAATGTCACTCCAACATGTTTGATTTCTGCTACAAAATGTTATGAAATGCTAAAAAACGGATGTGAGGGTTATCTTGCTCATGTGGTGGACACACGATAAGAGGCTGAAAAACTATCAGATATACCAGTAGTTAATGAGTTTGCAGATGTCTTCCCAGAAGAACTCTGAGGGTTAGTAGCAGACCGTGAGGCAGAATTTATGATTGAGTTGGTACTAGATACTACACCAATATCTATTGCACCATATCTTATAGCACCTGTAAAATTAAAAGAGCTAAAGATACAGTTGCAAGATTTGTTAGATCTTGGTTTTATAAGGCCTAGTGTATCACGGAGACCTCGTATTGTTTGTAAAAAAGAAAGATGGAACCATGAGACTTAGCATCGATTATCATCAATTGAATAAGGTGATAATCCATAACAAATACCCACTACCCCGAATTGATGACTTGTTTGATCAGTTGCAAGGAGCCAAAGTGTTTTCTAAGATCGATCTCAGATCCGAATATCATCAATTGAATGTAAGAGACTGTGACATTTCTAAAACTGCCTTTCGTTGCAGGTATGGATATTATGAATTTCTTGTCATGCCATTTGGGTTAACAAATGCACCGACTGTATTCATGGATTTGATGAATCGTATATTTCACCCATATGTGGATTCTTTTGTTATTATCTTCATTGATGATATTTTGATATATTCGCATAGTAGGGATGAGCATGAGCACCACCTGCGTATTATTTTACAAACCTTCCGAGAGAAGCAGTTGTATGCTAAGTTTTCTAAATGTGAATTTTGGCTAGACAAGGTAGTATTTTGGGGGCATGTTATTTCTGCTGATGGTATATGTGTTGATCCCAAGAAGGTAGAAGCAGTAATGAATTGGGAAAGATCAACTAGTGTGACTGAGGTACGTAATTTTTGGGGATTTGCAGGGTATTACAGGAGGTTTATACCTGGGTTTTCTTCTATTGCATTGCCATTGACTAAGCTTACTAGAAAGGAGAACAATTTTGTCTGGAGTGGTGATTATGATAAAATCTTTGAAAATTTAAAGGCTAAGTTGACATCAGCTCCAGTATTGACTATCCCAACGGGTACAGAAGGTTTAGTCATTTATAGTGATGCATCATATTAGGAACTTGGTTATGTATTAATGCAGCATGAGCTTTTGCATCTCGAAAATTAAAGATACATGAATGCAACTACCCTATATATCTTGAGTTGGTTGTGGTAGTTTTTGCATTAAAAATCTGGAGACATTACTTATATGGTGTTAGTTGTGAAATTTTTACTGACCATCAAAGCTTAAAATACTTGTTTACTCAAAAAGATTTGAACTTGAGGCAAAGAAGGTGGATGGAACTTATAAAATATTATGATTGCACGATACATCACTATCCGGGTAAAGCTAATGTTGTTGCCGATGCTTTGAGTATAAAATCTTGAGGCATAATATCTTATATTTATTGTATTCGAGTTGAATTGTTGAGAGAGTTAGCTTTAATGGGGGTGGAGTTAACTTTGAATGAGTCTTACAGAATAGTAGCATATTTAACTGTTAGACCCACGTTGATAGACTGGATAAAACAAGCACAAGCACAAGCAGGACATACAAAATTGGAGAAAGTTAGAGATATTATGAAAAAGGGTAAAGCAAATGAATTTTCTATTCGTGATGATGACATTATTATGTACGGTAACCGTTTATGTGTACCTAATGTGCCTGATTTAAGAAGAACAATTTTAGAAGGAAGCCCACTGTTCGTCATATGTTATGCATCCACGAAGCACGAAACTGAATAGAGATTTGAAGCCATGTTATTGGTGGTCGGGAATGAAACACGACATTGCAGATTTTGTTACTAGATGTCTAGTTTGCCAACAGGTGAAGGCGGAGCATCAGAAGCCGAGTGGTTTACTACAGCCCTTACCTATTCCTGAGTGGAAATGGGAACATGTTACTACAGATTTTGTTATAGGTTTACCAAAATCATCACGAGGGTTTTATTCTATTTGGGTTGTCCTTGATAGGTTGATTAAGTCTACACATTTTCTTCATGTTAAAGCTACTTACTCCATGGATAAGTATGCAAAAATATATGTGGATGAGATTATCAGATTGCATGGTGCACCTGTTTGTATTATTTTTTGTCGAGATCCTAAGTTTACTTCTCACTTTTGGCCTAGTTTACAACAAACTTTGGGAACTAAATTGAAATTTAGTACAACTTTTCGTCCTCAGACTGATGGGCAGTCAAAAAGAATAATCCAAACACTTGAAGACATGTTACGAAGTTGTGTATTGGAGTTCAAGGGTAGTTGGGATGAACACTTACCACTAATAGAGTTTGCTTATAATAATAGCTATCATTCGAGCATTGAGATGTCTCCTTATGAAGCTTTGTATGGGCGAAAATATAGAACTCCAGTGTGTTGGATTGAAGTAGGAGAAAGAAAACTACTTGGGCTAGAGATTGTGCAGTAGACTACTGAAAAGTTAAATCTTATTCATAATCACTTGAAAGTGGCGCAAAGTAGACAGAAAAGTTATGCGGATAATCGAAGGAAAGAATTGAAATTTGAGGAAGTTGATCGAGTATTCCTACGTTTTTCTCCTTGGAAAGGGGTTATGAGATTTTGGAAGAAGGGAAAGTTAAGTCCCAAGTATATTGGCCCTTACGAGATAGTGAAACGGGTTGGAGTTGTAGCTTATAAGTTGGCATTAGCACCAGAATTGTCTTAGATACACGATGTTTTTTATATATCCATGTTACGGAAGTATATGGACGATCCTTCACATGTGTTTATTTCATAACCGATAGAGCTTCAAGATGACTTGACCTACGTGGAGGAAACCATTGCTATTGTAGATCGAAAAGAGAAAGTATTATCTAATAAAACCATGTCACTAGTTAAGGTGACGTGGAGAAGTCAAAATGAGGAGTATGCCACCTGGAAATGAGAGAATAACATGAAGAAGCAATATCCTCATCTGTTTGGTAAGTTTATTTTGTGTTAAATTTCGAGGACGAAATTTATATATGAGGGGTAGAATTGTAAGGCCCTCAAACATGATTAGGAAGGTTAATTACATGATTAAGTATAAGTTATTAGTTATAAATTGGTTATGTGTGTTAAAGATGTTAATTATCATGTTTAGGGGATGCATGCTCATGTGATATATATGTGGTTATATTAGATGCTAATCGAGCTTATGATCGGGGATAACATATCTAGAGCATATTACTAGTTATGTGGCTAAATGAATCATAAAATATGTTTCTAATGCATGATTATGTTTATAAAAGTAAATTAGGGTGTTGATGCGAAATTGGCAATGTTTGGTCGCCAAATGTGAAAGTTTTGAGATTTTCGGTAAATTGCTACTTTCATGTTCGAAGCCCAAATCAGACATACTAGTTTTTGATTTTGGAAAAACACAAATTATTAAAGTTTTATATATATGAATTAGAGTTGTTAGACAACAAACTGTGTGTTAAACGGAGGTTCGAACAAGAAGTTATACCGAAAGTACGAAACAAGGGCAAATATGTCAATCCCTTAAGTGATAATTGCTTTATTAGCACAACATGTGCAATTTTTTTATTGGTTAGAGGGTAGGTTATGGTTTTTTCGACTTAAACCTCTTAAAACAACCCCCTTGTTCATCCAATTCAATCATGAACAAGATTTTTACCTAAAGAGAGAGAAATAGAAGAAAGTTAAGGAAGAAATCTTTGGAAAATTTCTATAAATCGAGGTGTCCTCGTAAGGTAATTACTTATTTATTAAAGTTGGTCACATGGATGAGTTCTACACTTGGCATATTTTTATTTTTTATTTGGACAAATATTTTAATGATACCCAAATTGCTAAATTGTGTTGGAACAAGGATGGTTTAAAAACATGTGTAAGAACGTGTATTGGGATCGTAAATGTTAACTTTAAAGTTAATAGGATTTTAATTCTCTCCTCGTGATGTTTTTTAATTTAGTAAATTTCGATTTTTGATGTGTATATATGTTGAAACATGTTTATTATATGTTTCCATGATTTATACCCAAGGTGGAGGTTGTGTATGCTTAAAAATGTTAAGTTATGCTTTAATGTTCTTTTTCGACCTAGTCATGCTAAAAATGGTATAAATCATGGAATAATTATTGGAATTGAGTGATTTTAGTTGGAGAATGAAATAGACTCAAACATGTATAACATATCCGAAAATTGTATAAAAATAACAAGTAATGAACCTTTGGTGATAGTTTGAAGTTTTGGTTTAAAATCTGCCCTAAAGGAGCAAGAATGCATACCAGGTGTTTGATGTTTTGCTTAACATAGAAAATGAGCCCTAAAAATTATGAAACATTAATTTTATATTATTCAATGTGTTTACTGATATTGGGTGGAATATCATGCAAATTTATATTTATAAAATTATGAAAATTCCAGGAAGTTGAAGTTGTGTTACTGTTTTTCTTGAGAAACGATTTGGAAAAGGTTGTAATAAAATAGGCATAACTTTGTCTAGAGAATTCGTAATTTAATTCCCGTAATTGTGTTAGAACCCTAATTACTTGGGTGTTATAGAAATGTAAATCTTCATATCTAATTTCTTTACTGTTACTTCTGATTGACCAGTTGATGTGATGTGTTATGAAGTTTAATGTTATTTGGTGTATTCAAATACTAATGATGTCGAATTGATAGGTACGAAAACGGATATACTACTAAACAAAGGAGCTAGATTTTGGTGTTGATTTTATTACCTACTTCAAGGTGAGTGACCTTCCCTTTGAAATATAAATTCTTATATTTTCATATGGAAATATGTAGTTGAATACATGTGTTAGAATTATTATGGAGTGATGTGGTATTTATGAAACATATGCATATGATTAAAAATGTTAAGCAATGTTATTTAATGTTATGGACTGTGGCAGGTCCTTTATCTAATGTTAAGGACTGTGGTGGGTCCTACGGGATGTGGCGGTCCTATTAAACCAACTTAAAAGTTTGTGTACTCGGGCCTAATAAAGGGATGTGGTGGTCTCCAATAACTGTGGTGGGTTAATTGGACTGTGGCGGATTCAGGCTTGCGAGAGTTTCACAATTCCTGTTGGGTTATAGTATTAGAACAAAATAAAAATGTTTATTAAAATTGGTTATATGTGTGGTATATGGTCATTCACTAAGCCTTTATATCTTACACTCCTATAATGTTATGTTTCAGGTATGCCTATCATTTGGAGTTCACTGCCAAGTTAGGACCTTATACCAAGGGAGTGACGGATATATAGTATGGTTTGAATATCAAGAATCTTTTTGGTGTAAATATTAAACTAAGGATCTTGGTTATGTAAAGTTGTGTAGTACTTATAAGTTACATGTAAAGGTAGTTATGTTTTCATCTACACATGCCTTTAAAAAAAATCTTATGCCATTTTCCCTTAGAGATTTGAATTAAAGCATTGTTTTTTATTTAAGGCAATTTATCGCTAATTAAAAAGGATGAGTTTAACTTAATTAAGTCAGGGTGCAACAAATAGTATATTGGCTACTCTTACCAGATCACTCGTAGAGGATCCATGATATTTTCCATGTTTCGATGTTAAGGAGATTCCATAGAGATGAGGTAGCTTATCAGCACATAGATCTTGACTAGATAGAGCTCCAACCCAATGTGAGTTATGAGGAGAGACCTATCACCATTATGGATCATAATTAGTTTAGAGTTCGTTCTAAGGTAGTTCCTTTAGTACACATGAAGTGGGGACACCACAAAGAGGATGAGTCAATGTAGGAGATGGAGGATAACATGTGAGAGAAGTTTGTGGAACTGTTTGAGTCAGGTACGTTCTGAATTTTGAGGTCAAAATTCAGTTAGTGGGGGAAGAATGTAACATCCTATATTTTTATATCATTTAATTGGTAGAATTAAGTAAATAGATTGATTGAATAAATTTCATGGATATGATTCTTCATGATTAAGTGATTCTATTATACTAAACGTGTGCATTGGTAGAACAATTAATTTGCATATTACATGAATTATTAATATTACATGATTAATAAAAACAAACTGTGTAATTTGTTTTAAAATTTGTTTAAGTACATTTTGGAGTGATTTAGGAACTCATTTGTTTTAAACATCCTAAGTTGGGCTCGGGGATACATATATCCTTAGGGGAGATTTTGGACCAATCTGAGTGTCATTCTGGGCTTATTTGGGGGATTGGAATTGATCCTTAAGAGGAGATACGGGATTAAGGGGCTTAATAAGATTATAAACCAAATTAATTAGGTATTCCATCAAATTCTAAGTTAACGTAGTAGTGTTACATACTCTGGGTGAAGTTTCCAAACTTGGAGAAGAAGAGAGGAATAAAGGCTCAAGGGCGGAGGCTTCTATCATCTCTAAAGGTAAGCATTTTCTTACAAAACATTTAATAATATGTTTCTTCATTCATACGCATATCTCTCATATAATTTCATATTACGAACTTGTTTGGAGATTGAATTATAGATGGATTTTGATCTAGGGTTGTTTAAAATTAATTTATATTAATTATGCTTTGAAAGTTAAAGACTTTGGTGACAAATCCGAAATTGATAGCGTATAATTGGAATAAATATTGTTAGAATCCATGTGATAGGATTGAATTATATATTGTTGAATTTGAATCATAAATTGATCTTACTATTATCAAAATATTAGATGAGAATTATGAACGTGTTGGGTTTAGACAACTTGTGACCTTTATGATCCCATAAATTGAATTATCAAGGGCTATAATATGTACATTGGTTATGGATCCATGGTTAATAAAATTGAGGGGTATAAAGTCTTAAAAACATTTATGATATTTTGGGGGGGAAATCCCGTATTGAAATTTGACAAATTCTAGGCTTACTTCCAAAAGTGAATTGATTTGGCTCCCACCCAGGGAGAATCGATTTGCCCCAGAGTGAATTGATTCGGATCCAAAGAAAATTGATTCGGCTCCTGGGACTTGGTTCAGGGTTAGGTCATGGAAATATTCGAGATATTTTTATGTGTCCATGCGAGTATATGGTAGGTTGTCTAAGTGAATGGAGATTTATTTAAAAATGGATTAGTGTCGTTATTCAATAAATGGTAATTTTAATATATAATTAACTAGAGTATTAATATTGAAAACTAGAACTGAGATTTAAAGGATTATGAAATTAAGTAACGATAGTTATGAGGATAATTACCTACAAATATTTTGTGTTATGTATGTATTTATTACTAGTGTGGACCTATTCGTGTTCGTGGAAGGCCTATCAGTTGGGTTGCGTTCGGCGTTTGGGTCATGTGCCAAGCAACGACTGAGATGTGCTAGGTGTAGAATAGGTCATTATTTTAAGTCAAACGTTCAGGGGCATCGCTTCATGGTGAGAGAAGTAGGATGGATTGATCCATCAACATAGCCGAGGTATGGGCATGAAATGGTGTACTGCATATTGATCACCCCACTTATGTGTGTTTTGCTTACACCTGTTTGGTGAAGGACTCCTCTAGACTTACAAATAGAGCACGTGCTAGACAGTGAAGGTAGACACGTTCGTGTGCCATACATATATAAAGATTTATATATATTTATATAAATTGATTGAGAAATAAACTTATATAGTCCAATAAATTAGAAAATTGTTAATGGACACAGTGCTACGTAGTATACATAATGTAATACGATTATATTTCTATGGGGTAGTATTGTGGGTCTTGTCTGTGGGACTATGATCATATGTGTATATATTTACCTCTTGGTTATATGTGGGTTGGGTTGCCTTAATTATTACGTTAGCGTAGATACCAAATCACATGTTTGGGCTTGGATTGGATATG
This sequence comes from Sambucus nigra, assembly GCA_949130495.1. Lineage (NCBI taxonomy): Eukaryota > Viridiplantae > Streptophyta > Magnoliopsida > Dipsacales > Adoxaceae > Sambucus > Sambucus nigra. The sequence continues at coordinate 577,968,957 of OX422209.1, forward strand.
CATATAGCATTACACTTAGATGAGGGTGAGATATTTAGTGCATGTGAGAGATGATGGGTAATATGAACTTTGATTTAACTACATTATTATCTATTGGTTTTCTAACTCACTTCTTGCAACTTTATGGCTCTGACCCAAATTATCAAAATTATTTTCCAAGTTATTCTAGATGGGAACAATAGGCTAATAGGGGATCAGTCTTGCATTTTCACTTGCTTAGTAGTAGATTCATCTTGTCGATTCCCACATGGGTTTCTACTCTTTTTCATTTCAGTTTTTATATTCCAGTGATTGAATGGGCATAAGCTCGAGACTTATTTATTTCAAATAGTTTTTTTCAAGTCATGTTGGGACGAATGTTGTATGATTTATTAGAGTCGGGACTTATACATTGTTCAGTTTATTATTTCATGTTTCTTTATTGTGTGTGGATGTTTTAAATTAAAATTTCCTTTTTACGGTTTGATGCTAAGAATGGTATGAATTCTTAGACAATCCCTATCTTTGGCGTATTATATCTGGCCAACCCTTACGTGGAAAACGGGAGTTGTTACATAAATAATTTTTGAAATCCCTCATTTTTTTTAAATGCTAATTGGGATCAAGGTTTCAACATAAACCCCATGGTCTCCATCGGTCTTTCCATAAATCAGGGATGTGATTGATTCTTTGCGTCAGCTACTGTGCCCCCATCAGATGGAATTAATCAAGTCATAAAGGATTAATTAAAATTATTAAGTGACAATTATGAGATTTTGAATGTGAGTGAATTCGATCCCCCCAAGAGGGAAGTTCATCATGAGAGGGTTCTATTTCAAAAAATGAACCAGTGGCATGAGCTTAAAAATAAACTATGATATCCTCCCTAATGGAGTCATTTCGTTAATTGTGAGACCAAAAGTCATTGACTATTCAATTATGTTAGACAGAAGATACAAAACTATCCAGTAGCACAATTGAAAGACAGAAGTCCATCTGGTTTAAGATGGGGTGATTTAATCTCCTAATGAGAGATCTCAATCCATATGGGAACTATGATCTATAATGAATTTTTACTTTAAAATGCGGTGATGGAGTATGGCAGCCACTATAAAATTAAAACTAAGTTAAATTATTACATGTATATTTTGAAATTAATTTTCTTTTTAAAATTTTATGATTCTTAGATTTCAAAATGGGATCATCATTCACCCACTTGCTTCAATCTTAAAGGACAACAAACTAACTGGTATGAACTATATAGACAATAAAAGAAACCTAGACTTTGCCCTAAATGTATAGGACTTTAAGTTTGTCTTGACAGAGGAAACGTACCCGACAGGGATGTCTATGTCTACCATAGGTGGAAAACATATAATCAGATGGCACGCTACTATATATTGGCCTCTCTGACTAATATGATGCAGCACCATCATTAGCAAATTTCCATTTCTTACAATATGATGATCAGAACCGTGACACACAAGGTTAGATGTTATGGCAAGGTGGTCAACACTAAGAGGCCTGAGAGTACTCCTGTATGCGAACACATTCTAAAGATGATGTCCATCTTAGGATAACTAAAGGTGCTTGGATCTGAAATTGACGAGGAAACCCAAGTTGATTTTGTTCTTCAATAACTACTGGAATCCTGTAAACAGTTTTTCCTAAATTATACTATGAACAAGTTCTATTAATCACTGGCATAATTGCTTAAGAAACTCCAGGCTATGGAGAATATCAATAGATATAAGGGTGTGGTCTAGGTTATTGAGAAAGTCCCATTTACTTATCCTGAAAGGTAGTACGAAGAAGAAATGGAAGGTCAAGGCTCAGGAATAACCTTGTAGAGGGGGATTGAAGGTAATTTTGAGATTAGAGGTAACTCCACATTAGCAACAGTGGTTTGGGGATTAAAGCATCGTTGCAGCTCAGTGTGGCAGCTCAGTGTGGTAGCTCAGGGTGACAACTTGTATTTTAGCTTATTGTATTAGTCATATTGTATCTTTGTTTATATTGATTGTAAGCTATAACGATTTTAATGATGTAACGAGAATAATAATGAGTTTCTGGGAGGTCAAACGATACTCGCGAGAGACCAGGCCTGGGAGAGCTTTCATGCTCTATCGAATGACCTCACCGTGGGAACTTTAGAGGGACTTTGTTTGGAGGATTAAGAAGTGAGGCACCATTGGGGCTTGTCCTGACCATCTTAGATACACCTGGTAAAACACCGAAGGACCCTAACCGTGGAACCTTGGGCGGAGTAGCTCAGAGTTCCATCGGGCATTGAGTTGTGAACCAAACAGCCCTCTACTTAATGTCACATCTACTGTAGTTGATGTCACTAGCCAGCTAAACAATGTCAAACCTGCACTTGAATAAACCAGCGTAGTATTTGGGGCTGTCAGGCAGTTGGTGAGCCACCTCTGCGATAATAACCCCCCCTGACACACAGTGGTTAGGTAAAAGGCATGTCTTGGCATTTAATGTTTATGACGTGGAGACAACTAGTGCATCAGGCGTTTAATATTGTGACATAAAGTATGAGGGATGTCTTTCATAGTCTTTAATGACGGAGTTGCCTTGGGGATGGTGTGGGGGCTATTTAAGGACCCCAACCACCCTTGAGGAGGAATCGATCTTTTGAGAGTTTAAGAAGTTATTACTAGAGAGAAGACAGATCAGAGAGAGTTATTAAAAAACATAGGTCGTATTCATCCACCATTGTCAGTTATTAAGAAGCTTTTAATACGTGATAGAGATTCTGGTAGGTGGTTGGTGTGTTTGGCTGGTTACCAAGGTGTATCTATGGTGCTTACTTCTCTCTCCCTCTAGCTAAGTTACTTCAAAGTTTCCTTATTACTTTCTGAGTTATACACGAGAGATTTGTGAGATCAAACTAAGTCTTATCTTTATTGAGTTTGTGTTTGCGTGTTCTATCACTAATCCAAGGGTTTAGCTAATAAACTTATCATTACTATACTTCCAAGGGTTTATACCTCCATCTTATCTAAAGTACCCTCTTACAAACCTAAAGTTGTCAATCTAAACTTCAAGCCCCGTGATGGATGTATAAAGCCAAAAATAAGTTGTTACATCTGAAAATCGGAAGGATATAAAAAGAACCAATGTCCCATCTTCTTATCCAGGAAGAATGGAAATAGTAATTTCCCTTATATCATTAAGACATCTTTTGTGGTGCAATCTCCTGGTAGATGGTATGTAAATTCGAAAGCCACTAATCATGGTTGTAACTTTTCTCAGGGATTCTTGGTAACCCGGAAGCTCAGAGATGGAGAAATATTGTGTTCATAGGCAATCATCATAGGGCAACAGTATTAGCAGTAGGAATTTAGTTTTAAATTTTAGTGGAGGCAATAAGTTAATATTGTTATATTGTTTTTATGTTCCTAGTATTATAAGAAATTTAATTTCTATTTCTAAGCTTGTGTTGAATGCGTATTTGGTTTGTTTTAATAATAGAGTTAAATGGAAAATCTCTTATCTATTGTAGAACTTTGAAAAATAATCCTTATATTATAAGATCTATCTCGACTCTACTACTTAATACTGAATTGAATAACTTAAATGGAAATGACCTAAAGATAAAGGGACCTTTTAATTTGAACCATACACATCTTTGGCACTTATGGTTGGGTCACATAAATCTAAAATGGATACAAATACTAGTTTTAAATGGGAAATTAAGTTAATTGGAAGTGAAGGCACTTCCAGTCTGCCAATCCCGTTCGGAGGGAACAACGACCAAGGGTCTACTTATGGCAAAGGGGTATAGAGCCAAAGATGTGTTGGAATTGGTTCATTATGATTTATGTAGACCCATAACTATCCGGACAAGAGGTAATTATAAGTATTTTATCATTTGCATAGATGATTAATCAAGATATGGATATATTTACCTTATGCACCATTGGTCTGAAGCCTTTGATAAGTTTAAGGATTATAATTATGAGGTGGAGTGTAGTCTTGGTAATTTAATCCATATTCTACGATCTGATCGGGGAGGGGTATACCGTTTGGGGGAAATCCAGTTATCTGCACCTGAAACTCCACAGTAAAATGGTATAGAAGAAAAGAGGAACATGACTCTTTATTTATGGTTAGATCCATGATGAGTTATTCATATCTATCAAATTCCTTTTGGGGCTTTTCACAAAAGACCACTTCATATTTATTGAACTTAGTTCCTTGTAAGTGCAGGCCTAGTCTGGAACATATTTTGATATGAGGTTTCCTGACGCATGTTCTGCGAAAGGAGCCAGGGAATTTAGAATCAAGCATGGATGGATGTCTCTTTATGCGTTACCCTAAAGGAACCAAGGGTGGTCAATTCTGTAATCCTAAGGACCGAAGAGTGTTTGTTAGAAGAAAAGATAGGTTCTTAGTGGAAGTTTATATGATAGACTACAAGAACAGGATCAAGATTATCTTACAAGAGATAAGATTACAAGAGCAATAAAATTCTTTGGTATCACACGTATAGGATGCAATACAACCTAATATTGATAGTTTATTGCCTGTCGATGATCGAGATTCACATGTCACTTTTATTGGAACACAAGTAGAGCCACATCGTAGTGGGAGAATCAGTCATTAGCCTCATAGGTTAGTGTATTTAGGAGAGAACTTTGGTGAAGTCCCAAGGGAACATGAAATGGATCTTGTTAACTATGAAAAGGCACTCCAAGAGAACATTGCCAAGATTTGGCTAAAGGCTATAGATATCGAGATGGATTCGATGTATTCAAATCAAGTATGGAACTAATGGAGTTATCATATGGGATACAACCCATCGGTTGTAAATGGATCTAGAAGAGAAAGAAAGCGGTAGACAAGAAGGTGGAAACCTTTAAGGCACGGTTTGTTGTGAGGGGTTCACTTGAAAGGAGGGGCTCAATGATGAGTATACATTTTTCTAGTAGCTATGATTAACTCTATTCAGTATCTCTTATCCATTATTGCACATCTCGATTATTAGATTTGTCAAATGGACATCAAGATGGTGTTCTTGAACAGTAATATTGATGAGTGCATATATATGGTGAAACCTACATGATTCATAGCAAAAAGACAAGAAAGAAAGGTATGTAGACTTAAGAAATCCATTTATGGACTTAAGAAAGTATCAAGGCCTTGGACTATTCGATTTGATTAAGAAATCAAATAATTTGGTTTTCATCAATATATGGATGAAACTTCTGTGTATAAGAATAATAAAGGAAGCCTGGTGGTATTTTAAGTTCTTTACGTATATGATATTTTCATAATCGGAAACAATGTGGGCGTATTGTCTAGCGTAAGAGTGTGGTTGTCTAATCAGTTTGATATTAAGGAATTCGGAGAAGCCAATCACATCTTAGAGATCAAGGTATTGCATGACCAAAAAAATAGGATCTTATGCCTTGTCCCAAGCTACTTATATCGACATAGTGCCCACAAGGTTTAGCATGCAATGGTATTCACTAGACCGGGTATTCTATGGCATTAGCGTGGTTAGAAAATTCCAGTCCAATTTAGGTGACGAGCATGGATTCCAGGAAATATACATGAGGACATATTTTTCCCCAGTAGGGGATCCTTCAGTTGTAGGAGGATAAAAAATCATTTATGGCTAATTCGACCATGTAAGTTGAGTCTATTTTCACTTCAGAGGTAACAAAAGAGGTTGTTTAGCTTCGGAACTTCCTAAATGATTTGGATGTGGTTCTTTCAGTACAATCGGCTATTACACTTTAATGTTATAATATCGATGCATTTGTAAAATCATAATAAATAAGGACTTATCAGAAGGCGAAGCACATTGAGCTCAAGTATCACCTGATTCGGGACATCATGTAAATGGACAACATCATCGTGATAAAGATTGCAATTGAGGATAACCTGGTGAATTATTTTACAAATATCTTACCATCTTGTACTTGTAATAGTCAGGTATAAGTAATGGGTGTCATATGTATCGCCACATGGCTTTAAGACTAAGTGGGATATTGTTTTTTTTTTCATAAAACTATGTGTAAAACCTTTTATTATTGCCTTATAAAGGATTGTTTTGTTCATTTTTAAATGAGAATAAAGTTTATGAGTATTCTTTTTATTTTTTTAAATATAGTGTTTCATATATAAATGTCAGTAAATAGAGCTTAGTAGTAATTCCAGTGAGTCAGTGTTAGTCTGATCATAAGGAGATTGGAATTTCGTTTCTAGCACTATTTAAAGGTTCATAACCTAGATAGGAAGCTGACATCATATCGAAAAGGTTGCGTGCAATCCTAGTAGTTATCTCAAACTACGAGAAATTATGTGATGGTTCGAGAACTTGTGCGATAGTTCAATAGAAGATTGTGATTCGTACATCCCAGGAATGTATTGAACAAGGCCACCCTTAAGATTTGAGCCTAAGCGTTGACTTTATTAGACTCATGAAATCTCACACCATTTAGAAAGGGTGAATAGATTCTTAATCCCGAGAATTATGAGGATTGCAATGCTTATATGATTGTTATTTTGATGGCTATGGGTGAGATTAAATCTTGGATATTGGGTGACAATTATGTAAGTAGGCTTAAGGTATTAATTCGGAGGAATCCTCATTCGAGGAAACCTAGGATTATTTGATAGACTTATAAGGTTTGTTTTCACTAGTCAATTCGATTAGTGGATTATTTGTAATATGGAGTAGCAAAATAAGTTCAGTATGAGAATCGAGGAAATTGTGTAGATGTTGGTTAAAGTCAATTTGCAACAAATTGATTTGACTAAACGGGTATCGAAAGCTTAACGCGGGGAATCATATTGTGTACCCTAATCAACTTTGCAAAGAAGACAACATTATATCTGAGTGATTTCTAAAATAATTAAATTGGAGTGTAGTCATAATTATTTAGTGAAATTAATTATGATTAAATAAATAAAGGAAATAATATTATAAAAATATAATTTGGGATTTTTGATTAATTATTTGGTGATAATTTAATTATTTGTATTGGATCCCTGGTGTAGTATATATACCCAAGTTGTCAAGACCTCACTCTGAAAAGATCCAGTTTGGTTCAAGCCTAGGTGTGGGAAGGGGTTTTAATCATTATTATTCATCATTAGAGTTTGAAATGGGTGAGAGAAAATACTATTCACATTTCTAGTGAAGGGAGCTAGAGTGAGACCACTATATCTCAAGTTTTAGCAAAGTTTTTCATCTCAAAAGGTTTCCACCCACCTAGTTAACTTTGGGGAGGATCCTAGCATCCCAAAGGTTTAAGAAAGGTTTTGGAGACCTAAAACAAAGCATCCCTACATCTATAATAAATACTTTTCTCTCCATCGGATTAGAACCTAATATGCAAAGGTAGTGTTTTTGAAACCTTAGGTTTCTTCTCTAAACCTAATTTTTGCAATTACATCTTTCCTATGTTTGATTAATTGAATTTTTGTGGATGAAATTTTTCATTTTCATATATCGATCCCCAACAAAAACAAGAAACCCTTTCTTATATTAGACACTTTGCAGCAATGAGTCCTAATTTGTCCAACTTTTAAGTGATTTTGGAGTCCTATTGTGTCTTTTTCTCGTTGATTCAAGGGCTTCTTTAACATTTAAGATCAAAATCACTTATTCTTTAAGAGGCATACCTATTTCTTCTCTTAAAATAGGTTTTTGGCAAATGTTTTATCGTTGGGGGGATTTTTGTTGTTTTGATTAAGCAACTACTAATTATAGAATTTTTCTTGATTCTTTATATGTATTTGGTTATCTAGATATAAATCCATGCAAATATAATGGATTTACATCAACAAAAGTGATCAAATATCTCTATTTAATTTGGGTATTTTTTAGTTTTAAATAACCTCTGAAATGTTAAATATTTGTTTGAAATAGGCGGGTATTGAAATCTTGAGTGACCTCGAACTTAACAAATGCTCCCTTTTGGATCCTAAACAGGAAAAAAGGGAGGAGTTCTAAAATGTAAGACACGTATTCAAAGTGGTTCAGACCTCAATTGGGGATTTTGCGTCCACTGTCAAAAGGTAATTTGTGGTTTACTAAATTATAAAAGAGTTATTGCAATATATAAGACCTTTTGGTCTTTGTCCAAAAGAGTATAAGGTTCTTGTAGACTTTGTTAAAAATTTAGAAGACCTTAGGAAGTAATTTATGGATCTTTAAGAGTTCTTAAGTATGTATTTATTGCAGAACAAGGAATCCGAGGTGTCAAGTAACTGGATATGATCCAAATTATAGGTTTAAGCTCATAACAGTAAGTTGGGAGAGTATTGAACAATAAGAAAATACTTGTGAATGGTAAAATTATTATTTCTCTTTAAGTAAGATGACTTGAACATGCCTTTAACATTTCTCTGCCTTACCTTATATATGTGAACTCTAGGAGAGAGAATGATTGGATTGTCAAAGCATGTTTATGGTTCCCCTGAGGTCTAACGGTGTCAACATGGGGGTGGAGTGTAAGCTAAAGTTTTTGTAGGTAGTGTAAGGGAGTTTCTAAGTGCATTAAATGTAGATTGGAGCTTTCAATGCAAGTGGTTTTGAGTGGTGGCTGTGGGTAAAACAATGTAGTGGTTTTCACCTACCCATTATACTGGTCGTAGAAGCTTTGTCGAAGGCTTAGGAGCTTAGGATCTTCCATGGGACTACCATAGGTTGATCTTGAGGTGTTTTATAGCAATACACCTCTGTGTTAAGGGTTAAGTGGCATCGGGAGGTCATTTATCTTCTAAATGAGGTCTTCTGTGAGCATCAGGCATGGAGAAACTATAGCCTTGTGGTCTTTAATCTTGGTTAAAAGGACATTTTATAATGGCTAAGCCTTTTGGAAGACTTAAGTGGTTCTTAAGGTTCTTTCAATATGATGTCCCTTTCTTGAGAGCAATGGAGGTTTTGGGATTCAAACAATGATACGGATAAGGTCAAGGATTGACCATGGGACCTCTGTTCATGCTTGAGGATAATGGGGGGGGGGGTATAGGTGTTTTTAAAATACAAAGGGTCAAATAGGGTATCATAAGTGGACCCTTCTTTCAAGGGGAAACAATTATATTTTAATAAAGTTAAGGGAATAACCTTAATTAACCACCAAAATACCTATCATAATTAGATTTTATTGGGAAGCATCTTGCAAGTGGATGGGAGCATTAATAGGATGTGTCTTGAGGCTGAAGGGACTAAAGTGTCAGGCCTTAGGGGATATAAAGGAGAGCCTTGGGCTAGTTTAAATTATTCACCATTCAATCCATCCATATTCTCTTTATAGAACTCTGTGAACAAACATCTTTTTTTCTTTTTCTCTTACTTCACAAAAAATGTCAGCTGAAAAACCCTTCATTGTCCTAAATCTTGGACCCCAAACCCCTTTTGGTCGTTAGGACCCATGTTTCTCTCCCACAAACTACTGAGAAAGAGGCTGAGACCTCTGATCACTTTTCCACTTGGACTATTTCCTCTCATTTAATGGTGATTAATTACTCGAGGTCCAATAACCTTTGGGAGGGGGCTCATTCTACTTTCAGTATATCTGAACAAGGCCTGGTGGAGATTAGGAAGACGAGACATATTCCAGAGTCAATCATTCTGGGGAATTAAGTTCTAATGATAGGTCAAGTTCTTGGTCTCCCAATATGTGTGATTCAATGAATTCTTACTTCAGTATGGATCTAGTTTCCCATTTCCTTTGTTGGTGGTAAGGATCCTAAAGGGGTTGGGGACTTTTTCCAATACTCATGAGTTAGTCCATTTGATGGATAAGGTACTTTTTCATTCTTTTGGCTTTTCCTTATCATATTTTTCTTTGGTTCATCTTATTCTCATGACCCTCATGGTTGATGTTATTGAAAGTCAAATAGAGTGGAACAATGCCATATAGATGGTTGATAAGTGGGACCTCTTTTAGCTGGAACTTAACCGAATAATTAAGAACTACCAGTTAATGGTGGATGCTCTGGATAAGGAGAGAGTTGGTCTGGTGTCCAAAATCACTTTCTTGGAATATAATAAGCTTCTTAATCCTAACACTCTTAGGGACAGTGTTTCCCTCTTAGATTTTTCTTAGGACTCGTTGGACAAGGTCGAGGTGGCCCATGACTTGGCTCTGATGGAACATAAAGAGGCGGTGGAAGATCTTTAGTATCAGACCCTCATGCTTCAGAGTAATTAGGAAAAGATTTTCAGGATAAGAAAGACATGGGCGAAAAGCTTTTCAGGATAAGAAAGACATGGGCCTCTTGAAGTATCAGGAGAAAGATCTTAATGTATAAAGGATTTATTGACCACCCAAGGTCAAGAGCTACATAAAAGGCATATTGAGGTCTTAGATAATCATACTAAGCTCCAGGGGAAGATTAACTCTATGGTGAGTAGTAACTTGGACACTTATCTTGAATCTCAAGCCTATAAAAAATTCCTCTTTTAGAAGTATGCCTCCAGATTTGAGTTTTGCAAGGATAAGGTCCAAGAGCTCTTTCCTGATGTGGATGTTTTGACTTATTTGTTGAAGCCTTCAAGTCTGCTGTTGAGATCTCAAATGATTAGAACAATAGCGGTCGTGATGCTTCTGAAGCCTCTTAAGTCCAAGAATAAAAAGCTATAAAGAAAGCCTCCACCTCACAGCTTCAATCAATCCCTTCAAAGAAGGAAAGTGGATCCCTCGTAAAGTAAACACATGTCAAAATCAAGCCTTCAGAAGCATTTTATGAGTTTTTTTGTTTTCTTTTGTACTCTTTTAGGCCAAGGTCCTTTTGATATAACTTCATTCTCTATCATTTAATGACAATAGCTTTTTTTTTGTAAATTTCACTTTTGCATTGCTTTTGTTTGTTTTGTACTTGATTTAATTTTTCTTTGCTAATAATTTTTGCATATCATTCATTTATCTGAGTTTTGTCAATATGTAGTATTACCCCTTAGCCCCCAAGGTTTCGTGTTAAAGTAAAATAATTTGAGCAACATATTTGTTAAAGTAGATATGGGGGTCCTAAGACCTCTTCCACATATTTCTGCACTTTATGAAGTCAAGATAGAGGCTCTGAGATGGGTGTAAAGACCTTGGAACTATAAAATCCCATGAATTTGTGCTTTTTAGGAATGAAGATCTAAAAAAATTTCTACAAATAGTTAGCCCTCCAAAAATTTTGGGTATAAATGCAAAAGGATAAATCTTTGAAGGGTACTAAGACCTTAGATTTAAATTTTGGACTTAAAAATTGTTTTGCTAAGGATGAAAGCCTTAAAATAGAGAATTTAGTCCTCCTGAGGGTCCAAGGACCTTTGAACTTTGGAATTTTTACAGCCTTAAGCCCCTCCAATGGTTCCTAAGACTTATGAACATTGAAAATTTTGCAATTTGAAGTTCCACAATGGGTCATAAGACCTTTGAACTTGGAAAATTTGGAATCCAAAGTTCGAAAATGGCTTAAAATACCAATGAGCTTAGAAAATGAACTTGGAAAATTTTGAAATTTGAAACCCCATAATGGGTTATAAGACTTCTGTACTTAGAAAATTTTGAATCAAAAGTTCCACAATGGGTCATAACACCTATAAACATGGAAAATTTTGAACCCAAAGTTCCACAGTAGATCATATGACCTCTGAACTTGGAAAAGTTTAAAATTTAAAGTACTACAATGGGTGATAAGACCTCTGGACTTTTTCCCACTAGGATGAAAGACTTGTGGTATAAAATTGAGGCCCCACAAAGGGTCCTAGGACCTCTAAACCTTTGCTTACAAGGCTTGGGACCTCGCACTTTTATAAAAAAGAAATTTTTGGTTAATACTTTCCTTTTGTTATGCTATAAATATGGTATGGATTATGGATTAATCAAAAGTGGATATTTAGACTCATCACCAACATAAATGATATGGGATCAACTATTAATTTGGTCGGCCCCTGCAGTCTTGATAGGTCATCTCAATTTATTATTTGGCAGTCAATCGACACTGTTTACTAACTTTATTACAACCGACATGTACCATATGATTGAATGATGTCAGTTGTGCACACACGTGGGGGAGATATGGAAATATTCCTCCATGTGCCCATAACTAACTTCATGACTATTCCTTTATCTCATATGTTACGCGCGCATTTTCCTAACCTATAAAGGCAAGCCGCCTGCCACTCTCTCTTCTCTCTCCTCTAACTGCTTAAAAATATCACACACGCCCACACTTTGGGGGGATCTGGGATATTTTCCTTACTTTTATGTTGTCCATTTTTAGAGGGAACTTGAGGGATTCACAAGTGTTTTCATTAATGTCTTTTTCCCATTAGTCAATACATCAAACATTGCATCTATGGATGTAGTCATTATTTCGGGCCGAACCACATAAATCCTGCCCTACTTCTCTTTCTTTCATCTCTTTAATGATTTCATCTAGTTTAGTATTTCAGTATTTTATATCTTATTATTTGTTATTTTCTTATAACTTGTATACTCAAGCTAAGACAAATCAGTATACCAGATTTAGAAGATAACAGATTGGCATCTTTTGTGGGAAAAATAGCCATTGTCGATTTCCACCATTTTTATTTTCTCAAGATCGAGGATACGCATTTCTGGCAAACCATTGAATTTCATTTCGATTCAGTTAAGTTTTATTGTGTTAGAATTTTATTATTAGTAATTACCATGCTATTATCTTTTGTTCCTTAAATCTTCCGTTAGATATTCATCTCCATGTTTAGATCTTCTTTTCCTACCATTTCTGTCATTGCATTTGCGATACTCTATTTTTGCTGATACCATACTTTGTTTTCTACATTTTTTGTCAAAATGGATGAAAACCCAAAAAGTAGTCGGACTAGAGAGGGTATTCCACCCTTCACATCTGTAGGTATGGGAGACTTTCAGAGTATTTTACAGAGTCCGTCTATGAGTGAGGAAGCTATGTAAAAGAACATGAAGCAATTGATGCAAAGTATTATGGTCAGAATCAATAAGTCCGAGATGAACCCAATTACCCTAACTATTGGGGAGAACTCTAATAGGAGGCATGAAATGCCGCCTTCATCCCCTTATAGGAATGGGAGGTAGGCACCCCACAATAGCATTGTAGATAAACCAAGGTGGTCGGATTTGGGCTCACATAGCAAATAAACCAAATACTTCGTATCTGGGAAAGGTTATAGATCTTATAGGCCTAGAGAAGGTATAATGACGACCAAACTTACTCGATGGAGCTTCCAAGCATTCTGGAAAGGATGAGCATAATTTTTAGTTTTGATCGACTAGGCCTTAGAGTTACACGGTCATACCAATATAGAGAAACAAGAGAGCCTAGTGAATATAGAAAATAATCAATGAGAACGGAGATAAGGAGCACTAAGTGCTAGGCCATGTCAGGATAAATCATACTAGGGTCGGCTAAGGTTGAGCAAAAATCTAAGGAAGAGAGATAAATCAAAATCTGAGGACAATCAAAGAAGACTATGAAGGTCGAGCAAGAGATGGGAACCCTCGAAGTGGTCAATCCATCATTCAAAATATCTGTTGGGAAATCTCATTAAGACAAAGAATCCCTTACAAAGGAGTTATGTCCAAGGATATCCATTCGCAGGTGTAATAGTGTACTATCTAACACTTACGAAGTTCAACCCACTTATTATCACTGCTAGATATGAGGGAAAATCTTATCCGATGTTACATGAGTAATAATATCAAGTTACTTTTGATATTTATTCTATCCCTGATGAGATGAGATACAGTAACTTCTCCGTTACTCTCACTGGATTATCTAAAATACGGTACAACAGATTATCTAGAGTGAGATTTCAAACTTCAATCACTTAGTTGATCTCTTTGTGAACAATTTCTGCCGTGGCACTAAGACCATAAAAAAGGCACAACACTTACTAAGAGTCCTCCAAAAGACGGATGAAACAACAACGGAGTTCATCACGTGTTTCAACACGAAGGAACTTAAGGTAGTGGATTATAATGAGAAGACTTCCATTACTGCTAACATTAGTTGTTTTCTACATAAAAATATTTACTAGGTGTTGACAAAAGAACCGTCGAGAACAATAGTCGACCTCTTAGATAAGGAGGGAAATATTATGAATGTCGAGGAGGCAATAGCGATAAAAGAGTCCAGATATAATAAATCTAATGCTGGCAAAAGCTTGTACAAGAAGGAAAGGTTTATGGACACCAATAAATCATACAAGCCGAAGGAATATGATGAGTACACTCTGCTCCCTGTGGGCATCCACCACATCCTTAATGTGACCCAAGGAAGTGGTGACCTCAAGTGGCCGAGAAATTTAAAATATCCTCAAACAAAAGAAATAAAAGCAAACATCACGAGTTCCACAAGGATCATGGACACACCATTGACAATTATCTAGCCTTGAATAATGAGATATAGGACTTGATCTAATGAGGCAAGATGAAGAAGTACATTGATAATTCTGGTCAATCAGATAAGCCCTGGGAGGAGCAAAAGCCTAAGAGACGATCTAAGTTTAAAAAGGATGACAAGAAGAAGTGTGGTCTAGACGAGGACTTCGATGATGGGTATGATCCATATTTTTCAAATAAGCTCAAGGAGACAATGCATGAGGTCGGCATGATGTGTTTCGGATGTCACTTTATAGTTGGAGGAGATGCTGGTGGTTGTGATGCACGAATAGAGAGAAATACTATCTCAGCGAGGCGAAGGATTTGGTGTACATCAGAGAACTAAATTTAGTCGAGGTTGTCAAGCCTCTCCCTTGAAAGGTAAACAAAGATTGCCTTTTTATTTATTTTTCCAAGGATGTAAGGAAATATTTTATAAGTCATGTTTACATTAGTGTATGTCGTATACTACTATAAACCGTCGAAGAAAAAGTTCAAGTTAGAATATACATGAAGAGGGATCCGAATATCAAAAGTTCTTCAACAATCAAGCCTCTGTGAGATCAATTTTGGTAAAGATGTGTTTAAGTACTTTAATGGTTCATTTATAGTGTTGTGATATTTTTTTCAAAATATTTTCTAAGTGTTGAGGTGTTGTTTTTCGTCAAAAATATTTTTCTAAGCGTTGAAGCGGATTTTTAAAGAAAAAATAAATTTTTTATTTTTCGCCTTATCGTTCGAGCGACTTGAGGATGTCATTCAAACGACATGTTGATTGAACATGAACAATCTGCCGACTCAACATTTATTTATAAAGTGTGTTAAATTACTCCGTTTTCATGAAGAAGGCCTGACGAATTTCTTTCTACATAAACTACAAACAGCAGATTACTTTTATCTTCTTCATTTAGGGTTTTAATCCTTTCGTTTTCAATTCACAAAACCCCCCAATAATTACTGAATTATTTTAGAATCTGCAATACATCTTTTCTAGAGTTTCTCTTATATGGAGGATAACCTACTACTGATCTAGGTGCCACTTGAGGGAGGTACTGGGCTGACGTTGACTACGTGTCATAAGGAGTATTCATGGGTGTTCCTAGGTTTATTCAGAATTGTGCGTTGTTGTGGGTATCTGTGGATATTCATTATAGATTTTTCTTGTAATCATTGTGAGTATTATTGAGTGAAATAAAAGGTTTTTCCTTTGGGGCTTTTTTCCTGACATCTGTGAGTCAGCAATTCATATTTATTTGTGTTGGCATGATCCACTGCACATAGATGCATGTGTTATGCTTTAATTAAATTGGTTTAAAAATTGACTCTAATTAATTAAATTTACAATTGGAATTTGCAAATTTGATTTATCAATATCACACTGCTTTATCAAATTGGTATCAGAGCATGTTCCACTAATTTATTATGAATTCCTTTTTTCACAAAATTTTGTGATATTGATTTTTTTTTGAAAAATATGATTTTGAAAAACTGTCGCAATGCTTCTAAATGAAAACTTATATAATCGGTTGCCAATTATTGACGGGTTTAGTTATACTTACTGGAAAGCCCGCATGAAATTGCATTTAAAAGCAATCGACGAGACAGTTTGGGCAGTTTGTGAAAGAGGTTGGACTCCTCCCACTGTCACCGCAAATAATGTTACTAATTTAAAACCCGTGGCAGACTGGACCGAGGATGAATTTAAATGGAGCACTTATAATTCATGAGGGTTGAATGCAATTTCTGCTGCTGTCACTCCTGAGGAGGTCCGGCGTATTATGACGTGCACCACATCAAAAATATAATGGAATGTTTTACAACTTACCCATAAAGGTACGAAGGCGATCAAAGAGCCTAAACTTAAAATTTTAATTCCTCAATTTGAAACAATAACCATGCTTAAATCTGAGTGTTTTGATGATTTTTACGCATGTTTATCTTATATTGCCAACACTAGTTTTAATCTGGGTGAGAACATTCCTAACGCACGAGTGGTTAAAAAGATTTTGAGATCGTTGCTAAAAAGTTTATCCCTAAAGTAACTATTTTGAATTCCTTAGGTAATTTGAGTAATTTAAAACTAGAAGAGCTGGTAGGAGACCTCTAAACATATGAGATTGACATGTTCCCCGGCACTATCAAACCTAAGGACATAGGGATAGCACTTAGAGCCTAGTCTATAAAGGGAAAGGAAGTGTCCAAGAGTGAGAAGAAAAAGAAAGAGAGAGTTTGTGAGTCCCAGTCTGAGGACGAGTCTGATTTTGATATGTCCATGCTTGCAAATAATTTCTCAAGTTTTCAAAGAAAAATTCTTCCAATAAAAGGTTTTTTGAGAAAAATAAAAAGAAAGATGAGGCCAAAGAGAGTTGTGAAAAAGAAGGTGAAAAAGAGAAAGAGGAACAAGAATGATGTTATGAGGGTGAGGATAGAGGGTATAGAGCATTTGAGTGTCCCACTAGGCTAAAGAGAAAGGTCAAAAATATTGTCATGCCAGCCACTCTTAGCGATAGTGAGGAAGAGGTGAAAGATTATAGGGATGAGTCTTCACATGGGAAGTTTGTTACTTTTTTAGATAGTCACGTGAGCACACCTATTTTTTCCCACAACGATGAGGATACTTGTGCACGTGAGACCCCCGAGGATGATAGATTGAGCATTTCTAGAGAGTGTGAGAATGAGTGTGCTAGTGAGGGTGATAGTGAGCTCCAAATTGCGTTTAGAGATTTGTACGCCAAGACCTTAAAGAAAAAGAAATTTCATAAGGAATTAGGTCTTAGGGTGATTTATTTGTAGTGAGAGATTGAGAGTTTGAGGGGATTTGAGGCATCGTCGAGTCAACTCGAGAAGGTGAAGGTTTTTTTGAGTGAGCAGATGATGATCATAAATCGAGAAAAGAGCGAGCTTATAGCTCATCTGTCACAATTAAAGAGATATCTTGAACGTGCCCGGGAGGTCACTTTAGAGGATACATCTAAGAAGGTAGGAAATATGATCCTCGATCCCGCTTTGGGTAAATTTGAGAGACTAGGAATAGGTCATGACGGTGCATCCACTTCCCACATTGCACCCGAGCCAGTTCTCGAGTTTGTGATTGATAAATATAGCTATCAACCCCACCCACTTAGGTGTTCCGTACATGATAGGAGAGTGAACCGTAGACGTTTTAAGAGAGGTGTTCCTAGGCCCGTATATGTTTACACCCATTGTAAGAAGAGAGGATACCCAAGGGAGTTTTGTTTTAAGTTGGGTAATGTGTCACATTTTGCTACTACACGTGTTTCCACACACGCACCCACACATAATGCCCTGGATGATTACATGAAAGAGTTTGCATATCTTAGGGCGTAGGTAGTTTTTATTCAAGACTTCACATGACTTGATGGATGCTTTTCATAGGATGTCACCACTTTTGGAAAACTCCACCGCACCTAACGATTGAGGTTTAGACTTGTTTGCTAACATAGGATGGTTTTCATGATGGTATTTTATGCCTATTGCTAGTATGTACCATTTTTGTATTCATAATTTCCATTTTTGATATATTTTTTGAAAACCCAAAAAGATTTTTGTTTTCGAAATTTTTTTGGAAAAATACAAAAAGATTTTCTATTTTTTTTAAATTAAAAAAGTCAAAAAGATTTTATTTTGATAACATTTTTTGAAAAAGACAAAAAAAGTTTTCTATTTTCTTTACCCCCTATATGAATGGACATTTAGGATGATCAATACACCACTTCATTCCATATCCATGTGTCGATTTGATAGTATTTTGATATGCATCATCATTTCATTTTTGTTCTTTATAATGTTTGGATTCGTTATCATGTAATTTGAGATTACTAACTACATGTTTGACTCTTAGTTTCTTCTAATGCACACTTGCACGGATTTGTTTTATTATTGTACTTATCAAATCACATGTTGGTCAAAGTGTTTCCATCTCAATCATGTCTTTAAAATGAAGCAAATGCAATAAAACTTGACAATGAAAATCATGAGGAATTAAATATAAAAAAATCATGAGTGTTCACGGGAAAGGGCTGCAAGAGTACAAAATTAATTCGTCGTGAAAACCACCATTTAAAACAGCCCAAGAAAAATTAAGGCATTAAAAATAATCATGTGTCAAAAATGGGGCCAATAGGATTTCTCTAAGGAGAGAAAAATAGATCACCTCAAAAGAAAAAAATAAATGATATATTATTTATGAGGATGTTCAGATGGAAAAAGTAAAAAACGAGTTTGCACGTCTTGACAAAGTCTTGAAAAAATAGTTTATAGTTTTAGACGTTATTGGTGTGGAAATCATTTTAGACTTTGATGTGTCGATTTGATTGAGTCGATGTCATATAAATTCACATTTTTACACCTAAGGACAATTTTTTAGATCATTCGTTAGGAGTATCCATATTCAACTTGCACATATGTTATGTTTAATTGCATTGATTTTCCTATCAAATTTGTTCACACCCATTCACTTCGTTGCCACGATTTGATTATCTTAGTGTAAATTCATGGTGTGTGATTTTTGTAAAATTATTTTTGCATTTTTTTGTGTGAAAAATTGAAAAATAAAAAATTGTAGTTGGAATGCTTTGTGTTTATCCTTGATGATTGTAGTTGTTTGCTTTGCTTTATCATGATAACTCTATATTTATTTTGTTTATTCTTTTCCTTGTCTATTTCGGACAAATAAAAAGGGGGAGAACGAATTATAGGGGAGTTTTACAGTATGGGGAAGATTTGAGATTCGATATTTGTTTTGATGTTATGTTTATCTCATTTCAAACTCGATGCATCACGAAGGTATTTTCTTTGTCTCATGTGTGTAGGTACAAAGATTGATGATCATATGTTGCACACCTTGATGAGAAAAGCTTTAAGATTTGATGTTGAAGATTTTTGAAGAAAATTTTTAATCTTGTATTTTTAGTACCTTTTCGATTTTGGGATTCATGGGAGGGTATTAGACTTGTATAGGTATTTAGATTTGATAATTCAGATGTTTTTATTTTGTACCGGCATAGACATAGGGGATATTAGTAAGAAAATATTTTATAAGTCCTGTTTACATTAGTGTATGTCGTATACTGTTACAAATCGTCGAAGAAAAAGTTCAAGATAGAAGATATATCAAGACGGATCCTAATATAAAAAGTTCTTCAATAATTAAGCCTCTGCGAGTTTAGTTTTGGTAAGGATGTATTTAAGTACCTTAACGGTTCATTTAAAGTGTTGGGATATTTTTTCAAAATATTTTTCTAAGTGTTGAGGCGGATTTTCAAAGAAAAAATAAAAATTTATTTTTCGCTTTGTCGTTTGAGTGACTTGAGCATGTCGTTCAAAGGACATGTTGATTTAGCGTGAAGCGCATTCGAGCAACATCTGTCCTCGTTCGAGTGATATAAGGGTTTCGTTCGAGCGATCTACCGACTTAACCTTCTATATAAAGCGCGTTAAAGCACTCGATTTTCATGGAGAAAACCTGATGAATTTATTTATGCATAAACTGCAAACAGCAGAATGCCTTTGTATTCTTCATTCAAGGTTTTAATCCTTTTTTTTCAATTCACAAAACTCCTAATAGTTTAGTGAATTGTTTTGGAATTCAATATACATCTTTGTTCGAGTTTATCTTGTAGGGAGGATAATTTACAGCTGATCCAGGTGCCACTTGAGGGAGGTACTGGACTGTCGTTGACTGCGTGTCATAGGGAGTACTCGTGGGTGTTCCTAGGCTGATTCAGAATTTCGCGTTATTGTGCTCGTTGTAGATTTTGCTTGTAATCATTGTGACTATTATTAAGTGAAACAAGAGGTTTTCCCTTTGGGGATTTTTTTCCTGAAATTCGTGAGTCAGCAATTCAAATTTATTTGTGTTGGCATGATCCACTACACTTAGATGCACGAGTTAGGGTTTAATTAAATTGGTTTAAAAATTGAATCTAATTAAATAAGTTTATAGTTGGAATTTGCTAATTCGATTTAATCAATATCACACCGCTTTCTCATAGATCCATGAGATTAAAATAAACTGTTCATAGGAGAGGTTTTAGAGCAGATTGAGACAATAAATTTGGACAACGAGCATCTAGAAAGGATAACCCAGATTGGTTCGTCATTGGATCCATCTCTAAGAAGGAACTGGTAAATTTCTTAAGGCGAATAAAGAAGTTATTCGCTTAGAATCACGAGTGCATGCCATGGATAGATCCAGTTGTCCTCTGTCATGAACTAAATATTGTGAAATACACGAATCCCATCAAGAAGAAGCGTCGTGTGTTCTTCTATGAGAGGAGCATTTCCATTCAAAAGTAGGTTGATAAGTTAAAGAAAGTAGACTACATTTTGGATGTGAAACATCCAAATTGTCTCTCCAACATAGTTATGGTCCGAAAGAAGAACAAGTGGCACATGTGCATCGATTTCACTAGCCTCAGTAGGGCTTACCCAAAGGATAATTATCCTTTGCCCCGAATTTACCAACTGGTCAACACCACCTCTAGGCACGAGTTATTCAGCCTCGTGGATGCTGATTCTGGGTAAATTAGATAAGGATGAAACCTTTGGACCGATACAAGACCTTATTTATCACTAGCCGATGTACATATTGCTACAATATTATGACCTTCAGTCTCAAAAATGCTAGAGCAACTTTTTAAAGGTTAGTGAACAAGGTATTTGAGGAAGAAATTAAGAAAACTATGGAATTTTGTGTGGATGATATGCTAACAAAGAGCAAGAAGGCAGTTAATCATATTAGTGACCTTGGTTAAATATTTGATCAGTTAAAAAAGTACCAAATGAAGTTGTATCCATCAAAGTGTGTATTTAATGTAATAGAAGGAAATTTCATCAGTTCCATCATCAATCAGAGGGTCATAAAGGCCAACCGAACTAAAATCTAGGAGTTGATTAAGGGGAATAAACTTCATCATTATTGTGGATCCTCCCAAAAGCAAGAAGGATATCCAAAGCCTGACTGGACGAGTTGCTGCTCTTAACAGGTTTGTTTCAAGGGCAACTGACAAATGTCTTCCATTCTTTAAAATTCTAAAAAATACCTTCAAGTGGAACGAAGATTGAAATAAAGACTTTTTATAATTGAAGAAATACCTTGAATCCTTTCCATTGCTTCTACGGTCAATCCTTAATGAGAAGATTTACTTATATCGGGTAGTTTCTAAGTCGGCAGTTAGCTCGACACTGGTATGGTTGGAGGACTAAGTGAAGAGGCTTGTACATTACACTAAAAAGGGGTATAGTGGAGCTAAAATATGATACCTTAGACTGGAGAAGTTGGACTTATCTTTGATAGAAGCTTCTCGTACAATGAAGCCGTATTTTCAAGCATACATAATTATCGTGTATGCATACCTTCCTCTTAGACAAGCTGTTCATAAGCCTACAAAATTTGGCAGGCTAGTGGCTTGGGTCGTATAACTAGGAGAGTATGACATTTTGTATGATCCAAGAATGACAATTAAGGGTCAGGTTATTATAAATTTTATAGTAAAATTTACCTATGACAAGAAACAAATCGAGAAACTAGTAGAAAAATCAACTGAGCAGAAAGTGGGAGACCAGATTCACCATCTTGGAAGGAAGAAAGCGATCTCAACTTAGAGGAGATGAAAATTCATTCAATAATTGGTGCTTAAATGAAGGCGGCTTTGAAAAGGAACCTCCGTTGTGGCAGTTATTTGTGGATGGCTCGTTATGTGTTAATGGTCATGGAGAGGGGCTGATCATTATACCATCTGATGGGGAAGATGTGGAGTACACCCTCAGGTTTAACTCTGGGGCCTCCAATAACGAGTCATAATGTAAAGCCCTTGTAGTAGGACTAGGACTGACATTGTTACAGGAAGACTAATAGTTGGCAGAGCAAAGTGATTATCAATTAATTATGAACCAGGTCCTTATAGTTTACGAAGATAAAAAAAGAGACTATAGTAATATATTTGGAAAGAGTAGAAGTGTTACTTCTAAGGTTTCAACTATATAGATGGTCAGATACCCAAGAGTTGTAAATGCCTGAGCAGATGCTTTGGCTCATCTGGTGTTAGCAACAAGGGTTGAGCTCAGAAAAACTGTTCCTATTGAGATCTAATCATATCGAAGAAGAATGTATACTCATAATGGAGTTGAATATGGGACCATCTTGGATGGATCCCATTAGATGATTTTTTTAGACCGATGTTGTATCGGAAGATAATAGAAGCATGGAGACATCGTTACAAGGGGGTCAGGTATATACCTGAAGATAAATTTTATTCAAAAGAGGAATTGTTATGTCTCCTCTAAGGTGTGTTCACCCTACTGAGGTGATTGACCTAATTAAGGAGGTCCACGAAGGCTCATGCGGAGCATATTCAGCAGGCATGTCGTTGGTAAATCGGGCTACCACTCGGGATATTATTGGCCGACCATGAAGGAGGACTAGGACAGAATTTCACAATTCACCCAAAAATAGAAGGGGGGCTCAGTAGTCCATAAATCATTAAACACTTTTTATTTTCTCCAAACCCTTATCTAATATCTAATTCAGTCTTGAAGGAAGGTTGGTATACAAAAAAAAGTCTCTCAAAATGACATTTTTATTTTTTAGGGGGATTAGAATACCCGGGGTATCTCTAGCTCCAATCAAATATACTTGTCCTTATCCTTTAGCCATATGGGGGATCGATTTGGTCGGCCCATTGCCAAATACAAGAGGCAGATTTAAATACCTACTTATTGTAGTAGATTACTTCACTAAATGGGTGGAAGATGAACAAGTGGTTGAGATGGCATCTGAGCAAGTATTCCATTTTATATGTAAGAACATCATATGTGGTTATGGAATGTCATACACCTTCATCACTGACTATGGTACGCAGTTTGATAGTGATAAGTTTGAGGAATAGTGTATTCATTCAGGGATTGTGAAATTGCGCTATGCACTTACCCACCCACAATGGAATAGAAAGATGAAGATCACTGACAATACCCTACTTGATGGTATGAAATGAAGATTGGATGATGCCAAAGGGAACTGGATCAAGAAGTTAGGCTTATAGAACTATGCCAAGGACGACTACTGGTAAACCCCCCTCAATGATGGCATTTATCACTGAGGTGGTGGTGCCTACTAAGATTGGTCTACCCAATCATAGGGTTCTTAAATTCAAATCACCCAAGATTGATCTAATGCGATAACTAGATCTTGTCTTAGTAGAGGAAATTAGAGAGCATGCTGCACTTCGCGTTGAATCCTACCACTAGATGACGAATCGATTTTACAATAAAAGGCTAAAGCTGAGTACCCTGAAAGAGGAGATTGTATCCTGAAGAAAGTAATCTAAAAAGGGAATAAGTTGGAACCTAACTTTTATGGACCATACAAAATTTCTGGAGTTGTACGATTGGGGACATATCGAACTCAAACATTGGAGAGCGAGGAGTTTAAGAATTCGTGGAACGTTGAACACTTACAGAAGGATTACAAATAGATATTAGCAGTTTACAGTTTTGAGATTAGATTGTTATGTAAACAGTTTTATGTTCCTTGTATTCAATTTTAAGAAATTCAATGTGAAACAACAGTTATGCCACTATATTATGTTATCATTTCAAGTTTTCTTCCTTATTCAATAACTAGGTCATCAGTGTAAGAGATGTACAAGAAGCCCAGACCGAAGACATTTCAGAGTCGAGCATATCCGAATGACTACGATCAGACTACACTTTATGAATGGAATCTCCTTAGACAGGTCAAAATCAAGAAGTTATCCAAATCTGAGAAATCCATTGTAGTTACATAATATGGTTGATAAGATCTAACCAAGAGCTGACTAATGCAACGATAGATCCTAGTACATTTTGCAACCTGGGAAACCAATGCGTCAAGATCCATCCACATTACCAGTAAGCTATCAAAATAAATGGTATATTCCAAGTCTGGAAAACTCAGATTCATCCACCTGGTGGCCAAAAAATCAAGTTAGGTCGACAAGATCTGACCTTAAAACCATGCGACTAAACTACTGGAATGCCCATCTTAAAAATAGCTTGTAAATTAGGTTAAGTTGACAAGATCCAATTTTAGGACCACGAATATTTCAATGTCAACTAAATCCAACTATATTAACTTTGTAAAAATATTTTTCACAACACAAGAACACTTGATCACAGGTGAAGGCTAATAGATTAGCCGAGACAAATAACTTAAAGAGAATTAAAAGCACAATGAAAAATGCATGAATGCGGACAACCAAAATAATTAAATAACATTTGATTTCAAATAAACTATAAATTCATTTTAAATCATTGTAAGCATTATTTAAAATATTGATAGGAGGAATTATAAATCCAATGTTTCACAAAAATACTAGTCAAAGAATTCAAGTTATAAAAGCCTCTTTATTAGTTGGAACAGCTTGTAGAGCATTGACACTAACAACTGCAGTCATGGGAATGTCTTGGGCTATGAGAGGAATAGGCTCATTAGTAGCACCTATTTGGCCCAGCTAGTATCCTCATCTTCAGCAGTTGGTTTATTAATATCCATCTCATCCTCAGCTGTCAGAGCTCTATACTCCTCATTGTCGCCCTCATATTTACTGATGACTTCTACGATCTCAGGATAATGCTTCACTACCCTCTTTTTCAGCTCTTCATAACCTTCAGTGAAGAAGGTTATCTTCTCAAAATTAAAATCAATACAGGCCTTGAATTTCTCAATATCTCTCTATTCATCTTGGCGAGAGCTTCATTGGCTTTTAAAAGAGCTTCCTCAAGATTTTATTTTTTATAGCATCAATAAAAACCTGCTCCTTTAGCCTCTTATTTTCTTTCGCAGATGATCTAAAGGTCTGGGTCTTCGTGATAAGTTGTCCATCCCTCTCCTAAAGCTCCTTGTAAGTCTTCTTAAAATCATTTACAAACTGTTAAGGCCTTTCTACAAGTTAGTGATCTTCTAAGAGAGATCATCACTAACTTCTTTCTGCTAATGGTAGGCATGGTTGTTTATTATAGCCTTCTCTCAAAAAATAGTGCTAGCCATTGGTCCCTAAAGAATAAGATAAGGAGGTAAGCAAAGAGTAAAATAGGTTTTCAAAGAAAATAAATACCATTATACCAGGAACTTTCCACAAAGTCCCTTTAGTGATCAACATTCCATAAAGTGCCAGCATCCAAACTCCTGAAGAAATTGAAATTTAGACTATGCCCATAGTAATTGAGAACATCCACATCATTTTGTATGTTATGGAAGATGGAGTCTTTGTCTATCTTTATCTTCTTAGAGGTTGCAATGTTCTATCGATCAAACTTATATTCTTCTACCAATGGTTAACGAGTAGACAACCCATCTTCCTTGACCAAATTATGAGAAAGTTGTTCCCTAATCCGCACATGCTCTAAAGGAGTACATGTTGTACTCTATTCTTCAACCCTTAAATGCTTAGGATTATCTTCAGTATTAGGTCCCTCCGACAGCCTCTTATTGCCGAGAGCAATATATTTCCTTTTTGCCTTAGCAGCAGCTTCAGCTCTTTTTGGTCTTCATCCTGAGCCTTCTTCTTGGCTTCAAACTCGGCATCCTACCTAGATCTATCCTCATCCATCTTTTTTACCTTTAGCTCAATCAACTTCATATGATCTATCTCAATGGCAATAAAATCAGTTTTACTTGGCGTCATATACAAAAAGGTTCAACTCAAAAATCTAAATATGTGGGAGTTAAAGTTGCACGAGAATTCAGTATTTAGTAAAATTATAATAAAAAGTTTAAGACGACCAAACACTTGGAAATATTTTTCCTTCTCCGACCACTTGGCCATCTTCTTCAGTCTCATTTGCAAGTGGCACTTTGACTGCAAGTGATGTTAGGGGGATTTCCCCTAAAATAATACCTATAGGTGTTTAGTACCCGTACTCGGTAAACTTCTGTAAAGAGAAGAGGGCCTCAAAACTTAGGCGTTATGAGTACAATTACTGTCCAACAATCCCCTCTGAACACTGGATAATTCAGGAGCCTTCTTCACTACAAGAAAATTAGACAAATACATCAACACAATTCAGTTAGTACTAATGAAAGAACAAATGGGGAAAGTGTCATTACTGATGCGATTAGGCCCACACCCCATCCCTCTCATTTGGGCCAAACTCCCATTCGCTAGACAAGAACATAAATTTTTCTTCCAATTTCTCTTATTGGAAACCTTCACGATCAAATCATATTTCCACGGAGCAAAGTAATAGTATCCAGGGTGTTTATTATTGTCTTTAATAACATAAACTCTCCTAAAGACATCCCCAGATATATCAAACCTAGTTTACAACCTCCAAAAAATCATCGCCCCAAAATTCTTCGAAAAGCATTGGGCGAAAGTTAGGTGGTAGCCAACATATACCCTCTTAAAATTGATATAGTTATTAGATGGAGGGTCAGACAAACTCCAATTTGGAATGCCCAAAATTGAAACCATATATCTCTGACATAATGCCAATCATATACTCTCTCATCACAGTCTCGCAATTTACAAGAGATGCTAATGGGAATATAATACAGCTCTTGCATTTCATCCATCTCGTCCTCAGTTATGTCACGTCATGATACTTAGCCTCAATATTAGCAACATTGTATGAAATTCTAGAAATTATCTCTTCCTCATTAGAGATGACAACGATTGAATTTAACGTTTTTTATGGAGCCTTAGACATGAACTCCGAAGGTCAGGACCCAAGATCAACTACAAACACCTTATAATTCGTGTCAGCATAATTTATGCCACCAGGTTCACAATTGACACCGTCAGAGCTAGTGGAATCTTAAAAATATGACCTACTGTAATTTACAACTTGAGGCTGTAAAGCTGGCCTAGCAAAAGAGGGAACCCAAGCGGTGAAATTAGAATGGTCTAGATTGTCTTCGAGGTAGATGGTTTGTAGACGAACTGGTCTTCTAGCCTTAAAGAAACCAGGGCAAATTTTATTGATTTCGCAAATTTTATTTAATGCTCTCTCAACCCAAAAGTTTTCATTCGTAAAGGGTAGGATCAGGAGAGAAACAAAGGCTTGGAGGTTCTCTATTTTCAAGACAAAGGAATTGTGTGAGAAAAAAAACTAGAACACCTAAAAATCCCCAAACCTATGAAACCCTAGGCCAACCAACTCAATGGACACCTAAAATCGTTAAAGTCCAATAAAAAACTATCAATAAATAGCCAAATCCACAATAGTACAAGCTAAGAGTAGAAAATTATAGAAAATAATAAGAAAATAAATAGAGAACCCCCCAAAGAATAACGAAGTCAGGAAAAGTGTACCTGGAACCCTAAATCTCTAAAGGTAACTCAGGAAATCACTCAAAGTGAACAACAAACAACCTGAACGGAAAAATCTTCAAAAATAGGGAAATGGCCGATAATTATAGAAAATGAAGATCGGTTAGTCAGAGAAGAAAAGAGTTTGAACAAGAAAGATATATTTTACATCTCTAAACCATAAAAGGTTTGTATGTAAAAGGTTGAAATGACTTTGAAATGAGTTTCATACTTTTAAGGCGGTAATGCTTGGTTTTTTAAAAGAGGGATGACATCACGACTTGGGAGTACAATCGATAGCATGCACACTCACCCAAACACGCATGCCTTAAATGCACCTATCACCACTTCCAATGTCTGACACGTGGAAACCTCAAGCCTAAACAAAAAAAATCAAAAAACATCACAATTAAAGTGCACGGCTATAGATGAGCCGAAGACATCCTAAGCCAATGAGATTATCATCATTCAACCAAAATAATAAATAGTGATACTTCACTGTTAAAACTTCACTCACTCAATCTCCTTAGGACATACCCACAAGACATGGTACTTCAGAGAATCTTCGACAAGATATAATCGTGAGCAAGGTCTTGGGGGATTATTTTATACCATAAATATGGTATGGCTCGTGAACCAATCAAAATAGGAGATTTGGACTCATTCATTCAAAAATGAGATCGACTCATCTATAAATATGTTTGTCCAAGAAATATGGTATGCCTTAGTAGTCTTAACAGGTGATCTCACACCATTATAGAGTAGTTAGCAAACATTGTTAACTAACTCTCTTACAACAGGCATGTACCATGTCATTAAATGATGCCATCAGTGCACACACATGGGAGATATCCAAATTGTTGCCATCCCTGATCCTCGCAGTGGGAGAGGATCCTTGGTCCCGCGCGTCCCTCTTGGGAGCGCTTCGATCGGCGTCATTGATGAGGTGAAAAATGTAGAGAGATGGAGTCGCCAGTCTATTTTACTCAAAACAGATAAAAGAAAAGGGATCCATCCCGAAGGACAGCATCTAAAGACATACTGTTACATACGAAAACCAAATGATTCGAAAAGGGTCCGAAGGCTATGTTATGAAATGGGAAGGTGTTAGGCATCCATTCCGCCCTTACGGTCTGTCATGGGTTGTTGATAGTTTCCTTTATTTCCCCGTGATATGTGTGCATGTGTATACGTAGTGGAAATAGGAGTCATCGACTTGTATCATGGAAGAAATAAAGTGAGTCATCCATAGGAATATTCCTAAAAAATAATATTAGAAAATAGGATTTATGCGATTATTCTCGCGTTGATCATTATAACAGAACGATAACGCACATGGAATAATACGCCACTAAGAAAAAAATATATGTATATATAAATATATAGGATTTAAGAGAATTGAGTTCAAGGAATATAAAAAAAGTAGGAAAAAGGAATCGAGTCTCGAGTTTTACCCCGAGATGCCTACGTAGCCTATAGAGGCATCTAAGTCCCCGTAGTTCGTATGCAAAATGAGGGGTGGGATTTATCCCATAAATCCAACGGGGAACTTATCTTACATGTGTGTGTGTGTAAGAAAGTGTTTTAGTTGTGAGAAAAGTGTGAGAAGAGTGTGAGAATTCCCGTTTGGAATTTATGAGCAAATCCTCTTTTTCTTATTTTTTGGGTTTTATTTATATGAAAATAAGAGATGTGCAATAATACTAAATAAAAGGTATATTAGGATATGTGAAATGAGAGCATACAAGTGCTAAGTAATAAAACGAATTGATGTGAATTTAGGGGATTTTAAAGAGAGAGTTGAGAAAGTTGGACCTTCTTGAAGATCTTGAGCTTGATCTTGGATATCGGAGAGAAGCCCTTCAACTTGGGTGATGATGGAGGGTACTTAATTCACCAAGTTTGATGAAGAAGGTGATGAAAGGTGAAGGTTGGAAAGGGAATTTGATGTAGAAATCACACTGACTTCGAGAGGTTTTTTTTTCTGAGCTTGCTGAAGGAGATGGATCTCTGATATTCTTCATCTTTGGAATGAGGTCAGACCCTCTTTTTTATAATCCCAGGGCATTTTCGATCAGTATAGCCCTAGTCCTGCCAATCGGCAGGTGTGTTTAGGCACACTGCCGATAGGCACGGTTTGGAACCTGTCGTTTGGCAGTCTCTTTCAGGTTCCTTCAAAAAAACGATCATAGAGTGCAAACCGTTGATCTGAATTGTACACAGGGTGAACCGTTGGAAAGTTACTTCAAAGACCTTCTAAAGTCCTTTGGAATGCTGTCGGGTTCGGGAGTCAACTTCGGGCCAAATGTGACTTAGAAGCGCTCGTCGGTCCTTTGGACGGGGAAACTTCGGACGTAAACGGATCGTTCGTCGGCATGGTAAGTCAAAATCGTACACAACACAGACCGTTGGAAAGGTTAGGAGATGTACTTCAATATTCCAAAGAGTTTGACCTGGTTCGGGTAGTTGACTTTGGTCAACTGGGGCCTGGAAACGTTCGGTGACCTCTCGGAGTAAAACGGATCGTCCGTCCGTATCGTAAGTCAGAATCATGCATGGGGTGAACCGTTGGAAAGGGGTTTTAGTTCCATTTAAAGATTCATTCAGTTTGGGTGGATCTGAAGAGTTTACTTAGGCCAAATGGAGCCTGGGAGCGTTCGCTGACCTCCTGTTCGAGTTTCGGGGGAAAACGGGTCGTTCATCCACACCGTAAGTCAGAATTATACACGGGATGGACCGTTGGAAAGGGGATTTAGTGCCTTTAGAAGATTCATTTAGTATCTTTCAAGCTAAAGAGTTTGACTTTTGGTCAAACGGAGCCTGGGAGTGCCCGATGGCCTTTAGGTCAGTACCCGGGGTATGACTTGGGTTTGCAATGATGAAGGGAGGTGCATAGGGACCTAAGGAGAGGTTAGGGGGTGTTGTAATGGGGTGTCTATAGAGCCCCTAGAAGGGTGAGTTTGGAACAAATAATAGCCGTCGAATAGACTCCACATGATGCCTTTGAAAGAGGATGATCAGAGGGTCGAGGTCGATTCTGAGGACCAAAGGATGAGGATGACCGATTCTATGGGTCGAAGCCAATTCTGAGGGATTAAAGATGAGGGTGACCGATTCTGTGGGTCTAAGCCAATTCCGAGGGCGTAGAGATGAAGGTAATCGATTCTGCGGGTCGAAGCCGATTCTGAGAGCTTAAGGATGAGGGTGGCCAATTCTATGGGTTGAAGCTAATTCTAAGGGCTTGGAGATGAGGGTGGCCGATTCTACAGGTCAAAGCCAATTTTGAGGACTTGGAGATGAGGGTGACCGATTCTACGGGTCGAAGCCGATTTTGAGGTCTTAAGGATAAAGAGGATCGATTCTATGGGTTGAAGCCAATTCTGCAATATTAAAGGGGCATGCTGGTGATGGTCTTAAAGGAAGGGATGAACAAAGATTTAGGTTAATTCTGAGGACCTACATAAATGATGGGGGTGACCAATTCTATGGGTCGAAGCCAATTCTGAGGGCTTAGGTTGTGATAGGGTGACCAATTCTGCGGGTTGAAGCCAATTCTGTGGGCTTAAGTTGGGGATGACCAATTCTGCGGGCTTAACGATGAGATGTGACCAATTCTGCGGGTCGAAGCCAATTCTCCGGGCTTAAGTTGAGATGACCAATTCTACGGGTCGAATCCAATTCTGCGGGCTTAAGGTGAAATGACCAATTCTGCGGGTCGAAGCTAATTCTGCGAGCTTAAGTTTAAAATGACCAATTCTGCGGGATTAAATTTGAAATGACCAATTCTGCGGGTCAAAGCCAATTCTACGGGCTTAAGGTGAGATGACCAATTCTGCAGGTCGAAGCCAATTCTGCAGGTCGAAGCCAATTATGCGGGATTAAGTTTGAAATGACCAATTCTGCAGGCTTAAGGATGAGATGACAAATTATGCGGGTCAAAGCTAATTCTGCGGGCTTAAGTTGAAGATGACCAATTCTGCAGGTCAAAGCCAATTCTGTGGGCTTAGGGTGAGATGACCTCGGGGAACTCTGCCGGGGAAATTACCTCGTGATTTTGATTTGAGTTGGGGAGCTGATTGCTTGGGAAATCCTTGTATTTTTTGGAGACTTTATCGGGGGAACAACCAATCTGATGCTGGGGAAGTAATTAGGTGGTCCAGGGTTTGGACGTATTTCTCGAGGAAATTTGAGACCTTTGGGGAACAGGAGATGATCCTGAAGTTTTAAATATTTTGGAGGTCCTCTAGAGATGTTGCCGGGGAGAGATTCACTTGAATTTTGAGAGCTCTGCTGGGGAAATAGGGGTTCTGTTTAAGGAAGTGAGAAATTTTCTGGTGAAATTTCTCTAAATCATTTTCGAGTTTTTTAGGAATTTTCTGAGGATTTTTCAGGGTTTTCTGGTATTTTTGGGGAATTTTTGTACTAAAAATTTAAGGGAGGTGCCGGTCGGCATGGTGTAGAGGGTTCCATTCGACAGTGGCACGGACTTTTGAGTTGCCTCGAGAAGATAAAGGGTCAGTGATGATCGGTAGGTGGGGGTGCAGTGTCGATCGGCATGACCCTTGGCATCATATATAAAGGGGGCGAATTCCCCTCATTTTTCACAACTTCTTACCTTCTCTCTTTCTGCGCTTTTCTTCTGCGAATCATTCTAGCATTCCGTAATATAAAAAATGGCTGCTTTTGTGAGTAGTGTAGTACACCGAGAAAGGTTGGCTATTGATGACTTGGCAAACGTGGAGTGGTGGGTCAGGGAGCCTCTTGCTTTGGGGCGCGAGAACTCTTTTGACGCATTCAAGCCGGTTGCTAATGAGCGGACCTTGCTGCGGGAACCGTCGTATCATCGCTCTTCGAGGGTGGTGAACCCTGGCGATTATGTAAGTAAAATGACTTTTGGCATTCTATTTTTTATGGTTTTCCTTTTTCTTGGATTTTGACAAGGTTTTTCTCTTTTGGCAGTCTGATGTTTCTTTGTCGAATATGCATGCCCGCGGGACAATGGGGCTTAAGGATGTCTGGGAGCATCTTTCACTTGTGGTGCGTTGGGTGGTATCCTTAGCAAGCTTTGGGAGGTTGGCATTTGTGCTAAATGGGATGCCTCGTTCGACGGCAGTCATATGCTCTCTAGGGGAGAGGTGGTGGGACACTACCCACACCTTTCATTTGGGTTTTGGGGAGATAACTATGACTCCCATAGAAGTATAGTAGCTGCTGGGGCTGGATTGTGATGGAGAAAAGATATAGGTGGATTGCTCTTTGTGGGTGAGGCCAGATGCGGTGTGCGCGGCGCTTGGTGATGTGGGGAGGATAGTGTCTGGGGATTACATCCGTCTATCGCTGCTGAAGGATGTTTTATTGGGCAGGGTGATTGATGTGGAGGACGGGCTGCAGGTGAGGAAGATGGCTCGGTTATTCATTTTGGTAGTGTTGGGGGGATTCCTGGTGTCGGAGACGTTGTCCACTTATGATTTTTGCCATATCTGAGGATGTTTTCGAACATCCCTTTATATGATTGGGGGAGCCTGACTTTGGCAACCCTTTATTTTTCCTTAGATACATTTAGCCGGTCCTGCCGGCAGTCTTTCACTGGAGCCATGTATCTTCTTATGGTATTCTTTAATTTTGTGCATTTTCCTTTCATGCATTCGCATTTTCCTTATGCATCTCTTTTGATCGCGAATTCTTATCTTTGGTAGACGTGGTTCTATGAGGTGATTGGGTGTAATACCCAGTTGATTGCTTTGAAGGACGAGACCGTTGGGGAAAGAGAGCGCATCGCAGGGGTGGAAGCTCTTAGGAGAGAGAGGGGAAAGGGCGAGAGAGAGAGAAAATGTGGGTTTAGGCTGAGTCAGGTTTTTTTTTTTGCTTTTCCTGCAAAAATGATGTAACACGAAAACATATCTATGCAATGCAATGAAGTTTTTTTATTATCTTCTGTTAATGATGAATGAATGCATGCACATGCACTTTTTACTTTGCTGCTGAGACAGTAAAAAGAAATATTTTTGAGATTTTGAAACAAAGTTTTATTTAAAATGAGAATTTATATAAAGATGAAAAGGGGATTTTTGAAATTCTATTGAGAATATCAATTTATTTTGAGTTTGAATTTTGACAAAAGAGGAAAAAGGAAAATTTCCAAATGTATGGGGTTGTAGATCGACAAGCACCTTCTCTTGCCTATCAACAAGTCAGTCCAGTCCCATCAATTCAAAGCTTTGATTAGTACCCTCTTCAGCCTTTGGTACCTTGTGGGGCAGGATTTCTTCCGATTTCTGCAAAGGTTATGTCTTTTATGGGAGTTTTCAAGTATAAAAGAGGGGTAAGAGTGGAGTGTTCTCATCACACCTTCACATCCTGACTTTCTTGTTCTCTGAGATGGCTCTCCCTAGTAGTGTTGAGTTTGCCAACTACCTCGAGACTTTGGAGGCGATATGCTCTTATAACGTCGACTACGATGCTTACAACATGCATCGAGTTTCTTTATGGCGTAATCAGCCCATAAAGTGGAACATGCTAATGGCGGTGGTACAATTCTAGTACCCCGAACACCATGTATTCCACTTTGGCTTGGAAGAAGTTTGTCCGACCTACGAGCAATTTTCAGTTATATTGGGGATAAATCCTGGCGTTGCTACAGCTCTGCCTCAGTTTTCCCGTTCTCCCCAGGGGTTATTAGGCGGGCTTTTTTATATTTTGCGCTTGGCAGCCAGATCACTGGTGGCTGGAAGTATGATTTATCATTCGATGGTGTTGCGGTCTGTGAATTTTCAGGAGGTTGGTGATGCAGGATATGTCGAAACTGTCGTTCTAGGCTCGGTTTCAAAATTGTTGTTGGTGACCAAGGAGCTGCTGGTGGACCCACAACTTGTAGTTATTACTTCATGGATGTCCTACCATCGTAATCCTACGGCAGTGATACTGGAGGAGACTCTAAATGGCCTATATGTCTGGCGAGAAGGTCGTTCTGACTTTCTGAGGGTTAGCCCTGTGATGCTGTTCATGTGGTTGTCTGATTCCGCCTGGTGACTCCTCCGGAATACCCTTTGTCGGTTGTACCCAATTTCTTTTCGCGCCATTTCATTAGCGTTGGCCTGGATATTGAGCGCTGGGAGAACTAGTTCGTGGAGTATGGGCCTCTAAATCTGTACTGGTCAGTACCTTGGTGGGGGCAGCTTCTACCTATTCTGGAACTGGGAGAATACCCGTATGTCCGGATGGTTGGTCTCAGACAGACCTCCTTTTATTTCCCTTGGCGGCTTCTGCGCCAATTTGGCTGGGAGAAGATCGTGCCACCTCGGACACTAGACTTCTTTCTGGTAGAAGATTTGACAGAGCATTTGTGCATGCAGCTTAGCTCTTTGTGGGAGAGTCGACGTCCATCGACCCGTCCCTCTTAGTCGGCTGGGAGAGTTTGGCACTTCCCTAGGGATTATATGAAGTGGTTATGGAGAAGCGTAGTTAGCAATATGTTGGAAGTGGATACTAGACAAAGATGGCTTGCCTTATCTGATACCATGGAGGGAGGTGTGGTAGTTTTTTCGAGGCTGGTTCGAGCTTACCCGTCCATGGAGCATCTGCGGTACTCCATCCAGGCAGGGGAAGCTTGGGGAGCCTAGGATGTAGATGATGATGATGAAGCGGGCTCCTCTGGTAGATGTGGGTAGGACTCCTGGAGAGTTTATCTTGTACCGGGAAATAAGTTTGGTTTTTTATTTAGCTTTTTAGGAAGGTAGGGGAAGGGAGTTATCCGTTCCTTTATGTAATTGCACAATAATTTCTTTTTAATTAAATAAACAAGTTTTTGATCATCCAGTTGTGCCTTTTGATGAAATTTGTATTTTTAATTATCTATACCGACCGCTAAGGCATGCATAATCCTTTTGCTCAAATATATGTTATAATGGACTGTCATTCTCGGATATAAGAAAATAATAGTTTTTTGTGAAAAAGAAAGGGTCGTGCTCATGTAAGATTTATGAGCTCCCTACGTACCTATGGGGGTTTTTGAAAATTTTCAATTTTTCTGGGAATGATTTTTACAGAGGATCAAGCCCACATAGTTCTGGGTAGAGGGAAATGAAGAGATTTTTTTTAGAATAGAAGGGAGATGAGAAGAGTCGTAGCGCATCGAGATTTTAGACTAGGGGTAAAATTTCTTGAGATGGTCCAGGTTAACTGGATAAGCCATCTCTTCTCCTTCTAAGTCGATGAGCATGGCAGCACCCCCGGACAAGATCTTCTTAGCAATGTATGGGCCACTCCAATTGGGCTTGAATTTCCATCTGGGGTCCCGGATGGGCTCTATAATTTCTTTGAGGGCTAAATCCCCTTCTCGGACACCGTGGTACTTGACTCTCTTATTAAATGAACACGCTATTCAGTGATGGTACCCTTGTATGTGATATAGTTCTTTTAATCTCCTTTCGTCCAAGAGTGAAAGATTATTGAGGCGGCTTTGATGCCCATCCTCCTCACTTACCTTGCTTTCAAGCATTACACATAACGAGAGTATTTCTAGCTCCACGGGTAGGACTCCTTCCATGTCGTAGACTAGAGAGTAAGGGGTAACCCTAGTAGAGGTTCAGATTGAGGTTCGGTAGCCCCAGAGGGCGTATGGGATTCGATCGGCCCAATCTCGATAGCTTTCGATCATCTTACTGATGATGGCTTTGAGGTTCTTGTTGGCGGCTTCGATTGCACCGTTGGTCTGAGGTCGGTAGGGAGAAGATTTGTGTCTCTGAATCCCATACTCGTTGGCCACTTCTGTGACTTCTGCCTTGAAATGCAACTCGTTATCTAACACTAGATTGTGCGGGACCCCATATCGGCAGATGATGTTTTTTTTATGAATTGGGCCACTTTCTTGGCATTGAGGACTGCGTATGACTCGGCTTCGACCTATTTGTTGAAGCAATCAATGGCAACTAAGATGAACTCATGCTCATTGGAATCCTTGGGTGTAACTTTTCCTATGATGTCGATACCCCGGGTGGAGAACAGCCATGGAGAAGTCATGTTGTACAATTCTCGTGGAGGCAGGTATTGAAGGTTGGAGAACTGTTGGCATTTGAGGCATCTCCGGACATAGGCGGTGCAATCTTGGACCATGGTGGTCCAGTAGTAGCCTTATCGAATGATCTTTTTGGCAAGCATGTGACTGTTCATGTGGGGTCCTCATTCCCCACTGTGTATTTTCTGCATTTCCTCTTCAATGTCAGCTCCTGCGATGCAGTGTAGATGGGTTCCATCAAAGTTTCTCTTGAACAGTGATTTGTGATAGATAATGTATTAGGCGGCCAGTCTTCAAAGGGTTTACTTACCCTTATTGTGGAGGTGCCAGATATCATAATACCAGCAGTTGGATAGCTCGGGATCTTCTTTGGTGATGAGCTCAATAGGTTGGTTTATCTTGCTTTTGAACTAGGAAGGAGGCCATTGTTTTTCCCTCGGGTATGTCGATCATAGAGGCTAAGGTAGTAAGGGCATCGACTAGGTTATTCTTTGCTCGGGGTAGGTAATGGATGGTGATGTCTTGGAATTAGGAGGCTAGTCCTTCTAGGTGAGCATGGAAGGGTTGAATTTTCTCATCCTTGACTTTCCATTTTCTGAGAACTTGACCAATGATGAGGGCATAATCCCTATAGACATCTAGGCATTGGATACCTTTCTTGAGAGCAACTTTAAGGCCCATACATGCCTCGTATTCAATCATGTTGTTGGTGCAGGGGAAATCCAATTTGATGGAGATGGGAGTGTGGGAGTCATCTGGGGCGATCAAAAGTATCCCAATGCCATATCCCTTTTTATTGACAATGCCATCGAAGAACATTTACCATCGAAGGTCGTCTTAAGCGATGCAGAGGATGTTTTCATCTTGGAATTCAGAGATCCAGACATCAGCTTCTTACATGGGGTAGTCAGCGAAGTAGTCATAGATGGATCTTCCTTTTATAGCTTTTTGTATGACGTACACGATATCAAACTCGGCTAAGAGCATCAACCATTGAGTCATTTGGCTGGATAAGGTGGGTTTTTTATGTAGGTACTTGATGGGGTCCATTAGGGATACAAGCTTAATAGGGAAGGTGAGCATGTAGTGTCACAACTTTTGGGTGACCCAAATAAGCGTGACACATGCTTTGTCCAAAGCAGTGTAGTTGACTTCGTACCCGGCTAATTTGCGACTGGCGTAATAGATGGCTCTTTCTTTATGGAAACGTTCAAGGTATTGGACTAGCAAATACCTAGATATAGTGTCGATTATGGTTAGGTATAGGAGCAAGGGGAGACCAGGTTGTGGTGGCATGAGTACCGGAGATTGAGTCAGGTATTATTTGATTCGGTCGAAGTCTTCTTGGTAGGCCTCGTTCCAAACTTTGGTTGAATCATTTCGTAGGAGTTTGAAAATCGGTTCACAAATGGAGGTAAGTTGCCTGATGAACCGCCTGATATATTAAAATTTCCCAAGGAAACCTCGGACCTCTTTCTCCATTCGGGGAGGTGGCATCTCAAGTATGGATTTTAGCTTGGCAGGATCTACTTCTATCCTTTTTTCACTGACCATAAATCCCAAGAGTTTTCCCTTTGTAACGCCGAAGACACGTTTATGTGGATTAAGTCTCATCTGATATCGTCGCAGTTGTTCAAAGAACTTTCGAAGAGCGGAAACATGACCTTATCTAGTTTTGGATTTGATAATCATATCATCCACATAGACCACGACTTGTTTGTGAATCAGATCATGCATGATGGTTGTGGAAGCCCTCTGGTAGGTAGCCCCAACATTCTTGAGACCAAATGGTATAATAGTGTAGCAAAAGGTTCCCCATGGGGTGATAAACGTGGTTTTTTTCTTGATGATCTGGGTGTATTTTGATTTGGTTGTATCCGAAAAACTCGTCGTTGAATGACTTGAGAGCATGACTGGCCATGTTGTCCATGATTATGTCAATATTGGGTAGCGGGTAATCATCCTTTGGAGAGGCTTTGTTCAAATCCTGATAGTCTACGCACATCCGAACTTTCCCTCCTGATTTCGGCACAGGCACTATGTTGGCTAGCCATATGGGATATTCGATCACACGAATGAAACCCACATTCAGCTGTTTGACCACCTGTTCTTTGAATTTGAGCGACCATTCGGTGTGGAGCTTTCTCAGCTTTTGTTTAACCGGCTTGTAATCTGGAAGAGTGGGGATCTCATACTGAACAATTTCAGGATCAATGTCGGGCATATCGTCATAGTACCATACAAAGACATCCACGAATTCCTTCAATAATTCTTTGAGTTGTGCACGCTCATGCTCGTCGAGGGTAGCCCCTATCCTAATCTCGTGCAGTTGGCTACTAGGACCGAGGTTAATAATAATAGTATCTTTTTCATTAACTTAAACGCGGTTATATTGTTTGTTATTAACCTTATTTAAATCAGTTAAGAATTGTTCATTTGCAAAATCATCATCATCAAAAGTTTGATTAAAATCTAAACAATTAATGTAAGGCACAGCAAGATACTCAAAATCTTCGTTTATTTCATTGATAGGCAAAATAACATTGAGAACCTCATCAAATGCGGTCTCGATTACATTTGAGCAAGGATAGATAACATAAGAAGAAATAGGGTAAACATTGGGGTTAGGTGGGATTTCAAATGGTAGAACTAGTGCAGCATGCCAGTCGAGGAGAGGTGTATCAGCATCTTTAATCAAGTGGGATGGATCCAGTGATCTAGTGCTTGAAAAAACCATGAAGAGTGCCAGCCCCAGTGTCTACAAGTTAAACGAGTCCTCGAAGTCACTTTCCTTAGTCTCTTCGGTATCTTTGATGAATGGTAGTACATGGTGTTGGGAACTTTCGGCCCATGGGTAGCTGTCTTGGAAAAAGATCTCCATTCCAGGATTTATCTTCTTGTCTGTATGGTCATACCATGGTTCTGAAAAGCCACAGAAGGGGAAGTCTTTGCCTTCTTTGATGAATCTTCAATTCAAGGAGTCACTTGAGAAGTGTTTGGAGGCAGTCTAATCTTCTCTTTGGTCAAGATTGGCGAATCATTCTGATCTCTAGTTCTGATGGTTGATACCCCAAACCACAAGGAGCGAAAACTTTCTTCAGTTCAATAGGCTCAAGTATATCTTGATGTCTTTATCCTAGCCCCAGTCTGGGCATGAATTGCATGTTTCTGAACATATGAATTACATTGACGTTGCCATGAGGGTCATATTCGAGACAAACCCTTTCTTTGAAATTATCTCTTGTCGGGAGTAGAAGTGGCTCAACTTGGAATCCTGATAGGAGCATATCATTTGACCCATGTTGTATCTCAAGGATGGGATTGCTGGTACTTTCACCCTCGGAATTGTCATCGTCGCCCAGGATGGTGATGACTCGTCCGTCGGCAAAGAACTTCAATTTATGATGGAGTGAGGAAGACACACCCTTGATATTATGGATCCAAGGTCGTCCGAGTAATAGGTTCAAACAAGCTAGGATGTCAATAACTTGGAATTCAATGACGGGGTTTATAGGTCCAGCCCCTATTACAAGTTTTATGGATCCCATAACCTCCCGACGGGTATTATCGTAGGCACGTACAGCAGCGGAAGTTAGAGCGGGGTTACTTTCTTTCAGTCCTAAGCATTTGAAGGTTCTTAATGGGCAGACATTCAAGGCGGATCCATTATCGACAAGAGAGAGTGGTACGATTTTCCCCATAACTTCAACGGAGATGTTGAGTGCATGATTGTGGTTTGGCCCAATTTTGGGGATTTTTTCTTCGAAAAAGGATAACATTCGGGTAGAGGTCAAGGATCCGACTAAATTTACTACTTCTTCTGGTTTAGTAGAAGGAGGAACTGTGGGTCCAATAAGCAACTTGATCAAAGCATCTCTATGCAGTTGGGAAGATATGAAAAGCCCCTATAGAGTGATGATAGCTTAAGTTTTCTTAAGTTAATCGAGGATCTTGCTCTCCTCGAGGGTCATTTATGGCATATGAAGGTTTTCAACGCCCTTCCCCTTGTCATTGGATGGTAGTGAGCTTGGGATCTGGTAATGCCTCCCTGATATGTTCATGTGATTTACTGAAGAAGGGAAGATCATAAAACCTGTTTCCTCATTAATCTCGGGTTGTTCTCCCACTTTGTTTATTTCTTCGAGGAGCTCCTCAAATGATATCATCCCACACATGTCGGCTACCGAGCCAGTTTTCTCGAAATCTTGTTCTTCACTCGAATATTAGAATTCTTCCCCCCATCCGGTGGCAATAATTCTGTCTTTCCATGTAAAGTCAATGCACTCCACAGCTTCTATGGCTTCTTCATACAGGTCTTCCCATTCTGTGGGGATATTTAAGGGTGAAGGGCCAGGCACCCTTATAATTTCAGAGTATCAAGTAACTCGGTCATACTACAAATGTGGTTGGTTTTCCTGAATACTTCTACCACGATCTGGATGACATCATCCAGGATGACTTCATCGGTTGGTACCACCCAACTATCTGGCTCTCGGGCCCATTTTTGTTCTTCCAAGAACAGTGTCTTGAACCTCTGGTAATCAATGATCATCTATGAGGGCAATTTCAGCGCGAACTCTAGGAGTTGGTTTAACACTTCTGATAATTCCATACCTCCATTTTTAGAACAGGTACGGACAGCGATGCATGCTCTGGTAAGGAGTAATAATGCCTGATCAATGAGGCTAACAGGGTGTAGGAGGAAATATGGGCAAGTTTGGAGAGGTTTGGGAGAGTGTTTGGGTGTGATTTGAGTTGAGGGATTAAATTATGGGTTAATTTCTAGGAAGATAGCATTGGTATGATTTGGGAGTGGGTTGTGAGTAATGTTTGGCTTAGGATTGGCTTGTGGGGCAATGGTACCCCGATTAATTAGACCTTAGATTATATTTCGGAGGTGAAAGCATTGGTCAGTGGTATGGCCAGTAGTTTGGTGAAAGGCACAATAGGCATCTGCCTTGAAGTTTCTTGGTAGTGGATTGGGCAATGGACCGGGATCCAAGGGTTTGATGAGGTTTCGGCTTAACAGGG
Organism: Sambucus nigra; assembly: GCA_949130495.1. NCBI lineage: Eukaryota > Viridiplantae > Streptophyta > Magnoliopsida > Dipsacales > Adoxaceae > Sambucus > Sambucus nigra. The sequence goes on from OX422209.1 coordinate 578,010,662, forward strand.
CTTGATAAACTTTGGAGAGGGGAGCATGGAGCTAGGTGTATTCCTTTTGAACTGGGATAAGGCGGATTTCTGATGTCCATAAAGTGGTTGGTTGAGATATGTTGTTGATGGTTGAGACTGCAGCACTAGCAGGTTTGTCATATTTTCTGAGGGTGAACTGTTCGGACACCTTCTTTGGTTCAACCTCTGTTTTATCAATACCTTCCTTGATTTGTACCCCTGCTTATCTAAGGGCTCAGAAGTGGGGATAGTATTGTCCTCCCATGGTTGCTTGGACATGGGTAAAGAAGTTTTTCTTCACTATGTTGACTTGTTCTTTCTCGGATGGCCGATTGGTCATGGTGGCTGCCTTTAACCTCCATCGGGCTATGAAGTTACTTACTGATTCCCCAGAGTTCTATTTGAGAAGCTCTAAATCATAGTGGGTGACCTCAATCTCTTCGTTATATTTGTACTGCGACATGAATTCTCGAGCTACATCCTCCGAGCTACAGATTCTGGACTCCTCGAGAGATAAAAACCATCGGAGAGCGCTATCCTTCAGAGTTTGCTAAAATAATTGGGCCATCACTTCTTCAGAAGACCCTAGGAGAGTTATATCACAGTGATAACTATGAAGATGGACAATCGGGGGTCCACTTCCTCCGAATTTCTCGATATTCGGCATCTTGAACTTCTCGGTTAACCTTGTCTTAGGATAAGGAGACATGTGGGTGTAGTCCATGTAATTTTCGAAGATTCTGAATTGGTCTAACTTCTTAGTTAGAATCTTAAGATCTTATTTGACCTTGTTCAACTCTTCCTCTTTCGGATCAACGATCGCAGGCAAGTTAGCCCCAGGCTGGGCAAGGTATGGCATAGGAAGCTGGGCACGCGACGGCACATTAACAGGAGGGGCACATAGAGCGTGATGATATTCTTCGGGAATCCAGATAGGCTCGGGTGGACCCATATCACGAGGGAATAATGGCTCGGGCTCTTAGGGAATAGGAACCTAGTTTCGTTGCATCTCTCAGGCCTCAGTCTGAAGGTTGTCAATCTTGGACACGAGCTGAGCTAAAACTTCCGTCAGATTTGGCTGCGCAACTGGTACTTGATCTGTGTTTTCCATGGAAAGTGTATGAATACCAGACTCAAAAGAGGTAGGAGGGGAACGAACAGAACTCTAAAGTGATTTGACTGAAGACCGAAGCTAATAAAGAGACAGGCCAAGGATGTGCGATCGACTTGAGAGGGTGTAAAATGGGATTTATTTTTGACAAAAAATGATGAAAATATTTTTGACATTTTTTCTTTTTGAGATTGAAAGACAAAATATTTTTGGATTTTTGGTAAACAAAGGAGAAATATTTTTGGATTTTTTTGATAAAGAAAGGAGAAATATTTTTGGATTTTTGATAAAGAAGGGAAAAATATTTTTGGGAGATGAGTCTCAGCATGATTATTATTATTATGTTCTCACTTGTATTAAATTCCCCTAAATACAAAATGAAATGAGGGACGGGACCCGAGCCTGAAAAGGTTGGGTTTGTAACATATGCAAAGCTGTAGCTGGACTTGTAACCAGGCTCACGGGAAGGGTCCCGTTTTAAAAATGCGCAAAAAATTAGGTGTCAGGCTGACCCAGAATTTCGACAGAGTTTCGAGTTGAAATCGGCAATCTAACATGTGTGTCCTAGGCTTGACACCTATATGCGGGTATGCAAACTATTGGTGAATCGAAAAAGGTTCCCCCCTTAGGCGTGGCGTCCACGATACGTCTTGCTTTTGAGGGCAATCGGTACGTGTGGACAAGCCATTTGATATACCTGAGTGTAAGTGAATTTCCTCACTATATACCTCATGAGGATAGTACGTGTGAGAGGGAATTCGATATACTCGACGTACGTGAATGAGTTCCCTACGATATACCTCCCGTCATGACTTCGGTCGAGCGGTACGATGCGGGGGAACCGTTCAATATACGTCGAAGGTACTTGGCCAGTGGAAGGTGAGACTCATATCGCTTAGGCTAACTTTGCCCTGCCGGACCAGCGCCCATTACGAAGTGAGCCTTCAGTTACTGGACAAAATTATGTCAATCATAATGCTCTTTTGGTGATATCATGTGAATCATGCATGATTCTCTTATTAGTATCTTATGAAAGTATCTTTCTTGATCATGCCCAACAGGGAGCAAAGTATGACTACCAGTGGTATACCAAGTATGGGTGATGCATGCAATATGGGGATATATGTGATCCTAGGTGCACATGGTTTAAAGTGTACGTGGAGAATTTTCTACAAGTGTGTGAATGGAAGAATAAGCATGAGGTACACATGAATAGTAAAGGGGAAAATAGAGGGATACATAAGAAAATAAAACACCCATGTAAAAAGAGTCTAGCCCTCAAAATGAAAAATTCCCCAGTGGAGTCGCCACTGTGGCCATCCCCGATCCTCGCGACGGGAGAGGATCCTTGGTCCTGCACGTCCCTCTCGGGAGCGCTTCGACCGATGTCGCTGATGAGGTGAAAAATGTAGAGAGATGGAGTCTCCGGTCTATTTTACTCAAAATAGACAAAAGAAAAGGGAGCCATCCCCAACAACAGTATCCAAAGACATACTGATACATACGAAACCAAAATGATTCGAAAAGGGTCCAGAGGCTAAGTTACGAAATGGGAAGGTGTTAGGCACCCATTCCGCCCTTACGGTCTCTCATGAGTTGTTGTTATTTTCCTTTATTTCCCAGTGATATGTGTGCATGTGTATACGTAGTTGAAATAGGAATCATCGACTTGTATCATGGAAGAGATAAAGTGAGTCATCCATAGGAGTGTTCCTAAAAAATAATATTAAAAAATAGGATTTACACAATTATTCTCGTGTTGATCTTTATCACGAAATGATAATGCACATGGAATAATACGCCACTAAGAACAAATATATGTATATATAAATATATAGCATTTAAGAGAATTGAGTTCAAGGAATATGTAAAAAAGTAGAAAAAAGGACTCGAGTCTTGGGTTTTACCCCGAGACGCCTACGGAGCCTATAGAGGCATCAAAGTCCACGTAGTTCCAATGCAAAATGAGGGGTGGGATTTATCCCATAAATCCAACCGGGAACTTCTTATACATGTGTGTGTGTGTGTGTGTGTGTGTGTGTTTAAGAAAGTGTTTTTGTTGTGAGAAAAATGTGAGAAGAGTGTGAGAATTCCCGTTTGGAATTTATGAGCAAATCCTTTTTTTCTTGTTTTTTGGGTTTTATTTATATGAAAATAAAAGATGTCCAATAATTCTAAATAACAAGTATATTAGGATATGTGAGATGGGAGAATAAAAGTGCTAAGTAATAAAACGAATTGATGTGAATTTAGGGGAATTTAAAGAGAGAGTTGAGAAAGTTGGACCTTCTTGAAGATCTTGAGCTTGATCTTGGATGTCGGAGAGAAACCCTTCAAATTGGGTGATGATGGAGGGTACTTAATTCACCAAGTTTGATGAAGAAGGTTATGAAAAGTGAAGGTTGGAAAGGGATTTGTATATGGTAATCACGCCGAGTTCGAGAGGTGTTTTCTGAGCTTGCTGAGAGAGATGGATCTGATATTATTCATCTTTGGAATGAGGTTAGGCCCTCCTTTTTATAGGCCCAAGGCATTGCCGATCGTCATATACCTAGTCCTGCCAATCGGCAGGTGTGTTTAGGCACACTGTCGATAGGCAGGGTTTGGAACCTGTCGTTTGGCAGTCTCTTTCAGTTTCCTTCGAAAAATTGATCGTAGAGCGCAAATCGTTGATCTGAATTGCACACGGGATGAACCATTGGAAAGGTAATTCAGGGACCTAAAAATTCCTTGGACTACTATCGATTTCGGGAGTTGAATTTGGGTCAAATGTGGCTCAAAAGAGCTCGTCGGTCCTTTGGATGGGGAAACTTCGGACGTAAACGGATCGTTCGGCCGCATGGTAAGTCAGAATCTCACACGGTACAAACCGTTGGAAAGTTTAGGAGATGTACTTAAACATTCCAAAGAGTTTGACCTAGTTCGGGGAGTTGACATTGGTCAATCAGGGCCTAGAAGCATTCGCTGACCTTTTGGAGTAAAAAGAATCGTTCGCCCATACCGTAAGTCAGAATCGCGCATGGGGTAGACCGTTGAAAAAGGGTTTTTAGTTCCCTTTAAATATTAATTCAGTCTCGGTGGAGCTAAAGAGTTGACTTTGGTAAAACAGAGCCCGAGAGCATCCGGTGAACTCTGGATCGAGTTTCGAGGGAAAATGGGTTGTTCGTCTGCACCGTAAGTTAGAATTGCGCACGGGATGGACGATTGGAAAGGGGATTCAGTGCCCTTCGAATATTCATTCAGTCTCGTTCGAGCTGAAGAGTTTGACATTTAGTCAAAGGAGCCTAGGAGTGCTCGATGGCATTTATATCAGTACTTGCACTACACTAAATCCTGCGAATGGTCACGCCCAGTGGGTCACGACCCAAGTTCGGGACCAGCTGGTCATGGACTTGGGTCGTGACCCACTTAATATTTTGCGTGACCATACTTATTATCACACTAAATTATCGATGCTCTGGAAGTGGTCACGACCCAAGTCCGTGACCACAGTGGTCGCGGACTTGGGCCGTGACCAGGTCGTGACCATCTTGGTGCCAAACTCGCGCCAAAATTCCCTCCAAGATTGGTCGCGGATAGGTCACGGCTCAAGTCCATGACCCATGGCATGACGAAGAAGAGAGCACACACATTGAGGGTCACGGCGTAGGGCCGTGACCATTTCTGGGTGTGGGTCACGCCTATGGGTCGTGACCATCCCTCATTCAAGCACTAGGATTGATGAAGAAGGGTCGCGCATCATAGATTGAGGGTCACGGCTATGGGTCGTGACCATTTCTTGGTGTGGGTCACGGCTATGGGCCATGACCATCCCTCAATTTAAGGTCTGCACAAGGGGTCACGGCTATAGGTCATGACCATTTGTCAATCAGCAATAGGTTTTGTTATTGGGATGAAGTTGGTCGCACATGGGGGTCACGGCTACAGGCTGTGACCATTCATCAATCAGTAGCAGGTAAGGGACTAATGGGTCGTGATGGTGGGTCACGGATCTTGGCCGTGACTAGGTTTAGCCATTAAAAAATGGAAACGCGCTTTTCTCAGACCCTAGTCTATATTTGGGCATTTGCGATTTTGTCAATCGGTAGCAAGTTTGGGCGATTTTGGCTATTCGATTTCGGCAAAGGGTTTCTGCAATTTCAGCTCTAAGAATTTGTCAACCAGTAGCAGGTTTGGCCATTTCGATTTATTGATTTGTGGCTGATGTGTGTGTGTGTGTGTGTGTGTGTGTGTATGTGTGTATATGTGTGTGCATTTCGATTTGTTGATTTGTGACTGATGTGTGTGTATGTATAGATTTCTATTTGTGTATATTTGTGTGTGTGCGTATAGATTTATATTTGTGTATATCTGTGTGTGCGCGTATAGATTTCTATTTGTGTGTGTATTTGTGTGTGTGTGTATGTATAGATTTATGTTTATATGTGTGTGTATCAATAGATTTATGTATATATGTCAATAAACCCTAGAAATTGTATTGGGGTTTTTTTTTGATAAAAATTATTAAAAACCCTAGACATTGTATTTTTTTTGGAAATACATATATTTTGTCCCACTTTTAAAGATTTATTTGTATCCACTCCTGTCATTTTAATTTTTTTAGTCGTAGATCCTATTGTAAGAACTGTACAGCACATGTCATTCTCAGTGGAGAGAAAGAGAGGCGGTTGAGGAGTTTTTAAGTAGTTATGGGACTAAATACAATTTAAAAAATACATGGAAGGGGCGCCTAAAAAAAACTTTGGACATGGGACTAAACCCCAAAACACTGTATTTTTTTGACAAAATCTAATTAAATGGTTATTTAATAAGTAAAAAAATTACATCGACATTGTTGTGGGTTATTTGCATGTCATCATATTATATTGGGGGTTATATGCGTGTCGTTAATTTTTGTTTTGACAAAATATAATTAAGTGTTTTTTTTTTACATTCTATTGGGGGTTATATGCATGTCGTTATTTTTTAGGACAATTCTAGACTGACACACAAATGCTTTTGATATTGAACATTTTGTTCATTGATTTTAGGAAGAAGATGAAATTAAAGGGTATTAGCCCATATTAGCAAAATATGGCTATTACTAAGTTTTCCATAATAATTATTATTGTTTTATAAATATAGCAAATATGGCTATTCGTAAGTCTTTCAGATGATCTTAATCTTTTTGCCGGAGCTATTTCGGCGATTTGGTGTGATTTTTCATTTTCGTAGATTCTTTCCAGTCAAAGCAGAATAATTGACCTCCTTACCAGAGCAGCTTTGGTATAATTTTTTTTGGTAGTACGTAAACAGTAATGCAATATCTAAAATAGTTTTGGCACTCTTATTTCCATTTTTTATTTGTTGAAACTAAAGTCGATTGTGTGCAAACGTTGAATGATTTTAAGGTTACTGATAATTCTTTTTTCATTTGTATACAAATTAGCTAAAGTTTAGACCATGCCCAGTTGTCTTTGGATGTTTTTCTCGTGGCCCAAGAGCGTGTATGTACAAGGTTCTTCAGGTAATTATCTTGGATAACTTGTATGATATGTGTTTAATGGTGAATTTAACTTTCCTTTAACTTCTATTACGAGTTCAGATAGATAAGTTTTAATAATTTTCTCTCTTTTGGTTGCAGATAATTGAGAGGAAATGTGAAAAACATTTCAATCTGGTATGCTTTATTCAACTTATACGTATGTGTCGTCATTTTGTCTTGTGAACTTTGATATTTTGATATGTTTATTTGTGAGTAAAGGTTGTGGATTAATTTGTTTGATGCTTTCTCCTCGTGGCTTGACTTCACTAAATCTACGTGCTAGAGGACAAGATCTTCAATAGGGGAGTGAAATGATAGTTAGTTTTAGACGCTCAACACTTGATTGTATCTTATAAAAGAATGGAAAAACGGAATACCATAGTCTTTTCATAAATTAACAAGAAAAACATGAAGTAGTGGTCACACACCTTATTAAGCTTCTCCTTAATTGATTGAATATCATAGTCTTTGCATATTTCTAGACTTGGGCGTAAAAACATGGCGTTAGGGGATGAAAACCCGAACGGCTCCATGAGTGGCACCAACACCTCGCACGAGACCAATGTAACTCGAAGGAACTGGTCGCGCGATCACGAGACTCCCGGTCTGAGAAAACGATGATAATTTGTATATTACTAGATATAGACATAAAAATATGGCGTTAGAAGGTAAAAACTCGACACAGCCCCCGAACATCTCGGTGAGTGGCACCAACACCTCGCACGGGGCAATGTAACTCGTAGGAACTGACCACGCGATCACGGGACTCCCGGTTTGAGAATACGACGATAATTTGCATATTTCTAGGCTTAGGCATAAAATATGGCGTTAGCGGGTAAAAACCAGAAATAGCTCTCGAACGGCCGCGTGAGTGGTACCAACACCTCCCACTAGACCAATATAACTCGTAGGAACTGACCGCGCGATCACGGGACTCCCGGTTTGAGAAAATGACGATAATTTACATAATTCTAGACTTAGGCTTAAAAACACGAAGTTAGCGGGTGAAAACCCGAAACAGCCCCCGAACGGCCCCGTGGATGGCACTAACACCTCCCATGGGACCAATGTGACTCGTAGGAACTAGTCGAGCAGCCTCGGGACTCCCGGTTTGAGAATACAATGGTAATTTGCATAAATCTAGACTTAGGCTTAAAAACATGGCGTTAGTGGGTGAAAACCCAAGCGGCTCTGTGGGTGGCACCAACACCTCCCACGGGACCAATGTAACTCGTAGGAACTGATCGCACAGCCGCGGGACTCTCGGTTTGAGAATATGATGGTAATTGGCATAATTCTAGACTTAGGCTTAAAAATATGGCATTAGTGGATGAAAACCCGAAACAGCCCCCAAACAGCCCCGTAGGTGGCACCAACACCTCCCACATGACCAATGTAACTCGTAGGAACTGACCGCGAAGTCACGGGACTCCCGATTTGAGAATATGACGATAATTTGCATAATTCTAGACTTAGGCTTTAAAACACGACATTAGTGGGTGAAAATCCAAAATAGCCCCCGAATGGCCCCGTGGTGGCACCAACACCTCCCACGGGACCAACGTAACTCGTAGGAACTGACTGCACAGCCGCGGGACTCCCAGTTTGAGAATACAAGGGTAATTTGCATAATTCTAGACTTAGACTTAAAAACATGGCGTTAGTGGATGAAAACCCGAACGGCCCTATGGGTGGCACCAACACCTCCCACGGGACCAATGTGACTCGTAGGAACTGGTCGCGCAACCCCGGGACTCCCGATTTGAGAATACAACGGTAATTTGCATTATTCTAAACTTAGGCTTAACAACATGGCGTTAGTGGGTGAAAACCCGAAACAGCCCTCAAGCGGCCCCGTGGGTGGCACCAACACCTCCCACGGGACCAATGTAACTCGTAGGAACTGATCGCGTAGCCGCGGGACTCCTAGTTTGAGAATACGATGGTAATTTTCATAATTCTAGACTTAGGCCTAAAAACACGACGTTAGTGGGTGAAAACTCGAAACAGCCCCCGAACGGCCCCGTGGGTGGCACCAACACCTCCCACGGGACCAATGTGACTCGTAGGATGTGGTCGCGCAGCCCCGAGACTCCCGATTTGAGAATACAACAAAACTTTACATAATTCTAGACTTAGGCTTAAAAACATGGCATTAGTGGGTGAAAACCCGAAACAGCCTCCAAACGGCCCCGTGGGTGGCGCCAATACCTCCCACGGGACAAATGTAACTCGTAGGAACTGGCCACATAACCTCGGGACTCCCGGTTTGAGAATACGATGACAATTTGTATATTTCTAGACTTAGGCTTAAAAACATGGCGTTAGTGAGTGAAAACCCGAGACAACCACAAAATGGCCCCATTGGTGGCACCAACACCTCCCACGGGACCAATGTAACTCGTAGGAACTGGTCGCGCAGCCCTGGGACTCCCGATTTGAGAATACGACGATAATTTGCATATTTATAGACTTAGTCAAAGCATGGCGTTAGAGGGGGGAAACTCGAAACAGCCCCCGAACGTCCCCGTGGGTGGCACCAACACCTCCCACGGGACCAACATAACTCGTAGGAACTGACCGCGCAGCCGCGGGACTCCCGGTTTGAGAATACGTCGGTAATTAGCATAATACTAGACTTAGGCTTAAAAACACGGCGTTAATGGGTGAAAACTCGAAACATCCCCCGAGCGGCCCCGAGGGTGGCACCAACACCTCCCAGGGGACCAATGTGACTCGTAGGAACTGATCACACAGCTCCAGGACTCTCGGTTTGAGAATACAACGGTAATTTGCATAATTCTAGACTTAGGCTTAAAAACACGACGTTAGTAGGTGAAAACCTGAAACAGCCCCTGAACGGCCCTGTGGGTGGCACCAACACCTCCCACGGGACCAATGTGACTCGTAGGAACTGGCCGCACAGTCCCGGAACTCCCGGTTTGAGAATACGACGGTAATTTGGATAATTCTAGACTTAGGCTTAAAAACATGGCGTTAGTGGGTGAAAACCAGAAACATCCCCCGAACGGCCTCGTGGGTGGCACCAACACCTCCCACAAGACCAATGTAACTCGTAGGAAGTGGCCGCGCCGCCCCAGGACTCCCGGTTTTAGAATATGATGATAATTTGCATATTTCTAGACTTAGGCTTAAAAACATGGCGTTAGTGGGTGAAAACCCAAAACAGCGCCTGAACGGCCCCATGGGTGGCAACAACACCTCCCACGGGACCAATGTAACTCGTACGAACTGGTCACGCAGCCCCGAGACTCCCGGTTTAAGAATGCAATGGTAATTTGCATAATTCTAGACTTAGGCTTAAAAATATGGCATTAGTGGGGGAAAACCTGAACCATCCCCCGAACAGCCCCGTGGATGGCACCAACACCTCCCAGGGGACCAATGTAACTCGTACGAACTGGCCGAACAAGCCCCAGGACTCCCGATTTGAGAATACGACGGTAATTTGCATAATTTTAGACTTAGGCTTAAAAACATGGTGTTAGTGGGTGAAAACTCGAAACAGCCCCTGAACGGCCCTATGGGTGGCACCAACACCTCCCACGGGACCAACGTAACTCGTAGGAACTGCCGCGCAGCCGCGGGACTCCCAGTTTGAGAATATGATGGTAATTTGCATAATTCTAGACTTAAGCTTAAAAATAAGGCGTTACTCGGTGAAAACCCGAAACAGCACCCGAACGGTCCCGTGGGTGGCAACAACACCTCCCATGGGACCAACATAACTCGTAGGAACAAACCATGAAGCCGCGGGACTTTCGGTTTGAGAATACGATGGTAATTTGCATAATTCTAGACTTAGGCTTAAAAACATGGAGTTAGTGGGTGAAAACCCGAAACAGCCTCCGAACGGCCCCGTGGGTGGCACCAATACCTCCCACGGGACCAGTGTAACTTGTAGGAACAGACTGCACAACTCCGGTACTCCCAGTTTGAGAATACGATGATAATTTGCATATTTTTAGACTTAGGAAAAAATGGTGTTAGTAGGGGAAACCTGAAACAGCCCCCGAACGGTCCCGTGGATGGCATCAACACCTCCCACAGGACCAATGTAACTCATAGGAACTGACCGCACAGCCCCGGGACACCCGGTTTGAGAATACGATGGAAATTTGCATAATTCTAGACTTAGGCTTAAAAACATGGCGTTGGTGTGTGAAAAACCGAAACAGCCCTTGAACGGCCCCATGGGTGGCACCAACACCTCCCACGGGACCAATGTAACTCGTAGGAACTGACTACGCGCCGCGGGACTCCCAGTTTGAGAATACGATGGTAATTTGCATAATTCTATACTTAAGCTTAAAAACACGACGTTAGTGGGTGAAAATCCGAAACAGCCCCCGAACGTCCCCGTGGGTGGTACCAACACCTCCCCCGGGACTAATGTGACTCGTAGGAACTAGTTGCGCAGCCCCAGTACTACCGGTTTGAGAATACGATGACAATTTGTATATTTTTAGACTTAGGAAAAACATGGTGTTAGTACGAAAAACCCGAAACAGCCCCCGAGCGGTCCTGTGGTTGGCACTAACACCTCCCACAAGACCAATGTAACTCGTAGGAACTGGTCGCGCCGCCCCAGGACTCCCGGTTTTAGAATATGATGATAATTTACATATTTCTAGACTTAGACAAAATACGGCGTTAGTGGGTGAAAACCCAAAACAATCCCCGAACGGCCCCGTGGGTGGCATCAACACCTCCCACGAGACCAACATAACTCGTAGGAAGTAACCGCACAGCCTCGGGACTCCCGGTTTGAGAATACGACAGTAATTTTCATAATTCTAGACTTAGGCTTAAAAACACAGCGTTAGTGGGTGAAAACCCAAAACAGCCCCCGAACGGTCCCATGGATGGCACCAACACCTCCCACCGGACCAATGTAACTCGTAAGAACTGGTCGCGCAGCCCCTGGACTCCCGGTTTTAGAATACGATGATAATTTGCATATTTCTAAACTGAGGAAAAACATGGCGTTAGAGGGGGAAAATTCTAAACAGCCCCCGAACGGCCCGTGGGTGGCACCAACACCTCCCACGGGATCAATGTAACTCGTAGGAACTAGCCGCGAAGCCCCGGGGCTCTCGATTTGAGAATACCATGATAATTTTCATATTTCTAGACTTAGCCTTAAAAACATGGCGTTAGTGGGTGAAAACCCAAAACAGCCGTCGAGCGGTCCCGTGGGTGGCACCACCACCTCCCACGGGACCGGCATAACTAGTAGGAACTGACCGCGCAGCCGCGGGACTCCCGTTTAGAGAATATGACGGTAATTTGCATAATTCTAGACATAGCCTTAAAAACATGGCGTTAGTGGGTGAAAACCCAAAACATCCCCCGAACGGCCCCGTGGGTGGCACCAACACCTCTCATGGGACCAATGTGACCCGCAACTTCGGGACTCCCGGTTTGAGAATACAACAATAATTTGCATATTTCTAGAGTTAGGCTTAAAAACATGGTGTTAGTGGGTGAAAACCCGAAATAGACCCCGAACGGCCCCGTGGGTGGCACCAACACCTCTCACGGGACCATTGTAACTCGTAGGAACTGGTCATGCAGCCCCGGGACTCCCGGTTTTAGAATAGGACGATAATTTGCATATTTCTAGACTTAGGCCAAGCATGGCGTTAGAGAGGGAAAATCCAAAATAGCCCTCGAACGTCCCCGTGGGTGGCACCAACACCTCCCACGGGACCAACATAACTCGTAGAAACTGACCGCGCAGCCGTGGGACTCTCGGTTTGAGAATACGACGATAATTTTCATAATTCTAGACTTAGGCTTAAAAACACGGTGTTAGTGGGTGAAAACTCAAAACAGCCCCCGAGCGACCCCGTGGGTGGCACCAACACTTCCCACGGGACCAATGTGACTCGTAGGAACTGGCCGCTACCCTCGGGACTCTCGATTTGAGAATAGGAAGGTAATTTTTATAATTCTAGACTTAGGCAGCACATGGCGTTAGAGGGGGAAAACTGAAATAGCCCCTGAACGGCCCCGTGGGTGGCACTAACACCTCCCACGGGACCAATGTAACTCGTAGGAACTGGTCACGCAGCCCTGGGACTCCCGATTTGAGAATATAATGGTAATTTGCATAGTTCTAGACATAGCCTTAAAAATATGGCGTTAGTGGGTGAAAACCCGAAACAGCCCCCGCACGGCGCCGCTGGTGGCACCAGCACCTCCCACGGGACCAATGTAACTCGTAGGAACTGATCGCACAGCCCCGGGACTCCCTATTTAAGAATGCAATGGTAATTTGCATAATTCTATACTTAGTCTTAAAAACATGGGATTAGTGGGTGAAAACTCAAAACAGCCCCCGAACGGCCATGTGAATGGCACCAACATCTCACACGGGACCAATGTGACTCATAGGAACTCGTCGCGCAGTCCTGGGACTCCCAGTTTGAGAATACGATGGTAATTTGCATAATTCTAGACTTAGGCTTAAAAATATGGTGTTAGTGGGTGAAAATCCGAAACAACTCCGGAACGTCCCCGTGGGTGGCACCAACACCTCCCACGGGACCAATGTAACTCATAGGAACTGGCCGCGCAACCCGGGGGCAACCTGCTTGAGATTACGACGATAATTTGCATATTTTTAGACTTAGGCTTAAAAACATGGCGATAGTAGTGTAACAGCCTGCGTAATTTTGGGCTATTTTAATTAATTTCTGGAAAATGAAGGAAAATAAAGTTTTTGATAAAATTATTTTTATTGCTCAAATATGTTGGTTATTATTTTTAAAGACGAGAATTTCAAAAGGTTTCGAAAACGGAGTTAAAACGGATTTTAAAATGTTTTTAACTCTTGGAGTTGTTTTGACTTCCAACTCTTCATTTCTTTGCCTTATTTAAATGAGTCTTTTGGATTCCAATCCTTCATTTCTTTGCATTATAAAAGGAAGTCGTGGGAAACCTTTTAACATACTTTTGGCACAAATTTTGGCAGCAAATATATTTTATATTCCTCTTCTTTTTATATACACATTGGCCCTTGAGATTTGTGAGTTCCAACCTTAGATTAGAGGTGTTCTTGGGGCTATTTTGTTGGAGGTTCTTGGAGGAGCTTTTGTAGATATTTTGAGTTGATCTTGAGGATGTGATCATTGGTTTCTCATCATGGTTAAAGGTATGGGGTTTTACACAATATGTTCCTTACATTTCGCGAGTGTCATTATCTTTGAATTCTTGTTAATTGAACTCATATTTGAATTGTTAAATTCATTGAAATATGGAAAATAATTGTTGAAATTATTTTGATTCATGTGGTATCATTATATTGTTGATGAGCACGTTGTCATGAGATTTTAATATGGCACGGATGTTGGGCACCCGCCAAAATTCCTGTTTCCCGTGCTATGGCTTGATAAAGCATATACGGATGTGGTGAGGCCTGGTGACCCGGTGAAAGTGTTGTTGAGAAATTATATTGATAAATGCTTTGATATTTGCATTTTGATTTGAATATTCGTACTCTTTTTGTTACGCTTTATTCATCGCTGACATATATTTGTTAAGCATATTTCTTGTCGTATTGTGTACTTCCCCATATTTTCTTTTAGTGACAGGTTAGCGTTGATTTTGGGGCGCTATGGAGATTGATTTTAGCGAGGATTGTTTGGGAAAGATTTTTATTATTTTGATGTATAGAGCTTTGGATATTTGTATTTTATTTTCAAGTTAGTTGTTGTATGTAATTCGAGAGACTTGGTATTTATTTGAAGAAATTGAGATTTGTAGTTTCTCTTTTGTTGTTGTGGGATTTAGATGCTCTATACCTTGTCACTTGTGGATTTGAATTTATTTTATCGCATTAGCGCTCCGTTCGCTCTTCCCGGGCGGGCGGGGTGTTACAAATGGTATCAGAGCTTAGGTATACGGCAACCCTCGGGGCTTGAGTTTTGGGTTCATTACGTGGATAGAAATTTTTGGAGATGGAAAATTTTAGGTGATATTCGTGATAGGTTTCGAGATTAGAGGTGAGAAATTATTTTTGGAGAAGAGATTATTTTTGGAGATTGTTAGCCTGATTTTTGAGAGTTAGGCATTCGGCGAATTTCGAGGGCGAAATTCCATTGTTAGTGGGGAAGTGTAACAACCTGCGTAATTTTGGACTATTTTAATTAATTTCTGGAAAATGGAGGAAAATAAAGTTTTTGATAAAATTATTTTTATTGCTCAAATATGTTGGTTATTATTTTTAAAGGCGAGAATTTCAAACGGTTTCGAAAACGGAGTTAAAACGGATTTTAAAATGATTTTAAAATGTTTTTAACTCTTGGAGTTGTTTTGACTTCCAACTCTTCATTTCTTTGCCTTATTTAAAGGAGTCTTTTGGATTCCAACCCTTCATTTCTTTGCATTATAAAATGAAGTCGTGGGCAACCTTTTAACTTACTTTTGGCACAAATTTTGGCAGCAAATATATTTTATATTCCTCTTCTTTTTATATACACATTGGCCCTTGAGATTTGTGAGTTCCAACCTTAGATTAGAGGTGTTCTTGGGGCTATTTTGTTGGAGGTTCTTGGAGGAGCTTTTGTAGATCTTTTGAGTTGATCTTGAGGATGTGATCATTGGTTTCTCATCATGGTTAGAGGTATGGGGTTTTACACAATATGCTCCTTAAATCTCGCGAGTGTCATTATCTTTGAATTCTTGTTAATTGAACTCGTATTTGAATTGTTAAATTCATTGAAATCTGGAAAATAATTGTTGAAATTATTTTGATTCATGTGGTATCATTATATTGTTGATGAGCACGTTGTCATGAGATTTTAATATGGCACGGATGTTGGGCACCCGCCAAAATTCCTATTTCCCGGGCTATGGCTTGATAAAGCATATACGGATGTGGTGAGGTCTGGTGACCCGGTTAAAGTGTTGTTGAGAAATTATATTGATAAATGCTTTGAGATTTGCATTTTGATTTGAATATTCGTACTCTTGTTGTTACGCTTTATTCATCGCTGACATATATTTGTTGAGCATCTTTCTTGTCGTATTGTGTACTTCCCCATATTTTCTTTTAGTGACAGGTTAGTGCGGATTTTGGGGAGCTATGGAGATTGATTTTAGCGAGGATTGTTTGGAAAAGATTTGTATTATTTTGATGTATAGAGCTTTGGATATTTGTATTTTATTTTCGAGTTAGTTGTTGTATGTAATTCGAGAGACTTGGTATTTATTTGAAGAAATTGAGATTTGTAGTTTCTCTTTTGTTGTTGTGGGATTTAGATGCTCTATACCTTGTCACTTGTGGATTTGAATTTATTTTATCGCATTAGCGCTTCGTTCGCTCTCCCCGGGCGGGCGGGGTGTTACAAGTAGGTGATAACCCAAAACAGCCGTGGGTGGCACCAACACCTCCCACGGTACCAATGTAACTCGTAGGAACTGGCCGCGCAGCCCCAGTACTCCCGGTTTGAGAATACGAAGATAATTCACATATTTCTAGACTTAGGCAAAACATGGTGTTAGTGGGGGAAAACCCGAAACATCCCCCGAACGGCCCCGTGGGTGTCACCAACACCTCCCACGGGACCAATGTAACTCGTATGAACTGGTCGCGCAGCCCCGGGACTCCCGGTTTGAGAATACGATGGTAATTTGCATAATTCTAGACTTAGGCTTAAAAACATGGCGTTAGTGGGTGAAAACCCGAAACAGCCCCCGAATGTCCCCGTGGGTGGCACCAACACCTCCCATGGGACCAACGTAACTCGTAGGAACTGACCGCGCAGTCGCGGGACTCCCGGTTTGAGAATACGATGGTAATTTGCATAATTCTAGACTTAGGCTTAAAAACACGGCTTTAGTGGGTGAAAACCCAAAACAGCCCCCGAACGGCCCCGTGGGTGGCACCAACACCTCCCACGGGACCAATGTGACTCGTAGGAACTGTCCGCGCAGCCCCGGGACTTCGGGTTTGAGAATATGACAGTAATTTGCATAATTCTAGACTTAGGCTTAAAAACATGGCGTTAGTGGGTGAAAACTCGAAACAACCCCGGAACGGCCCCGTGGATGGCACCAACACCTCCCACGGGACCAATATGACTCGTAGGAACTGGTCGCGCAGCGCCGGTACTCTCGGTTTGAGAATACGATGATAATTTATATATTTCTAGACTTAGGCAAAACATGGTGTTAGTGGGGGAAACCCGAAACAACTCTCGAACGGCCCCGTGGATGGCACCAACACCTCCCACAAGACCAATGTAACTCGTAGGAACTGACCGCACTTCCCCCGGGATTCCCGGTTTGAGAATACAACGCTAATTTGCATAATTCTGGGCTTAGGCTTAAAAACATGGCGTTAGTGTGTGAAAACCTGAAACAGCCCCCGTACGGCCTCGTGGGTGGTACCAACACTTCCCACGGGACCAATGTAACTCGTAGAAAGTGGCGCGTAGCCCCGGGACTCCCGGTTTGAGAATACGAAGGTAATTTGCATATTTCTAGACTTTGGATTAAAAACATGGCATTAGTGGGTGAAAACCCAAAACAGCCCCCGATATTTTAACTCATATATGAAATTTTTCAGCTTGATTAAATTTTTTGTAAAACTACTTGGTTACTGATATTTTTTTTTGTATCCTATCATTTGTAGGATTTTTGCATGTGGAGCAAATGAAGGAGGCAATGGTTTACAACGTGAAGATTGTTTATATGCTGTGGGCATTCAGGATTATCTTTTTTATATGTTATAGCCGTGCGGGCTTTTATTGTTTAGTTTTATGGCCGTGCGAGCTTTTATAATTTGATTGTTGAATTTTATGGCCGTGCGGGATTTATAATGAGGAGGTTTTACATTTACAGGGTTTGGAATGTCAAGAAAATAGAGAAAATTCTGCCCAATTTTTTTTTTGTCTATGAATTATTAAGATGTGTAATATTTTTAAGTTTGTATATATATTTGTTTATTAACAACGTTCTCGATTTGCAATTTGTGATTTATTTTATTGTTTTGACAATAATAAATATTTGTAACACCTTGTACGCGTCCAACGTTACACGTAGCAACCAATGGTGCACTCACAGGACCCCCAATTTTAGGATTTGATAAAAAAAATACATTTTTTTTGAAATTATAGTTAAATATGGTCATGGAATTTGTCCATGACCATTTTTATTTTTTTTGTCGCGCATAAAAATGGTCGCGGCCAAGTCTACGACCATTTTTTTCCTTTTTTGTCACGGTTGTGGGTCACGGACTTGTGCCGCGATCATATTTTTTTATTTTTTTTGGTCACGGTTGTGGGTCGCGAACTTTGGCCGGGACCAATTTGTCACTGTTGTGTATCACGGATGAGGGCCGCGACCATTTTTTTAATTTTTTTAGTCACGATCGTGGGTCGCGGACTTTGGCCGCGACCAATTTGTCACGGTTGTGGGTCGGGATGAGGGCCGAGACCCGTCACGGCATGGGTCACGGACCAAGTCCGCTACCATCTGCCGTGACCCCTCTGGGTCGTGACCATTTGTTGGTCACGGACTTGGGCCGCGACCCACGAAAATTGGTCACGCCCGAAATGGTCACGGCCCAAGTCCGCGACCCACAGTTTTGGTCAGGATTTTGGTCATGACCAATCGCCAGTTTTGGTGTAGTGTTGGGTATGACTTGGGTTTGCAATGATGAAGGGAGGTGCATAGGGACTTAAGGATAGGTTAGGGGGTGTTACAACGGGGTGTCTACACAAATACTACCCCTTGTGCCCATAACTAACTTTACGATTATTCCTTTACCTCACATGATGAGGAAAAATCCCCCAAAGGGGAAAAACTTTTTTTTTCACTATAATTTGTAAAAACGGTTACACTGATTACAATGAAAATAAGTGTGACATACGAAATACCCTCGGGTATCGGTTTCGATGTCGTTGGCTGGAATCTCCTGCAAGAACTCCAGGTAGGCAGCAATGAAGAAGAGAACGGCTTCTCCACAAATTACTCCAAATGAGTAAAAACGATCCTCTTAAAGGTTTAACGATTCACATACATAGATGGGAGTTTTGTGGGAATAAAGAAGGCATAAAAACTTAAAAGGTGAAGTCTATTTTCTGGGTTGTTATTCGCCGAAATCGTGTTTGAAAAAGACTTGGAAAATGTGTAGAAAGTGACCGAATATTTATACGAAAATCGAGGCAATGGCTTCGTTCGAACGAGATAGGCATCTCTCTCGAATGAAGGACACGTGTCATTCAAATGACATCGCACAAGATGCTTATCTTGCTCGAAGGACAGTGTGAACTCATTTGAACGATCACATCGATCGAGGCACTTCGCTTCTACACTTAGAAAAATTTCTACCTTTAATAAAAATAAATCAGACTTCAAGAAAATATTTTTCTGAAAAATTTCCAAATATTTATGCAAATATAAAAAACTCCAATATATCATTTTACCAATAATGCGAAATGTAGTGGGAATGGTTGAGAAGCACGTTGCATGAAGCATGATGCACGTGTGAAGATGATGGATGCATGGATTCGGATAAAGGCCGTCGTGGATGATTATGTTGATGTGACGAATGTAGCGATATCAAATATATAAACTGTGATCTAGGGAAAATAAAAAATTCCTAGATTCTACCCCGGACATTTATAAAATTATGTCCTTACAAATCTCCCCCTATGTCTATGCCGGTACATACATAAAAAATCCGAATTATGCAATCTCCCTAAAACAAATGACATATAAGATAATATCCTCATAGAGAAAAAGATGTCATATATGTCAAACTGAGAAAACTAAATGACATGTCTTCAATCAAACTTCAACATCTTCAAATCCTCAGCTCTTCAGAAACTCCCAAAGCTTTTCTCATCAGGGTGTGCAATCCAATAAATATCAATTTTGTACCTACACACATGAGATAAATCATATACCCGTGACATGCAATAGTTTGAAATATAATGATATGCAAAAAATCAAAGATCAATTAAGATTAAGCAAATCATTGATAAATCAACAAAAAATCTCCCCCATAATTCATCCTCCCCCTTTTTATGATGTCCCCAAATAGACAGATATGATAAGCATAAATATAGAAAACGTCACAAGGTAATAAACTTTCTATTTTTGAATTTTTCAAAAAATTTTACACAAAATATACAACAAAGAATCACACCATGAAAGAACACAAAAATAACCAAGTCGATGATAGTGTAAATGTAGAGTGTGATCAAATTCAATAGGAAAATCATTATATACAAACATGACATATGTACACGATGAATATCGGATACTCCAAACGAATTAACTCAACATCTTCCTTAGGTGTAAAAATATGGAAATATGAGACATTGACTCAATCTAATCAGCAAATCAAAGCTCAAAGTGATTTCCACACCAATAACGTTCAAAACGATTTATTATTTTTTCAGGACTTACAAGGAAGTGCAAACCCGTTTAAATTCTCCAACCAAACCCCCTCAGGTTTATATTTTGAATAGAGGTGATCTAAATTCTTAAACTTTAGAGAATTGATGGTCAAACCTAATGGCCCATATATGGCATGAATTTCTTTTTATTGCCTTTAATTTTTTTCGGGATCGTTTAACCTCTTTGGACCCCGGATAGTAAAATTCCTCAATTTTTTAGGTTCGATATAACGGTGGCTTAATCACAAAGGATAGATAATTACCTTTCGTAGCCCTTCACCATTTTTTAAAAAAATAATCTCACCAAACGGTTTTTTTTACATGCATTCCAATCTTGTCAAGTTTTATCGCATATGGATCATTGTATAAACAGAATTGAGATGGAAACACTCAAGCCAATATGTGATAGACAAGTACAATAATCAAATAAAACCATGCATGTGTGTAATAAAGGATATAACGAGCCAAACATGTAGAAAGATATCTGTGGGGACCCTGAATTTAGCACCATAGGCCTGGACGAGTAGCCTCTCCCTAGCGGCCCAAAGCCCAGGCCCATCACCTTCGTATTAATCCAATTACCCCATGATCCCATGAAGGGAAGTTGTGGGGAAACACGATTCCATGTAGGGGAGATGGCTAATAAGAAGGAACCCATCACCCCCACTACTCCAACACATACATGTATAAATAAAACCCTAAGTCTGGGGCAGAGGACAAGTTGTATTCTCCGTACTTATTCTTCAGAATATAGAGAAATAACACTGACTAAACCACCGTGGACGTAGGCACTTCTTTGCTGAACCACGTACTCCCATTGTTGTGTGATTGGCTTTTTATTTGTCTTTTCTTGGTTGCTACCTCTTTCATATTTATTTGTGTTGCATAATAATTGCCACCACAATATCACTAATCACATCTCAAAGACTCCAAACAATGTAAAGCACATGGATGCAATGATGTAGCGTCTCAAATCACTATCAAACAGTCACATGGATAAATGAAATGAAATATGTGACTCGGCTATCTTAAATGCTCATCCATAAAAGGTGTAAACAAAATACAAAAATCTTTTTGTGCTTTTCTAAAAAATTTATAAAAAGAAAATCTTTTTGGATTTTTCAAAAAAAATATAAAAAGCAAAAAATAAGAATACAAATGATACAAACTAGTAATAGGAATCATATAATATGAACATGACAAAGCATCCTATCTTAGACATGGACTAACCCCTCAGTCAACTGTGCAAATCCCTAAAGACTTCCTAAGACTCTCGAATCTAAGGGTATCTAAAGGTTTCATGAAAATATCGGCTAACTGAAGGTCGGTGGGTACGAAACTCAGGGATAAGACTTTCTCCTCAACTAACTGTCGTATAAAGTCCTCGCATATCCTGATATGCTTTGTGCGCAAATGCTGGACTGGATTGCGAGATATGTGTATCGCGCTCGTGTTATCACAGGAAATGGTCATGGTGTCCTGTGAAATCCCATAATCCTCCAGCATTTGCTTCATTCACAAGAGTTGCTTGCAATAACTCCTGGCGGTGATGTACTCCGCCTCCGCATTGGACAAAGAGATGAAGTTTTGCTTCTTGCTCAACCAGGAGACAAGAGTAGAACCAAAATAAAAACACCCACCAGAAGTTCTCCTACAACTATCTACATCCCCGGCCCAATCGGCATCTGAATAGGCGGATAAACGGTCATCGTTATCAAAGGAATACCAAATATTGTATGAGAGAGTCCCACTCACGTATTTGATAATACATTTTAGAGTGAGTAAGTGTGACTCTTTTGAGGACGCTTGATATCGCGCACAGATTCCAACACTAAAGGCTATGTTGGGACGACTGGTAGTCAAGTAGAGATGACTACCTATCATACTCCGATACAAGGTTTGCTCTACGTCCTTTCCTGAAGTGTCCTTACTAAGCTTGATAGATGTACTCATAGGTGTACGTGCATGCTTAGCGGAGTCTAAACCAAATTTCTTCACTAGGTCTCTAGCGTACTTGGATTGGGAGATAAAGATCTGATCCTCTAGTTGACAAACCTGGAGACCAAGGAAGAAAGTAAACTCACCTACCATGCTCATCTCAAACTCACTTTTCATCTCCTCCTCAAAGTGGTGAGCATGTTGGGAGCACGTGAATCCAAAGACTATGTCGTCCACATAGACTTGGGCAACCAAAATAGAACCGTCATCTGTCTTGATAAATAACGTCATATCAACTCCCCCTATCTTGAAGCCACGGGCTAAGAGATAAAAAGTAAGCCTCTCGTACCAAGCATGGGGTGCTTGCTTCAAACCATACAAGGCTTTCCTCAGATAGCAGACGTGCTCCTGGTGTTTAGGGTCTTCAAACCCTTTTAGTTATTCCACGTAAACTTCCTCCTATAGAATGACATTTAGAAAGGCACTCTTAACATCCATCTGATATAACTTAAAGTGCAGATGACATGCGATGGCGAGTAGTAAGCGAACGGACTCAAGCCTCGCAATAGGAGCAAATGTCTCCCCAAAGTCTACACCATTTATCAATGTGTAGCCTTAAGCGACCAACCTAGCCTTGTTTCTGATTATGGTACCATTTTCATCCATTTTATTCTTGAAAATCCACCTGGTACCTATCACATTAATCTCACTAAGTCGGGGGACAAGTTTTCAGACATTATTCTTTTTAAACTGAAGCAACTCATACTGCATGGAAGATATCCAGTGTTCATCCTTGAGTGCTTCTTTGTGATTCTTGGGCATGACTATGGATGTGTAGCAAAAATGACTAATAACTCTCTAGCTGAGCACAAGTCTTAAACCCTAAAGTGGGATCGCGAACAATGGCAGAAGGATCATGAATCTTGCGAACCAAAGCAGGTGTGTCCCTTAACACAAGAGTAGGGTCCACAGGGTGTGGGAGAGGGACAAGTAAATCGCTGCCAGAAAAGTCCTCATCCTCACACTGAAGGCTAGGATCAATAAACGTCAAAGGTTCGTCATCTTTCACAGTGACGTTTATTGATTCCATAACCTTAGAGATCTTCAGGTTAAAAAACTGGTATGCTCTATGATAACTTGTACTTTTAGGTGTATCGTTGTTGAAAGCCAAGTTAGTCAAAACCCTAAATACCTACAAAATAAAACAAACTCAAGTGTAGCGGTAAGTAAGGGTATCAATCCACTTCCAAGGGAGTAAGCTAGAGACAAATTCAATTGTAATTCACTTTTTATTTTCTTTTTGTGCTTTTTCACTTTTCTACTTTTTTTTTAGCTTTTTTTTAGTTTAGTTTAGTTTAGCGATAAGTAAGGGTATCAATCCACTTCCAAGGGAGTAAGCTAGAGACAAATTCAATTGTAATTCACTTTTTATTTTCTTTTTGTGCTTTTTCACTTTTCTACTTTTTTTTTAGCTTTTTCAAATATTAAAACAATAGGGTGAGGTGAGATTTTAAACTAAACTTAACTAAAATGGGATATGAAAATAACTAACTAGAAAGTGACTAAAATGAAAAATAAAGTCTAACACTAAAATAAGAGATAAAGTGAGGTAAATAATTGTGAGAACAATCAAGGAATGGGATTACACCATAAATTTTAGTTATTCTAATTAATTAATTTAATTATTTGAATTCTCCCAAATTAATATTAAAATTACAAACCAACTCTCGTTGCAAGTGTAATTATAATAGTAATCTTTTAGAAAATTAAGTTTAACACCCCACAACTCTAGAAAAATAGATCTACACTCCTTTTAATTAATCACCCGCTAGGATCGATCGATTAAAATTCATGTAAATCTTAGAAAATAATTTTAGAGTTGAAATTCAAGTTATAATACCCCACTTAAGAAACCCCTATCTCTAGTTCGAATCTAAAATGGGTATTATAATTAGAATTTCGATTTTCTCTCGAAAATCATTTACCCTCTCTCAAGGCGTAAATTTAAGGGTGAGGGACTAAAATTAACATTCAAAGGGACTTTTCAAGTAATTAAACTAATTAAAATAAAATAACATCAAATAAGGGTTTTACCCACCCCTTGAAAGGGGATTTAGCCTAACATGATATGAAATTTGACAAATTAATAATCAAGGCTACTAAAATAAAAGAGAAGAGAATAGAACAAGCAAACCAAATCTCTTTGAGAAAGTTAAACTCTAATCTTCCAAATTGAAGCATACAATCCCTCCAATTGAGCATCCAAATGATTTGAAATTAAATATTCACTCAATTAACTCTCTTACAATATTTAAACTCGCAAATATCTAACAAAAATAAAAAGAATAAAATAAAATTATTTACAAATATTTCTACCTAATTTATTCTAACCTAACTCTCTACTTTTCTCTAGAATTTTCTCTCTCTATTTGATGATGATTTCCCCTTTCAAATGAGGTCTTGAGTCTTCTTTAATAGTAGATGCATGGCACACATGGGGCTAAGGGGTATTTTGGGTAAATGGCTAAGGGGTGCATGTGGATATGGTGTGAGGATAAGTGGGTGAGTGGATAGAAATAAAAATCTGATTTAGTTATGAGGGTATTTCGGGGTATTGGGTAAAATAGGTAGTTGGGGGTATTTTGGGAAAAAGGGTTGTAATTGGGATATAAGACACATTGGATTTATTGAGCTTGGCTTTGGTTTGGGTTTTGTTTTGGCAGGTGCACGATTTGGTCTTTGGTTTGGGAAGAGGGAAATGGGTTGTGGGTATGGAATGTGAGTAAAGGGTTTTATTTGACTTGAGGGACAAATGGGTGTTTATTTTTGGTTTTTGGTTTTGGTTGGCAGGTGGAATGGGGTGTAGTAGAGGTGGCGATCGGGTAAGGGCTACTGTGCGCGCCGGCGGCAGGTGAAGGACGGGGATCACGGTTGGCGGCGGGTTGGAGGGTTCACCGGAGATGGAGGGACGAAGGGGGTAAGGAGGTTGCGGCGGCAGGGAGGTACCGCCGGAGGTGCTGGGGGTCGGTTTTAGGGCTGACCGGATTTGGGGTGAGGGTCGGAGGGTTCCGAGTTTAGGCAAATCGACGGCGGGTTGAGGTCGGGGACACGTCGAAGTGGGCATGGAAGGTCATCGACGGTTGCGATCCGGCGGGTTATGGTGGTTGTCGGCTATAAGGTGGGGGTTTAACCGGGTTTTGAGAATGGAGATATAAGGGGTCGGTATGGTTGGGAGTTTTTGATAATGGAGATAGAGAGGAGAGAGAAATGGGTTTAATGTTAGGGGAAGAAGATGATGTAGGGGTGATAAGGTGTGTGGGGTATAGGGTAGTATGGTGTGTGTGTGTGTGTGTTAATGTGTGTGTAGGTTTTAGGGGGGTGTGAGTTTAATTTGGACTCCTGAAAATAACACTAACTAACTAACTAAAAAAATAAAATGATTAAAACTAAAAATCTAAAAATAAAATTCCTATTCTAAAAATAAAACAAAGACTCAAATAAAAATTGAAACTAAAAAGAAATAAAATTAAAAAAAATAAAAATAAAAATCTAATAAAACTTAAAATTAAAATCCTAAAAAAAGAAAATGCAAAATCTAATAAAACTAAAAAATACATGAAATCCTAAAAATTCTAATCCTAATAAAATAAAACAAAAACTAAAAACTAATAGAATAAAAATCAAAATACTAAATAAAAATAAATAGAAAAATAAATAGAAAATAAATCCTAAAAATTCTAAATAAATCAAAAATAAATCCTAAAAATAAAAATGACTCAAACCAAAAATCTAAAAATAATAATAAAAAGGGACAAATTAGACACACACGGGGTTCGAGGTAGGTTTACGCTAGGTCTAGGGTAGGTTAGGTTACGGGATAAGGTATTTAGCTCCATTTTAACTACAAATTGCTCCAAAATATATCTTTTGACACCGCAACTGCAATTAAGCCTGCATAATGAACAATTAAGCACATAAGACCCATATTGTCGAGAATTAGCAACTAAAGTACGTTTATTAGGGGTATAAAATGTAAAGTTATGGGTGCTTATCACTCTACTATTTGATGAATATCTTAGTAATATCCCTCGTCACTCCAGGAGTCAAACTTTCCTAATTTCTCTCCATCCCGTAGGATGTAGCATTTACTTCGAAAGACACAAAAATATGCAAGGTTGGGTTTCTTGCCAGTCCATAATTCATAAGGCATCTTAAGTGTGTGTGGACGTAGGTAAACCCTATTTATCGTGTGGCACGCGGTAGACACTACCTCTGCCCAAAATCTTCTAGCAACTTTACGACCTAGAAGCATAGATCTCGCCATTTCTTGAATTGTCCTGTTCTTTCTCTCAACAATCCCATTTTGCTGAGGACGCTTCACTACAGAAAACTCATGTTTGATTCCAAGGCTATCACAGTAAAGATCTACCTTTGCTTTTTTAAATTCTGTGTTGTTGTCACTACGTATCCTGTTAATAGTGACTCCATGTTGATTTTGCAGGACACGGCACTTGGTCGTTAAAAACTCTACAGTATCGGATTTTTCTCTTAAAAATTTGGCAATTGAATATCTGGAGAAATCATCCACCAATACAAGGATATAACTCTTACCATCTAGACTCTCAGTACATGTAGGACCCATAAGATCCATGTGAATCAACTCAAGTACACGGGAGGTCGTAATATAATGCAACTTTCTATGGGGGGCTACGGATTTGTTTTCCCAACTGATAGGGGCCACAAACCATGGAAGTTGGCTTTCCAAGAGATGGTAAACCACGTACTAGGTCCTTTGTAGCTAAACGTGTTAAATCTCTAACGTTCACGTGACCTAGACGTTGTTGCCACAGATCCATAGGAGTGATCGTGGCATTGTTGCATATAAGTGAGGACGTGGACACAGTCCCATAGTAATTATCCTCTATCCTCACCCCTGTCACTAAAAGTTTACCGTCTTGATTATAGACATTACACGCATCCCGGTCAAACTTTACGGCAAAGTCAGCGTCGCACAGTTGGCTAATGCTGAGAAGGTTTGCTTTCAAACCTTTAACGTACAAAACATTCTCTAGATTAGAAAATTCTGGTAACTCTACTGTACCTCGTCCTACGATGCTAGATTTTCTCCCGTCTCCAAAGGTGACTCTACCTTCCTTATAATCCTTTAGGCAGATAAAAAATGAGGCATCACTTGTCATATGTCTGGAGAACCCACTATCAAAATACCACTGTGAGGTATTATGTGCTTTGAGAGCGACATGAACAACAAGGGCCTTTTTATCTATCTTAGGTACCCAATAAGTGGTAACCTTTTGTTTACCCTTGTTGTTGTTGGTTTTAGCCAGGATGCGAGAAGCATTCACTGATGGTAAAGACATTCGCCGAAATTCCTCCATCAAAGTCTGTGATGTGGCAGCTAAAAACTCAACACGCTCTCTCAGATTGGAAAAATCATCAGTATGATGTGGTGGAGCAGTAGTACGTCGTGTACGACCTAAACAATAGCAAAACTCCCTGAGGTGACCTTTTCTTTTGCAATACGTACAAAAGAACACAGTCTTAGGCGGACCTTGGTTTGCTTTTCTTGGTCTAACTCTCCTTCGTGGTTTTTAACGATGGGCATATGGAGTCGTAGTAAACTCGGGAACTGGTCCAGGTGCAATTTGGGACGTGGAGGCACCATCAAAAACTATTATCTTCCTATCACCAATACCTAAAGCGGGGCCGAGGAGCATCTTTCTAGATTTATCGTCGATTTGAACCTTGACTTCCCGTGCTCTCTCAAGATCATGAGTAAGCTGGGATATAAGGGCTTCAAGTTTCTTCCGAGTCTCCAGGGAGGAATGTTGCTCACTCGTAAGACTAGCCACTTGTTTAGTCAAGTCCCCTTTCTCTTTCTCAAACCTACTCTCTCTCTCTCCAAACAGTCTCTCTCTCTAAATAAACTTTCTTTCACAACACAGGTAGACTCCCTCTCTCTCAAGGAAGTGGAGGTGGATGACTCTCTCTCTCGCTTCTTATAAATCTTCCTCTAAAGCAGTGATCCTAAGAAATAACCCTTTGTTATGCTTTTTTATTTTAAAAGACTCATTATATAACTCAGCGTAGGCGTGTTGAAGATTACTCGCGCTCTCACTTTCATTATCCTCCCCCTCACTCACATCGTTCTCACTGTCGAGGTGTCCCTGTGAAGCAGCACCCTCATCGTCGTAAGGAGCACTAGAAGTAATCAGATGACTAGACATGAATGCGGTGAAGTTACATTCATGAGGTGACTCGTCTCCAGAGTCCACCGACTCGACCTCACTTTCATCACTAAGGGTAACATTAAGGACAGCTTTGCCCTTTTCTTTTGTAAGTCTGTTTAGCCTGGTAGCACACTCAAAATCTCTATGACCATTACCGTCACACTCATAGCATCTCTCACTATCTTTCTTAGGAGGGTCTTTAAAATCTTTTTAATTTTTCTTATTTTTCTCAAAATTAAATTTCCATTTTTCTTGAATTTGAGAATTTTCTTGAAATTTTTAGCAAACAGGACCAAATCATCTAAATCAAAGTCACACTCATAATCTAACATTTCTATCTCCCTTGTTAAAAATGACTCAACTCTCTTTCTTGCTGGACCCTCACTCTTTTTATCCTGGGCATTAAGTGCAATTCCCTTATCTTTAGGCTTGACAGATTTAGGAAACATATCAATTTCTTACGTTTGTAAGTCTCCTACAAGTTCCTCCAATTTAAGCGTGTTTAAATTACTCATAGAATTTAGCACAGTGACTTTAGGGATAAAACGCTTAGGAAGTGAGCTTAGAATCTTTTTAACAACTCTAGAATTAGGAATGTGTTCACCAAGATTAAAGCTAGTGTTTACAATATCAGATAACCTAGCATAAAATTCATCAAAATATCCAGCCTCAAGCATGGTGATAGTTTCAAATTGAGTTGTTAAATTTTGTTGTTTAGACTCTTTCACAGCAGTAGTTCCTTCATGGGTAAGTTGAAAAACATCCCATGCCTCTTTTGACGTTGTGCACATCATTATCCATTGAAACTCGCCAGGTGTGACGGATCCACAAATAGCACTTAAACCCTTAGAATTAAAATATGACCATTTAAATTCTTCTTCAGTCCATGTAGTGAGAGATTTTAAATTTGTCACATTATCAACAGTGATGGAGGGAGGAGTCCACCCTCTTTCAACCAAAATCCAAACTCTTTCATCAATAGCTTTTAAAGCAAATTTCAAGCGGGCTTTCCGTAAGCATAGTTTGTCCCGTCAAAAACTGGCAGTTTATAATATAATTTCTCCATATTGAACACGCCCTTTTTCAAAAATCAATTTCTCAAAAAATTGATATCTTAGAAAATTTTGCGGAAAATTACACCGTATAATTGTGTAATTAACTTTGGTACCAATTTGAAGAGTGCGTGTTTGTTCAAATAAAGAAATTATTTAATTAAACTCATTTTTTCAATTAAATCCTAAAACATGCATCTAGGTGCGATTGAAATCAATATGAACATGCACGAATAGTCAATCACAAACAAAACACACAAATGAGGAAAAATCCCCAAAAGGGGTAAAACCTTTTTATTTTCACTATAATTTGTAAAAATGATTACACGGATTACAATGAAAATAAGTGTGACATATGAAATACCCTAGGGTGTCGGTTTCGATGTTTTCAGTTGGAATCTCCCGTAAGAACTCTAGGTCGGCAGCAATGAAGAAGAGAACAGCTTCTCCACAAATTACTTCAGATGAGTAAAAACGATCCTCTTGAAGGTTTAACGATTCACATAAATAGATGAGAGTGTTTATGTGAATAAAGAAGGCATAAAACCTTAAACGATGAAGTCTATTTTCTGGGTTGTTATTCGCAGAAATCGTGTTTGAAAAAGACTTAGAAAACGTGTAGAAAGTGACCAGATATTTATACGAAAATCGAGGTGGCGGCTTCGTTTGAATGAGAAAGGCATCTCGCTCGAATGAAGGACACGTTTCATTTGAATGACATTGGGCAAGATGCTTATTTCGCTCGAACGAGAGTGTGAACTCGTTTGAACGAGCTCGTCGACCAAGGCACTCCGCTTCTACACTTAGAAAATTTTCTACCTTTGACAAAAACAAATTAGACTTCAAAAAAATATTTTTCTGAAAAATTCCCAAATATTTATGCAAATATAAACAACTCCAATAAATCATTTTACCAATAATACGAAGTGGAGTAGTGTGAACAGTTGAGCAGCACGTCGCATGAAGCATGATGCACGTGTGAAGATGATGGATGCATGGATTCAGATAAAGACCTTCGTGGATGATCGTGTTGACATGCCTAGCGGTATCAGACATATAAATTGTGATCTAGGGAAAACAGAAAATTCCTAGATTCTACCCCGGATATTTATAAAATTATGTCCTTACAGTCTCAGTTCCAAAGGTTAGGGATAATGGATTTTCTCCCATTAGACCTCTGAATGAGGTCCTGTAAGCCCATAGGATGCTTGGATACTTTTGATCCAACAACCCATTGGCCCTTTTTCACCTCTTCTTCAATATATGGAAAATGGTTATTTTGGCAAGCTTCTACATGGTCATCTGCTTGAGGATATCCTGGAGAGGAGAAGTGATTGCTTATTCCATAGTATGCACAGAATTCCCTAAAGACTGGGTTATCAAACCTTTTGTCATTTTCTTAGATGATGGCCTTTGGCATACCAAACTTACAAACTATGTTATTCCAAATAAAGTTGGTAGTATTTTTCTCTATGATGGTGGCTTATGTATCAACCTCAGCCTACTAGGTTAAGTAACCAATGTCCACAATACAGAACTTATTTTCACCTTTGCTGAGGGGAAGAGGCCCTACTAGATCCACTCCCAATTGAGAAAAGGTCTATGGACATAACATCGAAAACATCTTCTCGACTGGTTACTTTAGAACAAAATTGAACCTCTGGCACTTGTCACAATGTTGGACCATATCCTTATCTTCCTTCCCTAACTTTGTCCATAAGTACTCTTACCTTAAGACCTTGTAGACTAAGGTCTTAAGGCCTGTATGGGCACCACAGAGACCTCCGTAGAGGTCTATGATGAAATATCTAGCCTCTAATGGGCTAAGTCATCTCTGAGGTGATGAGAAGTACCCATTTTTAAATAAACCCCCACTTTTTATGTAGTTTCTAGAAGACAGAGAACTCATCCGTATAGACTAAAGCCTATCTTTGGGAAGGACCCCATCTCTGAGGTAGGCCTTGATGGAAGTGGTTCAGTCTGAGCTCTTATCGACCTTTACAATTTTAATAGAATTTGAGTGATGTTTGGTTGGTCTAATGTGACAACTAGGACCTCTAGATCTACCTCATCCAATGAGGCCACTTATGCGAGATGGTTAGCCTTTGAATTTTTTGCTCGGGGGACCCTTCTAATGTAAAATTTAAGGATTACCTAGATGAGATGATATATTATTTTTAATTACATTTCCATCTTGTCAAATTTGGCCTCATAGACCTTAATGACCTATTTTACCACTAGATGAGAAACACTAATAACCGCTTTCTTTTTTACTTTTAAATGGATGGACAGTCATAAGCCTATCTCCAAGGCTTCATAATTTGCCTTATTATTAGAGACTTTGAATTCAAAATGGAGATCAAGAGAGATAGTACCTCATTATTGGATTACCAAATGAAGTCCTCCTCCACTTCCTACGTTGTTAGATTAGCCATCCACATGCAATATCCCTGCTGGAAAGTCGGGGTCTATGGTTTGAAAGAACTGCTACTTTAGTTCCTTTGCCTTGGCTACCTCAACCTCAAAGCTCTTCGATTCTTCCTATACCTCTTTTAGTTTGTTTAATTATACAATGAATTCATCTAACGACTAACCTTTGATGAAACTTAGAGGTTGGTACTTGACATCAAGATCTCTTTGCTTATCACTTGATAAGCCTTCCTAGGGTGTCAGGCTTGCAGAAGATATGTCGGAGGGGTTGATCGATAATGAACATAATAGTTTAGGACAAATGTAAGGACACAAATTTTCAATTGAGTCCATATGTAGTTTTGGATTAATTCCAGACAAAACCATTTGAGTCATAGGATAGAATTTTGTTCCTATCAAGCCTATGACGTTTAAAGAAGTTAAAGACATAGCGGCCAAGATTTACAGTTTCATTCTTGTCGGGTTTTGGTGACACATGTTTCACGTCACCAACATTTAGAATTCCAAGTTTCCAAAGGTATGAATGCACTATTATATATATAGGATCTTGGAAAATTGTTTATGGGTGTATAGTTTATGAAATATATTTGAATGACTTTTATTTTTCTCAGAAAAATATTTCAGAACTTTTCATAAAAGTTTCTTAGGATTAAAAATAACTTTTGGGATTCTGAAATATCCTTCAAACGAGATTGGATGTCATTCGAACAACAACCCAAGTCGTTCGAACAAGATTCTAAAGACTTTTGTCGTTTTGCTTATATTTTCTCGTTAGAAGTTTTGTTCGAACGAAAATGAATCTCTTTTGAACGAGAGATAGAATTTCAAGTCTCTATTTTCTCGTTAGAAGTTTGGTTCGAACAACCTGGGCAGTTTTCTAACAGTTTTTTTAATAACTTCCTACTTGCCCATTTCATTTCCCACCTCTTTTACCTGATTAAAAAGTGCTGGAACAAGAATTTTTAGAGAAACTTTTGACACACCTTATTCTAATCTTTTGAGAGAAAAAAGTTTTCCATCAAAAGTTCAAGTTTTGTGTGTGTAAATTCATGGATTAAAATTCTACAAAACGCACATACACCCATGTTTGTTTAATTCCAAGCTTTCATATATATATATATATATATATATATATATATATATATATATATATAATTTGTTTGGCACCCGGTTTTCTCTACACCAATAAGAAGAGAAGTTTGGGTTAATTCTCTACCCATAAAGGAGTAGAAGTTTGTGATGCGGCTTTCTCACATGGTGAAAGATAACATGTGTGGTTGATGATGGATTGTTCCTCCATTGGTGAACTCCAAAACTGCGATGGATGGTGTGGTTATAAACTAGACGGAGGTATTTACAAGAAGAAGTGTCGTGGCTTGAAGGGAGTCAAGTCGAGTGTTGAAAGTCTTTTGCCTTGTAATTGTAAAATTGTATCTAGTGGATTTGTTAGTCCAAGGCCGTCCGAGGTTTTTCCCATTTGGGTTTTCCTCATACACTGATGTGTAGTGAGATTGCTTACTTTATCTTGTTCTTACTCACTTAGAATGCATGCTTAGGTTAAAAAGATAAAATTTGGTTTAGTTTGCAATCTTATTAAATTGGGTGCTAAAATATGTTTGGGTAAATTTAAGTTAATGTAATTCAAGTCGGCACAATTTAGTTACATAAATTTTGTGTTAATTTAATTCGGCCTAGATAGAAAAATGAATTAATTATTGTTAGGAAAATTTTAGGACTTGGGTTGAATTAATTGTGTTTAAGTGAATATTAATGTTTGAGTAGTTTTTATTTCACGTCTAGTTTAGTTTAATTTTAATTTGCAAGAAATTAAAATTTGAAATTTGTTTTTGATTAAAATTTGAATTGAATTTTAATTGGAAATTTATTTGAACCATCTCGTTTATTTTAAAGAATTTTAAATTTGGGGCCTTGTGTTCCAACAAGTGGTATCAGAGCTTGAAGCGCAAAGTTATTGCATTTAGGTCCTTTTGTGTCTAGCTTAAAAATGGAATTTTCCCCATTTTTTAAATTTCCAATTTTTGATGGTTCTAATTACATGCAGTGGAAAGCGCGTGTGAAATCAGCACTAAATTCCATAGATGAGAGGGTTTGGATGTTTGTCGTTACCGGGTGGTCCCCACCTACATGTTTAGTAGAAAATGAACATGTCCCCAAACTCGTAGAGAGATGGACTAAAAATGAACTTAAATTAGAAAATTTTAATTCCCGAGGCTTGAGTTCTTTGTTTAGTCCGATCACACCGGATGAATTCTGACATATCATGACGTGCGAAACCACTAAAGAATCTTGGGATATTTTGTAACTCACTCACGAGGGAACTAGTGTCGTAAAATCTTTGAAACTCCAAAACCTCACCACTCAATTAGAGACCATAAAAATGCTTGAAAATGAAACTTTTGATGAATTTTATGCTAGACTTTCTGATATTGTAAATTCATCTTTTAATTTGAGAGAAAAAAATACCCGACGACCGAGTAGTAAAGAATATTTTAAGGTCCCTACCCGATAGATTTATTCATAAAGTGACTGTGTTGAATTATTTACCCACTTTAGCCTCTACGAAACTAGAAGAGCTCGTAGGTGATTTACAAACCTATGAACTTGACACGTTTTCCTCTAATACCGAAAAGAAAAAAGATAAGGGCATCACTTTGAAGCCCGAAAGGGAGAAAAATAAGTTTCGGATGATGTGAGTGATTTTGACTCGGAAGATATGGAAATTTTTTCTAGGAAATTTAGAAAATTTCTTAAGACTAATAAAGAGAGTCTCAAAAATGAATATAAGAAATTTGATAAATCCAAGTATAACAAGTCCGAGAAGATCACTAAAAGTCATAGTGAAAATCTTAATAGGAACGAGTCAAATCGGTGTTTTGGTTATGAAGGGTATGGCAATAGGGCTTTTGAATGTTCCACTAAGATAAGGAGAGAAGGAAATCAAAAAATATCATACAATGCTACCCTTAGTGATAGTGATAAAGAAGAGGTACCCGAATCCCCTATTGAACGCAGCTTTACCGCGTTCATGGCAAGTCATGTAAGTGATGGTGAGAATTCGTCCAATGATGACATTATAATACATGACGCTTCTTAGGCCAATGTTTTTGAATCCCATGTTTTTGATGATTTAGAGAGTGGAGAAGAGAAAGAAAATGAAAGTGAAGAAGAGGTTGATGAGAGTGAACTTCAAATTGCCTTATGAGAGTTATATGAAGAATCAATTAAATTAAAAAGGTTTAATTTGAAGTTAGAAGCTAGTTTAAGAGAGCATGATAAGGTCATTAATGATAATTCTTTAATAGAAGACCTTAGGACACGTGAGAGAGCTCTTCATGAGAAGCTAGAGTATATAGAAGGTGCGAGAGATAGGCTTAGAGGTTTAATGGAGGCTATGAAGAAAGAGCTTCTCATGTTTGAAGTGAGTAGGTGTTTTCTTGAGTCATGCATTTTAGAGTTGGAAGAAAAGTTAAGAGACTCAAGTCAAATCAAATTTGATTTGGAGTGTAGTCCTAAAAAATAGATAAAATCTTAGGCACGGTCCAAATAAAAAATGACACTTATGGTATAGGCTTCGATTCTTATAATGCATTCGCTAATAAAGTCAAAACCACTATTTTAAGAGAATCACCTAGGAACATTTCCAAAGGTCAATCCTTAGGTAATTTTTTTCTTCAGGCCTTTACTTTCTCCCATTATGGTTGAAAATGTCATCTTAGGAAATTTTGTTTTGATCTCAAAAAGGATCCTAGGAAATCCAAGGGTAAAGTCACCACGGTTCCCAAATCCCGAGAGCATCACGTTTCACTAGTTTGGGTTAGGAAATCCGATTTGACTGCATTACAAGATAGGATTTTTTATTATCATTTGCTCTCATGGATATCTCCCATGCTAAACTTAATGGTTAAATGTGTTAGCTTTATTTACATACTCTAACGATTTTGTACTTCATGATATATTTATGCTAGTTGTATGTATGTTTGTCACTTTTTAGTCTATGCTCCATGATTAATCACATGCTAGAATTATGATTTGTGTATATCTTTTATATTTATTTTTATTTTTTTAGTTCTTAACAAGTGGTATCTTATTGAGAAAAGTACAAAAAGATTTTCTTTATTTTTCTTTTTAGTTGATTTTTTTTGTTTGGTGAAATTTTTTGAAAAACTCAAAAATATTTTTTGTGTGTGTGTATTTTAGTTTAACACGCTTTATGTGGCATATACTTGTGTTTGAATCCTTTTCCTTTCCTGTTCCATGTGGATAGAACTTTTGGTTAAGATTTTCAATCCTTAAAATGTTTTTTGTCATGCTTGCATGGAGTAGATGGATTTTTTGTTTCTTAATGGATTATATTTTTATATACCTCTATTCACACTTGCACGAGGTCATTTGAAATTTAAACTTCACATGTATATTTAAGCTAAGTGAGATATTCTCCTATCAATTTAGTCATTTATATTTTGCTATGACTATGGAGGATTTGTACATGTCATAATTGTTTCCTAAATTTTAAAAAAAAAATGTATCCAGTGTTATAGTTGTTTATCAATGGAATCATGATGTGAAAGACAAAATTACTTTGCTTGAAAATCCACCATTGAATTTTTGGCCTTCAAAAAAATTGTGGCATTATAAAAGAAAAATTAGCCAAGGCGTGTTTAGTTTAGTTGATATGTTCAAAAGAAAAAGAAAAAGAACATTATGAGGAGTTTGGTTGGATGTATCAACG
This sequence comes from Sambucus nigra, assembly GCA_949130495.1. Lineage (NCBI taxonomy): Eukaryota > Viridiplantae > Streptophyta > Magnoliopsida > Dipsacales > Adoxaceae > Sambucus > Sambucus nigra. The sequence goes on from OX422209.1 coordinate 578,047,151, forward strand.
AGTTTGCACAATGACTTTGTATCCTAGTTATGCTTTTATTATCGTGACTCTATTCTAGGCTTGTGTGCATTGTGTATGTTTGTTCAATGAGTTCAATTTTTATTGTCTCATGAGGTTATATCTAAATGTGATAAAAAAATTCAATCAAATGAGAACTCCGTGAACATGTTTTAGGTGATTGGGTCATAAATTAATTGTTACTAGTTCAAACCCCTATACATTCGTTTCCAACATGTATTTGGACATATTTTTGCCATACGAGTGTGAAAAGCTTAATGTATTTTGTGTCTTGTGTGGTATTTATACCTATGTATATGTGCGTGTGTGTTAGTGATCTTCATTATGTACGTATATATATACATAGTATTTTTATTTTTTGAGTCTTTGTCTTGCTTGCTAGTCCATATATGCTTTGATGTCATAATTGTTACCGATATTGTTGTGAATTTTGGTTGATATCCCATGCTTAGCACAATACATTTTAAGTGGTATAGTTTTGCTATCACATCATAGTAGTTATCCATTAATAGTCGTAAGGATTAGTTGCACTTCATTATTTCCCATATGCTTAAATGTTCTTATCACCTTATTCACCATTACATGTTTAACTTGTTTTTCCTTATTCATATCTCTTGTCTAGTTTAGGAGGAGTATTTTCTTCCATTGGGGGAGAAATAAGTTATGTTTTAAGATTGTAAACATTTGTCTATTCCTAAACAAAAAGGGGGAGATATGGTATCTAAACCTTTAGTTTAGGAGATCTAACTTAGGGGAAAAGTGCTATGTTTCTAGGTAGATCATTGTTAGATAAAGGGAGAGAATTATTTAAGCGGGAGTATTTATTTACATTGCATTTAATATTGTTATATTCCCAATGCGTTTGATGGTGTGCTTAAGTGTGGAGAAAATTCCTTTTAGCGGCAAAGCGGTTTATCCTCGGGTCGAGTCATAGCGTTTGTATATTTATTTTGTTTTGGGTGGGATTTTGTGTCTAGACGAGCTTGACGGCCCATTAAGATTTTTGGTTGGGATTTGTCCCGGAATAGCCAAAGGAGGAGATTTGTAAGGACACAAAATTCCAATTGAGTCCATATGCAGTTTTAGCTTAATTCTGGACGAAACCATTTGAGTCATAGGATTGAAGTTTGTTCCTATCAAGCCTATGACGTTTGAAGAAGTTGAAGATGTGGCGGCTAAGATTTAAAGTTTCATCCTTATCGGGTTCATGCCACATGTTTCACGTCATCAACATTGAGGATTCCAAGTCTCCAAAGTTATGAATGCACTACTATATATATAGGAGCTTGGGAAATAGTTTATGGGTTTATAGTTTGTAAAATATATTTGAACGACTTTTATTTTTTTTAGAAAAATATTTCAGAACTTTTCACTAAAGTTTTTTGGGCTTATAATTTTTTTGAGATTTCTGAAATCTCGTTCGAACGTGATTGGATGTCGTTTGAATTCGAACGATATTCTGACGACTTTTGGCATTTTGCTTATGTTTTCTCGTTAGAAGTTTGGTTCAAACGAAAATGGATCTCGTTCGAACGAGATTCCAGGTCGTTTGAATGACATTACTGATGATATTGAACTCCAAGTCTTTGTTTTCTCGTTCGAACGGCCTGGGCAGTTTTCTAACAATTTTTTTAATAACTTCCCACTTGCCCATTTTATTTCCCACCTTTTTTACTTGATTAAAAAGTGCTTGAACAAGAATTTTTAGAGCAACTTTTGACACACCTTATTCTAGTCTTTTGAGAGCAAAAAGTTTTCCATAAAAAGTTCAAGTTTTGTATGTGTAAATTCATGAATTAAAATTCTACAAAACACACACACCCATGTTTATTTAATTCTAAGTTTTCATATATATATATATATATACATATATATATATATTTTTTTTCTTGGAGAGTTTGTTTGGCACCGGGTTTTCTCTACCAACAAGAAGAGAAGTTTGGGTTAATTCTCTACCCATAAAGGAGAAGAAGTTTGTGTTGCACCTTTCCCGCATGGTGAAAGGCACCATGTGTGGCTGACGGTGGGTTGTGCCTTCATTGGTGGACTCTAAGGCAGTGATGGACATCGTGGTTATCAACTAGACGGAAGTATTTGCAAGAAGAAGCGTCGGGGCTTGAAGGGAGTCAAATCGAGTATTGTAAGTCTTTTGCCCTATAATTGTAAAACCGTATTTAGTGGATTTGTTAGGCTAGGTCCATCCAAGGTTTTTTACATTTGGGTTTTCCTTGTATATCGCCGTGTAGTGAGATTGTTTACTTTATCTTGTTCATACTCACTTAGAATGCATGCTTAGGTTAAAAACATAAATTTTGTTTAGTTTGCAATGTTGCTCAATTTGGTGCTAAAATATATTTGGTTAAATTTAAGTTTATGTAATTCTAGTCAGCACGATTTAATTTGAGAAAAATTGTGTTAATTTAGTTCGGCCTATACTGAAAAATGAATTAATTATTATTAGGCAAATTTTAGGACTTGGGTTGAATTAATTGTGTTTAAGTAAATATTAATGTTTCAGTAGTTTTTATGTCACATCTAGTTTAGTTTAATTTTATTTTGGAAGAAATTAAAATTTGAAATTTGTTTATGATTAAAATTTGAATTGAATTTTAGTTGGAAATTTATTTGAACCATCTTGTTTATTTTAAAGAATTTTAAATTTGGGGCCTTGTATTCCAACCACTAAAAATAGGTCATTAGACACTAATATGAAGTGATGAGGTAGAAGGTGGGCTTTTCCATCCTTGGGTACTTTCCCTTAGCCCTATGCAGAGCTCAGCTGATATAGTAAATAGGATGCTAGAACCTAAATTCCTCCTAGATTAACCACTGAGCTAATAGTGGTTGGTGAATAAGAAAGGACAAGTATAAATATTCCTCATTGATATTTTAGGACAACAGAGGTGGGGACTCCAGGCTCTTTTTGAGGTTCTTGATAGCTTTTTTAGCCTCAGAAGTCCATTCGAAGGATTTATTTAATATTTTGAAGAAAGTTAAGCATGTGTTCATGACTTTTAAGACAAAATGGTTGGGGTCGAAACTCTTCTAGCTAGTTTCTGGACCTCTATGGATGTTCTCGGAGACTTCAAGTCTAGCAGAGCTTGGATATTCTATGTATTGGCTTTTATGCCTTGCCTGGTGACCATGAATCCAAGGAACTTGCCTCCAACAACCCCAAAATCACATTTATTTGGTTTGAGTCTCATTCGATTCCTTCTTATAATGGCAAAGATCTCCCTCGGATTTTGAACATGGTTATGAACCTTTAGAATTTTGACTAGCATATCATCAATATATACCTCCATGGTATTGAAATGGAATTCACCACCCTCTAATAGGTTTCACCTGCATTTTTAGTTCGAAAATCATAACTTTGTAACAGTAGGTATTTTACCTAAAACGAATGAGGTTTTTTCCTCATCGACAGGAACCATTTGTATTTGGTTGTACTCAGAGAATGAATCCATGAATGAGAGGAGATCATGACTTGTTGTTGATTACACCAATGTGTCAATCCGAGGAAGAATATAATAGTCCTTGGGGAAAGTATTTTTTAGGACAGTGATGTCAACACCCATCCTCTATTTTTTATTGGATTTGGCACAAGTACCACATTAGAGATCCATTATAGGTACTTGAACTCTTTAATAAATCCATTCATTAGAATATTGTGAACCTCATCATATGAAGCATCTTTCCTCTCCGTTTTGAAGAATCTCTTCTTTTAGTGGTATGGCCTGTTGTTTGGACCCATGCTATTGCGGTATATCTTAACCTCGGGATCCATTCTGTTTATGTCTAAATAAAAATAACAACTTTATTTTCCTTTAGGAAGTGAGTAATCTCCTATTTAAGGGTGGGGCTTATACCTGCCCCAATTTTTCACTTCTTTAGTGGGATCCTCATCTTCAATGCATATGGTGATTAGGTCTCCATTTATCTCATCTTTACTTTCCTATTTCTCATCTCCTAGATCTAAAGTTTCCACATTCAACAGCTTTATGCCTATCCTCTCTAGAGAGAGATCAGGTATCGGTGATGGAGGTGGTAAGATCTCTGATAAGACTTCGGAGCTCTTTTGTGACCTTTCTGGGACCTAAGCCTAACTCTAGGAAATCTCAAGTGACCTCTTATTTTCTATCATGGAAGTGATGTAGCATTCCTGGGCATTTTCTAGTCCCTGAACACTTTTCCTACTCCCCTAGGAGATGGAAACTCATCACCACCCTTCATGTTGAGATGACTAGATCTAAGTCATTAAGAAATTATTTGCCCAATATTAGGTTGTAGGCTCATGGGAGACCAACTATTATGAACTTGTTCCAGATAGTTGTGCAACAATATCTAGAGACAATGATGGAGGTAATAGTGACATATCCTAAGTAATAGGTCCGTTCTCATTTGAATTCGATAAGAGGAGTGGTATCAGGTTGCAAAAGCTTTGCGCCAAGGCCCATAGCCTCGAAATTATCTAAGAATAGGATATCTACAGAGCTCCATATATCAATCAGGACTCTTTATATATTGGCATTTCTCATGATCACTGTGATTACAAAAAGGCCATTATGAGGCAGATGGATCCATTGGAAGTATGTTTCTAGAAAGACAGTCATTGAAACTCCGTTTGAAGATTTATAGGGGAGAGAAACACTTTGACTTGCACTATTTCATGTTGGATGCTCCTGAGGTGGGTCTTTTTGGTTGTGGTTGAGAGTCCACCTTTGGAAAAACCACCATAAATGTTATTGACATCATATATAGCCCTTATTTTTATTGTTGTTATTGTTACATTGACCTTTGCTCACATATTTAGCTACATACTCCTTGGGGTACCATTTCTTTATAACCCCTTCAATGTCTTCTTTATGTCTAAAGCAATCACTGGTATTATAGTCATAGTCTTGATGGAACCTGCAGTACTTGAATTTGTCCCTTCAATTATTTGTGGACCTCATAAACTTAGGAGGAGGTAGGAGATCTTACGTTTTAATAGCTAAGAGCACCTCTTCAATGTTGACTACAGTTGGTGCGAAATTATTGACCTCTAAAGGTTCAATTTTTTTTCCTTTGCATTTCTTCTTCTTGGCCTCAGCTACTTTAGAGATCTCTCCAAGATGGGATAAGACATATTTCCTCTTCCCTTATGGGGAGAGACTATGACTTGACTTACTCAGATGATATCTTCAGTATTCCTATATTTCTGAGATCTTTCGAGCAACTCAGTCATTAATTTTGGAGTCTACCTACTAAAATACCTTAGTAACTCCTCTGAGGTGAGGTCTAAAATGAAGGCAGTCACAATGATCCTATCATTTATATCATCAACTTAGAGATCCTCTTCGTTGAATATCTTTCCATACTCCCTGAGGGCTTAGCCACTCTTTTAGCTAAAGTAAAGGTGGGAAGTAATAGGCTTCCTCATATTATAAGCTCCAATAAAATGGTTAACAATGGATCTTGCGAGATAAATAAACCTCCCAATGATCCATATTTTATCTTACCAAACCAATGCCTATATGTTCCCCTTAAGTTAGTGATAACAAGGCCTCACCTGGAGTGTCTTGTAAGAGCATGAGTGATATATAGGTCTCCGTATGATTAATGGGACATTTATACCTATCGAATAGTTTAATAGTGGGCATCTTCCACTTTGGGGGAAGAGCATGATGTTCAACGTCATTGGATAATGGAGATAATACCTTTTGGAGGTAAAATTCAATGGTTTTAGGAATTTGTATCTTGTATTAGTTGAGGAAGTTCCCCAAACGATCTTACATTTTATTAATGTCATTGTCCTGGGGCATAACTATCGTGGAACCACCTTGGGATTAATCTTAGGGAATTGATAGTTTATCCTTGACAAGAATGTGTGTCACTGATTTCTGGGGGGACACTAGCCTCACCCGATAGATCATTATCTTTATCTAACTGGGGCTCGAGGTTTTCCCCAGTGGGTTATGTTCAACTATAGATAAATCATTTATTATAGGTAATAGGTCTCAACAGCTGGTATGAAAGTCTACCACAAGGAAGATTTCAAGATTTCAATAGCTGATTAATATCTTCGTCAATAATTTCTACTTTGGAACCAACCCAGCAAGAGGCTGGCTCATGTGTTGAATGTTTGGTAGAAGGCCAATTAAAAAACTCGAGAGTTCATCACCCATTTTAATAGTGAGAAGCTAGATGTAATCGACTATGATGAGAAGACATCCATCACAATCGTAATGAGTGGTATATTCTTAAAAAAGGTGTATTAGTTGTTCGCTAAAGAATCACTCAGGATCATGACCGAATCATTGGCCAAGTCCAGGAAGATTATAAACGTCAAAAAATCTATGGTTGCCAAATAGATTAGCAGCTCCAAATCCAACGACATCAAAATATTAAAGAAAAAAGAGTAGAAAGATGAAAAGGTTGACAAACTAAAGAGATAGGATGAGTATACTCCTCTGTCCATTAATTTCCATCATATCCTTAAGGAGATTCGCGAAATCAAAAACCAAAAATGGCTCGACAAATTGAAAGCCCCAACATATAAAAAGGACATGAGCAAACACTATGAGTTCCATAGGGATCACGACTATAACATTGACAATTTCTCGGACCTAAAGAACAAAATAGAAAATATAATTATGAGGGGGAAATTTTCAAAATTTATGGAAAAATGTATTCGAACGGATCAAAGGAATAGAAACATCCTAGGAAACATTTATAGACTCTATGAAGAAAACCCTGATAATAAAAGAGTCAGAGATGATGATTCTAAGGATGAACAAAATCTTCCCAAGAGACCTAATAAGCATGTGCATGAGGTTAAAATGATTTCTTTGGGGAAAGAAGAGACATTGAAGGCATAGAAAAACCCGCAAAAAGGAAATCCTACCTCAATGAGGCAAAGGCTTGTGCTTACATTAGGCAGATTAACCTGACCAGCACTGTGGATACTCGCCCAAGGAAGGTTAACAAAGATCGCTTTGTGTTTGGTTTCTATAACGATGATTTATCAGGTGTTCTTTACCCTCATGATGCCCCCAGTTATCGAAATGATGATGTATGAGGGTAAGGTGGAAATAATTCTAGTCAACAATGGTAGCTCAGTCGACATTTCGTTTTACAACTGCTTCAAAATTCTGAGGTTGAGGGATAGAAAACTTGAAGCCTATCATAGACCAATCATAAGTTTTTCATGAGAAAATGTATACCCCTTGGGTATAATTGAATCGGAAGTAGTGACCGTCATGTGGCCTTCCTTCGAAATAAAGAAATATATTTCTTCATCTTGGATAAGAATTCCACTCAGGGTATGACCTCATCTTCCACAGGGTAGGGCTAAAGAAAATTAAAGCGATTCCCTCCACTGTAAACCATTGCGTTAATTTCATCACTCATTATGGGGTATGTGTGGTAAAAGGTAGAAAAATTGAAGCCAAAGAATGCTATTGTACCTCAGTCGAATAGGAGGAGCAGAAAAGATGACAATAACCTACTAGATCGAGACACTGGATCCTCTAGATGAGGAGAAATTAGTTAAGGGGAAGGTCGTATAGTAGATTAAGTTAATTATCTTGGATGACAAGAACCCAGAGAGAACGTCTCAGATTGGTTCATCATAGGATCCAACTCTCAAGAAAAACTTGGTTAATTTTCTAAGACAATGAAAGGACATGTTTTCTTGGAATCATAAAGAGATGTGGGTGATTGATCCATCATTTATTTTCCATGAGCTAAACATAGTATAGAATTCTAAGATAGTGAAATAGAAATTACATGTCTTTAGTCAGGAGAAGAACAAGGCCATGTACGAAAAAGTAAAGAATTTTCAACATAAAAACTTCACTTTCCAACGTAGTCACAATAATAAATAAGAATAACAAGTGGCATATGGGTGTCAACTTCACTGGCCTAAATAAAGCATGTCTAAAAGATCATTATCCTCTTCCATGAATTGAAAAGATGGTCGATGCTACCTCAGGGCACGAGCTCCTCAGTTTCATGGATGCTTACTATGGGTATAATCAAATCAAATTAAAGTTAGGATATCGGGAGAAGACTTTGTTCATCATTAGTAGAGGTACTTATTCCTGCAACGTCATGCCTTTTAGACTTAAAAATAATAGAGCAACATATTAGAGTCTAGTGAACAAAGTTTTCGAAGACCTAATCGGCAAAAACATGGAGGTGTACATCGACGACGTGCTGACAAATAGCAGAACGACCACCGATCACATTAGAGACTTGGGGCATACGTTAGACCAACTAAAGAAGCATAGAATGAAGCTTAACCCGAACAAATATGTCTTTAGGGTAAAGGAAGGGATGTTCTTGGTATTCATCATCAATTAGAGATCTATTAAGGCCAACCCCGATGAAATTCAAGCACGGATCAATATGTCATCCTCGATAAATAGACAAAAAAGTTCAGAGGCTAACTCGGTGAGTGGCTACATTAAACAAGGTTATTTCATGAGTTACTGACAAATGCCTACCCTTTTTAAGGTATTATGGAAGATTTTTGAATGTAACGAAGAATGTGAAATCATATTCTAGAATTAAAGGAATATTTGGGATGCCCAATTCTATTTTAAAGAACTTTCCTGGTGTCGAAGGCTAGAAAAATTAGCACTAACCCCAATTGAAGCTTCTGAATGAATGAAGTTGTACTTTTACACTCATACTCTCATTGTCTATATAGACTTACCTCGGTGTCAAGATGTTCATAAGCCTAATAAATTGGGTAAACCAATAACTTAGGCCATATAACTAGGAGAGTATGACATCAAGTCTAAACCTAGAATGGTCATCAAGGGCTAAGCAGTAGAGGATTTCATCGCTGAGTTCACATATGAGGAACATCCCACCGGGTAGATTTCTAAGGAAGAGATATCAAAGATAATAAGGGCAAAGCATACTTCTACATAAGAGAGCTCTTCTCATATCACACCGAGCAGACTTTTTCTGAGGAGAGCTCACCAGTTTAACCAAATGAGCAACCTCCTATAAAATATAGCTCTATAATTAATTCAGCGAATCAAAATACTGATGTACTAAGTGAGAAAAAGTTACTCATGACTCAGAGAAACTGAAAAATCTATTCAAATATGGTCATCTACTCGACAAAATTTTTATAGAAGAGATATATGTTTGGAAGATGTTCATAGATGGATCATCCTGAGCCACTAATAGGGAAGCAGGCTTAATAATTACGATGTCAGATGATATCGATGTGGAATGTGCCCTTAGGTTCTAATTTGAGGCCTCCAACAACGAAGTCAAATACGAATCAGATATATAAATGTTTGGCCTAGTGTTGTCTCTTGATGCTGAATAAATACAGGCACACAAAGACTCTCAGCTCATAGTAAACCAAGTGTTAGAGGTTTATGAGACAAGAGAGAAATACATGGAAAAATACCTGGCCAACGACAAGGGATTATTATCAAAGTTCTCAGCTATTGGGATGGTCAAAATTCCACGGGAATAGAATGCTCGTGCATACACACTTATGCTGCTTGCATTCGCCACAAGGACATAACGAAGAAGAATAATGCCTATAGATCCTCACACATAGAAGAACTGAAGAAGAGAAAATTAGTATAATAGAGATAGAGCTGGGATCATCGTGAATGGACCCCATACGAGTATATTTGTAGAAGGAAGAACTACCATTAATTCTAAAAGATGCATGAAGACTCCAATATAAGGAGGCGGGGTACATATTAGAAAGGGGAATCATTATAGAAGAGGGTTCGTCATACCATTTATCAGATGTGTCCACCAAATGAAATCAGTTATTTGATAAAAGATATGCATGAGGGTTCTTGTTGAGTATATTCAGCAGATAGATCGTTGGTAAAGGAAGTGGCCACACAGGCTTACTACTGGCCCACCATGAAGGTAAACTACACGGACTATGCAAAGAGGTGTATTAAGTGTGAAAATATGCCACCATACACAAAAGTCTACGAGATTCTCTCACACTAATCACATCCCTTTGGTCATTACCTATGTGGGGAATAGATCTAGTCAAACCTTTAGCCAAGACCAGAGGAAAATTTAAGTACCTGATTGTTGCAGTGAACTATTTCACCAAATGGGTGGATATTGGGCCCTGATGGAGATGACATACAAGATGGTCTTCCATTTGATTTGGAAGAACATTATTTGTCGTTATGGGATGTTGTATGCCTTCATCACCGACCAGGATACGTAGTTTGATAAGCAGTAGTTCAAAGCCTATTGCATGCTATCTAAAATTTAAAAGCTATATTCTACACCCGGTCATCCATAATATACTGGACAAACAGAAGTAACAAGTAAATCCCTGCTCGATGGAATAAAGAATATACTAGATTATTCTTATGGAAAATGGATCAATAAGCTCCAAAGTATCCTCTAGGCATACAGAATAATACCGAGGATAGAAACAAGTGATATCCCTTATATGTCATCCTTCGAAACAAAGGCACTAGTCCCAATAAAAATTGGTCTGCCAAGTCACCGTGTACTCATTTTCACTACCCAAGGAGAAACCAAATGATAATACTAGATCTAAACTTTATGGAGGAAGTTAGAGAACATGCAGCACTTCGGATGGCATCATACCAACAATGAACTTTCTTTTTTATGGTTTTCATCGGTATGGGGGAGATGTGCTAAAAAACTTGCCAAAGCCAAAACCAAAAACATCTCAGCCACACATACCATGCATGACACAGTGACTAAAAAACAAATAAACAAACTTCATGTATGATCCCATGAGGTCAAAAATAAGAAGTTTCACTTTATGTATGATCTTGCCCGAGGACAGACCAAGAGTAAGAAGTTTGCCAAATTTTAGGAAATCCGTTCTTGGCATATAAACAACAAGATCTTACCATAACTAGCTAAATGTAAAGATAAATCCTAACACATTTGGTCGTCTCGGGTAACTAATGTTGACACTTGGTCAAGATGACAAGATTCGTCCATACAATCAGTAACATGCGTTTGTAGAGACCAAGATCGAATAACCCAGATTCTTCCAACATTAGTAACTAATAGACCCATCTTTATCATATGGGACTCATTAAGATGACATGATGTTATGATGAGCTGTCTAAAAATATCCAATAATATTTACTTATGCAAAATGTCATGAATAAAATCAAGAATATAAATTTACATTATGACTTATGAAAAAGTTATTACAAGGAAATCTTAAACATAAAAAGAATACAACAAATTCATTCGCAAGGACAAGTTTGCTCTCTCAACAAATTCGCATATCCAGTAGGAGGAACATCCAACGCTTGTGGGGTAATGGTCTTCCTCAAGTCTTTGATCCTTGATTAACTGCTAGAAACTCACCTATCCACCAAATTTTGAGGTCGGTGAAGATATTCACCCCCATCAAAGTCGTAATCCCCAAGATATTTCATCATCAAGCTCACTAGGATAGTATCCTCATGGATCCATGAAACATCAATCTTAAAGGGAATCAATCCGGTTGGTAATCTTGTGTTTCACCATATTCCTCGGGAAAACATAGGCAGACAAAAAAGAAATATCCAAATGTTCAAAGATGAAGAGTTTCTCTTTTCAAAAAATTGTCTCCTTTTATAAAGGATCACTGTGAACTAATATCAGAATCAGAAGTTGAGGCCTCCAAATCGTCCAAAGAGATTTGGGCAATTGGTCTCTCCTTAGTGAGTCTTGTGATAAAAGCGGTTATTGTGCTCTTATACTAATAATGCTAGAAAGTCACCATTTGAATTTGTATCAGTAGCTCAAGATCATGCTCAAGCACAAATAACAATGGAGATGTATATAACAGCATTGTAAAGTAAATATGATGAAGGAGATGAGGAGAAGAGGAATAAATAGTGGAATATAAGTGGTTCAACCATTGGCCTACTCTATTGTATAGGTGAATGTGAAATTCACTATATGAATTGGCACTAATGGCCTGTGTAATATAACTTTCACATTTTCTCTCTCTACTATAAAAGGAGCAAATCTTGGCCTAGGGTTTGTATTTTTTTATCCCCCTTCCGGGGAAGAATATGGATTTAAATAGTGCTTGGGGTGGACGATGCATCGCCAAGCATGCAAGATGCATGTCCTTGATGGATCCACAAATAGGATCTTGACACCTGTCCTCTAGAATGTGTAAGTAATGATGATGCAAATATTCTACCACGTGCATTATGATTCAGTTACAACTGCATGCCCATATGGATTAGTCGTGTTGAAGTCTTTTGTCACATGTGGCGAGGTGTCATTGAGGGAGGTATAGGCCAGGCCGAGTAAGAGACTTATAGTGTTCTGTTTGACCATCTTCTAGAGAAAGCTGAAGGGTAGTCTTGACTGCTTGAATGCTCGATTAAGATGTGCTTGAATAAAACCAGTTAGTCAGTTGATGATCTTGCACTACACCAAAATGACAAAATTGTCACCTTTCAGCCGGTCACCCTTGTCAAGGTCATTGACCGTGACAAAAAACACGTGTTTTGTGTCACGGTCATTGACCTTGATACGACCGTGACAAATAATTGTCATGGTCAATGACCTTGACACGACCGTGACAATGTTTGCAGCAAAAACCCTTTCCCCCTTCTTTTTTCCCTCCCGCCGTTCCCTCCCTCTCTCTCTCCCGACGCTGCTCTCTCTCTCTCTCTTTACTTTCAGGTTTAATTCTCTCTCTCTCTCTCTCTCTCTCTCTTCCATTTATATATATGTTTGTGTGTATGTGTGTATATATGTGCGTGTATGTGTGCGAGGGTAGGGGTGGGGCAGGGTGGGGGCAGAGTGGGGGCAGAGTGGGGGTAGGGGGTAGGATAGGGTGGGGGTAGGGGGTAGGGGGTTAAAAATGTAATATTATTTTGATACAACATTAATTTGTGTATGAGTTTCATAGTTATAAATAATATCCAAAAATATTGGATAACAATTTATTTTCATTCAAAATAAATAAGTAATTTTCTACAAATTTCATAAAAAAATGAAGGTCGTCTTAATATGTGATTTAAGTGTGAAATAATCGCTATATACTTATACTAATGGAGAAAAAAACCATATATGGCGTTTTTTGTTTTTATTAGATGCAAAATAACACATATAGGTATCACATGACTTTATATCCATCAAATAAAATTTTATCATAAAATATCATTTTGTGGAAGGCAAGATCTATTACAATATATTTACATACCTAAATGATTTTTTTTAAATGACATTACAACAAAAAACTACAATAAGGGTTAAAATGGCATCCGAAATTGCTAAAAGCATGAAAAATAAAATATCATTTAGTCTATATTGTTGAAAAATTTGATCAAATTGGTGAGCCCTTCATATTTTAAAAATGTTGTTTTTATTCCTATTTAACTTTTCTTTCTATACACCCTTAATTATATTTAAAGTTTAATAAAATAGGAGTTATAGAAAGAAAAGTGGGGTTTAAATAAAAACACTTTTTTTAAATTTTAGGTTCTGGTGCATAATTTTACTTTGTCACAATTAATTTATATGCCTCAAAATTATTTTATCACTCTTGGTTTATATTTGTGATAATACTTTATGAACCACAACTTTAGGTTGATTATTTTAGAACTTAAACTTCAAGATACAAAAAATAATTCTATTAAACAGCTTAGATATCTTAACAAAACACATATCTAACATTGAATATGATTTATAAAAAGCACAAAACAATAGTAGAAATTCAATACATGAAATTAACATTGAGGTTATTTTAAATAGACAGTCACTACTGTGTGTGTGTATGTGGTGAGTGGGGGTGGGGGTGGGGGTGTATGTGGTGAGTGGGGGTGTGGAGGGAGGTGTGTGTGTGTGTGTGTGTGTATTTGAATTAACCCATGAATTTGTATTTTTGTATTTGAATTAACCCATGAATTTATTTTTGTATTTGAATTAACCCATTATATGAAACATACTTGAAATTAAATATAGTGCGCATAGATACTAGCCTTCTAGTTCTTATGCGTACGCATTCAATAGCCCTTAGACCCGTTCGAGAGTCATTACTCCTGTAATGAGATCTCTCTAATTATCCCGTTTGGACAGTTTGAGACTGTATAATTTCTATATAATATTCTTTTTGGCTTAAAGTTGTTACTTTTGGAGGAAGTTCTGCAGTCGTATCTTAATGTTCTCTGGGTACATACTAGATTGACAAGTGTGACTGTTATTTCAATTGACCAATTGAAATACCACTCACACCTGCCAATCTACGTCGTGTACTTGGAGAACTAAGGGGATATGCTGTCGAATTTTTTTCAAATCGTAACAATGTGCATGAGCTGTTAAGTATATTACAGAAAAATGCAGTCTTGAATGGGATAGGACCACTTACCCTTTAATATGATAATTAAATGATGGGATAAGACCACTTACCCTTTAAGTTTTGTTTACCTTTAATAGGTGTTTAGTTGTTCTAGCTGTGATGGGATATCCGAAATACAAAGATTGGATGGGTGAGACTAATAGAATGGGGGATGTGTTTCGCCGAGGTGCTAACGAATTTGTGAAATATGCAAAGAGATGTCGTAATGATGAAGAGTTTTCGTGTCCGTGTGCTAGGTGTAAGAATGGTAAGGTGTTTGAGTGGAAAACAGTTGAACTATATTTGTTAAGATCGGGTATGCAAGATAGTTATCGATTTTGGAGTTTTCACGGTGAATTGAAAGTTCCTTTTGTCCCCGACCAAACTTCACAACAACCTTCAACAAGTAGAATAGATGTAGAAGGGGACGACGTAGATCATAATATGTTAGAGGATTTAGTTGATGATGCGTACGGAGTTTATAAAGCTGAGGAGAATGAGGTTACTAATGATGTAAAAGATTCAAGTTCTCGTGAAGATAACACTATAAAACTTGACGATGACTACCAAAGTTTAAAATTTAAGGCGACCCAACCGTTATACTCTGGCTGTGAGAAAGATCAAACAACTTTACATGCCATGGTTGGTTTGCACAGTTTGAAGATGCAGTACGGTTTGTTTGGCAATAGCGTGATGAGAATTCTGAAATGGGTGAAGGGCTTATTACCCAAGGTGAATACGCTTCCAAATAGCTATCATGTTATGAAGAATAGTTTGAAAGGTTTGGGAATGAAGTATAAATCGATTCATGCTTGTGTGTATGACTGCATACTATACCGAAAGGAGTATGAAAATCTCGATCGTTGTCTGGTATGCGATGAACCTAGATATGTCAAATTTACTAGTAAGGAAGGCACAAGCTCAAAAGTGCCTCAAAAAGTATTGAAATATTTTCCTGTTGGGCCTAGATTAAAGCGATTTTTCACAGTACCATGGATTGCAGAGGCAATGACTTGGCATGCTAGGGCAGAAGTAGGGGTAATATCATGCGTCATCCTATTGATTCTACTGCCTGGAGTAGGATGAATTTTGAGTATCCCGATTTTGCTCGAGAACAACGCAACATTCGTTTGGCTATATCAACAAATGGTTTCAATCCATTTGGAAATCTAAGCACCAATCAGAGTGTATGGCCAGTGATCCTAGACCCACTAAACCTCCCTCCTTCACAGTGTATGAGACCTGAATTTTTGATGATGGCTTTATTGATACCTGGGCCAAAGGCACCAAGTGATGACATTGATATCTACCTGGCTCCTTTGGTAGAAGAATTAAATGAGTTGTGGGAAGAGGGTGTGCAATCATTTGACTCTTTTAGAAAAGAAGAGTTTACGTTGAAAGCTATGTTGATGTGGGCAATTCATGATTTTCCAGCTTATGGGACATTATCCGGATGTGTAGTACATGGTTATTTGGGGTGTCCTATTTGTGGAGAGGAGACTGAATCTCTTCGTTTATCCTCTAGCTTAAAAAATGTATACCATTGCCACAGGAGGTTTTTAGCCCCAGCTCATAGTTTCAGATTTGAGAAAGGTTCCAATTTTTTATTGGGCGGAGTTGAACATAGGCTACCGCCGAGACAACTTTCGGGTTCAGAAATTGAAAGTAAATCTTCTGAATGTGGCCCAAATATGCCAGGTAAGAATCCCAAATTTAAGAATGTCAAGCATAAGAAGACCCCAACTGGGAATGAAACTGAGATAAGAAAGGCATGGTCTCGGAGGTCAATTTTATTTGACTTGCCTTATTGGAAGAAAAACCCGGTGCACTATGTATTGGATGTGATGCATGCAGAGAAGAACTTCATTAAACATATTATGGGTACTTGCCTTGGGGGGAGTCATTCGAAGGATGGAGAAAATGCACGAAAAGACCTTAAAACGTTAAAACTTAAGCCACAACTATGGTTGAAAGAAGATAGTAGGGGAAGGACAATAATTCCCCCTGGTACGTTTACTTTGACGAGTGGGAAAGGAAGGTGCTTCTAGACACAATATATAATTTGAAGGGCCCATCTACTTTTTCGTCCAACTTGCAAAGGATTGTGAATTATGCTACTCATGATTTACATAAGTGTAAGTCCCATGATTGGCATGTGATCATGCAATTGGTTCCTCTATTGTTTAAGCATTGTTTCTCCAAGCACAAGGATTTGCGTAGGGTTATTATGCAAATTAGTATTACCTTCTCCCTCTTGTGTGAGAAGGTAGTGAATCGAGAACACATAGTGGCCGCAAAATTAGCTGTGAACGAAGCGATTTGTGTATTGGAGAAGTACTTTCCCCCAGCATTCTTTGACATAAGTGTTCACTTGTTGGTACACCTATGCGACGAGGCACTTCTTTGTGGTCCAGTTAGATATCGGTGGATGTATCCGTTTGAAAGATTGATGAAAGTTTTTAAAGATTACGTCAAGAATACGCGATATATTGTAGGATCAATTGCAGAGGAATACATCACCATGGAGTCATCAATATATACTCGGGAATATATGCCTGACTCGACCAGCGTTGATGACACTAATGAATTCCTCGATGATGGTGGTAATGTGATGGGAAAACGAATGAAATTAACGAGTTTGCAATATGAACAAGTAGCTCGTTATCTATTTGACACACATGAAGATGTCGAAGAATGGAAAAAGTAAGTTTCAAATATTATAATGTTTAACATTATTTTAGATTATTTTATACATGATTAATTTTGTAATATGCAGTAAATATGAAGCCTGTGAGAACAATAAAAGACGAAAAACAATGGTACAATCAGACAGCGAATTTAGGCTATGGTTGACAGAAGAGGTAATTATAATGAAAACAGTCGTTATATAACGTTACATTACACTCAAATTTTACCACTAATATAATTAATTTATCTATATTCTCAGCTCCTAAAGATGGGTGATGTGACATCAAGGCTTGCTCGTCTAGCCACTGGACCCTTGTTCGTGGCACAAGAGTACAAAAAGTATCGATTGAACGGTTACATTTTCGGCGCTAAAGTGTACGAGGAAAGTACAAATGTACAGAACTTGGGAATTTCATACAAGGCTCTTACTTTCTTTCGAGCGAGCGCAAAAGATAAAAACCTCGTTGAAGCTGAAATGACTTACTATGGTGTAATCCAAAATATATTTGAATTGGATTATATAAACTTCAAAGAGGTTGTATTTTACTGTGAATGGGTAAGAGTTGAGGATAAAAATGCTTGTAAAGTTGATCCTGTCACCAATTTGATCATGGTTGACTTGTCCAAGTTGAAGAGCAACGACCACGTGAGCGATGAGCCGTTTGTTTGTACATTTCAAAAGGTTAAGCAAGTGTTTTACTCGGAGTATATCAACAACGAGCCGTGGTCAATTATCCAACACGCGCCAAGGCGTCTAAATAGTAGTGTGGATGACTTGGCTGCTCCTACCGAATATCAATCCATTTTTTATGATAACCCGAATTTGAAACAATTTTTCAATTTGTAATAAATATTTCAATTTGTACTAAAACATCCATTTTAATGCTTTTAATTGATCTGCACTTTATCATTTTCACTCTTGTGTAGTGTGCGTGTGTGGACAGGAGATTAATACATAAATATTCCAACTACATGATGTTTGGAACATGATGTTTGGAACAGGTACAACTACATGATGTTTGGAACAGGTACAACGTTGCTATAACAGGTACAAATATACTGCTGGGCAGTGGCAGTGGCCATACTGCCCAGCAGATTTTTTTTAAATTCTGCCCAGAATTGTCACGGTCATTGACCGTGACACGGCCGTGACAAAAAGTTATCACGGACGTGTCACGGTCAATGACCGTGACAATTTTTTTAAAAAGGGTCACGGCTTTATCACGGTTATAAATCGTGACAAACGTGTCACGATCATTGACCGCGACACGACCGTGACACAAAACGCGAGTTTTGTGTCAAGATCAATGACCGTGACACGATCGTGACAAAAAAAGTTGTCTCACCTCGAAATGTCACGGTCATTGACCTTGACAAGTTGGATTTGTCAAGATCAATGACCTTGACAATTCGGCAGATTTGGTGTAGTGTTGGTTGTCTAGGATGGAAGACAAGATAAGACTTACAAGTGGATAAGACGATTTAAGGGTTTCAACCTAAGATGTTGGACAATACCGACACTATTATTATTGGATATCTTGTAGAAAGTGTATTTTTTAAGGTCGACCTTGGCCGAGCGAGTCCCGTCCAGGGATGAGGTTACACTTGAGCATATCAATCACCCCCTAGCGCTTAGTCTTTAATGTGAATGGGGGAGCTGATGGGTAAGTGCTTGAGGGTTGTTGTTGACGAGATATCTCTAATTGAAAGTTATGACATCCTTTCAATGTCAGGTCTGAGCCTATGATGATTAGGGGATTGACACTTGGCAGTTACTCTATGGCTCAACGTGTTGCAGATGACACATGTCAATGTTCTCATAGGTTAGCAACTTACACAAGTATGGGAAGCGGTAAATTTTTTTACAGTTTGGTGCCCTCATGATGGCTTTCTTAGGTTTTGGATGCAATGATTATGTGGTTTAAAAACCACATTTGAGAATTTTCTCTTTCTTCTTCGCAGATTTTCTCCCGCCTAAAACCTTCATTCCAGTATGCCATTAATGCATAAGTCTCTTTTCTTTGATCTTTTATGCTTGAGATGTCTTCTAGGATATTTATTCTTCACAGAACTTCGCTCTACTCAGGTAAATCATATCCATCGATTTTTCTTTTATTAAAGTCTATATTTACTTCGCTTTTTTTTTTCTTCTTTTTTTGAAGAGTTTTTAATTTTTTCGATGGTGTATTGGGTTGCCCTAGGGCTTAGCTCTTAATATTTTTGGGTATTTTAGGCAGAAGGAGGTGACACTGAATTGAGCCTAGGTTTTTTAGTCCATTTCCATCCCAGTTTCAATATTTTGGTGACTCGTCGGTCACCCCCTTCGGTGAAAACCGTAGCCACTATTCTTCCTTTAGTCCTCTTGAAAATGATTAAGTTACTTCCCTTTGATCTTGTAGTAAACCTTGGTCAACCAAAAATCTATTTGTATGTTGAAAACTCTATACGAGTTATCTGAGCAATACCCAACTCTTCAAGAGAGCAATTTTTGGGAGATACGAAGGGTAGAAGCTGAGGCCGCTGTTAAGCCTAGGACTGAGGTCGATCCTACACTTACAAACCATGTAGTCCCATTAGCTGTCGTACGCCCTCCCATTATCGAGCTTAATGACTTAATGTCTGAGTCGTTTACTTTCTCGAACGAAAATACTTTTATCTCCCACACAATCGAGAGTGCAGATTCTTATGAAGAGGTGATGAGACTTTCAATATCCTCCTTTGAAGGATCTGAGATGGATGAGTCCTTCTCTTCTAAAGGGTCTAGGACAGCCGAGGACTCTTCCTGAGCCTCATCCTCTCAGCATACGGAGTCCTCTAACTGCTCGGACCCCTCTATACAAGTGATCTCAGACCAAACGAGTTGAGGGTGAAGGTTACAATTCCACCTCCTCCAATTATTATTCCATTGTCTGCCATATCGGGTGATAAATTTGCATAATCATTTCCCACTAGTGTCCCGGCTGCGAACCCTGATGATGACCCTTGTTCGACTGAGGATACACTTGACAAATATTATGCCCAGTCCTTTCCTAATAATGTTATAAAGGTTGATCTCTTAACCTGGAGGCGTCTTTAAGCAATATGAACATCTATTAATATGAGGGTGCCTTCTCAAGATGAGAGGGCATTCCATAACCGTGATGGTAAAATCTCAATTTATGAGCAGATGTTTAGGGTTGGCTTCATGATTCCCATTCACCCCATTGTACATTCTATTTTAGCCAATTTAGGTTTGGGCCCTTCTCAACTCTTGCCCAATACCTGGAAGATCATCCGACTTCATCTCCCTTTAGAAATTAATTTCTTCCGTCAACCTTCCAGTTAGCATTTTTAGGGCATGTTATAATGTATCATCTCCAAAAACCCAGCCTGGATACTATCATCACATAGCCAAGAAACTAATAAAGAAGGTCATAATTGTGAACCAAACATCTAACTAGGAAATCAACACTAGAAAGTCACCATTTGAACTTGTATCAGCAGTTCAGGCTCAAGCACATTAAACAAGATGTATATAACAACATAGCTAAGTAAATATGAAGAAAGAGATGAGTAGAAGAGGAAAAAACACTAGAATATAAGTGGTTCAGCCATTGGCCTAATTCACTGTGTGTGGAGTGAAATTCACTATATGAATGGGCATTAATGGCCTGTATAATACAACCTTCACACTTTCTCTCTTTACTATAAAAGGAGAAAATCTTGGGCTAGGGTTTGTATTTTTCGATCCCCCTTATGGGGAAGAAGATGGGTTTAAATAGTGCTTGGGGTGCACAATGCACCCCCAAGCATGCAAGATGCATGTCCTTAATGGAGCCACAAATGGGATCTCAAAACCTATCCTATAGAATGTGTAAGTAATTATTATGCAAATATTCCCCCACGTGCACTTATGATTCAGTTATAACTTCCTGCCTACGTGGATTGGCCATGTTGAAGTATTTTGTCACATGTGGCGGGATGTCATTGAGGGAGGTATTAGTCAGTCCGAGTAAGAGACTTCCAGTGTTATGTTTGACCATCTGTAGTCTCTATTTCTTGGATGCTCAACCAAGATAATCTTAAACAGAACCAGTTAGACAATTGATGGTCTCGACTATCTAGTACGACAGGAAAGATGAGACTTGCTAGTGGATAATCCGATTGAAGGGTCTCGACCTAAAATGGCCGATGAGACCGAGACTGTTGCCACTAGATCTCTTATCAAAAGTGTGCTTTTTAAGCTCAGCCTTTGTCGAGCGAGTCACAACGAGGGACGAGGTTACACTTGGTCATATCATATACCCCAAAACAAAAGTATCCGACCTAGGGTGATCTTCAGTACCTAATCTTTGCTGAATAGACCACACAGTCTCAATGGCAGAAAAATTGACTTGGACATCACGAGGATGTTTCTTCTTTCTCTTCATTATAAAATAGAAAACAAGAGAACAAAATAAGCTCCAATAAGAAAATCACAACTCTGATAGGTTAATTTTATATTCATTTCCTAACTTATTCCCCTTCCTTACTGAGGGCATCTTGTATCCTCATATACCGTATCCTCAGGAGGAGGGCAGAATTTCCAATTCTTCACAATCGAACCATGATTCGAATAAACCTTATTAGAATCAGGAGGTTAACAAATAATGGTCTGTTCAAAAACCTCGTCATCATGTAATGGATGTTTACATTGGTGAAAACCTACTGGTAGGAGTGCATCAATTTTATAATTTTGATGTCGGTCATATACAGTTCATTAATGTGGTGTACGCCATTAATGGTTCTCTAAGTATTTGAGGTATCTTAGGAACGGACCATATTCAAACACTGGCAAAATTCCAAAAATAAGGGATTGGGAGAAAAGTTACCCCACTCTCTGCAATAAAGATGGAGGGCAACCAATGACCCTTAAATAAAGAACAAAGGACACAAGACCCATTTAATAATTCACTTATTATCCATGTAGGGATTCCATGCATGGACTTAACCAACTCTAATGAAATCTCATAAACATTGTAAACCATTTTTTATTAAGAACTGCAAAGAATTACAAAAAAGAAGGTGAAGAAGAAAGAATGAATCTTTGCAGTGAAAAGGAAGCATGCAGTAAGCTCTCATAATGACTGAAAAACTTGGAGATAAAGGAAGGGAGTTTTTGAATGAAAAGTGAAGTTAACAAAAGACTAGGAATTAACACTTTATAAGACTTAGCGATGTTTGCATAGTTCCACGAGTTTAATGATGATTAAATGTCCCTGACGCTTCATTTTAACGATGGCTTCTTAAAACTTGCATACCAGTGTACCACTGGATAGCTTTGTTTCCCAAAACTTGCCTATATTTACAAAACTGACACTAAACTGGGACGAAAAAAAACTCCTAATATGCCAACTCTCTAAGATTGTCAGCTGACTAAGCGTCTCTGCCAACTAAGTCACAAACAAAGACCGATGACTAAATTTTTATAAAGCCGAGAAACTCCTATCACTTAATACTTCTTCCATTCACTCCCCATTCCTAGCCACTCTGAAGATCTAATGCTCCAGAGAAACTACTGTTAGTTCTAATCAAGAATGAAGTCTTGGGGGCTTTTGCTATACCATAAATATGGGACATTTAATGGACTAAGAGTATTGTGACACTTATCATCAGAAGGTGCTTGGCCTACTCATTAAACATGGTCGACTATAACCAATTTGGTTGGCTCGTTGATATTACTACTCGGCTGGATAACTACCCACCATAAGTTGATATTAGTAGCTAGACTCACCTAGGCATGTGTGAGTCACATTATGGAATACGGGCATCCCCACTCACACTAAAATGCACGTGGATTATCTTATGTGGTGGCCCACCCTTTCAGTAGGTTGTAATCGAATCATCTTTAGTTGTCTCTTATAATGTAAAAAGGTATAACTTCCGGACCTATACAAACACTTTACCTCTTCCACTACTCTTTCTCTCCTCTATAAATATCACAATCCTACTTGATATACCCAACGCCCATATAGAGAGACCCTAGAGAGAATCCTAAGAGCTTGTATTCAATTTTCTGATGACTTTTGTCCAATGGAATATCATATACTGAAATACCCCTGTGGATGTAGGCACCACGTTGGGACAAACCCTGTTAATCCCTTGTTTTCTTCTTTATCTCTCTTCTCTATCTTATTCGACAAGTCTAAACTGATAATTTTTTTTATTTAATATTGTTTAGGGATTTTTTACTTAACTCCTAGTTTGCTTATCTCTTTAACTTGCCCCTCCATGATGGGGTTATTTTAAAATAATGAATAAAAATGAGGGTTAAGTTAAATAATGTGACACCCCGACTAATTAAATACCGGGTAGCTACTCCTTTATTAAATTAATTCAAAATGCCAAGTTGGTTCAGTTAATAGCATCACTGTCGAAAACATTTTAATAATTACTAACCACCTAGTATTTAAAAAGAAAGTGTCAAATTTTAAGTTAAGTCTGATTAACATGCAGTAAAAGAATAATGGAAGAGTTAACATAATCCATTCGCCATAATGAAGTAATGAATAACCAACAATTAAATAATAAGTCCGGAGGAAAACTCTTCACGACAATCCCAACAAATGGAAATAATACTACAAGTCTGAATCCTGAATAATTACATGCCAAAAGTCTGAATAACTGAAATAAATGAAAAGTCTCTAAAAGAAATGGGCGACATGCCCTACAACTGATAACTGATGAATATCGAGTCAAGATCGATGAAGCGTCTAAAAGCAAGGTATTGTAACTTCCACAAACAGCTACAGCTCGTTACCTGAATGAGAATCCTATGCATGGTGTCCTTGTGGTTGGGCACCTAAAATGGTTTTTTACAAAAATAGATTTGAAAGCAAATGGGTCAGAGCCCGAAAGTGGAAAACATTTTGAAAACAACAAGTGTTTTAATAACATTAAAACATTAAATGAAAAATACATGTTAGGACGTGCACTCACATGAAATTCTCACCTCTCGACTACATGTGCACTCCTAACGTACCGTACCCATATATAATACACATATATCTAACCAAAACGTAATAAGTTCTACCTCTTACTACTCGATTCCCATATTACATTCTAACGTTACCAAATAAATAGAGGGCTTTACTTAAACTCAGATTCTCAATATGTAATACATAATTCACTATCATTTAACCCGTTATGTTTTCTCAAAACAATACCATAATTTTATTCACAATATTAACATGAATGTTCCCATTAATTAAGTGTATATTATTCACATCATAAATATACAATACAAGCACCCCGAGACTAGCTGCGGTGCACACATACTCTGCTATCCATCCCGGTACATCACGTACATAAGGATCACATATTCCGAATCTCTCAGGAATAGCTCACAGATAACAACATCACTAATAATGGAGGCGAACACAGTCACATCACATGGGTTACGCACATACCTGCGCTCCCACGATCAGCAGACTTATTAACATCCCAATAAGTCCTTCTCTGACCTATGTTCATCGAGGTAACCAGTCTAAATCCGGGCAACATAAGGATTAGAGGGCCCTAAGCGAACGCGAACCTCCCGTGATAGCAAGTATGGTAGGTATGTCATACACATAAAATCAATACATATACTAAGTATGCACACGTCTTAGTAATCACCATAATATATTGGTACATATCTCTTCTCGTACTGACATATAATACTACACCATTTATGTGTTCCCGGTTAATATAATTAATTAGGCCGTCAATAGCTCACATCGTAATAGACACTCACGTCCTACTTCACATTTTCCCTTAGGTTCAAACTACACTTCTAGGTTTGACTCCTCATAATATCCCAAACATCCCAAATATATCAATTACTCATCAAGGAAAGGCTATCTCTACCTATACACAAGGTTACGGGGAACTCGGGATCAAAACAGGCTAAAAATCCTAAACTGTCAACTCGTTCGAAGTCTCGTTCGAACGAGGCTGTTCGAACGAGACTTCGTTCGAACGAACTGAGTCTTCTAACGAGATCTCGTTCGAACGAAGTGGGCTTTCTAACGAGATCTCGTTCGAACGATCTTATCGAACGAACTTCACCCTCGTTAGAAGTCAATGGTAAACTCGTTAGAAGCTCGTTCGAACGAGCTCATTCGAACGACCTGGGCAGGTCTTCAAACGAGTGGCCAGTTTCAAGCCCAGAATTCCTTATTTCATTTTTTCCTCTTTTCTTCACTTCTAATCTTCTCTAAACATTAGTCCAACAATATATCAAGGTTCCTAATCGTCTCTAAACATACATAGGTCACCTACTAACGTTTTTGTGGGGATTAAATCATTATAACCATCATCCAAATATCAAATCTCTACATAGTTTTCCCCAATCTCAAACACATGAACCCTAGAATTTATAAGTCATCTAGAAGTCTAATTAAATCCGTTTTTGGTTTCACACTAATTATAATATCATCAGAATAATCATCAACTACCAATCTACATGCAATTTCCTCATCAAGAATGTAATTTCTATTTCCAAATTTAATGGGTTTTTATTAACTCCCAAGAACAAATCAGGTTTTTATCAATTCCTACACATGGAAGAAACATTCTCTATAAAAACGAAATTAAATCACTTGCCTTAATGGTAACTCTGGATTTGATGACGAATTTGATGAAGTATTCTTTCTCTCTCTGCATAATTTCCTCTTTCTCTCCCTCTACAAGCTCTCTTCTCCAAGTAACAATGGTGGCTAGGGTTTTGTGGTTTAGGAACTCTTTGGAATAACTTTCAATAACCTCCGTAGCCTATTTGGGTATTAGTGGGCTTAGTGGGTTAGTGCCTAATCAGATATTAACTCCCAATTTTCGTAGCTTTTAATTCCTCAAAATACAAAATTACCAAACTGCCCTTATACGCTGCCGGTATGGCCTAAAAATGCCTCGGGACCCAAACCAAACTCCCGGCTAGTGTTTCTGACTATTTCGACCCTTCCGGACGCGTTGGTGCACTCAAAACGACCATACGGATAATAGAAATAAAATTCACTTTTTAATTATCATAATTATATACCATGACGCGACTGTCACACGCGTCACAATAAAATTCACAAATTGTCGTATTTCAATCTCACGACAAATTTCATAATTAAATATTCATATATAATCATATATGCACATAATCAAATGCCAACTCGCATCTCGCTAGTATTTTTAATCCGGATTAATTTCCAATTAATACGCATTTAATTTAATTAATCCCATAAATAATTATCATAAAAATACGGGGTATTACATACTTCCCCCTAATAACTGAATTTCGTCCCGAAATTCGGAACTAGAAAGTACCTGGTAAGAACAACTCTGGATAACGTTCGCGCATCTCATCCTCGCGCTCCCATGTGGACTCCTCGATATTATGATGTCGCCACTGAACACGCACTAACGGAACGATCTTTGACCCCAGTTTCCGCTCACTTCGGTCCAAAATAGCAATCGGCCCCTCCTCGTAGGAGCTATCAAGTTGGAGATCGATGTCCTCCAAAGCAATATGAGAATGAGCCAAATCATCTCTAAGATATTTCCTTAGCGAGGAAATATGAAATACATCGTGAATCCGATGCAAATGCTCCGGTAATCCAAGCCTATACGCAACCGGTCCAATCCGCTCAATAATAGGAAATGGTCCCACATATCTCGGTGCCAACTTCCCTTTCTTCCCAAAATGCATAATCCCTTTCATAGGAGATACTCTGAGCAAAACCTGGTCTCCCACTTGAAACTCTCTGAAGAACCTCTTCGCATCAGCATAGCTCTTCTGCCGATCCTCAGCTACCCGAATGCGACTCCGAATCAATTCTATCCTCGCCGAAGTATCCTGAATCACTTCCGGCCCAAGTAGTTTGTTGTCCCCCACCTCCAACCAACATGCTGGGGAACGACAAGGTCTACCGTACAACGCCTCAAATGGAGCCATACCAATGGTGAACTGGTAGGAGTTGTTGTAAGCAAACTCTACCAGTGGAAGATACTGCTCCCATCCACCCCCAAAATCAATGATACTCATATGTAGCATGTCCTCCAACATCTGGTTTGTACGCTCAGTCTGCCCATCGGTCTGCGGGTGATACGCAGTACTCAATCGCAATTCCGTGCCCATGGCCTCCTGAAAACTCTCCCAAAACTGTGAAACGAATATCTTATCTCGGTTAAACATGATATTTAGGGGTACACCGTGAAGTCTCACTATCTCTGAAATAAAGAGCTGGGCATACTGTCCCGCAGTGTAGTCTGTCCTTACGGGTAGAAAATGAGAGACTTTGGTCAACCTGTCCACAATCACCCAAATGGAGTCGTGACCTCTCTGTGACGTAGGCAACCCCGTGATAAAGTCCATGGATATGCTCTCCCACATCCACATCGGGACCTCTAATAGCTGTAGAAGTCCTGTCGGTCTATGATGATCCACTTTTACAAGCTGACAAGTGGCGCATTTAGAAACAAACTCGGCAATATCTCTCTTCATCCCGCTCCACCAATACTGACGTCTCATGTCTTGGTACATTTTGTCCCCATCGGGATGTACCGCGAATCGTGAGCCGTGCGACTCTGCCATCACCTCGTGCCGTAATTCCTCCCCTTCCGGGACTACCAATCTCCCATTGAAGCGTAATCCCCCGTCTGAGCTAACGGTATAGGATTCGGCACCCTCTGCTAGTAATCGAACTATCAGCTCCTGACAGAACGAATCATCTGCTTGTGCCTTTACCACTCTCGTGACAATCTGCGGCGTAACGGTCATCACAGACATGAACGATCGGGCCACTGCATCCTGGTGTCCCAATTCTTTCCAATTTGCCTTCCACACCCCTTCCACTTCATCTGCTGGCCTACGGCTCAACGCGTCTTCTACCACGTTAGCCTTCCCCGGGTGATACTGGATATCAAACTGATAGTCCTTCACAAACTGAAGCCACCTTCGTTGTCGCATATTCAACTCCTTCTGCGTGAATAGGTACTGGAGGGACTTGTGGTCTGTGAACAATCGAAACTTTTCCCCCAAAAGGTAATGTCTCCAAATACGAAGGGCAAAAACAACTGCCGCCAACTCCAAGTCATGAGCAGGGTAATTCTTCTCGTGAGGCTTTAGCTTACGGGATGCATAAGCTATGGCCTGACTCTCCTGCTGCAATACACCTCCAAGTCCTTGTAAGGACGCATCGATGTAAACTAAATACTCAACTCCCAGTCTCGGTAATGCTAACATAGGTGCTGAGGTCAATTTATCCTTCAACTCATCAAATGACAACTGACAGGCATCACTTCAGATTAATGGCACACCTTTACGAGTCAGATGTGTCAAAGGACCCGCTATCTTCGAAAATCCCCGAATAAACCTCCTGTAGTATCCTGCTAGGCCCAAGAAACTACGAATCTCCGTTGGTGTCGTGGGCTGTCCCCACTCCCTCACCGCGGATACTTTCCCCGGATCAACAGATATTCCCCGGTCGAAAATAATGTGTCCCAAAAACTGGACCTCCTTCAGCCAAAACCTGCGCTTCTCATACTTTGCATACAGTTCGTTCTGACGTAGCGTCTGCAAAACTTGCCTCAAATGCTCGGCGTGCTCCTCCTCTGTCTGGGAGTAAACCAGAATATCATCGATGAAGACAATGACAAACTGATCTAGGAAATCCCTGAACACTCTATTCATCAAGTCCATAAACACGCCTGGAGCATTGGTCAAACCAAAAGGCATAACCCGAAACTCGTAAGGACCATATCTCGACAAGAACGCGGTCTTCGAGACATCCTCCTCCCTAATACGCAACTGATGGTATCCCGATCTCAAATCAATCTTTGAGAAGAAAGAATCTCCTCTCAACTGGTCGAATAAGTCATCGATTCGAGGCAATGGATACTTATTCCGTATCGTGACCTTATTCAACTCCCGGTAGTCCACACACAATCTCAGTGAACCATCTCTCTTCTTCACGAACAACACAGGGGCACCCCATGGTGAAGTACTCCTCCGTATAAACCCCTGACCCAACAACTGTTCAATCTGATCCCGTAACTCCCTCATCTCAGCTGGAGCCATACGGTACGGTGCGCGTGCTATAGGTCTCGTACCTGGTAATAAGTCTATAACAAAGTCTATCTCTCGACTGGGGGGTAGGCCTGGTATCTCCTGAAACACATCAGAATACTCCCTGACAACTGGGATCGAATCTAAAGGAATCACAACCTCCTTAGAGGTATCCTCCTCTAGGTAATACAAATGAGCGGTCGAGCCTCCCTCTGGGCGAGGCATCGCCACTACAAACATCTCTTTCCCCGGAATGGCAAAAACAATACTCCCACCGAAATAATCAATCATGGCTCTATAATCAGCGAGCCAATCCATACCGATAATCACATCGTGAACATGCATATCTAATACCAACATATCTGCAGGTAATACCAGACTACCAATCTCTACCCCCACTCCCCGGCATATAAAGAAAATAAGTGACCCACTCCCCAATGGTGAGTCTACACACGTCACTATGCTCTCTGCCGTAGCTAATAACCCTAAAGCTTTCGCAAAATGTGTAGCTATAAAGCAATGTGTTGCCCCCGTATCAAACAAAACCCGACCCATAGTACCATGGATAGGAAACATACCCTCAATCGCGGGTGGTGCCAGCGGAGCTGCAGCCTAGTGGACGTTATAGACACGTCCATACTGTAACTGCCCCTGCTACACAGGAACTGCTGGAATAGCTGGAAGAGCTGGCACCTGGGCTGGAGCTGGAAGGGCTGGTGGAAAAAGTGGCCTCTGTGGCTCATGTCGAGCACCCTGCTACTGCTGCGGGGCCCTGCCCTTATCAGGACAGTCCTGGCGTTTATGGCCAGTCTTACCATAAACAAAACACTTCCCCGGGAAGTTCCCCCCTCTCTGTCCCTGCTGCCCCCGGCCCTGGTGGCCGTTACCATTCCTCCACTGGCCCTGCTGGTGTTGATGGCCATTCGGACCCTGATGGCCCTGCCGGAAACCTCCCTGTCCGTGCCTAAAGCTTCCTAACCTGAACCTTTTGTGATCCCCCTGCTGGGTACCCTGATCACCCTGTCTCTGCCCCTGAACAGATTGTGCCCCACTGGCACCATTTCATCCAGTCCTTCCCTGATGGCTAGACTCTCCCGATCGTTTTCCCTCAGCCATGTGAAAGCGATGATCCTAGAAATGGAGCAATGCAGCGTTAACCACATCAGAATAAGTGGCTAACGAGAGGTTCCCTAACAAGTGCTGGCGAATCCTCCATGTCAACCCGTCCATGAATTTCTGTATCTTCTTCTCCTCCATCGGTATCTCATCCGGAATAATGTTCAGAAGATCAGTAAATTCGGCCTCATACTCGGCCACAGTCTTACCCTCCTGTCGAAGGCTCATCAATTTCCTCCTCATTTCCGTGTGAACAGCTGACGGAAAGTACTTGCGGTCGAACCGCACCCAGAACTCCTGGATAGTGAGAGTGTCCCTCTCCTCTACGGTGGTAATAGACTCCCACCACTGCAGTGCAGACCCCACTAGCTTAAAGGTAGCTAGTATCTGCTTCTGGACATCTGTGCACTCATACATCCTCAAGTGTCGTTGTATATCCTTCCTCCACTGACTCGAAACTACCACATCGGAGCTACCTGCGAACTCCGGAGGGTGTGCTTTCTGAAAAGCATCACGTACACGTTCCCAAGCAGACGGGAATGCATGAGCCTGAACTGGCGCGGCTATCGGCGCCTGAAGTGGTGCCTGCTGAACTACAGCTAGTGCGGCATTTACCGCCTGGGCCATAATGGCTGCAACCTCGGCGGCATTCATCGTGCCCTGAGCTGGTGCGGGCTGTGGTTCTGACGTCGCATCCCTGGGAACCCTTCGTGCACGTCGTGGAGGCATCTGAAATAAGAATGAAGTTTATAAGTTCGCAGTTATAAACTTAAAATAGCTGAAGAACGTAGCATATACAAAAGAATACAACAGTCCTAAAGTATAGGGCTCTATATCAAAGAAAGCTCAACGGAAACATAATAAGCCGTTCAGATCCTAAAGGACACTAGAACCTGATGCTCTGATACCACCTGTGACACCCCGACTAATTAAATACCGGGTAGCTACTCCTTTATTAAATAAATTCAAAATGCCAAGTTGGTTCAGTTAATAGCATCACTGTCGAAAACATTTTAATAATTACTAACCACCTAGTATTTAAAAAGAAAGTGCCAAATTTTAAGTTCAGTCTGATTAACATGCAGTAAAAGAATAATGGAAGAGTTAACATAATCCATTCGCCATAATGAAGTAATGAATAACCAACAATTAAATAATAAGTCCGGAGGAAAACTCCTCACAACAATCCCAACAAATGGAAATAATACTACAAGTCTGAATCCTGAATAATTACATGCCAAAAGTCTGAATAACTGAAATAAATGAAAAGTCTCTAAAAGAAATGGGCGACATGCCCTACAACTGATAACTGATGAATATCGAGTCAAGATCGAAAAAGCGTCTAAAAGCAAGGTCCTGTAACTTCCACAAACAGCTACAGCTCGTTACCTGAATGAGAATCCTATGCATGGTGTCCTTGTGGCTGGGCACCTAAAATGGTTTTTTACAAAAATAGATTTGAAAGCAAATGGGTCAGAGCCCGAAAGTGGAAAACATTTTGAAAACAACAAGTGTTTTAATAACATTAAAACATTAAATGAAAAATACATGTTAGGACGTGCACTCACATGAAACTCTCACCTCTCGACTACATGTGCACTCCTAACGTACCGTACCCATATATAATACACATATATCTAACCAAAACGTAATAAGTTCTACCTCTTACTACTCGATTCCCATATTACATTCTAACGTTACCAAATAAATAGAGGGCTTTACTTAAACTCAGATTCTCAATATGTAATACATAATTCACTATCAGTTAACCCGTTATGTTTTCTCAAAACAATACCATAATTTTATTCACAATATTAACATGAATGTTCCCATTAATTAAGTGTATATTATTCACATCATAAATATACAATACAAGCACCCCGAGACTAGCTGCGGTGCACACATACTCTGCTATCCATCCCGATACATCACGTACATAAGGATCACATATTCCGAATCTCTCAGGAATAGCTCACAGATAACAACATCACAAATAATGGAGGCGAACACAGTCACATCACATGGGTCACGCACATACCTGCGCTCCCACGATCAGCAGACTTATTAACATCCCAATAAGTCCTTCTCTGACCTATGTTCATCGAGGTAACCAGTCTAAATCCGGGCAACACAAGGATTAGAGGGCCCTAAGCGAACGCGAACCTCCCGTGATAGCAAGTATGGTAGGTATGTCATACACATAAAATCAATACATATACTAAGTATGCACACGTCTTAGTAATCACCATAATATATTGGTACATATCTCTTCTCGTACTTACATATAATACTACACCATTTATGTGTTCCCGGTTAATATAATTAATTAGGCCGTCAATAGCACACATCGTAATAGACACTCACGTCCTACTTCACATTTTCCCTTAGGTTCAAACTACACTTCTAGGTTTGACTCCTCATAATATCCCAAACATCCCAAATATATCAATTACTCATCAAGGAAAGGCTATCTCTACCTATACACAAGGTTACGGGGCACTCGGGATCAAAACAGGTTAAAAAGCCTAAACTGTCAACTCGTTCGAAGTCTCGTTCGAACGAGGCTGTTCGAACGACACTTCGTTCGAACGAACTGAGTCTTCTAACGAGATCTCGTTCGAACGAAGTGGACTTTCTAACGAGATCTCGTTCAAACGATCTTATCGAACGAACTTCACCCTCGTTAGAAGTCAATGGTCAACTCGTTAGAAGCTCGTTCGAACGAGCTCGTTCGAACGACCTGGGCAGGTCTTCTAACGAGTGGCCAGTTTCAAGACCAGAATTCCTTATTTCGTTTTTTCCTCTTTTCTTCACTTCTAATCTTCTCTAAACATTAGTCCAACAATATACCAAGGTTCCTAATCGTCTCTAAACATACATAGGTCACCTACTAACGTTTTTGTGGGGATTAAATCATTATAACCATCATCCAAATATCAAATCTCTACATATTTTTCCCCAATCTCAAACACATGAACCCTAGAATTTATAAGTCATCTAGAAGTCTAATTAAATCCGTTTTTGGTTTCACACTAATTGTAATATCATTAGAATAATCATCAACTACCAATCTACATGCAATTTCCTCATCAAGAATGTAATTTCTATTTCCAAATTTAATGGGTTTTCATTAACTCCCAAGAACAAATCAGGTTTTTATCAATTCCTACACATGGAAGAAACATTCTCTATAAAAACGAAATTAAATCACTTGCCTTAATGGCAACTCTGGATTTGATGACGAATTTGATGAAGTATTCTTTCTCTCTCTGCAGAATTTCCCCTTTCTCTCCCTCTACAAGCTCTCTTCTCCAAGTAACAATGGTGGCTAGGGTTTTGTGGTTTAGGAACTCTTTGGAATAACTTTCAATAACCTCCGTAGCCTATTTGGGTATTAGTGGGCTTAGTGGGTTAGTGCCTAATCAGATATTAACTCCCAATTTTCGTAGCTTTTAATTCCTCAAAATACAAAATTACCAAACTACCCTTATACGCTGCCGGTATGGCCTAAAAATGCCTCGGGACCCAAACCAAACTCCCGGCTAGTGTTTTCTGACTATTTCGACCCTTCCGGACACGTTAGCGCACTCAAAATGACCATACAGATAATAGAAATAAAATTCGCTTTTTAATTATCATAATTATATACCATAACGCGACTGTCACACGCGTCACAACAAAATTCACAAATTGTCGTATTTCAATCTCACGATAAATTTCATAATTCAATATTCATATATGCACATAATCAAATACCAACTCGCATATCGCTAGTATTTTTAATCCGGATTAATTTCCAATTAATACGCATTTAATTTAATTAATCCCATAAATAATTATCATAAAAATACGGGGTATTACAAATAATTTATTTGACTTTGCCCCTTTTTTATAATGAAAAATTAGACTTAACCACATTTGTCAAGGATAAGTCAAAGAGATTAACAAACTGGGGGTTAAGATAAATAGCATATTAAAAAGTGGGGGTTATATAAAAAAAATCCTATTATTTATTATTGGTATTTGGTAGCTAAGACTCATAAATCCATATACCAATTTTAAATGACAACACATATGATCATTGTTTGTAACATATTTTTGAAAATCCATCATACTACTCTTCTAGACCCATATTGCTTCTTTACTTGAAAAATTAAAACGGGTTTTATGATAAACTTGGTAAATAACATGTATTACACGATGAACCCAATGCCATTACTTGAGGCTGAGAAGAAGAAGGATAGAAACCCAAGGGATGCAGGTTTTTAGGGTGCAAGCCCCTCGCCATGTCACCCAAGACCTAGGACAGGAGGTATCTCATCAAATGCTAAACCATCATCATATAAATATTAATTTCACTTATCCATGGAACAAATGGATTATATTTGGGGATGAACTATAGAGTTTTTACACCCTAACATAATTGAGTTAATTGGGTCCAACCAGGTTCATACAATGGTGAATGAATAGCTTTCGTTTACTGAACGGGAGTTTAATGGCATTAGGAGGATCATCATTGATCTCAGTGATGAAATTAGATCCCTTCGCACTACCTACGATGTTAGACCAGATGATAGGATTTTAATCGACTTGCGATAGTGATGCTTGTGATGACGATGCCTTTTTCTTTTGGATTGACATGGTTGAAGTTTTTAGTTTTTAGTTACCAATATTTTCTTTCATTTAATCATGTATTTGTAATCCTAGACTCCGTTATGATTTGATGTACTATTTGGATTGATATTTTATAGTAGTCTTCCTAGACTACAATTTTGTTTGCAAGTATGATAATTCAAGTTTGGGTTTGCTTTAATATTATTCATATAGTAATCCCTTAATTATCATAATTGTTTGTATCATGAGTGTTGATGTAAAAAATTAGATTACTCTAATAATTTACTCACAGATAAATAAATAAGACAGAATATTTTTAAAGTGGTTCAGCCTTATGTAAATGGCCTACGTCCACTGTTATGTTATTGCTGAGTGTTTGGGAATTCTCGAATTACAAGTTCTCTCAAGAAATTCCGGTCCCTTTGAATGAGGGTGATACAAGGTATTTATAGCCCTTAGGCTGTACATGAACGGGTTGATACATTAAATGATATACATATGAAAGGGTAATACATTTAATGCAACGCATGCGTCAAGATGATGAACATTCAATGAATAGTTGAACTGTTGATTATCTGGCAATTAATGATACGGCCGAGATGCAGCTCGGACCGCCTTAGTTGCTCGTTGCTCAGGAGTTCCTCGGAGAGTTATAGTACCTCGGAGTGCTGACATTCCTCGGTGTATCCTCGTTGCTCGGAGAGACTATGAGTTTGTCGGGGAAATGAACTTCCTCGTTGTTATTGTGCCACGTAGATTAACAAGTGTCTTCGTATGATTCGTCCACATCAGCATATTAATTTTGGTATCAATAGAAGCCCCCAATGTTTCATATTTCGAACTTTGAGGAGTATGAAACATTCTTTCTCAGTATATGGCAATTAATGATACGGCCGAGATGCAGCTCGGACCGCCTTAGTTGCTCATTGCTTAGGAGTTCCTCGGAGAGTTATAGTACCTCGGAGTGCTGACATTCCTCGGTGTATCCTCGTTGCTCGGAGAGACTATGAGTTGGTCGGGGAAATGAACTTCCTCGTTGTTATTGTGCCACGTAGATTGACAAGTGTCTTCGTATGATTCGTCCACATCAGCATATTAATTTTGGTATTAACAGAAGCCCCCAATGTTTCATATTTCGAACTTTGAGGAGTATGAAACATTCTTTCTCAGTATATGGCAATATTGAATGATCTTCCTGGGTTTTAGGAGCATCGTTTTTTAATTTATTTCCAAATTCACAGAATCCGCCTTTTTTCGAACTTTTTAGAGCGCTTCGATCTTTGTGCCCTTTTTGTCCTTTTAGCCGCCGGAAGTTCAATAGTTTCTTTTGTGTAATCATTTCTTTCGCCGCTTCCCAAGGCAAAGTATTTAAACTTCTTAGGTAACCATATCGTCTTCTTCTTTTTCCAATCTTCTGCATTCAAGCTTTCTATTCTCTCTTTCTCTCTTGTGCGTTCATCTTTTCCCTCGCTAGTTGTCAGCTCTTCCTTTTTCCCTGTAAGATTCTCTTCTTTTCTTCTGTATTTCTTTTATTCAGTATGGTTTATATTGTGGAGTCTGTTGAGAAATTTTGTTCCGATTTTTCCATTCCTTCCTGGGTAACTCTGGAGGTTCTTTCTGAGCCTTTAGATTATTTTCGATTGGCTGAGGGACATTGGTTCCCCAGTCTATTCATTGCTGAATGTGGATTTTCTTTTCCGCCAAACCCATTATGTCTTGAGTTTTGTCAGTATTTTGATCTTGTCCCTGCAAAAATATCCCCCAATTCATGGAGAATAATTAATGGGGTGTACAAATTAAATCTAACTCATGGGACTCGTATAGGGATCCCTGAAATTATGTATTGCTATAAATGGGCCATTCTAGATAATATTTATTACTTAAAAACTAGGTTTCTGAATAGGGCTCTTGTAGTTAACCTCCCTGATTCAAATAGAGATTATTTTGAACATGGGGTGGTTATTAAAAATTGGCAATATGCCCCTTTAGTTGGAGATGGAGTATACAACGGTCCCAGATGCCCCCCATATGGCAATGGGATAGGTTTATTTTTCATTTTATTTCTTTTACTTATGAAATTATGCTTTTATCATGTTTGACAAAATGTATGACTGATATCTCATTATGTGTTTATTTGCAGTTGATAGTAAAAGAAAAACTCCAAAAGAATCAGAGGTTAATATTAAGCATCTGAAACTTATCTGGGGTTTGCATAAGAACGTTGCAGACGAGCACATCAGGTCTGCATCATATTTGCTACAGTATAAGAGTTATACAACCTCTTATACTGCTAGCCCTGTTGAGCCAGCTTCAACTCCAGAGGATTCTTCTTCAGATTCTCATCTTCCTTTAAGTCAGAGAATGGGCAAGAAAAGAGCCCCTCCTGCTCTATTTGATGACATTACTTCTGCTGCTGGGGCCAAGAAAAGCAAAACTAATGTCCCAGAGGGGACTAAGAAGGTGGATGCTGCACCTTCCAAAGCTACTGAGAAGCCCCCAGTGGCTCCGAGCAAGAAGGTTGCTCCTGTGGAAATAATTGCTATCTCTCCGACCAAGAGTTCTTCCTTGGTTGAAGCTGCTGAAGTCCCTTTGAGGAGATTGAGGAAATCATCCTCAGTCAATTTGGCTGAAACTGCGTCCTCTCTACCAGCTGGTGGTGTTGGTGTTCCAACCATCATTCCTCCTAGCTCTGCAATGAGCTCGGTCAAAACTTGGATCATACCCGAGGTCCAAGGAATTGATGAAAAAAAATTTAGGGATATGCTGACATCCCTAGCTACTCGTCATCTTGCTTCGGTAAATTTCTCACACTCTGAATTTCCTTTCTTTCTTTGAATACTTGTCCTTTTGCACTGACCTGTCACTTTTTCCTTTGTTTAGCTGGTGAATTGTTTTAACAACATCGTGAAGAAAGATGAAGCTATTAAATCTTCAAGCTCCTCGTCAGGTGTAGAGGATGCTCTGCTGGGTTTGACCCAATCCTTGAAGGAATCTCGCCAACAGTATAGTGAGGACAAGGCTGTTTGGGAGAAAAAGTTGTCAATAGTTGAAGCTGAGAAGGTGAAGTTAGCTGAGATCTCCAAGAGTTTGGAGAACAAGGTGAAAAGTTTGGAGATTGAGCATCAAAAATATGACGACAAGCTCAAGAACTTTGGAGAGCATGAAGATAAGCTGAAGAAGGCAGAGGAAGAGTTGTCTGCCCTGTGAGATATCAAAGGTCAAAAAGAAGAATTGGATGCGAAGCTCTCCTCGGAGAAATT
The DNA here is from genome assembly GCA_949130495.1 of Sambucus nigra. NCBI lineage: Eukaryota > Viridiplantae > Streptophyta > Magnoliopsida > Dipsacales > Adoxaceae > Sambucus > Sambucus nigra. Next base: position 578,085,225 of record OX422209.1, read on the forward strand.
AAGAAGAAAGCTCGCACTTAAAAAATCCTTCAGCGCAGGCTGGGATAAAGGATGGGACAAGGGGATTGCTGCGATGACATCCCAAGTTCAATACGGGAAGTTGAAATACTTCCGAGATGGCTGGGTAGCTGGCCTACAGGAATTGAAGATCAAGGATGATTCTGGGCTATTCCAGCTACACATCCCTGGTCCTCCTCCACCAATTGTGGAAGAAGAAGAAGATGAGCCTGTCTCTGATGAATCTTCTATGGCCATAGGTGATCAAGTCCCTACATCTCTATCTTCTGCCAACGAGGACATTTCTTCCATGCCTCCTCCTCCTGAAAAAATTTTAACTCCTGCAGATCAAGTTGTTGTTACCACCGAGCAACCAAGCTCCTCATCCCAGCCTCCCGAGAAAGTCTTGGGAGACAAGGAAAAGGTGTGAAGTTGTTCGGTATCATTTCTATCTTTCATTATTTGTAATCAAACAATGTAATCCTCTTGTGATCTAATAAAATACGTCTTTGTTCATCTCTGTTGTTGATGATTTGTTTTTGTTAATTGTTGTCTTTTTCTCATCCTTAATTTTTTGCTAGAATGGAACTGATATCTGCACATGATACAAAGCTAATGCAGCAATGTCACGAATATTATAAGGCGGGTCATACAGACCTTAATACATCAGAAATTGCTGACATCCTTGGCCATGATGCCTCAGAACAAGCAATTGAGGATTATCGGTACTTGAAGGATTTACTTGACCGAGCTGTGGCCAACAATGTGGCCTACTATGACTTGATTGAGGAACTTCATTATTCCTTAGAAGATCTCCAAGGTCAGCACAATAAATCAATGGCTTTGTTGCACAAGGAATATGAAAATAGATATCAACAGCTTTCTTCTGAAACAGGCCATAAAAAGATCCTTGCTGGATACAATGTTAGGGAAAGAACTTTAAAAGGTGAAGTCGAGGCTTGTAGGCAGATTGCTGAGTTGCTGGAACAAGAGAAAAATAATTTGCAGAAAAAGCTGGCACAGTATGAATCTGCAGCGTCATCTTCCACTGCTTTAGTGCAAGTTACCGATGAAGGTTTCTCGTTCTTAGAAGTTGAGAATGCCAAATTAAGGCAAGAGTTGGACGTTCTGAGAAGATCTGTTATTCCTGTGACTGCTCGGGGACGAGGAAGAGGTTCTCGTGGGCGAGGAAGAGCTGTTCAAAATGTTGCCGAGGAGCAAAGTTCTCCAGTCATTGCTCGGAGTCGATCAAGAGTTCTTAGCCGTAATGTTGAAGAGGCTCGCACTCAGTCTACTTTGGAAACTCAAGCATTCCAATTAAACGCCAAAGATCGGGCTTTATCTGAATTGTCCAAGAGAAATCTATCTTTGGAAGATCAACTTACTGCAACGAAGTCTGCTTTGAATGATAAAGATGTTTTTGCCAGGAATCTTCACGAACAATTGGATAGATTAATCTTCTAATTCCATAAACAGCCCAGGGAATTTTGGATGGCAGGATACAATGAAGCCCTTGTTCATTTAGATGCTCGTATTGAACATGCCAATAATGAAGGTTATAAGAAGGGGTGGTTAAACGCCCTAGGTGTACTGAAATTGGAGCAAGGGCATTTTTTATGGGATTATCATGCTCCAGGGTTACTAGATTGCATGTGCCACCTTTCAAATTGGACATGGAATGGATCCTAGCTCGTTCCATTCCTCGGAGTTTAATTTCAAAATATCTCGGTGACTATAGTCTTCATTCTTAGACTAAATTATCTCGTCCCGAGCATCTCTTGGATACACCTTCTGTGATGAACGTCAGAATGCTCAAAGATATTAATTTCATCAATTCTCCTCTTTGCTTAGAAGATCCTCCTGCCGGCGAGGAACCTGTTTCAAAAGCTAAAGGAAAGAAACCAATAGAATAGGTTTTTCAATGTAATAATTAGCACATATGTATATCTTGTAATATATTTTGATCTTAATGAAAGAATTTCATTTTCTGTTTGCAAATTTGTATTGCGATTGTCTTGTGTTTATCAAACATTTTTACATTTGTGTGTACGTATCTGTTAAAAAGATAACAATATGGTGCTGTTCATCAACCAACTTAGCAATCAAAATTACAAGTATCAATGTTTCTCAATCACTTAATAATAAAGTAATGAGTATAAAAGGTTTAAACTATTTCCAACCAACCAAGGTTGTTAAATTGTGTTTGTCGACCAACTACAGTTTATGGGTTTTTATCCCCGACCAACCATACTTGGTAAATTTTTTCATAAAATGTGCCCGACCAACCATGGTCGATAATTTATCCTCGTCGACTAAGTATAGTTGATCACCGACCAACTATACTTGGTTCAGTTTGGAATTCTTTGTATTTTCTGGAATGATTTTACCTTCCGACCAACTTGTTGGCCTATTTTCAAAATGATATTGTTCTTCCCTCAACCCTAGTTGATTATTGAACTATCAGGTTCTTTCGAACTATCTTGTCCACTAGTTATCTTACCAACCTTAGTCAGTCACGCTAGTGTACACCTCCTAACCAAAGGAGTATATTTTTTGGTTCTTTCGGACTTTCTGTCCACTAGTTATCTTACCAACCTTAGTTGGTCACGCTAGTGTACGCCTCCTAACCAAAGGAGTATATTTTTTGGTTCTTTCGAACTTTCTGTCCACTAGTTATCTTACCAACCTTAGTTGGTCACGCTAGTGTACGCCTCCTAACCAAAGGAGTATATTTTTTGGTTCTTTCGAACTTTCTGTCCACTAGTTATCTTACCAACCTTAGTTGGTCACGCTAGTGTACGCCTCCTAACCAAAGGAGTATATTTTTTGGTTCTTTCGAACTTTCGTCTTCTTTTTGCTGTCGAGCAGCGTAGTGTACAACACTAGTATTCCCGAAAAACTTTCAAACAAAGGAGAGGAAAATGGTGAAAACATCATCGTTTTATTCATATTGATGGAACCGTTGTACATTTTACATCATTGATAATACTTGCGAAGGTGTTCAGCATTCCAGGCATTCTTGAATTCTTCTCCTTCTAGAGTTGCTATTCGGTAAGTTCCTGGTCGAACAACTTTTGTAACTCGGTAAGGCCCATGCCAGTTTGCCTCCAATTTATTGTGCTTCTGAATTACCTTCTTTAACACATAATCTCCTTCCTTTAAATCGCATTTCCGCACCCTTTTGTTGTAGAAAAGAGTTGTTCGTTGTTGATAAGCAGCATTCCTAATAGCTGCCTCTTCTCGAACCTCCTCGAGCATATCCAAATCCAGTATTCTCATCAAGTCACTGATAGGGGAATTGAAGTTCATCACTCTGTGTGTTGGTAGGCCCAACTCAGCAGGTATTACAGCCTCACTTCCAAATGCCAGCATATATGGTGATTCTCCAGTCGCTGCTCGGGGAGTTGTTCGGTAAGCCCACAGTACTGATTGTAGCTCATTAATCCAATTAGCTTTACCTTCACTTAGCCTTTTCTTCAAACCATTTAGCAGTGTTCTATTCGTCACTTCAGTCTGTCCATTACTTTGAGGATGGCCTGGTGCTGAATGAACCTTCAAAATATTCGACTGATGACAATAGGCAGCAAATTCCTCGTTATCAAATTGGGTTCCATGGTCTGTGATGAAGGCATGAGGGAGACCATATCGACAGATGATATTCTTCCAAACGAACCGGTATACCTTTTTGTATGTCATATCAATAAGTGGATCAGCTTCTACCCACTTAGTGAAATAGTCTATTGCGACGACGAGGTACTTGAATCTTCCTCGGGTGGTCAGCAATGGTCCCACCAAATCAATTCCCCACATGGCGAATGGCCAAGGGGAAGTTATGGGTGTCAACAATGCTTGTGGAGTTCGTCGGATAGAGGAAAAACGTTGGCACTTATCACATTTCTTAGCATAGGCTATACAATCAGCCCTCATCGTCGGCCAATAGTATCCTTGAGTCATTACCCTTTGTAAAAGTGTTCGACCTTCTACATGAGCTCCACAAGACCCTTCATGGATCTCTTCAATCAATTCTTTCACTTCGGAGGGATGTACACATCTCTGCAAACCTGCCATAATTCCTCGTCTATATAAAATACCATTAGTTAATACATACCGAGCAGCTTTATACTTCAATTTTTTAGCAGCGAGCTTATCCTCTGGCAGTCCTCCCTCTTCAATATATATCCTGATGGGATCCATCCAAGATGGTCCTAAATCAAAGGTAATAACATTCATCGTCAAGTTTTCATCTATGCTCTGACTTTCCAATACTTCAATTGGTATCGTTCTTCGCAGCTCGGAACGAGTAGCTGATGCTAGTCGGGCCAGTGCGTCTGCTTGTACATTCTCCATCCTCGGTATTCTCACCAATTGAATGGCATCAAATTCTGTCAGTAACTCCATCACCTTTGCATGATACTTTGCCATTAAATCTCCTTTAACTGCATATGTTCCTGTCATCTGATTTACAATTAATTGAGAATCACTGAATACAAGTACTTGTCGTGCTTCCATAACTTTTGCTAAGTTTAAACCTGCTATCATGGCCTCATACTCAGCTTCATTATTAGAAGCTTTGAATTGGAATCTCAAAGCATATTCCATGTCAATCTCATCTGGGGTGTTCAAAACAATTCCTGCCCCACAACCTGCTGTGCAAGATGAGCCATCTACATATAATCTCCATATAGGCAACCCGTCTTCAAATTTCTTATCTGATAGAGTTCCTCGGTGAAATATTTGCTGCTTCTTTTCATCCTCCCCTGGCACTTTTCGCTCCTCGTTGACCATCTCTTCTCGTTCTTCAACCAACCGGGGCTGGTCTGAATTTGAAGTTGATGATCCTTCTACATCCATAGGCCCTTTTACCAACCGAAGTCGGTCTGAACTTATGTCTGTTGATCCTGTAACATCCACAGGTTGGTCAGCGAGCAGTTTTTGTTCCTCAGGGGTATCAGGATATGTAAATTCTGCTATAAAATCTGCTACAGCTTGCCCTTTCAATGAGGCTCTGGGATCATACACAATATCATATTCACCGAGCTCTATTGCCCAGTACATCAATCTCCCTGACTTTTCTTGCTTATGAAGGGCTTGCCTCAGTGGCATGTCGGTATAAACGACGATGGTATGGGCCTGGAAATATGGCCTCATTCTTCTACTTGCTTCAATTAATGCCAATGCCAATTTTTCCAGCTTTGGGTACCTGATTTCTGCACCTCGGAAAGCCTTACTTGTGTAATAGATTGGTTTCTGGACTCCATTCTCCAATCTAATCAATGCTGAACTGACTGCATTCTCTGATACTGCCAGATACAAATACAACTTCTCTCCTGTTATTGGCCTGGACAACAATGGAGGTGCTCCCAAATACTTTTTCAAATCTTGAAAGGCCTTCTCACATTCATCAGTCCACTCAAAAGTTTTTCGAAGTGTTTTGAAGAATGGGAGGCATTTGTCAGTTACTCGGGACACAAATCTATTGAGCGCTGCAACTCGTCTTGTAAGACTCTGCACTTCTTTCTTTGTTGTTGGAGATCGCAACCCTAAAAGAGCTTTGATCTTATCTGGATTTGCTTCAATGCCTCGCTGATTAACAATGTATCCAAGAAACATTCCTTCTCGTACTCCAAATGTGCACTTCGTCGGGTTGAGCTTCATTTGGTATTTATCCAGTTGATCAAATGTCTGAGCTAAGTCAACTAGATGATCTGCAGCTTTCTTGCTTTTTGTCAACATATCATCGACATAGACTTCCATGTTGCAACTGATTTGTTCGGTGAAAACCTTGTTCATCAGCCGCTGGTATGTCGCTCCTGCATTTTTTAAACCAAAAGGCATAACATTATAGCAATAAGTTCCCCTAGGGGTAATAAAAGAAGTACTTTCCCTGTATTCAGGTTTCATTTTGATCTGGTCGTGACCAGAATACGCATCCATGAAGCTGAGCAGCTCATGTCCCGAGGTAGCATCCACTAGTTGGTCAATTCTGAGCAATGGAAAATGATCTTTTGGGCATGCCTTGTTAAGATCAGTGAAATCAACACACATTCTCCATTTATTGTTCTTCTTCTTTACCATCACCACATTTTCCAGCCAGTCTGGATATTTCACATCTTCAATGAATTGGGCTTTCTGGAGCTTCTCAACCTCCTCTTGTATGGCTTGATTCTTCTCGGGGCTAAATACCCTTCTTCTCTGCTTTACAGGCTTGATCTCCTTATTCACATTGAGTTCGTGACATAAGAAGTTTGGATCTATTCCTGGCATGTCCTCATGACTCCATGCGAAAGTTTTCTTCCTGTTTCTCAAGAACATTATCAATTCTTGTTTTATTGAAGCATCTAACGACGAACCTATCTAGGTTACTCGTTCAGGGTGCTCCTCGTCCAGAATAACATTTTCTGTAGATTCTACCACCTGTCCTTTTACAAGTTGGGATTCATCCCTAGGATCAAGAGTTTCAATTTATGTACCTTCCTCCACCTGGTAGGTGATAGTCTTTTTCCTTGATTCCTCAAGCTCTTCTTGCTCGGCAGATGAATAATAGCATTCCCGAGCTATTTTTTGATCACCTTTCACAACTCCTACTCCGAAGTTTATTGGTAATTTTAAGCATTGATGCACTGTAGACGGAACTGCTTCGAACTTCTTCAAACCAACTCTTCCCATGATGATGATGTACGCTGACTGCACATTCTTATCCATCACAAAGAAGCGTATTATTTCTGTTCGACAAGCAGGCCAAGTTCCAATGAATATGTCCAACTTGATAGTCCCAAGTGGAAAAACTTTCTCGCCAGCAAAACCCAGAAGGGGTCTGTGATAAGGTTCCAATTGAGATAATTTCAAATTCAAGCTATCAAAACATGAATAGTACATGATGTCTGCTGAACTACCATTGTCCACCAACACCCTTGAAATCACCACATCTTTCATCCTCATTTTGATCACCAAGGGATCGTCGTGAGGGTAAAGGACACCTGCCAAATCGTTTTTTGAAAAACCCATAACTAGCTTCTCTTTATTTACCTTCCTCGGACGATCATCCTCGGCAAGATTTATTCGTTGAATATATGAGCAGGCTTGAGCCTCTCCGAGATAGGCCTTTCTTTCTGCAGTAAGGTCTCCCCCTCCAGCATCTCCTCCTGTAATAACATTACAATCAAATGACCCAAAACGTATGGAAAATACCTCTCGTTCAGGCTGTCTTGGCTTCTTTGGAAGATCGGGGTCTTCATCTGGATCATCTTCATGAACTCTTTTCTTTTTCTCCTCCGTCCGACGAGGAGATCTGGAACGATCTCTAGTTCTATCATCATTCTTCCTTTCACATCTGCGATCTACATACTTTGATAACTTTCCTCTTCGGATGAGCGTTTCAATCTCGTTCTGAAGGGCTATGCAATTTTTGGTCGTATGGCCATGATCTTTATGGAACTCGCAATATTTGGCCCTATTCCTCAATTCAGGATTGGTCCTCAGTTTATCTGGCCACTTGATTTCTTCGTTATTCTTGATTTCTTCCAAAACATGATTAATACCCATTTTCAATGGAGTGTAATTATCGTATTTCTTCAGGACTTCCCATGACGTCCTATTATTCTTGGAATGCTTGTCACCACCATTACCTTTTTGCTCTTTCTTCTTAGATTTGTCAACCTCCACCTTGGTTTCTTTATCCATATTCTTCTTCGCAGCCATAGCCTCCTCGGCATTCATGACTTTGGCCGCTTTTGCCATCAACTCCGACATAGTTTTAGGTGGATCTTTGGCCAAAGTGTAGTATAACTTGTTAGGAAACAAGCCACTCATCAAAGCAGTTATCGCTGTCTTTTCTTCGTAATCTATGACTTCCAACTTCTCGTTATTGAAACGAGTTATGTAATCTCTAGTACTCTCACCTGATTTTTGTCTAACACTTAACAAGTGCGCTACTCGCTTTACCGGCTTTGCTCCAAAATAGAAATTGCCAATGAACAACTCGGCTAACTGAATAAAAGTCGAAATCTTACCCCGAGGAAGATTGTTGTACCATATCTGTGCAGACCCGGTAAGAGTTCCCGAGAATGCTCTACATCTCATCTCGTCGGGGACGGCATATATGTCTACAGCAGCTTGGTATTGTTCTATATGAAGAACAGGATCTGTCTTTCCATCATACTTAGGGGTCACTACAGGTGCTTTGAATTTCGATGGTGTAGGAAAATTCACAATGGCCTGCACAAAAGGTGTCCCTTGAACAAAAGTTCTCTGTAAGGGGTTCCTTTCTTTAGCCATTTCTCCAAGTCTATCTTCCAATCGCTGAATGGAACCCTTCCATGCTTCATTTCCTTCCTCGGGCAGCTTAGTCCGAGCAATTGATTGTTCTGACGTAGCTTCCTGAGATCTATCTCGACGAGTAGCTGGTCTTGATTGTGCTGATCCTTCTCTCAAACCTGATGGTGGTCGAAAGCTTCTCGATGGGGCTCTAGGTGGACTCACATTTCTCCTTGGTCCTAACCGACTGAAAGGAGATGCCCTGCTTAATCTTTCCAGGGCGCTAGTTCTCTCCGGAGAGAGGGTGATATGTTGATCTGTATCCGTAGCCCGTATCGATGAAGTTCGCCCAGGTTGATAAGAAAAATCATTAGATTCTTCATTACGATATGACCCGGTACGCCTGGATCGCGATTTCCCACGATCACTCATTTGCCTTGAATGGGTAGGTGCACCGCCGTGAAGAGTTTGAATGAGTTGCCTCATTGTTTCTTGCATGGCGGTTTGTCCTTCAGCCAGATTCGTCATAATTCCAGCCAGATCTGGAGGTGCAGATGGATTTGGAGGATTTTCAGTATTTCCAGCATTTCGATTACTGGATTCTGGATTATCTGCCATTGATGATAAATGATTTTTGGTGAAAAATGATAGCAACAGTCGTTTCCCACAGACGGCGCCAATCTGTTGATGTAAAAAATTAGATTACTCTAATAATTTACTCACAGATAAATAAATAAGACAGAATATTTTTAAAGTGGTTCAGCCTTATGTAAATGGCCTAAGTCCACTGTTATGTTATTGCTGAGTGTTTGGGAATTCTCGAATTACAAGTTCTCTCAAGAAATTCCGGTCCCTTTGAATGAGGGTGATACAAGGTATTTATAGCCCTTAGGCTGTACATGAACGGGTTGATACATTAAATGATATACATATGAAAGGGTAATACATTTAATGCAACGCGTGCGTCAAGATGATGAACATTCAATGAATAGTTGAACTGTTGATTATCTGGCAATTAATGATACGGCCGAGATGCAGCTCGGACCGCCTTAGTTGCTCGTTGCTCAGGAGTTCCTCGGAGAGTTATAGTACCTCGGAGTGATGACATTCCTCGGTGTATCCTCGTTGCTCGGAGAGACTATGAGTTGGTCGGAGAAATGAACTTCCTCGTTGTTATTGTGCCACGTAGATTGACAAGTGTCTTCGTATGATTCGTCCACATCAGCATATTAATTTTGGTATCAACAATGAGTGTATGAGTGTGTTTATCTATTTTATATTATTGGTGAAATAAACCATGTTTCTTTATGGTATATGCCTTTTCAATGTCAAATCATATCAAAATTTCATTTTCTCACTTGAACTTAACCTATTTCTTGAGTTAATGTTCTTTTTTCGGTATAATTATTTGCCTTTGTCCATTACCATGATAAAATAAGGGGAGAAATTATGAGAAATAGAAGATTAGAATAAGGGAAATTTAATTTAAATGAAAATACAAACTTTAGAATTAAAAGACCTTTGTAAGTGTATATACTTCATAGGAGGAACTACACTGCATCAATTTGATATTCTATGATGCATGCTTGTTTATACATTGATATACTTTTGGTCATTAGGATGTCTCGCACTTTAACTAACATATATTTTGGTCATCATATTGCATCGGCTAACCTTCTTTATATACATTGGTATCGTGATATCTTTTCTAGTGTATGACAGATTACAAGAGTAAAAGTGGGTTCTTGTCGACTATAGGTTGATAAGGTGATGTATGATTTTGGCCAGGCTTGTGTCATTAATGTCACGGGGTTATAGTTTTCTTATATTTTCCTATTATCTTTTGTTGATATATACTTTCAAGGAATAGACAAAGGGGGATATTGTATGAGTATTTATATACTCATGTCCACCACACATAAATATATTGTTGTATTCCATGTATAAAACATATATTGTGTCTTTTCTTATTCATTGAGGTCGTTCTGGCATAGCACAATAATGACACTTTTGATTCAAACTTGCTTCGACTTCTCAACCCATCACCTACATGATTTTATATAGGCGTATTCACTTGGTTGAGGTAATTATACTTCCTAAAGACCTTTTCACACTTTTCACATTAAAATTAAAACTTTTGTGTGTGTTGTGTTTGGTTTGGTTTCTTAGTTTGGGTGGTTAACTTATGTAAGTATACTATTCTTATAAAATATACTCTTTGAACTTAATTTTTACATAAGTATATCACATGAATGCTTGTATAAAGGATCAAATATTCATGGCCACTTTTTACCTAAATCTATGTAAATTGGGTCTCTTCGCTGGTACCTCACTATAGCGTAGTATACATGCGTTGTCATGAAGCATTATTTTGTTGGTCACGGTACTGCCCAGATATTTTCTTGAGTTTTACCAAAGTTTCATCATGACTTCCCTTGTTGGTATTTTACTGCAGTGAAAAATCATGTCGCATCAGTGGCAAGACTTTTGTTTATCGCGTCTATGAGCTGTGAGCTAGATATTTACAAAATATCTTTTTTAAATTGCAAATTTTTTTGGCAGCCAAATCTTTCCTAGACTCAAGTGTTTTTATCCCCTTGTGATGTTATGCCCCCTTGTCTTAAGCTTGTCTTTCACACTTGGAAGATATTAGGTTCATTGGATGCTTGATTTCATAATTTACGTATCTTTTGTCAAAACCAATAAAATAAAATTATTAAGAAAATATTTTAGAGAGAAAATACACTTGATTAAGAAAAAAAAGTTAAGAGATTTGCTTATTAGTTTCTTTACTCTAGAGAGTTAAACCATTGTTTATCTTCTCCATATTTCTTTTTGTATTTTTGAAGTGTTTGATTTTCTAACTTTGATCACAAATCATATTGAAGCTTAAAACATTCTACCTTTGTTCTTAAGCCTAAAATATATTTTCATTCTTATTGTTCAATACTTGTGTAAATACTTCATAAACATATTGTGATGTTTAAGCAAGCCAAGATCATTATAAACACTTTCAAAACCTTTAGGAAAACTCACGTACTAGAAATTAGTAATCAGGTACTGGTGGCTTCTCAAAAAGTTTTTATTCTACTACAATAGGATTTTGATTCATGGCATAGCTTCGAAAGATATCGGACTAGTCCAAAATCAGTTGCGGTTGTGTATTATTCTAATTTATTGGCTCTCTCCTTAGAGTACATGGTGAAAAAAGTTTCTAGTGGATCATTGCATTATATGATTTTAAGTTATTATCTTCTAATTATAATACTCAGCCATAGTACATTTGTCATTCCATTTGGCCCATGGTTTTTTTTCCATTGTAGGTTTTTTCTCATATGACAGGGTGTTGTGTGATTATTAGCCTCTACTCGTATTTATTTTTACTCACTTAAATTGAAGATAAATTTGGTGTTATCTAATTGGTCAACTTTGGATCATATATAACTAGGTTGCATATTTTTTTTTTACCTAAAAGGAATTAAAAGAAAACATATCTTATATTATAAAGATAACTTTAATTAGGTATGTTCACTCTTCTTAAGGTTTTGAGAACACAACACCCTCATATTAGATTCTTTTAGTTTAATTTGAAGACCTACTATGAAATCCTCATACTTTATCACGTTGTTAGTACATGGGAAATCAATCTTGTTTGCGATGGGAGTATGCGAGTCAATGGGAGTGAATAATCATATTAAATCTCGTAACCTATATTATTTTATGCTCCATTGAAGAATGATTGCTAGTGAATCTTTTCAAATAATAAGATCAAAATTCCTTCATTGGGAAATTTTATGATCAAAGTGTTTGCCTAGTGAACTACATGATCTATTAAGTAATTGGAGATAGCTTTGCTTTTCATAGATTTATGTATGACATACAGAATGATGAATTCGACTAACACGAGTAACCACTTGGCCATAGAGATGGACAGGGAAGGTTTTCCAAATCATTACTTCATAGTTTATATGCACGAAACAATATTGATAGGAAATAATTATAATTTTGAATCTCCAGGGTGACCCCAACCAAAGCAACACACATTTTCTCGAGTGTTATGCAATTGACTTCATAACCAAATAATTTTATTCAAACATAATATATGGCATGCTCTTTTATTTTCTTTGAGAGATGGTCTAGCATACCCAAATGGAATTATTGGTAACTTAAAAATAGAGTCTGAGAGGCAATCATATATACGATGGCATGAGAACCAATGATTTAGTAAGATAATGCTTTATTTTGTCTAAAGCATCTCAACATTATTTATTCCATACTCTAGCCGAGTCTTTGCTAAGGATATTGATAATAGGCTCACATATGGAGGTGAGTTAACTAATAAACTAGGTGATGTACTGGATTAGCCAAGAAAGACATAAATTTCCCTTTCTGTCCAAGGGGTCCATATCAAGAATATCAAGGACCTTGGATGGATGTACTTTAATGACTTTTTCATTTACCATAATGTTGAGGAGTTTTCCTTTGGTGACACCGAATAGTACCATCGTGAACGTTCGACAAACTTTTAGAGAGCACGGATATGATATTCCCGACCTTTGGATTTAATAATCATGTCATCTACGTAGAATTCAACTTCTTTACAAATCGGGTTATGCATAATTGTTGTCGAAACTCTTTGGTATCTAGGTCCCTTATTATTAAGACTTTACAACATTACAGTGTAACAAAAAGTTCCCCATGGTGTGGTGAATGTCGTCTTTTCCTAATGATTGGGATGAATATTAATTTGATTATAACTGGAAAATCCATTGACAAAAGAATTAAGAGTGTGATTGGTAGTGTTTTTTATGGTCACACTAATGTTAGGGAGAAAATAATCATCTTTTGAAGAAGCTTTGTTTAGATCTCGTTAATCGATAAGCATACAAAATTTTCCCCCTAACTTTGGCACATGGACAATGTTGGCAAGATGTGATGGATAATCGACCACACGGATGAAACCCACTTTAAATTTTCTTTACTATATCATCTTTAATTTTGAGTGACCAAGCTTTATGAGTTTCTTCTTCATTGACTTGCAATTTGTATATGTCCGAAGATCATGTTAACAATCTCGAGGTAGATCCTAAGCATGTTTCTGCAGTTCTAATCAAGTACATTGATGAATTCTTGCAGCAACTCTTAAAATTGGGATCGTTCCTGGTAGTTAAAAGTGGACCATGTCATGATCTTGCAAAGATTATCCTAATAACCAAGATTATAAATTACAATTTCATGGTCAATAGTTTGAGTGTGGTTACGTTGTATGCTATGTTGATCATTGAAGCCAGAATAAGAATTGTTCATTCATAAACTATAATTCATCTTCATTAATTGTTTTATATCGTCAATGAACATGGTAAATATAAGGCGCAATGATATACTCAATAAAAAAGTTCATTTCATTTTTATACTTAGCAAGGAATACAACATTTATAATGGGATAAAATCAGTGAGAACATCATTGATAGGGGAGGAGGTACATCAGACACTAAGGGGTAAATATCATAGGTTTTTCTAGTTGTTGAAGATGGACGTGTGGGTACAGTCAACCAGTTATATAATAATTCCTTAGTATGGAGGATCCGATTAGAAGGTCTCTCTTTATTAAGCTAGGGCTTGATCATAAAAACATCCATTCCAATCTTGGCTAAACTGTAAGACTCGTCATTATTCCTGTTCTCGCTATATGAAGATTTTAGCTTACCAGATATAATAAGCAATGTTTTGTACAATGACTTAGTTCTGTAATCCATGTGGATTTATCTTCAAAGGAAATCTCATATTCTTCTATATAAGATCACACCACAGCTCTATAAAATCTCAGTGAGGGAAGTTTTCCCATTCCTTGATAAAATGAACATGCAGTGAATCTCGTGATACACATTATTTCCTATTCAAGGTTTTCTTCAGGTAAGTGAGCAACTTTGAGCCAACTCTTAGGTAAACGGGTGATAACCCAAGCAATGAGGAGAGTAATAACACTTTAGACAAATTGTGTTTGAGATTCCTTTTTTAAGGCGGACAAACCCCGGTCTAGCTGAAAATGCATCATTTTAAACATTTGTATCACATGGAAATTCACGTGTGGGTATTATGGAGACACTCTTTCTTTAAGTCCTTACTCAAAGTAATTTGTAAAGGATTAACTTTGAATCCTAACAACCTTACATCATTTGAAACATGTTAAATCTCTAAGATGAGGTTATTGGTGCCAATGACATCAATATTATTATTATTATTATTATTATTATTATTATTATTATTATTATTATTATTATTATTATTATTATTATTATTATTATTACATATAATAGTGTTGATTTGATTCTCAAAAAAGAACATTACTTTCTAGTGATGAGAGGAAGAAATGCCTAAATATTATGTAGCTAAGGGAATCTTAGCGGGGGGTTGAAAGAAAATGGGATATCTGTAACTTGAAAGTTAACTTGGGGGTGATTAGCCCAGTACCAAGAGTGATAAAGATGGAACCCATAACCTTTTGTCGAGTATTTGCATATGCCAATACTATTGGAGATGTGGAAGTCAAATTAAGGAATTAGAAACCAAGGAATTTGAGTATTCAAAAAGGGGAAACATTAACGATTTATTCATTATCTACTCGTACAAGTGTAAAGGTTATCTAAAGCAAGTCCACTAAGATATTAAGACCAAAATTATGATCGGGGCTAAAATTTGTAATTTCTTAGTCCATAGAATTTATCAAATGTTAGAGGTTAATATTCACACAAGATTAATGGCTTGATTAGAAGAGAGATTTGGTGAAACTTGAAGCTGAGATAATATCTTGATTAAATCATTTTATTTTAGTTGAAACAAAATGAGAGTCTCCACAGGGTGATGTTTGATTGTGTTTTCATGAGTTTTTAAGGACATTACTCTCTTGTATAATCATTTCTAGCAGGGAGGGTTATTCGAAAACATATTTTACTTTGTTAGTCAAAATTCTTCAATGCATAAGTATTTGACATTGATAATATCATCCTAAGTGGGACAAGTTATTCAGTAGATGGATAAAAGAGGAATCGAGTTTCTTCATCGACTTCGGTTGTGGTAAAGACCTTCTTAATTTCATAAAAGATTTCTTCAAGACATATGACCCCATGGAAAAGGTCAGAAGACTCAGGCGAAGAAAACAATGGAGTAATATCTTCACAATCGAACATATCAGATTCATTTTTTGATCAACTATGAGTAATCTTACTACCTTGAGACATATTAACAAACTCAACATTCATGATAGATGGTATCGGAGCAGAATGAGCAAAAATATTTTATGGGATGCCTCGTTCGTCGATTTTGGGGTTACTAATTTTTTCAAATTAAATCCCTTTTGTTGTAAGTTCTTATGGGGGCATGAATACATTAGACCACACCATTGAAAAATTATGGATAAGACGGGACTCACAAGAACTGTTCAAATTGGAAAAAGTAATTTAGTGCACAATTATTATTATTATTATTATTATTATTATTATTATTATTATTATTATTATTATTATTATTATTATTATTATTATTCAAGGCGTTATACTGAACTAGAGTTCTTAGAATTAAATATAAGAAAAAGCCTTCAGAAACCCCTCTTGAAAGAACAGTGCAAGCATTGTTTGAAATTGAGTGCTTGGGTGTGCTCAGATTGCTAAGGGAGGCAGGCTACAGCATGGTCAGATCACAACGAAAGGTAGGCTACATCGCACACCAAATGTCTATTTAAGTTTAATGATGATAATGTATTCAATAAATTGTGGTCATGAGAGACTTTGGGAAAAGTTGTACTTAGTGTTCCATTACTACTGCGGGTGTGACGAGGACATCGTAGAATTCAAGTGTGGGAGTCACGAACCAATTCTTGAGTCATTTTGATAAAGCCTTAGGAATATTCGAATTTCATTTTCATTGGAATTAGGCTATATTCGGCTATGAATGGTTCCATGGAAGGTTCTTGCATGATTGAATGTTGATAGTATCTTAGGAGTTCTAGAATGTCGACTTGGTTAAGTTAGGGGAGATTATTCCTAGTCTTGTACTTGACTATGAAGATAGGACTTGATTATCCCTACACAAGATGGTCGAGAGATGGAGCCATTCCCTTGATGAGGCCAAGGAAGATGGAAATTGGTATGTATGTATGCTTTAATGACAGTTCGTGTTAAGTTGATATGTGTGACCGAGTGTCAAGGATTTTTGCACGAGAAAAATGCTTTGATGAAACTCTAAGTAAGTGATAATCTGTTAGGTATTAACATTATAAAAAAATTATTACCCTAATAACTTTTATTTATCGCATCTCAAAAAGTAAGCTAAAATAACTATACCTAGATAATAGATTCCTGGTTCATATTTCCATACCTTTACGGATCTTGTAGGTGATCCAATATGGAAGATGATATGTGAAGAAGATGTCAAGGTAGCTTAGATATTCCCATATATGATCCTACGAAGTAAGATCGGTGCATGGTCACCACCTCAGACTAGGATCTTGAATATCTTGAGAATACACGTCTCTTACTTCTCTCCTTTTCTCTAAGTATTCAACTCTATCTTTATGTATTTTTCTCTCCTCGCCTTGCCTTTTTCCACCCTCTTCCCTATCTTTGTTAAGGGAATTAATTTTTTCTCTTTCGATAGATGGTAAAACACATACTAGAAATTATTTATGCTTTGGAGCATAAACACTCCAAGCAAAACATATTTCCCTATAAATATTCCATCATTCGAATGAGAGAGGTCCCAATGTACCAATACAATCATCTTCACCACATTAATGATGTACTGGTACAATCCTTTTTAAATTATTTGGCAAGTTTTTGAACCATCAAAGAGGTTCTCGTAGTCAATATATATTACTAAGACTCTATAACCAGCTTCATTGATAAGATGTCAACTCTCTATCTAGGTTATGAATTGTTTAATCGAACTAGGACCGAAATTATGATCTTGTTTGATCAGGAAAACCCAACTCACTAAAATTCCTACTAAATTCATATGCTTGACATGTATACTATATATTTAAGATAAATTTAAGAAAATATCACAAACATGATTCTTATTTCAAAAATTAACATGCACGCCTTTTATTAAAAATAAACATCATATATGGTTTTAAGAATGAAACCCCAACAATCTCCCAGGTAATCTTTTGTCCATGTGCATGTGCGTTTAAGACCTAACCGATTGTTATCTGATGCAATCTTTCTCATAAATTTACCACCTCCCTTGTTCAATCCCTTGAACTCGGTGATACTTACGCTCAATGTGCTTAGCTCTTTTGTGGGTTCTAGATTCTCTTTAACTTGCAATTGTTCTTCCATAAACATAATGTTGTACAAAGGATAATGACACCAAAGTAACCTTACCTAAGTCACTTAGGAAGTTCCTGAGACATATATCCTATTTAGTTCCCTTCAATGTGGCAGTAAATTCAACCTCCATAGTGGAGTCAACAATGCATGATTATATCACACTCATTCAACTTATAGTTCCACTTTTTAGAGTAAACACATATCCTGACGAAGAACTCATGTAGTCTTTATTTGACTAAAACTCGAGTCTTTGTAGCTGAAAAGGATAAGACTAACTACTAAATATACCAACACGTAATATTTATTCCTTTGCAAATACTTGAGAATGTGATTTACTATTATTTAGTGCTCCTCACTTGGGTTAGACTAAAATATGTTGACCATGCCATTAGAAAAGCAGTTGCCCAATATTATAGACATCATAACATACATGAGGTTGCTTCATGCTGAAGCATAAGGTATATTCCTTATCCTCTCTATCAGACCAGTTGTCTCATTGCAATGATCCTTAAAAAGAGTGACCTCAATTTTTAAAGTAATAAATCCTTTCTTAGAATCCCACTTGTTAAACTTGTGAGCACATTGGAATAATCCCAACATCTTTTTTCTCTGATTTAACATTGACTTGAAGCTAAAGATGTGATTAGCTTGTCCTAAGTTCATCATATCGAGCTACTTGGACAATCACATTTTTATGTAATATAATATACCTACCTTATTCCTAATTAGGAGAATATTACCCACAAGATTTATGAGAGATACACCATGATTATGTGATGCTTCTTAAAGTATTATTCAAGCTTTTGTCAAAATCTAAAAATTTATTGCCTGATCAAACCACGTGTTCTAATACCTTGATGGTAAATTAAATCCATAAACGGACTTACTAATCTTACACATTTTTCTTTTTTAAATTCTTACTGTGAATCCCTTGGGTTAAACCATATATATGCACACGTTAAGAACACGGTTCAAGAACATAATCTTGACATTAAAAATATCCTAATAGACTTTAACATGTCTACCAACGAAAAGGTTTGCTCATAGTCAACCCTTTATTTCGAAGTAAACCATTTTTCTATAATCCTTTCCTTAACAGTTTCCACCTTCCCATATATCCATCTTTTGACTTCTTATAGGTCCACTTTCACCCGGTGGGTTTTATCACAGCAGTAAGTCTATAAGCTCAATAAACTATATTTAATTACACTGAATCGATATTGGTATCCATAGTATTAAGTTGAAGATAAAATTCCTTATTTTGGATTGCCTCGATGTAGATCCTAGGACCCAGTTCATATTCCCTTGAGATGTTGGTGAAATTTTCACCTAAAGTACTAACATTTCAGGATGTCTCCTAACGCTCCCACTATGACGTCCCATCACTTATGATCCAATAGAAGTGACACATGTTACCTGATCATCGATTATATTATTGATATTGGGTTATATTTTTTCATGTATGGGTGGTCTAAAAACCCCAGTTGTATGATTTTCCTTATCAATTGAAAGACTATTCAAAATTTATTAGTTTAGGAGGTTCTTTGTTGAGTTTTTAGATTAGGGGGCTTTTGTAAAATCTCTATAATTTAAGGGGTTGTAATTTACCATTACAAATATTAGTGAGAATAGTTTATTTTCCAATATAATTGAACTAATAAAAGATATGTCAATTTTGATCAAAATATTTTTATTCAAATATCTATATGTAACACCCCAATCTTTCACCACCAATATTGTCCCCACTTTAAATACCGCACTAAGCGATATGGGGTTTTATTAGCTCTATATCCACAAACTGGGGTCGGTGGGGTTTGAACCCCAAACATGTTCATCATCAATCACATGCCTTACCAGTGGAGCTAAAAGGCCTCGGTGTTAGAAGAGCGCAAATTTACATATATGAAACATTACTTTCCCTCACCCAGGTGATGTGGGATGTAACTCTTTGTCTACTAAATCAACTATGGTCCAGTCTATTATAATCCACCCCGCTTAGGGAGCCCAACATCCTCGTTGGGATGAAATCAACCATCGCCCCACATGTTGGCACACTTATTTCGGCTGGGTACTAGCTCTAATACCATTATGTAACACCCCACTCTTCCACCACCAATAATTTCCCCACTTTAACCACCTCACCTAGCGGTATGGTTTTTTTTATTAGCTCTATATTCACAAACTGGTGTCAGTGAGGTTCGAACCCCTGATATGTGCATCATCAATCGCATGCGTTACCAGTGGAGCTAAAAGGCCTATGTGTTAGAAGAGTGCAAATTTACATATATGAACCATTACTTTCCCTCACCTAGGCGATGTGGGATCTAACTCTTTGTCTACCAAATCAACTATGGTCCAGTCTGTTACATTATACAACACCAACTTAGAGACTAAAAATAACTTTTCTTCTAAAATCAAATACATAAAATAATTTACCAACATTATCCTTTTGTCTCCACTAAAATCTAAAATTAGATATCCTACTAGTAATAACTATTAATTATTCTTATTCTTCTATATTAGGAACATCCCTCTTTTAAGGAATTTTCTTATTACTTGGAACCTCAACCAAGAGTTCCAAGCCTGGTCTGTAGCTCTCGAATCTACACACCAGTTTTTGTAGACCAGGCCATAAGTCAATATTTTTCTTTCAAAGAGAAATAACCATCACCATGTACTTTTCCTCATATTTCTAGGAAACTAGACAATGTTGATATCAATCTTTTGACTACTTATAGTGAAAACACCTGCCTTTCCCCATTTTCATCACTCCTTAAGGAATACGAACTTTATTAACCCCATGCCATTGTCCTTGATGCCTAACCTTATTTTTCGTCCTCCCTTTCGAGAAAGAAGTTTTTTTCTTCTAAACAGCTAACACCATGCATGGCTTTTAATGAAACCCACCGCTGGATTACGAAATGGATATTAGTTTCCCTGTCAATTTTTAATCAGAAAAATCCATGTTTACAAAAGATGAAAATCATCATAAAACTGTGACACCCCGTCTAATAAAATATCGGGTGATCAGTCCTATACCAAATTAAAACAGGAATCTCAGTTGGTTCATCCTTAGCATCACTGTCGAAAACCTTTTTAAAACTTACTAACCACCTAGTATTCCAAAAAGCTGGTGCCAAATTTTATCTTCTTAATTAAACCAAACAATACATGCAGAAATAAATATAATCCATTCACACAACTGAATTAAATGAACTAAACAAATAATAAAACGACATCCCGAATAAACCATCGGCCACCAGAATAAATAGTCCAATACAAATATTCAACACCTGAATAAAAATCTGAAAACTGAAGTGATAAATGATTCCTACTCTAGAAATGAAAGAACGATGCATCTAATCCAAGCTCCTGCTAGCATCCACATATTCCACAACTCCGTGTCCATGGAATAGAATATCAATCATGTCGTCCCTGTGGGTGGATACCTAAAAGGTTTTGAAAATAGTTTTATAGCAAGGGTTAGAACCCAAAACATTTTGAAAATATTTAGCAAGTGAATTAACTGTAGTAATTTAAAATATATGAATGCGCTCCATATTTAAGTTAGTGTCGCACTCTCTTGAGGACATTCTCACCCTCCACTAAAGTGCACACCTAACGATTACTTTAACCCCACCTAGTTGTACTACCCCGTCCAAGTAGTCCTTGTAATCCTCCCTTGCCTTTCCACTCTAATTTGAGTATTATTATCCATGGGTTATAAGTTATCTCACTAATTAACTTAATTAATTTTCTTTAAATAATAACATATAACTATGACACAAGTTATATAAAACAATTCCATCACACACTGTATTATTACCCGCATATAATATTTACCACCATTATATACGTAATTTACCACAACATCCACACATATATCATATGTATATCCATCCCTTCGAGTATACCCTCTCCGGATGATTCCCTCTGAAGTGCTATCCCACTAGGTGTGCTCACAGAACCTGGTTACCCGTGTTGGGATCGCACACCAACCTGGCCCAAAAATATAAACGTAGTGGAGACGGTCATATTTCTTCCTTGAAAGTGAGATAAGCCCCTCACCCACATACCGGACGTTATGACCTGGAGATATACTCACCCTACTCCTCAAGCTAGGGGATTCACCCACACCGCGCAACCTCTCCTGATAGCACTAGAGTATATAATTTAAATAAATATATAATTACTGATATTTAATAGCACACACAATACATACACAATATATATATATACTATCACTACACCGTATGTATATATATATATATATATATAATTTAAACTCCGGCTTTACCGTGTACTCAAAACCCGTAAAACTAGCCTAAAATTTCCTGAGTCTCTGGTCCGACTTTACATTAATTAATTTCTCAATAATAAATTTATCGCTTTCCCGAGTCTATGGTCCGACTCTAATTTAATTAATTTACAAATTAATTAATTAATACCAATCTGAGTCTGTGGTTCGACTCTAATCTAATTAATTTACACATTAATTAATTAATACCAATCCAAGTCTGTGGTTCGACTCTAATCTAATTAATTTACACATTAATTATTTAATACCAATCCGAGCCTGTGGTTCGACTCTAATCTAATTAATTTACCATTAATTAATTAATACCAATCCGAGTCTATGGTCCGACCCTAATTTAATTAATTTACACATTAATTAATTAATATCAATCCGAGTATATGGTTCGACTCTAATTTAATTAATTTATATATTAATTAATTAATATCAATCTGAGTCTAAGGTCCGACTCTAATTTAATTAATTTAATACTTGGCAACCATTATACTCGGACTCTCTCACTTGCCCGTACCATCAATTATGTCCGACTCTATATTTCGCCTCATGACTAATTAATTACACCAAAATTACTTTAATAATGTAGTTCCACTCAACTACAATACCCGAATATTTTTCGTCGACACAAAATCAATACTTATGAATTATTTCCCGAAATTTATTCCTCTCATGGCATATAATTTTTACCCTCCTAAACCCAATTATATCACCTTATAATTGTTAAGGAATATGTGCCCCATATGAATTTATCACTAAATAAAAGTAGGGGATTAAATCCTAAATTAACTTCCCTTATATATAAAATAAGCCAAATTGCCAAAATTCTGGGACCATCGATCAATCGATCCCCCTGGGTCGATCGATCGATCGAGCAAGTATTTGTCTTCTCCGGCTTGTTGTTCAGCCATTAACGAAATTTCATGTTTCCTTTTCGCAAACCACAACCTCAATCCAGCATTTTTATCATCTCTTTACATCCACCATGAATTATAATCATCATCTAAACCTTTAAGTATCATTGATTTTTACAAATCTTCACCCCCCTCAAGAACACAAATTTCTATGGTAAGATCTCAATTATCATTCACAAATCTGATCCGAAAATCCCAATCAATTCCTCTCTAACACTGGAGTTATGTTACGATTCTAATACCAATCAATATTGAATACCTCTATAACATTACTTTGACTGTCTAATTACTCAACAGATTAATTTTCATAAAAACCCAATTTCATGCAATAACCCACCCAAAACGAATTTTGGTTTACACCTTCTATAATATGAATTGATTATCATCAATTTAAGAATCACAACGGCTAACCACTTGCCTGGAATGATTCGTAGAGTCTGATCCGTTGGTGCAGTGAAGGTGTTGATGAAGAACACAACAAATCGTCCCTTAATTTAGCCCCAAAAGACCCCCAATTGGCTTCTTGATTTGTCTCTTCTATGTCTGTCTCAAACCCTAGGTTTAGAGTTGTATTAACTGTCGTTCACACGTCCCCCAAGTAGGATTAAAACCCTTAATCTCGTTTTAGGCCATACGGGCCTAATTAAAATGGCCCAAATCACCCCGTGTGGGCCCGGCTATGCCAAAAAATACCCGAGACCCAATTACTACCCCCGGTCACTCTTTTCTGACTATCTCAACCCATCCGGACTCAACCGCACACTCAGAATTGTCATCCTAAATACTTTATAACGCTCTCAAATTTTGACCTCAAAATGCGACACACTTTAATTCGAACAATTAAACTTAAAAGTCGCCAATTATAATTAATTCGGCCCACTTAAATAGATTCTCTAAATCATAAAGTTAAGTTTTTCCAATTTAAATATTTTTACAACTCCTAAAATAATTAAATATTAAATTCACAAAATTACGGGGTGTTACATACTCCCCCCCTTACAAAGGAATTTCGTCCTCGAAATTAAGATAATCCTAGTGCTCCAAGCTTCAAATATCACTCTCTAGTCATGTGACTCTAAGCTCGATATATCTATCTCTCCCGCTTCTAACTATAAATTACACAAATATGCATTTCAATTAACCAGGGTGCCCATACACCCTGTACCCGTGCTTGACCGCACAAAAGTTGCCTTGGCTAACCCGGGTGCCCATACACCCTATTCTCGTGCTTTACCGCGCAAAAGTTACCCGACTATGCTAGCCGTGAACCATAATATAACTTCCAACTCGTAGTCATATCACATATATGAATAATACCCGGGGTATCCAACCCATGTACTAACGACCAAACATCTCCCCACTTCCAACGTTGCGCTAAGTTTCATGCGTGGGACGTCTCGCAAGCAAAATCCAAACAAGGAACCCCCCGATACACTACTACCTAACATTATCGGTCGTTGAGATCTATTAGACCCTTAGTCCATAGTACATACCCCCAAATACTTGTCTATTAACACGAAAGCATACACGCCTACTCTTATGCTACAAAAGATAACATAAAATACCGCGCCCTTACTATCACTAGTTCTTGCGCAAAATAAACCCCGAGCTATCTTTACCTGCTCGAAAATAAATTTAACCACCCTGATCCACTTCAGTATACTCCCTTACTTATCGAGATAGAATGTGAGAACACAATACCTCACTATGTGTCTATCGCACCACACAATACAACATATATAGACATATGTATAGGCTAGACTCCCTCTCAGGTGATACCTAGTAAAAATCATTCATAACCTGGTGTCGCGAACACCAAAAGTTACCCCCACTATTCACAATAGTTCAAATCCATCGTTGATCAGCCGATAAAAATTTATCCACCCTACTTCCATAATTCTTGAAAGTAGTAACCACTCTCATAATTCAAACCTTATCTCAGTGTGCACCTCCACTCTCTCGTGGTTAACACCAAAGGACTCTGGTATCCCACGAAAAATATATACAAATAACATGGTTGTTATAGGCAGTGCACCCACTAAATTCGACTTACCTGCGGACTCTAGTGAAAATAATTCTTATATTGTGACACCTTCACTGTCACTCAAAACATACCCCATTCCCATATGGTAAAAAGATAATTACCTCCATACTCTAGATGCAATGGCTGATCCTCGATTTCCTATGCAGCTTCCCCCTACTCGAACGCACACATGACTTGTTATAGCTGTTGTACATCCAAGACCTCATCCTGTAGTTAACCCCTTCCTCGCTGAGGACAATCTCTCTTCATGTGTCCCACTTCCCCACAAACGAAACATCTCTTAATAAATTCACCCTGCCACTGATCCCTTCCTTGCTGGCATTGTTGAAAGTTCTGGCCATCCTATCGATAGCCTACAGACCTAAATTTCTTGGCCTGATTCCCATGCCGGGAATCCTGACCCTGATGTCCCCCTGTCTACTGCTAAGATACCCCACTAGTATTGTTCCCTTCTGCTTTATCTGATGGACTGGTTTCCCCTTCCCCCTTGCTTCCTCTCACGTGGAAGTGATATTCCTGACACTGCAGGAGTGTTGCATTTACGACGTCCGTATAATCTACTAATGCGGGATTACCAATCAAATGTTGCCTGATCCTCCGGACTAACCCATCCATGAACTTTGACTTCTTTATTTCTTCATCGCTTACCTCATCCGGTACAAAATTTGCCAAACAAGTGAATTCTTCCTCGTAATCGACCACTGGACGGTCCCCCTGAGTCACTTCTCTAAATTTTCTCCTCATTTCGGTCTCCACTGCCAGCGAAAAATACTTGCGATCGAACCGCACCCAAAACTCTGCAATTGCTAATGTATCCCTTCCTCAACTATGGTGATTGACTCCCACCACTATAGCGCTGCTCCCACTAACTTAAAAGTGGATAGCATTTGCTTTTGCACCTCATTGCAATCTACCATGCGTAGGTAACGCTTGATATCTCTCTTTCACTGACACACTAGCACCACATCTGAATCCCCTCGAAACTCTAGTGGGTGGCCCTTTTGAAAGACCTCTCGTACTTGCTGCCACTCCGAGTGCCCCTGGTGGGCCTGAACATATGGTGCCACCAACACTTGTGGCTGATCTCGTGGAAAGTACCTTGCCATGGCGATCATCGTTGCTTATACTGCCTGCGCCACTAATTCAGTTACCTGTGATGTCAAAATCATCTCTAGCAGTTGCTGCAGTAACTCATGCTCCTGATGAGCCTCTCTTGTCACATCTCCCCCTGCTGCCCTAGCTGCTCTTTCTCTCCTCGACGGCATCTAAAATGAGAATCGAATCGTATGAGTTCACCCTCAAATATAAAATAATTGGCAGAAGAACGTAAATGCGCATACGTATAAGAATACGGCAATCCTATCATAGGGCTCTATATCAAAGGACGCAAAGCTGAAATGTGAAGCTGTACAGATCCTAAGGACACTAGAACCTGATGCTCTGATACCATCTGTGACACCCCGCCTAATAAAATACTAGGTTATCAGTCCTATACCAAATTAAAACATGAATCCCAGTTGGTTCATCCTTAGCATCACTGTCGAAAACCTTTTTAAAACTTACTAACCACCTAGTATTCCAAAAGGCTGGTGCCAAATTTTATCTTGTTAATTAAACCAAATAGTACATGCGAAAATAAATATAATCCATTTACACAACTGAATTAAATGAATTAAACAAATAATTAAATGACATGTCGAATAAACCTTCGGCCACCAGAATAAATAGTCCAATACAAATATTCAACACCTGAATAAAAATCTGAAAACTGAACTGATAAATGATTCCTACTCTAGGAATGAAAGACCGATGTGTCTAATCCAAGCTCCTGCTAGCATCCACATATGCCGCAGCTCCGTGTCCCTGGAAAAGAATATCAATCCTGGCGTCCCTGTGGCTGGACACCTAAAAGGTTTGGAAAATAGTTTTATATAAAGGGTTAGAACCCAAAACATTTTGAAAATATTTAGCAAGTGAATTAACTGCAATAATTTAAAATTTATGAATGCGCTCCATATTTAAGTTAGTGTCGCACTCTCTTGAGGACATTCTCACCCCTCCACTAAAGAAAACACCTAACGATTACTTTAACCCCACCTAGTTGTACTACCCCGTCCAACTAGTCCTTGTAATCCTCCCTTGCTTTTCCACTCTAATCCGAGTATTATTATCCATGGGTTATAAGTTATCTCACTAATTAACTTAATTAGTTTTCTTTAAATAATAACATATAACTGTGACACAAGATATATAAAACAATTCCATCACACACTGTATTATTACCCGCATATAATATTTACCACCATTATATACGTACTTTACCACAACATCCACACATATATCGTATGTATATCCATCCCTTCGAGTATATGAGGAGGACTGCGCTTGTGTTCAAATAAGGAAGTTATTTAATTAAACACAGTTTTTACCACTTAAGTCCTAAACATGCATCTATATGTGATTAAATACGATGATGAAACATGCAAGGACACATATATGAGGAAAAATCCCCCAACGGGGCAAAACCTTTTATTTTCACAATAATTTTTGTAAGAGAACGGCTTACAACGGATTACAATGAAAATACAGTGACACAGAAATACCCTCGGGTGTCGGTTCTGTTGTCGGCGACTGGAACAATCCTTTTCCAGTAGGGCAGCAGTGACGAAGAGAGTTGTTTCCTCACAAAGTACTCCAAATGAGTAAACGATCTTCTTGAAGGTTTAAAGATTCACACACAAATATGGGAATGGTTTTGCGAATCAAAAAGGTTTAGAAAACCTTAAAAGGTGAAGTCATATTCTCGGATGTTTTCGGAGAATTTCGTGATTGCAGAAAGACTTAAAAAATCGTGTAGAAGGAGATCAGATATTTATACAGAAATCGAGGCGGTGGCTCGTTCGAACGAGATAGCATGTCGCTCGAACGAAGGACAGAAGTCGTTTGAACGATATCGCGCGACATGATATCTCGCGCGAACGACTTGCAAAGTCGTTCGAGTGATATCGTCGATCGAGGCCATTCGCTTCTACACTTAGAAAAATTCTGCTTTTGATAAAAGATTAATCCAGAATTCAAAAATAATTCCCAAATATTTATGCAAATATTTAAAGTTCCAATAAAACATTTTACTGATAAGGTGTAGTGGAGTAGTGGGAATGAGCTGAGCAGCACGTTTCATGTAGCATGATGCACATGAAGAAAGTGGTTGCATTGAATTCGGATACAGGCCGTCGAGGATGATCGTGTTGACTTGCCGAATGTAACGGTATCAGACATATGAACTGTGATCTAGGAGAAAACAGAAAATTTCTAGATTCTACCCCGGACATTTATAGAATTATGTCCTTACAGTATACCCTCTCCGGATTATTCCCTCTGAAGTGATATCCCACTAGGTGTACTCACATAACCTAGTTACCCGAGTTGGGATCGCTCACCAACCTGGCCCAAAAATATAAACGTAGTGGAGGCGATCATATTCCTTCCCTGAAAGTGAGATAAGCCCCTCACCCATATACCGGACGCTATGACCTAGGGATATACTCACCATACTCCTCAAGCTAGGGGATTCACCCACACCGCGCAACCTCCCTTGATATCACTAGAGTGTATAATTTAAGTAAATATCTAATCACTGATATTTAATAGCACACACAATATATACACATATATATACTATCACCACACCGTATATATATATATATATATATATATATATATATATATATATATATATATATATATATATATATATATAATTTAAACCCCGGCTTTACCGTGTACTCAAAACCCGTAGCACTAGCCTGAAATTTCCTGAGTCTCTGGTCCGACTCTACGTTAATTAATTTCTCATTAATAAATTTATCGTTTTCCCGAGTCTATGGCCAGACTCTAATTTAATTAATTTACACATTAATTAATTAATACCAATCCGAGTTTGTGGTCCGACTCTAATCTAATTAATTTACACATTAATTAATTAATACCAATCCGAGTCTGTGGTTCGACTCTAATCTAATTAATTTACACATAAATTAATTAATACCAATCCGAGTCTGTGGTTCGACTCTAATCTAATTAATTTACACATTAGTTAATTAATACCAATCTCAGCCTGTGGTTCGACTCTAATTTAATTAATTTACACATTAATTAATTAATACCAATCCGAGTCTATGGTCTGAACCTAATTTAATTAATTTACACATCAATTAATTAATACCAATCCGAGTCTATGGTCCGACTCTAATTTAAT
Source organism: Sambucus nigra (assembly GCA_949130495.1). Taxonomy (NCBI): domain Eukaryota; kingdom Viridiplantae; phylum Streptophyta; class Magnoliopsida; order Dipsacales; family Adoxaceae; genus Sambucus; species Sambucus nigra. The sequence continues at coordinate 578,114,326 of OX422209.1, forward strand.
TAATTTATACATTAATTAATTAATACCAATCTGAGTCTATGGTCCGACTCTAATTTAATTAATTTAACACTTTGTGTCGCCCAACCATTATACCCGGACTCTCTCACTTGCCCGTACCAACATTTATGTCCGACTCTATATTTCGCCCTATGACTAATTAATTACACCTAAATTCCTTTAATAATGTAGTTCCACTCAACTACAATACCCGAATATTTTCCATCGGCCCAAAATCAATACTTAGGAATTATTTCCCGAAATTTATTCCTCTCATGGCATATAATTTTCACCCTCCTAAACCCAATTATATCACCTTATAATTGTTAAGGAATATGTGCCCCATATGAATTTATCACTAAATAAAAGTAGGGAATTAAATCCTAAATTAATTTCCCTTATATATAAAATAAGCCTAATTGCCAAAATTCTGGGACCATCAATCGATCGATCCCCCTGGGTCGATCGATCGATCAAGTAGGTATTTGTCTTCTCCGGCTTGCTGTTCAGCCATTAACGAAATTCCAAGTTTCCTTTTCTCAAACCACAACCTCAATCCATCATTTTTATCATCTCTTTACATCCACCATGAATTATAATCATCATGTAAACCTTTAAGTATCATTGATTTTTACAAATCTTCACCCCCCTCAAGAACACAAATTTTTATGGTAAGATCCCAATTATCATTCACAAATGTGATCCGAAAATCCCAATGAATTCTTCTCTAACACTGGAGTTCTGTTACGATTCTAATACCAATCAATATTGAATTCCTCTATAACATTACTTTGACTGTCTAATTACTCCACAGATTAATTTTCAAAAAAACCCAATTTCACCCAAAACGAATTTTGGTTTACACCTTCTATAATATGAATTGATTATCATCAAATTAAGAATCACAACAGTTAACCACTTGCCTGGAATGATTCGTAGAGTCTGATCCGTTGGTGCAGTGAAGGTGTTGATGAAGAACACCACAATCCGTCCCTTAATTTAGCCCCAAAAGACCCCCAATTGGCTTCTTGATTTGTCTCTTCTATGTATCTCTCAAACCCTAGGTTTAGAGTTGTATTAACTGTCATTCACACGTCCCCCAAGTAGGATTAAAACCCTTAATCTCGTTTTAGGCCATACGGGCCTAATTAAAATGGCCCAAATCACCCCGTGTGGGTCCGGCTATGCCAAAAAATATCCGAGACCCAATTACTACTCCTGGTCACTCTTTTCTGACTATCTCAACCCATCCGGACTCAACCGCACACTCAGAATTGTCATCCTAAATACTTTATAACGCTCTCAAATTTTGACCTCAAAATGCGACACACTTTAATTCGAACAATTAAACTTAAGAGTCGTCAATTATAATTAATTCGGCCAACTTAAATAGATTCTCCAAATCATAAATTTAAGTTTCTCCAATTTAAATATTTTTACAACTCCCAAAATAATTAAATATTAAATCCACAAAATTACGGGGTGTTACAAAAACATGATTCTTACTTTAGCATCATCAGCTAACATCGGTGTTTACCAATTCCCATCAATTCATTCTTTAAAATTAAATATGCTCATATGCAACTTCCCCGTTGGGGGTCCAAAAATACTAACACAATTTTTTAAAGAATTATTAACCATAAATTTTAAAATATTTTGATTTTGTAATGGATTTCGTCCGTTGCATAATGCGAGGAATTAATCACATAAAAAATTTGAAATATTTATGGTATTTGTTGATTAAATAAGTTTATTGTCCTCTTTAGTCAAAATAATGTCCATGACTATTTATAGTCCATGAAATTTATTACGATTGAAACTTTTTAATTTTAAGACTGAAATATTAAGTGAAAAGTTGAGTCATTTTTTAAAACATAAAATCATCATTGAAAAAATTTATTTCCAATTAAGTATGTGATAATTAACTTTTTATTAAGTTTAATCAGGCTTCCCTCCACCGCCATTTAGAATTAATCCCATCGAATATCATAATTCCCTCGTGAAGTGAGATTTCTCATTGGGAGCTTAAATCACCTCACGCTGAACTAGGAAGACTTTTCATCTTTCAACTATGTTGTTCAAATCGTCCTCAAAATCTTTGTCCAACATAATTGAATAGTCAGCATCTTGTGGTCCCATAATTAATGACAATCACATTGTTTGGGAGGATATCATTACTTGTATTTAACTTCATACCATCAGTTCATTCTTTAAAATTAAATTCATTCGTGTAGACTTTCCCCATTGGGGGGAACTAACTCCCTCACATTCAATTTAAAAGAATTATCACTTAAGAATTTTTTTATTTTTTTATAACCCTGGACCTATAAATGAACGAGCCTTTTGGGATCCCCCATGCGAGCTAAACAGGGGGGACATTAAGCTAGAGCCACCCTAATACACACCCAGCTTAAAATTTGGTTGGTATCTGCTGAGGGCTGTAGAACTGAAAACCTTTGGTCTAAACGATATTTCCCTTAACACTGGACCACAACAGGGTGGATCATTTAATAATTTTAAAAATACCATGATGGCGTGATCAATTCTCTCCATTAGGGAGGTAAATTGATGTTAATGCGAGGAATTGATCACATCATAATTATAAAATAGTTATGGAGAACGCGAGTTTATTTTGAAACACCTTTCCCACTTAATATTTTGAACTTGAGGGTATTTTTGAAAAATATTTATTCAATATTAAATCCCTGAATTAAATCAATGGTAATTACCCAATTTTTTATTCAAATTAAATTACCCAATCTCACTATATTAATTTTTTTTATATTAACTAAAATAAAAATGAAAGATTGAAATTTAATTTACACCTTCAATTGATTACCTAATTTTATTCAATTTAAGAAAGAAATAATTAAAATATGATTTTTCAAAAAAATCATGATCTAGGTCGGTCACATAAATAAATCCATGTTGTCCATAATAATGTGGGTCCCTAGTTAATCAACTAATTATCAGAGAAAAATTATCAACATGATAAATATGAGATGATCAAAATATAACCAATAATAAACACATGCATTTATATGTAAAAAAGAAACAAAGTCCCTTTCCATCATGGCCAAAACTTATTCGTTAAGTGAAAATCTCCAAAAACTAGAATCCTGTATAAAGCACACTAATCTTTGAACTAAAGTTCTCTTTGAAGTGGCTATTACACTTTATTGTGTTTATAGAGGAATGATTACAAGTTCGAGAGCACTCATAATCCATAAAGGGTTATTCAGATTGAGCATATCTTTCACCTAGTTCGAAAGATCGAACAAGTGAGGTGATAAGTTTATTACCAAGATTGCATTGGATAACAACAAGTTAATCCTTCTACATTAGGGCTATAGACTTTCGAGCAGATGGATTTGGGAGTTAGATGTACAGTCCCATGACTTTAAGACTAAGTGGGAGATTGTTAGGGGTGGCAACGGGTCGTGTCGAATCGGGTTCGTGTCGGGTGATAAACGAATCGTGTCAAAAATTCATCCACCCAAACACGATTCGTTTACTAAATAGGTGGAAAAATAAAATTCATACACGATTCGTTTACATAACGAATGACATGACACGGCCCATTTACACCCGTTAAATAAACGAATGGTTTTGATCCGGTTCACCCATTTAACCCGGTTCATTCATTTAATTCGGTTCACCCCGATTCACCCGTTTAACCCGGTAACCTGGTTACTTTAAAAAATCTAGAGAGGAAACAACTTACTTATACTTAGTTAAGAATGGAGAATTTTCATAACAAATCGATGTGGGATGTTTGGATTATGGGTTGTGAACGGGTTAACAGGTTGTAAACGAGTTAACGGGTTGTAAACAGGTTAACGGATCGCGGGTTTCTAAACGTGTGACGGGTTCTAAATGGGTGAAGGGTTATAAATAGGTAACGGGTTGTAAACGGGTAGAGGGTCACACGGGTTATAAAGGGGTGACGGGTCACAAATGGGTTTCGTGAATATACACGAACTCGATTCATTTTCTTAATGGGTTTGGCGGGTCCACCCGTTTATGACCCGAACCCGTTAAGGCTATACCCAAACCCGCTTAAAGCGTGTTGATTTCGTGTCGGGTTAACGGGTCGTGTCGCAAATTGCCACCCCTAGAGATTGTTGGGGGTTTTATTCTTAAAACCATATATGACGATCGGTTACCTCAACCTCATAATCGGTCACCACAATTTTAGAATCGGGCGCTACAACTCAAAGTCCTTAGAATTGGCCTCGATCCACGAAATTGGTCATACTCAGCACAACTTGAAAGTTAACCTCGACTCGCTAAATTAATCATTCTCATCTCCTTAGGTTCCCAGAATCGACCTCGACCTGCCAAATTGGTCTCCCTAGCCCCTTATAACCAATATTAATACATCCTCGACCCACTGAATCAGTCATCCTCATCTTACGAGGTCCTCATAACTGACCTCGATCGGCTAAAACGATCATCCTTGTCTCCTTAGGTCCTCGGTTGAGGTCAATTCTGAGGACCTAAAGTTGTGAAGACCAATTCTCAGGGTCGAGGGCAATTCTGAGGACCTTAAGTTGTGGCGCCTAATTCTGAGGACCTAAAGATGGGATGACCAATTCTGAGGGACGAGGTTAATTTTGACGACCTTACGTTATAACGACCAATTTTGAGGGTCGAGGTTAATTCCGAGGACCTAAAGGTGGGACGACCAATTCTGAGGGCCGAGGCCAATTTTGAGGTTCTTAAGTTGTAATGACCAATTCTGAGGGTCGAAGTTAATTTTGAGGACCTTGAGTTGTGATAGCCAATTTTGCGGGTCGAGGTCAATTATGAGAACCTAAAGTTGGGCCGACCAATTTTGAGGGTCGAGGTTAATTTTCAGGACCATGAGTTGTAATGACCAATTCTGTGGGTCGAGGCCAATTCTGAGGACCTTAAGTTTTAATTTTGAGAATTCCTCTTCTGGGGAAATTTAAGTTATCTTGGGGTGTAGGTGCAGTTTTGGTTCCGTTGGGGATTGTGTTGCCTTGAAACTCAACTAAGGGTATTTAGTTTTGAGATTTCGGCTCGGAATTATAGTAGACTTGGATGCAGGCACATCGTTGGTCCTATTGTGGGATATGTTTTGGATATATGCGTAATATTAATTCGATAGGGGATTATATTGGGGATAAGAGTGTAAGTTTATAAGGAGCTTCATGCTTTAAAAAATGATTTATTTGAGAAAATTGAGGTTCCATATTTTTTTGGGGTATTTGGTCAATTTGTGAATTTTTCTAGAATATTTTGGCATTTTTTTGAACGAAATTTGGAAGAGGGTGTCAATGGGTAGTCTTGGGAGGGTACCAATCGACAAGGGCACGGACTCCTTGGCTTCCTTGGGAAGGGGAAAAGACGACTGCCGATCGACATGGTTAGGGAGTTACCGATCTGCAGGCTTCTTAGCTTCTTATAAAAAGGGGGGAAATCCTCCCCATTTTTCACTCGTTTAAGTGTTTGAAATTTTTGCTTTCTTTCTCTAAAAACAGTTCCTAAGTCTTTTTTGCTTCAAGAGTTCAAATGGATGGTTCTTCAAGCGAGGTGTACAACAACGATTGGCTTTGTCCATTGATGACTGTGCTGGCCTAAAGTGGTCGTCTAGGTTGCCTCTTACTTTCGGCAATGAAAATGACTTTCATTTGTTAGAGCCTATAGCTGATGAGCGTATCCTTTTACGTGAGATGGCATACCACCATTTGTCTAGGGTGAGGAACCCTAGTGGCTATGTAAGTCCATAGACTTTTGGTATTCCATTTCATTTTTCTCTTTCTTATTTATGCTAATGAAGGTTTTTTCGTCTTCTTTTTTTGCGGACTAACATTTCTCCCTCGGGCATTTGATCTCGGGGGACAACGAGTTTGAAGGAGGTTTGGCAGAAGCTCCCTGTTGTGGTTCGTTGGATGATTTCATAAGAAGTTTTTGGTTATTTGGTGAAGGCTTTGGATGAGATAATGCATCCTACTATTATTTTGTGTGCTCTGTGGGAGAGGTGGTGGCACTAATCACACTTTCCACCTTGGCTTCGGGGAGATGACGGTCACTCCCATAGACATTCAACAGCTGACAGGGATTGATTGTGAGGGTTTTAGATAGTGGTGGATCGCACGCTGAGGGTGACACTGAAGGCGGTGCGATGTTGTGGGATGTGGGTAAGATCGTATCTGAGTATTCGATCCATATTTCTTTTCTGAGCGAAACTCTCCTGAAGAGGAGGTGGTTGTGATCAACGGGCGATAGGTGAGACAGATGACCCATTTTTTTTTATTTTGCTTCTATTGGGTGGCTTTCTGGTGGTGATGAGTGGAAATGTCATCCATCCCTAGTTCTTACCGTATTTGAGGATGATTTTTGACATCCAGTTGTATGATTAGGGGAGCTTGACTTTGGCATCCCTTTATTCTTCCTTGAATGCCTTCAATCGGTGTTGTTGAAATTTTTTTACGGGGCCACGTTTCTTCTAGAGGTAATTTTATATTTATTTTGTTTTTTTGTGCATTTCCTGGCATTCTTCTTTAGTTTCATTTTTCCTGATTCCTATCTTTTTACAGATGTGGTTTTTTGTGGTGACCGGGTACAATGCAGGGTCGATATCCTTGAAGGATGATTACTAGGGGGACTTCTTCTAGATGTTCCAGTGGTGAAATTCCTACTGGAGGTTGAATCAGTCTTTATCCTTGTCAGACGTGCAACGGGATCTAAATGCCCTGACGCCCAATCAGGTTATCTTTTTGTCTTTTTCGAGTCACTTTTTTTGTATCTTCTTTTCTTGAGTAGATATTGATTCTCCGTTGAGGATTGCAGGTGACTTTCTACCTCTCGGGGTGACTCCGCGGGATACTGGGGTGACGGGCCTACATGCGCAGATATGGCAGTTGATCACATATGAGTTTGGGTACGTCTGGTACCTTGGGGAGAGGGTGGTGAAGCAGATTGTGAAGGAGGAGGTAGTTGTCCCACCATCGGTGCACCTATGTACATGAGGTGGGTGAGAGAGATGTCAGACGATGCCCGGGTGACAACGATGATTGGCAAGACGTATACGCATTATACGAATACGGTGGTGAGATATGATTATCTAAATTTTGTGAGGAGCTGGTTGATGCCCTCCCGCATCTATGATGTGGAGAATATGCCTCCACCCGCCATGGCTTTGGACAGGGGTCACGAATGCGGAGGAGGCTTCGATCATTCATGTTACTCCCCCTTCCTATAATTTTTGACTAAGTAGGGAGGAGTCACTGAGCATGTCGCACCATCCTCATGGTTCGGCGCCTAGGTTGACAGGGCTTACAGATGAGGCCCTTCGGGTTGAGGTATATCTATTTTTTCTTATCATGTTGATTCTTCTTTGCTTTTTGACTAATTGATTTGCCTTTTGCTTGCTTCTTTGCTTGCAGCATGTTCAGGTGTCGACTACTTGGCCAAGGGAAATCAAGGATTGGATATCTTCCATGTCGAATTATATCAAGAATTTGACTTCTTCATGCTTTATGCCGCCAGCCACCTTAAATGAGGGCTCAAATTTTGGGAGTGGATGATCTACCCCTCTTCATAGGGGAAAATGCTTTCGCCATGGGTGTTGAGGATTGGAGAGAGAATTGAGGGTTCGGGCGAAATACTGTTTGTATTTTCTATTTTTCTTCTTTATCTGCAAAATGTAACCAAGTGAAGCAAAATATATAAGAAGAATATGCATTTTCTTTTGGTATTTTTTCTTTATTTAGTGGCCTATCCTATGCACTTTTAATTTTCTGCTATTGTTTATTTAAAAGTAGAGATGAGTTTGGAAATGATAATGAAAGGAAAAAGGATTATTATTGAAAAAAGGAGTAAAAGTAATTGATTCAGGGAAATGATTTTTGAGTACAAATTTATTTTGAGAATTAAAAATGATTTTTTCTTGAGAGAAAAATTAGTAAATAGCCAGAGAGTAATTTTTTCAAAATGAGGATTTTTTTTAAATGGATTTTGATAAAAGAGGAAAGATGGAATTTTTAAAAGTAGGGGGTTGCCGATAGGCATACCCCTTGACCTGCCTATCGGCATGGTGGTCAATTCAAATCATCCATAAGCCTTGATTGCACTTTCCTTCACTTCAAAGTACTCTGGTGGGGTTGAATTTTAGTCGGCTTTCCAGAGCTTTTTTCTTTTGCCATAGGTTTTGAGTATAAAAGGAGGGGTGTGGAATGTGTTTTCTCCACCAATACCCATATTTATCTTCTTGCTTCATGTTTCTCATTTTCAAAAGGCTCTTCCCATGTATAAAGAATTCTCCTCTTACCTTAATGGTATGGAGGCCATGTGCTTATACAATGGGTATTACGATGCTTTCAACTTGTGTTGGGTTTCTCTATGGCATAACTGAGCCATAGACTGGAACCTATTGGCAACAACGGTATAGGTTTGGTACCCTGAGGACTCTTCTAAACGAACTTTAGCCTATATATTTAGTCATTAGAACTCTTTTTATTAAGATTTCATTCATGTAAAATCTCCAAAACAAGGAGGAACATCTAGGAGAAGAATTTACATATATTGCATATTTAATTCAAGAGCTTTTCCAGTTTTACTTCAAGGTTTGATTTCGTCTTGTATGTTCTTGTTCTTCAATCTTGGTAATTTTTCAATTACTTATCCAAATTAAATTATCATGATTTTCTATTTTAATTGTGCAAAAATAAAACTATTTTAATTAAAATAGAAGCCGGAGACAAAAAAAATTATTTATACCTTAAATGATTACCCGATAAAATTCAATTGTAGAAAACAATAAACAAATTTTGATTTAAAAGACGTGATTTAGGTCGGTCACAATAATAATCCATGTTTTCTATAATAATATGGGATCCTAATTAATTAATTAATTAATTAACATAAGATAATTATTAACATAAGTAAGATGGTATAATCACAATAAAACATAATAACATGCGATCATAATTCAAATAAGAAATGAATTCCCTTTTTCATCACGGCCTAAAGTTCCTCTTGAAGTAAAATTCATCAAAATCAAGAATTCATTTAAAGTATACTTCCTTTTGAACAAGAGCCCTCTTTGAAGTACACCTCTATATAAATTAGAGTTCTTTATGTATTTTGTCACGGGTAATACTCCTATTTGATTTGGGAAAGATCGGAACAAAGATCCGTAGCATAATTGGTAAAAACAACAACAAATGAAAAAATCTGCACCTGTTGCACATGTACTAATCAATCCTCCCAAGGGACAAATCAATTTGATGACATGACAAATCGATCCGATTGGGGTTTGAATTAATCCGGGTTTATAGCAGCTCACCTCCCTTTCGGGTTCACAAATGCCCTAAAAAACCACCCAAACTTGATTAAAACCTCATAAAACTCCATGGAACATTCCCCATGACCACCCAATGTAAGTCATAACAAGTAAAATCTATTACATCCCCTAAAAACTCCTCCAAATATATCGATTAATGCAATAATTAAAAATAGCGTAATTATTGCAACCAAATCGAATATATGAAAAATTAATTGCGGATAAATCACCATACAATTCCTTCATATTAAACAACATTCATGTGGCCATGATAGAAGGGATATATACATTATAACCCTAAAAAAAATGTTAATATTATACATTATACAAATATGTATATTCCTATAACATTCAAAACTAAGGTTTAATGGGGGACATTATGGACCTTTCTAAAATATGTTCAATATATAACTAAAACTCTGATACCAATTGTTGGGGATTGACATTATAAATAACTTTTTTGCCCTAAGAACTTTGATTAATCACTATTCAGAATGTAAGAAAAAATAAATGGATTTAAATAATGAATTTAGGTTTCGGATCATGATACCTTTGTGGATCATGTAGGTGATCGGGATGAGGAGAAATATTTTATATAGAGGATGATGGGATTGGTTTTTTTCATCCTCCAAATCCTTCCTAGAATGATCCAAATTCCTTGAATCTTCTAGTATTTGATCCCCATAAAGAAAGCCTTGTGTGTTTATATTACCGGAGTGAAAACTTGGTAAAATACGAGAGAAATCACTTTATATCTCCTTACCCTTTCACAAAAAGCATGAATAGTGTTTTACTCTCAATATCTAACTCTAGCGACTATCCCATGCAACTCAAACCTCCTACATTGACCTATATAAATAAGTACATGGAGTGGCTTGGGACAATCAGGGTTTTAGAGAGTTTGGGCTTACTACTTGGCTAATGGACTATACTAGGGATCCAAAACTAATAACTAAATTAGGTTCTAAAAGGAAATATGAAAATCCCATATTACTTCACGTAATATATTTCTTTCCCTTTTAATTATAATTAATTCCATTGAATAATTATAATTAAACTCCAATTTAATTCTATTAGAATTACTTGAATAATGAGGTTTTGTTTGCAAAGTTAGATATTGTGAAATATGATTCTCTACGTATAGCATACAATGCCATTTTGGTAAAATTTAACTTGTCGATAATTAATTTTCACCAAAATCTTATTTATTCCTTGATCTCAAACTTAACTTTTTTGTTACTGTACTGGATTATAAAATCAACCAGCCATGTTCACTCATAGAATAAAAAATTCTAAGTTTATCAAAGGGGTGTCACAATCCAGAAATCTCTAGACGAGGATTCCTTCGGAATATAATCTCAGACATATACACGCAATAATTACCTAACTTGCAGATATTTAGACTCAACGAATTAAAATACATGCATAATAATCAAAGAAATAACTAAGTGAATATTTTAAGCCTTATAATCCACGGGATTAAGAATCTATGCACCCTTTAAAAATGTTATGAGATTGTGCAAGTCTGATCTTGAAACAACCTAGACTTGAATCTCATTCTTATACCATTCTATACATTCTTGATGTGTTGGTACAATCCTATTTGAACTACCTAATAAGATACTGGACCATCAATTAGGTTCTCGTAGTAAGACAATTTACTAAGATTGTACTCGCAGTTTTACTGATGGCATATCAACTCCCATCTAGGCTATTAACTGTTCATTTGAACTAGAACCAAAATTTTGATCTTATGTGATCAAACCGGATCCAAATCATTTGAATTTATACTAAGTTCAATTAACCTACATGTATACAATGTATTTAAGACAAATATAAGGCATTCTCAAGAACTGACCTCGACCTCTAGGTCCAAAAAATTGACCTAAAATCCTCTTCCCTAACGTCAAGGTGGTGTCTATAATATGGCAACCTTCATTTGCTCCAAGCTCGCTCGTCAAGGGGCTCTCTGAAAACACCCCATCTTAGGACCCCACGACCACCTCCTCAGGTCCCTATCACTCACTCGTTCATCCCAAACCCTAGGTCATAATCTGAATATCAATTTAGAGGCCACTGGGCATTCTCAGGGCCCATTTAATTCCGATCAACTTTCTTGTCTAAATGAAAGCTTAATGAATCTTCTAAGGGATCTGAATCCCCTTTCTAAGGGTCCACCCCGTGCGCGAATTGGCCTTACTATTCGGATAGACGAACGGTCTGCTTCACAATTAAAAACTGATTTGGAGGCCACTTGGCACTCTTGGGCCCTGTTTAACTCTGATTAGCTTTATCTCCTGAGTGGGAGCTTAATAAATCTTCGAAGGGATCAAAATCCCCTTTCCAATGGTCCTACTTGTTCACGAATCAAACTTATGGTACAAGCGAACAATCCGTCTTACCTCAAAAATTAATTGGGAGGCCATCGAGTGCTCCGGTCCCCATTTGAATCCTGTCAACTCTTCTGAAGCTGAATGAATCCTCAAAGGGCTCTAAATCCCCTTTCTAACAGTCCACCCCATGTTCGAATTAGCCTCACAGTACGGACGAATTACCCATTTTACTCCAAAGGTTAGGTGTTTCTGGCCCCCGTTAACCTGGGTTAACTCCGTGGAACAAAAGAAGCTAAATGAAATCTTAAAGGGCACTGAATACCCTTTCCATCAGGTTATCATGTGCATGAATCGACCTTACGATTCTGACGAACGATCCATTTTCCTCTGGGATTTTCCTATCTCGTGACCAATGGTCACTTACAGGACCCATTTGATCTCAGACAACTCCGAAACCCAAGAGTAACTAAATGGATTCTTAAAGGGATCTGAATATCCTTTCAAATTGTCCACCCCGTGCATGATTCTGACTTACGATTTTCATTTTACGACCATTTTATTTTAAAAACCTGCCTCAGACTGCCAATTAGCACCCCCAAGGTTCTGCCTATCGACAGTGTGTTTAGGGTTCCATGTCGATGGCAGGGCTAGGACAATGTCGATCAGCACCCCCTTAGCCCTATAAATAGAGGCCATGACCTCACCTTAAAAGGTACCCCTGAAGAGAATTCTCTTGAATCTAGAGTCGTTCCTTCCTTAAAAGCTCATTTAACACATTCTTTCCACCCTTTTTCATTTTCTTTTGACTAAATTCCAACCCATCTCCTCAAACCACCATCATCTCATCTTGAGATTAGTGCATCTACAATCAAGATCCACTTCAAGTCTTCATAAGGAGGTCTAATTATTCCCCTTTGTCTTTAAATTCTCTTATTTTATTACTAGCTACTTCATTTTCACTTTACTACTTTACTTCATTACATCACTTATATTAATTCTAAACATTCCACTATTCGCATTCACACATATTTTATTTTCATAAAAAATTCAAAAATAAAAAAAGGAGGGTTCACTTGTAAATTTCAAACGGGAATTTTTCATCACACTTTCTCACATTAAAACACCTTTTTCTATACACATATAAATAAAGTCTCTGGTTGGATTTATGGGTTAAACCCCACCTCATATTATCTTCGAACTACGTGAATTTTGATACCCCTGGACTATGTAGGCATCTTGGGTAAATTCATAGACTCGAGTCCTCCCATATACATTTGTTACCTTGTTCTTATTATATATTTTTTTTTCTTTCTTTCTTTTGTCATGTCCGATATACGCAATCGTTCTTTTATAACGACTTGTGAATCGATAAACACTTACATTATATTTTTAATTATTATTTTCAGAACACTCCTAAGGATAACCTCACTCGGCCTTTATCCATGATGCAAGTCAAGCAATTCCAACCTCCATTTATATTATGCACATAAGCACACACATCATAGAGTTTTACAGGATAAGATTAACACGTTCCCATGAGAGAACAAAAAGGCAAGATGGGTGCCTAACACCTTCCTATTCCATAACCCTTGAACTACTTGGTTTCGCAAGCATCAGTATTGTCCTTGGTGTCGTTCTCTCGAACGGCAATATTTTTGTAAGGCTCTAAAACATGATTAGGAAGGTTAATTACATGATTAATTATAACTTAGGAGTTATAAGTTATAAATTGGTTATGTGTGTTAAACATGTTAATTATCATGTTTAGGGGATGCATTCTCATGTGATATATGTGTTGTTTACATTAGGTGCTAATTGAGCTTATGATCGGGGATACCATGTTTAGAGAATATGATTAGTTATGTGGTTAAATGAATCATAAATTATGTTTTTAATGCATGATTATGTTTATAAAAGTAAATAAGGGTGTTGATATGAAATTGGCAATGTTTGGTCGCCAAATGTGAAAGTTTTGAGATTTTCGATACATTGCTACTTTCCTGTTCGAAGCCCAAATTAGGCATATTAGTTTATGATTTTGGAAAAACATAAATTATGAAAGTTGTAGATATATGAATTAATATTATAACACAACAAACGGTGGGTTAAACGGAGGCTCATACAAGAAGTTATACCGAAAGTACGAAACAAGGGAAAATCTGTCCATCCCTTAAGTGGCAATTGTCTTATTAGCACACCATGTGCTATTTTTTGATTGGTTAAAGGGTGGGTGATGGTTTGGACGACTTAAACTTCATAAAACAACCCCTTTGTTCAGAAAATGCAGCCATGAACAAGATTTTTGCCTAAATAGAGAGAAAGAGAAGAAAGTTAAGGAATAAATCTTTGGAAATTTTCTATAAATCAAGGAATCCTCGTAAGGTAATTACATCTTTATTAAAGTTGGTCTCATGGATGAGTTCTATACTTATAATGTTTTTATTTTTGATTCGGATATATATTTTAATGATACCCATATTGCTGAATTGTGTTGGAACAAGGATGGGTTAAGAACATAAGTTAAAACTGGAGCTAGGATAGTAAATGCATACTTTAAAGTCCTAAATTTACATCATCTTTTTGTAAAGGATTTTGATTTAGAAAATTCATGATTATGATGTATATTTCTGCTAAAACATGTTTATTATATGTTTCCATGAATTATACCCAAGGTCAAGGTTATGTATGCTTAAAAATGTTAAGTTATGCCTTAATGTTCTATTTTGACCTAGTTATACTAAAAATGGTATAAATCATGGAATACTTATTGAAATTGAGTGATTCAAGTTGGATAGTAAAACATACTCATACATGTATAACATATCCAAAAATTGTGTAAAAATACCAAGGAATGAACCTTTGGTGATAGTTTGAAGTTTTGGTTTAAAATCTACCCTAAAGGAGCAAGAATGCATACCAGGTGTTTGACGTTTTGCTCGACATAGAAAATGAGCCCTAAAAATTATGAAACATTAAATTTATATTATTAAATGTTTTTACTGATATTAGGTGGAATATCATGGAAAGTTATGTTGTACAAAAATTATGAGAATTCCAGGAAGTTGAAGTTGTGTTGTTGTTTTTCTTGAGAAACGATTTGGAAAAGGTTGTAATAAAATGGGCATAACTTTGTCTAGAGAATTCGTAAATTAATTCCGTAAATTGTGTTAGAACCCTAATTAATTGTGTGTTATAGAAATGTGAAGTGTCATATTTAATTTCTCCTTAGTTATTTCTGATTTACCAAATGATGTGATGTATTACCGGGTTTAATGTTAATTGGTGTATTCAAATACTAACGACATTGACTTGTTAGGTGGGGAAGCAGCTAATACTACCATACCAAGGAAGTAGTTGGTATTAATCTTAGCACTTAAATCCAAGGTGAGTGACCTTCCTTATGAAATATAAATGCTTATAATTTCATAAGGAAATGTGTAGTTAAACACATGTGTTAAAATTATTTATGGGAGTGATGTTGTAATTATGAAACATATGCATATGATTAAAAATGTTAAACGATGTTATATAATGATATGGACTAGTGAGTCCTTTATCTAATGTTAAGGACTGTGGTGGGTCCTACGGGATGTGGTGGTCCTGTTAATCCAACTTAAAGGTTTGTGTACTCGGGCCTAATAAAGGGATGTGGTGGTCCCTAATAACTGTGGTGGGTTAATTGGACTGTGGCGGGTCCAGGTTTGCGAGAGTTTTACAATTCCTGTTGGGTTATAGCATTAGAACAAAATAAAAATGGTTATTCAAATTGGGTCATTCATTAAGCATTTATAGCTTACACTCCTATAATGTTTTGTTTCAGGTATGCTTATAAATTGGAGTTCACTGCCAAGTTAGGACCTTAAAACGGGGGAGTGACGGATATTTAGTATGGTTTGAATATCGAGATTTCTTTTGTGTAATTATTAAACTAAGGATCTTGGTTATGTAAAGTTATGTAGTACTTATAAGTTATAAGTAAAGGCAGTTATGTTTTCATCTACACATACCTTTGGAAAAAAAAATTATGCTATTTTTCCTTAGAGATTTAAATTAAAGCATTGTTTAAGGAAATTTATCTCTAATTAAAAGGATGAGTTTAACAAAATTAAGTCGGGGCGCGACAATTTTTTTTGCCTGTTTTGTGCAAAATAGGTTTAAGACTCTATCTCTACATATCACCTCACGTCGATAACAGCTGAGAGCCCCGATAAAGGATGTAATCTTGCGTGCATGTCGAAAAAAAGGAAAAGGAGGATGGATTCATCTCGGGAGATGAATTTCCCTTGGGCCCCCCGAAAAAAACCTCGGATGGCCACACAAACAAACATACAAAGTAACTCGATTAGAAATTTTCCCTTACAAATCTCCCCATTTGATTATTCCGGGTCAAAACTCAAAAATAAAAGCCCACTGGGTCGTCAATATCTCTAAGACTTAATCCAAACCCCCAAAAGGAAAAAGTATAAGTGCAAACTTTGAGTAGATTTTCTCTTGTGAAACTTTGTTGCATTGTTTCTAAACCAACACAATTAGCAAACCTTTGAAAAGAAAAGAAAATATATCAAAATATAAATTGCATATGCAAAAAAAAAAAAATCTTTCCCCTTTGTTAAATATCTCCAACTTAGAGTATGCATCCCCCTTAGTTAGACTTGTCCGTTGAGGCAATATTCTCCCCCTTTTTGTTGGGAATAGATAAAGGTAAAGGTGCACAATATAAAATAAATTCTCCCTCTAAATGTAAATCATGTGAAAATAAAGGAAAATAGGTAATATCATGCAATGATATGAAGTGAAACGGCATTGACAAACAAACTCGACAACACAAGCACAAATAATCCAAACTATGAAACAAATTATATCAATGTAAACAATGAAACAAATTAAACCAGCATGATCATATATGATGTAAATTTAATACAAGTCTGAAGCATATGACAAGCATGGATTAAATGCAATGCAAATACTCAAATATATATATATATATATCATTCAGCAAAAATGGATATATAGGTATAAACACACCACAAAAGTCACAAAATAAGTTTCCACACTAGTATGGCATAAATATGTATAAACCAAATGTGGTATGGAGTGAAGGGGCGTGAACTAGAAATCAATAAAAATATGTCCCAACCACTCAAGATAGTCCAAGAAGTTCTTTTTAATCGCATTAACTTATCAAACTTATATTTAACCTCACATGATAGAAAGTGAACTCATAATGGACAAACCTACATAATGCTTTTATCAAACTTATATTTAACCTCACATGATAGAAAGTGAACTCATAATGGACAAACATACATAATGCATACTAGCCTAGAAAATGTTTATGATTCTCAAATCATTAGTGTCAAACATTAAGATTAACTAGGACTTATTATGAAAATCCACTGATCTGCAACTTATAACACCATCATATTCAATTTTTTCGCTCTTTTTTTAAGATGTCACATTTTATGTTGATGATCCAAACTAAACTTGGCTTGGCAAATATTGTCGTTTCTTTTAGGCTCTTGCCAATGGTGGCCTTTCAAGAAAAGGATATTTACTCCCTTAGTAGCCCTTTTCGATTGCTCACTCATTATTTTATCTCATAAAATAATATCTTAGGAAATGGTTCTTACATGCACAAATCCCCCAATCAAATAGATATGTATATAACAAGATTGATAGGAAACACCTCACTTAGCTTGTGACACATAGGAAGTTAAAATCCAACAGAGCTCGTGCAAGTGTGTGTAGAGGCATATACAATGCGAATCCATTAATCAAATCAAATTCTAATAAATCCATGAAAGCATGATTAAGAAACAATCCAAAGCATTATAAACCATACGGTAATGTTCTAGCCACATGAAAAACATGAAACGAATGGGATTAAAAACAATGATATGCCCCGCAAAATTTGTAAACCCAAACTACACAATCAAACCAAAAATCTTTTTTGATTTTTTTAATCATTTTTCAAAACAACTCAAAATACAAACAAAATATTGTTGTATTTTTCATTTATACTAAAAAATGAAGAGATGGAATACAAAAGACACAAAACATCGTACAAGTAGCAATAATATATAACACGAAGCACAAAAGCTAGTGTATGAAAGAATTCAAACATAATTACTCGGAAGATATAACATCTGATGAATCATGTGAAAGCATGAAAGAGTCAACAAATCTAAAATTTAGTGCCTCCAAATCTGATTTCCTAACCTTGGTGACACTAGACTTAGACTTCATAGGACTTTTTTCTAAGATCATAACAAAAACACCTAAAGTGACCTTTCCTAGTACAATATGTGCAAGTGTAGACACGAAAAGGAATGTTAACTTTGGGCAGACCAATTCTAAATCATTGTCTATGGTTTACCCTCTCAAAACTTTGGTCTTATATTTAAGACAGGAATCAATGGGATCTTCGAAGCCAATTCCAAAATTGTTATTTTTTATTTGGGCGATGCCTAAAATTTTATCCTTCTTCTCCGAACTAAATTCCAAATCAAATATGGCGTGGCTTGAGTCTCTCAATTTTTCTTCTAGATCTATAATCTTAGATTCAAATAAAAGACGAGACTCATCAAACTTTCGAGACTACTTCTTAAAATTTTCAAAAAATGCATGAGAATCTTAGGGCTTCTCCCTAATAATCTTCTCACATGCCCTCAAATCCTCAATCAATTTACTATCATCATTACCTATAGCAAGTTTTTTAAACATACCTTCAAACTTCAAGTTGTTCTTTTTTAACTCCAATAAATTGATGTACAACTCACGAAAGCAAACTTGAAGCTCACTATCATCCTCTTCTTCTTTTTCTTCCTCGCTAGCTTGGTAATCACAAGATCGGACCTCAAAACCGCTATGTATATGACCATATTCAATGAAAGATTCTTTATTGAGGCTCACATGAGTGGCCATAAAAATGGTGTAGTTACGCTCCACATAATAATCACACCCCTCTTCTAACTCATTATTAGTATTGTATTCCTTAGACTTCTTATCGTCTTTCCTTAGTCTAGTGGGACACTTAAAAGCATGATGCCTAGCACCCTAGCATTCAAAATACTTGTCCCAGTCATCCACATCCTTAGGTTTATCCATCATCTTCCTATCATGTCCAATGAAGTTCTTAGGTTTCTTCCCAAAACTCTTATCTTCTCTTAGCTTAATAATTTCTTGAATTTCTTATCAAACATAGCTATCTCTTCAGGATCAAACTCGCCATCGCTATCGAAATCCAACACATCCTCCTTTCGATATTTTAAAGCCAAACACTTATCTTTCTTTTAATTTTTTATCCTAGGAGTACACATGTTCATCTCATACGTTTGGAGATTGCCTACAATTTCTTGGGCAAGCATAGTATCAACACCACCAAGAGAATTTAATACTCTGACCTTGGCATTAAATCATTCAGGCTAAGACCTTAAGATTTTTTACACAACTCGCGAATCGGGGATAGACTCACCTAAGTTAAACGAGGACAATATCCGACAACTTAGCATAAAAATCATCAAACGACTCGAATTTAGTTGTCAAATTTTGTAACTTGGAAACCGTAACATTATCAGTACCATCGTGTGTGGATATTAAAATATCCCAAGCATTCTTTTCACTCCCACATGTCATGACGTCTAAACTCTTCTGCAGTGACAGTACAAAAGATAGCATTTACACCTTTGGAATTAAACGTCAAATCATTCCTTTAAGTCGTTGTCTAAGAGACATATGCTTTCAAAACACCACCCTCAGTGAGAGACCAACCTTTCTCAATCGAGTTCCAAATGTTCTCAACGATTGATTTCAGGAAAAATTGCATTTACGCCTTCCATTAGGGTTAGTTTGTTCCCATCAAACAATGGAGGTTCGGTAATGGAACTTCCCTCTCAATTAAAATCCACCTAAAAACCATAAATGCATAAAAATAAGAATCTAACATGATAAGCTAGTGTACCCACTCTAATACCAATTTGAAAGTGCCCAACAACTAGGGCTCTCAGGGTTATTACATATTTTCTAACGAACACCAATTTTTTTAATTCTTAAATTGAATAGAATAAACGATTTACTCGATTATAATCTTTGCACCAATTAAACCAAGTGTTGTGAAAATAATTATCAAAAATTTATCTTTCCCTAAGCATGCATCTAGGTGAATAAAGAAGAGAAAAATAAAGCAAACCATAGCACACCGATGTACAAGGAAAACCCATAATAGGAAAAAACCTCAGACATCCCAACCACACAAATCCACTATGATATAGGTATTATGCAAGGACAAGTTAGACTTACTCAATGACTCGACTCCTTCAATCCTTGATGCTCTCTTTTCTCCATGAACTTTCTTCACAACCGTTTTTAGAGGCCTGCCAATGGTAGCACAACGTAGGCTATTTTCACGTCTCGGTATGACAAAGATCTTACCATTGCATGACTAGTTCCAGTCGTCAACCACCAACACGGAATCCAACGTGTCAAACCACAAATATAAAATCCAACGCTCGAAACAAACTATCTATGAAGACTAAATAGTCTTGAGAAAGTTATGTGCCTCTACGGTTTATAGAGAAACACCACCACATTTTATTTTCATAATTTTTATTTAACTTGAACCAATTTAGAAAAACCACAAGAGTAAATCAACTTAAAACCAAGAGTTAATCCAAAATCACCTACTCGATTTACAAGCATAGCTTTTGTAGTTGCTTTATTTGACTGAAGTCATGTAAACTGGAAATGGATTAACAAATATGAAGTAAGACATACTCATGTGTGTGAAATAATTTACTAATATTAATCTTAACCTAAGAGTGCATCTAGGTGAGTATACTCAAGAGAAAAATAAGTAAATCATAACACGATGATGTACGAGGAAAACCCACAATGGTAAAAACCTCAGACGGTCTAGCCACACAAGTCCACTATGATATAGGTAGTTTTACAAGACCAATTTAGACTTACTCACAGACTCGGTGCCTTAAATCCTAGATGTACTTCATTGATCATTGTAACGTTCTTCAAAATCACTTTTGGACACCTTCCAACAGCCACACAATGTAGGAACTTTCGAAAGTCTCGGTATCCCACCGATCTTACTTGTCTCGCGACCAGTCCAGCCACCGCTCAGCACAAACATGATGTCCAACGCAGGAAACACTCATAGTATCTAGAGAAACAACCTATGATGCAAAATTGGAGATCTCAAAACAACATATGTTTATATGATTATTATATCTCAAAAAATGGGTGTAAAATAGGGTTTTGATTTTGAAGACTTTCTTTCAAAACAAACACATAAACATGGAAAATTTTTTAAACAATCTTGGGAACTTAAAAGGCTTGGAAAAGTCGCTATAAAATCTATTGCTTTGCACTCCTATTTATAGGTGGTTTATTAAAAATGAGATAAGGATGAAAAACATTTGATAAATCTTGAATAAAATAAAATCTGTGCACTCGTTCGAACGAAATGTAGCCTCTCGTTCTGTAATGCCTCGACCTAAGTTTGGGTCACTGTTGCTCAACCCGCACCGAATCAAGGAACTAAAGGGGGGAAAGTCCAGTTTTATTATTTAATAAAACCCCTTTTTATTACATCATTTATTAAATATTAATTTACCGGTTTTAAGTTGGAAGAGGGAGTGCGCACTTTAAGTAATTAAGTCAATTTACAAGATTTATTCATAAAAATTCAATTTAATCCACGATGCTAATTAAATAAGAAATAAATCATAATCATCCCTATATTATTACAAATCATGGCCAAAGGCCTAAATAAAATGTTTAAAGTCCCAAATTACCAATGTTTCAAAATATAATTTCATTAGAATTATATAGCACTAACGACGTTGATTGACCTTTGGGGACTTACTCACGCCCTTCCCTACATCCTTATTTAAAGTATCTAGGTTGGGGTGGGTTTTTTTACAATAAAAGGAGGGTCGAGCGAACGCTCAGCGGGGTAGTTAATACTTAAGTTATATGTTTCTACAAAAAATACTATACATATATCATGTGTTTTAATCAATTCACACCACCATGCAATGCACCCGAGCAACGAGCTCATACTTACAGTTAACCATTTCACACCACCTTTGACCGGGTCTAAAGACTATTAATCATATTTTATTCATTAGACTTTTATCACATTTTATTAGGTTGTCTTACTTACACATTTTCGAGCACAACCAATATCATTTATTTTTCTCATAATGTTCCAATATTCACATACTTTAACGAGCTCCACACCGCCGGCTATGCTACCATATGCTCTGGCCAAGGATTTTGGATCTTTAACCCTAGGGATCCAGGCCCTTCTTAATTATTCCCTATGTCATTCAAGTCTATATTAAGGTGTTTTAACATTTTTGCTAATGCCCACATTATTCCATCGTGTTACTGTTTTCATCATTTCTATGCTTTATATCACCATTTCATCTTGTCTGCGTGCCATTTTTCACCAAAACTGACCAAAAACCAATAGGACCCTTAATTTGTCAAAATTACCATTTTGCCCTTTCTTTCATCACAAGTTTGTGAAAAACATATTTAATTCATTATGGCACTAAAATCAACCATTTTCTTTAAGGAAATCCTTTAAATGATTTTATGTCAAAAATCATGATTCATTATTTTATATCTTACTTCATAAAATAAATTCAACCATTTAGAGATCATTTTAGCCAAATGTTCACTACTTTGACCTATTATTTCATGTGACCTCAAATCTTATTTTTCCTCATTCGAACAATATTTATAACACATAATTAGGGCTATTTTTCTACATTTAATTATTTACTCATAAAACCCATGTCAACATGATTTATCAAGTCTAAAATGTCATCTTCTATCATACTATATGATTCTACACATGTTAATGAGGATTTCAAGCCTAGGAACCCCCAAAATGAAATAGACAAGATATAGACTATGGGTTTACATTTTTCATGCTTTCTTTCCACATTTCAAGGTAAAAGTGGCATATATTCGTAAAAGACCCATTTAGGGTTGTCTTCTTTAAAAATCCATTTTACATGACTTAAATATATTAACAAATATCTTCATTATTGGCACTAAATCTTATCTAGCATGCATCCTACACAATTTTTATAGCTAGAAACCTTGAAATTTTAGAAAGAGGAAAACCCTATGTAAGGATATAATTTTATAAATGTTCGGGGTAGAATCTAGGAATTTTTTGTTTGTCTTAGATCACAACATTTATGTCTGATACCGTTACATTCGGCACGTCAACATGATCCTCCACGATGGCCTTGATCCGAATCCATGCATCCACTATCTTCACACGTGCATCATGCTTCACGCAACGTGCTTCTCAACCGTTCCCATTACTCATAGAAGTGACATCATTGAGTGCAATATGAATCGCCAAATGCACAGTTATTGGAAAAAATTTGACACCGATCCAGATCTTTTTAAGGAAAATGATCCGGACTGCGTGTCTAAGGATCTTTGTTTGAAATTAGCGACCGATCCGAACCAGTCATCTAGGGAGATCTGGACCGTCGCTATATATAAGCCCAGATATAACGGATTTATTTTGACCGCCTAAAAATTTCTCTATAAAGGCTATTTCGTGATGAAGTTCAAGAAGTCTTTAGGAAAACATTTTGAAGAGTTCAAACACAACAAGACTTTAAGTTTTAATGTCCCAAACACCTTTTTGATTCACAAACTTCTTCCAAGAATTTGTGTGAATCTCTAAACCTTCAACGGATCGTTCTAATCATCTGGAGTAACCTTGTGGAGCAGACGGAGCTTTTCCATTGCTGACTTTTTGGAGCTCTTGCGGGACTTTCCATTCGACGACATCGGAACCGACACCTGCAAGTATTTCGTATGTCACCACTTGTATTTTTCAATGTAATCCGTGTAAACCGTCCTTTACAAATTATAGTGAAAATAAAAGGTTTTGCCTCTTTGGGGGATTTTTCCTCATATTGTGATTGCATTGCATGCTTGGTTTGTTTTATTCTTCAATCACAATCAATTACAAGAGTTAGGTTTTATTGAAAAAAATTGGAATTTAATTAAATAAAATTAATTATTGATTGCAAGTGCACTCTCAAATTAGTATCAAAGCCACTTACACAATTATACCATGTAATTTTTCTGCAAAATTTTTCTGGATATCAATTTTTGGCTAAAAAATTGATTTTTGAAAAAGCGCATATCAATGGATAACTTGTATAGTCGAGTGCCAATTTTTTACGGGTCAAACTATTCTTATTGGAAAGTCCGTATGAAATCTCACCTAAAGGCCATTGACGAACGTGTCAGGATTGTTTGTGAAAGAGGGTGGACTCCTCCCATTGTCACTATTAATAACGTAACTAGCCCTAAGCCTATGACTAATTGGACTGAGGATGAATTTAAGTTGAGCACATATAACTCTCATGGGCTTAGTGCCATTTTCGAAAATGTCAACCCTGGCGAGTTCTGACACATCATGACGTGTACCACGTCTAAAGAAGCATGGTATTCTCTTCAACTTACCCATGAGGGCACTAATGTTGTTAAAGAATTAAAACTGCAAAACTTAACTACCCAATTTGAAATAATCGCCATGATTGAGACTGAGTGTTTTGATGAGTACTATGCTCGTTTATCTGATATTGTTAACACTATTTTTAATCTTGGTGAACCTATGCCTGAAGTCAGAGTAGTTAAAAAGATTTTGAGAACACTGCCTAAGCGTTTTATCCCCAAAGTCATTGTGTTAAATTCGCTAGGTAATCTGAAAAATCTGAAATTAGAAGAACTGGTAGGAGACCTTCAGGCCTATGAAATTGACATGTTCCCTAACACGATAAAATCAAAAGATAAAGGAGTGGAACTTAATGCCCAGGCTAGAAAAAGTGAGGGGCCTGCGAGAAAGAAAGGTGAGTCGTCTAAAAGAATATAGGAAGACACGTTTGATTCGGAATTTGACTTTGATTTTGATGACTTAGCCCTGTTTGCTAAAAATTTCAAGAAATTTCTCAATTTAAAGAAAAAGGGCAATTTCCAAAATAAAAAGAATTTTGAGAAAAATAAGGTTGAAAAGAAAAATAATAAGGACCCTCCTAAGTAAGACGGTGAGAGATTCTATGAGTGTGACGGTAGAGGTCATAGAGCTTTTGAGTGTGCAACTAGGTTAAAACATCTAGATCAATATAAAGTTGCCACTCTTAGCGACGACAATGAGGTCGACCCGGTGGACTCTGGAGACGAGTCACCGCATGAATGTAACTTCACAACATTCATGGCTAGTCATGTGAGTACTGAAAGTGCACCTCACAACGATGTGGAAGCTACTTCACAGGGACACCTCGATAGTGAAAACGAAGTGAGTGAGAGGGGATGTTTCTAGTGAGAGCGAGAGTGATCTACGACGCGCCTACACTGATCTGTATGCTGAGTCATTTAAAACTAAAAAGCGTAACAAAGCGTTAGTTCTTAGGATCACTGCCTTAAATAAGGATTTAGGAGAGAGAGAGAGAGAGAGAGAATCTTCTACCTGCGCCACCTTGAGAGAGAGAGAGTCTATTTGTGTTGAGAAAGAGATCGGTTGTTTAGAAAAAGAGAGAATCTATTTAGAGAGAGAGAGAAAGAGATTTGTTTAGAGAAAGAAAAAGGGGATTTGACCAAGCAAGTGGATAGTCTTACGAGTGAGATCCATTCCTCCCAGGAGACTCGGAAGAAACTTTAAGCCCTTGTAGCCCAGCTCACTCATGACCTTGAGAGAGCACGGGAAATCAAGGTGAAATCGAGGACATATCTGGTAAGATGGGAAAGATGCTCCTCAGCCCCGCTTTAGGCTTTGGTGAAAGACTAAGAATGGGTTTTGATGGTTCTTCCACATCCTAAATTGCACCTGGACCAGTTCAAGTGTTTACTACGACTCCATATGGCCATCGCTAAAAACCCCAAAGAAGAGTTCGGTCAAGAAAAGCAAACCAAGGTCTGTCTAAAACTGTGTACTTTTGTACCTACTGAAAGAGGAAAGGCCACCTTAGGGAGTTTTGCTATAGTTAGAGTCAGACACGACATACTTCTGCTCCGCCACGTGCCACTAGCGATTTCTCAAGACTTGGAGAGCAAGTTGAGTTCTGAATCGCCACATCCCAGAGTTTAATGGCATAATTCCAACGAATTTCCTTTCCATCAGTGGATACTTCCACAAACCCGACTAGAACAAACATTAACAAGGGCAAATAAAAGGTTACCTCATCTTGGGTGCCAAATCACGATGTAAAAGCCCTTGTTGCTCATGTTGATCTTAAAGTATAAAATACATCATATTAGTATTTCGATAGTGGGTGCTCCAGACATATGACCGGTGATGTCTTATTTTTTAAGTACCTAGAGGATCATAAAGAAGGTAAAGTCACCTTTGGAGATGGGTGAAAGTCTAGAATCGTAGGATGAGGTACAGTAGAGTTACCAGGATTTCCTAAGCTAGAGAATATTTTCTACGTCAAAGGTCTGAAAGCAAACCTTCTACGCATTAACCAGTTGTGTGGCGCTGACTTTGCAGTAAAGTTTGAATGGGACACATGTAATGTCTATAATCAATCCATCGAACTTTTATTGCAAGGGGTGAGGATTGAAGATAATTGCTATGGGATTGTGCCCAAGTCCTCATTTGTCAGCAACAGCGCCACGATCACTCCTATGGATCTGTGGCACCAACGTCTAGGTCACATGAACTTTAGATATTTGATGAGATTATCTAAGAAGGACCTAGTACGTGGCTTTCCATCACTTAAAAATCAAACTTCCATGGTTTTTGGATCCTGTCAGTTGGGAAAGCAATTCCGTAGCCCCCATAGGAAGTTGAATTCCATTACCACTTCACGAGTACTTGAGTTGATACACATGGATCTCATTGGTCCTACTCGTAGAGAGAGTCTGGGTGGTAAGAGGCACATCCTAGTGATGGTAGATGATTTGTCCAGATATTTTAACGTAGGATTTTCTGAGAGAAAAATCAGATGTTGTTGAGTTTCTGACGACTAAGTGTCGTGTCCTGTAAAACCAACACGGTATCACTATCAATAGAATGCGTAGTAACATCGCCACCGAATTTACGGATCAAAAAGTATATCTTTACTGTGATAGCCTAGGAATCAAACTTGAGTTTTCTGCTGTGAAGACTCCTCAGCAAAATGGGATTATTGAGAGAAAGAATAGGATGATTTAGGAAATGGCTTGATCTATGCTTTTAGGTCGTAAAGTTACTAGGAGATTTTAGGCAGAGGTAGTGTCTACTGCATGCCATACGGTGAATAGGGTTTATTTTTGTCCACACACACTCAAGACGCCTTATGAATTGTGGGCTGGAAAGAACCCCAATCTTGCATATTTCTGTGTTTTGGGAGTAAATGCTATATTCTACGGGATAGAGAGAAATTAGGAAAGTTCAAATCCCGGAGCGATGAGGGAATACTGCTAGGATATTCATCGAATTGTAGAGCATACCAGGTGTTTAACCTGAAGAGCTTTAAGGTAATGGAGTCAATAAACATCACCGTGCAAGATGACGAACCATCGGCGTTTGTTGATTCCACCCCCTTACATGAGGAGGATATATTTTTTCTGATGATCCCATTATCCCTCTTACACCCAGGGTGGACCCTACTCCTGATTTAGGGGACACACCTATTTGGGTTCGCAAGAGTCATAATCTTACTTCCATATTAGGAGATCCCACCCTTGGGGTCAAGACTCGTTCTCAATTAGAGAACGTTGTTAGCCACACCTGCTACACATCTAAAGTCGAGCCCAAGAATCACAAAGAAGAACTCAAGGATAAACACTGTATTTCTGCGATGCAAGATGAGTTGCTTCAATTTAGAAAGAATGATGTCTGGGAATTAGTCCCCCAACCTAGAGAGACCAATGTTATTGGTACCAAGTGGATCTTCAAGAATAAGATGGATGAGACTGGTACCATTATTTTGCTCAAGGCTACACACAAATAGAGGGTGTAGACTTTGACGATACATTTGCCCCTATTGCGAGGCTCGAGTTCGTACGCTTACTGCTCGCTATCGCATGTCATCTGCAATTCAAGTTATACCATATGGATGTCAAGAGTGTCTTTCTTAATGGCGTTCTATAGGAGGAAGTATACGTGGAACATCCAAAAGGGTTTGAAGACCCTAAGCACCCTGAATACGTATATTATCTTAGGAAATCCCTGTATGGTTTGAAGCAAGCACCCCGTGCTTGGTACAAAAGGCTTACTTCCTATCTTTTAGCTCGTGGCTTCAAGAGAGGGGGAGTTGATATGATGTCATTCTTCAGGAGAGATGACGGTGCTATTTTGGTTGCCCAAGTCTATGTGGACGACATAGTCTTTAGATCCATGTGCTTCCAGCATGCTCACCACTTTGAGGATGAGATGAAGAATGAGTTTGAGATGAGAATGATAGGTGAGCTCACTTTTTTCCTTGGTCTCCAGGTCCGTCAGCTAGGGGATGGGATGTTCGTCTCTCAATCCAAGTATGCTAGAGACCTAGTGAAGAAATTTGGCTTAGACTCCGCTAAGCATGCACGTACATCGATGAGTACTTCCACCAATCTTAGTAAGGTCACTTTAGGCACGAACGTCGAGCAAACCTTATATCGGAGAATGATAGACAGTCTTCTGTACTTGAGTGTTAGTCGCCCCGACATCGCCTTTAGTGTTAGAGTCTGTGTGCGATATCAGGCGTCCCCGAAATAGTTACGCTTCCTCGCTCTTAAACGTATTATCAAATACATGAGTGAGACTCTTTCCTTCAGCATTTGGTATTCCTTTGATACCGATGATCATTTACCCACCTATTCGGATGTCGACTGGGCTGGGGATGCAGATGGTTGTAGGAGAAATTTTGGTAGGTGTTTCTATTTTGGTTCTACTCTTGTCTCTTGGTTGAGTAAGAAGAAAAACTTCATCTCTTTGTCCACTACGAAGGCTGAGTACATAGCCGCCTGGAGTTGTTACACACAACTTCTGTGGATGAAGCAGATGCTGGAGGACTATGGGATATCACAGGACACCATAACCATTTCCTGTGATAACACGAGTGCGATACACATATCCTACAATCTCGTCCATCATTCGCGCACAAAGCACATTAGGATACGCAAGCACTTTATCCGTGAGTTATTTGAGGGGAAGGTCGTATCCCTGAGTTATGTGTCTACCGACCTCCAGCTAGCTGATATTCTGATGAAACCTTTAGATGCCCTTAGATTTGAGAGTCTAAGGAAATCTTTAGGCTTTTCACAGTTGACTGAGGGGGTTAGTCCGTGTCTAACATAGGATGCATGTTCATGTTCACATCATATGATTCCTATTGCTAGTTTGTATCATTTGTATATTATTTTTTTATTTGAAAAATCCAAAAAAAAATATTTTCTTTTTATAAATTTTTGAAAACCACAAAAAGAGTTTTGTATTTTGTTTACACCTTTTATGGATGAGCATTTAAGATAGCCAAAGTCACTCCTTCCATTTCCATATTCCTCGTGACTGTTTGATAGTGATTTGAGACGCTACATCATTTCATCCATGTGCTTTACATTGAATGGAGTATATGAGATGTGATTAGTGATATATTTCTACATGTTTGGCTCCTTATCTCCTTTATTGCACACATGCACGGATTTATTTGACTATTGTACTTGTCTATCACATGTTGGCTTGAGTGTTTTCATCTCAATTATGTCTATACAACGAACCATATGAGATAAAACTTGACAAGATAGAAGTGCATGTAAAAAAATCGTTTGGTGAGGATGTGTGTTTTATGTGAAAAATGGGGAAGGACTGCGAAAGGTAATCATTTGGCCTTTGCGAAAACTAATCCCACTGTTAAATCTGACCTAAAAAAGTGAGGTATTATTCGAGGTCCAAAGAGGTTTAAAAAGAGCCAGGCAAAATTTAAAGGTAATAAAAAGAAATTCATGCCAAAAAGGGACCATTAGGTTTATGCACTGATTCTCCAATGTTTGAGAATTTAGACCACCTCGAAAATAAAATATATATGAGGGAGTTTAGTTGGAGAATTTAAATGGGTTCGTACTTCCTTGAAAGTCCTGAAAAAGCTTTAAATAGTTTTGGATGTTATTGGTGCGAAAATCACTTTGCGCTTTGATTTGCTGATTTGATTGAGTCAAATTCTTAAAATTCCACCTTTTTACTCCTAAGGAATATGTTAAGTCCATTCGTTAGGAATATCCAAAATTCATCGTGCATATATGTTATGGTTGTATGCATTGATTTTCCTATTGAATCTTTACATACCCCTACATTTCCGCTTTCACTGACTTGGTTATTTTTGCGTTATTTCCTGGTGTGATTCCGTGTTGTATGTTTTTGGTGAAAATTTTTGAATAATTCCAAAAAGAGAAAGTTTATTACCTTGTGCCATTCTCCATTTGTTTTTTTTGTTCTCATATCTGTCTAATTGGGGACATCATGAAAAGGGGGAGAACGAATTATGAATTATGGGGGAGAAATTTTTGGTTGATTTAATGATTTGCATTAAATGATCTGCATGAGCTTAATTGATATTTCTTCCTGTTTATCATTATATTTCAAACTGTTGCGCATCAAGGGTATTTGTTTCTTGTCACATGTGTGTAGGTATCAAAATGGAGGATTATTTTTGCACACCCTGATGAGGACAAAGAGAGTTTTGAAGATGTTGAAGTTTGATTAGCGACATGTCACTTAGTATTCTCAGTTTGAAGGTTTAATGGGGATATTATCTTATATGTCATTGTATTTATCAGGATAGCATAATTCTTATTTTTTATGTATATACCAGAATAGACATAGGGGGAGATTTGTAAGGACATAATTTTATAAATGTCCGGGGTAGAATCTAGGAATTTTTTTTTTGTCTTATATCACAGCATTTATGTCTAATATCGTTACATTCGGCACGTCAACACGATCATCCATGATGGACTTGATCTAAATCCATCCATACACCATCTTCACACGTGCACCATGCTTTACGCAACGTGTTTCTCAAATGTTCCCACTACTTAAAGAAGCGACGTCATCGAGTGCAATCCAGACCGCCAAATGCAAAGTTATTACACAAAATTTGACACCGATCCAGGCCTTTTTATGGAAAACGATCTGGACCGCGTGTCTAAGGATATTTGTATGAAATTAGCGATCAATCTGGACCGGGCATCCAGAGCGATCCGAACCGTCACTACAGATAAGCCCAGATCTAACGGATTTGTTTTGATCGCCTAAAAATTTCTTTATAAGGGCTATTTCGTGATGAAGTTTAAGAAGACTTTAGGAAAACATTTTGAAGATTTCAAACACAACAAGACTTCAAGTTTTAATGTCCAAAATACCTTTTTGATTCACAAAATTCTTCCCAGCATTTGTGTGAATCTCTAAACCTTCAACGGATCATTCTACTCATCTCGAGTAACCTTGTGAAGAAGACGGAGCTTTTCTATTGCTGACTTTCTGAACCGACGCCTACGGGTATTTAATATGTCACCACTTGTATTTTTCATTGTAATCCGTGTAAACCGTCCTTTACAAATTATAGTGAAAAATAAAAGATTTTGCCCCTTTGGGGGATTTTTCTTCATATTGTGATTGCGTTGCATGCTTGGTTTGTTTTGTTCTTCAATCACAATTAATTGCAAGAGTTTGGTTTTATTAAAAAATATTGTAATTTAATTAAACAAGATTAATTATTGATTGCAAGCGCACTCTCACCCTACCTTAAGCTTTCAAGAGGATACAATGAAGAAGATGAATATGGAAATTTCTAACTCCAAATACTCCAAAATGCCCTTCAAAATATTTTAAATCTTCTCCTACTTGCTTGACTCTACCCACTTCTACCTTAATAAGCTTGAAATGGAAGAATAATACTTGTAAATTGGGTGGAAGTGGTATTTAATGGTCCCATATAGGTGTAGAAATTGTAAGGAATTCTTGAGGAAGATGATGGGCTCTTGAAACTAGAGAGAGAGAAAATATGGCTAATATGAAATGGTGGAGGAGGAACACACTATTTATCTCTCTTTATAACCCCCAAAACCCACAAAAATTATTTAATAACCAAATCCAAACATGATAAACACATTTTATTTTATCTGGAGCACTAGGGGTTGACACCTTATAGATCCAAGGACTATGGTGTTGACAACATATAAAAAATCTGCAGAATTTTTTGAGTTCAGCTCTGGTCGTTCGAACGACTCGAGACCCCTATTCATTCGAATGAGCATTTAAGGGGGTTCTAACGAGGCCAAAAATTGGGGTTAACTAGGACGTTAAAAGTACCTCGTTTGAATGAAAAAGGACTACTCATTCGAATAAGAAAGGACTACTTGTTCGAATGATAAGGGACTTCGTTTGAACACATACTTCCAATGAGATTCCAAAGAGTGAGGGAAATCGACCGTTTTCCAAGTCGTTAGAGGTTCGTTCGAACGACTTCAGTTTCCCCTAAACGAACTTTAAGCCACAAAAACTCCATTTTGACAAGCACGAAGGCTACAATGAAGGTTCAATATCAATATTCATTCATAAATACAACTTTACATGGAAAGAGATAAAATCTTAGGCATGGTTATTACATGTTCGAACGCCTATCCAATGACATCTCCAATGAGATTCCAGAGCAGACATTTTTTCAAAAATTGATGTCGTTAGAAGTCTCGATCGAAGCTGTTCTAACGAGGTAACTTATCTCGTTCAAATGACATACCAATGTGAAACTCTAATTTTCTAAAAATGAATCAATTAATTAATGATATACCATAATGCTAAATAACCTTCTAAGCTTTCGTAAACATGTTAGTCAAATTATTACCAATTTTAATCTTGATTAACATAATTACTAATTTGACATGAAAGATAAGTCAGGTAATAATCCATACGCACAATCACACGAGAGACGATGATGTACAAGGAAAATCCAACTCAAAAAAACCTTGGACGGCCAGGACTCGACAAAATTCACTATAGATAAGGTTTTACCAAAAGGACATAAATGACTTACAACACTTGACTCCTCAAGCCTATTCGGATGAACTACGTGGTCATTGATTGCCAAAAGTGTTAAACCAACTCCTAGAGTTTGGGCCAAAATTGCCCTCACAGATGGTCATTGATTGCCAGAGATTCAGTACGCTGTTCTTGGAAGCACATAAATGGGCTCGAGAGTCAGACAGTTGGGTAGTCCCAACCGATGAAGTCGGCTTAGATGATGTTATCCAGGTTATAGCAAAGATATTCAGGCCAACTAATAATATTTGCAGTATGACTGAGTTACTTGATACTCTGAAGCTACAAGGGCGCCTGGTCCCTTCACCCTTACATATCCCCATAGAATGGGAAGACTTGTATGAAAAAGCCATTGAAGTTGTGGAATGCGTTGACTTTACATGGAAAGACATAATTTTTGCCACCGGATGGGGGAAGAGTTCGAAGATCCAAATAAAGAGAAAGCTTCAGAGAAAACTGGCCTGGTAGATGACATGTGTGGGATGATATCATTTGAAGAACTCCTCGGAGAAATAAACAAGGTGGCGGAATAACCCGAGATTGATGAGGAAATGGGATTCATGTTCTTCCCTTCTTCAGTAAATTATATGACCAGATCAGGGAAGCATTACTAGATTCCAAGCTCACTACCAGCAAATGACAAGGGGAAGGGCGTTGAAAACCTTCCTATGCCAGAGATGACCCTCGAGGAGAGCAAGATCCTCGATCAACTAAATAAAACTCAAGCTAACATCACTCTATGGAGGCTTTTCATGTCTTCTCAGCTGCACAGAAATGCTCTGATTAAGTTGCTCACTAGCTCTTTCTACCACACCAGAAGAAGTAGTAAATTTGGTCAGATCCTTGACCTCTACCCGAATGCTATCCTTTTTCGAAGAAGAAATCCCCAAGATTGGGCTAAACCATAATCATTCACTCAACATCTCCGTCGAAGTTATGGGGAAGGTCATACCACTCTCTCTTGTTAATAATGGATCCGCCTTGAATGTCTGCCCACTAAGGACCTTTAAATGTTTAGGACTGAAAGAAAGCGACCTCACTCCAACCTCCGATGTTGTACGTGCCTACGATAATACCCTTCGGGAGGTAATGGGATCCATAAAGCTTGTAATAGGGGCTGGCCCTATAAACCCTGTCATCGAATTCCAAGTTATGGACATCCCAGCTTGTTTCAATCTGTTGCTAGGATGAACTTGGCTTCACAGTATCAAGGGTGTGTCTTCCTCGCTCCATCAGAAATTGAAGTTCTTCACCAATGGACGAGTCATCTCCATTTTGGGCGATGATGAAAATACCTAGGGTGCAAGTACCAGTAGTCCAATCCTTGAGATACAGCATGGGTCATATGATATGCTCCCATCAGGATTTCAAGTTGAACCACCTCTACTACCGGTAGGGGACGACTTCAAAGAAAGGGTTTGTCTAGAATACGACCCTCATGGCAACGTCAATGTGATTCAGATGTTCAAAACCATGCACTTCATGCCCGGACTGGGGCTAGGACAAAGATAACAAGGGATACTTGAGCTTATTGAACTGAAGAAAGCTTTCCCTCCTTGTGATTTGGGGTATCAACCATCAGAACAAGAGCTCAGAATGATCTTCCAGTCTCGACCAAAGAGAGGACTAGACTGCATCCAGACTATCCCAAGTGACTTCTTTAATGGACGATTCATCAAAGAGGGAGAAGACTTCCCCTTTTGCGGCTTTTCAGAACCATGGTATGACCATACAGACAAGAAGATGAAGCCTAGAATGGAGATCTTTTTCTAAGATAGCTACCCATGGGCCGAGAGTTCCCAACACCATGTACAACCGCTCGTCAAAGATACCGAAGAGACTGAGAAAAGTGACTTTGAAGATTTCTTCAACTTGCAGACACTGGGGCTGACACTCTGTATGGTTCACTCAGGCACTACATCACTGGATCCATCCCACCTGATTTAAGCTGCTGATACACCTCTCCTCAACTGGCATGATACGCCAGTTCTACCTATTGAAACCCCCCTAATCCCAATGTTTACCCCATTTATTCTTTTGTTGTCTATCCATGTTCAAATGCAATCAAGTCCTCCTTTGATGAGGTTCTCAATGTTGTTTTTCCTATCAATGAAATAAACGAAGATTTTGAGTACCTTGTTGTGCCTTAAATTAACTGTTTGGATTCTAATCAAACCTTTGATGATGATGATTTTGCAAATGAACAATTCTTAACTGATCTAAATAAGGTTAATAATAAACAACATAACCGCATTCAAGTTAATAAAAAGAGACTGTTGTTATTAACCTCAGTTCTAGTAGCCAACTGCGCGAGATTAGGATAGGGGCTAACCTCGACGAGCATGAGCGTGCATAACTCGAAGAATTGCTAAAGGAATTCGTGGATATCTTCACATGGTCCTATGATGATATGCCCAGTATTGATCCTAAAATATCCCAGCATGAGATTCCCACTTTCCCAGATTATAAGTCGGTTAAACAAAATTTGAGAAAGCTTCGCACCGAATGGTCGCTCAAAGTCAAAAAGGAGGTGGTCAAACAGTTGAACGTGGGCTTCATTCGTGTGATCGAATATCCCACATGGCTAGCCAACATAGTGCATGTGCCGAAATCAGGAGGCAAGGTTCGGATGTGTGTAGACTAACGGGACTTGAACAAAGCCTCTCCAAAGGATTATTAGACGTTACCCAATATCGACATGATTGTGGACAACACAGTCAGTCGTGCTCTCAAGTCATTCATCGACGGGTTTACCGGATACAACCAAATCAAAATTCACCCAGACCACCAAGAAAAGACTGCGTTCATCACCCCATGAGTAACCTTTTGTTACACTGTTATGCCATTTGGTCTCAAAAACACTGGGGCTACCTACCAAAGGACTTCCATAACCATCCTGCACGATCTGATTCACAAAGAAGTTGAGGTCTATATGGATGATATGATTATTAAATCCAAGACTAGAGAAGGTTATGTTCCCGCTCTCCGAAAGTTATTCGAACAACTGCGATAGTACCAGATGAGACTCAATCCGCAGAAATGCGTCTTCGGTATTACAAAGGGAAAACTCTTGGGATTCATGGTCAGTGAGAAGGGGATAGAAGCAGATCCTGCCAAGCTGAAATCCATACTTGAGATGCCACCTCCCCGAATAGAGAAAGAAGTTTGAGGTTTCCTTGGGAAATTATAATACATCAGCCGGTTCATCATCCAGCTAACCTCCATCTACGAACCTATCTTCAAGCACCTCTGAAAGGATTCAACTAAGGTTTGGAACGAGGCCTGCCAAGAATCCTTTGACCAAATTAAACAATATCTGACCCAACCCCCGGTACTCATGCCACCACAACCTAATCTCCCCTTGCTCCTATACCTAACCATAACCGACACTGCAACTGGGGCTTTGCTAGCCCAATACCTTGAGGATTTCTGCAGAGAAAGAGTCATCTATTATGCCAGTCGCAAATTAGCCGAATACGATGTCAACTACACTTCTTTGGAAAAGGCGTGTGTCGCACTTATTTTGGTCACCCAAAAGTTGCGGCACTACATGCTCGCCTTCCCCATCAAACTTATGTCCCGAATGGACCCCATCAAATACCTGCTTGAAAAACCTGCCTTGTCCAGATGAATGGCCCGATGATTGATGCTCCTAGTCGAGTTTGATATCGTGTACGTCACGCAGAAAGCCATGAAAGGAAGAGACATCTCTTACTACTCGCTGATTACCCCATGGATGAACCCGATGTCTGGATCTCCGAATTCCCAATTGAAAACATCCTCTCCACTGCCCAAGACAACCTCCGATGGCAAATGTTCTTTGACGGCGCTGCCAATAAAAAGGGATATGGCATTGGGATACTTCTGATCACCCCATATGACTCCCACACTCCCATCGCCATCAAGTTGGATTTCCCCTACACTAATAACATGATTGAATACGAGGCATGCACGATAGGCCTCAAAATTTCTCTCGAGAAAGGTATTCAACGCCTAAACGTCTACGAGGATTCCGCCCTCATCATTGATCAAGTGCTTAGAAAATGGAGAGTTTAGGACGAGAAGCTCCAACCCTTCTATGCCCACTTAGAAGAACTAGCCTCCCAATTCCAAGACATCACCTTTTATTACATGCCTCGAGTAAGGAATAACCTATCCGACTCCCTTGATACCTTGGCCTCCATGGTCGACATGCCCTAAGGAATCACAATGACCCCCTTCCTTGTTTAAAAGCAAGACAAACCAACCCACTGCTACCACATTGAGCTTATCACCACAGAAGATCTCGAGTTAGCCAGTTGCTGGTACTATAATATCTGGTGCCTCCTCAAACATGGTAAGTATCCCGAGGGTTCCAACAAGAAAGATCGAGCAACCCTTCGAAGATTAGCTGCCCAGTACATCATCTGTCATAAAGCACTGCTCAAAAGGAACTTCGATGGAACTCATCTGCACTGTATCGCAGGGGCTGACATTGAAAAGATAATGCAGAAGATCCACAGTGGGGAATGCGGGACCCACATGAATGGTCACATGATTGCTAAGAAGATCATCCGACAAGGCTACTACTATACCACCATGATCCAGGATTGCACCGCCTATGTTTAGAGATGCCTCAAATGCCAACAGTTCTCTAATATTCAGCATCTGCCTCCGCGTGAATTATACAACATGACTTCTCCTTAGCCGTTCTCCACCTGGGGTATCGACATCATAGGGAAAGTTACACCAGAGGCTTCCAACGGGCATGAGTTCACCGTAGTTGCCATCGATTACTTCACTAAATGGGTCGAAGTTGAGTTATACGCAGTGCTGAACGCTAAGAAAGTGGCCAAATGCATCAAGAAAAATATCATCTGTCGATATGGGGTCCTGCATGAGCTAGTATCAGATAACGGCTTGCACTTTGAGGCAAAAGTTATAAAAGTGGTCAATGAGTATGGGATTCAGAGACATAAATTTTCTTCCTACCCACCTCAAACCAACGGTGCGATTGAAGCTGCCAACAAGAACGTCAAAGCCATCATCAGCAAAATGATCAAAAGTTATCGAGATTGGGACGATCGAATCTCGTACGCCCTCTAGGGATACCGAACCTCAATTTGAACCTCTACTGGGGATACCCCTTACTCTCTAGTTTACGACATGGAAGCAGTCCTACCCGTGGATATGGAAATACCCTCGTTGCGCGTCACGCTTGAAAGTAAGGTCAGTGAAGAAGACTGGCGCCAAAACCGTCTTGACGAGCTGACCCCCCTAGATGAAAGGAGATTAAAAACGTTGTATCATATACAAGGGTAACATCGCCGAATAGCGCGATCATTCAACAAGAGCGTCAAGGATCGCGGTCTTCGAGAAGGGGACCTAGCCCTCAAGGAAATAATAGAACCCATCTAGGACCCCAGAGGGAAATTCAAGCCCAATTGGAGCGGCCCAGACCTTGTAAAGAAGATCCGATCCGATGGTGCCGCCATGCTCACTGACTTAGATGGGGAAGAGATGGCTCATCCAGTCAACCTGGACCGTCTTAAAAATTTCTACCCCTAGTCCGAAATCTCGGCGCACTACGACTCTTCTCATCTCTTCTCTATTCTAAAAAAAATCTCTTCATTTCCCTCTACCCAGAACTACGTGGGCCTGATCCTCTGTAATAAACCATTTTCAAAGAAATTAAAGATTTTTCAAAAACCCCAGAGGTACGTAGGCAACTCATACACCGTACATGAGCATAGCCCTTTCTTTTTCACAAAATTCTATTATTTTCTTATCTCCGAGAACGACAGTTCATTCTAACATATACTTGAACAAAAGGATTATGTATGCCTTAGCGATTGGTATAGATATTTCAAAAACACAAAACTCATCAAGAGGCACAACTGGATGATCAAAAACTTGTTTATTTCACTAATAAGAAATTACGATACAAATTACATGAGAAAAATAAACGAATAACTCCTCCCCCCCCCCCCCCCCCACACACACACCTTCCTAAAAAAGACAAAATAAAATCCCCACATTTATTCCCCATTATAAACTCTCCAAGAGTCTTATCCGCAGCTACCAGAGGAGCCCGCTCTGTTATCATCATCTGCATCCTGGGATCCCCAAGCTTCCCCTGCCTGAACAGAGTGCCGCAGGCACTCCATGGACCGATAAGGCGGAACCAACTTCGAAAAAACAACAACACCTCCCTCCATGGTATTAAGTGAGATGAGCCACCTTTATCCAGTCTCTACTGCCAACATCTTGCTGACCACTCTCCTCCACAACCACTTCATATAATCCCCGATGATATGCCAAACTCTCCCAACAGACTGAGAGGGATTCTCCCACATAGAGCCAAACCGCATGCGCAAACGCTCAGTCAAATCCTCTACCGAAAAGAAGTCTAGTGTCCGAGGTGGAACGACCTGCTCCCAGCCACTACTCTTTTCCTTTCCACCTCTAGATGGATTGGCTCTCTGATGATGCTCAACACATCTCATCTCCTCAATGTGATCCATCAAGAGTAAATCCATTTGTATTTGTGCTCATTTTCCCTAGTAAGCTAGGCAAGAAGGTCATCCTGAAGACGGAGAGACTCTGCTAGCTCACCCTCAATGAGCTGACAATCTTCCTTAATGCACTAACGATCCGCATATTATTGTGTAAATACAGACCGTACTTGTCTAATCAACTCCTAAGCCTCCATTGAATCCCCAGATTGATAGAAAAATGAGGGAGATAATGGATCGATAGACTCTGGGTATGACCTGACCCAGATGAAGAGGTAGTAGGAGCACACAAATAATCTCGACGAACACTAGGTCGAAGATGGATTTCCAAATGGCGAATAGATATCGTGTCAATGAAAAATGGAGATCATTTAAACCTCATCGAGAACAAGAGGAACCTTGGCAGTAAGATAAAGACGAGTGACCAATATCCTATAAGGAAGGGCTATCGGAATAGGGACATCCTAATATTTGGCATAAAAGCCATAAAACTGAAAATAGCAGGAAGGTCAATGATCATCCAATGGCTAATAGCGTGCATGAAACGGATGATATCACCAAGATCTGGGTGGAATTATTATGCGGGAGAAAGGATGAGCAAGTGACCCAATTAAGGATCTAATAATCGGGGTGGAGATCGGTGTGATATAGGGTGAGGGTGTTAGGCCAAAAGGAACGAAAAGGGATCGAAATGATAGTATCAATATGAATCCTCTCCTCAGAGGGGTGAGGGAAGGTAGCATCGTGTTCCCTAGGAATGCTCAGAATATTGGCCACAATATCAGGCATCACAAGGATATCTACACCATAAACAGTGGAGCAAAGGGTAGTGGGGGAATCGAACCTATCATGATAAAACGACTGGACGAGGTCGAGAATTATCATATCGTACATGGAAAACAAAGGCTCCCACCCATGACTAGAAAACCACCCAGGACGATTGGTTTAAGGAAACTCATTAAGCATAAAGACACACTCTCGAACGATTGCTAGGAAATGGAACCATAAAGTACAGTAATTATTGTAATCAACTCGACTCGCCCAACAGAGAGGAGAATATGCGGGATGACTCGCCTGAGAGGCTCACGCCCGAGACAACGAGAAGGAGGACTCCAAAGGAGTCACGTCGAGAGAGGAACAATTTTTGCGACCACTTGCCATAGACAACGCACGAGAATGGTAAAGGGAAGAATGGTGCTAGGGTTGGAAAGGGAAAGAGGGAAGGATAACCGAACTCACGCCTAAGAACCTATCTCCGTTAATGGTACAATCAACCCCCTAGAAAACCAAACCAATCAACACAACAGTAACAACAAGATATATAAAAAAACCATCTCAAAAGATGAATAATTCGAAATAAAATGCATAAGTGACATAGTACTATTTCAATAAAAAAAAATTGAAGATGGTAGTATTTCACACACGAAAGGAGAAAAAACAAAAATATTTTTGGATATAATTTTTTCTGAAAAAATTCAGGAAAAAATGCCCCCTAAAAAATATTGAGAGATATAGATAAGGTAGAGCAAGTCAAATTATGCATATATACACAAAAGATTGAGATTTTAGAGCACAAATCAGTGGATATATACCAAAAAATAAGAACACATATATTTATATCTATCCATATATAAAAAAAATTACCTTAAATTGAAGAACACCAAACAGGAACAAATATCCTCAACCCGAATGGCAACGAAATCATAATCAACTTGCAATGGAATCGCAATGAAATAGCAAGGAAATTACAATGAGATCATAAGGAAATTATAATGAGACACTCCTAAATCAAAAACCAAAAATAATCCTCACGAGAAATGGGAAGGAATCGTAAAAGGGACTTAAGAGAGTTGAGGCAAAAGGGAGATGAAAGGGAGAAAATGACTGAAGAAGAAGCCCTAAAAATCCAAAATGCATTTTTAATCTCATTGGAACAAAAATAGAGGACCGTTCGAATAACATGAGGATCTCGTTGGAGCGAAAGAAGATTTCATTCCAATCAAACCTCGATCTTATTCAAAATAGGTTCAAACGAGCTTCCAGCGAAAAGGGTACGAACAAACAGAGGGGGCCTGGTTGGAAGGTCGTTAAAAGTCCGTTCCAATGAGAATTCCAACTTTTTCGAACGAGGTATTTCTCGTTCTGACGTAACACAAAAAAATTGATTTTTTATTTAAAAATTCACCACAAATCAAAACAAAAAAGAAGAAGACCAAAAAAATCCAAAAAAATATGCACAAAAACACATGTGTGAAATGACGTAACTCAAAGAATATGGAAGTGTAATGAATGGATGAAAATATAACCACGGGAACATTAATCCAAAATTAATTTATAGTGCACAACACCCAATGGACATGCCGAAGAGTTAGGTACTCAAATCAACCTTAGTGATAAATAAAGTGGCACTCAAAGGAGGTCGACGCACTTACGCATATATATCGAAGTCTCGATGATTCTCAACCCAATATAGTCAAAGAATGAAATATGGAAATAGGAATAAGGTTGTGCAAAACTATTGATCTTCCATCAAACTTCCTCAAACACTCCTGATATTTTTGTATATAGGTATTTTATCATTTTATGATATTTGAGAGGACTTTTATTTTTGCATTTATATATTGAATGTAATCTCAATTTTAGCCCTTAATAGCATTATAAATCTTTTTTCTTCAATCAAATAGGCTCTTTCCAATAGTGATTTTTCATGCAACGGAGTATTTTGTCTGATCGTTGCTCAAGACTTTACACACTCATACATAAGCGTTACATACATTAATCTCACAGGATGGTTCTTACATGAACAATATTCCCCTGAGTACAAGAA
Source organism: Sambucus nigra (assembly GCA_949130495.1). Lineage (NCBI taxonomy): Eukaryota > Viridiplantae > Streptophyta > Magnoliopsida > Dipsacales > Adoxaceae > Sambucus > Sambucus nigra. The sequence continues at coordinate 578,156,345 of OX422209.1, forward strand.
GGAAATGACATTATTGGGAGGAGAACATATCATTTAGTACATTCAAAGAACACCAACAATCGAGGAAGACCGTGGAAAGTGTGTGCAGAAAAGGTAATGATAAGAGACCAACATATCAGACATAGTTACATACAAACATCGCGATGCTCGAAAAGAAATGTTTGAGCATTATATTAGCATAACCAAATCGAACACACCATGGGACACGGGAAAAATGGAGTGAATGGTTCTTCAAAGTGCGTAATCACGTCACACAAAAACACAAAAAATGGAAAATCTTTTTTAAATTTTTATAAATAAAAAGACAAATATATATTTGGAATTTTTAATATAAAAATACGTACAATCTAGTTTAGGGAGATAATGAATAGAAATAAAGACCCCAAACTAGATAATGATCCGAACTCAATCGATGGAAATAGTGCCAATAGATTTCTTAAGATTTTTAAACCTAAGAGCATATAATGGTTTCGTGAAGATATAGGCTAATTGATGTTCGGTGCTCACAAACCTCAAAGACACGACCTTTTCCTCAACGAGATCATGAATGAAATGCTCACTTATCTTAATGTGCTTCGTGCAAGAATGTGGGACCGAATTATGGGATATATGAATTGCACTCGTCTTATCACATGAAATAGTCATTGTACCTTGAGAGATCCCATAATATTCTGACATTTGCTTCATCCACAAGAGTTGTGTACAACAACTCTCGACGGATACATACTCGGCCTCCTCCACCATGGGTAAAGATATGGATTTTTTGTTCTTGCTCAACCAAGAGAAAAGAACTCCTAAAGTAAAAACACCCATCGGAGATGCTCCGACAACCATCGACATCCCCATCCCAATTGACATCCGAATAAGCAGACAAACGTTCATCGGTATCAAAGTAATAGCAAATAACATACGAAAGAGTGACACTCACACATTTTATGATACATTTAAGAGAAAGAGAGTGGGACTCTTTTGGGGACGCTTGATAATGCGTACGCACTCCAGCGCTAAAAGCAATGTCAGGATGACTAGAAATTAGGTATTGAAGACTACCTATCATGATCCTAAATAGTGTTTACTCAACGTCCTTTCCTGAAAAATATTTGTTAAGCTTAGTCGTGGAACTCATTGGTGTATGTGCATACCTAGCAGAGTTTAAAACAAACTACTTCACTAGATATCTCACATATCTGGCTTGGGATATGAAAATCCTATCCTTTAATTGATGAACTTGAATACCTAAGGAGAATAAAATCTCATCTACCATACTCATCTTGAACTCACTGGTCATCTCCTCCATAAAAAGATGAGTATGTCGATCACAAGTGGAACCGAAGACTATGCCGTCGACATAAACTTGAGTAAATAAAATGTCCCCATTCTCTCAACGTATGAACAATGTCATATCAACTCCTCCTCTCTTAAAACTATAGTCATGGAGATAGGAAGTAAGACTTTCATACCAAGCTTGAGGAGCTTGTTTCAATCCATATAGGGATTTCTTAAGATAAAATATATGGTAGTGGAATTTTCGATCTTCAAATCCTTTTGTTTATTCCACAAAGACCTCCTCCTTTAAAATGACATTAAGAAAGGCACTCTTGACATCCATTTTATACAACTTGAATTTTATGTGCCATGCAATGTCTAGCAAATGGCGAACAGACTTTATCCTAGCAATAGGGGCTAATGTCTCGTCAAAGTTAACACCCTCAATTTGAGTGTATCCTTGAGAAACCAACCTAAAATTGTTATGAACAATGATACCATGCATATCCATATTATTCTTATAAACCAATTTGGTACCAATTATATTTGTGTCTCTAGGTTAGAGGCCCAACTCCTAGACATCATTCTTTTAAATTTAAGTAACTCTTCTTACATGACATTAATCCAATGTTCCTCCTTGAGTTATTCTTTAATGTTCCTGGGCTCAATTCGAGAAGTATAATAAAAATGACTAACCTTATTTCTAATTAAGCACGAGTCTTGACACCTTGGTTTAGATCTCCAAGAATTTTCATGAGGTTATGGCTCTTTAGAACCCAATATGGTGGATCCTCTTTATTAAGAGTGGGGTCCACCACATCATTATAAAAAATGATGGGATCATTACTAGGGGTGCATCATTCTGATAAGAGAGATCATCGTCGATAAATGTTACAGGATCATTATCTTTAATAGTGGCATTTATCGATTCCATGATCTTAGAGTTTTAAGTTTGTAGACCCTATAGGCTTGACTATACGATGAATAACTTAAATATATTCCCTCGTCACTCCTAGAGTCCAACTTTCCTAAGTTTTCTATATCATAAAGAATGCAACAAGGACTCTCGAAGACATGGATATTAGATAGGTTAGGCTTTTTCCCAGTCCACAACTCATATGGTGTTTTAGTGGTGTATGAACGGAGATAAAATCGGTTCATCGTGTTACAAGTGGTGTTCACCGCCTTTGCCCAAAAATGCCTAACCACATATTGGCTAAGTATCATAGATCTTATTCTTTCTCTTGAGGTGTGCCTACTGTTGACAATTCATGTTTTATGCCCAACTCATCACAAAACTCTCCAACACCGGCATCAATGAATTTTATGCCATTATCACTTTTAATTCAATTAATAGTGACACTACATTGATTCTCTAAGACACGACATTTTTTAGTAAGAAACTCAATGGCATAAGATTTTTCCCTAAGGAATATCACAATATAATAACTCGAAAAAGCATCGACCATCATTAAGATATACCATTTATCATCTAGACTCTCCATATGCATTGGAACCATCATATCCATGTGTAGTAATTCTAATACATGAAAGGTAGTAATAGTATTTAACTTCTTATGTGGACTATTGATTTGCTTTTTATGTTCTCATGGACCACAAACTAAAGAAGTTATTTTTTCTAGATATGGTAAGCCCCGAACTAGGTCTTTTCTCACAAGATGATCAAGATCCCTATAGTTCACATGACCAAGTCTTTTGTACCCAAGGTTGACAAGGGGAACCCTAACACTATTGCGGACAAATGAGGATTCAGGAATGATACCAAAATATTTATCGAATGTCATCACACCTTGAAATACAATCTTACCCGAATCATTATAGACACTAACATTCTAATTAGTTAAACTTAACTGTAAGGTTTTCATCACACAATTGGCTTATAATTATAAAGTTTACTTTCAACCCATAACACAAAGCACGCTGTATAGCTTTAGGAACCCAAAAATCTCAATAGTGCCTTGTTTTAACACACTAGACCGATTCCCATCACCAAAGGTGACTTTACCTGCTTTGTGATCCTCAAGTTTGGTTAAAAAAAATTGTCACCTATCATATGTCTTGAGAAATAACTATCAAAATATCATTGGGGGGTATTCTGAGCTTTTAAAGAAACATGAACACAAAGAGCATTTGTATTATTCTCTTTCACAACCCAAGTTGGAGTATAATGTGTGGGTGTTGTCTTCCTTTTTCTTTTTATGTTGCTATTCCTAGATTTCGATTTGAATGAGTTCCCATAAGGAGTACACAATCTTTGGAAATTTTCCATTAACCCTTTTGTTGTATGAATGAGATATTCAAAATGTTCTCCCAAGCTATCCAAATGGCAATAATGTGGTGCGAGAGTACGAGAATGAGAATCCCTCTTAAGCTTGCAGCAAAAATCTCTAAGATGTCTCATTCTTTTGAAATAGGTATATACATAGGGTTGTACGGATTTCATCTTCTTAGTTTAATTATGAGGGTTTCCATTTGGTGGGTTTGGTTTACGAGTGTTTGTTACGTAAATAAACTTGTCAATTGGCTTAGATTTAGATTAAAAGATTCACCCTCATCATAACTTATAAACTTTCTCTCTTGATAACCTTTTTCCTTATACCCCATGATAGGCCTAAGAAATAACTCCCCCATTCTCCTGGAGTTATGCTCAAGAGTGACTTTTACCTCATAACAATCCTCAAGATATTTCTTGATAATGACAATATCGGCCTCAAGCTTTTCACGAACTTCCAAAGAATCATGAAGATCATTAGAAAGTCTTGTGACTTTGGATATTAAGTCGTCTTTCCCTTTCCCACTAAACTCAGCTTCTCTGACAAATAAACTTTATCGACGTAGAGTTGACCAACCAATGCCTTAATTTCTTTCAAGGTAATAACTCATTTCCAAGCGTTAACACCTTAATTGTCAACTTTTTATTCCTCTTTTGAATTTTCAAGGACTCGGTGTAGAGCTCGAAATAGGTGGTTTGGAGATCACCTTTATCACCATTTCCATCGCTAAAACTATCGTTATTTTCACTGTTTTGGGAAGGGATAGACCTAGAGTCAAAATCGTCATGCAAATATTATCATCATCAGAATGAGACATACTGTAGTTACTAGTATGACTAGCTATGAATGCAGTGAAGTTACTCTCAAGAGGAGAACAATTACCGGAATCATCTTACTCGATATCACTTTCGCTTAGAGTGGCATTGTAAACAACTTTTTTTGCCCTGTCTCTTAAGCTTCATGCGACATTCAAGTGCTCTGTGACCGTGACCATCACATTAATAACATCTCTCATAATTATCTTTCCTAGAGTTATTATTCTTAAAATCACGATCATTGAAATTTTTTTCTTCTTAATTATATTTGTTTTTCTCTAGTTTCTATTTATAAAAATTTTAATTTTATTTCTTAAAATTGATAAATTTTTTAATTTTTTTTTACGAATAAGGTCATGTGATCAGTATCTAGATTAAACTCATCAGAGTCAAATGCCTCCTCCTTCCAAACCTTTAAGGCGATGCTCTTGCCCTTCTTCTTCGAGTTTTGAGGAAACATGTCAAGCTCGTAAGTTTAAAAGTCACTGACAAGCTCTTCCAATTTCATAATGTCGGCGTTTACCAAAGAATTTAAGACAATGACTTTTGGGTTAAACATTTCAGGTAAGGACCTTAAGATTTTCTTCACAATCCGAGCTTTGATAATTCTTTCTCCTAAATTGAATGAAGAATTCATGATGTATTGGAAACAAGCATAGAACTCATAAAACGTTTCATTCTCATTGATACGAATGGTTTCAAACTGGGTAGTTAAATTTTGAAGCTTGGAAGATCTCACGGCATTTATTCCTTCAAGGGTAAGTAAGAATGTGTCTGAATCCTCTTTAGACATTTCACACATCATTATTGGGTGGAACTCCCATGGTGAGACAGCGCTGGACAAAGCATTGAGATCATGAAAATTATAGTTACACAGTTTATTTTCATTCTCACTCAAACTCTCAATCGGTTATGGGATAGTATGTTCTCCTACAATTATTGTGGGTAGAGTCCACCCTCTAACTACCGCTAACCACACTCTCTCATCAATCTACTTAAGTGAAACTTTCATACGGGCCTTTCAATACGCATAATTTGACCCGTCAAACATCAATAATCGACTTATTGATTCCAAAGAAAAATTTTCAAAAAAAAATATGCCTAAATAACTTATAAACACCCGCTCTGATACCAATTGAAAGTATGATTTTCTAAACATTAATCAATTAATTAACAATATACCAGAATGCCAAATAACCGTCTAAGACTTTCTAAAAATTCTAGACAAATCATTACCAATTTTTATGTTGATTAACCTAATTACTAAGTTTACATGCAAGATAAATCAGGTAATAATCAATAAGCACAATAAAATGAGAGACTGTAATGTACGAGGAAAACTCAACTAGGAAAAACCTTGGATAGCCAGACCTAGACAAAACTCACTATACAAAAAGGACACAAACGAATTACAACACTTAACTCCTCAAGCCTATGCGGATGAATGATGAATGTCTTCACACCTTCTCTTCTAACATCGTGCAATCCAATATCATCCTCGCAGCATCTTCATGCATTGGACTCCTCCAATAGCCTCAATTGTCATCCACTTAATATACGCAATGAAGAATTCTGGGGTTTGACCTTGAATAATAATAATCAAGATGAAATAATCTTGTGTTTGGATTTAGGTTTAGAAAGTATTTTCAAATATGGGAGGCTCAAAATGCTTTCTACCAAAGTAGGTTGCTTTAAAATGGATAGGAAAACCTAGTTTTAAGAAAGTGGACATTTTAAAAATGTCAAAACTCATTTTCTTGAATAATGTTTCATTCGTTGGAATGATAATATAGGGACGCTCATAGACATTTCGCACCTCGTTGGAATGAGGTCAAAATTCATTAAAACGATAAGAGATATTCGTTCGAACACCTTTTCAATGAGCTTCCAACGAGATGTGTTCTGATAAAAAGAAGGACACTCGTTTGAAGTTCGTCTTAAGTCTGATAGAGCGAGAATGGATTCTCATTGGATCACTCGTTCAAATGAGAATGGCTTCTCGTTAGAACGAGAAGGCTATCCCGTTAGAACAACAGAAATAAAAAATTCTTTCTTTTAAAAACATTTTAAACGATAAATCGCCGTAGAAAATATTATTCAAATACAATGATGATTATTTTGGTCATGAAATATCATATACCTTTGATCTAAAGAATCGTGTAGTGTGTCGAATCATGTAGCACCAGGTGTAGTCACTTGGGTGTCTCGGTTCATAGGCTCGAGTAACAGATATATGACAATTCTAACTTACGTGTTTTGACTAACGAAATAAGCCAATACATACATAAGACTCGATTGTAAATTTTCCCTTACACAATGTTGTTCTAAAGACCTTGCGAAAAATATATTTTTCTTCTAAAAAAATTTAAAAGGGGTAAAACCATTTTTAAACCATATAAGACAATTTTATAAAAATCCTAACACCCAAAACAAAATCCAGGTATCAAACATAAATATGTATCCATACCTCATTGAGATCCCTTGGATGATGAAGATGAAACTTGGCTCGAAACATGATGTTGCTTTATATTTGGCCGCTACAATCTTTAATCACACCTCACGGGCTTGAACGACAAACAACTCAAGTCCTAACAACCTACGACTGAAACAAGTTTTATCCTAATACAGAATAAAACCAATACATACAAATTGACTCGATTCATAAATTTATCCTTACAAATCTCCCCCTTTGGCTATTTCGGGACAAAAATTAAAATGAGAAAACTACTAGGTTTTCAAGCTCACTAAGACTTAGTTCTCAACCCCAAAAGAAAAAAGCTATAAATGATTGACCGATACAAACATGAGTATCTTTGCTCTTATGTAAACCTTTATCGCATCACTTCTAACCTGCATACTTAAGCACGCCTTCAAATTCAAAGAGAGTATAACAATATATAAATCGCATATGAAAAATAGTCCTCTTTTGTCTAACCATCTCTACCTAAGAAAGGACGTATCTTCCTAAGTTAAAGGACTTCCACACAAAAAGAGTTAGATACCATTTCTCCCCTTTTTTCTGGAATAAACAAAGAATAAGGTGCATAATAATAAAACATTTCTCCCAAATAAAACTAAATCTCCCCCCAAGTGAAGCACGAGAAATCATAAAGGAAAAATAAAATATACCATGCAATAGTGTGAAGCAAGTCATGCAACGACAACACAAGTACAAATAATCCAAATTATGAACAAATGGTATCAAAAAAGATGCATGCATTTAAGTTTAAGATACTAAGATGATCATAACACATGACAAATTAAATCGAAGATTAATCATACGGCAAACATGGATTAAATGAAAATGAAAAGACTGAAAACACAAAACATGCCATATATATATAACCACGCATAATATACCAATGAAGCACAACTATATATAGATATGAATGACCACAAAGGACACAAACATATAAGTTTTAAACACTCGCATAGTACCAATGTTTCTAAATAAGGTGGTACGAAGTGAAGGGGAATGAACTATAAATAAGAGAAAATGACCCTATCACTCAAACATGTTCAAATAGGTCAATTTCACCGCAATAATTTATTGACATTTAATTTATCCTCACTTGTCAAATAAAGAACTCAAAAGGACAAACAAACACAATGCACACTGATGTAGAAATGTTGATGATTCTAAAATCAATAGGGTCAAAATAATTAAGCTCAACTAGGACTCATTGAGAAAACCCATTGATCTTCAACTAAAAGCCCTGAATAAAATATATATCATTTTTCTCTCTCTATTTCTTTGGAAGATATCTAATTTTTGAAGCATTAATGTAAAATAAATTTTCCTTGAGAATTTTTATGTTTCTACTGCCTCTCAATCTTTTTAAGCTCTTGGCAACGATGGCCTTTCACACAAAGGAGGTTTCTCTTTTTGTATCCCTTTCTCATGCATGCTCATATTTTTTAAAAATATCATATAAACTCAAGGACAATGGTTTTTGCATGCACATCTCCCCCTTGGACAAAAAAACTTATGTACAGGATAAGATTTCTGGGAGAACCTCACTTAGCTCGTGTGACTTATGAAGTTCAAATTCAAAAGAGTTCATGAAAAATGTGTGTGAAGGCATATTCAAAGTGAATCCATCATGCAAAAAAAATTCAAACAACTTCACCTAACCATGACTAAGAACAATCCAATCATTGAAAATCAAAATTAAATGTCCTAGTCACATGGATACATGTAAGGAATGGGATTCAAACACACCAATATTCCACACAGTATGTGTAAAAATAAAATTCACAACAACTAAAAATATTTTTGAGGTTTTTAATAATTTTTACAAAGGTACCAATTTAAAAAACTAACTCAAATACAAATGAAATATGTTCGAATTTTTCTTATTAAGATCTCAAAAAATGGAAAATAAAAACGTCACAACACTAGCAAAAATATAGCATGAAGAACAATACTAGTGGATGAAAAATATGCAATCACAATCACTTGTAAAATATAGCATGGGATGAATCATGTGAGACCAAACGAGATTAAACAAGCCTAACATTTAATGCCTTTAAATTCGATCTCCTAACCCACATAGGTGTAACGTGACAAACTTGGGTTTGGATAACCTTGTGACATTAGCCTTATTCTTCCTAAGACCTTTTTTTAACGATCATAATAGAAATGCCTGAGGTGACCTTTCCTACCACAGTGTGTGAAAGTGAAGATACGAGAAATGTTACCTTTAAGTTGACCTTTTCTAACATCCTTAGCTTTGGTTGGCTCTCTCAAATGCATGATATTGGATTTAGCAGCAGAAGTATCTATATCATGGAAGCTAATCCCACACCTGTCATATTTGATTCAAAAGGTCCTTATTAATTTATTCAACCTCTCTGAACTAGACTCCAAATAAAATTTGACATTACTCGAGGCTTTCAACTTCTCCTAACTCCAAAATCCTAGACTCGAGAAAAAGCTTAAACTCTTCAAGCTAGAGAAGATCATTCATCAAAGCCTCTATCAAACCACAAAGGTTATCTCTCCCTCCCTCAACATACTATATCTTCTCCTTAATAGTCCTCTCATTTTTCCTAAGATCCTCAATTAATTTACCATTATCTTTACCTACAACGTGTTCCTTTACCTTAGCCTTTAAAAGTAAGTTTTCCCTTTTAAACTTCAACAACTCGCTCCTCTTCTCACTATCTTGGGAACCTAGAGATCGAAACTCGGAACGATTATGCATATGATTATCTTCAACGGGGGAAAACACTTTATTTAATCCCACATGACTGACCATGAATACGGTGTAGTTGCGATCAGTGGGTTAATTAATTTCCTCTTCTGACTCATTATCATTAAGGGTGATATTGTATACCTTCAATTTCTTATCTTATTTCCTTAGTCTAGTGGGACACTCATGAGAATAATGCCCATAACCTTGTCATTCAAAACACTTATCCCAGTCATCAACCTTCTTAGGACAATCCCTATTATTCTTATCATGGTCATCAAATTTTAGGTTTTTTCTAAACTCTTTTTAAGATTCTTCTCATATTTAAGCTTAAGAAACATCTTAAACTTCTTAGTAAACCTTGCTATCTCTTCAGTATCAACCTCATCGTCACAATTGAAATTCGATATGTCCCCTTTTCAAGATTTTATGGAAATTCCCTTTTCTTTCTTCTTGGAGGACACGTGTTCATCTCATAGGTTTGACGATCATCTATAAGTTCTTGGACTCTCATAGTGTATGATGATGATGGAAATAGCACCTACCTTCAAGGTGTTTGTAAGCTTAAATCATTAATAGTCGTGGCAGCTCAAGTATATGTTAAATATAAGAGATTAAGATGAGGAGAAGAGGATGAACAGTAGTATGTAAGTGGTTCAGCCAATTAGGCCTACGTCCACTGTGCAAATGAGTGTATAAGGTCACTAAAGTAGGGCACTAATGTCCATGGATACAATCTCTCAAGCTTTTCTCTCTCTACTGTATAATTTTACAGAGTTTCATCTAGGGTTGTAATTTTGAATCCCTTTACATGGTAGAGGATGACCTATATATATAGTGCTTGGGGGGTGTAATGCCCTCCCAAGCATGCAATGAGCATGTGCATGAGGATTGAACCAGTATGAGAATGACACCTGATTAATCTTATGTAGGTAATGATGACCTCAATATTAACTCACGTGAGGGGAATAATTCAGTTATAACAGATTTTTCCACGTGTTCCAAGTTATACACGAACGTGTAAAGGCTCGGCTGTCCTCGAGTGATACCAACCTCGGCCTGGAAGAGTACGAGGTTGGTGAAGTCTGGCAACTGCCTAATAAGAGATTATCCGAGATGATCTCGGCTCAGTAGGAGAGCCGAGGTAAGGTGGGTGTGTTTGTAATGTCGGCCTGGGCCGAGGTAATGGTTGAGTAGCAGGAATGTCGGATTACTCCCAACCGAGGGTGATTGTGATGATTTGTGTAGTCTCTGCTTCCTCGGCTTACACCCAGCCGAGGTTGATGAATGATGTAGGCGAGACGTTGGCCATGGCTATTGTCTGGCTGTGAGGCAACTAGTAATGTCGGCTATGGCCGACCTTTCTTAGGACGAGGCCGTTGGTCGCCAATCCGGGGCTCTTCTAACCTCGGTCATCTCCCTAGCCGAGGTTGGTGTCTCTGAGCTGTGGGGTACATATAGGGCATATCAAGCACCCCTAGACCTTAGTTACCTATGTGAACAGGTGACTAAGGGATATATATGTCCGAGGTTGGATTTCTTTAAATGCCAATATTTTCTTGACAAGTGTCAGCTTTTGAAGTAGGTTGTGTGCTTGGAAAATGCAATGATTGTGGACTTTTGGGCTCCCAAGGCAATGATGGGCCTTGGGATGCGTGCAAGTGGTTTACAAGGGTTTTAACCCTTTTCTCTCTCTTTCTTCTTCATTTTCTTTCATTCTCCCGCCTGAACCCTTTTTGTTTCCCCTCTCTTCAAGAGCTCGATCGAGGGTGAGTTTAGTGGATTTTTCCCTGCCAATGTTCCCACTCTTCACTTCATATTTCATCAGGTACTACCTATTACCCCTTCTTTGCCATTTTTTCAGCCTTGTTTTTCTTATTTGTTGCATTTTTCGATCTTGGCTTGGGTTTTCTGGTGAGTTTATGAGTTTTTCGGTAGGTTTATGAGTTTTCCGATGAGCTGTTCTTGACTGTGTTTGGTTAACTTTCTTTTCAAATAACCATATTGGATCTTTCACAGTTGTGTTCATCCTGTTTGTTTTAACTTGAGTCCATAAGTATAGGGTCGTCCCCATATGCTCAGACCCCTATATCAACTCTTAAAGGAATTCCCCTCTCTTAGGGAGAAAACCTTAGATAAAATTAGGCAAATAGAATGAGCCTAAGAGTAGGGGTGGCAATTCGTGTATGTCGTGTCGTGTTCGGGTCATGTCATGTCAGGTTCGTGTTAAGTATTAGTCAACCCTAACCAGACCCATTTAACTAATCGTGTCAGATGAGCAAACACTAACCCGACCTATTTATTATCGTGTCGTGTTCGGGTTGACCCGCATAACTCATTAAGTAAAATATAAAATAATTTTTTTCTTCTCTCTTAACAAATCATACCACTCATAGGCCTACAATAACTTAAATTTAATTAATTTTAACTTCTTGCAACACATAAATAATTTATTATCCGATTATCCATGAATTTTATAGAATGCCTATCAAGATATATAAATTATCTAATATATTCTCCATAAAATACGAGTTAAATGGGCATATTCGTGTCATTTTCGAGTTATACATGTTTGACACTAACCCAACCCATTTATTATTCGTGTTGGCGGGTCGTGTCATATTCGGGTTCGTGCCAAGAAATCGTCAACCCTAACCCGCTAACTTCGTGTCGAGGTCGTGTCGGGTTATCGTATCGTGTCAAAAATTATCACCCCTACCTAAGAGGAAGCTCGTAGGGCAGAGGCCTTCCCTCTCAGGCCTATATTCCCACCCCCTCTGAAGGTGATATACCCTGAGCCATCTACATCTGCAGAGGTCTCAGTAGAACCTGTTCCAATGTCTGAGTCTGAGTCGTCAACCTCAGACCCTATGTCTGTGGATTCTTTCCAAGCGACCATGGACTATTCCGTCCAGATAGACCAAGCCCCTGACCAAGCCGAGGTTTCTAGCCGTGCCTCGTCTCACAAGAGTTCTAGTACCTCGCATTCTTCATCCGATGTCGAAATTATAGGACCCAGTGTGGCTCTTCCCCCAATCCTTGACGTTATTCCCCTATCAGCCACCACAGGAGCTGAGTTTGCTCAGAGGTTCCCTGGTGGTGCTCTATCGTCTGCTCAAGACGACGTTAACCCAGATGAGGATGATGGTAGCGAAAGCGATGTTGAGACCTCAGAGGCGGCCGAGATAGAGAGCACTGTCAGCGAGATCGACCTTCTAGCCTTCAGACATCTGTATTCTATAAGTCCATCCATAAAACTTAGGAGACCTCTGAGGGACGAGAGGGCCTTTGGCGGCCGAGATGGTGAGATCTGCTTATATGAGCAGATGTTCAAGTTAGGATTTTATCTTCCCATTCATCCAATAATCATGGCTATATTGTCCTACATTAACTTGGCTAGTTCCCAGTTATCCCCCAATGCCTGGAGGGTGACAATTGGAGCTATAGTCCTATGGAGGGCAGTTCATCATTCAGACCTTCCCGTCCAGGTCTTCACAGGGTAATACGTCCCCTCCTTTGCCAGGAATCATTTGAGTTACTACAACTTTTTAGCTCGGAAGTCCAATAAGAAGATGTTGCAGGTTACCCAAACTTTGAACCACAATTGGAAACCCCGCTACTTCTTCGTGTCAGGGCCATGGGAGTTTGGTCCCTGTGCCCCCTCTTCATCCTTAGAGCCGAGAATATCCTTGAGATGGGGAAAGGTGATAATGGATGCTAGGGCCGACCCTGGGCTAAGCAAAAATAACCTTCAGAAGGTCAAAGATCTTCAGGATCAGGGGGAGCATGGTTTTCTAGTCAAGTACGAGCATTTGATGACCCCCTATTATCTCTCTGAAACTGGCCTTGGGGGGAGTCCTCTGACCGAGCTCCGTAAGTTAATTTATTATTTTAATAAGTTATACCTCTGAATTTTTTATTTCTCTGATCTTTTAACTCAGGTCTTTCTGTTTACAGAACGTCCCAAAGGAATTTCTGACGACCTCTGGGAGATGGCAGCCCCTAGTCTTACCAAACTTGTGAAGAAAGCAGGTCTAACTGCGCCTCCTCCTCCTCCTACAACTTCAAGGGCTGAGGCCTTCAAGAAGAGGAGATCTGATGCCCCTGCCCCTGATGATCAGAGGCAGAAAAAGAAAACTCAAAAGGGGGATCATGCCATCCCCATCTCCTCTGAGGACATGTAAATTTCTCGTCTAGAGCAACTGAAGATTGGCGACAATCTTATCGGCCAAAGTTCGAAGGCCTTGGACGCTATCGTCTTAGTCATGACCGACTCTGACAAACGCTTATGCCGCTCTCTGAACACCCCTTTGTTGGCCTAGTTTGCCCTCTATCTCTCTATCCAAGTAAGACCTTGGACTTTTATTTTTGCTGCTGAATTATATCCAAGTGTAACATTAGCTTTGAATTATACCAGATCTTAAACTGACATCTCTGCACATGTTCTACAGGGTCTCCTCACCATGCACCATTTTGTTGACTGGACTCTGAGGAAACTTCCTCTGATTGAAAAGGGCAAAGAGGCCCAAAAGACCGAGGCCGCTCTGAATGCTGAAGTGGAGCGTCTGAAAGCCTCCTTGGAGAAGTCTGATGCCCATGTCAAGCAGTTGAAGAAAGATATGGGCAAGCTTAAAAAAGACTATATCTCTGCTTTAAAGACTCAGGCCGACTCTCTCCAACATAAGGTTAACGTTGCTGTGAAGGCTGTTGTGGATGATGCCTCAGAGAAGATCTTGGAGGACTACAAGGTCTCTGATGAATTTATCAGCTTCGACTTCGAGTACCTCGAAAGGGGTGTTAAGGCCACTGGTAAATGGGCTGTAATGAAGGAGAAAGAATCAGGGAGCCTGGCAGCCTCTGACTTCATTGGTCTGGGATACGCCGATCCTCGGTTTGCCCAGGCCTTACAAGAAGTCGAGGAGGAAAGAAGTGTCGCACTTACCGAGACTGCTGGTTAGGAAGATACCAGGACCGATGACGTTGGTCCACGAGATGATAGGGGGGAGGTGACCAACCTCGGCCAGGGCGAGGGGGCATGGCTACTAACCCTGAGATTGTAGACACTTAAATCCATTTTGTGAACACCTTGTAATTTTTAACATTGATCTGTAACTTCTGATGATAAATTCTGTTACCTTTTGGCTTGTGACTCTTAACTTCATGCTATATCAACCTCTGAAGAAGGATTTCTTTCTTATTTGCTGAATGTTCTTTGAATGGTTTTCCATGTTATGCAATGTATTTGTGTTAAGGCCTGAAGTTTCAATATAATGGTGTCTTCGTGAGCCTCATCATGTTGTCTAAGGTCTGAGGTCATCCGACTATGATGTTTTACCTCAGACCTTGTCACCAAATTATGATGTTATAAGGTCCAAGGTCATCAACTAAGATGTATAAGGCCTGAGGTCATCCAAGTGTGATGTTCACCTCAGACCTTGTCACCGAATTATGATGTTTAAGGTCTGAGGTCATCAACTAAGACGTTACCCCCATAATATATTCACCAAATTAATGATGTTTAAGGTCTAGGGTCATCAACTAAGATGTTATCCCCATAATATATTTACCAAATTAATGATGTTTAAGGTTTGGGGTCATCAACTAAGATGTTACCCCCATAATATATTCACCAAATTAATGATGTCTACGGTCTGAGGTCATCCAAGTGTGATGTTCACCTCAGACCTTGTCACCAAATTATGATGTTTGAGGTCGGAGGTCATCAATTAAGATGTTACCCCCATAATATATTCACCAAATTAATGATGTTTAAGGTCTGGGGTCATCAACTAAGATGTTACCCCCATAATATATTCACCAAATTAATGATTTTAAGGTCCGAGGTCATCCAAGTGTGATGTTCACCTCAGACCTTGTCACCAAATTATGATGTTTAAGGTCTGAGGTCATCAACTAAGATGTTACCCCCATAATATATTCACCAAATTAATGATGTCTAAGGTCTGAGGTCATCCAAGTGTGATGTTCACCTCAGACCTTATCATCAAATTATGATGTTTAACGTCTGAAGTCATCAACTAATATGTTACCCCCATAATATATTCACCAAATTAATGACGTTTAAGGTCTGGGGTCATCAACTAAGATGTTACCCCCATAATATATTCACCAAATTAATGATGTTTAAGGTCTGAGGTCATCCAAGTGTGATGTTCACCTCAGACCTTGTCATCAAATTATGATGTTTAAGGTTTGAGGTCATCAACTAAGATGTTACACCCATAATATATTCACCAAATTAATGATATTTAAGGTCTGAGGTCATCCAAGTGTGATGTTCACCTCAGACCTTGCCACCAGATTATGATGTTTAAGGTCTGAGGTCATCAACTAAAATGTTATCCTCATAAATTCTACCACTATATCATAATGAACCAAGAATTGACACTGGAACTGATATTTTCATTAATAATCTCTTCACAAGATGATACATTTACATAGAAACTCTTGCGACATCATATGTAATAATTTTTTAGATGATCAGCATTCCAAGGATTGGAGAAAGGTTCCCCCTCAAGGTTTTCCAACCTGTAAGTCCCAGGTACAACTTCTTCGATCACCTTGTAAGGGCCATGCCAATTTGGGTGAAGTTTGTTTGCTTTCTGCAATGTCTTCTTCAACACTAGGTCTTCCACGGCTATGGGCCTTGATTTCACCCTTTGATTGTAGAACTTTGTTGTTCTCTGTTGGTAGGCTGCCTATCTGATCTCTACGTCTTCCCTTCTTTCTTCAATCAGATCTAAGTCAAGTCTTATCTCCTCCCCATTCTTCTCAGGGACATAGGTCTGAACCCTATGAGTGGGGAGCCCTATCTCAATTGGTATGACAGCTTCTGAGCCATGCACTAACATAAATGGGGTTTCCCCCGTTGGTGTCCTAGCTGTTGTTCTGTAAGCCCATAACACAACATAAACCTCTTCAGTCCATCTTCCCTTAGCTTCTTCTAACCTCTTCTTGATCCCGTCGAGGATTGTTCTGTTGGTGACTTCGGTCTGACCGTTTGTTTGAGGATGACCAGAAGAAGAGAAAAATTACGTTATCCCAACTCTTTCATAATATTTTTCTAAGGAAGAATTCTTGAACTGTGTGTCATTGTCCGAGATGAGGGTGTCTGGGAGACCATGTCTGCATATAATGTTCTTCCAGATAAATTGGAAGGTCTTCTGCTCTGTAATCGTGATCATCGGCTCGGCATCTACCCATTTGGAGAAGTAGTCAATGGCAACTATTAAAAACTTGTAGTTGTTCGCAGCTCTGGGTAAGGGACCCACCAAGTTGATTCCTCATACTGTGAATGGCCAGGGAGAACTTATTAACGTCATAGGCTGATGAGGTTGATGGGGGATGGTGGAGAATTTTTTACATTTATCGCACCTCTTCACGTAGGCTGCAGCATCCTTGGCCAAGGTTGGCCACCAATATCCTTGCGTAATAATCCTCTTGGCCAAAGGTATTCCTCCTATGTGACTGGAGCAAGAACCCTCGTATACCTCCTATAGGATGCTAGAAACTTCTGTGGGATGGACACATCTGAGGAGAGGTAACATAAATCCTTTCTTATATAGAACGTCTCCTATTATTGAGAACTTTGCAGCTTTGTACCTTAGTTTCCTCGTCTCTAGCTTTGATTGAGGCAGTTCTCCCTTTCTGGTATATCTGATAAGGGGGTTCATCCATGAGTCCCCTAGGTTCAAATTAAGGCATGGGTTACTAACCTCTTCTTCAATGGATGCCTTGGGCAAGATTTCAACTGGAACTGTCCTTCTGATGTCTGTCCTGGTTACTGAAGCCAATCTTGCTAGTGCATCTGCGTGGCTGTTATTTTGCCGAGGTATTATCTTCATCTTTACCTCTTCAAAACCTTCTAATATCACTCTTACCCTCTTTAGGTACTTATCCATCCTTTCATCCTTGGCCTCATAAACCCCCAATACCTGGTTAACAACCAACCTTGAGTCACTGTGAAGCAGAAGTTGTCTTACCCTAAGGGTCTTTTCCAAGGAGAGGCCTACTATCATGGCCTCATATTCTGACTCGTTGTTTGATGCCTTGAAGTTAAACCTTAGGGCATATTCAACGTTGGTACCATCCGGGGCTGAGAGTATCAGCCCTACCCCGCTTCCACTTTCGCAAGAAGACCCATCAACAAAGAGGTTCCAAACGTCTTTATCTGATGAGAAGCCCCCTTCTAACATGATTCCTTGCCTGAAGAGGTACTGGTCTTCCTCATTCTCGGCTATTCCGTTTCTAGCTCTGTTGGTTACAACCTCTTCTGGGTCTCGGAAGACGTTGCTACTTGATCCCTCTGCAGTCTCTTGGTTATTCTCAACCTCAATCTCTTCCCATGTGAACTCAACAATAAAATCTGCAAGTGACTGCCCTTTAATGGCCACCCTGGGTTGGTAAATAAGGTCATATTCACCCAACTCAATGGCCCAGGTCATCAACCTTTCGTACTTCTCAGGCTTGTGGAGGACTTGCCTTAATGGGGAGTCAGTGAGAATGACCATAGAGTGGTCTTGGAAATAGGGCTTCATTTTTCTAGAAGCATGTATCAAAGCGTAGGCCAATTTTTCTACTCGAGGGTAGTTCTGTTCATACCCTTGAAGGGCCTTACTGCTAAAGTATATAGGTCTTTGGACCCCAACGTCTTCTCGTACTATGGTTGCACTTATAGCTCACTCAGAGACTGCTAGATAAACATACAACCTTTCTCCTACTATGAGCCGAGATAAAAGTAAGGGAGACCCGAGGTAGGACTTGAGTTGATTAAAAGCCTCATCACACTCTTTGTCCCACTCGAAGGCCTTTCTAAGCACTTTAAAGAATGGGAGACACTTGTTCGTCGCTCTAGAAATAAATCTGT
The DNA here is from genome assembly GCA_949130495.1 of Sambucus nigra. NCBI lineage: Eukaryota > Viridiplantae > Streptophyta > Magnoliopsida > Dipsacales > Adoxaceae > Sambucus > Sambucus nigra. Next base: position 578,174,802 of record OX422209.1, read on the forward strand.
TGAGTGCAACTACTCTTCCAGTGAGCCTCTGAACGTCCTTGATACTTCTTGGTGTCTTTATGTCGAGCAAAGTTTTAATTTTCTCGGGGTTCACCTCTATTTCCCTCTGATTGACAATGAATCCAAGAAATTTCCCATCTCCTACCCCGAAGACACACTTCGCAGGATTGAGTTTCATTCTGTACAAGTTCATGGTATCAAAGGTCTTTTTTAGGTCTGCCACGTGAGTGCAGGCCTTTAAGCTCTTTGTCAGCATATCATCTACATACACCTCCATAGTCTTGCCTATTTGATTTTCAAACATCTTATTCACAAGACATTGATACGTCACCCCCACATTTTTCAATCCGAAGGGCATTACCTTATAACAATATATCCCCTTGTCAGTGATGAAGGCTGTCTTTTCTGAGTCTTTAACATCCATGAAGATCTGATTGTAGCCTGAATACGCGTCCATGAAGCTCATGAGCTCATGCCCTGCAGTGGTATCTACCATCTGGTCGATCTGAGGCGAGGGATAGTTGTCTTTTGGGCAAGACTTGTTTAGGTCGGTGAAGTCTATGCACATCCTCCATTTCCCATTGACTTTGGGCACTATGACTGCGTTTGATAACCACTCCAGATATATGACTTCCTTTATAAACTCGTCCTCTTCCAACTTCCTGACTTCTTCCCGGATGACATCGTACTTCTCCCTCGAGTAAACTCTTCGTTTATGTTTGATTGGCTTAGCATCCTTAGTCACGTTGAGTTTATGGCACATAACCTCAGGGTCGATGCCAAGCATGTTCACGTGGCTCCAAGCGAAGACACTCTCTCTCTTTCTCAAGAAACTTATCAGCTCTTCCTTGATCTCTGCTTTTAAGGCTTTGTCGACCTGGACAGTTTTTTCCAGTTCGTCCTCATTAAGGACGATGGATTCTACCTCTTCCGCGGCCTCTCCTTTTTTCAACTTCGTTTCATCTCTAAGGTCAAGTGTTTCAATGTTATATGTGGTAGTTACTCTCTTATGGGCCTCTCTCTCTTCGGCTGAGTTGAAGTAGCATTCCCGTGCTATGGTTTGATCACCTTTCACTTCCCCTACCCCATAGGGGGTCGGGAATTTTAACATCTGGTGGATCGTCGACGGCACGACCTCAAACTCCTTAAAGGCCACTCTTCCTATGATGAGGTTGTAGGCCGAGAAGACGTTTTCGTCTATAATAAAAAAAATTGATCTTCCGGGTCAACCTCTTAGTCCACTCATCGCCCATTCGCACGTCCATCTCATACATGCCCAACGGATGGACCTTTTCGTCGCTGAAGCCCATTAACGGATGATGATAGGGTACCAGCCTAGCTCTACTAAGGCCAAGGATTTTGGAGCAGGGCCGGAACATCACATCTGCTGAACTTCCTCCATCTACCAGGATTCTCTGTACCTCAAATCCATGCACCCTTGTTGTGATTACTAAAGGGTCATCATGAGGAGCTAGGATGCCTTTGAATTCGAGTCGAGAGAACCCAACTATAAGATTATCCATATCCACATTCTTTCTCTTCTGCTTAGTTTCGGAAGACGTCAGATTTACCACTTCTGGCTTGGCCACTGACTTGGCCTCTGCCACATGAACTTTTCGGTCAGCCACTTTATAACCACCCCCTGCGAGTCCTCCGCATATGGTGTTAACACCAAAGGAGATCATACCGACCCTCTTCACCAGGACGTTGTCATCTTTTGGTGGGAGGTCTGGATCGTCCTCATCATCACCCTCTGATTCATCGTCTTTTCTTTCTGGAGTATCGTCACGACATCTGTCGTTTCTCTTCTTTTTAGGGTCATATCTTCCCCTTTTAGGAGCCTTCCCATCAACATACTTCCTCAACTTTCCTGATTTCAACATCTTATCGATCTCATCTTTTAAAGCGAAGCACTTGTCTGTAACATGGCCATGGTCTTGGTGGAACTCACACCATAAGTTCTTGTTCCTCTTATATGGAGGAGCCTTCAGCTTCTATGGCCATCTCAGAGATCAGTCATTCTTGATCTCATTGAGGATGTGTTTGCAGCTCACAGTTAGAGGGCTAAGGTGTGCAAACTTATCATCAGCTGACCTCTTCTTTTCGTCCTTCTTTCTTTGGAACTTCCCGCTGCTACCGCCATTCTCATCCTCATATTTTTCAGCCATGGCCTCTTCAGCGTTCATGACCCTGCCCGCAGTTGCTAATAGTTCTGCCATGGACTTGGGAGGGTCTTTCGCAAGTTTCCACAACAACTTCCATTTCTGAAGACCTCCTATGAGTGCGGTCATGGCTATATTCTCTTCGTAGTCTTCAACCTCAAGGTTTTCTTTGTTGAATCTAGTAATGTAGTCCCTTAGCTTCTCATTCTTGCCTTGCTTGACATATAACAGATGGGTAGTCTTCTTTTGAGGTCTTACCCCAAAACATAAGTTATGGATGAACCGTTCAGCCAAACCCTTAAAGTTCTCTATTGAGTTTATCAAAAGAGAGGTAAACCAAATGTGTGCAACTCCCGTCAAAGTCTCGGAGAAGGCCCGACACTTTATCTCATCTGGTATTGAGTAAATGTCCGCCGTAGACTCGTACATCTCAATATGATGTACAAGGTTGGTGCTACCGTCATACTTGGAAGACACCGTAGGTGGCTTGAACTTGGCAGGGGTAGGGAAGCTCACTATCTTAGACACAAATGGAGAGCCTTCTGAGAAACCTCTTTGCAGTGGGTCCCGACTTTTGATAAGGTCTCCTATCTTATCCTCAAGACGTTGGATGGAGTCATTTTGTGGTCTTGCAACGTCGACCTGGCCGAGGTTGTCCCCAGCCACCTCCAAGGGGTGGACTGAGAGTTCCCCAGTCACAGTACAGCGTCGGCTCTTGACCTCTTCCTGGTCCCTACCTCGTCCTGTGTTAGGCCGACGTTGACCATCTTCCCTTTGTGAGACGGCTACAGTTCTCGACCTGGATAACCTCTGTCGCAGGTCATTTACTGGGCCGAGCCTTTCAGAGGCTGACCCTCTGCTTAATCGATTAAAAGCTGACCCTCTTTGCTGGACTTCTTTACCTCTTCTGCCTCCATAACCTCGGCTCTGCTCGATAGGACGTACTATGTTATTTGAAACTTCATACGGCTCCCAACAATCTTGTGGAGCATCTTCTGCCTCCATATCATCATACCTATCCTCAGGGCAATGGTGTCCTTGATTCCCCAAACGCAAACGTCTAGGGTCAGCAACGTCCCTCTTCCACTGAGGTGTAGGTTGGTCTTTTCACGGTGCTTGGGGTGGTCCCCTGGCATTAGGCTGAGGCTGAACAGCCGCCGGAGTAATCATTTCCGGTGAAACCCCAGGTGGTCTCATCATGTTTTGATTGAATTGTGCAAATTGCTCCTTCATTACTTATTGCGTTGCAGCCAAAGACCTCAAAGCTGCTGCCACTTCCGCCATTTCAGACTGAGGCGATGCCTGGCTGGAACTAGGCCCTCCAGCACCAGGCGGTGGAAGAGGTAGCACTAATTCCAGTGTCATGTGTTAACACCAAAGAGCTGTGAAGAAAATGAGCTTAATACCTTAATGGGGCTCTTTCAATGGTAAAATAGCTCCACATAAGGGGTGAATCCTAGTTCACCACCAGAGTCTCCGGTGAGGTTATACAGAAAAAAATAGGAAGAGACAGCTTCTCGTTCCCACAGACGGCGCCAAAATAATAATGCTGGAAATAGCACCTCCCTTCAAGGTGTTTGTAAGCTCAAATCAGTGATAGCCGTGGCAGCTCAAGTATATGCTAAATATAAGAGATTGAGATGAGGAGAAGAGGATGAACACTAGTATGTAAGTGGTTCAGCTAATTAGGCCTACGTCCACTGTGCAAATGAGTGAATAAGGTCACTAAAGTAGGGCACTGATGGCCATGGATACAATCTCTCAAGCTTTTCTCTCTCTACTGTATAATTTCACAGAGTTTCAGCTAGGGTTGTAATTTCGGATCCCTTTACAAGGTAGAGGATGACCTCTATATATAGTGCTTGGGGGGTGTAATGTCCCCCCAAGCATGCAATGAGCATGTGCATGAGGATTGAACCAGTATAAGAATGACACCTGGATAATCTTATGTAGATAATGATGACCTCAATATTCCCTCACGTGAGGGGAATAATTCAGGTATAACAGATTTGTCCACGTGTTCCAAGTTATACACGAACGTGTAAAGGCTCGGTTGTCCTCGGGTGATACCAACCTCGGCCTGGAAGAGTATGAGGTTGGTGAAGTCTGGCAACTGCCTAATCAGAGATTATCCGCGATGATCTCGGCTCAGTAGGAGAGCCGAGGTAAGGCAGGTGTGTTTGTAATGTCAGCCTGGGACGAGGTAATAGTGGAGTAGAAGGAACTTCGGTTGACTCCCAACCGAGGTTGATTATGATGATTTGTGTTATCTCTGCTTCCTCGGCTCACACCCATCCGATGTTGATGTATGATTTAGGCGAGACATCGGTCATGGATGTTGTCTGGATGTGAGGAAACTAGTAACGTCGGCCATGGACGACCGTCCTTAGGACGAGGCCGTTGGTCTCCAATCTGGGGCCCTTCTAACCTCGATCGTCTCCCTGGCCGAGGTTGGTGTCTCTGAGATGTGGGGTACATATAGGGCATATCAGTGTCAACATCACCTAGATAATCTAGGATCGTGACTTTGGCATTAAAATATTTTAGGCAACGACCTTAAGACTTTTCACACCACTCTAGACTCGGGGATCATCATCAAATGACTCATTCTGTAAATTTTTAATCGCCCCAAACTTACTCATCATATTTTATAACATGGAAATCCTAACATCATAATTTCCCTCATATGTTGATCGTAACATGTCCCAAGCTTCCTTAGCACTCTCGCAAGTCATAATGTGTCTAAACTCTTATGTGGTCATAGCGTAAAAAAAAAGTTGACACCCCTGGATTAAAAATCAAGGAATTCTTTTCAGTCATTGTCCATGAGGCATACGCTTTACAAGCACCACTTTCAGTGGGAGTAGTCCATATAAACTCAACCGACTTACAAACGTTATCATCTATCGATTTTATGAAAAATTCCATTCGAGCCTTCCTATAGGGATAGTTTGACCCATCAAACAATGAAGGTCGACCAAAGGAACTAACCTCTTAGTTAAAATCCATCTGAACCCTAAACAAGCAAAAAATAGGGATCTAACACAGTAAGCTGGTATAACTGCTCTGATACCAATATGAGAAAGTAATGTGCCCCTAAGGTTTGTAAAGAAAAACACCACCAAATTTTATTTTCATAATTTTTATTTAACTTGCACCAATTTAAAAAAAAACACAAGTGTTGTGTGAAATAATATACCAATTTTAATTTGACCTAAGCATATATCTAGGTGAGTATAAGAAAGTTTAAAATAAGTAAACCACAACACGACGATGTGTGAGGAAAACCCACAACGGGAAAAACCTCGGACGGCCCATCCACACAAGTCTACTACAATATAGGCATTTTTATAAGATCGATTTAGACTTACTAACAGACTCAACACCTTTAAGACTTGACGCGCTTCCTTAATCCTTGTAGCATTATTTGCAGTCACTGTTGGACGCCTTTCAACAGCCACACAACGTAGGTGCTTTCCCACATCCAGGTATCCCACCGGTCTTACTTGTCTCGTTACCAGTCTAGCCACCTCTCAACACAAACACGATGTCCACCATAGGAAATATGTATTTATGATTCTTGGATATCAAAATATGTACGTAAACTAGGGTTTTGGTTTTGACAACTTTCTCTTAAAACAAACAAATAAACATGGAGAGATTTTTTAAACAAATTTTAAAAATCTTGGAAAAGTCTCTTAGAATCTATTGCCCTGCACTCCTATCTGTGACAACCCGCTCATTAAAATAAGAGGTGGCCAGCCCGATACTCTAATAAATACAGGAATCATATATGGTCCATTCTTAGCATCACTGTCGTTAAAATAATAATACGAGATAACCACCAATTATTTTAGAAAACGGATGTCAATTTTAATTTATAAGTTTAAAGAAAATCATTTAGACAATCAAATTTGAAAAAAAGGTGGATATAAAAACAAACGAGTAACTGTATAACAATCATACACAATATAGTAACCGAATAAGCTGTCGGTTAATAGACCATTGCAAGCAGGTTACACCGAGTATTAAAATTAAATATCACAGTATATTATAAATAGGTGCAAAACTTGGGCAACACACCCGAATATATAAACTGATCATAGCTAGAGTACAAAAGCTAGAAGCGTCTATATCGAATATCCTATAAATCCGCAAAATCTTATAGCTCCAGGACACAGGGTTGGAGAGGTCAATACGGGCGTCCTTGTGGTGAAGCACCTGGGCGAATATAGAATTCATGCAAAACAAAGAGCCAAAGATGGGTCAGGGACCGGTTTGATATGATCACCATGTGAATAAAATGCATGACAATTATGAATATTTTATCATCAATCATAAACTTATCTTGATCTAACAAATAATGATAAGTTTTCTCACCTCTCAATCTAAAAGCACAACCTAGCGCAATATCAAAACAATGAACAATATCCGTTTTCGCATGAGAAAATATCTAAGTTTCACTTATTGAGATTTTATTTCATTTTTACACAACTTAACTGCACGGTTCCTTTTCTCTTTAGGAAACATATTTAAATTAATTTATTTCACAATATGCTTCACCATTTCATTTTTACACCATTTAACTTCACAGTTCCCTTTTCTCTTCAGGAAACATATTCAAAGCAGTTTATCTCACAAAATGCTTTACCATCAATAAAATTTCACTTTAATAAGAATAGTTATAATCACATCATATAACGATTCTAAGACCATCCTTTCGAGTTTCCCCACTGGATGCGCCCCTAAATAGTTATCATCTTTCAGGACCTATCACCAAGACAACCTGGGCATCCTACATCGCGTGACGTCGGGAAGCGGCCATATACCTTCGACAGTGAGTCATAACCACACCCGAAATTACCTCACTTCGAACAATAATCACACAATATATAATAATTGGCCCTATGGCTGAGAACTATATTCACCCTGCATTCATTAGCAAGGGGACTTCACCTCATGCACATAACTTCTCCTATGATATCATTTAGAGAGGTGTGTATATGAAAATTATCATTTACAACTTATGCCCATTTAAAACATCCACGTTTTACATTCTCAAAATCATTTATGCTTAGCAATTTTGTACTAATTTAAAATATGCATTTCTTATTCACGAAGTCATGTTTTAATTAGGATATAAGCTAAGAAGGATAATTATCCTCATACTAATCTCCAAGAGTTCAAAGTAATACCATAGCCCACCGAGGGTAATTCTCCTCAATACGAGTCTCCCAAAAGTCATAAACCATATCACCCAACTCTCCCTTAGTTCGAAGCTAGCTCACTAGATGAAACGACGCTAACTCCTATTGAATAACACCCAAATTAAGCCCACTTTACCCCCATATTAATCTAGGGTATTAATCTCCTTCATATAAACCCCTAATACTCTTTATTACTTTAGAGGAGAGGGTTCCTAAGCCTTAAACCTAAAAGAAAAGGAATAAAAACCAAGTTGGAAAAACCCTATAAAACATGAGGGTTTCCGAATCGATTCGCCTAGGACCGAATCGATTCGCCCCTGGTAATGAATCGATTCGCCCAAAATGTGAATCGATTCGGCTGAGAAAAACCAACTTCCTGTCTCAGCCCGAATCGATTAGGCTCCTCAGACCTGTAGCCTCCCTTATAAGTGAATCGATTCGCTCCCAGTTTGGGGCAACGGGTTATGAACCCTAAATTTCCCAAAACTCAAATTTCTCTCTTCAAATCTCAACCAACTCAACTCATATTAAACCCAAATCATTTCTAAGCAAACAAGACCTACTAAAACTAACTTAAATCAAATCTAATACCATTTTTAAAGGTTTAAACACCAAATTTCTCAAAACCCACAATTTGTGCCAATCTCATAATTTCACAACCATCAATAAAATTTATTCACATTAAATCATACACTAGCAAGTTAGAAACTTGCCTCAAGTTTGTAGTCTTGGATTCTCTTCCTCTAGCAACGATTCTAGCTCCAAATCTCCAATTTTCTCTTTTTTCTCCATTTTCTCCCAAGATCTCTCTCCTCTCTAACTCTCTTTAAGTTTAAAACATGTAATTGGGGAAATAAGAGGGTTTGGGAGACTTAACCGTTCATTTAACATTTGTTTCCATCTTTAAATGTTAATACACCATTAAAATTACTCGTAACTACATAATTGAGTCATAACCTATCAAAAGTTCTCGAAACTCAAAAATATAATATGGCACTTATTTTGACTATCGCATTCATTTTTGGACTAACCGTACCCTCAAAATTGGCATCCGAAATATTGTACAATATTTTGTGTTCCTATGCCATTTTAATTCATTAATCATAATCCAATTGGAATATATGTCATAACCGTCGCTTAAAGCACAACGACGCAATAAAATATAGCATGATGCTATTTACCTTCTCTTAACGGTAAATATGCAAAACTGAGTAAATATTATCTCTTAAATCACTTAAAATAATATTTACTCTAACTTCCATTATTTTATATAATTACACCACATGGCAAATTTATATGAAATTAATTACTCAAAAATAAGGGTTATTACATACTCCCCCCCTTATAAGGGAATTTTGCCCTCAAAATTCAGGTGTACCTTACAAAAAGACTAGGGGGTACATTTCTCAAATATCATTCTCTCATTCCCAAGTAAATTCCTTGGCATTGTTGTGTCCCCACAGGACTTGGACCAAGGGTACCACTGTCGGTCTTAATTAATACTCTCCATGATTCTAAAATAATAACTGATTGTTCCTCACATGAACTATCGGGCTTACCTCTATAACAACGGGGAAAAATCTACTTAACGCGGTGCAAGTTTATCTTTCATCCTGAATAGCGTTATACCCTTCATTGAAAATAGCCGCATTTAATTATTTCCTACCTCAAATTTTATAAGACTTCTATTCGTGTCGGCATATCCCTTCTGACAATCTTGTTTAATTCATATGCGGTTTCAAATGAACTCATTCTTCGAAAAGATGTCTTGGATCATTTTAGGTCCAAGAAGCTTATTGTCTCCTACTTCCAACCAACAAACAGGTGATCTACGCGGCCTGTTATACAACGCCACCTATGGTGCCATACTCATTATGGATTGGTACCATTTATTATATACAAATTCGACCAGAAGAATGTTTTGCTCCCCTCCACCAAAAATTAAGTATGCACATCAAAAGTATGTCCTTCTACATTATGTTGATTTTCACTATTTTTGTCCATTTACTTGCGGGTGGTAGAAGGTATTCATCTTTAATCGGTTCCCATCGTTTCCTGGAAACTTCTTCAGAAATGGGATACGAAAATATTATCTCGATACGACACTATATTGATAGGTACCCCATAAGGTTTCATAAACTCCATATTATCATCCATCTGTATTCATGAACACTTTACAGCATCGGTAATCCAGTGATAAAAATCCATGGATACACTGTCCCATTATCGCACCAATATTTCTAACGGTTGCAATAATTTAATCGGTTGCCGGTGGCCCACATTCACCAATTGACAACTGGTGCATAGGGAGACTTACACAGAAATTTCCCTTCCTTTCTCTTCCATGGCTCTCATATTAATAGCAGGCGTAACGGTCAATCACTAATATAAGCGCCATTGTAACAGCATCTTCCTTATTAAGCTCCTTCCACTTGGCTTTCCATGCCTTCACTAGTTCCCCCACGGGTTTTCTACTTAGCATATGCGCTATCACATTTGCTTTTCTTGAGTGATAATAAATGTCAAATTGATAGTCTTTTACGAAATCTAACCACCGATTTTGCTGCACAATTTGATCTTTCTATGAGAACAAACATTGCATCGACTTGTGGTCCGTGAAAAGACTTAATTCCCCTCCTAGGAGGTAGTGCCTCCACATCTTCAAGGCGAATACTATTTCGGCCTGCTTTTAGTCTTGCATGGGATAGTTCTCCTCACGGGGTTCAAGCCACAAGATACATACGCAATGGTCCTATGTTCCAGTAGTAACACACCGCCCCATTCTTACGGAGACGCGTTTGTAATAACCAAATAGTCCACCCACGAACTTGGCAACTCTAATTTAGGAGTAGGAGTCAACTTATCCTTCAGCTCATCAAAAGCTACGTCATAGACATAACAGTTTCTCTAGAGATGGGTCTCACATTCTTCTCGGGCTGGTGGCCAGAGTTACTCAAGATTCCATATTTCTTATTTTTGGAAACCCATTCCTCTTAAAATTAACCCACCAATCTTTTCGTGTTTAACTCATTACAGCATTTCTAAAACAACACCACATGCCCCATTGGCCTTACTTCCTAATAATCTTAAGGTCAATGTGTTTTCCTACCCACGTGAAATAAGTACTATACTAACTATGTCCCTAGTGCCTAAGACCTTTCTCAATTTCTGACATTCGCTCGGTTTCATGCGTGGGACGTCTCTCAAAGCGAAATCCAAACAAGGAACCCTCCCGTTACACTACTACCTCACATCGTCGGTCATCAAGATATAATGGCCTAAGGCACACATTCGGGACCGCTAAAAATCTTAACTCGCAATCCTACTAACGCGCTTCTACCTCTATTTCCTGTCATTTCGGCGAAATGAAAAATCTAACTAATCGGGGCGCCTACTTTCTGGAAAGTGTTACGAATCATTTTCCCAAACATATATATCCCTTTAAATTTACCTTCTCATCAAGGCCTGGCTATAAGCCTCAATCCGACTTCCTTATCTTTGTTTCGCCCACATATATCCGACGAGAGAAACATTTCCAGTGCTTCTGCACCGCACATCAACTTTTTATTAGCCCTTTAAGAAATCACGTGACTCTCGACTAATTCCACCAAAACCAGCATCCTAACATGAAGTAACATCTCTCCACTCCCAACATCGTTAAGGTTCATGCATGGAGTGTCTCGTAAGCGAAATCCAAAAAAAGAACCCCTCCGATACACTACTACTTAACTTTGTTGATCGTGGAGACATGTTAGCATAAAACAAGTAAAATAACAATTCTTACATACCTTGGATCATCTATATAAAGTCTTAACCCGTATCCAGGAGAGATATTATAGAATAACTAGTTCTACCCTAGAACCGCATATATGATTGCCTCACCATCATATGCCTGCTATAGCTCAAATCAAAATAATTTTATACTCGTATAACACAAACAGAATGAGTAGTACAAACCAAATAAAATTTTAAAATATCATCACTCACTTATAATGAATGAAAGAAAATAGAACCTCAACACCACGTAAAACATATAGATATATACTTTAGAATAATATCAATACTACCACAAAGCTCGAATTACACACCCGAGTCTAGGGTTAATAAAATACTGAGGCTAAATCTTGCCACACAGAGCACACTTCCCCTAACCGAGGTGAAACTCACAACAGTATTCTTGCCAATTACCCTAGCTGCTCCAAAATAGTTCCCAGATATAGTACCCTTATTCTATCTGTACCAAAAACTACTTCAATCAATGTTCCATGTAGGCACCCCATTCTTGTTCTTTAACTCTTACTGTACAACATCAAAGTATGTGTTTTTACGTTCCTCATCACAATCATTCCCCATATCTGGCCACCCTGACCATGTTAAAGTTTTCAGTATCTCAGGATCCATAGCCTCCATCCTAACAATAACCCTCGTAGTTCCCTTTAACTCCCCCAGCAAAGGAAAACATGTTACCGGCCTCAACTTCCTTATTTCAATTAATCTCCTTGGGTGGAAGTCCACCAATAAGGTTTCATGAACACGACTTCTTCATAAGTGTTAACAACACTTACTAATGAGCCCATCGTTTCATTAAAGGACTCTTTCTTCCTTGTACCTACCTTACTTCGGTGCAAGGTTTCCTTAACCATATATCTCTTCATTTACTGTCGGCCTCTGACCAATCTTCTTGGGAATACTTGAAAAGTTGTATTCTCTTCAGTTCTGATATATCAAAGGAACTCGTTGTTAGAACCCTCCATAAAGTTCCTCTAAGATCAAAACATCCTGCCCTTGAAATATGGGGACTAACGTTCCTTCTATTTCAATATTGATCCAATGGGTGAAAAATTGTCCTCAAATTTTCACATCTTGGTATTCCTATACCCCGCTCTACGCCAAAGTTTTAGAGCCTTATACTTCCACTGAATAAAGCAACACTGCCTTCGCATGACTTAACTTCAATGTATGATCCTTATCAAGGACGTTTTAAACATTTTCCCAATTTAATTTCACTGAGTGATCCAAGTTTAGTATCACTCTCTTCTTGTAGGGGTACTTGGGAAATTATAGCTACTGTACTTTTATAGTTATTTTAGCAATCTAAGAAAATGCCACGATGGGAGTGACCTCTAATGCGGTCCTCATACCTGACTTCAGTTTACAGTTCTAACTAATCCCCGTCTTTTGGTGCCCTCATAACGGCCTTCCCTGGTCGCCCTTCATCAATCATCACACGAATATAGAATGATCGCGCAAAAGATTTACTAACATCTTACATTATGGCAGGAGAATGATATCTCACAAGAGGAATTGACAATCCTAATCCTAAGGCTCTACATCAATTCAAAAGCAACCCTGAAGGTGTAGTAAGTCCGCACAGATTCCTAAGGACACTAGAACCCGATGCTCTAATACCATCTATGACAACCCGCTCATTAAAATAAGAGGTGGCCAGCCCGATACTCTAATAAATACAGGAATCATAGATGGTCAATTCTTAGCATCACTGTCGTTCAAATAATAATACGAGATAACCACCAATTATTTTAGAAAATGGATGTCAATTTTAATTTATAAGTTTAAAGAAAATCATTTAGACAATCCAATTTTAAAATAAGGTGGATATAAAAACAAACGAGTAACTGTATAACAATCATACACAATATAGTAACCGAATAAGCTGTCGGTTAACAGACAATTACAAGCAGGTTACACCGAGTATTAAAATTAAATATCACAGTATATTAAATAGGTACAAAACTTGGGCAACACGCCCGAATATGTAAACTAATCATAGCTAGAGTACAAAAGATAGAAGCGTCTATATCGAATATCCTACAACATCCGCAAAATCTTATAGCTCCAGGACACAGGGTTGGAGAGGTCAATACGGGCGTCCTTGCGGTGGAGCACCTGGGCGAATATAGAATTCATGCAAAATAAAGAGGTAAAGACGGGTCAGGGCCCGATTTGATATGATCACCATGTGAATAAAATGCATGACAGTTATGAATATTTTATCATCAATCATAAACGTATCTTGATCTCATAAATAATGATAAGTTTTCTCACCTCTCAATCTAAAATCACAACCTAGCGCAATATCAAAACAATGAACAATATCCATTTTCGCATGAGAAAATATCTAAGTTTCACTTAATGAGATTTTATTTCAGTTTTACACAACTTAAATGCACAATTCCTTTTCTCTTTAGGAAACATATTTAAAGCAATTTGTTTCACAAAATGCTTCACCATTTCATTTTTACACCATTTAACTTCACAGTTCCCTTTTCTCTTCAGGAAACATATTCAAAGCAGTTTATCTCACAAAATGCTTTACCACCAATAAAATTTCACTTTAATAAGAATAGTTATAATCACATCATATAACGATTCTAAGACCATCCTTCCGAGTTTCCCCACTGGATGCGCCCCTAAATAGCTATCATCTTACAGGGCCTATCACCAAGACAACCTGGGCATCCTACATCGCATGACGTCGAAAAGCGGCCATATACCTTCGATAGTGAGTTATAACCACACCCGAAATTACCTCACTTCGAACAATAATCACACAATATATAATAACCGGCCCTATGGCCGATGACTATATTCACCATGCATTCACTAGCCAGGGGACTTCACCTCATGCGCGTAACTTCCCCTATGATAGAATTTAGAGAGATGTGTATATGCAAATTATCATTTACAAGTTATGCCCCTTTAAAACATCCACGTTTTACATTCTAAAAATCCTTTATGCTTAGCAATTTTGTACCAATTTAAAATATGCATTTCTTATTCACTAAGTCAAGTTTTAATTATGATATAAGCTACAAAGGATAATTATCCTCATACTAATCTCCAAGAGTTCAAAGTAATACCATAGTCCACCGAGGGTAATTCTCCTCAATACGAGTCTCCCAAAAGTCCTAAACCATATCACCCAACTCTCCCTTAGTTCGAAGCTAGCTCACTAGATGAAACGATGTTAAATCCTATTGAATAACCCCCGGATTAAGCCCGCTTTACCCCCATACTAATCTAGGGTATTAATCTCCCTAATATAAACCCATAATACTCTTTATTACTTCCCAGGAGAAAGTTCCTAAGCCTTAAACCTAAAAGAAAAGGACTAAAACCCAAGTTGGAAAAACCCTATAAAATAGCAGGGTTTCCGAATCGATTCGCCTAGGGCTGAATCGATTCTCCCTTGGTAACGAATCAATTAGCCCAAAATGCGAATCGATCCGGCTAAGAAAAACCAACTTCCTATCTCATCCCAAATCGATTTGTCCTTAACCCAAATTTATTCGGCTCCTCATACCTGTAGCCCCCCTTATAAACAAATCGATTCGCTTGGAGGGTGAATCGATTCGGCCTGGAAGAAATGCCCAGTTTGGGGCTACGGGTTATGATAAATTTCCCAAAACTCAAATTTCTCTCTTCAAATCTCAAACAACTCAACTCATATTAAACCCAAATCATTTCTAAGCAAACAAGACCTACTAAAACTAACTTAAATCAAATATAATACCATTTTCAAAGGTTTAAACACCAAATTTCTCAAAACCCACAATTTGTTCCAATCTCACAATTTCACAACCATCAATACAATTTATTCACATTAAATCATACACTAGCAAGTTAGAAACTTACCTCAAGTTTTTAGTCTTGGATTCTCTTCCTATAGCAACGATTCCAGCTCCAAATCTCTAATTTTCTCTTTTCTCTCCATTTTCTCCCAAGCTCTCTCTCCTCTCTAACTCTCTCTAAATTTAAAACATGTAATTGGGGAAATAAGAGGGTTTGGGAGACTTAACCGTTCATTTGACATTTGTTTCCATCTTTAAATGTTAATACACCATTAAAATTACTCGTAACTACATAATTGAGTCATAACCTGACAAAAGTGCTCGGAACTCAAAAATACAATATGGCACTTATTTTGACTATCGCAGCCATTTCCGGACTAATTGTACCCTCAAAATTGGCATCTGAAATATCGTACAATATTTCATGTTCATGTGCCATTTTAATTCATTAATCATAATCCAATTGGAATATATGTCATCATCGTCTCTTAAAGCACTACGACGCAATAAAACATAACATGATGCTATTTACCTTCTCTTAACGGTAAATATGCAAAACTCAGTAAATATTATCTCTTAAATCACTTAAAATAATATTTACTCTAACTTCCATTATTTTATATAATTACTCCACATGGCAAATTTATATAAAATTAATTACTCAAAAATAAGGGTTATTACACTATCTATAAGAGGTTTATTGAAAATGAGATACTCAACTCAACTCAACAAAGCCTTTTCCCAATTATTTTGGGCCAGCTACATGAATCCTATTTTTCCATTTCATTCTGTCCAGTGCAATATTTTCGGTTAAACCACATGACATCATGTATTTTTTTATAATATCCCACCAAGTCAATTTAGGCCTACCTCTACCCCTTGTGTTACCATCAATACGAACTAAATCACTCTTCCTTACAGGAGCATCCATTGGTCTACGCTTGACGTATCCAAACCATATAAGTCAATTTTCTCTCAATTTATCTTCTATAGGAGCTACTTTTACCGTTTCACGAATTTGTTAATTTTTAATTTTATCCTTTCGAGTTTTACCTTGAATCCATCTTAGCATTCACATCTCCGTCACACTCATTTTCTGCACATTTTGTTTCTTGGTTGACCAACACTCTGTCTCATTTAACATGGCGGGTCTAATGGTTGTCCTATAATATTTACCTTTTAACTTCAATGGTATACTCCTATCACACAAAATGTCGGTAGCACTTCTCCACTTAACCCAGCCTGCTCTAATCCTATGAGTAACATCATCACTAATATCTTCATCTTTTTGGATAATCGATCCTAAATAACGAAAATGATCATTTTTAGGTATCTCTTGACCCTCCAATTTCACCACATCTCCATTTGTCCTCCTATTACTACTAAAATTGCACTCCACATATTCTGTTTTAGTTCTGCTTATTTTAAATCCTCTTGTTTCTAAAGTTTATCTCCACAATTTCAACCTAGCATTAATCCATGTCTTAGTCTCATCCACTAAAATAATATCATTTGCAAATAGCATACACCATGGTACCTCATATTGTATTTGTCTAGTTAACTCATCCATAACAAGCGCAAAGAGATAAGGACTTAATGTTGAACCTTGGTGTAGACCTATCGTAATTGAAAATTCACTACTTTCTCCGGTTGATGTTCTTACTGTAGTCATTGCACCATCATACATATCCTTGATCACATCAATATATCTGCGAGTCACTCATCTTTTATGTAGAACCCACCATATTATATCTCTGGATATCCTATCATAAAAATCTTATGAAGATCTTTTTTTTTCTCCTTATACCTCTCCATTAATCTCCTCAATAAATAGATTGCTTCCATTGTTGACCTCCCAGGCATAAACCCAAATTGATTCTCAGATACTCTTGTCTTTAATCTCAATCTATATTCAATCACTCTCTCCCAAAGTTTCGTTGTATGACTCATTAACTTAATACCACGATAATTTGAACAACTTTGTATGTCCCATTTATTTTTATAAATAGGTACTTCATCGGGCATCCTATTAGTTATTAAAATTCGACTGAATAATTTTGTAAGCCATGATACTCCATCCTCCCCTAAGCGCTTCCAAACCTCAATAGGGATACCATCTGGTCCTAAAGCCTTCCATGTTTTCATCTTTTTTATAGCAATCCTGACCTCTGTTATCCTCATTCTGCGAAAAAATATATTTTCTCGAGTCTCCCAAAGTTCCTCTATATCTAATCTACTCCCATTATCTCCATTTAATAACCTCTCAAAGTAGTTTTTTCATCTTTCCATAATTTCATCATCTTTGACTAGGACTCTCGAATCATCACTTTTGATACACTTAACGTTATTAAAATCTTTTGTTTTCCTATCCCTAAGTTTAGAAAACTTATAAATACTTTTTTCCCCTTCTTGTGTACCTAATTTTTTATAAAGATCATCATACGCTTTTAACTTAGCATCTCTTACAACTTTCTTAACTTCCTTTTTAGCCCATTTATATTTCTCAAAATTTTCTTCATTTCTATTTGTTTTCCATGTTTTAAAGCACTCCCTTTTAATTTTTACTATATTTTGTACTTCTTCATTCCACCACCAAGTTTCTTTAGACTGTGGCCCCTTGCCTTTTGATTCTACAAGAATTTCTTTTGATATTCTCCTAATGCATGTGGCCATCTTATTCCACATTATGTTAGTCACTTCTTCAGTATTCCATCTTGCTTCATTTAATAATTTATCTTTAAATAGTTCTAATTTCTCTCCTTTTAAGTTCCACCACCTAGTTCATGGGTTAATCTTCACTTTTCGCACTCGTGATTGATTTTTAATATTTATATCCAACACCATTATCCTATGTTGTGAGGTTAAGCTCTCTCCCGGGATAACCTTAAAATCTTTACACGTTAATCGGTCTCCTTTTCTAGTAATGAAAAAATCTCTTTCGAACACTTATCCAACGATATTTCCAATGAGATTCCAGAGCTGCCAACACTTCCCAAAATTCATCTCGTTTGAAGTCTCGTTTAAAGCTATTCTAACAAGGTACTCTATCTCGTTTGAACGACATACCAATGTCGTTATAACGACCTTGCAAAAAATATGTTTTTCTTTTAAAAAATCTTATAAGGGTTAAAATAAGTTTTAGACAATTAAAGACTATTTTATAAAGCTCCTAACACCCAAAACAAAATCTAGGGATCAAACTTAAACATCTATTCATACCTCATTGAGATCGCTTGGATGATAAAGATGAAACTTGACTCGAAATACGATGTTGCTTTATCTTTGTTCGCTGTAATCTTCGATCACATATAACGGGCTTGAAGGACAAACAACTCAATCCCTAACAACTTATGATACAACAAGTTTTATCCAAACACGAAATAAATCCAATGCATACAAATTGACTCGATTCAAAATTTTTTCCTTAAAAGTCTTAGTGCAAGACACACTAAATATCAAACAGACATATGTATGTAGATTCTTAGATCTTAAATAATGGGTGAAAAGTAAGGTTTTAGAGGCTCAATATTTGTCTATTAAAATAATTTTCACAAAACCTCTTTCAAAACCCTATGCTAACCCTTTAATTTATTAAAAAATGCAAAAAAATCTTGAGGCACATTTTTCAAGGCAAACTCATTCGAAGGAACTAAGGTAAGTCGTTCAAACGAGTTATGCATTCTCATTTGAACGACCATTGAATGAGCTTTGAACGAAAACCTTTTGCAAAATAGAAACCTCTTATTTGAAGGTCTTTGACGAGATTCCAGAATTCGTTTGAAGGTAGTTTAAACAACATTAAAAATATCAAAAATATATTTCTTTAAAAATATTTTTTCAAAAAAGAGCCTCAATGATTTTAAAAACTTAAACACCCAAAATTAAATCCACAAACCAATATAATACACAATTCATAGCTTTGAAGAGATACCATGGATGGTGAAGATGAAACTCGACACGATGTTGAAATCACTTTACTTTGGTTGTCACGGTCTTCAATGTGAATTAAGGCTTGAAGGACACATAAAACACAAATCCTAACCTATGATTCACATGGTTTTGTTCAAACAGAATATACATACAAATTGAATCGATTGAAATTTTTCCCTTACACAACAAAGGGCACAAAATATAGGTATAACGAATAATTATAAGAGAAAGCGAGTCAGAATAGTTAAACCCAGGTTGGGAAAAAGTGGGAAAATAAGAATAGACATCCAATTACTCATATCGTTATGGTTGGTGACTCATCAACTCGATGATGGGACCTTTATGCCAGATGACCAAGAATTTGCGAAGAGTTAATCTTTAAATGTTATATTTTCTTTCTTTTTAATCAAAATATAATGTAATTAATATTTTTAATTCATTTATTACATGATAAGATTGAAATGCCTATGGAAGTGTTTAATGAGAGTGGTGAAGAGGAAACCTTCAATAGTGTTCCAATTTATGAAATATTAAGGGAAAGAGATAAGAGGGAAAGTTCGTTGTATTGGGAAAACCATTTCTAAAACATGTGTTAGCTTCACATTTTCACACGAAATGTTGGAAACGGTAAATAGGAAAATGATGACTAGATGGAGAATATAGATAGCCTTCAAAAGGAAATGGAGGGGCGATGTCTACACTCACAAAATTCATTTATGAGTTCAAGTCTAGCAAGTATAAGAATTATCCATCTCCATAAATCGGCACAATTCGTACAAGTATCACGAACTCTCCCCCTAGGCTCCTGTTTTCAAGTTTTTTGATTTCATGCAAAATAATGTCTAATCGCACTCAAATTGTCGATTATTGGAGGAAAAAACATATTGGTGATATTTCTTCAGTTTATGACTGTTGGAACACGAGGCCCCCAATTTTAAATCTTCTACTACAAAACGTAACTTCCTTTTATATATATGCGGAAGCATTGATGGTTCAAATTTAAACAAATTAACAAAATTTTAATTTCTTTTCAAATTAAAATTAAACCAAGTGAAATAAGATTAAACACACACATATTTTTAATTTCACTTAAACACAATTAATTCAACCCAAGTCCTAAAATTTGCCTAAGTCATATTTTCAATATTATAAAGTTAGGCCAAACAAATTTTATCAAATTAAGTTACGACTTGAATTAAATTAACATTTAACCAAATAATTATGTAGCACCAAATTAAACAAGTAGTGATTTTAAACCAATTTTATCTTTTTACCTAAGCATGCGTTCTAGGTGAGTTTTGCGAAAGATAAAATAAACAATGAATCACTACGCCGCGATGTACGAGGAAAAATCCACAACGGGAAAAAACCTTGGACGGCCCTAGCCTTAAGTTCACTAAGTATGGTTTTACAATTACAAGACAGATGACTTACATCCTCGACTCGACCCCTTTCAAGCCTTGACGCGCCTTTTTGTAAACACCTCCGCCTAGTCGACAACCCCGGAGCTCCACCGGAACCTTGGACTTCACCAATGAGACATAGGTACACCGTCAACCACACATAGTGCCTTTTACCATGTGAGAATGCGGCAGGAAAATAAACTTCTTCTTCTTTGAGGGATTTAGAAGAAAACCCAAACGAACTCTTCAATAGGTAGAGTAAACCGGTGCCAAAACTCCAAGCAATGTATATATATAAAGGAACTTGGATTAAACAAACTATGGGTGTAAAACAGAAGTGTTTTAAAGATTTTTCTTTGAAAAATGAACACTTAAACTTGAACTTTTTCTTTTTGGAATTTTTCTCTCAAACTCTCTCTTAGAGATTGTAGGATATGAAAAAGTTTAAAAGAAAAAGTTGGTTTTTGCACTTAATTAATCAGGTAAAAAGTTAGTGGGAAAATAACTGGGAAAGTGGGAAAAACTGCTCAAAATTGCCAATTAACTGTTCCCGCCAAAACTCGTTTGAACGAGATTTTCATTCGAACGAAGTCTCGTTCGAAAGAGCCTTCTAACGAAGTTCCAGTGTGAACTCGTTAGAAATCTCGTTGGAAATCTCGTTCTAACATCATTCTCGTTCGAATGACACTTCGAACGATATTCCAGTGGCTAATTTGGGAACTCGTTAGCAAACTCGTTCGAACGACAAACTCGTTCGAACGATAATTTCGAACGAACTTCCAGAAAGTATAAAAATTTGATTTTAGCCCAGAAACTTTATATACTTTATTTTAAAGCTTTAATAAAATCTTTCTGAAAATAAACAACAGTTTTAAAAATAAAATACACCCAATACAAATTGTTCCAAACTCCTATATATATATATTCAAAATGCATTCATACCTTAGGAGCAATGGAACCAATATTGTTGACGTAGAAACGAAGCACATTAAACTCGGCATTTTGACAAAGCTTTAAACTTGGCCGATACGTCTTCAATAAATACGTCATAGGCTTGAAGGATGGTCAATTACTCTATCCTATGACTCAAACATTTTTGTCCGGAATTGAGTCAAAACTACAAAGGACTCAATTGGAAATTTGTGTCCTTACAAATCTCCCCCTTTGGCTATTCCGGGACAAAAACCAACAAAAAATCCTTAAGGTCCGTCAAGCTCTACTAGACATAAAAAAATGTCCCACCCAAAATAAAAGTACAATGCTTGACTCAAACAACCCAAAGGATCAATATCTTTGCCGATGATGAAAGTTGCCATTTAGAAGAATTCCTGCACACTTAAACAAACTATCAAACGCATAGGGAATATCAAGAGTATTAAATGCATAAAATAAATACTCCCCCTAAATTAATTCTCCCCTTTATTTACTATTATCAACCTAAGAAGATAGTGCTTTCCCCCTAAGTCAAATCTCCCAAACTAAGATACGATGACAATAGGATTAGATACCATTTATCCCCCTATCATTTCCCCCCTTTTGTTCAGGAATACACAAAGGCTACAGAATCAAAACGTAACTTATCTCCCCCAATAAAAGCATATACACCCCTTAAACTAAACAAGGGATACATAGAATGGGATAACAAGCTAAACATGTAAATGTGCATAAAGTGATGAGAACATTAAAGCACTTGGGCAACAAAATAATAACTAATCCAACAAATAATAACGGATACCAACTAGGATGCAAGAAAATGATACCAATATGATACATAAAGTATTAACCATGTGATATCAACAAAGAATGCAACAAGTTAGATACCAATTATGAATTAAAGCATAGATGGACTGGAAAGCAAGGCAAAGACAAAAAAAAATATCATATATATACATACTCTAGATATTCCAAAGAAGCACACGCATATATATATAGATATAAACACACAAATGACACAAAATAAGATAAGCTTTTCACACTCGTATGGCAAAAATGTGTCATATGAAAACGGAAGTGTTGGGGTGTGAACTAGTAACAATTAAATTTAAACCCAATCACTTAAAACATGTTCACGGAGTTATCAATTGATTACAAACTTCATCACATTTGAATATAACCTCATGTGATAATATAAATTGAACTCAATGAACAAACATACACAATGAATACAAGCCTAGCATTTTGATGATTCTACAAACCAATAGAGTCATGACAATGAAAGTACAACTAGGATAAACAGACATTGTGCAAACCGTTGATATACCATCCAATCTCCCTCAATAAGAATATATATTTGAATGAATATATCAAACAAAAATAGGCCTTGGCAATTATTTTTCTTTTTAATGCCATAATTCTATTTTTAGGCCTTGGACCACGCATTTCTTTTAGGTCCAAACAAACAGTGGCTTGCTATTCGCAAATGATAATAATTTCTTTCTGAGCCCTTCCCCGTGCACATTTATATATAATATTTCTATATCTCACAAATCACACGTGCAACGGATTTTGACATGCACTAGTCTGTGACACCCCGACTAATTAAATACCGGGTAGCTACTCCTTTATAAAATTAATTCAAAATGCCAAGTTGGCTCAGTTAATAGCATCACTGTCGAAAACATTTTAATATTACTAACCACCTAGTATTTAAAAAGCAAGTTGCCAAATTTTAATTTAAGTCTGATTAACATGCAACAATGTAATGAAGAAATAAATAACACCATTCACCATACTGAAGTAAACTGAATAACCATCACAATAGCGTAAATAAAGTCTGGAGGAAAAACTCCTCACTACAATCCCATAACTGAAATAAATAAACTGAAACAATACATGCTAAAGTCTGAAAACTGAAATGTAAAAGATGTCTCTAAATAAATGGGCAACATGCCCTACAGCTGATAAATAGTGAC
This sequence comes from Sambucus nigra, assembly GCA_949130495.1. Taxonomy (NCBI): domain Eukaryota; kingdom Viridiplantae; phylum Streptophyta; class Magnoliopsida; order Dipsacales; family Adoxaceae; genus Sambucus; species Sambucus nigra. The sequence continues at coordinate 578,198,008 of OX422209.1, forward strand.
TCTGGAATCCAAAGAGATAGAAGCGTCTACATGCAAATCCATGTAGCTTCCACAAGCAGCTACAGCTCGTCACCTGAATGAGTATCCTATGCTTGGTGTCCCTGTGGCTGGGCACCTAAAAGGTTTTACAAAGAAAAGAGATTTGAAAAGCAAACGGGTCAGAGCCCGAATGTGGAGTTATATTTTAAAAACCTGCAAGTGCTTTAAAAACATTTAAAACATTAAATGCAAAGTACATGTTAGGACGTACACTCGCATGATATTCTCACCTCTCGTCTAACTGTGCACTCCTAACGTAAGTACCCATCTATATCGACCCATACTACTAGCTAACTGACAACATAACTAGCTAGACTGCCAAAGGTTCTACCCATATAACTTGGTTTCATTTAACATAACAACGCTCGTAATTAAACAGGGGTTTAACGTAAACTCAGTCACTAAACATACCATTGATATAACTATCAGTTAACTCGTTATATAACTCGAAATAACACCGTAATATTTTTACAACATTAACATGAGGATTCCCATTAATTTAATGTATATTATTCACATCATAAATATACGATACAAGCACCCCGCAATCTAAGCTATGGTGCACGCATACTCTGCTATCCATCCCGGTACATCACGTACATAAGGATCACATATTCCGAATCTCTCAGGAATAGTTCAGATAACACAAATCACAAATAGTGGAGGCGAACACAGTCACCATCACATGGGTCACGCACATACCTACGCTCCCATGGTCAGCGGACTTATTAATATCACAATAAGTCTTTCTATGACCTATGTTCATCAAGGTACCAGTCTATATCCCCCCCGTGGGCACACAAGGAATAGAGGGTCCTAAGCGAACGTAACCTCCCGTGATAGCAAGTATGGTAGGTATGTCATACACACAATCCATATAACAATACTAAGTAAACACACATCTTAGTAATACCGTATTTTAATCGTAGTACATATTGCACTCTCGTACTAACTATAATTATCACAATTCGTAGTATTCCGGTTTGTAATTATATGCGCTATAATTCATCCTCACATCGTAGTAGACACTCACGTCTTAACCCAAATGGTTTATTGGATATAACTCTTGTATATAATTTCCTCCTCTCAATAACCCAAAAGTCCCAAATCTATCCTTACATCATCAAAGAATGTTAACTCTACCCTCGAACCAGTTTCTGGGACTCCAAAAATCAAAGCAGTCCAAAAAGGACCAAACTGTCAACTCGTTAGAAGTCTCGTTCGAACGAGGCTTCGAACGAGTTTGGACTGTCAGGTCGTTACAAGTCTCGTTCGAACGAGGCTGTTCGAACGAGATCCCAGTTCGTTCGAACGAACTGACCCTTCTAACGATATCTCGTTCGAACGAGATATCGAACGAAAATCCCTACTCGTTAATAACGACTGGTCAACTCGTTAGAAGCTCGTTCGAACTAGTTCGTTCGAACGACCTGGGGCTGCTTCTAACGAGATGCCAGTTTCGGCCCAGAATTTTCCAAAAATCGTTTTTCACCATTTTTATCAACTCTAATCTCTTCCAAAGTTCATCCAAATAACGTTTTAGGGTCTCTAATTCATCCTAAACATATTTACATCATCTCCTAACATATTTACAAATCTCTACACTTTTCCCAATTTCTCTAGAACATGAACCCTAGGTTTATATCATCCTCAAATCCCAGAATTTATTTCGTTTTAATTTCTTCAAATCACAATTATTATAAGGGAAATCATCTACCTATAGTACTACATGCAATTCCCTTCACAATTCCTCAATTCCTATGTACTACATGGGTTTTCATATTTTCTTCAAGAACAAATCATAGATTCAAATTTTCTAACATGGAGGACACATTCTCATAAATTAAATGGAATAAAGTCACTTGCCTTGGTTGTCTCTGAGTTTGGTGTGGATTCGGTGTAGAATTTATGCAGAATTCCTCTCTCTCTCTCCTTCTCCAAGCTTTCTTCTCCAAAAGGCTATGGTGGCTAGGGTTTGCTTTGGGGAAACTTATGAAAACCTAATTTAATAAACCTCCGTAGCTTGTTGGGTTAATAAGGGTTGGTTGGGTCAATTCCTTATCAGATTACAACTCTCAATTTTCGTCACTTTTAATTACCCAAAAATACCAAATTACTAAAATACCCTTTATGGTGCCGGAATGGCCTAAAAATACCCCGGGACCCAAACTATACCCCCGGCTAGTGTTTTCTGACTATCTCGACCCTTCCGGACGCGTTGGCGCACTCAAAACGACCATACGGATTATAGATTTTAAATTCACTTTTATTAACAAACTATTATACCGTGACGCGGCGGTCCCACGCGTCTCAACAAAATTTCTAAAATGCCGTATATAAATCTCACGACAAATTTTATAATACCAAATACATATATAATCATATATGCACATAATCAAATACCAATTCGCATCTCATTAGTATTTATAACCCGGATTAATTTCCAATTAATACGCAATTAATTAATTAATCCCAAAAATAATTGTAGTCAAAAGTACGGGGTATTACATACTTCCCCCCTAATAACTGAATTTCGTCCCGAAATTCGGAACTAGAAAGTACCTGCTAAAAACAGCTCTGGATAACGCTCGCGCATCTCATCCTCGCGCTCCCATGTGGACTCCTCGACATTGTGATGTCGCCACTGGACACGCACTAACGGGACTATCTTTGACCGCATATTCCTCTCGCTTCGGTCCAAAATAGCAATTGGCCCCTCCTCGTAGGAGCTATCCGGCTGGAGATCGATGTCCTCCACAGCAATGTGAGAATGAGCCAAATTATCTCTAAGGTATTTCCTCAGAGAGGAAATATGGAACACGTCGTGAATCCGATGCAAGTGCTCCGGTAGTCCAAGTCTATACGCAACCGGTCCGATCCGCTCAATAATAGGAAACGGCCCCACATACCTCGGTGCCAACTTCCCCTTCTTCCCGAAACGCATAATCCCCTTCATCGGAGAAACCCTGAGCAAAACCTGGTCCCCCACTTGGAACTCCCTGAAAAATCTCTTCGCATCAGCATAACTCTTCTGCCTGTCTTGAGCTACCCGAATGCGACTCCGAATCAACTCAATCCTTACCGAAGTATCCTGAATCACTTCCGGCCCAAGTAGTTTGTTGTCCCCCACCTCCAACCAACATGCTGGGGAACGACAAGGCCTACCGTACAATGCCTCAAACGGAGCCATGCCAATAGTGAACTGATAGGAGTTGTTGTAAGCAAACTCTACCAGTGGAAGGTACTGCTCCCATCCACCCCCGAAGTCAATAATACACATACGTAGCATGTCCTCTAACATCTGATTGGTGCGCTCTGTCTGCCCATCGGTCTGCGGATGATAAGCCGTACTCAACCGCAGTTCCGTGCCCATTGCCTCCTGGAAACTCTCCCAAAACCTCGAAACAAATATCTTGTCTCTGTCAGACACGATGTTTAGGGGCACACCGTGAAGTCTCACAATCTATGAAATGAAGAGCTGGGCATACTGTCCCGTAGTGTAATCAGTCCTTACGGGTAAGAAGTGAGCGACCTTGGACAATCTGTCCACAATTACCCAAACGGAGTCGTGACCCCTCTGCGACGTAGGCAACCCCGTGACAAAATCCATGGATATGCTCTCCCACATCCACACCGGAACCTCCAACGGCTGTAGCAATCCTGCTGGTCTCTGATGATCCACTTTTACAAGCTGACAAGTGGCGCATTTCGAGACAAACTCAGCGATATCTCTCTTCATACCGCTCCACCAATACTAGCGTCTCATGTCCTGGTACATTTTGTCCCCTCCGGGATGTACTGCGAACCGTGAGCCGTGCGACTCTGCCATCACATCGTGCCATAATTCTTCCCCTTCCGGAACTACCAATCTCCCATTGAAGCGTAATCCCCCATCTGAGCTAACGGTATAGGACTCGGCTCCCTTCGCAAGTAATCGAACTATCTGCTCCTGACAGAACGAGTCATTAGCCTGTGCCCGTACTACCTTCGTGATAATCTGCGGTGTAACGGTCATCACAGACATGAAAGATCGGGCCACTGCATCCTGGTGTCCCAATTCCTTCCACTTAGCTTTCCACACCTCTGCCACCTCATCTGCTGGCCTACGGCTCAACGCGTCTGCTACCACGTTAGCCTTACCCGGGTGGTACTGGATGTCGAACTGGTAGTCCTTCACAAACTCAAGCCACCTACGCTGCCGCATATTCAATTCCTTCTGCGTGAACAGATACTGTAGTGACTTGTGGTCCGTGAACAGCTGAAACTTCTCCCCCAAAAGATAGTGTCTCCAAATCCGTAAGGCAAATACCACTGCTGCCAACTCCAAATCATGTGTGGGGTAATTCTTCTCATGAGGCTTAAGCTTACAGGAAGCATAAGCTATGGCCTGTCTCTCCTGCTGCAATACACCTCCCAGTCCTTGCAAAGACGCATCGGTGTAAACCAAATACTCAACTCCCGGTCTCGGCAATGCTAACACAGGTGCTGAGGTCAATTTGTCCTTCAATTCATCGAATGCCAACTGACAGGCATCACTCCAAATGAACGGCACACCTTTACGAGTAAGATGTGTCAAAGGACCTGCTATCTCAGAGAAACCCCGAATAAACCTCCTGTAGTATCCTGCTAGACCCAAGAAACTACGAATCTCCGTTGGTGTCGTGGGCTGTCCCCACTCCCTCACCGCTGATACCTTCCCCGGATCAACTGATATTACCTGGTCATAAATAATGTGACCCAAGAACTGGACTTCCTTCAGCCAAAACCCGCACTTCTCGTATTTTGCATACAGCTCGTTCTGACGAAGTGTCTGCAAAACCTGCCTCAAATGTTCGGCGTGCTCCTCCTCTATCTGAGAGTAAACCAGAATGTCATCAATGAAGACAATGACAAACTGATCTAGGAAATCCCTGAACACTCTGTTCATCAGGTCCATAAACACTGCTGGAGCGTTGGTCAAGCCGAAAGGCATAACCCGAAACTCGTAAGAACCATATCTCGACAAGAACGCAGTCTTCGAGACATCCTCCTCCCTGATACGCAACTGATGGTATCCCGACCTCAAGTCAATCTTCGAGAAGAAAGAAGCTCCTCTCAACTGGTCGAATAAGTCATCGATTCGAGGCAACGGATACTTATTCCGTATCGTGACCTTATTCAACTCTCGGTAATCCACGCACAATCTCAGTGAACCATCCCTCTTCTTCACAAACAAAACTGGAGCGCCCCAAGGTGAGGTACTCCTGCGAATAAAGCCCTGTCCCAAAAGCTGCTCTATCTGATCCCGTAGCTCTCGCATCTCCGCTGGAGCCATACGGTACGGTGCACGTGCTATAGGTCTCGTACCCGGTAGCAAATCTATAACGAAGTCTATCTCTCGACTGGGTGGTAAGCTTGGTATCTCCTGAAACACATCTGAATACTCCCTGACAACCGTGATCGAATCTAAAGGAATCACAACCTCCTTAGAGGTATCCTCCTCAATGTAATACAGATGAGCGGTCGATCCTCCCTCTGGGCGAGGCATCGCCACTATAAACATCTCTTGCTCCGGAATGGCAAAAACAATGCTCCCGCTGAAGCAATCAATCATGGCCCTATATGCTACGAGCCAATCCATACCGATGATCACATCGTGAACCTGCATGTCTAACACTAACATGTCTGCAGGCAATACCAAACCACCGATCTCTACCCCCACTCCCCGGCATATAAAGAAAATAAGTGACCCACTCCCTAATGGTGAGTCGACACACGTCACTGTGCTCTCTGCCGTAGCTAACAATCCTAAAGCTTTTGCGAAGTGTGTAGCTATAAAACAGTGTGTAGCACCCGTATCAAATAACACCCGACCCATAGTGCCATGGATAGGAAACGTACCCTCGATCGCGGGCGGTGCCTGTGGAACTGCAGCCTGGTGAACGTTGTAGACACGTCCATACTGTAGCTGCCCCTGCTGAGCTGGGACTGCTGGAATGGGTGGCAAAGCTACCATCTGTGGCGGTGCAGGAAGAGCGGCGGGAAACATAGGTCTCTGTGGCTCCTGGCGAGCACCCTGCTGCTGCTGCTGTGGGGCCCTGCCCTTATCAGGACAATCCTGCTTCTTATGGCCAGTCTTGCCACAAGTAAAGCACTTCCCTGGAAAGTTCCCTCCCCTCTGCCCCTGCTGTCCTCGGCCCTGGTGGTCGTTACCATTCCTCCCTTGGCCCTGCTGGCCTTGATGAAACTGCTGACCATTCTGTCCCAGTTGGCCCTGATGGCCGTTTGGACCCTGATGGCCCTGACGGAAACCTCCCTGTCCCTGCCTGTAGTTCCCTGACCGGAACCTCTTATTATCCCCTTGCTGGGTACCCTGTTCATTCTGTCTCTGCCCCTGACCGGTTTGTGCCCCGCTGGCACCATGTCCTCCAGTCCTGCCCTGATGGCTAGACTCCCCTGACCGCTTGCCCTCGGCCATATGAAAACGGTGGTCCTGGCAGTGCAACAATGCAGCGTTAACCACATCAGAATACGTGGCCAACGATAGGTTCCCTAGAAGATACTGACGGATCCTCCAATTCAACCCATCAGTGAACTTCTCTATCTTCTTCTTCTCAGTTGGAATCTCATCTGGAACGATATTCAACAGGTTAGTGAACTCGGCCTCATACTCGGCCACTGTCTTGCCCTCCTGCTTCAAACTCATCAGCTTCCTCCTCATCTCGGTATGAACTGCGGACGAAAAGTACTTGCGGTCGAACCGCACCCAGAACTCCTGAATCGTGAGGGTATCCCTCTCCTCCGCGGTGGTAATAGACTCCCACCACTGTAGTGCAGATCCCACTAGCTTGAAAGTAGCTAGCACCTGTTTCTGAACATCAGTGCACTCATGCATCCTCAAATGCCTCTGTATGTCCTTCCTCCATTGGCTCGAGACTACCACATCTGAGCTACCAGCAAACTCTGGCGGATGCGCTTTCTGAAAAGCGTCACGTACACGCTCCCAAGCAGACGGGAATGCATTAACCTGTACTGGCGCGGCAACCGGCGCCGGTGGTGGTGCCTGCTGAATAACGGCAATCGCGGCATTTACCGCTTGAGCTACTATAGCTGCAACCTCAGCGGCGTTCAACATGCCCTGAACTGGAGCGGGCTGGGGTTCGGGCGTTGCATTCCTGGGAACTCGTCATGCACGTCGTGGAGGCATCTGAAATAAGAATAAAGTTTATAAGTTCGCAGTTTATAAACTTAAAATAGCTGAAGAACGAAGCATACACAAAAAGAGTACAACAGTCCTAAAATATAGGGCTCTATATCAAAGAAAACGTAGCAGAAACATAATAGCCGTACCGATCCTAAAGGACACTAGAACCTGGCTCTGATACCACCTGTGACACCCCGACTAATTAAATACCGGGTAGCTACTCCTTTATAAAATTAATTCAAAATGCCAAGTTGGCTCAGTTAATAGCATCACTGTCGAAAACATTTTAATATTACTAACCACCTAGTATTTAAAAAGCAAGTTGCCAAATTTTAATTTAAGTCTGATTAACATGCAACAATGTAATGAAGAAATAAATAACACCATTCACCATACTGAAGTAAACTGAATAACCATCACAATAGCGTAAATAAAGTCTGGAGGAAAAAATCCTCACTACAATCCCATAACTGAAATAAATAAACTGAAACAATACATGCTAAAGTCTGAAAACTGAAATGTAAAAGATGTCTCTAAATAAATGGGCAACATGCCCTACAGCTGATAAATAGTGACTCTGGAATCCAAAGAGATAGAAGCGTCTACATGCAAATCCATGTAGCTTCCACAAGCAGCTACAGCTCGTCACCTGAATGAGTATCCTATGCTTGGTGTCCCTGTGGCTGGGCACCTAAAAGGTTTTACAAAGAAAAGAGATTTGAAAAGCAAACGGGTCAGAGCCCGAATGTGGAGTTATATTTTAAAAACCTGCAAGTGCTTTAAAAACATTTAAAACATTAAATGCAAAGTACATGTTAGGACGTACACTCGCATGATATTCTCACCTCTCGTCTAACTGTGCACTCCTAACGTAAGTACACATCTATATCGACCCATACTACTAGCTAACTGACAACATAACTAGCTAGACTGCCAAAGGTTCTACCCATATAACTTGGTTTCATTTAACATAACAACGCTCGTAATTAAACAGGGGTTTAACGTAAACTCAGTCACTAAACATACCATTGATATAACTATCAGTTAACTCGTTATATAAATCGAAATAACACCGTAATATTTTTACAACATTAACATGAGGATTCCCATTAATTTAATGTATATTATTCACATCATAAATATACGATACAAGCACCCCGCAATCTAAGCTATGGTGCACGCATACTCTGCTATCCATCCCGGTACATCACGTACATAAGGATCACATATTCCGAATCTCTCAGGAATAGTTCAGATAACACAAATCACAAATAGTGGAGGCGAACACAGTCACCATCACATGGGTCACGCACATACCTACGCTCCCATGGTCAGCGGACTTATTAATATCACAATAAGTCTTTCTATGACCTATGTTCATCAAGGTACCAGTCTATATCCCCCCCGTAGGCACACAAGGAATAGAGGGTCCTAAGCGAACGTAACCTCCCGTGATAGCAAGTATGGTAGGTATGTCATACACACAATCCATATAACAATACTAAGTAAACACACATCTTAGTAATACCGTATTTTAATCGTAGTACATATTGCACTCTCGTACTAACTATAATTATCACAATTCGTAGTATTCCGGTTTGTAATTATATGCGCTATAATTCATCCTCACATCGTAGTAGACACTCACGTCTTAACCCAAATGGTTTATTGGATATAACTCTTGTATATAATTTCCTCCTCTCAATAACCCAAAAGTCCCAAATCTATCCTTACATCATCAAAGAATGTTAACTCTACCCTCGAACCAGTTTCCGGGACACCAAAAATCAAAGCAGTCCAAAAAGGACCAAACTGTCAACTCGTTAGAAGTCTCGTTCGAACGAGGCTTCGAACGAGTTTGGACTGTCAGGTCGTTAGAAGTCTCGTTCGAACGAGGCTGTTCGAACGAGATCCCAGTTCGTTCGAACGAACTGACCCTTCTAACAATATCTCGTTCGAACGAGATATCGAACAAAAATCCCTACTCGTTAATAACGACTGGTCAACTCGATAGAAGCTCGTTCGAACGAGTTCGTTCGAACGACCTGGGGCTGCTTCTAACGAGATGCCAGTTTCGGCCCAGAATTTTCCAAAAATCGTTTTTCACCATTTTTATCAACTCTAATCTCTTCCAAAGTTCATCCAAATAAAGTTTTAGGGTCTCTAATTCATCCTAAACATATTTACATCATCTCCTAACATATTTACAAATCTCTACACTTTTCCCAATTTCTCTAGAACATGAACCCTAGGTTTATATCATCCTCAAATCCCAGAATTTATTTCGTTTTAATTTCTTCAAATCACAATTATTATAAGGGAAATCATCTACCTATCATACTACATGCAATTCCCTTCACAATTCCTCAATTCCTATGTACTACATGGGTTTTCATATTTTCTTCAAGAACAAATCATAGATTCAAATTTTCTAACATGGAGGACACATTCTCAGAAATTAAATGGAATAAAGTCACTTGCCTTGGTTGTCTCTGAGTTTGGTGTGGATTCGGTGTAGAATTTATGCAGAATTCCTCTCTCTCTCTCTCCTTCTCCAAGCTTTCTTCTCCAAAAGGCTATGGTGGCTAGGGTTTGCTTTGGGGAAACTTATGAAAACCTAATTTAATAAACCTCCGTAGTTTGTTGGGTTAATAAGGGTTGGTTGGGTCAATTCCTTATCAGATTACAACTCTCAATTTTCGTCACTTTTAATTACCCAAAAATACCAAATTACTAAAATACCCTTTATGGTGCCGGAATGGCCTAAAAATACCCCGGGACCCAAACTATACCCCCGGCTAGTGTTTTCTGACTATCTCGACCCTTCCGGACGCGTTGGCGCACTCAAAACGACCATACGGATTATAGATTTTAAATTCACTTTTATTAACAAACTATTATATCGTGACGCGGCGGTCCCACGCGTCTCAACAAAATTTCTAAAATGCCGTATATAAATCTCACGACAAATTTTATAATACCAAATACATAGATAATCATATATGCACATAATCAAATACCAATTCGCATCTCATTAGTATTTATAACCCGGATTAATTTCCAATTAATACGCAATTAATTAATTAATCCCAAAAATAATTGTAGTCAAAAGTACGGGGTATTACATAGTCCTCCTAGGTCACAAGTATTTAGATGACAAGATTTGTAGGAGAACACCTCACAAATCTCAAATATACATATGAAGTTAAAATTTTAAATGAGCTCGTGCATGTGTGTAAAGGAGGCATATAAAAATAGAATCCATTTAAGCAACACAAAATCCAATTACTCCATGTAAGCATGGTAAAGAACATTTTAAGGATTGAAAATCTAAACCAAAAGTTCTAGCCACATGAGAGAGAAAAAGATGGGATTCTAACACAAGTGTATGTCACATAAAGTGTGTCAAACTAAAATACAGAAAAAAAATCTTTTTGAGTTTTTGACAATTTTTAATAAAAAATAAAAATATATACTCAAAAGACAAACAAAAACCATTTGTATTTTTCATTAATCTTAAATTACTGAGAAGGTAAAACACAAATGATAAATAAAAATCTTTTTGTATTTTTCATTTAATGCAAACAAAAGAAATATAATACAAAAGATAAACAAAAATCATTATTCTAGCATGTGATTAAGCATGGAGTGACTAGAAAATGATTAAACATGCATACACCTAGACATGATATATAATATGAAGCACAAAAAGCTAGAGTATGCAAAGAAAACTAACACATTCAACCTATAGATTTAGCAAGTGAGGAAGCATGTGATAGTAAATGAGAATAAAAAACCCTATCTTGTAAAGCTACCAAGTCGGATCTCCTAACCCAAACTAATAATGAATGACGATCTAGGGGTGTAAGAATATTGGCTACCTCGGTTTCCTTACATTTGGATTTTCTAGGAACTCGTTTAAGATCAAAACAAAATTTTCTAAGATGACCTTTTCGACCACAATGTGAGCACTCAAAGACTCGGCGAAAAGACTTACCAAAGGAATGATCTCTAAAAGCTTTCCTAGGTAATTCTCCTAAAACATTAGATTTGGCTTGATGAGTAGATTCATTACAACTATCGAAGCCTAAACCACAAGTGTCATTTTTTATTTGGACGGTGCCTAAGATTGTATCTAGTTTTTCGGACCTACACCCCAAATCAAATTTGACTTTTCTAGAGTTTTTTAATTCTAAAATATTAGACTCAAATAAAATATTTCTCTCTTCAAACTCAAGAAGCTCCTTTTTCAAGGATTCCATTAAACCTCTATTGTTATCTCTCTCGCCTTCTACATATTCAAGCTTCTTTCGAAGTGTTCTCTCTCGTGTCCTAAGGTCTTCCACCAACGCACTATCATCAACGACCTTGACACGTTCTCTTAAACAAGCTTCTAACTTCAAATTATCTCTTTTTAATTTAATAGATTCTTCGTAATGTTCTTGAAAAGCATTTTGAAGTTCACTCACATCAACCTCTTCTTCATTTTCACTCTCTCTTTCTTCTCCACTCTCACTACCATCAAAAGCAAGGGAATCATAAACTTTGACCTTGAAAGTGTCATGTATTTGTATATCTTTATGAGAAGATTCATTATTGGTGCTCACGTGACTAGCCATAAAAGCCACAAAGTTGGGCTTAGTGGGGGAATCGGGTCCCTCTTCGTAATAACTATCACTAAGGGTTGCATTAAAAGAAACTGGTTGCTTACCCTCTCTCCTTAGTTTAGTGGGACACTCTTTTTCCCTATGGTCATACCCTTCATAACCAAAACACTTATTTGACTCGTCCCTATTTAAGCTTTTATTAATAGTTTTAGGAATCTTCTCGGCTTTGTCATGCGTAGATTTTTCAAATTTCTTAAAATCATTTTTAAATTTATCTTTGTTAAATTTAAGAAAATTTTTAAACTTTCTAGCAAACATAGCCATATTTTCTGAGTCACTATCACTTTCACTCTCTACTACTTATTTTTCCTCTTTTTGGGCTTTTAAAGCAACGCCCTTTTCTATTTTCTTTTTAGTTTTAGAGGGAAACATGTCCAGTTCATAGGTTTTTAAATCGCCTACGAGCTTTTCTAATTTCGTAGAGGCTAAAGTTGGTAAAGAATTTAAAACGGTCACTTTTGGAATAAATCTATCGGGTAGGTACCTTAAAATTTTCTTTACTACTCGATTGTCGGGTATTTTCTCTCCTTAGTTAAAAGATGAATTAACAATATCGAAAAGTCTAGCATAAAATTTATCAAAAGTTTCTTTTTCATTCATTTTGATGGTTTCAAATTGAGTGGTGAGGTTTTGGAGTTTCGAAGCTTTAACGTCACTAGTACCTTCATGAGTGGATTGTAAAATATCCCAAGCTTCTTTAGCGGTTTCACACATCATAATGCGTCGGAATTCATCTGGTGTGACCGCACTAAATAAGGCATTTAAACCTCGGGAATTAAAATTAGAAAGTTTAAATTCACTACCACTCCATCTATCGGCGGGTTTGGGAACACGCTCATTATCTACTAAATGCGTAGGTGGAGATCACCCGTTAACGACAGATAACCAAACTCTCTCGTCGATAGATTTTAGTGCCGATTTCATTCTCGCTTTCCAATACGCGTAGTTAGAACCATCGAAAATAGGAAATTTTGAAAATGCGAAAAATTCCATTTTAGCCAAAAATATTTAAAGGATCTTAAACGCAATAATTTAGCGATCCCGCTCTGATACCACTTGTTAGAACACGAGGCCCCCAATTTTAAATCTTCTACTTCAAAACGTAATTTCCTTTTATATATATGCGGAAGCGTTGATGGTTCAAATTTAAACAAATTAACAAAATTTTAATTTCTTTTCAAATTAAAATTAAACAAAGTGAAATAAGATTAAACACACACATATTTTTAATTTCACTTAAACACAATTAATTCAACCGAAGTCCTAGAAATTTGCCTAAGTCATATTTTCAATATTACCAAGTTAGGCCAAACCAATTTTATCAAATTAAGTGACGACTTGAATTAAATTAATATTTACCCAAATAATTACGTAGCACCAAATAAGACAAGTAGTGATTTTAAACCAATTTTATCTTTTTACCTAAGCATGCGTTCTAGGTGAGTTTTGCGAAAGATAAAATAAACAATAAATCACTACGCCGCGATGTACAAGGAAAAAACCACAATGGGAAAAAACCTCGGACGACCCTAGCCTTAAGTCCACTAAGTATGGTTTTACAATTACAAGACAGATGACTTACTTCCTCGATTCGACCCTTTTCAAGTCTTGACGCGTCTTCTTGTAAACACCTCCTCCCAGTCGATAACCCCGGAGCTCCACTGGAACCTTGGACTTCACCAATGAGACATAGGTACACCGTCAACCACACATGGTGTCTTTCACCATATGAGAATGCCGTAGGAAAACAAACTTCTTCTTCTTTGAGGGATTTAGAAGAAATATCAAACGAACTCTTCAATAGGTAGAGTTAACCGGTGTCAAAACTCCAAGCAATGTATATATATAAAGGAACTTGGATTAAACAAACTATGGGTGTAAAACAGAAGTGTTTTAAAGATTTTTCTTTGAAAAATGAACACTTAAACTTGAACTTTTTCTTTTTGGAATTTTGCTCTCAAACTCTCTCTTAGATATTGTAGGATATGAAAAAGTTTAAAAGAAAAAGTTGGTTTTCGCACTTAATTAATCAGGTAAAAAGCTAGTGGGAAAAGAAGTGGGAAAGTGGAAAAAACTGCTCAAAACTGCCAATTAACTGTTCCCGCCAAAACTCATTCGAACGAGATTTTCATTCGAACGAAGTCTCGTTCGAACGAGCCTTCTAACGAAGTTCCAGTGTGAACTCGTTAGAAATCTCGTTGGAAATCTCGTTCGAACATCATTCTCGTTCGAACGACACTTCGAACGACATTTCAGTGGCCAATGTGGGAACTCGTTGGCAAACTCGTTCGAACGACAATTTCGAACAAACTTCCAGAAAGTATAAAAAATTGATTTTAGCCCAAAAACTTTATATACTTTATTTTAAAGTTTTAATAAAATCTTTATGAAAATAAACAACAGTTTTAAAAACAAAATACACCTAATACAAATTGTTCCAAGCTCCTATATATATATTCAAAATGCATTCATACCTTAGGAGCAATGGAACCAATGTTATTGATGTAGAAACGAGGCATATTAAACTCGACATTTTGATGAAGCTTTAAACTTGGCCGCTACGTCTTCAACAAACACGTCATAGGCTTGAAGGATGGTCAATTACTCTGTCCTATGACTCAAATTTTTTTGTCCGAAATTGAGCCAAAACTACAAATGACTCAATTGCAAATTTGTGTCCTTACAATGACCATGTGTTGATAGTGAGAGTGGTGCAAATTATAATTGACAACATAAAAGTGGATGATAGTGAAGTTTAGGGTTGAAAGTAAATAATCAATAACAAGTTGGGCGATGTTGGTGTAAACGGTTATATATATTGGCGCGATGACTTCCTTCCTCCCACATCTGATGCTGAGGAACAATTAAGTTATTATGGATTTTTTTTCTTATTATTAATTTGTTCTTCTTTGGATGTACTTGAGTTGAACAACCTTGTAAGTTACCTTTTGTTGAACTAAATTATTATTACCTATGTCTTATTTTAGTTTGATAAAGTGGAGGAACATTTTTGCAAAAAATGTAGTTTTAGTTTGACACAATGACTTGCTCTCTTGAAATTAACTACACTTTTTTTGTATTTTTTCTCTTCACTTATATTTGCAAATGAGGGGAAAAACTACTAAATTATATCAAGCTACAAAAGCATTGATAAATATTTTATTAAGGTTTTTACACTCGTATACTTTAATGTCTCAATGTTTTACTATCTAAAATTCATGAGAACTACTTTAAAAATTCTAAGTTTTAAGATTTAAAATTTGGAGTTAGGGGTGGAAACATAAAATAACAAGCAAACGTCCTAAAAAGACACTCGAGCACCTTGCACAAAACCAATGTAACTTGTAAAAACATCTTGTGCAGTCATGAGACTCACAGGTTGAGTGATTTGTCTCAAATATTGCATTTATTTACCCTTTTTACTTGTGCATTTAGCACCCCTTGGGTACCTTAATTCCTATATTTATTCTCATTAACTAAACAACCTCTTTTATGTATGTTAATATGCTTTGTGAGGTATAATGGAGCTTTTGTAGGTGTTAAACTGCTTAGCATGAAGTTTGGTCGCATTTTGAGAAAGTTATACCATAAAAGGACACATTCAAGGGCATTTTAATCATTTCATCACTTCGGTTTTTGGAGTGTGCCAAGTGGTGGTATTTGTTTTGTGTAGGTCGTAAACACCCAAAGACATGTTTTTAAACACGAAGTTTACGCGTCATCATTGAGACATCAATCTAAATTTGAAAATTCTAAGGTTTAAGATGAAACATTGGGCGTTGGGGGTGAAAAGATAAAAAAATAACCAAACGGCTCGGAAAGAGGATCACACACCTCTTGTGGGACCAATGTAACTTCTAGAAACATCTTGTACATTCATGGAACTAAGGAATTGAGACTTATATCTAAATTTAAAAATATTAAGTTTGAAAATTGTGCATTAGTGGTGAAAATTTAAAATAATAAGCGAATGTTTTAGAAAGAGACCCGACACCACATACGGGACCGGTGTAACTTATAGAAACAAACAGTGTAGTCATGGGACTCATGGGTTGAAACTTCGATGTTACTCTAAAAATTTAAGCTTAAGATTGGAAATTAGGCATTGGAGGTGAAAACATAAAATAACAAGTATATGGCCCAAATAAGGCATGAGTACCTCACACGAATGCAATTTAACTTATAGAAACACATGCAGTCATGGGACTCATGAGTTGAGACATCAATCAAAATTTGAAAATTCTAAGTTTAAGATTAAAAATTAGGTTCTGGGATGAAAACATAAAATAACAAACAAACGGCTCAAAAGGAGGCATGAACGCCTCACACAGGACTAATGTAACTTGTAGAAACAACCTCTACAATAATGGGACTCACGGATTGAGACTTTGATCTAATTTTTGAAAATCTAATATTTAAGCTTGAAAATTAGGCATTGGGTTGGACAAATTTAACTTGTACAAATACCCCGCGCAATGATGGGACACATGGGTTGAGACATCAATCTAAATTTGAAAATTCTAAACTTTAAGATTAAAAATTAAGTGTTGGGGTGAAAACATAAAATAAAAGGCAAATGGCCTATAAAGATGTCCCAAAATCTCACACAAGATCAATGTAACTTGTATAAAAAATTCTTGCAGTCATGGGACTCACTGGTTGATACTTCAATCTAAATTTTAAAATTTTAAGCTTTAAACTTAAAAATTGGTCATTAGGACGAAAACATAAAAGAACTAACAAATGGCCTAAAAGGTCTGAGCACTTTACACGGAACCAATGTAACTTTTATAAACAACTTGACGCGACTAAGAATGTGTCTCAGAAGTGCGTACTCTCTAGGCTAAAGTGCAGGCCTATCACGTTAGTAATAATTCGATAAGTCGGGATCGTATCCACAGGGAAATGGGACAACAGAGTTGTAACGACGTTGGATAGACGAAGGAATCCTAACTCTGACTCTAAAGAAAAAGGAAAAGGTGATTTGATTAGTAGAATAACTACACTAGATGCAATTATAAAATTATGAAAAAATGCAACTATCCTAAATTACCTAAAATACTCACGAAGAATGATTTAAAACATTAAACTATATGATAAAGAAAACGGGACGGGAATACAATCCCACAACCCTAGTGTATTGCAGGTATAATACTAGTCGTAAATTTAAATGATTAATTAGACCCAAAATTTAGTACTCCCAAGCATTATGTATATGAGGTTCAAGCCCGCACCATACTTAATCAGAGGACGAGTAAATCGGTATTGCGATAGTTACACTCGAATTGCATTCTGAAGCATCCCGATTACCCGGAAGCAAACGAGATCTAAACATCTACAATTATCGCGTTTCTACGCAATATGATCATAATAAATCATTAAATTTAGAGGACTAATTTTATACACATGCAACTACCACATCATGTTGGGTTCATGTATCCCGACCTTATAAAATCAAGCCTAACATGCTGAAACTAATGAAAACAATTTTTGAATTGCAGAAAACCATGATTAAACTAAGGAATAATTGTAGAATGATGTAGAAAGGATATTGGACAGAAGAAATTAACTACTAATCTTCCTAAAGCACTAAAAGCAGCAATTAAAATTACTTGTAACCACAGAAATCTGAACAATCTTCAATCTTGGAATTAAATTTTGTAATCGATCTTCAAACTAGGGTTTTTACAGAAAGAATGGAAAATTAGCTAAATTCTCCGTACTAAGAATGATAATAAAACGGGTTTAAATACCCAACAAAACTTCAAGAGTTTTAGCAGCACTAGGAATCTCCATTAGAGGAAGATAGAAAAATTAAAATTCGACAGTCGGACCGGTCCGGTCCTCCTTCGGTTCGGTCTGGCTGGAATCCGAATCGGTTCGTTTATTTCTTGGGCGTATCGATCCGGCACGGATCGGTACATTTATTTTCTTTCATCTTCGATCCGTCTTTGGTCCGGGGTTCTCTGGAATTTGGCACTGCGGATAGGTCCGTCCCGGATCGGTTCGGGATTCCTTTGACTTTTTCTTCAAACTTTGACTGCTCATAACGTTCACACTGGGACTCCGATTGAGGTGTCATTTCTTCCTATGTACTCGTAATTGAAGTCTCTTCAACTTCTCTTTAGATGCCTCATCCAAATTTCGGGTAAAATTTAAAACTTTACCCTTTTGACTTTTCCTTCTTTTCTTTCTCGATTCTTCCGATTTCTTTCTTTCTTTATTGACATTAAATACCTGCAAAATTAGTACGAAATATCATAAACTCGGTGTACTCGTTAGAATAAGTCAGTAGCAAGATTATGAGATAAAGTCAAATCGATTACGTTGTTTGAGGTGCTAAAAGTAACTAAATTAAAGGGATAAATTTGGAAGAATTTATGCCTAATCAAATCCCCCTAACTTAGAACTTTGTGCGTCCCGAGCAATGTAAAAGAATCCTAGCAAGGCTTAACTCTTGAAAATCATTTTATTGGGATAAAATACCTTTTTTGCTGCCAAGCGATTGCATTTAGCATATGCAACAAGCCTTTAAACCTCTAGGTTACCCTAGTAGGACGAGTTGTGTCTCGTGAGGGTTTGCAGAGAATATACCCATAAAATTCGACTCAAAGAACTTTCAAAATATGCAAAAATTGTATAATTCAAACTTTTCCAGAAAATAGTCATCATCAAGTCATGCTCAATAGTCTCAAATCATAGTGCGTGTGTGCGAAGCCAAAAATTTAATCGTGGATTTCCACCGATTGAACATTACGTTACTTATCCGAAAATTCGTTTTGATTCAATTTCTCACGGAATGGTCTCTCAAATGAATCACTCGGAATGTGGTTATTCTCTCGGTATGTGTGATATAACGAGTAAATATAATGGACGCAAAGTCACGCACACAAGTAGAAAGATAGAAATTTTATAGTGATAAGATCTCATCAACGGATTACAGTTTTAAAAATGGGAACATTGCCTCTTATTCACGCATTCAATCTCTTTTATTATCTTTTGGTGTATTAGCTCTCCACGTGGTAACCAATTTTTGCAATTCGGACTCGGTTAGGACTTTTTCGGTATATTGCGTAAAATAAAAATGGTAGGGGAGGTTGGAATTGGAAAAGTCATTTATGATGTCCATTTGTGCTTATTCCGGGCTATTGCTCATTTTTTTTCTTCCTTTTCTCTATTTTTTCTGTTTTTTAATTCTTTTCTTTTCTTACTATTTTTGTTGAGCATATCTATTTTTTTTTCTTGCCCCTTTTTACGCACTTTTCGACCTTTATTGAATATTCCTTTTTCACAATTCCAGGCTACTTGGGTTTTTCGGGTTACCAAACGAAAATGATAAATTTTATTCGGCTCAATTGGGTTATCAAAGGGATAATTTTTCACATCTTTTTATGGCTAATATTTTTGGGTAACAAACAAGGGCCTACTTCATTGTCCAAAATACCAATTGCATTACCATATGCGTTTCGAGATGAATTAAGTTTATAGATCAATTTTGGCACGTTTTTCAAGGTAATATCACACTCATTTTCGTAACCGATCAAAATGAAAGGATTGAGATCTTCGACGACTTTTTAGGCGCTGAAAAGAACTTTGAGTTAACAATTAACTCGGATTGATTTATCAATTTCACAAAGATGAAAGGCTCGAATCTCACCGGGTTTGTAATCTCCACACTTACTCGTTAAGTCATCAATTTTCGTTCAATTTCCATCTTTGGTCAATTTCGGCTTTGTTTATGTGAATTTTACAACTTGAGACTTTACACCGACTTGTAATGATATTTTTGAAAATTTTGAATTCCAATTTTATTTATTTTGAACAAAAATATTTTTGGGTTTTTCAAAATTTTATGATTTTTTTTTTGAAGTTTTTGGGCATTTTTAAAAATTTGTGAAGTTTTAGAAATACGCACTAGTGATCCCCCCTAACTTAGACTTTTGCACTGTCCTCGAGCAAAAAGGACTAAAATCTAAACAAGGCAAAATAAGAAGTGCGATAAATAAAACAAACAAATGGAGAAAATGCAGATTTTTATAAAACAGGACTGTGGTACAACAACAGCAAAGAGCATACAGCATGTGGACAAGGGAAATAACTAAAAACTGTCATAAACAACTAAGGCTTCACCGGGGTGGTGGTTGGGAAGATTTGGGCACATCGGGGCCATAGGGGTCATAGAAGTAGGATGGCAATGGCTCGTTGGGATCCCCTTGGCGGCGGTACATGTCCGCTTGGAAACGAAACATCATGCTTGTATCGCGACGGTAGTCGATCAAAAAGCTATTGAATCTCGTCTCAAGGGCTGACATACGGTTAGTGAGGTCGCTACCCGCCCATTCAAAATTAGGGTCGTCTTCTTATTCGGTCGACTCTTCATCCGCACCTACGTCACCCATCTCCACATCAGCACCTGCGTCGTCTTCTTCCTCTTCCTCGTCCTCACTCGAGGCAGCATCCTCCTCGTCATCACTTCCCCGCCTCGCCCGAAGGATGGCTAGCTGTTTGGCGCTCCACGTGCGGGTTCCCTGTCCAAAAGGATCGGGGAGGCGAGTACGATCAAGCAGTGCCTCAATGCCAGCGTCCTTGAGGATGGAGGTAATCAAACGTGCATATGGAAGTGGTGTTGCACCTTTCTCATCCACGACTGCGACGATGATGTCGGCGTATAGGGTGCGAGCCAGGTTAATGGAAGTGTTGGGATCGAAGATGTGGTATGTCAATGGGGCCTGACGGGGATGCATCGTTGAATCGTTGGACGTTTGCAAAATATTTTCACACACAATTTGAAAGGTGAGGCGTGCTTTCTCGTT
This sequence comes from Sambucus nigra, assembly GCA_949130495.1. Lineage (NCBI taxonomy): Eukaryota > Viridiplantae > Streptophyta > Magnoliopsida > Dipsacales > Adoxaceae > Sambucus > Sambucus nigra. Next base: position 578,218,710 of record OX422209.1, read on the forward strand.
AAAATTGCCAACAGCGACAGTCTGCACCCTCCATGTAACATCGGGGGCAATGCGCTCCATAATCAGTTCTTTGGCGACCGGGGAGACATTCCTTGGGTATGTGAAATCTTGAACATCGGGAACGTCGTATTCGACCAACTTGGCCATGAGAAGGGCCAATGAGAAAGGGATGACGGTACCATCAACATATGCTTGAGACTCGAATTGGCCCGTTCAAACAAGGAAGCCATATAAAGAGTGGACCTCAGCTGCCCAAATCGCTTCTTAGGGTTCATTAAGGAATTGGCACCAACCCCTATGCATGAAGAGGGCGGTGATGGTGTTGGGCAGACCTTTCCATTGGACAGCGCGCTCCATGTGGAGTTTGCGATCTGAACCAAAGAATCGATTGCACCACCGCTCCTCTTGGCGGGAACGGAATTCACCATGGCCGGAGGGTAGGATTTCAGTGGAGTCGTATTTGGCGGGGGCAGGTCATTGAGGCATGATAACTGGGAGAGTTTACTGGAAAAATTAGGGAGAGAGGAAGGAGGTGGTTGAAGGAGTGAAGAAAAGTGGAGGCTATGGGTGGCTATTTATAGGGGAGGAGTGGGTAGGGTTTTGGAAATGGGGAGAAAGGGTTTGGAGGGAAAGAGGGAGTGTATTTGGGAGGGAAATTGAAGGGTTGGTTATGGGGGAACGAATTGGGAGGGAAGGGAATGGATTGGGGAGAAGGGGGGGTGCACCTAGGGAATAGATGAAATTCTGGGGAAAGCGGACCGATCCGGATGGTATGAACCGGACCGGTCCGGTCCTTTAATCTTTGAGCTTTTTAATTGCCGAATCGATTCGACTATAAAATAAAGGAATCGATCCGAGCCGGACCGATCCAGCTCAAAAAGAAAAGAACCGATCTGGTTCTTTGACTGAGCTGGATTTCCCCCCTAACTTAATTACGATCGCTCTTCTCTGGAAGTTTTCAATTCTCATTATGCTCCCTATCAGTTTGGACTCAAAATTCTCTCGATGTCTATGGTCAACGCAACTTGGCTCAATTTCCCAAAACATGTGAATGCTCTCACCTTTTTGTACTCTAATCCTATGGACTCTCACTACTCACACGACTCTCGTCTACTATACACAAGAATTCATCTCATACGCGTCGGGGGTGCGACGACCTCACTATAGCAGTTCACTCTACCCCATAAACGGGGTTCGATAACCAAACGGTGTCGACTTCTTCCACACACGCCTCTAGATATGGCTTTAGGCGTTGTCCATTTACTTTGAATGTATTTTCCCCTTTCAAATCGTCTAACTCAACAGCTTCGTGAGGGAAAACATTCTTCACAACGAACCGGCCAGACCATCGTGACTGCAACTTGCCCAGAAAAAGATGAAGTCGAGAGTTATAGAGAAGAACTCTTTGTCCAGGAAGAAACTCTTTACGGTGAATGATGTTATCGTGAGCGAGTTTCATCCTTTCTTTAGAAATTTTTGCATTCTCGTACGCATCATTGCGTATCTCTTCTAACTCATTTATTTGAAGCTTGCGAGCTTCACCAGCCTTATCCATGGCATAGTTTAACTCCTTAATTACCCAATACGCCTTGTGCTCTAATTCTACGGGAAGATGGCCAGGTTTACCATACACAAAGCGGAAAGGGGACATGCCGAGCGAATTTTTGTATGCGGTACGATAGGCCCATAGCAAATCGTTCAATCTAAGTGACCAATCTTTTCGGGTAGGATTGACGGTCTTTTCGAGAATGTTCTTGATTTTTCGATTCGCTAGTTCGGCCTGCCCATTCATTTGTGGGTGATAAGTCGTTCCAACCTTGTGAACGACACCATACTTTCTCATGAGCTTCGCGAATGGCCTATTGCAAAAGTGCGTGCTATTATCGCTGATTATCGCTTTCAGAGCACCAAAGCGGGAAAGTATGTGTTCCTGTAGGAACTTAATCACCACTTTGCTGTCATTTATCTTAGTAGCTATAGCTTCCACCCATTTAGAAACGTAGTCTACCGTGACAAGGATGTATAAGAAACCAAATGACGGGGGAAAAGGCCCATGAAGTCAATACCCCAACAGTCAAAGATATCAATAATGAGTATGGGGGTAAAAGGCATCATGTCTCGTCGGGTAATAGCTCCCATCCTTTGGCACCTATTGCAAGATTTACAAGCATTGTTCACATCCCGGAATATTGTGGGCCAATTGAGGTCGCATTACAGAATTTTAGCGACCGTCTTTTTCGTCGAAAAGTGGCCTCCACAAGCTTTCGAATGACAAAATTGGATGACTTTTGGGATCTCGTCATCCGATACGCATCGTCGGATGATTTGGTCGGTGCAATATTTAAACAGGAAGGGATCGTCATAAAAAAATATGCGCGGCCAAGTAATAAACCTCTTCTTATCTTGCGGTATCCAGTCGGGAGAGACGGCTCCCGTGACAATGTAGTTCACTATATCCTTAAACCAGGGCAAAGAAGAGGTAGCAAAGAGTTGCTCATCCAGAAAGTATTCGTCTATGGGTATTGAATCACTAGGTACGTCGGACGAAAGCCATGATAAGTGGTCGATAACGACGTTTTCTACTCCTTTCTTATCTTTAATGGAGAGATTAAACTCGTGTAGGAGTAGGATCCACCTTATGAGGCGCGGCTTTGCATCTTTCTTCGTAAGTAGGTATTTCAATGCTGCGTGGTCGGTGAAGCAAGTAATGGGAGAACCGATAAGGTAAGACCAAAATTTGTCAAGAGAAAAGACTATCGCTAGAAACTCTTTCTCGGTAGTGGAGTAATTGAGTTGTTGTTCAGTAAGAGTCCTGCTAGCGTAGTAGATGACATGAGATTGTTTGTCTTTTCTTTGGGCCCAAATAGCCCCTATCGCATAATCGCTAGCATCACACATAAGTTCGAATGGTAAAGACCAATCCGAAACTTACATGATGGGAGCGGACACGAGCATGGTTTTCAGTTTTTCAAAAGCGCTTTGGTATGATTCCGTCCACTCAAATGGGTTGTCCTTCATAAGTAGGTTGCTTAAAGGTCTAGCGATGGCGCTAAAGCCCTTAATGAACCTTCGATAAAACCCCGCGTGGCCCAAGAAGGAACGCACGTCTTTGAGCGATTTTGGTGGGGGTAGATCGACTATGACATCTATCTTAGCTCTATCAACTTCAATCCCCTTGGATGAAACTATTTGGCCAAGAACTATTCCCTCGGTGACCATGAAGTGGCATTTCTCTAATTTCAGCACTAAGTTCTTTTCCACACACCGGGCAAGTACCTTTTCCAGTTTTTCAAGACAAAGATCGAAAGAGGTGCCAAAAATGCTGAAATCGTCCATGAACACTTCAAATCCTCTCTCGACCATGTCGCTAAATAGGCTCAACGTGCACCTTTGAAAGGTAGTGGGTGCATTACACAAGCCGAATGGCATACGTTTGTAGGCAAACGTACCAAAAGGGCAAGTGAAGGTTGTTTTCTCTTGGTCAAGTACATCTACCTCAATTTGGTTATATCCGGAATAACCATCAAGGAAGCAATAGTAAGGGTGGGCCGCTACTCTTTCAAGCATCTGATCAATAAATGGCAAAGGGAAATGGTATTTCCTAGTTCCCGCATTGAGTTTCCGGTAATCAATGCAAACACGCCACCCGGGGGTGGTACGTTGGGGGACTAGCTCTCCCTTAGCATTCTCAATCACTGTCATGCCCGACTTCTTCGGGACAACTTGAATAGGGCTCACCCATTTGCTATCCGAGATTGGGTAGATAATCCCGGCATCCAATAGCTTAATTATTTCGGTCCTCACCACTTCTTTCATATTAGGGTTTAGCCTTCTTTGCATTTCTCTTGAGGGCTTGATATCCTCTCTCGAGATGGATCTTGTGGGTGCAAATCAAAGGACTTATCCCTTTCAAATCAGCAATGCACCAACCAAAAGCACTTTGGTGCTTCCTCAGAATCTTTAGCAATTTACTCTCCTGCTCTTCGTCTAGGCTAGAGGAGACAACAACGGGAGATGTCTCATCCTCTCCTAGGTATGCATATTTAATATGGGAGGGGAGTTTCTTCAACTCGAGGGTTGGAAATTTTTCATTGGAGGGAACCATGCGTGTATCCCTCGGTGGTAATTTCTTGAATCTCGAAACCCAACTTACATCTCTCGCGTCCTCCTCCGACGCTCTCTCATCAAATAACTCTCTCAACTCCTCAATATCCCTCTCGAATTCGGTGTACGTCCCCTCACTCTCTTGGTTCAACACTAAACAGGACCCTAAGGCGTCTCTATAATAATTTTCCCCAAAATACTCCTCTACGATCTCGTTTATTAGGTTCACCGCGTGAAGATCATCTTCTTCCCCCGTCTGTTGGGTGATATGGAAGATGTTAGTCTCTAAAGTCATGTTCCCAAACGTGAATTGCATTTACCCATTCCGAGTATTGATGATTGCATTAGCCGTAGCTAAGAACGGGCGCCCAAGAATGATGGGAACATGGTTGCTCGAGGTGAAGGAGGGCTCCGTGTCTCAAATGACAAAGTCTGCCGGGAAGTAGAAAGTGTCAACTTAGACGATCACGTCCTTAACTATGCCTCTTGGGATCTTCATGGTTCGATCCGCTAATTGGAGAGTGACCTTTGTGGGCTTGAGGTCGCCCAAATCAAGTTGCCTACAGATAGCGTAAGGGAGAATATTGACAGTTGCTCCCAAATCAAGTAAGGCTTTCTCAATTTTATTTTCTCCAATGATGCAGGAAATGGTGGGTGTACCGGGATCTTTGAACTTGGGCGGGAGATCATTGAGTAGGATGGAGCTCACGTTCTGTGCTAGAAAGATATTTTTCTTTACCTTCATCCTCCTTTTTACCGTCAATAAGTCTTTGATGACTTTTTCTTAATCGCATCGAGGAAAGGTAAATTTAGCTTCACTTGCTTTAGTACGTCTAGCACTTCATCACGGAGGTTTTCTTTATGGGAAGGAACCAACCTTTGAGGAAACGGTGCCGCGGTGGGTGGTTTCACTACTACCTAGGGCTCACTAGTGTCTTCTTTCTCACTCTCATTAAAGGGGACATCTTTGGCCTCTTTTGTGCCGAGCGAAATCTCCTTGTCTTTGGTTGCGTCGTATGGAGGAGGTGATAAATCAACGACTCTCCCACTACGAAGAGTGGTCACAACTTGACATTGCTACTGATGTTCTGTCGAGGTGGAGCTAACACTAGTTTGACCTTGGGGCGGTCTTTGGCCCTGGGGAAGAAACTTGCCTTTCTCTTGGATACTCAATGATGATTGCAACTGTGAAATGTTCGCATTCATATCGTTTATCATGCGCTCATGCCTAGCATTAGTTGCAGTCTGAGTATTGACAAAGTGGTTGATCGTATCCTTGAGACTTCTTCGCGGTGGAGTAATGTATGCTCCTTGAGGTGGTGGTACTTGCACATGTCCTTGCATGTTTGGAGCTTGTTGAAAATGCAATGGTAGAGGAGGGGAAACGTGTGAATTAGGATTCATCGCAGCATGTTGTTACCCATAGCTAAAACTAGGGTGGTTTTTCCATGAAGGGTTGTAGGAATTCCAGTGCGGTGCACCGAAATTACCCTTAAAGCCTCATATGCCACTGACTTGCTCTTGAAGCATCACTTTGTAGGCGAGTATAGTCGGGCATTCCTCAGTTGAATGACCCACCTCACAAATCGCACACACCTTCTCAACAGGGTTTGGGATGGATCCAGTTGGTCCTCTTCCATATACCTTACGTAGGTCTCGCAGTCCTTTCTCAAGCATATCGAGTCGACTGTCCGCTATAGAATTCTTTTCTACATGAAATAGGTCGGACGTCGATGGAGTGATGGTCACTTGACGATTTTGATTTTGAGCATTAGGGTCAGATGTATCCCAGGATTGGGTAGTCTCGGCGACATACCCCAGGTGAAGCTCAGCATCGTGGGCGTCTAAGTCGACAAACGGACCACTATCCATGGTCTCAACGAGTTGCTTGGAATTAATGTTCATCCCATTATGGATAAAGGAAATAATTTGCGTTTTATCAAAACCATAATGGGGACACGAGGCAATTAACTCATTGAAACGCTCGTAGCATCGCTCGAATGACTCATTTTCTAATTGTCGGAAAGTTTGGATTTAAGCCTTGATGGAATTCGTTCGATGTGGAGGAAAGAACTTCTTGAGAAATTTGGATTGTAATTCATTCCATGATGAAATCGAATTTGGAGGTAAAGACCACAACCATGTTTTAGCCTTATCCTTTAGTGAGAATGGTAAGAGTTTGAGGCGGAGCACATCTTTTGTGCAAGTTTGGTCACTGAGAATCTCGCACGCCTCCATAAATTCTATAATGTGGGCATATGGCTTTTCTGAATCCAGTCCATGGTAAGTGGAAAGTATCTGGATCATCCCATTCCTAAAGAGAAATTGTCCCGCATTGTACGGGAGTAAAATACATCCCGGAGTGACAGTGCGCTAGGGATATAAGACGTCTATCAAAGGGCGATACAGGGCCTCTCCCTCGTCGGCAACTGCACTACCGTGTTGTGACATGTCTCTCTCTCTCAAAGATTCGGTATCCTCACTTGGTATACTTGGAGTGCGCTCTGAAGTGTGTCCTAAGAAGGAAAACGGCGTGTTATTTGAGATTGAGTGTGACGGTGTGGGAAGTGGAACCCAGAACTGTGGAGCGTTAGGAGTGTGAGGGCTATCAGGATCGTACTCAACAATCGGGTTTTCGTTAATGTGGGTTGGAGTGTTATGGGGAGTTGGAGTGAGTTAAGAATTTTGCATTAGCAGCTTATGAGAGATGATGATGAATATTTTTGTGCTTTTTCAAAAAAAAAATTATATGTTTTTGGATTTTTGGAAATTTTTAGATTGACTCGATCTAATCCTAAGTCTACCTAGATCCCCGGAAACGGCGCCAAAAACTTAACGCGACTAAGAATGTGTCTCAGAAGTGCGTACTCTCTAGGCTCAAGTGCAAGCCTGTCGCGTTAGTAATAATCCGATAAGTCGGGATCGTATCCACAGGGAAATAGGACAACAGAGTTGTAACGACTTTGAATAGACGAAGGAATCCTAACTCTGACTCTAAAGAAAAAGGAAAAGATGATTTGATTTGTGGAATAACTACACTAGATGCAATTATGAAATTATGAAAAAATGCAACTATCCTAAATTACGTAAAATACTCACGAAGAATTATTTAAAACTTTAAACTATATGATGAAGAAAACAGGATGGAAATACAATCCCCCAACCCTATTGTATTGCATGTATAATACTAATCATAAATTTAAATGATTAATTAGACCCAGAATTTAGTACTCCCAAGCATTACGTATATGAGGTTCAAGCCCACACCATACTTAATCAGAGGACGAGTAAATCGGTATTGCGATAGTTACACTCGAATTGCATTCTGAAGCATCCCGGTTACCCGGAAGCAAACGAGATCCAAATATCTAAAATTATCACGTTTCTATGCAATACGATCGTAATAAATCATTAAATTTAGATGACTAATTTTATACACATGCAACTACCACATCAGGTTGGGTTCATGTACCCCGACCTTAAAAAATCTAGCCTAGCATACTGAAACTAATGAAAACAATTTTTGAATTGTAGAAAACCATGATTAAACTAAGGAAGAATTGTAGAATGATATAGAAAGGAGATTGGACAGAAGAAACTAACTATTAATCTTACCAAAGCACTAAAAGCAACAATTAAAACTACTTGTAACCACAGAAATCTAAACAATCTTCAATCTTGGAATTAAATTTTGTAATCGATCTTCAAACTAGGGTTTTTACAGAAAGAATGGGAAATTAGCTAAATTCTCCATACTAAAAATGATAATAAAGCAAAACTTCAAGAGTTTTAGCTGCACTAGGACTCTCCATTAGAGGAAGATAGAAAAATTAAAATTCGACAGTCGGACCGGTCCGGTCCTCCTTCGGTTCGGTCTGGCTGGAATCTGAATCGTTTTTTTTATTTCTTGGGTGGATCGATCCGACACGGATTGGTTCGTTTGTTTTCTTTTAGCTTCGATCCATCTTCGGTCCGGGGTTCTCTGGAATTTGGCACTGCGGATCGGTCCGGGATTCCTTTGACTTTTTCTTCAAACTTTGACTGCTCATAACTTTCACATCGGGATACCGATTGAGGTGTCGTTTCTTTCTATGTACTCCTAATTGAAGTCTCTTCAACTTCTCTTTAGATGCCTCATCCGAATTCTGGGTAAAAATTACAACTTTGCCCTTTTGACTTTTCCTTCTTTTCTTTCTCGATTCTTCCGGTTTCTTTCTTTCTTTATTAACATTAAATACCTGCAAAATTAGTACGAAATACCAAAAACTCGGTGTACTCATTAGAATAAGTCAGTAGCAAGATTATGAGATAAAGTCAAATCGATTACGTTGTTAGAGGTGCTAAAAGTAACTAAATTAAAAGGATAAATTTGAAAGAATTTATGCCTAATCAAGCATATGCAGTCATGGGACACATAGGTTGAGACATCAATCTAAATTAGAAAATTTTAGGCTTTAATATTAAAAAATGGGTGTTAGGGTGAAAATGTAAAATAAAAAGAAAACAATCCTGAAAGATACCCGAGCACCTCACACGGGACAAATTTAACTTGTGGAAATAACAAGTGCAATCATTAGACATGTAGTTGGAAACATCGATCTGAATTTGAAAATTCTAAGCTTTAAGATTGAAAGTTGGGCATTCGGGGTGAAAACGTAAAATAACAAGCACACTGACAAAAAAGAGGCCCGATGATCTCATTTAAGACCAATGTAACTTATAGAAACAACCTTAATTCGTCCGACTCACAAGCTGAGACTTCAATAATTGTAGTATTTTATGTTAAAAATTGGTTGTTGGGAGGTTAAAGCTAGGGATGGCAAGGAGCAGGTTATGGTGGGTACACGCCTCGCCACTACCTAATGAGACAAATTTTAAGTTCATAAATGAAGCGGGGTAAGGGTCGGGATTGATATTGAAAACCCCCATCGAGGTTGGGGTTGGGGTCGGGGTCGGGTCAGTGACAAGTTTAGTGTACAAAAGCCGCGACCCCGACCCACTTAAATATATTATTACAAAATAATCATGTATATGTATAGTGATAAGTGAGGATTACATTCATTTCATATTTTCACTTTCAATCATCCACCTATTTAGTTCTGTAAACGGATCGGGCAAATCCAAATCCATATCCATTTATGTTAAACGTATTAATCGGATCGAATCAGGCAAATCCATATACGTTTATGTTAAACGGATTCGGATCGGATCCGATTATCCATTTATGTTAAACTTGATTTGCAACATTTTTATTTTCAACTTTTATTTCATAAATTTATTTTGCAAATGTTCCAAAAAAACAAATGATGAAATAAAGAACAATTATAATAAATATTTAAAATATATATTTATTATATTATTAAATACAATATATACTAATTAAAAATATATTATATATAACTTATATATATATATTAAAAATATTAATCGGATCGGATTATTAACGGATCGGATTATATGAATCCAAAGCCGCTCCATTTAATAAACGGGTAATCGGGTAATCGGATAATCGGATTTTAGGCATGATCCATATCCACTTAAATGGATCGAATTCGGATAAAATCCGATCCATTGACAGGGTTACACCTATTCAAGTGACCTGAGTCCTCACGCAGCTTGTCCCTTCCACCCCGCCCTCCTATCCTCATGCAGCTGGCGTTTCCCTAGCCTACAAGCAAAAACTCTCACGACGTCTCTCTCGATCTCATCACGGCACTCTCATGGCAGCTCTCTCTCACCGTTGAACTCTTTACTCTCCCTTCTTATCTCAGCCTTTCGTTCTCCCTCCCTCACATCGTCAGCGGCTCTCTGACTCTCCCTCCTTCATTATGCCAGTAATAAATTTAGTTGGTTTTTGTTTAATCAATTTTTTTAGGATTTTTTTTATGTAATAATGATTTATATGTTACGTATTTTCTGTAATCGATTTCAATCAAACTAATAGTTTCAGGAGAATCAATTTGCAATCTCTAGAACCTGAGCGGTTGGCTCAACTGGTTAGAACTTGGGTTTGATCTTCGGAGGTCGTCAGTTCGAGTCCCGCAAGGGCCACGAACTGCGGGCCGTTTATGTGTGCACTTAATTGTGTGATTCCACACCGCCTGTTTCGAAAGCCTTGTTCTGGGCGAATGGTTTAATCTCGAAGTGCGCGTGAACTGGCCCGAGAATTACCCTCCGTACCAAAAAAAAATTGCAATCTGTAGTTTAAGACCTATTTATGGAATTATGTATAAAATCATATACAATTTAACACCCATTTACTGAATCATGTACATAATTGGTTTGCTCTAGATTTTTTTGTGTTAATCAACCACAGAGGATGTATTACACTTCACTTATTCTTCTACAACGAGTCTCTAGATTCTATTTCTCTGGTAATATTCCACACCAATTGTTTGATTAAAATTTATATCTAGTATTTTAATTATAACTAGCATGTAACCCGTGCGATGTGCGGACGTACATGTGTAGAACAAAATAGGGCAATTTAAATTTAGGGCCCTTGGTAATAATTTTTTGAAACATTAAAGGACAATTTATTATTAGGTCCACTTGTTATGCCACTCACGTGGACTTCTACAAGAAGAGAATTACTAGATCTGAGTGTTTAAAATTTGTCAAAATTCCTTTAGTATTTAAAATTTGTTTGTGAGGGACCTAAGAATATTTTCCCCAATAAAATATACGTTTATTGTCATAAAGAAAGTAATTATATTGAAATTAGCGATAAAGTAGCATAGTAAAATCACAAATGCGTAACGAAAGATGATATTAAATATATTTAATTAAATAGAACACATAACGCAATTTTTATTGAGAAGATAAAACATCTTGAGCACTAATTTTGAAAGCTCCAGATGATATTTGGATTAAATAAGATAGATAATGGGAAAATGGCCAAGAAAATGCGTTGCCAAGTGATGGCTTAATTTCTTCTAAACATTAATACAGTCTATAGTGTTCATTCAATAGATTTGATTGTCCACTACCTTCATGCTTAATATTAACTGCACATAAAGAAAAAGGTGGACATTTAAGGAAAACCACCGCTTCTAATCAATGTCCCTTAAAAATAAAATACAACATGAGAAGCCACTACTGAAAAATAGCCATACCATAATAATATCTAGTTCATAACATGTTTGGTACATGCAAAAAATTGCAGAAAAGAAATTGCAAGAAAATAACTAAAAATCTCATGTTTATAAACTGTATTATATTGAATTCTTTAAGTTACTTAAAAATTACACTCCAGATAAATACTTATCCATACTAAAAACAACACTGATTGTGTTAATTAAACAATGATTAATAATCAATTAAAAATAATAAATAACCACAACAAAAGAAATACTTTTTTACAAAAAAAAAACAAAATCATGGACTAACCTAAAACAACCCCCAAATTATAAAATAATGTGATGCAGACTTGAACAAACTTGAAATGGGCATATAAACATTAAATATTTCGTAAAAGTGTAAACAATTCTAATAGTTCTAATGCGATTCTTGTAAAAGAAAAAAAAATACAGTTTGTCTGAAATATAATACTAACATATATCAACAATAATCAACGCCAAACATATAGAAATAAAAATGTTACCGGTCATTGTAATTCTTGCCATTGTCATTTTAGTTCCAATTTGTTAACAATAGCCATATGGAAAAGAAGCTAATAATTTAAAATACCTCTTTTAAAATTGAGATTCAATATTTTTGTTTTAACTGAAAAATATTAGCATTATCATTGAATATATTTGACACACGCCTACAGAATGTGAAATTTAGAAGAAATAAAAAACACCAGCAACATTCAAATTATGCATTAACCACAAATTCTCCTAAAGATGCCAAAAAAATCAAACGTAGAGGTATAACTTCCATATCATATAACTCACAGATCATAACAGAGAAAAATCACTTCTTGGAAACCTAAATCTAAAACATGAATTACTTTTTTCTTCCTTTTATATAGATTTCATTACTGCCACTTCACATATTTTGGCAATACAAGAGAGGAAAAAAACTATATGGATTGTTTCACCTTTCAGGAGGATATTTTCAACCCTGAAGTAACAGAATGTCAATATATGTATTGTACTGCCAATAGTATCCAAACCATAACCAAGGACATGAGTTTGCTTGTGCACACACATTCTAATTTCTTATTCATTATCAACAACGACCAACTCGAAAAATTGTTCATCTCATAATGACGCCCCTCTTAGTTTTTCGTTGTAAAAATAACAAATAATAATTTTTTTAGAAACAAATAACTTACCACTATGAATAATCTGCACCCTATTTCTCAAAAGAAATAATTAGAATAAATAAGGCCATCGGAATTTCAAATATGCATCCCTGAGTGCCTCTGAATGCAATCACAATAGTGTTTAGATCATTTGCTATCCAAACAAATGCCCACATTACATCTCCATAAATAATATAAGTATTTAGGACACCGTGAATAAGGAGTAAGGCTCTAATAAAAATATTCTAGGAGTATTGGTGTTTCCTTTCCTATGCTATAAAATAACTTGTACCTGTAGATAGCTCTGGACATTAACAATCATCTCTAGCATTTCAAGTCCCTTTTTAAAAAGGAACACAACCATCATTGTTGATACCAAATTTAATCTGCTGACATGGCTCAATAAGTGAAGACACGTGGCAATCTACGTGGCAACAGCAAACACTTTCGAGGAACCCACACACTCTGAGGAACCACACTACAACGAGGAACACTGCTTCCCCGAGAAGCTCATACGCTCCGAGGAACAAGAACTCTCCAAGGAACTCTTGAATACCGAGAAGCTTAGGCGGTCCGAGCAACTCAGGCGGTCCGAGTTGCACCTCGAACAAAGCATTAATAGCTGGATAACCAACAATTTGACTGTTCATTAAATGCTTATCATTCAGACGCACACGCTTAAGGGGCATTGAATGTATTACCCTTTCATATGTACATCATTTAATGTATTACCCTTTCACATTACAGCCTCAGGGCTATAAATACATTGTACAATCCTCATTGTAAGGGGACCGAAATTTCTTGATAGAACTTGTAATCGAGAATTCCCAATCACTCAGCAATAACATAACAATAGACGTAGGTCATTCTTATAAGGCTGAACCACTTTAAAAATTCTTTGTCTCATTTATTTATCTGTGATTGAATAATTAGAGTGATCTAATTTTTTACATCAACAATCATTGTTAGAAAGGTAGTGTGAAACACTAAAATAATACTACATCGTTGGCATAAAATCTAATGAGAGTTATGTTTTAAGTCAATCATATGGTTTTAATACTAATCAAAGTACCATGATCAGATGATCACATCTTGAGCATATCCAAGCAAATAGTTATGTCAGATCATACATGTACACCTACAAGAGCAAAAGATTACTTCTAGTTACCCATTACTTCTTAGAGGATTCTCTTGAACAAATAATCCCCATATACAAATTTTTATAATTCAATGTTGAGTTTCATTATATTAACTTGATCAATAAACAACTAGGGTGATTTTCCCCCCCCAGAGACAAGTAATGTTTAAACTTACCCCCATACTTTTTTAATAATTAGATTTACCCCTCCCTCTGTCATCTAACAAATGTCGAATATCGTTAAATGGGGTCTTTGATTGAAGATTAGAATTTCACCTGATATTTTAAAGATAAAAATACCCTCCAATTCATCTCCCACCCTTAACTTTCTTTACTAAACTCAAACCCTAATACCTCCATTAGAAGCCCTAATTTATAAATGAAAACACAAAGTTGTGAGTACAAATCACACAAATTAACATAATAAAAAACATACAAATTATTTAAATGGCTTAACATTATGGATGACTATGAAATGACCACGGGACTAAGTGTCGGGGGTTTCCTTTTTTGGATTATCCCCTCAATACTGGGTCCCACTGATCATGAAATAGGTGTTTATAATATTAAGTCATAATCATTTTATTAATGATCGAGTTTTAATTAAAAACTACAAATAGCGGTTAATTAATAAATTTATATAAATAATTAACCCCCCCTAAAAGGTCAACTTTTGTGTAGGTTTGTAAGGTGTTTAGAAAAATTTGCTTTAATGTAAACAAATAGTGGGAAAAGGGGCCATTCGATTAGTATATGTGTTGGGCCAAGTTTGAGACTATTTGGGACTTGCTTTTGTCATTTTATGTTTAAGAAAATATAGGGACTTAGTATAATTATGAATTTAACTAATAATATAAACTAACCTAAAACTCATAATAAACTTTCGAGAACCTGAGCAGCTAAAGAGGAAGAAGATGGAAACCCTAGCTCTTGTAACTGGAGATTTGGAGGGTTAGGGCCACTTTGGTTAATTTCTACAATCACCTTTGAGACAAGTATACTTTATGTAAAAATAATGTTCAATTTATGTTATAGTAATAATCATGTATCGAAATCTGTAGGCAAGATTAGATCATTTGAATTAGTCAATAATTAAAGTTATTTTTTGATTGAAATTAATTAAATCAAGAACCCTACTTAATTAGTTGATGAACTCATGAAATTGGGTGATTGGATGAACAAATTGATATATGAAACCTTGTAATTTGTTAATGAAAATATTAAATATATAAAATTCATGTTTTAATCTTCAAAAGCTCTATGTTAATTGGATTAATTGATTTAAAATCGTAGCTTAATATAACCCTTTTAAATGAAGAAGATGAAGTTAGGTTTAGTTTAATAATTTTTGAAAGAAAACCTTTGATTATGTTAGAATGTGATACCCTATAAAATTTAAAGTAGATTGATCTGGTCTAAAGTAAATAAAATATGTGTCTAATCAATTTAATATCATTCTAATCATAATTGTAATAAACTAAAACATCACATAAATTACTGAAACATAAATAGGTGAACCACATTTACCCTTATACCAAAACCAACATAAAGTAATAAAATCCTTGCTTACTATAAATGTCTCATACTACATGCCAATATTGAATAAAAGATTCTCAAACTCAAATCTAAATCTAACATAAAAGATACAAGGAATATAAAGCATGATCACTCAGGGTTCTTACACCACAAACTAGTTGGGAAGATAAGGAATAATTGGTGAAGGATTCAAAGAGTTCTTGCACCATAAACTAGTCGGGAAGAACGATTGGAGGAGAAAGACAATTAATCACCAACAACAATCACGAAATCAGATAATCTCTGAATAAGGCAAGTGGTTATTTGCAAGTTAAATTGAGTTATAATATCCATGTGTAGAATTTATGAATAATATGATTTGATGAATATTCTTGGAGAAAAATAATGGAATAAAATGCATCATGGTTAGGCATTTGCATGTAGAATGATTTAGACCTGTAGAGGATTTGAAATCATAGAAGACTTGATGATTAAAATGAATTTAATCTTGATTTACGATTTAAAATATGGGAAGAACATATTTTTAGAATTCTTGAATAATTAGAAGATTTGAATTATTCTGGACTAAATTGTGAAGATTTATGAGGTTTAAGTCATTGGAAATCATCCTAGAGTATGTAGGAATGGTTTGGTATCCTTGGTTGCAAGTTTAATGGATTATCATGTGAGTTAGATAATTGAATATGGTGAAAAACGCATGAAGATGAAGAAGATATGCGTCTGTCACTGCTCGATCGATCGATCGAGCATTAAATGTCAATCGATCGATGGAGTCGATCGATCGACCTATGAATGTCGATCGATCGACCCAAGTTAATTTTGAATTCTTTTATTGGTTGAGTTCTATTTTATTGTCGACGCTTGAGGAGAACCTTAGTGATGATATTATACCTATGTAGGGACTTAGAGAGTACCAATAGGTGTATAGTGGGGGTCCGTTATAATCATTGAGTGCAAGATTTGAAGAGATGGTCCGACGAGGATAAACTGATTGAGTAGTGCATCGGGAATTTGGGATTTGCGTTATGGAGAGAGTAAACGCCATCCCAAGGAGTATACCAGTAGGTTAGAGATAGCTTAACTACTGAAATGAATGGAGGGGTAACTAAGGCCCTTAGAGTTGTGTGAATACTCAATTAAAATGCGATAGTGAGATAAATCGTATATTAATAAGTACGACGAATATCCGAGAGATATATTATGTACGAGCATGATCATTAGGTTGTGTGTATACCTACTGAATTATACAGATACTTAGGTGGAGTGAATACCTAAAGTACATTTGATTATACTGGGGTCGAGGTAGGATTCTGAACTAGTATGATCTAAAGAGTACGGTGAATATCCGAGATATATATTACATGCGAGCATGATTATTAGGTTGTGCGTATGCCTACTGAATTATATAGATACTTAGGTGGAGAGAATACCTAAATTATATTTGCCTATATTAGGGTCGAGGTAGGGTTCCAAACTAATATATGGAAATAATGATTTGGGGTCGTGATGAAAGAGTTCCGAACCAATCTATATATAAAATTTCATTAGTGGGGTGGAGGTGATTTTTCCGAACCACTACCTGAAATGAACTTGGGGTCGAGGCGACATACCGAACCAAACTCTTACTTGGTGCCGATGGACCATTCCAAACCAAGAGTCCTTGATGTGTGTTAAGAGGACATATTAGTAATGAATGAATTTATAAGTATGTATTGTGTGTGAAATGTAAACTGTATTAATAATCTACTTATGCGAGTTAGTTAATAATGAGATGTCGTGATTACATCTAAAAGTAAATTAAGTAGGGAAACTTAATTATAAACCGGTTAAAGATAACAAAGCGTGAACAATTATCTAAGTATATAAATCATGAGATATAGTTACTATTGCATACTAAGTGGGTGGTATGGGAATGTAATACCCCGTACTTTTGACTATATTTATTTTTGGGATTAATTAATTAAATTGTGTATTAATTGATAATTAATCCGGGTTATAAATACTAATGTGATGCGAGTTGGTATTTGATTATTTGATTATGTGCATATATGATGATATATGTATTTGGTATTATAAAATTTGTCGTGAGATTTATATACGGCAATTTGGAAATTTTGTTGAGACGCGTGGGACCGTCGCGTCACGGTATAATATTTTGATAATAAAAGTGAATTTAAAATCTATAATCCGTATGGTCGTTTTGAGTGCGCCAACGCATCCGGAAGGGTCGAGATAGTCAGAAAACACTAGCCGGGGGTATAGTTTGGGTCCCGGGGTATTTTTAGGCCATACCGGCAACTTAAAGGGTATTTTGGTAATTCTACATTTTGAGGAATTAAAAGTGAAGAAAATTGGAGATGTAAATATGATGTGGAATTTGGCCCACTAAGCCCATAACCAACCAATATTAACCTAGAAAGCTACGTAGGTTATCATTTAGGTTTTCCAAGTTTCCCCAAATCAAAACCCTAGCCACCTTAAGCCACCATTGGAGGAGAGCTTGGAGAAAGGAAAAATCTGCAGAAATTCTTCATCAAATCAACACCAAATTCGGAATCAAACCAAGGCAAGTGATTTAAATTACATTCCTTATGCAGTGAATGCTTTTTCCATGTTAGAAACATTGTTAATCAATCTTATATAAGAGTTAAAAGAAAACCCATGAAATTGGAAGATTGTTGTTTAATTCTGGGATAGGTTTGCATGTAGAAACATTGTTTGAAGATTTAATTCAGAGATTTCATATCTATGTGATGTATAAACGGATTAAAATCTGGGAAATTTTGATGAGAAGAACCTAGGGTTTATGTTCTTGAAGAAAATTGGGAACTTATGTAGAAATTCGTGATTTAATGATGTTTAGAAGGTATTAAACCCTTTAATGATGTTAGTATAACACCTTGGCATGTTTGAGGATGATTAGAGAACTCAATATATTGTAGGAACGAATTTTAGAAGAGGTTTGAGGAGTAAAAATGGTGAAAAAACGATTTTGGGAAAAATCTGGGCCGAAACTGGTAGCTCGTTAGAAGCAGCCCCCAGGTCGTTCGAACGAACTCGTTCGAACGAGCTTCTAACGAGTTGACCAGTCGTTACTAACGAGAAGGTATTTCGTTCGATATCTCGTTCGAACGAGATATCGTTAGAAGTGACAGTTCATTCGAACGAACTGGGATCTCGTTCGAACAGCCTCGTTCGAACGAGACTTCTAACGACCTGACAGTCCAAACTCGTTCGAAGCCTCGTTCGAACGAGACTTCTAACGAGATGACAGTTTGGTTCTTTTTGGACTGTTTTGATTTTTGAAGTCCCGTAAACTTGTTCGAGGATATAGATGACCTTCATTTATTGATGTGAGGTTAGATTTGGGACTTTTGGGATATTGAGAAGAGTAAATTATATACGAGAGTTATATTCAATGAACCATTTGGGTTGAGACGTGAGTGCCTACTACGATGTGAGGATGAATTATGGCGCGTATAATTATAAACCGGAATAGTACGAATTGCGATAATTATACTTAGTACGAGAATACGATATGTACTACGATTAAAATACGGTATTACTAAGATGTGTGTTTACTTAGTATTGGTATATGGATTGTTTGTATGACATACCTACCATACTTGCTATCACGGGAGGTTACGTTCGCTTAGGACCCTCTAATCCTTGTGTGCCTACGGGGGGGATATAGACTGGTACCTTGATGAACATAGGTCATAGAAGGACTTATTGTGATATTAATAAGTCTGCATGATCATGGGAGCGTAGGTATGTGCGTGACCCATGTGATGGTGACTGTGTTCGCCTCCACTATTTGTGATTTGTGTTATCTGAACTATTCCTGAGAGATTCGGAATATGTGATCCTTATGTACGTGATCTACAGGGATGGATAGCAGAGTATGTGTGCACCATAGCTTAGATTGCGGGGTGCTTGTATCGTATATTTATGATGTGAATAATATACATTTAATTAATGGGAATCCTCATGTTAATGTTGTAAATGTATTACGGTATTGTTTCGAGATATATAAGGAGTTAACTGATAGTTATATCAATGGCATATTTAGTAACTGAGTTTACGTTAAACCTCTAATTAATTACGAGCGTTGTTATGTTAGATGGAACCAAGTATTATGGGCAGGACCTTTGGCAGTCTAGCTAGATATGTTGTCACTTAGCTAGTAGTATGGGTAGTTATAGATGGGTACTTGCGTTAGGAGTGCACAGTTAGACGAGAGGTGAGAATATAATGTGAGTGCACGTCCTAACATGTACTTTGCATTTAATGTTTTAAATGTTTTTAAAGCACTTGCAGGTTTTTAAAATATAACTCCACATTCGGGCTCTGACCCGTTTGCTTTTCAAATCTTTTTCTTGTAAAACCTTTTTAGGTGCCCAGCCACAGGGACACCAAGCATAGGATTCTCATTCAGGTGACGAGCTGTAGCTGTTTGTGGAAGCTACAGGGATTTGCTTATAGACGCTTCTATCTTTTGGATTCCAGAGTCACTATCTATCAGTTGTAGGGCATGTTGCCCATTTCTATTTAGAGCATCTTTTACATTTCAGTTTTCAGACTTTAGCATGTATTGTTTCAGTTTATTTATTTCGGTGATGGGATTGTAGTGAGGAGTTTTCCTCCAGACTTTATTTACTCTATTGTGATGGTTATTCGTTTTACTTCAGTATGGTGATTGGTGTTATTTATTTCTTCATTACACTTGTTGCATGTTAATCAGACTTAAATTAAAATTTGGCAACTTGCTTTTTAAATACTAGGTGGTTAGTAATATTAAAATGTTTTCGACAGTGATGCTATTAACTGAGCCAACTTGGCATTTTGAATTAATTTTATAAAGGAGTAGCTACCCGGTATTTAATTAGTCGGGGTGTCACAGGTGGTATCAGAGCATCAGGTTCTAGTGTCCTTTAGGGTCTGTACGGCTATTATGTTTCCGCTACGTTTCTTTGATATAGAGCCCTATATTTTAGGACTGTTGTACTCTTTTTGTGTATGCTTCGTTCTTCAGCTATATTAAGTTTATAAACCGTGAACTTATAAACTTTGTTCTTATTTCAGATGCCTCCACGACGTGCACGACGAGTTCCCAGGAATGCAACGCCCGAACCCCAGCCCGCTCCAGTTCAGGGCATGTTGAACGCCGCTGAGGTTGCAGCTATAGTAGCTCAAGCGGTGAATGCCGCGATTGCCGTTATTCAGCAGGCACCACCACAGGCGCCGGTTGCCGCGCCAATACAGGTTAATGCATTCCCGTCTGCTTGGGAGCGTGTACGTGACGCTTTTCAGAAAGCGCATCCGCCAGAGTTTGCAGGTAGCTCAGAAGTGGTAGTCTCGAGCCAATGGATGAAGGACATACAGAGGCATTTGAGGATGCATGAGTGCACTGATGTTCAGAAACAGGTGCTAGCTACTTTCAAGCTAGTTGGATCTGCGCTGCAGTGGTGGGAGTCTATTGCCACCGCGGAGGAGAGGGATACCCTCACGATTCAGGAGTTCTAGGTGCGGTTCGACCACAAGTACTTTCCATCCGCAGTTCATACAGAGATGAGGAGGAAGCTGATGAGTTTGAAGCAGGAGGGCAAGACAGTGGCCGAGTATGAGGCCGAGTTCACTAACCTGTTGAATATCGTTCCAGACGAGATTCCAACAGAGAAGAAGAAGATAGAGAAGTTCACAGACGGGTTGAATTGGAGGATCCGTCAGCATCTGCTAGGGAACCTATCGTTGGCCACGTATTCTGATGTGGTTAACGCAGCATTGTTACACTGCCAGGACCACCGTTTTCATATGGCCGAGGGCAAACGATCGGGAGAGTCTAGCCATCAGGGCAAGACTGGAGGACATGGTGCTAGCGGGGCACAATCTGGTCAGGGGCAGAGGAAGAGTGAGCAGGGCTCCCAGCAGGGGATAATAAGAGGTTCCGATCAGGTAACTACAGGCAGGGACAGGGAGGTTTCCGTCAGGGCCATCAGGGTCCAAACGGCCATCAGGGCCAACAGGGACAGAATGGGCAGCAGTTTCATCAGGGCCAGCAGGGCCAAGGGAGGAATGGTAACGGCCACCAGGGCCGGGGACAGCAGGGGCAGAGGGAGGGAACTTCCCAGGGAAGTGCTTTACTTGTGGCAAGACTGGCCATAAGAAGCAGGATCGTCCTGATAGGGGCAGAGCCCCACAGCAGCAGCAGCAGGGTGCTCGCCAGGAGCCACAGAGACCTATGTTTCCCGCCTCTCTTCCTGCACCGCCACAGATGGCAGCATTGCCACCCATTCCAGCAGTCCCAGCTCAGCAGGGGCAGCTACAGTATGGACGTGTCTACAACGTCCACCAGGCTGCAGTTCCACAGGCACCGCCCGCGATCGAGGGTACGTTTCCTATCCATGGCACTATGGGTCGGGTGTTATTTGATACGGGTGCTACACATTGTTTTATAGCTACACACTTCGCAAAAGCTTTAGGATTGTTAGCTACGGCAGAGAGCACAGTGACGTGTGTCGACTCACCATTGGGGAGTGGGTCACTTATTTTCTTTATATGCCGGGGAGTGGGAGTAGAGGTTGGTGGTTTGGTATTGCCTGCAGACATGTTAGTGTTAGACATGCATGTTCACGATGTGATCATCGGTATGGATTGGCTCGTAGCATATAGGGCCATGATTGATTGCTTCAGCGGGAGCATTGTTTTTGCCATTCCGGGGCAAGAGATGTTTGTAGTGGCGATGCCTCGCCCAGAGGGAGGATCGACCGCTCATCTGTATTACATAGAGGAGGATACCTCTAAGGAGGTTGTTATTCCTTTAGATTCGATCCCGGTTGTCCGGGAGTATTCAGATGTGTTTCAGGAGATACCAGGCTTACCACCCAGTCGAGAGATAGATTTCGTTATAGATTTGCTACCGGGTACGAGACCTATAGCACGTGCACCGTACCGTATGGCTCCAGCTGAGATGCGAGAGTTACGGGATCAGATAGAACAGCTGTTAGGGCAGGGCTTTATTCGTAGGAGTACCTCACCTTGGGGCGCTCCGGTTTTGTTTGTAAAGAAGAGGGACGGTTCACTGAGATTGTGTGTGGACTACCGAGAGTTGAATAAGGTCACGATACGGAATAAGTATCCGTTGCCTCGAATCGATGACTTATTCGACCAGTTGAGAGGAGCTTCTTTCTTCTCGAAGATTGACTTGAAATCAGGATACCATCAGTTGCGTATCAGGGAGGAGGATGTCTCGAAGACTGCGTTCTTATCGAGATATGGTTCTTACGAGTTTCGGGTTATGCCTTTCGGCTTGACCAACGCTCCAGCAGTGTTTATGGACTTGATGAACAGAGTGTTCAGGGATTTCCTAGATCAGTTTGTCATTGTCTTCATTGATGACATTCTGGTTTACTCCCAGACAGAGGAGGAGCACGCCGAGCATTTGAGGCAAGTTTTGCAGACACTTCGTCAGAACGAGTTGTATGCAAAATATGAGAAGTGCGGGTTTTGGCTGAAAGAAGTCCAGTTCTTGGGTCACATTATTTCCGACCAAGGGATATCTGTTGATCCAAGGAAGGTATCAGCGGTGAGGGAGTGGGGACAGCCCACGACACCAACGGAGATTCGTAGTTTCTTGGGTCTAGCAGGATACTACAGGAGGTTTATTCGAGGTTTCTCGGAGATAGCAGGTCCTTTGACACATCTTACTCGTAAGGGTGTGCCATACATCTGGAGTGATGCCTGTCAGTTGGCATTCGATGAATTGAAGGACAAATTAACCTCAGCACCTGTGTTAGCATTGCCGAGACCGGGAGTTGAGTATTTGGTTTACACCGATGCGTCTTTGCAAGGACTGGGAGGTGTATTGCAGCAGGAGAGACATGCCATAGCTTATGCTTCCCGTAAGCTTAAGCCTCATGAGAAGAATTACCCTACGCATGATTTGGAGTTGCCGGCAGTGGTATTTGTCTTACGGATTTGGAGGCACTATCTTTTGGGCGAGAAGTTCCAGCTGTTCACGGACCACAAGTCCCTACAGTACCTGTTCACGCAGAAGGAGTTGAACATGAGGCAGCGTAGGTGGCTTGAGTTTGTGAAAGACTACCAGTTCGACATCCAGTACCACCCGGGTAAGGCTAACGTGGTAGCAGACGCGTTGAGCCGCAGGCCAGCAGATGAGGTGGCAGAGGTGTGGAAGGCTAAGTGGAAGGAATTGGGACACCAGGATGCAGTGGCCCGATCTTTCATGTCTGTGATGACCGTTACACCGCAGATTGTCACGAAGGTAGTACGGGCACAGGCTAATGACTCGTTCTGTCAGGAGCAGATAGTTCGATTACTTGCAGAGGGAGCCGAGTCCTATACCGTTAGCTCAGACGGGGGATTACGCTTCAATGGGAGATTGGTAGTTCCGGAAGGGGAAGAATTACGACACGATGTGATGGCAGAGTCGTACGGCTCACGGTTCACGGTACATCCCGGAGGGGACAAAATTTATCAAGACATGAGACGGCAATATTGGTGGAGCGGTATGAAGAGAGATATCGCTGAGTTTGTCTCGAAATGTGCCACTTGTCAGCTTGTAAAAGTGGATCATCAGAGACCAGCAGGATTGCTATAGCCGTTGGAGGTTCCGGTGTGGATGTGGGAGAGCATATCCATGGATTTTGTCACGGGGTTGCCTACGTCGCAGAGGGGTCACGACTCC
This sequence comes from Sambucus nigra, assembly GCA_949130495.1. Lineage (NCBI taxonomy): Eukaryota > Viridiplantae > Streptophyta > Magnoliopsida > Dipsacales > Adoxaceae > Sambucus > Sambucus nigra. The sequence continues at coordinate 578,242,446 of OX422209.1, forward strand.
GTTTGGGTAATTGTGGACAGGTTGTCCAAGGTCGCTCACTTCTTACCCGTAAGGACTGACTACACTACGGGACAGTATGCCCAGCTCTTCATTTCAGAGATTGTGAGACTTCACGGTGTGCCCCTAAATATCATGTCTGACAGAGACAAGATATTTGTTTCGAGGTTTTTGGAAAGTTTCCAGGAGGCAATGGGCACGGAATTGCGGTTGAGTACGGCTTATCATCCGCAGACTGATGGGCAGACAGAGCGCACCAATCAGATGTTGGAAGACATGCTACGCATGTGCATTATTGACTTCGGGGGTGGATGGGAGCAGTACCTTCCACTGGTGGAGTTTGCTTACAACAAATCCTATCAGTTTACTATTGGCATGGCTCCGTTTGAGGCATTGTACGGTAGGCCTTGTCGTTCCCCAGCATGTTGGTTAGAAGTGGGGGACAACAAACTACTTGGGCCGGAAGTGATTCAGGATACTTCGGCAAGGATTGAGTTGATTCGGAGTCGCATTCGGGTAGCTCAAGACAGGCAGAAGAGTTATGCTGATGCGAAGAGGTTCTTCAGGGAGTTCCAAGTGAGGGACCAGGTTTTGCTCAGGGTTTCTCCGATGAAGGGGATTATGCGTTTCGGGAAGAAGGGGAAGTTGGCACCGAGGTACGTGGGGCCGTTTCCTATTATTGAGCGGATCGGACCGGTTGCGTATAGACTGGGACTACCGGAGCACTTGCATCGGATTCACGACGTGTTCCATATTTCCTCGCTGAGGAAATACCTTAGAGATAATTTGGCTCATTCTCACATTGCTGTGGAGGACATCGATCTCCAGCCGGATAGCTCTTACGAGGAGGGGCCAATAGCTATTTTGGACCGAAGCGAGAGGAAACTGCGGTCAAAGATAGTCCCGTTAGTGCGTGTTCAGTGGCGACATCACAATGTCGAGGAGTCCACATGGGAGCGCGAGGATGAGATGCGCGAGCGTTATCCAGAGCTGTTTTTAGCAGGTACTTTCTAGTTTCGAATTTCGGGACGAAATTCAGTTATTAGGGGGAAGTATGTAATACCCCGTACTTTTGACTATATTTATTTTTGGGATTAATTAATTAAATTGTGTATTAATTGATAATTAATCCGGGTTATAAATACTAATGTGATGCGAGTTGGTATTTGATTATTTGATTATGTGCATATATGATGATATATGTATTTGGTATTATAAAATTTATCGTGAGATTTATATACGGCAATTTGGAAATTTTGTTGAGACGCGTGGGACCGCCGCGTCACGGTATAATATTTTGATAATAAAAGTGAATTTAAAATCTATAATCCGTATGGTCGTTTTGAGTGCGCCAACGCATCCGGAAGGGTCGAGATAGTCAGAAAACACTAGCCGGGGGTATAGTTTGGGTCCCGGGGTATTTTTAGGTCATACCGGCAACTTAAAGGGTATTTTGGTAATTCTACATTTTGAGGAATTAAAAGTGACGAAAATTGGAGATGTAAATCTGATGTGGAATTTGGCCCACTAAGCCCATAACCAACCAATATTAACCTAGAAAGCTACGTAGGTTATCATTTAGGTTTTCCAAGTTTCCCCAAATTAAAACCCTAGCCACCTTAAGCCACCATTGGAGGAGAGCTTGGAGAAAGGAAAAATCTGCATAAATTCTTCATCAAATCAAACCAAGGCAAGTGATTTAAATTACATTCCTTTTGCAGTGAATGGTTTTTCCATGTTAGAAACATTGTTAATCAATCTTATATAAGAGTTAAAAGAAAACCCATGAAATTGGAAGATTGTTGTTTAATTCTGGGATAGGTTTGCATGTAGAAACATTGTTTGAAGATTTAATTCAGAGATTTCATATCTATGTGATGTATAAACGGATTAAAATCTGGGAAATTTTGATGAGAAGAACCTAAGGTTTATGTTCTTGAAGAAAATTGGGAACTTATGTAGAAATTCGTGATTTAATGATGTTTAGAAGGTATTAAACCCTTTAATGATGTTAGTATAACACCTTGGCATGTTTGAGGATGATTAGAGAACTCAATATATTGTAGGAACGAATTTTAGAAGAGGTTTGAGGAGTAAAAATGGTGAAAAAACGATTTTGGGAAAAATCTGGGCCGAAACTGGTAGCTCGTTAGAAGCAGCCCCCAGGTCGTTCGAACGAGGTTCTAACGAGTTGACCAGTCGTTACTAACGAGAAGGTATCTCGTTCGAACGAGATATCGTTAGAAGTGACAGTTCGTTCGCACGAACTGGGATCTCGTTCGAACAGCCTCGTTCGAACGAGACTTCTAACGACCTGACAGTCCAAACTCGTTCGAAGCCTCGTTCGAACGAGACTTCTAACGAGTTGACAGTTTGGTCCTTTTGGACTGTTTTGATTTTTGGAGTCCCGTAAACTTGTTCGAGGATATAGATGACCTTCATTTATTGATGTGAGGTTAGATTTGGGACTTTTGGGTTATTGAGAAGAGTAAATTATATACGAGAGTTATATTCAATGAACCATTTGGGTTGAGACGTGAGTGCCTACTACGATGTGAGGATGAATTATGGCGCGTATAATTACAAATCGGAATAGTACGAATTGCGATAATTATACTTAGTACGAGAATACGATATGTACTATGATTAAAATACGGTATTACTAAGATGTGTGTTTACTTAGTATTGGTATATGGATTGTTTGTATGACATACCTACCATACTTGCTATCACGGGAGGTTACGTTCGCTTAGGACCCTCTAATCCTTGTGTGCCTACGGGGGGGATATAGACTGGTACCTTGATGAACATAGGTCATAGAAGGACTTATTGTGATATTAATAAGTCTGCATGATCATGGGAGCGTAGGTATGTGCGTGACCCATGTGATGGTGACTGTGTTCGCCTCCACTATTTGTGATTTGTGTTATCTGAACTATTCCTGAGAGATTCGGAATATGTGATCCTTATGTACGTGATGTACCGGGATGGATAGCAGAGTATGTGTGCACCATAGCTTAGATTGCGGGGTGCTTGTATCGTATATTTATGATGTGAATAATATACATTTAATTAATGGGAATCCTCATGTTAATGTTGTAAATGTATTACGGTATTGTTTCGAGATATATAAGGAGTTAACTGATAGTTATATCAATGGCATATTTAGTAAGTGAGTTTACGTTAAACCTCTAATTAATTACTAGCGTTGTTATGTTAGATGGAACCAAGTATTATGGGCATGACCTTTGGCAGTCTAGCTAGATATGTTGTCACTTAGCTAGTAGTATGGGTAGTTATAGATGGGTACTTGCGTTAGGAGTGCACAGTTAGATGAGAGGTGAGAATATAATGTGAGTGCACGTCCTAACATGTACTTTGCATTTAATGTTTTAAATGTTTTTAAAGCACTTGCAGGTTTTTAAAATATAACTCCACATTCGGGCTCTGACCCGTTTGCTTTTCAAATCTTTTTCTTGTAAAACCTTTTTAGGTGCCCAGCCACAGGGACACCAAGCATAGGATTCTCATTCAGGTGACGAGCTGTAGCTATTTGTGGAAGCTACAAGGATTTGCTTATAGACGCTTCTATCTTTTGGATTCCAGAGTCACTATCTATCAGTTGTAGGGCATGTTGCCCATTTCTATTTAGAGCATCTTTTACATTTCAGTTTTCAGACTTTAGCATGTATTGTTTCAGTTTATTTATTTCGGTGATGGGATTGTAGTGAGGAGTTTTCCTCCAGACTTTATTTACTCTATTGTGATGGTTATTCGTTTTACTTCAGTATGGTGATTGGTGTTATTTATTTCTTCATTACACTTGTTGCATGTTAATCAGACTTAAATTAAAATTTGGCAACTTGCTTTTTAAATACTAGGTGGTTAGTAATATTAAAATGTTTTCGACAGTGATGCTATTAACTGAGCCAACTTGGCATTTTGAATTAATTTTATAAAGGAGTAGCTACCCGGTATTTAATTAGTCGGGGTGTCACAGGGAACTTAGTCATGTAATTGAGTTCAGTTGAATACTATAGTCTAGTTAGCTTGGGTAGTATAACTAACAGGGCTAAGTACAGTATGTTAGGCATGCACTATAGATGAGGGGTGAGGTAACTCAGAGAGTATACGCAATCTTAACATATATAATCAATAACTCATCTTACTGTGACAAACACTTGCTAAATATTTTCAAAATGTTTTGAGTACTAACTCTTGCTATAAAAATATTTTCAAAACCTTTTAGGTGTCCATCCATAAGAGCGTTATACTTGAGGATTCAGTCTAGGGACTCATAGCTGTAGCTTTGTGGAGGCTAGCAGGACTTTGCATAGATGATTCATTTATTCAGATCTAGTGTAGGATCTTCTTTTTAGTACTCTCTATTGGGACATGTTGTCCATTGTCATTATTTCAGTTATTCAGTATTGGATTATATTGGTTTATGTAGCGGTTGTGGATTTTTTAGCCGAATATTGACTCGGCAAGACTTTATTCATTATATATTGTGAGATGGTTTGAATTCTATTATATTGTGAATGTTCAATTATTTTTCCGCATGAGTTTAATGAAAGATAAAATTTGACACCGGTCGAATTTCACTTTGGGTGATTAGTAATTAAAAAGTTTTCGACAGTTATGTTAAGAATGAACCAACTGAGAAACCAATTTTAATTTTATTTAGAACTGATCAACTGGGATTTAATTAGGACGGGTGTCACAATTTTGGATTGGTTAAGGCTTTAAACATTACTTAATATTTAATATTACATATAATTTGTGTTGATTTATCTTTTTATATTAATTTTAGATACCACACACACATATATTAATGTAAATAATATTATTGAATATCTGAGTGTATCTAACAATACAATACGATACCCAATTTTTAAGAAAACGATACGACTTCGATCCGCATTTTGATAACCTACTTTATAGTAGATATGGGATAACCAAATGTAGTGTACACCAGTTTGTCCCTCTTCTCCAACATCTCATGCTCTTCTTCTCTCATCTCCTGCCCTTACCCGATCCAACTATCTTCTCTCCATCAACATCGCAAGCCTCCCTTTTCCCTCCCTCATGCAACTTTGTTCTCCATCCTCTCAAGCGCTAACCTTAGCTATAGTTTTCACCATGAATTCAATGATAATCTAGTACCATATAATACAACACTAATTGACTGACTGCAAGTGAGATCTTCATTGTGACTCCCCAAAATAACTTATTCATTTGTTTGAGACTCAAGATGCGTTTGTTTTTTCATCTGAATCTTAAGTCTCAATCTGATTTTTTTTATTTTTTATGGTTTAATAAACCTCTGAATGGATGTATTTGGTCAGTTTAAGAGTTGAGATTCAGTGTTCAAAGGTAACTTTACCTCTTAAACATTTAAAGTTAAATATAATTATTAGACTCTTAATCGCTTTAAAAAAATAATCACTATTTACTAATTCAAAGTTTGAATGATTCAGATTCACACTTTAAAAACAAACGATCCCAATCACAAATTCCTTCTCGAATCCTCTCACACAAGCACCTCTCTTCCCCCAAACCCCTCCCTCTCTACACTGGTCGACCCTCTCCCTCCAACTAATTTGTATTATATATACAGTATAATACATATTGTATACATGTATATATGCACACATATCCACTAATTTGCTGGTATTACTTGAAATTGAAATTAATAATACTAAATAAAGAGAAGTTTAAGTGATTGTGTCTAGGATTGTAGAAGTTTTTTTTAAACTGAATTATTTGAGTTTCCATCTCGGTTATCTAGGGCAAAAAATTATTCATAATTTCTATTTGCCATTTCAAATGATTTTACACAATAACAAAATTTACCGTTCATATCGGTGTACTCGGTGTTTTAATCTGGTTAGTAACTCCAAATATTGTTAACCCCAAAATTCTACTATCCTATTGTTATACGAAACGAAGTCCAACATTGGTGATCCACTAGGATGATTCCGTGCCAAAGTTTTCAATTACCTATTTTGTACTTTTATGCGAAAATTCCCGTTTAAAAAACGTAACAAAAATGTATGATATAAACAACTAATTAAGATTAGTACCGTGAATTCAAACCTAGCGAAGAACTGTAAAATCGTGGGTTTCTCTATCTCCCATGATTTGCACACATGTATGTGACACCCCGCCTAATTAAATACCGGGCGATCACTCCTTTATTAAATTAAATCAAGGTGAACAGTTGGTTCATTCTCAGCATCACTGTCGATAAAAATAATTTTCCAATTTAACACCCTAAATAATTAAGCTAAGTGTCAAAACCAATTTTAAACATAAACTTCCAAATTTTATTTATAGAAAAGATTTATTTATTTTATTAACAAAGATTAATGAAAAAGATTCACGCCACACTAAACTGGAACCAAAAATCCAATATATAAAACATCCATCAACGAATGCCAACATACGAGAAAATAAAGTAATACATCCATCTTGAACAAAATCCCATAATAACGAACTAGGAAACAACTGAAATAACAATGTCCCAACATAAAGAAATAATGGAAAGGGCTACACATGCCCATCTGAATGAAAATGCTAGGAGTGGATCTGAATGAACGAAGTCGTCTAATCAAAAGACCTGCAACTCCCACCTAAGCTGCAGCGCGTTCCTTCCAAAAGATCCTAAGCAAGACGCCCCTGTGGCCGGGCACCTGAAATACATACATATATATACAAGGGGGAGAGGGAGAGAAGAAACGGGTCAGAGCCCGAAAGTGTGTGTTATTTAAGATCAGTTTAGCAAGTATTTAAATTGATACATGCCAATGCAACAACATATTAGTTCGACACTCCCTTGAGAAATTCTCACCTCTCTTCTAGTGTGCACGCCTATCGTACTAACCTTCCCAAATGGTTTAACTTAACATTTAGATCATACTAACCTCCCCAATAATTTAATTTATCTTAACTTACACATAAGTTTTAAAACCGAACAATGTCAACGTGTAAAAAGGTTACTTTTAAGTTGTAGCACAACTCTCATTTTAACTTCATTAATTTATAAAGTTTCCCAGTGTCATATTATACTTTCGCAAAACAGTATTTATTATTTGAGTCAACAACCATGTCCTACTTATCAAGTCACAGTAGGTAGTTTGAATTCCATAATCTCATATATATATATATAAACTACTCGGATATATATATATATATATATATATATATATATTAACACCCCAACTAAGATTATGGTGCGGGCATACTCTGCTATCCAATCCCCGTATCGCTCACACAAAGGGAAATACAAGTTTAGAATCACTCTCGAACTGTATTAACATATACAAAACAACATTGAGGCGAAGTATAGATTCCAAGTCTCTAAAAGGTCAGTACATACCCTCACGCCTCATAGGACCGTCTGAACTATCGAATCGATAGCCTGTACCAAGGATATCTATCTCCTAGGGTACGAACCAATATCCCCCAAAAAGCAACAGAAGTTAAGAAAACTTAGGGTTCTTGACGATTAGATGAGATTTTAGGTTGTTTAATCATGTTTAATGATGGTTATACGCATGCTTAACGTTAGAAACATCTGGTAATATGTTATTATGTTTGTGGTATAAGTTTTGGGACGATTAGTGTTGAAAAATATGCATTTGGATGAAGAATTGTGATGAAACCCGTAACCGCACTTCTGCAGAAATCGAAACACCTGTTTGATCGATCGATCGACCCTAGAGCGTCGATCGATCGAAGGTTCGATCGACCCTTCCTGGCAGCCTCTTATTTCCCCTTGTTTAATTAGTTGAATTAATTTACCGTGGAATAACTTTTGGGATTGTGAATAAAATGTTTTGGGATATAGGAGAGACCAGTAGGACATATGATTAAGTGTTGAAGAACTTTATTATGTGACGATATTTGGGTTTTAGGGTCAATTATTTAAAGAACGAGGAAACTACGTATTTCAAGTGAGAGATTACGTCGAATACTTCGATAGTGCATAGACGCTACCTACTGAATTTACTACATGGATAGTTAGAATCCACGAGTATCACATAATTAGTGAGAAAACCCTTCGAGTTAAGGTTAGAGACGAAACCTTATACGTAATCTTAATAATGTGAAATTAAGGATAAATGTAGTAATTATGGGTAATGAGAGGAACCTATATTAATATGATGAAATTGGTATATTTATATGATTGTGTGTGCATATATTATATACATGTGAAAAACGTACCCGCGCTACTTGCTATCCCTGAGGTTACCGCGCTGGGACGACCTTATCCTGTGTTGCTTTTTGGGGGATATTGGTTCGTACCCTAGGAGATAGATATCCTTGGTACAGGCTATCGATTCGATAGTTCAGACGGTCCTATGAGGCGTGAGGGTATGTACTGACCTTTTAGAGACTTGGAATCTATACTTCGCCTCAATGTTGTTTTGTATATGTTAATACAGTTCGAGAGTGATTCCGAACTTGTATTTCCCTTTGTGTGAGCGATACGGGGATTGGATAGCAGAGTATGCCCTCACCATAATCTTAGTTGGGGTGCTAATATATATATATATATATATATATATATATATTATCCGAGTAGTTTATATATATATATGAGATTATGGAATTCAAACTACCTACTGTGACTTGATAAGTAGGACATGGTTGTTGACTAAAATAATAAATACTGTTTTGCGAAAGTATAATATGACACTGGGAAACTTTATAAATTAATGAAGTTAAAATGAGAGTTGTGCTACAACTAGAAAGTAACCTTTTTACACGTTGACATTGTTCGGTTTTAAAACTTATGTGTAAGTTAAGATAAATTAAATTATTGGGGAGGTTAGTATGATCTAAATGTTAAGTTAAACCATTTGGGAAGGTTAGTACGATAGGCGTGCACACTAGAAGAGATGTGAGAATTTCTCAAGGGAGTGTCGAACTAATATGTTGTTGCATTGGCCTGTATCAATTTAAATACTTGCTAAACTGATCTTAAATAACACACACTTTCGGGCTCTGACCCGTTTCTTCTCTCCCTCTCCCCCTTGTATATATATGTATGTATTTCAGGTGCCCAGCCACAGGGGCGTCTTGCTTAGGATCTTTTGGAAGGAACGCGCTGCAGCTTAGGTGGGAGTTGCAGGTCTCTTGATTAGACGACTTCGTTCATTCAGATCCACTCCTAGCATTTTCATTCAGATGGGCATGTGTAGCCCTTTCCATTATTTCTTTATGTTGGGACATTGTTATTTCAGTTGTTTCCTAGTTCGTTATAATGGGATTTTGTTCAAGATGGATGTATTACTTTATTTTCTCGTATGTTGGCATTCGTTGATGGATGTTTTATATATTGGATTTTTGGTTCCAGTTTAGTGTGGCGTGAATCTTTTTCATTAATCTTTGTTAATAAAATAAATAAATCTTTTCTTTAAATAAAATTTGGAAGTTTATGTTTAAAATTGGTTTTGACACTTAGCTTAATTATTTAGGGTGTTAAATTGGAAAATTATTTTTATCGACAGTGATGCTGAGAATGAACCAACTGTTCACCTTGATTTAATTTAATAAAGGAGTGATCGCCCGGTATTTAATTAGGCGGGGTGTCACAATGTAGTAGTGTGCCGCAATAACTAGTAATGTTTAATGTAAGTTCTGATATCTTACTTGCTTTTGTTTTTATGTATTTGAATGTTCCAGGGTGTTGATGCTATTAGGGCTGGCAATTTTTTACACGATAACCCATTTATAGTAATAACCTGAAATAACCCGATTAGTTTGTATAGATTTAATAGTACCCAAAACTTATACACAACTCATAATCAAAGCGACTCGAAAATGTAATTTTCTTCATTGTTGTTACAGAAGATTGGTCACCGTATTGTGGTAAAGTAGTTATAATTAGGGGTGGACATGGGTAGGTGTAGTTAGGTTCCATACCGAAACCTAAACCAGAACCTATGTACTTTGGTTCCACAGTATTGGAACCATGCCCAAGCTAATCAAGTTATGGAACCAAGCCAAACCGAACCAACAACACGGTTCGGTTTGATTCGGTTCGATTTTTGGTTTGATTTTTATTTGGGTTATTCCGGTTTCTTTAAGATTCTATTTATTTTAAAAACCTAAGATATTAAAAAATTAAGCTAACATATCATAAAATCTAAACATTTGTATCTAAGTTAACACAAAAAATAACATGTGTTTACTAATGATTAAATATGCCACTACTTGTAAGTTTAAAGTTAACGCATCATTATTCTCAACAAATATAAACACATAATCTGATATTTAAACACACAATCACAAACGCATTAAAATCAACACGCAATTTCAGATTTAAACACATAAATCTTAGATTTAAATACATAAATCTTAAATACTATAAAATCAACAGATCGTTTCAGATTTATATACATTAAGCTGAGATTTAAACATCGGTTTATATAGGGTAGGTTCAAGTTCAGTTTATATTGGTTCCACATCGGCTTGATTTTCGGATTGGGTTGAGTTTGGGTAGGTTAGGTATAATCCATGATTCAACCCAATACGATTGATATTTTAAGTTTAGGAATCAGAACCTACACAATAATATTAAAAAACCAAACTTAACCTGATTATTTGGTCCGATTTAATTTGATTTTTCGAATTGACAGGTCCGTTGTCCACCCTAATTATAAACCCCTAATTATAAAGCACATAAGTTTGGAAATAATTTGGGACCACGGTAACATTTTGCATGTTGAAGTGATAGAGGAGTTATCATTGAAGCATTAAAAAGTTGAGTAGTGCTACTCTTCCCGACACCTCCATCCCCCAATCCATACCGAATGCAAAAGGTCCTTTTTTTATTTTTTTAATTGAAAATTGTTTTGCTTTATAAAAATTTGTATTTTTTATTTAGAAAACAGTGTTTTATATTAAAAAAAAGGAATACGAACATGATTAAATTAAAATAACCGAACCAGCCGACCCAATTAAATGCGATAAGTTTACGAAAACACTTTTTTAATATAAAAAAAATATATTTTTTGAAAAAAACTGTTTTAAAAAATAAATGTTAGTTTAATATAAATTAAAAAAAAATACATTTTTAAACGGTTTTAAGAAATAAAAAATTATTTTAAATGTTGTAAAATAAAAAAATGAAGTTTAAAAATAAGGGGTGCCGCTGGCGCGGACCTATAAAAATAAGAGAATGTTGAGCAAATGGGTGTTCGAGGAAATAAAGGAGTTAAAAAATTAAGTTTAACATAAGGGATGCCGCTGGCGCGGGCCTATAAAAATAAGATAATATTGGGTAAATGGGTGTTTGAGGGAGTGAATGCGTTAAAACATTAAGTTTAAAAATAAGGGATGCTGCTGGCGCGGACCTATAACAATAAGAGAGTATTGGTTAAATGAGTGTTTGAGGGGGACTAAATGAGTTAAAAAATTAAGTTTAAAAATAACTGATGCCGCTGGCGTGAATCTATAAAAATAAGACAATATTGAGTAAATGGGTGTTTGAGGGTCCAAATGAGTTAAAAAATTAAGTTTAAAAATAAAGAATGCTACTGGTGCGAATCTTGAAAAATAAGAAAATATTGAGTAAATGAGTGTTTGAGGAACTAAATGAGTTAAAAATAATTTAAAAAAAACAAATTTTTATTAAAATAGTTTTAATTTAAAATAAATTATAACTTTAAAGATATAATATATTATTTTTATTTATATAAATTAAGAATCAAAATTATTTTGACATCTAATAAATTCAAGGGTTGGGATGGATAGGGGTGTTCAAAAAATCGAATGGACCGGCGAACCGAACCGACCTATTTTTATCGATTTTTATTTTTAATTGGTCCGGTTCAGGTTTTTTTTTGACAGACCGGTCTTATCGGTCCGGTCCTCGGTTCCCCTTATTAAATACCCAGCCTGGACCGGACCAGATCAGTTACTATTAATATATATGTTTTAGTTATATTTATATATAAAAAAATACTCAAAGAAACATGTTGGGGGTACGCTCGTCTTATAAAAGAAAAGAAAAGAACCCTAATGATCAATTTGAGACGAAAACGCACACATAACTTGTTGGTCTCATTATCATTCTTCCACCATTCTCTCTCTCACTCACGACACTTGCTCCCCCCTTCTGAGAAATAAACCCACCATTGTTGCCCTCTGCGTCTGCGCCGCTGCTGCTGTGATACTCTTATCGCCGCTGCCGCTGCCACAACATCCGTACCGTGAGGTACTCTTTGCACCGCTGCTCTTGTGCTCTTGTTCCTTCCTACCATTTGGTTCGCTGGTCTTTCAAGATTTACGTTGCTGCTTTTGCGCCGTCCTACCGTTTCGGCCGTGAGAAACAACACAAACAGATGTAATATTTTTTTTTCTCAAATTTAAATACAAATACAACACAAACGTTTGTGCCGTTAATTTCTCAGATTTGTTATTTTTAGATACAACACAAACAGTACAGAGGTACTACTCATATTGCTAGTTTCTTATATTTATTTTTTTACTCAGGTATTCAATATCCATAATACCATACATATGTTACTCACAAGATATATTTATCTCGCATTTGTTTTTTATTTTTTATATCAGTGAGTTTTTTTATTTTTCTGTTTTGCTTTAAATATTTATCTCACTATTTAAAATGATTAATTTAATAATATTGGGATCGACAAGTACGATCGCACGGGACCGGACCGATCCTATAAAAAACCGAACCGACTAGGATCGGGTGACCGATACAATCGATCCAATCTTGATCCTTTTTTTTCTAGAACTGATTTAATCGGTTCGATTCTTAAAAATTCTAAAAATCGAACTGGATCGGACCGCAAACATCCCTATGGATGGATAGATATCAAATCTAGGGATGGCAACGGGGCGGGTTTGGGGCGGGTTTTCAAAAATCCTAACCCGCCCCATTTAATAAACGGGGCGGGGCGGGGCGGGTTAGGATTTTTGAAAATTAACTCCTAACCCGCCCCATTTAATAAACGGGGCGGGTCGGGGCTCCTACGGGTTGCGTTAATTTTAAAAATAGTAAAATTAAAAATATTACATTATAGTCTTAGAGGTATACAATGGCTCGTATTCCAATAAGTGAGACAATCCCCCAATTGTCAATTCATATTTTCACTTAAATCTTTTACAAAATTAACATACATATAAAGATTTTTTTTAGTGTGTGAGTGTGTGTATATATATATATATATAATTTAATTATAATTAACATACATATAAAGGATATTTATATAAGCATAAGTTAAACGGGGCGGGGCGGGGCGGTTTTATTTCAGCTAACTCCTAACCCGCCCCATTTAATAAACGGGTTTTTTTCTTAAACCCATACCCGCTCCTAATTCATTAATCGGGTTTTAAAACCCGCCCCATTAGGGGCGGGGCGGGGCGGGACTCCTACGGTTCGGATTAAATTGCCATCCCTAATCAAATCGGTTATCATTATTCTAAAAAGTTGCAATGTTTAGCCGCGTGCCGGAACAAATAAAGCCCCCCTTCCCAACTCACACTACCCAACAGTGTATCTATCCTCATCATCTTATTCACCAAAAATCCTATTTATAACTACTGCTACTACTAAACTTCTTTCGCTTCCACACAAAATCGGCTCAATCATAAGCCCAGGTGGTTCCTTCTTTTAAAACCCTTTCTCAGGTTCCACAGTCCAATCAATTTCACTACATTCATCACTTTCCATTTTTCTTCTTCAGATGGAAACAATGGACCTCGTATCAATTCCAGATATGGAAATTACTCAAGTGGAGGATTTCGGAAATCGTGTCGATCAAGTCTTCACAAAGGTCGATAATGTAAGTTTTCTAACTAACATTGTGATTTGTGTGTCCCCTTTTATTTACAACTTATAATTACTCATCTCTTCGATTTAAAACCAAAATTAGGTCATGAAACTTTTGATCTACGGTCACCCTGTCAGTATAAAATCACAGCGTTCAGACACTATTGCAGCAAGCTGTAATTGCGTTGGCTTGCATAGAATGAATAATCTCATTCGGATAGTATTTATTGCACATGTTATTATATTGTTATTTGATAATGTTGCCTTGATGTCTCCAGCTTTTAGATATGCTTTTCTCTTGACATCTGTCAAATCTTATGTATTGTATTTTATTTGTAGCTTGAGCAAAGACTGAATGAGGTCGAACAGTTCTACTCGACTGCAAGTAGAAAGCAGTTGAACACTTCTAAAGGCAGCTCGATTGTTAAGGACAAAGATAAGGATAAACAGATTGCTAGCTTTAAAAAGCGGCAGCAGGATGTATCACGTAGGGAAGCAGCTGCTGCAAAGAGAATGCAAGAGCTCATGCGTCAATTTGGCACAATATTACGCCAGGCAAGTACAAATTCTTAACATGTGTCTTTTTGAAAGTGGTTATAGAGACTGCCTGCTTAGTCATATTACCTTATGTTAGTAGAAAATTTTGAAAGTTAATTTTCACCTTTGAGTGTTTTTGTTAATTGAATTCTTTAAATAGTTAAATTCTAACAATTTTTTTCTTGACTCCATAAGCATATAGTGTATGTGTCCCCTCCATCCAAGGTTCTGAAAGGCATGAGGCGTGGTCAAGGCATAGATGTCAAGCTTCAAGTCTTAGGACCCTAGACGTAAAAAGACATTTACCCTTTTTAGTATTTTTTAAAATTATTATAAGGCTAGTAAAATAATGCCTTGAAATTTCAAAATATATCTGTATGTTTGGTAGTCATCATTCAATTATCAATATGAATAATCAATAAAAATGGTTCAATATATGAAATGTGTTTTTCAGTTTTCAAATGAAATAAATAGGAAAAAAACACTGAATGCATTTATATTGTCAAAACTTAATAGGAAACAAATAACACTGAAAGTAATTATATTTTTTAGTTCGGAGTCAGACTTGGGGCTGGAAATAGGGAAAACCAAAAATAAAAACGGAAGTGATTAGTCGGAAAAAAGAGAGATATATACTAGAAAATCTAAAGGTTGGAGTTGGAAATGAGTGAGTCAGTCGAAAATGTGTCGGAGGTTGGGAGGTTTTGGTTGGAAGTTGGTCGGAGATAGAGAGGGGCTTGATCGGAAGTTAATCAACAATGTAAGGTTTTTTTTTTGTACGAGAGGTAGAAAGAGGCAGAGAGGTTTGGGTTTACGTTTGTCTTTTGATCGTTTTAGACGATATAGTGGTTCGGTTTGTAAAAAAAAGTCTTTAAGAAACGACGTCGTTTTGTTAATAGATTATGTACTTTTAGTACTTAAAATAATATTGATTATGGATATAGGACAACAAACATTTGATTTCTATTTTTAGTCCCTATTTTCAAATTAAAGGGACACGTGGCATGTTGTGATTGGTTAACGCTTTATGAATATGGGTCCGCGCCAGCGGCTTTATTAAAAAGTAGGGACTAAAACCATAAATAAAATGTTTGTTGTCCTATTTCCAAAATACATATTACAATAGGTCCTAAATTTACAAAGCGCCTTTTGTTAAAGCTTTTAAAAAAACGTGCCTTAACACGCGTTGGTGTCATTGATCACGCCTTTTACTACACATAAGGCATAGGCGGGGCATTTTTCTCACGCCTCACGCCTGGGCGCACTTTTTGGAACACTGCCTCTAGTAATGCATGCTCAAAGAAACTGTTTGAAAGAATTGGTCGTCGTGTTTTTCAGTCGGTGTAGGTTTCTTGAGAGACAATGCGATGGAAGTGGGTCCCTTTTTAGGATTATTTGTCATTCTTATTTTCTTTTATTTTGTTATTGTATTTTTCTTTCTTTTGCTTTATTATTTAGAGGTAAGGAATAATAATAACATTTTTGTAATTAGGGCTTTAGCTTAGAGTCTAAGCTATTCCTCCCCTTTAAATACCCCCATGTAAGGCTCATTTGAGGTAGATTTGAATTTTGAATAGAAAATAGTATTTCTCTCTCTAAAGTGCGTGTTTAGATATTTGTAGGAGTCTTTTTAAATTGATATCAGAGTGGGTGTCGCTCCACATTGTTGTTTGGTGTATCGGTGTATTTTTATTAAAAAAATCGTACGCTACAATCAGTGGCTCCCAAGAAATCAAAACGACCATTGGAAGAGATTCAAGAGCTAAAACAACAAGTGGAAGAGGTGGCACTTCAACAAAAACAGCGAGTCCTAGTTTTCCAAGAACTCAACCAAAAGTTTGAAACCCTCCTTCAACTCTTCTCCACAAAACCACCTTTCACCACCACCCATCCCTAAACCCTAGCTTCACCAACTCCCACGCCCCAACCGTATTAACCTACCCATACCCCACTGCCCCGTCATCCAACCCTACTGTCGGTGAGCCCCAAACACCACAAATCCTAGCCCTGCCTTCTTCCACAACCCCTCCTCCATTAAAACCCGCCTCCCCTTTAAACCCTAACCACCACAGCCCCAATCACCAGCCCTATTACCCCTTTTTTGACCCCGACGCCACCCCAAAACCCTCGGATCCCCCAACCGACGCCGCCCCCTTCCCCCGACTTCCGTCCGACCCTTCTCACTCTTGGTCGATCCCTCCCACCCCATTTCCCCCCCAACCCCGACGCCAAACGACCACTCGAACCACCCCACCCCATTTTCGACATCTCTCCTTGCCCCACAGCCATTGGAAAGCTTCCAAACCCACTCGGCCTCACCCCAAACCCCAACCAACCTGGTTTGGACCCTTCTTCGCATCACCCCGAACCCAAAAACACCTTTGTCCAACCCCTGCCTTACCGACCACTTTTCCTCTTCCATCAACATGATTTTTGACCCGGGAGGAGGAATCTAGGGCTTGTTTGGGAGAAGAAAAAAGAGGAGAAGAAGAAATAAAGAAGAAAATTTGTGGGATGCGCTCCTTAATTTTCTGAAATTATTTTTGAGCCCCCATAAGTTTTTGGCACTTTTTGATGTTTTATCAAGAGACCCCGATTTTTTTGAAAGCTCAAGGACGAGCTTGGTCTTAAGAGGGGGAGAGTGATGGAAATAGTTCCCTTTTTAGGGATTATTTGTCATTTTTATTTTCTTTTGTATTTTCTTTTATTTTGTTATTGTATCTTTCTTTCTTTTGCTTTATTATTTAGAGGTAAAGAATAGTAATGTCATTTTTGTAATTAGGGCCTTAGCTTAGAGCCTAAGTTATTCCTCCGCTTTAAATACCCCCATGTAAACCTCATTTGAGGTGGACTTGAATTTTGAATAGAAAAGAGTATTTCTCTATCTAAAGTGTGTGTTTAGATATTTGTAGGAGCCTTTTGACGTGTAGTTTACGTCACAATGATACGTAATCTTAGCTAGTCTTGGTGAGTCACTAATATTTCGGCTGTTTTAGTAAATTATTAAGTGCGCCACTCCAAATCTATTTGATTTATTACTATTTAGGTACAGGTAGAGGCAGTGCCGGCCCTGAGATGCCAAATTAATTAGGGGGCCCTAGGCAAAACGTTCGCTTGGGGCACCTCACGCGTGCACACAGTACATCATGATAAATTCATAATAAAAAATTACTAAACTAGAGAAAAATCACATATTTTTTAAAAGACATCTTTCATAGTCTGTGAGCTTAGGAAAGTAAAAAATAACTCTCATAATCCAAGAGGCTGGGCGAGTTAAAAAGAGTAAAACTCTCACAACCCCTCTAATGTAACAAGTCTCTTAACATATCACTTAGAATTTAACAAATACACAAATTTCGTACAACCCCTCCATTGTAACAAATCACTCATGAATTGGTTGATGTTTTCTTCATCATTCACTATACCGTGTGGTTCTTTTCTGTTGCTACTAAAATATTTGTCCAGGGCCCAACTTGAGATTGATTGAATTCTTGTATTCTATTTTGATTTTTTCTTTTTACATGTTTAGATATTTATTTTCTAGTATACATGGCTGGATTTGAAATTAAAGAATGACACAACAACCAACAAGTTGCCAAAATGAGCAAAGTTAGTGCCTCAAAATTCAGATTCACAATTTAAAAAATAAGTAACATAAGTATGAACTAAAGGATAAATTTTATTTGAGGATGTACAAATAACACAAACAAAAGTAGATAAAAAGTAGTTACATATTACTAAAATAATATTTGATACAATTAAGAGATAGATTGTTTTAAATAATAAAATCAGATTTCACAAGCTTAGTTGTTTATATGTACATAAATAAATATTAAGATCAGATCTAACAAACTATTACTAGATTCAGATTTTTTTACTTAAAAATGATTTACATTAATATATTTAGTTAAGATTTATAAATTCTGTAACATATAGAAATATATGAAGATCTAAAGTGAAGTAGAAAATCCCAACAATCCCTTGGCTTAATTTTGTATAGTAGCTTATAAATAAACAATTGAGTTTCCATTTATTTGTATATCACATATATTCAGAGCACAGATGCACAATTTAGAGAGATACATAGGGGTAAAAAGAGAGATAAGGAGACTTACTGTCTCAGTGTCTTATACAACGTCGTCAAACCGAAAGAGTGAAGATAACCCACCGTCATCGACTCGTCGTCAGCTGTTTACTTTCAGAATTCCAACAGTTGAAGAGGTCAAGAGTTAAGGAGTTGAATGATGGAAAGTGGGTTAAGGTCATGAACGATGAAATTGCAAAGCGGTGTGAGGTGTAAACCTAATTCCAATTTTACATGGATAACTAATGAACCGTTGGCTGTCAAATTGAGCCTTTGGTGTGGTTGTCACGGACTACTGATTTTGCCTAAAATACAGGCTCCGTCCACACTATTTTGGCTTCTGGAACATTCTAGATTTCTCTTGATTATTCTAGCTATGTGTAGTAGATTCATGAATATTCTAGAGTAATGTAGAATAATCTTGTATATACTAAGAGTAGTATAGATTATTCTAGAATTATAAGGAAGATAGTAACCTTCTGGAAAGTTCCCTTAAGGAGGTGGGAACATTCTGGAGGATAGATCCTAGCCATTGATGTAATTTGATCTCCACCGTCCATTGAGGAGGTGGTTGTGTATAAATAGGTGGGGGTGCCATTTGGACAAACCACCAAGCAAAGCAAAGCATTTGAGTAATACAAGTTCTCTTCTTAGCAATTCTCAGTGTTCTTGAGTTCTCTCATTTCTCTTTGGGTGAGTGAGTGTAACCCTTGTTATAGAGAGTGAGGAGTAAGGCTTACTTGTGAGTAATAAAGAGAGTGTAACCACAAGTGCCGCACGGGTTGAAATTGTAACCCCGTGACAGTTGGTATCAGAGCAGGTTCGAGTAGGAGATTGCTTATTGAACTTGTGGGGAAACGATGGCGAACGAGTCAGGAGTGACTAACCCAATTGTGGAGGCCCAACCCTCAAAACCAAAGAGGGACAAGTCAAGAGACCCATCGAGGGACTTGTTGTTGGATTCCCGCATCACTACGTTGGAGACCCGATTTGGCAGGTTTGAGCAAACTCTTCAAGAGTGCTTAAACAAGTCAGGTGCTTTCATTAACTCACTACACACTCTTGAGGAAGATGTGCGTAGTGCCATGGAAGTGTTCAAGCTCGCTGAAGAGAAGGCCGCTGAAAGGGTGGATACCATGTCCGAACGACTTGAGGTAATGGAAGGAGATGTTGCTAGTCTCCAGGAAGGAATGTCCGAGTTGGAGGATGTCAAAATTCGGTTGGCATTGTTGGAGAAAGTGGTGGCTAGTGGGGGAGGGCCTGCACCTAAGGAATTTGTTCCAAGGGTTAAGGTTCCCGAACCCAAAAGCTACAAGGGGGCCCGTGATGCTAAAGAGTTGGAGAACTTCCTATGGCAAATGGAGCAATACTTCAAAGCTGTCAAAATTCCCGAAGAGGATAAGGTGGATACTGCCACAATGTTCCTAACCGATGATGCCATGTTATGGTGGAGACGAAGGTATGGGGACATAGCCGAGGGACGTTGCACTATAGCAACATGGGAAGAATTTAAGAGGGAGCTCAAGTCCCAATTCTTCCCTGAAAATGTGGAGTATTTGGCAAGGAAAAGCTTAAAGCGGCTGAAGCATACGGGATCCATTCGCGAGTATGTAAACCAATTCACTACTTTGTTGCTGAGTATTTCGGACATGACCGAGAAAGATAAGTTGTTCTCCTTCATGGATGGCTTGCAACCCTGGGCTGAACAAGAGTTGCAAAGGAGGGGAGTGCAAGACTTGGCCACGGCTTTGTCAGCTGCAGAGAAGCTGGTAGACTTCTCTAGGAGGAATGAGGATACCTCCAAGGATCGAAAGGGGAGGCCTAACCCCGGGAAAGGTGGGGGAGATAAGCTCAAATATGGAGATAAGCCCCAGAACTATCGAGAGGAAGCAAAGAAGTCTACTTATGACCCGAAGGGCAAGGGTAAGTATGTGCCTCGATTCACTGGATGCTACATATGCAATGGAGATCACAGGGCAGCCGAATGTCCAAGAAAGAAGGCCCTAAATGCATTGTTCGTAGATGAGGAAAATCACGAAAAAGAGGAGATGGACGAGGAAGAACCCAAGGTGGGGGCACTTAGACTTCTCAATGCTATAACAGGGAAGACTTCAATCCCACACCCAACCACTCCATCGATGAAAGAGCTAATGTATGTAGATGTGTATCTCAATGGCAAGAATACTCGGGCCATGATAGACACAGGAGCCATTCATAACTTCATCGCGGGGGAAGAGGCCAAGAGAATAGGCCTCAAGCTGGAAAGAGATGGGAGTAAAATGAAGGCAGTGAACTCAGAAGCTAGGCAAGTCCTTGGAGCTGCAAAAGGAGTTACCTTCAAAGCTGGCGAGTGGCAGGGCACGATCAACTTGACCGTGGTACCGATGGATGATTTTAAAGTCATCCTTGGCATGGAGTTCCTCAGTTCCGCCAAAGCCATCCCTATGCCTTGTCTCGGCGTCTTAAGCTTCATCGATGAAAAGAATCCTTGCATGGTCCCGGTAATAAGGGATGGAAAGAAACAGGGGAAGATGCTATCAGCCATGCAGCTTGTCAAGGGAATGAAAAGGGGAGAGGAGACCTTCCTGGCATCCTTATCCGAGGAGAAGGAAACGGTGGAGGTACATATGCCTGAAGAAGTTGTGGAAGTCCTTAATGAGTTTAAGGATGTTTTGCCGCCCGAGTTGCCCAAGAGATTGCCACCCAGGAGAGAGGTAGATCATCAAATCGAGTTAGAACCGGGTTCAAGACCCCCTGCCTTGGCCCCGTATAGAATGTCACCACCAGAGTTGGAAGAATTGAGGAAGCAATTGAAGGAATTGCTAGAGGCGGGCTTTGTGAGACCGTCAAAGGCCCCGTATGGAGCTCCGGTGCTGTTTCAGAAGAAGCATGATGGAAGCCTTAGAATGTGTATCGATTATCGGGCTCTTAATAAGGCAACCATCAAAAACAAATATCCGATCCCTCTAATCGCGGACTTATTCGATCAGTTGGCTAAGGCAAGGTATTTCAGCAAACTTGATCTAAGGTCGGGGTATTACCAGGTTCGCATTGCCGAGGGAGATGAGCCTAAAACTACATGCGTCACGAGGTACGGTGCTTATGAATTCCTAGTGATGCCATTCGGATTGACTAATGCCCCGGCTACATTTTGTACGTTGATGAACAAAATCTTCCACCCATATCTAGATCAGTTTGTTGTAGTGTACTTGGATGATATAGTTGTCTATAGCCAAACATTGGAAGAACATTTGGAGCATCTACGAATAGTGTTCCAAACATTGAGAGAGAACTCCCTCTTTGTTAAAAGGGAGAAGTGTTCCTTTGCCTTGCAAGAGGTATCCTTCTTAGGGCACTGGATTGGGGGAGGACGGATTTGGATGGACAAGGCCAAAGTTCAAGCTATCGCTGATTGGGAGACACCTACAAAGGTTACGGAATTACGAAGCTTCTTGGGCCTAGTTAATTATTACCGGAGATTCCTATTGGGATATTCCCAGCGTGCTGCTCCACTCACTAATCTGCTGAAGAAGAATAACCCCTGGGAGTGGACGGAACAGTGCGAGAAGGCTTTTAGAGAGCTTAAGGAAGCAGTGATGGCAGAGCCAGTCTTAAAGTTGGCTGATCATTCCAAGTCCTTCGAGGTGCACACCGATGCTTCAGACTTTGCTATTGGAGGAGTATTAGAACAGGAGGGCCACCCTGTTGCTTATGAAAGTCGGAAGCTAAATGAGACGGAACGAAAGTACACCGGCCAAGAGAAGGAGATGACGGCTGTGGTACATTGTTTGAGAACTTGGAGACACTACTTGCTAGGATCACGCTTCATCGTTAAGACGGATAATGTTGCCACCAGCTACTTCCAAACTCAAAAGAAGCTGAGTCCTAAGCAAGCACGTTGGCAAGACTTCTTGGCAGAATTTGACATGGTCATGGAGTACAAACCTGGGAGGATGAACCAAGTTGCCGACGCACTTAGCCGGAAGGCTGAGCTTGCTGCTCTGAGGATCCAGTATGTTGCATCTATAAGCAAGCTAAAGGATACCATTCCAGGCCGAATACAGGAAGGACTTGACAATGACGATGTGGCTAAAAGCATCATTCTAGCGACTAAGGATGGGAGAACAAGGAGATTTTGGCTAGAAGATGGACTTCTCTACACAAAAGGGCATCGTCTCTATGTACCGAAATGGAGCAACCTTCGGAGAGAGCTAATAAAAGAGTGCCATGACACTCTGTGGGCTGGTCACCCGGGACAAAGGAGGACTCTTGCATTGTTGGAAACTAAATACTATTGGCCAAGGATGGCAGATGATGTGGAGGAATATGTGAAGACTTGCCTTGTTTGCCAACAAGACAAGGTGGAACACAAGAAACCGGGAGGCTTGCTAGAGCCACTGCCCATACCAGAACGACCATGGGAAAGTATATCCATGGACTTCATATCAGCATTGCCTAAAGTGGAAGGAATGGGGTCTATTTTGGTGGTGGTAGACCGGTTCTCCAAGTACGCAACTTTCATCGCTGCCCCTCCAGATTGTACTGCCAATGAAGCAGCTCGGTTGATTGTAAAGAATGTGGTGAAATATTGGGGAGTCCCTAAAACCATCATCAGTGATCGAGACCCTCGGTTCACCGGGAAGTTTTGGACCGAGGTATTCAGGCTCTTAGGGACGGAACTCTGCCTCTCGACAAGCTTTCACCCTCAAACAGATGGACAGACGGAGCGCACTAATGCCTTACTTGAGGAGTACCTAAGACATTTTGTAAGTGCTAACCAGAAAGACTGGGTGAAGCTATTGGATGTGGCCCAATTTTCTTACAATCTACAGAAGAGTGAGGCTACCGGCCACAGTCCTTTTGAGTTGGCCACTGGACAACAGCCCCTCACCCCCTTAACAGTAGGAACGAGCTACATAGGGAAGAGTCCGGCAGCCCACCAGTTTGCTAAAGACTGGCAAGAGCAAGCAGACATTGCTAAATCCTACCTGCACAAGGCTAGAAAGAGGATGAAGAAGCATGCAGATGAGAAAAGGCGTTTTGTGCAGTTCAACGTTGGGGATCAGGTAATGATCAAACTGCCTTCCCAAAACTTCAAAGCCTTTCGAGGAATGCACAAGGGGTTAGCACGAAGATACGAAGGTCCTTACCCCATCATTAAAAGGGTTGGAAATGTGTCCTACCAAGTCCAACTCCCACCATCATTGAAGATCCATCCAGTCTTCCATGTTAGTGTTTTAAAGCCGTATTATGAAGACGCGGAAGACCCTTCACGAAGTAATAGTAAGAGAGCACCGCCCTTCATGACCTCATCCTTTGACAAGGAAGTGGAGTACATCATCGATCACCGCGTAAAAAGGAAAAGGGGCATACAACCCAAAGTCGAGTACTTAGTGAAGTGGCGAGAATTACCCGAGATCGAAGCTACATGGGAGGAAGCAGAGACTCTATGGCAATTCGAAGAAAAGATCGCTGAGTACCAGGAACGCAACGAGGACGTAGCGTGAAATGGGCGGGGGAGAATGTCACGGACTACTGATTTTGCCTAAAATACAGGCTCCGTCCACACTATTTTGGCTTCTGGAACATTCTAGATTTCTCTTGATTATTCTAGCTATGTGTAGTAGATTCATGAATATTCTAGAGTAATGTAGAATAATCTTGTATATACTAAGAGTAGTATAGATTATTCTAGAATTATAAGGAAGATAGTAACCTTCTGGAAAGTTCCCTTAAGGAGGTGGGAACATTCTGGAGGATAGATCCTAGCCATTGATGTAATTTGATCTCCACCGTCCATTGAGGAGGTGGTTGTGTATAAATAGGTGGGGGTGCCATTTGGACAAACCACCAAGCAAAGCAAAGCATTTGAGTAATACAAGTTCTCTTCTTAGCAATTCTCAGTGTTCTTGAGTTCTCTCATTTCTCTTTGGGTGAGTGAGTGTAACCCTTGTTATAGAGAGTGAGGAGTAAGGCTTACTTGTGAGTAATAAAGAGAGTGTAACCACAAGTGCCGCACGGGTTGAAATTGTAACCCCGTGACACTTTGGTGTGGTTGTCTGCAAAACAGAAGAAGCTACAAGGGCATTAAATTTGGGCCTTTTGGGATCCCTAGGCGCTCGCCTGGGTTGCCTAGGCCACGGCTGGCCCTAGGTAGCGTCTTTGAAATGTTGGTTTCCAAAATAAAGTCGACTTGACTGACTCATCGCAGTTTGGGGACCGAGTCTTTGAACCATGACTTCATGTTTTGGATTCTTCCGGTTACTATGCGATGAATTGTTTACTTCATGTTCACATCTATAGGCCGTTAACATCACTGATAACTTGGTGCTAGTATAATTATAAGATTAAAATGCATTTGATATTGTGTGCACACATGAATTATCAACACTGAGCTATTCAATCATTAGTGATGATAAATGATATATATTAATTTGAATACATCTATGCATATGCTAAATGATGACAGAAATAGTTTTAATATGCAAAGAGAGCAATGAAGGAGCTACTAAGGTCTAGTCATCCACAGATCTCTTCCGCCAACAAAATGACTGCTTATGTTTAAAAACACATCTTCTTGTTAGCACTTTTATGGGGTACATGGCATCGTAATACCAAGTTGCATATTTTGGAGCTAGAGAATTCATTTGATTTTGGTTATTAGAATTATCTGGTTCAGTTATTGAAAGAAACTAACATGATAAGCGCTCGCATTTGCTAGATTGGTGCTTTGACTTAATTTTATACAGATATCATTAGTCTGATTACCTTTATTCAGGTGGGTGCTAATGTGCTATATCTAACAATTTTGGAAACAATGATCAAACTATACCTTGTTAGAAAGAAACAGTTTTTTGTGCGAGTACTTGACTTGAATATTTGGCATCCAAACTCAATATAAATAACTTCTCATTAGTAGGTTACTGGGGAATTTGCCTTAACTGTCCCTGGTTTTTACCTGTCAGATCACACAGCACAAGTGGGCGGGGCCATTTATGCAACCTGTGGATGTTGTCGGTCTGGGTTTGCATGACTATTATGAGGTAAAGATCCCTTTACAGTTTTCTTGTTGTTTTTTACTGTAAACTATCATGTGTGTCACATGTATAATAGTTTAACTAATAAAAATGCTACATCAGCAAGATGTCTTGCAATAGTACAGAAAACATCACCGCGACAAGGGAGCATAAAGAAACACATTTGAATGGTGCAAACACAAATACGCATACTTCCACACACATAAAAGAAATATAATTCTCCTTTATCTATTCTTAATCTTTTCTTCTCATTAATAATTAAAATCAATGTTGTTACATCCTAGGGCTAATGGCCTTTTAATACTGCTAGACTTCTCCTAAAGTAATGACTCTAATATGGAAGGGATAATCAATTATTTATCTTGGTTATCGAAAGATAAATATGGAAAATAACTAACATCTCCTAGGTCGATATCCATTTATAATAATAGTAATACTCAAAAATTACAAATATATTTTCCACCAATGTCTGGAAATTCAATGGTGGCCCACCAATCATCCATGCACATCAACGCGCGCCACCTTGACAAAGGGGCATGCACACTTGCAAATAAACAAAACAAATCATGAAACCTGAATGCATAACTGCTCGGGCCTTCAATTTTTTCAGAAACTGCTGCTGGGAAAGATATGGATCCAGAGAAGGATTCCAAATGGATGGTGAATCTCCCTTTTTGCCGCACAGATTACCCATTTGTGTTTAATTTCATTCGATACAATATCTTTTTGAAATTTGGCATGTAAGCCCTCTATCAGTAAAGTAATGGCTTCCCTTTTAGTACTTCCCTCATCAGGAAGCACTGGGGCGCTAGGGTCACTCATAGACTATGAAGCACGGACTTGACACGTATGTGTGTTTCGACACGACACGCGACACGTGATTTTTCCAAAAACTAGGATATGACACGTTAGGATACGTATAATATATAATATATGTTAAAATATATAATATATATTTAAATATATATATTAATGAAATATTTTTTCCATAAAATACATTATTAGAGCATTCTTAACATGAAATTATGAGACCATACAAAATAAAATTATAACACACTTTGACATTAAAAATCATAAATAAGGCAGAATCATCATCACATAAGAAAACAAATTTTAAAAAAAGTGCCCTTTACGTGTCCCAGTGTGTCGGCCAGCTTGTTGGCAACGTGTCCCAGCGTGTCGGCAACGTGTCGACAGAGTGTCAACGTGTCGGAGCGTGTCACTTGTCAGACCCGTGGCTTCTGGGAGAGTGTCGGTGCTTCATAGCACCCGTGTGAAAGAAACTCAGCTTTAGACGACACTTCTCTCTGCCCTCTCTCTCTCTCTCTCTCTCTCTCTCTCTACATATACATATATATATGTTTATATGAGTTAGGTTCAGCGCATGCCTGTACGCGAATAAGAACTTATATATTTTCAGATTCATAATATATTAGTTTGAATAAATGCTTCAATATATTGTGCATGTATATATGATGCATGAATACAATTTCGCCAATCTTCGATGGGACTCAAAATAGAGAAGAAAAAAATTATGGTTTTCTTTGTGAAGAATGCATGATTGGGTTGCAAGAAATAGCTGCTCAGGGTATCTTCGAAGTTCAGTTAGACTTGGAATCTGTTTATTGGATTACAATGGTCTTCAATTCTTTGCAAAAGACGGGGCAAATACTGCCACATTTTAGTTAGAAAAATTCAGAAACAGAGGAGGTTTTTGTGTGGAGATTTTGAGGATTGTTTAATCTGGAGATCTCGGCAAGGTGATCATTCATTCTGGTGCAAATGAGGCTGGGTGGATCTCAATCACTAATAAATTAAAAAGTACGATTTTCCCTGATTCCTATTTTATCAAAGAAACACTATAACCCAGAAAGGGCCTTAGATTAGAAACATCAGCATTTGGGTTTCAAATCTTTCAAGCTTCAGAGGGAGTATTTGAATGGGGAAAGATGGAGGTGTGTATTGGAGATTCATGGGGTGTGCCCTAGTCGAAGATTGAGAGCATTCTGAGGGAGCACTTTAACTTCAGATTCAAACTTCGTCAATATCAGCCAGATAGGGCTTTCATTGTTTGTGAGGATTGCAATAGCTGCAATCAGTTCTGAGGCAGAATACGATACAAATTTCTGCCTCTCATCAATTAGTATCTTTCCATGGACACAAAAGGATCTTATGGAGGGTAGAGTGATAGTCTGTTCTGGGGGTGGCTTCCAATTGAAAGTCTTCCCCAGAATCTATGGACGAAAACTACAGTTGAAGTATCGGGGGCGTGTGTTGGGGGTTCATTTGAGGTGGATATTTGAACTTCAAAATTCATTAATTTGTTTGCGGCTTGAATCAAAGTGAGGGGGGCACCCAATGGATCTAATAGGGCAAAGTCTCTGGTTATGGACAGAGAATGAAATCTCAGTCAATTTTAGGGTTTTATTTAGGTCGACTCTGAAATTTTTTATACTCCGAAGACAGGATGATGATCTGAAAAATGTCTTGCATGACGTGAAATTAGTCAGGGTTTCGAAGATGGAGATGTGTTGCAGAGGGTCAAAGACACGTGGATTGGGAAACAAATATGTTGCCGAAATTCAAACTTCAATGTAATGAAGCCCATGAAGGGAATTTAGACACATGGGCCAGGTTTAAAAATGAATGTGATTTTGGGCGTCCTGAATATAGATGGAGCTGATGCACATGTCATTTTAACTAAAGAACGTAAGCTGGATCAGACTTTGGGCTGGACCCAATAAAGGCTCAAACTGTTAAGAAACCGTATTTTCATGAAAGAAAAATGTATTGCAGCTAGGGCTGTGTTTTTTTTCCGAACTTTACGATTTTTCCGATTTCCGATCCGATTTTTGCCAAATTTGGAATGAAATTTTAGTTTGCCGGTTTCCGATTTTTCCGAAAATAATTCTGAATTTCCGAAACTATGCCGATCCGATTTTTCCGAATTATTTTCAATTTTTTCGGAATTATTTTCCAATTTCCGATTTTTCCGATTTTTTGAAAGTTTCCCATATTCCACATCGGTTGAGAGAGGGAGAGGGTTCCAAAATATGCTGTATAAAAGGAGAGTATCCTCGTAACTTCTACACAAATGAAAAATGGGCCAAATCCTCATGTATTTACATGTTTGGTTAAGACATTTTCTTTGTATCTTTAAAATGAGAATTTCGAGTAATCGACAATCCATAATTTATTTTTTTTGAAATATTGGAATTTCCGAAATTTCTGGATTTTAAATATATTTTGTGAATTTCTGATTTTTTCCGATTTTCCGAGTTTTTCGAATTCAGATTTTTTTTTAATTTTCCGAAAAAATCGGATCGGAATAGTTATTTTATTTTCGAAAAAATCGGAATTTTTTCCGAAGAGGCATTTTCCGATCCGATCTGGCCGAAACACAACCCTAATTGCAGCGATCAAAGGGATTTAAGGTTCTAAATATCTTAGAATTTCCATTCCGCGATTATAAAATAAGGTGCCATAATTGCAGCTGTCGTCTATAATCAAGCTTTATAGTGAAATAAATAAAAGAATCTGATTCTATCTGAATCAGATGAGCAGCCTTGCATTTCCATTTCACGATTCAGATTCAAAGCACGAATGTGTACATTCCTAAGAATTTGAGGTTGGGCACAGAGACTGTGGTGGAAGATTCGTTCATTGGTATCAATGAATTGTGGGAAGACCAATCTGCTCACAAAGATGCTTCGCAAGTCCAAGGATTACGGCCCTTTATTTATTATTCTTTAAAGATTGATTGCCGGGATAATTTTACCTTGGGTGGATCTTATTCCAAATTGAACTGGTCCGTTCCTCGTACATCCTTTCCCAAGTCTTCTTCTACCTAATTCTGATCCCAACTCCTCTAAATCTCATTCTTGGGGGTGGGGTATTCTTGGGAAAGGAGAAAAAAAGGAGCGGAGGTGGTTAAAAGGGGAGAAATGGAGGTAAGGGAGAGGGGTCGAGAGAGGGTATCAATTCTGTAAAAGGGGAGGGAGATAATCCTACAAATTCTGGAGTTCCTTTACAAATTGTTGCTGTAAATTTTAAAATCAATCCAATTTCTTCTAGAAGTATGGAATACCAGAGTAATCTCCAATCTAAGGAAGCTATCAGCTGTATCTCTAAGATAATTTGAAATCTCAGTTAGGAATTTGGGTTGAGTTTGATGATTTACTGCAAAAATTGGATCTAAAAATTGTGGACTGTGATGAGGTGAATAAATGTAAATTAAATCCAAAATCGGAATTGAGAGGTAAGGAGCTTCAAAATCTTACATCTGGGGTGCACTATGAAAAATCGGGGATCATAAAAATAAGAGAGGGTAAAGAGGTGTTCATGATAGGGGAGAGAAAAAAAAAATCATAATATAATAATTAAAGAAAAACCGGAAATTATAGTCCTCAAGAGACAAAAAATGGAATTAATCGACTATAGAATGATAGCAAGTTTGTGGGAATTTAGATAGTCGTGGGTATCTGTTTATGCGGGATGTGAGGGGGGTACAAGTTACTGAAAATCTGAATAGGGACTTGTCCGTCTCAATCAAAATCAAATTCTCAAATGAGGAAGACTTGTAGTTCATTGGGGTTTAGAGGGACAAATTTTTTGGGAGGAATTAAAAGGTCTGCGAGTTTTGTGATGGTGCCTAGAACAGGATTTCAATGTGGTCCATACTTATTTCTAAAAAGGGGGAAGGGGGATCTTATAAAATAACACTAAGCATGAAAGATCCAATGTTTAAAAAGGCGCGAGGCGAGGCATAAGCCTCACCCGAAAAAAAAAACAGAGAAAAATAATATAAAAATTCTAATAAATCCCACACAAAAATAATCTAACACATTAAATAATGCAAAAAGGACCATAGTCATTAAATCCAAGCAACCAACAAAAAATAAAGTGTGTTGTCATTACAACATCATAACCTACTAAGTCTGAGATGAGCATAATGTTTCATCATTAAACATAAAAAAAACCCATGTATCCTCAAGTTAACTACTAAAACAATAATGGGTCATGCGTATCCAATGGCTTGAATAGTGGATCTAGTCCATCATCATCCCAGCTATCACCATCATCGCTAAGAGGATCTTCTATGAATCATCATCATATCTAATGGTCGTCTCATCATCGTCATCACTCGAGTCGACATCCACAAATTCTTCGTCTTCATCCACAAAGTGCCCCTTTCCTTTATCTATTAGATAAAGTATATAAATGAGTATGTAACTTTTTAAAAAAATGTTTAATGTTAAAGAAAAGAAAAAAATATTTAATACTAACCCTTTCTCGAAGTGTTCAATTGTGAATTCTTCCTCGTTCCCCTCTTGCATGTTTACGCCTAATAATCTCCCCGCCCCACATTACATCATCCGTTAATCCCGAGGCATCCGTCACCACTGAGGCATTTGTCGAATGTGGATTATCATCTTGCCCGCAACCCACTCATCGTCCGACGGTAGATGATCAATAAACAAAGGGTCCTCATCCTCCTTAAGTGCTTTCTTTTTCAAAAACTTCGTTCGCAACTTCTTGTTTTACATTATATACACCAATGAGTTTAGCCTCTTCGTTGACAACTGATTTCATTTCTTTGTATGTAGCTGTATAATTTTTACAAATAATAATTTTTTAGTCATTAAATAATAAACTTGTTTAACAACATTTATTTAAGTTAATTTTGAACAAACGAATACCCGATTAAATGTGCTTCAGTTTCGTTCACATTCTGATGAAGAGCATGCAAGACTCAAAACCCTCGCCACAAAACTAGTTAATTCTGGAGTTCCATCTCCGTATTGAATCCGCCAATCCGCTAAAACAAGATTAAAGTAAAATTTATATTAAAAGTTTATTTAATGATATCAATCAAAAGCAAAGCGTACTTAACTAAAAAATTTACTTACTGGGACTACACAACCTGCAACTTGATTTTCCTTGGCCAAACGCAAAAACCCTTCCTATTCTAGAAATCATAAATTTGTAAATCCGCTTTCAATCTATCTTGCTCATTTGGAATAAGCTTTTCCATGCAAGTCAACAAACCCAATTTAATTTTCAGATGGTTAGAGAAGTTCTCGTCATATTGATAATCGGGGTTAAAAAAATATGTCGCGGCATGCAATGGTGATGTAATTGGAACTCCTTTTTAGTATCAATGATGCTCCATATCTTTTAATAAGACCCTCATCTCCTCCCAAATTTTCATCTACAGTCTCCTTTGCTTTGTCCATAGCACCATAAATGAAACCCATCCTCGACATCTTTTCTGAATCAGTCATCCTCAAAACACTCACAAGAGGTTTTGTGCTCCTAAGTGACTACACCAAAAATTCCTATCTTGCAAAATGATTTTATGTATTTATTTCCCGTCATCCTTCTTTGCCTAACTCAATCTAGCCCATTCAGGAGAAGTGAACTTGTGCTTCAAAGGCTCCTTAATGCTATACATATTTTGAAAGGTCAAACACGTGGTAGCAAATCTCGTTGCAGCCGGGCGAATAAGGTCTTTCTTGGTATGATCTCTCATCAGTTGCAAAACCCATCCATGATTATATATGAAATTACTTACCTACAATTACATCTGAAATTATTAAAATATGAAACGAATTAAAAATTAAAAATCAATAAGCCACTAAGAGATGAAATGAATTAATACGTTCTTTGACTTTATCAAGGCATTCTTGTGTTGCGATAATTCCCCAATTTTCTCCAACATTAAGTCAATGCAATGGGCAGCGCATAGTGTCCACTACAAACGTGTCTTCTTCTCCATTAATAACTTTCCTGCCGCCTTTTAATTTGATGCATTATCGGTTACGACTTGAATGACTAAAGCCTCCCCCACCTCCTCAACACCACCATTAACTGAGCGCAAGAAAACCGTGCCATGTGGATTATTAACAAGAAAATTTATCAAATGTCGACCTCGAATATTCTTCCATTAATTCGATAATATGGACACCCCTGTTTGCATCCATGTTTTCTTCACGTCATGAACAATCTTTTTGGCACGTCTTTCTTTCTCGTCCAGGCTAAGCTCATATGCGGTAGGAGGCTTCAACCCACGTCCAAACTTTCCAATTGAGCGCACTATACTAATAAAAGATGGCCACATGAAAAGGAAGACCATATTCAAAGAAAAATGTACCAATATCAAGGCACGTAGTTTCTCTAGCCTCCTTTTCAGTTTTAGGTTTGGGTTCGTCGTCACAACCATAGTTGTCACATCGCGAATCGTATCGTGAATCGTTTACCCCCCGAATCGCGAATCGTGAATCGAATCAGTCGAATCGGAACCAAATGATAAAAACATAAGTAAATGGGATTTAACACTATAGAATTGGTAATTAAGCGTAATATGACAAAAAACTAATCGTAGCACATGATAATATTCCAAAATATATCACAAAAATTAACCGTAGCACATGTTCTCATTCATTTTAAGATTAAAAATGTAAAAAACAAAAATATATCATAAAACAGCCTACATATTAATTTAAAACCATAAAACAAATACAAAGGTTAATTTAAAACAATAAAACTGTAAAACAAATACTTCCAAATTTTTTAAACAGGCCTACCTACTAAGATTAACAATATTAATTTAAAATAGCCTACAAAATCACAACAATATTAATTTAACATAGTAAACCATATTAATTTAAAACAATAAAACATATGCTAAGATTAACTATAAAACAATATTAATTTAAAACAACGTTCATATTAATTTAAAGCTCAAAACAAATATACCTTCAAAGATTTTATAACAAAAAAAAAAGCAAAAGATAGAAGACACTCAGCCAAGAGA
Source organism: Sambucus nigra (assembly GCA_949130495.1). NCBI lineage: Eukaryota > Viridiplantae > Streptophyta > Magnoliopsida > Dipsacales > Adoxaceae > Sambucus > Sambucus nigra. The sequence continues at coordinate 578,275,727 of OX422209.1, forward strand.
ATAGACAAGAAAAGCCAGCTGAAAATAACTGAGCCAAGAGAACATGTTTTTCTCTAAAACTCAGTATCTTAACGGCATCCTTTGTTGTTTGCTTCTTTTTTTTAATTGTTTTATTAAAACACACGTACGGTTATAAGGTAAAAAAATTTGCGAAAAAAAAAAGTTGAATCGGACCCGAATCGAGAACCGGACCCGAATCGGAAGATTCGAATCGCGAATCGTCGATTCAGTCCGATTCTTTAGATATTTGCGATTCTCAACTCGATTCGAATCGTTTTATGTGAGAATCGAATCGAATCGTAAGATTCGAATTGCGAATCGTACGATTTTGACAACTATGATCACAACTCTCGTCATCAAGATTGGCACAAACCTATCCATGGGTCTCCTAATCTCCCTAGCTGTACTACCCATGCTTGAACCATCCTTTGATGGATTGATTTGACCGGTGTAATACGCACCACTCCCAATTCGTTTCTCAATTTTTCTTTGCTCCAAATCTCTTTCAACTAATTTTTTTTTCATGTACTCCCCAATTTCCTCTCTCTCATTCGGAGGAACTCTCTTGCATATTTTAACATTTATTTTTGTTCCCGCAAGATGATCTTTCATTCTTTTCACCCCCCTTTACAACCTAATTACAATAATTGCATTGAATATACAGATACCCCTTTCCATTGTCGACCTTTGTACCATATTTCCAAGCCATATCCTTTCTTGACATAATTCAACTACAACATAATATAAATACTACATTCACATAATTTAGAAAAAAAAACAGCGGCTCTTATTTAAAAAAGTGAATTTAAAAAACGGTGAATTTAAAAAAAAGATCATTTGTTAAAAAACAGATCATTCATTAAGCTCAGTTTAAAACAAAAAAACAAATATCTTGCTAAAAACCAAAAACGAGTGGTAAATGTTAATAAAAACATAAACAATCAAGATTTCTTGCTAAAAACCAAAAACGAGTGGTAAATACAACTGAAAATATAGAAAGTTAAGAAATACTATTACAAAACTAACAACTAGCTACTGACATAAACAAAACAACTAAAGACGGAAAAATAGCTACCGACATCAACAAAATGGGTAAAAAGTTAAAAACCTATCAAAAAACCAAAAACGAAATGAAATTTGAGGCTTATCTTGGTCGGGAGAACGAAACGGTTGTCGGGAGAAGGAAACAACTGGTCTTGTAAGTTTTCTTTTGGTCGACTAGGGTTTTGTAAGTTATTTTTCTTCCCTTTTTCCCCTAACTTTTAACTTCACTGCTGTACGTGACTCTTTCTTCATTTTTTCCTTTTTTTGACTCGCAACTAATACATGAATGCCTCACCGCCTCGCCTCTTGAGGCTTCAAGGCGGAACGCCTCCCCCCCGACGAGTAAGCCTCAACTTTCAATCCCGAGGCATGAGCCTCAAGGCGTTTTTTTGTGATTCGCCTCGAGGCACGCCTCTAGTGATTTTTAAAACATTGGAAAGACCTTGACTCGTTTATTTTATAATTGGGATTGAGGGATTCTAGGCTAATGATTGGGCAATTCATTTGGTGTAATGGGAGTATGTGAGGTGTAGTTGGGAGTATAAGCGATTTAATCTAAGAAACCACACAACAACAAAAATGTTTGGAGGCTAAAGACCTAATTTATCTCCTAATTCATCTCCCAAAATATAGTAGTGAGAACAAAAGGAGGTTAATGACCTTGTTTATAGGCTAAGTTTTCTTGCTAGCCAAGATAACTGAAAAAGAAAAAATGACTAAAGAGGTTACTAAGGAATGCTTAGGTCACATGTGATGTTATGGGTGACATCATTAATGACAACAAATGGACTAGAACATTCTTTATTGCATAATACCTAAATTGACCCCACTAAACCTAATTACTACAATTAAACATGAAAAATAATAAAAGTAAAAATACAAATGACTCCCTTGCCCCCCCCCCCCCCCCCCCCCCCTACATCATTCTCCCCCACTTGAAAAAGCTTGTCCTGAGCGTTGAAAATCGGTGGCAGGGGAGCAAAACAACCAATAGTGGATTCCCCATTTGAAAGGGAAGGCGTTCCTGGAAACAAACTCCCATATCGGCTAGCTAAAAGGCAATGAGGAGAAGTCATGAAGTCCAACCACATTCGACAAGCAAGAATGCGGCCCCGAACTTTGACACGATGATAACTAATAAGCCCATGCCTTGGGGAGGGTCATCGATGCCAAATGCCCTCCAAGTCTCCCAAAATGAGCACCGTCAAGGCTAGGCACTTCATCTTGACCTCCAAAAGCATCCCACAATGGGTCAACATACTCTCGATCAATCTTAGCCACTGAAATAGTGGGAAGAAATCAACCATATCGTACGCCACCACCTCGCGAAAATGCATGCGAGTTACCCAACCATCCTCAGTAAAAATGTCGAAGAAACCCCTAATAATGAACCCAACATCTTCCTCCTTGAAGATGGGAAAGAAGTCCCCAAGATCGAAAATCTCCAAATTACGGAACCGGGTACGGGTAATATACCATTCTTCTCAAAAATAGGAATGAAATCACAAAGAAGGAACTCGGGATCCATACCATCTAATGACAGGTCCTCGGCACCCTCGGATAAGCCATCATCATGCATATTTGGGTGATGGGCATCATCGTTGTCAAATCGCGAATCGTATCGTGAATCATTTACCCCCCGAATCGTGAATCGTGAATCGTGAATCGAATCGGTCGAATCGAAACCAAATGATAAAAACGTAGTAAAACATACGTAAATGGGATTTCACACTATAGAATTGGTAATTAAGCGTAATATGACAAAAAACTAATCGTAGCACATGATAATATACCAAAATATATCACAAAAATTAACCGTAGCACATGTTCTCATTCATTTTAAGCTTAAAATGTAAAAAACAAAAATATATCATAAAACAGCCTACATATTAATTTAAAACATCCTACATATTAATTTAAAACAATAAAATAAATACAAAGGTTAATTTAAAACAGTAAAACTGTAAAACAAATACTTCCAAAAATTTTAAACAACCTACTTACTAAGATTAACAATATTAATAGCCTACACAATTACAACAAAATTAATTTAAACCAGTAAACAATATTAATTTAAAACAATAAAACAAATACTAAGATTAACTATAAAACAATATTAATTTAAAGTAGTCTTCATATTAATTTAAAGCAACAATAAAATATATCTTCAAAGATTTTATATCAAATACAAAAGTTTTATAACAAAAAAAAAAGCAAAAGATAGAAGACACTTGGCCAAGAGAATAGACAAGAAAAGTCAGCTGATAATAATACCGAGCCAAAAGAACATGTTTTTCTCTAAAACTCAGTATCTTAACGGTATACTTTGTTGTTTGCTTATTTTTTTATTTGTTTTATTAAAACACACACGTATGGTTATATGGTAAAAAAAACCGCGATAAAAAAAAAAGAAAAATGAATCGGACCCGAATCGGAAGATTCGAATCGTGAATTGCCGATTCGGTCTGATTCTTTAGACAATTGCGATTCTCAACTCGATTTGAATCGTTTTATGTGTGAATCGAATCGAATCGTACGATTCGCGAATCGTACGATTTTGACAACTATGATCGTTGTACACGAAAACAACGTTGGCCGTAGGAGGAATCGCAGAGATGGACAAATAGTCAAAATTTTGTCCATAGTCAAAATATTGGGCCAAACGTCCCGTCCTCTCACGTACTCAATGATCACGCGCCGCTTCTACCTCAGGGTACACCGTGCGACACCGTGCGACATTGACTTGAGCAGTAGTGGCGTGCCTCATACTTCCCGATGGAGATGGCACTGAATCGAAAGCTTCAAAGCTCTCTATGTAAAACTTCACCTACTCTATCCAAGTTGTCTATATGTTGGATTGGAGTTCTTTGATGATACGATTCAACCACTCGAATTCGGCACACACTTCCATGTCATGCTCATAATGAACATTAGCACCTCTGTTCACAACATATCGAAACGAGAATAGGTCTTGGGGAGTGAAGTTGGGCTTGAATTGAATTGGGGGTTTGAGAAATTGAATCGTGATTTTCGTAAACTTGGGGGGTTGAAATATAATTTTTAAAAACTTTTGGGACTTGTTTAAATTTTAGAAAGCTTAGGGGATGAAATGTAAATTTTTGGTGTGGGTGGAGGCTTGGAATAATTTTCAGAAGTGGTGGGGAGTGGATATGTATATATTTTGGGTTTGGAAATAATTTTAGGGGGTGTTTGTGCAAATTTTGGAACTTCATTAGTGGGAGTAGACTTGGGATAAAAAAGTGAGGGGGTAACATTGGGATTACCTTTAGATTTGGTTTCCATTTGAGAAACCCTAGCTAGATTTTGTGGTTTGCAACAAAACGCTGCTGCCTTGACGCTCTTCGGGCCCATCGGAATTTTTGCCGGAGCTTTCTTTAGGCAGGTTGTCGTCGCGGAGACCGATGACTTTGGAAGGAGGTTTGATTGACGATAGGGTCGACTGAAAGGGGAGTTCTCTACTCTTGAACTTTGCTGCGTTGACGGGGCTAGTGGATTCCGGCTAGGGGAAGGGTTATCGGCCTTTGTTTGCTACCGGTGAAGGTAGCCGAATGGCGGCGAAGGCTGCGAAGGTGAGTGCCTGCCATTTTGTGCCCGGAGTGTACAAGTTTGTACATATCTGAAGCCACCTGGTTCGTGAAGTGTTGCTTCCTCAGATCAGAGTCAACCAAGCCTCTATTGTCGAGGCGCAATGAACGTTTTTCAGCTCCTGCGAGACCATTGGGAGTTGAGATTCAGGGTTTGGAGGGTGGCTGTGGGCTGTTTGGGTGTGTAGATTAACAAGTTATGGGGGTTATTTGATATGGAGGTGGGTGGTTGTTTGTCATTCGCAACAGATATGAAATTTCAGATCTAGAGTTTTGAGGGTATGATGGTGGAGGATGAGGTGGTGCGCTTGACCGTGGGCAACGGGGGTGTTGTTCGACTAATACAATGATCATCAAACATTATCTTTTGGAGAAACTCATACAGTGATCATCCTCGCAAAGTTGACTAATATTAATGAGGTTGACCTTAATCCCTTCAACAAAACGAACATTATGAAGAGTGATTTCGTTCGAAATATCATGGATGTATGTACATCATCAAGATCAACATCTATACCAAAATTAACACAAGATATCACAAAATATGCCTCAACATATAAGCTCGCAACAACATATAAGATATCATGGATAAGCACCAAACAAACGATCAACCAAACAAACATGTTTTTAGATTTTTCAAGAATATCAAAACACACAAACAAAACAAAGTATGAGGGAAGTAAATCACACAAGGATCACAAAACACTGACACAAAACAAAAACTCAATCTTTTTGGACTTTTCTCAAAATAAGAAACAAGAAGAAATCAAAAGAAGCAACAAGTATATTTATACAAAGAAGATGCAACACAAACCACACTAATTACATCATCACCCAACACATAGCATAGGATAAGATATGAAACAAGAGATTATATGATCCTAGCTATGACATGCACTATAAACAATTCAAATGTAAGAAGGAATCTCTCTTGTATCAACGAGAGGTAGGGGATCACACAAAGACGACTCACCCTTAGAGGTGGAAACACACATACTAACATTCAATACACTTTTCTTTTTCAAAACATTCCTTGAAATATAATTGTTGGGTTTTGAGGAAACTTCTGACACAACACGAGGTTTCAAATTCATATTACCTCCTTTTTGAAAACTTTCTTTTTTCACACAGTTCACACTTCTCACAAAATTTTCACTATCACGCTTATGAGAAGAAACACAAGACATGTTTTTCCGAAAATCATTTCTCTGTGGCATAAAATCAACATTTCTTTGAAAAACATTTTTCTTTGCAAAATCTCTCCCACACTCCATTTGCAACTCATTAACTTTCTTCACAAGCACATTCAATTCATCAAACAAATCATATGAAAGTGAATGCCAGCTAACATGTGAATTCCTAAACATGTAGCAAAAATCTCTAAGGTGACCAGTTCTATGACAATAGGTGCACACATAAGGTTCATAGTAAACCTTATTAGAATGATTTTTAAGAACAATTCTTGACTTGTCATAGAACCGGTCTTTTCAAATTTGTAGCAAAACTCTTTGAAATGACCCCTTTTGTGACAAAATCATGCAAATGTAGGATTGGGAAGGTCTTTTCAAACTTTCTTGACCGTTTTCAAAACATTGACCTTTCAAAACATCTTAATCATTTTCTTTCACATTCAAAACATTTGGATCAATGAACACATTCTCCTTCAAAACTTGATTTTTCTCATTCTCACTCACAAAGGATTGAACCATTCTTATTGGTTCAAGTGTTGAAATACTTTCCACACTAGATTGAAAAGAATTTGATTCAATTTTATCAAACACTTCCAAATCCTGAAAATTTATGTTTTCTAATCATTGATCAATAAAATCAATTTCTTTCTTTTGACACACATCATTTGATTTATTTACCAATGCATAAAAAATTTCACCATTTTTACTACCTTTCATCAAAACGTCATTTTCTTCATTACTCACCCAACATTCTCTCTTGGAGAAACTCATGCAATGATCATCCTCGCAAAGTTGACTAATACTAATGAGGTTGACCTTAATCCCTTCAACAAAACGAACATTTTGAAGAGTGATTTTGTCCGAAATTCTCACCATCCCTATACCATTAACTCTTGATTTCTTGTCGTTTCCAAACAAAACCGAACTACCATCAAAACTTTCAAAAGAAGTGATGTGAATCGAGGGTATAATAGTCATTTTTGGGCATATTAGTAGTTTATTTTAATTTTGTATTTCCTTTATTAGTTTCTTTTATTTTGTTATTGTATTTTTTTTTGTTTTACTTTAGTATTTAGAGGAAATGAGTAGTAATGACATTTTTGGTAATTAGGGCCTTAGCTTAGAGCCTAAGTTACTCTTCCCCTTTAAATATCCCCTTGTATTCATTATTTGAGGATAACTCTTCATTTTGAATATAAGAAATCTCATGGATCTCTCTAAAAGTTAGTGCTTGGTTTATTTTCTTGCCATTGACTTGTAGTTTACGTCAAATTGGTATCACAGCGGGTGTCGCTAAAAAATCATACACTACAATCAATGGCTCCCAAGAAATCAAAACAATTGTTGGAAGAGATTTAAGAGTTGAAGCAACAAATGGAAGAGATGTCACTTCAATAAAAACAACAAACCCTAGCTTCCCATGAACTTAACCAAAAGTTTGCGACCCTTTTTCAACTCATCTCCACAAAACCACCTTCTACCACCACCCTTTCCCAAACCCTACCCTCTAACACCAACTCCCACTACCTCCACGCCCCAACCAACCTAGTCTACCCATACCCCACTGCCGCCGTTGCCCAGTCCCCCAACCCTGTTGCATGCGAGCCCCAACAGCACAACCCAACCTTCACCGCTGTCCTCCCCACCCCGGCGGCTAGCCATCATACCCCTGCCGCCAACCACCGCTCCGACGCAACAAAAAAAGCCACTTTCTACCTATTGTCCAGGTCGCAGCCACACCCTGCCGTCCCACCCTTCACACCCTTTAGTTGCCAATAAAAAACCCTTGGATCCCTAAAGCCCTGCCAACCCAGAACAAATCCCAACCCTCCCTATTCCGACCCGGGTCGACCCATTTCACCCAACCCCAACCCCGAAACCCTACCCCAGTCTTCCCGAGCCCCTTCCGACCCCTCCCCATGCCGTCTGATCCACCCTACCCCGCTGCCCAACCCACTCAATGCTGAAATCCATTTTCGACCCTCCACCTTACCCGGAGGCCCTCCCGTGCCCAACCCGATTCAATTCCCACCCCGAACTACTTATTTCCAACTTCCTAACTACTTACCCCCACTCAAAGAGCAACCCGAGTCCTCAATTCAGCCCGGGTATGCCCCACCCCCTCGACCCCATACCTTTTTCACCCACCACGGGTTTCCCACCTATCCCGGCACCCCCCATCAACATATAGAGACCCACGGCCTCCCCTCCAACCCCGACCCACTACTCCTAACCAGTGTTTTAAATAGCTCGCTATCGCGAACGCAATAGCTCGCTATTGCCTTTTGCGATGGGAAAAGGCAACGCAAATGGGTCTGCTATCTGGGATGTTGCTGTTGCGTGCGCTATTGGGTGCAATTTGGTGCGATTTAGCGCAAAAGTGCGCAAACCTGCGCTATAGCCGCGATATGCTTGTTTTTTTTAAAACCCTCTGGCTTACCAAAACGGCGTCGTTTTGGTAAGTACAAAGGTTTAAAAAAAACGCAGACACTTCCTCATTCACTTTTGACAACCCCAATCTAAAAAAAAACTTCTTTATTATAGTTTTGACAACCCCAACTTAACAAAACCCTTCCTCAATCACTTTTAACAGCCCCGATCTTGAAAATAAAATAAAAAAACTCATTAATAGTGCTCCGGACTCTTCCTTCCACAATTTGGCAGGCCCGATCAACTTTGGTAAGAATTTATACAATTCTTTTTATTTTTATTTTTTATGTTTGACAATTTTTGAAAAAATGTTGTAGCACTTTATGACTTTATGACTATATTTGAAATGATTTGGAGTGATTGTTTGAGCTTATTTATTTATTTATATTTGTTGCATGTTTTTCAAATTAAAAATCTGAAATGCGCGGATTGCTTGTGCGATACGCGACGCTATTTGCGCGACGCGATTTTGGAACCAAAACGCGACACCCTGCGCAACCGCGATTTAAAACATTGGTCTTCAGAACAATATTTGAAGTGATTTGGAGTTACTCTTTGAGCTTATTTATTTATTTATATTTTTGTACATGTTTTCAAATTATAAATCTGGAATGCACGAATTGCTTGCGCGATGCGCGACGCGATTTGCGCAACGCAATTTTGGAACCAAAGCGCGACACCCTACGCGACCGCGATTAAAAACATTGCTCCTAACCCCACTTATACACCCTTGCCCGCCACCATACGCCCCACCGCCTCCACCGTCACATCACACCTCTTCCTATCATGATCTTTCTCTACTCTACACCAACTCCTCCTCATCCTCCGACGCTGGGGATACCCCACCGCAACGTTTTAGAGTGGATCCCACCTCCCCCGCCCGATTGTGACACCCCGACTAATTAAATACCGGGTAGCTACTCCTTTATTCAATTTAATACAAAATGTCAAGTTGGTTCAGTTCATAGCATCACTGTCGAAAACATTTTTTTTTTTTAAACAATTACTAGCCACCTAATATTTAAAAAGTGAGTTGTCAAATTTACTAAATTAAATTAACATGCAACCAATTAAATTATCAGCTAACGATACCACAATCACATCACAGTCACAACAGAATAATAATGGAAATAATAAATGAGTCTGGAGTAACACTCCTCTGAATAATCTAAATGTTGAATAAAAACCAAATACAAAGTTTGAATAGTTAAATAACTCCAAAACTGAAATGAAACTGAAAGTATGAAAAAGCTGTCTCTAAATGGAAAGGGGCGACATGCCCTAACAGATAAATGACTCCGAAATAGAATCAATGTAGAATGTGGAGGCGTCTACTATCGAGATCCTGTAACTTCCACAGAAGCTACAGCACGCCAATGGAATGGAACTCCTATGCTTGGCGTCCTTGTGGCTGGGAACCTAAAAGGTTTTACAAGAAAAATAGATTTGAAAGCAAACGGGTCAGAGCCTGAGGTGAAAACAGTTTAAAAATAGCAAGTGTTTAATTGCATTAAACAGTGAATATTATATACATGTTAATTATGTGCTCTCACATGAGTTCCTCATCCCTCAACTAATGTGCACGCCTAACGTATATCCTTATCCCGTCCTAGTTATGTCGTTCACTATCTAGTCTGTACCACTTCCTGTCCTTACATTAATAATATAGGGTTTATTCACATCGTTCTACATATCCTGCGTGTAACTCACCTTTCCACTGATAAGATTAATTTATAACGATTACGATAGAAAAATTCTCATTTTAAATCCCATTCAAAATGTCTCAATAATTTATATTCACACTTTAACAAAGAGTCCATTATAATCACTAGTATATTCTTCTCAGCACAAATATACAAATAGGGCACCCCTACGCTAAGTTGCGGTGCACACATACTCTGCCATCGAATCCGGGTACATCACGTACATAAGGACTACGTATTCCGAATCTCTCAGGAACCATTTCAATAAGCAAAATCATACATATTGGAGGCGAACATAGTTTACATACCCATGAGTCACGCACATACCTACGCTCCCATGGTCACCTGACTTATTAACTCACCAATAAGTCATTCATCACCCTATGTACTTGAGGTACCAATCTAAATCCCCCCGTAGGCACACAAAGATTAGATGGCCCTGTTCGGAAAGCCGACCTCCCGTGATAACAAGTATGGTAGGTATGTCGTACACATAATAATCCATATACTAAGCATTCACACAACTTAGATAACTTATAATATTATTAAGGGTATGTTCTCAACCCTATACCATATATTTAATTGTATACTATCATACTTTCGGATGATATATAATATATTTCGCCGATACGTCTCATGTCGTATAGTTTCAAGTACTTAAAACCTAACCGAAAAGGTTACTAAGTCTCCTATTATTCCCACATATTAATTCAATACTCTTAAGGTTCATATTTCTGTCTCTAACCTTAGATTTTCAACTATATAGATTTAATTCATTTACTCGCAATCTCTAATAGCACCTCACTCGTTGGACCCTAGTAAGTCTTAACATAAAGTCCCAACTCAATTCTAATATAATTCGGGCACTATATGCACTCCTACTGGTCATCCTTAAATCTAAATGTGTTCACAAGGTCCTCACCGATAACTTTCAAGGGTCGGAATTTCTTAAATTCAAAAAGGGGAAAAATATCATGATTTCTGGGGAGGTCGATCGATCGATCATGAATATCGATCGATCGATCCAGTCGATCGATCGACTATGAATGTCGATCGATCGATCAAGCAGTTACAGCCCACGGTTTTCCACGTTTTTAGCCCTAGTTTCATCTCCAATCTCCATTACATGAATCCATTCTCCAAAGTAAACGTACTACATGTTATACCATCCTAATTACACCACCTTTCTAACGTTCCAGAGCAATCAAATCATCTCAAGAACAACATATGTATCGATATATTCATCAAACTTTTCATGTTCAACCCTAGTGTAGTTTCTTCCAATTCAAGACAACCTAAAATTAAATTTTTAATCCGGGATTTCTATTACTAAGGTTCTGATTTCAATCTTTATTAGTTCCAGAATTTAACTACATGCAAATCCTACCCACATTCAAGATTTACTTCTCCCAATTCATGAAATTATCAATCTTTCAAGTCTAGTCTTCAATTCTAATCTACATGGATAATATATTTGCCGAAACTTAATGAAATCAAATCACTTGCCTTATAATTGGTGTTCTGATCTGCTGGGGATGTTAAAGGCTGGTTCTCTCCCTTTCTCCGATCACAATTTCCGTCGAAAAGTGGTGCTGGGTGTTGATTATGGCTTTTAACGCTCCTGTAACCTCTCCTCTTTCTCACGTTGCCCACTTCTTTCTTTTTGGCTGATAATGGCCCTCATAATAGTTGCTAAATAAACCCTGAAATTCGTGGGTCCAAATCCCTTAAAATTTAAAATGACTAAAATACCCTCCCGGGGTGCCGGTTTGGCCTAAAAATGCCCCGGGACCCCAAACTAAACCCCCGACTAGTGTTTTCTGACTATTTCGACCCCTCCGGACGTGTTGGCGCACTCAAAATGACCATACGGATGATAAAATTATAATTTGCTTTAAATCCAATTAAATTGATTCCTGACACGACTGACACGCGCATCCCAACTAAATTTCCTGAATTGCCGTATTTATGACTCGCGACAATTTTAATAAATTCAATAATCATATGTTACCACATATATCCAGTAATATTCAGCATTATCATCATAATCAAATACCAACTCACGTCTCGCTAGTATTTAAATTCGGATTAATTTCTAATTAATTCCCATTTAATTTAATTAATCCCATTAAATAAAATCAATAAAATTACGGGATATTACACCGATCCCCCTCGCTTTGGGACCGCCAGTGCTTTTATTGTGGAGAGCACGACCACCTGATTGGCATGTGTCCCCATCGCGTCCCTCCAGTGCCTCCGGTGACCCCATATGTTTATCCTCCTTGTCCACCCCCTGTCCAGATGTCACCGATTCCTGCGGATTATGTTACACCTGGGCCGGGTGATGTGATGGGCCTTGAGATTCATCAGGATGGCGACCACCTATCTACGGTACTTCAGTTACTCTCTCGGAGCCTTCAGGGAGATATACGCATTGACGTACCCATGTTTAATGGACGATTCTCCCCAGATGTTATGGTAGATTGGTTGGCGTAGATGGAGACAATTTTTGATTACAAGCGGGTTGAGTGCTGCTCTTGTGTTCTCCTGGCGGTCAACAAATTTTAGGGATTCTCCCGGGTTTGGTGGAATGTTTTGTGCTATCGCCGGACTGCGGCGGGACTACATCCTATTCGGACTTTGTCCGAGCTGAAGGCCGCTCTTTAGGGTTCATTCATAATGCCGACTTATGAGCGCGACCTTTTTGCCCGCCTCCAGTTCCTTCGACAGGGTTCATCTACGGTGGTGGAGTACACGGGGTAGTTTCAGTTCCTCTGCACCCAGTCTCGCCTCCCAGAGACTGAAGACCAGTGGATCAGCCGCTATATCTTGGGATTGTAGCCGTACATTCAGCATGATCTCGGCTTAAGGGAGATACTGACCTTTCTTAAGGTGGTCGAGTATGCAGTCGAGGTTGAGGCTTACCACACAATGCCTGCAGCTCTCTCGGCTTCACGAGCTCCACCTACACTGATATTTACCCCATCTCCTCCTCTAGTGACAACTCCAGTCCCTACATCCACTACTTTTGTTGCGCCTCATCCGAGACCTCCTACCTTCCGGTGCTACAACTGTGGCAATGTTGGTCACCGAGCTTCTGATTGCTCTCTCCCACGACACTGTGCACTATTGGCGATGGATCATCCACCTGACTATTTGGGCGCGTCTGAGGAGCTTCCCCAGCATGCCTTGATCACGGTTTTGGAGGGAGATTCAGTTGGTCTTCCCCTTTGAGTTCGAGGATGAACTCTTTTCAAGGAGGGAAACTGATGTGAATCGAGGGTATATAGTCATTTTTGGGCATATTAGTAGTTTATTTTCTTTTTGTATTTCCTTTATTAGTTTATTTTATTTTGTTATTGTATTTTTCTTTGTTTTACTTTAGTATTTAGAGGAAAGGAGTAGTAATGGCATTTTTGATAATTAGGGCCTTAATTTATAGCCTAAGCTACTCCCCTTTAAATACCCCTTTGTATTCCTCATTTAAGGATAACTCTCTATTTTGAATATAAGAAATCTCTTGATTCTCTCTTTAAAAGTTAGGGTTTGGTTTATTTCTTGGCCATTGATGTGTAGTTTACGTCAATAAGTAAACCATGATTTTTCTCGCATCATGTGACGTGGTTAACCATTACCAAGATGCCAATTATTCAAATTTGAAGAAATTGAAGAATTTGGAGTTTCAAATTTTCAAAAGCCAAACAACATATGTGACTCTTTTCTCACCCACTTTAGTTTCACTTAATTGCCTTTTCTCAACTCACTAACCTCCTTTTGAAGTTTCTTCAATTCATTTTCAAGTTTGGCATTCACTCTTAGAAAGTAAATTTTTCTTGAAAACTTTGAATATGAATGTTGCTCACCCGTTTGAAGTTTATAGCAAAAATGCTTCAAGTGTCCTCTCATGAAACAATATGAATACTTCTCTTTGTCCCAAACTTTTCTTTCATTTTCATGCCTTTGAGGTTTTTGAACAAACTTAGGTTGATTGGCTATTGAATTCATCACAAACAAAAACTAAATCCGACACTTTCTCCATTAGTTTCTCCTCGTCCGATGATTTATTCCCCATTTTATCCCCAAAACTTGAAAAAAATTGAAATGGCGCTAGTTCAGGTTCAGCATCAGATTCCATTTAGGTAGTGGAACTTCCAATGGTGTGGCGGCCAACATTGGTCCTTTTACTAATGCTAACAACCAATTCGTGACGACGTCATTGTACGTTGGAGACCTTGACTGGAAGTGACAGACTCGCAGCGGTGATACCATGTTAGAATAGATAGAAAGAGAGAAAGATGATTGTATTAATATGTCAAGTCTATGTTTACATTAAATGAGAAATCTATATATAGTGGAAAGAGAGGGAACAAAGGGGAATAAATTGAGGGGTGGTGGAGGTATTGGCGGGGTGAGGTGGCGATAGTGGTGGGGTGAGGTATAATGATGTATATAGTTTAACATTCCCCCTCAAACTCAAGATGGTAAAGTATTGACTAACTTGAGTTTGGTAATGAAAATGCAATAAAAAATGCAAGTTTGTGTTCACCCTAAATAACTGTAGGAGGGGTGGGGGGTGGGGATAGCTTATTACAACAAATTTGCCCAAAGTTTAAGTTTCAATTTCATAAAACCTAGATCTAAATCAATTTTTCAAATTCTCAATACGATCTAATGAAATTGCAATCATACAAAAACATTTCAAGCAATAAAAAATGATAATCAACCATACAAAAATGCACAACACCGGGTATACGAGGAAAAAACTCAACCTAAGGGTAAAAAACCTTTGTGTGACCTAGCATCTTATTAAATTTGAAAACTTCCTTTACACGATATAAGAAGATAAATCAATTAAGTGCACTCACAAGAATTTACAGATAAATATCGCGACTCTCCCTGTTTCAGTGAGAAATTCAATTGAAACTCCATCACTTGAACTCGAAGTTCAATCTCCGCCCTCGATCCACACCATGCTCCAACTCTCAATAGTTATAACACCTCCATTTTAGTTTTAGATGTATAGATCAAGTGTTGAATCAAGATTCGAATGTAAACTGGCTAAATGTGGATAAAAGCCTCTCTCAAATGTAGATCTCATTCTAAATCTAAAAATCTCACAAACTCTCAAAGGATTATCAAATTTTGAATTAGAGAGAGAAATAAAAGCTCTCAAATACGAAAACCTCCTCGTATAATATATTCTGAAATGGGGGAAAAGATTGTAAAGAAATGGAGGGAAATAAGTCTATTTATAGCAAATTTTAAAGTTCCAGCTTCGTTGTGCGCACGGTTGAGTTTTTCCCGTGCGCACGATGTTGGACAATAATGCCCCTTCTCGAAAATGAGGCAGGACTGTGCGCATGGTGGCAAAACATTGCAGTGCACACGATATGTCACTTTCCGTGCGAACGGTTAAGATTTAAGCCATACGATCGGATAAGTTCAAAAACCCTTAGAAAAAAAATCCAAGAAACTTTTGAAAAGATCCCATTTTCACACAACAAATACATCACTCATGAAAGTATTTTTAAAAAACAATTTAAAGAAAAATTCTCTCAATTTTCAAAACCCGCGTGTGCAATAGCTAAAGTTTAATCAAACTCCGCAAAACTCAGCAACGGATGGCTTCAAACTTGAGTGGTCTTCATGTCTTCAAATTGCAATCTCCATCGGTAAAAGACAAAGACACTCTCACTCATCTTTTGTGAATCAAGCTTTTGGGCTCGACATAATGCATGACTAAAATGTTTTGACACAACAGATAGCCATTTATTTTATATACAAATATTACATTTTCACATGTAATGTATTGTTTTCCCTCCCCTCGAAGCTTCCACCATGTTTCAATAGTACTCCTTCACTCTTTGTATATATCCCGATGTGTGCATGAGATCTCGAGGGTTAGTTGTTTATTTTTACATATTTATTTCAGTGCCTCTTTTACATTATTTTTCTAATATTTTAGTTTGAGGGCAATATTTTAGTTGTGGGAGAACGACCGTGTCTCTTGGTATTATGAGGCTATGTATATCCGATATGTGTGAATCTTGGCTGAACGTTATAAGGAGTTACATTTGAGGATGATTGAGTGCACTGAGGAAATCACGGATTTGAAAGTATAGTACTAAGCGGTCGAGGGCATCTGCCTGTTGATGTCGTTGCTCACCACTTAGGCTTGAGCGAGCCTCTCTCTGTGGCCCCCGTTCCCGTTGCTTCTGACGACTGTCTCCCATTCGTCTTGTGGTTCCGATCTATGTTTTGGGTGAGTTGGTAGTTGCTGATGACCACCTGAGTATTATTATATTGGAGATTTATTCGACATCTTCGTCGAGGAATGTTGGGTTACTCGGGTCATATATCGAGTGAGATATCTGAGGTGTTTACTATCTGGGGTGAAGAAGAGGTTGGGTTTCATATCGAGGATTTTCTTGATGTCTTTGTGGAGGATGGTTGGGTGACACACTCTCACTTTTGAGAGGTGACGTCATATTGTGTTAATGACTTCTTCCCACTATTTTAGAATGAAGTTGATTTTGTTGAGGTTGTTTGTCCTGTTGCTTGTTTTAATATTTATTTGTTGCTTTGGGTGGACATGATTGATTTCGGGTATGTGGATGTTTTGATATGCGTTTGACCCACGTTGGGAGATTAGGTTTCATCACCTAGCATCAAATGTGGCTCGACCCTCGTTGGTATCATTGGCTCGCCTAGGCTCTAAGCATGGGGCAAATAGAGGCAAAAAAAGCGGACCGAGTGGCAACGTCACTGATTTTTTAAAATAAATTACCCAATACCAAGTACACAATACTACAATAGCATAAAAATATATACAAATATATTTATTTAATTCTCTCTCTCTCTCTCTCTCTCTCTCTCTCTCTCTCTCTCATACAAGTATTAAATTTAAGGGCCTTTAGTCTTTAGCCCCTAATTTTTAACTGTTTTTTTATGTGTGGTTCCTAATGTTATATAACATTGTGTGCGGCCCATATGTTATATTATGACACTGTTATATTAGATTTTCGTTTGTTATATCAGAAACTTCTTGTGTTACATTAAAAATATTTATTTATACCATATTACAATATATTTCGGTCATAGTAGACCACAATACATGTTATATTAGCTACATTTTCCATTTATATAACAACCAAGGACCGCACACAATTACCTAAAAACCCAAAGGCCACACCTTAAAACACCCCTCAACTTGGAGGCTTTTATCAAGTTCTCTATTTAAATTATAAATGTATAATATATGGTGAATGCTTCCACACACACACACACACATATATATATATATATATCTCCAAACGTTATTCTGGTTTAGTATCTTCAATAACTTTCTTCTTTTATTTCTATTCTTTGTTTTAGAAATCAAATATCAATTGTACAAAATTTTTCTAATGTGTGTAATATTATTTTTCTTTGTCTTAGTTTAGCAATCCTTTTTTTTTTATGAATCCTTTTTTTTATGTATAGGACTTTAAAGGAATATTCGTAATGTAAGAATTATGGGGCTTTAAAGCATTGGTAGCAATGTTAATGTGTAAATCATTGCTAGATTGTTTGTGACTTAAATTTCAATGTATACTTAGTGTTGTGTGTAAATAGGAAATAAAAACTGGAAAATTGCCTAGACCGCCTAGGCGCAAGGCACCCATCATCCGCTCGCGTATTGCTTTTTAGAACATTGCTTGCTAGCCAGTATGCTGAACGTTTATGTGGACGACTTTGGTCTCAAGTGTGGGAGCGTGGCGATATTTGTGTAGCTCCGGTGATGATTCTCCACCCACCTCCACGCTTGGGTCGAGCTTTTCAAAGAGTGGTAGAGTGATGTGTACGCGGAGATCCCTAGGGCTTAATTCTATTATGTTTATTTTCACATTTTTATTTCGGTGCCTCCTTTACATTATTTTTCTATTTAGAGTTATATATTGGCTTGAGGTAATATTCCCTTGGAGTATTCTTAATGTGCCCTCTTTAGTCTTTATACCTTTTTTGGTTATCTTGGCTAGCGAGATAACTTAGCATATAAATAAGTCATTTGGCCACTCATTGTATTATCTTCACCCTAGAGAATAAATGGATACTTTTATTTCTAAATAATTTTGTATGAGTATTCCGTTGATCTTACATCTCACCCATCTCCCCCTCCAACCAGTTATAATAATTTCAAATAGTAAACAGAAACAATGATAAAAAAAAATGCAGCAAGCATATGCTGGTAATGTACAATTGGGATCTTTGTTGATTCCTTTGTGGCAAACCTTTTCAAGTCTTCCTCTCCCCCCCCCCCCCCCCCCCCCCCCCCCCCCACACACACACACAACCCACCCACCCACAGCTTTGTTCCTTCATTTGATTTGTTGCAAATGGTGTATACTAGGTAATTGATAAGCCAATGGACATTAGTACGGTAAAAAATAAAATGGAATCCAAGGATGGTACTGGATATAAGAACGTCCGAGAGATTTGTGCAGACGTGAGATTGATATTTAAGAATGCAATGAAATATAATGATGAAAGGGACGATGTTCACGTGATGGCAAAAACATTGTTGGCAAAATTTGAAGAGAAGTGGCTACAACTTTTGCCCAAAGTTGATGAAGAGGTAAAATTCCCTATTATCCTAGGACATTGTGGATTTAACATATGATTACTGTGGGTATTGAAATAACAACCAACTAAGTGCTTGCAGGAAAAAAGACGAAAAGAGGAGGAGGCAGAGGCACAGTTAGATATGCAGCTTGCTCAAGAGGCTACTCATGCCAAAATGGCTAAGGATTTAAGTATTGAGGTAGTGAAAATTTCAGTCCATTATACGCAAGCAAATTTTTTAAAGCAAGAAATCTTTTAATAAATTTTAAAGTTTTCGTCCACATAACTTTTCAATCTTTCCATTTACATGCGTCAAGAGAGTGTTGGAACCTATTTGGTAAAATTTATCTTGAATCGTTTTCAGCTTGATGAGGTTGAAATGCATCTGGAAGAACTCAGAGAAATGGTGCTTCAGAAGTGCAGGTATGTTCTAATAGGATAACACAAAATTTTCCACACTATTGGTTCTGATATATATATAGTCAGGCTCTTCAACATATCTCACTTAATATACTTATGATCATACCCATTTTAAAAAAATAGTAAAAAATATATTTTTCAACCAAATTTGGTATAGTCACCCACTTCCGGATTGAATATTTCTTTTGTAGATGATTTCCTTACTAGTAGATCATGTATACCAAATTCGATTGAAAAATATGTTTTTTTTACTATTTTTTAAAAATGGGTATGTTCATAGGCTTGTTAAGTGAGGTATGTTGAAGAACTTGACTGTATATATATATATATATCCATATAATAAGCTAGCATATGGGGATGGCTCCAAGACATGTATGATATTTTTGACATTTCATGCCCATGCATGAAATGTCATGCTAAAAGCTGTTTTTTTTTTTTTTTTTTTTTTTTTTTTAAATAAATTTTTTTTTATTAATAAATAGATATGTATTTTTTTGACTATTTTTTTTAATTTTAATTTTTTTATGGGCTGGGATTTAAGACGGGGGTAAATTTATCACCGTGCCTTCGGCACGGGTATCCGCTAGTATATATATATAATATGGAGCCATATGGGGATGACCAAAATTCATGTATGATATTTTTTACATTTCATGCCCATACATGAAATGTCATGCTAAAAGCTTTTTTTTTTTTAAATAAATAGATATGGGTTTTTTTTAACTATTTTTTTCTTTTTATTTTTTTATGGGCTGGGTTTTTTTTATCACGGGGGCAAATTTATCACCGTGCCCTCGGCACGGGTATCCGCTAGTATATATATATATTGAAAAAGACACATATTTTTGTTTAACCCATTTAATTGCTTAAACATCCATTTATCCAATATTCTCTTATTTTTGAAGGTCCGCGCCAGCGGCATCCAATGCCACTCATACTTATCCCAAAACCGTGCCAGCGGCACCTATATATATATATATATATAGGGAAAGGATCAAGTGAGGTCCCAGTTTGAGGTCCTGAATGAGGTCCGTTTTTTTAAAATAGTAAAAAATTATTTTTGGGCTGATTTTTTTTTATGATTTTTAAACATTTCAGTAGGACCATAAAAAAATAATCAGCTCAAAATGATTTTTTTTGCTATTTTAAAAAAATCGGTCAAACTGTTAAAAGCTGACAAAGTTTGACCGATTTTTTTAAAATAGTAAAAAAATTCGTTTTGAGCTGATTATTTTTTTATGGTTCTACTGAAATATTTAAAAACCATAGAAAAACAATCAGCTCCAAAATATTTTTTTTACTATTTTAAAAAAATGGACCTCATTCAGGAATCTCAAACAGGGAGATGTCACTTGATCCGCTCTCTCTCTATATATAAATGAGAGAGAGAGAGAGATGTAATTCAATATTTTGTTATAATTTTTTTTACTTACCTTTGTAATTGGCTCGTTTCGACTTTAGTATCTTTTGCTAATTGAGTTTGGGTTAGCTACCATTTTTTCAGTGAACATGAACCCAAGGCTAACTTAAACTTGATTAATTTTAGAAGGATGTCGACTGAAGAGAAAAGAAAGCTCGGGACAGCTCTCACCCGTTTGTCTCCTGAAGATCTCGATAAGGCACTACTTATGGTTGCCCAGAATAACCCTACCTTCCAAGCAACAGCCGAACAGGTGGATCTTGACATGGATGCACAGGTAAATCATTTTTATATCTATTTTTTTTTAATTATACACACATATTTAGTTTGGTTCTCTGAATGGTTGTAAATTAGCTGAGTTATTAACTGCATTGACGTGTGTGCCAATTATGCAGAGCGAATCGACATTATGGAAGTTGAAGTTCTTTGTGAAAGATGCACTGCAGGTTCAGGGTAAGAGTTCAGCGAGCTTGGGTGGAAACAACAACAGTAACAAAAGGAAAAGAGAGATTTGTGATGCTCTAGCAAAGACTTCCCAGAAAAGGAGCAAAAAGCTATCCTCTTAGTGTGTATAATAGCGACAATAGTATGGCACCATGCGTCTCTTTGTGAATGCTTTTAAAATATTCTCCAGCTAGTTCTCTGAAGAAACTAATCCAATGGATGGAGGAGAGCAGGGTTCTCTTGTAATTACGGGTTTTGGGTACGTGGGAATTCATAAATTTTAACACAGGTGGAGATACTGAGAATTTTTCTGGTGATTTGTACATCCGTCCGTGGCATTGCTTGAATAAAGAGAGTACTAAAATTTGCCTATTCTTTTAATCATCTGCTTCCTTTTGTCTTATCAGCTTCAGAAATTACATTTAAAATTTTCTGATGCAGTGGATGCCATCCATGTAAAAAAATTGAAGGTGACGCGAAAACACAAAAGCTTCGTTGAGCGTGGTGCTGAAAGTAGGTGTGGCAATAACCTCCACTGAATACGTGGTTATTAATTATTAGGATCTTTTTGACTTCCCCAATTTTTAATGCTGTAATAGATTTACAACTAGCTTTCCTAATTTCTTTACTTACCCCAGTTTAAAAAGGGAATAATTATTTTCACACCCTCTATGTCTTCGCCTACACCCTTTGGATAGTAAATGACAATTGTGCCCTTAGATTTATAAAATCTATATCTAATTTTTTTACCTCCAACTAAAACAAATACATTTGATAAAAAACCAAAAAATATATTTTTAATAAAAAAACTGTTTCGTTATTTATTTTAGTTGAAAACTGTTTTTTTTTACGATTTTAAAATTAATTTTTTTACTATATAAAAAAATGTTCTGCGTCAGTAGTATGAATAAGCAGTCCCCGATCACCTAAAAATACTGCTGACGTGAACCAAAATATTGAAAAAAATGGTTCGTGCCAGCGACAAGTATAAATGATCGGATCGTCTATACATACCGCTGACGTGGTCCATATTTTTGAAAAATAGTAAAAAGATTATTTTTAAAATTATAAAAAAAAGCAAGTTTTAACCAAAAATAAACTTTGGAAACACACAAAGAAAACACTTTTATAAGAAAACAGTTTCTTAAGAAAACAAATTTTATGTTTGTTTTTAATAAAAAATAGATAAGAATTTACGCTTTATAAATAGTTTTTATTTATTTATAAAAGAATGTTTTTATTTTATTTTATTGAAAATATAAATTTTTGTTTTTTATCAAATGTATTTATTTTATTGGAGTTGAAAAATTTGGACATTTAAATATCATAAACCTAAGGGCACAATAATCCTTTACAATCTAAAGAGTGGAGAAAGACAGAGAGAACGTGGGAGGGAATAGCTACTTCCTTTAAAAAAAAAAAATGGTGGTGGTACCGGTTCACTTCTATTATACCCACATAAAATGGGCTGAAACTCATGTAGCACACAAAATCAAATCAATTTCTGACTACTATTTAGATGAATATTACATCTCCGACCTTAAAAATGGAACCCCCACACACTGCCATTTTTGACCCAATTTGCTGCCGACCAGTTATGATCCATTGCCAGTTCCAATTTGTCGCCAAGTATTTATGATTTGTGGCCGAGCCTGTGCTTCTGCTCCCATCAGCCTATCCCACCCAATTCTGTCATGTTGTTCCCATATCATTCCTTTGACAAAAGATTAAAACTTTGATTCATTTTCTCCAGTCATTAAAGACTCAAATGGGATCGTTACTTTGTGTTTTTTAGGCTCCAGTCATTAAAAACCTTTTTAGGCTCTTTGTGTTTGTTCATAAGTAGTACTCGCAAACCATATCCATATTACCAAAACAGCGCACACCAGCCCGGTCTTTAAACATAGGGGCCCATTTTCGCCCAGGTCAATTTTGGGCGCAACAAAAAAATCTTTCGGCCTCAGCACCTCTCTCTCTCTCTAAGATTTTTTTTTCCTATTGCCTTTTGTAGATCTCTTTACTCTACACCGTACTTTATCGATCTAAGGGGCTGAGTTTTTTTGTAGTGGTATTGGCTTGTACCCCAGGCCAATAGTACGGGAGCCAAGACATAATACGAGTGCGACATGTCATTGTGTCGCACCAATTTGCATTGCATTTCTGAGCCGGTCTATGTATTAGGTAGACTCTCATACATACTATATGTGCATACTATCTATGCATACTACTTTTTAAAATGGTAAAAAAATAAGGATTAAATATCAAAAAGTTTCTCAAACATTTTTTAATACACATTTAGTCAAAGCCTTTTATTTTGTACCAAAAAGTATTTTATTCTCTTACTTGTAAAGGTCTGTGCCAGGGGCGTGGTAAAAGACTTTTTGGAGGCTTGGACTAAACGTGTATTAAAAAATGTTCGAGGGACTATTTGGTATATGCCAAAAAAAATAATTTTGAGTTGATTTTTTTGTATAGTATTTAAATATTTCAGTGAACTCCACAAAAAGAAAGTCCGCTCAAAATAATTTTTTTTATAAATTTAGAAAAATCGATCAAAATATGACAGTTTTTAAGCTGCTCAAAAATCGGTCAAAATATGTCAAATATTGCATTTATAGGAGTTGAGTAAAAGAATCCCTTTATTATTATTATTATTTGGTTTTTGTAGGATCTCATTTGACTAGATTGGGCCCATGAAAGTAGAGGCCGAGGGGTAGGTTGTTCAATTATGAGTACACATCATTTGGGTCAAGCTGCTCAGAAGCCTGATTGCTTGGCCCCTTAAATTAAGGCCTAACTTCAATTGAGTTTGAGCACGCTGATTTTGAGTTGAAATTTCAAGCTCAAATTCTAATTTGGCCCGAGTTTGCCCCATGCATAGTGAAGCCTGAATTGAGCATGTGGCTCAAATGTCTTCAACACACTCTCTCCGTCATAAATTAATAGTCATGATATCCTTTATAGTTCATCCTAAATTAATATTAATATTTCAAAAATTAGTATATATAATTAGGTGAGATTACAAAGTTACTTATTCGAACAGTACACATGTGAGAATAATGATCCAAGTGCATGTCTTGCATTAAATTTTTTATGGTTTTTGGGACACAAATCTGGAAAGTAATTTTTTTTTAAATGTTACTTTCAAACGAAGATTATCAATTTGGGATAAAAGGAGTGTAATTTATATTTTTATTTATTTAATATAATTATGTAAATTTTATTTTTAATAATGAAACCAATGCTTTCTTTTGTTAATCTCTCTCTCTCTCTCTCTCTCTCTCTCTCTCTCTCTCTTTGTGATCCTTTATTTATTTATGTCTCTTTTATTACTATATAGGCCATATGATTTTCTAAATTATAGAAGTTTTAGATTTGGTCTATATAGTGCCAATGCTTGATTATGCGTACAATAAACAATGAAAATACATAAATTAGGCGTGTTAGATTATAACGCATGACTAAATTTTATATATTTTTTTATCATCCCCAAAAAAGTTATATTAACAATTTGGAATATATTTTGAACATCCTGAACTCGAGATTGAAGTCCGTAATTTAGTATGAGATCAGGTTGAGTCAAGGGGTAATTTTATTTCAGTTGCTCATGATTGAGAATCATAATTTACTTTGAGGTCGAGCTTAAGAATCCCAAAGTCTAGCTCACTTTATCCGATTGATATGCATATATGGTTTATAAACCTAACTTATCCTCCTCATATAACAAGGAGCCCCGGATAACGAATTTTAGATAAGCTTGTCAAGAGGAATATTGAACCTATATATCGAATAATCACTTAAAAGATAAGAATATTCATTAAACAAATGTATTCCCATGAAAATTCTTAAAGTGTTTTCACTCCATTTAAAGTTGTATCTCTTAGAATATAAACAATGACACTTAGATCTTCTCTTGACACACATTCTACGTGTGACAACCCGAACCCAAGGCGGCGAGCTTCTCTTCTACCCCCGCGCTCACTCGCACATCTTTCACGACGAAATATGGAGGACATGGGCCATTGTCTGTGACGTGTGGTCATCATCTCGTTCTCTTTCTGAAATGAATGGAGTCGCTAGTCTATTTTATATAAAACAGACAAAAGAAGTTGTAGGACTCTGCAGAACCTAATATGGTAAGTAATCTATGTGTTAACCAGAGTCGAAGGTCCGGGGACTGGGTTACGAATTGGAAAGGTGTTAGGCATTCCCTCTGCCCTTTCGGTCTCAAATGTAGATATAAAACACTTATTTTAGCATGTTATGTTGTAAAAAAGAATAATAAAATGAAAATAATTAGTATGTAAATAAACTGTGCAATATAATATGGAATGTGTTTATAGATAATATAAACAAAGGATAAATATCAAGGTTCTAAAAAACGCGGGGCGTGATTGGGGCGTGGAGGCCAGGCCTTAAGCCTTAGAAGCCTAGGCGAGCCTAGGCGTAAAAAGGCGTTTAGGCCGTCTTAATATAATTTAATATTTTTTTAACCATAACAAGGCTATTAAAATAAAAAAATTGCACATATCATAAAATTATGTTTGAATATATGCAAATTAAAATACTATTTGATTATTTTGGATGAGATAATTGTCCGGTTTGTAAACAAATTCTTTAAAAAGCAACATCGTTTCACTAAAGCATTGTTGTTTTTAGAAAAAAAGTGTGCCTTAAGGGTTTTACCAAGAATAAGGCGTGAAAAGCGTAAGGCGAGGCATTTCTCCCAAGCCTTAAGTCTCCCAAGCCTTAAGTCTAGGCGTGCCTAGGCGGAGCCTATGCGGATATTTTAGAACAGTGATAAATATGTATAAAGTCAGACGTGTTCAGTCAGACGATAGTTCGAGTGAGCCTACATACTCGAACATAGCGATTCAACGTCCACATAGTTCGTGTTAAAACAAGAGGAATTTTATTTCTTATAGAGTCTCGATGTGAAAGATCGAGACTTTCTTTGATCTTTCAAGGTGTTTAAGAGTAATAAAAGATTGAATTTGTAGATGTAAAAAATTTATGTTCATGAAAGAACTTGAAAGAGACAGATTCACTCAAAAAGTCACTTTGATGATGAAAGAATAACGAAATTTTCAACATTAAAAACATAATAGTAGGTAAAATCCTGGATTTAGTGATCCTTTAGCCTATATGAAAGTATTTCCATTGTTTAGAATCTTTTTATTTGTTTTTTTTTAAATTTTTTATGAGAATAAAGGTAAAAATAAATGACTATGTACAAGATCTGACTTGAGTTTTAGAATTCGGGCTTCTCTAATACGCCTACATATCCACCATAGGCGGAATCAAAGTCAATATAGTTTGGACACGACCTTTAGAGAAAAAAATATGTCAAAAAGAGAAGGAGATGAAGAAAAGAAGTGCTTAGGGTGGTGTTGCACAACTGATTAGGCATAAATTCTTCATATTTATCCCCGTAATTTAGAGTCTTTTAACATTTTGTGCGATGTAATTCGAGTTGATTTTTCTCATATCATTGCTACTGATATTTTCTAACGAGTATGCTGAGTTTCGTGTATTTCTCATCGTCCTTGCAGGTATTTAGTGCACGCAAAGAAAGAAAGAAACCGGAACAAAAAAAGAAGAGAAAAGAAGAAAAGTCAAAGGGAAAAAGAGTAAATTGCATATATAATTCGAACGAGAAGCCTAAAGAAAAGTTGAAGACCTCGAGTCTACGAGCACATAGGAAGAAACGACATCCAAATCTTAGTCCTGAACTACAAGTTATGAAGCTTCGAAGATGAGAGAAAATCATAAGCAAGAAAAATGTTCTGCATAAACCAAACCGAACCCATAAAGAAGAAAACGAACCGGTCTGGTGCTTGTCAATCTTTGTGTAAATGTAGAATCGAACCGATGAAGTGAAAAACGAATCAGTCCGGTGCTTTGTGAACTTTCTGTAAATGTAGAACTGAACCGATGATGTTGAAAAATGAGCCGGTCCAGTGCTTGGTAAACTTTCTATAAAAGGAAAACCGAACCGATATCTCTAGATCGGATCGATTCGCCTGTCGAATTTCAAAATTATCTTCTTTCAAAATTAGAGTTATGTATGGATCAAACTCTTGTAAAAAAAGTAGTGTTTTTATTCCAACTTTTTATCTGACATTAGGGAGTTCTTAGAGAGAGTTTTTTTTAGCATAGTTTTAGAGAGAGAAAATAGTCAAGAACCCTAGGTGCTCAAAGTTACAACTTATTTGTTTTCAATTTCAGATTTCTGTAGAAAATTTTGTTTCTTCTTCTTCTTCTTCTTCTTCTTCTTCTTCTTCTTCTTTATTGTTTGTATTCATTAATTAGTGCATGGGTTGTTTATCTCCAATAGTTCATAGATTCCCCTTTTCTTATAAGTTTGATATCATAATGTTTTTGATTTCATGTAAAGTTGAAAACATAATTTTAGTTAGTTGCACCATGCTAGACTAGATTTCTAAGGGTTGGGTTGAATGAACCTAACCCGATGTGGTTTGCACAAATAGAAAATTAGTTCTTTGAATTAAATATCTCGATTGAATCATGTTGTGTAGTGATCACAACCATCTTAGGACTTTTAACCTCGCTTGCCCTAGGTAACTGGGGTGTTTAAGAGTGCGACGCGCGTGTTAGCTATTTCGACACCGCTTTATGCTTGGTCTTGATTACGTATGATGCGGGCTAGTAACCTCATATATGTAATGCTTGAGATTAATAAAGACTGGGTTTAATAAATTATCTAATTCACAACTAGTTTTATATCCGGTAAATAAACAAGGTTCGGGGGATTGTATTCCAACCTATTTTTCTCATTCATATTTAGTTAATCACAATTAGTTCACTTTTGCTAAGTAGTTTAATTTAATTTGCATTTAGTTAGTAAAAATCACATTCCATAAATTCATCACCTTTTTCCTTTTCTTTTCTTGAGTCAGTTTAGGGTTAGTCATCTTACCTATCATTGTCACGAGCATTCGCCCAATTTCCCTAAGGATTCGACCCCATCTTACTGGGTTTATTACTTACGTGAATGGTTTTCACTTGAACCGTAATAGCACCACTAGAGACACATTTTCAGTCGCGTCAAGTTTTTGGCACCGTTGTCGAGAATTTAGGTAGACTTTTAGGTTAGGTCGATTCAATCCAAAATTTGATTATAAATCTTAAAAAGCCAAAAAATAGAAAAAATTTGGAAAAGAAAAGATTTTTTTTAACATCTCTCAAGGTCCGTTCATGAAAAATCTGCAAAAAATCCCTCAATCAACTCCCACATGCATTCACGAAAATCTAATAGTTGAGTACGATCCTGATAGCCTACACACTCCTCGCGTCCCACAATTTTGAGTTCCACCTCTTACACCTCCGAACTCCATTACGAGCCACACTTCAAGGGCACCTAGTGAGGATTTCGAGACTTTGGGAGAGATATAGATGTCAGATAATGCTAGTTTTGGTACGGGTGAGGCAGATTTACCATATCGTCCCATGAAATAACTTTTATATCCCGAGCGAACTATCACCCTTGGATGCATTTTACTTCCATACAATGCAGAACAATTCCACTTTCGTAGTGGGATGATACAAATTCTCCCCACGTTTCACGGCATAGATTCGGAGAAGCCATACCTCCACATCTGTGAGTTCGAAGAGGCATGCGACACGTTTTGTGATCAAGCTTGCACGCAAGACGTCGTTTGCCTAAAACTTTTTACTTTTTCCTTACAGAATAAAGCTAAGACCTGGCTTTGGTCTTTATCGCCGAACTCAATTACATCGTGGAAGGATATGTATCACAAGTTTCTTTTGAAATTCTTTCCCCAACATAGAACCAACTCCATCAAGGCTCAGATTCAAGCATTCCGACAACATGATATTGACTCGTTTGATCGGTGTTGGGAACGCTTCCAAGAGTTAGTTAACGCTTGCCCACATCATGGATTCGAGAATCATCACCTTATCTCTTTATTCCATCAAGGCCTAACTATAACGTCTAAATAACTCGTTCAAATTATGTGTGAAAGACCGTTTTGGGAGTACCTCATATCTAGATCACAAGGATAGAAGCGTCTAAAATAATTTCCTACCAAACACAGCTGCGGCAGCACGTCTGACCCGAAAGAATAGTCATCTAGGAGTCCTTGTGTCTGGACACCTAAAAAGCATACAAAGGGAAAAAAAAATAGATACGGGTCAGAGCCTGGGTTTTGAAAGTCATTTAAGCAAGTGCTTAATTTACTTTAATATATAAAATATGATACTGTTCATCTTTAAATTGGTGTCACACTCACATGAGATACCCCTCATTTCTCATCTAACAGTTCACACCTAACACATGTATTTTAAAACACCCTAGTTAGCTACCCAGCCTAACTAGCACCTCGAAAGAAATCCCCAAGTTCATACGCTATTAAGAACCCCGTGTATCTAAAATATTCCAAGTGTTCGCCCAAGCTTATACCTTATAATTTTGCGCTTGTCATATAACCATTTATTTTAAATAACCTTCACTAGTTATTACCCCATGTTCATTTTAGGGTTATTATTTCGTATATAATATACTCATCTTTATATACGTATAATACATTTTATATTCAGGATTTTATACTCCCGGATACCAGAAATTATTTCACAATTCTCTCATTGTTTTAGTCCATATATATATATAATACTATACACATCAATTATATTCATACTTATATATCACACACTATATAAGTATAACAACCATCCCTCAGAGCTATAACTCAATGGATGCAGTCTCCCAGTGCAATCATCTTTTAGGGAATTGCTCACATATCATCCTGGGTACCAATGGTCGGACTCTCACACCGACTTGGTAAAATTAAATCACAACGTATGGGAAGTGGACATAGTTCCTCATTGGAAATAAGATGAATTATAACCAAGATGTTTTATCCCTGAACCTCACACAAGGTTAATACTGGACGACTATGACCTAGGGACTATATGCTCCTGCTCCTCAAGCCAGGGCCTCACCCACATCGCGCAACTTTCTATGATAGCACTAGAGGGGTATGATTCACATAAATATATCATTCACACACACATATATATATATTCAATCACATCATATATACTGTCTCTGTACCCGTGTGTGTGTATATATATATATATCATATCCTGATATCCATGCTTATTTCTCGTGGCATTAGTTTATAATTCCTAATATATTAATTCATATAGATTAATAAGTGTACACACAACTTATATTAATGCCATAAGTATTCACCCACTTATGATACAATCCTCACAGTTCTTATTTATGAATAATAGCGTATCACGTCTAGCTAGTATTCTTATATCATCCTATTCGCACCTTAGGATATTACTCATATATATTTGGCATATATATATTCTACTCTATATAATCGGCATATATATTCTACATGCATAAATATATATGAACAAATCCCGTAGAATAATTCCTCGAATGCTGTTCATCCCAGACATTCCTAAATTCAAACTCCGGATCTTTCCCTTTAACCCGAGGCTTATACATCCCCATTTACTCTTTTAGAGGTCCTCACACTTTATTTAGGATCCCCTAACATTTATATCCAAAAGGAATTCGTCTCCAATCCTTTTTAGGCCAAGAAAAACCTTTCTGTTTTTCTGTCAAAGCCGGATCGATCCGGTGGTCTAGAAAATGAACCGATCCGGTGATAAACGAACCGATACGGTAACCCCCCAAAATGAACTGGTTCGGTCCTTATAGTTTCGGAAGTTCATCTTCTCCAACTCCAAAAATTCATTCCAAAACTCATCCAACTCAATTTCTAGGTTTTCTAACATCACCCAACATCAATATATATATATATATATATATATATATATATATATATATATATATATATATATATATATATATATATATATATATACACACACACTATGATTTACCCAACACAATAATTAATTTATGTGATTCCTCAACTTATTCAAAAATTAAACCCTAATTCCATTTTTACCCACCATTTTCATCACTTCCAATTTCTCACCATAATTTATACTATTAACATGGATTTGAACTTAGATTTAATATAGGCCTATTATCTCATTACTTTCTTATGAAATCATCTTGCAAAAACCCCTTTTGTGCAAGAATCCCAAACCCAAAATCTTATAGTTTTTCATCACCAACTATAATATGAAAAATAAACACACTTAAATCATTAAAGCAAGTTAAACACTTGCCTGGTTGGATAAATTCGACGATCATGTGTCGGAATCCGTCGAATATTGTCCCAAGTCTCCTCTTCTCTTCTCCCTTTTCTTCCCTCTTTCCCTTCTTTCTTCTTGCTTTCTTTTCTTTCTATTTCTCTCTTTCTCTCGTGGCTTATAAGAGAGAAATGAGGGTTTATCCCTTATTGAACCCAAAATTGACTCATATACACTAATGTGAGTTCCTACTAATCCAAAAAGTCCTCGGAACCAAACACTACCCCCGAGTACTCTATTCTGACTATCTCGGCCCTTTCGAGACCAACTCTGTGCACTTAAAATTTCCATTCGAGTCACTAATGAAAAATTCCAGTCTAAAACCCAACACATCTCCTCACGTGTTTTTTGAATAAAATAACATCGTCTGTCGCTTTTACTCACCTGCGACATGAAATATAATTAGTCCATCTTATTTACTTTAAATTCTCAATTTATTAAATTACACCTACTCATTTAATTTAAATATCTATAAAAGTACGGGGTATTACACGTTGGCCTTTCACGCAAGGAATATTTATCCCTTCATAGCCCTTTTCCGTGCACACTCATATTTTCAATAAAAGAAAATTCATGGGAAATGGTTCTTACGTGCACAATTCTCCTAATCAAATATATATATGTATAATGATACGGTTGTAAGGAGATCATCTCACTTTTCTCATGTAATATATGAAGTTAAAATTCAAAAGAGCTTATGCATGTGTGAGGAGGCATATGCAAAGTGAATTCATTAAGCAAGTATTTTTCAAACTACTATAGCATGCATGATTAAGAATAATCTAAGCATTGTAAATCATAATCAAATATCCTAGACATTTAAAAAACATGGAATGAAGTGGATTCAAACACACCAATATTCCACATAAAATATGTAAAACTAAACTGCACATAAACCAAAAAATATTTTTGAGTTTTTAAACATTTTATGACACCCAAAAATAAAGAAACAAACTCAAAAGACAAACAAAACCTTTTTGTATTTTTCTCAATATGATCAAAAATTAAAAAATCAAAATACAAAGATAAACATCATACAACTAGTAGTAACATATAAAATAAAGCATAAATGCTTGTGTATGAAACATGCAGCCATAATCACTCATAAGATATAACATGGGAATAATTGTGATAGCATGCGAGAGTCAATAAGTCTAACATTCAATATCTCCAAAAATGATTTACTAATCCAAATAGATGAATACCTAATGCCTTAGGATTTGGGAACTATGATGATACGGGATCCAGACTTCCTAGGACCGGTTCTAAGATAAAAAAAAAACTAAGGTGACTTTTTCTACCAAAATGCAAACATGTATAAAAATGAGGAATATGACCTTTGGGTTGATCTTTTCTAAGATTCTGGGTAACAACTGACACTCTCAAACACGCATTAGTATTGGCCTTAGTAGAGGAAGAACTCAGTTTATCGAAGTGAGTACCAATACTACTTGAGTCTCTCAGATTATCTTCTAGACTCAAGTAAATATTTAGACTCTTAAAACTTTATGAACTCCTTCAAATTTTCAATAAGCCTTAGAAGGTTATCTCGATCCCCCTCAATGTAAGCGAACTTATCCCTAAGAATCTTCTCATGCATCCTCAAATATTTTATCAAACTATCATTACCCTTATTATCACGTACATTAATCCTAGTACCAAAACTTTTAGAGTCCTTTAATTCATTCTCTAAAAGATGGAATCTATCCTCACTCTAATTCTTGGATGCTTGTAAATTTTTAAAATCACGATTCATTTCCATTATGTTCTCATGAAGGATATCTCTCTGAGTTTGAACTGCTCGCAAAAATTTAATTTTGCTTTAAAATAAAACTATATTTGTTAAGGAATTTAATTCTTCTTGCAAACTTCAAATTCAAAAGAGTTATTTTTCCATTATGATTATGAAGCTCATTAAACTCCTCTCGAATATCAATATCATTGTCACCACTAAAAATAATAGACAACTTATCTCTATGGTGATTCATCGAGAGAAAATCAAAACAACGTGAGAAAGATAAAATAACCAATCCTAAATTATCACAAAACACATATCAACACAATTACTTAGTGTTCTACCTATGATACTAATTTGAAGTAGAAGGTATACAAAATGGTCTAAGAAAGTTAATTTATAATTTTTTCAAATTAAATATTCAACTTAAACAAAATTAACCCTAAGCACCAATTATAAACGAAAGTTATGTAAACCAGTTTTAGCTAATTTTATTTTATCCTAAAACATGCATCTAGGTGATAGTAGTATAAAGTAAAATAAATAATCACACAACGCTCGATGTACGAGGAAAACCCAAATGGAAAAAATATCGGACGACACTGCCAATGCAATTCAGTATGATGAGGAATTACACAAGACATATCATAGACTTACAACATAGACTTAATGCCCTCACAAGTATTGATGCTCTTTAGTCTTCAACCTCTCCTCTATAGTTCACGTAAGAGTCCACCTACGCAGTGCCATAATGTGTGAGTCCATACATGCCTATGTATCTATCGATATATGCTCAACAACCGTCATACAATACAAAGTCCACTGCATGTAAACAAACTAGACGTGAAATCCACCACACGAAATAAGTTCTCTATCAAGATGTAGAGAAACTAAAGCAATGATGCCCAAAATAAGATCTCAAGACATAATATTATGATGCCCAAACTAAACAATTTGGGTGTAAACTGGGATTTTGGAGAGCTTTTTGAGAGAGTTTGGGAATTCAAAATATAATTTTTTTATCTTAAATAAAACTATTGCTCTGCACTCCTATTTATATGAGGTTTTCCAAAATCGAGATAAAGATGAAAAGAAATTTAAAAAATCTTGAATTTATCAAAAAGACGCACGCTCGTTTGAAAAACTTTGAACCTTGTTTGAACGAAGCATAAGATCTCGTTCAAATCAGTTTCCAATGAGATATCAAACGATGATCTCAACAAAATAATTGAAATTCTTTAATACTTTAGAAGGAGTGATTCTAGACTACGGTGTCAACGTTGATCATATATGGAGAGAAAAGAATAATGTAGCAGATGCTTTAGCCAAAATATCTTCTTCTTCTTCTTCTTCTTCTTCTTCTTCTTCTTCTTCTTCTTCTTCTTCTTCTTC
Source organism: Sambucus nigra (assembly GCA_949130495.1). NCBI lineage: Eukaryota > Viridiplantae > Streptophyta > Magnoliopsida > Dipsacales > Adoxaceae > Sambucus > Sambucus nigra. Next base: position 578,309,935 of record OX422209.1, read on the forward strand.
TTCTAAAGTATCAAAGAATTTCAATTACTTTATTGATCTTCCACTTTTAGTTAAAGGTGTTAATTAATTTAATTTCACTTTAAGTTGTGTTTAATTTTAATTTGAAAAGAAATTAAAATTAGTCAATTTGTTTAATTGAACTATCTCGCTTCCGCATCTTTAAAAGGAAATTGAAAATTACTTTCGTGTAGTAAGAATTTAAAAATTGGGGGCCTCGTGTTCCAACAAGTGGTATTGGAGCATTGAGTTAGAAAGCCCATCGCTTTCAAATTGGTATCAGAGCCGGAGAAATAATTTATCGCATCAAAGATTCGTTTTTCGGCTTTTATAATTTTTGTGCTCCTTGTATTTTTAGGTGGTTCATTTTTTGACTCACTCTCATTTTTTTTTATTTTGTATCTCTCGATGGGATGTCTTAATGATAATTTGTCCATTTCTAATGATAATGAAGTTTTTGCTATTCGGGAGGAATTTAATGGGCTTAATAAGTGTAATGAAAATTTAAGAGAATTAAATGTGAGATTTGCAAAAAGAATTAAATTTCTTGAAAATGAAAATTCTTGTTTTAAAACTAAAATTGAGTGTTTGCAAATCAACCTATCTCAAAAAGATATTTTTCGTGAGAAGCTCATGGACATAAATTACAATTTTAATATTTTAGAAATGTCCAAGAAAGAGAGTGATTGTCGAGAAAATACTCTTAGGGACAAGTTTGCTCACATTGAGGGGGAGCGTGATAACCTTCTAGGAGTTATAGAAAATTTAAAGAAGGAGTCCCGTAAAATTGAGGAGTCTAATTTATTACTTGAGCCCAAAATTTTAAAAATGACAAATGACTTACAAGACTCGAGTAGTAGTTGTAATGATTTTAGTTCATATTGTTCAAATATTTCTGCTGCTAAAGCTAAGACCATTGTTTGTTTTAGAGGGTCGACTTTATCCAAGAACTTTAGAAAAGGTCACACCGTAGGTATCATTCCTCGTGTTTTCAGATGCTTGCATTGTGATAGAAAAGGTCACCGTAGGTCATTTTATTTTGATCTTAAAAGAAGTCATAGGAAATCTATGTCTAGCATTTCATTAGTTTCCAAACTTTATCATTTTAAATATACATCTATATGGCTTAGGAAATTATTATTAGACGCGCTAGATATTAGATTTGTTGATTCTCATTTGCTTTCACATGAAACCTCCCTCGCTAAATTTAAAGGTTGAATGTGTTAGTTTTGTTTGCATACTCTAGCTTTTTGTGCTTCATATTATATATCATTGCTAGGTGTATGCATGTTTAATCATTTTCTAGTTTATGCTCCATGCTTAATCACATGCTAGAATAATGATTTTTGTTTATCATTTGTATTATACTTCTTTCATTTTAGTTTGCATTACTTGAAAAATACAAAAAGATTTTGTTTATCATTTGTGTTTTATATTATGAGTTATTTAAGCTTAATGAAAATACAAATGATTTTTGTTTGTCTTTTGAGTATATAATTTTATTTTGGTTAAAAAATTCAAAAACTCAAAAAGATTTTTTTTGTCTGTATTTTAGTTTGACACACTTTATATGGCATATACTTGTGTTAGAATCTCTTCTTTTACGCTTTCATGTGGCTAGAACTTTTGGTTTAGATTGTCAATCCTTATTATGTTCTTTACCATGCTTACATAGAGTAGATGGATTTTGTGTTGATATAATGGATTCTATTTTTATATGCCTCAATTCGCACATGCACGAGCTCACTTGAAATTTTAACTTCATATGTATATTTGAGCTTTGTAAGGTGTTCTCCTGCCAATCTTGTTATCTACATGTTGTGTGACCTAAGAGGACTAGTGCATGTCAAAATCCATTGCACGTAAGATTTGTGAGATATAAAAAAATAATATGTATAAATGTGCACGGGGAAGGACTCTGAAAGGAATTATTATCCTTTGCGAATAGTAAGCCACCGTTTGTTTGGACCTAAAAGAAATACGTGGTTCAAAGCCCTAAAAGAATAATGACATTAAAAGAAAATATTTGCCAAGGCCTATTTTGTTGAGTTGATCTATTCATTCAAAAGATTAAACTCTGTATGCTTAAATTGATGGAGTTTGGATGGTATATCAACGGTTTGCACAATGTCCATTTATCCTAGTTGTACTTTCAATGTCATGACTCTATTGGTTTGTAGAATCATCAAAAGTCTAGGCTTGTATGCATTGTGTATGTTTGTTCATTGAGTTCAATTTGTATTGTCACATGAGGTTATATTCAAATGTGATGAAGTTTGGAATCAATTGAGAACTCTGTGAACATGTTTTAAGTGTTTGGGTCTAAATTTAATTGTTACTAGTTCACACCCCTACACTTCCGTTTCCATCTAACACATTTTTTTCCATACGAGTATGAAAAGATTATTTTATTTTGTGTCATTTGTGTGTTTATATCTATATATACGTGCATGTGCATTATTGGTATATTTAGTCTATGTATATATATGATATTTTTTGTCTTTTCCTTGCTTTCTAGTCCATCTATGCTTTAGTTCATAATTGGTATCTATCTTGTTGCATTCTTTGTTGATATCTCATGCTTAATACTTTACGTATCATATTGGTATCATTTTTTTGCATCCTAGTTGGTATCCATTATTATTTATTGGATTAGTTATGATTTTTTTGCCCATGTGCTTTAATGTTCTCATCATTTTATGCACAATTGCATGGTTAGCTTGTTATCCCATTCTATTTATCCCTTGTTTAGCTTAGAGGGTGTACATGCTTTAATTGGGGGAGATAAGTTAATTTATTTTCATTCTTTAGCCCTTGTCTATTCCTGAACAAAAAGGAGGAGAATGATAGGGGGAGAAATGGTATCCAATCCTATTGTAATCTTATCTAAGTTTAGGAGATTTAACTTAGGGGGAGAGCGCTATCTTCTTAGGTTGATCATAGTTGATAAAGGGGAGAATTAATTTAAGGGGAGTATTTATCTTAATTGCATTTAATATTCTTGATATTACCTATGCGTTTGATAGTTTGCTTAATTGTGCAGGAATACTTCTAAATGGCAACTTTCATCGTCAGCAAAGATATTGATCATTAGGTTGTTTGAGTCAAGCTATTGTATTTTTATTTTTTTTGGGTGGAGCATTTTTATTAGTCTAGTAGAGCTTGACGGCCTTTAGGATTTTTGTTGTTTTTGTCCCGGAATAGCCAAGGGGGAGATTCGTAAGGACACAAATTTTCAATTGAGTCCTTTGTTGTTTTGGCTCAATTTCGGACAAAAACGTTTGAGTCATAGGATAGAGTTCTTGACCATCATTCAAGCCTATGACATACTAAAGTTGAAGACGTAGCGGCCAAGTTCATAAAGCTTCATAAAATTCCGTGTTTGTAGTGCCTCGTTTCTACGTTAACAACATTTGTTCCGTTTACTCCTAAGGTATGAATGAATTATATATTTATATAGGAGCTTGGAACAAGTTTTATTGGGTGTAATTTATAATTTTTATAAATTAATTTTAACGACTTTGTTTTTATTCAGAAAATATTTTTTAGAACTTTCCATAAAAAGTTTTGGTCTTAAAAATTAATATTTCATTTTTCTCACACGTCGTTCGAACCACACTGGAATCTCGTTCGAATGAGATTGCCAGGTCGTTAGAACGAACTGGCATCTCGTTTGAACGAATTCTCGTTCGAACGAGATTGCCAGGTCGTTCGAACGAGATTTATGATGATTTTCCTTTTCTCATTTTGGAACCTCGTTAGTAAAACCATTCGAACGAAAATTCGTTCGAACGAAATTTGGAGGGAACAGTTATTTTGGGCATTTTTGACAGTTTTTCCACTTTTCCCACTACTTTGCCCTACTACCTCTTGCGAGATTTTTTTAGTGCGGGAACCAACATTTTTGGATTAACTTTTTCACTATTATCCATATCCTAGAGAGAGTTTTTAGAGAGTTCAACTTCAAAAGAAAAAGTTCAAGTTTGAGTGTTTCATTTTCCTCAAGAAAAATTTCTTAAACACTTTTACACCCATATTGTTTATTCCAAGTTTCAATATATATATATATATATATATCATTGCTTGGAGTGTTTGGCACCAGGTTTTACTCTACCGTTTGAAGAGTTCATTTGGGTTTCCTTCTACATCCCATAAAGAAGAAGTTCTTGTTTTGCTACGGCATTGTCACGTGGTGAAAGGCACCATGTGTAGTTGACGGTGGTTCCTACAGCCTCATTGGTGGATTCCAAGGTTTCGGTGGAGTCCGGGATTGTCAACTAAGCGGAGGTCGGTACAATAAGGAGCATCGGGGCTTGAAGGGAGTTGAGTCGAGTGTTGTAAGTATTTTTTCTTGTACTTGTAAAATACCATACTTAGTGGACTTATGGCCAGGTCCGTCCGATGTTTTTTTTCCCGTTGTGGGTTTTTCCTCGTACATCACGGCGTAGTGGTTCTTTATTTATTTTATCTTTTGCAAATTCACCTCGAACGCCTGCTTAGGTAAAAAGATAAAATTTGGTTTAAATCACTACTTGTGTAATTTGGTGCTAAATGAATTTGGGTAATGTTTATGTTAATTTAATTTAAGTCATTAATTTTATTGGATAAAATTGGTTTGGCCTAATTTGGTAATATTGAAAATATGACTTAGTCAAATTTCTAGGACTGGAGTTGAGTTAATATGTTAAAGTGAAAAATTCATTTGTTAATTAATTTAATTTCACTTTAAGTTGTGTTTAATTTTAATTTGAAAAGAAATTAAAATTAGTCAATTTGTTTAATTGAACCATCTCGCTTCCGCATCTTTAAAAGGAAATTGAAAATTACTTTCGTGTAGTAAGAATTTAAAAATTGGGGGCCTCGTGTTCCAACAAGTGGTATCAGAGCATTAAGTTATAAAGCCTATCGCTTTCAATACCATATCACATTCAAATGACATACCATATCTCGTTCTAATGAAGTCGTACAAAAATATATTTCTTTAAAAAATTAAAAATTAGAAGATCATTTTGAAAATAATTTTATTAAAACCTAACACCCAAAAATAAAATCTCTAAGGATAAAAATATTTATGCATCAATACCCTGAGAGATCCTCGGAACATGATGACAAAATTGAGTAGGAAACGGGACATGATGATGTAGATCTTCTAACTTGGCCGTTATATCTTCTACAAAGCGTGTCATATGATTGAAAGGCCAACACACTTAAGTCCTAACATATGACTTAAAGAGTTTTGTCCAAACACGGAATAAGCCAAAACATATAAGTTGACTATATTCGAAAATTTATCCTTATAGATGATCACTTCGTTTGAGAAATGGGGCTTGTACTAGAGATGGAGGCATCCCTAATAGATAATATGCCGAGAGACTTATTATAAGGCTTGGGCTCACAATTTGGCTCGGTATTGTGCCCATGTACCCAAGAGCTATTGGGATCAAATTCAACGTAGTTCCTACGAATGAGACATATCATGAGTGTAGGCAATGTGATACCGAGTATACAATATACATCATTTTGGTATTTATGGAGCTTAGTTCTTAATATCGCATTTTCGTTATAAGTTGGAGTGACATATTCAAATGTTAGAAATACATTAATCAAAGACAAGTGTTTGATAAGTATTACCGGATAACACATAATCACGGGTGCCTCTGTTGGGATGAGCATTATTCACTCGGAGAATTGGTAATAATGTTCTAATATTAGACTTTGGTGTTATTAAAGTTTCAGAATGACAATCGGTTCACGAATACTTTCTTAAGAATGATTTTTAAAAGTATATTTTCAAGTCATACTTATTTGTACCAGCTAATTAGTATTTATTTAACACATGAGTATGTCATTTTGGCTTAACAAACAGAGGTGCTATGTCAAAAACTAGGCTTGTAAGGTATATACCTGGTCCTTAACGGGAGTCGGGCTAAGTGATTTAAACAAATATGAAAATTTTATACCACAATATATTTTTGGAGTATATTCCCAAGATTTTTACATAGTTTCTTTACCTTTGTAGAGTAAGCCAGAATTTTTTTCTGTGGGAGTGTCCCCTATGACGTGGCACCATTGGGATGAGCTTCGTTTAGAAGATCCAAATTTTTTGGGTTGCGCACAGAGGTTTGCCTCTATTTCTCGGAGGAAGAAACTTTATGAAGTCCAAAGTTCACTCGGTATTTTTAAAAAACTCAAGATTCAGAGAATCTCAGGGTTAAATAATGTTAGAAAACTGAATAAATGTTGAATTTTGGGGTGCTTTATAAGGTTGGTGGGGGTTCCTTTTATAAGGATTGACCCAAATCCTTTAACTGAACGATTAATTATGGTGCCGCGTGTAGGTTGGATCAGGGGGTGTAAGGACATGCATATGGATGATTAAATCAATTAAGGACAAGTTTCAAAATTAGTTAACCATTCGATTAATTAATTAACCATACCGTCAATGGTTTAGGGATAACTCGCATTTTTAATAAGATCTTAGTGGACGATTATCACAATTGATTAACTATATGATCAATTGGTTAACTGTTTAGTTAATTGGACATTTTGAGTGAAAAGTGTAAAAATAAATTAATTGAGAGGTAAATAAATGAACGATTAAAAAAATTGGCCTTAGTTCGTATTTCGTCCAAGGTTTTTAATTTTTCCATAACATTTGCCTCGTAACTCCGATTGATGCATGGTTTTCACCGTTGGAAAGATAATTAAAAGATTTACCTTTTAATGTTATCAATTTACCATATCATGATATTATGTAGGTCCAAAAAATCCATAAAGTGGTATATAGTGTGAACTTTTGAGTCCAGGGACCTTAGGTATTTGATGCAAGCTCCGATTAGTACATGGATTTTACTGTTGAAATGATATTGAAGATAACTTTTGTGCTTAAAAATTTCCCAAATTATGAAGTTTTATTGGACCAAAATGTTTATAAATTGATATTTAGTGTAAATTCTCTCAGTTAGGACTACTCTTTTCGACCTTTGAAGTGAGGCATAAACGGGTATAAGGGAGATTTTAAAAGGTGTTTGGATACGTAGGGTGAATTGTAAAGTTAGTTAAGTCCATGGTGGGATAAGATTTGCATATTCATAGGAGTTCCCTTACGATCATGAAAGGTTTAAGATTTTCCTATCACCGAAGTCGGGATGTTTAGAAAATCACCTTGTGTGATTTGGGGAGGACGCTGGGTCATGAAAATTACGTGCCATTAAAGATAGGGGGAATACAAGGGCGGTTGACTAAGAGTGTGCACTTATGGATACTTTGTTTCGATATTTGATGATCGCATCAAACTTTAATGGTGGAAGGATTAGGTATCTTTACCAAGAGGGGTAGATGCATGATAGAGATTTAAACGGTCTTTATTGAGTCTATGTGGGAACCTAAATTTGGAGTGCAGGACTGACGATGAGCTCTCGGGATTTTTTGAGGCATGAAAGGTATCTAATGAGTTAGTATAAGGACCTATGACAAGAGAGAAACTGACGGTGTGATACATAAACGATGATGGGTGCTCGACTCGCACGTGATATGTGCACCCTTTAGATAATCATAATAATATGAGAGAAAGATCTGAGGGTAGGATTACCTCACGACTGATTAACCTTCTAAGTTAGTGGGAACTGAAAATAAATAGATTAAGTGTGAACGCACATTAATTAATAGACCGAGAGTGATAGATCTCTAGGGGTTTCGGATTACCTCACAAATGATTAGCCACGTTAGTTAGCGAGAACTGAATATAGGTAGATTAAGTGTGAACGCAAGGTAATTAAAATACCGATAGGGAGAAGTATCTGGGGGGGGGGGGGGTTAGGACTACCTCACAACTAATTAACCTTCTTAGTTTGAGGGGACCGAAGATAGGTATCTTAAGTATGAACGTACGATAATTAAAACACCGCGAGAGAGAAATCTCCGGGGGGTGCAGGGTATCCCGATTTTTGACTTTGTTTTTAGCAAAGATTCAGGATATTCCAACCCTTTCCTATGTTAGGTCTCATGGGGACTAAACATATAAACACTATGATTTAATGGTGTTTATTGTAACATGGGGTTTCCTTATTTAGGTCTCATAGGGGATTTCATTGGTTTAAAGCGTAAGGATTCCTATGTTAGCTCACATAGGTAGCTGAATTTGTTTGCAGCATAGGGTTTCCTATTTTAGGTCATGTAGGGGACCAAATTGGTTTGAAGTTAGGGTATTCCTATTTAGGTCGCGTAGGGGACTAAATTTATTTGAAGAACGTGGCTTCTTATTTTAGGTAGCCTAGGGGACCGAATTTGTTTGAAGCACAAGACTTCCTATATTAGTTCACGTACATGATAATTTTTTTTGAAGCGCATGGCTTCCTAAATTAGGTCGCATATGGGACTGAGTTTGTTTGAAGCGAAGGGCTTCCTATTTTAGGTCTCGTAGGGGATTAAATTTGTTTAACGATCATAAACTCTTATTTTAGGTCTTGTAGGGGACCAAATTGGTTTGAAGAATAGGATGTCCTATTTTAGGTCCCGTATGGGGACAAATTTGTTTGAAGCGTAGGGTTTTCTATTTCAGGTCGCGTAGGGGATCGAATTAATTTGAGTCACAGGGATTCATATTTGAGGTCACGTAGAGGAGGGAATTAGTTTGAAGCACACGGCTTTCTAGTTTTGGTCACTTAGGGGACCGAAATTTTGACTAGATGACTATTTTGGTTTTGTTCAAGTGAGGGTTTAGTTTTCCTTGCTCAGGTATATCAGGAGGCTATTGTGCGATGCTGATAGGAGTTCGAGTATTTGTGTAGATAATCTCAAGTAGAGTGTGCCGTGGTGGTTTAAGTCCATGATTAGGGTATCGTAGAAGAGTGTAAGGATTTGGTGAGAGGTTTGCTCGAGTGAAGCTTGTATATATTTATGACTTTTCTTAGGGGAGTTCAAGAATTTGGTTAAAATTTTTACTCGGGTGGATTTAGTGAGGAGCTTAGGGTAGTGTGGGCTATTTCTTTAATCGGGTGAAGTATGAGATTTTAGGGAGGTTTATTCAATGGAGTATTAGGATTTTTTAGGATTTTTAGGCGGTGTTCGAGGCTTAAGTGAGGTGATCAAGGATGTGTGAGGTTGCTATTTCCTCGGGTGGAGTCTGTGGATTTAGAGAGGTTTAATCAGAGGAGTAAAGATTTATGGGTTTTGATAGACGGTGGTTAAGGCTTAAGTGAGGTGCTTAGGAATGAGTGAGGACTTTATGTTATAGGGTGGATTCTAAGGATTTGAAGAGGTTTTTTCAGAGAATTCTTAGGATTTTAGGTGTTTTCTAAGGTGGTGTCCAAGGTATAGGTGATTTGCTCATGGGTTTGTGAGAATTTTGTTTTCTCAGGTTGAGTCTGAGGCTTTAAAAGTGTTTGCTCAGAGGAGTCTGAGGATTTTCAGGGGTTTCTCGAGGCAGTGTCCCAGGCTAAAATGAAATACTTATAGGGGTTTTCTTAGGCAAAGTCTGAGGAATAAGTGAGCTACTCAGAGATAATTGAGGATTTTCAACGATTTGCTCATGGTAGTGTGAGGCTTTTTTTGTTTGGGTGGAATTCGGGTATTTAAATATGTTTTCTCAAAGTATAATTAGGCTTTGTAGGGGTTTCATCATGAGATGTGTGAGGATTAAGTGAGGTGCATAGGGTTATTTTCTTGGGTGGATTTAAAGGCTTTAAAGACGTTTGATGAGAGGAGTTTAAGGCTTAGAGGATTTTCCTCAGAGGTGTCGGAGGCTTTGGTTAGGAGTTTTCTTAGGTGGAGTCTGAGGCTTTAACGAGGTTGTCTTAAAGTAATCTGAGTCTTTTGATTGTCTTAGGTGGAGTCTAAGGCTTTGAAGGGCTTGACTAAGACGAATATGAGGCTTTGGTTAAGAGTTTTCTCGAGTTAAGTCCTAAAATTTGGCAAGGTGCTTGATGTGAGGCTTCATTTTGGTTGGAGGAAATGGATTCCTATTGTAAGGATGTACTTAATAAATAGTTGATGCTTATCCAATATCTTTATGAGGGGAGGCGGTGTATTTTATACAAAGGGTATGTAGAAGGTGGTTGCTCTTTAAGAGGCAAATGGGCTTCTAATGTAAAGGGCGATTATGAAGGGCCATGATATGATTGCTCTTTCAGAGTTTTACTTTTTATTTTTTTTATTTTTGCATGAGGAGTAATTGATCACTTTATTTACACAAAGAGTACCCGCGTGATGTATAATCGGCAAGGAGTTTTGATTTTTGGGTTGAAATCATGGGTGGAGAGTATGAATGGTTATTTGAAAATGGAAGGTAACTTGAAGACCTTTATAAAATCTTACATTAAAATTAAGTTTTTTAAATTTTTTCTTATGATCATTCCCTGACGTGAAATTATTCCCTGGGATTTGAAGATTCCTAGGATGGTGGATTTAATCACTAGTTTGTCTTTGGTTAAAAGGGATTTGAATTTTTTTATATATATTATGGTACGATTGAGTCTATAAGTGGACTGTCTACATATCCCTTGAGCGGAATCATGTCAAATGTAGTTCCAAAGGGTGTGGTGACTTGTATCGTACCTTAACTGAATGTCGGTAGTGTATGATATTTTGGGGATTGTCTTAATAGAATAAAGCGTTTTATAGTGGAAAAATGGGGGGAGGGGAACGTTCTTTCCCCCCAAGCATCGTAAGTTGTGGTTTGAAAGTACCAACCTTTGTGTAATGTTTTAAATAATGAGAACCTTACGGAGTTCTAACACTTTAGAGTGTCTTTTACTACTTGGCATCGTTCATTGGACCATGTAAAATCTTTCTCAATTAAGGGGACATCGCGTCGATCGTGTTTTACACTTGAGCAACGTGGTTGCGCCTACGTATCCATCTTTACGGGATCAAAGTCTGTACAGTTGTTCGGTCCTTATGATACACCATAGAGAGCTCGATTTTTGGTGGTTTTGGTGCGTGGGGGGGCTTAATCCGTCTATCCACCTCTCAAATGACCAGCTTTGGTAGTTTTGGTACGTGGGGGGTGCCAAATCCGACTAACCATCTCTCAAATGCCCATATACTGTAATGAAACTATGAAAATTTGCTCGTCACTATTGATCCCGCGATGGTGGAGCTTAAAAGGTGCATGGGGGAGGAGAGTTAAATTTCCTCTCCTTACTTTGCCCCCAAGACCATCATCCATCAAATGAGGGGGAACCCTCATTTTATAGAAAAAGTGCCTCAAGTGGGCTTGGCACGTGTGATGTTCTCTATGGAACCAAGTGTCCGATATTTATGATGCCATTTGTCACAATATATGTGGTGGCGTATTAAATGAACAATTTAGACCATTACTACAGTATTGTATAATGTAATTCATCAAATGCGGAGAATACACAATATTATAAATTTGTGCATAATAATATCTCAGTCCGTGTTGGGTCTCGATTGTAGTAAAACTTGATAAATCATAAATCAATATTTGATTAAATCTGCGTGTTAATTTATTAGAGTGTTGATAGTTAATTCATTTAACCCCACTCTACATTTGTCCCCTCATTGACATAGTTGGTCTGTTGATGCGTCGACTGAGATATATCAACTATGTGTATGAAATAAATTGTTTAGCCTGTTTTGACTGGAAAATCATCACATAACTATATTTGGTCTGTTTATTTATGCATGTATATCCATATATCATCTGTAGTAGTTTTGAAGGCTATCTTTGATACCTTTTTTTTTTCGTTTTGAAAGAGTATTTTGGGGGTTGCCCCTATTCCTCTCGAATGAGCATGTCTCCACAATTTTATTGTGGTTTTAAACATTTTGAACAACAAACTTTCCAGATGTACTCGGTCGAGCAACCACGAAGGTCCTTTTAGGACTTCAAGCGTGCCCAAAAATTAGGGTCTTTAAACGTGCCTAGTAATATAGGTCTTTAGTCTACCATAAAAGGGTCATATATGCCTAGTAGTATAGGACTTTGATGCCTAGTAATATAGGATTTTGAATCTCCCATGAGCGAGGGTTAGGCGCGCCAAGTTATTCTGGACTTTAAATCTCCCATAACCGAGGGTGGAGGCAGGCCAAGTCACATTGGTTTTTAAGTCTCCCATAACCGAGGGTGGAGGCGGGCCAAGTCATATTAGTCATTAAGCCTCCCATAACCGAGGGTGGAGGTGGGCCAAGTCATATTGGTCTTAAAATCTCCCATAATCGAGGGTCAGGCGGGCTAAGTCATATTGACTTAAAATCTCCCATAACCGAGGGTCAGGTGGGCCAAGTCATATTGGTCTCAAAATCTCCCATAACCGAGGGTCAGGCGGGCCAAGTCATATTGGTTTTAAAATCTCCCATAACTGAGGGTCAGGCGGGCCTAGTAATGTAGGAATTTATGAGAACTGTAATGCACCTCTGTGGGAGACTTACCACAATACTGGCAAGGTTTGTGAGTACTATAATTCACCTCTATTAGAGGCTTACCTCGAAACTGGTAAGGCTTGTGTGAACTATAATGCACCTCTGTGGGTGACTTACCTCGAAATTAGTAAGGTTTGTGAGAACTATAATGCATCTCTATGGGCGACTTACCTCGAAACTGGTAAGGTTCATGTGAACTATAATGCACCTCTGTGGGCGACTTACCTTGAAACTAGTAAGGTTTGTGAAAACTATCATGCACCTCTATGGGCGACTTACCTTGAAACTAGTAAGGTTTGTGTGAACTATAATGCACCTCTGTGGGTGATTTACCTCTAAACAGGTAAGGTTTGTATGCAAACTCTGTATCCATGCTCTAGGTTTTGGGAGAAATTTTGCTTGCCCCCTGTCGCTTTGCTGGAAATAACGTAATGTAGCCAGTGGTATCTATGAGCCATTCGATGGCTATGCTAAACAACTCTAATATTTTTATTGGGGATGCTTCATCAATGATGGTCATTCGATGACCGAATCCGAGCATGCTTGTCACCTGTGTTTATGCCTAACTTCAAGTGGTACACCAAACAGTACTTTTTCCCCTCTTTAGTTTGCTTTGTCTTTTATCTCAAGATAAAGTAAACTCAATAAAACTATAGCTACTATTTACAACACCATCTAAGAGTTGAAAGCATTTAAATACATTTCACGGTGTGTTTGCCCGCAATTAAAATAAAATCTGTTGAGCATTTGGCTTTGACATCTGTAAGACCTGATGTAATTGATCAAGCTCGATTTGATCACGTGCGTTCAATATCTGCAAGGATATAAATCATCTTGGATTCTGGCACAAAGATCATTAGTAACTTTTGAGGCATATTATAATGCCATAAATAATCATGTGGGGTATATCTTACCCCCTTTTATTATTTTATGTCAATAGAATAAAAGAAACTCGAAAACATGCTTCGAGGAATCATAGAGATATTATTCTATGCAATTTCATGATGCGAATTTGATATGCTACAATATGCATTTAATAGAGGGTAGATATATCATGCGGTGAGCTATTTATCTCATGCTCCCGCTATTTTATCGAATCTGCAAAAACTCAAAAGTTTTGAATCTATTTAAATCATATGCAGAATAATTTAAGCAGTAAGCATGCTGAGTAACCTCGAGGTGAATAATAAATATCAATTTGAAATTTCTTGTAAATAACATCATCATGTGAATAAATCATAGTTTAGCATAAATCGAATGCAAGGTAGCGCAAAAAGTTCTTCTAGGCGGCCATGGATGCGGTTGCTCAGGAGGTTGCTCCGAGCAACCATGAATAAGGCAGCTCGAGCCACTAGGATGTGGCAGCTCGAGGCACTAGGATGAGGCTGCTCGAGGTACTAGGTCCAAGGCTGCTCGAGGAACTAGTACGAGGATGCTCGAGGCACCACAGATTAGGCTGCTCGAGGTACCACAACTTGAGCAAATTGCTAATTTTTTTCCAGAAAAAATATTATTTTTCAAGGTCGCTCTAAAAATAATCATTTTGATATGGCAGTTCGAAGGATGTCATTTTGACATGGTTGCTCAAAAATATTATTTTAGCAAGATTGCTCAAGTACTGATTGTACTAAGTCTTTAAATGGTCCCTCATGAGATAAAGTAAAAATATTCACAATTTTGAGGAGTATGACTTTTTTAGAAATAAATGTTTTTCTACTCAAGCAACCCAAATTCGTGCGTGGCTATAAATATTTTGAATATTATTTTCAGGGTGTATAAATAAAATGCACAAATTAAATACCGTATCATGCGAATTTAATGAAATAAAATAACCTTTACCAACTATTTATTGTCAACCTGCTCGAATGACATATAGATAATGCCTTTATTTTAAAATCAAACAAAAGTAACAACTTTGGAGTTCAAATGGACTGTACGTCCTCAATTCAGATCCCAGCTCCTAAAGAAAATTATTATATGAACTCATATGAGACCTCCCTGAAGATCGAGGCAATTCACCTGCTATGACTTGTCAGAGATCAAGATCGAAAGTCGAGGATATTGGGAGGTGGTTGTTCGGACTTCAAATTTCTTGAAGGTCGAATCCCTCGGAGGTCACTGTTCGGAGAATGACGGTGTTTGTTCGTAGATACCCGTTCGTAGGTGTTTGTTCGAAGGTCGAAGCTATTTCGATGATACTTGTTCGGATTTCGAGTGGTTCAGAGGTATCTTAAGGTCCTCGGAGATAGTTTCAGTTTAGATTTCAACTCGAATCAGTTGGCTTTTTGGTATGTATAACCTTCTGGTGCGTGTATGTTTGTATTTGTCTATGGTGGGTCTTGAATATGAGTTTGGATTTTTGTGATGGGAAATATAGGTTTTCTTGTGGTGTAGATTAGGCAAAGTTCCATCGATTTGTTTTTACAACCCTACTAGATCGATTGCGCTGTGACTGTGCTGAGCCAATATTTGGTTTGAGTTCGAATTTTTTGTTCGTGTAGGATTTCCATGGTAGCTCGGATGGTTTTCTCAGTGGGTTATTTTTGTGCCCAATTTAATTATGATTTGGGTTTTGATAAGCACCAAAAACTCTGTACATTTTATACCCCGAATAGACGTATTTTTGTTGTTAATTCTCGGCAATATGGGTCTTATGTGCTTAAATGTTTATCTTGTAGGCAAATGTTCGTTTGCGATGTCAAAAGCTATATATCGAGGCAAATGTGCGTTTTATGGAGCTAAATACCCGTGTCCCGTATCCTAGCCTACCCTAAACCATCCCTAAACCTACCCATAACCCTGTGTGTGTTTTGTTTGTCCCTTTTTTATATTTTTTATATTTTTAGTTTGAGTCATTTTTATTCTTAGGATTTATTTTCTTATATATTTAGAATTTCTAAGTTTTATTTTCTATTTTAATTATATTAGTGTAATTTTATTTGATTTTGATTTTTATTAGTTTTTAGTTTTTATTAGGATTAGATTTTTTAGGATTTCATTTATTTTTTAGTTTTATTTGATTTTACATTTATGTAGGATTTTAGTTTTAGTTTTATTAGATTTTATTCTTATTTTTATTTCTTTTTAGATTCATTTTTAATTAAGTCTTTATTTTATTATTAGAAGTAGGATTTTTATTTTTTGTTTTTTATGTTATTTTTTAGGGGTCACAATTTAAACACACACACTCACACCTTAATACCCAACACCCTCACCTACACCTAACTAAACCCTCACCCTCATACTACCACCCTACACCCTCCCACACCCAAACCACACTCCATCATCTTCAACCTCAAAACCTCCACATTCTCTCTCCTCTCTATCCACCATTAACACACCATGGCCAAAAACCCATTAACCCAAACAACCTTGACCCGACACACAACCCGTCCAACCCCAAACCCTTACCCGAGGTCCCAAGCTCCGAAACCATGAACCCACGGCCTACCCTAGCCCCTGCTACTCACAACCTATACCCCCGCCGGCGCACCCGATTTTGGGAAAATACCCGATTTTTGTACGTGTTTGACTTGAGCAACTTCGGTTGCGCCTACGTATCCGGCACAGTTGGAATCAAAGTCAGCGTAGTTCGTAGGTTCGTACTATTCGCTGGAAAAGTTATTATGGTGGAACTCGGAGAGGTGAGAGGTGGAGAAACTCATCTCAAAACTCTTCTCCAAAAACTCTTTTCTAAAACTTTCTCAAAACTCATAAGTCAAGAAAATCACTCTTGTTCTCCCAAGAAGATCCATCTCAAATGTATGGGGGTGAGGCTTATTTATAGCAAAACCAACCCAAGAGGGTCGCCACATGTCAAATAACCCGTGGTGACACATGTCCTATTTTAAGTGGCATGTGCCCCATAACACATGTCAAAACTCTCTATACTGGAATATTGTCTGGTTAATATGTAAATAATATACAAATACGCGTGATATGTTCGACGCGCATAATAATACTTCAGCGGCGTAATCATATGGACTTTTGTCAATTTTAATCATCTCTAGTCTCATTTAATAATTTAATGAGTGGCTTATCATTAAGCCCCTCCTATATTTTCCCCCTCGTACATATAGTTAATATATTTATGTGTTTGAAATATATCGACTGTATGTACGAAACAACTTTAGTGAGTTTTCACGTGTTCGATCGACCCGTGAATCGTGGGTAATAATCTCGTACCTCATTTATTCTTGATAATGTACTTTTACCTCATATCTCACGTTTTATGATATAACGCAATATCATATTTCATATCTCATATCTTAAATCTTATTTTAAGGCTTTAATCTCATAGGTTATTCCGAAGGACCTCATTATCATTCTTTTCATACGAATGATATACTATGAGTATGCCCCCATTCTTTTAAATGAACATGCATCCACGATTTTATTGTGATTGTTCGTAGCACCGCTTTGGTAAAAAGTTTTATCATGGACACATAATAACCACTTCTGCATCCTCTTTTATCATTCTCTACCAAGCTTGGTGGAAGTATTATTAGGGTTTACATAATAACTACTTCGTCGTTCTCAAGTTTGGTGGAAGTATTATTATGGTTTTCATAATAACTACTTCATCGTTCTCTTTTATCATATAGTATATGCACGTGTCATTTCTTTGCCCAAATTACCACTTTTTAATATTTTTCACAAACTCATACCGTTAGGGGCGACTTAACAGTGAAAATACACTATTTAAGATTTTTCTTCCACCGTTAGAGGTGACTTAACAATGAAAACACACTTGTTATTATTTTTCACAAACTACACCGTTAGAGGTGACTTAACAATGAAAATACACTTTTATTAAGATATTAATTTTTTTTTTCTTCCACCGTTTAGAGGTGACTTAACAATGAAAATACATGTGTTAAGATTTTTCGCAAACTCCACCATTAACGGTGACTTAACAATGAAAACACTTGTTAAGATTTTTCGTAAACTCCACCAATAACGATGACACCCATAACGATGACTTAACAATGAAAACACTTGTTAAGATTTTTGTAAACTCCACCTATAACGGTGACTTAACAATGAAAACACTTGTTAAGATTTTTCGTAAACTCCACCTATAACGGTGACACCCATAACGGTGACTTAACAATGAAAACACTTGTTAAGATTTTTGTAAACTCCACCTATAACGGTGACTTAACAATGAAAACACTTGTTAAGATTTTTCGTAAACTCCACCTATAACGGTGACTTAACAATGAAAACACTTGTTAAGATTTTTGTATAATCCACCTATAACGGTGACTTAACAATGAAAACATTTGTTTAAGATTTTTCGTAAACTCCACCTATAACGGTGACACCCATAACGATGACTTTATAATGAAAACACTTGTTAACATTTTTGTAAACTCCACCTATAACGGTGATACCCATAACGGTGACTTAACAATGCAAACACTTGTTAAGATTTTTGTAAACTCCACCTATAATCGGTGACTTAACAATGAAAAAGGATGACTATGACTTTTTCAATCTCTGAATGACAACTATTTAATCCGTCTAAACTCTTTGTGAAAGAAGTTGAAGAAGCTTTTGTAATGGTCTACTTGGAAGTTCTTATACTCTGAAGGTTCATCAGTCTAACCTTGGCGTGGATGATGTTGAAGAAGCTTTAGACTACAAGCTACGTTACATCATAATATCCATTTCCCCCCTTTATTTTTTTTATCCCAAGATAAAATCAAATAAAATAAATTACATATATCATTTACAATTCCCACCCGAGAAAAATGAAAGCAACCTAATTATTACATTTCATGGGGTGTAACTCAAACTATCATATCTTTGAACAATGACTTGATATTTGCATCGCTCAATATCTGCTCATTCAGAAGCCTCTGCAAAATAATATCTTTCTGACCCAATTATATAATATTGCAAATGGTTAGTAAAACTCAGGAAATATCCAAGTTCAATTCTCATCGTGCCCCCACTATTTTATTTTATTTGATGTAATAAAATAAAAGTTAAATAAGGTTCGGGGGCATTTGTGTAATGAATCATAACCTCGCATACTTGTAGGTTTATCGTGCACAATTTGATGTATTTTGAGCACACGCCATATTAAATTCGAAGGTGCATATAATTTCAAAGTTAATCATGAGTTATAAAACATACTCAACACTTTCATAAATGATTCATAATTTATGAAATAATTGTAAAATAACATTTGCAAATTTTTCAATGAAATATCAAATAATATTCATCATGCTCCCTCTAAGTCGTTTCTACTTTAATGTAATAGCGTCTAGAAATATCTTGCCATGAATCATAATATTCTCATTGTATCACGAAATATTGTGACACGTTAACATACTCGAGCCTACACAATTATCGGAAGATAGGTCGTGTTGGGGTAATTTTTGCTAAAAAAAATCATGTATACATATGTTTCAAGAAATTAGATGAAACTATATATATGTTTCATCAATAAATACCACCTTCACGGAGGGATAATAAAATATTCTTCACTGCCTTAAAGTTTCTCAAAAGCTCTCAATTTTTCCATAAATTTGTTATTTTATAATTATCGTCCACAAGAAATGAAACTATCATAAAATCTATGTACCGCTTTTATTATCTAGAATAAAAAGGATTGTTTGATTCTCCATCAACAGGTATGATCAAATAATCTGGCACTTTATTAAACGAATCAGTCAAATAAAATATTTAACCTTTGCCCTTTATAATAAATGGCCAGTCTCAAAAACCCAAAAACAATTCAATTGCATGCACCTACTTACGTGTAGTTCCATCAAGAGACCTGCGTTTGTACTATTAACCAATTGGTATAAAATTTGTAGCCACAAATCTATTTAGTACCCAAAAAATCTTGATATCCATTGATTATCCCAAAAACATTAAATGTTCCCGACACTCATAAGCACCATACTCTTTTCAGAAAACATTTTCGGCTAAATGAGGTAGTTTTAAATATTATATCACCAACGAATAAAACAAATAAGGTATATCACAATTTTTGAAATTGAATGTGAAACCACATGGTCAGATTCCGTATCTCATTTAGAAATATCCGAAGGAACTGCACGTTCCGATTCGTAGCAGCAAAGGTTAGCTGATTTTCATACCCATGGTGGTTCGGATGCGATCAAGTCAGGTGGGTTCTTTTATCTCAGTCCCCTCGTAACTCATTATTGGGTTCCTCAGGTATCAAATCTTGAAGCGTTCAAACTCCTAAGGTTCATCCAAGTTCCATCACTCCCGTAATTTGCAATAGCTTGTTCCTTCGTATATGGTGGGTCAATGGATACCCAGGTGCGTCGATTTGGGTTGATACAACCACGGTGAGTCAGACTTTTCCTATCCTGGAAGCAGTAGGTTTCAAATCCCCAAGTTGAATCGGTTAGTTCCCAGGGGGAAAGCGTATGGTAATTCAGTTCTGGTACTCAGCTCAGCTGAATCGACTTAGAGTTTATTTTCGTGAAGTGGCATATATCAAAACGCGAGGGAGCACCTATCCAAACGGAAAACGTAAAATGCGAGGGAGCTCAGATGTGGTCTTTCGGTTTTGGAAAATCTCAAGTGAATCTGCTAATTTAATTTTTTTTTGCCGAATCTACACATACACACGAATACGAGGTTCATCGGAGCAAAGCTCCGTCAGTTTCTGATCGTGGTTTGTCGGATTTGTGAGCTCCCACGAAGTTTTTTCGTATTTCAAGCTCCCACGGGTTCGTCATTTTTTTTATGGTGGTTTGTCAAGGTTCGTGGGATTTCAATTTTCGACGATGGTTCTTCGTATCTCCAGATCCCAAGGTGGTTCGTCAGTTTTGAGCTTCCTCGGGGGTTCGTCATATTTCAAGATCACATAGTGTTTTTCTATGGAGGTTCACTAGATTTCAAGCTCCCACGGTTTATGAAGGTTCATCAGAAAAAAAAAGTTCTGTAACTTCTACCGAGGTGAGGTTCCTCGGAATAAGGGAAGTCTGATTTCTTAAGAAGACGGGTTATTCAGGAGAAAAAAAAAATGTGCATCTTGAGCTGGTATATTTTTTGACCCTAATATATGTATAAAGAAATAGTGAAAGTAATAAAAGATTTATTTTATCATCTCAAGGACTGCAATTGCTAAAGACACACGCTAGGGGATATCAGGGACCTAGGCTTCAGCTCTTGTACTAATTTCATGAAGGTAATCCTATTTTTATGATCGACTGAAGACAACTATTCACACACACGTGGTTTTATTTGTAAATTTACTACACATTATCTAATCAGTCTGTGACGGCTACACATAAGTCCTACTGATGTGGCCTCATCTTTTAGTGTACTATACGAGCATACAGGTCCAACTTACGCGATATTATTTCAACGGTCATCATTTTTTTTTCACGTGGCTCACTTACTTTTGTTTGTACCTTCTTTCTTTCGACTGAAATAACAGCTCTTTTTTCACGTGGCTCCCTTCATAATAGCTCTTTTTTTTCACTGTGTACTATTATCTATTTTGTCAGAGAGCTTCAAACTATTATATTAAAGAACACGTTTTAGCTGTAAATAAAAATATAAAGGGGATCTATTTTCTGATCAATAAATCACAGTTGTCTATTATGCAGGTGGGGATATCATAATATCTTTTGAAATTAACTTCAAATCTTTCTTTTTTAATTTTCAGTGCTTGGTACTCTCAAGCTAATAATATTTTTTTTTATTATTATAGACGTCAGTAACAACAGGATGACAACGGCCTTCTATTAATTACTGCTATCAAAGCAGAAATCGACGTGAGTGTGCAACTTGATATTTTTTCTCGTATAATCATTTTCAGACACATTTTCAACGTCATTAGTCTGATATAAACATAAGCTAATTTCTGAGTTCCATATGAAGATCTACTAAATCAATATATAATCTACTAATCTTCCTTTATAGCATGAAATAAATATTTTTTTTAACATGTTTGCACTCTCATTAAGCATTGTAATGAATCATATCTTATGCAATACGTAAATCATGTAGTCTTTTCTAAACCTTAATGCAAGTCATGAAATTTTATCAAAGCTTACTAGAAAAGGTAATATTTCAGGGAGATAGGTTGAAGTTCTTATCTGAAATGGCATGATATGAATATCTTTCATGTTCATGAGCAGAAAGCTTCCCTCTTAATAGCTTTCTCCATTTTCATCAAGTTTTTCGTGTGCGAATGAGGCGTTACGTAAAAAGAATCACGAATACCTCCCCAGCGGAGTCGCCAAATGTAAGAGAGTAGTCTAATTTTGGGAAAATACCCGATTTTTGTACGTGTTTGACTTGAGCAACTTCGGTTGCGCCTACGTATCCGGCACAGTTGGAATCAAAGTCAGCATAGTTCGTAGGTTCGTACTATTCGCCGAAAAACTCATTATGGTGGAACTCGGAGAGGTGAGAGGTGGATAGACTCATCTCAAAACTCTTCTCCAAAAACTTTTTTCTAAAACTCTCTCAAAACTCATAAGGCAAGAAAATCACTCTTCTTCTCCCAAGAAGATCCATCTCAAATGTATGGGGGTGAGGCTTATTTATAAAAAAACCAACCCAAGTGGGTCGCCACATGTCAAATAACCCGTGGTGACACATGTCCTATTTTAAGTGGCATGTGTCCCATAACACATGTCAAAACTCTCTATACTGGAATATTGTCTGGTTAATACGCAAATAATATACAAATACGCGTGATATGTCCGACGCGCATAATAATACTCTAGCCGCATAATCATATGGACTTTTTTCAATTTTAATCATCTCTAATCTCATTTAATAATTTAATGAGTGGCTTATCATTAAGCCCTCCTACACTCTCTATCCACCATTAACACACCATGGCCAAAAACCCATCAACCCAAACAACCTTGATCCGACATACAACCCGTCCAACCCCAAACCCTTACCCGAGGTCCCAAGCTCCGAAACCATGAACCCACGGCCTACCCTAGCCCCTGCTACTCACAACTTATACCCCCGCCGGCGCACCTGCTTCCTCACCTCGATCGACCATCCTGCTACCTGCCGTTCTACAACCGCCGGAGAGCCAACCCACTGCCGCCGGCGATCCACACCCACATCCAATAATCAAAACCAATACCCACACAATACCCCAAAACCCAAACACCCATTTCAAACTAATACCCACGTTTCTTCTCCTGCCAAAGTCACTAAATAAAGACCAAATCAACCAACTTAAATGACCCACATGTTTAAACACCATTTAAACCTTTCCCCAAACTACCCCCAACTACCAACTTTTAACCATTGCCCAAAATACCCCTTTTACCCAATCAGATTTTATTCCAATCCCCTCACCCACATGACCTCAACACACTCACACCTCATTATCCTCTCACCATTTTCATGTACACTCATGTCCATTCCCAAAAATACCCCTAGCCTCCATGTGCATCATATAAATTGAAGACTTGGGCCATTTTCAAAAAGATATCAAAATTTAGTTTTAAGCTTGGTGTGATAAAATTCTCTCCACTCCTCTTTAGAGAGTATTTGCATTTTTAGCAAATACCTCAATATAGAGGTGTGTAGTGAAAATTATCTCTAGAATAAATTTCACCCCTCCCCTCTATTATGAATTTTTGCATTTTTAGCAATTAATTCAAAATAGATTGATGTAATGAAATTCCTTATGGGAGGTAAATTCTAATCCATTTCCTTTATGTTGAGATTTTGCATTTTTAACAATTATCTCAATATAAAGTAATGATCTAGAATTTATTTCTTTGTGTGAGTTCTAATGTACAATTTTATAATGTTAGGATTTGCATTTTTAGAAAATCTCCTTTATTATTTAATTGTCCATTATGAATTCATCCACTATCCCTTTTATTTTTATTTTGTAATTGTTAGTTTAGATTCCAAAAAAAAGAGAGCTTTTAGATAGGAATTTCTTGAGAGAGAATATTAGAGAAAAACACCATTTGTAAATAGTTTTATTGTATTATTTTTATTTTAGGTAGATATTTGTGAGATTAAATATTGTAAGAGAGTTAATTGAGTGGATATTAATTTCAAATCACTTGGATGCTCAATTAGAGGGATTGTATGCTTCAATTTGGAAGAGTAGAGTTCAACTTTCTCAAAGAGATTTGGTTTGCTTGTTCTGTTCCCTTATATTTTATTTTATTTTATTAGCCTTTGATTGTTTGATTATCATGTTTAATATCATGTTAGGCTAAATCCCCTTTCAAGGGGTGGGGGGAAATCCTTATTTTATGTTATTTTAGTTTAATTAGTTTGATTACTTGAAAATTACCTTTGAATGTTATTTTTGATCCGCCACCCTTAAATTTACGCCTCGAGAGAGGGTAAGTGATTTTTGAGAGAAAATCGAAATTTTAGTTATAATACCCATTTTAGATTCGAACTAGAGATAGGGGTTTCTTAAGTGGGGTATTATGACTTGAATTTCAACTCTAAAATTATTTTCTAAAATTTACATAAATTTTAATCGATCGATCCTAGCGAGTGATTAATTAAAAGGAGTGTAGATATATTTTTCTAGAGTTGTGGGGTGTTAAACTTAATTTTCTAAAAGGTTACTATTAAAATTACATTTGCAACGAGATTTGATTTGTAATTTTGATATTAATTTGGGAGAATTCAATTAATTAATTAGAATAGCTAAAATTTGTGGTGTAATCCTACTCCTTGATTGTTCTCACAATTATTTACCTCACTTTATCTCTTATTTTAGTGTTAGACTTTGTTTTCATTTTAGTCACTTTCTAGTTAGTTATTTTCATCTCACATTTTAGTTTAGTTTAGTTTAAAACCTCACCTCACCTCACCCTATTGTTTTAGTATTGAAAAAGCTAAAAAAAATAGAAAAAGTAAAAAAGCACAAAAAAGAAAATAAAAAGTGAATTACAATTGAATTTGTCTCTAGATTACCCCCTTGGATGTGGATTGATACCCTTACTTACCTCTACACTTGAGTTTGTTATATTTTGTAGGTATTTGAGGTTTTGATTAGAAGGACTTTTCAAGCAACGACAAAAATACATATGCAAAAGTCATTTCTATCAGGTTTCGTTCAAATTATTTGTTGAATGTACCTCCATGTGTAACTGGTACTCATTTGGGTTAGGAAAAGATCATCCCACCGTGTAGGTAGAGAGATCGTGCCAGAAAGCTGATCGTCAGAAGCGAACACGGGACCCAATGCAAGTTTGTACACAAAGTGCGTGTCCCCCCCTATTTCCCTAATTTGTACAACAAAATCTGAGGGTAATCTCTAATAAGATCTGTAATGTATTTTAAACCATTATTGTATACATTCATACAGATGTAAAAGCATGTTTCTTGCAAAATATTATGCGGTTCAAAATCACTTTTGCATCAGATATCTTTTACTTTCGGCTCTGATAGAGTGTAGTCAAGTTAATATAATTGACACACGCAAACTATTAACATCTGTCGAAATTTTATTCATGGACTACACACAGATAAAAAATATATTTATTCATGTGGCCAAAATTATGGCTAATAAAACTTTTAGCCAAATTAATGCTGAAAATCAATAATAATAATTTTTTTTCAATAACATCATCACGTGTATGTTTTATTCATCTGAATATTTCAAATATTCTGGTTGAAAATAAATGCTAATAGATTTTATTTGTATTATAACAAACATGATTTGTGATATTCATCATATAAAAGGTATCTGGGATATCTCAACAAAGAATAAGATAGAATAAAAGTAATAATACTTATCTTTGTTGAAGAAAAGTGTCCCACCACTACCGAGTTCTCTGTGTGTGCGCACGAGAGTTACGCAACCCAAATCACGAATACCTCCCCCGCAGAGTCGCCCTATGTAAGATGTGAGTGCAAATTTGAGGAGGCACTGCGTCGAGCGCGTTTTAAACGTGCGCAACGTGGCTGCGCCTACATATCCATCTTTGCGAAATCAAAGTTTGCGTAGTTCATGGGTCCGTATGATATGCGGGAGAGCGCTCAATTTTTGGTTATTTTGGTGCATGGGGGGTGCCTAATCTGGCTATCCGCCTTTCAAATGCCCAATTTTGGTAGTTTTGGTACGTGGGGGGTGGAAAATCTGGCTAAACCGCCTCTCAAATGCCCATATACCGTATGAAACTCTGAAAATTAACTCGTCACTATTAATCCTGTGACAGATATCAAAAGGTGCATGGGGGAGGAGAGTTAGATTTCCTCTCCTTTGTCCCCAAGATCATCATCCATCAAATGAGGTGGAACCCTCATTTTCTAGAAAATGTGCCTCAAGTGGGCTTGACACATGTCATGTTCTATATGGAACCAAGTGTTAGATATTTATGGTGCCACTTGCCACAATATATGTAGTGGCATATTAAATGAACAATTTAAACCATTACTAGAGTATTGTTTAGTGTAAGTCATCAAATGCGGAGAATACTCAATATATTAAATGCGTATAATAATATCTCAGCCCGTGTAGGGTCTCGATTGTAGTAAAACTTGATAAATCATAAATCAATATTTGATTAAATCTATGGGTTAATTTATTAGAGTGTTGGTGTTTAATTCATTTAACCCCACTCTACAGTTTATATTTAAATGTATGCGATAATAATATAGCGGAGAATCAGACCCATGTCATTCTATTGAATGAAAAAGTTGGGGGCTCAAAGCTATTAGTTAACTTCAAACTAAAGGTTGGTGGATCATGTTGGGCACTTTTTTTGTAGGTGGGAATGTGTTTGGTTGAAACATTATCTCTTCCGACCTCATCTGTGTTTTATTTTTTTGTTCCAACTTGAAGTCTTTATGGATTTTGAAGCTTTCGCCATGTCGATCTCTTTGTCCTTTTGTGTTGGTGACATACCTAAAATATGCCAGCCTATGAATAGATGATACATGGGAAGCATTCTGCAGAGCTGCAGAATAAGGAGAAGGGTCACTGAAGGCCATGTCCACATAGTTGCAGCCTGGGTTTCATACAGGCCACAAAATCATGTCCCATTAGCAGATGAACATGCCATGGCCATGCTTATAATAGGTCATGGCCTCCTACCCCCTCATCAGTACAACGCCTATCACAACCATTTCCAAATTAGTTTATTATTTTCCAGCTATCCACCTTCTAGAAAGATTCCACCTCAACACTTATACATAACTCACATGCACAATGCATGCGACACCCTCACCAAACTTTTATAAATAGAAGTTCTCACCTCCTCATTTAGTAAGAAATCTTTGGCATCGAAGCTTTGCCAAACTCTCCATTCACTCTCTCTCTACACTTGAGAACATACTCTGGTCATCTTCTTCGATCACCTGAGGCACACTTGTCCGCAACCCCTCTATTGCCTATGCCACAAGGCCGCATCCCTCTCACTAAAGAGCTTGTATGTTTATGTAATTAGCCTTACTCCTCTCTTGTATGCCTCTAAGGCCACCAAATCTTGCATTATTACATGTGAATAATGAGAATAAGGCACCAAAGTGGATGTAGGATCATTTTATAGCCAAACCACTCTAAATCTCCTCTTTACCTCTCTTTTACTCTATTTCTATACTTTGATTGTTGTGTATGGCTTTGATGGCATGGTTTACTCTAGTAAATCCATTTTTTGATGGCATGGTTTACTCTATTGCCTGTGGGAACGAGGTGTTTTGCCAAGTTCCTCCTAAATCGGGTCCGTTATACTTTATTTCATCCATAAGAATCTCAGGATAAATATCCCATGGGTGAAATTCCGATTGTTCGACCATATTTGCATATAAACCCTCTAGGGATACTTTTTTTTTCCAAATCTATTCTCTCAAACTTATTTTTATAGTTTTAGGGCACACCTACTTACCTCGGTGACATTACCATGCCTAAAATCTTGCTAAAAAGCTTGATAGGCCATGGCCCTATAAGGTCTGGTAACTAGGGATGCGCCTATATTCATCTTTCTCTACATTTTTAGGCATCTTATACCAGTTTGTGTCCTATGTGGTAGGGATTTCCTACAAAACTTATATTATTTTGCAAATAAGGACTTTTATGCCTTAGATTAACATCGAAAGACCTTTAGTTACTTTTATTGGGGGTGAAATCACATTTTTGGGAAATAATCCACTTTTATACCCTATTAGATGCTCCCTGGCGTGTTGCCTTGCAGCTGGCTGCAGCCTCCACACAATAGTAGAGCTAATTTTTACAATTTTGGCATATTAGTATTTTTTGATAAAACAATTATTTTGTCTTTAGACCAAGATGCTGCAAAATGCTTAAAAACCTCCGCAATATATTTTATGGCTTGTGGGCCGGGTTAAACTACAAAAGGATAAGTCATGTGATAGGATACCAATGATTCCACGGACAAAATCCTGCAAGGTAATTGCCTTAAATATTGACAGACTGTCCAAGATAGGTTATGATGCTTTTACTAACTTTTCGATTACCATTCCATCCTAAGAAGAGTGCTCGACAAATTATCCACCCGATAGAACCTTCTCGGAAGAGAAATCCTATTCGATTATATCACTTGGTGGAGAAAATTCCTTATAAAATACATGCCATAACCAGATCTCCTATTGACTCAATGGGATGCATCCCTATCTCATATTGTTTAGATAGGCCTCAACCTTGTGTCACATTGTTCAAATAGGCCACAATCTTAGTTCAATGGCTGCATCCCTTGATAATACTTGCTCTCTTTTAATTCTGCTTACTCTATAATTCTTGTATTTTCTACCATGTTTAGTTCATCTCAGAGAATATTTCTAAATATCTAAAAATCTAGAAGATTCATGGAAGGAATCTTAGGATTAGATCCCCAACAGACCCAAACTACTTCCACCGAAACTTTGAACGACATTCTAGAGCTGACGAAAAAGTTAACATTTTAGATCTCATTCGAATGTGGGAACCTCATTCTAACGACCCTATACAACTCATTCGAACGACATGTCAAACTCTCTCTAAAGAGTTAACGAGTTTTTAAAAAAAATCTTTAAAAATCATTTTATAATATTTTGAAAACTTTTAAATGAAAAATCTTTTAAAATAACTCCTGAAACTTTTAATATTTAGCAAACCACATCATAACACTTCTCGGGTAAAGTTGTGACAAATGATCTTCAATCTTGCAAATGTCACCAACGATTATTCTCTTGGAAGACTTGAGAATGATCATGAAGGTGTAGTGGGGTGTAACGAGATAAGTGAAATAAAAATAAACTGGGCAATTATAAGTCTTGATCTTACAAATCTCCCCCTTTGGCTATTCCAGTACAAAACATAAACCGAAGTCAAATTAAGACTAATACAACTAATGCCCTCCCAAATTAAGAAATGGAAATACATAAAATGTATAAGTTTTCAACTGAAATTCTTTATCTTGCGTGATCCATAAAACCATCATCAAGTAGGAATGACCTACAAATGATATAAAATAAAGACTGTGATGCGTACAAGTTTAAAAAGAAAAAATAAACTCCTCATTAATTTGTTCTCCCATTTTTTGTCCATAATAGATAAAGGCTAAGAAAATAATCATGAATAATAAGCATAACATGAATCCAAATGAAACAACATCACAAAGATAAGCAATTAAGTACATGCGATAAGATTTCGAAGAAGCATACCAACTATTTTTTATTTTTTTTATTTTTTTCAAGTATAAAAAACTAATTATAGTGCATATATGTACAAATACATCACACTGTGGAGTAACACTAAAATATCCGAATCATGAAAGTGGAATGTAATTGGATGAACAAGTTTCATAGAAAAATCAACATAGGCAATCATAACAAAGGTTGACGAAGTCAATAAGATACTTCTAAAGAAAGAACTCAATTTCAACCTTAGGTGTAATATTATTTGAACATAATGAAACTTGTTCATCCAATTACATTCCTCTTTCATGATTCAGATATTTTAGTGGTACTCCATGGTGTGATATTGTTTGAACTCAATTTCAACCTTAGGTGTAATATTATTTGAACATAATGAAACTTCTCAACTTATGCAACAAGCCATGAATTTTCTCTTTTGTAGACACTTTGGAAAATGAAATCCTTGCAATAGTTCTTACAAGCACAACTTATCTTTAGTACATTTGGTTCGCTATCAAACACTATTGAGATGATAACACCGTATTCAACACATGATAAGCAAGTACAATGTTCTTAAAGTCCGTGCATGTGTGAAATAAACGTGATAAAAGTCTAGTATGAAGAAAGTAATCATAAATGTAAAATAAACTACTAGCCACACATTATTAAGCACAGTAAACAAACGAAGCCATGTCTTAAAACACTATGGAAAAAGTCACACGAATTGATTGAATGTAGGGGTGATTCGAACATCTTAAATGCAGATCCATATATGGTGAAAAACGAAATACTAAAATCTTTTTCTCTTTTTTAAAAATTTATTAGAAATAAAATCTTTTTAAAATTTGTAAAAATATATCATAAAATCAGAAAATCTTTTTGGTTTTTTCAAGATTTTTCCAAACAAAAGAATATTTAAAATGTAAATACAATAGAAATACAATCTAGAAATAGGGACACATGATAACAATATGGTAATCAGCCTTTAGTAGATAAAGTCATAGTCTCAATCATTAGGTCGGGAGGAGTTTTCAAAAGGAGTAGACATACTATGAAATTCCTCGATTAAACTTTGAGAACATTTTATTAAAAATTCTACTTTCTCTCTTAAACTCTTAAAATCTCTATAATTATATGTGGGAGCATGAGTAAGGGTGGGAAAATGTGTGTGAACTCGTATGGGAACATATCAGGGAACCTGCACGTGAGAAACTATCCCTAGATTAAAATAAAACTCCCTAAGGTGACCTTTTTGTTTGCAATGAGAACAAACATAAACAGGACTAGGTATACCTTGTTTAAAATGGCTAGGATGCTCTCTCCTTGGTGGGTCAGGTCGAGGCCCATAAGGATCCATAATAAACTCGAGAATCGGTTCAGGTGTGGCATTATTAGTGGATGTACCTTCATATACTATTCCTTGCCTCTCGTTAAAACCTAATACAGGACCGTGGAACATCTTTTCAACCTTCTTTGATGTGTCCTCTACAGGTACCTTGACCTGCTAGGTACATTCTAGATCTTTCTCGAGTTGGGAAATATGGTCTTCAATTTTCTCACGAATCTTTAATGAAATTTGACTATCTGTCGTTAGACTAGCCATAATGTTGGTTAAATCGGTTTTCTCTCTTCCAACCACAATCAATTGCTAGCATAAAGAAAATTTTGACTCATTAAGTTGACTCACCAACACCTCACAGTCTTTTAAAACATTCAACTCCTTCTCTAAATCAAATACCCTAGGAGTCAAACTTATATTTTTCTTTTTGGTTCTCGAATACTCTTTGTAAAGTTCACCGTAGGCGTGTGAAGTCCATTTTTCCCTGACTTAAAATCTCATCATCACTCTCACTCTCTCCAGAATATTTACATAAAGTGTCGAGGCTATCATGTTTATAAATGTCCTCTCCGGCATGGGACAAACTAGAAATACTAACATGACTGACCATGAAATCAAGACACTACTCATGTGGTGATTCAACCCCATAATCCACCGACTCGTTGTCACTATAGCTAAGAGTTGATTTGTATGTAGCTTTGCCTTTCCCTTGTCTATTTAGCCTAGTGGGAAACTCAAGGGCTTTGTTTCCTCTACCCTCACACTCATAACATCTCACTTGATCATCCTCAAAAACGTTCTTTCCCTTATAAACATTTTTATTTTTCTCAAAACTTTTGGTTTCTTTGGAAGAATTTTCTTTGTTAAATTTGTGAATTTTTTTGAATTTTTTTGCGAACAAGGCAAGATCATCATGCTCAAAATCAAACTCGGAGTCGGTGTAAAAAACCTTTTCCTTTTTCTCTTTAGATTGGTGTGAATATGAGTTCCAAAGGTAAAGCCTCTAATTAATCCTAAACAAATTATGGTTTTCTAATCCGATAAATCAAACATAACAAGTCCAATTTAAGTTTATTTTAATTTAATTAAACCTTAAATTAATATCTATCCACCAATTGTGTAAGCCTTTTCACTAATTTGTGTTCACCCAAACAACAACCATTTAAGGAAAGGGTGAATATAGCCATAACAAATTAACAAAATGACTCTATTCTAAATATTTAAAGTTTATATATGCGCTTGTGAGTCTGTGTGCATGTGTATATGTGTATGTGTGTAGTTATCAGGATAGATTAGTCGTTAAGACAAATAATTAGTTAAAGGTTTATTAAGAAGAATTAATAGAGTGAGAGTTTTAAGTATCCATCATCCGTATCAAACCGTGATCATTTAACACATGCCACAACAACCATCAACCCATCAATCCTACATAAGTTTATTCCGTATTCCTTCTAAATTATCTACTTGATTGATTTTCAAGAACATAATTATAGAACATGAGGTTTCATATACAATTCTACATAAAGGGTTTCATATATAATTTATAACAATAAATATGGCCATATTTTAATAGAGAAAACATGAGAATAATCAAACACACACACAAATATACACATACACACACACATTTGTTATGTATACCTTATTAGCATGGGATATTTTTCCTTGACATAATATTTACAAGTACATATTCATTTAAACCTCCAAATGTGGTATTAAAGACTCCTATAAGCCCCCTGTTCTAGGTATTGCCCACTTGTACTGATCAAATGGGGCTAAACATAATGAATTACCCACTTCGACCAAAATCTTAAAAACTATGATCTTCAATGAGAACATACCCCCATTATAAGGTTTAAAATATATAATTAAAAAATATTCATCATGTTAAAAAATTATTTGAAGGCCTGATATTGCTAAAAAATTACTTTCTTTGACTAAGCTAAAATATTTTTCTTCAAAGCCCTAATATTGTTAAACAATTAGTTGTTTGAAAAATAGTACATTAAATGTTATTAATCATAAATCAAATAGTAATTTCATAACACTTAATAAAATGGAGAAATACTCAAAAATCACTAACCAAATTTGAACAACATACGTTCAATAATAACAACAAATTATTGATCAAATATATATATATATATATATATATATATATATATATATATATATATATATATATATATATATATATATATATATATATATATATAAATCAAATTATTAATCAAAAATTATAAATGAAAATAATATGACACATTTAGTTATAATCTTGAATTTAATCACATATTATTAATAAATAAATAAAATTGTACTAAAGTTTCATTTAAATAAATAAAATAAATAAATAAAAATAAACATATATAATTTGTGGTGGAACATTTTGAAAATTGAAAGTTTGTACAAAAAAAATATAGAAGAGGTGAGTGTTTAGCTTCAATACTATGTGTCTAGCTTATATGACAAGTGTCCAATCCTTATTAAAATCACCCATGCAAATAACCATAAAACTCTTGGTTTTGGCTAAGTAGTAAGCCTCTTTTATCAACCAAAACAAAACAATTGCTAATATGCTCAAACAAACAAAAATAAAAGGGTAAAGAAAAGAAGAGAAAGAGAACAAGAAGGAGAAGAAAGGAAGGCCAAAGAAAGTAGAGAAAGACTTTAACCTATAATTTTTGTAGCAAGTTACTTCTTCTTTTAGGTGAAATTTATTTTTGATATTAAACTCATCTTCTTTAAGTATAGTTTTAGTAACGGGGACCCATGGAAGCTCCATTGAAGCTTCAATGGCTATTAAGAGAGAGAAAATATAAAACCCATTCATTCTAACTCTAAAAATTTATAAATAATTAACTTAGTGCCCTAAGATAATGAGAACCAACATACTAAAATTTCAACCCCATCTGAGTTTTTAAATTATTTTTAAAAATTAGGAGTATAAGGAATTGTATTTTGAATTTCGACCAAAGTAAACCATTTTTTTAATTTCTTTATATTATTCCTCGATAGAGCATAAAATTAGCTTTTTTTGTACTCTAAAATCAAAATTGTTGGAAACGAAATGACTACGATGAAAAGCTGTTACTTAAGTCGTTTAATTCAGGATTAAACTGTCTAAGTAACTCCGAACTGTTTTTTAGAGAAACTCTTTTCTTTAAATCAAAACAGATTAATCACAAGATGTATTTAATGAAAAATGTAACGAGATGTTCAAGATTATGTAACAAGTTTTGAAAAATAAAGCTAAAATAGTTAAATCAGCTAAATCAGCACACCCACAAGAATGAGATGAGGAGATGTAGAAAGATTAAGTACAAGGATTTTTTAATGTGCTAAAACCTCACCCAACTGAGGAAACATTCACGGTGACTTCTAAGTCACAAACCAAAATTCACTACAAAAAAATATACAAGCTACAAACTATATAACACACATGCACACAAAACAGACCTATACAAGTTTAGAATATGTACCCACTGGTTTGATTCAAACTTTTCTGCAGTTCGATGTTGATGTGGCTTTCTCAGCTTGCTAACTTTTCCACACTTTGTTCCATCTTTACATCGACTCTTGACATTTCAAGATCTTACAGCTTCTTGTGTTGTAGTGTGATAGTGTTCTAACACATGCATACATACACACACACACACACACTTATTTATACAAACAAGTCCTATCAAATTACAGAACAGATCAAAATGATAAGGTTTTCAGTTTCTCTCTTCTTTTGAAACTATATACTTTTTTTGATCTTTTAACTTAACCCAGAATCCAAGGTTACCTTGCTTTAAAGACGGCCAAGGTCATAAATAGTTTCAGAGGGTTTTGAAAATGTTTTTGAAATTTTAAATCACCAATTGCGATTCCAACTAGATCAGAAATCTTGTTTCTTAAGAACTAGAAACAAAAAAGAATTTGTTGATTTTTGAGTAGTGAAAAACATTTACAGAAAGAAATAATCAACAAATTACGATTTCTCAAGATGAGAAACTAAAATAATGCAGATCTAAGTGTAATATGACATGAAATAGCAAGATCTAATGTTTCTATGAAAAAGAAATATAGATCAAACCTAAAATGTCTAAGTTGGATATAAGATCTCAAACTCAGAGGATTCAACCCACGAACAACCCTCAAACCACTACCAAAATAACTCTCAAACACTCAGGTTTGGTGTTTGGAGGTAAACTGATTTTGGAAAGGAATTTTAGGGCTTGAAAATCAGATTAGGGTTTAAACGATTTAAGGTTTTCTCTCTCTGGTTTCTCTCTCTTGTGTCTCTCTCTTCTCTTTCTCTCAGTTGGAAAAACTGGCAAAAGTTTTTTAAACGAAGAACCTCAACCTCCTTTTATACTGAGCGAGGAAGGTTCGAGAATAATTGATCAAATCCAAAGGCTGAGATTTGTTCTTGAGGGGTTTAACTTCCATCCAACGGTTTAATATAAGCGGTGGTTTAAACGGTTTCTGATTGGCTTAAAGGGGGTTCACTGGGATTGGGATAGATCGCTTGCAGAGCGTTGATAAACTAAATCCAAGGACTGAGAATTTTCACAGATTCTAAGTGTATAAACAAACACAAATCCGGTCGATGTAACAATGACAGGTGTAAGGCTCAGATGCACCCAAACGCGCGTGTTTTTAAAATAATTACACAGGCACCTTGAAGTCTCAAACGCTTTTAGATTCTACCCAACCAAACATTCACGTATGAAATTATAAAATCGACAATCACAGAATGAACCCAAAAGTTTTAAAACCCAAATTTTAATTTCTAAAAAATCATTTAAAAATTCCCAAAAATTATTAAAAGCAAATTTGAAAGTGAATTAACACACACAACTCACACACAAACAAATAATGCAATATATAAAATGTATTCAATCCTAGTGTGTGTGTGTGATTGAGAATTTACCTTCAATTGAATCAAGTGAGGCATTATGAGAAGAATCTGAGGCTCTTTGGTATCTAGGGGATAGAACTCAAATTTTGTCACAATTTTCAAACTAGATGAGCACTTATACAATGTAGACTCAAGTGAGTCAAGAGTATAAGGTGGTTCAATCTCCCCCTTTGGAAATATGAGACAAAATCTCCTTTGAGCCATCTAGGACTCGTAGGGCTACGAAAATAAGAAAAACCTATTCCTATACAAAATTTATCTACCCATTTCCTAGAAAAAGAAAATTACAACTAATTACAAACTAATAACCTAATAACATTTGTTGAAGACAACGGTACAGATTACTGCAAATAACACTAAGATCAAGCTTTTTAATCATTTATGTACGAAAAAAATGAACTCATAAGACTCAAAATTCTCCCCCATTTTGCCTCAAATGGACAAAGGGAAAAAATACTGAAGTCACACAAGTTTATTCAGCACAAACCATTCCTATCGATTTTCGCAAAGAATGAAATCTATTGTAATCCAAAGGTTTGGTAAACATATCCACGAGTTGCAAATCTGTAGGAAGATAATTAATTTCTAATTCCTTAGTCTCAACTAATTTGCGTATAAAATTATGTCTAATTTTTATATGTTTTGTTTGCGAGTGTTGAATAGGATTTTTAGAGATATTGATCGCGCTTTGATTATCACAATAGAGATGCAATTGGTCTTCTTGAATACCATAATCATTTAGCATTTACTTAAGCCAAAGTAATTGGGCACATCATCTACCAGCAGCTATGTATTCAGATTCATCTTTAGATAAAGAAGTGCAGTTTTATTTCTTAATACTCCATCCTACCAATTTGTTATTGATATAGTAACACGCTCCTGATGTGCTCTTACTATCATCAGTACACCCTGCTCAATCGACATCAATGTATCCTATTATAGTACTAGGAGTATCATTAGTGTACCAGAATCCTAAGTTTAGAGTGCCTTTTATGTATTTAATGATTCTTTTTACACAAACTAAGTGGCTTTCTTTAGAATTATTTTCATAACAGGCACACACGCAAACTGCGTACATAATATCAGGACGCGAGGCAGTAAGGTATAGTAAGGTTCCTATCATAGTACGATATAGAGTAGGATCTATGGATTTTCCACTCTCATCCTTAGATAATTTGACCGTAGTACTCATGGGAGTTCTAGCTTCTTTGGCACTTTCAATCCCGAATTTCTTGACAATCTCTAAATTATATTTCGATTGCGAAACAAATAAACCTTCTGAATTCTGTTTGACTTGATGACCCAGGAAAAATTGTAGCTCCCCCCATAAGAGACATTTGAAATTCTTTATGCATAATTTTCGAAAACGATTTAACTTCTGAAGGGGATGTTGATCAAAAAATGTTATTGTCAACATAGACTTGAGCTATAATAATATACTTGTCAAAATGTTTGACAAATAAGGTTTGATCATTTCCACCTCTCTTAAAACCTTTATCTAAGAGAAAATTGGAAAGACGCTCATACCAGGCTTTTGGCGCTTATTTTAGACCATACAACGCCTTTTTAAGACGATAAACATGGTTTGGATACTGAGGGTCAATAAACCCTTTTGGTTATTCAACATAGGTCTTTTCAGTTAAGATTCCATTTTGTTGAGGAGTCTTAGGAGCACTAAATTCATGTTTGTAACCATTATAGTCACAATACTCTATAACACCTGTATCTATGAATTCTCCTCCTCTATCACTACAAATCCTATTTACTTGAGTGCCCTTATCATTTTCAAAATGAAGTAATATTTTCAAAAAGGTTCTGAATGTGTCTGACTTTTATTTTAAGAAGGCTACCCAATTAAACCTGGTGACGTCATCTACCATAACTAGAATGTAACTGTGTCCACATAGACTAATAGTATGAGAAGGAACCATTAGGTCCATATGGATGATCTCCAAGGGTTTAGAGGTAAGGATATATTTAACTTTCTTATGAGGTTCCTGATTCATATCGAATATTGAATATTTTCGCCCCTTATCTTTATGCATTCTAGCGCTTTTATGAACCTTAATGCCTATATTTATGCTCATTAACCAGACAACCTTGGATTTGGATATATACATGCTTTGCAGGGGTTAATTGTGCTTTTGTAGGTATTGGAACGCTAAAAGTGAGGATCCGTTGCATTTCAGAGAAGTTTCATCGCTGGATGCTACTTCAAGGGCATTTTAGTCAATTCACATTTCTTTTTTAGCTCATGGAAATTCCACGGATGCTTAGTTCATCGAGTTAGCATTGCATGGCCACAAACGGTGCGTCGTTTGGAGTTCGAACGAGGAAGATATGGCCATTTTCGTTTGCAACCATTTCCCCCCTCTTCATGGACCAAGGGATGCCAAAAATAGAGTGCCGGTCGATCGGGCTTGGGCCCCCGATCTATCGCGGTTTCGGATTAAGCCTACGAATTGAGACAGTGGGCTGGGACCTGTTCGATCGATCGATGGTCTTTGATCGATCGATCGATCATACCAGATATTTGGCAATTCGTTCATTTTCTTTTGTTTTTCCTTTATTTCTTTTGTAACTTACTATATAAAGCAATTTTGTGTAAATATCAGATATAGTTAGATAATTAGTTTTAGAAGATAGTTTATGTTAGGGTTTGGCTTTTTGAAGAGTTCTTCTTCCTTTCTTCTTGGATTGACACCCTTTTGGGTTCGTAAGTTAACTATTCATTCACCCTCTCCATTAATATAGTTGTATTTACTTAATTATTTCTTTGTTAATTAGGTTTACATGCTTTATTTCCATGCTTTGTAGTATAGTTTTATCGCGTTTACTTATCGCTTTCATTTACCGCATTTTTAATATGCTTTCTAGCTAAATTAGTCTAGGTTGTGCCAGATTGAACTCATTCCGGGTTAACATGTTGCTTTGCTTTGGTGATGGAGTTTACGGGTCTATTTCGAGTGCGTTGTCCTAGTTATTGAACCTAGGAGATTTGACGGGGCATATCATGTATGTCCCGTGCTTCCGACCTTGCGTGCGTAATTTCTGGAGTATTTATTGATGCTAAAATATTATTAGGCTTTTATGCGGATTTAGGGGCGTGAAAACCCTTGATTCAATTAATTGTCAAAACGAGATGCATTTGTAATAACTCCTCAACCCATGTGACCATTTTATACTAATTAACTCGGGTGAGGGATATTCAACGCAACCTATAGTTTTTACCTCTTTTGTTAATCTAGTTTAATTTACACTCGCCTAGATTGATATTTCCCTTTTATGCATTTTTTTTCCTTTTTAGTTTGTAATTTAGCTTTTACACTTTTATTTCCGAAGTATTAAATCCTATAAATTCTAGAAACTCGTCTCTGTGGATTTTCGATACCCGACTTATCGCTATACTTGTATCGCAAGTGTAGTTGTAATTTAGGTTTGTTTGTATTATCGCGGTGAAACGAAAACAATGACAGCGTCCTTACACGAACACACTTTTCACGCTGTTGACACCAAAATTAGTATGCTGATGTGGACGAATAATAAGAAGACACGTGTCAATCTACGCGGCATAATAGCAACGATGAAGATTGTTTCCCCGACCAACATACTCACTCCGAGGAACACCAACCCTCCGAGGAACTCTTATCCTCAGAGGAACTTCAATACTCCGAGGAACTTTTGGACGACGAGCAACTAAGGCGGTTCGAGCTGCACCTCGACCACAGCATTAATTTCCAGATAATCAACAGTTCAACTATTCATTGAATGATTATCATCTTGACGCGCACGTTTGAAGAGCATTAATTGAATTACCCTTTCATATGTGTATCATTTAAATGTGACACCCTTTCATGTACAGCCTAAGGGCTATAAATACCTTGTATCACCCTCATTCAAAGAGGGACCGAAATTTCTTGGTATCATTTGTAATCGAGAATTCCTAGACACTCAGCAATAACATAGCAGTGGATGTAGGCCATTCTTACAAGGCTGAACCACTTTAAAAATCTTTGTCTCATTTATTTATCTGTGATTGAATAATTAGAGTAATCTAATTTTTTACATCAACAGATTGGCGCCGTCTGTGGGAACGTGTTACAAGCATTGTTCTCCATCAAAAGCTAAGTTTTTATTTTCTCTACGTATAATAAATTATACATACATTTGTTTATTCAATCATGATTTTTATGTTTATATACATAAATTATTTGTCCAATTTTTATTTATGAAATCTGCAAAAATTGCATATCATGATTCAAAATCATAACTGTTAAATTAATTCTTATTTAGAAATCTGAAAAATAATGGATTTCATAAATCATAACTTTTTGCTTGATTCTCAAGTTTCAATTTTATATCATGGAATAAATATTTTAAATGATTACATATACCAATATATACGACGATGATAAGATTTGATCATTTTCATTGTTGATTTTGAAATAAATTTTGTAAGATCTTTGATGTCTATTCAAATTCCCATCATATTTTTAATAAAAGAATGGGAAAAGGTTAAAGACAATGAAAAGTTTCCTCATGGAAATCATGACCTATATCTACTTTCTCTCTCTTCAAGTTTGAGTCTCTTTGCATTCATTTTTATGAACTATATACTTAATTTGGTTCATCTTCCATCTATGTCAATAAATTCAAATTGATTGATTTTTTTATATAAATTTGGTAATAACTTCTATCATTCAGCATATTTTTATCTCTCCAAATAGAGAACCAGAGAGATCCAAAAGAGAGCCAAAGAGATCCAAGAGAACCTAGAAACCCCATACACAAGATACACATCCTTTCTCTCTATACACCCTATGGTGCTATTGTAAACCCCTGGGAATAAAATAACAGTGGACATAGGCTTTATTCATAGACGAACCACTTTAAAAATCTTTGTCTCTTATGTGCTTGATTGGACTGCTTTCATCTATTTATCTGTGATCATAAAAATGGGATTCGTTCCAGTTTTTGCATCAACACACGCATTAATCAGTGCCTTAACAATTTTTCCTTCCTGACATGATCCACAGACAATGTTAGAAATAGGTTTGATCTTTGGAATTCCTCTAACTATTTCTTGGGAATACAATCTACTAAGACTATCGTAATTTATGTGACCCATCCTGTTATGCCATATTTCATTATCATCCATTCTGGCAATGTTATAGACCTCAGTACTATCCTGGACAGTATAACAATTGTCAGGAGTCCCGAGTCCTGTAATTATGCCCTCACCTTTTTCATTTAAAATTTTGCAATTATTCTTTGAAAAGGTGACAGTATGATTTGAGTCACAAAATTCCGAGATACTAAGTAGGTTAGGCTTAAGACCTTTTACTAGAAGAACATTTTCAACCACAGGCATTCCTTCTTCTTGGAGTGTTCCTTTAACAATGATTTGATATGATACACCATCACTAAAAATAACTTTTCCTCTTGCAAAGATAGTTTTTGTTTAAAAGTTTTGTATTGAAGAGTGCCCAATATGTGTGTGTTTTCTTTCAAACGAATTTTTATCAAAAAATTATCCAACTTTTAATTAAGCACCAAACCAAGTTGTGAAAACCCAATTCTTACTTTAAACCAGTTTTATCTTGATTAATCCTAAACACGCATCTGGTGATTAAAGCAAGTTAAGTAAAGTAAAGAATACTCACAACGCCGGATGTACAAGGAAAAAAACCAAAGCAGGAAAACAACCTCAGACGGTCCAAGCCAGACAATTACTATGAACAATGGTTTTACAAAGACAGATTAGCCTTACACTAAGACTCTATCCCCACGGGTCTTGACGCTCCTTCTGATCTTCAACCGTTCTTCAATAGTGCCCACGCATAAATTCCGTCTTCCACGATACCTGTCCATAACACACGCGTCCACGTATGTCTCGGTGTCCACCCATACGGCTTTGATTCGTCTACGATGTCGAGTAGGAAGTTCTTCTCTTTTCTTCACCGCAAAACCCTTTGTGTTCAATGTGTAGAACAAACAACTTTGGTGCAACAAGATCACGTAAGCATATAAGAATGATAACTCGGATCTTTACAAAATTCTAAGGATGTGTTTATACTTTGTAAACCTTAGAAAACATGTGCAAACAAGATTCTGGTTCGTAAAACTATTTTTCAGATAGCACACCTCTGAAATTATAATGCACACACTGTTTTAATAGGATTTAAATGCCGCCTCAAAAAATGTATCGGTTGAACGACTTGAGGAACTCGTTCGAGCGACATCCCATCCCATTCGAATGAGATTCGATGTCGTTTGAACGACAACGCAAAAGTTTGACTTTTTGACTTTTTGTTTAAAACGTCTCTTCTAATTAGAGATCCAAAAATGTCAAACTCTTTTACGAGCTTATCATCATAAAACGTAGTTTAAACCTTTTGAAACACTATAAAACATTTTAAAACATTTTTCTTTATAAAAAATACATCCTTATCTTTTATAAAAATAATTCCGAGCACCATTAATTATACACATTCATACCTGAGTGATCTCGGAATACAATTAACTTTGAAGATGAATAAACTTGCACCAATTTAAACTACGGCATGATTAAGTCTTTGAAGCTTTGTCGCAACGTCTTCAATTTCTTAAATGTGTCATAGACCGAGTGGGATCGTGATAGAAAAACACCCTATGACATATTACAAACACATTTTATTCACGGAATTAAGTCAAAATAATACAGGGACTCAATCGAAAATTTATATCTTTACATGTATCATCTCCAGTCATATGTTTTGAACACCCATAGTCTAAATACCAACTAAAAGGAGTGTGTTCAGCTTTTAAAGAAGTAATCACAATGTTACACTTCATTAGGGGCAATAGCTCATATTTTCTAACCCAAATAGCTCTTGTTTTTGTTTTGCACATATTTGCTCTCATCTGAAAAAACTTGCGAGCATTAGATTTTTGTTGAAAAATATTTTGCGCATGCATTTGAGCTTTATGGTGGATATGAGCATTTGGTTTAGGAAAGTGCCTAGGAATCCTTCTTGTAAATGATCTTTTAGGTTTTGTGTTTCTCTTTCTATAGTTAGAGTTTTTGTCTGGTTGTCTAGGCAGAACATAATTGTTACGGATTCTCCTAGAGTAGTTAAAGTTTTGGTATAAAGGAGTATTACAGACACGATTAACCAAACGTCTAGAGTAGCAACCTTCAAAAGACTGTTCGTATATGTCACAGTAAGAGCAATATAGATTGCTTGAAGAGGGTATCTCCTTAGTAAAGTATCTAAACATAGGTTTCATGGGATTTTGACGTTGAACCTTATTCCTAGGGAGTACAGTTTGGAATGCAGAATCACTCTTCCTGATTGGAGGGCAGACGTATTTAGCCTTAGGCAAACTATCACACTTATAGTGACTTGATTCCCCAATATCCAACTTTTTTTTTATCAAACTCATCATTTAAGGCTTGAAAATCTCGACAGGTTTCTATAGGTCTTTTGCCACCTGACACAAACTTGATTGGTTCAAAGTTTTTAATTTGGGTCTTTGAATTTGGGAAAAATCCTATTCCAGTTCGATCATCAGAATTGGTTTTTGAATCAGCAACAAAATCATCAAAATAATTAGAATTATTTTCAAACTTAGCAAATTTTTTGAAAATAGTTTTTGTATTTTCTTTAGCTTGTTCCAATTCTAATAATGGCCCTTTATATTTTTTCTCCAGAGTTTCATTTATTTCAATCAAATTTTTCAATTTTTGATAAAAACTTTTGACTTCATTTTCATGAGTTAGACATTGGGTAGTATACTCTTCAGCATTAAGTTTAACCATTAGACTTAGGTCTTTTAGTTTCTTAGTGAGATCTTTCACTATCTTCTCTAGTTTAAAGCTTTTCTTAAGAGTTTTGGCATAAAGTATGTGAATATTAAGGAGGTCTTCAGTGTCTGAATCACTAAGTGTAGTGTCTGAAGTGACTCGTAAGGATTCAATTCTTAAACTCACACACACATTGACATCGTCATTATCGCTTTCCCTTTGACTCACACACCCCCTTGTAGAAATAACATTGTTCTCAGAAATTAAAGCATCTAAACTTGTAGCAGCATGATTCATAACAACGGAAGTGGAGATACTGAAATCATTCTCATACTTAGGCATAAACATACCATCATTATATACTATCTTGGAAAAGAAAGACATGCAAGGATAAAAAACATCAGATGACTCAGGTTCCTCATTATCAGAATCACTTGAATCATCCCATGTCTTGCAAATGTTAGCCCTATTATGTTCATTGGTTGTGTTCAAGTTAAATCTATAATCTTGTGCTATATGACCCAATTTTCCACATCTAAAACATTCAACATTCTTAAAGTCTTTGTTAGGTCTCGTATGAATGTCCTTGTGATGTTTGTCTTGACCTTTCTCATGGGGTTTGTGGTTAGACTGAGTTGGATAATTTGGCTTGCCTTGTCTGGTTGCCATTTTATTTCTAAATTTCACAATCTTCTTAAACTTCTTTGACATCAAGGAAATATGATTATCCAAACTATCTATATCACTTTTCTCATCAGATTCATTATTGGGAATACTAAGCTCAAGTTTTATCAGCTTAGAAGAAAAACTCAAATATGAACTAGTCAGTTTCCTATAGGACTGGGTTAATTGTTTCTTAAATTCTAGTTCCATTTCCACAGTTCTCAGTTTACTACTGAGTAATTCATGAGTGAAATTTTGGTCACTCATTTCCTCAATAACATATCTTTTGTTATCAAATCTCTGTGGTAATGACCTTAGAATTTTTGAGACAATTTCATGTTTATCATAAGTTATCCCATTAGCATGTAATTTGGTCACAATGTCAGTCAAATTCATGTAAAATTCATTAAAAGATTCAGAGTCTAACATGATTAATGAGTTATACTGCTGGATAAGCATCTCTGTTTTAGCAGCCTTAACTCTAGTGTCACCTTCATATGCAGTAACCAATATATCCCAAGCTTCCTTAGAAGTGGTACAAGATGAGATCCTTTTGAACTCATATTCATTTATAGACATAAAAATGGTATTCTTGCCTTTGTTATTGTTCAAAGAGGTTTGATTCT
Organism: Sambucus nigra; assembly: GCA_949130495.1. NCBI lineage: Eukaryota > Viridiplantae > Streptophyta > Magnoliopsida > Dipsacales > Adoxaceae > Sambucus > Sambucus nigra. The sequence continues at coordinate 578,354,223 of OX422209.1, forward strand.
CTTCTTGAGTAAATTCACTTAATACTTTCTTAATCCTCTCATTGCTTCCTTCAGTGGCTGGTTTAGTAGGATAAGTATATCCATTTTCAATAATATCCCAGACATCATTTCCCAAGGTTCCTTGTATGAAAGCAACCATCCTTACTTTCCAGTAAGGGAAGTTGTTTCCATCAAAGAGAAGAGTTCTGGACAAGTTACTAAATCTTTCAGATTTCTCGTCCATTGTTTGATTTTAAGAAAATAATTTCAGAAACACAACATCTTTAAAGAAAATTTTCAAACCTTTGATACCAATTGAAAAGCTGTTACTTAAGTTGTTTAATTCAGGATTAAACTGTCTAAGTAACTCCGAACTATTTTTTGGAGAAACTCTTTTCTTTAAATCAAAACAGATTAATCATAAGGCGTGTTTAATAAAAAATGTACGACAGATGTTTAAGATTATGTAACAAGTTTTGAAAAATAAAACTAAACTCGTTAAATTAGCTAAATCATCACACCCACAAGAATGAGATGAGGAGATGTAGAAAGATTAAGTACAAAGAGTTTTTAACGTGATAAAACCTCACCCAATTGAGGAAACATCCACGGTGACTTCTAAGTCACAAACCAAAAATCCACTAAAACAAAATATACAAGTTACAAGCTATACAACACACATGCACACAAAATAGACCTATACAAGTTTAGAATATGTACCCACTGGTTTGATTCTACCTTTTCTGCAGTTTTGATGTTGATGTGGCTTTCTCACCTTACTAACTTTTACACACTTTGTTCTAGCTTTACGTCGACTCTTGACGTTTTAAGATCTTATAGACAACACTTATTTTGTTGTAGTGTAACATGTGTTTGTGATAGTGTTCTAACACATACATGCACACACGCACACTTATTTATACAAACAAGTCCTATCAAATTACATAACATATCTAAATGATAAGGTTTTCGGTTTCTCTCTTCTTTAGAAACTATAAACGTTTTTTGATCTTTAAACTTAACCCAGAATCCAAGGTTACCTTGCTTTAAAGACGGCCAAGGTCTTAAACAATTTCAGAGGGTTTTGAAAATATTTTTGAAATTGTCAATCACTAGTTACGATTCCAACTAGATCAGAAGGCTTGTTTCTTAAGAACTAGAAATAGAAAAGAATTTGTTAATTTTTGAGTAGTGAAAAACATTTATATAAAGAAATAATAACCAAATACGATTTCTAAAGATGAGAAACTAACATAATGTAGATCTAAGTGTAATATGGCATGAAATAGCAAGATCTACTATTTCTATGAAAAAAAATATAAATCAAACCTAAAATGTTTGAGTTGGATATAAGATCTCAAACTCAGAGGATTCAACCCACGAACAACCTTCAAACCACTACCAAAATAACTCTCAAACACTCAGGTTTGGTGTTTGGATGTAAACTGATTTTGGAAAGGAATTTTAGGGTTTGAAAATGAGATTAGGGTTTGAACGATTTAGGGTTTTCTCTCTCTATTTTTTCTCTCTTCTCTCTCTCTCTCTCTTCTCTTTCTCGCAGTTGGACAAACTGGCCAAAGTTTTTTAAACGAGAGGCTCAACCTCCTTTTATACTGAGTGAGGAAGGTTCGAGAGTAACTGATCAAATCCAAAGGCTGAGATTTGGTCTTGAGGGGTTTAACTTCCATCCAACGGTTTAATATAAACGGTGGTTTAAACGGTTTCTGATTGGCTTAAAAAGGGTTCACTGGGATTGGGATAGATCGCATGCAGACCGTTGATAAACTAAATCCAAGGGCTGAGAATTCGCACAGGTTCTGAGTGTATAAACAAACACAAATCCTACCGATGTAACAATGACAGGTGTAAGGCTCAGATGCACCCAAACACGCATGTTTTTAAAATAATTGCACAGGCACCCTGAAGTCTCAAGTGATTTCAGATTCTACCCAACCAAACATTCATGTATGAAATGATAAAATCGGTAATCACAGAGTGACCCCAAAAGTTTTAAAACCCAAGTTTTAATTTCTAAAAAATCATTTAAAAATTATTTAAAAATTCCCAAAAATTATTAAATGCAAATTTGAAAGGGAATTAGCACACACAACTCACACACAAGCAAATAATGCAATATATAAAATGTATGCAATCATAGTGTGTGTGTGATTGAGAATTTACCTTCAATTGAATCAAGTGAGGCATTATGAGAAGAATCTGAGGCTCTTTGGTATCTAGGGGATATGACTCAAATTTTGTCACAATTTCCAAACTAGATGAGCACTTATACAATGTAGACTCAAGTGAGTCAAGAGTATAAGGTGCTTAATAAGATGTAAATTTTTGAAGTTTAGTATATAAATCTGAAAATTCCGTGTTAAAAATCCTGATATCATGTTATATCTGATATTTTTAATTTTTTTTAGGTTCATTATTTATGTCTAATTTTTTTTGTGTAATATATTAACTCATATGAGAACGTTATATAATTTATTTGGATCAATTTAAGTAGATGTAATAATTTTAATAAAATGTTAAAGTTAGTATTAAATTATTGTCCCAAATTTATTAATGATAAATTATGTTTATTAAATTTGTTTTGCATGTAATGACTGTTCCGAACTAAGTGGAATAATTTCATGTGATATTATCATCAAAATTTCATTTTAGACATATTATTTATGACGTGATATTTTAAGGATTATAAAAACTGATGTTGTTGTGAGTAAGTTTATTTAAAGTTTGCCCTTAATGTATTGTCAAAAGTTTCAAACTAAAAACAAATGAGTGAATTCTTGAATAAAACTTTAATGTAAAAATATAATGTCATTATAACACCAAAATTTTATATAAAAGTAATATCGGAGTAATTCCATGAGTTATAACACGTCAAAATAATTGTGGAGAATATTAGTTGATTTCTTGTGTCGAGTAAGTTAATGTTATATTGTGATTTTTGTTCAAAATTATCTTTATTCTCATGATAAATCGTACGTGTTTAATCTTATTCAAGTTGTTGAATGGGTATATGCAAGTTGGATATACCGCGGGCCGAGACCATTAATTAAGTTGTCATATATTATCACCTATTATTGGTGTTGTTGAACTTCAGGTTCCTCCAAAGTTGGCCAGGATTAAGATAATCCTACAATTAGTGCACTAATATAGTCTATACCATCAAAAGCTGTCTAGTTGGTATAGGTATAGACATATGCGAGTTGGCGTGTGTGCTGTGGCCTAAGGGAAATGTACACTAGAAGTTTCTAGTGTACCAATCATAATATTTCGTTATTAGTTCTTACGAATAAATTTTAGATTCAATAAATTGGAAATGATGAATTATATCGTTAATCATGTGATTATATTTTATCCCTAATTAAGTTTATTGATGCAAATTTTAATAATTTATATATAAAATATAAATTATTGCTATTAATATACTTGGGGGATGAATTTTGAGCAGAAGTGTATTGTCATTATGTTGCGTTACTCATGATGCTATACACTTTTCCTTACAGGTTTTATGCAGGATTGAGTCTCTTTAGAGTTCGTTTTTCCATAGTCCGGTGTATTTGGGGCGAACTTCTTGCTTAATTATATTTGTTATTTCCTTATGTAAATTTGCAGTACTTCTTTAGACATATTATATTCCGTAGTACCTGGTTAAAAATATGTAACGTAAAAACCTCTTATGTGTTAAGACCTCGTATGTAATATTAATACGGTGTTGTATTTATAATTTATTGATTTATATCTGATAACTTTCTGAATGCACCGTCACATATCCAAATTAGAGTATTGATTTTAAATTATTACCATTTTTATAAATTAGGGCGTGACAGATTTGGTATCAGATCCTAGGTTCGTCGTAGAGTTATCAGATTTTCTTTTTAGGTTAGTTTTAGATCGGGTAAGTTTGTCTTAGCGATTGATAGGTATTTGATTCTTCGTTCCTAATACTTGCAGTGACTTATGGATACATGATTATGGGATGATGATCTAGTCCTTTGGGTTGAAGTTAGGGGGAGTCTGGGTTGAAATGATAGTGGTTCTCTTTTTTGTATGTATTTTTGAGGAGTTAGTGTAAAATTTCCACATTTTATCTACATTCCTCTAATTTTGTTTAGGTTATATGGTAGGGCACACACACACACACACATATATATATATATATATATATATATATATATATATATATATATATATATATATATATATATATATATATATATATATATATATATATATATACTACCTAGGGTTCCCATGTATCATTGTTTTGTTACATATTCCTATAATTATGTGCATTACATGACCCTACTTTTATGTCATGTGTTTACTATAAAAACAATTTTTAATAACCAATAATATAACAATTATACTGGGTTATTATAGAGGAAATATAAAGACGTCCGCCTTACCTATTTCTTTCTTACGATTTAAGATAATGACATAGGGTATTAGTACGAGAGACCAAAACACTCCTTTAAGGGCATTATTTCAACAAATGGAACAAATGAATTCCCAATGAGCTGGTTATGTGGTAGATGATGACACACTAACAAAACTTTTAGATCAATTTAATAAGCTCGAACCAGGAAAGTTTGAAGGTATGGAAGACCCGATCGCTGCGGAAGGGTGGATACAAAAATTGGAAGATATATTTGAGGTTATGGAGTGGTTCAAAATTGAAAAACTAAAGTTGGCGGTATTTCAATTATCTACAGAGGCAAAGAATTGTTGGAAGTTGGTAAAGAATACGATGGGAACTGATATTGCAAATACCATGACCTGGACTCATTTTCAGGAGAAATATTTGGATAAGTACTTCCCAGGAACAGAGAAAGAGAAGAGAGAAATGGAATTTATTGAATTAAATCACGGATCAATGACAGTTTCTAAGTACTAGAACAAGCTTAAAGCCTTTGCAAGATTTGCACCAGAGTCAATTAATACTTCAGAACGGTGTGCCCGCAAGTTCGCACAGGGATTAACTCCAGTAATTCGATGAATGGTGATCGAAAATAGGCTAAATACATATGAGGAAATAGTCAATGAATCTCTAAACCTTGAGATTCATAATCTAGAATGCAAGAAATAAATGGAGGCCAAGAATAAGGAAAAAGAAATGCAATAGGGAAACTAGAATATTAAGAAAAATCAACATGCATGGAAGAAGAAAAAGGCCAATAATGGGACTGTTAGGGCAACTTTATCTACACATTTAGGAATACCAAATAAGTCGAAGGCAAAGTGGTATAATTGTGGAGGAACATGACAACTAATGAGGGATTGAATCAAGATGCATGTGCTAGGAGGGATTTGTTTTAATTGTAGAGAGAAGGGTTATCACATTAAAGACTACAAGAAACCAAGTAAAAACAATCAAACATTATAAGGTGGTCAAGCAAGGGTATATGTAGTGGTGGAAGAACAATCCAGGGTTGAAGGTAACCTATCTATATTTAATTGTTGTGCAAAGCTTCTGTTTGACACTGGTGCTACACATTATTTTATTTCATTTACTTTTGTATAGATGTTAGGATTATTGCCTGATAATTTAGACACACCTTTAATGGTTAGTTCCCCTTGAGGTAAATTTTTAATCCTTAACCTAGTCTGTAAGGATTGTCCAACGAGTATTAAGGGTAGAAAATGCCAGCCAAATTGATAGTACTTGTGATGAGACATTTTGATATTTTTCTTGGCTTGGATTAGCTTACTACCTACCCTTCCATATTAGATTTCTTTGAAAAAATAATAACCTTTTCAATCCCAAACATGGTCGCCCATATGATGATCTGATCGAGGATTTTTTAGCCCACATCGAGTACTGTAATGAAGAAGTAGCCATTAGTCGAATCCCGTTAGTATGTGAGTTTGTTGGCATGTTCTAAAAAATCCCTGGATTGCTACCAAAGAGGGAGATTGACTTTTACATAGACCTTATTCCCGACACTTCCCTGGTGTCTCTATCACTATACCGCATGGCACCAAAGGAAATGTTAGAACTAAAGAAGAAAATTAAAGAATTACTAAGACAAGGTTTTATCAAACCAAGCGCATCTCCTTAGGGAGCCGCTGTTTTATTCGTGCCGAAGAAGGATGGGTTCCTTGGACTATGTATCGATTATCTCCAGCTAAATAAAGTCACCATAAAAAGTACCCATTGCCGATAATTGATGACCTATTTAACCAACTTCAAGTTACGAAAGTATTTTTGAAGATTGATTTAAGGTTTAGGTACCATCAATTCTTAGTTAAGGAAGAGGACATTTCGAGGATAGCATTTTGAACACGATATGGACACTATGACTTTTTAGTTATGGCTTTGAGAGTAATGAATGCCCTAGCTACTTTTATGCATTTTATGAATCAAATATTCTGCCCCTACTTAGACCAATTCATTATTATCTTCATTGATGATATTTTGATTTATGCGAAATCAAGGGAGAACCATGAGCACCATCTTCGCATTACACTTCAGACGTTACCAAAGAATCGTCTATATGCTAAGCTAGAAAAGTGTGAACTCTAGTTTCCCCAAGTAAAATTTCTCGATGATATGGTGTCGAAAGACATTATTTCGGTGGATCCTTCTAAGGTTGAAGATGTCTTGAAGTGGGGACAATTGAAAACACCTATCGTCATCCGAAGCTTCCTTGGTTTAGCCGGATACTACCGAATATTTATTAAAGGGTTTTCTCGTACAAATTCATCACTCACCCGCCTAACCCGTAAGGATGTAAATTTTATTTGGGACAATGGTTGTAAGAGTGCATTTCAGGGGTTAAAGAGAAAATTAACAACTTCACCAGTCCTCACTATCCCAAAGAGTGGCATAGATTTTGTTGTTTACATTGATGCCTCTTACCAAGGTTTAGGATGTGTCTTTATGTAAGATGGGAAGGTAGTTGCTTATGATTCACGATAACTCAAGCCACATGAACAAAACTAACCCACTCACTATTTGGAACTTTCATCCATAATCTTTGCCTTAAAGTTATGGCCACAGTATTTGTATAGTGAAAAGTTTGATCTTTTCTCCGATCATAAAAGTTTAAAGTACTTGTTTTCCCAAAAGGAGTTGAATATAAGGCAACAAAGGTGGATGGAGAGTTTAAAAGATAATGGCTTCACCTTCCATTATCATCCAGGAAATGCCAAAATAGTCGCTGATGCCTTGAGTCGTTAGTCGCGTGGTATCGTAACCCTTCTGATGGTGAAAGAATGGTGTATGATTGAAACTCTAGAAAAATTCGACATTCAACCATCGATACATAGAACTGAGGCTTATATTTGTAAGCTTATGCTTTAGCCATAATTGATCATCAAAATCTTGCAAGCACAAGGCCAAGATAAGAAATTACAGTTGAAATTTTTAAAAATGGCAGCACAGGAACCAACTAGTTTGAGTATTGGAAGTGATGGAGGATTTAGATTTCATGGAAGATATTATGTTTTCGATGTGGATGACTTAAAGAAACAGGTTCTGAAGGAGGCACACTATTCAAGATATACAATCCATCTCGGTAGCACAGAGATGTACATGGATATTATTAGGAAGGCATAAAGCGTGACATTACTGAATATGTGTTAAAGTGTTATACGTGTCAAGGAGTGAAGGAGAAACACCAGAGACAGGTAGGACTTCTACAACCACTTCATATTCTAGAGTGGAAGTGGAAGCATGTGACCTTGGACTTCATCACTGGATTTTCAAGATCGAGGCAGGTTCATGATGCAATATGGGTTATTATAGATCGTTTAATGAAGTCATCTTATTTTATTCCTTACTGATCTACGTACACCACCGACCGCATGAGTAGGTTAAACATTCTGGAAATAGTGAGACTTCATAGGATACCTGTTTCCATCATTCAGATCATGATCGACATTTTATTTCTCACTTTTGGGCGAGTTTCCAAGAGGTATTCGGTACATTATTGAATCTCATTACTTCTTTTCACCCACAATCAGATGGACAGACCGAGCGGGTAAACCAAATTTCAAAAGATATATTGTGGGCATGTGTTTTAGATTTTGAGAACACGTGGGAGACTTATTTTCCATTAATCTAATTCCACTATAGTAATAGCTACCATTCTAGTGTCGACATGGCTCCGTTTGAAGGTTTATATGGAATACTGTGGCGATCACCAATTTTTTAGGCAGAAGTCGGAGATGAGGAACTAATTGGGCTTGACTTAGTTCATGAAACTACTCACAAAGTTACCATTTTAAGGGATTGTTTTATTACAACACAGAGCAGACTAAAGTGCAACGCAGATTGTGGGAGAAGGGACAAACAAATTGAGGTTGGTGATAAAGTGTTGCTAAGGGTTTCCCCAACTCGTGGGATAGTGCTCTTTAGGAAGAAGAGAGGAAAGTTATCACTGAGGTTCATCATACCATTCGAGATCTTAGAGAGAGTAGGGAAGGTGGCGTATCGATTCTCACTACCTCCTAATTTGTCAAGGATACATAATGTTTTCCACATATCCATGTTGAAAAAGAACTTGCACGGTGTGCCCCACGCTATTAACATCAATGATATCGAGGTAAATGTAGATGTCACCAACATTGAGGAATCAGTTTGCATACTTAACCAAAGGACGAAGAAGCTGCGGGTGAAGGAGATTGTATTGGTTAAAGTGCAGTGGAGTTATCACGACGAAAGAGAGGCTTCGTGGGAACTTGAGTCAAAAATGCAAGAGAGATATTCAAAAGCAATCCTTTTAAAGGGGGTATAATGTAGCGACCCGACTCCTAAATAATAGAATATTATTAAGTTATTTTCATTTATAATATTAGTGACGTGACACATTTAGTAAAAACCTTGAATTTAATCACATATTATTAACAAATAAATAAAATTGTACTAAAGTTTCTTTTAAAAATAAAAAAAATAAATAAAAATAAACAAATAAATAAACATATATAATTAGTGGTGGAACATTTTGAATTAGTTCAAAGTTGTCAAAAAAAAAATTAAAAGTTTGTGCAAAAAAATATATAAAAGAGATGAGTTTCTAGCTTCTATGATAAGTGTCTAGCTTATAGGACAAGTGTCCAACCATTAACAAAACCACCCCTACAAAACAACCATAAAGCTCATGGTTTTGGCTAAGTAGTAAGCATGTTCTATCACCCAAAATAAAAGAATTTCTAATATCCTTTAAGAAACAAAAGAAAAGGGGAGGGAGAGAGAAGAATAGAAAGAGAACAAGAAGGAGAAGAAAGGAAGGCTAAAGAAAGTTGAGAGAGACTTTAACTTACAATTTTTTTAGCAAGTTACTTCTTCTTCTAAGTGAGAATTATCTTTTACTTTAAACTCATCTTCTTTAAGAATAGTTTTAGTAATGGATAACCATAGAAGCTCCATTGAAGTTTCAATGGATACTTAGAGAGAGAGAATTTAAAATCCACCCATTCTAACTCTAAAAAATTTTAATAATTAATTTATTACCTTAAATAATGAGAACAATATACACTAAAATTTTAGCTCCATCTGAGTTGTTTATTTTTTAAAAAATTAATAGTAGGACGAATTGTATTTCGAATTTTGACCTAAGTAAGCCATTTTTTTAATTTCTTTATATTTTATCTAAATAGATCATAAAATTATCTTTCTTTGAACACCAAAATCGTAATTGTTGGATAAGAAATGAGTGAGACATTAATTTTTAAAGTTTAGTATATAAATATAAAAATTATATGTTAAAAATTCTAACATGATGTTTGATATGCCCAAAGTACACCTTCCCATTCAGAGACATTAAACTCGGCCTGAATCACAACCGAGGTGGTAGAAGCTCATAGTGACAGACAGTAATATCGTCCCTCACAAGGTCGACTCTGGCAGACGTTGCAATAACCTCATCATCAAGGCTTGTATCTGGATTCAGGCATCCATCCACAACATCGGCCCAGGCCGATGTTGCATCGTTTCAGCCGGGATTAACTAGGCACTTGGGCTCAATTTGTATAGGGTCGGCCACAGCCGATGTTGCCAGCATTACCTCAAATGAGGCCTGCATATGGCCATGAACGCATGGTGTCGGCCTAGGACGACGTTATGAGTATCATCTGAGACCAGCAAAAGACTTAAGATCAATCAACAAGTATCATGTCATCATCGGCTTAGGCCGATGTTACACCTTGTTCCCAACCTCGACCGGACATCCTGGCCAAGGTCTTCATGGAACATTGATCTCTGACAAGTCAAGGGTCGTACTCCACCAACCTCGTACTCATCCAAGTCGAGGTTGGTATCAAGCTAAGACAGCCGAGCATTGACAAGCATATGCAAGGGTAGGAACACGTGGATGAAATCAGTTGTAACCGAATCAATCCCCTCACGTGGGGGAATATTTCATCATCATTATCTACATGTGACAGTGACAAATGTCTTCATTAGATTGGCCAGATTAACACACACATGCACATTGCATGCATGGGGGGTGCATTACACCCCCCCCCCCCCACACTATATATACTTGTCTTCTCCTACCTTGAGAAGGATCTGAATTTAACAACCCTAGCTGAAACTCTGTCCAATTATATAGTAGAGAGAGAAAGCTTGAGAGATTGTATCCATGGCCGTTAGTGCCTTATTCTGGTGACCTTACTTACTCACTTGCACAGTGGACGTAGGCCTAATTGGTTGAACTACTTATATATTGGTGTTCATCCTCTTCTCCTCTTCTCCTCATCTCTATTTCTTATATTTTATATACTCTTGAGCTACCATTGTTAACATTGATTTGAGCTTACAAACACCTTGAAGGGTGGTGATGTTTCTAGCATCATCATTTTGGCACCGTTTGTGGGATAGAGAAGCATTCTCTTCCTCACCTTCTGCTTGACCTCCTCGGAGACTCTAGTGGTGAACTAGGCATCACTCCTAGCGTGGAGACATTTCATCATCAAAAGAGGTCCTTTAAGATATTAAGCTCATATACTTCACAAGCTCTTTAGTTTTAATGTATGGCACCGGAATTGCCACCACCGAGTGCTGGAGGACCTAGTTCCATCCAGGCACTACCCTAGTCCGAAATGGCTGAGGTGACAGCAGCCTTAAGGTCTTTTGCTGCAACGCAACAAGTAATGAAGGAGAAATTTGCACAACTCAGTCAAAATATGATGAGACCACCTAGGGTCTCACCAGAGTTGATTACCCCGGCAGCTGCTCAACCCCATCTTGAGGCCAGGGGACCACCCCAGGCATCGCGAAAAGACCAACCTATACCTCAATGGAGGAGGAACGTTGCTGACCCTAGGCGTTTGCATCTGGGGAGGCAAGGACACCCTTGCCTTTAGGATATGTATGATGATATGGAGGCATAAGACTCTCCAGAATATTGTTGGGAGCCGTATGAGGTTTTAAATAACACAGTGCGTCCTATCCAACAGAGCCGAGGTTGTGGAGGAAGAAGAGGTGAAGGTTCCCAACGAAGAGGATCAAATTTTGATCGACTGAGCAGACGATAGGCCTTTTAAAGGCTCAACCTAGTAGGTTATCTAGGTCACGAAGTGCCGTTGGCTCTCAAAGGGGAGATGGGGAACATCGACCTCATCATGGCCGAGACAGGGAACAAGAGGAGGTCAACAGTCGACGCTGTGCTGCGACTGGGGAACCCTCAGTCCACCCCTTGGAGGTCATTGGGGACAACCTTGTCCAGGCCGAAGTTGCAAGGCCATGGAATGACTCCATCCAACGTCTCGAAGAGAAGATATGAGACCTCATCAAAAGCCAAGACCCACTACAAAGAGGTTTCTTAGAGGGCTCTCCATTCGTGGCTAAGATAGTGAGCTTCCCAACCACTGCCAAGTTCAAGCCACCTACGATGTCTACCAAGTATGATGGTAGCACCAACCCTGTACATCATATTGAGATGTACCAGTCTGCGGTAGACATTTACTCAATACCACTTGAGATGAAGTGTCGGGCCTTCTTCAGGACTTTGACAGGAGCTGCACACATCTGGTTTACCTCTCTTCTAAAGAAATCAATACAGAACTTTAAGGGCTTGGCTGAACGGTTCATCCACAATTTCTGTTTTGGGGTAAGACCTCAAAAGAAGACCACTCATCTGCTATATGTCAAACAAGGCAAGAATAAGAGCCTAAGAGACTACATCGTAAGATTCAATAAAGAAAAACTGGAGGTTGAATATTACGAAGAGAATATAGGTATGACCGCCCTCATAGGAGGTCCCTAGAAAGGGAAGTTATTGTGGAAACTTGCAGAAGACCCTCCCAAGTCCATGGCAAAGCTATTGGCAACTGCGGGGAATGTCATGAATGCTGAAGAGGCTATGGTCGCAAAGTATGAGGATGAGAACGACAGTGGCAGCGGGAAGTTCCAAAGAAGGAAGGACGGAAAGAAGAGGTCAGCTGACGACAAGTTTGCACGCTATACTCCTCTAATTATGAGATGCGAACACATTCTCAACGAGATCAAGAATGACCGGTCTTTGAGATGGCCAGATTAGCTGAAGGCTCCTTCGCGTAAAAGGAGCAAGAATTTATGGTGCGAGTTCCACCAAGACCATGGCCTTGTGACAATCAAGTGCTTCGCCTTAAAGGATGAGATCGAGAAGATGTTAAAATCCAAAAAGTTGAGGAAGTATATTGATGGCAAGGCTCCTAAGAGAGGAAGAGATTACCCTAAAAAGAAGAGAAACGACAGATGTCGAGATGATACTCCGGTAATAAGAGACGATGACTCAGATGGTGATGATAAGGAAGATCCAGACCTCCCACCAAAAGATGACAATACCCCGATAAAAAGGGTTGGTATGATCTCCTTCGGTGTTAGCACCATATGTGGAGGACTCGCAGGGGGTGGTTCTGAAGTAGCTGACCGAAAAGCTCATGTGGCAGAGGACAAGACAGTGGCCAAAGTAGAGGTGGTAAATCTAGCATCTTCAGAGGAAAAGCAGAAGAAAAAAATGGTGGATATGGACACTCTTATAGTTGGGTTCTCCGGACTAGACTTCAAAGGTATCCTAGCTCCGCATGATGACCCTTTGGTAATTACAACAAGAGCGCATGGATGTGAGGTACAGAGAATTATTGTTGATGGAGGAAGTTCAGCAGATGTGATGTTCTGGCCCTGTTTCAAAAGCCTGGGCCGTAGCAGAGCTAGGCTAATACCGTATCATCATCCGTTAATAGGCTTCAGTGGAGAAATGGTCCATCCGTTGGGCATATATGAGATGGACATGCGAATGGGAGACGAGTGGCCTAAGAGGTTGACCCGAAAGATCAATTTTTTCGTTATGGACGAAAACATCTTCTCGACCTATAACCTCATCATACGAAGAGTATCCCTTAAGGAGTTTGAGGCCGTGTCGTCGACGGTCCACCAGATGCTGAAATTCCTGACCCCCTATGGGGTAGGGGAAGTGCAGGGTGACCAAACCATAGCACGAGAATGCTACTTAAACTCAACCGAAGAGAAAGAGGTCCATAAGAGATCAACCACCACATATAACATTGATACACTTAATCCTAGAGATGAAACGATGTTGAAGAAAGGAGAGGTCGCGGAAGAGGTAGAATCCATCGTCCTCAATGAGGATGAACCGAAAAAAACCATCCAAATTGGTAAGTCCTTAAAATTGGAGATCAAGGAAGAGCTGATAAGATTCTTGAAGAAGATGCAGAGTGTCTTCGCTTGGAGCCACGCAGACATACCTGGCATCGACCTGGAGGTTATGTGACACAAACTCAACGTGTCAGAAGGTGCTAAGCCAATCAAGCAAAGACGAAGAGTTTACTCTAGGGAGAAGTATGACATCATTAGAGAAGTGGTCAGGAAACTGGAAGAGGCAAAATTAATTAGGGAGGTTATATACCCATAGTGGTTATCAAACGCCGTCATTGTTCCCAAAGCTAATGGAAAATAGAGGATGTGCGTAGATTTCACTGACCTGAACAAGTCTTGCCCTAAAGACAGTTATCCCTTACCTCGGATCGATCAAATGGTAGATGCCATAGTAGGTCATGAGCTCATGAGATTCATGGACGCGTATTCAGGATATAACCAGATCTTCATGAATGACGAAGACTTGGAGAAGACAACCTTCATCACCGATAAGGGGACATATTGCTATAAGGTTATTCCCTTCGACTCATAAAATGCAGGGGCAACGTATCAACGTCTTGTGAATAAGATATTTAAAAATCAAATCGGTAAGACTATAGAGGTGTATGTAGACGATATGTTAATGAAGAGCTTACATGCCTGCACTCACGTGGCAGACCTAGAAAAGACCTTCGATACCATGGACTTGTACATAATGAAATTCAATCCCAAGAAGTGTGTCTTCAGGGTAGGAGCTTAGAAATTTCTTGGATTCATTATCAATCAGAGGGGAATAGAGATAGACCCTGAGAAGATCAAGGCTTTGCTCGACATGAAGACACCAAGAAGTATCAAAGACGTTCAGAGGCTCACAGGAAGAGTAACTGAACTCAACAGATTTGTTTCCAGAGCAACGGACAAGTGTCTTCAGTTTTTTAAGGTGCTTAGAAAGGCCTTTGAATGGGACAAAAAGTGTGATGAGGCTTTTAATCAGCTCAAGTCTTACCTCGAATCTCCCCTACTCTTATCTCGGCCCATAGTGGGAGAGAAGTTGTATGTTTATCTAGCAATTTCTAAGTCAGCTATAAGTGCAGCCATAGTACGGGAGGACGTTGGGGTGCAAAGGCCTGTGTACTTCAATAGTAAGTCCCTTAAGGGTCTGAATAAAACTATCCTCGAATGGAGAAGTTGGATTATGCTTTGAATCATGCTTCCAGGAAGATGAAGCCATACTTTCAAGCCCACTTTATGGTCCTCCTCACTGACTCCCCACTAAGACAGGTCCTCCACAAGCCTCAGAAGTCAAGCAGATTGATGACCTGGGCCATTGAGTTGGAAGAGTATGACCTTACTTATCAACCCAGGGTGGCCAATAAAGGGCAGGCACTTGCAAATTTTGTTGCTAAGTTCACGTGGGAAGAGACTGAAGTTGAGAATAACCCAACGACCGCAGAGGGATCAAATAGTAACATCTTTCGAGACTCGAAAGATATTGTGGCCAACAGAGTAAAAAATGGAATAACCGAGAATGAGGACAGGTACCTCTTCAAGCAAGGAACCCTGTCAGAGGGGAGCTTCTCTTCGAAATAATACGTATGGAACCTCTTCGTTAATGGGTCTTCTTACGAAAGTGGAAGCGGTGTAGGGCTGATACTCTCAGTTCCGGATGGTACCAACGTTGTATATGCACTAAGGTTCAACTTCAAGGCATCAAACAACGAGTCAGAATATGAGGCCATAATAGCATGCCTCTCCTTGGCAAAGATCCTTAGGGTTGGACGACTCCAACTTTATAGCGACTCAAGGTTAGTTGTCAACCAAATGTTTGAAGTTTATGAGGCCAAGAATGAAAGGATGGCCAGATACCTGAAGAGGGTAAGAATGATGCTAGAAGGTTTTAAAGAGTTAAAGATGAAGAGGGTACCCCGATAAAATAACAACCATGCAGATGCACTATCAAGGTTGGATTCAACAATAAGGACAGACATCCGAAGGACAGTACCAGTCGAGATCCTGCTCAAACCGACCATTGAGGAAGAAGAGGTTGCTAGCCCTTGCCTCAACTTGAACCTAGGGGACTCATGGATGGACCCCCTTATCGGATATATTAGAGAGGGAGAACTACCGGAATAAAAGCTAGAGAGGAAGAAACTGAGGTACCGAGCTGCAAAGTTCTCAATAATAGGAGAAGTCCTATATAAAAAAGGATTTCTATTACCCTTCCTCAGATGCGTCCATCCCACAGAGGTCCCCCGTGCTCTATAGGAGGTACACGAGGGTTCATTCTCTAGTCACATAGGAGGAAGACCTTTGGCCAAGAGGATTATCACACAAGGTTACTGGTGGCCGACCTTGGCTAAGGATGCTGCAGCCTACGTGAAGAGGTGCAACAAATGCCAAAGATTTTCCATAATTCCCCATCAACCTCATCAGCCTATGATGGAAATATATTCCCCTTGGACATTCACAATATGGGGTATTGATTTGGTGGGTCCCTTGCCAAGGGCTGCAAATAATTATCAATTTCTAATAGTAGCGATTGACTATTTCTCCAAGTGGGTCGAGGCTCAGCCGATGATTACGATTATAGAGCAGAAGACCTTCCAATTTATCTGAAAGAGTATCATATGAAAACATGGCCTCCCTAACACCCTCAACTCGGACAACGGAACCCAGTTCAAGAATTCTTCCCTGGAGAAGTACTGCGAAAGAGTTGGGATCAAGAAATTTTTCTCTTCTCCTGGCCGACCTCAGGCAAATGGTCAGACCAAAGTCACAAACAGAACAATCCTCGATGGGATCAAGAAGAGGTTAGAAGAAGCTAAGGGGAGATGGACTGAATAGGTTTATACTGTGTTATGGGCCTACAGAACAATGGCTAAGACACCAACGATAGAAAACCCATTTATGTTAGCACATGGCTCAGAAGCCGTCATACTAACAGAGGTAGGACTCCCCACTCACAGGGTTCAGACCATGACCCTGATAAGAATGGGGAGAAGATAGTATTTGACCTAGATTTGATTGAGGAGAGAAGAGAAGACGTAGAGATCAGACAGGCAACCTACCAGCAGAGAACAATAAAGTTTTATAATCAAATGGTGAAATCAAGACCCATAGATGTGGGAGACCTAGTGCTGAAGAAGACATTATAGAAGGTAAATAAGCTTCACCCAAATTGGCATGGCCCTTACAAAGTGATCGAGGAGGTTGTACCCGGTACCTACAGACTAGAAAACCTTGAAGGGGAACCTTTCTCCAATCCATGGAATGCTGATCATCTGAAAAATATTACATATGATGTTGCAGTGGTTTCTATGAAAATGTATCAACTTATGAAGAGATTATTAATGAGAAGATCAGTTCCTATGTCAATTATTGGCTCATTATGCTTTAGTGGTGAAATTTATGGGGGTAACATCTTAGTTTGATGACCTCAGACCTTAAAACATCATAAACATGGTGACAAGGTCTGAGGTGAACATCATATTTGGATGACCTCAGACTTTAAAACATCATAACTTGGTAACAAGGTCTGAGGCAAACATCATATTTGGATGACCTCAGACCTTAAAACATCATAACTTGGTGACAAGGTCTGAGGTGAACATCATATTTGGATGACCTCAGACCTTAAAACATCATAACTTGGTGATAAGGTCTGAGGTGAACATCATATTTGGATAACCTCAGACCTTAAAACATCATAACTTGGTGACAAGGTCTGAGGTAAACATCATATTTGGATGACTTCAGACCCTAAACATCATTAATTTGGTAAAATTTATGGTGGTGACATCTTAGTTTGATGACCTCAGACCTTAAAACATCATAAACTTGGTGATAAGGTCTGAGGTGAACATCATATTTGGATGACCTCAGACCCTAAACATCATTAATTTGGTGAAATTTATGGGGGTAACATCTTAGTTTAATGACCTCAGGCCTTAAAAAATCATAATTTGGTGATAAGGCTTGAGGTGAACATCATATTTTGATAACCTCAGACCATAAAACATCATAAAATTGGTGACAAGGTCTGAGGTGAACATCATATTTGGATAACCTCAGACCTTAAAATATCATAACTTGGTGACAAGTTCTGAGGTGAACATCATATTTGGATGACCTCAGACCTTAAAACATCATAACTTGGTGATAAGGTCTGAGGTGAACATTATATTTGGATAACCTCAGACCTTAAAACATCATAACTTGGTGACAAGGTCTGAGGTGAACATCATATTTGGATGACCTCAGACCCTAAACATCATTAATTTGGTGAAATTTATGGGGGTAGTATCTTAGTTTGATGACCTCAGACCTTAAAACATCATAATTTGGTGATAAGGTCTGAGGTGAACATCATATTTTGATGACCTCAGACCTTAAAACATCATAAACTTGGTGACAAGGTCTGAGGTGAACATCATGTTTGGATGACCTCAAACCCTAAACATCATTAATTTGGTGAAATTTACGGGGGTAGCATCTTAGTTTGATGACCTCAGGCCTTAAAACATCATAATTTTGTGACAAGGTCTGAGGTGAACATCATATTTGGATGACCTCAGACCTTAAAACATCATAACTTGGTGACAAGGTCTGAGGTGAACATCATATTTGGATGACTTCAAACCTTAAAACATCATAACTTGGTAACAAGGTCTGAGGCTAACATCATATTTGGATGACCTCAGACCTTAAAACATCATAACTTGGTAATAAGGTCTGAGGTGAAGATCATATTTGGATGACCTCAGACCCTAAACATCATTAATTTGGTGAAATTTATGGGGGTAGCATCTTAGTTTGATGACCTCACACCTTAAAACATCATAACTTGGTGACAATGTTTGAGGTGAACATCATATTTGGATGACCTCAGACCCTAAACATCATTAGTTTGGTGAAATTTATGAGGGTAACATCTTAGTTTGATGACCTCAGACCTTAAACATCATTAATTTGGTATTATGTTACATGTGAAAATCACAGTTTAGTGATGAAGATACCTGTGCACGACATAAAGAACATTCAAGGCCAAGAGAAGCAAAATTATCCTCAGAGAATGGTATAGCATAAAGAAGTTAGAATTACAAGTCAAAACCTAATAGAAAGTGTTATCAGAGGTTACAGACCAATATGACCCATAAACAAAAAATTACAAATAAGAGCTACACAAAATACGACCTAAGTGTCTGCAATCTCAGGGTTAGTGGCCATGCCCCCACTTCCTTGGCCGAGGTTGGTCACTTATACCCCATCATCTTGAGGATTAACGTCTTTATTCCTTGTATCTTTTGGTTGAGCAGTCTCGGTAGGTGCAACACATCCTTCCTCCTCGACCTCTTGCAAGGCCTGAGCAAATCGAGGATCAGCATAGCCCAGACCAACGAAGTTCAAGGCTACCAGGCTCCCTGACTCCTTCTATTTCATTACAACCCATTTTCCAGTGGCCTTAACACCTCTTTCGAGGTATTCAAAGCCAAAGCTGACGAATTCGTCAGAGACCTTGTAGTCCTCCAAGATCTTTTCTGAGGCATCCTCCAGAGCAGCCTTCACAGCGGCATCAACCTTGTCTTGGAGAGAGTCATCCTGGATCTTGAGAGTAGAGCAGTGATCCTTCTTAAGCTTGCCCATGTCCTTCTCTAGCTACTTAACATTAGCTTCAGACTTCTCTAAGGAAGCCTTCAGATGCTCCACCTCGGCATGCAGAGCAACCTCTACCTTTTGGGCCTCTATGCCATTCTCAATCAGAGGGAGCTTCCTCAGAGTCCAGTCGACAAACTGGTGCATGGTGAGGATACCCTGCAAAACACATTCAGACAAAATGAGTTCAAAAGTCAATGAAATTCAAAGCCGATGTTACACTTCAACAACAACAGAAAAAGTCTTACTTGGATAGATCGGTGGAGGCAGAACTCGGCCAGTAGAGGGGTGTCCAGAGAACGGTAGAACCGTTTGTCACTGTCGGTCATCACGAAGCCAATAGCGTCCAAGGCCTTCATACTTTGGTAAACAAGGGTATCACCAATCTTTAGCTGCTCCAGACGAGCAACTAATGTGTCCTCAGAGGAGATAGGGATCGCGCAATCCCCCTTTGTGGTTTTCTTCTTCTTCCTCTGATCCTCAGGGGAATGGTCATTGGATTTCCTTTTTTTGGAGGCATCAACCCTTGAAGTGGTAGGAGGAGGAGGCGCATTCAGACCTACTTTCTTAACTAGTTTTGTAAGGCTGGGGGCTGCCATTTCCCAAATATTGTCTGATATTCCTTCCGGGCGCTCTGCAAAAAGAAAGGTCTGAGTTAAAAGATCAGAGACAGAGAAAAATCAGAGGTACAACTTATTGAAAAATAAAGTAACTTATGAAGCTCGATCAGGGGAATCCCCCCAAGGCCAGTTTCAGAGAGGTAGTAGGGGGTCATCAAATGCTCATACTTGACCAGCATACCATGCTCCCCCTAATCTTGAAGGTCTTTAACCTTCTAAAAGTTATTCTGGCTTAATCCAGGGTCGTCCCTGGTAGCCATTGACACCTTTCCCCACCTCAGAGGTATTCTTAGCTCTAAAGATGAAGAGGGGGCACATGCACCAAATTCCCATGACCCTGAGGCGAAGAAGTATCGTGGTTTCCAGTTATGGTTCAAAGTCTGGGTAACCAGTAACATATTCTTATTGGACTTCTGAGCTAAAAAGTGGTAGTAACTTGGATGATTCCTAGCAGAGGAGGGCACATAACACCCTGTGAAGACCTGGACGGGAATGTCTGAATGATGGACTTCCCTCCATAAGACGATACCTCCAATCATCACCCTCCAGGCATTGGGGGATAATTGGGAGGGAGCCAAGTTAATATGAGACAATATGGCCCTTATTATTGGATAAATGGGGAGACGAAATCCTAACTTGAACATCTGCTCATATAGGCAGATTTTACCATCTCGGCTGCCAAAGGCCCTTTCATCCCTCAGAGGTCTCCGAAGTTTTATGGAGGGACCTATGGAATAAAGATGCCTGAAAGCTAGGAGGTCGAGTTCGCTGATAGTGCTCTCTATCTCGGATGCCTCTGAGGTGTCAACATCACTTTTGTTACCATCATCCTCATCCCGTGTAACGCCGTCTTCGGCAGGTGAGGGAGCACCATCAGTGAACCTCTGAGCGAACTCAGCCCCTGTGGCGGTCGACAGGGGAATAGCATCAAGGATTGGGGGAATAACCACACTAGGTCCTATAATTTCAACATTGGAGGAAGAGTGCGAAGTGATAGAACTCTTGTTAGACGAGGCACGGCTAGAAACCTCAGCTTGGTCAGGGGATTGATCCATCTTGATGGAATAATCCATGGCTTCTTGAAAATAATCCACAGACATAGGGTCTGAGGTTGACGACTCAGACTTAGACATCAAAATGGGTTCTACTGGGACCTCTGCTGGCACAGATGGCTCAGGATATATCACTTTCAGAGGGGGTGGAAATATAGGTCTGAGGGGGAAGGCTTCAGCCCTATGAGCTTCCTCTTGGGCTCACTCTATCTGCCTAATCTTTTCTAATACCTTCTCCCTAAGAGAGGGTAAATCCTATAAAAGATGGTATAAAGGTCTGAGCATGTAAGGACGAGACTACACTTGGTACTCAAGGCCACAAACAAACAACTTAACTTAACATAATAAAGGATCTAAATGATGCTTTAGAACAAGAACAAGTATGAACAGTCTTAAATGTCACCGGAAAGCTCTTGAACTCTCACCGGAAAACTTTTAAATGTCACCGGAAAAATCAAACCCTCACCAAAAAACCCAAGCTCACACCAGAAATTACAGAAATGGAAATTAAAAGGAAGGAAATGGTAGGGCAAGGTGTAGATGATACCTGGATGACCGTGGAGTAAGAGGAAGGAGATGAGAATCGAACAAGCACCTCGCAGTAGCAGCAAAAGCTATTGAAGAGAATGAAGTCACAGGGAAAAGCACTGGCGGGAAAAGAGAAGAGGAAATGAAGAAGAAAGAAGGAAAGGGGGTTTTAAACCCATAATCATTTTGGCGCACGTCCCAAGGCTCATCATTGCCTTGGGAACCCAAAGTTACAAACCATGAATGCACGCTAATCACTTAAGCAAGTGATATGTGTCAAGATAGTATTGGCACACAAGAAAACTTAGCCTCGGCCTTGCAAATACCCCTCAATCACCTACTGACATAGGTAAGTAAGGGCTAGGGGGTGATTGATATACCCAAAGTACACCTTCCCATTCAGAGACATTAACCTCGGCCTGACTCACAACCGAGGTGGTAGAAGCTAATAGTGACCGATAGTAATATCGTCCCTCACAAGGTCGGCTCCGACAGACATTACAATAACCTCATTATCAAGGATTGTATCTAGATTCAGACATCCATCCACAACATCGGCCTAGGCCGGTGTTGCATCGTGTCAGCCGAGATTAACTAGGCACTTGGGCTTAACTTGTATAGGGTCGGCCACAGCCGACGTTGCCATCATCACCTTAAATGAGCCCTGCATATGGCCATGAACGCATGGTGTCGGCCTAGGCTGACGTTATGAGTATTATCTGAGACCAGCAAAAGACTTAAGATCAATAAAAAAGTATCATGTCATCATAGGCTTCGGCCGACGTTACACCTCGTACCCAACCTCGACCGGACATCCTGGCCAAGGTCTTCATGGAACATTGATCTCTTGACAAGTCAAGGGTCGTACTCCACCAACCTCGTACTCACCCAGCCGAGGTTGATATCAAGCTAAGACAGCCGAGCATTGACAAGCGTATGCAAGGGTAGGAACACGTGGACGGAATCAGTTGTAATCGAATCAATCCCCTCACGGGGGGGGAATATTACATCATCATTCTCTACATGTGACAGTGACAGATGTCTTCATTAGATTGGTCAGATTAACACACACATGCTCATTGCATGCATGGGGGGTGCATTACACCCCCCACATACTATATATACTTGTCTTCTCCTACCTTGAGAAGGATCCGAAATTAACAACCTTAGTTGAAACTTTATCCAATTATATAGTAGAGAGAGAAAGCTTGATAGATTGTATCCATAGACGTTAGTGCCTTATTCTGGTAACCTTACTTACTCACTTGCATAGTGGACGTAGGCCTAATTGGCTGAACCACGTATATATTGGTGTTCATCCTCTTCTCCTCATCTCTATCTCTTATATTTTATATACTCTTGAGCTACCATTGTTAACATTGATTTAAGCTTACAAACACCTTGAAGGGTGGTGCTGTTTCCAACATCATCAATGTTATATTCGGATTTTAAAAATTTTTATCTTTATTATTCATATCTGAAATTTTTTGTGTACTATATTAACTCATATGAGAACCTTATATAATTTATTTTTAGCAATTTAGGTAGATGTAATAATTTTAATAAAATGTTAAATTTAGTGTTAAATTGTTGTCCCAAATTTATTAATGATAATATGTGTTTATAAAATTTATGTTGCATATAATGACCGTTCCAAAATAAGTGGAATAATTTCATGTGATATTATTATTATTAAAATTTCATTTTAGACATATTATTAATGATGTAATATTTTAGGAATTATGAAAACAGATGTTGCTATGAGTAAGTTTATTTAAAGTTTACCCTTAATATGTGGTCGGAAGTTTCAAACTAAAAATAAAGGAGTGGATTATTGAATAAAACTTTAATGTGAAAATATAATGTCATGACAACACCAAAAATTTATATAAAAGTAATATCGGAGTAAGTCCGCGTGTTATAACCCGTCAAAATAATTATGGAGAATATTAGTTTATTTCTTGTGTCGAGTAAGTTAATGTTATACTGTGATTTTTCTTCAAAATTATCTTTATTCTCATGATAAATCATATATGTTTAATCTTATTTAAGTTATTGAATAGCTATATGCAAGTTGGCTATACCGAGGGTCGTAGCCATTAATTAAGTTGTAACATATTATCACCTATTATTGTTGTTGTTGAACTTCAGGTTCCTCCTAAGTTGGTCGGGATTGAGATAACCCTACAGTTAGTGCACTGATATAGTTTATACCATCGGAAGTTGTCTAGTGGGTATATGTATAGACATATGAAAGTTGGTGTGTGTTGTGGTCTAAGGGCAACGTACACTAGAAGTTGCTAGTGTACCTGTCATAATATTTTGTTATTAGTTCTTACGAATAAATTTTATATTTAATGAATTGAAAATGATGAATTATATCATTAATCAATGTGATTATATTTTATCCCCGTGATGCGACCACAAATGTGTCTAGTGTGAGAGATATATAGTCACAAGTGCAAGCCTGTCGCTCAAGTAATAATCCCGATAAGTTGGGTATTGGTCCTCAGGGAAACAGGACGAACTAAGTCATGACGTTGTTGGAAAGATTGAAACAATCCTATCTTTGACTCTAAAAAGAACGAAAATGTGATTTTGGAAATGACACAACTACAACTAGATGCAAATTGATAATGATTGAGTAAAGAAACTAGAATGATTAAAATGCAACTACGCTAATTTACTGAAAAGTTGATGACAGTTGGACTAAAAGGTTTAACTATGAAATGAGAATAATAGGTCGGGTTACAATCCCCCACACCCTAGTAATTCACTTCGTAGGATACTAGATTCGGAATTAGAATTTTAAATGAACTCGGTATTTAGTACTCCCAAGTATTACACATAATAGGGATCGTAGCCCGCACAGTATGTAAGCAAAGGGCGAGTAAAGCGGTGTCGCATTAACTAATACGCGCGTCGCACTCTTAAGCATCCTGATTACCTAGGGCAAATGAGATAAAAAGTCCTACGACTGTTGTACCAATTATACAACACGATTCATCTAAGATTTTAATTCAAAAGTCTATTTCCACTATCGTTAATTACATCGGGTGGGGTTCATGCACCCCAACCCTTAGAAAATTAGTCGGACATGGTCAGATTAAAATAAAGCATGGTTTTAATGAAAGACGACATCTTAACTAGCAACTTAGAATTATGAAGAATAAAATTATTAACTAATGAATTAACTAAAGCAATTATGAAAACAAGAATTGGAACGAATTTACTTGAATTGCAGAACTTCAACTAAATCTAAATGAAAACTAGGATTTCTGTTGTTCTTTCTTCAAAACTAGGTCCAAGGCTTCTCTAAAGTTAATTAGAAGCCCCTTTAATAACTGGCAGGAGTTTAAATTATATACACTACGAAAAATACAAGAGCTGGAGTCATTCAAAACTCTAGCTGGAATAAGATAATCCCAAATCTCGATCCCCGGATCGATCCGATCAAGACATTTAGGATCGATCCGCCTGATGACCGGATCGATCCCTTTTTTATTTCACCCGGATCGATCAGGTAGATATGCCTTTATTCAGTGAACTTGGGGGGCCGGATCGATCCCTTTTTTATTTCACCCGGATCGACCCAACAGATACATCCTTTTATAGTGACTTAGGAGGTCCGGATTGATCCTTTTTTATGAGACACTGATCGATCCGGGTATTCTTCTCAATTTCTCTTCTTTATCTCTTCAAATTCTCATGATTATCTAACATCTTTGAATCTTCATAAATTCTACTCTAGAACTCGGATTGGAACGTCATTTCTTCCTATGCCCTCATAGACGAGTTTTATTTCGGGTCCTTGACCGGATTCCTGGTGAAAATTATGCATTTGCCCTTTTGACTTTTCTTCTTTCTTCTCTCTTGTTTCTTTCGTTTTTTTTCTGTATTAAATACCTACAAAATCAATAAGAAATACACGAAACTCGGGATACTTGTTATACGAAGCCATTATCAATGATATGATATAATTCAAATCGTTTTACATTGTCCGGGGTAATAAAAGGCTCTAAATTAAGGGGAAAATTTGGAAGAATTTATGCCTAATCAAACCCCCTTAACTTAGAACTTTGATCGCCCCGAGCAGTGTAAAAAAAATAAAAACATAATCCAACTCTAAAATGGGATAATATACCTCTTTCGCAGGCGAGCGATTGCATTTAGCATATGCAACATGCCTTTAAACCTGTAGGTGACCCTAGTCGGACGAGTTGTGTCTCGTGAGGGTTTGCAGTGAATATACCCACAAAATTCGTTATTGACTCAAAGAAAAATCAAAATACTTAAAAATTGTGCAATTTAAACTCCCGAAAAATAGTCACCTTAAAATCATATTCAACAGTCTCAAGCCATAGTGTGTGTATGCGAAGCCAAAAATCGAACCACTAATTTCCACCGATTAATCATTATGTTACTTTTCAAAAATTCGCTTTGATTTCAAATGCTCACGGAGTTCTCTCATAAATGATCTCTCGGACGTGTGGCTATTTCTCTCGGTGTGTGTGAATAAAGAGTAAATGTAATGGAACACAAGTTCACTCACACAATTATGAAATACGAAAATTTTTATGGTAATTGGATCTCATCATCGGATTAAGGCTATAGAGAAATGGAAACATTGTCGCTAATTCACACCTTTAATCTCTTTTATTATCTTTTTGTGTTTTAGCTCTCCACGCGGTAACCAACTTCTCATTTTTGACTCAGTTAAGACTTTATTGGGTTTCAGGTGTATTTGGGTAAAATGGAGATGGTGGGGAAATCTGGAATTGAATTTTTTTCTTATGATGTCCTTTAGCGCTTTTCCGGGATTTTGCTCATTTTTCCTTCTTTTTCTACTTATCACACTTTTCTTTTCTTACTATTTTTGTTGAGCATTTTTTTATTTTTTTTTCTTACCCCTTTTTATGCACTTTTCGAACTTTATTTCTGGGATTTTCAACTTTCACAATTTCGGATTTATGTGGTGTTTTCGGGTTATCAAACGAAAGGAAAAACTATTTGGCTCAAATTTGTGTTGCAAAAAGGTTAATTTTTCATGACTTTTTATGGCTAATCTTTTTGGGTAATAAACGATGGCTTACTTCATTGTCCAAATGCGAGTTATTTTACCATATGCATTTCGAGGTTAATTTAGTTTAGAGATATATTTAGCGCATTTTTTAAGGCAACATTACACACGATTCCCTTAAATGATCAAAGCAACAAAATAGAGATCATCAACGACTTTTTAACATGTTGAAAAGAAATTTGAGTTAACCATTAACTCGGATTGATTTATAAACTCAGCAAAATAGTAGGCTCGAAATCTCATTGGGTTGATTAATCTCCACACTTATTCGTTAAGTCGTCAATTTTCTTTCAATTTCCATCATTGGTCAATTTTGGCTTTGTGCATTTGATTTTTACAACTTGAGACAAAATATTTTGTGACATTTTTGAAGTTTTTTTATTCCAATTTTTATTTATTTTGAATGAAAATATTTTTGGATTTTTTCAAATTTTTTTGAAATTTCTGGGTATTTTTTAAAATTTGTGAAGTTTTAGAAAGAAGAACTTGTGACCCCCCCTAACTTAGACTTTTGCATTGTCCCCAAGCAAAAAGAACTAAAATAAGTTCAAATCTAATTAAAAGTGCGAAGAAATAAAACGAACAAATATGGAAAATGCAAAATTTTATATAGAAAGCCAACATGAGTTACAAAGGAAAAGGAATACAAACAACCAACAAGGATAACAACCAACAATGACACAACCAAATTTTAGAAATAACATCACTGGGGCGGGGCATGGGATCCACCGGGCGCATTTGGGTCACATGAGTGATAGAAATAGGATGGTGGTGGCGTACTCATAGTCATCAGATACATCTCCGCATAGAGACGGTGCATCATGCTCGTATCGCATTGGTAAGCCCTTAGGGCAGTTACTCGGTCAGTGTTGTATTGGTTGATGAAACCATCAAGTCGGTTTTCTACCGTCACAAGACGTCGTTTAATTTCTGCATTGGCGGGCGAAAAATCTGAGTCCTCGTCACTCTCATACTCGACGTCACCTTCATCCATCTCGATGTCCTCCTCTTTTTCCTCGCTACTCTCGCCATCACTACTCGCATCCTCTTCTTCATCACTAGACTCCTCTTCTTCATCGCTAGCCTCCTGTGCTAAGCGGTCTTGGATGTTAGCCCGTTGGCTTTCACGTCTAGTCTGGGTGGTTGCCCCAAAAGGAACTGGGAGATGAGGGAAATCCTCCGGGGGTAATTCCGGCGTCTGCTAGCATGGACGTGATGAGCCAGACATAGGGGAGAGGAGTTTTTCCCTTTTTGTCCATGACGGTGAAGAATACATCCTTATAAATGCAGGGGTACCGGTTGATGGGGGTGTTGTGGTCGAAGAGGTGATATACGAGGGTGTCTTGACGCGGACGCATTGTCGAGTTATTTCTCATTGGGAGAATGTTCGCGCATACAATTTTGAAAGTGAGGCTCACTTTCTCGCTTAGTTGGCCCACCGAGAATGTCTCGATGATCCAGTTAGAATTGGGGACAATGCGGGACATGCACACGTCTTTGTCAAGTGGGGGAAGAGGGTTTGGGTATATGAAAGGATGGGGGCTCGGGACATCTTTGGCAACCAACTTTTGGAGTAGAGGTTCCAAAGAGAATGGGAAACGAATGCCGTCTATATATGCTTCGGCCTCATTATTCTCGATGAGGATAAGTAAGTCATAGAATGCTCGTACTTCTTTTGGCCATACCGCATTATGAGGCTCATGTAGGAAATGACACCAATCTTGGGCCATAAAAAGCACAGTGACGGAATTTGGCATGTCATTCCAAATGACTTGACTCTCCACTTGGAGCTTTCGAGTTTGGCCAAAGAAACGTTCACACCACATTTTCTCTTGAAGGGAGCGGTAGCCGATGGATCCATCGCCGAGAATTTGGGTGGAATCGTATTTTTGTGGCAATGGTTGGTTGGCCATGGTCTCGGGAGTGAGTAGGATTGCCGAACAAAAATAGAGAAAGAGAGTTAGTAGTGGTGGGGAAAATGGGATGGAGAAGGTGTGGTTTTATAGGAGGTGAGGGAATAGGGAAATGTAGATTTTGGAGGGAAAAGAGGGAGGTATTTGGGAGGGAAAAGGTTGTTGGGAAGGGTGGGGATGAAATGGGACAAAGGGAAATGGATTAGGGGAAAAAGGGGTGAACCTTGGGAATTTAAAGAGTTACAAAAATCGGATCGATCCGGGTTTCCAGGACCGGATTGATTCAAACCCTTTTTTATTTCAATTTTCCCCAAATCGGACCGATTTGGATTCCCAGGACCGGATCGATCCGGTGCCCAGATCATCTCTATCTCACCTTTTTATGATATACTTCTCTCTCTTTACTTTCGGCTGCTCCTACTGATAATCCTACACAGGTTTGACGTCGATAACCTCTCACCTTGATACTGTGGCTCTAAATGCTCGTCTCGTGAAGCGTGTTGGTGATCGAATTCCTCTCCTTTTGTGATGTGAACCTATGAACTCTACATATGGCTTTAGGCATTGTCCATTGACTTTAAACATGTTCCCCCCTTTTGTATCATCTAACTCCTCAGCTCCGTGGGGAAATATAGTTTTAACAAGGAATGGGCCAATCCAACGGGACCGCAATTTATCCGGAAATAGATGAAGCTGGGAGTTATAGAAGAGTACCTTGTGTCCAGGTTGAAAATATTTCTGTCGAATAATCTTATCATGTGCGAGTTTCATCCTTTCTTTTGAAATCTTGGCATTCTCATATGCGTCATTGCGTATCTCCTCCAACTCATTCAGTTGAAGCTTGCGAGCTTCACCGGCTTTATCCATATCATAATTTACCCACTTAATAGCCCAATACGCTTTGTGCTCCAACTCGATGGGAAGACAACAAGGCTTGCTATACACAAAGCGGAATGGGGACATTATGAGTGGGTTCTTGTAGGTGGTTCGATAGGCCCATAGCGAATCGTTCAATCGAAGGGAGCAATCTTTCTGATCAGGATTGACGGTCTTTTCTAGTATGTTTTTGATCTCACGATTAGTCAACTCGACATGTCCATTGGTTTGTGGGTGATAGGTCGTTCCAACCTTTTAAACGACACCATACTTTCTCATAATCTTCTCAAACGGCTTGTTACAAAAATACGTTCCGTTATCACAGATTATCGCTTTAGGTGCAATGAAGCGAGAAAGTATGTGTTCCAGCAGGAACTTTATCACCACTTTTTTGTCATTAGTCTTGGTAGCTATAGCTTCCACTCATTTAGAAACATAGTCTACCGTGACCAGGATGTATAGGTATCCAAAGGAAGGGGGGCAAAGGGCCCATGAAGCCAATACCCCAGCAATCGAAAATCTTAATGATGAAAATCAAGGTTAATGGCATCATGTCTCGTCGGGTAATCGCCCCATTCGTTGACACCTGTCGCCAGATTTGTAACAATTATTTACATCTCAGAACATTGTGGGCCAGTACAAACCACTTTGGAGAATTTTAGCGGCTATTTTTTTACGAAAAAGTGGCCTCCACATGCTTCTGAATGACATAATTGGATGACTTTAGGAATTTCATCATCTGCTACGCATCATCGGATGATTTAGTTGGTACAATATTTAAAAAGGAATGGATCATCATAGAAAAACATGCGCGACCAAGTGATGAACCTCTTCTTATCTTGTGGTGTCCAATTAGGAGGGACGACTCTCGTGATAAGATAGTTCAATATATCTGCAAACCAGGACAAAGAAGAGGTGGCAAATAGTTGCTCATTCAAAAAATACTCATCTATGGGTGGAGGATCACTAGGTACATCGAACGAGAGTCGTGATAAGTGATCGGATATGATGTTTTCTACTCCTTTTTATCTTTAATGGAGAGATTAAACTCTTGTAGGAGTAGGATCCACCTTATGAGGCGCGACTTTGTATCTTTCTTTGCAAGGAGATATTTTAAAGCTGTGTGGTCGGTGAAACATGTGATAGGAGAATCGATAGGATAGGACCAAAATTTGTCTACAGAGAAACTACCGCTAGCAATTCCTTCTTCGTGGTGGAATAGTTAAGTTGTGGTCCTGTAAGAGTTCGACTAGCGTAGTAGATGACATGAGCATTTTTATCTTTTCGCTGACCCAAAATAGCCCCTATCGCATAATTTCTCGCATCACACATAAGCTCAAATGGTAAGGACCAATCGAGAGCTTGCATAATGGGAGCGAAAACAAGCATGCTCTTTAATTTTTCAAAAGCACTTTGGTATTCTTCATTCCACTCGAACGGGGTGTCCTTCATAAGAAGGTTGCTTACGGGTCTAACGATGGCACTAAAGTTCTTAATAAACCTTCAATAAAACCCCGCGTGGCCCAAGAAAGAGCGCACATCCTTAAGAGATTTTGGTAGGGGTAAGTCAGCTATGACATCTATTTTTTCTCGATCAACCTCGATCCCTTTGGATGACACGATGTGGCCAAGAACTATACCCTCGGTTACCATGAAATGGCATTTCTCCTAATTCAGCACTAAGTTCTTTTCCACACATCGAGCTAATATTTTTTCAAGATTAGCTAGACATAGATCGAAAGAGGTGCCAAAAACACTAAAGTCGTCCATAAACACCTATAGCCCTCTCTCAACCATGTCACTGAATAAGCTCAACATGCACCTTTCGCCGGTGCATTACACAAGCCAAATGGCATACGTTTGTAGGTAAACGTTCCAAAAGGGCAAGTGAAGGTTGTCTTCTCTTGATCAAGTACATCTACCTCAATATGGTTATATCCAGAATAACCATCTAGGAAGAAATAGCAAGGGTGGACCGCTACTCTTTCAAGCATTTGATTGATAAATTACAAAGGGAAATGGTCTTTCCTAGTTCCCTCATTGAGTTTTCGATAATCAATGAAAATGCGCCACTCGGTGGTGGTACGCTGGGGAACTAACTCTCCCTTGGAATTTTAAATCACAGTCATGCTCGAATTATTCGGGACGACTTGAATGGGTCTCACCTACTTGCTATTCGAGATTGGGTAGATAATCCATGTATCCAATAACTTTATGCTTTCATCTCTCACCACATCTTTCATTGTGGGGTTTAGCCTTCTTTACATTTCTCGCAAGGGCTTACCATCCTCTTTGAGGTGAATCTTATGGGTGCAAATTAGTGGGTTTATTCCCTTTAAATCATCTATACACCAACCAAAAGAACTTTGGTGCTTCCTCAAAATCTTTAAAAGCTTACCCTCCTGCTCTTCATGTAAGCTAGAGGAGACAATAACATGAAATGTCTCCCTTTCACCTAGGAAAGCATATTTAACGTTGGAGGGTAGTTTATTCAACTCGAGAGTTGGGAATAAATAGCTAGAGGTCACCAAGTGTGCCTCCCTTGGCGGTAACTCTTCGAATCGAGAAACCCAACTAACATCTCCCGCGTCCTCGTTTGATGCCCTCTCATCGAATAAGCCTCTCAACCCCTCAATATCTCTCTCAAACTCGATGTAAGTTCCCTCGCTCTCGTGACTAGACACTAGGCAAGATTCTAAGGCGTATCCACAATAATTTTCCTCAAAGTTCTCTTCTATGATCTCGTCAATTAAGTTTACTGTGTGAAGATCATCTTCTTCCCTTGCTTGTTAGGCTAAGTTGAAGATGTTTGTTTCTAAAATCATATTCCTAAAAGTGAGTTTCATCTATCCATTTTGAGTATTGATCAGTGCGTTAGCTGTAGCTAAGAATGGGCACCCAAGGATGATGGAACATGATTTTTCGAGGCGAAGGAGGGCACTATGTCCCAAATGACAAAATCTATCGGGAAGTAGAAAGTGTCCACTTGGACTATCACGTCCTCAACTATAACCCTCGATATCTTCATGATTAGATTCGCTAATTGGAGTGTGATCCTTGTTGTCTTAAGGTCGCCTAGATCAAGGTGCCTATAAATTGAATAGGGGAGGATATTGACACTCGCCCCCAAATCGAGTAAGGCCTTTTTGAATTTATTCTCTCCAATGGTGCATGAAATGGTGGGTGCACAGAGATCTTTATATTTAGGTGGGAGATCGTTAAGAAGAACAAAACTCACATTTTATGCTAGGAACACATTTTTCTTTACCTTCATCCTCCTCTTGACTATAAATAAGTCTTTTATGACTTTTTCATAGGCTGGAATTTGCCTTATTACATTGAGAAAAGGTAAGTTCAATTTCACATTCTTAAGGACTTCTAGCACTTCATCACTTATGGTCCCTTTGTGGGCAGGAACCAATCTTTGAGGAAATGGCGTAGTGGAGGGTGGATTTATAACTACCTTAGGATCACTAATGTCTTTCTTTTCACTCTTATTCAAGGGGATATCTTCGGCCTCTTTCGTGTCGGGCGAATTCTCCTTGACTTTTGAAGTGTCGTGTGGGGAAGGTGATAAATCAACAACTCTCTCAATACGAAGAGTGGTTACAGCTTGGCAATGCTCCTGCTATTCTGTAGAGGTGGAGCTAACACTAGGTTATACTTGGGGTGATCTTTGGCCCTGGGCAGAAAATTTTCCCTTCTCTTGGATACTCAACGATGATTGCAACTTGGAGATGTGAGCATTTATGTTGGCGAACAAGCGTTCATTTCTAGCATTGATTTCACTTTGAGAATTTATGAATTGGTTTATTATTTCCCCGAGGTTCCTCCGCGGTGGAGATACATATGGAGTTGGAGGTGGTGGTGCTTATTGGTATTGAGGAGGTAGTGGAGGTGGGATAACTTGTGAATATGGGTTCATCACAGCTTGTGGTTGTCCATAGTTAAGACCAGGATAGTTTCTCCATGAAGGGTTGTACGAGTTCCCATGCGGGGCATTAAAAGTTCACTTGAATCCTCCTATAGCATCCACTTGCTCAGTGTGCATGGCTTTGTAGGCAGAAATCGTCAGGCATGCCTTAATGGAATGGCCCGCCTCACAGATAGCACACACCTTTTCCTTAGAAACATGGCTGGATCCAGAAATATCTCTCAACCGGCTATCAAACCACTCTTTCATATCTCTCTGAAACTGATCGAATCGACGGTCTATTAAGGTATTACTATCCAAATGTTATAGACCGGATGGAGTCGGGGAGATAGATGCTTGTTTAGGCCTCGCTTGGATATTAGGATCAGATGTGTCCCATGATTGAGTAGTCTCTGTGACATACTTAAGATGGGCCTCGGCATCGCTGGAGTTTAAATCCCAAAAAGGTCTTTCACACATTATTTTCACAAGTTGCTTGGAAGACACTGTCAACCCATTATGGAAGAAAGATATCATGAGGTGTTTGTCAAAACCATGATGGGGGCATGCACTTACCAACTCTTGGAAACGTTCCCAACACCTGTCAAAAGACTCATTATCGTGTTGTCGAAAACCTTGGATTTGAGTTTTGGCAAAGTTGGTCTTGTGCTGTGGATAGAATTTTGAGATAAACTTGGAATGCATATCTCTCCAGGAAGTTACTTAGTTCGGGGGTAGAGACCATAGCCAGGTCTTGGCTTTATCCTTTAAGGAAAAAGGAAAAAGTTTTAGGTGAATGGTATCTTGCATGCAAGCTTGGTCACTAAATGTGTTGCATGCCTCTTCGAACTTGCGGATATGAAGGTATGGTTTCTCCGAATCCATGCTGTGAAATGTAAGGAGAATCTTTATCATCCCATTGCAAAAATGGAACTGACCGGCATTATACGGAAGTAAAATGCAACTAGGGGTGACAGTCCGATCAGGAAAGGGTAAATCTTTCATGGGACGATGGGGTAACTCTCCCTCTCCAGTGCCGAAACTCGCGGCGTCTGACTTCGTGCTCGCCCTCTCTTCAAATGATTTAGTATACTCACTCGGTGTCCTAGAGGTGTGACTCGAGGGTTGACTCAGGGTGTAACTACCGATAGAGTGCTCAGGTGTAGGAAGTGGAACCCAAAATTATGAAACGCGAGGTGTGGGGGGGCTTTCAGAGTTATACTCAACAATTGGGTTTTCGTGGATTCTGGTTGGATTATTGTGAGGAGTCTGAGTATATTCAGGATTTTTCATTAAAGGCTTTTGAGAGATGAATTTTATTTTTATATATATTTTTTAATTTTTGGTCTAAGCTTTAGCTTGACTCGATCTAACCTAAGTCTACCAAAATCCCCGACAACGGCGCCAAAAACTTAACGCGACCACAAATGTGTCCAGTGTGCGTGCTATATAGGCTCAAGTGCAAGCCTGTCACTCAAGTAATAATCCTGGTAAGTTGGGTATCGATCCTCAGGGAAACAGGACGAACTAAGTCGTGATGACGTTGGAAAGATTGAAACAATCCTAGCTTTGACTCTAAAAAGAATGAAAAGGTGATTTTCGAAATTACAAAACTACAACTAGATGCAAATTGAGAATGATTGACTAAAGAAACTAGAATGATTAAAATGCAACTAGGCTAATTTACTGAAAAGCTGATGGCAGTTGGACTAAAAGGTTTAACAATGAAATGAGAACAATAGGTCGGGTTATAATCCCCCACACCCTAGTAATTCACTTCGTAGGATACTAGATTCGGAATTAGAATTTTAAATGAACCCAGTCTTTAGTACTCCCAAGTATTACACATATGAGGGATCGTAGCCCGCACAGTATGTAAGCAAAGGACGAGTAAAGGGTTGTCGCATTAACTAATACGCGCGTCGCACTCTTAAGCATCCCGGTTACCTAGGGCAAATGAGATCAAAAGTTCTACGATGGTTGCACTAGTTATACAATACGATTCATCTAAGATTTTAATTCAAAAGTCTATTTCCACTATTTTGAATTACATCGGGTGGGGTTCATGCATCCCAACCCTTAGAAAATTAATCGGACATAGTCAGATTAAAAGAAAGCATGGTTTTAATGAAAGACGACATCTTAACTAACAACTTAGAATTATGAAGAATGAAATTATTAACTACTGAATTAACTAAAGCAATTATGAAAACAAGAGTTGGAACGAATTTACTTGAATTGCAGAACTTCAATCAAATCAAAATGAAAACTAGGGTTTATGTTATTCTTTCTTCAAAACTATGTACAAGGCTTCTTTAAAACGAATTAAAAGCTTCTCTAATGCCTGGGAGGAGTTTAAATTATACACACTACGAAAAATACAAGAGTTAGAGTCATGCAAGACTCTAGCTGAAAGAAGATAATACCAAATCTCGAACCCCGGATCGATCCGATAAGGACATTTCATATCGATCCGCCTGATGACCGAATCGATCCGGTAGATATGCCTTTATTCAGTGAACTTGGGGGGCCGAATCGATCCCTTTTTATTTCATCAGATCAATCCGATAGATACATCCTTTTACAGTGGCTTAGGAGTTTCGGATCGATCCTTTTTTTATGAGGCCTGGATCGATCCGGTTATTCTTCTCAATTTCTCTTCTTTATCTCTTTAAATTCTCATGATTATCTCACATCTTTGAATCTTCATAACTTCTGCTCTGGAACTCGAATTGGAATGCTGTTTCTTCCTATGCCATCGTAGACTCGAGATCTTTGACTTTTATTTTTGGTCCTTGATCGGATTCCTAGGGAAAATTATGCTTTTGCCCTTTTGACTTTTCTTCTTTTTTCTCT
The DNA here is from genome assembly GCA_949130495.1 of Sambucus nigra. Lineage (NCBI taxonomy): Eukaryota > Viridiplantae > Streptophyta > Magnoliopsida > Dipsacales > Adoxaceae > Sambucus > Sambucus nigra. The sequence goes on from OX422209.1 coordinate 578,390,286, forward strand.
CTGGTTTCTTTCTTTCTTTTCTGTATTAAATACCTGCAAAATCAATAAGAAATACAAGAAACTCGGGATACTTGTTAGATGAAGCCATTAGCAATGATATGAGATAATTCAACTCTTTTTACGTTATCCGAGGTAATAAAAGCCTCTAAATTAAGGGAAAAATTCGGAAGAATTTATGCCTAATCACGCTGCTTATGTTTATTGATGCAAGTTTTAATAATTGTTATATAAAATATAATTCATTGCTACTAGTATACTTGGAAAAATGAATTTTGAGCAAAATTTTATTCTTATTAGGCTGTGTTACTCATGATGCTACGCATTATTTCTTTCAGGCTGTGCAGGATTGAGTCTGGTTAAAGTTCATTTTTCCATAGTCCGGTGTATTTTATTATATTCCCTAGTAGTTGGTTGAAAATATATAACTTAAAAATGTCTTGTGTTAATACCTCGTATGTAATATTAATACGTTGTTGTATTTATAATGTTACTAATTTATATCTGACAACTATATGAATGCATCGTCACATATCCAAATTATAGTATTGATTTTAAATTATTACTATTTTTATAATTTGGGTTGTAATAGCTCCCAATAATGTAGCATACTTAAACCCTAAACCTCCTGATCCAAATACCATATGGTCACGTTCATTTGCTTATGTAGTTTCCAACAAGCCTACAAAAGATGTTGAACTCAAAACTCTTTCACTCTTTAAAGGTGAACCAGCGGTACCGTTTTCTAAGGAGGATACTAAAGTTTTAGCTGAACCTTTTAAGTACTAGGTCATTAGAAAGTTCTCTCATGGAAGGATAACAATCGAGGAGATTCAAATACAGTACTAACATTAGATCTAAAAGAATCTTGTACAATAGGTTTGATCAATAACAAGCATGTGTTGTTTAGAATGAATTGTGAGGAAGACTTTGTCTGGCTATGGATAAAATATCAATGGAATTTTGTAAAATATTCTATGAGAAACTTTAAGTCGCCCCGTCAATAGAGAATGGAAAAATAAATCTCTTTAGTGTCGGCTTGGATCAATTTCCCTATCCTACCAATTCATCTTATTGTGAAAACCTCTCTTTTCTTTATTGTCCAGTTAATAGGGAAACCATTAAAAATGGATGGATCAACTGCTCCTCAAACACGAACAAGTTTATCTAAAGTTTTCATTAAGTTAGACTTGATCAAAGATAAACCAATAAGGGTGTGGATTGGAGTTGGAGACAATGGCTTTTGGCAAGAAGTTATATATGAAAATCTACTTGCTTATTGTATGCATGACATGAAAAAGGACATAAGGAGGATTCTTGTATCTTCTTGAAGCAAAGAAAAGGAAAAATGATAATTGAGAAGAACAAAGTCAATAACCCTACCAAGAATAATCCTAAATAACATTCATAGAGCTTCGTAAACAATCAAGCTGAACCGATGTCCTTCCTAATCCTCAATCTTCTTTTGCAAACACTTTCCTAATTTACGAACCTCTAAGACCAGTGTCAACAAAATCTGAAGACAACCCCAGAGCCGATAACCTTCATCTAATAACCCTATTCCAAAGACTAACACTACCATGAATCAATCATATAAATAATCACTATTCAAAGTATCCCTCCTAACTAAGAAACTATCCCTAAAAAATCCAAACTCATTGCCAACCACATACAGAAGATCCAACATTGTGACATTTCTTCTTAAGAAGCTCTCATCGTTGATGAATTAATGCTTTCTCCAAGGGCTACAGATGTACCAGAATATGATGTTTATCAAGCAATTCTACAGGGATATTTGTCTGATAATGGGAAGAACAAGGTGTCTTCTCAACCAATGCAATAGGAGTTAGAAAATTTAGCAACATGGTTTGATAGAAAATGGAAGAGGATAGAGACTCAGGAAAAGAGAAAAAGGAAGAATAAATTCAAGATGCAGTCTAATGTGATGATCCTAAGATCTGACCAAAAAGAAGATGAGGAGAAAATTAAAAAGCATCCAATTGATCCTCTTTAGAGAAGAATCACTAGAGCTCAAGTTAAAGGTACCAACAAATTTACTTGTCAAACTTCTACATGATTAATTTTCTAAGTGTAACACCCCGTAAATTCGAGGAGCTTTAATTAAATAATATTTTGGGAGAGAAATAATTTATTTTATTGTGAGGAATTAAATTCATGATTTGAGAAATCTTTAAATTTTAGGAATTTATTAATTTGGCGAATTGAGGTTTAATCATTTGAATTATTTTGTGTTGCATTTTGAGGTTAAAAGTTTGGAGAATGTTATAGATTAATTAGGATGGCAATTCAGAGTTCACGGTTGAGTCCGGATTAGTCAAAATAGTTGGAAAAGAGTGTCCATATGTATAATATGGGTTTCGGGACATTTCTAGTCACATTTGAGCTCCCAAATAAGTGGTTGGGCCCTTTTTTAGAAGGCCCATAAGCCCAAAACGGGATTAGAGTTAATAACCCTAATTGTGAAAGGGTGAGGGAACTTTAATTCATTTTTAGAAGACTAAATTTAGGAGATCCAAATAAGAGAGCAACTATTGGAGATTTTGGGAGATTAATCCAAGAACAAGAGAGGAGACCCTTGAATCAACATATCATCTTCATCAAAGGATTTGATTCTACAAACCCTAAGGCAAGTGTTTTAACTTTCATTTGATTAATTGTATTTTTCCTATTCATATTAAAGAAGGTGTGAATTGATTAATATGTTAGGGTTAGTTTTACATTTAATTTGGGATTTCATGTTATGATTTAAAAATCTATAGAGATGATAAGAATATGCTAATTTTGTTTCCCCAATTTGTGTATATGATATAGTTAGATTGATTAAATCAAATGGGTGGATTTATGATGAATCTAGGAAGGTTTAGGGGGTATAATCTGTACAAAATCGAAGGTGTTAAATCTTTAATGGGGAACTGAGTTTTCTGGGAATGAAAGAAGGGAGAGAACACCAGGGTCGTTCGAACGACCTGGTGTCTCGTTCAAATGACAGCCAATGTCGTTCGAACGACATGTCTTGTCGCTTGAACGACCTGATTAATTCTGACATATTTCTCCCCTTCACTGTTTTAGGCCTAATTGTAAATTTTGGGTAAAGGGCTCCTGTTTTGAGGAAATCTGAATTGTGGGTTATAATTTAAGGTTTGAATTGTAGAAATTACCCATGGATTAGTAAATTACAGATCCAAAAATAAATCTAAGGTTTAATTGGTGTAATTGTGAACCTTGCACTTTAAGTGGGAAAACTTAGATGATAGAAGTTGTATGATAATTTGGGGATGTTGATTTTCGGGCTGAGCGAGTTAGTCCGGGTGTATTGGTTGAGCGATGCCAAGATAATTAATTGATATGTGACTAATTCAATTGAGTGGGGATATGGACTCGGGCGAAATTTGGACTAGTGATACGAGTGGTTAGGCACGGATTCAGTCGAGTTAATTTATTATAGGGGTATATAATAAATTAAGGAATAAGTTCTACATGATGATTTCGGGCCAAGTGAGATAGTTCGGGTATATATATAAGTGACACCAAGAGAATGAAATTAATTAGTGTATGATTAATTGAAATTTGGGTCGGATTATAGACTTGAATGTGTTAGTCTAGTGTTATAGATATTATACACCGGTGTACCCTGGATTTCATATATATATATATATATTAGAGAATGCAGGGAGAGTATAATCCCCTGGCTAGAGAATCCCCTGGGTGAATCCCCTGGCTAGAGAATGCAGGGAGAGTATAATCCCCAGGTCATAGCGTCTGTTATTAGGGGTGAGTCGTTATGGTATGGGACGGTCACTTCGGGGGGAACTATGGTTGTCTCCTATGCGGTTGTGATAGCATTTATATCTACAATATGTGTGTGAATGTTGTATTATGATATTTCGCATATATGGTGTAGATTTATATACGGGTATGTATACATGATGATAATTGTATTAATGATATAACTTGTGAGATTGTTATATGATATCAAATGAGAAATAATTTAAATAAGTTAGTGTGATTAATTACTTATAACTCGTATACTAAACTCATTCGGGATAGAGTAGTGGGAAGAGTAGGATATGTGTGTGTGTGTGTGTGTGTATATATATATATATATATATATATATATATGACAAGACTAGTTACGAGGTAGATAGCTAGATGGGTCATGTATAGGTACATTAGGCGTGCACATTAGTCGAGGGGTGATGTGTCCTCAAGAGTGCGTGCGACACTAACTTAAATATGAAGAGCATTCATGCATTTTAATTTACTGTATTTAAATTCACTTGATAAATATTTTCAAAATTTTTTGGGTTCTAACCCTTGCTATAAAATATTTTCAAAACTTTTTAGGAGTCCAACCACAGGGAGGCCAGAATTGTTCTATTCCAGGTTTACGCAACTGCGGGACATGTGGATATTGCAGGAGTTTGACCTAGCCGCTTCAATCTTTTAATTCCTCGAGTAGGATGCAGTAAGTATTCCATTTGGTCATGTCGCCCTAATTGTTCCATTTTATTTCAATTGGATGATGTATTCAGTTATTCATATTGTGGTTTATTTTTAGTATTTGATTTGTAGTCGGTGGTTGTCTCGGTAAGGTTTATTGTTATTCCTTTTCCATATTACTGATTCAGTGATTGTGTGAATGGTTAAGTACATATTCTTTTGCATGCTGTTAGAGATTTTAAATAAAAAGATAAAATTTGGCACCATGTCTTTTGAATACTAGGTGGTTAGTAAGTTTTAAAAAGTTTTCGACAGTGATGCTAAGAATAAACCAGATGAGATTCCTGTTTAATTTTATATAGGACTCATCACCCGGTATTTTATTACGTGGGGTGTCACAGTAAGCTAGAATGCTAGAGGAGTGGCTAATAAGCCTACCAACAGGAGAATCAAAAGACTCATTAAGAAGTATTGTTTACCTGCCATGTATATTATTGAGCCTAAGGTTACAAGTTCCAATATTGAAAAGTACCTGTTTAGGTGGAATTTTGAAAAAATCTATCTCTAATAAATCTAAAAAATTATGGTTTATGTGGAGGTTGAGATTACATGTTACAGTCCTTTTGAATGAGAATACATTTCTCTCCTTAAAATTGTCTCACGAAAATATGATTGAAGATGTGTTAGTAACCTTGGTGTATGCTAAGAATACTAAAAAAGATAAGAGGACTCTTTGGAGAGAATTATAATTAATTAGAAATCACTATAGAGATTATACTCAATTGCATATTAATAATTTTAATGTTGTTTCCGACCAAAATGAAAAAATTGGAGGGAACATTATTGGTTTTCAAGTTGTGGAAAACTTTAAGAATTGTGTTAACTCTTTTGGACTTTATGATATAAGTTACCAAGGTTCAAGGTTTACATGGAGTAATTATAGAATTGAAGATGATGACATTTGTTCTAGATTAGACGGAGCTCTATGTAATCTTAACTGGTCTAATGTATATCCAAACTTCTCTATTTTTCATTTATTTAACTTTACAATGACCACTATCCTCTGTTTTGACCACTAAAAATAAATTGGATGCCCACCTCAAACCTTTAATTTTCTAAAAGATATGTTTGGGTCATAGTCAATTTAGCATCATAGTCTCCAAATCTTGGGCAGTCCAAGGAGTAGAAGGTCCTATGGTTTCCTTCTCAGTGAAACTTAAAAGACTGAAAGTTGATCTCAAGGCTTGGAACAAATAATCTTTCAAGATTCTATTTCAAAATATTATAGATCTTGAAGATGAAGTTTTAGTGGTAGAGAATGCTTTTAAATCTAATCGTAGTTCTGATAATAGGTTAAAGGTACAAAATACCAAAAATAGTTTGAATAGTGCCTTGGAGCAGGAAGAGACATACTGGAGGTAGAAATCCAAAATCAAATGGCTTAATATAGGAGACTCAAACACCAAATTTTTCCATGCTGCAATAAAAGCTAGTAAGAGTAGGTTGGCCATATTGAAAATAAAAGATGATGAGAATCAATGGAAGCAGAACAAAGATGATATTGCAAGGATTTTGGTGGATCATTATATGGAGAAATATACAGCTGAACAGGTGAATATGGATGATGATATGTTAGAAGTGATCCCCAAATTGGTGAGTGATAAATTAAATGAAATGTTGTCCAGTCTTCCTAATGAAGATGAGATTTTTTAGCAGTTAAAAGTTTGAATGAAGATAATATTCTTGGACTTGATGGATTCTATGAAGCATTCTTTATAATGTGTTGGGATTTAATCAAGGAGGATCTAGTCAAAGTGATTCAATCCTTCTTTGTTGGTGAGTCAATTCCCAGGAGCTGGTCTTCTAATAACATTGTCTTGATCCCCAAATTAAAAATTCTCAATAAATGCTCACATTTTAGGCCTATAAGTCTGGGAATCTTTTTTCAAAAGATCATATCTAAAATCCTTAATACAAGGTTAGACCATTTTTTTCCTCTTATTATCTCCCAAAACCAAAGTGGAATCATCAAAGATAAAAGTATTCAAGATAATATTATTTTTACTCATGATATGGTAAACCTTTTGAATATGAAAAGACATGGATCAAATGTTTTTACTAAGTTGTATATGGAGAAAGCCTATGATCGAGTATCCATGTTATTCCTAATTAAAGTTCTTATATGATTTGGATTCATTAAGACTTTTATAGATTTTTTTTGGAGGCTACTATCAAATAATTGGTTTTCTATTATAATTAATGGTAAACTAGCAAGGGTCATCCAGAGGTTTCAAGAAAGGAGATATTATATCTCCTTATATTTTTGTGATTCTAGCAGAGATGTTAAACAGAGGCTTGGACAACTTGCTTCTTACTAAGAAGATTATTCCTTTCTCCCATACTCTAGGTTGCAGTTTGATTACTCATTTGAGTTTTGATGATAATATTATCTTGTATATTAACGGGAAGAACACGAGTCTTAAAGATCTTATGTACTTTCTATCTAAATACAAGAATTTTTAAGGAGAGTTAATTAATAGAAATCAAATTTGCTTTTCAGGTGCTGATTCAGTATCTTTGGCAAGAAGGAATGGTATAGCAGGTTGTTTGGGGTTGCCTTTCAAAATACTTCCTATTACTTACCTTGGTTGCCCATTGTTATATAGGAGAAATAAGATAAGATATTATTTTAATCTGATTAATAAGATTAGAAGTATGTTCCTGGGATGGAAAATAAGGTATCTATTATCAGCATGAGGGATGATTTTGATCAAACATGTGTTGGCTTCAGTACCTATATATACTCTTACAACATTGAACCCTTATAAAGCCATTATTAGTAGAATTCATTCCATTTTTAGTAAATTCTTTTGAGGATTTGATGGTATAAGGGGAGATAAGAAAGTATGGTTAACTGGGATAATCTGTCTTCCATATAAAGAAGGAGGGTTAGGAATGCGGGATTTGAATGATGTAAATAAATATTTTTCCTATAAGCTTGTTTGGAAAATCAATAACTCCAAAGGTATATGGGCAACTTTTATGAGAAATAAGTATAAGAAATATCTGGAAAATGTCAATAATGGCTCTCATGTAATAAAGAGCGTTAGGAAAGTTCAAGCAGAGGTGATAGATAAAATTATGATAGTAGCTGATGAAGTAATGTCGAGCCCTTCAAATAATGGACAATTTTCAATAAAATCAGCATTTCAGTTGTTCAGAATGTTATGGTTTGACACATTCCAATAAAAAATTCTATTTTTGTTTGGAAAATCTATCAAGCAATATACCAACTGATGAAAACATTCAAAGGGAGTTGGTTTTCTAGACATCATTATTTCAAGATTCAGGAGGAAACTGTGCATCATTTGTTCTTGGATATTAAAGTGCCTCAAAATGTTTGGACTTATATCTTAAATAAGGTTGAAGTGATACTTTCATTTAATTCCATAAATGCCATGTTAATGTCCTGATGGATATCTACTTCTAGATGGGATTACCTGAAGTTTATTCACCAATTATTACCATTGGTGATACTATGGGAAATATGGAAGTCAAGGTGATAAAGTCTTTATGAAGGAATGGAGATGAGTTCTGCAGCCATTATGAGTCAAGTTATTCAAATTGTTTCAAGTATTGCTTCCCAAAAAGTTTTTGACAGTCTAGTGAAAAAGATTAATAAAATTCTCTTGGAAGAATTACAGATTAAGGTGATGATAAAGCCTATAAAATTCCTTATTGCTAGTTAGTTTAGGGCTCCAAGTAAATTAGTTAAGCTTAATGTGGATGGATCAAGTAAAGGTAATCTAGGTGTTAGTGACATGGGGGGGGGGGGGGTATCAGAGGAGATCAGGGTGAGTTTGAATGGGCTTTCTCAGAGTTTATTGGACATTTTAGAAGTTTAAATGGCTGAAATAATGCCCATCAAAACATATATGAAATGGTGTAATAAAGTTGGTTATGCAAAAGAATGGTTAGAACTGATTCTAAAGCAGTCTTCAATATGATTATAGCACAATGGAATCCTCCATAGACTAATAAATTCTTATCAAGGAGATTGTGGCTCTGATGATGGAAACAAGACTCAAATAACTCATATATGGAGATAAAGGAACAATGTGGCAGATGATCTTGGAAATTTGGCTTTAACTTCTAGACAATCAAAGATCTTTAACAATTTTATGGAATTTCCTCAATTGATCAAAGGCATCCCTAATATGGACATACTAGGTTTGCCTAGTATTGGATTTTTGTAATGTTGTATTTGTTAAGGTTTTGTTTGTTTAAGCCTTCTCTAATGCATTGTAAGGCCAACTAGCAGAGGCTGTTTCTCCCTTTTTTAATTAATTTAGGGAATTACTATCCTCTTCCACCCAAATATATATATATATATATAGGGAGAGGTTCACAAGTGGACCAAAAGAATGGACTTTTTAATGGACCTTAACAAAAAACACATATTAACACATTAATTTTAATTTCTATAGTGTAATTGGTCCGCGCCAGCGGCACCAAATACGCGTGTCGATCGATCCCCCACCCCCCACACGCCCCCCACCCTCCCACCCCCACCCTCCATGGCAGCCCTGCTTTCATAAGGGCTGCCACAAGGGCTACTTTGGTGATGGTGGTGGTTGGGGTGGGTGGGGTGGGGGGGTAGTGGGGTGAAGGTGTGGTCTCGGGTGCCGCTGGCGCGGATCAATTACACTATAGAAATTAAAATTAATGTGTTAATATGTATTTTTTGTTAAGGTCCATTAAAAAGTCCATTCTTTTGGTCCACTTGTGAACCTCTCCCTATATATATATATATATATATATATATATGTTACACACACACACAGAAATAGACACACACACACACACAAAATGAAACATGCACACATATACACACACACATTGAATCGCACACATAAATGAAACATACATAATAAAACATACACCATGAAATAAATGAAAAGAGAAAGAGAGAGGCAAAAAAATGTACCTTGCATCGATAGAAAGAGACCAAAAATGTATGTGTTAAATTGCAAAAAATGGAAAGATAAATAATTTTGTTTTACTGTGAGAGAGAGAGAGAGAGAGAGAGAGAGAGTAAAGGTGAAATGAAATGGAAAGAGTTCTACTTTAATTTATACCCAAAATGGGGTCACGATCCAAAATCGTGACCCCTTTTGTGACCCATTAATGAGTTAAAATTGGTCACGGTTCTAGACCGTGACTTCGTTAGTGACCAATTGAAGTTCGAGGGTTGGTCATAGTTCTGGATTGTAGCCAAGGAAATGTGATAATTTTAAATGGGTTTTGGTGGTCAAGGTTCCAAATTATGACCAAGGTTCACTGTAAATAGTCAGGGGTGGATCATAGTTTTGGACCGTGACCACTATTATGACCAAGAAGATGGGAAACCTAGAACCATAATGGGCCATGGGTGGGTCATGATTTTGGATTGTGACCCTTTTGGTTACGGATCTGGACTAGGACTATCCCCTATATGTGGTCAATCTAAACTCGAGTTACATAGATGATCAAGGTAATTAGTTAGGGTTCACGATTTTATACCCTAACCACATGGTCATGGTTCGAGACCATGGCCTATTTACTGAGACCATTTCTAATTTTTGGTGTAGTGACGGATGCCCAGTGAGACTGACTTCTTCAACTCGCTTATCATGGCTTTATATTCTACCTCATTATTGGAGGATTCAAATCCCATGCGTATTTCTTGCTCGAGGAAGGTTTTTCTGAGGAAACTAGAACTATCCTCACAACTGACCATTTAAAATTAGAGGCTTTATCAATGTAAAAGCTCCAACGCTCCCTTTTTCTTACTAATTTATGAGCATCTTCTTCATTCTCAGTCTCATCCTCCATTGGTGCCTGGCCAGTGGAGAATTCGACGATGAAGTCGGTTGGGACTTGACCCTTAATTGACGTCCTCAAATGATATTAGATATCAAACCGCCCTAACTTCACCAACCACTTGGACATTCGACCAGAGAGGTCATCCTTTTGGAGGATTTATTTCAAAGGGAAGGAGGTTAGGACGATAATAGTATGAGCATCAAAGTAATGCTTTAACTTTCAAAAGGCTATCACCAGTGCGTATGCGAGCTTATCAAGTAGTAGGTATCTCTTCTCATCATTGATCAAGGATTTGCTTGCATAATAGATAGGAGCATAACTCCAATTTTTCTCATAAATTAGGGTCAGGTATAGGTACAAGGGACCTAAATTGTCAAGAATTATCAGCAGTGATGATCAACTTAAATACTTCTTTACTTCCTCAAGTGCCTGAGTGCATTCTCCATTCCATAGTTCGTTCCTTTCTTTCCTCAATGCCTATAAGAAAGGTCGGTACTTATTTAAAGATATTTATGTAAACCTACTAAGTGCGACGAGCATGCCAGTCAGCTTATGCACCTCGCGTACAATGCTTAGAGGTTACATTTTTTTATTAATGATATCTGGTAAGGGTTTGCCTCGATCCCCTTTGACTGACCAGATATTCGAAGAACTTTATCGATTGTGACCCAAAGGAGCACTTTGTTGTGTTCAACCTCATCATGTAGTGGATAAGAACCTCAGAATTTTTTACTAAGTCTCCAAGGTGATCCTCCTCCTTTATTCTTCACCAGCATATCATTTATGTATAACTCCATCATATCTCCCAACTGTTGCTTGAACATATTTTTTGCAAGTCTCTGACAAGTTGCCCGAATCTTCTTTAACCTGAACGACATCAACTTGTAGCAATACATCCAAAACATGGTGATAAATGAGGCTTTCTCTTAGCTGGGGGAAAATAGTGGGATATGATGGCACCCTAAATAGGCAACGAGGAAGCTCATACATTCATGGTTAGCAGTTGTGTCAACTAATTGATCTATTTTAGGCAAAGAAAAACTTATCTTTTGGGCATGCCTTGTTCAGTTCAGTGAAGTATATACAAACTCTCCACTTATCGTTTCTCTACTTAATGACTACTTGGTTGGATATCCATTTGGGTAATTGAACTTCTTTAATGGATCGTGCCTCCATAAGTTTCCCCACTTCTTCCTCTACTACACTCGCTTTCTCGGGGGTAATTCTTCGTGCCTTTTGGGTAACCAGAGAATGTAGCGGGTCCACATGGGGTTTGTGTCACATTACCTATTGTTCTATCCCTGGCATGTCATATGGTTTCCAGGAGACAGCGTCTCAATTTATTTTGAGGAAAGCGATGAGTTCCTATTTTTCTTCTCAAGTGAGGGTGATTCTGATTAAAAGCTCCTTCTTAGGTTAACTGATATCAAAGATCACTTATTGAAGAGACGCTATGACCCGATCGACAGGGGGAACTCTAGTTTCCTCAACGCCAGGTCACCCGTATTTTATATGATACTTGGAGGGAACAAATCCCTCTATTGATTCCATAAAATTTTCTTTTTTCTTTTTCTATTTTAGTTGGTTGGAAACTATGAAGCACTATCAAGCTAGGGCTTGGTTCCCCCTGATCTCCATTATTCCTTTCTCAGTGATGCACTTTAACTCCTGGTGGTAGGTGGAAGGAACTTCCCTCATTTCATATAGCCATCCTCTACTAAATATAGCATTATAAGGCGAATTTATGTCCACTACGAGGAACTCAGTTTCGAGATTCCTCTTACTCAAACTTAGAAAACCACCTTCCTAAGGTGTAAATTCATCCTTATCATAAAGCCGACTAGAGGCACGATCGCTTATTGTAGGTCTTCTGGTCATAGATTCAGTTGGTTGAACATCTTAAGGTACATCACTTTCGAAGAACTCCTATGATCCACCAGTATCTTATCCACATCCTAGTTAGCGAATATGATAGTAATAACCAGAACATCATGGTGGGCAGTCATTACTCCGACCAAATCATCATGAGTGAACATGATATGTTTAGAATATTCAATCTCCTTAAGTCATTGGTGTTTGCCCATAATGGGTTTGGCTGGGTAAATTTGAAATTCCTTTATTACAACTGTGAGCATTTTGACCTCCATCTTGGGGGTAATCCCTTTAATTTGTCTTGGGTCTGAGGCGCTATGAATTTTTAATAACCCGCGTAATTTTTGGGGTATTTTCAAAATAAAGAGGAAAAATAAAGTTTTTGATAAAATTATTTTTATTGCTCAAATATGTTGGTTATTATTTTTAAAGGCGAGAATTTCAAACGGTTTCAAAAACGGAGTTGAAACGGATTTTAAAATAATTTTTAAATGTTTTTAACTCTTGGAGTTGTTTTGACTTCCAACTCTTCCTTTCTTTGCCTTATTTAAAGGGGTATTTTGGATTCCAACTCTTCATTTCTTTGCATTATAAAAGGAATTCGTGGGCAACCTTTTTAACCTACTTTTGACACAAATTTTGGCAGCAAATATATTTTATATTCCTCTTCTTTTTATTTATATTTTAGCCCTTGAGATTTGTGAGTTCCAACCTTAGATTAGAGGTGTTCTTGGGGCTATTTTGTTGGAGGTTCTTTTGTAGATCTTTTGTGTTGATCTTGAGGATGTGATTATTGGTTTCTCATCATGGTTTGAGGTATGGGATTTTACACAATATGCTCCTTAAATCTCGCGAGTGTTATTTTCTTTGAATTCTTGTTAATTGAACTCATATTTGAATTGATAAATTCATTGAAATCTGAAAAATAATTGTTGAAATTATTTTGATTCATGTGGTATCATTATATTGTTGATGAGCACATTGTCATTTAATATGGCACGGATGTTGGGCACCCGCCAAAATTCCTGTTTTCCGGGCTATGGCTTGATAAAGCATATACAGATGTGGTGAGGCCTGGTGACCCCATTAAGTGTTGTTGAGAAATTATATTGATAAATGCTTTGAGATTTGTATTTTGATTTGAATATTCGTACTCGTGTTGTTAGGTTTTATTCATCGCTAACATATATTTGTTGAGAATCTTTCTTATCGTATTGTGTACTTCCCCATATTTTCTTTTAGTGGCAGGTTAGCGCGAATTTTGGGGTGCTATGGAGATTGATTTTAGCGAGGATTGTTTGGGAAATAATTGTATTATTTTGATGTATAGAGCATTGAAGATTTGTATTTATTTTTCGGGATTAGATAGTTGTAATTTTAATTCGAGAGACTTGTTGTATTTGAAGAATTGAGATTAATGGATTTATTTAGATGCTCTATACCTTGTTACTTGTGGATTTAGTTATTTTATCGAAGTGGCGCTCCGTTCGCTCTCCCCGGGCGGGCGGGGTATTACAAATGGTATCAGAGCATACGTATACGACAATCCTCGGGTCTTGGGTTTTGGTTCATTGCGTGGTTAGCAATTTTTGGAGATAGCAAATATTAGGTGATATTTGTGATAAGTTTCGAGATTAGAGGTGAGGAATTTATTTTTGGAGACGAAATTATTTTGGAGATTGTTGGCCTGATTTTGAGAGTTAGACATTCGACGAATTTCGAGGGCGAAATTCCATTGTTAATGGGGAAGTGTAATAACCCGCGTAATTTTTGGGGTATTTTCAAAATAAAGAGGAAAAATAAAGTTTTTGATAAAATTATTTTTATTGCTCAAATATGTTGGTTATTATTTTTAAAGGCGAGAATTTCAAACGGTTTCGAAAACGGAGTTGAAACGGATTTTAAAATGATTTTTAAATGTTTTTAACTCTTGGAGTTGTTTTGATTTCCAACTCTTCATTTCTTTGCCTTATTTAAAGGAGTCTTTTGGATTCCAACTCTTCATTTCTTTGCATTATAAAAGAAAGTCATGGGCAACCTTTTTAACCTACTTTTGGCACAAATTTTGGCAGAAAATATATTTTATATTCCTCTTCTTTTTATTTATATTTTGGCCCTTGAGATTTGTGAGTTCCAAGCTTAGATTAGAGGTGTTCTTGGGGATATTTTGTTGGAGGTTCTTTTGTAGATATTTTGTGTTGATCTTGAGGATGTGATTATTGGTTTCTCATCTTGGTTTGAGGTATGGGATTTTACACAATATGCTCCTTAAATCTCACAAGTGTTATTCTCTTTGAATTCTTGTTAATTGAACTCATATTTGAATTGATAAATTCATTGAAATCTGAAAAATAATTGTTGAAATTATTTTGATTCATGTGGTATCATTATATTATTGATGAGCACATTGTCATGAGATTTTAATATGGCACGGATGTTGGGCACTCGCCAAAATTCCTGTTTTCCGGGCTATGGCTTGATAAAGCATATACGGATGTGGTGAGGCCTGGTGACCCCATTAAAGTGTTGTTGAGAAATTATATTGATAAATGCTTTGAGATTTTCATTTTGATTTTAAATATTCGTACTCGTGTTGTTACGTTTTATTCATCGCTAACATATATTTGTTGAGCATCTTTTTTGTCGTATTGTGTACTTCCCCATATTTTCTTTTACTGGCAGGTTAGCGCGGATTTTTGGGCGCTATGGAGATTGATTTTAGCGAGGATTGTTTGGGAAATAATTGTATTATTTTGATGCATAGAGCATTGAAGATTTGTATTTATTTTTAGAGATTAGATAGTTGTAATTTTAATTCGAGAGACTTGTTGTATTTGAAGAATTGAGATTAGTGGATTTATATTATTGTGGGTTTATTTAGATGCTCTATACCTTGTTATTTGTGGATTTAGTTTAGTTTTATCACATTAGCACTTTGTTCGCTCTCTCCGGGCGGGCGGGGTGTTACAGAAATACAGTAAACTCATGACCCAAGTATTTTCTAAAGACGTTGTCTAGCCTTTGGTCATACATATGTTGTGCTCGACTCTCCTTATTATCAATGAACTCGTTGAGGTAACCGTCTTGGGCCAATTGCTCAAGATGGAATTTCAAGGCCTTACAATTTATACCTTCTAGACATGATCCTTATGGTATGAACACCTTAGTGTCCTATTCCTCTTCTTTAGATAGCGTATCATCTTCTCAAGCCAGTTGAAATATTATCGACATCTAATTTTGTAAATGATCTTATAGATCGGCTTAGAGAAGATAATGTTGATGGCCTTGAATACTTTCTCGGGGTTGTTCTTATGGGTCCCATTTTGCTTTCTATTTTTCTTCTTCCCCCCTTCATACTCATCCATTATTTGTCTCCATTCTTGGACTGTTTTGGTCGATCACCTTTGTGACCAATTCTGGCCACTATATTTTCAACCTTGGCATAATTCTTAATTTTTGTTATGAGGTCGTCAATCGTGATATCCTCCCTTTTAGTGAGATAGTGGTGAGGCATGGAGATTATTAACAGTCCATTTTTTAAGGAGGCCACTACAACCCTCTCGGTGTAAACCTCCACTAGGTTATACAGCTCACATTACCTACTCCTGTACTCGTGGTGTCTCTCCTGAGGTTTTTTATTCATTGTGAGAAGCGAGTCCATCCTCTTAGGATGGGTGCTGCTTATGATGAACCTGGTCATTAAGGCCTTAACGAGCTACTTAAAGGACATAATCGACCAATGTGGAAATTTCTCGAACCACTTTTGAGTAATGCCTCAAAGACTAGAGGGAAATATTAGGCACATCAACCCCTCGTTAGTGTTCGACAGTGTCATCGCCTGACAGTACTTCCTGACGTGATCAGTGGGATTCGTCTTCCCATCCACGGAGCTATAAATTTTTTAAGTGGTTCAAACTCTTCTATATACTGACTGAAAAGTGATTTGATTTGGCAGATAAGGGTTCTCCTCGCAAGATCCTTGGTCGTTCATGCTCCTTGATGAGTTGGTTGCCTATCCACTTCTTTCCTGATACAATTGCAGAACTCTCTCTCGTCATCGTTCATCAGAATGGGGACTTCCTCCATGTGACTTCTTGTGAGGAGGAGATTCCTTATATCACTGATTTTTCTTTCCTTGATTGCAAGCTCTGTCCTTCAGAGGACTAAGAGTTCGTGACTTGCGATCACGCTTGCGCTTTTCCCTCTTAGCCTCTCTTTTTAGATTCTCTAGGTGTCATTTAAGTGCAGCATTGTATCCCTATTAGAGCTTGTTGGCGTTCCGTTCATCTCATAAATGTTTCATATAGTTGTTAATGAGCCTTGAGATCGATTAGATCACTCAAGCTCATCGCTCCGGACTGTCATCTCCTCGTGAGGAAAATAGTGTGCAACAAGATATTGGTAATAGTTGCCAATCTCTAATTCGACCCTATGGGATGGAGGAGATGGTTGATGATCTTCCTAGTTATCATAAATGTCCCTTACCGGGTGCTATCGGGCTGTGATCGAGTTTTCTCCTCCTTGTCACTATGACTATGCTAGTGATGACCCTCATGGTCTTCGAGATTCTAATGATCTTGGTTTGGTGAGTGAGACGTCTTATGAAGTTGGTTAGTGGCAAAGAAATCAGATCATTCCCATAGACGATGCCAATTATACGTGGTAATTTCCTACAGATGATTACATTCAATGCACACAAGCTAAACATGAATAAAAATGACTATAAATAATGATATCACACATGCAACAGAAGATGTACATGGTTCGACAATGTGCTTACATCCAAGGGGGCTAAAGTTGTTCTTTATTGCTTAAGAGCTCAGGTTAGCAGAGTTGTAGTAATTTTCGATGTTACAATATTACATGACCCTCTTATATGGGGAAAGTTTACATTAATAAATCACCTTAAGAGATTCCTAATCCATATTAATATCTATCCCCTAATATTTCAGACTTATCCTCTATCTTGATCAACCGTTGCAAATGATTCAGTTGAACGAGTCCACTCTAACTTAGAGTCATTATGAATTATAGGCAGACGTGGCCTGAGTACAAGTATCCAAGCACGTGTCAGCGTGATTCTTGAACCCATGAGAATTAATATAGGGGTAATCTTATCACTAACAAATATGGCTCGGGTACTATTAAAAGAATTAAAGATATAATCAGCTTAGGTACAAATTTTATTATTAATGAGCCTCTAAATATACTATGGTCACCTACTTCAGAAAGGAACATCAATTTTAAATCAGGTATAAATATATGTAGAAAGAAGTGACCTTCATATTTTAGTTGGATGCTCATTTAGGCCAAATAATTCCCCTTAAAATTTCAAATTTTCATTGAAAACTAGTTCAAAATGTTATTTTAGTTGATGTAGAAATTCAAAACACTGGGATAATGTTAGCCTTTAAATGTAGATGTTTTTATAATATGGTTCAAACTATAAATCTTACTTTCCTAGAAATTCCTTGTACTACTATAGTTCTTATTTCCTTTGCTAACTTGATGGGAATGAGGAGGAGCTTAAATTTCAAAACTTTCTAGCTATGATTTTGGCTTGGAGTTTAAAAGGTAAAGAGAAAACTACCTTAAATCCAATATTCCATTGTTGATTTTTTAGGAGATATGGAAGGCTAGGAATTTGTGCAGTTTTGATGGGATCACATTGAAGGTTGATGAAATTACCCACAGTGTAATTGGTCCCATTAAAAATCTGGCATAGAGTATTACTTTTTTCTAACATAATGAATGGTGGAGATCAATTCCATGTCAACTTGTGTGGGTTGCAAATAAAGAGATGATTAAACTCTTTTAGAATCATTAAATGGAGTAAACCCAAAATAGTACATTCAAACTCAATGTTGATATAACTTTAAAGCAAGTGGCTGTGACACCCCGACTAATTAAATACCGGGTAGCTACTCCTTTATTCAAATTAATACAAATTGCCACGTTGGTTCAGTTCATAGCATCACTGTCGAGAACGTTTTTAAACAATTACTAGCCACCTAATATTTAAAAAGTGAGTTGTTAATTTTATTAATTAAATTAACATGCAACTAATTAAATTATAAGCTAACTATACCACATCCACATCATAACAGAATAACAATGAAATGATAACATGAGTCTGGAGAAACACTCCCCTGAATAATACAAATACTGAATAAAACCCATACAAAATCTGAAAACCTAAATGAATCCAAAACTGAAGTGAAACTAGTAGTCTGAGAATGCTATCTCTAAATGGAAAGGGACGACATGCCCTAATTTATAAATGACCCTGAATAGAATCAAATGCAGAATGTGGAGGCGTCTACTATCGAGATCCTGTAACTTCCACAGCAGTTACAACACGTCAATGGAATGGAACTCCTATGATTGGCATCCCTGTGGCGGGGCACAAAAAAGGTTTTATAATAAAAATAGATTTGAAAGAAAACGGGTCAAAGCCCGTGGTGAAAAAAGTTTAAAATATAGCAAGTGTTTAATTACATTAAATAGTAAACATTTTATACATGTTTGTTATGTGTTCTCACATGAGTCCTTCATCCCTCAACTAATGTGCACGCCTAACGTATACCCTTAACCCATCCAAGTTATTCCGCTAACTAACTAGTCTGTACCACTTCCTGTCTTCACATTATAATATAGGGGTCTATTCATATTATTCTAATATATTCTGCTTGTAACTCATCTTTTCATTAATCAGAATTATTAGATCAATTATGATATGAAATATGACATTTTTAATCCCATTCAAATATCTCAAATATTCGTATTCACAGTTTAACAATGAGCCAGTTATAAGTGCAAGTATATCATTCTCAGCATAAATATACAAATATGGCACCCCCAAGCTAAGATGTGGTGCACGCATACTTTTCTATCGAATCCCGTACATCATATACATAAGGACTACACATTTTGAATGTCTCAGGAATCATTTCAATAAACAATCGTTTCAATAAGAAAAATCACACAAATAGGAGGCGAACATAGTTCACATCTCCATGGGTCACGCACATACCAACGCTCCCACAACCAACTGACTTATTTACTACAAATAGGCCATTTAGAACTATGCCCTTAAGGTACCAATCTAAATCCCCCCGTAGGAGATCAAGATCAGATAGCCCTTATCGAAAGCCGACCTCACGTGATAACAAGTATGGTAGATATGTCATACACATAATAATCCATATACTAAGTATTCACACAACTTAAATAACTTATTATATTATTAAAGGTATATTTTAACCTTGTACCATTAGTCAAAGTCCATACACTATAATTATTCTAGATGATGTATAATATATTTCATCGATACGTCTCACGTTGTAAATTTCGAATACTTAAACCTAACCTAAGAGGTTACTAAGTCTCTTAACTTTCTCACATATTAATTCAGTACCCTTAACTCTTTATTTATGTCCCGAATCCTAACTCATCACTCCTAAGAATTTAAATCATGTTTTTGCATAAAAAAATAGGAAATTCCTAGTCGGACACTCGAAAATTCAATCACTACGTTCCAAACCAATTTTAATATGTTCCGGGCTTCAATTACGTCCCTATTGGTCTGCTTAAAGTCCTAACGTATTTACATAATCCCCTCGTTTAACTTTCAATGACCGAAATCGGTTAAATCCAAAAAGGGGAAAAAGTTCACTATTTCTGGGGAGGTTGATCGATTGACCTATGATCATCGATCGATCGAGCAGCATCGATCGATCGACCTATGAATGTCGATCGATCAATCAAGCAGGTGCAGGCTATGGGTTTGCTTCATTTTTAGTCCCATTTTTTTCCCAAAATCTTCATTACAAGATGTTAAATCCTAAGGTAAACATATATGATCATTATACAACCTAGTAATTACATGGTTCTAAAGGTTCCATAACTCTCAATTCATCATCAATTAGTCTTTTCTTGGATCAATCATCATAATTTCATAAAAAGTCATATTTTTATATTTTCTTCAAGAATCATCATAATCTCTTAATAAATTAGAAATTAATTACACGTGGTTTATGATCTAATAAGTGATATCCTTCCATAATCAAGATTGCATAAACATCCTAACCCATAATTAAGGTTTCATCTCCAAATTTCATGAGTTTTAATATTTTCAAGGATATCATCAAATCCTACTCTAACATGGATAATTTATTTGCTGAATCTTAATGGATTAAATCACTTGCCTTTGTCTAGAAGTTCTGAACCTTTGATGATGTAGGTTGGTTCTTCTCTTTTCGATCACAATTCCGGTGATCGTGGCGACGGGTGGTGGTTATGGCTTTGGAAACCCCTTAGAACTTCTCCTATTTTCTCTATCTTTGCCCAAAGCTTGATTTGACAAGTAATGACCCCAAATGGACCTAATATAGGCTGATTACAAGACCTAATTTTTGTAGGTTACTATTCCCTAATTTTTTTTTACCAAAATACCCTCTCGGTTACCGATTTGGCTTAAAAATGCCCCAGGACCCAAACTAAACCCCCGACTAGTGTTTTCTGACTATCTCGACCCTTTCGGACACACTTGAGCACTCAAAATGTCTATACGGATGATACAATTATAATTTACTTTTAAATCCAATTAAATTGATTCCTGATGCGACTGATACACGCGTCCCAACTTAATTTCCCGAATTGTCTTATTTATGACTTGCGATAATTTTAATCATTTTAATAATCATATATTACCATATTTACCCACTAATATTCAACCTCATCATCATAATCAAATACCAACTTACGTCTTGCTAGTATTTAAATCAGGATTAATTTTCATTTACTTTAATTAATCCTATTAAATAAAATCTATAAAATTACGGGGTATTACATACTTCCCCCCTAATAACTGAATTTCGTCCCGAAATTCAGTTTTAAATTATACGTGGTAAAAATAATTCTGGATGACGCTCGCGCATCTCATCCATACGCTCCCAGGTAGACTCCTCGGCATTATGATGCCGCCACTGAACACGTACTAATGGTACTATCTTTGACCGCAGTTTCCTCTCGCTATGGTCTAGAATAGCAACTGGCCCTTCTTTATAGGAGCTATCAGGCTGAAGATCAATATGCTCTAAAGTAATGTGAGTATGGGCCAACTCGTCTCGAAAATATCTCCTCAGTGAGGAAATGTGGAACACGTCATGGACCCTATGCAAGTGTTCCGGTAATCCAAGTCTGTACGTGACTGGCCCAATTCGTTCAATGATTGGGAATGCCCCCATGTATCTAGGTGCCAGCTTTCCCTTCTTCCAAAAATGCATAATCCCCTTTATAGGAGATACTCTGAGCAGCACCTGGTCCCCCATATTGAACTCTCAAAAGGACCTTTTGGCATCGGCAAAGCTTTTTTGTCGGTCCTGAGCTACCCGAATACGGCTCTGTATCATTTCTATTCTCGTCTAAGTATCCTGAATCATCTTCGGCCCAAGGAGTTCGTTATCCCCCACCTCTATCCAACATGACGGGGAACGACAAGGTCCACCATACAATGCCTCGAATGGAGCCATACCAATAGTGAACTGGTAGGAGTTATTATAGGCAAACTCCACCAGTGGAAGATACTGCTCCCAACTACCTCCAAAGTCTTGGATGCGCATGCACAATATATCTTCCAAAATCTGATTCGTCTGTTCAGTCTGCCCATCTGTCCATGGGTGATAGGCTGTACTCAATCGCAATTATGTTCCCATGTCTTCTTGAAAACTCTCCCAAAATCGTGATACAAATATTTTGTCTCTATCAGATACGATATTGAGAGGTACCCCGTGGAGTCTTACTATTTCCACGATAAAGATCTAGGCATACTGTCCCGCAGTGTAGTTTGTCCGGGCTGGCAGAAAATGAGCAACCTTTGTCAACCAATCTACGATCACCCATATGGAGTCGTGACCTCTCGGCGATGTAGGTAATCCCACGATGAAGTCCATGGAAATGCTCTCCCATTTCCACATAGGGATCTCTAACTACGGTAAAAGTCCTATCGTCCTCTGATGGTCCACCTTTACTAGCTGACACGTGGCACATTTCGAAACAAACTCGGCAATATCTCTCTTCATCCCGCTCCACCAGTATTGTCGCCTCATATCTTGGTACATTTTATTGCCACCAGGATGCACTGTGAATCGCGACCCGTGCGACTCTGTTATTATCTCGTGTCACAAGTCTTACCCCTCAGGAACAACTAACCTTCCATTGAAGCGTACGCCCCCTCTGAACTAAGAGAATAAGAATCGAGTCCCTATGCTAACATTTGTACTATCTTCTCCTCACAAAATGGGTCTGTTGCCTGGGCCTGTATCACCCTCGTAATAATTTGGGGTGTAACTGTCATTACAAACATAAATGATCGGGCCACTACGTCCTGGTGCCCCAACTCCTTCCACTTTGCTTTCTACACCTCGGCCACCTCACTTACTGACCTACATCTCAACGCGTCTGCTACCACGTTAGCCTTCCCTGGGTGGTATTGGATATCAAACTGATAATCTTTCACAAACTCTAGCCACCGGCGTTGATGCATATTCAACTCCTTCTGGGAGAAGATGTACTGAAGGGACTTGTGGTATGTGAATAAAAGGAATTTCTCTCCCAGGAGATAATGTCTCCAAATCCGAAGAGAAAATACGACTGCCGCTAGCTCCAAGTTATGGGTGGGGTAATTTTTCTCGTGAGGCTTAAGCTTATAGGAAGCATAAGCTATTGCCTGACTCTCCTGCTGTAGTACACCCCCAAGTCCTAGTAAGGATGCATCAGTGTAGACTATATACTCCACTCCTGACCTGGGTAATGTTAACACTGATGCTGAGGTCAACTTGTCCTTTAACTCATCGAATGCCAACTGATAGGCTTCACTCCAGATAAATTGTACACCCTTGCGACTTAGATGTGTGAGAGGACCCGCTATTTTTAAGAATCCCCGAATAAACATCATGTAGTATCCTTCTAGGCCCAAGAAACTACGTATCTCGATTGGTGTGGTGGGTTGTCCCCACTCCCTCACCACAGATACCTTCCCCGGGTCAACAGATATTCCCCTGTCCGAGATGATATGACCCAAAAACTGGACCTCTTTCAGCCAAAACCCACACTTCTCATATTTTGCATACAACTCGTTTTGACGTAGCATCTGCAAAACTTGTCTCAAGTGGTAGGCATGCTCTTCCTCGGTCTAGGAGTAAACCAGAATGTCATCAATGAAGACGATGACGAACTGGTCTAGGAATTCTCTAAACATCCTATTCATCAAGTCCATAAATACGGATGGGGCGTTGGTCAGGCCAAAAGGCATAACCCTGAACTCGTAGGAACTATATCTTGTCAGGAAGGCTGTCTTCGAGACATCCTACTCCCCAATTCGCAACTGATGGTACCCCGATTTCAAGTCAATCTTTGAGAAGAAGGCATCTCCTCTCAACTGGTCGAATAAGTTATTGATTCGGGGCAACGTATGACTATTCCGTATCGTGACTTTATTCAACTCTCGGTAATCGATACACAACCTCAGAGATCCATCCATTTTCTTAACAAAAAGCACAGGAGCACCCCATAAAAAATTACTCCTACGGATAAACCCCTGACCCAACAACTGCTCTATCTGATCCGGTAGCTCCCTCATCTCCGTTGGAGCCATACGGTAAGGTGCGCGAGCTATTGGCTGAGTACCCGGTGCCAAATCTATAATGAAGTCTATTTCTCTACTAGGAGGAAATCCAAGAATATCCCGGAATACATCAGCGAACTCCTTAACAACTGGAATCGAATCAAGTGGTATCACCACATACCTAGAGGTATCCTCCTCTATATAATACAAGTGTGTGGACGATCCTCCCTCAGGACAAGGCATCGCCACTGGAAACATCTCCTGCCCGGGTATTGAAAAAATAATACTCCTACTATAACAATCAATCATGGCTCGATACGCAATCAGCCAATCCATACCAATAATAGCATCATACTCGGTCATATCTAATACTAACATGTCGGCAGACAAAGTAAGCCTCCCGATCTTTATGCCCACACCTCTATATATAAGAG
Organism: Sambucus nigra; assembly: GCA_949130495.1. NCBI lineage: Eukaryota > Viridiplantae > Streptophyta > Magnoliopsida > Dipsacales > Adoxaceae > Sambucus > Sambucus nigra. The sequence continues at coordinate 578,414,541 of OX422209.1, forward strand.
AAATTACAGAACCCCCACTCAACGGTGAATCTACATAAGTAACAGTGCTCTCCGCAGTATCTAATAACCCCATAGTGTACACAAATCTCATGGCATTAAACAATGTGTGGCCCCGTGTTAAATAAAATGAGCCCCATAGTCCCTTGAATAGAAAATATACCATGAATCACGGGTGGATCCTGTGGGTCTGCGGCCTACTGGAACTAGTAAACTCGCCTGTACTGAAGTTGTCCTTGTTGGACTGGGACGGCTGGGATTGGTGGAAATGTCGGCATCTGCGGTGGCGCTGGGAGGGCGACGGGAAAAATTAGTCTATGGGGCTCATTTAGAGCACCCTGCTCTTATTGTTGCTGCTGCGGGGACCTGCCCCTTTCAGTACAGTCCTGATGTTTGTGGCCAATCCTGCCATATAGGAAACATCTCCCAGGGAAGTTTCCTCCTCTCTGGCCTTGCTGCCCGCGGCCCTGATGGCTGTTACCACCCCTTCCCTAGCCATACTGGCCCTGTTGAAACTGCTGATGGCCCCGATGACCATGCTGGCCCTACTGGCCATGCCTAAAACCTCCTTGGCCATGCCTAAAGCCTCCTAATATAAATCTCTTAAAATCCCCCTGGTGGGGACCCTGGTCACCCTGTCTATGCTGTTCCTGAGTTGACTATGCCCCGCTGGCACCATTTCCCCATATCCTGCCCTGCTGGCTGGACCCTCCTTCTTGCTTACCCTCTGACAAGTGAAAGCGATGGTCCTGGAAGTGTAGTAATGCTGCATTAACCACATCTGAACAGGTGGCCAATAAGAGATTTCCCAGTAAGTGCTGACGAATCCTCCATGTCAACCCATCCGTGAGCCTCTGGATTTTCCTCTCTTCCGTGGGGATCTCATCAGGGACGATATTCAGAAGATTAGTGAATTCAGTCTCATATTATGCCACTATCCTTCCTTCCTGTTTAAGGTTCATTAATTTTTGCCTCATCTCTGTGTGAACCGCTGAGGGAAAATATTTGCGGTCAAATCGCACCCAGAACTCTTATATAGAAAGAACGTCTCTCTCTTCTGTGGTGGTAATTGACTCCCACCACTGTAGTGCTGATCTTACTAGCTTGAATGTATCCAGTACCTACCTCTGCACATCCTTACACTCGTACATACTTAAGTGTCTTTGGATGTCCTTTTTCGATTGGCTCGACATGACAACGTCAGAGCTCCCTGTGAACTCTGGAGGGTGCGCCTTCTGAAAGGCATCTCGGACACGTTCCCAAGTAGACGAGAATGCCTGAGCCTGGATTGGAGCTACCAAGGTGACTTAGGTTGTGCTTGCTGCACAACTGTTAATGCGGCATTTACTGTCTAGGCTACAATGGCGAAAACTTCAGCAGCGTTCATAGAACCCTGAACTGGCGCATGCTAAGGTTCGGGCTGGGCATCCCTTGGAACTTGGTTTTCACATTGAGGAGGCATCTGAAATGAGAGAGAAGTTTTATAAGTACACAGTTAACATTTTAAAATAGATGAAGAACGTACGATACACACAAGAGTATAGCAATCCTAAAATATAGGGCTCTATATCAAAGGACGCTACGCGAAAACATAACAAGCCGTACAAATCCTAAGGACACTAGAACCTGATGCTCAGATACCACCTGTAACACCCCGACTAATTAAATACCGGGTAGATACTCCTTTATTCAAATTAATATAAATTGTCAAGTTGGTTCAGTTCATAACATCATTGCAGAAAATGTTTTTAAACAATAACTAGCTACCTAATATTTAAAAAGTGAGTTGCCAATTTTATTAAATGAAATCAACATGCAACCAATTAAATTATAAGCTAACTATACCACATACACATCACAATAGAATAATAATGGAATGATAACATGAGTCTGGAGTAACACTCCCCTGAATAGTACAAATATTGAATAAAACCAATACAAAGTCTAAATAACTAAATGAATCCAAAACTGAAGTGAAACTGGTAGTCTGAGAATGCTATCCTTAAATGGAAAGGGGCGACATGCCCTAATTGATAAATGACCCTAAATAGAATCAAATGCAGAATGTGGAGGCATCTAATACCGAGATCTCTTAACTTCCACAACAGCTACATCACATCAATGGAATGAAAATCCTATACTTGGCGTCCTTGTAGCGGGGCACCTAAAAGGTTTTACAAGAAAAATATATTTGAAAGCAAACGGGTCAGAGCCCGAGGTGAAAACAGTTTAAAATATAGCAAGTGTTTAAATTGCATTAAACAGTAAATATTTTATACATGTTTGTTACGTGTTCTCACATGAGTCCTTCACCCCTCAACTAATGCACACGCCTAACGTATACCCTTGACCCATCCTAGTTATGCCGCTAACTAACTAATCTGTACCACTTCCTATCTTCACATTATAATATAGGGGTCTATTCATATTATTCTGATATATTCTACATATAACTCATATTTTCATTAATCAGAATTATTACATCAATTACGATATGAATTATCACATTTTTAATCCCATTCAAGTATCTCAAATATTCGTATTCACAATTTAACAATGAGCCAGTTTTAAGTGCAAGTATATCATTCTCAGTATAAATATACAAATATGTTACCCCACTAGGCTAAGATGTGGTGCACGCATACTCAGCTATCGAATCCCGGTACATCATGTACATAAGGACTACGCATTCCGAACGTCTCAGGAATCGTTTCAATAAGTAAAATCACACAAATGGGAGGCGAACATAGTTCACATCTTCATGGGTCACGCACATACCTACGCTCCCATAGTCAACTGACTTATTTACTACAAATAGGACATTTAGAACTATGGCTTTAAGGTACCAATCTAAATCCCCCCGTAGGAGCTCAAGATCAGATGGCCCTTATCGAAAGCCGACCTCACGTGATAACAAGTATGGTAGATATGTCATACACATAATAATCCATATACTAAGCATTCACACAACTTAAATAACTTATTATATTATTAAAGGCATATTTCAGCCTTGTACCATTAATCAAAGTTCATACACTATGATTATTCCGGATGATATATTATATATTTCGTTGATACGTCTCACGTTGTAAATTTCGAATACTTAAACCTAACCTAAGAGGTTACTAAGTCTCCTAACTTTCTCACATATTAATTCAGTACCCTTAACTCTTTATTTATGTCCCGAATCCTAACTCATCACTCTTAAGAATTTAAATCATGTTTTTGCATCATAAAATAGGAGATTCCTCATCGGACACTCGAAAATTCAATCACTACGTTCCAAACCAATTTTAATATGTTCCGGGCTTCAATTACGTCCCTACTGGTCTCCTTAAAGTCCTAACGTATTTACATAATCCCCTCGTTTAACTTTCAATGACCGGAATCGGTTAAATCCAAAAAGGGGGAAAAGTTCACTATTTCTGGGGAGGTTGATTGATTGACCTATGATCATCGATCGATCGACCTATGAATGTCGATCGATCAATCAAGCAGGTGCAAGCTATGGGTTTGCTTCATTTTTAGTCCCATTTTTTTCCCAAAATCTTCATTACAAGATGTTAAATCCTAAGGTAAACATATATGATCATTATACAACCTAGTAATTACATGATTCTAAAGGTTCCATAACTCTCAATTCATCATCAATTAGTCTTTTCTTGGATCAATCATCATAATTTCATAAAAAGTCATATTTTTATATTTTCTTCAAGAATCATCATAATCTCTTAATAAATTAGAAATTAATTACACATGGTTTATGATCTAATAAGTGAGATCCTTCCATAATCAAGATTACATAAACATCCTAACCCACAATTAAGGTTTCATCTCCAAATTTCATGAGTTTTAATATTTTCAATGATATCATCAAATCCTACTCTAACATGGATAATTTATTTGTTGAATCTTAATGGATTAAATCACTTGCCTTTGTCTAGAAGTTCTGAACCTTTGATGATGATCTAGGTTGGTTCTTCTCTTTTCGGTCACAATTCCGGTGATCGTGGCGACGGGTGGTGGTTATGGCTTTGGAAACCCCTTAGAACTTCTCCTCTTTTCTCTCTCTTTGCCCAAAGCTTGATTTGACAAGTAATTACCCCAAATGGACCTAATATAGGTTGATGCTCTGATACCACCTGTGACACCCCGACTAATTAAATACCGGGTAGCTACTCCTTTATTAAATTAATTCAAAATGCCAAGTTGGTTCAGTTAATAGCATCACTGTCGAAAACATTTAATGATTACTAACCACCTAGTATTTAAAAAGTAAGTTGTCAAATTTTAAATTAAATCTGATTAACATGCAATAAAAGAATTATGAAAGAATAACATAACCATTCACCATAAAGAAGCAATAGAATAACCAACAATTAATAATAAGTCTGGAGGACATACTCCTCACAACAATCCCACAACTAAAATAAAAAGAACAGTGTACCCTCAATTAATTACATGCCAAAATCTGAATAACTGAAATATGAAATGTCTCTAAATAGAAATGGGCGACATGCCCTACAAATGATGAAACTGAATATAGAGTCAAGACTAGAAAATGAGGCGTCTACTATCAAGGCTCTCTAACTTCCACAACAGCTACAGCTCGTCACCTGAATGGAAATACTATGCATGGTGTCCTTGTGGCTGGGCACCTAAAAGGTTTTTACAAAAAATAGATTTGAAAGCAAACGGGTCAGAGCCCGAAAGAGGAGAGTATTTTAAAAACAACAAGTGCTTTAATAACATTAAAACAATGAATGCAAAATACATGTTAGGACGTGCACTCACATGAGCTCCTCACCTCTCAACTAATGTGCACTCCTAACGCATCCATAGCCTGTACTAGTTATGCTACTAACTAACTAGTCTAATACAAAACCTGGCTCTACTTTATAGGTTTAAGGGTTTATTCATGTCATTAAAGTATACCATGTATGTGCCTTAATTCCCTAATAACAACCTTTTATTATGTGGAGTTTTCATTTTAATCTCTATTAAAATAACACAAGTATACACATCGTTACTTTACTAAGTATTTCATTGAACATTAGTTGTATATTATTCACATCATAAATATACATTATAGGCACCCCTAGTCTAAGCTACGGTGCACATACTCTGCTATCTCATCCCGGTACACCACGTACATAAGGATTATGAATTCCGAATCTCTCAGGAATTGTTAGAATAAGCACAACACACAAAAATGGAGGCGAACATAATTCAACATATCCATGGGTCATGTACATACCTACGCTCCATAGTCAGCTGACTTATTAACTCACAAATAAGTCATTCTAGTATTATGTTCTTAAGGTACCAATCTAAATCCCCCCGTAGGCACACAAAGATTAGTTGGCCCAACACGAACGACGACCTCCGTGATAGCAAGTATGGTAGGTATGTCATACACATAAGTCATATACTAAGCATTCTCACGTCTTAGATATCTTAATATTAATAAAGGTATATTCTACATCCCTATACCATTATTCCAATTTTATGCATTTTAAGTCTTCCGATAATATATAATGTAGACTGTCGACACATCTCACATCCTAGTTTCTTATACTTAAAACCTATCTCAAAGAGGTTACTAAGTCTCCTATTATTTCCACATTTAATTTCATTATTCTTAAGGTCATTATTTCTGCCACAAACCTCATTCCATCAAATCATTCGAATTTACTCTTTTAACCCTAATATTATCTCACTCGTCGAGTTTTATTGGATTTTAGACAACTATCCCAAATTAAATTCTAATTAAGGTTCGATTTCACAACCATACCTACTGGTCTTCCTTAAGTCTAAGAATACTCACAAAGTCTCCATCAATAATTTTCTAGGGTTAACATCCTTAAAATTTTAAACGGGAAGATTTTACTCATTCTCGGAAGGTCGATCGATCGACCTTGTATGTTCGATCGATCGATGGTGGTCTATCGATCGACTGATGAATGTTGATCGATCGATTACACCAGATAGGTTACGGACTACTTAGTTTTGCAGTCCTCAAATCGTCCCAAAAATTCATTACAATGCATGAAACTTCATTCTAACGTTATAATATCATCAAATAATCATCCTACAACATTGTTAACGTTCTAAAACTAATTAATCATCACCCAAAGGCCTTATTTAGATCAAAACATCCGCAAGAACCCTAGTTTTCTATTTCTTTCAAGAACAACAGTAATTATCTTCTTTAATCCATTTTTAGATCATCAAGTATTATGTTTTGGATTCATAATTCGTCCAGAATATGTCTATATGCAATTCCTAACATGGTTTATAGTTTTAATCCTCAAATTCATGGGTCTATATCAATCTTCCAAGACAAAATTCGATAATTACACTAAACATGGAAGAACACATTCATTGAATCAATTGTAACTAAATCACTTGCCTTATGTTCTTCAGATTTGTTGTTGGTTGGATATGGTTGAATTCCTCTCTCTCTCTCTCTGCAGAATTCTCCTCTCTCTCTCTCTCTCTACAAGTTCTTCTCACAAGATGACAATGGAGGTGGGGGGTTGGTTTTTGGCAAGTTTTAATATTTTCTTAACTTCTCCCGTAGCCCACTACTTAAATTAGGGTTGAAAATGGGTTAGTGGGTTTAATGATAAGTTATAATTAAAGTCTAATTTTCGTGGGTTTTAATTACCAAATTTCCGAAATTACCAAACTACCCTTTTGGGTTGCCGGTTTGGCTTAAAAATGCTCCGGGACCCAAATTAAACCCCCGGCTAGTGTTTTCTAACTATCTCGACCCTTTCGGACACGTTAGCGCACTCAAAATGACTATTTGGTCAAAAGAAAAATAATTTATTTTTAAATCTCATAAATTCATTCTCGACGCGACTCACACGCGCGTCCCAATTAAATTTTCCAAATTGTCGTATTTCAGCCTCGCGAAAATTTCAATATTTTTAATATTCATATATTGCCATATATACACATTATAATCAAATACCAACTCACATCTCGTTAGTATTTTATCCGGATTAATTCTCAATTAATTCACATTTAATTTAATTAATCCCATAAATAAATATCGATAAAAATGCGGGGTATTACACTGAATCTTAATGGATTAAATCACTTGCCTTTGTCTAGAAGTTATGAACCTTTGATGATGATCTAGTTTGGTTCTCCTTCTCTTTCCGGTCACAATTCCGGCGATCGTGGCGGCGGGTAGTGGTTATGGCTTTGGAAACCCCTTAGAACTTCTCCTCTCTTCTCTCTCTTTGCCCAAGACTTGATTTGACAAGTAATGACCCAAATGACCCTAATATAGGCTGATTACAAGACCTAATTTTCGTGGGTTACTATTCCCTAAAAAAATTACCAAATACCCTCTCGAGTTGCCGGTTTGGCCTAAAAATGCCCAGGATCCAAACTAAATCCCTGGCTAGTGTTTTCTGACTATCTTGACCCTCCCGGACACATTGACGCACTCAAAATGACTATACGGATGATAAAATTCTAATTTATTTTTAAATCCAATTAAATTGATTCATGTCGCCACTGATACGCACGTCCCAACTTAATTTCTCAAATTGTCGTATTTATGACTTGCGACAATTTTAATCATTTCAATAATCATATATTACCATATTTACCCAATAATATTCAACCTCATCATCATAATCAAATACCAACTTACATCTTGCTCGTATTTAAATTCGGATTAATTTTCATTTAATTTAATTAATCCCATTAAATAAAATTTATAAAATTACGGGGTATTACAGGCTTGTGGTGTTATAAGATATTGTCAGGGTAATTTTATAGTAGGGTTTTCTCAATATTTGGGAATTTAAATTTACATTTATGCAGAGGCTATAGCTATGAATAAATGTATGATCTTATATAGTAGATTAGGCATCAATTAGTTTTTGATTGAACCAAATTTCAAATAAAAGGCAATGGGAAACCACCATGGAGGATACGTAGCATTATGGAGCACTCTTCATATATTAAGGCTAATTAACCTCATCATCAATCATGTTTGGACGGCAAAGCAACACAATGGTCAATGGTTTTGCAAATTTAGCTACCTAAACTCTGGTTTCAGAAACCTTTTGGTCTTATTCTTTTATTAGAGTCTCATAAAAGTAGATAAAGTTGGATTATCATCCATTAGAATACATAAATATTTTTTGTGATGATATTAACTATATAACCTTAAATTTCTCGCTTTTAAAAAGTCAACGCTCGATAGTTGACCCTTTAATTTGATTTTATGTTCTAAAACATGTAAAAACAACTTAAGAAATGCTTTTTCTGCTAATTATTTAATAAAACTTGTGGGGGTATTGTCCCTCTTAAAAAATATATATTTTCTTTTTAAAATGTATAATCAGTATTGAGTGGTGCAAAAGTTAGCTATTTTATTTTTTTCTTAATAAAATTACAAAGTGCTTATTCGTTTTGTTTTAAAAAATAAAACTTGGATTCTCGAGAGAAAAAATGGATGGGATTTTAGCAGCATCTCCCGATTTGGGAGAATTTGTACTTAAATTTTTGTACATATTTTCTATATATTTTAATAAATACATGATGTTTCTTAATAATACGTGATTTAGGGTGATATATATATATATATATTGTTGATACCAAATTTAATCTGCTGACGTGGACCAATCATACGAAGACACCCGGCTATCTACATGGCAACAACAGACCTCTCCGAGGAACTCACAGGCTCCGAGGAACATACCTCTCCGAGGAACTCATAGGCTCCGAGGAACATACCTCTCCGAGGAATTCTTGAATTCCAGGAAGATCAACATACCCGAGTTACTCAGACGGTCCGAGCTGCATCTCGGCCACAGCATTGATTGCCAGATAACGAACAGTCCAACTGGTTCATTAAATGATTATCCTTCACGCACAAGTCTAAGGGCATTAAATGTATTACCCTTTCATATGTATATCATTTAATGTATCGACCCTTTCATGTACAGCCTCAAGGCTATAAATACCTTGTATCATCCCATTCAAAGGGACCGGAATTTCTTGAGAGAACTTGTAATCAAGAATTCCACAAACACTCAGCAATAACATAACAGTGGACGTAGGCTTTATTCCTAGCCGAACCACTTTAAAAATCTTTGTCTTATTTATTTATCTGTGATTGAAGAATTAGAGTGATCTAGTTTTTTACATCAACAGATTGGCGCCGTCTGTGGGAACGTGTTACAAGCGTTGTTCTCCACCAAAAGCTAAGTTTTTATTTTCTATACGTATAATCAATTATACATACATCTTTTGATTCAATCATGATTTTTATGTTTATATACATGAATTAATCATCCATTTGTTATCTGCAAAATGTTGCATATCATGATTTTTTAAATCATAACTGTTAGATTAATTCTTATTTAGAAATCTGAAAAATAGTAGATTTCATAAATCATAACTCTTTGCTTGATTCTCAAGTTTTAATTTTATATCATGGAATAAATATTTTAAATGATTACATATGCCAATATGTACGACGATGATAAGATTTAATCATTTTCATTGTTGATTTTGAAATAAATTTTGTAAGATCTTTGATGTCTATTCAAATTCCCATCATATTTTTAATAAAAGAATGGGAAAAGGTTAAAGACAATGAAAAGTCTTCTCATGGAAATCATGACCCAGATCTATTTTCTTTCTCTTCAAGTTTGAGTCTCTTTGCATTCACAAGTTTGAGACTCTTTGCATTCATTTTTATGAACTATATAAATAATTGGTTCATCTTCCATCTATGTCAATAAAGTCAAATTGATTGATTTTTTATATAAATTTGGTAATAACTTTAATCATTCACCATATTTTTATCTCTCCAAATTGGGAATATGAAGGGATCAATATAAAAAATAATTTTCTCTCACCTGAAAAATCATTACCCACCTCTTGTAAAAAAGTCTGGGCACAAATTTGATATGTTGGCCCCTCGTTCATCACATCACAAGATTTCTTCGTTGAAATCACACGATCTAGTGGGTTATATATTTATTCATTTAATTAACGTTCTTAAGGCTTAAATTTTACATTGAATGTTATTTTTGATCTAAAGACTCAAGAAATAATTTGAGATATCCTTAAATGTTGGTCGGCAACATCCATGTTGTTTGTCGGCAACAGTAAAATCTTGGGATATTAAAAAATGCTAAGCACCCCTGATATTTCTTTAAACACGAGTTCGGCTTGGGAACAAGCAGGGGGCTTAAGTCTTTCTTTAACTTATGATCACCCCAAAAATATTTTTAAACAGCAACTAATACCTGATTAGTTGTTGGAGATTAAAAAAAAAAAAAAAAAACTTTACGTCTTATTTATGATGCATATTTGATAATAATTTATCCATCTCACACACATTTGGCATAAAACATATTATTTCATATTTTGAAATTTTTATGCTGATACATATCATATATTGATTGGATGAGTAAATTATTCTCATGACTAATCAATTCAGCCTACACATATGGTAGAGCAAATTATTAATTTTTACAGGCACAAGATTCAATGCCGACGAATGCTGAAGCATAAATTATTCTATATCCGTTCAGATTCATATTTTATATTTATCTCAGCATGGAGCTCGAAAAATTTCTTCTCTATATATATATTCGGCTCCGAGGAATTGCTACAACAGTTATTATATTTCACCCCCAACGGATAGTTAGTCGGGGTAATTCTTATTTTCAAGCCCAGATATCTGCTCCAGCACAAATGACTCTATATATCCATTGGGATTCATATTCTATATTCATCTCAACATGAAGCACGGCGAGATACTTATTATCATATTCAGCTCTGAGGAGAACTGTAACATTTATTATATTTCACCCCCAACGAATAGTTGGTCGGGGTGATTCTTATTTATATGCAGGCCCAGCAAAGTTCTCGGCCATATTCTTATATTCTGGAAAATATTATTCTTATTCGGCATTCTGCAATTATGCCTCGACAGGATACTTATTCAGCTTTAAGGAGAATTACAACATTCGTTCGGATAATTCTTATTTATATTCAGGCCTGACAACATTCTCGGCCATATTATTATGTTCTGAAAGATCTTATTCTTGTTCGGCATTATATGATTCTACCTCGACTGATCGGCGAGGCATTTTATTATTTTTAATTATTCTTTATATCTATTTGGATGCATATTCTATTCTCATTTCAGCATGGAGCTCGACAAATATTTATTATATCTTATTCAGCTCCAAGGATGTCTCCAACATTTATTATATCTTATTCAGCTCCAAGGATGTCTCCAACATTTATTGTATCTTATTCAGCTCCAAGGATGTCTCCAGCATTTATTATATCTTATTCCCAACAATCTGTTGGTCATCACCAAGGAGGTATCCTGCATTTATCTTATTCCCAACAATCTGTTGGAGGTATCCTGCATTTATCTTATTCCCAACAATCTGTTGGAGGTATCCTGCATTTATATTATTCCCAACAATCTGTTGGTCATCGCCGAGGAGGTATCCTGCATTTATATTATCTTATTCCCAACGAATCTGTTGGTCATCGCTGAGGAGATTTCCAGCATTTATATTATCTTATTCCCAACGAATCTGTTGGTTAGCGCCGAGGAGGTCTTCAGCATTTATATTATCTTATTCCCAACGAATCTGTTGGTCAGCGCCGAGGAGATCTCTAGCATTTGTATTATCTTATTCCCAACAAATCTGTTGGTCAGCGCTGAGGAGGTCTCCAGTATTTATATTATCTTATTCCCAACAATCTGTTGGTCAGCTCCGAGGAAGTCTTCATCATTTATTATCAATTACCACCAACTCTGATCGGTAGATAAAATCCAACTCCGGTTGGTAGATAAAATCCAACTTCGGTTGGTAGAAAAAATCCAACTCCGGTTGGTAGACAAAATCCAACTTCGGTTGGTAGAAAAAATCCAACTCCGGTTGGTAGATAAAATCCAACTCCGGTTGGTATTGGTCGATAAATCTCATTCAAAGTTCACATTCCACAGTTGGGGGCTTATATTACAGATATATTTGTTCATTTGGTGGCACATTCTTATATCATCATGCAGTCGAGCATCAAATTCAACCCCGACTAATCAGGAGGTATATTGAAGTTCAGGAGATATATTGAAGTTCAGGAGGAATATTGAAGTTCAGGAGGTATATTGAAGTTCAGGAGGAATATTGAAGTTCAGGAGATATATTGAAGTTCAGGAGGAATATTGAAGTTCAGGAGGTATATTGAAATTCAAGAGGTGTATTCAGAAGTATCACGACATGATGAAAGAAAGCGACAAGTATTCCCCCGAGGAACTCTGTCAGACCAGAAATTTGAAGACGAGGTACCTACATGGAGATTATATGTAGATGGATCATCTTGCACAGCTGGTTGTGGAGCAGGGATTGTTTTAAACACCCCAGATGATATTGACATGGAGTATGCCTTGAGATTCCAATTCAAAGCTTCCAATAATGAGGCTGAGTATGAGGCTATGATAGCAGGTTTTCATTTGGCGAAAGTTATGGAGGCACGGCAAGTAATTGTTTTCAGTGATTCTCAATTAATCGAATCAAATTATGGGAATATATGCAGTGAAGGGAAAGTCGATGGTCAAGTACCATGCAAAGGTGATGGAGTTATTGACAGAATTTGATTGGTGAGGACACCGAGGATGGAGAATGCTAGAGCAGACGCATTGGCCCGATTAGCATCAGCTACTTGTACCGAGCTGCGAAGAACGATACCAATTGAAGTATTAGAAAGTCGGAGCATATATTGAGGAGGAACAATTACCGGAGGATAATCTCGCTGCCTAGAAATGGAAGTTTAAAGCTGCTCGGTATGTATTAATTAATGGTATTTTGTATAGACGAGGAATTATGGCAGGTTTGCAAAGATGTGTACATTCCTCCGAGGTGAAAGAATTGATTAAAGAGATCCATGAAGGGTCCTGTGGAGCCCATGTAGCAGGTCGGACACTTTTGCAAAAGGTGATGACGCAGAGATACTACTGGCCGACGATGAGAGCTAACTATATAAGCCTATGCCAAGAAATGTGACAAGTGCCAACGCTTTTCCTCCATCCGAAGAATTCCACAAGCATTGTTGACACCCATAACTCCCTTTGGCCATTTGCCATATGGGGATTGATTTGGTTGGACCATTGCCGACGACTCGAGGAAGATTCAAATACCTCGTCATCACAGTAGATTATTTTACTAAGTGGATAGAAGCTGAGCCACTTATTGACATGACATACGAGAAGAAGAGTATCCATCCCCGAGAAGAATCAAGCTATACAAGAGGAAATGACGACCAAGCAAGAGAGATATCTAGATCTCCTCATCGGGCAGAAGAAAAACAATAAATGAAGAATGTGTGTTGATTTCACCGATATCAACAAGGCAGTGGATGCTACCTCGGGACACGAACTGCTCATGGATATTTACTCTGGCTACAACTAGATTAAAATGAAACCTGAAGACATAACAACGGCTGATGAACAAGGTTTTTGCCAAGAAAATCAGTTGCAGTATGGAAATCTATGTTGATGACATGCAAGAAAGCTGCTGATCATTTGGTTGACTTGAGTCAAACTTTTGATCAACTGGATAATTATCAAATGAAACTCAACCCGACGAAGTGCACATTTGGAGTACGGGAAGGAATGTTCCTCGGGTACATCATCAACCAGCGAGACGTTGAAGCAAATCCAGACAAGATCAAAGCCCTTTTAGAGTTGCGATCCCCAAAAACGAAAGAAGAGGTGCAGAGATCAGATACCCAAAGCTGGAAAAATTGGCAGTGGCATTAATTAAAGCAAATAGAAGAAGGAGGCTGTGTTTCCAGGCCCATACCATGCATACCGACATGCCATTAATACAAGCTATAGCAGAGTTTACTGATCTTAATACTCCTGAGAAACAAAAATTGCTCGCTGATCAACCTGTGGATGTTACAGGATCAACCAAGAAGACTGCTCTAAGGAGCCATGCTCTACGGAGCCATGCTCTACGGAGTCAAGCTCTACGGAGCGCTCTACGGAGCAAAAGTGCTATAAGTAGCCAACCTCCTTTGGTTAGGAGGATAAGCTCTCCGGAGCGCTCTACGGAGCAAAAGTGCTATAAGTAGCCAACCTCCTTTGGTTAGGAGGATAAGCTCTCCGGAGCGCTCTACGGAGCAAAAGTGCTATAAGTAGCCAACCTCCTTTGGTTAGGAGGATAAGCTCTCCGGAGCGCTCTACGGAGCAAAAGTGCTATAAGTAGCCAACCTCCTTTGGTTAGGAGGACATGCTCTAAGGAGCCAAAAAGTTCTAAAGAACCCTACTACTCCTTTGGCTAGGAGGTATACACCAGCATGATCAACTACGGTTGGTAAGACTTTATATATTCTCGCATTACAACTTATGTTGGTCAGGAGGTAACATTATTTCAAAAAGTTCTTTAAAGAACAAAATATTCCAAACTATACCAAGTATGGTTGGTCGGGGATAAAAACCCATCAATTGTAGTTGGGCGACAAACATTATTTATCCACCTTGGTTGGTTGGAAACACTTTGAATAAATTATACTCATTACTTTATTATTAAGTGATCGAGCAACATTACTAATACTTGTAACTTTTTTGGTCGATGAACCATACAATATTGTTATGCAAGCACAAATAATAATGTGTTTGATATTTACAAAACAATAGCAAATTCAAATTTGTGAACAAAAATGAAATTCTTTCACTGAATTCAAAATGAATTATGCAAATTTATTACATTGATATTAAATTGTGTACTAACTATTACATTGAGATTCCTACTCTATTGGTTTCTCTCTCTCTGATTTTGAAACAGGTTCCTCGCCAGCAGGAAAATCATCCAAAGCATAATGGGAATTTTATGAAGTTAAGATATTTCAGCATTCTGATGTTCATCACAGATGGTTTGTCCGAGCAACTCTTGCTCGTCCCCGAGCAGCTCTTGCTCGTTCCCGAGAACCTCTTGCTCGCCCCTGAGTAGAAGTAGAAGTTAAAATCAGCATCTACATCACTGAGATCTTTGCTAATACTGTCTCGACCAAAATTGAAGAAGAAGTTATATGAAAATGTTTCAAAGTCCACCACTAGCTCACAGAATGCAGTAGGTCGGCTAGCAAACCAATCAACATACTTGAAGATTATGATAAGCTACAAGCGGCATCATATGTCGTCCAGGAGATAATGCCCTTTATGTCCAACAAATCAAGAAGGTAGATCAAGAATTTCACGAGCACCGAGCAACACTGCAAAATAAAATACTCCATCCTTTCAAGTAAACCATCAAGCATGAAGCATTGGGGGCTTCTGTTGATACCAAATTTAATCTGCTGACGTGGACCAATCATACGAAGACACCCGGCTATCTACATGGCAACAACAGACCTCTCCGAGGAACTCACAGGCTCCGAGGAACATACCTCTCCGAGGAACTCATAGGCTCCGAGGAACATACCTCTCCGAGGAATTCTTGAATTCCAGGAAGATCAACATACCCGAGTTACTCAGACGGTCCGAGCTGCATCTCGGCCACAGCATTGATTGCCAGATAACGAACAGTCCAACTGGTTCATTAAATGATTATCCTTCACGCACAAGTCTAAGGGCATTAAATGTATTACCCTTTCATATGTATATCATTTAATGTATCGACCCTTTCATGTACAGCCTCAAGGCTATAAATACC
Source organism: Sambucus nigra (assembly GCA_949130495.1). Lineage (NCBI taxonomy): Eukaryota > Viridiplantae > Streptophyta > Magnoliopsida > Dipsacales > Adoxaceae > Sambucus > Sambucus nigra. Next base: position 578,430,257 of record OX422209.1, read on the forward strand.
TTGTATCATCCCATTCAAAGGGACCGGAATTTCTTGAGAGAACTTGTAATCAAGAATTCCACAAACACTCAGCAATAACATAACAGTGGACGTAGGCTTTATTCCTAGCCGAACCACTTTAAAAATCTTTGTCTTATTTATTTATCTGTGATTGAAGAATTAGAGTGATCTAGTTTTTTACATCAACATATATATATAATGCTCTTGTACGGATTAGTCCGCATTTTAAGAATGCGGAGCGGACATATGTCACCTAACGGTGCGCCTAGAAATTATCGTCTAAATTATATGCGCACTCTCTCTTTTTTCTGGGTTCACCGTTAGATAACACATGTTCGATCCGCACTCTTAAAATGCGAACTAGTCCGCACAAGAGCATGACTGTATATATATATATATTAAAAATATTAATCGGATCGAATTATTAACGGATCGGAGTATATGAATGATCGAATTCGGATAAAATCCGATCCATTAATAGACCAAGATACATACATGATTGTCCTAGATTCCATAGATTAACCTATGTTGAAAGCTTCGGTCTCGAACTAAAAAAATATCAAAATCATCGCTATCAAAATTTCGGAGCAATATACTTAGCAGTGGGAAAACTAAAGTCTTGCTGATAATATATCGATTACATTATATAAACGCATTCATATATAGATATGTAGGGGACCATCAATATGTGTTGTACTGAGTTTGCTTCGGAGCGGTTGTGGAAAAGTTTAGCAGAAACCATCAATCTCGTTGAAGTTAATTGTCCGGTCAAGATTGAAAAATATTTAGAAACCGACTTAAATTCGAATAGAGTGTCGTCGGAGCTTATCATGGAGTTCTTAAGAGTGTCAAAAAAAAATCTATTGATTAAGGAATAAACCCAAATTATCTATTATAATTATCAGAGATGAGTTTCCATATATCATATCTCCCTATTCAGCATGTCTGTGGTAACCAATTTTATTATGATCAATACATCAACACATTTAGATAAACATGAAAAAGATTAAGATTGAAAGAAAGAATTAAAAATGTAAGTCTCGTTACTTTATGCGGTAGGCTGTTTTATATTATGAAGTCTCTCTTTCATCGCACAGCACAATGCCACGTATGTTCTTATTATTTAATCATGGCTAACATGAGAAAAGTTTTCCTATATTATGTGCTTAGGATTCTCCCTAATGATTATCATTTAGATTTTTTTTCCCACTAAAATAATAATGACAGATAACATAGTAAGTCTGTCAATAATTCAATAGTGAATGATAGAAAAAATTTAGAATCAGATACAAGCCAATTATGGATAGACAACCAAAAGGTCCCTATTCTTAAAAACTTATGTATATACATGGATATTCATATTACAAGAAGAAAAGGAAAAGACACTCAATTAGACATTCACACATTTATTATATATATATAGTAGAAGAAAAAAAAAAAGAAATAATGGGGCACACATGGTGGAGCACATGGTGATGATGGTACAGCCTGGTATGGAGGAGCACAACATATGGTGGTGACGGAGATAAGGATGAAGAGGAGCACAACATTTGGTGATAATGGAGATAATGTTGAAGATATGTAACCCCCTTCAAACTGATGATGGTAAGGCAAGCAACACCGAGAGTTTGTCAAGAAGGAAATGAATCCGAGTAATGGTATGAGACTGTGAAGAAATTGGCAAGTTGCAGTTAAGATGATACATATGGTAGAGAAATGGCCCCTTTCAAATTATTCTGACGAACAAAGTGACAATCAATTTCAATGTGCTTTGTAGGTTCATGAAGAACGAAGTTATGTGCAATTTGGACTGCACTCTTGTTATCACGGAACATCGAAGTTGGAGCAGAAATGTAAACCCCTAAATCAATGACAATTCGATGAAGCCATATAATTTCTTTTGTAGTGATAGCCATTGCACGATATTCAGCGTATGCGAAAGATCGAGAGACAATATTATGTCTTACTTTTCCATGAAATAGAAGAATCACCGAGGAAAATACATAATTCGGTTGTAGATTTAAGATTAGTAACATCACCTGCCCTATCTGCATCAGAGTATGCCCACAAATTCAAATATGATGAAGAAAAGAAAAATAAACTTTGAAAGAGAGTTCCTCGAAGAATACGAAGTACTGTTTCCCAATGAACACTAGTAGGATATGAGACAAATTGGCTCACTATATGCACGACATATAGTGGGATCAGGATAAATAATAATGAGATATATAAAACTCCCAACCAGAACTCTGTAAAGGTAGGATTTTCCAAAGGCACACCATCAGATCGAGTAAGATGAACATAAAGTTCAAGTGGAGTGTTAATAGTCTTCGTGTCAGTAAGACCAATTCGTTCATAACATCAGCAACATACTTGGATTGTGACAAGAGGTAACCCTTAGGAGAAGAATCCACCTCAATACTAAGAAAGTAACAAAGATGTCCCAAGTCCTTCATCTCAAATTCACGGAGTAACTTCTTTTTATTGTATAGATACCAATGGTATCATCGCCAGTTATGATCATATCATCAACATACAAAAGTAAAAACACATGGCCAACAGTTATTGATCGGACGAAAAGAGCATAGTCAGAGTCACTATGTCAAAAACCATATTGAATGATGATATTAGAAAATTTCTCAAAATAAGCATGAGGAGCTTATTTTAGACCATACAGAGATTTACGAAGTTTGCAAACTTCACCAGGCTGATAGGACACCCCGGGAGGAGGAGTCATGTAAAATTTCTTTAGTGAGATCGCCATTTAAAAAAAAATCATTCTTTACATCCATCTGAGATAAACTCCATCATCGTACAGAGGCAATTGAAATCAAAAGGTGAACACTCATCTTTGCAACTGGAGCAAAGGTCTCCTCATAATTAATTTCATATTCTTATATGAAACTACGAGATGGGCTTTGTATCGATCCACTACACCATACGATTTAAGTTTAATTTTATAGACTCATTTACTGCTAACATCATATTTTCAGGAGGTAATTTCATTAAGTCCCAAGTTCTCGTATGATGAAAAGCATAAAGTTATACATCTATTGCCTTGTGCCAGAAAGGGTCAGTACTAGCCTTTTTATAAAGGTGGGTTCCTTCAGGCCATAAAGAGATGTCAAAAAGTTTACAAAAGTTGTTGAGTAGCATGAGTTTGTTACAAAATCCTGAAAACTACTAGGAGTTTTACAAACTCGAGATGATTTCCTTAGAGTAACGAATATAGTAGAAGGCAGTGACGGAGGAATTAACACAATTGATGTTGGTGTGGAAGAACAAGGAACATGAGCTGAAGAAGTAGTTGTATTTTCATCAGTATCAAATTTGAAGAAATGATTAATATTAAGTATCTTGGATTCCTAAATTTTGCTGAATGTGTTCTAGAAAAATAACATGATGGGATATATATAGTTTTCGACTAATTAGATCATAACACCTGTACCCTTTATGAGTGTCACTATAGCCAAGGAATATACAAATTATTAGACATTGAGAAAGTTTGGTACGATCACCAAAATCACACAATGAGAAGAGGAATGTGATTCACCTGCTATTACTCACTCAACCTCATCTACCTCAGCTTCCTAATCCGGTTGCACAACCTTCTTTCTACCTGATAGGAAATATGAGTAAATGAAAATCTTTTCACATATGAGCTTCTTCTCATCGGAGTAGACAAATACACCTCTAGATATTAGGAGACGGTAAATGAAACAACCTAAGAATCTCATAAGAATCTCAACCATCAATTTGAACATAACATTTTTAAAATCCATAAAGACATCCATCCCAACAACAAAAAGAAAATGACAGTTAAAGGTAGGAATGGAGTAATGGTGAGATTTCTAGGCGACGTTGACTGAAATAATTATATGAAGAAAACAAGTGCAACCGAATACTTTCAAGGAAGAATAATCAGGAGGGTGAGCATCTAGTCTTTCATAAGGAACCCGATGTTATAAAAGTTGGGATTCGATTAATCAGATAAACACTCATAAGAACTTCTTCACCTCAAAAGATACTAGGAACAGATGCAGACAAGAGCATTGAACGAGCGATCTCCATAATATGATGACGTCTTCGTTCAGCAACACCGTTTTGCTGAGATGTTTCAGTGCATAATGATTGATGAAGTGCTCCATCACCATCATGTAGTTCAAAAAAATCATCTGAAGTTTACTCACCATCTAAATCTCCTCGAAAATAATTTATTACAGTTGAGAACTGTGTTTGAATCATATCTTTAAATTTTTGAAAAATCGAAAGGAACTCGGAATGATATTTAATTCGATACACCCAACAGTAACGAGAATAATTTTTAATAAATGTCACACAATAGCGAGACCCCCCTTTAGTAGCAATATGAGCGAGTCCCCAAACACGAATTAAGTCAAATGAAGCAGAAGTGTGATACCCCATAAAATTCATAAATAGATTGATCAAGTCTAATACAAAAATCACAGGAATCAAAAGCATTTGGTAAAATTCTCAGTATAACGAACTAAATGAAACTGAATAAATAACAAAATGAGATAAAATAAAACTAAAATAATATACAACCAACTCTGATACCAATCATACATGTAAAACTCACAAACCACAATAGGAGTAAAGAATTACATAAGTACCCCCAAAACTGAAATTTGTATGACATGAATTAAAATGAAATTGGCACGCAAGCCAAAGACGTCTACAAACTAAGAATTTGTAATAGGGTAAGATGATAATCAACAACATCGGTCAAGACGGCGGTTCTTGCGGCCTAAGTCCTGAAAATATTAAAATCCACAACGTTAACAACAAGTCTATGAATAATAAAAGTATAACTGAAATTGGGATAAATCATAACTGTGTATCCGCATCTCGTATTTTAATATCTCTTAAATTTTATCCCAACCCAAAAAACCTAAAATAGCATGCGATTCTAAATCCCGAACCCATATGTATCCCATATGATTAAAGCTTTACCTCTTCATTGTTTAGCCTTTAGTTTCTCATCTTTAAGTTTATCTCTTTCATTATAAAACATAATTTGTGTGATAGTCTCGAATCTACGGTACGTTTCAACAAATAACCTATATACCAATAACAAACTTATATCAAGTCTATCCACATTTGACTATCTGATGCCAATACTACAACATATATATAATATATGTAATACATAAATTCGAAACATAAGTATGTAGCTAGGCATCTCCACTGCAGGTCAGATACATGTCTAGTATACCATATAAACTAGCACAACTAACTCTAGTACAGGCCACCCAATAATCACATATGGTAGGAGAAAGCCTCTACTAATACCTAACATCCACACAAAGATACCTCGACATATTCAAATAAATGGGCTACTTTCACCCCTGCACATAAAGAAGGTCTATCCCTATCGCCTTCAAGGATCACTCGCGTGACCTAGGTATAGTCTTAGGTCGTCCCAAACCTAAGATATCAACATGGTCAAGGGATAAATCATACGCCTACTCATCATACCCAATATTATGCAATGAAATATCTCCGTTAACCCTCTCGATACATAGATACCTATACGTATGACCCTGGGGTAAAATATGACCAAGGAAAATCCCCTCTACTCACCGGGGTACCAGCGCAGTTCACGTCACACGTGCCCCATCATGGAATCCCTCCTAGTACGATATGCTATGAGCACTCACACATGGTATGCATTACACATAAAACACACAAGCAATTTTCACCCTCACTAATGGGATAAAGAAAACACACATATAACCCTCACAAATAAATTAAGGTAAATCATGTACACATACCGACCGTAACGTTATCAGGTCATACTAACGTCGCTATTATAAAAAGGTATAACACATCTTTAACCTTATATTCTTCCCAAAGATACAATAACTCTAACACTCCGGGTTACCAAATCTATGCATAGTTTCACCCTATCATACACTAAAACACGCACATCAATTATATCAAATCTCAATTAGACTAGTCTATTCTTCCAAGGCATCGTGTCTAGGTATAATCTCACACCTAATTTAAATAAAATCACTGGACATTATAACTAGCCCACTCTAGGAATTATAACCCAAACGTAAACTCACCTAAAGGATATTCACTCCACTCATACATCATAATGATTCAAAAAAATCCCGTCCAATAAGCCCAGTACTCTAATTTAGAATTTTCCAATAAACAAACCCATTCTACACTTGGGTTTACCATCGAATGCCAAATCCTCAATTTAACCCTTTTAAATCAATAATTTCCCAAATATCCAAATATCCCAAATAACAATTTCCAACAATACAAACCATAAGAATATATTTCTATTATATGAGTACACGAACACTATAGGCTAACAAATCATATCCCTATGCCCCAAAACTAAAATTTTCAAAAGAAAGTTCAATGCAAAACCACCCATCCAAAATTTCGATCTCATGCACCATCAAGTAGAAAATTCATAACAAATTAAAAAAATCAAAAAAATATGAAACCAGCGCCCATGCCTTCATAATTCAATCCTTCACAACCTCATCTAATTTATAATTTCATCGATCAATCTACTCTAGTCAATCGGTTGATCAAACCTATACAAGTCATCTTCTCCAAAATCATGTTTTCGCCACCCCAAACCTCCATTGATGAACTCCAAAGCTTCACTTAATCCCCCAACAAACATCCAAATAATAAAATAACATCATATAACTAATTAGTATCTCTTTCTAACATCAAAACCCTAGTTTTAAAACAAGATTTACATAAAACCCAATTTCATACTCAAGAACCTTAGATTTTCAATTTCTATCAATTAGTTCATGTTTTCTACAAATTTCTACAAGAAATCAAAGGGGGCTTATATGCTTTCATATACAAATTAGCTACTAATAATTTTCTAGTCAATCCAAGTTAGATTCACAATGAAATTCATTAAAATAAAGGGAGAATCAATCAAATTACAATTAATTACTAAATTATATAATTTTAATCATATAACTCTGATTTATAACATAATAAGTTTAGATTCATATGAATAGGCATAACTTGAACCAATAAGAAGCATAAAATCATTCTAAATAAACTTGGCTTATGGATTGATAAGAAAATCAACCCCCAAATCATCTTTTTCTCGTGGTGTTTTCTCTCTCTAGCCTTATAATGTCTTTCAAATAAAAAAAAATTAGTGTTTTAGATTTAGACTCCCAACTTTATTACATGGTTCCCACAAAATTGGCCTTGGGCCCAAAATAAGTCCCACCCAAAGTATCCAAATAACACTCAAAATAACCCAAAACTCTATCTAAGCCATATATAAACTCAATAGGCCTAACCCAACTATTTTAAACTATAAATGGTCATTATACGAATCCCATTAGCCCAATACAAAATATACCAAATCAAATAACTAACAACTCTGTTACATACTAGTTGCCCTATACGAGTTCAAACATTAATTAATTAAATATATCTCTTTTCAAATTTGAATAAATCAGCAGACATACTGTAAATAATGACATATCAAGTCATAATCAATCACACGCAATTAAGAACTTCATAATTAAATAATGTGCATAAAAATACGGAATATTACATTCCTCCCTCCTTAAATAGGGAATTTCGTCCTCGAAATTCGAGTTAATATTATCCTAGTAAAAAATCTAAGAATATCTCACCCGTAGCGTCCTCCCACTAGTATGACTGAATCTATCCACTACGACCTAATACACACCTAGGTCTTTCTCATCATAAATCACATTCAGTCATATTGTAAACTAATTAGTCTAATCGTTTAACACCAACTGATCCCTCAAAAACTCTCTTCATCTTGTACCCGAAAATATCCTGGACACTAACGATGATAACGTAAGGTCATACGACATAGGCCTCACCCTATCTAGGCCTTTTAGAGTAACTTCCCATAGATTTAACTACTCCCTATTGGAATATTAATTCCAAAATTTCCACACAAAGACTGAAACTCTAAACCACGATTCTACTCGTTCTCAATTTCCTTAGCTTATTTCGCCAATGTTCACAAGCTAGACTAGGGACACCTTATCCTCTATGATATTACGAAACACCCACACACTAATATCTTCCTAAATCATAGCTCAAATTAACGTAGACTATCAACTTCGAAGGACACCAATGGTCCCATGCCCTCCTGGGGACCCCAGGACCTCATCATAATTAAATGAGCAACCTCTTATAGTCCTATACTTCTAATCGTCTCTATAATTTAAAGTGAGTCATCAAACATATGCCTTGTTTGACGATAACCCTCGTAATTGGTACCCCACTCTGGTAAAAATTTCTCCAAAAAATGTAACCCTCTCCTATCATCGAACGGATAAATGAACCTATTCCTAATACTATTTGTATATCCTACTCTCGATAAACTTCAATTCTAGGCATAAACCACTACAAGAAAATTTGGTTTTAGCAACGAATTTTTTAGCAAGGAAGTAATTTTTGTTCCTAAAAGTGTATTATTAGCAAGGGAAATAAAAAACGTTGCTAAATATATAATCTTGTTATACACATTCTGCAAGGAAATATTTCTTTGAAGAATGTAACTTTTAGCGAGGAAAGTTTAGAATTCTTGGCAAAAAATATGGAGGTAAAGTTTCCCGCCCTTTTTTTTAGTATTCCAAATATTTATTTCAACTTTTGTAATTATTTTCCTTGCAAAAAATAAAACATACATTAAAAAAAAGATAAAAATCTTAAACTATAAAACAGTTAAAATTTTTAGGGTTAAAGCAATCTAATTTCAACCTCTGTCTCTCACAATATTAGACGACATATCCTCTCTCCCTCCCTCTTAATCCATCGGCCATTGATACTGGCGCTGAAGAAGTACAAATGCCTACCATATCTGTGTTGATTCTGCTTCTTCCCTTGGTACCATCTCTTTTCCCTTCTTTTTATTTTTCGGTTCTCCTCCAAACTTGTGCATATATGTGTTGTAATAGAATCGAACCCACTACAAGGTTGTTGTGTCCACTTTATTGAAACCCAAAAATGTTTGAGAGAATGTTGTTTTTTCTTTTTCATTATTTTATCATTCTCCTCTTCCAAATATATCGGGGGCCGACAGAAGCATTATTGCAAAGAGTTAACAAATTAGAGTGTAGTTGAATTCTGTGTTTGTGGATATAATAAATATATACTATTTTCAATTTATTTTGCAAGATAATTTGAATAGCAAGTTTATATATTTCTTTGTTTCGTACTTTTCAATTAAACACTTTGAAAGAGTGAGAGCCACTCAATATGTCACTGTTTCTAACTCGCTTTTATTTTTGCAATTTTGTGGGTTGTGGACCACTATTTATTTTCTTATTAAAATATATTATGCATTGGACATTAAGGTCTCTTTTTTAACTTTCTTTTATTATTGTGATTTTGTGGGATGTGGGTGGTGGACCACTTTCGAATTCTTTATAAAATTATGGTGTTTTGAGTTGTACCATTTTAAAGTTTTGTTAGATTAATAGAACCGAAGATTTTTTAAAGATTGAATTAAATAATTAAATAGTTAATTTTGTATCTAAGAATTGGTGATTGAAAATGATGGAATTTGGATGAATCTTGAGATTTAGATGATGATTTGCTTAAAGTCCCAAAAGTTATAGGTCAATGATGGCGGTGTGTTTTGGTTGCTAAAGCCCTGTTTTATGTTTTATATATGTGACGCTAATGCTCTGGTGTTAATTGGTTTAACAATTAATTTGGAATTAGGGATTTGAAATTTCGGTGAGAGATAGTGCATTTGTTTGTTGAAGTCTTTAGTTTAAAAGAATTAAAAGAACGAGAGATGTAATTGAAATTAGGGATTTGAAATTTTGGACATAACTAAGTGTGTTTCCAAATTCAGTTTGGTCTGGGTATTCGATATATTTTTAAAGGTAAGACCACAAATAAACTTGAATTCTTTTACGCTTTTTAGGTAATGATAATAACATTAGTAGTCACGGTGCTAAATACATTGCATAACTAGTTTTTTAGCAAAAGGCCATTCTTTCCATCACATATGCATTATTAAAAGATAAATATGTTGCCTATATATATATATATATATATATATATATATATATATATATACGACTTATATATTAGATTGTCTATAATATTCTATCATTAATATTCGTATGTTTTTGTTTTTTCTCTCGTCTTTTTGTTTCAATTATTTTTAGATTTGGTGTTTTGATGTGTTATTTTATTCCAAGCTTTGCTTTGGGATATTTAGTATTTCGTCCTATTAGTCATGTTGTTATGATTTTGTGTTATCTCTCTTAATAATGATTAATTATGATAATCATAATTTATTTTTCCAAACAAGTAACAAAACAAGTAATGATATGTTGGTGTGAAATAACAAGAAGATAAACATGGATAAGAGTTGGATGTTTTTGCCTAATAGGTTGTCTAAGCAATACAAATATAGTGTTGATTGTTCATTGAGATCGCAAGAGACCACGGATTACGCACGTGAAAGGTGTGCACGTGTAAGGGCAGAGTCGTTATTTTCATTTCACCGCGATAATACAAAAACCTAAGTTACGACTACACTTGCGGGGCAAGCACAGCGGTAAGTCGGGTATCGAAAGATCCACTGAGACGAGTTGCTAGAATTTATATGATTTAGTACTCCAGAATAAAAGTGTAAAAGGTGAATTAGAAACTAAAAAGGAAAAGATGCATAAAAGGGAAATGATTAACTAGGCGAGTGTATTCAAACTAGATTAAGAAAGCGGAAAAAATATAGGTTGCGTCGAATATCCCTCACTCGAGTTAATTAGTATAAAATGGATACATGGGTCGACGAGTTATTACGAATGCATCTCGTTTCGACAGTTAATTAAATCAAGGGTTGTCACGCCCCAAAATCCGCATAAAAGCCTAATAAGATTTTGGCGTTAACAAATATCCCAAAAATTACGCACGTAAGGTCATAAGCACGGGACATACATGATATGCCCCGTCAAATCTCCTAGGGGTAATAACTAGGACAACGCACCCAAAATAGACCGATAAACACAATCACCAAAGCAAAGCAAAGCGTCAACCCGAGTGAGTTCCATTCAAGCACAACCTAGACTAAATTAGCTAGAAAGTATGAAAAAACGCGATAAAGAAACGCGATAAATATACACTAGAAAGTAATTAAATAAAAGCATGTAAACCTAATTATGAAAGAAAGTAAATTAAACTACAACAATGGAAATAAAGGAAATTCAACTCAAATTAAATGGAAGGGAAGATGAATAGTCCAAATTACAAACCCAAATATTGTCACACCAAATGAGGAAGAAAAATGAGCTCTCACCCTCCAAAACCTAACCTAAACTATATACCTTCTAATAATATCTAACTCTATCTGAAAATGAAAAAAAATTCCTATTTATTCTAAGTTACAAAAGAAATAAAGGAAAAATAAAAGAAAAGGAATGAATTGCAAAATATCTGGTATGATCGATCGATCAATCAAAGAACATTGATCGATCGATGGGCATCGATCAATCGATCGAACAAGTTCCAACCCACTGTCTCAATTCGCAGGCTTAATTCGAAACCATGGTCGACCGGGGGCCCAAGCCCGATCGATCGGCACTCTGTTTTTGGCAGCCCTTGGTCCATGAAGAGAGGGGAAATGCGGTTGCAAACAAAAATTGCCATATCTTCTTCGTCTGAACTCCAAACGACCAACCGTTTGTGGCCATGCGACGCTAACTCAACGAATTACACATCCGTAGAAATTCTATGAGCTGGAAAAGAAATGTGAATTGACTAAAATGCCCTTGAAGTAGTGTCCAGCGATGAAACTTCTCCGAAATGCAACGGATCCTCGTTTTTAGCGTTCCAATACCTACAAAAGCACAATTAACCGCTGCAAAGCATGTATATATCCAAACCCAAGGTTGTATGGTTAATAAGCATAAATATAGGCATTAAGGACAATAAAAGCGCTAGAATGCATAAAGATAAGGGGTGGAAATATGCAATATTCGATACGAATCACACCCCCTAACTTAAACATTGCTAGTCGCTAGTAATGAAACAAACAAAACCAGTCCACAGAGAGCAGTACAAGACATATATATGCATTGAAATATAAATGCCACTTTTGTAAGGAATACGATTTCATTTAGCGAATGCAATAAGCCGTTAAACCCCTAGGTTACCCTAGTGGACGAGTGTCGTCTCGTGAGGGTTTTCAGGGATGGTACCCACAAATATCACATGGTTTTCTCAAAATATGCCCAACCCAACATGCAACAAGCCCAACAATAGAGAAAAATATTTCATACGCATTATTAGCAAAATTGAACGGATTCAAACAAAAGTCTGAATCATTAACATTATAGAATGCACCTCATAGAATTGAAACCTTAAAATGTGGGAGGGGAGAGAGCACATGCAAAGTGTGATTTGGCAAAAACTTAAATAAACCGAATAAACATTAAAGCAAGCATATATTCAATCCTCACGGGCATTACACTCGTCAAATGAATGCACTTGAAACAGGGAGGTAACACACGGAACATGCGGGAATAAAGAGTAAATGGAAATGGAAATTAGGCCGCACACATGTCACAAACGAAGAACGTTATATATAAAATGAAAAACTGTAATCTCAATGAAAGATACTGCTCACTAAAGGAGGCGAAATGTATTTTCACAGATTATCAAAAGTATTTAAACCTTTGAATTACATCTACCTAAGATCACATAGGACTTTAATAGGGTTGTAATGTAGGCTAGGCTAGGGTACGAAATGAAAGGAATGTATATACGGATTCAAAGTGTTCGGAAATAAAAACTTAGAATAATGGGAAGATGCGGGTAATATCAAAATTGGAAAACAAGTTCCAAAAAGGCATTAGATATATCATCGGGGAGAGTAATCAAAGCTTATTGAACTATATACACAATATTTACAACTTTCTCTTTCTTTTATTTTCTTCTTTTTCTCATGTTTTCTTTTGTTTTCTTTTGCTTTTTGTTTTCTATTTTTCATCACTTTTTCACATCTCTTTTCTTTTTATTATCACACTCTCATATGCCTAAATTGCAACCGCAACACAACAACATCATTCAATCCCAAGTAACATTCCAAACAAAGGTATGGAAAGTGTATGTATGGTTTAAAACTCCAATTTAGAGTTAGTTATGGGAATTTGGGTGTTATGAAACAAAAAGCTAATATTTAGGCTCAAAGGGGTTGACGAGGGCAAACATGTAAGGTGAGGTCAAGGTCAATATGGGTGATATAACAAAGATGGCCTATGATCATTTCACAAAATCTACGCAATTCTTGAGTCAAAACAATATATGAAATTCATAATCAAGTAACACATTTCAAGAATGAACTCAATTAATGAACGATCAAATGAAAGAATAGAGAGATTACCGAAAAAATTTAAGGTTTTTAATGAGGAAAGAAAATGTATACACTCACAAACGACGAAAGGTACAAAGCTTACTCGGTGTAAGTACATACAATGCAACAAAAGATTACCGAGTTATAAAAATCTTAAACCAAATCAATAGAACAATAAAAGTGCATGTCCTCATGGAATTAAAGTTTAATTCATGAAGTTATTCATAATATCAATAATCGAGACTAAAGTCTAATAACTTTTAAAATCGAGAACATGCATCATTGGGTTGTCTTTTGGATCGGGAAATTATTGAAATTTATCATCGTAAATAAAAGCAAAAAGCCCAATAAAGGAGAAAAAAGAAAGAAAATCTTTTTGAAATTTTTAATTTTTCTAAGAAAAGCATACTAACTAACATGTGAGAAAAAACATGGACTAAATAAAGAAATGGATAGAATATCCCACACCCCCTAACTTAAAACCTGACATTGTCCTCAATGTCAATTAAGAACCAAGTTTAAGAAGGAAAAGAGTGATATTACCCAAAACTGGAGCGATACCTATAAGAACAAGTCCAAAGAATCTACAAAACAAGTTAGTACTGAGCATAGGAAAAACAAATAACAAAAGGTTAACTAATTACACTAGACTAAAATAAACAGAAAGAAAGAATAAAAAGCTAACTATATACAATCTACTATTTAGGCTTCACACTAACTGTACACGAGAAGTCCAAATAGCTGAGGGTCCACCGCAAAAATGATTTGACTTTGGAGGATAACCGGTGTACCCTCACATACAAGCATGCCCTCCGAAAAATATAAATTTCGTTTGAACAACGGAAGGCATGTGTAAGGCGGAAGAAAGGAACATCGTCAATTAAAAGTTTTGGAGGGACAATGGGGGATTTGGATTGAACGAGTTACAAAAACATATGGGGACCGAGAAAAGAAGAATATCCTCCTAATGATTTTGAAATTGGAAAGGGAGGTGGCTCACACAAAGGCAAAGATGCGATCGTGGAAGGTGACTCGAGCAAGTACTCCTCATCGCCGAAAAGGTTTAAAACATTAAATTTTGAAACCGAATCATCAGGTACTTGTGACGGTGTGTTAACAAAGAATGAAAATGGGGATGAAAGAAATTCAAACTCATGAGATGAATCATCATCGCATAAATATTGAGTTTCGAATGAAATAATATCATTTTCAATGAAATGTTCTTCTTTGGGGGCCAAAGAAGAAATCATTTCATTGCAAATAGATATTATGGCATTTTCATCCTCACTTTCAATATCTATTATGCAATGGGAAAAGTCTATAATTGTTTGTTCCAAAGTAGGCACAAAGTCCTCATTTCGTTCAAAACATCCTTCGACTTCGAAAGTCTCGGAAGAAAAATAGTTGTCGCACTCAAATAATAAATCCAATTCATGTTCCAAACAACGAGTTTCTTCCCGATAATGATTTTCATTTTTTTCATTTTCATCCATACGCAAGCCCTCACCGAAAGTCATAGGTCGAGGTGCGGATACATGAAAGTGGGAACTTTGGAAATTACCATCGGACTTAAACGAAAACTCATTATTATAGGAATTTTGAAAACTATTGCAATTCGTTTCAAAATTTCTATTATAAGGAGGTAAAGGCCCAAAATAGATATCATCATCATCAAAATCCCAATTACCTAAGTTTTGACTTTCGTTATACTCGCCCAAAGTCATATTCGAATTTGCAATACTTTGGGATTCTAAGTATTGATCGAAAGTCAACAAATTATGGGAATTTAGAGAATTATCATAATGATTACCGAAAGAATAAGAATAAGACATGCTTACCCCAAAAATGGCTCGAAATGGTGAATTCCACAAAGATATGCGCGCGAGAGAAATTCAAGTGTTTCTAAGTGCTCAAATGTGGAAGTCCTGCAAAAAGGTTAGCAAATAATACAAATATAAAGAAAATACTACGAAATACTAAATCAAATAAAGTCTAAAACAAACTCATACCCGACAACGACACCATTTTGATTACGCGCGTGAAATGTGTGCTCGTGTAAGGTCACAGTCGTTGTTTTCGTTTCACCACGATAATACAAAAACCTAAGTTACGACTACACTTGCGGGGCAAGCACCGCGGTAAGTCGTGTATCGAAAGATCCACTGAGATGAGTTGCTAGAATTTATATGATTTAGTACTCCAGAATAAAAGTGTAAAAGGTGAATTACAAACTAAAAAGGAAAAGATGCATAAAAGGGAAATGATTAACTAGGCAAGTGTATTCAAACTAGATTAAGAAATCGGTAAAACTATAGGTTGCGTTGAATATCCCTCACCCGAGTTAATTAGTATAAGATAGATGCATAGGTCGAAGAGTTATTACGAATGCGTCTCGTTTCGACAATTAATTAAATCAAGGGTTGTCACTCCCCTAAATCCGTATAAAGTCTAATAAGATTTTGGCGTCAATAAATATCTCAGAAATTACGCATGCAAGGTCATAAGCATGGGACATATATGATATGCCCCGTCAAATCTCCTAGGCATAATAACTAGGACAAAGCACCCAAAATAGACCTGTAAACACCATCACCAAAGCAACGCAACGCGTCAACCCGAGTGAGTTCCATTCAAACACAACCTAGACTAAATTAGCTAGAAAGCATGATAAAAACGCGATAAACAAACGCTATAAATCTACACTAGAAAGCAATTAAATCAAAGCATGTAAACCTAATTATAAAAGCAATTAAATTAAACTACAACAATGGAAATAAAGGAAATACAACTCAAATTAAATGGAAGGGAAGATGAATAGTCCAAATTACAAACCAAAATGTTGTCACACCAAATGAGGAAGAAAAATGAGCTCTCATCCTCCAAACCCTAACCGAAACTATCTACCTTCTAATAATATCTAACTCTATTTGAAAATGCAATAAAATTCCTATTTATAGTAAGTTACAAAAGAAATAAGGGAAAAAGAAAAGAAAAGAACGAATTGCAAAATATTTGGTATGATCGATCGATCGATCAAAGAACATCGATCGATCGGTCGATCAAAATATCGATCAATCGAACAGGTCCCAGCCCACTGTCTCAATTCGTAGGCTTAATCCAAAACCACGGTCGACTGGGGGACCAAGCTCGATCGACCAGCACTCTATTTTGGCAGCCCTTGGTCCATGAAGAGGGGGAAAATGCGGTTGCAAACGGAAATGGCCATATCTTCTTCATCTGAACTCTAAACGACTCACCGTTTGCGGCCACTTGATTCTAATTCAATGAAATATGCATCCGTGGAATTTCCATGAGCTGGAGAAAAAATGTGAATTGACTAAAATTCCCTTGAAGTAGCGTCCAGTGACGGAACTTCTCTGAAATGCCACGGATACTCACTTTTAGCGTTCCAATACCTATAAAAGCACAATTAACCCCTGCAAAGCTTGTATATATCCAAATCTAAGGTTTTCTAGTTAATGAGCATAAATATTGGCATTAAAGACCGTAAAAGCGCTAGAATGCATAAAGATAAGGGGCTGAAATATGCAATATTCGATACGAATCAGCCACCTTGATGAAAATAACAAGTCACGATGTCCATGTAGAAATTATCAAAATGCATATTTTCATGATCTAATAACTATCAGAAGTCATTTGTTGAGTCGTGGAATGTCTTATAGTTATAATTTCTGGATAAATCACGGAGAGGAGGTGAATGCTGATCAAAACTTTTCAAGTGCATAAGTTTTGAAAAATATAGAAGTTGAGGGGGAAGATGGTGACATGTTTGGGATGTTATATGATATATTTGGCCCCAATGGTTCTCCCGAGCATAGTGAAAATGTTTCTAGTATATATAATAAATTATTTGGTGAACTCGGAGAAGAGTTATATCCGGGATGTAAAAATTTCTCCTCATTTTAGTTTCTTATAAAGTTGATGCATGTTTAGGATCTTAATCGTTAGAGAAACAAATCATTTGATATGATACTCCAATTGTTGAAGGAATCTTATCCAGATTCAAATATCTCCTCTTCGCATTATGAAGCAAAACAAAAGTTGTGAGATTTGGGACTCGATTATGAATCGATTCACGTGTGCAAATATAATTGTGCATTATTTTGGAAAGAGAATCAAAATACGGATAGGTGTCCAGTATGTGATGAGCCTAGGTAAAAGTATGATGATAATAAAAGGGAAGAATGTTCCTTATAAAGTACTACACTACTTCCCATTAAAACCAAGGTTGTAATGATTGTATATATCAAAGCATACAGCCGCTGATATAAGGTGGCATAAGGAAAAACGAGTCGATACGCAGGATGTTTTGAGGCATCCGGTTGATGCCGAGGCATGGAAAGACCTTTATAAGCAGTACCCTTGGTTTGCGGACGACTCTCGCAATGTGAGGTTAGGCCTTACTTCTGATGGTTTTAATTCATTTGGAAATATGAGTAACTCATACAGTATGTGGTCGGTAATTCTCGTGCCTTACAATTTGCCACCCTGATTATATATGATGGAGTAATTTTTCATGATGGCTTTGTTAATTTTGGGTCCACAAGAACCGGGTAAGGACATGGACGTCTTCTTACGACCTTTGATAGATGAGTTGAAAGATATTTGGCATGTTGGTGTAGAAACATGGGATAAGGTCCACTGGTATATCTTGAATAACTGCGAAGAAATACAACCTTATCTTGAGTAAGTATCATTTTACACAATCTTTTATTATTATTTCACAAAATAAAACTAAATCTTATTTCACGTGTGTAGTGGACATATGACACAACTAGAGATTGAATCTCTTGACAATTTATTTCAAAGGCAAGAACGTGAATTTCCAAAGTGGTTTGCGGACTGTTTATGTTGATAATTTTAATAACGTGTTTGTTAATTTTCTGATATTAAAACATAATAGTAACTATACCACTAACATCTTCTTTATATAGATGAAAAGTTTGCGTCATCAAGGGTCACTAAAGCCACATATGAGTCATATTCATTAGCATGCGGTCCAAATGTTCGTGTGGACAAATACTCTGGTTGTATTGTTAATGGGATTCGATTTCATGTTAAGGGTCATGACGATCGTCGCACAACTCAAAATAGTGGAATTCTTGTTCCCGAAGGGCACGATGATGAAGTGATTGATTTTTATGGACGTTTGTGTAGTGTCAGGTGATTGAAGTATTTAAATCAATACATTATATCTATATTTGAGTGTGAGTGGTTCGATACTAATCCTATGAAGAAGAGAGTACAAATGGACTATCACCTCACTTATATTAATGTTAGTTCGACATGGTATAATGATGATCGCTTTGTGATTGCAACCCAAGCAACACAGGTATTTTACTTAGATGACTAAAAGTTGGGTCCTAACTGGAAAGTAGTACAAAACGTGAAACATAGACACATTTGGGACATTCCAGAAGAAGCTGATGCTCGAGATGCCAATGATTGTCCAAATAATGCTGCATATCATGAAGAAGAATCTTCTGATATTCAAATGTTTATTCAAGAGGGAGATTTGGACTTAAGTCAAATGGCTAGGACCGATGCTCTACCAGATATTAATAAAATCAATGATATGCAAGAACATGATGATGATAATCGTGACAATGGTGACGGTGATGATGAGGAAGATGACACAGTAGTAGAATACTGTAGTGTTGAAGAAAATTACAGTGATGATGATTATGACAGCGAGTGAAGGAAGATTACACATGTGATTTTTTTTTTTTGCTATTTAAATCACAATGCACTTGTTATTATGTGATGGAACTTGTTAGATTCCTATGTACTTGTTATTTGTGATGTTGATTGAGCTTAGTTAAATTTCTATGACGTGTGAAGGATTTGTGTTTATTTTATTTAAACTCTAAATTATATGTTACTTAATTGAGTTGGTTTGGTTATCATTGCTTTTTAATTTTATATTTGTAAATTAATTATTTTGATTAATTGATCAGAATTATTACTATATTTATGGCACCTGGTGGACGTGGAGGTGGTTCTTCAACTACTGTTTTGGTAGAGCCACCGAGTGCGCAAGATTCAACTATGCATGAGGATTCAATACCTATTAAAATTGCATCTAGGACATCGAATGGAGCACCAATGACGGGTACATTTGAGCCTAATTCTAACAGTACATGTCATATCATTTAATTGCGATTTCCACTTTATATTATACTTGTCACTCTTCTTAGCATCTACTTTAATTGCATCAATCATAGGTTCAAGGCAAACTAGAATGGAAGGATTGAATATGTTTAAGAGTCTGAGTAGATTTATTTTTATCCGAGCCTCTAATATTCCATCTGTAGAGCACACTGCAGTGTGATTGGTCTTCACTGCCATTAGACTTAACTCGTATGAATCTAAGAATCCTTTTTGATAATTATTACCTAGATGGAAAAATAATAAGTGAGAGGGATTAAAAGGGAAGGGGACTCGTTATCCCCCCTTCACTGTCTTAGTTGCGGACGTCTTAAGATGTATTAATGAAAAAACTAAAAGGCTAGGTGTGGTGGAGGGGTTTTGTGTGGGTAAAACCTCTTTGGATGTGTCTCATTTACAATTTACGGATGACTACATATTTTCTTCATCTTGAAAAAGCCCTAAGTTACAGAATTTAGTTTTTTCCATACTTCTATTTGGTAAATCATTGAGGATTAAAGTTAATTTAAATAAAAGTAGAGTGACATGCATTAATATGAATGCCTTGGAGGTGGGAGCCTTGACTAGTATAGCTAGTTGTTCAGTGGAGTTTTGGCCCTTAACTTATTTGGGCCTTCCGTTCTGTGGGAATCCAAACTCTTTGCGTTTTTGGTCTCCTGTGCTAGGACAAAATCAACAAAAGATTGGATGGATGGTGTAAATGATGCTCGTCACGAGGATATCGACCTGCTTTCATCTCTTTGGTTCTTTATTGGAAAGTTATTAAAAGACCTAAATCAGAAGTAAATCGCTGGTAGCTAAGTGGCTGGTGCCATATAATTATACATAAAGATGGGTTGGATAGTAATTGGTGGGACTCCATAAGGGTCGTAATAGGTTCTTTTTGAAGCCTTTGGGAAGCTTTTGGAAATTTTATTTTTAGAAGATGTTTGGTGGGGTCTTATTTCCTCATTTAATAATATCTCTGTGAAAAAAAATTGTTCTGTTTCTTCTCTTGTCCCTAGATTCTAGTTCGATGGCTTCTTGGAATTTCTCTTTTCATAGATTTCTAAATAATCAAAAAGTTATTGGGCAGCCAGAATCCCATCTTTTCCCTTATTATCTTAGATGGACTGTTGGTAATTAATGCAACATCCAGAATCCCATCTTATCCCTTATTATCTTCAAAGTAATTAAGGCAATTTTTTTCAGGCTTATGGATATTTGATGTTCCTGCTTATCCTTCTTTATGCGTTGTTGTTTCTATTGCAAGTGGATTGCTAGTCCACATTGTTGTAGTGTTTGTCGCATATATATATAATCAATAACATTTTGGTGTCTGATTGAAAAAAGAGTAGGGAAAACATAAATGTACCTGTGAGCTGTGAGTTGTGAGGGTTAAATTTTTTTATCAGTTGTTGGTTAGAATTCCAAATTATATACCTATGAGGGTTAAACACGCTTATTTATTGTCGGTTTATTGCATCGGCACTGCTATGCCCATAATAAGAAATCATTGGATACTCTCCCCAACCCTATATCCGAGACAAAAAATCACTACAAGAAAAATGAGTATTAAAGACGGTAAAAATCCATCCCTAAAAGTACAAAAATCGTCCCCAAAGAGTATTAGGGACAGATTTTGCAATGGCAAAAATCTGTCCCTTATACTAGGCGTCGCAGATATTTTAGGAACTAATTTTATCAACCTAAATGTTAATTTATGGACGCTCTACATTTGGCATTAGTGACAGATTTTTCAGTCCCAAATGGTGTTCCCGCAAAAAAATTCCCGCTCCCGCCAATAGTATTAGGGACAGATAAACCGTCCTTAATACTACTCAGATTCTGGCAACCAAATTAAGACGGTAAAAACTGTCCTAGAAGGTAATTTAAATTGATGCAAAAATGGGTATTAGGGACGGTAAAAACCATCCCAAAAGGTATTTTCAATTAATACAAATAAGTATTATGGACGGTTTATAACTGTCCCAATTGATATATAAAAATTATCATAAATAATTATATTATTATATGCTTTATGTTGCAATAATAAATGACGTCTAAATTGCATTATAAATCAAATCATTCGATCATAAACGCAATAAATCAACCACATTCATTGAAGCACGTATCCCATAACAATTTCTTCCATTAAACTACATTGAACTTGAAATATTCTAATGTGTACAAAATCATACTAATTAATAAGATATACAATTGTCAAAAAAATATCATCCCTAAATTAAGATAGTAAATATGGTTGTCACGCTTTAAAAACTTCTCTTAGTGTCACATATAGTAGAAACACGGAAAACCATGTCTCTTCAACTTCTTGTGCACAACCTGCAATCAATAAATAATCATTTTATCAAAATAATATTATAGTAAAATAAAATATCCAAATATATTAATTAATCGTATCAACAACTTTTTACAATTTAAAAAAAAAATTGACAGTCTCCTTTGTTTACACATGAAAACCAACCTGTTTAATCAATACAAAATCCCGCACGGCCATAAAAAAAATTGAAAATAAGAATCTCACATATCAACAATTCTTTATAATTTTTAAAAAAATTAAGCAGAGTCTCCTTTGTTTATACATGAAAATCAACCTGTTTAATCAACACAAAAACCCACACGACCATAAAAAATTAAAAAAACTCCCATATCAACAATTCTTTATAATTTTTTAAAAAATTCTGCAGAGTCTCCTTTGTTTATACATGAAAATCAACATGTTTAATCAACACAAAAGCCCGCATGGCCATAAAAAAATTGAAAAATCTCCCATATCAACAATTATTTATAATTTTAAAAAAAATTCGACAGAATCTCCTTTGTTTATACATGAAAACCAACTTGTTTAATCAACACAAAAGCCCGTACGACTAGAAAAAAAATTAAAACAACAATCTCGCATATTAATAACAATAATAAATAAACAATCTACATGTCGCAAACCATTTCTTTATTCATGTGTTCCACGCGAATAAAATATAACCCTAAAATGTTATCCTGCAAAAAAAATATAAGAAACAAAACAAAAAAGATATCAGTAATTAAATAATATTTAAACCGAAGTAAAAAAGATATCAGTAATCAAATAAAAGTCTAAATGTTACAAATTCTCGCCGTATACTCAAATCGGGAGTCCCTTAACTATGCGGTCGGTTCGTACGAGTTACATTTCTCCCATACGAGGTGCTCGAGCCTTTCATTGGACCGTTTTGTGACTATTTTACGTTTTCATCCCTTGACGCCACGTTTTAAAGCCTAAGTCTAAATTTTACAAATTCTCATCGTATACTCAAATAGGGAGGCCAGGGACTATGCGGTCGGTTCGTACGAGTTACATTGGTTTCGTGCGAGATGCTAGTGCCTCTCACGGAACCATTTTGTGGTTGTTTTACATTTTCACCGTTAGACGACTTATCTTTAAGCCTAAGTTTAACTTTTTAAAATTTCTCATCGTATACTCAAACTGGGAGTTCGGTGTTAGCTCATACGAGTCATATTGGTCCCGTGCGAGGTGCCCAGGCCTCTAACGAGACCGTTTTGTGGTTATTTTAATTTTTCACCCTTTGACGATAAGTCGAACTGTTTACATCGTATACCCAAACTGGGAGTCCCGTAACTACGCGTTCAGTTCCTATGAGTTATATTGATCCCGTGTGATGTACTCATTCCTCTTACGGGACCATTTTGTGGATGTTTTACATTTTCACCATATGACGGCATATTTTTAAGCTCTAGTCTAACCGTTGGCAAATTCTTGTCGTATGCTCAAACTGGGAGTTCGGTGACTACGCGATTGGTTCCCACGAGTTATATTGGTCCCGTGTGAGGTGCTCATGCATCTTACAGGCCCATTTTGTGGTTATTTTACATTTTCACCTTTTGACGCTATGTTTTTAAGCCTAAGTCTAAATTTTTGCAAATTCTCATCATTTATAGTCAAACCGGGAGTCCCGTGACTAGGCGTTCAGTTCCTACAAGTTATATTGGTCCCGTACGAGGTACTAGTGTCTCTTACAAGACCGTTTTATGGTTGTTTTACATTTTCACCATTAGACGACTTATCTTTAAGCCTAAGTTTATCTTTTTGCAAATTCTCATCGTATACTCAAACCGGGAGTCCGGGGACAATGCAATCGGTTCATACAAGTTACATTGATCCCGTGCGGGGTGCTCGTTCCGCCGGTGGGATCGTTTTATGGTTGCTTTACGTTTTCACCCTTTGACAACATGTTTTTAAGCCTAAATCTAAGCGTTTGCAAATTCTCGTTGTATACTCAAACTGGGAGTCCATAGACTATGCGATCATTTCGTACGAGTTACATTGGTCCCGTGCGAGGTTCTCGTGCCTCTCACGAAACCGTTTTGTGGTTGTTTTATGTATTCTCTCATTGATGGCACGTTTTTAAGCCTAAGTATTAATTTTTGCGAATTCTCGGCATATACTCAAACCAAGAGTCCGGTGACATCGTGATTGGTTCATACGAGTTACATTGGTCCCATGTGAGGTGCTCGTACCTCATACGGGACCGTTTTGTGGTTGTTTTACTTTTTTACCCTTTGAGGATATGTTTTTAAGCCCAAGTCTAACAGTTTACAAATTCTCATCGTATACTCAAATCGTGAGTCCCGTGACTACGCGTTCAGTTCTTACAAGTTATATTGGTCCCGTACGAGGTACTCGTGCCTCTCAAGGGACCGTTTTGTGGCTGTTTTACATTTTCACAATATGACGACATGTTTTTAAGCCCAAGTCTAATCGTACGAAAATTCTCATCGTATACTTAAACGGGGAGTCTGGTGACAACGCGACCGGTTCTCCCGAGTTACAATGGTCCCATGTGAGAAGCTCTTGCATCTTACGGGACCATTTTGTGGCTATTTTATGTTTTCACTCTTTGACGCCATGTTGTTAAGCCTAAGCCTAATTTTTGGCAAATTAGCGTCATATATACTCAAAGAGGGAGTCTGATGACTACGCGATCGATTTGTACGAGTTACATCAGTCCCGTGCGAGGTACTCGTGCCTCTTGCGGGACCGTTTTATGGCTATTTTATGTTTTCACCCATTGACGTCGTGTTTTTCTTCCCAAGTCTATCTGTTTACAAATTCTCGTCGTATACTCAAATCGAAAGTACCGTGACTACGCGTTCAGTTCCTATGAGTTATATTGGTCCTGTGCGAGGTACTCGTGCCTCTTACGGGACCGTTTTGTGCTGTTTTACATTTTCACCATTGGATGGCTTATCTTTGAGCCTAAGTTTTACTTTTGCTAATTCTCATCATATACTCAAATTGGGAGTTCGGTGACTACACAGTTGGTTCATACGAGTCACATTAGTCCCATGCGAGGTGCTCGTGCCTCTAACGTGACCATTTTATTTGTTTTAATTTTTCACCCTTTGACGACAAGTCTAACTGTTTACAAATTCTCATCATATACTCAAATAGGTAGTCCCGCGACTAAGGGTTCAATTCTTATGAGTTATATTGGTCTCGTGCAAGGTACTCATGCCTCTTACGAGACCGTTTTATGTTGTTTTACATTTTCACCATATGATGACATGTTTTTAATCTCTAGTCTAACCGTATGCAAATTTTCATCATATACTCAAATGGGGAGTTAGGTGACTACGCGAACGGTTCCAACGAGTTACAATGGTCCCGTGCGAGGTGCTCGTGCATCTTACGGGACCGTTTTGTGGTTATTTTACGTTTTCACCCTTTAACACCATGTTTTTAAGTCTAAGTTTAAATTTTTGCAAATTCTAATCGTTTACAGTCAAATCGGGAGTCCCGTAACTACACGTTCAGTTCTCCGTGTGAGGTACTCGTGCCTCTTACGGGACCGTTTTGTGGCTATTTAATATTTTCACCATATGACGACATGTTTTTAAGCCCAAGTCTAATTGCATAAAAATTCTCATCGTATACTCGAATGGGGAGTCCGGTGACAACGCGATCGGTTCCCCCGAGTTATAATGGTCCCGTGCGAGGAGCTCGTGCGTCTTACGGGATCGCTTTGTGGCTATTTTAAATTTTCACCCTTTGACGCCATGCTGTTAAGCCTAAGCCTAAGCCTAAATTTTTGCAAATTCTCGTTGTATATACTCAAACAGGGAGTCCGGTGACTACACGGTCAGTTCGTACAAGTTACATCGATCCCGTACGAGGTGCTCGTGCCTCTTACGTGACCATTTTGTGGTTATTTTACGTTTTCACCCTTTAACGACATGTCTTTCAGACCAAGTCAAACTGTTTACAAATTCTCATCGTATACTCAAATCGAGAGTACCGTGACTATGCGTTCAGTTCCTACGAGTTATATTGGTACCGTGCGAGGTACTCGTGCCTCTTACGGGACCGTTTTGTGTTTTTTTTACATTTTCACCATTAGACGGCTTATCATTGAGCCTAAGTTTAACTTTTAATGAATTCTCATTGTATACTCAAACCGAAAGTCTGGTGACTACGCAGTCCATTCATACGAGTCATATTGGTCCCGTGCGAGGTGCTCGTGCCTCTAACGGGACCATTTTATTTATTTTAATTTTTCACCCTTTGACGACAAGTCTAACTGTTTACAAATTCTCATCGTATACTGAAACTGAGAGTCCCGCGACTATGCGTTCAGTTCCTACGAATTATATTGGTCTCGTGCAAGGTACTCATGCCTCTTACGGGACCGTTTTGTGGTTGTTTTACATTTTCACCTTATGACGACATGTTTTGAAGCTCTAGTCTAACCGTATGTAAATTCTCATCGTATAATCAAATAGTGAGTTCGGTAACTACGCGATTGATTCCCACCAGTTACATTGGTCCCGTGCGAGGTGCTCGTGCGTCTTACAGTCCCGTTCTGTGGTTATTTTATGTTTTCACCCTTTGACGCCATGTTTTTAAGCCTAAGTCTAGATTTTTGCAAATTGTCATCATTTATAGTCAAACCGTTAGTCTCGTGACTGAGCGCTCAGTTCCCACAAGTTATATTGGTCCTGTGCGAGGTACTCGTGCCTCTTATGAGACTGTTTTGTGGCTATTTTACATTTTCACCATTAGATGGCTTATCTTTAAGCCTAAGTTGAACTTTATGCAAATTCTCACTATATACTCAAACCGGGAGACCGGTGATTATGCAGTCTGTTCATATGAGTCACATTGATCCCGTGTGAGGTGCTCGTGCCTCCTATTAGAATGTTTTGTGGTGGTTTTATGTTTTCACCCTTTGACAACATGTTTTAAAGGATAAATCTAATCGTTTGCAAATTCTCATCGTATACTCAAACGGGGAGTCCGGTGACTATGCGATCGGTTCCCACGAGTAACATTGATCCCATGCGAGGTGCTCGTGTGTCTTACAGGACCATTTTGTGGTTGTTTTATATTTTTCACCCTTTGACGCCATGTTTTTATGCCTAAGTCTAAATTTTTTTAAATTCTCATCGTTTATAGTCAAACCAGGAGTCCCGTGACTACGCCTTCAGTTCCTACAAATTGTATTGGTCTCGTGCGAGGTACTCGTGCCTCTTACAAGACCGTTTTGGGGTTGTTTTACATTTTCACCATTAGACGGCTTATCTTTAAGTCAAATTTTAATTTTTTTGCAAATTTTCATTGTATACTCAAACCGAGAGACCGAGGACTACGGAGTCAATTCATACGAGTCACAATGATCCCGTGCGAGGTGCTCGTGCCTCTAGTGGGACCGTTTTGTGGCTGTTTTACGTTTTCACCCTTTGACAACATGTTTTTAAGCCTAAATCTAACCGTTTACAAATTCTCATTGTATACTCAAACTAAGAGTCCAGAGACTACACGATCGGTTCGAACAATTTACATTGGTCCCGTGCGAGGTGCTCGTGCCTCTCACGAAATCGTTTTGTGATTGTTTTACGTATTCGCTCATTGACGACACTTTTTTATGCCTAAGTCCAAGTTTTTTCGAATTCTCATTTTATACTCAAACCAGGAGTCCGGTGACTTCGCGATCAGTTCATACGAGTTACATTGGTCCCGTGCGAGGTGCTCGTACCTCATATTGGACCATTTTGTGCTTGTTTTACTTTTTCACCCTTTGACGACATATTTTTAAGCCCATGTCTAACAGTTTATAAATTCTCATCGTATACTCAAACTGAGAGTCCCGTGACTATGCGTTCAGCTCCTACGAGTTATATTGGTCTCGTGCGAGGTACTCATGCCTCTTACGGGACCGTTTTGTGGTTGTTTTACATTTTTACCATATAACGACATGTTTTGAAGCTCTAGTCTGACCGTGTGTAAATTCTCATCGTATACTTAAGTAGGGAGTTCGGTGACTACGCGATTGGTTCCCACCAGTTACATTGGTCCCGTGCGAGGTGCTCGTGCGTCTTACAGACCCGTTTTGTGGTTATTTTATGTTTTCACCCTTTGACGCCATGTTTTTAAGCCCAAGTCTAGATTTTTGCAAATTGTCATCATTTATAGTCAAACCGGTAGTCCCGTGACTGAGCGCTCAGTTCCCACAAGTTATATTGGTCCCGTGCGAGGTACTCGTGCCTCTTATGAGACTGTTTTGAGGCTATTTTACATTTTCACCATTAGATGGCTTATCTTTAAGCCTAAGTTGAACTTTATGCAAATTCTCACTGTATACTCAAACCGGGAGACTGGTGATTATGCAATCTGTTCATATGAGTCACATTGATCCCGTGTGAGGTGCTCGTGCCTCCTATTGGAATATTTTGTGGTGGTTTTACGTTTTCACCCTTTGACAACTTGTTTTTAAGGCTAAATCTAACCGTTTGCAAATTCTCATCGTATACTCAAACGGGGAGTCCGGTGACTATGCGATCGGTTCCCACAAGTAACATTGATCCCGTGCGAGGTACTCGTGTGTCTTACAGGACCATTTTGTGGTTGTTTTATGTTTTTCACCCTTTGACGCCATGTTTTTATGCCTAAGTCTAAATTTTTTTAAATTCTCATTGTTTATAGTCAAATCAGGAGTCCCGTGACTACGCCTTCAGTTCCTACAAGTTATATTGGTCTCGTGCGAGGTACTCGTGCCTCTTACGGGACCGTTTTGGGGCTGTTTTACATTTTCACCATTAGACGGCTTATCTTTAAGTCAAATTTTAATTTTTTGCAAATTCTCATTGTATACTCAAACCGAGAGTCCGAGGACTACGGAGTCAGTTCATACGAGTCACAATGATCCCGTGTGAGGTGCTCGTGCCTCTAGTGGGACCGTTTTGTGGCTGTTTTACGTTTTCACCCTTTGACAACATGTTTTTAAGCCTAAATCTAACCGTTTGCAAATTCTCATTGTATACTCAAACTAAGAGTCCAGAGACTACGCGATCGGTTCGTACGAGTTACATTGGTCCCGTGCGAGGTGCTCGTGCCTCTCATGAAACCGTTTTGTGATTGTTTTACGTATTCGCTCATTGACGGCACTTTTTTAAGCCTAAGTCCAAGTTTTTTCGAATTCTCATTTTATACTCAAACCAGGAGTCCGGTGACTTCGCGATCGGTTCATACGAGTTACATTGGTCCCGTGCGAGGTGCTCGTACCTCATACTGGACCGTTTTGTGCTTGTTTTACTTTTTCACCCTTTGACGACATATTTTTAAGCCCATGTCTAACAGTTTATAAATTCTCATCGTATACTCAAACTGAGAGTCCCGTGACTATGCGTTCAGCTCCTACGAGTTATATTGGTCTCGTGCGAGGTACTCATGCCTCTTACGGGACCTTTTTGTGGTTGTTTTACATTTTCACCATATGACGACATGTTTTGAAGCTCTAGTCTAACCGTGTGTAAATTCTCATCGTATACTCAAGCAGGGAGTTCGGTGACTACGCGATTGGTTCCCACCAGTTACATTGGTCCCGTGCGAGGTGCTCGTGCGTCTTACAGATCCGTTCTGTGGTTATTTTATGTTTTCACGCTTTGTCGCCATGTTTTTAAGCCCAAGTCTAGATTTTTGCAAATTATCGTCATTTATAGTCAAACCGGTAGTCCCGTGACTGAGCGCTCAGTTCCCACAAGTTATATTGGTCCCGTACGAGGTACTCGTGCCTCTTATGAGACTGTTTTGAGGCTATTTTACATTTTCACCATTAGATGGCTTATCTTTAAGCCTAAGTTGAACTTTATGCAAATTCTCACTATATACTCAAACCGGGAGACTGGTGATTATGCAGTCTGTTCATATGAGTCACATTGATCCCATGTGCGGTGCTCGTGCCTCCTATTGGAATGTTTTGTGGTGGTTTTACGTTTTCACCCTTTGACAACTTGTTTTTAAGGCTAAATCTAACCGTTTGCAAATTCTCGTCGTATACTCAAACGGGGAGTCCGGTGACTATGCGATCGGTTCCCACGAGTAACATTGATCCCGTGCGAGGTACTCGTGTGTCTTACAGGACCATTTTGTGGTTGTTTTATGTTTTTCACCCTTTGACGCCATGTTTTTATACCTAAGTCTAAATTTTTTTAAATTCTCATCGTTTATAGTCAAACCTGGAGTCCCGTGACTACGCCTTCAGTTCCTACAAGTTATATTGGTCTCGTGCGAGGTACTCGTGCCTCTTACGGGACCGTTTTGGGGCTGTTTTACATTTTCACCATTAGACGACTTATCTTTAAGTCTAATTTTAATTTTTTGCAAATTCTCATTGTATACTCAAACCGAGAGTCCGAGGACTACGGAGTCAGTTCATACGAGTCACAATGATCCCGTGTGAGGTGCTCGTGCCTCTAGTGGGACCGTTTTGTGGCTGTTTTACGTTTTCACCCTTTGACAACATGTTTTTAAGCCTAAATCTAACCGTTTGCAAATTCTCATTGTATACTCAAACTAAGAGTCCAGAGACTACGCGATCGGTTCGTACGATTTACATTGGTCCCGTGCGAGGTGCTCGTGCCTCTCATGAAACCGTTTTATGATTGTTTTACGTATTCGCTCATTGACGGCACTTTTTTAAGCCTAAGTCCAAGTTTTTTCGAATTCTCATTTTATACTCTAACTAGGAGTTCGGTGACTTCGCGATCGGTTCATACGAGTTACATTGGTCCCGTGCGAGGTGCTCGTACCTCATACTGGACCGTTTTGTGCTTGTTTTACTTTTTCACCCTTTGACGACATATTTTTAAGCCCATGTCTAACAATTTATAAATTCTCATCGTATACTCAAACTGAGAGTCCCGTGACTATGCGTTCAGCTCCTACGAGTTATATTGGTCTCGTGCGAGGTACTCATGCCTCTTACGAGACCGTTTTGTGGTTGTTTTACATTTTCACCATATGACGACATGTTTTGAAGCTCTTGTCTAACCGTGTGTAAATTCTCATCGTATACTTAAGTAGGGAGTTCGGTGACTACGCGATTGGTTCCCACCAGTTACATTGGTCCCGTGCGAGGTGCTCGTGCGTCTTACAGACCCGTTTTGTGGTTATTTTATGTTTTCACCCTTTGACGCCATGTTTTTAAGCCTAAGTCTAGATTTTTGCAAATTGTCATCATTTATAGACAAACTGGTAGTCCCGTGACTGAGCGCTCAGTTCCCACAAGTTATATTGGTCCCGTGCGAGGTACTCGTGCCTCTTATGAGACTGTTTTGAGGCTATTTTACATTTTCACCATTAGATGGCTTATCTTTAATCCTAAGTTGAACTTTATGCAAATTCTCACTATATACTCAAACCGGGAGACTGGTGATTATGCAGTATGTTCATATGAGTCACATTGATCCCGTGTGAGGTGCTCGTGCCTCCTATTGGAATGTTTTGTGGTGGTTTTACGTTTTCACCCTTTGACAACTTGTTTTTAAGGCTAAATCTAACCGTTTGCAAATTCTCATGTATACTCAAACGGGGAGTCCGGTGACTATGCGATCGGTTCCCACGAGTAACATTGATCCCGTGCGAGGTGCTCGTGTGTCTTACAGGACCATTTTGTGGTTGTTTTATGTTTTTCACCCTTTGACGCCATGTTTTTATGCCTAAGTCTAAATTTTTTCAAATTTTCATCGTTTATAGTCAAACCGGGAGTCCCGTGACTACGCCTTCAGTTCCTACAAGTTATATTGGTCTCGTGCGAGGTACTCGTGCCTCTTACGGGACCGTTTTGGGGCTGTTTTACATTTTCACCATTAGACGGCTTATCTTTAAGTCAAATTTTAATTTTTTGCAAATTCTCATCGTATACTCAAACCGAGAGTCCGAGGACTACGGAGTCAGTTCATACGAGTCACAATGATCCTGTGCGAGGTGCTTGTGCCTCTAGTGGGACCGTTTTGTGGCTGTTTTATGTTTTCACCCTTTGACAACATGTTTTTAAGCCTAAATCTAACCGTTTGCAAATTCTCATCGTATACTCAAACTAAGAGTCCAGAGACTACGCGGTCGATTCGTACGAGTTACATTGGTCCCGTGCGAGGTGCTTGTGCCTCTCATGAAACCGTTTTGTGATTGTTTTACATATTCGCTCATTGTCGGCACTTTTTTAAGCCTAAGTCTAAGTTTTTTCGAATTCTCATTTTATACTCAAACCAGTAGTCCGGTGACTTCGCGATCGGTTCATACGAGTTACATTGGTCCCGTACGAGGTGCTCGTACCTCATACTGGACCGTTTTGTGGTTGTTATACTTTTTCACCCTTTGACGACATATTTTTAAGCCCATGTCTAACAGTTTATAAATTCTCATTGTATACTCAACCCAGGAGTCCCATGACTACGCATTCAGTTCCTATAAGTTATATTGGTCCCGCGCGAGCTACATGTGCCTCTTATGGGACCTTTTTGTGGCCGTTTTACATTTTCACCATATGACTACATGTTTTGAAGCACCAGTCTAACCGTATGTAAATTCTCATCATATACTCAAACTGGGAGTTTGGTGACTACGCGATTGGTTCTCACGGGTTACATTGGTCCCGTGCAAGGTGCTCGTGCGTCTTACAGGCCTGTTTTGTGGTTATTTTACGTTTTCACCCTTTGACGCCATGTTTGTAAGCCTAAGTCTAGGTTTTTGTAAATTCTCATCCTTTATAGTCAAACCGGTAGTCCCGTAACTGAGCGCTCAGTTCCCACAAGTTATATTGGTCTCGTGCGAGGTACTCGTGCCTCTTATGAGATCGTTTTGTGGCTATTTTACATTTTCACCATTAGATGGCTTATTTTTAAGCCTAAGTTTAACTTTTTGCAAATTCTCACTGTATACTCAAATCTGGAGACCAGTGATTACGCAGTCTGTTCATATGACTCACATTGATCCCGTGTGAGGTGCTCGTGCCTCCTATTGGACTGTTTTGTGGTGGTTTTACATTTTCACCCTTTGACAACATGTTTTTAAGGCTAAATCTAACCGTTTGCAAATTCTCGTCGTATACTCAAACGGGGAGTCCGGTGACTACGCGATCGGTTCCCACGAGTAACATTGATCCCACGCGAGGTGCTCGTGTGTCTTACAAGACCATTTTATGGCTTTTTTATGTTTTCATCCTTTGACGCCATGTTTTTAAGCCTAAGTCTAAATTTTTTCAAATTCTCATCATTTATAGTCAAACCGGGAGTCCCGTGACTACGCCTTCAGTTCCTACAAGTTATATTGGTCCCGTGCGAGGTACTCGTGCCTCTTACGGGACCGTTTTGGGGCTGTTTTACATTTTCACCATTAGACGACTTATCTTTAAGCCAAAGTTTAATTTTTTACAAATTCTCATCGTATACTCAAACCGAGAGTTCGAGGACTATGCAATCAGTTCATACGAGTCACAATGATCCCGTGCGACATGCTCGTGCCTCCTGTGGGACCGTTTTGTGGCTTTTTTATGTTTTCACCCTTTGACAACATGTTTTTAAGCCTAAATCTAACCGTTTGCAAATTCTCGTCGTATAATCAAACTAAGAGGCCAGAGACTACACGGTCGATTCGTACGAGTTACATTGGTCCCGTGCGAGGTGCTCGTGTCTCTCACATAACCTTTTTGTGATTGTTTTACGTATTCGCTCATTGACGGC
This sequence comes from Sambucus nigra, assembly GCA_949130495.1. Classification (NCBI taxonomy): domain Eukaryota; kingdom Viridiplantae; phylum Streptophyta; class Magnoliopsida; order Dipsacales; family Adoxaceae; genus Sambucus; species Sambucus nigra. The sequence continues at coordinate 578,463,840 of OX422209.1, forward strand.
ACTTTTTTAAGCCTAAGTCCAAGTTTTTTTGAATTCTCATTTTATACTCAAACCAGGAGTCCGGTGACTTCGCGATCGGTTCATATGAGTTACGTTGGTCCCGTGCGAGGTGCTCGTACCTCATACTGGATCGTTTTGTGGTTGTTTTACTTTTTCACCCTTTGACGACATATTTTTAAGCCCATGTCTAACAGTTTACAAATTCTAATCGTATACTCAATCCGGGAGTCCCGTGACTACGCATTCAGTTCCTACAAGTTATATTGGTCCGGCGCGAGCTACATGTGCCTCTTACGGGACCTTTTTGTGGCCATTTTACATTTTCACCATATGATGACATGTTTTGAATCTCTAGTCTAACCGTATGTAAATTCTCATCGTATACTCAAACAGGGAGTTCGGTGACTACGCGATTGGTTCCCACGAGTTACATTGGTCCCGTGCAAGGAGCTTGTGCATATTATGGGACCATTTTGTGGATATTTTACGTTTTCACCCTTTGACGCCATTTTTTTAAGCCTAAGTCTAAATTTTTACAAATTCTCGTTGTATATACTTAAACCGGGAGTCCGATGACTACGCAATCGGTTCGTATCAGTTACATCGGTGCCGTGAGAGGTGTTCGTGCGTCTCACGGAATCGTTTTGTGGTTGTTTTACGTATTCATTGTTTGACGGCACGTTTTTAAGCCTAGCTCTAAAAATTTTCAAATTCTCATCGTATACTCAAACTAGGAGTCCGGTGACTTCGCGGTCGATTCATACGAGTTACATTGATCCCATGTGAGGTGTTCGTACCTCATACAGCGTCGTTTTGTGGTTGTTTTACTTGTGTTACCCTTTGACGACTTGTTTTTAAGCCTAAGTTTAACTATTTTCAAATTCTCATCGTATACTTAAACTGGGAGTCTCGTAACTACGCGTTCAGTTCCTACAAGTAATGTTGGTCCCGTGCGAGGTACTCGTGCCTCTTACGGGACCATTTTGTGGTTATTTTACATTTTCACCATATGAAGGCATGTTTTGCCCAAGTCTAATCTTATGAAAATTCTCGTCGTATACTCGAACGGGGAGTTCGGTGACAACGCGATCGGTTCCCACGAGTTACATTGGTCCCGTGCAAGGAGCTCGTGTGTCTTACGGAACCGTTTTATGGCTATTTTATGTTTTCACCCTTTGACGCCATGTTTTTAAGCTAAGTCTAAATTTTTGAAAATTCTCGTCGTATATACTCAAATCGGGAGTCTGGTGACTACGCGGTCGGTTCGTACGAATTACATCGATCCCATGCGAGGTGATCTTGCCTCTTACGAGACCTTTTTGTGGCTATTTTATGTTTTTACCCTTTGACGACATGTTTTTCAGTCCAAGTCTAACTGTTTACAAATTCTCATCATATACTCAAATCGAAAGTACCATGATTACGCGTTCAATTCCTACGAGTTATATTGGTCCTGTGCGACGTACTCGTACCTCTTACGGGTCCGTTTTGTTGTTGTTTTACATTTTCATTGTTAGACGACTTATCTTTAAGCCTAAGTTTAACTTTTTGCAAATTCTCGTCGAATACTCAAATCGGGAGGCCGGTGACTGCGCAGTCGATTCATACGAGCCATATTGGTCCCGTGTAAGGTACTCGTGCCTCTTACAGGACTGTTTTGTAATTATTTTAATTTTTCACCTTTTGACGACAAGTCTAACTGTTTATAAATTTTCATCATATACTCAAACCGGGAGTCCCGTGACTACGCGTTCAGTTCCTACGAGTCATATTGGTCCCGCACGAGGTACCCTCTTACGAGACCGTTTTGTGGTTATTTTACTTTTTCACCATATGACGGCAAGTTTTTACGAGTCCGCTGACTATGCGATCGATTTCCACGAGTTAGATTGGTCCCGTGCGAGGTGCTCGTGTGTCTTACATGACCGTTTTGTGGCTATTTTACGTTTTCACCCTTTGACACCATGTTTTTAAGCCTAAGTCTAAATTTTTGCAAATTCTTATCGTTTATAGTCAAACCGAAAGTCCCGTGACTACGCGTTCAGTTCCTACAAGGTATATTGGTCCCGTGCAAGGTACTCGTGCCCCTTACGGGATCGTTTTGTGGCTATTTTATATTTTCACCATTAGACTGCTTATCTTTAAGCCTAAGTTTAATTTTTTGCAAATTCTCATCGTATACTCAAACCGGGAGTCCGGTGACTACGCAGTAGGTTCATACGAGTCACATTGGTCCCGTGCGAGGTGCTCGTGCCTCCGATGGGACCGTTTTGTCATTGTTTTACTTTTTCACCCTATGAAGACATGTTTTTAAGCCCAGGTCTAACCGTTTATAAATTCTCATTGTATACTCAAATCGGGAGTCTAGTGACTATGCGATCGGTTCCTACGAGTTACATTGGTCCCCTGCGAGGTGCTCGTGCCTCTTGTGGGACCGTTTTGTGATTATTTTACGCTTTCACTCTTTGACGTCATGTTTTAAAGTCTAAGTCTAAACTTGTGCAAATTTTCATTATATACTCAAACTAGGAGTCAAGTGACTACACGGTCGGTTCGTACGAGTTACATTGTTCCCTTGTGAGGCGCTCGTGGCTCTTACGGGACTATTTTGTGTTTTTTTACTTCTTCACCCTCTGATGGCATGTTTTTAATCCTAGGTCTAACAGTTTGCAAATTCTCGTCGTATACTCAGGCAGGAACAAGCTATATTCTTGCTACTACATCATGCGTGGGAAGAGAAAGTAAAACTAATGTAATGCATCTCTATACTCTAGAATATCAAATTAGGGGTGGTTGATGGACTTGCCACCTATTATACACTACCATTTAGGTCGTAAAAAAGGGTTTTGGTAATTACCAAAAGCCAAAACCAAAACCAAAAATATGAAAATTGGTTTCGATTTAAGCCTTTAAAAAAAAGATTTGCAGAAATTACATGCCAAATTTACCAAAAACGAAAATACTAAAATTACCATACCAAAAATTGCCAATATTAAAAAACTGAACTACTCCTTTCAGAAATTTCAAATCGGCTAAGCTTGCATGGTTAACAGACGCAGCTAGATCGTTGTCTGATATAAGTACAACCTTGTCCTGGTCTTCATCTTCATACTGCATAATGTAATAAGCATAAAAAATTAGGGAAAGGAATAATAAAGAATCCAAATTGGAAGATATATGATGTCATATACCACAATATGAGGCAGGTTGTCATGGCCAATTTAATTTCCTACTATGGATTATTGCAGTTATGAGATCTATCAAACTTCGAGTATTTGACCTCAATGCAAATAGAGAATCAAATCAACATTAATTATCCATCGAAATTTACATCTATCAACAACAGGAAGGTGTAAAAATTTCCCATCATGCATAGTATGTAGAGCGTCAACAATGGGAGTATCAACTGTTGCACATTCCGGATTTGGAGTCATCACCTATATATTGTATTAAATGAATTTCACAAGATCAGGAGTATGTTCTTTTTCATTCAAAAGAAAGATATGAAAATTAATATGCTCTCTGGCATTGGTAGATAACTAATAAAAACTTCTTTTACAAACTAAAAACTGAAAAAAAGTAATTAGAAATTTGAATAAAAATATTGGATTTTAATTATCAAAGCACGACGAACACAAAATCCTATCTCATGTAGACAATTACGATACCTACTATACTAAAGTGGACTCGGAGGGAAGATTCAGTGATATCAATCACATCAAGATATCCTTTGAGCTAGCCAAAACAAAAGGCCCATATTATACTTCATATTCACTAAAAAGGCAAATAACTCAAATCAAGTTTGTAAAAAAATTGCAAGATCATTTCTTCAATTACATTATGAATTATATAATTGAGAAGGAACTTATGTGATAATTCCTCATGGTTTATCATGCATTGTTACGACTGCAGAGCTCAAATGATATTCAAGCATCTTCCTTGCTTCCATTACTAGTGTGTATGTTGGTGAGACAGATACAATCCTGGAAATGCCACAATCAATGGAACAAATGTACATGTATTATGTTACACTAAGAAGTTCACCTACAAATAGCCAAATAAAATACCTCATACAATTAGAAATATAAAAGTAAAGATATTACCTACTTTAAATTCTCGAAAAATGATCGTAGACAAAGAGGGCTTAAACATCCGCTCTTGAAGTGTTTCGATAAATGAGTTAGGACATGTATAACGACCATTATATGAAAAATTGAAGCATACACTCACGGTACAAGAAAAAAAGATTGATATCATTTAAGCAAAAGACACATAAGAAAAAACATTTAAGGCAATACTACTATCCACTAACTAGAAATAGAGGCTTCCCAGTGTTTTTCAACATCTTCAACAGCAGTTGCTATGGTCTTTTCCTTTTCAGCTGCCCTTTCTAGACAGATCAATAGCATCAGATAAATATTTTTCTATACCAAGTAAAGCAATAACCTCCTATTAACATCATTAAAGACCGTTTTGGGGTTGTTCTAGGAAATCTCCTATTATAAGCATGAACACCTAAGAAAATTATCACCGTATCATCGGCACGGGCTTACCCTAGTTGAATAGAGATATAAACAAATGCCACACATGTTATACATAGTACCATTGAGTGTCGTGTCCACAAACCTATTGATTATTTACTCGTTGGGATGAAGCCCGTGCTGGTGTCTTGAAGGTGGTATTGAATGAGATGAATAGTTATGTTAGCACACTCCTATTTTCAGCCGACCTTTGTACCCAAAAAAAAGAAAAGAAAAATAAATTGTTTAGTAACTAATGTTGCATCAGGTCATTTTCTCTTCAGCATAATTTGAACTACTTTCATTTCTATTTTAGTTTATCAACCTAAACAAATATGTACACAGTCCATAAATCTATTAACTTAAAAGAAAAAGAAAAAAACGAACACTATCCTAATTTATTATAATCCATGACTATGACACCAATACCGAATCCAAATCCGAAATGATGAAAATTGAAATAACATGGGATTTCAATAACCAAACCTAAATCCACGTAAACACAATAAAACTAAAAATGAAAAGGTAAAACTCATTCCATAAATAGAATACTCAAGCCCGTGGGATTTCTATTTTTGTTTTGTTTCAATGATTTTTTCTCCCATCAATCATTGTCAATGACTCCATTTACTCCCGCGATGCTAGCAAAATCAAATTTATATGTTAGTACGCACTATTGAATGAGACAGTGAGATAAAAACAAATCTTAAAACTTATAAACAACTGAATAAATATATAAAAAACTGAACAAGTGTGCGCCAACTATGTATAAACTATTCAAAACTTAAATAAGAAAATTTGGACCACTCGTCTACACTTCAAACAACCAAACATGAATATATTTATCACTTCAAACTTTAACAAGTAATGATTCAAGATTAAACTACTTAGCCATTTTGTCAACAAAGTAGCATACATAACCTATAGAACACTACAACCTATATAACACTAAATAGATTCTCATAGAAAAATGGTAGAACTAAAAAAAACAAATTCAAAACCAAAACACAAAATATGAAAAATGAACAACTCTAAATGAAAAAACTATAGACCTAAACATTTTGAACACAAAATGAACAACTCCAAATGAAAATGAACAAATCTAAATGAAAACCCCCAGCCCTAAACATTTTCAACAAAAAATAATTAAATTGAGAAACCAACGATTAAAAGATGAAAATTCCACTTGATTGAGATGAAAATCAAGATACCAACGATCAAGAAACTAACTATTGAATAAGTGAAAGGGGGATGTTGTTGTGGGTGCGGGGGGATGGGGCTGCGCAGGGGAGAGGAGGTGGCCCAGGGGAGAGGGGGATGGGACAGCGCTGGGGAGTGGGGCGGCTCAGGGGAGAGGGGGATGGGACGGCACTGGGGAGTGGTGCAGCTCAGGGGAGAGGGGAATGGGGAAGCGTTGGGGAGTGGGGCAGTTCAGGGGAGAGGGGGATAGGGCGACTCAGGGGAGAGAGGGTGGGGCGGTGCAGCGAGTGAGAGGGAAGAGAGCAGCGAGAAAGAGGGTCTGAGAGCGGGAGTGGTCGTGTAATTGCAAGTTGGAAAAATGAAAAATTGTGAGGAAAAAATAAGGAAAACTATCAAAAGGGTCGGAAATATCTGTCCCTTTTGCTATACCAAAAGGGACGAATTTTAAAACCGTCTCTTTTTCTATAGCATAAGGGACATATTTTTAAAACTGTCCCTTTTGGTATAACAAAAGGGACGGTTTAAAAATCCGTCCCTTATATTTGTTTGGAAAAAGGCTAAAAATTCAAGGCATGACAAAAGGGATGGATTTTAAAACCATCCATTTTGCTATATCAAAAGGGACAGTTTTTAAAATTCGTCTCTTTTGATATAGCAAAAGGGACGGCTTTAAAATTCATCCCTTATATTAGCCCGGGAAAAAGAAGCGCTAAAAATTCCCATCCACTTTAACGGACGATTTTTAATAACCGTCCCTTTTGGTATAGCAAATGGGACGAATTTTAAAAATCGTCCCTATTGTGATTTATCAAAAGGGACGGTAATTGAAAATCGTCCCTTTTGGTATATCAAAAGGGACAAAATGACACGGTCGTCCCAAATACTCCCGTCCCTAATACTCATTCTTCTTGTAGTGAATAATGTAAAATAAATGATAATCGTACTTTGTTTGAACGCTCTATGCGATTAAAGTCAAAGAGAGATTCAACTCAGATGGAAAAATGTAAAAAAGCAAAAGTAGTTGAATTTCTAAGTAAAGTTATTTAAAAAAATAGCAAATTTGATAAAATTCGTTCTGATTCTTTTTTGTAAACTATCACAGCTCCTACAATATTTTATTATCAAAATTATTCCATTACTAAGATATATGAGTAAAAAATGATTCAACTAAAGTTCGTTATGATACTTATAAGATCAGACCCATGGAGAGAAATTCACCTTAAATTGATCGGATGTTTTTTTAGGCTGCAAAATGAACTATTTTATTAGCTAACTAAAATCCCCAAATCACAACAAGAGTTTAACAAAATAGAATTTATCTCACGGGCCTATAAATAGCAATTAAGGTAGCACACATACTCAAATGAGTATCAAAACATCAGTAAATGATTTAACTTGTAAGAGAGTGAGTTGGATCCGTTCCAAACCTCATCATAGAATGAGTTGCCAACATTGAACCCCTGTGAGAAATCTCCATGATTTGGCCAAGTAATGACAACTTAGTCGTGTCTTTGTTTTGTAGATGTTTCTTATCCCACCAGTCTTTGTGACGAACAATATTCCACCCCTCCACATAGAGGTTGATAAGAGATATCATACCTATGTCTTTCCCCCATATCTTGTAGTGTTGGTAGTTGCCAATGAATATCTTTTTTTTCCATAAGAAATCACATTCTCTTTGATGTTATATTCCACAATTCTTGATTCACTCAAGATATTGGGAAGTGAATATAATGCTAATTTGATCTTCTTTATCTCGTGAGCACACATGGGTGGGTCCTTAAAGGTTGCATTCGAGGTATAAATTTCAAAATAGGATCCATATAAATTGAGGATATATATGTATATATATACCTTTGAATTCTGCCCCTCCATTTCCTCCCAATACCATCACCACTGAGCAGATTCAAAAGGTATATATATATATATGTGTGTGTGTGTGTGTGTGTGTGTGTGTGTGCATATGTTTCTTTTTGTGTTTGTATGTATGCTTTATACATATAGATATGTTTGTTAAAGTTGAAAATGACTTGATATTAAAGTTTATAGACATCACATGGGTAACTTCCTTATTTGATTGAACTAAACCTTAAGTTTATGCTATTGTGGATACAAAATTTATTAGATAAATTTGTGGTGTTTTTCAAAATCTGGATCCACTTCTAAGAAAAAATTTCGTGGAAAAACACGTGGGATAGCAACTGATGCTATTATTAAAAAATTTGGTGGTTCTAAAATTCTAGTTTAATGGGACTCGATGCATAATAAGCTGATTGGTCATACCGCTACCTCTTTGGCTAATGAAATTGGCTTTGTCATATGAAATTTTACCCCGTTAAAGGTGGAAAAATTGGGAAATGTTGAAGAGAAGGAGAAGACATCAATGATTTATCGAGTTTTGGTATATTTAATTTTTGTGTTCTATTCCCCTAAAAAGTTCTGAGTTTATATTCTAAACTCGTTAAAACTTGTGCAGTGAAAATTTGAGTTAGACATCACAAATTCGGCGGTTGTGAGCTATTTGAATACATAAATGTCTGCACGTTATAGTAAATTTTGTAACACATTGAAGAAATATTTTTCTAAATTTTCGAATATTGAGGAGGCGAACAAGAACAAACCTAGTTATGTGGAAAAGGACGAAGATTAGAAATTTCTTTGCTCGTTTTTTAGTACATGGGAACATAAGGTAATGATTTTTTATGAATGTTTTATGTTAAAATTGTATGTTTTCTTAAGTTTCAGTAAATTAACTTGAAGTCTATCACTTTATTGTAGCGTAAATATGATGCTTTCTCTACTAGTCGTTAAATGCCAAGTATGTTCATCGCGGTGGGACAAAGTTTTTTGTCCAATACTTGTATGAAGACAGGGTAATTTTTTTAGCACTTCAAATTTGTTAAATTTTAACTTATGTGGATACATGTACTTATGTATTTTATTTTCGTATGCTAATAGGAAGGTAATGCATATGAGACTCCGAAAGGACAAATTGAAGTATTTTATGATACTAATTGGATGAAGGACAACGGGTGGATTAGTGAAGAAGTAGAGCTTGACTATGTAAGTATATGTTGATGTAAAAAATTAGATCGCTCTAATTATTCAGTCACAGATAAATAAAATAAGACAAAGATTTTAAAGTGGTTCAGCCTTATATGAATGGCCTACGTCCACTGTTATGTTATTGCTGAATGTTTGGGAATTCTCGAGTACAAATTCTCTCCAGAAATTCCCCTCCTTTTGAATGAGGGTGATACAAGGTATTTATAGCCCTTAGGTTGTACCTGAAAGGGTTGATACATCAAATGATATACATATGAAAGGGTAATACATTTAAGGCAGCGTGTGCGTCATGATGATGAACATTCAATGAATAGTTGAACTGTTGATTATCTGGCAATTAATGCTACGACCGAGATGAAGCTCGTACCGCCTTAGTTGCTCGTTGCTCAGGAGTTCCTCGGAGCGCTAGAGTACCTCGGAGTGCTAAAGTTACTCGGTGTATCCTCGTTGCTCGGAGAGAACATGAGTTGGTCGGGGAAATGAACTTCCTCGTTGCTATTGTGCCACGTAGATTGACACGTGTCTTCGTATTATTCGTCCATATCAGCATATTAATTTTGGTATCAACAGTATATAAAAGAAAATAATTTTACATGCTTTGACATAAAGCATTATTCTTAAGCCGTGCGGGCTGGATTGATTTTTTTATTATTGATATGTGTCACAACAGGTTGGATTTCATGAATAAATAAAGAAAATCTTGTAGATTTTTTTAAAAATAAAGTGAAATCGATGGAAGGGACGCATTGATGATTTACTTGTATCTATAGTTGTTCGATTAATGATTTGTGTGTCACAACATGTTGGATTTCTTAAATAAACAAAGGAATCTCTATTGATTTTGTTTTTTAAAGCTTAAAAAACAGTCAAACCGATAACGTAACATATTATTTTCTTTTTCTTTGTAGAAAGAGATGGTTGAATTGCAAAAAAGATCTGAAGATTCTGATAAAGCATCAATCTGTCAAAAAGTCCTTGGAAAGAGGTCGGGATATGTGAAGGGTCTTGGTACCCAACCTTTGAAATCACTATGCAGGCATAATTTTGATTTGGAGAGCAAAAAGTTACAAACAGAGATCATAGATTTGAAAATACTAGTCCAAGGTCTTATGTCAGAGATGGCTACAATGAAGGCCACCTTACTTCTATATAACGACGTTGCTCCCAAGGAAGATGATCCTGAAGGATCTTCTGTCCCTTCGAATCAAGTTGCATGATGGCAAGTGTTGATTTTATCATTTTGTTTGTGATGAGAAATCTAATTTAAACTCATCTCTTAGTTATGAAGTATTGTTTACTTTTGAGCATCATTGTGATATAAACAATAGTACATTTATGTCTTGAATATAATATAACATCTTTTAATTATGTGTGTTTACTTAATTTTCTTTTTATTTATTTTAATATTTAATATAATTCTGCAACGAAATAAATGTTGCAATGAAATAAATGTTGCAACAAAACGAGCGTTACAAAAGACTATTAGCAACGAAGAATTGACATTTGGCAAGGAATTTTAATTCCCTCAATATTTTTTGCGATGATTTATTAGTATCTTTTGCAACGAAATATTCATTGTAAAATATTTTTTAGTCGAAATACGAGAACTTTTCTGCAGCTAAAAAGAGTATTATAAAAGACTTTTAGCAATGTATAATTAACATTTGGCAAGGAATTGTAATTCTCTCAAAATATCTTTTGCAATGATTTGTTAGTATCTTTTTGCAACGAAATATTCATTTTAAACGATTTTCAGTCAAAATTCGAAAACTTTATTGCGAAGAAAAGGAGTGTTACAAAAGACTTTTAGCAATGTAAAATTAACATTTAGCAAGGAATTTTAATTCTCCCAAAATATCTTTTACAAGGATTTGTTTGTATCTTTTGCAATGAAATATTCATTTTAAACGGTTTTTAGTCAGAATTCGAGAAAGTTTTTGCAACGAAAAAGAGTGTTACCAAAGATTTTTAGCAATGTAAAATTAACATTTAGCAAGGAATTTTAATTCTCTCAAAATATCTTTTGCGAGGATTTATTAGTATTTTTTGCAACGAAATCTTCATTGTAAAATCTTTTTAGTCAAGATATGAGAACTTTTTTACAACGAAATATCTTGTTTTCCCCAACGAAAATTTTCATTACAAAATATTTTTAGCGACCAACACAAAATTTCCTTGCAACAGATCTATAGCATGACGGCTAATGCGAGGAACGCTGCAAGGAAAGAAAATGTTGCAAAAGGTGTTTTGCAACGAAAACATACCTTTTGCAACCATTGTTTTCCTTGTTGTTGATACCAAATTTAGTCTGCTGACGTGGGCTAATCATATGAAGACATGTGTCAGCCTATGTGGTAAACATGAATACTTTCAACAAGCAGCATACTTAAGCGCTCCGAGCTACCGAGCAACTTAAGCGGTCCGAGCTACTTAAGCCTACCGAGCAACTTAAGCGGTCGATCTACTTAGCATGCAGTGCATCCACATCAAGAAAACCAAAAGGCAACTACACATTAAATGCGCATTACTATCGTACAGATGTATATGTCTACTAGATAACAGCGCATTATCGTTTCATATGTACAACCTCAAGGCTATAAATACATTGTAACCTCCTCATAAGAAGGGGACTTGGGATCTCTTGGTAAACCGATTATTGAGATTCAAGGCAAACAGTCAGAAATACAAAATAGTGGACGTAGGCCATTTTCATAAGGGTGAACCACTTTAAAAATCCTTTGTCTTAATTATCTGTGATTGAATAATTAGATATAATCTAGTTTTTTACATCAACAGATTAGCGTCGTCTGTGGGAAACGATTATACTTAGTGTTTTTTACCAAACAACTCATCATCTATGGCTGAAATTCCAGAATCCAGTGATCGAAACACTGGGCTCCCTCCAAACCCCTCTACTCTACCAAATATTCAAGATCTGGCTGGCATAATGGCTAATTTAGCCCAAGGGCAAACGACCATACAATAAACCATGCATCAACTTATACAAACTGTTCGAGGTGGAGTACCGGCTTAATCAGGACAACGAAATACTCAGAGAAATACCCATCTGCCATCTTCAAGAACTAGACGAACGCTATTCCCAGAAGTCTCTCAATCTAGACGTACTGACTCATATCATACTGAGAGATCTAATGATCCTTCGTATCAACCTGGATGGACCTCATCAGTACAAGCTACAGATTATCAACGGAACATCACTCTAACTCCAGAAAGGACTAGTGCTCTAGAAAGGTTGAGTAGAGTGTCTCCTTTTGATCGTTTGGGCCCTAGGAGGAATATAAATCTTCCTAGAATTGCGTCGAGGAACTCTCAACGACCATCCGACCTAAGGAAAGGCTCTGCCCAATCACGCCCAACAGCCCGTAATGAAAGTTACCAAGAGGAAAACTCAACGTGATCAGTCGCTTGAACAAATAGGCCCGAGGTGGGAAATGATGCATGGAAAGGCTCTATTCAAAGGTTGGAGAATCGGTTAGGGGAAATGGCTAAGGCCAAGAATACTCTACAAAGAACTTTTGTCCAAGGGACCCTATTCGTTCAGGCAATTGTGGACTTTCCCACACCATCAAATTCAAAGCTCCTATGGTGACACCTAAATATGATGAAAAAACTGATCCTGTTCTCCATATAGAACAATACCAAGCTGCTGTCGATATCTATGCGATTCCAGACGAGATGAGATGCAGGGCGTTTTCAGGAACTCTCACCGGGTCATCTCAGATATGGTACAACAACCTTCCTCGGGGGAAGATTATGACTTTCCTTCAACTGGTAGTGCTTTTCATAGGGAATTTCTGTTTTGGAGCGAAACCGGTTAAACGAGTAGCACACTTATTGAGTGTTAGACAGAAGACAGACGAAAGTACCAGGGACTATATTACTCGTTTCAATAACGAGAAACTTGAGGTAATTAATTACGAGGAGAAGACAACAATTACTGCTCTGATGAGTGGACTGTTATCAGACAAGTTGTACTATACTTTGACCAAAGATCCGCCTAGGACCATGGCAGAACTGATGGCAAAGGCAACCAAAATCATGAACGCTGAGGAAGCTATGGCTGTGAAGAAGAATACAGACACTAAGGAGACCAAGGTTGAGGCTGGTAAAATCAAGAAGAAGGATCAGAAGAACAATGGTGGCAATAGGTAGTCGAAAGGTAAGCAAGCGCTGGAGAAGATGAGGAAGTATGGAAATTATACTCCCTTGAAGGTAGATATAAATCACATTCTGGAAGAGATCAAGAACAGCGAGGAGCTAACCTGGCCAAAGAAAATGAAGGCAGATCCTGAAAAAAGGGACAAGTCTAAGTACTGTGAATTCCATAAAGATCATGGCCACACGACTAAACGTTGCATAGATCTTCAGAATGAAATTGAAGCACTCATCAGGCGAGGAAAACTAACTAAATATGTTGATCGCCAAAATGGTGGAAAAACCAGCAACAGAGGAAGGCAAAGATCTAAATCTCCTCGTCGAACAAAAGAAGACAAGAAGAGAGATCACGAAGATGATCCAGAAGATGACCCCGATCTCCCCAAAAGACCAAGACAACCAGAATGTGAGGTATTTTCAATCCATTTTGGGTCATTTGAATGTAATGTTATTACAGGTGGAGATGCAGGAGGTGGAGATCTAACTGCGGAGAGAAAAGCTTACCTCAATGAGGCACAAGCTTGGTCTTACATACAGCGAATAAACTTGGATGAAGATGATTGCCCGAGGAAGGTGAATAGGGACAAACTGGTCATCGGCTTTTCTAAAAATGACCTGGCAGGTGTACTATATCCTCATGATGACCCATTGGTGATCAAGATGATAATGAAAGAAGTGGTGATTTCACGGGTACTGGTGGATAATGGTAGCTCTGCAGACATCATGTTTTACCCATGCTTTGACAGTTTGAATTTGAAGTTAGCCCAATTGGAACCATATCATAGGCCCCTCCTCGATTTTACTGGGGAAAAGGTTTTTCCACTTGGGACAATCAAGTTGGATATGATTATTGGTACATGGCCTGCTTGCCGAAAAGAAAGAGTACGCTTTTTTGTAATGGATAAAAACGTCCAATCAGCTTACAACATCATCATGGGAAGGGTAGGTCTGAAGAAGTTCGAGGCAATACCATCTACTGTACATCAATGTTTAAAATTCCCAACCAACTTTGGAGTGGGAGTTGTGAAAGGCGACCAGAAAGTAACTCGGGAATGCTAATATTCGTCTGCCGAACAGGAGAACGAGAAGAATCCAGAAAGAAGACTACTACATATCAAGTGGATGAAATAAAAGATGCAGAAATTGAAACATTAGATCCTAGAGACGAGTCTCAGCTTGTGAAGGGCCAGGTGATGGAAGCTACTGAAAATATCATTCTGGACGACGAACACCCAGAACGAACAATCCAAATTGGTGTGTCATTGGATGTATCATTAAAACAAGAACTGGTAGCATTTCTAAGGCGCAGAAAATAGACCTTTGCATGGAGTCATGAAGACATGCCAGGGATAGACCTGAGTTTCCTGTACCACAAGATCAAGGTGAACAAGGAGGTCAAGCCAGTGAAGTAGCGAAGAAGGGTGTTCAGCCCTGAAAAGAATCAAGCTATACAGGAAGAAGTAGAGAAACTACAGAAAGCTTTTTTTTATTGAGGATGTCAAGTATCCCGATTGGCTAGCAAATGTGGCGATGGTAAAAAAGAAAAATAATAAGTGGAGGATGTGTGTAGACTTCACTGATCTTAATAAGGCATGCCCAAAGGATCATTTTCCTTTACCCTGAATCAATCAATTGGTGGATGCTACCTCGGGGCATGAATTGTTGAGTTTTATGGATGCTTACTCTGGTTACAACTAGATTAAAATGAAACCTGAGGATAGGGAAAGTACCTCTTTTATCACCCCAAGAGGAACTTATTGTTATAATGTTATGCCTTTAAAACTTAAAAATGCAGGTGCAACATATCAGCGGCTGATGAATAAGGTGTTTGTAGAGAAAATCAGTCATAACATGGAGGTTTATGTCGACGATATGCTGACGAAAATCAAAAAAGCTGTTGATCATTTAGTTGACCTAGGTCAGACTTTTGATCAACTAGAGAAGTATCAAATGAGGTTGAATCCCACCAAATACATATTTAGAGTACGAGAAGGTATGTTTCTCGGATATATTGTTAATCAACGAGGTATCGATGCGAACCCTGAAAAGATCAAGGCCCTATTGGAGCTACGATCTCCAACTACGAAGGAGGTGCAAAGTCTCACAGGGCGAGTTGTAGCACTTAACAGATTTGTGTCACGAGTAACAGACAGATACCTCCTATTCTTCAAAATACTTCAAAAAACTTTTGAGTGGAATGATGAATGCGAGGAGGCCTTTTAAGAATTAAAGAAATATCTGGGGACACCTCCATTGTTATATAGACCAGTGATGGGAGAAAGACTATACTTGTATCTGACAGTTTCAAAGAATGCAGTTAACTCGGCGTTGATAAGAGTGGAAGACGGAGTGCAGAAACCAGTCTATTACACCAGCAAGGCCTTCCGAGGAGCAGAGATCAGATATCCAATACTGGAGAAGTTAACACTAGCACTAATTAAAGAAAGCAGAAGGATGAGGTCATACTTCCAAGCCCATACTATAATAGTGTATACTAATATGCCATTAAGACAAGCTTTGCATAAACCGGAGAAATCGAGAAGATTGATGTACTGGGCAGTAGAACTTGGTGAATATGACCTAATTTATGAACCTAGGTCATCACTTAAGGGGAAGGCAGTAGCAGATTTTATCGCAGAGTTTACTCACTTTGATGCTTCCTAAGAACAGGAGTTTAATACAGACCGACCCGTGGATGTTACGGGACCATCGAAGATAACACCCGACCAACGTCTGTCCATGGATAAGCAAGAGAAGATAATCAACGAGCAGAGAGAAGTGTCGGGGGAAGACAAAAGGAAGTATCAAATGTTCCACCGAGGAACTCTGTTTGACCAAGATTTTGATAATGAGGTACCCGTATGGAACCTATATGTGGATGGCTCTTCGTGCGCCACGGGTAGTGGAGTAGGAATATTTTTAAACACTCCTGATGAAATTGATATGGAGTATGCTCTACGTTTCCAATTTAAGGCTTCCAATAATGAGGATGAATATGAAGCTATGATCGTGGGTCTAAGTCTGGCCAAAACCATGAAGGCAGAGCAGGTCGTTATATTCATCGATTCACAATTAATCGTACATGAAATTCTCAGAGTGTATGCAGCGAAGGGAGAACTAATGGTCAAGTATCATGCAAAAGCAATGGAGGTTATCTCGATTTTTACTGCAGTTCAGTCAATCAGAATATCGAGGTTGGAGAATACAAGAGCCGACGCCCTAGCTCAGCTGGCATTAGCAACACGCACCAAGCTATGAAGAACAATCCCAATAGAAATCCCGGTGGATTAAAGTGTAGACGAAGACTTGATGATGAACTTCATTTCCCTCGACTTGGGACCATCCTGGATGGATCCCATCAGGGCCTATATCGAAGAAGGGATTGTGCCACCTGATAAACTCACAACCAAGAAATTAAAGTTTAAAGATGCTCGTTACATATTGACCAGTGGCATTTTGTATAGAAGAGGTGTTATAGCAGGACTACAAAGATGTGTCCATCCCTCCGAAGTTAAAGACTTGATTGAAGAGGTTCACAAAGGGTCCTGCGGAGTCCATGTAGCAGGTCGGACGCTTTTGCAGAGGATAACAACACAGGGGTATTACTGGCCAATGATGAGAGCTGATTGCGCAGCTTACGCTAAGAAGTGCGATAAATGCCAATGTTTCTCTTCCATCAGAAGAACTCCCCAAGCATTGTTAACACCCATTACGTCCCCTTGGCCATTCACCATGTGGGGGATAGACTTGGTCGGACCACTTCCAACGACCAAAGGAAGATTCAAATACCTCGTGGTTACTGTGGATTATTTTACCAAATGGGTGGAAGCTGAACCTCTCATTGATATGACATATGACAAGGTCTATCCATTTATTTGGAAGAGTATTATTGGCAGATATGATCTCCCACACGGATTCATTACTGACCATGGAACCCAATTTGACAACGAGGAATTCGCTGCATATTGTCATCAATATAATGTACAAAAGATCCACTCCACGCCAAGCCATCCTAAGAGCAATGGGCAAACTGAAGTGATGAACAGAACCCTACTGAATGGTTTGAAAAATAGGCTGGATGATGCAAAGGGAAATTGGATTAACGAGCTACACTCTGTGTTGTGGGCTTATCGCACTACACCACGAACAGCAGCTGGGTAGTCTCCATACATGTTGACATTTGGGAGTGAGGTTGTCATACCTGCTGAATTGGGTCTACTCACACATAGGGTGCTTAATTTAAATTCTCCTGTAAGCGAGTTGATGAGACGATTAGACTTGGATATGCTCGAAGAAGTTAGAGAAGAAGCAGCAATCAGGAATGCAGCATACCAACAACGAACAACCTTATTCTATAACAAAAAAGTAAAGAAGTGCAATCTCAAAGATTGGGATTATGTGCTAAAGAAAGTGATCCAAAAGCATAACAAACTGGAGGCCAACTGGCATGGACCTTATAGAGTAACTGAAGTTGTTCGTCCTGGGACATATAGAATTGAAACTTTGGAGGGAGAAGAATTCAATAACGCATGGAATGCAGAGCATCTGCGCAAGTACTATCAGTAATTAAAATCCATATGTAACACATTTCTTTCAATATGAATAAAGTGATGTTTCGCCCATATTTCTTCCTTGGTTGAAATTTTTTCGGAATATTAGTGCTCTACACTACACGAACACAAATTCAGAGCATTAACCCCCAATTCCGGTTGGTCGGCAATTCATTAACCACGAACTCCGATTGGTCGGCAATTCATTAACCACGAACTCCGATTGGTCAGCAATTCATTAACCACCAACTCCGGTTGGTTGACAATCCATTAACCACTAATTCCGGTTGGTCGAAAATTCATTAACCACCAACTCCGGTTGGTTGGCAATTTAATAACCACCAACTCCGGTTGGTTGGTACCAAACCAGGCAAGAAGATGGATGACCTCCCGGGACATCCACTGTCTAGGCAACAAGGTAATCCTGACGAGATTACTACAACTAAGCAAGAACATGGGATGAAAATCATTCCATTGCTTAGGTCCAAAGAGTGACAAATCACTATAATCAGACAACAAATGGAACAAGTTCCATTATCTAAAAACGAAACAGGATATATATATGTATATATATATATATATATATATATATATATATATATTCACCAATGAATAACGAGGACATTCTACAAAATATTTTCAAGAAAATGAAATTGTAAAAGAAACTAAATATTTCTTTATTAAAACCAAACAGATTACATACGATGTGAAATTGGTTTCATTACAAATGTCTTATTCTATGGGTTTCTTTCCCTCTGCTTTTGACACAGGTTCAACCCCAGTTGGAGGATCATCTAATGCATAAGGAGGGTTTATAAAGTTCATATCTCGCAGCATTCTGACATTAATTATGGATGGTCGATCAAGAAAATGCTCTGGACGAGATATCTCAAAGTTTGAATGAAGACTATAATCACCGAGATACTTGGAGATCAAAATTCGAGGAATGGCACCGGTTGGAATCCAACTAAGGTCAAATTTGAAGGGAGGCACAGGTAAATCAAGAACTCCAGGTTCATAATAATCCCACAAGAAATGACCTTGCTCCAGTTTCAGAACACATAAGGCATTCAACCACCCCTGCTTATATCCTTCGTTGTTCGACTGCTGCTAACGAGAATCAAGATGATACAGAACTTCATTATACCCAGCCATCCAAAATTCCCTAGGCTGCTTGTGAAATTGATAAGTCGATCTCTCAAGTTGCTCGTGGAGCTTTTTTACCAGAATTTCTTTACTTTCCAGAGCAGAACTCTGATTGGAGAGTTGGTCGGTGAAACTCTAAATCTTCTTAGAAATTTCTGCCAAAGCCTGATTCTTCGCCATCAATTGAACGACTTGATTTTCTAAGGCCAACTGAGTTCTTGTCTCATCAATAGTAACCCGACCAACCCTTGCTCATCCATGGGAAGAAGATCTTGCTCTACCACGAGAAGGTGTGGAAAGTCTAGTGCGTTTTAAAGTCTCTAACTCATCCCGTAAGTTAGCATTTTCTATTTCTAAAAAGGAAAAACTATCATCATTAATTGGGACTAAGGATCCTGAAGAAGAGGAGGCAGCAAATTTGAGTTGTTTTATTTCCTCCTGCAACGCGATATTCTCTTGCTTTAGAAACTTGGCAATATGTCTATGCTATTCAACCTCAAGGTTTAACACACTTTCCTTTTTCTCATGGGCTGAAATGTATTTGTCATATCCCCTGTCAGCACTCAATTGTTGGTACTTTTTCTCATAATCTTGATGCAAAAGTGTAGTGGATTCTATGTACTGCTGTTGAAGTTCCTTGATCATTCCTTGAAGATCTTCAATCATTTCATAATAAGCCACGTTATTGGCTACAACACGATCAAGTAGGCACTTCAAGTAATGGTAAGCATCAATTGCTCATTCAGAAGCACCTGATCCGAGGATGTCAATTATTTGGGCCTCAGTAAAGTTTGCATGACCAGCTTTGAAATAGTCATTGCATGTCTTCATCAACTTTGAATCATTAGTGTAAGGACATAAATTTCTAATTAAGTCCCTGTATTGTTTTAACTTAATTCCGTGAACAAAACTGTGTTTGTAATATGTCATAGGGAGATTTTCATTGTGTCATGATCCCACTCGGTCTATGACGTATTGAAGAAATTGAAGAAGTTGCGGCAAAGCTTCAAAGAATTAATCATGCCGATGTTTAATTGGTGCAAGTTTAATCATCTTCAAAGATAATTTCATTCCGAGATCACTCAGGTATGAATGCGTATAATAAATGGTGCTCGGAATTGTATTATAAAAGATAAGGATGTAATTTTTATAAAGAAAAATGTTTTTAAATGTTTTAAAAGTGTTTTAAAGATTACACTACGTTTTATGATGATAATTTCATAAAAGAGTTTGACATTTTTGGATATCTCTTTGGAAGAGACGTTTTAAACAAAAAGTCAAACTTTCGCGCTGTCATTCAAACGACATCCAATCTCGTTCGAACGAGATAGGATGTTGCTCGAACGAGTTCCTTAAGTCGTTCGAACAACACATTTTTTGAGGCAGCGTTTAAATCTTATTTAAACAGTGTTTTCATCATAGTTTCGTAAGTGTGCTTTCTGGAAAACAGTTTTACGAACCAGAACATTGTTTGCACATGTTTTCTAAGGTTTAAAAGTCTTAAACACATCCTTAGAGTTTGCAAAGATTCGAGTTATCATTCTTATATGTTTAAGTGATCTTGTTGCACCAAAGTTGTTTGTTCTACACATTGAACATCAAAGGGTTTTGCGGTGAAGAAAAGATAAGGACTTCTTGTTCAACATCGTAGACGAATCAAAGCCATTCGGTGGACACCGAGACATACGTGGACGCATGTGTTGTGGACAAGTACCGTGGAAGACGGAATTTCTGTGTCGGCACTATTGAAGAACGGTTGAATGTCGTAAGGAGCATCAAGACCCGTGGGGATCGAGTCTTAGTGTAAGGCTAATCTGTCTTTGTAAAATTATTGTTCAGAGTGATTGTCTGGCTTGGGCCGTCCGAGGTTTTTTTCCCGTTTCGAGTTTTTTCCTCGTATATACGACATTGTGAGTATTCTTTACTTTACTTGTTTCAATCACTAGATGCATGTTTAAGATTAATCAAGATAAAATTGGTTTAAAGTAAGAATTGGGTTTTCACAACTTGGTTTGATGATTAATAAAAAGTTGGATCTTTTTCGGAGAAAAATTAGTTTTGTTTAAAACACACAAATTGGGAACTCTTCAATTAACTGATAAGAGTTTCATCCTGGCCACAAACTAGCAAAGAGAAAATGAAAAACAAAAATCAACAATGATGCGAACAGAGCAAGTAAGAGAGAAATTCCAGGCGAACAACAAAAGTTCATTTTTTATTCATCACGATAAAGGAAAACACAGTTCATGGTTACATCCAAGAAAACAATGAAATAAAATACCTGAACAACTTTACACCTTCTCCTTATTTCCTACGACTTCTTCGGACGGTTTGGATGAAGGGGTTGGTTGCTCGGAGAGTAATGGCAGTTGCTCGGCAGATGTGCTGGCTTGTTGGACTTGCTCAGAAGATTGAACAATAGCAACAATAGGGACTTGCTCTCCTGTCATCATAGAAGATTCGACTGATGCAGCTTCATTTTCTTCTTCTTCCCCAAGAGAGGGAGGAGAGCCATGAGTATGCTCCTGGAACAACTCAGAATTTTCAGCAACCTTTAATTTCTTCAAAGCTGCTATCTATCCATCCCTGAAATACTTAACACTGGCATACTCCATTTGAGAAGACATAACAGCCAGGCCCTTATTCCAACCCCTGTCCCAACCAGCGCTAAAAGATTTTTTAACATCAACTTTCCTTTTTGCTCTCTCCGAAGAAGTCTTTTCCCTAAGGAGCTCTTCGGTAGATTTCAATTTCTCTTCTACCTCTGTCTTATGTCGTTCAACATCTTGCATCTTGGTGACACTTTCCTCGGCAGATTTAAGCTTAACTTCAAGCTCCTTTTCATGTTGTTCAGCGTCCTTTAATTTCTTCTCCAACTCTTTGGAGGCAGTTATAGCTTGATCTCGATTTATTTCAACATACTGGAATTGTTTCTCCTATGCATTCTTGTCTTCCTTATACTTCTGACGAGATTCCTTCAAAGATTTAGTTAATCCAGCAAAAGCTTCTTCTATTCCACCCGAGGAAGTGGAAGCCCCGATGGCTTCATCTTTCTTCAAAATACTATTGAAACACGTCACGAGCTAAAAAAAGAAAGAAGTTTAATTCAACATATGAACATAGTATTAGAGGATAAAAGACTCAAACTAACGATACTTACTTACGCAATATGTTGAGCAACCAAAGTAATAATTCTCTTACGAGAAAAAGTGTCCTCAATCCCTTAGAATTCTAGAACAACCCAATATTTAACCAATCCCATAGCAAAGCTCGGAGGAATAAGGGTTGGAACATTACCCTCAGCATTTGAAGGTTGAGAAACAAAGTCAACAGGTCTCTCAATAAGACATCTTTAAATCTCCTCAGAGGAGCACTTTCAATTAAAGATGTTGTCTCTCCTTGTGATATGGAAACCGTTTCAATCGAAGGTGCAACCTCTTTTGGAGGCACGGGAGGCTTCTTGCCAGTTTCTTTAGCAGCCGTAGAGGGGGGTACATCTATATTCTTTGTCCCCTCATCTGGGGCATCTTGTTTGTTCTTTTTTGCCTCTTCAGTGGCAAAGGCAGACTTGTAAAAAATGCGGGAGCTTTCCTCTTCTTCATCAGATCAGAAATAGGAATGCTTAAGTCAGAAGAAGATCCTTCCACACTGGTTTCAGAAGTCGGTATCTGATCAAGATCAACCACCACAGGACGAGCAATGAAAGATGAAGTGGAGCTTCTGTATCTCAACAAATAAGAAGCAGCTCTAATGTGCTCCCCAACAACTGATTGATGCAAGCCCCAAATAAGTTTTAAATGTTTTATGTTAACATCAGTCTATTTTGGAGGCTTCCTTTTCCTGTCAACTGTAACAAACAAAATTAATGTCAGTGACGCATTTCATTGAATACAAAGAAAATAAGATTTCAAAATAAAAACAACCTATCCCATTGCCATAAGGCGGACACCTGGGACCTTGGTACACATCATTTCCATTTAATGGAGGGTGTTGCCAATTTTTTATCACAACCCCGTGATCAAAATAGTCCCTATTGGCATCGGGAAGATTGACAACTAAAGCTCTATTCGAAAACCTAGTTTTTAAATAGAAAGTAGTGTCGCCGGTAACCCATCTATAACAATACATAATTTCTGGAATCCCCAAACAAGTTCCATGAAGTTGATTCAACCTATATGCGACATTAACTACCCTCTATGTATTTGGAGCTACTCTTGCAGGTACAATATCGAAATATTGGCAAAACTCCAAACATAGGGGATTTGGCGGGAAAGAAAAGCCACATTCAGCTAAAAAAAGAGTTGGGAACCAGTGTCCCTCCGCCAAAGAAAATAAATCAGAAGGACAAGAAAGTTCTTCCAAAATAACCCTGAAGGAATTGAAAAATCAGACTGAAATGTATTTAACGATTCAACAAGATAAATCATGGTGAATAAAATAAATAAAGAAAAACGAAAAAAATCTTACAGAAGAAAAAGAGATCGGTTGACAATGAATGATGGAAAGAATGAAGGCACAAGATAGAGAGAAAATGAAGAGTTCGAGATATAAATTTGAAAAGTAAAAGACGATAGGATTTCTATCGCACTTAATTACTTTACCTCGGGAATAGAGAAAAGCAATGATTACAAGGGAAAACGTTTGCGTTTCTGGTGGCTAAAAGATGAAAAGGGCACAAATATCGAAGTGATCGTGAAAATTTAAAATATTTATGAAGCTTGATATTATGCGTTAAAAAGGAATTAAAGTATTCTCCAAAATCTCTGAAACCCAGTAATCTGAGCAATTTTCAAGCAAAATGTTCAACACTCTTCCTCAACCTCAAATTGTGAAACATTGGGGGATTCTGTTAATACCAAATTTAGTCTGCTGACGTGGGCTAATCATATGAAGACATATGTCAGACTACGTGGCAAATACGAATACTTTTAACAAGCAGCATACTTAAGCGCTCCGAGCTACCGAGCAACTTAAGTGGTCCGAGCTACTAAGCCTACCGAGCAACTTAAGCAGTCCGAGCTACTTAACATGCAGAGCATCCATATCAAGAAAACCAAAAGGCAACTATCAATTAAATGCGCATTACTATCGTATAGATGTATATGTCTACTAGATAACAGTGCATTATCTTTTCATATGTACATCCTCAAGGCTATAAACACATTGTAACCTCCTCATAAGAAGGGGACTTGGGATCTCTTGGTAAATCGATTATCGAGATTCAAGGCAAACAGTCAGCAATACAAAATAGTGGACGTAGGCCATTTTCATAAAGCTGAACCACTTTAAAAATCCTTTGTCTTATTTATCTGTGATTGAATAATTAGATATAATATAGTTTTTTACATCAACACTTGCTAAAAGCCATAATTCTTGTAGTGACCCTAATTACAATTTTGGGTGTAGTGAACACCGCTACCACGCAATTCACTCTTCACCAAAATATCATCGCAAATCATAGCGAACTACCCCTTCACACGGTAAAAATCCACTAATAACACGCCTGTTCCATATTGCACTATAAATATGCCTTCAAAATATCCTCCTCCTGATCTCACCACTAAAGATAACTCGCTCTCGTTTCAATCATCAGGAGGAAACACTCTCCTCCACTGATCTGACGAGTCGTTAATATGCAACAATAAACACGCGTCCCGTATCTTAACCTTATCATGCTCTTGGTGGTTCACACATCGTTTAGTGGACCATCCCTCTTTAGGATCTTCCTCAAGGTAACATCATTCCCGAATACCCTACCGGCTCAAAAGCTATGATGTCTTTACCATGACACCACTACTATCCATGAAGAAGTCAATCCCATAATATGTCCTCGGAGGGATCTAATGTTAGTTACAACTGCACAACAAAGGTAAACTCTTGTATATGTGATAACCTAACACCCAAACAACAAAAGACTAGAAGAACCTTGGAATCGGTGACACCTCTATGCAACCGTAATCCTTTATACTATGCTCACATCCATACAAAAACAAGTGTGCCAGACCTTCTTCCCAGCCGAAGCATAGCTACCCAAAAACAAAACTCAACCCAAAATGACATATAGAACCCTATACCCAGTAGTCGATATAAGTGTATAATGTAACTATACACACAAGCTCAGTACTAATATGATGATATCTCATCTATAAGTCCACAAAGAGACTGAAAAATTATCTAACTAAACAAACTACCACGTATCTCTAATCACGATGTAAAGAAACCCCTACTCGCTGGAGTGTCCACATATACATACAACTCAGAGATAAAAGTACATATACCTTGTAATAGTAGTACACATACTACTAATAACTAATGATAAATCCTCGATGTCTAAGCTAGACTCATGGGCGCGAGAAATAAACATACTCATAACCATCCCCCAGAAGTAGCCAAAAAGTTAGTTTCCACTAAGGAATCTAATAACTAGATGGTCTCACTTGCCACGAGAATAACACCTTGTTTTAAAGGAACTATTGAAATGGTGGCACCATTGGCGGCCCTGTTTACCTTACTTCTTTGGTCAGTTTTGCTAAAACTCTTAGGGTCAGTTCCCCTTATGTGGTTCCTTCTACTGGTGAGGTCTCCCTACTTGGGTCCACGCTACACAGTCTCTATTCACTGGGCCTACTTTGGCCTTGGTATTCCCAATTTTAGGAATTTTATCCCTATAATAGTTATAATACTCCTATTGATGTAAAAGGGAAACTTCAACCACCTGAGAGCAAGCGGTGAAGAGAAGTTTTCCCAATAATACCTGCCAACCCTTTCACACAAGGTTTTTGCTAACGCCAAAAGTCTTTCTCGCACTATAACTAAAAACGCAAACATCCTTCTTCACTTTCGTATCAATATCTCCCGGTGAATAAAGAGAAAGATAGTTAAATTCCTTCTCATACTGTCAACCCCACGATTACACAAACAATGTCTTCGAAAACTTACTTAAAATGTCGTTACAGATGGTGAGTGAAAACACTTCCCCTAGAACCATAAACTAAGAACTAGCTAAAGGTCTCGCGTACAAAAGCCCTCAACTCTCGACTAAAGTCAACCTCATGCGTGGGACGTCTTACGAGCGAAATTCAAACAAGGAATCCTCCCGGTACACTTAATCTATCCGAGTCTTTTATCAGGAAACAATGGTGTAAAACCCCCTAAACGATCATCATTATAGATAATACAAACCCTAAATAGTAAGGCTCTAAAGTAATCAAAGAATGCAATGCAAAAAAATGACAGACGCACTCAAAATCTCTAGGACACTAGAACCTGAAATGCTCTCATACCAACTGTGGTACCCCTCAAAATTCATAAATAGATTGATCAAGTCTATTACAAACTATAGAAACTCAAATGAATAGCAACTCAGTTATTTACTAATTGCCCGATACGAGTCCGGATATTAATTAATTAAAGTAATCCCTTTTCAATTCTGAATTAATTAACACACACAATGTAAATAGTGACATCTCACGTCATAGTCAAGCACATGTAATTAATTTCCACGAATTTTATAAATAAACAATAGGCATAAAATACGGGGTATTACAAGGAGAAACAAAAGTACTTATGGAAAAAGGTAAAGCATAAATATTCCTAAGTCTACAATCAACGCGATCCTGAATATTATGACAATAGACATCTCCTAAAGCAACCATAGATACTAGATACTTTAAATGGGAGCCAGAAATATGACCCAAATGAGAATACCAAAAATAAAAGTTACTGGACTTAGATCCTAAACGAAAAAAAGTCAACTGGCATAGTGGAGGCTACTGAAGCAGGGGTGAAATGTTTCGAGAACCTTCTTTGCGACCTATCCCAATCAGCTCGTGAGAAAACGGTCCTTTACAAAACAATATGAATTGGAGAAACAAACGAAGTATCTAGAATGACAAAGTTGACGACCGAAATAAGATTTAAAGTTAGTTGAGGAAAATATTAGACATTAGGAAAATATGTTAATTAAAAAGAAATAGATACAACACCAACTAACAGCATGGATGAATCATTAGATACATGAACATAAATAACCAGAGAATGAGAAATTAGCGAAGGAAATAAAGACTTATCATGGGTCATATGATGTGTAGTACCAAATTAAAAATCCAAGTATTCTGGCGAGTACCTGTAGACATACTAGAGGAGGAGCCTACATATAGAGCAACATCAAGACATTGTAAAAGAAATTGTTCCATCTGTGCTGCAACATCATAAAAGGAATTTTTTTTATGGAACATGCATAAAATGCCTGAGTGGGATGAGCCTGATTCGTAGGAGGTCATTGCAGGAATTGATTTGAATGTCACCAAGATGTAGGTCTTGGAAATCTGGGCCAAAACATTGGGTAAGGTCCCCGAGTTTGCTGCAAATGATGAGATCCAAATGGGTGCAACATGTTAGAAGGACCTCTTAGACGAGTCATTAAAGAATTGGAGCCAATAATCCTTTGTTGATTTTAAAGGGGACACTTATTCTTACAATAACATTTTTTATGACAAGAACTGCACTCATCATTGGGCCGTTGGCTAGGAACATTCCTCTGTGAAGGAGGAGAATGAGCAGCGAGAACAAACTCGGAAGATAAAGTGGTAGAATTCTTTTTTGAACGAGTCTTCAAAAAATTACTTCTACCATAACAACATCATCAACACTGGGAAGTGGCGATCCATGAAGAATAAAGCCTCAAAGAGTTTTAAAGTCACTACGTAAAGCAACCAAAAAATGAACAAGACATTATTGCCCTCGATATGAAAGCCATCCCTGATAAGC
Source organism: Sambucus nigra (assembly GCA_949130495.1). Taxonomy (NCBI): domain Eukaryota; kingdom Viridiplantae; phylum Streptophyta; class Magnoliopsida; order Dipsacales; family Adoxaceae; genus Sambucus; species Sambucus nigra. The sequence goes on from OX422209.1 coordinate 578,491,267, forward strand.
AGTGCGATTAGGTGGTTCAATGAAAGTAAGTTGATCCCATAGATCAATGATGATGCTATAGAATTCCTCGATGTCACAATCACCTTGTTGAACATCTCTGACATCCAGTTCAAGTTGATATTAACGAGTAAAATTAGATTTAATATAGAGTTTCTTCTTATGTTCCCAGTGATCTTTAATTGTCTATAATTTTGCTAGCTGAATAGTGATGGAGATGGACACATAGTTCCTTATCCAAGTAATGATCTTTGAATTATTAATGTTCCATCGATTGATATTCGCTTTATAATTTTCATGGGTAGTTTTAGTAGGCTTTGTAGTGGACCCATCTTGATAATTCCACAAACCTTTTCCAGTCACAAAATGTGTCATAACGTATTGACGCCTACCCAATATGCATAATTGGGTCTTTTCAATTAAACGACAATTGCCTAAAGAGAATGATAAGTTGTGTCGGTTATAATTGATAGCGGATTGAACCACGGTAATGATAAGATAAGATATTTCAGAAAGTTCGAGGGTAGAAAAATAATTTTCAGATAGGGGTTGAATTATAAATTTCATCGTTAAGAAGGGTTCCAAATGATTTTCAAATCTTTTCACGAACAGAAGTGGGAATTTCATTTAGAGGCTGATAAATAATTTCTGAAAGTTTCTCGGGAAGATTATATCTTGCCAAGAAAACCAAAATCTCCCAAATCCCATAACTAAAACTCATATACTAAAAAACTTCAAGACCCAAAAACCCATTTTCCAAGAGACTTAAAATAACCTAACCCTGATGACAAAATGAATAGATTCACAAACCCCCTGAAAAATATACTCATATCAAAGACTCAAAACTAAGAACCTCAAAACTTCTAAAAAAAAATGGTGGTAACTACTGTGTGGGTAGACGAGATTTCCGGGGGATTTGAGAACAAAATATCTGGTGGGTTTCGAAAATTTATTGTGGGTGGAGTTTGACGGGTTGGAGGCCACCGGAGTTGAGTCAAAATATTGATTCCAGATGGGTTCGTTCCAGTGCTGGATATATTTGGCTGAGATCGTGGTTGTCAGGTCGAGATTGTTTGAATCGAGTATTTGACAGCGGAACCACCACCGAGGAGAAGTCTGTAAATGAACAAATCAAAACATATTTCTTACGAAGAAAGAACCTCTCTCTGATACCATGTTTACAACTTATGTATATACTATAAATATTCAGATTACAAGAAGAAAAGGAAAAGACACTCTATTAGACATTCACACATCTATCATATTTATAGTAGAAGAACAAACAAAAATGATGGGGCACACATAGTGGAGCACATCGTGATGATGGTACAATCTGGTATCAAGGAGCACAACATATGGTGGGTGATGGGGCACACATGGTAGAGCACACAGTGATGATGATAAAGGCTCGTATGGAAGAGCACATTATATGGTGGTGATGGAGATAATAAATGAAGAGGAGCACAATATATGATGGTGATGGAGATGGAGATATTAATGAAGATACTTAGCACCTGTCACACAAATTGGACTATAAAAGTCTCAAATCGTGGACAATTTATATGGGAGATAACTTTAAATCACACGAGAAGGAAAAAACGCATACTAAAACAAACTTTAAGGACTTCGAAACTATGCGCATTTTAATTACTGAAATGTCAATAGAACTAAAATTGTCCACGAAAAGATAAATAATAACTCAAAAATGCTAGCAACTAATATCAAGATCAATATTAATATCATGACGTATTGTATCCTATGTGTTCAAATAGAGTATTATTCTGATAATTTTCAAAACAAGTATTCTATTTTAATGAAAACTAATGGATAATTTAAACTCCAACTGAACAAGGAATTAGGCCGACAATGTATATAAATCTTCTGTTGTTGGTTTGCATAAAGGAGAGAAATAATAAGTTAAATATAATTAATTATTGTGATTTGCTCGTTATTTAATATCTCAGCGATAAAATGAGGGATTCATAAAAAATATCTGAATATTTTAATCTCCCGCGGATAGCCTGTTATGCTTAGAAGGGCTCAATTAAGGATTGTAGTATAAGACCATTTTCAATGAGAATCAGTTTAGCAGGCCACATTAGTAAAGAAAATAAAATTACTTTAAATAGCTTTAGCCCGAATTCAGGTTTGACACTCTAATAAGGGAATGCAAATTTATTGACCTTACCCACAAGATCCTCTGATGTGATTGGTTGAAAAAATGAATGGCTCAGCAATGAGCTTCACATTTTTTTAATGAGTTGTCATGCTTTCATCAATTATATTTAAATATCACGTTAACCCTACTTTAGGAGAGTCAACAAATTTAAACTCCTAATAGGGATTGAGAAATTGGTACATATTGGTCAATGGTTACTTTCATAAACTCTTAGAAATACCTTGAATTACATTAGAGAAAAAAAAAACACTTTTTTATCAATCTCATTCCTTTCCAACTCAAGTAGGTTTAAGGTGTATAAAAAATAATAATAAAATAAAAAGGCTCACCAAACAAATGAATTTTGAATCACAAACATCCAAATGTGGTGTTATCCATCGCGAGAAAAATTCCACCGTTGACAAAGACACAGTCTATACTGCATGGCTCCATGGACTAAAAAATAATGACATTGAGACGTTTGGGTCTAAGGGAGCGATTGTAGTGACTTCTGTAGTTACTTTGCCTCACTTTTTGATACATTTTTGGAGCTCAATTAATAACATTTTTTATGCTACTACAAAGAAGAGAGAGTAAGTCGACAAGTCTTCCAATAGTGCCATGTTGAAAATGGTCCACAACTTGAATGCGCTACTTGAAGTCGTTGTAAGAGTCTTGCAAAACTGGCATAAAGAATGTGGTGGCGCAACAAAATTAAATGTTCACCCTAAACAGAACAACGATTACAAAAACACGTCAGACACGTACCCGGACTGTGGCATAAATGAAAAGGAGGAAACAATCAATATCAGACTAAGGTGACCACGAGAGCTACAAAATAGAAACGCTAACACGGGCTCAACGACATAGTAGTTTCTCCGATAGTGGAAGCAAAAATTAATGATGATTAGATTATGAATTCTTAAACATATATAAGTCTATGTATTTGTATTTGTCTAATCATGTTATCTTCTTTTAATTAGTGTAATGTTATTTGTTATTTATATTGTAAATCTTTTTTTATGATTTATTTATCAAATATTGTTATTTGAACCAAAACATCAAATAGATGCAACCCAATGCACCCTGCCATGTTTGCGGACCAAATAACATGAGAAAATGGATAAACTTTAAATAAGACCGTGTTGCTTCAAACCGTCTATGATGTATAAACAAATGATCTAATAACTGTTTGAAATAGTCTAAACGAGACGAATCGAGAAGATTTGTTAGCTCTAAAAGTTTGTATGAGCGGATACCTGTCCTATGTTTTTGTAATATCCAAATATCTTTTCTCCGGAAAACTCCCCCTTTCCTAACAAGGATTGGTGCGCTTCTTCATGTGATCAGATTAGATATCAATTATATAAACATCTTAAACTAATTTATATTTTGGATTATTAAAAATGATAAATACATGAGCAGTGTACATAGAATTATATTACAAATAAAACAAAGTAAATATAATGTGAGTCAAATAAAAAATTTAGAAAAGAATTTGTATTTAAAGTTTGATAACATGTGCCCTAAGGACACACGTTAAGATTTCAAAAATGAGTGGTGCTATGGGTACCAAACAACTCTCCCAAATCTCCTCCAAATAGCATTAATGAGTTGTGCCTTGGCGGGACCCATACTATAAGGTATAACACTTAAAGCTATTTGGGGGACGATTTGAGGGAGTTGTTTGGTACCCATAGCACCACTCATTTTTGAAATCTTGGCACATCACTTTGTGTCAGTAAAGTATTGTATATTATTAACTCCATAATAGTGTGCAACCATTCATATTGGCACATCACTTTGTGTCAGTTTTGCCTTTTTTCTACGTGCACATGATATTTTCCTAAATTGTTTCCTAACTGCATGAAATTAACAAGGAAATCGTGCTTTGTCGATTTCATTGCAGTTGGTAACTGTACATAAAAATAAATATTTACCTGTATTTATGCACACGAACATAAAAAGCTATCATCCAAAATTTTATTAATTACTTACTATCGAACTATTTATTATTCCCCGCAAAAACATAAGAATCATTACTTCATAAGTTTACTAAGTTATTAAAATATTACTTATTAATGACATTACCCATGGCATAACAACTGTTTTTAGTGCATTGAAGAATGTTACAAAAGTCGAACGCACTTAATTGGAAAACTAGGGACTAACCACTTCGCATCAGTTATTAAACGAAACGTTTCAATGGGTCCGTTCCAATTTCTTTGTGCCGAGAGTGAGTGATATCCGTTTGGAATCAACGATTTTTTTTTTTAAGGGGGGTGGGGGGTAAAAGAATTACGTATACAAATTGTCTTCATCGAGTTACGTACCTAAATAAACGAGCAGTTTCAAGTCGCTTCGGTTTGCACGCGAATGGGTTTATTGAGTAGCATGCATTTACGTCACTTCTAATAATTCTATATTTCGTGTTGTGTTTACGATTATCTTACTTGTAAGATGGAGTTACATCCCGAGTTATCCCCTTCTCAAAAGATAAAAACAGATATAAAAATGAACCTACTAATACATATAACAAACTTTACGTACGCGTGAATATATATATATAGATAGATATAGTCGTCCCCATGATAAAAAAGTGTCCGTAAATTTGTTTACATTAATGATAGCATTTGGTTGTTCATAGTTTCAGTCAAGCAAGCGCAAGCACCCTTATTGTCGTAGATATGCCATTTATTTCCATGCACATGAACAAAAGGCGTACATCTAATCTTCACGCATGACGAACTTTCTACCTAAACTTCACAGTTGACACAGTATCATCTATACCTTTAACCCTTGTATTTTGTGTGAGTTCAGCTCACCTCATCTATGAATTAAGAAAAATACACACACACACATGCATTCATATGAACAATAATACAAGTATGAATGAAACTGAGTAGTCACATTTGTTTAAACACAACAAAAACATAGATCCAGTAAGAAAAAAAAGTTGCAACAGCTACAAGTGGTGAGTGTGAGACATTTAGCATATTGTGCTTATACATATAGAATAAGACTCATGTTTCATATGTGTTTCTTTTACGAACTCATCATCACCACTGGAGATATTTATAAGCTATGGGAGGTCGTAGTTCCCTTACATGGAGGAGACCCATAAACTAATGCCACGTCACATCTGAATCCATCTAGCGAGCTGCGAAGGGTTTACAATCCCCGGAATGTGGACCCCATCGCTCTTCATTAAATTTGCCACCTCGCCATAGCTCTGCTGCGTTGGCGGGGGCGGAGGCGGCTTCATCTTCCCAGTCGGCTCGGCTCGGTTAGGCTTCATCCTCAATGGCACTGCCACGGCTCGAGCAGGGTCAAACTTCTGACCCATCAACGTTCCTTTGGTGAGAAATTCGTAAGCCATGTAGCCGGCTAAGAGAGTGTTAGAGGAAAGCGGCTCGGCTAACTTAGACGACGTCGTAGCAAGTGGAGGTTTAGGAGGGTAAAAAGGTCCTCTCTCTCTCTCTTTTCGCTTTCGTGACTCCCCAGGGGTCAAGATTCGACGTGGGTGGTGCTGGCTCATCGTAACCGTCCTTAATGCCACGTCACAAATGTACGTTTTTCCCTCTAGGGGTATAACCGTCAAATCGCAAACAAAAAACAAAAGCAAAGGGCAAAAGGGTAAATGCGGACTCGGGCAGAGGTTGGAAACGTAAATATATTATTCAGGATTTTTATATTTTTAATAAAAGAAAGAGAACAGGAAATGTTAGATAGAGACAGAGAAGTGGTTGTTAGGTTTGAGGATGGAAACCAGATCGAAAGTAGGCATGTTGCCGGAATCTGGTAAAAACAGGCCGATCTAGATGTACGGACGCCGGTTTAAATGGTGTTGCCACTAAGTTGTTTGAAGGAGAGACCCAAAAAAAAGGATAGAAAATTAGTAGAGAGAGAGAGAGAAGATGATAGAGGATGAGCGGATTGGGGTTTTATAGATGAGCGGCGGGGTAGGATGTATTTATATCGTCGACGTTTCTAAATTACCCCTGTAGTTGGTGGAAATTAGTAACTGTTGCCATCTCATAACGTTTTCTTGTTTGCATTTATTTTATGTTGTCCTATAACGCCAACTGCTTATTCATGTCTCTTTATTAATTGAGAAAAAAAAATGTTTTGTAATGAAGTTTATTAATTGAGAATCTATTAATTTTTAATACAAGAATCTGTTTATTAGTTGAGAAAAAAAAATGTTTTGTAATGAAATTTAAAAACATACATATGATAACACGAAAAACATCTGTTCAATAAAATAAAGAAGAAAAATCTAGTGTATGACTATGAACCAAAAATCTATAGAACAAACTCAAAACATTTATGAATAGGGGTGTGTGCACGAACCGAATGGATTGAATGAATCAAAAAAATCGAATCAGATCGAATCCACTTTTGCGAATTTTTTTAAATTCGATCTTAATTAATCCATAAAATATGGAGGATCGCATTGTTCGGTTCGATCTCCTGAGTCTTAAAAAGAGAGTCTTGACCTAACCCGACCGTTTTATTAGATATTTATATATTTTTTTATATATATTTTTAATTTACTAAGCCCGGCCCAAACACAAAACATAACCCTAAACAAAAAAAAAATACTTTCACTTCTCACTTATCACTCCTCTCAATCGTCATTTCCTTCTCACTTCACACTCTTCTTCTTCATCTTCTCTCTCTCTCTCTCTCTCTCTCTCTCTACGGTCCGGCCAAAACATCTAGTTAAAAAGCCTCTAACTTAAACACTTCTTCAACCCTCCGTCTAAACCACTAACCTGCCGCCCTGAATATCTACAAGATTTGTTGATTATTATAGTGCTCTGTGTAAGTAATTTGAGTTTTTAGTAATCAAGTTATAGGTTCCAGACCTTAATACAATAAATTTTAATTTTTATCTAATCCGTTGTTTCATTCCAACATGGTTATTTTTGTTGTAGGTCTAAAGCTGGTCCAATATCCGTCGGCGCCTACTCAAATGTTCAACATTTTGTCATCCAAGATAGTAGTCAACATGGTACTAATAAAAGTGTTTGAATTATATTTGCTCAAGCTGAGGCTCGTATAATGGTGAGCCAATGACCAATTATGTGTTTCTTGTGTTACTTAATAAAATTAAGTAACACCTAAGACCAAGATTCGATCTAAATAAAAGCGATCCTTCATGTTTTTACTGAATTAAGATTGAATTTTAAAAAACAAATAAAATTAAGCCTGTTCCAGTTCATTTTTCTCGATCCATTTGGTCCATTCGGGTTCGTGCACACCCCTACACCATACTCATAAGTAGGGGTGTGCAAGGTTCGGTCGGTTCGATTTTGCAGTTCTTTTTTAAGTCGAACGAATTTGGTTGTTTTTATAAAATCTACAACTGAAGCGTTGAGTGGAGAATGTTCGATTTTGGCCTAGACAGTTTTTGGTTTCATACACAACCAACACAATCACATTATGAATCTTGAATAGATGAAAAATACCACAATCAATGCAACTAAAGGCACGAGTCGCAGCCCAAAAACAAAGATGGAGATCCTAGACTCCAATTTTCCAAGCCTTTCATCCTCGAAGTTGAACCCTAGCCTCCAATTTTGAAATGAAATCCTTCGATGCGAGCCTGTGATTTTAACCAAAACTTTGGGTTTCGAGAGAAAGACGGAGAAGTAGAGAGAATCGAACTTTAGGTCGGATACTTTTTGTGAGAATGGATGTGTTTGGATTATGTAATATGGGTTATTATGAGAAATGATTTGGAGTTCGATTTGGCTCAAGCCTCCTTCAGTTTAATCGTATTAAAATCGCTAACAGAACCAAATATAGTTGGTTTTCTAATCGATAAACTGTCGGTCGAACCGATCATAAAAACTGCCAATTTTGGTTCTAATTGATTCGGTCAAGTTATTTTGTGCATCCCTAAAGATAAGGGTTGCCTCAACACACTGCCCCAGTCAAGTTTAGTGTTGCATGGATAAATAAAAATGCTTATCATGTGGATATTCACAGGCTTAATTGGTAACCTACATTCTCGGATGAGATAAACAAAAATCCCCATGCGAGCCAATAAAGAGCAATGAGAGTTTCTTATACAGCTTAACTACTTTTCACAGTTATAAATACAACCCTCACTCCAGGGCAAAGGGGGATGTAATTTCGAACCTTCTGAGATATTAATAAGAACTGAGAACTCTCTCCGTAAAAATAGGCAGTTGCCGAACCACGTAATTTCTTGTGTTGTGAGCATTTCTTATATTCTTCTATTCCCTTCTTTATAAAAATACTTAATTGTGAATTATTGCACTCACAATTGGCGTTATCTGTGGGAATTGATCTTTTTTTCAACCAAAGCAACCCAAACAAAAGAATAAACACAAATGTCTCACCACCCAAATGATTCACCCTAAGCTGGCAACGTGCGAGCTAACCTAGCTCCACTCAGGATCAGATCTGAGGTTTGCCAAGATGGCAATCCAAGATTTTGCCCTGAGGAGCAAATGTCCAAGAAAAGCAATGAGCAACCTAGATCAATACAGATCTTACGGCTGGTCGACTCATATAAATAACGACTCCAACAGCAAAAGGAGGCAACTCACCTCCAAATAGAGGAGAATGCACGCCTCCAGCGACGATTGGAGAAGAAGGAAAAAGAACTCCGTCAGGATAACCAAAATACCGTAGTCGGTATCCTAGTCCTCACGCGAGCAAAACTCACAACTGAGGAAGGATTGCTGGACGCGACCAGGATCATTCGAAGCACAGAAGTCATCTGGTGAGAAGAAATCGAGACGAAGAGCACCATGTAAATGTATAAGGAGTTTGGTTTGGAAAGAGATGGACCAATACCCAGCACATCGAGGATCCAAATCTATAAAAGAATTAGCGAGAAGGGATCTTATCACACATATAAAGTCTCCTTTCTCAAGGTCTATTGAGGAGGAGGATCCCCCGATTAAATTCACAGTCCCAAGGTTCAAGAAATATGATGAAAAGACTGTTCCCATAGATTATGTTCGTTGGTATAGGAAATCAATGTCTCTATGAATTCACAATGATGCTGTTATGTATCGAATATTCCCATCCAGCTTAGGAGATGTCGCTTAGAAGTGGTTTGAGAGGCTGCCCCACAGGTCGATTAGGAGATTCAAGCCCCTCATTAAGGCCTTTATAGCTCGCTTCATAACCAGCAGCTCACATCTGAACAGGATATATTATCTACTCATGATGAGGAAAAAGCCACAGAAGACCTTACGGGAGTATGTCAAGCACTACTACAAAACTTTCAACAAAGTGGAAGATTGTTCGGAGTAAGTAGTTGTAGCATCTTTCAAGATCGACTTTCCCTTACCCTCGATGTTGCACCAGTCCCTTACTAAGAAGTAAGTGAACACCATCGACCACATCATGTCGCGTATTAAAATATACGCTAAAGTGGAGGACGTAATCAACACCAATCAAGTAAATAATGGTCACGCTAAGGCAAACAAAGGTAAGGACAAGGAGAACAAAAAAAACAGAGCTAAGAATAGGGGAATACCTAATTCTTCCAAAGCTTTCTAAGCCATCAATACGGCTGTCAAAGAACTAATTCATAAAATCCTAAGGAAGATTAAGGACCAGCAGTTTCTCAAGTGGTCGAAGAAGATGGGAGGAGATCCTACCAAGAGGAGCAACACATTTTATTGTGCCTTCAACAAGGAGAACGGACACAAAACAAAAAATTCTACTCCCTAAAAGCCCATCTGGAGGAGTTGGCCCAAGTGGGGAATCTAAATGAGTACATAAATGTCACACCCCGCCTAATTCTGGCGTCGGCCGCCACCAAAACTAAGCCGGGCGTGAACTAAATAAATACCATTTTTAGCATGAGACAGATATGAGACATAAATAAATCAGTCCATAAGATAAACAACTGAGTCAATCTCAAATGATCACAAATAACTAAGCGATAAAAGATCCATCAAATGCTAACTCCAAAAATCCAATCTCCAATAATGATTAAATAAAATCTGAATAATCCCAACAGGAATCCTCTAAACAACTTTGGAACCGAATGGCCCAATAAAACTCCAATGAAGTCTCATAATACGACTGGAAAAGAAAGTCTAACTAAACTATGCCATAAAGTAAATAACTCCAGCTGCGCCTCCAATGATAACTCCGATAAACTTATGCAGCTTCTCCAAATTAAATCCTGAAAAAGATTAGTCAACGCATGGGTCAAAGCCAAAGCCCCGAGCAAGAATACACACTACTCCCCTCAAATAGGATCCTTGAATCCAGACAGTAACATTATACACAATAAATATCACAATATAATATTTTAAATTAAACGGAATAATTAAACGCGATAAATATAAATTACTAACTACCCGTAGGGATCCCCATTTAAAAAGACACACCAATATAATTTTAAATTCCCAAGTCCCACGATGTTAATTTAATTAAATTAACCAACTTTTATTATTGTTTTCACTTTTTATTAAAGTGTCACAATTCTCCTTGTCAATCGCCCTCTGACCCGTTTAAACTGTCGGCCCCGACACATGACAAGGTTCCCCTTGTCAATTCGCCCTCTGACCCGTTTAACTATCGGCCTCGACACATGACAAGGTTCCACACACGACACGACATAAATCGCCCTCTGGCCCATTTAAACTGTCGGCCCGACACATTATGTCGCCATAAATTTTAATACCCGTTTTTATCTTAGGCATTAATTCTCAATTTCTCAATTTATAATCACCCCACCCTTTTAATCGATGTGAGATCCTCAAAATACCCCTTAGTCCCATACCTAAGGGTCCCCAAGTTATCAATACGTCATATCCTATGTATAGGAGGATTTCTAACTTAAATTTTGACCTAGTCTCATGCTTAGGCGAGCGTAACGACGATAAAGTAATAATAATCAGCCCACCCCCAAGGTGATAAAAACACAATAATCTTCCCTCACTAGTCCCATTCCTAGAAGGCATTCTAAAATATAGGGAGAGCAATAATACCCAACAACCCGTCGTCACAATGATATTAAATAATACGAACAAGTCATACCAACAAGAATAATTAATCATCGTATAAAACTACACATGATAGTCCAATTCAATTAAATCTTTAATTTAATTATCACGACGTCAACAATACTCAAATGATCTCATTTAATTATTTAAAATAAAATATACCAAGTTTTCATCATATATTCATCAAAACCAAATTTTAATTATCTCTACATGTATTACATGAGTTATACGCCCCCAACTTTATTTATTTTAAAACTAGGATTTTTCTACATGCAACCTACACCAATAAAACCCAAAATCACTCATGAATCCTACGTACCCAAAGGGTTATGAATATTATTCAGATTAAAAGATTTTATAAAAAACAGCCCCATAGTTAGTGTCCACTTTTTCTAATTAAGTTACTAATTACTTTTCAAAAAAAATGTAATTTAGTGTTTAGGCGACACTTAAAACGCATAATACTAAAGGAAAAGAATAGAGTATTCATGCCTGAAAAGATCGTGTTGAAAATTTGATTAGAAATTTGGATTCCTCTCGAAAAATTAGCAAAAGAGTGTTCTTGAACGATCTTGATTAAACCCCAATTAAGCCTTCAAAAACTTGTGCCAAAACTTGTGACAAAAACTTGATTTTGTTGAAGGTTGATGATCATGAGTGAGAGGAAAAATATTTGGAGGTGTTCTCTGGTGAAAAATTGGAGAAAAAGTGATTATGAGAAGTCCCCCTACGGATTAACAAGGTTATATAGTGATTAGGAGTCTTAATCCTACACAAACTCTAAAAACAGCTAACAGTGCATGTTTTCTGGGAGGGTCGATCGATCTACCCCTAGGGGTCGATCGATCGATCACCTCGAAAAACTGACAGTTTGCCTAAAAAATGCCTATAAGGCAAAATATTATAAAATCAATATAAAATCCGTTTTAACTCCGATTTTAATTCCACTTGAAGTTTTATTCTTTTAAAATCATAACCAACATATTTAGCCAATAAAAAATATTAAATTCAAAAATTTATTTTTCTCAAAAATTCCAATTAATTAATTAAAATAATAAATAAAAACACGGGGTGTTACAATAAAGAAGAAATCTGATCAGGTCGTCACCAATAGCGACCAAAAAATGTTAACATACTAGACGATGAGTCAGAATATGAGTTTGTGGTAATACACGAGGCATCTAACCTTAAGCAGATCCCAAGCAACGCATTTCGGATGAAACTTAAGATGGTCATGACAGTAATGGAGACCTTCCAGATAAACCCCATTAAAATCTAAACTAGCAAGTATAGGTGACCAGAAGATATGGATTACAATAAACACATAGTGTTTATAAGATGATTTGGCCGAGGTAAGAACTCCATACCATGGTGCACTAGTAATCACTCTCAAGATTGCAAACTGGGACATGGACAAGCTACTACTGGATCAAGGAAGTTATTCGGAGGTAATGTACCTGGAGCTTTTTTACAAGCTCAAATTAAAGATGTCAAATTTGAAAGAAACGATTATTCTACTGGTCGACTTCACAGGAAAGATGACCATACCATGGGGGAAAGAAGTCCTGGCAGTTAGGGCAGGGAACATTTCAAAACTCGTTGAGTTTCTAGTAGTCGACATTAATTCACCCTACCACGCTATCCTCCGCAGAGGGTGGCTACACGATATGAGAGAAGTCACTTCAACGTACCACCAGAAACTCAAATGTATCAGAAATTGGGGTATAATGAAGATCAGAGTCGACCAAGTTATTTCTCAAAAATGCTACATCACTTCCATCAGGCCCAAACAAGAGAAGAAAAAAGAAAAGGAGGCCATCCCCAGGACATCCCATGACATAACTACTCCCTCCAAATAGCAACTAAGGCATGGCCGACTAGGGGTGGAAGAGACGGGAAGCCACCCCGCAAATAGGGTTGTGGAGAATCTAAAGGAAGTAGTTTTTTTACGAAAGCTGACCAGAGAGGAAGTTTCTAATTGAAACTATGTTGTTCGACCAAGAAGGAAAGAGTTAATCACTTTTTTTAAACAAACGTTTTCGAATGGGATCCATACGACTTGTTAGAAATTGATGCTGCAATCACTTGTCATCATCTCCACGTGGATCCAATATTTCAATCGATCATATAAAAGGCTCGTCGCAATGCTCCAGAGAAGGCAAAGGTGGTGAAAAAGGAGGTAGGGAAACTTATGGAGGCAACGTCCATTAGAGAAGTTTAATTCCTGAGATGACTCTCAAATTCGATAGTAGTCCAAAAGAGAAACGACAGTTGGAGAGTCTATATAGACTTTACCGATCTCAACAGAGCTTGCCCCAAGGATAGTTTTTGTCAAGATCCCGACCTAAAATAGTAGTAGAGAACGAGTGTCTTGACATGCCACCAAGGCAACAAATATTTCAACTTAAATTATTTCCTTAAATATATGCAATGGAAATACAATCACGTGGTTATGAATCGTAAAATACTAAAAGTGAAGAAATTACGTCATCAGAGCTTCCTAAAAGGAAACTTCATATATATTAAAGGTAACAACGAGTTACATCTCAAGACAAAATTTAAAACTTATTACAAAAAATCCAAACATGCTTTATATGAAGAGTGTGTGTGTGCTCGCGTTCAAATGATCAAGTTATATATAACACCCTTTTAACACAAACAAACCCTAAACATGCAGCAGTATGTGATTGAATAAATTGATAATCTACGCAAGAACATTCAAACACATGCAATTAAGGAAAAATCCCCCTCAGGGGCAAAACCATTTATTTTCACTATAATTTGTAAGAAAACGGCTTACAATCGGATTACAATGAAAATACAAGTTGACTAAGAATTACCCTTGGGTATCGGATTCTGTAGTCGCGGTTGGAATTATCCCTTTCCAGTAGGGCTGCAATGAAGAAGAAGAACGATCTCCTCCACAAGGGTTGAACAAACCAAAGTTGTGTTCTTGGGTTGCAAAAGGATTCACAAATATTTGGCAAGGATGTGTGAATCAAAACATGAGTCTTGGGACTCAAAAATATGAAGACTATATGTATTTGGACTCTCAAATTCGTCTCCTAAAGTCTTGCAAAACAACTCTCCCGAAGTTGGTATTTATAGGGAAATACATGAAGAGACCCACGATCTTAAAATGCTGAAATTCTATCCAGCGTACAGGTACACCGAACTGGTTAGGGTACCCCTGCGAACCGGTTCGCCCCCCCAAACCGGTTTGGGTCTGGGTTTGGGAAAGTGTGCTGGAACAAGGCTTTAAACACTTAGAAAAATTTCCGGACTTTTCAATGAACATATCTCCATTTTCAACGGGCCGTAACTTGTTCACCGTAGCTCGGATTGAGATGACGTTTCTTCCAGTATCTTTTTTACGGAAAGCTCTTCAACTTTCCAGTTGACCGGTCCTCCGGACGGTGGCTGTAAAATTACCAATATGCCCTTGAACATCCCTATCATGCCTTGTTTCACTGATTTGACTTCTCTTGCGTTCCACTTGCATTACGAGCCTAAAATCAAGGAACGTGAAGTCGTTGATGCAGATGAGGGACATATTAGTGGAGATAATGCATGCTTGATTCCCAAAATTCAGATAGAGGCCGTCATGTGAGATCGTGAGGTGACGTGCCAAATGTAGCGGCGTACGACATAAATAAATGAAACATTTCGGACATGAGAAAAATGTCCTTACAAATCTCCCCCTATGTCTATGCCGGTACATACATAAAAAATCCGAATTATCAAATATGAAATTGCCTATACAAATCTACCCTCCCATGAAGCCAAAACTGGAAAAGGTACAAATGAATAGTCTTCATCGTTTGTTCTTCAATTCTTCAGGAATCTCAAAACTTTTCTCATCAAGGTGTGCAACATATAGATCTGCAATCTTCATGCCTACACACATGAGACAAAGAAAATACCACGTGACATATCGAGTTTGAAATGAGATAACATGGATATCAATATATGATAAAAACATAAGCAACATCTCAAAAACTCCCCCAAAATTCAAACTCCCCCATAATATGATAATTTTTTTTCTCCTCCTTTTTATGATGTCCCCAAATAGACAAATTAGAGAAATAAATCAAATAAGCAAGTGCGGGGTGTCACTGAGATAAAAGCACACCATGAATAAACATAAAGCAACCAAGTCGATGATAGCGTAAATGAAGTGGTGTGATCAAATTCGATAGGAAAATCAATGCATACAAACATGACATATGTGCACGATGAATATTGGATATTCCTAGCGAATGAACTCAAATGCTTCCTTTGGTGTAAAAGAGTGACAATATAAGATATTGACTCAATCAAATCAACAAATCAAAGCTCAAAATGATTTTCACACCAATAACGTCCAAAATGATTTTATGCTTTTTCAGGACTTTCAAGGAAGTGCAAACCCGTTTAAAGATTCTCCAACCAAATTCCCTCAAATATAATTTTGAATAGAGGCATTCCAAATTCTCAAACTTTGGAGAATTGATGGTGAAACCTAAGTGGCCCATATTTGGCATGAATTGCTTTTTATTGCCTGTAAAAAAAATTTCGGGCTCTTTTAACCTCTTTGGACCTCGGATATTAAAATTCCTCCATTTTTAGGTCCTTTTTAACGGTGGCTTTTGCGCAAAGGATAGATGATTACCTTTCGCAGCCCCTCCCCGTTATACAAAAACACACAGTCTCACCAAAACGGTTTTTACATGCATTCCAATCTTGTCAAGTTTTATCGCATATTGTACATTATATAGACAGGATTGAGATGAAAACACGCAAGCCAACATGAGATAGATAAGTGCAATAATCAAATATAGACGTGCATGTGTGCAATAAAGGATATAGGAGTCAAACATGTAGGAAGATATCACTAATTACATCTCAAAGACTCCAATCAATGTAAAGCACATGGATGAAATGATGTAGCCTCTCAAATCTCTATCAAACAGTCACATGGATATATGGAATGAAGTTGTGACTAGGCTAACTTAAATGCTCATCCATAAAAGGTGCAAAAACAGAAAAATCTTTTTGGCCTTTTTCAAAAAATATTATCAAAATAAAATGTTTTTGTGCTTTTTCTCAAAATTTTTCTTAAAGGAAAATCTTTTTGTATTTTTCAAAAGAAATATAAAAAGCAACAAGAATAAAACAAAGTTGTACAACTAAGCAATGGTACATATAAAACAGACTAGCAATAGGAAGCATATGATATGAACATGAAGGAGCATTATATTCTAGACATAGACCAACCCCTCAGTCAACTGTGCAAATCCCTAAAGATTTCCTAAGACTCTCAAATCTAAGGGCATCTAAAGGTTTCATGAAAATATCGGCTAACTGACGGTCGGTGGGAACAAAACTCAGGGATACGACTTTCTCTTCAACTAACTGACGTATAAAATGCTCACGTATCCTGATGTGTTTTGTGCGCGAATGCTGAACTGGATTGCGGGATATGTGTATCACGCTCGTGTTATCACAGGAAATGGTCATGGTGTCCTGTGATATCCCATAATCCTCCAGCATTTGCTTCATCCACAAGAGTTGTGTGCAACAACTCCCGGCGGCTATGTACTCAGCCTCCGCAGTGGACAAAGAGATGGAATTTTGCTTCTTGCTCAGCCAGGAGACAAGAGCAGAACCAAAATAGAAACACCCACCAGAAGTGCTCCTACATCCATCTACATCCCCAGCCCAATCAGCATCCGAATAGGCGGACAGACGGTCATCGGTATCAAAGGAATACCAAATCCCGTATGAGAGAGTCCCACTTACGTATTTAATAATACGTTTTAGAGCAAGTAAATGTGACTCTTTTGGGGATGCCTGATATCGCGCACAGACTCCAACACTAAAGGCGATGTCGGGACGACTGGCAGTCAAGTAGAGAAGACTACCTATCATACTCCGATATAAGGTTTGCTCTACGTCCTTGCCTGAAGTGTCCTTACTAAGCTTGGTAGTGGTACTCATAGGTGTACGGGCATGCTTAGCAGAGTCTAAACCAAATTTCTTCACTAGGTCTCTAGCATACTTGTATTGGGAGATGAACATCCCATCCTCTAGCTGACGAACTTGGAGACCAAGGAAGAATGTAAGCTCACCAACCATGCTCATTTCAAACTCACTTTTCATCTCCTCCTCAAAGTGATGAGCATGCTGGGAGCATGTGGATCCAAAGACTATGTCGTCCACATAGACCTGGGCAACCAAAATAGCACCGTCATCTCTCCTGACGAACAACGTCATATCTACTCCCCCTCTCTTGAAGCCACGAGCTAAGAGATAGGAAGTAAGCCTCTCGTACCAAGCACGGGGTGCTTGCTTCAAACCATACAAGGCTTTCCTCAGATAGTAGACGTGCTCAGGGTGCTGAGGGTCTTCAAAACCTTTTGGTTGTTCCACATAAACCTCCTCATGTAGAATGCCATTTAAAAAGGCACTCTTGACATCCATCTGATACACCTTGAAGCGCAGATGACATGCGATGGCGAGCAGAAGATGGACGGACTCAAGCCTCGCAACAGGAGAAAATTTCTCCCCAAAGTCTACACCCTCTATCTGTGTGTAGCCTTGAGCGACCAACCTAGCCTTATTTCTGATTATGGTACCATATTCATCCATTTTGTTCTTGAAAATCCACCAGGTACCTATCACATTAGTCTCACTAGGTCGGGGGACTAATTCCCAGACATTATTCTTTTTAAACTGAAGCAACTCATCCTGCATAGAAGATATCCAGTGTTCATCCTTGAGTGCTTCTTTATGGTTCTTGGGCTCGACTTTGGACGTGTAGCAAAGATGGCTAACAACGTTCTCTAGCTGAGAACGAGTCTTGACCCCTAGAGTGGGATCACCAATAATGGCAGAAGGGTCATGACTCTTGCGAACCCAAGCAGGTGTGTCCCCTAACACAGGAGTAGGATCCACAGAGTGTGAGAGAGGAACAGGTAAATCACTGTCAGAACAATCCTCATCCTCACACTTAAGGTTAGGATCAATAACCGTTGAAGGTTCGTCATCTTGCACGGTAACGTTTATTGATTCCATAACCCTAGAGCTCTTCAGGTTAAAAACCCGGTATGCTCTACTATTCGATGAATATCCTAGAAATATTCCCTCATCGCTTCGGGAGTCAAACTTTCCTAATTGCTCTCTATCCCATAGGATGTAGAATTTACTCCCAAAACACGGAAATACGCCAGGTTGGGCTTCTTACTGGTCCACAACTCATAAGGTGTCTGTAGTGTGTGTGGACGCAAATAAACCCTATTCACCGTGTGGCATGCAGTAGACACTGCCTCTGCCCAAAATCTCCTAGAAACTTTACGACCTAGAAGCATAGATCTAGCCATCTCTTGGATCGTTCTATTCTTTCTCTCAACAATCCCATTTTGCTGAGGAGTTCTCACAGCAGAAAACTCATGTTTGATCCCAAGGCTATCACAGTACAAATCCACCTTTGCTTCCTTAAATTCAGTGCCGTTGTCACTACGTATTCTGTTAATAGTGACACCGTGTTGATTTTGCAGAACACGGCACTTAGTCGTTAAGAAATCTACAGCATCAGATTTCTCTCTCAAAAACCCTACAATGGAGTACCTGGAGAAATCATCTACCATCACGAGGATGTACCTCTTACCACCTAGACTCTCAGTACGAGTGGGACCCATAAGATCCATGTGAATCAACTCCAGAACACGAGAGGTGGTAATGGAATGCAACTTCCTATAAGGACTACGAATTTGTAATCCCAACTGACAGGGTCCACAAATGGTTGAAGTTGACTTTCCAAGAGATGGTAAGCCACGTACTAGGTCCTTTTTAGATAAACGATTAAGATCTCTAACGTTCACGTGACCTAGACGTTGGTGCCACAGATCCATAGGAGTGATCGTGGCGCTGTTGCAGACAAGTGAGGATGCGGGCTCAGTCCCATAGCAATTATCCTCGGTCCTCACCCCTTGCATCAATAGTTTACAGGTTTGATTGTATACTTTACACGCGTCCCGATCAAACTTTACTGTAAGGTCAGTGTCGCACAGCTGGCTAATGCTGAGAAGTTTTGCTTTCAAACCTTTGACGTACAAAACATTTTTTAGCTTAGGAGAACCAGGTAACTCGATAGTACCTCGTCCTATAATGCTAGACTTACTCCCATCTCCAAAGGTGACTCTGCCATCTTGATAGTCCTCAAGAGTAGTAAAAAATGAGGCATCACCTGTCATGTGTCTGGAGCACCCACTATCAAAATACCACTGAGAGGTATTATGTGCTTTGAGAGCAACATGAACAACAAAAGCCTTTTTATCTTTCTTAGGTACCCAAGTCGAGATGACCTTTTGTTTGCCTTTGTTGTTGTTAATTTTAGCTGGAATGTGAGAAGCATTCACTAACGGCAAAGAGATCCGTCGAAATTCTTCCATTAAACTTTGAGTCGTGGCAGCTAAGAACTCAACTCGCTCTCTCAGACTAGAAAACTCATCAGTATGACGTGGTGGAGCAGTAGTACGTCGTGTTCGACCCATGCTATAGCAAGTTTCCCTAAGGTGGCCTTTTCTTTTGCAATAAGTACAAAAGAGCACAGTCAAAGGCGAACCTTGGTTTGCTTTTCTTGGTCGATCTCTCCTTCGAGGGTTTTTACGGTGACCATAAGGAGTTGTAGTAAACTCAGGAATTGGTCCAGGTGTAATTTGGGACGTGGAGGCACCATCATATCCAATTCCTTGACGATCACCAAAACCTAAAGCGGGGCCGAGGAGCATCTTTCCCATCTTCCCAGATCTGTCCTCGATTTGTACCTTGTCTTCCCGTGCTTTCTCAAGATCATGAGTCAGATGGGAAACAAGGGCTTCAAGTTTCTTCCGAGTCTCCACGGAGGAATGGAGCTGACTCATAAGACTAGCCACTTGCTTAATCAAGTCCCCTCTCTCTTTCTCTAAAACACTCTATCTCTCTCTAAACAAATTCTCATTCTCGACACATATAGAATCTCTCTCTCTCAGGGTGGTGCAAGTGGAGAACTCTCTTTCTCTTGCTTTCTTTAAATCTTCCTCTAAGCAGGTGATCTTAAGAACTAACGCTTTGTTACGCTTTTTAGTTTTAAATGACTCAGAATATAACTCAGCGTAGGCGCGTTATATATCACTCTCGCTCTCACTTGTGTCATCCTCCCCCTCACTCACATCGCTCTCACTGTCGAGGTGTCCCTGTGAAGCATCATCCTCAACGTCGTGAGGAGAACTAGGAGTGCTCACTTGGCTGGCCATGAATGCGGTGAAGTTACACTCATGCGGTGACTCATCTCCAGAATCCACCGTCTCGACCTCACTGTCGTCACTAAGGGTATCATTAAGAACAGCTTTATCTTTTTCTCTATTCAGACGATTGGCACACTCAAAAGCTCTGTGACCCCTCCCATCACACTCAAAACATCTCTCACTTTCTTTCAGAGGAGGATTTTTGGAAACTTTTTCATTTTTCTTTTCAAACTTATTTTTCTCAAATTTCTTTTTATCCTTAAAATTGCCATTTTTCTTAAATTTGAGAATCCTCTTGAAATTTTTTACGAAAAGAGCCAAATCATCTAGTCAAAATCGCACTCCGAATCTGACGTGTCAGTCTCTCTCTTTCTAGATGACTCTACCCTCTTTCTAGCTGACCCCTCACTCCTTCTCTCTTGGGCTTTAAGAGCAATTCCCTTATCTTTAGATTTAGCATTTTTAGGGAACATATCAATTTCATAAGTTTACAAATCTCCTACAAGTTCTTCCAATTTTAACGTATTTAAATTACCCATAGAATTTAGCACAGTGACTTTAGGGATAAAACGCTTAGGCAAAGAACGAATAATCTTTTTAACAACTCTAGCATTCGGAATATGTTCACCAAGATTAAAACTAGTATTCACAATGTCAGAAAGTCTAGCATAAAATTCATCAAAGCATTCAGAATCATGCATGGTGATTGTTTCAAATTGAGTTGTCAAGTTTTGCAACTTAGACTCTTTCACAGCATTAGTTCCTTCATGGGTGAGTTGTAAAACATCCCATGCCTCTTTTGACGTGGTACACGTCATTATGCGTTTGAACTCATCAGGTATGACAGACCCAGAAATAGCACTTAGACCCTTAGAATTAAAAGATGACCATTTAATTTCTTCATCAGTCCAAGAAATGTCAGGTTTCAAGTTGGTCACATTATCAACAGTCACGGTGGGAGGAGTCCACCCTCGTTCAACCAAAATCCAGACACGTTCATCAATGGCTTTTAAAGCCGACCTCATACGGGCTTTCCAATAAGCATAATTTGTCCCGTCAAAAACAGGCATTTTATAATATGACTTCTCCATTTGAACACGCACTTTTTCAAAAATCAATTTTTTCAGAAAATTGATATCTTAGAAAAATTTTGCGAAAAAAAAGGAATACGCGATAGATTAGCGTAACCTGCTCTGATACCAATTTGAAGAGTGTGTGTGTGCTCGCGTTCAAATGATCAAGTTATATATAACACCCTTTTAACACAAACAAACCCTAAACATGCAGCAGTATGTGATTGAATAAATTGATAATCTACGCAAGAACATTCAAACACATGCAATTAAGGAAAAATCCCCCTCAGGGGCAAAACCATTTATTTTCACTATAATTTGTAAGAAAATGGCTTACAATCGGATTACAATGAAAATACAAGTTGACTAAGAATTACCCTCGGGTATCGGATTCTGTAGTCGCGGCTGGAATTATCCTTTTCCAGTAGGGCTGCAATGAAGAAGAAGAACGGTCTCCTCCACAAGGGTTGAACAAACCAAAATTGTGTTCTTGGGTTGCAAAAGGATTCACAAATATTTGGCAAGGATGTGTGAATCAAAACATGAGTCTTGGGACTCAAAAATATGAAGACTAGATGTATTTGGACTTTCAAATTCGTCTCCTAAAGTCTTGCAAAACAACTCTCCCGAAGTTGGTATTTATAGGGAAATACATGAAGAGACCCACGATCTTAAAATGCTGAAATTCTATCCAGCGTACAGGTACACCGAACCGGTTCGGGTACCCCTGCGAACCGGTTCGCCCCCCCAAACCGGTTTGGGTCTGGGTTCAGGAAAGTGTGCTGGAACAAGGCTTTAAACACTTAGAAAAATTTCCAGACTTTTCAATGAACATATCTCCATTTTCAACGGGCCATAACTTGTTCACCGTAGATCGGATTGAGGTGTCGTTTCTTCCAGTATCTTTGTTGCGGCAAGCTCTTCAACTTTCCAGTTGACCGGTCCTCCAGAAGGTGGCTGTAAAATTACCAATATGCCCTTGAACATCCCTATCATTCCTTGTTTCACTGATTTGACTTCTCTTGCGTTCCACTTGCATTACGAGCCTACAATCAAGGAACGTGAAGTCGTTGATGCAGATGAGGGACATATTAGTGGAGATAATGCATGCTTGATTCCCGAAATTCGGATAGAGGCCGTCATGTGAGATCGTGAGGTGACGTGCCAAATGTAGCGGCGTACGACATAAATAAATGAAACATTTCGGACATGAGAAAAATGTCCTTACATTATATGATAAAATAAACACTTTACTTAAAGTAACAAAAAGAGCTCTAAAAGGTGAATATTCAACATAGTCCTTTTATGTTCCCTCTGCAAGCCTACTTATTTCCTAAAAAATGGTTATTTTATACAACATCAGCTAAAAGACGAATGAGATTCAATCTCCATACATTCTAAGATTTTTCAGAAAAATGATACCTATTCAAGTTAGAACACAAGGCATATATGTATATAGATAGGGATTTACAATAATATATATAAAGTAACTGACATTATATATATTCAGAATAAACAGTTCAGAGTAGAACAGATAAAATAATTGAGCAATATGTCAAGTATACTATTTTATTTTAATGGCCATGTACGCTCTAATACCCAGACAGATAATGTTACCAAATGTTTCCACTCGGGTAACATGCCAAACGTAAAATCGTGATTTCTAGAACAACGCCTTGTGTAGGGCATAACAGCGATAAACCAGCTGGGAAGATACCACCCAAATATTTCCACCCGGTAGTCAAGGCCAACATAGTAAGAGAGTTTGCATAGGACGAATAAAAAAATTCAGAATTCAATTTAGATGTTTATATCGAGAGATATATACATATAACAAATGACGGAATCATCGGTATCAGATGAATTTGAGATTAAAGGCATTTCACAAAAAATATATAGTATTCATAATATCATATAATAAAAATACACAAGGAATGTCATAGAGTACTTACCTAAAATTGGGTTCGAAATTATAGATATTAAGTCTTGGATCACTCGTTAATCAAACTTCTTCTTAAACTTTCCCACGCTTTCTCTCAGTATTTCCCAAGGAATTGGTGTGAATTCAAATGATCCCAAAGGCCGTATTTATATTTTCCCAAAGATATCACCGCATTGACACGTGTCTAGCTGACAAGCTTTTAGAATGGCGAGTCAGCGTTGACGTGTCGCGTAATGGAGGGGTCTTGTAGTCTGATTTCACCGAACTGCGACTCGTGTTTTAGCTCTCTCTAACTACGACACATGTTGAAGCTTTATCTATATGGATGGCATGTGTAAGCACGAGGTAGAAAGGTATTAAGGGTATAACGGTCATTTTACACATAAAGGGTATTTTAGTAATTTCACACTATATATTTTTAATATTTCTTAGAAGTCCCTAAAAATATTTTATTTACAAAAAAGGTCATTTTTATTTTTCATTTTGGTCCCTGAACTTTCCAAATTAAAACCAAGTCCTTAAAGTTTTATAAAATTACATTTTCTACCTCGAAACTTATCCTTTAACTCAGGATGTGCCATAAATCTTCAATTTGACCCATTTTACAGTTGATTCTTCAAATTTAAAAATGGCCTTTGTCATATTAAGAATCTAAAATATCACATATGTAATAATACAATATTTATCAGATAATAAGTGAGACATAATTGTAAAAATAAACTATATATGAGCATAAAAAAGTGGGGTCATTACAGTTTTCCTCTTCCAAAGATAGACCAACTGGTCGATGCCATGTCAGCCCACTATTGAATTATTTTTCTAGATGCTTACTCGGGGTATCACCATATTTCCCTATTCGGGTCCGACCTGGAGAAAACTTTATTCATTACACCATTAGGCTTGTACTATTATAAGGTGATTCCTTTTGGCCTCACGTACCAGCGATTGGTCACTGAGATGTTTAAGCAACAAATGGATAAGACGATGGAAGTTTACATTGATGATATGCTCCTCAAAAGAAAGTGTAAAGATGACCACCTCAAGGACTTGGCAAAAACTTTTAAAATCCTCAGGCATTACCGGATGAAGCTCAGTGCGAGCAAGTACTCATTTGGGGTCCAGTCAAGAAAGTTCCTCGGTTATCTGGCCAAAGAGAGGGGAACTGAAGCTAACCCCGACCAGGTAGTAGAGATCAACAATGTTCAGCTGTGGAAGACCTTGCGAGAGATCCAAAAGCTAACCGGGATACTCATAAACTTAAACCGTTTCATTTTCAAGTCATCCGATTGAGGGAATCAAGTCTTACTTGCGTAAATCCCACTATTAGCGATTTCAGAACCAGGGGACCCTCTCTACCTCTACCTTGCATGTAACACCACATATTATTAAAACATAAAATCTGTTAGGAAATTAAAATTTTTGAAAAAAATTAATTTTTGGAATCAAATTTAATTTTGGTATCTAAAAAGGTTAGTATTTATATGTAAAAATAAGTTTTTAAGTGGAATTTAAATCGGGATTAAAATTTGAAAATTATAACTTTTTGTATAAAAATCGGGGGAGGATCCGACCTAAGGAAAAAAATATATTTGACCGTCCGATCGAGCTAAATGTTTTTGAGCAAATTTCTTTCGTCTTCAGCTATAATATATTAAAATTTCAGCTAATTCCGATGGCCCGATTGCCTTGAATGTTTTTTTGAGGACGTTATAAAGTGTTCCGGATGAGAATTCAGAGTGCATTATTGATTTCGGATAGGTCGAGATAGTCGAAATGACTGTCCTTGAGTTTTATTTCGGTTCAAGAATATTTTTAAGTTAGTTTGACTCAAATTGGAGTAAACGAGTCATTTAAAGTGTGTATTATAACTCAAGTTGGGTGTTTTGAGAAATTAGGCTTATAAAGCCTTTAGGAGATTAAAATCTCATTCTTGAGATTTCGAGAGAGAGAGAGAGAGAGAGAGAGAGAGAGAAGCCCTAGAAAAAGAGAAAGAAGAAGAAAGGAAGAAAGATAGAGGAGAAAGCTTGGAGACTCCGACCAATACGCGATTTCAGGGATGATTCAACCTCTACAATTCTGAGGCAAGTGTTTCATCTTGTTAAATATTTCATTTGTGTATTTCATTTCATAATTTGTGGATAAAAGAAATGGATTTTTGGGTTATATGTTAAAACCTAGATTTTTGTGACTAAAACTTGAATTTGATGTTTATACATGGGATTGATGGCATTTATGTTGATGAGATGATATGTAGGTTGGGTTTTGATGTGAGGAATATGATTGAGTTCAAAATTGAGGGTTGGATGATAATATTTTGGGTGTTTGGAGAGTTTGGTTTTGTTCAAAAATGGAAAATGGACAAGATATTCTGCATGGCTGGTCGATCCTGACTGGTCAACCGTGCCTCAAGGGAAAGGCCTACTGCATTCTTCGTAGGGCAAAATTTAGACCCGCGGTCGATCGGTGGTCTGGGACCGATCGACCGATCCCCTGTTTTTAGCTCAATAATGGGATTTTCTTTTACCCCTTTTCTTTTGGGTTTTATTCTTACGGGCTTTCTTAATGGACTTATTATGGAGGGTTGTGATATAATATTAAGGGATTTGTGCCTTAGTACGAATAGGGGCTTTCGGACTTATGTTAGAATTAAATTATGAGGGTAGGATGCCTCTTTTGGTGAAGAAATGATTATGGGACTGAATGATAGGCGAATTGTATTAATATGATGGTGGTGGGCTATCATGAAATAGTTATACATTATAGAGATAGTCCCTTTATGTTTATGTGCGTATTAATAATAGATATTCCTAGTTATAGTGAGGAATCTCATTGAGGAGGGAAATTTTATTTAGAGGTCATAAGTGAGTTTAGATATGATTTAAGGTTTAGGGCTCTTTGGAAGAGTGGTAAGGGTATGGCGTGAAATTGTAGGCCGAGATTGTGGCGAATCCTTAGTGATAGGATTCTATTTAAGGCATGATTGGGGGTCGAGGATAGAGAGAGAATTTGCGTATCCTTAGTGATGATAAATGCAAGGAATATATCGTAAATGTGGTAATGTTAAGGGTTCGTAGGAGCAACTGAACCGTAGTCGGAATTGAGAGCAATTAGGTCATGCTATCAACTAGAATAGGGTGTGTTGTAAATCTAGTTGGGATAGTTGTTACGTATCTTTGTGTGATTAACAATGGGGATTCCAATAATATATGGGGTGTGTAGTGATTGATACATGCTTTAAACTTTGGGTTGATAACCTTAATGTTGGATATATTGGAAGACTATTCATATCATAGGGGTAATGGATGAATATAATTCAAGTGAGGGATCGTATTTATCTAACGAATTAAGTTAATATGCTCGGAACGACGGCTAGTATATTGAGGATTGTGTATGCTTATAGCCGAGTTTATAAATCTTATACATACGGATGAGAGATAGTGTGTATATATGTGGATACATATATTTTTATATATATATATATATATATATATATATATTTATATGTGTGTGTGTGTGTGTGTGTGTGTGTGTGTGTAGATATGTATATATATGTGTGTACATATGGCGTGAATATCTATACTGTGCGTGATGGTTTGATTATTTGATGTGATTATATATATATATATATAGTATAAATGATATATATACTTATGGTGTGAAGCATACCCGACACATGCTATCATGGGAAGTTGCGCGATGAGGGTGAGCCCCTGGCTTGAGGAGCAGGGTGTGGATATTCCCCAGGTCATAGTCGTCCATTATTATTTGTGTGATTTTATATTTTTGGGGGTGAGAAGTCTTGGGTATGAGTCGTTCTCACTTGCCGGTTAGGAACTATGACCGCTTCTCATACGTTATGATTGATTTTGTCTCCATGGCGGTGTTATAATAGTCCGATAGGTGGTCACCCCGGGAGAAAGTGAGTAATTCCTGGAAGATGATAGCATGGTGCAGTATTTTGGTATCCCATAACCGTTTATGTTATGTGGATTGCAATGTGTACATTATGTGTGTTATATATGTGTGGTTATAGTAATGAATGATTGCTTATCTATATATATATCCTATAGGTGAAGAGGATATGAAGATTCTATAATGTACATCTTGGGTGATTTTGGTGTATTAGTTCAGTGGGGTCGAAGGATCGTACTTAGAGACAATTGCGGTTATATCCACCCAAGGATTTAATAAAAATTCTAATTATGTTTTTAGATAGTACTCTATAATTAGGTAGTTGTAGTATTATGATTTGTGTGGACATAATGGATCCCTACGATCAGCATTGTCAAGGAGTAGTGTATCGGGGAGGTTCATTATTTGGATTTCGCTTTGCGAGATGCCCCACCCACAAAACATAGTGCAATGTTGGGAGTGGAGAGAAGTTATGCTTTTAGTACTAGAATGTATGTTATTTAGAGAATGAACTCTTATATTGAAACCTATGTTAATGAGTAACGTACTAAGACTTATAATTGGTTTAAGTTAATAAATGGAATCACGAGAGCTTAGTAAGGCATATATGGGAATATATATTTAGGTGTGATTAGAATGGAAAGGATTCTTTGGTAGGATGGAAGGTCATGCGGTTATAGGTCGTGCGTATGGTAAGGTAAGTTGTCCTTAAGTGGGCGGGGTAACTTAATTAAGATTCCAGGACACGATTAGGTGCGCGTTGTATATGAGAGGTGAGTTTGGGGGTTTCACGAGAGTGCGACTCCACTGTAAGTATGAAATAGTGCATTTATATTTATATGAACGGTTAACACACTTTCTAAATATTTTTACACCTCGGGCTCTGACCCGTTTATATTTCTCTTCTGCTATATATATATATATATATATATATTGAGAGTATGTTCTTTCTTCATGTCGAGCATGTATATTCTTAATTCATGTTAATAATCATTTTCATTATTGGTTTGAATTCCATTGTATGTTTTTATTTAAATTTTGGCATCCGCTTTTATAGTTTCGGGTAGTTAGCCTTATCTATTTTAGTATAGTCTGTTGATGCTGAGAATGAGCCATCTGAGATTCCTGATTTAATGTAGTATAGGGTTGTCCACCCATTATTATTTTAAGCGGGGTGTCGCAGTTTTGAAGAGATAAACCGGGTTTCTCTAGATCGTTCAAGAACGCGTCTTTATTATTTTAGCGAGAGGAACACAATAATGTAATCATAATTTTGAGCATGATTTTTATGAGTTTTCAAGTGATGATTTTAAGATACGGTGTTTACACAATATTCTCCTCTAAATCTCTCGAGAGTATTTTATTATTTCTCAATTATTTGTATTCTTCTTGAAATGTTGTGGTACTCATTTGAATCCTATGTGTTATTCAATTGAGATATTGTGTTTTATTATTTGGGCATGGTGCCAAGAAATTTTAATGTTGCACTGAGAATTATCACCCACCAAAAGTCCAATACCCGAAATGAGGCTTTAAGAAGCCTAGGTGAGGTGAGGCCCTGTGACCTATTGATGTGTTATTGAGAATTAAATTGGTACAATGCTCGAGTGTCGCGTTGGACTCGTATATAGCTTCGTATGGTTGCATTTTTTTCACCGTTATTGTTTTGCGAATCTATTCTTGTCATATTGTGTACTTCCCTGTTCTTTTTTTAGTGGAAAGTAAACGTGGATTTGGATGTTACTTATTTTTTAAGGACATTAAGAGCACAACATTTTAAGAATATCATTTTGTACAAATTGGTAGTGTAAATATTTGGGGAGCTTAGCGTTATTTTGAGTGGAATTAAAACTGTAATTATTTGAAGGTGCATTGTACCTAGCCTTGTTTTTAGGAGACATCTTCGATTGGCATGTCAATTTTGGAATAGACGTTAGTATTTTTATGACCTTTTATATATTTATTTTGTTGAATATAGATTCTATTTATAGATTGTTGAGGATTTAGTTTAGTTTTAATCGTAGTAGTGCCTCGGGTTTTCCTCAGGGTGTTACAGATGGTACCAGAGCATGATCTTAGGTCTCATAGGTTGTGAGTCCATTTTGCTTCCACGTTACCGATCTTTGATCCCCTTTTTTGATTCATACTCCTAAAGGTATTGGGTCTAGCATACATGTTAGTGGTATTTATTTGAAGATATGGAGTTTTTGTTAAGGATGTGGTAGGCATTAAGGTTAGGACTAGTAATCTTAATATGAGGATGATTATTATTTGATTTTGGATACGAGATCTATCTTTAAGATTCGCTAGTGCCAATGTTAGCTATCGCAAGTATTAATTTGGTGATGAGATTTGATTTGAGAACTTAAAGTGTTGCGATGACTTTAGAGAGAGAATCGAGTGTTAATTTATGGTATACCGTTATTTTCTTAGTTATGCGCATATATATGCGGGAGCCCATTTTTTACAAGTTCATGAGAGTAGACGACCAACATAACTTAATTTATTTGGCCTGGGCCAAATCATAACCTAATTTCTACACGAGCAGTTTAGTTAGAGGAGGATACTCACACACGTGGTCAAATCAGGTGCCGAGAATCTCGATCGAGATATCTAAGCACTTCATGGACAATCCACGAACTATGATGGAGTTCCTTAAACAACTCAAACTCTGTAATAGACATATCTATAAATTGTACACCCTAACCCGAGAAAAGGGATGAAACATTGTAATCGTTGAGAGATACTTAATAAGAACAAGTAACCTCTCCATGGACGTAGGCAAGTTGTCGAACCACGTACATCGTTGTTGTGTGTGATTCCATTTAATTTTTGCCCGTTGTGATTATTTTCGTAGATCCTTTATTATGAATTTTTCTGCACTTACAATTGGAGTCGTCTGTGGGAATTGACTTTTATTCCTACGAAAGCATTCAACACCAGAAAGCTAGCAATGTCTCATCATAGAAACAACATTCCATAAGTCAGATATGTTCAGAAAGAGACAGCCCCCTAGGGTTAGGCCTGAAATTGTCCAACATACAAACCAAAGGTTTCGCCAAGAAAGGCAACCTTCAGAAAAAAGTCATGGACCTCCAAGGTCTACTCAGATTTCTTGGCTTGTCAATGTGTATGAAGCCCAACTTCGAGAACAGGAAGAGGCAACTCATCGCCAAGAAGAAGAAAATGCTCGCCTTAAGAGACGACTTGAAATAATGGAGAGAGATCTCCCCCAAAACACAAGCCAGTGTCAAGACAGAAATCTTAACCCTCGGGGTGGATATTTCCCCACCCGAGGAAGGAGTACTAGGCGTGACTAGGAGAGGACTGAACGTGATAGATCAGAGCAAGCACGATTAGAGAGAGCA
Source organism: Sambucus nigra (assembly GCA_949130495.1). NCBI lineage: Eukaryota > Viridiplantae > Streptophyta > Magnoliopsida > Dipsacales > Adoxaceae > Sambucus > Sambucus nigra. The sequence goes on from OX422209.1 coordinate 578,521,991, forward strand.
CGGTCAGAGCGTGGCCACCAAGAGATGTGCCACCGGAACAATGATCGACCAAGTGAGGATTTGAGGATTTTGGTCCTTAAGGAAATGTCCCAACATTTGGCGCACCAAGAAGCCAGATCGACCAGAGAGCTTGTTAGAAGAGTTCTAAACTCTCAAATGAAGATCCCCTTTTGAGGGAAATTAAACGTGACAAGCCCCCTAAGAAATTCATTGTCCTTAGATTCAAGTTCTACGATGGGAAAACAATTCCCATAAACCATGTCAGCTAGTATCGACAGGAAATGACCTTGTAGAGCCACAATGACGCACTAATGTGTAGAATATTCGCTTCTAGCCTACACAATGTAACATATAAGTGGTTTGAAAGGCTTCCCCACAAGTCAATCAAGAATTTTGCAGCACTAGTAGAGACTTTCACAACACGATTTATAACGAGCAGCTCCCATCCCAAGCGGATGGATGCATTGCTCACTATGAAGAAAAGCCTCAGGAGAACTTCAGATATTATGCCAAAATATACTGGGAGATCTTTAATGAGATCGAGGACTACTTAGAGCAAGTTGCCATAGCATCCTTCAAAATCGACTTGCCAACCTCTGGTGCACCAATCTCTCACCAAGAAGGAAGCCATAAACATCGATGATATTATGGCCCGTATTAAAAATTACACCAAGGTCGAAGATGTGGTCCATCCTAATGGGGGAGATAATGGTCGAGCAAAGGTGAATAAGGGGACAGAGAAGACTGACACCCAGAGAAAGGGAAGTAAGAATGGGAGCAAGAATGGCTCCAAGGGTGGATGTAAGAATGACCCCTCCAATGAATTCCAGGATGTTAACACAGTACTTAAAGAACGCATTTACAAGATTCTCAGCAAGATCAAGGATGAGCCCTTTATTAAATGACCTAAGAAGATGGGCGACGATGCAACCAAGAGGAACAACGCACTGAGATGCGCATTACACAAGGAGGGTGGTCATCGAACCGAAAATTGCAAAGCTCTGAAGTCACATCTGGAAGAGCTAGTTCAGGCAGAGAACTTTAGCGAGTACATTAATAAGAAGACATAGAAGGTCGCAACTAATGGAGATCAAAAGCCAGATAATGTCCTCGATGACGATACAGGACACGAGTTTGCAGTAATTTATGGGGCGTCAGACCTCAAACAGATTCAGAGGAACGCTATTAGAATGGAACTCAAGAAGGTGATTATCGTGATGGAAGCTTTTCAGATCGATCTAGCCAAGACTCAGGCGAAAGTGTCAACAACCAGAAGATGTTGATTACACGAAGCACATCGTGTTCACCAAAGATGACTTGGTCGGGTGAGGACCCCACATCATGATGTGACACCCCACCTAATTAAATATCGAGTGGTCAGCCCTTTATTAAATTAAATCAGAATATCCAGTAGGTTCATTCTCAGCATCACTGTCAAAAAATAATTTCTTTATTAGCTCACTTAATAAATAATTAAGCTAGTGTAAAAACTTTTCCATTTTTAATTTAATTAAAACGTTTTCATAATACGGAATAATAATTTAGTAATATCACATCGCAACTGAACTAAATGTAGCAGGAATAAAAGTGACTAGAATAAACTCTTCAGTTTAAATATATCATTACCACCAAATAAAACTGATATCCACAGTACTGACATAACTAATACAACCTCCAGAATCTTTGGCGATATGCCCTAAATGAAAGTAAATACTACAGATGTATGAATCAGTTGATTGGAAGTGTCTAAACAAAGTCTGCATCTCCATTAGTAGCTATAACCCATCGAGACACCCATATTTTATGCCGGCATCCCTGATACTGGACACCTGATGTACAAGATACAATAGAGAAGAGAATATGCAAGGAAATGGGTCAGAGCCCGATTATAAAAGATTTTAAAAATAGCAAGGGAATAAATGCTACAATTTGCAATTATTCTATACATGTTAAATTCTCGGTCTCTCTCTTGAGATTCTCATCTCACATCTAGTGTGCACGCCTAAAGTATCTCCAAATTATTCTAGTTACTATTCCCACTTTCACTAGATTATATCATTGTGTCAACTATCCGTAGCCCTTATCTTCCCCATGTATTTTCTTCTCAACACATGGAATAAATAATTATATATTAGTTCAATTCTCGGCATAATTAAGTGTTCTCAAACTTAATTAATTTCAGATTTCACTATCTTTCATGTCTACTTAAATCACACAGTAGATAACATCATAAGTGTATATATATATATATATATACATTCTATTATATAGATATAATACTGCACCCCGACACACAGCTGCGGTGCATGCATACTCTACTATCTAGTCCCTGTACATCTCGTCACTGTATAAAGGACTGTTGGTTCGGTATATCCCACGAACCATAAATATCAAAATACAAGTATTGGAAGCGAACATAGTCATAAGCTTTTGGGCTGCGCACATACCTACGCACCCAAATGACCATTCAATACCACTGTTTCCACTAATGGCAATCCAAAATAAGTCCTATGTTCTGAGGCAACAAGTCAAAAAATTCCCATAAGGCTCATCAGGATATGACTGCCCTCAATGCATAAACATCTCATAGATAGCAAGTAGGCTAGTTATGTCATATACATAAATCACCAAGCAATAGGTATATACTCAACCTATATAATAATAGGTACACACTCGACTTATGTCTCATATTAGGAATTCATCCTACCCCAAGTACCCGTGGTATTTTTCGAATACTACCCATACTTGTTAATTACGATTCAATCTCATTATCGTATTTTATTATATAGTTATCACTCACATAATTCTTTTCTTAATTCAATTAATATAGTCTCAACATTAACCCAAGTCTCTCACTCTTTGTTAATGTACCAAAAATTATTCAGAACCTACTGTTGGCCAAAATACGAACTTCTAAACTTTTCTGGACTAAAATAGAATTTCTGAAATCTCGTTAGAAGTCCTTGAATTCTCGTTCAAACGACATATCATCTCGTTCGAATGACATCATGTCTCGTTTGAACGACTTCCCAGTTCGTCCGATGTTTTAGCAGTTCGTCCCCAAGCTCAGTTTTCTGTGTTTTCTCCATTTTCTTACACCCAAACCCACATGGAATATATTATAACGAATACCAATTATCACAACATCATTTATACATGTTTATGGGTGATTATAACACATAAAAAACATTTAATTCCTTATTTTCAAGAAGGGTTTTTATCTAAATTAATATAATCTTTAAAATCCTCAAATTCTATATTCACCATTTATGTTCTTCATAAAACCTAGAAACAGTACGCAAATCCCAACTTAAAATTATCCCAACCTGCCAATTGATATACCCAAGTATATACACGATTTATAACATTAAAACATATCAAAATCATCATGGAGTTTCGATGAATCATGCTAATCTTATTGTAAAATCAGAATATCTGCAATATATATTTCTTTCTCAAGAACACATATAAACCCCAAATTTCCTCATCAATTAAACCCAAAATGTCATGTTGTTAATTCTAATTTCATCAAAGGAATAATCCTAAATGATTTTCATTTCAAGAATTACATCAAAATCATCAAATTTTCATCTTTGATTCATAGTTTTCATGGATGTTTATCTCTTCTAATTTAACATGAATATTATACTCACTAATTGGACCAAGAATTACACTTGCCTTAATGTGTAGGTCTGCTCTTTTGGAGAAGATATGCATAGGATGTCCCCTCCTCTTTTTCGGACACTTTTTCGGTGGTGGTGCAAGGTGGTTGTTCCTTGGTTTTCTCTCAAAACCTTTTCCTCTCCTTGGAAAAACCTCTCACTCTCCTCAAAGACCTTTCCTTTGTTTTTGGGTGAATGAACCTAAGTTCTCTAATCTCTTCACATATATAATAAAACCCAAATTTCGTAGTTACTATTCACCTCCCAAATAAAATCACCAAAATACCCCTTCGGGGTGTCCTTTTGGTTCCCAATCGACTCGAGACATAAATCAAACCCCCGGGTAGATTTTTCTGCCTATTTCAACCCTTTTGGACTCAACGGTGCACTTGAAACGACCATTCGGGTGACATAAAAATAATTTACTTTTCATTCCATTTAAATGTAGTCCTGTCATAACTCACACGCGCGTCCCGACTTAATTACCCTAATTGTCACATTCACAATTCGCGACAATTTATAAAATCATAATCATATGTAAAGTCATAATCATATATATTATTTTTAATCACTAAGTAATATTCAATATAAATCACATATTACTTTATTCTCAAGTAATATTTAAATCTGAATTAATTTTTAATTATCCCACAATTAAGTCTAATTAATCTCATTTTAAAAGTCATTAAAATACGAGGCATACTTCCCCCCTTACAACGAAATTTCATCCCAAAATTCGGAAAAAGTATACCAGATAGGAACAACGCTGGTTATATGTTGTGGATCACATCCTTGCGCTTACAAGTAAACTACTTTGTACCGCCCATACAGTACGCGATCAATTACCCTTTATAATGAACACCTCACGTATGTTCATTTTAAACTCTAGGTTATCATGTCATGTAGGTTCTTGCCCATGCCTTACCATTTAAGTTTAATTACTTAACCTTTATTTTAGATATTCACTATGTAGTCTTCTACTATTCGCACCTTAGTAGATTAATCGTTCTTTAGATACATACGATCTCATCTCGCGACGATCACACACAAGTAGGTTATTTTTGCAGTATATATTTTACACACATTATATACTAAGTATCAATCATCTCTAATGTTCGCAATAGTACCTAGTCCCCCACATTTAACTAACAAGAATGATAACAACAAGGATTACCATGCTATACCTCAACTGGAAACATGCCCAAAAGTGAACTTATATGAGTTATTGTACACAAACTCCATTAGTGGAAGGGACTGTGAAAAGTGCGACTGCGTGATAATTGATTAAATTAATTCGCAAGTTTCCAATTAAACCTTATTTAATTAGAGTCTATTTTTAAACAAACTAATTCAGCCCCTATACATGCATCTAAACATCATAAGAAATTCAACCCATGCATGAAAAATAAAGACGACCGATATAGGAAAAAACCCTTTCGAGTAAAAACCTTTTATAAACACTTTAAAAAATTCACAAGACCTTTGAATTACATACAACCTAATAATTGCTCACAAGTGTGTAATGCACGGTGCCATCAGCAAAGCTTCAAAGATACGAGAGACAGCGAAATACCCTCCAGGCGTCGGTTCGTCGTCTTCGGCTCGTCCACACGCAGAATGACTACGCTCGGTATCCATCGATCAAATATGGAGATCCCTTCTCCACAGAGGTTGAACAAAAGCAACGTTGTTCTTAAACACCAAACAATTCACTAAAGCATATGGGAGTTTTGTGAATTGAAAACAAAAAGGATTAAAACCCTAAAGGAAGAAGCCTAAAAGAATTATGCTTTAGCAGTTTTTCTATTCGTCAAAACGCTGTGACTTCTTAATGAAAATGGAACTAGAGAATGAGATTTTATAGAAAATCGTGCCACCTCAAAAACAGAGCTCGTTCGAACGAGATCAGCATGTTGCTCGAACGAAGGACAACTGTCGTTCGAATGAGATCGCACGACATGCTATCTCGCGCGAACGACATGCTATGTCGCTCGAACGACTGTTGAGAAAAAAATCATTATTTTAATGTCCGCTTCAACACTTAGAAAAATACTCATTTTCAAATTTTGACAAAAAAGTCCGCTCCAACACTTAGAAAATATTTTGTAAAAATATCCCACAAGTTCTAAGTGAAAAGTTAAGGTATTAAAAACATAACCTTACCAAAGTACACTTCGCGGAGTCTTGAATGATGAAGAACTTGAGTAATTTGGATCCGTCTTTGATGTAGATGTCTCTTGAATGCTCTTCGACGGTGTAGCGGTATATGACATAATAAATTGATAATGGACCTATAAAAATATGTCCTTACAGACTGTTCTCATCCTCCCCTAAGATCCAAGGGTACACATATAATTTATTCTCCAATATCTGATTAGTTTGCTTGTTCTGCCCATTCGTTTGCAGATGATAGGCCGTAATCAATCACCACTCGGTACCTATGGCCTCGTGAACACTCTTCCAAAATAAAATGACAAAGATATTATCCCAATCGAACAAGATATCAAGCAGTACCCCATGTGACCTCACTATCTCGGTTATAAAGATCGGCGCATATTGTCCCATAGTATGATCAGTCCTAACTGTCATAATATGAGCTACTACGGTCAACCAATCCACTATCACCCGTATAGGATTGTAACCCCTCTATGAAGTAGTTACCTTCATGATAAAATTCTTGGAATTCTTTCCCATTCTACTAGTTGAGAAATCCCTACTAGTTTTGGATGGTCCACTCTTTACCAACAAATAGGTGATCCATTGCAAAACGAATTTAGTAATATTTCTCTTCATTGCATCTCATCACCACTATCATTTATAACATAATACATCTTATATTCTCTCAAATGTACCTTTAACCGTGATCCATGTGACTTTGCCACACTTCATGTCACAAGTCCTTTTCCCGCTCTAAAAATCAGTTTCTTTTGAAACGTAAGCTTCTGAAAAATCTTACGGAATAAGCTTCGACTTCCCTGGCTAAATGTTGTCAAATTCACACGACAATCATAATTTGTTGCCTGATTCAATCACCTAGGGCGTCCATACACCCTATGTCTCGCACATTATTGCACCAATGATATGTACCACTCTTAAATAAATTCTCGCGCACTTGGTATGCTGATAGGGTAGGAGTACATTCAACCACCCCACTAGTCATAACTTAATCACTCTTTCAGTGGCATCATTGTTCTATTCATAATGATACCAGGACTAGGCGACTCTTTCGGCCTTAAGTCGTGATAGAATTATCAGCTCTCAATATATTCTTGTATATGTATAATGACCAAAGTACAAAACCCATGTACAATCTACCAAACTTCTCTCCAACTCCCAACGTTTGCTAGTTTCATGCGTGGGATGTCTCGCAAAGAGAAATCCAAACAAGGAACCCCTCAATACACTACTGCCTAACATAGTATGTTGTCGAGACCCGTAAGGCCTTCAGTCCATAATATGTACCTTCTCATAATCTCCGTATGTTAAAAATCTACTTATGCACCGTAGAAATAACATGAAACATGGAGCTCTCACTATCTCAAGTTCTCGAAAAGTTATATCTCTTTGTTCAATTAAGAACACAACGTATCCTGAGTCACATCAGTAAATAAATCCCTACGCACCGGGATCACATATAACTAGACAACATACTCACTGAAGTCTACGATACCATGAAATTTACATATATCTATATATATATATATATAGGCCCAACCCTATTTCAAGTGGTGCCTTACCAAAGTAATATTACTCACTCAGAATATCCAGCACGATAGTCTTATCACTCAATCTACTATCATTCAAACATTCGGTAATTAATCAATACACATTACCATAATAAGCTATACTTTGCTAACTCAAAGTAGTAGTAAATTATAACGATAAAATATGTTCTTAGTGCCCACCCGTCTCACTCACGGGTGACATCAAAAAGTCCCACTATCAACTATAGATACGTTTGCAACCCGACTGTTAAAACCAACGTATCCACTAAACTCAACTCGCACGCGAATTTTAATGTTAACAATTCATATATATTGTGACTCACCCATGCCAATTTAATTAATCCATTACTTGCAAGGATGGAATAAAACTCCACCAATCTCGCCCAATCGTAGGGTCCCAGCACTTAGCTGCCAACCCGACCCATGAGCATCTACAATCGTTATACATCTAGGATTTCATCCAATAGTTTCCCCCTCCTCGTAATGGGCAATTTATTTTGTTCTACGACTTACACGCCCATCACTGAAATGTTGGCCCAAAATCTCTAGGCCTTACTTAAGGCTTTACTGGCCTCCCTTTTACTTCTAGGGCCTTGTCAACTATCGGGTTGTAAATTCCTGGGTCCAATTATCTTGACCCAATTTCTCCGCTGGAAATCTCACTCCTCCAATTGTTATGCCTAACTGGCATAATTTACCATTCCCTAACTTATTTGTCTCACTTCTCAACATGGACACATTCAACACTAGTAGTCTCTCTCTCTACACATAGGGAAATTTCCCATATTATTACCCCGTCACTAGTCCCACTGACTATTTTAGAATGTCCTTCTCTTGGACCGAGCAGTCTTAGCTCCCAATTTCTATTTCCATTGTTCCTTTGGCTCTACTAGTCCCATGAAACTCATGGTCGACCATGCTAGTCTTGGCTGAATCCATCACCGCTTAGTAAGGATTCGAATAGGTCCCTTACTGGGTATACCTTCCGGTAATGTTTCACTATCACCATTGAATTCAATCTTGCCTTTGGGCTAGGTTTTCCCAACCCTCTGGACTCCCCTTCTTCTAGAAGCGGTTATAAATTTCTTAGCGACATTGACCCTAGTCATCTTCATCAAATTTTAATCCGCATTTGAGTATTTAACTCATGAGTCCATTCACAACAATTAACTCTTCATATCTTTGATATACCCCTTCTTCGTTGGGTAAAGATTTCATTAAACTAGTTTACTTTTATCTCGTGTTGGGTTTTATTTCTTACCCAAATGAGATAAGTTTTGAGATTCTTTTACATCCCTATTAAAATCGCAGATGGACGATTTCACGGTCGAGCCATACCCAAATTTCTTATTTTAGCTTCACACATACTTCTTTATATGTGATGTCTAACTCCCATCACTTTAGATTGCTCCTATGAGCAAAAATTTCTTTTAAAATTTTCAAGTCCTGGGCATTTACTACACTTTACCCTATATAATTGCCTTTGAATTTCTTCCTTCACAAGAGTCATTTAGACTCCTTCACCTGTCACTGACAGTGGGTAGGTTTGGAATGGCACAAACGTCATCCATAACGGTGCTTGGGGAAACTATAGCTCCAAAACATCTTCTTTATTATCCTCAGCCTGAATAATAATTTTGGTGGGTTCTATCATAAACATCACTTCCTAAACACTCTTTATCTTTGGCTGAGTCCTCCTCCCGCTGTTCTTCTAACGACCCTCGCTAGTCATCGATGCCTGACCGAGTTCATATAAGAATTACATCAATTATATTTCCCGGTAGGAGCACATAAGTCGCAATATGCTGAAGAATACAACATAATAATATGGCTCTATATCACAGAACGCTATGCTAAAATGGAGAAAGTCGTACAGATCTTAAGGACACTAGAACCTGATGCTCTAATACCACTTGTGACACCCTGTTTAATTAAATACCGGGTGATTAGTCCATCATTAAATTAAACCAGAATATCCAGTTGGTTCATTCTCAGCATCACTGTCAAAAAATAATGTCTTTTTAGTTCACCTAATAAATAATTAAGCTAGTGTCAAAACTTTGTGATTGTTTTCGTAGATCCTTTATTGTGAATTTTTTTACACTTACAATTGGTGTCTTTTGTGGGAATCGACTTTTTCTTACGAAAGCATTCAACAATAGAAAGCCATCAATGTCTCATCATAGCAACAACATTCCATAAGCCGGTGATGTTAAGGAAGAGACAACCCCCCCCCCTGGGTTAGGTCTGAAATTCTCCAACATACAAATTCAAGGTTTCGCTAAGAAAGGCAACCTTCAAACGAAATTCATGGACCTCAAAGGTCTACTTAGATTTCTTGGCTGGTCGATGCTTATGAATCCCAACTTCAAGAATAGGAAGAGGCAACTCATCGCCAAGAAGAAGAAAATGCTCGCCTTAAGATACGACTTGATATAATGGAGAGAGATCTCCCTAAAAACACAAGGCAGCGTCGAGACAGAACTCTTAGCCCTCAGGGGGGAGAGTCCCCCAGTCGAGGAAGGAGTACTAGGCATGACTAGGAGAGGACTGAACGTGATAGATCATAGCAAACACGATTAAAGCAAGCACGATCAGAGCGTGGCCACCAAGAGATGCGCCATAGGAACAATGATGGACCAAGCAAGGATTTGAGGATTCTAGTCCGTAAGGAAATGGACCAACATTCGGCGCACTGAGAAGACAAATTGACTAGAGAGCTTACTAGAAGATCTCTAAACTCTCAAATGAACATCCCCTTTTTTAGGGAAATTGAACGTGATGATCCCCCTAAGAAATTCGTTGTCCTTAGGTCAAGGTCTACGATGGGAAAATAGATCCCATAAACCATGTTAGGTAGTATAGGTAGGAAATGGCCATATGGAGCCACAATGAGGCACTAAAGTGTAGAATATTCCCTTCTAGCCTACACGAAGTAACATAGAAGTGGTTTGAAAGGATTACCCACAGGTCGATCAAGAATTTTGCTGCACTAGCAGAGGCTTTCACAGCACGATTCATAACGAGCAGCTCTCATCCTAAGCGGATGGATGAAGTGCTCACTATGAAGAAAAACCTCATGAGAACCTCAGAGATTATGACGAAAGATACTGGGAGATCTTGAATGAAATCGAGGACTGCTTAGAGCAAGTTACCATATCATCCTTCAAAATCGACTTGCCAACCTTTGCTGCACCAATCTCTCACCTAGAAGGAAGACATAAACATCAATGATCTTATGGCCCATATTGAAAAGTACACCAAGGTCAAAGACGTGGTCCATCCTAATGGAGGAGACAATGGTCGAGCAAAGTTGAATAAGGGGACAGAGAAGACTGACACCCAGAGAAAGGGAAGTAAGAACGGGAGCAAGAATGGCTCCAAAGGTGGAGATAAGAATGACCCCTCCAATGAATTCCAAGATGTTAACACAATATTTAAGGAACGCATTTACAAGATTCTCAGCAAGATCAAGGATGCGCCCTTTATTAAATGACCCAAGAATATGGGCGACGATGTAACCAAGAGAAACAACGCACTGAGATGCGCATTTCGAAAGGAGGGTAGTCATCGAACCGAAAATTACGAAGCTCTGAAGTCACATCTATAAGAGCTAGTTCAGGCAGATCACTTTAGCGAGTACGTTAATAAGAATACACAGAAGGTCACAACTAATGGAGATCAAAAGCCAAATAATGTCCTCAATGACGATACAGGACACGAGTTTGCAGTAATTCATGGGGCATTAAACCTCAAACATATTCAGAGGAATGCTATTATAATGGAACTTAAGAAGGTTATTGTCGTGATGGAGGCTTTTCAGATCGATCCAGCCAAGACTCAGGCGAAAGTGTCAGCAACCAGAAGATGTTGATTACACTAAGTACATCGCGTTCATCGAAGAGGAATTGGTCGGGGTAAGGACCCCACATCATGATGTGTCACCCCGCCTAATTAAATATCGGGTGATCAGTCCTTTATTAAATTAAATCAGAATATCCAGTTAGTTCATTCTCAGCATCACTGTTGAAAAACAAATATCAAAACACAAGTATTGGAAGTGAACATAGTCCTAAGCCTTTGGGCTACGTACATACCTACGCACCCAAATGACCGTTCAATAATATTGATTTCACTAATGTCAATCCATCCTAAGTCCTATGTTTTGAGGCAACAAGTTAAAAATCTCCCATAAGGCTCGTCAAGATATGACTTCCCTCAACGCGCAAACCTCCCGTCGATAGTAAGTATGCTAGGTATGTCATACACATAAATCATCAAGTAATGGATATATACTCAACCTATATAATAATAGATACACATTCGACCTACGTCTCATATTAGGAATTCATCCTACCCTAAGTACTCGTGGTATTTCTCAAATACTACCGGTACTTGTTAATTACGATTCAATCTCATTATCGTATTTTATTATTTAGTTATCACTCACATAATTCCTTTCTTAATTCAATAAATAATTTCTCAACATTAACCCAAGTCTCTCACTCTATGTTAAAGTACCAAAAATTACTCAGAATATAATGTGGGCCAAAATACGAATTTCCAAACTTTTCTGGGCTAAAATAGGAATTCTGAAATCTCGTTAAAAGTCCCTGAATTATCCTTCAAATGACATGGCATCTCATTCGAACGACATCATGTCTCGTTTGAACGACTTCAAACGACTTCCCAGTTTGTTCGACGTTTCAGCAGTTTGTCCTCAACCTCAGTTTTCTGCATTTTATTCCATTTTCTTACACCCAAACCCACATGGAATATATTCTAATGAATCCCAATCATCCCAACATAATTTAACATGTTTATGGGTGATTATAACATATAAAACATCAAATTCCTTATTTTCACGAATGGTTTTTATCTACATCAATATAATCTTTAAAATCCTCAAATTATATACTCACCCGTTATGTTCTTTATAAAACCCATAAACAGTATGCAAATCCCAATTTCAAATGATCCCAACCTCCCAAGAATCAATCCCAATTGATATACCTAAGTATATACATGATTTATAACATCAAAACACATCACAATCATCATGGAGTTTCGATGAATCATGCTAATCTTATTTTAAATTCAGAAAATCTGCATTATATAATTCTTTCTCAAGAACACATATAACCCCCAAATTTCCTCATCAATTAAACCCAAGATTTCGTGGTGTTAATTCTAAATTCATTAAAGGAATAATCCTATATGATTTCCATTTTAAGAATTACATCAAAATCATCAAATTTTTATCCTTGATTCATAGTTTTCATGGAAGTTTATCTCTTCTAATATAACATTGATATTATACTGACTAATTGGAACAAGAATTACACTTGCCTTAATGTGTTGGTCTGCTCCTTTGCAGAAGCTATGTGTAGGATGTCCCCTCCTCTTTTTCGATCACTTTTTCGGTGGTAGTGCAAGGTGTTTGTCCTTTGGTTTGCTCTCAAAACCTTTTCCTCTCCTTGGAAAAACATCTCACTCTCCTAAAAAAACTTTCCTTTGTTTTTGGGTGAATGAACCTAAGTTCTCTAATCTCTTCACATATATAATAAAGACTAATTTTTGTAGCTACTATTCACCTCCAAAATAAAATGATCAAAATACCCCTAAGTGTTCCCAATTGACCCGAGACCTAAATCAAACCCCTGGGTATATTTTTCTGCCTATTTCGACCCTTTCGGACTCAACGGTGCACTTGAAACGACCATTCAGATGACATAAAAATAATTTAATTTTCATTTCATTTAAATATAGTTCCGACATGACTCACACGCGCATCCCGACTTAATTATCGTAATTGTCATATTCACAACTCGCGACAATTTATAAAATCATAGTTATATGTAAAGTCATAATCATATATATTACTTTTAATCACTAGGTAATATTCAACATAAATCACATATTACTTTATTCTCAAGTAATATTGAAATTCAGATTAATTTTCAATTATAACACAATTAATTCTAATTAATCCCATTTTAAAAGTCATAAAATACGGGGTGTTACAATTACCATTCGGGTCGTGAAGGTACAGGCAATGGATTCTTTTATCAGGATAAGATTAGACAATTATTAGCATAGGGTGCAGAGTATTACTCGATTGGTTCTGAGGGAGGATTATGGTTCCACAGTGGGTTAGTAGTTCTCGAGGACTATGAATTATGATGGGAAGTTATGACTGAGGCATATGGGTTGTGTTTTTCAGTACAACTCTGTGGGGATAAAATGTACCAGTATATGAGGTGCCAGTATTGGTAGGTAGGCATGAAGAAGGACATCATAGTTTTGTGTCCAAATGTGCCATGTGACAAATGGTAAAGGTAAACCATTAGAGACCAGCAAGTATTTTACAACCTCTCGAGATTCTAATCTGCAAATGGGAGAGAATTTCCATGGATTTCATCATAGGTTTACCCATGTCATAATGGGGACACGATGCCACCTGGGTATTCATAGACTATTTGAAAAATATGGCTCATTTTTTATCAATCTGGATGGATTATACTTCAGATAAGTATCTCAAGATATTTCTTTTAGAGATTAAGTTTTATAGTGTACCACTTAATATTGTGTCAGATAGGGAGAAGACGTTCGTGCTCAACCTTTAGAGGATATTCCAGCAAGCATTAGACAAAATTGAGGTTGAGTAGCTCGCATCATCTACAGATGGATGTTCAGATAGAACGAGTGAATTAGATGTTGGAGGACATGTTACAGATGTGTATCTTGGACTTCAAAGGTAGTTGGCAACAGTACTTACCATCGTTATAGTTTTCTTACAACAACAATTACCAGTTCACTATTAGCGTGGATCCTTTCGAGGCATTGTATGAGAGTTGTTGGCATTCTCTCTCTTATTAGTTATATGTGGGGGATAACAAGCTTCTCGGGTCGGAGTTCATCTAAGACACCTCGAAGAAGGTGGATATGATTAAGGGTAGGATTTGGATTTCCAAGATTGGTAGACGATTTACGCGAATGCGGAGAGGAGTAATTTAGATTTTGAGGTTAGGAATCAGGTGCTAATCATGGTATTTCCCAAGAAGGGATTGATGCGATTTAAAAAGAAAGGGAAGTTAGCTGGCCGGTATATGGGATATTGGGAAATTTACTTTGTGCATCTGATTATGTGATTTGTTTATACCACATGCTTGGCATATTTAGATAATAATTAAGTGTGCGTGTTATATGAATTATTTGTACCTCGTGTAATTATAATTAACAAGTGTAATTAATGGACATAATATAGGTAGTTCATGCGTAAAATAATTTAGTGTGTTATTTTATTGTACACCGAGAGGTTTTACCATGCAATTTGAGGTATACCTATTTTGAGTGGACTCCATGGTGATATGGGGGCCTATTTATGTGTTTTAAATTTCTTAAGTTGGACCTGAGGGATAGATGTACCATTAGGAGGGATTTTGAGCCATTCTGAATAACATTTTGGGCTCCTTTAAAGGCTCGAAATTAGGCTTCATTAAGAGGTACATGAATTAGAGTTTTTAAAGGGGATAAGATTATTTCATTAATGTTATATTACAAACTAAACTAAACTAAACTATAATAGCTATAATCACCTGGCAGAATCAGAGAAAGACTAGAGAAGGGAAATCAATGGGATCCAAGAAGGGGTTCTTCAATCTTCAAACCTGAAGTAAGAATTTTCTTGCAACATTATTAAATAATTTGTACGTAATTTATAATCATGTTTTTCAAATGTCGATTTCAGGTTTTGGAGTTATGTTTGGTGGTTTAATTCGCATTATCTAAATTATGTTATTTCTAGGACTAATTAGGATTATTTATCAATTAATATTATGGTGAAAGTTAATATTTTTGTGATAAAACTTGACATCGATGCAGTATAATAATTGGAAATCATGTTAGAAACCATGTTCTAGGACCTATTCCCATTTCTGAATCGAATCCATGTATTAACTAGAAGCTTTATTTTTGAAATAGAAAGAGAAATTGTAAACCATTAATATTTTAGGCAAATAGGTGACCTTTATTGATTAACCCTTGGAATTAATGAATAAATTTGTTTATGATGACTAGGAATTAATGGACACTTGCTCCCATTTTTTGATTTAAGTCTAGTATTACTGAAATGATATTTCAAAGCTTTATAACTCGTTAATGGAAGCGGGGAAGAAAATAATTATTTTTTAGGCAAATCTGAACCTACTACCCGACGCAAATCGATTCAGCCTTAAGGGCGAATCAATTCGACCCTCGAGTTGAACAGGGCCAAGTTAGGGAAATGGGCCATGGAGTTATTCCGAGCTGATTCGAGTGCATGGGAGGTTATCCATTCAAGTAATGATTGATATAACGTATAAGTCAGGATTTGTAGCATGAACCTAAAAATATAAATTATTATAACTATAGTAGAAAGTTAATAATTGAGAATAGTTACATATAACATAAGACGTCATTGCGGTAATTGGTCTAGATTGGATGGATGCATGAAAGATAGGATATACTAAGGGGTAGTTACATATATTATGTGTTCTATATA
Source organism: Sambucus nigra (assembly GCA_949130495.1). Taxonomy (NCBI): domain Eukaryota; kingdom Viridiplantae; phylum Streptophyta; class Magnoliopsida; order Dipsacales; family Adoxaceae; genus Sambucus; species Sambucus nigra. The sequence continues at coordinate 578,537,920 of OX422209.1, forward strand.
TGTGTATTCTATATTTTGTGAATATACCTTTACTCATGGAGAATCTATCGGCTGGGGGTTTGCGTCTGATACCGAGATCATTTACCATGTGCTGGCTGAGATGTTCAAGATATAATATAGGTTATTATGTTAGATCATACGGTCAGCGGTCACCACATTATGATGAGAGAAACAGGATGTCTTGATCCATCAACATAGTTTAGGTATGAGTCGTTGGTGGTTTCACTGCGTAGTGATAGCCCAATTGTTTATATCTGTGTTTTGCTTAAGCTAGTTAGGTAATGGACTCCTACGAACTTACCGAGAGAGGCACGAAATGGACACCAGAGGTAGTGGCCTTCGTGTGATGTAATAACTATTTAGAAAGAAGTAATATAGTCTAAATATAGACAATCGATAATAAACCCGATGTTATGTAAAGTACATCATATGTTTTATTTGTAACTTTTAGGGGTAATATAAAGTTGTAAGAATTGCATGTGAGAACCTATGGGTCACATGTATTATAAATCAATTGCATGATTATTTATTGATATTATAGTTAATTCTTACAACTTTATGTCTTTGACCCAAAATTATAAAAAAAAATCCAGATTTACGTAGGTAGGATCGACAAGGATGAGGAAAGATCAAACTTCCAGCTCTCCATTGTATAGAAGATTTTAATCTTTTAAGTCTAGCATAGGATGCTATTTATTTTAATTTCAGTTGATCCGATTCAGAGTTTTCTATAGGCATAAGCCCGAATTTATTATTCAGTCAATTTTTATTCAAAGTCGTGATGGGTAGGTATTTCATATGTCAGTTGGATTGATACTTATTTATTTTTGTGATTATGTCACTTCAGTTATGCTTTGCATATGTGGATCGTTTAATTGTAGTTTTTACTTTATGGTTTGATATTGAGAATGACGTAGATTGTACGATAAGCCTCATCTTCGACATATTAGACTCATCGACTGTTACGTGGAAAATTGAGGTAGTCAAAGGATCTTGAGTGTGTCCATCATTTTTCGCATTTGTTCTTTGATTACTTTATAGAATTACCATTTAGGATTTATATTCTCTAAAATGATGACCGCTTAGGGGATTTCACACCATGGCTCTAAACGAACGATTATAATCGACCCAAGTGTATCGGGAGGGTTCCTTGTTTGAATTTTTTTAGAGATGCCTCATGCATCAAATGCTTTCGATCGAGAGTTAGGAACCATTGGGCGTGAGACCTCTAGTAGGTGTTTAGCGTGTGGTTCAAGGGAAAATTCTTTCACTCACCGTCTGTAACAACTTTAGCTATAAGTTTCTAAAGACCTTGTCTGGATGACTGCGTGGTAAACGATATGAGTAGGAGTTTAACTACTTTCTCTTTTTTCACTGGAAGATTTTGATACGAAAGTGAAGAAGGATATTTGCAATTTCAATTACAGTACGAGAAAATGTTTTGAGGTGGCATAAACCTTACGTGAAGGGTTTGGCGGGTGTTACGGGATAACCCATTCTTCATCACTTGTGCTTAGGTGGTGGAAGTTATCTTATAATATTAGCAGGACCGTTATAAGGATAGCGATTCCTGATACTGAGAAGATTGAAGCCAAAGTAGGCTAAAATGACTAGAGATGGTGTAAAGTTGACTCGAGTAATGAAGACATCGCCTGCAAAAGGAACTGTGTAGGGGAAGCAGGCCCATAAGAGGTTTACAGGATTAAAAGTATATGGTATATTATGGCCATTGGAGCCACGACCATTGATAACAAGGCTGATAAGACCAATTTTTTACAATATCGAATGTAGAGGTAAGGCCAGCAGGGCTACCGTATCAATAGTTCTTGTAGAGAAAGGTGTTACATTTATGGTGAGTGAGACCATTTAGTTTGTAGTTTCCTTATGGCAACCTATATTATAGGTTTTACCATCCTGGGATGGTTACGAATACGTTCGTGGCTCAAGTGCATTATTTTTACTCAGACACCGAGGAGTTTTCATTCTTTATTATTACTGTGTCATGATTATGACATATATTGATTTTGTTCATTGAGCATTACTTATATGTGAATACCCCAACAGGTAGGGCTGCTTTCCATCGAGATTTTGAAGATATGGAAGTATGTTTGGTCGTTTTGGTACTCAGCCTCTTTGTTGATTTACATGTGTCTTATGACATTATTATTTATCTTTAAGTAGTAGCTATATATTATATTTATATCGACTATCGTGGGTAGGCTTTTATCACTACACCAAAATGGCCAAATTGTCACCTTTCAGCCGGCCACCCTCGTCACGGTCATTGACCGTGACAATAAACATGAGTTTTGTGTCACGGTCATTGACCGTGATAAAGAATTGTCACGGTCATTGATCGTGACAAGTCCGTGACAAATATATTTATCATGGACGTGTCATGGTCAATGACCGTGACAAACACGATCGTGACAATGTCTTCAGTAAAAAAAGCCCTAGGCTTTTTTTTACCACCGTTTTTTAGTTTTCCCCCTCTCTCTCTCTCTAAGGTATGTTTTTTCCTCTCTTTCTCTTTCATTTCTATATGTGTGTGTATGTGTGTATATATATGTGTGTATATGTATGTGTATATGTGTGTGTATGTGTGTGTATATATGTGTGTGGTGGGGAAGGGGGCAGGGGGTGGTGGGGGTGGGCGGGGTTGTGTGTACGTGTGTGTGTGCAGGTGTGGTGGGGGTGGGGTGAGGGGGGGAAGGGTGTGGGGTGGGGTGAGAGTGGGGTGGAGTGTGTGTGTGTGTGTGGAGGGGGGAGGGGGCATGGGGTGTGGTGGTGGTGGTGGGGGTGTGGTGGGTGGGGGTGTGTATGTGGTGGGGCAATCTTAACAATTGTATAGCTTTAATTAATAAATTGTATAGCTTTAATTGTAATTTTAATTGTATAGTTTTAGATGAAAGTAAATTAATAATTAGTACCCATTTCATATGAAAGTAGGATTGCCCCTCATTGTAAATTAGTAAATTAATAATTGTATACTTTAATTGTTGAAAGTAAATTAATAATTAGTGCTCATTTTTATTTGTAGTAATTGTACATATTTGCATGCCTTCTTCTAATTTTTTTTTATCTGTACTAATAACATTTTTTTACAGCAAATGTCTCCTTTAGGTATTAAGGCAAGGATGATGATGCTGGTTATGATGATGTCGTCTGGGCTCGGTGGTGGCGGAGTCAACGAGGGCTCCTCGGCCCCTAGGCTCCCCAAATATGGCAAATTTGGGATTACCATCTAGAACAAGTCAGAGCTATTGGCGAGATCCCTCGAGCTACTAAAGACGGTCATCGGCCCGGGGTTTATGAGTTGCAAGGAGGTGCCATATGAGCTCAAGTTAGCTGTTTGGGCGGCACTACAGGTAATATATTTATATTTATATGAATATTTAAATTTCAATTTCATTTTATAATTATATTTATATTTATTCACAATTAACATTGTATTTGTTGGAAAGGAACAATTCAACTCGGATCCAAAGCTACGCGATTCCGTCTTGGAGCAGTTGAGGGAGCAACACAAGACGTGAAAGAAAAAATATGCCAACACGGTACTTTGGGAAAACACGAGAGTCGATTATCCAATGGCATGAATCCGTCCCGTCGAAGGAGCCGATCTCATTGACACAATGGTAAAAGTTCATTGACAATGAGATCGGGGAGTGATAATTGGCATCTCGTCAATCGGGGAGGGAAAATCGGGCAAAAAAGACAGATGTGAACTACTCCGACCGAACGTCTTATGCCGAGGTGGAGCATAGGATGAAGGTAAGATTTAATTTTTCTATAACTATAAAAATATATTATTCTGCATTATTTTACTTTGCGGGGCCGATACTAATTTTACTTTATTTTATTTCAGGGGTTAGGGAGTGGCCCTGGGGGTAAGCCACATAGGCTCGATACTTATGTGTCTGTTCGGACGCAGAAGGGGAAGGACAAGGAGGTGTCCCTGAGCGTCGCGGCCACGATTGTAAGTAATTTGACAATTTACTTTTTGTTAATTATGTTATAATTTTTTAGTTTACTTATTTTACTAATCATGTGTTTTTTGTCGTTCAGGCAAAGCTTAAGGAAGTGCATGAGTCGCAGTCTGATGCCGATAAGGCATCTTTCTCCATAGACGCACTCAGCCAAGTGCTTGGCTCTGATCGCAAGGGGAGGACAAGGGGGGTGATCTCGCGGGTGGCCAAATCTAGGATCATCGAATTGGAGATGAGCGACACCGGGTTAGCTCGAATGGTGGATTCACATGATGCGAAGTTGTCCCGTTTGGAGGCGACGGTCTAAGATATGTACTCATTCATGAAGCGTACGTTGGGCGAAGACCGTAAGGGGAAAGGGAAGGATAAGGCGGTGGAGGAGGAGGAGGTGCAAGAGGACGAGGCGCAGGATGACGAGGATGTGGACCTCGCTGCTTCATCACCGACACGTGCGTACTTCAATGATCCACTTCCCTATTTGGCTTCCTTCAACAGAGCGTGTTCATATTGGACGTATTTGATGGCCAGCGGATAGGGAGGGGGTTTAGGGACTCGAATATCGTCCAGGGTGGAGTAGTTCATGGACGTGAGCTTTAAGAGATCGAGTCCAAAGTGCTCGTCACGCATGTGATACCCGGGAAGGAGAACTCCCTATGGTGGTTGCGTGAATAATGCGGAACGATGTATATTAGTGGGTGTGTCAATTCGTATATCGTGTGGCCTACTCACCTCCTCACATTTACCCCAGACATGTAGTGACATTATTTTTAAGTTGGTACATTTGAATTATATTTGGATTATATCGTCATGTATATTGTTTCTATTTTGAATATATATTTGCATTATCTTTACTTTATTTGGATATATGATGTTTCTATAACAGGTACAAATATACTGTTGGGCAGTGGCAGTGGCCATACTGCCCAACAGGCTTTTTTTAAATTTTGCCTAGAATTGTCACGGTCATTGACCGTGATAATTTTTTAAAAAAAGATCAAGGTTTTGTCACGGTTATTAACCGTGACTAAACTTGTCACGATCATGGCCCGTGGCACGCCCGTGACAATTCTAATGAACTTGTCACGGTCATTGACTGTGACACGTCCGTGATAAAAAAAAGTTGTCTCTCCCCGAATTATCACGGTCATTGACCTTGACAAGTTGAACTTTTCAAGGTCAATGACCGTAACAATTAGGAAGATTTGGTGTAGTGTATGTTGCTATTTTCGGGCAAGGAATGTTTCTTATAGTTATTTTTAAGCTCGGGAGAAGCCCTAACGCATACGGGTATTGCAGATGTGAGAAAATCATAGAGGTTACGACGTCTTATAAATATTAACGATAGTATGGAGGTTTGGCTGTAATTATTTGGTTACTGAGTAACTTACACCGAAGATTAGTTTTGCCCTTAATGTTTGAATTATCATTAGTCCTATTGTGAGTGTATTTTTGGTTGGGGTTAGTCTTACTGGAAAGGATAGAATGCCATGGGAGCATCAACTGCAATTTTGGAGCCAAGAAGTTATAGTGAGTAGTATGTTATTTTAGATAAACTCTAATGCACTTTGTTAAAAGGTGGATGATTTTCTTTGTGGAGTGGATCATCAAGAGTTAAACAAGGTCATAATGCGGAACAAGTGTTTATTGTTGCGTGTTAATGACTTATTGGATCATTTGAAGATAATTTTCTTATTGTGACGAGTTCGCGTTAGGTTAGTGATGACATCTTGTTGAATCACAAGCAATTATAGCAGTCGTGGCCGTTATACCCAATTTTTAGGTCAAGGCTAGTTCAAGTTCAAGTGTTGGATGATTATGAATGGGAGATCCCAAAGGCTCAAACCGAGCCAAAGAAATTATAAGACACAGACTATCACAAAATCATAATTTTACTCTCATTAATATGACACACCCTTAACACTTTTAATAAAATCGACCTCCCACCAAAATAATCAAGTCGATCATAATCATGATGATCCAAATGGTTTCATCAACCCAATCAAACCCAACAAATCGATCTCAGTGCAATTCAGGCTCAAAGTAAATTAAAAACAGTTACCTATGTCCCGAATAATCTATGCGTTATCAAGATCTAATATTGTGTTTTATTGACCAGTTCTATAACACTTCGGGAATAAATGTCGCGAAGTTATCAGGTTGACTATGGAAGTAACGTAAATAGGGGTCTAAGAAGATCAAATAGGGGATGAATCGCAATCCAACTGGTCGAATGATTACTGAATCGGATTTTAGACATAGGCAATATTATTTAATCCTAAAAGGAATGATCGACAGGGACATTTAGGGGGACTTAGAGCATCCATAATGGTGATGCAAATGTCCAAGTGGTTTTGTAAATTTACAAATTATGAAAGTTGCACTAGTTGGAAGAATGAAACATATTCCGCAGGTGGATTTTTAGTCATTCTCCAAATTTTAAGAATGGATGCAAATCCTATAAAGCCTTCCTATGAAATTTATTAGTTCGTAGAATTTCTTACAAACTTCATTTGTTCGTATCAAATATAAATAATCATTTTTATATATACTTAGGTTCTTACGAACGATATTAGTTCGTAACAATTTATAAAAATAAATGGTATTTGTATAAATATTATTATAAGAACTTATATTATAAATTTTCCATCCTCCACTACGGTGAAATTTTTCTCTTATGAAAGTCAATTATATCTTTGTTAAAATAAATGAGACACATAGAGAATTTTAGAGAGGGAAAGTTCTCTCATTAATTAGTGTGTTTAATCCTTCACATGAGGGACCTATTTATATCTACTTGGCTTTCACCACATCCATTGGATCAACAATGAGATGGATGATAGAGATTAAATTCCATTAAATGCATCTCACCAACCACTTATAGTAGCTTAGGTCTTAGGTGATTGCACATTTAATGTATTCATATTACAACACTAATAGGAGTGGACATCCACTTAAATAGGATAAATACAATATTTATAACACTCCCCCTTGGATGTACACCATATCCACCATTCAATGATTGCTGCCTTATTAAAACCTTACTAGAGAAAAATCCAGTGGGAAAAAACCAAAGTGAAGGAAAAAGAGTACAACTTTTGTGATCATTGAATTGGTGTTGGACGCGCTTAGTGTTGCCTCGTTAAAACCTTTAACTGGAAAATCCAATGGGAAAAACCTAGTTAAAGGGAAAAGAGTACAATATGCATATGTCCAAAACATATCTTCTTCTTAGATTCTCCCCCTGATCAAATGCTCCCCGTGATTGGATACTCCCCCTGATTATGATATTTCTCTGATGGTTGAGTCGATGCATATCAGTCTTATATACAATCTTCTGAAATGTTGCTTTAACATAGTGAATAGATTTGATTCGCTGCTACTTCAATTTCATGTTTCTTCATAAGATCGACTTCCATAAGACATGGGTGAAGAGGGATGAACATGTCACTAATAGCATAATTCTTCCAGAGTTTGTGTTGCATAACTCTTCTTCATAAGAAGTAGTAGGAACATATGTTGTTCGAGGCAAGTCATAAGTTCTTTGACTATTCCTTGTGAGGCTATTAGAGATAACCTGCATTTATATAACTAACTGGACGTAGATGGTTAGATAAAAATATCATATGATATGACTGATATTAGTCCCATGCTATGCAAGTCAATGATAATTATTTCTTGCCAAGATATTGACTGTAATTATAATATCCAATATCATGCATGGTTTAATAACATACAAGTATGGTACTTCTGGACCAAATACTATAATAAAATGTACATATGGTACTTCGGGACCAAATTTATTTTTGTCATCCTCTTTAGGATGATATGAATAATATAATATCCAAATATCGGAGACCATGGGTATACTAAAATTGTATGCTTAAAGCATTTGCAAGTCTTTTCAATCCATTTGACTAATGGATATGAGTTTAATATAAAATGTTCTCGATCTACAGGCCGAGACAAAGAGTTGTTACCCCAAGGTCATTCATTTTGAATTTCTTATTTGGATATTTTGCATTTTAATTGAGCTCTTCAAGAGCATATCCATTTTAGGATTTCATTTCAATTGAGCTCTTCAGGAGCACATCTATTAAGGATATTTTATAATGGCACATTTTTATATATGATTGTTTTCATACTCTTCCTTAGACAAATATTTACTAAGACGGTTGTACATATATCCATTTGGATTGCCGGTTGTACAATGAACGGCTTAGTGCATTTGAGTATGTATTCCTTATCTTTGCTTCATGCAAAGAAAATCCTTCTAAGATTTTTATATGTATTCTTTGTCTAAGTCCCGTATATATAAGCAGTTATAATATTCACGAGTCTCACATAATATAAAAAAAAGTGCTAAGCTAGTCAGATATCTGAAAGTACTTACGACCGAAACGGGAAGGTATGTTCTTATATAATCAAATTTATATCTTCAGGAAACCTTGTGCCATAAATTATGCACTTTTGGTGAGTTTTAACACTTCACATTCTTATAAACACCCATTCGTAACCTTCAGGGTTAACATATTTTGGGATTTATACTATAGGTCCAAATATACCACGTATATCAAGAGACTCGAATTATGCCATCATGGCATTTTCACAATTTGGCCAATATATTATTTGTCAACATTCATTCATAGTACGTGATTTTTTACTATCATTGCCCTTTGATTTTTGTGTAGCTACAACATATTATATCATCGATGATCATCTTTGTTTATCCCACTTTTCTCTTGTATATCTATAAAAGATAGATATCTCATTTAATATTAGGTACCTTTGACAACTTCAAGGGCTTTATAGTTGTGACACCCCGCCTAATTAAATACCGGGCGATCACTCCTTTATTAAATTAAAATCAAGGTGAACAGTTGGTTCATTCTTAGCATCACTGTCGTAAAAATACTGTTCCAATTTAAACACCCTAAATAATTAAGCTAAGTGTCAAAACCATTTAAAACCTTATTCTCATTTTATTAAATCCGGTTATAAAACCTTAAACCATTAACATCTAAAGAGTCACACATTAAGAATAAAAATAGAATTGAACATACACGAATTTAATCATCAATAATAAATCCCAACATTTACAACACTAAAGGAAAACATCCTGACAGTAATAAATCCCAAAATAAAGGTACAGAAAGTAAAAATTTCAATCTCTGACAATACCAACTAAATAATAGAAAAAGGGCGACACATGCCCCTGCTGGATAAAACTGAACTAGGAGTAGAATCAAATGGATGAAGTCGTCTAAACAACAGGCCTGCAACTCCCACCTAAGCTGCAGCACGTTCCTTCCAAAGGATCCTAAGTAAGACGCCCCTGTGGCTGGGCACCTGTAATACATACATATATATACAAGAGAGAAAAGGAAATAGAAACGGGTCAGAGCCCGATAGTGTATATGATTTAAAAATTCGTTTAGCAAGTATTTAAATTGATACAGGCCAATGCAACAACATATTAGTGCGACACTCTCTTGAGAAATTCTCGCCTCTCTTCTAATGTGCACTCATATCGCACTAACCTTCCCAATGGTTTATCTCATCATATATCACACTATCTTTCCCCAATGATTTAACTTATCTTAGGTTATTCGCAGGATTTACAGCTGAACAACACAAGTATTTAAAACGTAAGATTTTAATTTGTAACCAAGGTTCTCCTTTTAACTTTATTAATCAATAAAGTTTTTTAGTGTCATATTATACTTTCTCAAAACAATTATTTATAATTTGAGTCATCAATCATGTCCTACATATCAAATCACAGTAGGCAGTTCCAGATTTCAGAATTTCATATATATATTAACTACTCGTATAATATATATATCATAATAGCACCCCACATAAAAACTATGGTGCGGGCATACTCTGCTATCCAATCCCCGTATCAATCGTACTAAATGGAATACAAGTTCGAAATCACTCTCGAACTGTATAAATACATACACAAACAATATTGAGGCGAAGCATAGTTTCCAAGTCCAAGAGGTCAATACATACCCTCACGTCTCTTAGGACCGTGACTACCGATTCGATAGCCTGTACCTAGGATTCCTATCTTCTAGGATACGAGTCAATATCCCCTATAAGGCACACGAGATAAGATCGTCCCAGCGCGGTAACCTCAGGGATAACAAGTAGCGCGGGCATGATTTTCACAAGTATATAATATATGCATACACAATCATATAAATATACCACTTTTATTATATCAATTTAGGTTTATCCCATAACCCACATTCACAACATTTATCCTTACTTTCCCATTATTATATATCAAGTATAATGGTTCGTTTCTAACTTTAATTCGAAGGGTTTTTCCAACTTACTACGTGATTGGACATAAATATTGTATATTTATTCCCCTAATTTCAGTGCATTTGTGAACCCGAGTGATGTAACCTATATGGATTTGACACACATTTATACTACTAATCTCCGTTGGCAAGTATTTCGTGTTTCTTGCTTCTCTTATTAGTTTTACAGGTTAATTATGCAAGCAGCGCAAAAGAGAAAGCGAGACAATGAAAGAAAAGCTAAGAAGGCAAGTTCAAGGGCATTTTCGTAATTCTGCAGCCAGATCCCGAAGGAGGAGTCAACTGGAAAGTTGAAGATCTCGGAACAACGAGAACACTGGAAGAAACGGCACCCAAATCCGAGCTACGGCTGATGAGTTATGACCCGTTGAAGTTGAAGAAAAATCCAAGGAAGAAAGGAAAGAAAACAAGAAAAAATTCTAAGTGTTGAATGGAAGAAAAAGCACCCCAGACCAGCAAACATTCGCGAACCCAGGGGCGAACCGGTTTGGGGGGCGAACCGATTCGGGGTACATGCGAACCGGTTCTGGGGGCCTGATGCGCGAATTTGCCTCCTTTATTCTGATTGGCACTAAGGTTTCCTTCTTATACAACATCAAAATTTCGTGGTTTAATCCTCTACATCACAAAAGGTTTCCAGAATATCATTTAAGTCATCACTACATGCAATTTCCTATCTCAAATTGGGTTTTTCTTCCATACAATTCATCCTATTCATTCCTAAATCAAAATGAAAGATGCATCAACGAAATAAGAAAGATAAACACTTGCCTGGGATTTTCAGAAATCTGGTTTGGTGTTGAATTTGGTGTGGTTGCATTCCCCGTCTCGCGATCTACCCGTTGGCGGTGGCGGCGGTGTAAACGGATGAGTTTTGAGCCTTGGAATGCCTTGAGAGCTCTCTCCTCTCCTCTCCTCTCCAATGGCTGTTCTAGTGTTTTGAGTTATCTAACCCTAGGAGACAACCTAAACATCTGATATAAGCCCTTTAATTTTCGTGGGTTTAATTACCCAAAAATACAAAATGACTAAAATGCCCTCCCGGGGTACTAATTAGGCCTAAAAATGCCCCGAGACCCAAATCAAACCCCCGAGTATACTTTTCAGACTATCTCGACCCTTACGGACGCGTTGGCGCACTCAAAACGACCATACAAACAACCTATAGAATATTCACTTTTATTAATCCACATTTAGTCCCGACACGACACAGGCGCGTCCCGACTTAAATTTCCACAATTGTCATTTTATTCACACGTGACAATATTATAAAAATAAATCTCATATATTACTATACTCATCCAGTAATATGCAACAAATAATATATTCCCAATAATTACTAACTCTTGTCATGCTAGTAAATATTTAAAACAACATTTCGGATTAAAATTAAATTAATTTATCTCAATTAAATTTAATAAATCCTTAAATTTAAAAGCCATGAAAATACGGGGTATTACAATAGTCACTTCAGAGACTTGTGTCTTTTCATAGATAATAACCTCTTATCGAGTTTTTGAGATTTTGTTCATAACCTCTTCTGGAGCGTTACGTATAACCTCTTCTAGAGCGTTATTTGGGCATGTTTTTATTTAATCTCCACTTCCTTGGAGTCAAATAGTTGGGACCTATAGGTTTGCCACGCTTCTGGCGTGCAATAGATTCATTTGCTGTTGATGTCAATGTTTGCCCCACTTGTACATCAATTCTTGGAGGCACATTTGTAGCGGGTACATGAGACTTAGTTACTTTTGCAGTATAATTGAATGCATCGGGTAATTTATTTGCAATTTCCTGAAGATGCAATAGCATTTTCACTTCATGCTCACATTCAGCAGTACGGGGGTCTAGATGAGACAAAGTTGAAGTGTTCCATATTAATTCTCTCCGTTCTTCACGAACGGACCGTACTTCTGGTACGTTCTTTCCTCCCCCTAACGGCGGGAAGAGTGTTTCATCAAAATGACAATCCGCAAATCTAGTGGTAAATCTATCACCTATCAGTGGCTCAATATAATGAATAATTGATGACGAATCATAACCAACATATATTCCCAAACGACGTTGGGTACCCATATGAGTTATTTATGATTTGACGCAACATGTTTGATCCAGGGTGACCCAATCGGTCATGCCACAATATTTATAAGGATCATTGAGCTTCTAGCTCATGACAGTATGTGATTCTACAACATTAATAGTTGTATGGTATAACCTTATAGATAAAGCATGCAATTTCTCTAGTGTGAGCTTCTAGCTTCCAACACTAGAAGTAATGCAAAGGAACTCTTTATTACCTTAATTACATGTTTCAATATGATACCCATTCACTCTTATGTCCTTAAAACTCAATAAATTTCTTCTGGAATTTCTCGAGTATATAGATTTATTTATGAATAAGTGGGTACCATTAGGTAACACCACGTGGGCTCTTCCAAAGCCTTCAATAATCTTAGCAGGACAAGGTATAGTGGAGATATTCGCTTTATTATATACCAAGTCTGAGAAAAACTTATGATTTTTTAAACTGGTGTGGGTTGTCCCACTGTCTACCAGGCAAGTATCATCGCTTGCATTCAATTTGATTTATAAAGGCTCAACATTGACATTCATGAGATGTTTACCTTTCCCTAAATAATCAAAAATTTCGCTTTTGATTTTGAAGATATGCATATGGGAGCTTCAGGTCCCAAATTTTTAAGGACTATGGGTCTCAAATTTTTTATAAGTATAAGGACTTTCTCTACCCTATTGCGTCAAAACTTCAGGTTTGATCAGATTAAAAAATGTTAGAGAATCTTCCAAACAAGTGACAAATATTTTAATTAACTCCGACTAATAATAATCCAACCTCTTTAAAAAAAATTAGAGACTAATTTTTTTTCACAGTCTCTACACATTTCCAAGGCCCAAATGTATATTAAAGAATTAGAATGTGAAAAGGGAGTTAAAATTAAATACCATTAAAAGTAAGTTAACACTTAAATGAAGCCAAAAAGGCCGAGAGACAAAAAATTTAATGGTGAAACCATTAATGTGATAGTTAAAGGGGCACTTAATTGATTTTGAAACTAATCCCAATAAAAATAATATATTTGGCGCATACCCTATGAATAATCAAAACTTCGAGTTTTAATTTATGGCGCATTTTAGTTGGATCTGCAAGTCCAAACAACCATAAATAGCATGAGAGACCAATTTTATATTTTATATCCCAATCCAAAAAAATAATTTTTTGTGAACTTCTGGTCACAATATTGAATATGAATCTTCATATCACAAATCAATGATAATTGGGGGAATCTTGGTCTATAACCTTTCAATTTGACAATCAAAACTTCAGGTTTGATTGTGATATATTTTCTTTTGTCACTTTAGGCCCAAATAATTTATGTACTCAACGTCCCAAAATTTGAACGGAGAAATTCAATTTCCATATTTGAATAATTATTAAAGAACTTCAGGCCACAATTATAAATAATGACAACTTTATATCATAACATTAAATATTTGGAGACGTTAAATAATCGCCCAATTATATTCAAACTTCAAGTTTGATAAGGGATAAAATTGTTTGGAACTTCAGGTGCAAAAATATAAATAATCCTTACGGAACATGTAATATCCTTACCCTTATTATATAAGTAATCAAAACTTCATGTTGGATTAAAAAATTATTGGATCTTCGGGTCCAAATTATAAATAATTGTGATTGGACGTTTAGTATTCCTTGCCCTGTTAGAAAAATAATCAAAACTTCGAATTTGATTTTAAGGCATATTTCATTGTCATGTTCAATAATTTTAACAATAATTAAGGACTTTTAGTCCCAATATAAAATAATTTGGAAACTTCGGGTCCCAAATGAAAAAAAATTGACATGGGAACTTCAGGTTCCAAATTAAACAGCAACTCGGAGCTTCATGTCCGAAATTTAAATGTAAATGAGGAACTTCGGGCACTAATTTTATTTATTTTAGTTTTAATTAATTTTTGGGAAGCATATTTTATCTGAAACTTCAGGTCCAAAAATTTAAATAATGTGAAGTTCAGGTCATCGCTATTTATTTGTGAGAACTTCAGGTTCCACACATAAAATTATTGAACTTCGGGTTCAATTTTATTAATATCTTAGGATTTAAAAATCCCCATCCCATTGTGTCAAAACTTCAGGTTTGATCACAAATATATATTTGGAGCTTCAAGTCCAACTAAAATTATTTGAGAACGTCTAATGTCCCAAAAATAATTTAAAAAAAACTTTAATTTATGATTTGGAACTTCAGGCCCAAAATACAAAATATTTATGAACATTTAATGCCCCTCCCTAACTATAAAAATAATCAAAACCTCAAACATGAAAAGGAATCATTATAAATCTGCCTAGAAATTTAGATTACTCCATCAAAATCATCTCCCAAGAATCATCACAACTCCTCCAAAAACAAACACCAAAACAACTCCAATAACACACCTCCAAACTAAGGTTGAACACACAATTATAAGGGGCTAAGGTATATATAAAAGGAGTTGAAATTAAAATGTGTTGGCTGCCAAAATATTGTGCCGAAATATGCTTCGAAATGGTAAAAAAGGGTTGCCCACCATCCCTTTAAAAAAGGCAACAAAATGATTAAAGTTTAGAAGAAAAAAAAAAGAAGTCTGATCGAACCAAAAAATAACCTAAATCGGGTCTAAATAACATTTTTTTGGAAATATCAAAGAAGAGAAAGTTGCTCCAAATTAAATTTTGAGTCGGTATGGTGATTTTCAGAATTTTCTGAGCAATTTCTTTTTAATCAAATAATAATATTTTATTCCTTTTTCGACTTTTGACCCGATGACACTCTTAGGGCTATTTTTAGCATCCAATAAATATGGTCAAATTATTTTTAAACGCAATAAAACTTCTTACAAAAATCACGCAAGTTCGCATCGTGCACGACACATGTGTAATACCCCGTAATTTTATTGATATTTATTTATGGGATTAATTGAATTAAATGAGAATTAATTGGAAATTAATCCGGGGATAAATACTAACGAGATGTGAGTTGGTATTTGATTATGATGTTAAAAATTTATTATTTTCGATTATGTACGGTAATACATGAGTATTGATGATATCTAAATTGTCACGGGGTAGATATACGATAATTTGGAAAATTTAATTGGGACGCGCGTGTCAGTCGCGTCAGGAACGTAATTAATTGAATTAAAAAGTGAATTTTATTTTTATCAACTGAATGGTCATTTTGAGTGCACCAACGTGTCCGGAAGGGTCGAAAAAAATAAGAAAACACTAGCCGAGGGTTTAGTTTGGGTCCCGTATTATTTTTCGGCGACACCGGCAACCCAAAAGGGTAGTTTGGTAATTTTAAAAATAGGGGAATTAAAACCCACGAATTTTAGAGGTTATTTTTATATTAGAAAAGAACCCACTAAGCCATTATCAGCATTTGGGCAGTTAGAGGGCTACGGGAGAGTTGGAAGAAGTTCCAAAAAGGAAACCCTAGCCACCATCACCATCTTTGAAAGCAATTTATAGAGTGAGGGAGGAGAATCAACATTCAATTCTTCAACATCAAATCAGAACATCGAAGGCAAGTGGTTTAATTACATTAATTTCAAGCGAATGTTTCTTCCATACTTAGAGTTGAATAATTGTCTTATATTGGAAGTTTGATGAAAACCCATGAAATTGGAGGTAGGATTCATAATATGATATAGGGATTGCATGTGGAATGTTATTGGATGAATGTCATATACAAAATATATCTTTTGATGATGTGAAAATGGATTGATAAGGAGAAATTGTAGTCATTAAATTCTGGGTTCATGATTATAGGGTTTGGGACAAGGTTTGGGAATTTTGATGATTATATATTAAATTAGGAAGCATTGACCCCATATATATGTTAAATATTGACCTAGGAGGACTTAGAGTAGTTTAATAACGTTAAAATACTATTGGGATGATCTTAGGATGAGTTTAGAGAAGAGAAAAATTGAGAAAAACGAAGTAGAGAATTTCTGGGCTGAAACTGACATCTCGTTAGAAGACCTGACCACGTCGTTCGAACGACCTCGTTCAAACGAGCCTCTAACGAGATGACAGTGTCCCTTCTAACGAGTTGGTAGTTCGTTCGAAGCCTTTCGTCCGAACGACCTCGTTCGAACGAGACTTCTAACGAGTTGACAGAATGACCTTTTTGGCCTGATATTATTTCTAATGTCCCATAGACTTATTTAATTGGAGTATTAACCTTCCCTCATTGATTAGTGGGTATAATTGTGAGAATTGGGGTACGTTGAGGAGTAGAACTTAGAACCTTATAATAAAATCGGATGTCAATTGTGGAGTAGGAAACGAGTACCTAGTTACGACGTGAGAAAGGTTAATAACGTTATTATGCAAAAACGGGGACTTGTAATCGTATAACATTAAATTACGGTATAAGAACGAGAAGTATACCTATATTAATAATACGAGATATCTAAGATGTGCGAATGCTTAGTATATGTGGTTTTATGTGTATAACATACCTACCATACTTGCTATCATGGGAGGTTTGCGTTCGATCAAGGCCATCTAATCTTTGTGTGCCTACGGGGGGATTTAGATTGGTACCTCGAGGACATAGGTCAGAGAAGGACTTATTGAGAAGTTAATAAGTCTGCTGATCATGGGAGCGTAGGTATGTGCGTGACCCATGTGATGTGAACTA
Source organism: Sambucus nigra (assembly GCA_949130495.1). Classification (NCBI taxonomy): domain Eukaryota; kingdom Viridiplantae; phylum Streptophyta; class Magnoliopsida; order Dipsacales; family Adoxaceae; genus Sambucus; species Sambucus nigra. The sequence goes on from OX422209.1 coordinate 578,554,969, forward strand.
TGTTCGCCTCCATTGTTTGAGATCTTGTCAGTAGATGCATCCATTTTCGATCTTGACTCTATTTATAGATTTCCTTATCAGTTGGGCATGTCGTCCTTTTCTTTTAGAAACATTTTATATATTCAGTTATTTTAGAATTCTGGGTTGTAATTAATTTAGTGATGCAGACTTAGTATTCGTTTATTCCTGTATTTGGATTGTCGTGAGGAGTATCCCTCCAGACTCGTTACTATTCTATGGTTATTCTATTGTCATTATGTTGTGGTGGTTATGTTAGCATTTCATAATTTAATTATTGCACGTTAATTGGTTTTAATTAAAATTGACAACTCACTTTTTAAATATTAGGTGGCTAGTAATTAATAAAACGTTTTCGACAGTGATGCTATGAACTGAACCAACTTGGCATTTTGTATTAATTTAATAAAGGAGTAGCTACCCGGTATTTAATTAGTCGGGGTGTCACAACATGCTGACAAAAGTTTCAGCGCCAAAATTATTGAAACTTCGGTTTCAAAATTGAATATCATGTAGGAACTTCAGGTCCTAATTACTGGGAACTTCCGGTCCCAAAAATCAAAACTTGAGGTTTGATTTTATGCTACATGTTATTATCATGTCCAAAAAAAAAAGTCCAAAAGTTAAATCCAAGATTAGTCAAATATTTAAATGGAGTTGATCCGAGTTAACACACTGAGTTGAGTCCGAGTTAAATTAGTGACTTAAGTTCAAGATAAATCAACGAGTTAAGGCCAAGATAAAATCAGTGAGTTAAGGCCAAGTGAATAACTCACAAAAAAAATGCAGCAACTAATTAAACACTAAAACACACATTGAGTTACCACCAAATTTGTTTAGATTATACAAATAAAAACAATTCTCAAAACCTTAGAGCAAGAAACAGTGGCCAAACAAAACTTTAGCCATTTTTTCTTTTTTTGTTCTTTTTTTTTTGTTAAAAAAAACGTAACCCGAGAAAAAGATTATCTCCGAAAAGGATTACCTTCGAAAAAAAAGCACTGGGAGCCGTCAAAAAATCGCTGGAAACAAAATCCAACTCCGATCTGTGTAGATCCAAGTAACCGTAAAGTGTAGATCGTGCTGATAACGTGTTAAAATAAATGAGACACAGAGAGAAAAAAAAAATTCTCATTAATTGTGTGTTTAATCCTTCATTAGAGGATCCTATTTATAGCGACTTGACTTTAACCACATTCATTGGATCAACAATGAGATGGATGGTAGAGATTAAATTCCATTAAATGCATCTCACCAACCACCCATAATAGTAACTTAGGTCTTAGGTGGTTGTACATTTAATGTATTTATATTTCAACACTAATAGAAGTGGACATCCACTTAAATAAAATAAATACAATATTTATAACGATATATTGAGTGTACAATTACTTATTTAAAGGCTTCACCGTTTTGAATGATCTTAGTCATCCTTTGGGGATTGAAGGTCCTACAAACTGAATGGATGAATAACATGGACCGATTATGAGTCGCCACGTACAAAATGGGGCCCATTTCGAACACTTGCAAAGATCTCATTCTTAACCCAGAAATTTGAACTATTTAGCAAGCCCGGTTCGGTAACACCAAATAGTTGACTCAAAATCAGTATCACGTTGCCAAACGGCAGAAGCATAGGTTCGGATGAATCGATTTTTAGCACCAACCGGAGCCTCATCTATTTTAGCTCAAATAGAGACCTGAGCGAAAGTAATGAAGTGACCTCGTCTAAAGCAAACATCATCAGCTACAATAAATATTGGTCAGAATACATGATTTGTATTTGGTAGAGTGTGGTTCAGCACTCACAGTTATCCGACCATACCCACTGATGATCTCGCATGATTTGTTGATTTTTAGCCTCAACATTTGGGGCTCGGAGCAAGACCACCCTCGGTCAAAAAATTCATTTGCAAAATCAAATTTTAACGTACCCAACTACCCCTCGCCATATTGATCAACAAAATGACAACCCGCAAATGGCGCTACCTAATGGTCAAGTTCACCTAAAAGTGAACTAGTCTTGAAAATAATAATGAAATGATTGCAAACTATAATCCCTCATACTGCCAATTGGAGAACTTAGTCTTCCCTCGGCGAGAACAAATTGGGGATTTTACTTTTGATTATAGTGTACTAAACGATTTTCATTACCAATCAAATTTTTATTTAACAATAACATATAAATACAATTGAATTTCAAAATAAACATACTTAAAAAAAAATTTAAGTGATTAAAAGCCTAATCGTGAAATGTGTTCTATGTATTATTTTGAGTATTATATTGTGTATTCTATGTATTATTTTTGCGTCCTTAGACTTTATATAACTTTTTTTTTAATTTATTATGTATTTTGTGTTCTCATATGTATAAAATTTGTAAATATTATACAACACTTTCTGTTTGTTGATGATATGAAAAATTATAATACGAATCTAGCTTGTACATTTGTTGCGCTGATTTTAAATGCAAAACACACTTTTTATATCTTGAGCACTACACATTTATATATTTCATCACAGTATATTTCCTCATGTATACATCATTTCTTGAGGACTGAGAATATATACATAATTGGAATATGTACATACCCTTTAAATTTATATAGGTTCTATATTAATTATGGTCCGCGCTAGCGGCATTTATTTAGGTTTGCAAATATATACATGCTCTATGTACAATCATACCTCCTATATTAATTGAGGTCCGTGCCAACGGAATTTATTATGGACTGGGGAGTATATACAATATCTGTGTATTTTCATACGTCGTATTAATTGTGGTTCGAACCAACTACATTTAATAGTTCATATATTATTGTGGTAATATTAGATTGAACCAAATCAATTATAATATGCGTGTACTTTATTAATTTGCATTTACTTTCTAACAATACATTTAAATTAATAAAGTACACATACATTGAAATTGATTTGGTCAAATTCTATGTGCATGTACTTTATGTATTATGCGTGTACTTTCATCAGTGTTCTAAAAAACGCGCCTAGGCAGCGCATAGGCGTGCCTAGGCGCGAGGTTTTTTTGATACGCCCCGTTTAGGGCCTAGGCGTGTACAAAGGCGTGGTCAACTTTGGTCAACGTTTTTTTTAAAAAGGCTTAAAAAAAACGCGTTTTTTTTAAGATAAAACGCGCCTTAGGCGGCGTTTTTTTTTTAAATTTCGGGGTTAACCAAAACGACATCGTTTGGGTACCTGTAAACCCCCCCAAAAAACGCTGATAGAAACCCTTTTCCCCTTTTCGTGATCTGCCGTTTTGTTCTCAAAATAAAAAATACCTGCTAACCCCTTTTCTCAAAACGAGATCTACCCATTTCCATCGAACCAAACCTAACATCCCCAAACCCATACCTGCTAACCCCTCAACTAGAGACCCCTGCCCAAACCGTGACCCCCGAAACCGGCCACAACCCGAGACCCATTTCTTCTCACGATCGGCGTGCCGTTTTGTTCTTCTCAGGTGAGTTCTCCATTCGTTAAGGTTAATGCATTTGTTCTTCTCAGGTGAGTTCTCAGGTGAGTTCTCCATTTGTTCTTCTTAACTATACAAGCATTCGTTAATAATTTGTATGTAACTTTTGTATACCACAAAGTTTAATGCAGAAGGGGGGAGAATTCAGTTAAGTTGGTGCTGAAAATAAGGTTAACTTTTGTTCGTATGTAACTTTTGTATACCACAAAGGTTAATACAATTTCTTTTGTTCGGTTAACTTCTGTATACCACAAAGGTTAATGCAGAAGGTTAACTTTTGTATACCACAATTTCTTTTGTATACAATTATTGATGCTGAGAAAGCTAAGGCCTCTAATTTAATTTGGTTTCTGTTTGTTGGAGTTTCTTAAAGCTTTATGATTTTACACAATGGGTTATGGTTTGGGTGGAATTTGAGTGGGATGAGGAAATTATAATGTATACTCAGCTAACTTTGTTGTTTCATTTATAATTTGCTGAAAAAGAATGTATCCCAAACAGGCAGTTGTTTTTAATTCAATTTTCTTTATCTGTTTCTAAGCTTTTTGAGATTGTCAAAATAAGTCACAGGCTAATGAAAGACGCACAATTTATCGGATGGCACAGAAGATGGAATGGATGAAGAAGATGATTTTGAATTGGAGTCTGATAAGGAATTAGATGATTAAACATGTTTGTTTAAGTTTAAAAGATTGTAATATTTATGACCTTATTTGAGAGATATGTTTGGTTGAAACTTGAATTTTGATTACTTTGAATTATTTTATAACCTTAAATTATTTTATTGACTACTTTGAATTTTGATTTCATGGAATTGGGTGATAACATGATGAGGACTTACGGGGCATGCATATGGAAAAGGCATCCTAATTGCAAATATACGGACATATTTTTCAGGTATGTACCATTTCAGTATTATTTTTATTGGGTATGTACCATTTTCAGTATTTTTTATTAGCCTTGTTATAATTAAAAATTATTAAAATATATTAAAAAAGGCCTAAACGCCTTTTTACGCCGGCTTGGCCTCTACGCCTCGGTCACGCCTCGCGTTTTTTAGAACCTTGACTTTCATAAAGTACACGCATAACACATAAAGTACACGTACATAGAAAATGACTTTGTTCAATCAATTATGTGTGTACTTTATATATTATGCGTGTACTTTCATAAAATACACCTAATTATATAAAGTACACGCACATTGAGATTGATTTTGTATAATCATATGTGCTTCTACTCTATGTTATTATGCTTGTACTTTATGGAATATATATGCCGTTTCCACATTTAATAGTAACTATGTTATTATGGTCTGCGCCAACGACATTTGAATGATATTCCATTGTTTGTAAGAAGTATTTTGATTGTGTTATTGTTTAGAAATCATACCATCAAGCATGTTCAACTACAAAACTGTTGGGTGCACCTTTAAAGATCTTAACAATATAAAACATTTCACATTGAGAGTCAATACTACTTATGATGACAGAATTCATTTTCTGCTTAAAATCAATGATAGGGCGAAAAAGTTACTTGATTTTTAGTACTACTTTGAAGATATTAAGTGCACTTTTGATGTACAAAAGTTTCAAGTAACTGAATCAAAAGCTAAGGATTTAGCAAAATGAATTGAGCAGTATTGCTTAAGAGGTTTTGAAAAGGCTGTCGCGTTTAGCATGGATCTATTGTATCACTTCTTTTCAAAATATTTAAAGAACAAAGAATCTTGGTTTATAACTTGTCAAATAACAGGTCTTAGGTATTACCATGTAAAGGATAATAAGTAATTTGTTTCTTGAAATTTTGTATTACATATTTTTTGTATTTTGTTGATATTTGTATGAAGTGTTAAGGGAATATTGCATGTACTTTTGTTAAACATTCCCGCACTCTATTCAATATATTTGTTCTTCAATACAAAATTCATGTACTTTATGTTTTATGTGTGTACTTTATTTCTTCATACTTGTAATTTAATCTATATGCGTTTACTTTAAATTTTTTGCATTTACTTTGTAGAAATGACTTTGAAGACAAGGGCGCAAAAGGGAAAGAATCTCGAAAAGGTAATTGCTGATAAGAGTGGTCCGAAGAGGCAAACAAAAGGATATAAAAAGAGTACAAAGAAATCAACAAGGGAATTTCATAAATATGATCAATATAGATCGAATGTCTTGAGCTTCTATTATGATTTGGCTGATATTCGTAGAAAATCAACGAGAAACATATTGAGCTTCTTAAGAAGACGCCTTTTTGAAACTTATTCAATGCCTACTACAGCGGTGACGTAGTAGAGGGATATCATAAAAAGACTGATAAAAATATTTTCACAATTTTCAAGCTCTACAAAAAAAAGTGCTTTAAGATGATTAGCGAGGCCCAAATAAGCCCCAACGATATGTGACAATTCACATATTCTAATCTTGGGTGATCAGTCCATTATTAAATTAAACATAAATAATTAATGGTTTCAATCTTAGCATCACTGTTGAAAGCCAATTTATTTTACTAATACCCTAATGGCCACGTGTTAAAATTTTAAATCTTTTTATTAACAGACAATGAATTAAACTAATAAATCACATTCACCATTCCAGTAAACATGGTAATAAATGATAAAGCAACGAGATGAATAATTGTGCCTGGAATAAACACTCCAGACTAAAATCCAATTACAATCATCCGTAATATGAATCCAAATCCAAAACTGGAAATAAATAAAAGTGCAATGTCTCTAAAATAACCACTAGCTAGAGATGGGCGACATGTCCGACTGAGATAGAGAAATGATGAACTGGAACTGATAGAAGTGGAGGCGTCTACTACCGAAGTCCTACAACATCCACGATAACTGCATCATGTCAAATATGAAGGAACTCCTAAGCTTAGCATCCCTGTAGCTGGACACCTAAAAAGTTTTTACAAAAATGGATTTGAAACGGGTCAGAGCTTAAGTAAAACAGTTTGAAAATATTTTGTAAGTATTTAAAGTGCATTAAATAGTAGATATTGTATACATGATAACTTAATGTTCCCTCACTTGAGATCCTCACCTCTTAACTAATGTGCACGCCTAATGTATACGTCTAAGCCAACCTAGTTACACTACCCCTCTTAACTAGTTTGAATTAAGTTTCTTCGAGTCTAGTAATTTATTGTACCCACCTGTATTGCCCATACAATACATTATCAATTTCTAACCCTCTTAGTCAGTAAAAATCACCAATTAGATATTAAGTTCCCACTTACTTAAATTACTTTAGATATCACTATCTATTATATCTACTAATGCACACGTAGTAGCATAAATCACACGTGTGTGTGTATATATATCACTCTTATAATATATATGAATACGACATCCCTAGGTGGAGACCTACGATGCGGACATACTCTGCTATCAAGTCCTGATATATCACATACTAAATAAAGGACATCTGGCTCGGAATCATTCTCGAACCATACATTCACAATTCACACAATATGAAGGCGAACATAGTTCTAAGCTTTTGGACTATGCACATACCTAACGCACCCAAATGATCGGTCACACCCTCATTCACACAAGTAGTGCTCAATCCCTAAGTTCTATGTTCTAAGGTACAAGTCAAAATTCCCCCAATGGTCTCATCTGGATAAGACTGTCCACGACGCGGAATCGCCCGTGATAACAAGTAGCCTATATATATATATATATATATAACATCAATATAGGTGTACATGCAACCTATAATATATGTCTTGTACGTAGTATATATAACTCCCAAATATCATACGTATCATTAACTTTCAATTATACTTCTCATCATATATTTTCGAGTATTCCCCCACTACTCGAATCGCGACAATTATTCTTTAAAGTATTTCAGCGGGTGATTCACCCATACTCTGATGGTCTAAGTCATAAGTTCGCTCACATTCACCGTGACTCATTCTCATTCCCCCAATTCATCACATTACAAATCACATCGATTAATCTTCGCCTTAATTCATCTCACTTATGACTAAGTCCCAATCCTACTATTAGCCTACTAGTAACCCAAAATATCTCTAACAATGTTTTAAAGGTAACCCAAAAGTTCCCCCGGTCATCGATTTCAAGTTCAAGTCTAAAGTAGGAAAAATGACCAAAATCTGGGAAATCGAATCGATTTGCCCAAGGGACGAATTGATTCACCTAACCGAACCGATTCTCCCTTGGGACGAATCGATTCGAATACTGTCAGGTCTTTGTAACACCCCGCCCGCCCGGGAGAGCGAACGGAGCGCTAATACGATAAAATAAATCTAAATCCACAATGCACAAGGTATAGAGCATCTAAATAAACCCACAATCATATAAATCCACTAATCTCAATCTCTTCAATTACAACAAGTCTCTCGAATTAAAATTACAATAACTAACTCGAGAATAAAATACAAATCTCCAAATCTCTATACATCAAAATAATATAAATCTTTCCCAAACAATCCTCGCTAAAATCAATCTCCATAGCGCCCCAAAATCCGCGCTAACCTGCCATTAAAAGAAAATATGGGGAAGTACACAATACGACAGGAAAGATGCTCAACAAATATATTAGCGGTGAATAAAACGTAACAACACGAGTACGAATATTCAAATCGAAATGCAAATCTCAAAGCATTTATCAATATAATTTCTCAACAACACTTTAACCGGGTAACCATGCCTCACCCCATTCACATATGCTTCATCAAGCCATAGTCGGGAATAGGTATTTTGGCGGGTACTCAACATCCGTGCCATATTAAAATCTCATGACAACGTGCTCAATAACAATATAATGATACCACATGAATCAAAATAATTTCAACAATTATTTTCCAGATTTCAATGAATTTAACAATTCAAATATGAGTTCAATTAACAAGAATTGAAAGAGAATGACACTCGCGAGATTTAAGGAGCATATTGTGTAAAACCCCATACCTCAAACCATGATGAGAAACCAATGATCACATCCTCAAGATCAACTCAAAAGATCTACAAAACTTCTCCAAGAACCTCCAACAAAATAACCCCAAGAACACCTCTAATCTAAGGTTGAAACTCACAAATCTCAAGGGCCAATGTGTATATAAAAAGAAGAGGAATATAAAATATATTTGCTGCCAAAATTTGTGCCAAAAGTAGGTTAAAAGGGTTGTCCACGACTTCCTTTTATAATGCAAAGAAATGAAGAGTTGGAATCCAAAAGACTCCTTTAAATAAGGCAAATAAATGAAGAGTTGGAAGTTAAAACAACTCTTGAAAATTACTTGTTGTTCGCCGACTTAGAATTCCAAGAGTTAAAAACATTTAAAAATAATTTTAAAATCCGTTTTAACTCCGATTTTGAAATCGTTTGAAATTCTCGCCTTTAAAAATAATAACTAACAAGTTTGAGCAATAAAAATAATTTTATCAAAAACTTTATTCTCCTCCATTTTCCAGAAATTAATTAAAATAGTCCAAAAATTACGCGGGTTGTTAAACTTCCCCACTAACAATGGAATTTCGCCCTCAAAATTCGCCAAATGCCTAACTCTCAAAAATCAGGCCAACAATCTCCAAAAATAATTTCGTCTCCAAAAATAATTCCTCACCTCTAATCTCGAAACTTATCATGAATATCACCTAAAATTTTCTATCTCCAAAAATTGCTAACCACACAATGAACCCAAAACCCAAGCCCCGAGGGTTTCCGTATACCTAAGCTCTGATACCATTTGTAACACCCCGCCCGCCCGGGGAGAGCGAACGGAGCGCTAATACGATAAAATAAATCTAAATCCACAATGCACAAGGTATAGAGCATCTAAATAAACCCACAATCATATAAATCCACTAATCTCAATCTCTTCAATTACAACAAGTCTCTCGAATTAAAATTACAATAACTAACTCGAGAATAAAATACAAATCTTCAAAGCTCTATACATCAAAATAATACAAATCTTTCCCAAACAATCCTCGCTAAAATCAATCTCCATAGCGCCCCAAAATCCGCGCTAACCTGCCACTAAAAGAAAATATGGGGAAGTACACAATACGACAGGAAAGATGCTCAACAAATATATTAGCGGTGAATAAAACGTAACAACACGAGTACGAATATTCAAATCGAAACGCAAATCTCAAAGAATTTATCAATATGATTTCTCAACAACCCTTTAACCCGGTAACCATGCCTCACCCCATTCGCATATGCTTTATCAAGCCATAGCCGTGAATAGGTATTTTGGCAGGTACTCAACATCCGTGCCATATTAAAATCTCATGACAACGTGCTCAATAACAATATAATGATACCACATGAATCAAAATAATTTCAACAATTATTTTCCAGATTTCAATGAATTTAACAATTCAAATATGAGTTCAATTAACAAGAATTGAAAGAGAATGACACTCGCGAGATTTAAGGAGCATATTGTGTAAAACCCCATACCTCAAACCATGATGAGAAACCAATGATCACATCCTCAAGATCAACTCAAAAGATCTACAAAAGCTTCTCCAAGAACCTCCAACAAAATAACCCCAAGAACACCTCTAATCTAAGGTTGGAACTCACAAATCTCAAGGGTCAATGTGTATATAAAAAAAAGAGGAATATAAAATATATTTGTTGCCAAAATTTGTGCCAAAAGTAGGTTAAAAGGGTTGCCTACGACTTCCTTTTATAATGCAAAGAAATGAAGAGTTGGAATCTAAAAGACTCCTTTAAATAAGGCAAATAAATGAAGAGTTGGAAGTTAAAACAACTCTTGAAAATTACTTGTTGTTCGCCGACTTAGAATTCCAAGAGTTAAAAACATTTAAAAATAATTTTAAAATCCGTTTTAACTCCGATTTCGAAATCGTTTGAAAATCTCACCTTTAAAAATAATAACCAACAAGTTTGAGCAATAAAAATAATTTTATCAAAAACTTTATTTTCCTCCATTTTCCAGAAATTAATTAAAGTAGTCCAAAAATTACGCGAGTTGTTACAGTCTTCTTCTTCCTCTATGCAGTTGCATTTTTCTAAAATTTTCTCATTGAAAAACTCATAGTTCTTTACCAAACTTACAACCAATATTCCCAAACATTGTATACACATATAAGGGTGATTTCCAACGTAAATATATCATCAATTCATCAAGAATCCTATCCAAGAATGGATTATTTCATAATTACCCATAAAACCCTAGATTTATTATTCTTCATGCCTATACATCATCAAATTCAGATTTTTCCCATTTAAATTGTCACATATCTACCGATTTCATTTTCTAATCACATAGGACTTTAATCTACATGTAAATCCTACCTAAGATCATGAATTAATCTTCCAATTTCAAGCCAAATTCCTTTATTCATACATATAATCAATCCTACACTAACATGGATAATATATGCACTCAATTTTTAGCAAGATAAACACTCGCGTGATATTGTAGGTTTGATTCTCCATAAAAAGATGTTGGGATTGTCTTTCTCTCCTCCCAGTCTACACTCCGGCGGTGGTGCTGCTGCAAAATGGTGTGGGAAAAGCTTTGGAACTCCTCTCCTTCCTCCTCCAATGGCCTCTCTGTATATTGTCACTTCTAACTTAGTAACCTCAACCTACCAAATGATATATACTTAAAAAAATTCATAGGTCTCTTTTCTCCAAAAATCCAAAAGACTAAAATAACCCTCTGGGGTGCCGATTTGGTCTAAAATGCCCGGGGACCCGATCCAAACCCCAAGTACAATTTTCTGACTATTTAGATTCTTTCAGGCACATTGAAGCACTCCAAATGATCATTTAAATGATCCATAATTATATTATATTTTATCTCATAAATTTAAGTCCCTACACGACTGATATGCGCGTCTTGATTAAATTACTGTAACTATCGTATTTCTCACTCACGACAATCATAATACTTTCTTATCAATATATTACTCATTTACTAAGTAATATTCTATATAAATAAATATTAACCCTTGTTTAACCCGGATTAATCTTCTATTAATTTCCTATTTTAATTTAATTATTCTCAATATAAAAATCATTAAAATTACGAGGTGTTACACGATATAAGTCAAATATTTGGGATCCCAATAACGAAGGGGAAAAAGAAAATTAAACTAAATAAGATAATGGATCAAGCTTCCCCCAAACCTGAATTTCGCAGCCGCTACTTCTAGGCCGATAAAAATATTAGGAAATCAGATATTACAAAGGGATTGAAGACGTCGGTTGAGCTTGATACTAGCGAGGACATGAAAGATTTTGTTAAGCTTGTTTCCTTCCACTTCATGACGATGCTGCTTTTCTCCAACTCAAACTTCACATTAGGAGAATTTTTCACACCATGCATAGACAATATTGATGACATGATTACATATGATTGGGATTCTGCCATCCACAAATTTCTGACCCACTCTCTCGATAAAACGGTCGAATCTAAGCCCAGCACAACCAGTGGATGCATCATATCATTATTGGTGAGAAAAAGTCATTCTACACATTTTAATGTTAAAGTGCACGCATATTTCATAAAGTACACACATATTACAATCAATACAAATCATATCCAATGTGCGTGTACTTTATAAATCATGTGTGTACTTTGTTAAAGTACCCGCATATTTTATAAAGTACACGCACATTACAGTCAATACAAATCATCTTTAATGTGCGTGCACTTTATAGATAATGCATGTATTTTGTTAAAGTATACACATATTTCATAAAGTACACACATATTACATTGAACCAAATCATTTGGTATGTGCGTGCACTTTATAAATCATGCATGTATTTTGTTAAATCACATGTATAATACATAAAGTACATGCACATAGAAAATGAGATTTCATTGCAGTTTATGTATTATGCGTATACTTTATGTATTATGATGGTTTAAATGGTATAACTTATAGTTTTTATTTCAATTTTCACAGTATTGGGTATGCGAGAAGTTTAATGTTATCAATCCTATAGAGGGGAAGGATGATAAGGAACCAAGATTTCTTCGGTGGATCTTGGGAACATAAAAAGAATGGATGGATGAGAATAAGATCACTAAAGATTCTTTGAAGAAGAAAGTTTCAAAGATTAAGGAAAAGTGGAAAATGATGACATGCCCAATTTCGATTTGGGGATATCACAACCAGAATCAGAAGCAGAGCCAACACGAGTTACAAGTTCTTCATCGAAATCTAATTGGGAAATTACATTAAATAAAGCAGTGGCAAAGTCTAATAAGAAAGTTGATTTAGTCAAATTGGCTGAAAAGGTAAAAAAATTGACTCAAGAGAATGCTGGGATAAAATTGATGTTGGAGGAGAGAGATACCCAACTCAAAGAAAGTAATGAAGCAAGGGTTCGAGCTAAATAGTATCTTAACAAGTTGGGGAAGGATAAGAAACTTTTCAATACACTATTGAAACTTCAGCTTCAAGAGTTAAAAGATAACTTCACCGAACAAATAAAAAAGTTAGAGGAGGATAATGCCCAATAAATTTGTTTAAATAATGAGTTAAAAAATAAACTTGAAGAGTCAACGAAGAACAATTGTGACTGAATAAAAAAGTTGGAGGAAGATAATTCCCAAATCAAAATTAAAAATTCAAATTTAAATAGTAGTCTGAATGCTGTTAGAGATTCATTAGAAACTGAGAGGATCACATCATATCAGCTTCAACAAAGCATTAACCATTTGTCTAAAGACAATTAAAGGTTCTTAAATGAGAAAGATGCATCTATTACAAAATTCAATGAGCAGGTAGTTTGATGATATTACAAGTATATTTGTAATCATTTGTCCATATTTATGTTAAATTACACGTATTATCGCATTTGTTATTTAAATACACACATATTACTTAAAAAGTATTATATTAATTTGCGTGTACTTTGTAATGTCATGCATGTACTTTAGGATTCGTTGTTTGATCTTTAGTCAGAGTATAAAGTACACACATATTACTATAAAGTATACGTGAACTTCGTATTTACTTTGTAATTTTATGAATGTACTTTATGAATTCTTATTTGTTCTTTGGACAAAATATAAAGTACACACATATCACTACAAACAAAACGTGAAATTATTTTTACTTTTACATGTACTTTGTAATGTTTTGCGTGTATTTAGGTATACTTTGTTGTTTATTGAGAAATAATGGACAGTACACACATATTTCATAAAGTACACGCATTTTCTAATGATGATCATCCATTGTTTTATAAAGTACACAAATAGTTTAATAAAATACACGCATTATTAATATAGTAAATCCAAAAATTTCCCTGTTGTTTGACATTTGTTTCATTTTCATTGAGCTTTATGGCAAGTTTATTAATTAAACATGATGTTTTGTTTTCTTTAGGAAACAATAAATCAAATTCTCAATCAAAAGATAAAAGATTTAACGTCCTCCATTTCTAGAAAGGATGAAGAAATAAATATTCATAACTCAATGTATACGAGAATTCAAGAAAGGGAAGACCGGAATCAAAAGATTGATGATGATTTTGTATATTCACGCCCTATTAATGATTTGCCAAAAGAAGATAAGAATAAAAATCCTTCGAATGAAGCTCCTTTTATATTGCAGTCGAAAGGAAGAAAGAGTCAAAACAATAAATGTACTATTGTGCCATTAAAAAAAAGGGTAGAACAATAAAGGCAAGTTTTCTTTAATAGAAACAGATGAAGTAGACTTGCAAATCTACAAGTGTACAAAATACCTTATACAAGAAGCCCCAAATAAATTGAAAGAATATTTCATACTGGAGAAGGGTACATGGTAAATCTTCTGTTTGTTTATTTTCAAACCAACTTATTTTTATTTTGAAATGAACTTATTTTTATTTTGTAATGAACTTATGTATATATATACGAATATTACGATGCCTGATAATTTCCAAAATTATAGATCCATATTATATAATCTAATATTTTTATAGAGTACATGCATTTTGAAATGAATAACATTCATAGTATAATAAAGTAGATGCATTATCAATAAAATACACGCATTTGTTACTCAAGTAAATGATTGGTTTTATATAGTACGTGCATTTTTGTACTGAACTATATGTATCTACTTAAAGTACACGTATAAATGTAGAACGTGAACGCATATTATTTAATGATCATATATTATATACATGTTTCAATTATTATTCTTACTTTATTTAATGTCTTGAAATTCAACGATTGTCTCTATATAACAGAAGACTCATCATTCGTTTGCGCTGACGATATTAAAGAATTGCTGAAAGGGGAAGAAATATTATACCAAGTATGTAATCGAAACAGTGGACATTCTTTAAATTTGCATCTTTATATCGTTACCTTTTTAAATCTGTGAAACATATAATCAATGCTTCTCCGTTTAATGGAGACAAAAATGAAGAAAAATGGGCTCCGAGCTACGCACGCTTTTAACTTATATTCTTGGGTAAGAAAAATAAAACCAAAAGTTTTGTCCATCACCATGAGATATATACTATCATATTGTTTCTTACTAACAAATCTATTACTTTTAATAGGAAGCCGTCTGAAATAATGATAAAAAAAATGCAGAAGGAACAACTAGAAAAATACATTTTGGAATTTTTTGAAATTTATGATATTCTATTCATTCCCATAAGACATTTAATAGGAGATAATGCAAGATATTTTACATTGTTAGTTATATATAAACAAAAAAATAAAGTTATCCATATGGACTCTCTTTGCCAGTTAAAAATCAATCCTCATTATACAAAAACGAGGCTAATATGATGATTACGCCCTAAACTTATTTACATTATGTGCACTTTTTAATTTTATATATGCTCATGATTTTTTCTCTTGCCAGTTTTCTTCTTTCAAAGACAAATTGTACGAATTGAAGGACCAAGATCCACAAATAAGTGAAAGAGGTAAAATAAAAAGATACTTTGAAGGGGTGGAATTTGAAGATGCACTATCCAACGAGGAAAAAATAACAATAGACTGACTCTTGAGTTATGATGTCAATTTTGAACTAATCAAAGATCATGAATGTGAGAGATAAAATAATGGGTAAGATCAAACTGTCTTGAATAAATACACGCATAATTCATCATGACACATTTCAACAAATGTCATTCACATTATACTTACCGATCCATTTGTTTTATTTTAATTTCAGTGTTGACAGTGGCGTGTTTTGTATATACTACATGGAACAAATTGTCAAAGGAACTGCGCTCAAAACATCATTAGAAGATGACGAAATGCTCTAACAAAGAGCATATATAGTTAATGAATTTTTATTCGCTGGTTGTTAATAGGAGGAAAAATAATTGTAAAGGTTTTTTTAAAAAAAAATTGTTAATAGGAGGACAAATGATTGTAATCTTTTTTTTATTCAATGTAATCCCATATAATTTATAGTAAAAAAATGGTTCTGCTAGCGCGAACCATTCAACTCGTAGGCTATACACAGAAATAAATATATTCTAACATTAGTACATGCGTATTGTTTGAATACTTATGGATTAAACCATGTAAAGTACAAGCATATGATGCGTGCACTTTGCTTTGTTTTCCCATAATAAATAAAGAATCACAAAGTACATGCATAACATTACAAAGTATATGTGAAATATAAATAAAATTTCATGTGTACTTTGTAATGATATGCATGTACTTTGCCATGTTTGCCCAAAACAAACAAGAAATCATAAAGTACACGCAAACACTACAAAGTAAACGTACAACATCACAGAATTTCACGTGTACTTTGTAATTCTATGTGTGTACTTTTCTTTATTTACCTATACTAATCCAATATTCTTAAAGTACATGCATAATATTAAAAAGGAAACATAAGAATATTGAAGAATTAAACCTATATAACATTTTGTCCAATGAATTACACGTGTACACCCGTATACTACACTATTTATTAAGTCAACATCGGCCAGATATATTCAAACCTCGGAAGTTTACACGTTATTTACTTTATTTTTCAATATAACAACCACCTACCATAATTATTAGGCTCAAAATCCTAAACGTTACTTGACCTATAAAAACCATAACCTTGTTGTAATCTTTACCATTCTAAATTAAAATATAAAAACATCAAAATGGTTGTTCCAGCAGAGCCTTTAAGAGATGCTCTTGAAAATGCAAAAAACTATAGAGAAAAATTACGAATGATTGAGGAAGGAATTTGCTATATTATTCGAGCAATCGACTCCTTTAACGAATTTGTTAAATAAGGCTCCCTCGGATTCCCACCCATCCCATACGACTTATTTTAAGAGGATGTGCCTCCGTCAGAAACCCACGAAGCCCTTGTCAGTTTCTATACCTACGAGGCAAAAATACTTCTAGAAAAATGTATGGAGGTCAGGGATTTTACCACTGAGGTCCTTTCGTCGTTGGAGCATAGATTCGAGTCATCTCGAATTTTATCGGTGCACTTATGGACCCCATCGACAGTTTTCTTCAATTTTCAGATGATATTTTTTATATTTGATGGGTCTACTTTTTTTTTTAAATCAGTTGTAATTTTTTTGATTTTTTTTCAATTTAGTTGTAATTTTTTTAATTAATGAATGAAATTATCATTTCTTTTACTGCATGTCTTTTTATGTTGATGATAATTGTTTATAGTCTTATAATACAAAGTTTAAAATATCGCTTTTGCACACCATGATTAATATAGGATCTATGAAAATATAGAGATCATGTATTTACTGACAATTATATAAAAATGAAACAAACACAACTGAAAAATCAATTAAGATTAAACATTATTAATGTGGGTGTTCTTTGTGTTTCATGCGCGTACGCGTACTTTAACTAAGTACACGCATTTTTTATTCAAGTGCACGCATATTGGCAATAAATTTAAATATATATTTTTATAAAATATATGCATAAAGCAAATTTTTTATAAAGTACATATTTGTAAAGAAATACATTAAATATGGAGAGAACATTTTTATAACATACATTAAATACATTTTTGCACTGAAATATGTGTATTAAATATGCAGAGCACGTATATTTTTTAAATTAAGAATATTTTCGCTAGCGCGGACCATATTATGACAATACTCCAATCATAATGCCGCTGGCGCGGACTAAAATACACGTAAGAATGTGAAAATACGAATGACTGGTTCATTAAATATTAGAAGATAATATAATGGAAGCAAAACCTTAAAAAAAATGAACCCAACAAAATAAATTAAGACTACGTTGTATGTCGTAAATGAGAGAAAGATAGTAAATTAACAATTTATGTCATGGGATGAAATTTGAGAATTTCACAACATTTGTTCTTGAATTCTTCGTGTAATTTATAATGTCAAAAATGACTAAAATAAATCTATAGTAAATGCAATAATGCATAAAGTACAAGTGAAAAATAGAAATTATAAGTTATACATTTCATAAGGTATACGCATGTATTTATAAAGTACATGCACAATGTATTAATCAAAATAAATTTCAATGTGCGTGTACTTTATGTATTCTATGTGTACTTTATGAAAGTACACATAGAATACATAACGTACATGCACATAGAAATTGATTTTGATCAGTACAATGTGCGTGTACTTTATGTATTCTACATGTGGTTTATGAAAGTACACACAGAATACATAAAGTGCACGCATATAGAAAGTGATTTTGATCAGTACAATGTGCGTGTACTTTATAAAAACATGCATGTACTTTATATTGATCCCATTCATAAACAAATAAAATAGAAATGAACACTCAACACTAAAATTACATTAATTTATTCAAATGTGAATGTTCATTAATTTTATTAAAAACTATTGTTACAATGAATGAATTGAAGAATATTAAGTGAAATCAAATTGGTTCTTTACAAGTGGACTTGTAATGACCCATTTTACTACACCTAGAGCAAGTAACGTCCCGTATTATGACCTCATCAATAGATTTTATTCTCTTATTTCTTGGCCTCCCTGTCGGTCTCTTTGTTAATAGAGGAAGGACTGCTGGATTATCAGGAAATGGAATATTTAGGGACATCAAATCAAGGAGAGGAACTATAGGTGGTGGGTATGATTTTTTATAGAAAAAAACTTATAATAATCCTCAATATGATTATAAATACTTCCACCTATCTTCTGTACGACAGAATCAACATGAGAACATGGAAAGCATCGTAGCTGCTAACTCTTACAAGAGAAAATTCCTTATTTTAAGCCAATTATGGCCCGCACATCTGAATGAACTACGAATACATGTTTACTTAAGCGGCTAGTATTTCAATGTCTAATTTTATACCAATTTTCAGTCAACAATTTATCAAAATGAGGACACAACTCCTTTGACCATGTTTTAGATTCAACAAGTTTGTTTGCGTTGAAATTCATAATCTTGATCCTCATTTTGCCTAGCATATTCATTATCGGTAAATGCCGTTCCTCTAGGATCCAAAAGTTGAATGATTTCGCAGCACTTGATGCCATGTCACCATAACATTTGCTAGTGAAATATGCACAAGGCCAATTCTTTGGAGGCAAATTACTAAGAAAATCAACAATACCAGCTCCACCTTCCTTCTTCAGGGCATCAATGTTCTATGAAATTCATCAATTGTTACAGCATATGTACAACGCATGAAATCTTGCACAAGATTCTTTCAGAAGTCCCCACCCCTATATTTTCTTCTTTATATTTCCCTATAAAGGATGTATATAGTAGGAATGTGAATATATTGGAAAGACCTTATAAACACCTTCAATAAGACCATTGTTCCGATCGGATATGAATGTGATGTTTCGATCTTAATAAGATATTGCATCATGCAAATTATGAGAAACCACATCCAATTATCTTCCGTCTCTGAATCAACAACTTCATATGCAAGAGGATAAAGGCCTAAAAATGTAATGAAATATATCAGTACATGCACATTTTATGATGAACTCAAAAAATGGTGTCGCGGCACGGACCATTAAACACGTAAGTTATACAAAAGAATGAATATATTTGTAGTGATAGGCTACACAAATGTAAAGTATAAATATATTATTTTTGTACTTTAACATATATGGGTGTACTTTATTTCATTTGACCATAATAAAGAAAAAATCCCAAAATACACGCAAAACATTACAAACTACACGTAAACTGTAATCAAAAGCTCACATGTACTTTGTAATGATGTGCATGTACTTTGTAATGTTAGCCCAGAATAAACAAGGAATCCTAAAGTACATGCATGACATTAAAAAGTACATGTAACACAAAAGAGAAATTTCTTAATCTTATGCGTGTACTTTGGGATTCTATGCAAATAATAAAAGCAGACCTCAAAGTACACGCATATCACTACAAAGTACACGCATATATTAACGTGTACTTTATAAAATCATGCGTGTACTTTATATTCTGTCAAAAGAACATATACAGAATGCCAAAGTAAAGGCATAATATTGTAAAGTAATCTTCAATGCTTCATATTTACCACTGTTCCCATTCCTTGCAGTTGCCAACAAAATCATTCCATGGTAGCGGCTCTTTAAAAGGCACCATCAAGAAACAAAACAAGCTTGCAGTATTGAAATCCATCAATGGATCCAGCAAATATTACAAAAATTCTTTTGAATAATTTGTTATCGTGTTCCACGTCAAAAATGCAATGCGATCCTGGATTATACCGCAGTAAAAGTTCCCTATAATCATTGATTAATGTATAGGAAACTTTCTTATCACAATGCAACTCAACAATAGCCATATTTTTCCCACGTCATGCATGATGGTAACCTATATTAAGACTATATTTCTTCTTCATATCCCTAACTACATCAATTGGTCTCAACAATGGTTTATTGCTTATCTCATAAGCAAGAAATATCAAAACCAATTTTGAGTCCATCATTTTGCTTGACGGACTACGATATACACCCCTCCAAGTATGCTCATTGTTCAGACTTATTATATAAAATTAACCACTTACTGTTGATAATGAAGCATAAACTCGCCACATGCAATTATCAGTACTCCGTTTAGAATACTCCGCTGTCACCCGAGTTTTATCATTCTTCAAATATATATACTTGAAACTAACCTCAACAGCATACTTTTGTAACTTATTACGAAACTCAACCATACCTCCTTCAAAACACTACTCTTTATAACTAATATATGTCTTCCAATCATTGCAAAGATAAACTTTTGATCTACCCGGTTCCACATCCCCAATATAAACATCATTTTGAACTCAATTACTAATATGAATCGCAGTGGTTGATGATATATAGTCTACCCTTTCTCTACTTGGACCACTGCATTCAATCCTCTCGCAACTTGTATAACTGCGGTTAGCCCGTTCACGAATTCTATATGTGCATTCAACCTGTTTGTGAATTGTACTAGTGCCCATAACTGTTGGATCAAAGACATATATCCAAAGAAAATCAACTTTAAGAATCACTTAAGATCACAACATACATCGACCACCTTTATCACAAACCAACATGAATTGAATTTCATCACCAAAGTCGTATTATATGAAAAAGATCCATCTTTCAAATCTATAAACCTACTACATAATGTAATACCCCATATTTTTGTGATATTTATTTATGGGATTAATTGAATTAAATGTGTATTAATTGGGAATTAATCCGGATAAAATACTAACGAGATGTGAGTTGGTATTTGATTATAATGTGTACATACGACGTTATATGAATATTGAAATTATTAAATTTGTCATGAGATTGATATACGACAATTTGGGAAATTTTGTTGAGACGCGTGTGACAGTCGCGTCGGGAAAGTAATTATTTAATTAAGAAGTGAATTTTATTTCTATTAACCGTATGGTCATTTTGAGTGCGCCAACGCGTCCGTAAGGGTCAAAATAGTCAGAAAACACTATCCGGGGGTTTAGTTTGGGTCCCGGGGCATTTTTAGGCCATACCGGCAACTTAAAAGGGTATTTTGATAATTTTGGAATTTTGGGAATTAAAACCCAAGAAAATTAGAGTTTAATTATGATTATTAAATAAATCCACCAACCTATTATCAGCACTAAACTAAGTAGTGGGCTACGGGAGAAGTTTAGAATAGAAGTTAAGGGTCCAAAAATAAACCCACACCTCCATTGTCATCACCTTGAGAGAAGAACTTGTAGAGAGAGAGAATTCTGCAGAGAGAGAGAGAGAACAATTAAACCTTCAAGATTTAACATCAAATTCAGAGAAAGATTAGAGGCAAGTGGTTTAATTACGTTATTTGCAAAGAATGTTTCTTCCATGCGTAGGAAATTTATATAATTGTTTTGTTCTTGGAGAATGATAAAGACCCATTGAATGGGAATTAGAAAATTACATTTTGATGAGGAGATTGCATGTAGAATTGTGTTAGGGTGATTATTCTGATAGAAATACATCTTTTATATCACCAAGAACGGATTTTAATTATATCTATGGATGACTTTAATTTTCTAGGGTTCATGTTCATGGGATTTGGGGAATATTGGAGAGAATTAATGATTAGATGTGATTTAGAATGATTTAACCCCATATATAAATGTTGTGATACGATTTAGTATGTTTAGGGATGATTAGAAACCTTAAAATACTGTTGGGATAACGTTTAGATGAGATTAGAGCTGAAGAAAATTGGGAAAAACGAAATAGGGGAATTCTGGGCTTGAAATTGTCACCTCGTTAGAAGACCTGCCCAGGTCATTCGAACGAGCTTCTAACGAGTTGACAGTTTGACTTCTAACGAGTGGGATGTTCATTTGATGCCTTTCGTTCGAACGAGATCTCGTTAGATGGACATTTCATTCGAACGAACTCTCGTTCGAACGACCTCATTCGAACGAGACTTCTAACGAGTTGACAGTTTGGCCTTTTTGGCCTGATTTGACTTCTAGTGTTCCGTAACCTTGTTTAATTGTAGAGATGACAATTCCTTGATGACAAATTGATATAGTTGGGACATTTGGGATATATTGAGGAGTAAAACATAGAAGTGTGGTTTGAACCAAATGATATTTATGGGTTAGAACGCGAGTAACAAATTACGACGTGAGGATAATGGATGATGTGTATATATAAACCGGGGACACGTGTATTGGTATAAGAATGAGAAGTATACCACTAATAAAATATGTTAAGTACTAAAATGTGTGCATGCTTAGTATACGTATATGATTTTATGTGTATGGCATACCTACCATACTTGCTATCACGGGAGGTTTACGTTTGCTTAGGGCCATCTACTCCTTGTGTTCCCGGATTTAGATTGGTGCCTAGAGAACATAATGCTAGAATGGCTTATTTGTGAGTTAATAAGTCAGCTGACTATGGAGCGTAGGTATGTACGTGACCCATGGATATGTTGAATTATGTTCGCCTCCTTTTTTGTGTGTTGTGCTTATTCTAACAATTCCTGAGAGATTCGGAATTTGTGATCCTTATGTACGTGATGTACCGGGATGGATAGCAGAGTATGTGAGCACCGCAGCTTAGCCTCGGGGTGCTTGTATTGTATATTTATGATGTGAATAATATACGGTTAAATGAAAAGGAATTGTTATGTTTAATTGCGAGAATAACTTATAGTAACTCCTTGAGAAGTTAAAAAGGGATAATATGCCGTAAAATGTAATGTTAACAAGTGAGAATCCGAGTTTAATTAAAGCTATCTGTTGAAGTGATAATATTGAGAATTCATATTGTGAATCGAGTGGAAAGGTTAGAACTTATGTCGGTATAGATAAATATGAGAATCACTTGAATGGGTACGGTACGTTAGGAGTGCACAATTAGTCGAGAGGTGAGTATTTCATGTGAGAGCACGTCCTAACATGTACTTTGCATTCATTGTTTTAATGTTATTAAAGCACTTGCTGTTTTTAAAATACTCTCCACATTCGGGCTCTGACCCGTTTGCTTTCAAATATATCTTTTTGTAAAAACCATTTTAGGTGCCCAGCCACAAAGACACCATGCATAGTATTTCCAGTCAGGTGACGAGCTGTAGCTGTTGTGGAAGTTACAGGGCCTTGCTAGTAGACGCTTCATTTGCCTTGACTCTATATTCGGATTTCATCAGTTGTAGGGCATGTCGCCCATTTCTTTTAGAGACATTTCACTTTACATTTCAGTTATTCAGACTTTTGATTTGTAATTAATTCAGGAGGCAGAATTGTTTTATTTCTTTCCATATTGGGATTGTTGTGAGGAGTATTTCCTCTAGACTCATTTTACTTGATGATTTACTATAGTTGGACTTTATCTTGAATGGTTGTGTTACAATTCTATATTTTATTTATTGTATGATAATCAGATTTAACTTAAAATTTGGCAACTCACTTTTTAAATACTAGGTGGTTAGTAATCATTAAAATGTTTTCGACAGTGATGCTATTAACTGAACCAACTTGGCATTTTGAATTGATTTAATAAAGGAGTAGCTACCTGGTATTTAATTAGTCGGGGTGTCACACATAACTCATTGCATATTTAATCTAATGAGCTATCTTCAAATATTTCAATGCAAGCCATATTATCCGAATAACAACACCGGGAAATCCTACAACTTTTCATTTTAACCTCCATTAAATTAAAACAGAAAAATGCTTTTATTAAAGCTCAAGATTAATTAATGTTGTTGACACGAACCCATAAACACATGCCCAACTAAGACATGACTACTCTATTAAATATGAGTCAACAGTAACAAAGTAAGTGCACATTAACATTATGCCAAATTAATGTCCAAAAATAAATGAGAATTAATCATTAGAAAATCATGTGTACTTATATCAAATTGCGTGTACTTTTACAGTAATTTTCCTATGAGGTATATACAAATGACTTTACTGTTGTAAAGCCTCAAGATTTGTCAATGTCGTTGGCGCGGACCCGGAAAGATATGTCCAACTAACACATGATAAGTCTATTAAGCAGGTGTCAACAATAACAAAATAAATGCACATTAACATTATCCCAAATTAATGTCAAAACACAAAATACGAATAAATCATTAGATATTTACGTGTACTTTATATAAAACTGCGTGTACTTTACTGTAGTTATCCTGTGAGATGTATATAAATGACTGTACTTTTGTTAAACATTAAGATTGGTCAATGCTGCTGACGCAGACCCATAAATACATGCCCATCTAACACATGAAAAGTTTATTAAGTAATAAGTCAAAAGTAACAAAATAAATGCACATTAACATTATGCCAAATTAATGTCAAAACATAAAATCAGAATTAGTCATTAGAAATCCACGTGTACTTTATATCAAATTGCGTGTACTTTACTGCAATTTTCCCGTGAGGTATTTACATGAACAACTTGTATATAAATAAGGTACACACACATGAACATACATGAAGAAATACGCATGAACACACAATTAAAATATATACATACATAACCTATTTCAAAATCAAAGCACAAAGTCAAAATATATTCATATTAAATTAAAACAAAATTATAAAACACACAATCGAATCATTCGTTCAAGATTCAAGTTAACTCAGCACATGAATTACAAAATTACAATGATTTGATTAATCAAAAACAAATACATACACCTATTTTAATTGATCGACATGCAAAACATTTCTTGATAACAGGTATAAACTTACAAATGATCGAATTAATGCAAAGGTAAATCAATGTTAAACAGAAGCGAAAAGAATTGTTTCTTTGAACGAATTGATACCTTCTTTCTTTGAGAGATCAAAGTTCGTTGAACATAAGTGGAAAGAAGAAAAGGTCCTAAGTTATTGGAGAGTATGAAGTTGCTTGATAGAAGTGGAAATAAGAAAGAGAAGATCCTAACTTATTGAAAAATATGTCAATCGCTGACTAGGTCAATTATAACAAAATGAATGAAATGACTGAAAAAGCTATTTATATGGACCTAATCGTTTAAAATTTAGTTGACCCGATTAAAAAGTCCAAAATTTCTAATCAAGGGACTAGATCGTAAAAACCTAAAGAACATTTGAGTCGTCTGTCCTAATGAAGTACACATGGTTCAGCCTAAAATAAAGGATGGCCCGAGAGCATTTGATCAGAATTTTTATTCACAACAAATAAGAATATTTCCTAAGCTTCATACTTTCCAAGAAATAAAAATATTATCAAAATTAGACAAGACTATTTGTTAAGTTCGATTGTAAGGCTATTTGAAAGGTTCAATCATTATGGACACCCTCTTACGCCTCATCCATTTATTCCTCAACTAATATGCCTCGTCCATCAAGGGTTCGACAACAGTCTATTTGTACTCCCTTCCATGCCTCATTTACTAATGCCTTGACCTCTTATGACTCATCCATCAAGGGTTCAACATTAGTTGATTTGGACCCTCTCACATGTCTCGACCATTCATGACTTGTCCATCAAGGGTTCGACACTAGTCATTATGGACTCGTTCTTATGCCTCGGCCTTTTATGCCTCGACATATTATGCATCGTCCATTAAGGGTTCGATAAAAGTCATTCTCGACTCGTTCTTATGCTATGGCCATTTTATGCCTCAGCCTATTATGCCTCGTCCATTAAGGGTTTGACACCAGTCATTCTAATTCTTATGCCTCAACCTATTTTTTATTGTCTATTAAAGGTTCGACATTAGTTATTGGATAATCATTCTTATGCCTCATCCATTTATGCATCTGCCTATTACACATCGTCCATGAAGGGTTCGACACCAGTAATTATAGACTCGTTCTTATGCCTCGGCCATTTTATGACTCAACCTATTCTTCTTCATGCATTAAGATTTGTCACTAGTCATTTTAGACTCGTTATTCTGCCTCAACCCATTTTGCCTCGTCCATGAATGGTTCAACATCAGTCATTGTGGACTCGTTCTTATGTCTCGACCATTTATTGCTCGACTTATTTTGACTCATCCATTAAAGGTTCAACCTATATGCATTTAAACGTTCATAGTCTCCAATCTCCTACCATTATTGAAGTCATTTTAAAATATTGAAGCCCAGGGGAAATTGATGATCATATATATGACTCCACTCATTCTTATGAAGATTTTACCCATCGGTCTTTATGGGTTGGCCTCTTAAGCTCAGCCTCATATGGACTTCCTCGGAAGGGTTGGCCTTACAGAGGTCGACCAAAATGAGATGAAAATGTATGAACCTCTAGAATTAACTAAAAAGGGTGATTTTCACATTCCTAGACCAAGAAATTGGCTACATGTGGCATCATCACACATGAGGAGAGTAAGCACATTCCCCAATCACATTTCGGAAGGACATGTGGCATTCATCCAATTGTGAAAATCTACTGAACATTTTTCATATGACTTGGGATTTACACTATAACCAAGTCACCTATAAATAGAGTTGTGGTGTTACTTGCAAACTAAGTCCTTTGTTATGTACTAAAACTCTGTAGAAATAACTTTAGAGAGAGAAAGTATTTACACTCTTGTAACTTATAACTCATATCAAGTATATAATGGGAAATGAACAAATCAATTGTGGATGTAGGCCCAATTGGACATAACCACTCTAAAATTCTGTGTTTAATCTTATTTAATGCACTTAAATGTTATATTTACTGTTTGTCACTTTTGCCTAGGACGAGTTTTTAACACGACTCACGGAGTTACCTTCTTTTGGTTTGAGATACTATTTATGTGTACCATCAAAATCCACTCAGATCAAGCCATTTTTGTGTATCATAGAGTTACCTTCATACTGTTTAAGATACATTCCTATTGTTTGCGAAATGGAAATTTACGCAATCATTATTCGTGTTTTTATTTGAGAAACACAACCCTTAACCTTGGTTTTGGTGGTTTTGAAGTGGGTATCTAAAGGTGTCAATTTTTGTCCATAAAATAAGAACAGTTCGTATTTGGATTTTGGTTCGGGTGCGGCTTGATCTTAGTGCTAAAATCGATTCAAAATTACCGGAGGCTTGATATTATTAGTGACGAATCTCCCTTTTTTCAGAACAAACAAGGTTGGTCAGAATACCCGATGTGAGTTTGGTAGAATTTTCAATTCCCATGGTTATACACTCACAGTTATCCAACCATACCCACTGACGATCTAGTATTATTTGTTTATTTTTTTCCTGAGCACTTGGGGCTTGGAGCAAGACCACCCTCGATCAAAAAATGCCTCGATAAAATTCAACTTATGCCTCTCACTTGAACCTCGACTGGAAAATAAAACCTTCAACGGACCTAAAATCAACTCGGGAGAATTTATGGTGATATGACCAAGTTTAGGTTCAACAAAACAATTTAGTGCACCCTCTGCCATAGTGATCCAAAAAATGATGGCCCATAAATAGGGACACCTAATGGTCAAGCCAAGCCAAAAGGGCACAAGTCGTCAGAATAAGAATGAAATGATTGCAAATTAATCCTTCGGCTACCAAATGCGAAACTTTGAGTTTGGTTGGCAATTTAATTTCACGGATTGGAATTCAAATTGGAAAGCAATTTTAATTTTGTGGAATTGAATTTCGCCTTCGAATTTCATTTTCTTGATTTGGAATTGAGTTTCTCTACTACTTGAAATATAAGTCATTTATTTTGTACTAAAACTCTGTTGAAATAAATTTAGAGAGAGAAAGTATTTACATTTTTAGAACTTGTAACTCATCTCAAGTATATAGTGGAAAATAAACAACTTAACAATGGATGTAGGCCCATTTGAACTGGACCACTCTAAAATTTAATGTGTTTGATCTTATTTACTGCACTTAAATTCTATATTTACTCTTGCCACTCTTGCCCAGAATGAGTTCTTAACACGACTCATTGAATTACCTTCTTACTATTTAAGATACCATTTTTGCATATTGTTGATACCAAAATTAGTCCGCTGACATGGATCAATTATGATGAGACACATGTCACTCTACATGGCACCTACAAACATTTTTGAACAACACCCTGACTTCGAGGAACTCAACCTCCCCGACCAACTATGACTCTCCGAGCAACAAGTATACTCCGAGCAACTTATACATATCGAGCTACTTAGGCGGTCCGAGCTGCACCTTGATCAGAACATTTATTACCAGACAATTAAGAGGATTAAATGTGCATTAAATGTTGATTATTATCATACAGATGTATACGCCTATTGGACAGCTATGTATTACCCTTTCACATGTACAGCCTCAGGGCTATAAATACATTGTATCATCCTCATTGTAAGGGGACTTGGAATTTCTTGGTAAAAAACCTGTTATCGAAAATTCCCAAACAATCATCAATAACAAAAACAGTGGACGTAGACCATTCTTTTAAGGCTGAACCACTTTAAAAATTCTTTTGTCTTATTTATTTTATCTGTGATTGAATAATTAGGTATAATCTAATTTTTTACATCAACAGATTGGCGCCGTCTGTGGGAAGCGACTGAAATTCTCGTTTTTCACCAAAACAATTTATCACCAATGGCTGATAATCCTGAATCCAGTAATCGAAACGCTGGAAATCCCCCGAATCCATCCGCTCCTCCAAATGTCCAAGATCTAGCTGGAATTATGGACAGTTTGGCTCAAGGCCAAACGGCTATGCGACAACTCATGCAAACTATCCAAGGTGGAGCGTCGACCTATTCAGGACAACGAAGTGTTCAAAGAAATACCCGTTTAGTTTCTTTGCGTATTAGGCAAAGCGATTCATATCTCATTGAGAAATCTGATGATTTTTCTTATCAACCGGGTCGAACTTCGTCAGTACGAGCCACAGATACTGAACAACACATCACTCTCTCTCCAGAAAGGACTAGTGTACTGGAAAGATTAAGTAGGGTCTCTCCTTTTGATCGATTGGGCCCTAGAAAGAATAAAAGTCCTCCTAAGGCTGTGTCGAGAAACTTTCGATGACCATATGATCTAAGAGAGGGTTCTGCCCAATCACACCCAGTTGCTCGACAAGATAGATCCCAGGAAGCAACTTCAACACGATCAATTGCTCGAACCAATATGCCTGAGGAGGGAAAGGATGCATGGAAATGCTCTATTAAAAGGTTGGAGGATGGACTAGGGGAAATGATTAAGGCCAAGAATCCTCTACAAAGAACTTTTGTTCAAGGGATGCCTTTTATACAGGCAATTGTGGATTTTTTCACACCATCAAAGTTCAAAGCACCTGTTGTGACCCCTAAATATGATGGAAAAACTGGCCCTGTCCTTCATATAGAACAGTACCAAGCTGTTGCCGACATCTATGCCGTGTCAGACGAGATGAGATGCAGGGCATTTTCGGGAACTCTTACCGGATCTGCACAAATATGGTACAATAATCTTCCTCGGGGGAAGATATCAACTTTCGTTTAATTGGCCGAGCTCTTCATTGGAAATTTCTATTTTGGAGCAAAACCAGTTAAACGAGTTGCACATTTGTTAAGTGTTAGACAAAAAATAGGTGAGAACACCAGGGATTACATAACTCATTTCAATAACGAGAAGCTTGAAGTTATTGATTACGAGGAAAAAACAACAATTACATCTTTGATGAGTGGACTGTTGCCCAATAAATTGTACTACACTTTGGCCAAAGATCCACCCAGAACCATGTCAGAACTCATGGCGAAAGCGGCCAAGATCATGAATGCCGAGGAGGCTATGGTTGCGAAGAAGAACATGGACACCAAAAAGACCAAGGTGGAGGTTGATAAGGCTAAGAAGAAAGAACATAAGAACAATGGTGGTGACAAGCAGTCAAAAATAAAGCCATCATGGGAAGTATTGAAGAAATTTAAAAATTATACTCCTTTGAAAGTAGACATAAACCATGTCCTGAAAGCGATCAAGAACAGCGAGGAACTAAACTGGCCTGAGAAAATGAAGTCAGATCCTGACAAGAGGAATAAGGCCAAATATTGCGAGTTCCATAAAGACCATGGTCACACAACCAAAAATTGCATAGCTCTCCAGAATGAAATCGAAGCGCTCATCAGACGAGGAAAACTGACCAAGTATGTTGATCGAAGAAATGAAAGAAAAAGCAACGACCGAGCAAGACAGAGGTCTAGATCTCCTCGTCGATCAGAAGAAAATAAGAAAAGAGATCATGAAGATGATCCAGAAGACGACCCTGATCTCCCCAAGAAACCAAGACAGCCAGAACGTGAGGTATTTTCAATTCGTTTTGGATCATTTGATTGTAACGTTATTACAGGTGGAGATGCAGGAGGTGGGGACCTTACTGCGGAAAGGAAAGCTTACCTCAATGAAGCTCAAGCCTGTTCATACATTCAACGAATAAATCTAGCTGAGGATGATCGCCCGAGGAAGGTAAACAAAGAAATACTGGTCATTGGTTTCTCTAAGAACGACCTCATAGGTGTACTATATCCTCATGATGATCCACTGGTGATCAAAATGAGGATGAAGGAAGTAATAATCTCAAGAGTACTGGTGGATAATGGTAGCTCGGCTTATATCATGTTCTACTCATGCTTCGATAGTTTAAATCTAAAGTTGTCTCAATTGGAACCTTATCACAGGCCCCTCCTCGGGTTTGCTGGCGAGAAAGTTTTTCCACTTGGGACGATCAAGTTGGATATGTTCATCGGTACATGGCCTGCTTGTTGAACAGAAAGAGTACGTTTCTTTGTGATGGATAAGAATATCCAGTCAGCTTACAATATCATCATGGGAAGAGTAGGATTGAAGAAGTTTGAAGCAGTATCATCTACCGTACATCAATGCCTAAAATTTCCAACCAATTTTGGAGTGGGAGTTGTGAAGGGAGACCAAAAAGTAGCTCGGGAATGTTACTACTCATCTGCCGAGTAGGAAGAACTGGAGGAATCTAGGAAAAAGACAACTACCTACCAAGTGGATGAAGGTGCAGAGATTGAAACATTGGATCCTAGAGACAAGTCGCAGCTCGTGAAAGGTCAGGTGGTGGAAGCTACTGAAAATATCATTTTGGACGATGAACACCCGGAGCGAACAACTCAAATAGGATCGTCGTTAGATGCCTCACTAAAACAGGAATTGATAGTTTTCCTAAAAAGCAGAAAAAAAACTTTTTCTTGGAGTCATGAGGATATGCCAGGAATAGACCCAAATTTCTTATGTCACGAGCTCAATGTGAATAAGGAGATCAAGCCAGTGAAGCAGAGAAGAAGAGTGTTCAGCCCCGAGAAGAACCAAGCTATACAAGAGGAGGTCGAGAAGCTCCAGAAAGCTTGCTTTATTGACGATGTCAAATATCCAGACTGGTTGGCGAATGTAATAATGGTGAAGAAGAACAACAACAAGTGGAGGATGTGTGTAGACTTTACCGACCTTAACAAGGCATGCCCAAAGGATCATTTTCCTTTGCCCCGAATTGATCAATTAGTGGATGCTACCTCGGGACACGAGCTGTTGAGCTTCATGGATGATTATTCTGGTTACAACCAGATTAAAATGAAACCTGAAGACATGGAGAGTACCTCTTTCATTACCCCTAGGGGAACTTATTATTATAATGTTATGCCTTTTGGTTTAAAAAATGCAGGTGTAACATATCAGCGGCTGATGAACAAGGTGTTTGCAGAGCAAATCAGTTGCAATATGGAAGTTTATGTTGATGATATGCTGACAAAGAGCAAGAAAGCTGCTGACCACCTAATTGACTTAGGCCAGACCTTTGATCAACTAGATAAATATCAAATGAAGTTGAATCCCACAAAGTGCATATTCGGAGTACGAGAAGGCATGTTCCTCGGGTATATTGTCAACCAACGAGGTATTGAAGCAAACCCTGAAAAGATCAAAGCTCTATTAGGGCTGCGATCTCCAACGATAAAGAAGGAAGTACAAAGTCTCACAGGGCGAGTTGCAGCACTTAACAGATTTGTATCACGAGAAACTGATAGATGCCTTCCATTTTTTAAAACACTCCAAAAAATGTTTGAATGGAATGAAGAATGCAATAAAGCCTTTCAAGAGTTGAAGAAATATCTGGGAGCACCTCCACTGTTGTCCAGCCCAGTGATGGGAGAGAGATTGTACTTATATCTGGCAGTTTCAGAAAATGCAGTTAGCTCGGCATTAATAAGAGTGGAGGATGGAGTGAAAAAACCAATTTATTACACTAATAAGGCCTTCCGAGGAGCAGAGATCAGATATCCAAGACTGGAAAAGTTGGCACTGGCGCTGATCGAAGCGAGTAGAAGAATAAGGCCATACTTCCAGGCTCATACCATAGTCGTGCATACCGATATGCCGTTGAGGCAAGCTCTTCATAAACCAGAAAAATCAGGGAGATTGATTTATTGGTCAATAAAACTCAGTGAATATGATATAATTTATGAGCCGAAATCGTCACTAAAAGGGCAGGCAGTAGCAGATTTTATAGCAGAGTTCACCTATCCTGATACCTCCGAGGAGCAAAAGCTGGATACCGACCTACCTGTGGATGTTACAGGATCATCGAATTTAAACCCCGATCAACTTACGTTGGTCGATGAACAAAAGAAGTTGATCGACGAGTAAGAGAAGTTAGTCGGCAAGCAAGAGAAGATGGTCGACGAGCAGCAAGAAATGCTAGAGGAGGACAAAAGGAAGCAGCAAATGTTTCACCGAGGAACTCTGTCTAATCAAAAGTTTGAAGACGAGGTACCTATATGTGGATGGCTCATCTTGCACTACAGGCTGTGGGGCAGGGATTATTTTAAACAGCCCGGATGAGGTCGATATGGAGTATGCTCTGTGCTTCCAATTCAAGGCTTCTAATAATGAGGCTGAATATGAAGCTATGATTGCAGGTCTTAATGTGGTAAAAACCATGGGGGCAGAGCAAGTTATTGTATTCAGTGACTCGCAGTTGATCGTAAATTAAATACTAGGAGTATATGCAGCCAAAGGAGAATTAATGATCAGGTATCATGCAAAAGCGATGGAGATTTTATCAAGTCTGATGGCAGTGCCGATAGTTAGAATACCAAGATTGGAGAATGCCAGAGCAGATGCCTTAGCTCGTTTAGCATCAGCCACACGCACCGAGCTACGAAAAACAATCCCAATTGAAGTCTTGGTTAGTCGGAGCATAGATGAAGATCTGATGATGAATTTTATTACCCTTGATTTAGGACCATCTTGGATGGATCCTATCAGGGCATATATTGAAGAGGGGTATTTGCCAACTGATAAACTCGCAGCCAAGAAACTAAAGTTTAAAGCTGCTCGTTATGTGTTGACCAATGGTGTTCTATATAGACGAGGAATTATAGCTGGCTTGCAGAGATGTGTACATCCCGCCGAGGTGAAAGACTTGATCGAAGAAGTCCATGAATGGTCTTGTGGAGCCCATGTAGCAGGTCGGACACTTCTGCAAAGGATAATGACGCAGGGATACTATTGGCCGACAATGAGGGCTGATTGCATAGTCTATGCAAAAAAATGTGACAAATGTCAACGCTTCTCCACCATCCGAAGAACTCCCCAAGCATTGTTAACACCCATTACTTCCCCTTAGCCATTTGCCATGTGGGGAATTGACTTGGTCGGGCCACTTCCAACGACCAGAGGAAGATTTAAATATCTCGTCGTCACAGTGGATTACTATACTAAGTGGGTGGAGGCCGATCCTCTTGTCGACATGACGTACGAAAAGGTGTACCAATTTATTTAGAAAAATATCATCTGTAGATATGGTCTTCCCCATGCATTCATCATCGACCATGGAACACAATTCGACAACGAGGAGTTCGCTGCATATTGTCATCAGTCGAATATATTAAAAACCCACTCTGCACCAGGCCATCCCCAGAGCAATGGGCAAACTGAAGTGACGAACAGAACGCTGCTGAATGGCTTGAAGAAAAGATTAAATGATGTAAAGGCAAATTGGATTAACGAGCTACATTCTGTACTATGGGCTTATCGTACTACTCCCCGAGCAGTAAATGGAGAATCTCCATATATGCTAGCATTTGGAAGTGAAGCTGTTATACCTGCCGAGCTGGGCCTCCCAACACACAGAGTGCTGAATTTCAATTCCCCTGTCAACGACTTGATGAGAAGGTTAGACTTGGGCATGCTCGAGGAAGTTAGAGAGGAAGAAGCAATCAGGAATGCTGCATACCAACAACGGACAGCTCTGTTCTACAACAAAAGAGTGAAGAAATGTGATCTGAAAGAAGGGGACTATGTGCTAAAGAAAGTAATTCAAAAGCACAATAAACTGGAAGCTAACTGGCATGGGCCTTACAGAATAACAGAGGTTGTTCGACCAGGGACATATAGGATTGAAACTTTAGAAGGGGGGGAATTTAAGAATGCATGGAACGCAGAGCATCTTCGCAAATATTATCAGTAGTTGGGGATTCCTATGTAATGCAGTTTTCTTCAATATAAATAAAAGTTGTGGATGTTTTGCCCAATTCTCTCCTTTTGTTGAAAATTTTTCGAAGTACTAGTGCTACACACTACACATCAAGCCCAGCAATACCAACTCCGGTTCGTTGGGAAGAAAATCCACCAACTATAAGTTGGTCGGGAATAAAAAATTTCCTAGAAATACCAACTCCGATTGGTTGGGAGGAAAATCCACCAACTAAGGTTGGTCGGGAATAAAAAATTTCTCAGAAATACCAACTCCGGTTGGTTGGGAAGAAAATCCACCAACTAAGGTTGGTCGGGAATAAAAAATTTCCCAGAAATACCAACTCCGGTTGGTTGGGAAGAAAATCCACCAGCTTTAGTTGGTCGGGAATAAAAATTTCCCAGAAATACCAACTCCGGTTGGTTGGGAAGAAAATCCACCAACTTTAGTTGGTCGGGAATAAAAATTTCCCAGAAATACCAACTCCGGTTGGTTGGGAAGAAAATCCACCAACTTTAGTTGGTCGGGAATAAAAATTTCTCAGAAATACCAACTCCGGTTGGTTGGGAAGAAAATCCACCAGCTAAGGCTGGTCGGGAATAAAAAATTTGCCAACTAAGGTTGGTCGGGAACAAAAACCACCAAATCCGGTTGGTCAGAAACAGTTGGTTAAACAAATGAAAGTCATTTCAGGGCTTAAAATTAAAAAGTGATAAAATTCTTGATACTTATGGCATTTTAAAATGTCACTATATTTTGTCAAAAAACAAAATATCACCAACTCTAGTTGGTCGTCAGATAATTATCACCAATTCAGGATAGTCAACAATAAGTTTTCACCAACTTTAGTTGGTCGGCAATTTATAATAACACAAAATATTTCTATCTTTTTAACAGATATACATGCACATTCATTAGTAAATAAAAAGAAATATTTTATAGAATATTTCCAAGACAATGACAATCGAAATTGCAAGTAAAACTAGAAGTCTTTCATTAAATCCAAAACAAAATACATTGAGAATGAAATACATAAAATTATTACATCAAGATTCCTATTCTATTGGTTTCTTCCCCTCTGCCTTTGAAACAGGTTCTTCGCCAGCAGGAGGATCGTCTAAAGCATAGGGGGAATTTATGAAATTAATATCTTTGAGCATCCTGATGTTCATCACAGATGGCCGATCAAGAAGGTGCTCCGGGCGAGATATCTCAAAGTTGGAATGAAGGCTATAGGCACCGAGATACTTTAAAATTAGACATTGAGGAATGGCCCGAGAAGGAATCTAGCTCATATCCAGTTTGAAAGGTGGCACCAGCAAATTGAGCAACCCAGGGTCATAGTAATCCCACAAATAGTGACCCTGTTCCAACTGCAGCACGCCCAAGGCATTCAGCCATCCTTGCTATAACCCACATTATTTGCATTTTGGATCCGATCATCTAGATGGTAGAGGGCTTCATTATAACCAGCCATCCAAAACTCACTGGGCTGCTTGTGGAATTGATAGGTTAACCTCTCCAATTGCTCGAGGAGGTTCTTCGCTAAAAGTTCTTTACTCTCCAAGGCAGACTTTTGTGCAGAGAGCTACTCGTCCAGATTCAAAATCTTCTTGGACATCTCAGCTAATGCTTGATTCTTTGCCACCAACTGGAACACTTGATTCTCCAAGGCTGCCTGTGTTCTAGCTTCTTCAATAGTAACTCGAGCAGCCCTTGCTCATCCCCGAGAAGCTCTTGCTCGTCCGCGAGCAGAGGTAGATGGACTAACTCTCTTTAAGGTTTCCAATTCGTCTCTCAGATTGGCATTTTCAACCTCCAAGAAAGAAAAACCCTCATCGTTGACAGGGACCAAGGCTCCCGAGGTAGAGGCTGTAGATTTCAACTGAGATATCTCTCCTCACAGGTTATTATTTTCCTGCTCCAGCAACTTAGCTATCTGCCTGTGCTCTTCGACCTCGGTCTTCAAAGTCCTTTCCTTTATATCGTAAGCAGCAAACAGCTTATCATAACCTTTATCAGCACTTAGTTGTTGATACTTCTTCTCATATCCCTGGTGCAAGAGGGCTATAGATTCCTTGTATTATTGTTGAAGCTCCTCGAGAGTGCCCTGGAGGTCTTCAATCATCTCATAATATGCTACATTGTTAGCCACTGCCCGATCGAGCAAACACTTTAAATATTGGTAGGCTTTAATTGCTTGCTCTGAAGCATCTGGACCGAGGATATCAACGATTTGAGCTTCAGTCATATATGTATGATCAGCTTTAAAGTATTGATTGCATTGTTTCAGCAATTTTATATCATGAGCTGATAACAATTCCATCCTGGCCATAAACTAGTAGAAGGAAGAGATAGCAAGAATTAATAAGAGTGCAAATAAAGCAAGAAGAAGAGAATCAACAGTATGAACAATCAAAATTTCAGATTTTATTGCATCATAAAAGAGAAGTACATAGTTCAGAGTTACATTTGACAAAAATAAGCAAAGAGAAAAAGTTTGAACAACGCTACACCTTCTCCTTGTCTCCTAAAACTTTCTCGGGAGGCTGGGACGAGGAGGAAGGTTGCTCGGATGGCATAGAAGGTTGCTCGATGGGTGCTGGAAGCTGCTCGGCTGAAATGTTGGTTGGCTGAAGCTGCTCGGTAGGAGTAATAGTTGGTTGGGGTTGTTCGTAGAGAACTTCAATAGTAGGGACCTGATCCCCAACCATCATAGAAGATTCCTCGGAAGCAACTTCATCTTCTTCTTCTTCCCCGGGAGTAGGAGGGGGGCCAGGAATGTGTCGCTGAAACAGGTCAGAATTCTCGTCGACATTCATCTCTGTCAGAGCAGCCACCCAACCATCCCTGAAATATTTAAGGCTGCCATACTCCATTTGTGAGACCATGGCAGCCAAATCCTTATTCCAACATTTGTCCCAGCTAGCACTGAAGGAATTTTTCACAGCTAATTTCCTTTTCACCTTCTTCGAGGAAAGCTTCTCAGATAGAAGTTCCTCGGCAGCTTTCAATTTCTTTTCTGCCTCTTCCTTCTGACGACCAACGTCACGAAGTCTACTTAGCTCTTCCTCGGCAGATTTGAGCTTGTTTTAAAACTCTCCAGCATGTTGGAGCTTCCCCTCGAGCTCTTTGTTCTTCTCCTCCAAGTCTTTTATTTTCTTCTCCAACCCCTTGGAGACTTCAACAGCCTGATCCCTCTCCTGCACGGTGGAATTAAGCTGCTTCTCCTAAACAGCTTTATCATCAACATACTTCTAACGAGAATCCTTTAAAGATTGCGTCAAACCTACAAAAGCCTCCTCTACACCACCCGAGGAGATGGATGACTTGATGGCTTCATCTTTCTTCAGAATAGTATTAAAGCAAGTTACCAACTGGAAAAAGAAAATAACTGTAAGTTAGTGCAAGGATATAACATTGAAAAATGAAAGTTTAGATTAGCAATACTTACTGAGGCAATGTGCTGAGCTACCAAAGAGGTAACCCTATCCCAGGAAAGATTTTCTTCAATACCTTGGATCTCGGGGATGATCCAAGACTTCACCGAGATCATGGCAGAGCTCGGAGCAACGAAAGTGGGAACACCACTTCCAGTAGTTGAAGGCTGAGAGATGGATTCAGCCAAATTGACCGAGGAGCTCTTCTTCAGCTTCCTCGTGAGAACAGGAACATTCTCGACCAAGGATATCGTCTTGGTCGGTGATATAACTACAACCTCGCTTGGAGGGGAAACAGCTGCAACCTTGCTCGGAGCCACAGGGGGCTTCTCGATAACCTTCACAGTAACAGCTGGAGGAGGTGCATCAATTTGTCTTGTCCCTTTTGGGACATCCTGCTTGCTTTTCTTTGCCTCTCCAGCAATAGAGGCAAATTTCTCGAAGAGGGCAGGAGATCTTCTTCTCTTCATTCTTTCACTAAGAGGAATATGTGACTCAGGAGAAGAACCTTCAGAAGCTGGTACTGGTTCTACGTCACTTATCACTGGACGAGCAGTAAAAGACGAGGTGTAACTCTTGTACTGCAACAAGTATGAAGTTGATCTGATGTATTCGTCGGCAACAGTTTGATGCAAACCCCAGATAAGTTTCAGATGCTTTAAATTAACTTCTGTCTCTTTTGGAGACCTTCTCTTGTTGTCAACTGCAAATAAATCAAAATTAAAATATCAGTGACACATTTTATCAAACACAAAGAAAGCATAATTTCAAAAATAAATTAAAATAAAAACAACCTATCCTATTGCCATAGGGAGGGCATCTAGGACCCTGATACACGTCATTTCCAATAAGCGAAGCATGTTGCCAATTTTTCATAACAACACCACGCTCGAAGTAATCCCTGTTGGCATATGGGAGATTGACGACTAAAGCCCTATTTAAAAACCTAGTTTTCAAGTAAAAAGTACTGTCGCTGACAGCCCATCTATAGCAAAACATAATTTTTGAAATTCCTATACGAGTTCCATGAATCTGATTTAACCTATAGACTCCATTAACTATTCTCCATGTATTGGGGGCTATTTTCGCAGGAATCACGTCAAAATATTGACAGAATTCCAGACACAAGGGGTTTGGGGGAAAAGAAAAGCCACATTCAGCTACAAAGAGACTGGGGAACCAATGTCCCTCAGC
Organism: Sambucus nigra; assembly: GCA_949130495.1. NCBI lineage: Eukaryota > Viridiplantae > Streptophyta > Magnoliopsida > Dipsacales > Adoxaceae > Sambucus > Sambucus nigra. Next base: position 578,594,440 of record OX422209.1, read on the forward strand.
CAAACGAAAATAATCTGAAGGTTCAAAAAGTTCCTCCAAAACGACCCATGAAGGAATAGAGAAATCATAACGAAACTTATCAAGCGACTCAATAAGGTAAACCATGATGAATAAAGAAAATTAAAAAGAAGGAAGAAGATCTTACAGAAAAAGGATGGATCAGTCGACAACGAACGATGGAAGGAATGAACGCACAAGATAGAGAAGAAATGGAGAACTCAAAGATACAGATTTGAAAAAGTGAAGAGACGATATGATTTTTTGCATTGCTTAAATACCTTACCTTGGGAAGGGGTAAAAATAATGTTTACAAAGAGAGACGTTTGCGCTACCGGCGGCTAACAGGACAAAAAGGGTGCGGAGACCAAAGCAGTTAGAAAAATTCAAAAAGTCTGATTCTATGAATTCGAAAGAAAAAATAAATATAAGAAAAACACTCCTAAAATTTAGGATGACCGGTTAATCCCGCCATATTTAGAGAAGAATGTTCCACACTCCTCAACTTCGAACTGTGAAACACTAGGGGCTTCTGTTGATACCAAAATTAGTCCGCTGACGTGGATCAATTATGATGAGACACGTGTCACTCTACATGGCACCTACAAACATTTTTGAACAACACCCTGACTTCGAGAAACTCAACCTCCCCGACCAACTATGACTCTCCGAGCAATAAGTATACTCCGAGCAACTTATACATACCGAGCTACTTAGGTGGTCCGAGCAACTTAGGCGGTCCGAGCTGCACCTCGATCAGAACATTTATTACCAGACAATTAAGAGGATTAAATGCGCATTAAATGCTGATTATTATCATACAGATGTATACGCCTCTTGGAAAACTATGTATTACCCTTTCACATGTACAGCCTCAGGGCTATAAATACATTGTATCATCCTCATTGTAAGGGGACTCGGAATTTCTTGGTAAAAAACCTGTTATCAAAAATTCCCAAACAGTCATCAATAACAAAAACAGTGGACGTAGGCCATTCTTTTAAGGCTGAACCACTTTAAAAATTCTTTTGTCTTATTTATTTTATCTGTGATTGAATAATTAGGTATAATCTAATTTTTGACATCAACACGTATCATCAATACCATTTTCGTGTATCATCACCAAGGGCTGCAAATAAGTGACCTTACTCCCATGTCTATTGTCATGCGTGCTTATGATAATACTCAGTAATAAGTCATGGGATTAAATCTTATTACATTACGGGATGGCCCAATTTTCCCTAAGTCGACTTTCAAGTTATTAACATCTCGTCCTATTTCTTGGTCGCCCGTGGCTCCACAGTTTTTGAGGTGTTACCTCCTCCCTCCATCAAAATCTCACATTCTTTTCGTACAACCGAGCCATCATAATTATTAGAGATTATGATAATATATATGGTATCATCACTAATAATCAAGTCTTAGATATTCAACATAGCACTAATGACATATTAATCTCTAGTTTTAAAGTTGACCCACTCCCTCTCCTGGCGGCGAATGATTTCAAAGACAATGTAAGTCCCAAAAAACCAACACGGGAATGTCAACATAATACATATGTTCAAGAATATCCACTCCAGGACCGAAATGGGGCTTAGCCGTAGACAACAAGAAATCATTGAAATTATTATTTTTAAGACTCTTTATCCACCTCATGGTTTAGGGTTCTAGCCTTCATTGATAAAACTCATAGTTCTCTTCCAACCGTACAAGAAAGGGGTACTGAAAAGAAATAAGTTATCTTCATAGACTCCTTCAAAAGTCGCTTTATCAAGGCAGGTGAAGATTCCCCATATTGAAGTTTCCCCTAGTTATGGCATGACCCAGCTAAGAAGAAGATGAAGTCGGGGTTTGTGATATTCTTTGAAGAAAATATCACTTAGACCGAAGGGTCTAGGCATGAAGTGAATCCAATTTCCATAAAATCTGTTGACTTACTCAACCTCTTCCAACACTGAAAGCACCAAGGGCGTTGACACTGAAGAATCCTTCAGAGTTACTGAGTTGGGGATGGGAATTTTCATGCTCCGCGATGAACCCAATGTATCAGACCTTACTAAGAGAAACATTTATAGTGAAAAGCCTCTACAAAACTGGTGGAGCATCTCGTCTAGTCCGGCCCTAGAATCCCACAACCCCGCTACTTACTAACTCAAAGTTGAACCTACTCTTGAATTTTTTATTTCTAATCTTGATGTAAAAGAGACTTATTTTCAAAAGATTCTCACTGCTGTTTTTCCAAATGACAATGTCAATGAAATAAACGTTAATTTTAAGTATCTTGTTGTAACTTAATTTAATTAAATTGATTATATTAATCAAACTATCGATGAATATGATTTAATGATTAAACAATTATAAACTGATTTTAATAACAAAAATAAAACAACATAACTGCATTTAAACTAATGATGGGGGAACTATTGTCATTAAACTTGGTTTTATTAACATTTAGTGCAATATTAGAATTGGATCAACTCTCAATAATCAACAATGGTCAAAATTCGAGGACTTTTGAAGGAGTATGTAAACATCTTCGCATGGTCTTATAGTGACATGCCCGCTATTGATCCCAAAATATGGTAACACGAGGTCCCTATGTAGCCTAAGTGCAAACTTATCAAGCAATAGTTGAGGAAGTTTTAACCCTAGTGGTCCCTCAAGGTCAAAGACAAAGTAGTCAAACAATTGAATGTGGGCTTTATTCTCATGGTCGAGTATCAACCTTGTCTCTCTAATATAGTCATTATGCTGAAATATAGAGGGAAAGTTCTCATTTGCATTGACTGTTGAGACTTGAGCAAATCCTATCCAAAGGATGAATATCCTTTTCCCAACAGTGATATTATAATCCACAACACTACCCATCATTCCATAAAATCGTTCGTCGATGGGTTCGTCGAATATAATAAAATTAAAACGCACCCAGATCATCAAGAGAAAATCGCTTTCACTACTCCGTGGGGAAATTTATGCTACACTATCATGCCTTTCGACTTTAAGAATTCCAGGGCTATATAGAAAAGGGTATCCATTACTATCTTGCATGATCTATCCATAACGAAGTCAAAGTCTACATTGCCAACATGATCATAAAATCTAAAACTCGATAAGGCGGCATCCCGACCGTAAGGAAATTCTTCGAATGACTTCGACAGTACTAAATTAACCTCAACCCACATAAATGAATATTTACTATTACCAAAGGATTTTTTTTGGATTTTATTATCAGTAAAAATGGAATTTAAGTTGACCCTACCACAATCAAAGCAATCCTCAATATGTCGCCTCCCCGAGCCGAGAAGAAAGTGCATGGCTTCTTGGGAAAACTCTAATACACCAGGCAATTCATCATCCAATGTACTTCAATCTATATACCTATATTTAAGCTTCAGTGAAAGGATTCAAATAATTTTTAGAATGATTCATGTTAAGATTAGTTCGATAAAATCAAGTGGTATCTTACCCAATCACCGATGTTCATGCCACTAGAGCTTGGCTTATCTCTTATCCTATACTTGATTGTCACTTACATTATTATTGAGGCTATGTGTGGCCATCCTTGATCCTCGCCACAGTGAGAGGGGGGGGGGGGGGGGGCGCAGCGTGAGAGTGAGGATCCTTATGGTCCCGTGCGTCATTTGAGGTGAGGTGTAAAAATGTAGAGAGATTAGAGTCGCCAGTCTATTTTACTCAAAACAGACAAAAGAAAAGAGGAAGCCATCCCGAAGGACAGCATCCAAAGACATACCGGGGCATATGAAATCAAATAGATTCGAGAAGGGTCCGGAGGCTAAGTTACCAAATGGGAAGATGTTAGGCACCCATTTCGCCCTTTCGGTCTCTCATGGATTTTTGTTATTTTCCCCGTGATATGTGTGCATGTGTATATATAGTGGAGATAGGAATCATCAACTTATACCATGTAAGAGGTAAAGCGAGTCATCCGTAGGAAGGTATAAAAGTATTAGAAAATAGGATTTAGGCGATCATCCCTACGTTAATCGTTATGAGGGAACGATAATGCATACGGAATAATAGTCCCTTAAGAACAAATATATGTATATATATAGTATAAGAGAATGGAGTTTAGAAAAATAGAAAATGAGAGAAAAAGTAAAAAAAAATTGGACTCGAGTCTCGAGTTTTACCCCGAGACGCCTACGTAGCCTATAGAGGCATCAAAGTCCACGTAGTTCGCATACAAAATGAGGGGTGGGGTTTATCCTATAAATCCAATCGGGGATTCTCTTTTTTTTTTTTTGTGTAGAAAAAGTGTTTTAGTTGTGAGAAAAGTGTAAGAAAAGTGTGAGAATTCCCGTTTGAAATTTATGAGAAATCCCTCTTTTTCTTATTTTTTGGGTTTTTATTTATATGAAAATAAGAGATGTGCAATAATACTAAATAAAAACTATATTAGGATGTATGAGATGAGATAATAAAAGTGCTAAGTAATAAAACAAGATATTACGAATTCAAGAGAATTTAAGGAGAAAATTGAGAAAATTGGACCTTCTTGAATATCTTGAGCTTGATCTTGAATGTTGGAGAGCAGCCCTTAGACTTGGATGATGATGGAGGGTAGTGAATTCACCAAGTTTGGTGAAAAAGAAGATGAAAAGTGAAGGTTGGAAAGGGATTTGGGTGTGAAAATCACGCTGACTTCAAGAGAGGTTTTCTGGATTTGCTGAGAGTGATATCTATCAGATCTGGGCTCTCCTTGCAAGTGAGGTTAGGCCTCCTATTTATAGTCCCAGGGTACTGCCGATCGACATAGCCCTGGTCCTGCCTATCGGCTCCTGCCGATAGGCAGGGTCTGGAAACTTCCGTTTGGTAGTATCTTTCAGGCCTTGTTGGAAAATCGACCGCAGAACGCAAATCATTAATCAGAGTCGCGCACGGGGTGGACCATTGGAAACATAATTCAGAGACCTTTGAAAGTCTTTGGACCGCTCCCGGGTTCGGGAGTTGACTTTGGGTCAAATATGGCTCGAAAACATTTGTCGATCCATTGGACGGGAAAATGTCGGATGCAAACGGATCGTTCGTCCGCATTGTAAGTCCGAATTGCACACGGGGTAGACCATTGGAAAGGTTAGGAGATGTACTTCGACATTACAAAGAGTTTGATCTGGTGCGAGGAGTTGACTTTTGTCAACCGGGCCCTGGAAGAATTCGGTGACCTTTCGAAGTAAAACAGATCGTTCGTCCGTACCATAAGTCAGAATCACACACGGGGCGGACCGTTGGAAAGGAGTTTCAATGCCCTTTGAAGATTCATTCAGTCTCGGTCGAGCTGAAGAGTTTGACTTAGGTCAAACAGAGCCCGGGAGCGCCCGGTGGTCTCCTGATTGAGTTTCAGGGGAAAATAGGTCGTTTGTCCGCATGGTAAGTCAGAATTACACACAGAGCGGACCGTTGGAAAGAGGTTTCAGTGCCCTTCAAAGATTCATTCAGCCTTGGTCGAGCTGAAGACTTTGAGTTTTGGTCAAATAGAGCCTGGGAGTGCCCGACGACTTTTAGGTTAGTACCCGAGGTATGACTTGGGTTTGTGGTGATGACGGGAGGTGCTAGGGACCTAAGGAGAGTTTAAGGGGTAACAGAATGAGGTGTCTATATAGCCCCTCGATGGGTGAGTTTGGAATAAATGATAGCCATCAAATAGACACCGCGTGATGCTTTTGAGGGAGGATGACCAATTCAGAGGGTCGAGGCCGATTCTGAGGACCTAAGGGATGGTTTGGAGGAAAGGTTTAGGCCAATTCCTGAGGTGGTGCTGGGGATGACCGATTCTACGGGTCGAAGCCAACTTTGAGGGCTTGAAGACGAGGGTGACCGATTCTATGGGTCGAAGCCAATTCTCGGGCTTAAGGATGAGGTGACCAATTCTGCGGGTCGAAGACAATTTTGAGGGCTTAAGGATGAGGTGACCAATTCTGCGGGTCGAAGCAAATTCGGCGGGATTGAAGATGAGGTGACCAATTCTGTGGGTCAAAGAAAATTCTACGGGCTTATAGTGACGATCCAAGACAGAGGATCGAGGTCAATTCTGACCTAAGAGAGTTGATGACCGAGGACCGAGGTTAATTCTGACCTAACTATGGCGACGATCCAAGATCAAGGTCCGAGGTCAATTCTGACCTAAGAGAGGTGACGAACGAGGACGAAGGTCAATTCTGACCTAACTATGGTGACGATCCAAGACCGAGGTCAATTCTGACCTAAGATAGGTGATGACCAAGGACCGAGGTCAATTTTGACCTAAGAGAGGTGACTACTGAGGACCAAGACGATCCAAGATTGAGGTCAATTCTGACCTAAGAGAGGTGACAACCGAGGACCGAGGTCAATTCTGACCTAACTATGGTGACGATCCAATATCGAGGTCAATTCTGACCTAAGAGAGGTGACGACCGAGGACCGAGGTTAATTCTGACCTAACAATGGTGACGATCGAAGACCGAGGTCAATTCTAACCTAAGAGAGGTGACGACCGAGGACCGAGGTCAATTCTGACCTAACTATGGTGACGATCCAAAACCGAGGTCAATTCTGACCTAAGAGAGGATGAAGATTGGATTTTGGGTTCTGCTGGGGAATGAGCTGGGGAAAAAGTAGAGTGTCCTGTGGAGACTTTGAAAATGTCTTTCTGGAGTTTCGCTTAAGGGAGTGTGAAATTTTCTTAGTGAAAATGTTCTAATTCCTTTCCGAGATTTTTAGGAATTTTCTGAGGATTTTTCAGGATTTTCTGGTATTTTCTAGGAATTTTTGTATGAAATTTTAAGGGGTGCCGGTCGGCACAGTTCAGAGGGTGACATTCGACAGTGGCACAGACTTTTGGATTGCCTCGGGAAGGTAAGGGGTCAGTGTCGATCGGTGGGTGGGGAGTTAATGCCAATCGGCATGACGCTTAGCATCCTATATAAAGGGGGCGAATTCCCCTCATATTTTATAGCTTCTTGCTTTCTTTCTTTCTGCGATTTTCTTCCGTAAATCGTTCTAGCATTCTGACGACTGGGCGAACGTGGAGTGGAGGGCTAGGGCGCCTCTTACTTTGGGGAGTGAGAACTCCTTTGACGCATTTGAGCCGATTGCGGATGAGCGGACCTTTCTACGGGAACCATCACGTCATCGCTCCTCGAGGGTGGTGAACCCTAGTGGTTATGTAAGTAACCTGACCTTTGGCATTCTTTTCTTTTTGGTGATTTTTCTTTCTTCCTTGAATTTTGACAAGGTTTCTTCTTTTGACAGTCTGATATCTCTTTAAAGAGCATGCGTGCCCGCAGGACGACGGGGCTTAAGGATGTCTGGGAGCATCTTCCACCTGTGTGCTTTGAGTGGTATCATTAGCGGGTTTTGGGATGTTAGCGTCTGCACTGGATGAGACGCCTCGTTCGACAGCGGTCTTATGCGCTCTGGGGGAGAGATGGTGGGATACAACCTATACCTTCCATTTTGGTTTTGGGGAGATGACCGTGACTCCCATAGATGTGTAGCAGCTGCTGGGGCTGGATTGTGATGGGGAGCAGATAGAGGTGGATCGCTCTCTGAGGGTGAGACCGAAGGCGGTGAGGGCGGCGCTCGGTGATGTGGGGAGGATAGTGTCTGGGGATTCCATCCGTCTATCCTTACCGAAGGATGTTCTGCTGAGTAGGGTGGTTGATGTGGAGGACGGGCTGCAGGTGAGGCAGATGGCCCGATTATTCATTTTACTGGCGCTGGGAGGCTTTATGGTGGCGTCGAGCGCCGACATCGAACATTTGTGATTCTTGTCGTACTTGAGGATGTTTTCGAACATCCCTCTCTATGATTGGGGGAGCCTGACTTTGGCAACCCTCTATTTTTCTTTGGATACTTTCAGCTGGTGCTACCGGCAAACTTTTACTGGAGCCACGTATCTCCTCGAGGTATTCTTTAATTTTGCACATTTTCCTTTCATGCATTCGCATTTTCCTTATGGGTCTCTTTTTTATTGTGAATTCCTGTCTTTGGTAGACGTGGTTCTATGAGGTTATTGGGTGCAATACCCCGTTGATCGCTCTGAAGGATAATACTGTTAGGGACTTTTGCCGATTGTATCGATGGTGGAAGGACAATCGACAGTCAAAGGGATCTCTCTGTCTGGAGGCAGTGCATCAAGTCTTGAATGGCCTGACCAGTGGTAGGGTAAGACTCTTTCCTTTCCAGCCTTGGTTTTTGGCATGTTCTGATTCTATATTGACTTATGCCTGCTTGGGATTTTCAGGTGACCTTTTACCCTTGGGGGACAGCCATTCAGGATATGGGGGCGACCGGGGTGAATGCATAGATGAGGCATTTGCCGGCACATGAGTTTGGCTATTTTTGGTATCTGGGGGAGTGAGTGGTTCAGCAGATTGCTGAGGAGGAGGTGGTGGTGCCACCTGCGCATCCTTCTATGTCTATGAGGCGGAACGACTGATGCCGGAGGATGCGAGGATCGCGGTGATGATCGGCGAGTCCTACCTATTGTATGCTGATACGGCTGTGCGGTATGACTATATGGACTTTGTGACCATCTGGTTAATGGAGCTCAGCATATATGATGCCTTGTCTTTCCCTCCTGCGGGTTCGAGTCGGGCGGTGGGGTCTTCCCATAGTGGTGGTGGTCCGTCGGCGTCTGCATCTGCGATGACTTCAGAGGTTCCCTGTGTGCGGTTACACACCCCTTCATACAATATTCGGCGGGCTGATGGAGGGATGGTGCCTATGTTGCACCATCCTCACGCGATGGATCCAGATGAGTTGGGTTTGATAGAGGAGGTTCTTCATCCCGCGGTATACCTTCTTGTTCTTTTTTGGTTCCTTTTCTATTTGGATCCCTCTTTTGATATTGATTCTGCCTTTTACTTACAGCAAGTCCGGGTGTCGACCACTTTGCTGAGGGATATCAGAGACTGGATCTCTTCTGTAAATGCCCACATTCGGGATGTGGTCCTAATTCCTTCTTGCTTGGTGCCTTTTGCTTCGTCCGGGGAGGACTCTGTCTCGGGTAGTGGTGGTGCGTCATCTCGTCGTAGGGGAAAGAGAGCGCGTCGCAGGGGTGGAAGCTCTTAGAAAGAGGGCGAAAGGTAGGTGAAAGAGAATGTGGGTTCGAGACGAGTCTCGTTGTTTTTTGCTTTTCTTTTATTTCCTGCAAAATTAATGTAACACAGAAAAATATATATATGCAATGCAATGGGATTTTTTATTATCCTTTGTTAATGATGAATGAGTGAATGCATGCACATGCGCTTTTTACTTTGCTGTTGAGACCGTAAAGAGATATTTTTGGGATTTTAAAAGAAAGTTTTAAAAATGAAAACTTATACAGGGGTGGAAAAGGAGTTTTGAAATTCTGTTGAGAATATCAATTTTATTTTTATTGGGTTTCTGATTTTGATAAAAAAAGGAAGAAGGAAAATTTCCAAAAATAGGGGGTTGCCGATCGGCAAGACCCTTGTCCTGCCTATCGGCAGTCAAGTCCCATCAATTTAAAGCTTTTGATTTGTGCCCTCTTTAGCCTTTTGTACCTTGTAGGGTAGGATTCCCTCTGATTTCTGTAGGGATTGTGTCTCTTGTGAGGGTTCTCAAGTGTAAAAAGGGGAAGGGTGGAGTGTTTCCATCACACCTTCACTTGTCTACTGTTTCTTAGTCTTTGTAAGATGGTTTTCCCAGGTAGCATTGAGTTTTCTAACCACCTCAAAACCTTGGAAGCGATATGCTCTTATAACATCGACTACGATGCTTTCAACATGCGTCGAGTCTCTTTGTGGCCCAATTGGCCCATTGAGTGGAACCTGCTGATGGCGACGGTACGATTTTGGTACCCCAAAGACCATGTATTCCATTTTGGGTTGGATGAAGTTTGTCCCACCTACGAGGAATTTTCTGTCATGCTGGGGGTAAATCTCAGTGTTGGTGCGGCTTTACTCTAATTTTCTCGTTCTCCCAGGGATTTTCTGGCTGGGCTTCTTCGCATTTCGCCTTCGACGACTAGATCACTGGTTGCTGGAGGAATGATCTCCCTCCCAGCGGTGTTGCAGTCCGTGCATTTGCAGGAAGCTGGCGATGCTGGATACGCCGGAGCCATTGCTTTGGGCTTAGTATCAAAATTATTACTGGTGACTGGGGAACTGCGGGTGGATCCGCAACTTGTAGCCATTACTTCATGGATGTCATACCATCGCAATCCTGCGGTGGTAATACTAGCGGAGACCCTGAACGGTCTGGATTCCTGGCGAGAAGGTCGTTCTGACTTCCTGCGGGGTAGCCCCGTGATACTGTTTATGTGGCTGTCTAAACGACTTCACCTGGTGACTCTTCCAGAATATCCTTTGTCGGCTGTACCCAACTTTTTTTCACTTCACTTCTTCAGCATTGGCCTGGATATTGAGAGCTGGGAGAACTGGCTTGTGAAGCATGGGGCTCGGAATATTTATTGGTAAGTGCCTTGGTGGGGACAGTTGCTGCCTGTTTTGGAGCTAGGAGAATACCCGTATGTGAGGCTGGTTATCAGACATACCTCTTTCTATTTCCCTTGGCAGCTTCTGCACCAATTTGGCTGGGCACAAGTTGTGCCACCTTAGACACTAAATTTCTTTCCGGTAGAGGATTTGACCAAGCGTCTGTGCATGCGTCTTGGCTCTATATGGGAGAATCGGCATCCGTTGACCCGTCCTTCTCAGTCTGTTGGGAGAGTTTGGCATATCCCTGGGGATTATATGAAGTGGTTGTGGAGGAGAGTGGTTAGCGAGATATTGGCAGTGGAGACTGGACAAAAGTGGCAGGTCTCTTTTGACACCATAGAGGGAGGTGTTGTGGTTTATTCGAAGCTGGTTAGAGCTTATTGGTCCATGGAGTGTCTGCGACACTCTGTTCAGGCAGGGGAAACTTGGGGACCCCAGGATGTAGATGATGATGACGGAGCGGGCTCCTCTGGTAGCCGTGGGTAGGATGATTTTTTTTCATAATGGGGAATAAATGTGGGGATTTTATTTTGGCTTTTTTAGGAAAGTAGGGGGAAGGGAGTTATCAGTTCCTTTATGTAATCCGTACCGTAATTTCTTATTAGTGAAATAAACAAGTTTCTGATCATCCAGCTGTGACTTTCGATGAATTTTGTATTATTTGAATTATGTATACCGATCGTTAAGACATAGATAATCCTTTTGTTCAGATACATGTTAGAATTTACAGTTGTTCTTGAAGATAAGAAAATAATAGTATTTTGTGAAAAAATAAAGGGCCGTGCTCATGTAAGGTGTATGAGCTGCCTACGTACCTCTGGGTTTTTTTAAAAAGTTTTAATTTTATTTGAAAATGTTTTTTTTTGCAGAGGATCAGGCCTACGTAGTTCTGGGTAAGGGGAAATGAAGAGATTTTTTTTAAGAATAGAAGGGAGATGAGAAGAGTCGTAGCGCGTCGAGATTTCGAACTAGGGGTAGAATTTCTTGAGACGATCCAGGTTAACTGGACCAGCCATTTCCGCCCCATCTAAGTCGGTGAGCATGGTGGCACCGCCGGATAAGATCTTCTTGATAATGTAGGGGCCACTCCAATTGGGCTTGAATTTCTCTCTGGGGTCCTAGATGGGTTCTATGATTTCTTTGAGGGCTAGGTCCCTTCTCAGACACCGCGGTCCTTGACTCTCTTATTGAATGATCGCTCTATTCGACGATAGTAGACTTGTATTTGGTATAGAGCTTTCAATCTCCTTTCGTCTAGGAGGGTCAGCTCGTCAAGATGGCTTTGGTACCAGTCTTCTTCACTGACCTTGCTTTCAAGCATGACGCGTAGCGAGGGTATTTCCATCTCCACGGGTAGGACTGCTTCCATGCCGTAGAATAGAGAGTAAGGGGTAGCTCTAGTAGATGTTCTAATTGAGGTTCGGTAGCCCCAGAGGGCGTACGGTATTCGGTCAGACCAATTCCGATAGCTTTTAGTCATCTTGCTGATGATGGCTTTGAGGTTCTTGTTGGCGGCTTCAACTGCATCGTTTGTCTGAGGTCTGTAGGGAGAATATTTGTGTCTCTGAATCCTATACTCGTTGACCACCTCTGTGAATTATGCTTCGAAATGTGACCCGTTATCTGACACTAACTCGTGTGGGACCCCATATCGGCAGATGATGTTTTTCTTGATGAATTTGGCCACTTTCTTAGCATTCAGCACTACGTATGACTCCGCTTCGACCCATTTGGTGAAGTAATTAATGGAAACTAGGATGAACTCATGCCCGTTGAAAGCCTTCGGTGTAACCTTCCCTATAATGTTGATGCCCGGGGTAGAGAATGGCCAGGGAGAGGTCATGTTGTATAATTTGCGCGGAGGCAGATGCTGAAGGTTGGAGAATTATTGGCATTTGGGGCATCTCCGGACATAGGTGGTGCAATCATGGGTCATGGTGGTCCAGTAATAACCTTGTCAGATGATCTTATTGGCAAGCATGTGATCGTTCATGTGAGGTCCGCATTCCCTACTGCGGATCTTCTGTATTATCTTTTTAATGTCAGGCCCTGCGATACAGTGCAGATGTGTTCCATCGAAGTTTCTTTTAAGCAGTGCTTTGTGACAGATGATGTACTGGGCAACCAATCTTTGGAGGGTTGCTCGATCTTTCTAGTTGAAACCCTTAGGATACCTACCATGCTTGAGGAGGTGCCAAATATCATAACACTAGCAATTGCCTAACTCAGGACCTTCTGTGGTGATGAGCTCAATGTGGTAGTAGTGAGTTGGTTTGTCTTTCTTTTGAACTAGGAAGGGGGTCATAGTTATTCCTTCGGGCATGTCGACCATGGAGGCTAAGGTAGAGAGAGCATCGGCTAGGTTATTCTTTGATCGGGGTAGGTAATGGAAGGTGGTATCTTGGAATTAGGAGGCTAGCTCTTGTAAGTGGGCATGGAAGGGTTGGAGTTTCTCGACCTTGACTTTCCACTTTTTGAGCACTTGATCGATGATGAGGGCGAAATCCCTGTAGACGTCTAGGCATTGAATATCTTTCTCGAGAGCAACCTTGAGGCCTACCATGCATGACTCGTATTTAGCCATGTTGTTGGTGCAAGGGAAATCCAATTTGATGGCGAAGGGAGTGTGAGAGTCATCTGGGGCGATCAGAAGTATCCCAATGCCGAATCCTTTTTCATTGGGAGCACCATCAAAGAACATTTTCCATCGAGGGTTATCTTGAGCAGTGCAAAGGATGTTTTCATCTGGGAATTCGGAGATCCAGACATCAGCTTGTTCTACGAGGGAATCAGCGAGGTAGTCAGAGATGGCTCTTCCTTTCATGGCTTTTTACGTGATGTACATGATATCAAACTCGGCTAGGAGCATCAACCATCGAGCCATTCGGTTGTACAAGGAAGGTTTCTCAAGAAGGTATTTGATGGGGTCCATTCGGGATACAAGTTTGATGGGGAAGGCGAGCATGCAGTGCCGCAACTTTGGGTGACCCAGACAAGTGCGATACACGCCTTTTCCAAAGCGGTGTAGTTAACCTCATACCTGACCAATTTGCGACTGACATAATAGATAGATCTTTCTTTGCGAGAATCTTCAAGGTATTGGGCTAGTAAAGCCCCGACTGAAGTGTCGGTTATGGTTAGGTATAGGATCTAGGGGAGACCAGGCTATGGTGGCATGAGTACCGGGGGTTGGGTCAGATATTGTTTGATTCGATCAAAGGCTTCTTGGCATGCCTCGTTCCAAGCTTTAGTTGAATACTTTCGGAGGAGTTTGAAGATAGGTTTGTAAATGGAGATTAGCTGGATGATGAACCGACTGATGTATTGCAATTTCCCAAGGAAACCTCAAACTTCTTTCTCTATTCGGGGAGGTGGCATCTCAAGTATGGCTTTCATCTTGGCGGGATCTACTTCTATCCCCTTCTCACTGACCATGAATCCTAAGAGTTTTCCCTTTGTAATGCCGAAGATGCATTTTTGTGGATTGAGTCTTATCTGATACTGTCGCAGTCGTTCAAAAAAATTTCAGAGAGCAGGAACATGACCCTCTCTAGTCTTGGATTTGATAATCATATCATCCACATAGACCTCAACTTCTTTATGAATCAGATTGTGCAGGATGGTTGTGGCAACCCTCTAGTAGGTAGCCCCAGTGTTCTTGAGACCAAATAGCATAACAGTGTAATAAAAGGTTCCCCATAGGGTGATGAATGTGGTTTTTTCTTGGTGGTCTGGGTGTATTTTGATTTGATTGTATCCGACAAACCCGTCAACGAATGACTTTAGAGCATGACTGGCTGTGTTATCCACGATTATATCGATATTGGGTGACGAATAATCATCCTTTGGAGAGGCTTTGTTCAAATCTCGATAGTCTACACACATTCGAACTTTTCCTCCTGATTTTGGCATGGGCACTATGTTGTCTAGCCACGTGGGATATTCGATCACACGAATGAAGCCGACATTCAACTGTTTGACCACCTCTTCTTTGACCTTGAGCGACCATTCGGTGCGGAGTTTTCTCAACTTTTGTTTAACCGGCTTATAATCTGGGAGAGTGGGAATCTCATACTGAGCTATTTTAGGATCAATGCCGAGCATATCATTATAGGCCATGCGAAGACATCCATGAATTCCTTTAGCAATTCTTCGAGTTGTGCACGCTCATGCTCATCAAGGGTAGTCCCTATCCTAATCTCGCTCAGTTGGCTACTAGAACCGAGGTTTATAACAACAGTCTCTTCTTCATTAACTTGAACGCGGTTATGTTGTTTATTATTAACCTTATTTAAATCAGTTAGGAATTGTTCATTTTCAAAATCATCATCATCATCAAAAGTTTGATTAGAATCCAAACAGTTAATGTAAGGCATAACAAGATACTCAAAATCTTTATTTATTTCATTGATAGGAAAAACAACATTGAGAACCTTGTCAAAAGAGGACTCAATTACATTTGAACAAGGATAGACAACAGAAGAAGAAATGGGGTGAACATTAGGATTAGGGGAGATTTTAGCAGGTAGAACTAGCGCAGCATGCTAGTTGAGGAGAGGTGTATTAGCAGCTTTAATCACGTGGGATGGATCCAGTGATGTAGTGCCTGAGTGAACCATGCAGAGTGTCAGCCCCAGTGTCTGTAAGTTGAAGGAATCTTCGGAGTCACTTTCCTCAATCTCTTTGGTATTTTTGATGAGCGATTTTACATGGTGTTGGGAACTCTCGGCCCATGGGTAGCTGTCTTGGAAGAAGATCTCCATTCCAGGCTTCATCTTCTTGTCTGTATGGTCATACCATGGTTCTGGAAAGTCGCAAAAGGGGAAGTCTTCGCCCTCTTTAATGAATCGTCCATTCAAGGAGTCACTTGGGATAGTCTGGATGCGGTCTAGTCTTCTCTTTGGTTGATACAGGCGGATCATTATGAGCTCTTATTATGATGGTTGATACCCCAAACCACAAGGAGGGAATTCCTTCTTCAGTTCAATCGGCTCGAGTATCCCTTGTTGTCTTTGTCCTAGCCCCAGTCCGGGCATAAAGTACATATTTCTGAACATCTAAATCACATTAACGTTGCCATGAGGGTCGTATTTTGGACAAACCCTTTCTTTGAAATTGTCCCCTGACGGGAGTAGAAGTGGTTCAACTTGGAATCCTGATAGGAGCATATCATTTGACCCGTGCTGTATCTCAAGGATTGAACTGATGGTACTTGCACCCTCGGCATTGTCATCGTCGCCCAAGATGGTAATGACCCGTCCATCGGCAAAGAACTTTAATTTTTTATGGAGTAAGGAAGACACGCCCTTGATACTGTGGAGCAAAGGTCGTCCGAGTAACAGGTTGAAACAGGCTGGGATGTCAATAACTTGGAATTCAACGACAAGGTTTATAGGGCCAGCCCCTATTATAAGATTTATGGATCCCATCACCTCCCGACGGGTATTATCGTAGGCACACACATCAGAAAAAGTTGGAGTGAGGTCACTTTCTTTCAGTCCTAAACATTTGAAGGTTCTTAGTGGACAGACATTAAAGGCGGATCCATTATCGATAAGAGAGAGTGGTACAACCTTCCCTATAACTGCGACGGAGATGTTGAGTGCATGATTGTGGTTTGGCCCAATCTTAGGGGTTTCCTCTTCGAAAAAGGATAGCATTCGGGTAGAGGTCAAGGATCCGACCAAATTTACTGCTTCTTCTGGTGTGGTAGACAGATGAACTGTGGGTCCAGTGAGCAACTTGATCAAAGTATTTCTGTGCAGATGAGAAGACATGAAAAGCCCCCATAGGGTGATGTTAGCTTGAGTTTTCTTTAGTTGATCGAGGATCTTACTCTCCTCGAGGGTCATCTCTGGCATAGGAAGGTTTTCAGCACCCTTCCCTTTGTCATTGGCTGGTAGTGAGCTTGGAATCTGGTAATGCCTCCCTGATCTGGTCATGTGATTTACTGAAGAAGGGAAAAATATGAATCCCATTTCCTTATCAATCTCGAGTTATTCTGCCACCTTATTTATTTCTCCGAGGAGTTCTTCAAATGATATCATTCCACACATATCGGCTACCGGGCTAGTTCTCTTTGAAGCTTGCTCTTCATTCAAATCTTAGAATTCTTCCCCCCATCTGGTGGCAACAATTCTATTTTTCCATGTAAAGTCAATGCATTCCACAACTTCAATGGCTTCTTCATACAGGCCATCCCATTCTGTGGGGATGTGTAAGGGTGAAGGGACCAGGTGCCCCTGTAGCTTTAAAGCACCGAATAACTCGATGATACTACAAATTTTATTGGTATTACTGAAGAATTCTGTCACGATCTGGATGACATCATCCAGGATGACTTCATCGATTGATACTACCCAACTATCTGACTCTCGGGCCCATTTTTGTGCTTTCAAGAACAACGTACTGAACCTCTGGCAATCAATGACCATCTGTGAGGGAAATTTTAGCCCGAACTCTAGGAGTAGGTTTAAAACTTCTGATAATTCCATATCTCCATTTTCATAACGAATATAGATAGCGATGCATTCTCTGGTAAGGAGTGACAGTGCCTAATCAGTGAGGCTAGCAGGGTGTAGGAGGAAATATGGAAAAATTTAGAGAGGTTTAGGAGAGTATATGGGTGTGATTTGAGTTGAGGGATCAAATCATGGGTTCTCTTCTAAGAAGATGGCATTGGTATGATTTGGAAGTGGGTTGTGAGTAGTGTTTGGTTTAGGATTGGCTGGTGGGGCGATGGTACCTCAATCAATTAGAACTTGGATCATGTTTCGGAGGTGAAAGCATTGGTCAGTGGTATGGCCAACAGTTTGGTGATAGGCGCAATGGGCATCTCCCTTAAAGTTTCTTGGGAGTGGATTTGGCAATGGACGAGGATCCAAAGGTTTGATAAGGTTTCGGCTTAGCAGGGCTTGATAGACTTTACAGAGGGGAGCATGGAGCTCAGTGTATTCCTTTCGGACGGGACAGGGCAGCTTTTTGGTGCCCATAATGTGGTTGGTTGAGAGATGTTGTTAATGGTTGAGACTGCAGTACTGGGAGGCTTGTCATATTTTATGGGGGTGAACTGTCCGGATACCTTCTTTGGGTCAACTTCTATTTTGGCAAGACCTTCCTCGATTTCCACTCCTTCTTCTCTGAGAGCTCGAAAATGGGCATAGTATTGTCCTCCTATCATTGCTCGGACATGGGGTAAGAAGTTCTTATACATTATACTGACTTGTTCTTCCTCGGAAGGCCGATTGGTCATAGTTGCTGCTTTTTCCCTCCATCGGGTGATGAAGTTACTGACTGATTCTCTAGGGTTCTGTTTGAGCAGCTCTAAATCACGGTGGGTGACCTCAAGCTCTTTATTGTATTTGTACTGTGACATGAATTCTCAGGCTACATCCTCCCAGCTACGAATTCTGGATTCTTCGAGAGACAAAAACCATCGGAGGGTGCTATCCTTCAGAGTTTGCTAAAATAATTGGGCCATCACTTCTTCAGAAGCCCCTAGTAGAGTCATGGAATGGTGATAACTTCGAAGATGAATAATCGGGGGTCCACTTCCTCCGAATTTCTCGATATTTGGCATCTTGAAGTTCTCGGGTAACCTCGCTTTAGGATAAGGAGATATGTGGGTGTAGTCCATGTAATTTCCCAAGATTCTGACTTGATCAAACTTCTTGGTCAGCATCTTGAGGTCCTCTTTGACTTTGTTTAACTCTTTTTCCTTTAGATCAATGATCATAGGAAGGTTAGCCCCACGCTGGGCAAGATTCGACATAGGAAGCTGGGCAGGCGGCGACCCATTGACAGGAGGGACACGCAGAGCGTGCTGATACTCTTGGAGAACCCAGATGGGCTCGGGTGGATCCATAGCACGAGGGAATAGGGACTCGAGTCCTTGGGGAATGGGAACCTGGTTTCGTTGCATCTCTCGGACCTCAGTTTGGAGGTTATTAATCTTGGGCACAAGCTGATCTAGGACTGCCATCAGATCCGGCTTCATAACGGGTACTTGATCTGTGTTCTCCATGGGAAACGGATGGATACCGGACTCGAAAGAAGTAACAGGGGAACGGATGGAAATCCGGGGTGAATTAACTGAAGATAAAAGCCAATAAGGAGCCAGGTGAAGGGTTTGCGATCGACCTAAGAAGGAGTAAAATGGGATTTATTTTTGAGAAAAAAAGGGGAAAAATATTTTTGACATTTTTTTTTCCAAGATGGAATGACAAAATGTTTTTGTATTTTTGATAAAGAGAGAAGAAATATTTTTGGATTTTGGATAAAGAAAAAGGAGAATTTTCTTTCTGGAGACGGTCTCACCATGATTATTATAATTATTATGTTTTCACTTGTATTAATTCTCCTAAATGCAAAATGAAATGCCGGACGGGGCCCGAGCCTGAAAAAATTGGGTTTGTAATATATGCAAAGCAATGGCTGGACTTGTGACCGAGTTCACGGACAGGGTCCCATTTTAAAAATGCGCGAGAATTCGGGCGACAGGCCCACCCGGAATTTCGAGAGAGTTTCGGGTTGAAATCGACAATCTAACATGTGTGTCCTAGGCTTGACACCTATATGCGAGTATGCAGTTGGTTGGGTGAATCGAAAAGGGTTCCCCCCTTTGGCGTGACTTCCACGATATACGTCTTGCTCTTGCGGGCAATCGGTATGTGTGAACAATCCATTTGATATACCTGAATGTACGTGAATTGCCTCACCATATACCTTGTGGGGACGGTACGTGTGAGAGCGAATTCGATATACTCAGCGTACGTGAACGAGTTCCCTGCGATATACCTCCCGTCATGACTTCGGTCAACCGGTACGATGCGGGAGAACCGTTCGATATACATCGAAGGTACTTAGCCAATGGAATGTGAGAGTCATATCGCTTAGGCTAACTGCGCCATGCCGGACCAGCGCCCATCACGAAGTGACCCTCCAGTTACTGGGTAAAATTTTTGTCAATAACAATGCTCTTTGGTGATGTCATGTGAATCATGCATGATCCTCTTATTAGTATCTTATGAGAATGTTTTTCTTGATTATGCCAAACAGGGAGCAAAGTGCAAGTACCAACGGTACACCAAGTATTGAATGGGTGATGCGTGCAACATGTGGATATATGTGACCCTAGGTGCACGTGGTGCGAAGTGTACATGGAGAATTTTCTACAAGTGTGTGAATAGAAGCATAAGCATGGGGTACACATGAGTAATAAAGGGAAACATGCAAATAGGGGGAAAATATAAACAAACATAACATCCATGTAAATAGAGTCCAACCCTCAAAATAAACATACACATCCCCAGCAGAGTCGCCATTGTGGCCATCCCCGATCCTCGCCGCGGTGGGGGTGGGGGGGTGGGGGGCGCAGCGTGAGAGTGAAGATCCTTATGGTCCCGCACGTCATTTGAGGTGAGGTGCAAAAATGTAGAGAGATTAGAGTCGCCAGTCTATTTTACTCAAAACAGACAAAAGAAAAGAGGAAGTCATCCCGAAGGATAGCATCCAAAGACATACTGGTGCATACGAAATCAAAATGATTCGAGAAGGGTCCGGAGGCTAAGTTACGAAATGGGAAGGTGTTAGGAACCAATTCCTCCCTTTTGGTTTCTCATGGATTTTTGTTATTTTCCTTTATTTTCCCCGTGATATGTGTGCATGTGTATATATAGTGGAGATAGGAATCATCGACTTGTACCATGGAAGAGGTAAAGCGAGTCATCCGTAGGAAGGTATAAACGTATTAGAAAATAGGATTTAGGCGATCATACCTACGTTAATCGTTATGAGGGAACGATAACGCATACGGAATAATACGCCCTTAAGAACAAATATATGTGTATATATAGTATAAGAGAATGGAGTTTAGAGAAAATAGAAAATGAGAGAAAAAGTAAAAAAAAAATAGGACTCGAGTCTCGGGTTTTACCCCGAGACGCCTACATAGCCTATAGTGGCATCAAAGTCCACGTAGTTAGCATACAAAACGAGGGGTGGGGTTTATCCCATAAATCCAACCGGGAATTATCTTATTTGTGTGTGTGTGTGTGTGTGTGTGTGTGTAGAAAAAATGTTTTAATTGTGAGAAAAGTGTGAGAATTCCCGTTTGGAATTTATGAGGAATCCCTCCTTTTCTTATTTTTTGGGTTTTTATTTATATGAAAATAAGAGATGTGCAATAATACTAAATAAAAAGTATATTAGGATGTATGAGATGAGATAATAAAAGTGCTAAGTAATAAAACAAGATATTGCGAATTTATGAGAATTTAAGGAGAAAATTAAGAAAATTGGACCTTCTTGAAGATCTTGAGCTTGATCTTGAATGTTGTAAAGCAACCCGTAGACTTGGATGATGACGGAGGGTAGTGAATTCAACAAGTTTGGTGAAAAGGATGATGAAAAGTGAAGGTTGGAAAGGGATTTGGGTGTGGAAATCACGCTGACTTCGAGAGAGGTTTTCTGGATTTGTTGAGAGTGATATCGATCAGATCTGGGCTCTCCTTGCAAGTGAGGCCAGGCCTCCTTTTTATAGTCCCAGGGCACTGCCGATCGGCATAGCCCTGGTCCTGCCTATCGGCACCTGCCGATAGGCAGGGTTTGGAAACTGCCGTTTGGCAGTATCTTTCAGGCCTTGTTGGAAAATCGGTCGCAGAATGCAAACTGTTGATCAGAGTCACACACGTGATGGACCGTTGGAAAGGTAATTTAAAGACCTTCGAAAGTCTTTTGGACCTCTCTCGGGTTCAGGAGTTGACTTTGGGTCAAATATGGCTCGAAAGCATTTATCGGTCCATTGGACGAAAAAATGTTGGACGCAAACGGATCGTTCGTCTGCATGGTAAGTTCGAATCAAGCATGAGGCGGACTGTTGGAAAGGTTAGGAGATGTAATTCGACATTCCAAAGAGTTTGATCTGGTTAGGGGAGTCGACTTTGGTCAACCGTTCCCTGGAAGCATTCGGTGACCTTTCGGAGTAAAACGGATCGTTCGTCCGCACCGTAAGTCGGAATTGCGCACGGAGCAGACCATTGGAAATGGGTTTCAGTTCCCTTTAAAGATTCATTCAGTCTCGATTGAGCTGAAGAGTTTCAATTAGGTCAAACGGAGCCCGAGAGCACCAAGTGGTCTACTGATTGAGTTTTGGGGGAAAACAGGTCGTTCATCCGCATGGTAAGTCAGAATTGTGCACGGAGCGGACCGTTGGAAAGAGGTTTCAATGCCCTTCCAAGATTCATTTAGCCTCGATCGAGATGAAGACTTTAAATTTTGGTCAAATGGAGCCTGGGAGTGCCCGACGGCTTCTAGGTTAGTACCAGGGGTATGACCTGGGTTTGTGGTGATGACGGGAGGTGCTAGGGACCTAAGGAGAGTTTAAGGGGTAACAGAATGGGGTGTATACACTATGATAGTCTGATACATTAATGATCACACAAAGAGATAGCCATTACTACATTCATATAAAGTTGATGGGATACGAAGTGAACTACACCGCATTAGAAAAGGCATTCATTGCACTGGTCTAGATCACCCATATACTTAAACACAACATGATTGCATTCCCAATGAAACTAATGTCCTGAATGGGTCATGTGGAATACCTTCTGGAGGAATCTTCCTTATCATGCCTTATGGCCTTATGGCTGCTTTTATTAACTGAGTTTGGCATTGTCTATGTCACGCAAAAGGTCATCAAAGGAAGGGCCATCTCTGACTACTTAGTAGATCAACTATAGAAGAAGTCAATGTATGGATAATAAAATATAACAACACACCATAAGTAGGCATTTAGTCTCCCCAAAGTCCTAAAATTCCCAATAAACCCTAAACTTTTGTCATATTACCAAAATACCCTTGAATAAAGAACTATGTTAATATATGCATTCCTATACCTATTAAATCCCAACTTTAGCCCAAAGTTTGACAAAATAACTTATATTTTATAGGAATATCATGCACTAATCCCCTAAGTGTAAGAAATTTCATCTAAGCCCCTAAAACTTATAAAACAATTACTTATTAGCCCTAAACTCTAAACAAAAACCACCTAAGGACCAAACCAAAAACCTTACTTATTTCTACTTTCTTCCCTGTTGATATGGAACTAGCTGGACTGTTAACATGACACGTACCAAATGGAGTGCCCATGGTACCCCTTTAACTTCACATGTACCTTAGTTGAAACTTGCAGGAAACTAAGTTAATAATCACCTCCATTTCCACTAATGAAACCTCCACCACGAACCCTATAAAAGGCACCTTTACCCCTGAGAAAACTTACTTTCAGGTCAGCACACTTTCAAAGTACAATTTTTAGTTTTTATGCATCTCTGTCATTTTATGTGTGAATATTGTTTTATTTCATTTGGTTATGTTTCTGCACTTATATAAAGTAAATATATGTATTTACATGTGAATGTTAGCGTGTGAATGCACTGAATAAGCTTAAAAAGTAGAAAACTTGAGCTTCAACGGTGGATTCTATTTCCTTGACTTTGAACTAGTTTTAAAGTTAGGCAACTTAAGCTTAGGTCATCAGGAACCTATGCGCAATGTTTAACTGAACCAAAACCACGTTTTAATGCCCCAAATTGAAGCTTGAATTTTCCAGACCTAAAAGTTTCAGAACATGTATTTAGGAGTTATACTCAACCAAAATGCTTCAAACCAAGCCTGTCTTATTGCATTTTCAGCATAATATCCAACCATTTCTATGAAGGAATACAAATCATAGCTTTAAATCACTTATTTTTTGGTTAAACTTTTGCCGTTTTTACAGTAAATCAGCGACTCAAACTAGCCCACCAAAATCTTTGAAAATAATATGGTTGGATTCCTCTTAAAAAATTACCCAACTTTCATTCAGGAACAAACTCAAATGGATTTCTAAAACGTCTCAAATATAGGTTCAAATTTTCAAAACCCTATAGTCAAAATGTAGGTTATGTGGGTTAAACGCGCGCGAGTGTGGGTCAAACTAGGCGTGTGTGATGTTTGACCCGACGAGTGAGGATGCGTCCCCAATCAGAAAATTTTGATTTTTTTTCCAGAATCTCTATTTTAAAAATTTGAACAAAATAGTATTTTACACCACCCTATTTGGATGCCTAGAAAGCATAATCTCAAGAAAACCAGTTTAAGGTTTAAAAATCCAGCTTTTAATTTACACATAACCCCCTAACCAATTTTTCAAGTATTTCAAAACACTCCCAACCTTTTTTCACAAATTATTTAGGCCAACTAAAGCAAATTTTTATCTTTCCACTAAACCCAAATTCAAATGGAAACTAGAAAAATATTACCAATTAAACTTTTTAAAATTATATATTATAGCCTCTTAATTATTTTATACTGAAACTTATTGCAATTTGTCACTCTACTGTATCACATAAGAATTATTTTATACCTACACTACCTAGTAATGCTCTCCTTAATTTAAGACTATCCAGTCAACTAACGTCAAATAGACGCATAAAATTGCAAACTGTATTTACAAAGTAGGTGATTCTATTTTCAATATTAAACAGTTGAGCTTATGTCTTTGCACATTACTATGTTGTTGTATCATTATGTGATAACTTGAACTCATACTCTTATTACGACCTCTTTTGTGTAGTTCATATTTATCATGAATAATGGTTTTATCGATATCTTAATTTTCCCTACAACCCGATAAACACTACAACCTATAAATTTAGTAAACACCAATAAATTTCCTTAAACCCTTAATTGTGGTATAACCCCGCATCCTATTTACTTAATTGAAATAAACCATGCAGTTTGTACCCATTATCAGTGAAACCCTAGTAGCATCATTACGATTTAGGGATTAGACCCTGATATACCACGCTAGTTCTAATTGGCCTGTAGGAATCAGATAGTGAGTGCCTCGTTGTTATTTACTACATACATATGAGTGGCACTCTAGCTAAGTGTGCTAATCTGATTTATTATTTCCCCAATTATTAGGATAACCTGTCCAAAGGTTTTGGATGATATTGTAACAGTATGACTACGCAGTTGCAGCCCCTATAACCGATAATTTATGGGTTATCTTGTTATAGTGTGAGCCATTACCCTTGTAACTATTATATTCAGTTGTAGCTAACCATATTATTCCATCACATATCAATAGACTTCAGTATACCCCTACTAGCTCTATGATATTTCCTTTTGTTTCTATCTATAACATTTGCATAAGTTAATTCCATTTATATTCTGACAATGCATGCTACTCATATCTTGTATAGAAATAAAATATCTACTTGACATATCTACTTAATTATTTTCCTTCCAGATGGAAAATGAGCTCGAAGAAGTCGAAATACCACCTGCACCTATGAACTTTTACTTCGTTTTACCTTGAAACACATTTTTAGTAACATACGTGTGGGAGATAGCAGACAAGGATGGTAGTCCCTGCTGGAATATCTATACCGCAACTTATCAGCTCCTGTGATTACCTTATGCTTTTTACAAGTTCCTTGTTATGAGCGACTTGTTGGAATAAATGTATTTTGTTTGATATAAACTAATGACGATAAGATGTCGAGTATCTCCTATAATAAAATCATTTAAATTAGGCTTCCATTTAATTATTTTGTTTTATATTATTATTGATAACCGCGTGAAAGGTGTGTTCGTGTAAGGACACAATCGTTATTTTTGTTTCACCGCGATAATACAAACAAACCTAAATTACAACTATACTTGCGATACAAGTATAGCGGTAAGTCGGGTATTGAAAATCCACAGAGACGAGTTGCTAGAATATTATCTGGTTTAATACTTATGAATAAAAGTGTAAAAGATAATTACAACAAAAAGGTAAAAAGATGCGAAAAAGGGAAATATTAATCTAGGCGAGTGTATTGAAACTAGACTAACAAAGCGAGTAAAACTATAGGTTGCGTCGAATATTCCTCACCCGAGTTAATTAGTATAAAATGGTTACATGGGTCAACGAGTTATTACAAATGCGTCTCGTTTCTACAGTTAATTGAATCAAGGGTTGTCACGCCCCTAAATTCGCATAAAAGCCTAATAAGATTTTGGCGTCAACAAATACCCCGGAAATTACGCACCTAAGGTCGTAAACACGGGACATACATGATATGCCCCGTCAAATCTCCTAGGCGTAATAACTAGGACAACACACCCGAAATAGAGAAGTAAAATCCATCACCAAAGCAAAGCAACACGTCAACCCGAGTGAGTTCCATTCAAACACAACCTAGACTACATTAGCTAGAAAGCATATTAAAAATGCGGTAAATATACGCGATAAATCTACACTAGAAAGCAACTGAATCAAAGCATGTAAACCTAAATTAGAAAGCATATAAATTAAGTAGAAAGAAAGAATAAATGAAATACAAGCTATATTAATGGAGAGGGTGAATGAATAGTCAACTTACAAACCCAAAAGGGTGTCAATCCAATAAGAAATGAAGAAGAACTCTTTAAAAACCCAAACCCTAACCTAAATTATCTTCTAAAACTAAATATAATACAAGATATCTGATATTTATAACAAAATTGCTATTTATAGTAAGTGGAATTAAAATAGAAAAGAAAATAAAAGCTAAAATATCAGCTAGAAACAAGGGATCGATTGATCGATCCATCGATGGTAAAAAATCAAGCTCACTGTCTTCCCATGATTTCCAAACAATGAAGGATCGATCGATCGATGGCTACAGATCTGCAACACTCCCCCCTGCTTTGATGTGTTTGGTTTTCTCCTACGCTAAAATTGCCGTAACTTCTTTGTTCTGAATCAGAATCGCGCACCGTTCATGGCCACGAGAAGCTTACAAGGAGGGCTACAACTTCCGTGATGTTGGGCCAGGTGCCCAAGCTGTGAAAAGACTAAAATGCCCTTGAACGTGCAATCGTGTAAGGAAATTGAGCGAAACGCGTCCGAACTTCACACTTAGCATCCAAATACCTATAAAAGCTCAATTAACCCGTACAAAACATGTTATCATATAAATCCGAAGCTGTCTGGTTAAGGATCATAAATATAGGGAATAAGATACCCGAGGGGGCTAAAATGCGTCAGTTTGAGAGATGAAATACGCAATATTTGCGTATTATCACACCCCCTAACTTACACATTGCTAGTCCCTAGCAATGAAATAGGATGCAACAAGTACTACAAGCAAACCAAAAGTAGAAGATAGTACAAAAGTATGGTATAAAATCATAAGGCCATTTTTGCGGGTGATTCGATTGCATTTACCGTATGCAATAAGCCGTTAAACCCCTAGGTTACCCTAGTGGACGAGTGCCAAGTCGTGAGGGTTTTCGGGGATAATACCCACAAACATCATATGGTTTCCTCAAAATAAGCCCAACCCAACATGCGACAAGCCCAACAATAGTGAAAACGATTTCATATGAATTATTAGCACATTGAACTAATTCAAACAAAAGTTCGAATCATTAACATTATAGAATGCACCTCGTAGAATTAAAACCTTAAAATGTGGGAGGAGAGCGAGCACATGCAAAGTGTGATTTGGCAAAAACTTATATAAACCGGATAAACATTAAAGCAAGCATATATTCCATCCTCACGAGCATTACACTCATCAAGTGAAATCACTCAAAACAGGGAGGTAACACACGGGGCATGCGGGCATAAAGAGTAAATGTAAGTGGAAACTAGGCCGCACACATGTCACAAATGAAGAACGCTATATAGAAACTGAAAAACTGTAATCTCAATGAAAGGTATCGCACATTAAAGGAGGCAAAATGTATTTTCACAGATTATCAAAACTATTATGACTTTTGAATTACATCTACGTAAGATCACGTAGGAATTTAATAGGGTTGTAATGTAGGCTAGGCTAGGGTGCAAAATGAAAGGAATGTATGTACGGATTCAAAGTGTTGGGGAAGGAAAACTCGGGATAATGAGAAAAATGCGGGCAATATCAAAATTGGAAAATAAGTTCCAAAAAGGCATTAGATATATCATCGAGGAGAGTAATAAAAGCTTATTGAACTATATACACAACATTTACAACTTGCTCTTTCTTTTCTTTTCTTCTTTTTCTCATGTTTTCTTTTGCTTTTTGCTTTCTCTTTTTCTCTTTTTTCACATCTCTTTCTTTTCTTTACTTTTCTCACTCTCATATGCCTAAATTGCAACCGCAACACAACAAACATCATTGAATCCCAACTAACATTCCAAACAAAGGTATGGAAGGTGTATGTATGGTTTAAAACTCCAATTAAGAGTTGGTCATGGGATTTTTGGGTTATGAAAGGAAAGGCTAATATTTAGGCTCAAAGGGGTTGACGAGGGGAAATGTATAAGGGTGAGGTCAAGGCTAATATGGGTGATAAAACAAAGATGGCCTATGATCATTTCCAAAAGTTTACGCAATTCTCGAGCCAAAACAATATAAGAAAATCATGATCAAGTAACACATTTCAAGATATAAACTCAATTAATGAACGATCAAAAGAAAGAATAGTGAGATTACGGACGAATTCAACGTTTTCAAAGAGGAAAGAATAGTGTATACACTCACAAATGATGAAAGGTACAAAGCTTACTCAGTGTAAGTATATACAATGCAACAAAAGATTACCGAGTTATAAAAATCTTAAACCAAATAAATATAACAAGAAAAGTGCATGTGCTCATGGGGTTAAAGTTTAATTCATGAAGTTATTCATAATATCAATAAGTAAGACTAAAGTCTAATAACTTCTAAAATCGAGAACATGCATCATTGGGTTGTCTATTGGATCGGGAAATTATTGAAATTTATCATCGGAAACAAAGACAAAATGCCCAATAAAGGAGAAAAAGGAAAGAAAATCTTTTTGAAAATTTGAAATTTTCTAAGAAAAGCATACTAAGTAACTAACATGTGAGCAAAAACACGGACTAGATTAAAGAAATGGATAGAATATCCCACACCCCCTAACTTAAAACTTGACATTGCCCTCAATGTGAATTAAGAACCAAGTTAAAGAGAGGAGAAGAGCGATATTACCCAAAATTGGAGTGATCCCTATAAGAACGAGTCCAAAGAATCTACAAAACAAGTTAGTACCGAGCATAGCAAAAACAAGTAACAAAAAGTTAACTAATTACATTAGACTAAATTAAAAAGGAAAGAAAAAATAAAAAGAAAGAATAAAAAACTAACTACATACAACCTACTATTTAGGCTTCACACTAACTGTACACTAGAAGTCTAAATAGTTGAGGGTCCACCGCAAAAACAATTTGACTTTGGAAGATAACCGGTGTGCCCTCACACTCAAGCATGCCTTTCGAAAAATATGAATTTCGTTTGAACAATAGAAGGCATGTGTAAGGCGAAAGAAAGGAACCATCGCCAATTAAAAGTTTTGGAGGGACGATGGGGTATTGGATTGCGCGGGTGCCAAAAACATGTGGGGACCGAGAAAAGTCGAATATCCTCCCAATGATTTTGAAATTAGAATGGGAGTGGGTGCACACGAAGGCAAATATGTGATCGTGGAAGGCGACTCGAGCAAGTACTCCTCATCGGCGAAAATGTTTAAAACATTAAAGTTTGAAACCAAATCATCGGATACTTGTGACGGTGTAATAACAGAGAATGAAAATTGGGATGAAAGAAATTCAAACTCATGAGATGAATCATCATCGCATGAAGATTGAGTTTCGAATGAAATAAGATAATTTTCAATGAAATGTTCTTCGTTGGGGGCCAAAGAAGAAATCATTTCATTGCAAATAGATATTACGTCATTTTCATTCTCACTTTCAATATATATTACGCAATGGGCAAAGTCAACAATGATTTGTTCCAAAGTAGGCACAAAATCCTCATTTGGTTCAAAACAGTCCTCGACTTCAAAAGTCTCGAAAGCAAAATCGTCGTCGGACTTAAATAATAAATCCAACTCATGTTCCCAACAACGATTTTCTTCCCGATAACGATTTTCAATTTTCTCACTCTCAAGCATATGTAAGCCCACGCCAAAAGTCATAGGCCGAGGCACAGATTCTTGAAAATGCGAACTTTAAAAATTACCGTCGGACTTAAACTTAAACTCATTATTATAAGAATTTTGAAAAATATTTCAATTCATTTCAAAATTCCTATTATAAGGAGGTAAAGGCCCAAAATCATTATCATCATCATCAAAATTCCAATAACCCAAGTTTTGACTTCCTTATACTCGCCCAAAATCATTTTTGAATTTGAAATTTTTTGGGATTCTAAGTATTGACCGAAAGTCAAAGGATTACGGGAATTTTGAGAACTATAACAATGATTACTGAAAGAATTGGAATAAGACATGCTTACCCAAAAAATGGCTCGAAATGGCGAATTCCACAAAGATATGCGCACGCGAGAAATTCAAGCATTTCTAAGTGCTCAAATGTAGTAGTCCTGCAAAAATATTAGCAAATAATACAACTAGAAAGAAAATACTACAAAATACAAAATCAAATAAAGTCTAAAACAAACTCATCCCTGACAACGACGCCATTTGGATAACCGTGTGAAAGGTGTGTTTATGTAAGGAAACAATCGTTATTTTCATTTCACCGCGATAATACAAACAAACCTAGATTACAACTACACTTGCGATACGAGTATAGCGGTAAGTCGGGTATCAAAAATCCATAGAGACGAGTTGCTAGAATATTACATGGTTTAATACTTTTGAATAAAAGTGTAAAAGATAAATTACAACAAAAAGAAAAAAAGATGCGAAAAAGGAAAGTATTAATCTAGGCGAGTGTATTGAAACTAGACTAACTAAGCGAGTAAAACTATAGGTTGCGTCGAATATACCTCACCCGAGTTAATTAGTATAAAATGATTACATGGGTCGACGAGTTATTACAAATGCGTCTCGTTTTGACAGTTAATTGAATCAAGGGTTGTCACGCCCCTAAATCCGCATAAAATCCTAATAAGATTTTGGCGTCAACAAATACTCTGGAAATTACACACACAAGGTTGTAAGCACGGGACATACATGATATGCCCCGTTAAATATCCTAGGCATAATAACTAAGACAACGCAGCCGAAATAGACCCGTAAACTCCATCGCCAAAGCAAAGCAACATGTCAACCCGAGTGAGTTCCATTCAAACACAACCTAGACTAAATTAGCTAGAAAGCATATTAAAAACGCGGTAAACAAATGAGATAAATTAACGCGATAAATCTACACTAGAAACCAACTAAATCAAAGCATGTAAACCTAAATTAGAAAGCATGTAAATTAACTAGAAAGCAAGAATAAATGAAATACAAGCTATATTAGTGGAGAGGGTGAATGAATAATCAACTTATAAACCCAAAAGGGTGTCAATCCAATAAGAAATGAAGAAGAACTCTTCAAAAACCCAAATCCTAACCTAAACTATCTTCTAAAACTAAATATAATACAAGATATCTGATATTTACAACAAAATTGGTATTTATAGTAAGTGGAATTAAAATAGAAAAGAAAAGAAAAGCCAAAATATCTACTGGAAACAGGGGATCGATCGATCGATCCCTTGTGATCGATCAATCGATGGTAAAAAATCAAGCCCACTGTCTGCCCACGATTGCCAAACAATGAAGGATCGATCGATCGATCATTTTGATCGATCGATCGATCATTTTGATCGATCGATCGATGGCTACAGGTCCGTAACACTTCCCCCTGCTTTGATGTGTTTGGTTTTCTTCTCCGCTAAAATCGTCGTAACTTCTTCGTTCTGAATCAGAATCGCGCACCGTTAGCAGCCACGTAAAGCTTGCGAGGAGGATACAAATTTTGTACAGATTTGGCCCAGATGCCCAAGCTATGAAAAGACTAAAATTCCCTTGAACGTGCAATCGTGTACGAAAATTGAGCGAAAAGCGTCCGAACTTCACACTTAGCATGTAAATACCTATAAAAGCTCAATTAACCCCTGCAAAACATGTTATCAAAGAAATCCGAGGTTGTCTGGTTAACGAGCATAAATATAGGAAATAAGATACCCGAGGGGGGGCTAAAATGCATCGATTTGAGAGATAAAATACGCAGTATTTGTATATTATCAATTGTCCCTTGGTTACCATTAAATCATATAATCGCGGATACAACATGGTATCAGAGCATTGCCAAGTTTTATGCCTATATAGGACAAAGCACAAGAATCTTTCATCTACGATTTATAAGCTAATTAACCTACAAGTTTCTTTTATTACATTATGGAACTCATACTATTTTGCAGTAATGAATATCTGTGACATCATTTATCTCGATATCCGTAGAACTACCCACTAGTAGTTTGAATAAGATATCAAAGATGTAGGTTATGAGAAGCTAGGTCAATATATATGGAGTATCGACCATGACTGGGCTATTGCTACCCCCAAGATTAAACATTGCTTGCTCATTGAACCCTTGATGGGAGAAGTCCAAGTAAGTAGACAAGCAAAGTGATTCTCTGAAAATTCGAATACTTTACAACATGGAATTTATCTTACATGGGATATAGAGCCACCCAATGAGATCAGAGTTACCTCCCCCAACTCCCCTATTGACTATGGCCACATTTCACCAAATACACTTATTATTCCCCTTCAACCACTAGTACCTATTTCAATGATTCCGATCGTTCATAACTAGACCCAGAGTTTGACCACGTTGTTCCTCAGATGGCTTGAAGACTTTCGACGTAATATGGCTATAAATAAATAAAATCTGCATGTGTGGGTGTGCAAGTAGAATAATCCCATATTCCATAATTATGGCAGTAGCTGAACTATTTGTTCTTTTATAGTAGTTAATCATTCTTTTATTATAACTTAGGATCTTACGGATATGTACTTTTCCTTGTTTTCTCTTAATAAGTTTCGTTGTGCAATACTATGTGTAATCCGGTGTAATATAATATGAAAAGTTTATTTTCTTATCTATACTTGTAATTTATCCATCTATATATTGTTTATATAGGATAATTAAAACTTGTGCAACTACTAGTGGGACCCAAAAGGAACGACCAATTCTAAAAATGCTTAATCCAACTACCACCAATGAAGGAATTATGCATTGTCTACAAGAATTAACTATACTAACCCAGTGACAACAAAGTATACCATTACCACGACTAGTTAATAATGAAATACTAGAAGAAACTAGAAGGATGAATTCCCTTAAGGAATTTCTGAGGAAAAACTTCCCATCATTTTTCTGGAAGCCTCGTGCGGCCAAAGCGGAGAAATGGATCTATCAAACACACAAAGTTCTTAACGGAGTAGGCATTAGCCCTGAACTTAGGATAAGATTGTCTTCATATTTATTCTAAGGAGAAGCAGACTTCTGGTGGAAGTCTATCCTACGTTCTCAAAATATGAACGAGTTAATTAGGGAGCAGTTTGAAGAAATCTTCTTCAACAAATACTTTTCAGAGTCCACGAGGGATCAGATGATGGTGTATTTCCTAAGCCTACAATAGCATGATATGACTGTGGCCCAATATGATGATAGGCTCATAGAATTATCACGATATGCTTAAGAGTGCATTGATACCGATACCAAGAAGTGCTAGCATTTTGAATGAGGATTATGACTGAACATCAAATCTTATGTTATCCCTTTGTAGATTCATGAGTTTAACCAAATAATCAAAGTAGCTTCTCTCATAGAAAAGAACCCAGCATCTAGTAACACATCCCGAATTTGTATTCCTCCCCAAAATCCTTATGTCATTAGAAGACAACCGAATTAGCGAGATCATCCCTACACCAAATCGAAGGATTGTCAAAATTTCAGTAAAATCCACTATAACAATAACTGACCTTTTGTGTGTTGTCACAAATGAAACCAAGTAGGATATCTTAGGCCCCAATACCCTCTCTTACAAATGCCTCCTCCCTCTACCTCCCCTAATTTTATCAATCCTTCCTTTAGGAGCCCAACCAATAAATCTAATCGTCCACTGCAACAGAATCTCCATGAGAAGAAGCAAAAATCACACAATAGGACCCGAGGTCGGAATTTCTCCCTTCTCCCAGTGAAAAATCCAAATCACCACGGTTTGGTGGAACGTAATATTCCTTTCTACAACATTTCATCACATATATTATTTGACTCTGGATCCACACACTCTTTCATTAGTCATTCATGTATGACTCACCTGCAATTATATTCTAGTCCGTTAGCTCTTGCTTTCATTATAGGAAAGCTAATGGGAAAAATTGCCATTTTCGACAGAGTAAGAGTCACACTTTACGCTTTGGAACCAGGACAATAACCATAGGTTTAGTAGTTCTTGATCTAACAGAGTTCAATTTAATCATAGGAATGGATATATTATCCCTGAACGTTGCTCATACTGATTACCTTGCAAAGGCGGTAACATTCGAACCACCCCATCAACCTGCATTTTATTTTCTAGGAAGAAATCCCCATCAACCCCTACTTTTTCAAATGAGTAAAAAGGAAACTTCATCCCTTTATACCATCTTAGCTAGATATAAGGATGTGTTTTCTAAAGATTTACCTGGAATGTCTCCACCTCAAGAGATTGAATTTTTTATCAACTTATAGCCAAATACCTCTCTTATTTTAATACCCCCTTACCGTATGGCTCTTTTAGAGTTGTAAGAACTCCAAAAATAATTAGACGGCTTGTTAGAGGAAAGGATTTATATGCCCAAATACATAACCTAAGGGAGCTCCATTTTTGTTCATATGAAAGAAAAACGAAAATTTTCGGTTATGCATTGATTATCGAAAGTTAAACCAGGCAACCATAAAAAACAATCACCCTTTGCCTAGAATACGAGATCTGTTTGAACATTTACGAGGGTCAAAACTATTCTTAAACATTGACTTAAAATTTGGATATCACCAACTTCATGTTAGGGAAGAAGATATACCCCAAACCACTTTTCAAACATGATATGGTCATTTGATTTCTTAGTCATGTCTTTTGGATTGATAAATGCCCCCTTTGCTTTCATGGATTTAATGCATTGAGTATTTAATCCTTTTCTGGATCAATTTGTAATTGTCTTTATAGATGCCATATTAATTTATTCCAAGAACAGGGTAGAACATTAGGAACATCTATCCATAGTATTGTAAACCCTTCGTAAACATAAACTTTTTGACAAGCGTAGAAAATGTGACTTCTCGCGTGTAGTTAATAAAGTAAGTATACAAGTGGACCCGACAAAACCACTATTGTACTTAAATGGCCTCAACCCACTACCATCACAAAATTACGTAGTTTTTTAGGACTCGTTGGATACTATCGAAGCTTCATGGAATGATTTTATAGATTTTCCTTACCTTTGATGAAGTTGACCTGAAAGAATGTCCGGCTTTTATGGACCTCCGACTGCGAAGAAGCCTTCCATATACCCAAGGAAAAATTAATCACTACCCCTGTCCCAACCATTCCTTCCAGTAAGAGTAGCTATGATGTTTATACCGACGCTTCCCTACAGGGACTCAATTATGTGTTAATGCAACAAGGAAAAGTGATCAAATACAGGTTACGACAGTGGAAAATTCATGAACGCAATTTTTTGGTACACGAATTGGAGTTAGCAACAGTAGTCTTTGCCCTAAAAATCTGGAGATGCTATCTATATGGAGAAGAATTTCACGTATTTTTTTACCATAAAATCCTTAAGTACATCTTCACTGAAAAGGATCTAAACCTTAGGCACAGACGATGAAATGAATTTTTAGAAGATTCTAAATTTAATTTACTCTACCATCTCGAAAAAAGGTAACATTGTTACTGATGCCTTGAGCTGCAAAGCCCAGGGAAACCTCCACAGTATGTTTGTGTTCTTAGAAAGCATAGGAGATTACAACCTATAGAGAGACTCCTTTAAAACCCAAATTTTCCTGTGAAAAATTGTCGCTTGCCCCACCATGCACAACAAAATCATTGACCTCCACGACCAAGATGAATTTTTGAATTCCCATAAGTAAAAACTCCAAAATAATAACTCCGAAAAAGACTGGACCCTGTACCCCGAACAAGGGTTAAAATTCAAAAATCAAATTTATGTTCCTTTCGTATCCTCATTACGAGAAGAAATCTTAAAAGAAGCCCACCATTCTAAATTTATGATTCACCCCAGAAGATATAGTCCATTTCATAGCCAACTATTACAATACCCTGTATTTTTATGACTTTTAATTTTGGGGATTTATTAAATTTAATTAGAGATATTAATTTAATATTAATCCGGAAAATCATTTAAATACTTACTAGCGTGATGAGAGTTAGTAATTATTTTGTTGTAAGTTACTTTATGGGTAAAGTAAGTGGTGTAATTATGATTAGTAAAATTATCACGAGAATCTAATTTGATAATTTTGGAAATTTATCGGGACGCGCTTCTGTCGTGTCGGGATTAAATTCGGACTATTAAAAGTAAATAAATTATATGTCACCCGTATGGTCATTTTGAGTGCGTCAATGTGTCCGTAAGGGTCAAGATAGTCAAAATAATGTACCCAGGGGTTTAGTTTCGGTCTCGGGGCGTTTTTAGGCCTAATTAACACCCCGGGAGGGCGTTTTGGACATTTTACATTTTTGGGCATGAAAACCCACGAAAATTCTAAGGGTATTTCAGATGGAAAGAGTCATCTTCTAGGGTTAGAATCACCATAAACCAAAGATGGCTATAGGAGAGGAAGAGGAGAGGCTTTCCAAGGAGTTCTAGGCCAAGAACTCCACCGTTTGCACCGCCGTCGCCGCCAAACGATAGATCGTGCAACAAGGATCACAACCACACAAATCTCCCCACAAATCTGAACCAAGAATTCTTAGGCAAGTATCTATATTGCTCTATTTCAGTTAATGCTCCAATAATTTTAGCCTATGATTGATTAGGACTAGTTTTTGTGAAAGAAAAACCTATTTGGAGATTTGAATTCGCATGTTGTATGAGTAATAGATGTATTCTGGAAACCCAATTCATATGTAAAGATTGAACCACGAAATTACAGTAAATAAAGAGTATGAAATCTGGTAAAATAATGGGAAGAAACTAAACAAAAGAAATATTAGGGTTCTTGATATTTTTAAGGATTATGCCCTTTTAATTCGTTATCCATGATGAAAATCCGCATGCTTGACGTAGGAAATCACTTATTTGAGGTTATAATACTTGTAGTATAAATTATTGGGAGTTTGTTAGTCAAATATATCGTTTTGGATGATTTTGGAAGAGGAAACCCGTAACTGGAAATTCTGCAGATTTGCCATACCTGCTTGGTCGATTGATCGACCCTAGAGCATCGATCGATCGATGATTCGATCGATCGAATACCTGCCATCGATCGATCGACCCCTCCTGTATAACCTTATTCCCTTTTAATAGGTCGTTCTAACTTAAATGATTAGACATTCTTGGATATTAATGTGAGAACATTTTGGGACATAAAGAAGACCAGTAGAACTTTAGGAATATATGGACCCGTTAATATGAGACGAGATTAACATTTCACGGGGGGGTGTTTTACATATAAGGGACAATGGGAATATGTGTTAAAGGTTGAGACTCGTAAAGAAGTTACGTTGTAAAATAAATGAGTACCTACTGAAATTACACTTGGAGAGATAGGAATCCACGAGTGTTACGTAGTAAATTAGAATAATCCAACAAATAAGAATAAGAGACAAACCGTTATACGTGATTATCTAATAATGAGTAATAAAGATAAATATCATAATTATGGGTCGTGAGAGTGTACCTAAATTTGATATGGGAATAGTGGTATACATATATGACCGTGTTTCTGCATATACTATATACGTGTAAAAATCATGCCCGCGCTACTTGCTATCCCAAAGGTTACCGCGCTGGGACAGTCTTATCTCGATGGGACCTTTATGGGGGATATTGACTCATATCCTAGAAGATAGGAATCCTTTGTACAGGCTATCAAATCGATAGTCAGACGGTCCTAAGAGACGTGAGGGTATGTTCTGACCTCTTAGTGACTTGGAACTATGCTTCACCTCAATTTGTATGTGTTTGGTGTTAATACTGTTCGAGAGTGATTCCGAACTTGTATTTCCATTAGTATGAATGATACGGGGATTGTATAGCAGAGTATGCCCGCACCATAAATTTTATATGGGGTGCCGTTAGAATATATATATTATATGAGTATTTAATATATATATTTAAACCTGGAATTTGGGAACTACCTACTGTGACTATGATAAGTAAGAAATGTATAATTATTTCAACTTGGTAACAAGAGTTTGAAAAGTATAATGCTTTACTGAGAAACCTTATAATTAAATGAGGCTTATGTGAGAACTTTACTGTTTAATAAAATTAACTTCCTTAACAATTGAAATTATCAGCTTGAAATCTTATGAGTAACTTAAGATAAGATAAGTTAAGCTGTTGGGAGTATTAGTGCGATAGTTGTGCACATTAGAAGAGAGGTGAGAATTTCTCAAGGGAGTGTCGCACTAATATGTTGGTTGCATTAGCCGGTAAGCATTTTAAATACTTGCTAAACTAATTTTAAACTGTTTTACAATCGGGCTCTGACCCATTTCCTATTTTCTCTTCTCTCTTGTATATATGTATATATTACAAGTGACCAGCCACAGGGGCGTCTTACATAGGATCCTTTGAAAGGAACACGCTGCAGCTTAGGTGGGAGTTGCAGGCCTTTTGCTTAGACGACCTCATTATTGATTCCACTTCTAGCACTATTTTATCCAGTTGGGCATGTGTCGCCCTTTTTCCATTATTCAGTTGTTTTATCAGAGATTGTGATTCGTTTATTTCAGTATTTACACTTTGGGAATTATTACTGTCAGATGTTTTCCTTTAAGTTTTAAAGTTGGAATCAATTAGTTGAATGTTTAATTATTTGGATTGTTTGTTCCAGTATAGTTGTTGGGTGATTCTTTTTTTATGAATTATGTAAAGTTTTAAATATTGGTTTTTAATTAAAATTGGAAATTGATGTCATAAAAATGGTTTTGACACTTAGCTTAATTATTTAGGGTGTTTAATTGGAAAAGTTATTTTTGCGACAGTGATGCTAAGAATAAACCAACCGTTCACCTTGATTATAATTTAATAAAGGACTGATCACCCGGTATTTAATTAGGCGGGGTGTCACAACTATTTAACTTGTCAACAGGTGAATATTGAGCATTAATACCCCAGTGGATTACTCCAACCACTTCCTATCCAAGATTGGAAATGGGATCACATTATCATGGATTTTGA
Organism: Sambucus nigra; assembly: GCA_949130495.1. Taxonomy (NCBI): domain Eukaryota; kingdom Viridiplantae; phylum Streptophyta; class Magnoliopsida; order Dipsacales; family Adoxaceae; genus Sambucus; species Sambucus nigra. The sequence continues at coordinate 578,633,157 of OX422209.1, forward strand.
CAGTGGATTACCATGTACTTCTCAAGGATACAATTCAATACGGGTTACGCTCATTTTCTACAAACTCGATCCACCAATTCTTTCCAACGACTTAGTGAGATCTACATCAGAAAATTGTTCGACTCCATGGTATACCTCTTTATAATGTTTTTGATCAAGACCCCCAATTCATAGGAGGATTTTGGCAAGCCCTACAAGCCTTAATGGGAACCAAACTGTATCTAAGTAGTTCCTTAAATCCTCAAATCGACGGAAAATCTGAACGAGTAATTCACCCCCTTGCAAATATTTTACAAGCACACGCATTAGATTTTCTAAGTTTAGGGAATAATCACTTTGAATTAATCGAGTTCTCCAATAATAACAGCTACTAAACCAACATTAAGACCACCCCCTATGAAGCTCTTTATGGATGACCCTACCTCTTACCCCTATACTGGAATAAATAAGGTGAAAATCGTATGCTTGGACCTGAAATTATCACGAAAACCAAGAGGAAGATACTCCTTATTTGGGAAATATTTCATTCATCCAAGAGTCAACAAAAGAGTTATGCCGACACCTGAAGAAAGCCATTAGAGTTTTGAGTGGATAATCAACAATTCCTACGTTTGTCCCCAAGAAAAGGAATAACTCGGTTTGGAAAAAGAGGAAATTTAGCACCCCGCTATATTGGTCCCTTTAGAATCATCGAACACATCAGACCAGTAGCCTATCGATTGGAATTACCTCCCAAACTATCCAATATACACGATGTGCTTCATGTTTCACAACTACGAAAGTACATCGCCGTCCCAAGTCACATTATCACCTGGAAGGGCATAACCATCAACCCTAACCACAAATTTAAGGAAATTCCTATCCAGGCCCTCGATCGTCGAGAGAAGGTCCTCCGATGTAAAATCATCCCACTAGTCAAAGTTCTTTGGCGGCACCATGAAACTAAAGAAGCGACATGGGAGACTGAAGACATTATGAGAAAACAATACCTCGTTCTTTTCATAAGTAATTTCATGGACACTTTATTTTAGGTGGGATAAATGTAACAACACACCCTAAATAGGCATTTAGTCCCTCCAAAAAAAATCCCTAAAAAACCCTAGACTTTTATCAAATTACCAAAATAACCTTGAATAAAAAATCATTAATATACACCTTACTACACCAATTAAATCCTAACTTTAACCCAAAGATTAACTAAATAACTTATATTTTATAGGAATATCATGAACCAACCCTAAGTTTGAGCAATTTCACATAAGCCCCTAAAACCTGTAGAAAAAATAACTTATAAGCACTAAACTCTAAAAAAAACACCCAGGACCAAACCAAAAACCTAACTTATTTCCACTTTCCTCCCTGTTGATATGGGACCAGCCGGACTGCTAATATGGCATGTACGACATAGAGTACCCATGGTACCCATTTAACCTCACATCTACCTTGGTTGAAATTTGGGTAAAACTAGGTTAAAAACTACCTCCATTTCCACCAATGAAACCTCCTTCATGAATCATATAAAAGGAACCTTTTACCCCTGGGAAAACTCACTTCAGCTCAACATACTTTCAAAGTAAATTTTTGGGTTTTTATGCATCTCTGTCATTTTACGTGTGAATGTTATTTTCTTTCATTTGCTTATGTTTCTGCACTTATATAGAGTAAATATAAGTGTGAATGCACTAAATAAGCTAAAAAAATAAAAAACTGCATTGAAGCTTGAGCTTCAATGGTGGATTATATTTCCATGACTTTGAACTAGTTTCAAAGTGAGGAAACTTAAGCTTTGGTCCTCAGTAACCTAGGTGCAATGTTTAATTGAACCAAAACCACATTTTAATGCCCCAAATTGAAGCTTGAATTATTTGGGCCTGAAAGTTTCAGAACATGAATTCAGGAGTTTTATTGTAATTTTATTGCATTTTCAACATAAAAGCTAACCAGTTCTATGCCTTAATACAAATCATAGCTTTCAATCACTTATTTTCAAGTCAAACTTTTCCCTTTTTATAGTAAATCAACAATTCAAACTAGCCCACCAAAATCTTTGAAAATAATATGGTTGGATTCCTCTTCTAAAATTACACAACTTTCATTCATGAACTAACTCAAATGAATTTCTAAAACACCTCAAATATAGGGTCAAAGTTTCAAAACCCTAAAGTCAAACTGTTGAAGGTTTAAGGTGATGTGAGTTAAACGCGCGGAGTGGGGGTCGAACCCGGCCTGTGTGATGTTTGACCTGACACGTGAGAGCGCGTCCCCAATCAGAAAATCTAATTTTTTCCACAAAATTTTTATTTTTAAATTCTGAACAAGATGGTATTTAACATCACCCTATTTTGATGCCTAGAAAGAATAATCTCGAGAAAACCAATTTAAAGTTTAAAAATCCAGCTTTCATTTTACACATAACTCCCTAGCCAATTTTTCAAGTATTTCAGAACACTCCCAACCTTTTTTCACAAATTCTTTAAGTCAAATAAAGCCATTTTTTTTATCTTTCCACTAAACCCAAATCCAAATGGAAACTAACAAAATTATTACCAATGAAACTCTTTGAAATTATATATTATACCCTCTTAATTATTTTTACACTAAAACTTATTTCAATTTGTCACTTTACTACATCACATAAGCATTATTTCAGACTTATACTACTTACTAATACTCTCCCTGATTTCAGACTATCCAGTCAACTAATGTGAGATAGACACATAAAACTGCAAACCGTATTTATAAAGTAGGTGATTCTATTTTCAATATTAAATAGTTGAGCTTATGTCTTTGCACACTAATGTGTTGTTGTATCATTAGGTGATAACTTGAACTCATACTCTTATTACAAACTCTTTTGTGTAGTTCATATTTATCGTAAAATGTTGATTTTATCAATACATTAGTTTTCCCTGAAACCCAATAAATCGCTACAACCTATAAATTCAGTAAACACCACTAAATTTCCTTAAATCCTTAATTGTGGTATAACCCGGCATCCTATTTAACTTAATCGCAACAAACCATGCAATATGTATTCAATAACAGTGAAATCCTAGTAGCATACCTTACGATTCATGAATTAAACCCTGATATACCACGGTTTGTTCTAATTGGCAAGTAGGACTCAAATAGTGAGTGTCTAGTTTTTATTTGCTACATATATATAAGTACCACTTTAGTTAAGTGTGCTAAGCTATTTTATTATTTCCCCAATTATTGGGATTGCCTGTCCAATGGTTTTGGATGATATTGTAACAGTATGACTACGCAGTTGCAGCTCCTATAATCGATAATTTATGGGTTATCTTGTTATAGTCTGAACCCTTACCCTAGTAACTAATATATTCAGTTGCAGTTCACCATATTATTCCTTCACATATCAATAAAATTCAGTATACCCCTGCTAGTTGTATGATATTTCCTTTTGTTTTTATCTATAACATCTTCATAAGTTGATTCTAGTTATATTCTAACAATGCATGTTGCTCACATCTTGTATAGAAATAAAATTATTTTCTATACATATCTGTTTAATTATTTTCCTTCTAAATGGACAATGAGCTCGAAGATGGCAAAATACTACCTGCGTATATGAACCTTTACTCCGTTTTACCCCTAAAACATTTTTAGTAACATGCGTGTGGGTGATAGTAGACAAGGATGGTAGTCCCCACTGGAATGTTTATAACATAACTTATCAGCTATTGTGATTCCCATATGTTTTCTACAAGTTCCCTGTTATGAGTGACGTGATGGAATAAATGTATTTTTTTTATATATATACTCATGAATGTAATAAGATGCATATCACCCCCTATAATAAAAGCATTTAACTTTTGCTTTCCTTCAATTATTTCATTTTATATTATTATCCCTTGGTTACTATTAAAGCACAGAATATTGGATGCGATATAAAATTTATCGATGAAAAGTTCCCTTCACTACCCCTTTAGAGCTCCGATGGTTATTATTATTTAACAGGGCAACTGAAAAGAAATGATAAGACATTGTAATCCTTTTGATCGCATGTAATGATTCGCATACTCGCATCGCCATCAAGCTAGACTTCCCTAACACTAATAACATAATAGAATATGAACCATGCACGGATGGACGAAAAGTTTATCTTGAAAGGGGAATCCAATAATCTCTATAGTCTTGCATCTTAGTACATCATATGAGATAAATCCCTATTTAAGATAAATTTCTATAATACCCGTTTATTGTGCATAATCGGGACTGACATTGAAGAAATCATACATAAAATTTGTAGTGGGGAATTTGAACCCCACATAAACAACCACATGATTAAAAATAAGATCATCCGATAAGGGGTACTATTGGACTAACACGCTCCATGAGTGCACAATGTACGTCTACAAATGTCAATAATTTTCCAATATCTAATAATTTCCTCCCTGTAAGTTGTACAACATGACTTCTCTGTGGCCTTTCTTAACTTATGACAATGATATCATTGGTAAAGTCATTCCCAAAGAATATAATGGGCATGGATTTATCTTGTTATATATTGATTACTTTACCAGATGGGTCGAAGCCCAGTCATACATTGCATTGATTGCTAAGAAGGTACCCAAAGTCATTTGGAAGAATATTATATTCTGCTATGGAGTTCCTCATGAGATAATGTATAATAATGGTATTGAATTATAATCAAAAGTACTACAATTAGTCGAGGAATAAGGAATTCACAGGAACAAGTACTCACTATATAAACCATATATAAATGGGTCCTTTGAAGCTTCAAATAATAGCATCAAATCACTCATTATCAAGATGACTAACAATTATCAAGATTGTGATAACAGAATACCTTATGGTATCTAGGACTATCGCACATCCATATGAATAAATAATAGGGTTATTCCATATTCTCCAGTCAATGATAAGTAGGCAAATTTAGCTATTGAGCTCGAGATACCTTCCTTACGAGTCATACTCGAAAGACAAGTGAGAGAAGTTAATTGATACTAAAACCGCTACAATGAGTTATCATTCTTGGAAGAAAATATGTTAAAAATATTGTAACATGTGCATGCATATTATCGCTGCATTGCAATATCGTTCCATAAGAAAGTCAAAAGACCAGGGTGTATGATTAAATGACCTTTCCCTTAAAGAAATTAAAGAACCCATTTGAGACTCTTCGAAGAAAATTCAAACCCAATTAGAGAGAGTTATACCTTATAAAGAAGATCTTATTAGTGGGTGAATTTATACTAATTGACCTCGACGAGGAAGATATAATACGTCTAATCAACCTAGATCACCTCAAAAGGTTCTATCCTTGATCTGACTCTCATCATACTGCACATTTCTCATCTTTTTTATATTCTAAAAAAACTTTTCTTTCTCCCGCTACATAAACTACGCAGGACCTGGTCCTCTCAAAACATATTGTTACCATAAAAACTCCTTATTATTCTCACAGAGGTACATAGGAAAACCATAAAGCGACTTTTAGTGAGATCCTTTCTTTTTTATAAATATTTTTTTTCTGTCATCAAGAGGAGTAGTTTTATCTAATCATTTTAAAACTATACGAAAGGATTATATACGCCTTAATGATTACTTTGGATAATTCAAACATAAAAGATTCTTTTATAGATGAACAAAAAGACATAGTTAGAATCGACACTTATTCTATAAAATATATTTTATTCAAAATTAAAAGAAGAACATCACAACAATGGATCCCCTCCACTACACCATGTAATACCCTGCCATGTCAAATTAAACTAAATCACATATATGGATTATATATGAGGAAGAAAATTATAGTTGAATTAAATAAAGAGAAATTAGCGAATTATTATATGGAATTAGTGACCGTTGGTTGATTATATATGTAAATAGGGGTGGCAATTCGGGTTAGTCGTGTCATTTTCGAGTCGCGCTGATTTTTATTTTAGTATAAGTTTTGGGTACTTCTAAATATATATAAGTTAATCGGGTCATGTTGGGGTCATTTCGGGTTATTATCGTAAACGGGTTATCGGGTCAAAAATTGTCAGCTCTATATGTAAAGGGGGAATTGGTTATTAAAAAAAACAAATAAAATCATTGGATAAATTAAGGGGGATTTTTGAACTAAAAATGAATTATATACGAAGTGTAAAATTCTTTGGTTATAAACTACATATAAGTTTCTTAGTATTTTAGAAATTTAGTTGGGGGTAAAAGCTCAATAAATCAAGAAAGAAGTTAAGGACTAACTCCCCTTCCTCCTAATTAAACAACTGCCCCGATATATATATATATATATATATATATATATATATATATATATATATATATATATATATATATATATATATATATATATATATATATATATATATATATATATACCTAAGGTATTAATAAAATGATTATGGCCATCTGTAGAATTCGAAAGGAGTTATAAAGAGAAGAAACCAACGATTTACACCTAGGGGCATTATTGGAATTTTAAAACTATTGAAGGGCAATATAGGAAATGGGGGGTTAGTCAAACGACGTGTGAAAACAATAGCTCTCTCTTTGCTGTCAAAACCCCATTCTCCCAACTCATTTCTCTGCTAGCACATGGGCCTGGTCGTCGGTATAAAGAGAACTCTTAATGTGGGAACATGTTGAATCAATTGGTGTATAGAATAGAGAAAGATGGGATAGGTTGTAAACTATTCTTCGGTAAACTCAGAACCCAGGACTAATAAATTAAACACTTGGATCCTTGTAGAGTAGGCAAGTTGTCGATTTAGGAGAGGTTGTGTCCCTGATGTAGAAAGAAGTTTGTGGAACTACGGTTTCTTAAATTGAATATTTCGACAGATGGGTTCTTTGGTTCTGTGTATGAGAAAGAGGTGGGAGATGATTTAGAAGTGTGCTGTCATCATTCCCACCGTGGATTTAATCCTAACAGTTGAGATTAAAAGAGAGGAAAAGGACCCTTATTTGTACATAAGAAAGGGGGCAGACCCTCGACATTTTTCATATATTCCCCCCTTTAGTATTACTCCTCCATATTTATTTACATTGTAGAAAATGTACTCACCAGGTCACCAACCCTCTCACTGTGTAGAAATAGCTACGAAATGTGTAGTAGTTGTTAGCTCCGATGCGTATTTTGATGTGTGATTGAGGGTTATTTTTAGAAGAAGGATAACACATTATTGGGGGTATTTGGAAGAGGTTTTTGGAGGTTACTTGGAGCTCAACTTGGTGGTAGAAGACAACCCCTTTATGGCCACCTTAGGAGGTGGGGCTTGTCATCTTCCTTGATTCTCCCATGCCTTTCACTGATTTGGAATTCTTTGAGGTGGGATGTCTACTCTTATGCCGAGACTCTATTCTGATAGACATTGTAGTCTTATTGTTATGTATAATTAAGAGTAGGAATTGCATGAAATAATATTGGGCTTCTTAGCAAATGTAGGAAAATATTATTTGTATATATTTTCCAATAAATCTGATAATATAAATTTTCACAGAGGTCCTGGTCCTCTCGAAACATATTTTTACCATATAAACTCATTGTTCTCACAGAGGTACATAGGAAAATCATAAAGCGACTTTTAGTGAGATCCTTTCTTTTTTATAAAATATTTTTTTTCGTCATCAAGAGGAGTAGTTTTCTCTAATAATTTTAAAACTATACGAAAGCATTATATACGCCTTAACGATTAGTTTGGATAATTCAAACATAAATGATTATTTTATAGATGAACAAAAAGACATAGTTAGAATCGACAGTTATTCCATGAAATATATTTCATTCAAAATTAAAAGAAGAACATCACAACAATGGATCCCCTTCACTACACCATGTAATACCTTGCCATGTCAAATTAAACTAAATCACATATATGGATTATATAGGAGGAAGAAAATTACAGTTGAATTAAATAAAGAGAAATTAACATATTATTATACGGAATTAATGGCCGTTGATTGATTATATATGTGAAGAGGGAATTGATTATTAAAAAAAAACGAATAAAATCATTGGATAAATTAAATGGGATTTCTGAACTATAAATGAATTATATATGAAGTATGAAATTCTTTGGTTATAAACCATATATAAGTTTCTTCGAATTTTAGAAATTTAGTTGGGGGTAAACGCTCAATAAATCAAGAAAGAAGTTAAGGACTAGCTCCCCTTCCTCCTAATTAGACTACTACCTCGATATATATATATATACACACACCCCTAAGGTATTAATAAAATGATAATGACTATCTATAGAATTCGAAAGGAGTTGTAAAGAGAAGAAACCAACGATTTACACTTAGGGGCTTTACTCGAATTTTAAAACTATTGAAGGGCAATATAGGAAATGGGGGGTTGGTCAAACGACGTGTGAAAATAATAGCTCGCTCTCTTCACTGTCAAAACCCCATTCTCCCAACTCATGTCTCTACTAGTACATGGGCCTGGTCGTTCGTATAAAGAGAACTCTTAATGTGGCAGCATGTTGAATCAATTGGTGTACAAAATACAGAAAGAAGGGATTGGTTGTCAACTGTTCTCCTATAAACTCAGAACCTAGGACTAATAAATTAAACACTTGGATCCTTGTAGAGTAGGCAAGATGTCGATTTAGGAGAGGTTGTGTCCCTGATGTAGAAAGAAGTTTGTGGAACTAAGGTTTCCTAAATTGAATATTTCGACAGATTGGTTCTGTGTATGAGAAAGGGGCGTGAGATGATTTAGAAGTGTGCTGTCATCATTCCCACAGTGGATTTAATTTCAACCGTTGAGATTAAAAGAGAGGAAAATGACCCTTGTTTGTACATAAGAGAGGGGGCAGACCCTCGACATTTTTCATATATTCCCCCCTTAAGTCTGTCTCCTCCATATTTATTACAGTGTAGAAAATATACTCACCAGATCACTGACCCCCTCACTAATAGAAATATAGCTACAAAATGTGTAGTAGTTGTTAGCTCTGGTGCGTATTTTGATGGGTGATTGAGGGTTATTTTTAGAAGAAGGATAACACATTATTAGGGGTATTTGGAAGAGGGTTTTTGGAGGTTACTTGGAGCTCAACTTGGTTGTGCAAGATAACCCCTTTTAGGCCACCTTAGGAGGCGGGGCTTGTCATCTTCCTTGATTCTCCCATGCCCTTAACTGATTTGGAATTCTTTGAGGTGGGATGCCTACTCTTATGCTGAGACTCTATTTTGATAGATATTGCAACCTTATTGTTATGTATAATTAAGGATAGGAATTGCATGAAATAATATCGGGCTTTCTTAGCAAACTGAAAATATACATTTTTATGGTAATAAAAATATAGGAAGATATTATTTGTGTATATTTTCCAATAAATATGATAACATAAATTTTTATGGTAACAAAAATGTAGGAAAATATTGTTTGTGCATATTTTCCAATAAATCTAAAAAAGGAATTTTATGGAAATAAAAATGTAAGAAAATATAGTTTGTGTATTTTATGGATTAAGAGTGCAAGAAATGCAATTTTGATGAAATTCTAGTAAAAAGAAATAATACTCATTTTTATGGAATAAAAATGTGAGAAATGTTAATTCGGTGTACTTCCAGTGAGAAGGAAATATTAAATCTTTGTATGAAACAAAAATGAGGAATGATGATAATGTTGGTAAGATATTTATGGAGATAAATATTTTTAAGTTTCTTGCAAAACAAAAATTTGGGAAATTAGGAAAGAAAGGGCGGTGTTATTTTATGCATTAAAGTGACACGTGTGACTTTAAATAGGTGTTCAGATGGCTAAATCGTGTTTTTGGGAAATTATTACTAGTGAAATGAAGAAGGTGATTTTGGAATCAAATGAGTTAAATGATAATTAAACTGCAATATTTTGTGAAATAAAATATTAAAGAGTGTTTTGGTACATGTGACGAAAGAATGAAATGAATCCTTAAAGCGGGAATGATTTTTAGTGTAAAATCAACAGGAAAAAAAATAAAACGACATCAATAGAATTTATGGATTTTTTTCTAAATGGATAATGGGAGAATGGACAGTTAAGTCCCAGGTTTTGGCTTCGGCCCAAAAACGCAAAATTAATGTGAACATGAGAAAATGTTGAACACATTGGCAAGATAATGATATCGGATGATGACGGGATAAATAATTAAGCAGGACTATGCTACTCCTAGTGGTGAAAGACCGCAAACCAACTGCAGTTTACTTGGCGATCGGTGCCGGACGGTGAAATTCCGTGAAACTGTGTGTGTGTCTGTTGGCGGATTCCTTAAAGACAATGCTAAGTAATAAATCAAATATCCATGAAGAAGGCATAAATGGATGGTAATGATCCAAAGATTCCTTAATGGAAGAAAAACGCATTAAAATGTCTAATGTCATGTGGTAACATGGGATGGTTAAATAAGGTGACTCAATGATATTAATCTATCTAATAAGGTTTGAATCGTAATAAACACAAGCATGTGTTACATGAGGCTTTTAAAGGAAAAGAGCATTTTTCTGAACACGGTATATATGTGTGTTAAATAGAAGTCCTGAAATATGGTTAATTAACTCTGGTGTGAGTTAATGAAGGTTATGTAATAAACATTTGAATGTAAATGAAATATTTTCTCTAACAAATGTGATTTGTTTTACCGCGTGAGTAATGGGAACGAATGCTTATTTTCAAAGAATGATAATACGAAAGGAATTTTTTGTAAGATAAATGGAATTAAATAACGTTTTTTGAACAAAACGGTTAAATACCTTGGTACATGTATTTTCAAAGATATATATATAGGTATATACATATTTTCACTTGCATGTAGTGTAGCGTGTGAGTAGTCCTTTCTATCGCTCGTTTCTATTTTGCATTTGTATATGATCTCACTCAGCATTCAGCTCACATCCCTTCTTTTGTTGCGGTAGGTTATATAATGTTCCGTTCTTTGAGAGAGTTATATAGGTAAGTAATTATTTGCATTTACGATTAGTAGCTCTGCTTACTTGACCTTAGGAGCACTTCCCTTAGGTCCTATCACGTAGTTAATGTAAATCGGACTTGCATGTTAATAAGTGTAATGCTAAATACTAACAAAACTAGACTAGGAACATTATTTAGGGTGTTCCATTGCACTTCCCAGTTAACATACAAATCGGATCGGGTTATCCCTTTAATGAACTTTAAATCCGAGTCGGGGCATTACAACTTGGTATCAGAGCTTTAGGTTCAATGTTCCTTTCGGGTGTGACATGGTAAGGACGGTAGTAGATCTTCTTTGATGTCAACGTGGTTTGGGGCAGTTATGTTAGCTTGATGATGGCTTAGTTCTTGTCCTCGATGGTAAGGTTAAAGAGGTTAGCACGACAATTAAGTTAGTGCCAAGTGGCATACGATTAAAAGTTAAATGTTATAAATTGCTTCCGTAAATTCTGATTAGTATATAATAATTTATAGGTGTCCACGTGAGTCGATAGGTGGTGACACCGTGGTTCGTAGTGTGAGGTGTTTGTGTTCCAGCCATTATAGACATAGAGTCTTTGGAGACGTTAAATAAATCAAAATGTTGCTTATTGGGCAAGCGAAACCAAATTGCAAATAATCAATGGTAAAGATTGGTAGTTACAATGTCATAACTGTGTAGTGGGAAATCGTGATTTAAATCATGTGCAGCCTTAGGAGTGACATATGTGAGAGGTCTATATCAATGTGATAATTAAGATGTTTCGATCCGTAGGGGTGATGCTATTCTTGATTGTAAGTTCGATGAATGTATAAATTATATGGGTCAACCTTAAGAGATAAGTCAGTCTTAGTTGATGAAATGTTGTCCTTAGGGGTGAATGCTTTAATGGTCGTTAGCCAATGAATGTATCTTATGAAACGTGATTAGAGTTACTGGACATTTATGGAAAGAGGTCATATAAATGATAATGATGAGTTATAGTGGCAAGTGGGTGAACCTTAGGTATCTCTCTAGAATAGTGATTGAGAAGGTAGTGCAACATTAATCAACATGATCTTTAGTGACACCGATGATGTATTCTTGGGAATATATGAGCTATACATAGTGTCTTATATCCTACCAAGAGCCTTAGTAGTAGTGGTAACGTGGTGTAGTGTTCCCCAGGACTTAGCTAGAAGGATTGGAATTGAGTATGTGAGAAATGTGTTTATAAGTGTGGTTAAGTGGTGAGGAAGTACCAGGTCCTTCGTTGAGAACTTAGGTTTAGTATCTCTCGATTTATGTACCCTAGCTATAATGTGAGTTTAGATAAATCATAATTATCGAGATAACCTAGGAGTGAACCTGGATAATTGTGGTGACTTGGTATTAATTAAATTAATTGTGGTATTTAGAAGAGGACCCTTTACGTCGTCATTAGGGTGGGCCTTCTCTTGGGCAACACCCGACGTCGTGTGTCCTACCAAGACTTGGATGGAATTAACTTATAATTTAGCAATTTTGAGTGTGGCATTTAGAAATGGGATCCCTTGTGATGTTCATGGGCATAAGCCTTGGTGTCCATAGGCAATGCTCGACGTCCCGTATCCTACCATATATATAGTTAGGTTAATTAGTGGATTAACGCATAGTATGATGATTACATGGTGAGGCAATCTAGTCGTAAGGGTTGAGCATTCATAGGGGTTCAAAATATATGGTTGAGTGAGATTCACTCTGGGTTAGTAACATGGTTAAACATTTGAATCTGTATCGAAACTTCCTTGGAGATAAATACTAAGGTTTGCCTAGTGAGTTGTTAATACGAGTGGTACACATCCCTTAGTAAATAATGAATTTGAGGATGGGTAACGTGTGTTACGTTTGAGATTAATTAGTGCAACGAGTTTTATGTAGTAATGTACATTTCATAGTGAGAAAATCAAGGTCGCGTAGAATGGGGCAGGTTATGACTTGGGATTTCACGTTCTAGATGTGAGGGTTGTTTAGAGAAATAATTGAATTTGATGGTGTTTCCCATGAGGCACTGGAATTCATTATTGTATTGAAGTTTACATAAGTGATAGTATACCATTGATGACTATACTATGGTTAGATCATGTTGATTTGTGGCAGTACCTTGGAGTTAGTGCTACGACTTGAGTTTATAGACATGTATCACGACATGACCATCGAGGATAGTTTCAAAAATAGGATTGACAAATGTTAGGTGGTGCACCTGGGATACTTATAACACGATGAAATTTTGTTATGGCTTTTAAAAGTAGCACTCAGGATGAAAGGTTGGGCATAATTATAGCATCTAAGTGTGCTACCTATAGGGTTAGTGATGATCACGTTGGAGGAAATCATTAGGCATGAGTGGTATATGGAAGCAGAGATTCCATTAGAATGAGTATAATTTAGGATCATGTAGATCGTGCTGAGAGTTGTAGCAATGGTTTGAGAGTTGAATATTAAAATCTTGTGCGCGTGGTGTTTCATTCGATGAGAGTGATCTCGAAAATTGAGGTTATTTATCGAGAGTTAAAAATTTTGAAGGCTTGGGTATGATAGGACAGTGACTAATGATAAGTGTTGGAGGAATCCATTTGGTTCAGTTGGGTGTGCTTACCAAGGATAGGAATATGGCATTAGTCTTAAGGAGGGAAGCCTAGCATTACAATTTCTCGAAGAAATTGGTTTTATGTTCTGTCTGTCCGACACGGATGGAAGATTCGTGGTTAAAACTCGTCAAGATTAAGAAGTCAAGCTAGGATATGTGGCAAGACTAAAATGCTTAACAAATATCAGTAAAGAGTTATAGAATTAAATTACACGCTGTAGATTAGCACTTCGTATGGGTTGAATCATTGTTGGAAATTGATTACTTCTCTTTGGCATGGCATTTGCCTGATTCATTGCTTTTCTTGTGTCTTCCTTGATCCCGATAATGGGGAGTTTTTAATCAGCCATAATTCCAGTATAGCACGGTATAAGTTTAGTAGTAATGCAGGCTAGGCCGGTAGTGGCTGATGAGCTGCAGTATGCGAGTGCGCTTTTCTTCAAAGGAAACTTGATCTACACCAGTTGTGCACACACATGATCTTGCGTTTTCTACATATAGTCTGTACGTGTTACTTGATTGCCTTAGGTTAACATGTTTCATTAGTTAACCGATATGGCTAGTTACTAGTTGGTCATGTGTTTCAAGGTCAGAGTTCGAGAATATTATGAATATTAGAACCTGATAAAACATTGGGCGCTAGTTCTGCACTCAGTTAAGGGTAGTGTGGGTTGAGGATGAATCGCTCATGTACAAATGTGTTGGGCAGCCTTAGATGCCTACCTCATAGACATTGATACGAATAATTGGAGATGTTAGAGTTATATCAGCCTAGGTTAGGCATGATCCAAATTGCTCAAGGAAACGTAGGTTGTGAACCCTAGCGTAGGAATGACCCATGATAATGAGCCCATAGGTGATAGTGCGATGCTTGGTGAGTATATATTATCTCGAGGTTTTATTTTAATTGACGAGTTAAACATGCTCAGGAATAGTATTGAGGTCTTAGGATCCACCATGATCAGGTTGGTAATGATGGATGGACAAAAAATCTCGGAGTTAGATTGTGATGTTGAAAAGACTAAAGGATTGGAATAAGTCGAAGATGGTTGGATTATAGGTTAGTGACCAAGGATTTCGAGGACGAAATTCCTAAAGAGGAAAGAATGTAATACCCCGCCATGTCAAATCAAACTAAATCACATATATGGATTATTTATGAGGAAGAAAATTATAGTTGAATTAAATAAAGAGAAATTAGCGGATTATTATATGGAATTAGTGACCTTTTGACTGATTATATATGTGAAGGGGGAATTGATTAAAAAAAATGAATAAAATCATTGGATAAATTAAAGGGGATTACTGAACTATAAATGAATTATATATGAAGTATGAAATTCTTTGGTTATAAATTATACAAGTTTCTTAGTATTTTAAAAATTTAGTTGGGGGTAAAAGATCAATAAATTAAGAAAGAAGTTAAGGACTAACTCCCCTTCCTCCTATTTAGACTACTGCCCCGATATATATATATATATATATATATATATATATATATTAATAAAATGATTATGGCTATCTGTAGAATTTGAAGGGAGCTGTAAAGAGAAGAAACCAACGATTTACACCTAGGGACTTTGCTGGAATTTCGAAACTATTGAAGTGCAATATAAGAAATGGGGGGCTGGTCAAACGACGTGTGAAAATAATCGCTATCTCTATTCGCTGTCAAAACCCCATTCGCCCAACTCATTTATGTGCTAGCACATAGGCCTGGCCGTCCGTATAAAGAGAAATCTTAACGTGGCAACATGATGAATCCATTAGTGTACAGAATACAGAAAGATGGGATTGGTTGTCAACTATTCGTCTGCAAACTCAGAACCTAGGACTAATAAATTAAACAGTTGGATCTTTGTTGAGTAGCCAAGATGTCTATTTAGGATATGTTTTGTCGTTGATGTAGAAGAAATTTGTGGAACTAAGGTTTGCTAAATTGAATATTTTGACATATGGTTTCTTTGGTTCTATGTATGAGAAAGAGGCGTGAGATGATTTAGAAGTGTGCTTTCATCATTCCCACCGTGGATTTAATCTCAACCATTGAGATTAGAAGAGAGGAAAAGGACCCTTATTTGTACATAAGAGATGGGACAGACCCTAAACATTTTCGATATATTCCCCCCTTAAGTCTGTCTTCTCCATATTTATTTACAGTGTAGAAAATATACTCACCAGATCACTAACCCCCTCACTGTGTAGAAATATAGCTACGAAATGTGTAGTAGTTGTTAGTTCCGATGCGTATTTTGATGGGGGATTGAGGGTTATTTTTAGAAGAAGGATAACACATTATCGGGGGTATTTTGAAGAGGGTTTTTGGAGGTTACTTGGATCTCAACTTGGTGGTACAAGACAACCCCTTTAAGGCCACCTTAGGAGGTGGGGGGTTGTCATCTTCCTTGATTCTCCCATGCCTTTCACTGATTTGGAATTCTTTGAGGTGTATGCTGAGACTCTATTTTGGTAGATATTGTAGTCTTATTGTTATGTATAATTAAGTGTAAGAATTGCATGAAATAATATTGGGCTTTCATAGCAAACTGAAAATATACATTTTTATGGTAATAAAAATGTAGGAAAATATTATTTGTGGATATTTTCAATTAAATCTGATAATATAAATTTTTATGGTAATAAAAATGTAGGAAAATATTGTTTGTGCATATTATCCAATAAATATGAAAAAGGAAATTTCTGGAAATAAAAATGTAAGAAAATATAGCTCGTGTATTTTTTGGAATAAGAGTGCAAGAAATGCAATTTTGATGAAATTCTAGTAAAAATAAATATTAATCATTTTTATGGAATAAAAATGTGAGAAATGTTAATTCGGTGTACTTCTAGTGAAATGGAAATATTAAACATTTTTTATGAAACAAAAATGAGGAATGGTGATAATGTTGTTAAGATATTTATGGAGATAAATATTTTTAAGTTTCTTGCAAAACGAAAATTTAGGAAATTAAGAAAAGAAAAGGGGTGTTATTTTATGCGTTAAAGTGATAAGTGTGACTTTAAATAGGTGTTCAGATTGCTAAGTCGTGTTTTTGGGAAATTAATACCTGTGAAATTAAGAAGGTGATTTTGGAAACAAATGAGTAAAATGATAATTAAACTACAACATTTTTGTGAAATAAATGTCAAAGAGTGTTTTGGTACGTGTGAAGAAAGAATGAAATGAATCCTTAAAGCGAGAATGATTTTCGGTGTAAAATCAACATGAAAGAAAAGACAACTACTTCAATGGAATTTAATGATTTTTTTTCTAAATGAATAATGGGAGAATGGACGGTTAAATCCCAAGTTTTGGCTTCGGCCCAAAAACGTAAAATTAATGTGAACATGAGAAAATGTTGAACACATTGGCAAGATAATGATATTGGATGATACCAGGATAAATAATTAAGCAGGGCTATGCTGTCCCTAGTGGTGAAAGACCCTAAACCAACTGCAATTTACTTGGCGCTCGATGCCGGACGGTGAATTCTGTGAAACCGTGGGTGTACGTGTGTTGACGGATTCCCTAAAGATAATGCTAAGTAATAAATCAAATATCCATGAAGAAGGTATAATGGATAGTAATGATCCAAAGATTCCTTAATGGAAGAATAACGCATTAAAATGTCTAATGTCATGTGGTAACATGGGATGGTTAAATAAGGTGAATCAGTGATATTAAGCTATCTAATAAGGTTTGAATCGTAATAAACACAAGCATGTGTTACATGAGGCTTTTAAAGAAAAAAACATTTTTATAAACACGGTACATGCATGTATTAAATGGAAGTCCTGAAATATGGTTAAGTAACTCCGGCGTGAGTTAATGAAGGTTATGTATTAAACACTTGAATGTAAACAAAATATTTTCCCTAACAAATGTCATTTGTTTAACTGCATGAGTAATGGGAACGAATGCTTGTTTTCAAAGCATGATAATACGAAAGGACTTTTTTGTAAGATAAATGGAATTAAATAACGTTTTTGGAACAAACGGTTAAATACCTTGGTACATGTATTTTCAAAGATATATATGTAGGTATATACATATTTTTATTTGCATGTAGTGTAGCATGTGAGTAGTCCTTTCTGACGCTCATTTCTATATTGCATTTGTATATGATCCCACTAAGCATTCGGCTCACATCCTTTCTTTTGTTGCAGCAGGTTGTACGATATTCCGCACTTTGAGAGAGTTATAAAGGTAAGTAATTATTTCCGTTTACGATTAGTAGCTCTGCTTACTTGACCTTAGGAGCACTTACCTTGGGTCTTATCATGTAGTTAATGTAAATCGGACTCGCATGCTAATAAGTGTAATGTTAAATCCTAATAAAACTAGACTAGAAATATTAATTAGGGTGTTCCATTACACTTCACAGTTAACGTATGAATCGGATCGGTTTATCCCTTTAATTACCTTTAAATCCGAGTCGGGGCGTTACACACCAACAACTATTCTAAATTAACATTAAAACCTACACCATCAAACTAATATCCGAACCTACACCAACATCAAGGCTACATCAAACCTAAACCAACAATAAGCCATGATAACAAAAAATTCACTATTTCTCACAAGCTTCACACAAACCTTACCCAACTACCCATGCTAAGATCTGGAAGGATCCGTTGCATCATCCTTGCCATCATTTTTATCCTCTGGACTCCCTCGTCAATCTCCATTCTGGGTCCATACATGAACATGGTTGATGAGAGGATACAATTTGAAAATCTTAGCGGGATCCACCATTCCACCATCAACTACCTCAGCCTTAATGGACCGAACTCTTTCACACATATCTTTAGAATGAGGTCTCTATATAGCCATTTCAGATAAATTTCTGACACCACTGAAACCTCCCTGAAAAAAGGGTCGAACATCGAGAAATCCTTCGGCATTTCCACAAGCTCCCTAAGGACATCCTTAATGATTCAATTATATCCTCAATAAGAAAAAGTGTGTTATACGGGAAGGAATGATTTCCTCCCAACCTATTTAACATAAAGTCTCCAAAAAAGTGTTTCACGGGCTTGGTTGGTATTCCCAACCAATTCATTATCTTAGTCTTGCAATAATATGCAATTGGGTAACATTAGATGATGCAATTAATAAGGCTTATTCTCAATTTATGGAGACTTTTTACTAAGTAATAAATAAGTTTGTAACCTACATTAACTAGAATTTAAGGAAGAAGATGTAAAGTACAGAGAATAAAGATAAAAGAAGGTTCGAAATAATTAAAACAACGAAGTGAAATAATTAGACATTAAAGGAGTGCAGTTTACAATAAGGAGTGTATATCAAGTTACACTAAGAAATATAAAGACAATTTAAGTGAAAAGGCAAAGGAACTTATCATAAAATGTAAAGAGAGTAAAAATAAATCGACCTTACAAACCACTTATAAGAAAAAGAAAAACGGTAAAGAAAAGAAAAGAAAAGGAAAGAAAAACGGTTTGAATAAGTAAATGTAATTTTTTTAAGGGAGTACACTTTTTCATCATCCTTGAGTTGCTTATTTATAGAATACTTTTACAAGAAACTCCTATTGTAACTTTTGGGTGGTTACCCTTTTAAACGTTCCCTCTTAGGTGCACTCACACCCCTATAAACATCATTTAAGTGGTTACCCCATTACCCCACATATAAGGTCTTAACAAGTGTCAATTTCCCATGAAACCATTTGTATTAATCTGTCCGTTTGTAAGTTTCGACTATAATAACCACTCTATTGATAAATTATAAAATGGTGTAAAAATATTCCTTGCACTAATTAATATTTGAAAAAAAATAATTAGTTGACTATTGATATTTGCATGTCACATTCCCAATTTTAGTCATCACGACTTTTTTGGAATCACTTCTTAAGTAGACCTATACTGCAATGAAAGGTTTTTCATTAATCGTTAAATCTTTTAGTCTTGGCTTAAGCACCTATCTTTTCTCCTTTCATATTTTCTGTTTTTTCAAAAATGGCCTTCAATGGAGATGACAATGGTGACTCTAAAAGCAGTTGGGAGCTTAGCATACTTTCTTCCCCAAGACTAGCTAATAACACTATATGCCCTTGGAATGTTGATCTTACCACCTCAAACCCTTTATGTGATGATAAATGGGCCAATATTGGTGACTGTAGTGCTTGGGATTATGTTGATGCTTCTGAGTGTATTTATATTCCAAAAATTCTTGCTCTCCCTCCTTGTATATTAAGTGGATTTTGCATTGTTAATATCGAAGATATTAACAAATCTTTAAAATTTTTGTCTATTTTTTTGCAAATTACGATAGGCCATATAAATTTAGAATCTTCAAAGGTTGGGATGACCAAATCCTACCTTTTCTTTCTTCTTGTGAGGATATTATTTCTTTTGTCAAAATTGATGAGTCTCAAGTTGAAGGCGTGGAGGCTGTATATAAAGTCAAAGGTGCCGAGACCTATAATGAATGTATAACCGATGCTAAAAAAATAAACTCATCATAAAAAGGATTGTTGGGTCTAATGACCAAAGCCATCATCCTACCTTGGTCCATAATGGATATTTACTAACTTTTATACCTAAATACATAAATGTTAGTCACACCCTTATTCACCCCCACTTTCCCTTTGAATATCCACTACAAGTGATCTATTCAACATCCACTCATGATATTAGATGATCTTATGCTTGATTAAGGACAATTAAACCCTATTTCCCTTCATCCATACTTTCATAAAACCCTTATACCACTTCATAAATAATGGTATGTAGACCTATTCTATACTCTCTGAAGATAACTTTGATTTGGGCTCATTCGAAGCTTTGGTGATTGAGCCACCTTTTCTAGTGATCCCCTCTTTGACCAGAGAGTCTATCCACACATATCTACAAGGGATCCAATCATTGATCTAGAGAAATTTTCTCCATATGGCTTAGATATTGGCTACTTATCATTAAGGTACCCTTCTACTGCCATTGACATTGGCAATTATTTTGAAGTTCTCTATAATTTCTTTCGCCTCTGCCTTATATTTTATTGATAGGTGAGACCAGAATAATCTTTCTTGGGCATGTATGTTCATTCAAAATTTTTAAAACTCTCCTTGCATTACCAAAAACCATGTTTCTTTTTTTTTTAAAACCCATCCTTCTTTTATTAGATGGGTAAGTCAACTTTTGTTGAATAGGATGACTATGAGGTTCAAGCCAAAACTCGTGATAGCCTTCGTACTACTTCTAGTAAATTTTTAGAGGAGTGGAAAGAGTTCGAGAGTTATTATGAATGACCAATGTAATAAAAAAAACTAGGTTTGGAAATTCTTCCACTCGAAATTATTTTGTTAAAGACTAGGGAAATGAAGAAGAAAGTGTAAGAGGCAGTTTTGATCTTCCAACATCATGAACAATTGTCTTCGAAGCTGGCCCAAGATAAGGAAAACTTGGTTTTAGAGGAAAAGCCAATAAATTAATTGTGGAACACAATCCACTATTTTGTAACTTATTTATTTTCTCATTACTAATCAATCCAAAAAACTTAATGTTATGTTGTTTTCCAATTTTGTAATCTCTAATTTTTGGAATCAATGGGAAATTTTCTTGTGTTTTGGTATGACTGTTTTTGTCTTATGTTATGTCTCACTATTTGTGATATATATTTACATTCACTATATTCTATTTTAAAACCAATTCCGTGACTATGGCATATTATTAATCTCACCCATTTGATGCACACTTTATTCTATAACCAAACTTGGTATATTACATGTACTTGTAAACGTTTTTGTACATTTAGACCTAAAAATATTTAAATTTTGGCCTATAATGCATGTATGGTTCATTATCGATAATGGTATCACCAAATCTAATTGCACGTATGGATGTGTACAAATAAGAACCTTTTGTTTTTCACTCGAATAGTTATTCTCATAAATAGAAAACTTTAATTATTTTCTTTGACCAATATATTTTGTTTCCTTGTCATTCCCAACACTTGATTCAAATTTCTTAGACCATTAACAAGCCGCAAATCTAATCATGAGTGCATTATGATTGATTGAGCTAATCAGACACTTATTTTAGGGCACGTGTTGGCTTTTTATTGGTACTATTATTGCATTTCAAATGGTTCTTTTGAGTTATTTGAACTTGTCTCTTAGTTTCCCTTCATTTTTTATCGTTTACTTTATCTCTCCAATAACTTTTTCAACTATATGCTCCATTTTCTATATCTTTTCCATTCTTTCATAGTCGATGAATTCCATCTTTGAAATCCCAAATGTTTATACCTAGTTTGAAATAAACATTAAGGAGTTCATGGATGATAACTTTATGGTCTTTGGGACTATTGTTTGACTCATTCAGTTGCCATGTGGGACTTATCACTTTATCGTGGGTCCTCTTTTTTGGGATGAACTTACTTTGACTCTCCTTATTTTCTATCCTCACTCCAGGAAATAAAATCTTCTCATTAAATACTATACCTTCATCAAAACACCCTCCTTCAGATCTAGGGTTTGGCCCAAATTATCAGATAATGACGAGTGACCCCAATGAGTGAATCGTATGCTCAAAGTGAAAGGGATAAAAATGGAGAAAAGTGGCATCTTTGATGCTGCCAAACTGAGTTTGATTGAGAAAGAATATGATCCAATTTTCATTTCTAGTGCCATTCATTTTCGGAACCCAATATTAATTACTTCAAATTTTATTTTAGGATAGATGGTCCCATAATATTGGACATCATCCAACTGACTGGCCTAAAATCCACTGGGGAAGATATTCACCCTCACATATCGTTGTCTAACCATCCTGCATCTTTGGAAAATGAGAATTCTCTTCTATCCTGCTCTAATTTTATGAAGAGTCACAAGAAGGTTGTGGTAGCTATGAATTACAGGGAATACTATTATGTCCTTATACTTTGGCTACCCGTGCATGTATTTTATGTCAAATCTCAGTGGGTAATGTTGGAGTATTCCTTCTTGACTATCATTCTTATTGAGGGAAGATAAGTGGCTCTAGCCCCTTATTTCTTGGGTTCCTTTTATTAAATTTTTTCTAAGCTTCAAGTAAATTCCTTTAACTACAACTAAGGTGGGACATTATAGATCATCTAAATGTGGTTGCATGCTTATTTTCTTGAGAGTGGAAACATTAAAGGCATCTCAGTTTTTAGTTATCTAAAAACCTTCTACCACACCAAATCTGGAAATAAAAGCTTTGAAGCTCTTATTAATATGTTTAGGGGTTTGAAACTTGACTGTCCAAGGTTCCTTCTTCGAAGTTTATTGGAGGATACTCAAACCCATTTTTGGGTTCTTTTAATTTTGAATAACTCTTCCCCTATTGAGCTAATAGACTCTTTCCAGGGGAGATTTTTCATTTCTACAGACTTATTATGTGGCACTTCTCCTCCTAAACCCTCTAACAGTAAGTCTTGTGGGGATCTTTACTTTCTTGTCGAATTTTAAGAAAATTTTGCCTATATAAAGCCATTCTATTTCATAGGAGGGGTGGGACTGATCCTTTTTTGTTTACTAGGTCTTCTCATATTCCTAAGGTAGCTGTTCTGGCGGGGTTTGCAAGGTATGTTGAGATTTGAAAAACCTTTAGCATAGTTAGTGTTGAGTTCAATGGTGGACAAACATAAATTTTTAAAAAGTTGTGTCCACAGCAAGTTGAGCATCACTTAAGCCCCAAACACCCATCCACAGACCTTTCATTGCGTTCTTCCTCTGGTAAGGCTCTTTTTAATTTTTATAATTTATCTTTTACTTTTGGCCTTTTCATAGCCATTTTGCATTGTAGGTTCCCATCCTCTGGTTTCCAACATTTCATCTCAAAAGAGGAAGATTGTTCTTAAAGATGAAGGATACGAAGTATAAGAAAAAATGAAATATGTGGCATCTCTTGTTCGGCATCCAAAGAAAGGATCTTCTTCTAGGGATCCAGTTGCAACTTCATCAGTTATTCCTGAGCCTATTGATCCTCCTCTAACAATCATGTTCAAATTGTATACCATAGATAAGAAACATACTCATGAGGTTAACATGGCAGAAAATACCAATATTTCATGTTTAAACAGATGTTTTGTTCTTTGGTGACAATATACCAATATTGTTGACTTTAAATTGTATTTTAATCTCTATATTAGGTGAGGAAGAATTTGCAAACTGAGAATCGTAAATATCCTCCACCTACATTGCTAAGTCCTATGTCAGCTAGCATCCCTGCTCTAGAGTTTCCTTCGAACCCTATTCCTATAGTGGATTCAACTCCAATAATTATTGATTCTCTTGAGTCCACTCCTGTTCCAATAGAAAAAGTTGTTGAGACTTTAAATTTTATAATAGGAACCAAATAGAGATGAAAACCTTATAAATCACACACCTATGTCATCTATCATCCCCTATTCTATGAAGGCTGCTCCAGAACCACATGCTTAACCTTAAAATGAGACTCATCCAACAAGAGGTTGTTCCACTAATTGTGGGTATACCTGAGCTTATGTCCCCTGGGGAAGTTAATTCTTTTTAAGAAGAACTCCAGCAAATGATGTCTCAAGCCTCTATTCGAGCATCAGATATGTCTTCTTCTAGTTTGGAACAATAATTACAACACCTTCTACACATTCAATCAACCCCCTCCTATTGTCATTTGGAAGTTTCTCAAGCTTTTAAGATCCTTCAAAGCTTTATAAGAGTGCCATTTGAGATTTTAACTAATTTTTCCTTTTATATTTGGTCAAGAACAACCTGTTCTTACCTTTCCTAACTTGTTGATCTTAAAGTAAATGTCCTATAAGAGATGATAACTAATGTTTCTTATCTCTCAATATTTTTGGGATGATGACCCAAGTATAAATGAAGAGGAAAAGAATTATCTGCTAACCAAGACCAGTATTCTGAATAGAAAACTGAGGCAACAAGAGGCCTACAAGAGTCAAACATTATCTAAGCTTGAAAAGTCACCCTTTCTGCTGAGAGGGAAAAACTAGAGAAGAGGTTGTCCTAAATCAATTTGAATTGGAAGTAACAAGCACAAAGGAGGTAGAATTCCAATTTAGGTTAAACCAGTTGTTAGGGTAAGGAAAAGTGCTTTCAATAAACTCAACATTAATTGAGGAAAAATTGATCCAAATTAAAACCAAAGGTACGCATATTAAAGCTACGGGATTAATTTTTAGGTCCCTTATATTAAGACATTTTAATAAGACATAGATTCCAATATACTCCATTATGATTTTATGCCTTTATTATCATGCTTCCCGTATGGTTTGATAATATTCTTTCAATAATCTAGCATTTATTTTCCTCATGTGTACATTACCATTCCTATCCCTAAAATGGTATGCTCCACCTTTGAAATCCATTTATATTTGGGAAAGTCCTTTCGACTTTGGGGACCATTTTCCATAGACTGATCTTTTGATCCTAATGGTAAAATGGTATTCAATACCAAATAGTATTCATTAAAGTTCGTCTTTTCAGCTTTTTGTTATAGATATCAACTATTTTCTTAGTTTGTATTAATATGTTATTTAAGGCTCTAATTCTATCCTTATCTATATTTTCTAATTCCATATGCGTATCTTGATCATAACTTTCTAGAAGAAGATCATTCTGGGTTATCACTCTTAGTTAATTTAGATTCATTTCAACTTATAGGAAAACATCATGCCCATAAGTCAAAGCATATGGAGTTATTCCGGTACTTGACCTTTTAGAAGTCTTGTAAACCCATAATACTTTTAGCAGCAAGTTGTGCCAACCTCTTATTATTTTCGATCACCTTTCCCATGTTTTTCTTAATTACCTTATTTATAGACTCTGCCTGCCCATTTTAATGATAATAATAGGGTGCTTATTTAGTCAATGTTATCCCTAACCTTCCAAACCCATTTTTTACTCGAAGATGGTTACATTGTCTGAGATTATGGTTTTGGGAGTTCCAAACCTATACACAATATCTTGTAAGAGGTTTACTATTCATTTTGGGTAACTTCATTTAAAGCCTTAGCTTCTACCCATTTGGTAAAGTAATTTGCTGCCACAAGTATAAAATTATGCAACATGGAAGATGGAGGGTAGCTTTTACCAATGGCATCAATTGCCCATCCTTTAAATGTCCAAGCCTTCACCACATATTGCAAGTTAATAGCAGGCACATGATTTATAAGGTTATGTTATTGGAATTTTTGGCATCCTTTAGAAAAGTTCATGAAATTTATTAAAATAAAAAGATAATATAAAACACGCCTTTTTAACAACCATCTCATTTTGGGACTAGATTGATGAGACCCACAAATGCTTTCAGGGACTTGCATAATGGATTTTAAACCTTCATATTTGCTTAGGCACTCTAGGATCATACCATCAACACCTCTTTTGAATGTCTTTCTAACATGCATAATATAATTGCTCGATCTTATTCGACAACCCTACCGGTCTTGATATTTGGGTCAGTTAGATATTCAATTAATGGTTTTCTGCAATCTTCATGAACATTTATGTTTTTAATTTCAACCAAAGGACGATTATTATGAAGTTATGGCAAGAGTCCAACAATGGAACTTAATTTTAACTTAGTTTTGAAGCTATCATCGGGTTTAAATTTTGATGCTTTTTTAGCAATCTCACTAGCCTCTTCATTTAGAAATCTGGGAACATAGTTTATTGTGACTTCATCAAATTTGGACAATAAATACAAATACACTTGGTTATATAAGGTTAATCCATCATTGATACATCTATATTCACCAGTTAACTCTCTAATTACCACTAAGAATTCACATAGATTTCAATTACATAAGCATTGCAGCTTTGAACGATCTCTAGGCCCATTATGATAGCTTTAAATTTCACTTCATTATTGGAGCATGATTTCTCTTCCAATATAAAACCATTTTTGGTTTTGATATGATTAGAGGACTCAATTATCACCTATATCCCTAACTTTATTATAGTCTTTGGACCATCAAATCATAGCTTCCATAGGATTAAGGATACGTATCTTATCTCATACTCACCTTCTGGATCATCTTCACATGGATGATTGACTAAGAAGTCAGCCACATCCTGGCCTTGCTATTTGAGGTACATAATGAAGGAAAAGCTCAGAGAGGGATAATATTCATTTACCAATCTTATTTCATAAAATGGACATGATCAGAATGTGTTTAATCAAATCAAACTTTGAAATAGCATACATCTCTCTAGATAATAAGTAATATCTTAATTTTATTATTGCAAAATATAAAGTTAAACATAATTTTTCCATTATAGAGTACCTACATTCATTGTCATTTAAAAATCTACTTAGGCAGTACACAACCTTCTCCTCGTTCTTCTCACAGTATTGTGCTGACAAAAATCTAATTGAGGTATCAGAGGAATAAACCTATAAATTCAATGGCCTACTTTCCTTTGAAGGTGATGAAACTGGTAGCTTAGCCAAGTATCTCTTGAGAGATTGGAAATCTATCTCATGCCCTTCCTTCCAATTCAACTCTTCTTGATCTTTTAGCTTCAAGAAAGGAGAAAATTCTTTAGTTTTTCCTGCAATAATAGATACAAATCTACGAAGGAAATTAATGTATCCCAAAAACCTTTGTAATTATTATTTGTTCTTGGAGGTTGTTCTTTCAATTATAGCCTTAGCCTTTTTCATATCAACTTGAATTTCTTTTTGGTGTACCAAATACCCCAGGAAAATTCAAATACACATGTTAAAGGATTCATTTTAAGTTTGTAAAATCTAATTCTTCCAAAGAGCTTTTGCAGATGTGTTATATGATAAATCACTGTTTTTGATTTGATAATTATTTCATAGTATAACACTCCAAAAAGATGCCAACCATGTAATGAAAAATGGTGTTCATTCCCCTTTAGTAATTAGCTCCTGCATTCATTAATCCAAATGGAATTTTAATCTATTCGAAGGTCCCCATATTACCAGGGCATCTAAAATCAGTCTTACGCACATCTTCTTCAGCTATGCATGTTTGGTTTTATCATGAGTGGCCATCCATCACATACATGATCGTGTGACCAACAACTCTATCAACCAATAGATCTGCCATTGGAATTGGATATTCATCCTTTGGAGTGGATGTATTTAAGTTTCTAAAGTCAATGCACACTCTCAATTTTCCACTTATCTTAATCACTAAAACTATATTAGAGAGACATTCAATGTATCTAGTGGTTCTGATGAACCTAACCTTTAATAGAATTTTAATTTCTTCTTTTATTTTTGTTGTGACTTCTGGATATCCTTCAATAGTTGTTTAACATGACTATATCCTTTTTTGATCGTTCGTCTATGCTCCACCAATTTTCTATATAAACCATGCAATTCATCATACTCCCAAGAGAAACAATCCTTATACTGATGTAAAAGGCCTACAACCAATTGTAAGTCTTTCTTACTCAGGTTTTCACTAACGTATGTCACCCTTTTGTTCAGTTCCCAAGTTTACTTCTAAGAAAGGTTTCGATTACTTTATCATGAATTCTACATTTTCAATTGGCAAACTTGTTATATCACAAATATCTTGAGTTTTTTATCCTATCTATCTTCTTCAAATACGTATCGGCTCAATCAATGGTCGTTACCTCACTAATTTTGGTATTCATGCCCAACTCTTTAAATTTATACAACGTAATGATCAAATTTTCATTGTCCTTTTCTAAATTAATAAGTGAGTTACTCATTAATAAACTATTTTTCTTTTTTATTTGGTCCCATAAGATCAAAGGCTAGTTTTGCCAAAACTCCATTTGAGACTTCCCCTTCTAATGCGTCGAGTATTAATGCACCCACCTTAACCAACCCCATATTTTCCTGGTAGAGTTCAGCTTCAGCACAATTAGAGATGGTGTGGAATGGAAAAGGATCTGCTTTCGCCCCCTTTGCCTTCCCATCCTCCTTTAACAACATCAATTTTTAGTTCATGGAAGAGGGGAAACATTTGTTAGCATGTTTCCAATCCCTACCAAGTAAAGTATTAAAACTTAGTTTACCATCTGTGATAAAAAGTAGGTTTAGACTTTTTGTGCCTACTTATACATCTATTGGTAGTACACCTTTGGTCGACTTTTTATCTACAGCAAAACTAGAGATTGTGTTTTGAGTTTGAACAAATTTAGCATTTTGTTTATGTATTCTAGAAAGCACGGATTATGGAATTATGTTAACGCAAAGGTCATTATCTATCAATATTTTATTTATTAGTACTCCATTCACCCAAGACTTTATAAACAAACTCTTAATTTAATTGGCCATATCTTCAGTAGGCTCTTCGAACCCATATATGACGTCTAAAGTAGACATAAATAGATCAATGTTGTCTACCTATCAATGCTCATCTTCATCCATCTCTATCTCCAGGACTTTTTACTTGGGGAAAAAACTTGGGATTGGCATTTAGAATGCGAAAACAATTCAGCCCTAAAGATATTTGATTAATTATTAATTAAAAATAAATTAAGAACTAGGATTAAAGATTAAACCTAGGGTTTCAAGAATAAAATACTTTTATGAATCACGTTGTGATTCGTATGAGGATACAAAGATTAAAGATGATGAAATCCTTGTTTCCCTCCAAGTTATTCGAAAACCTTTCTTAACCTTTTATAAAGATCAAATCTTCTAGTGTATGACCCTCCCCCAAATCTAGGTAGATGTGTGAGCACCTTTTCAGATGCAAACCATTTGTTAAGGGTGATATATTATGGTCTCTCTAGGCATCGTCACAAAAATGTGAATATTATTTTCTTTCACCTCTCTCAAACGCTAATGATGAATCATTGTTGGTAAAAAAAACCTCTCATAGCCTTATATACAAGTATGAAAGGTGGGCTTAGGCCAAAGTAGATTTCTTGAGAGTCCAGACATAATTACTTAGGTATGTGAACCACACTAGGGACCGAAGACAAATAATCAAATTAACTCCAAATAAATACTCAGAAATCCTAATTAAAATTATTGTAATTTATTTCATTTCTTTATTTAATCATAATTAACTCTATAATTAATTTTGCCTGCATTTCGTTTTAATTATCTAAATAATCAATTGGATATAATGAGACTTTATTTTCAAAGTTGATTCTGGTACATAATATGATTCCCCATATTAAGTGTTTGATACTCTCATGGTCAAATCAATTTACCGTTAATCGATTTTAACCAACGTTAAATAAATTTCATGATTCTCAAACTTAGCTCATTTTCTACTCCACCGGGATTATAAAATAATCCACCGATCGAGTTTTAGTTGGTGAAAAGAAAACATATAAGTCTATCAAGGGGGTATCTCAATCCAAACTACCCCCTGGATGCAGATATCTATAAATTGTATTCTTAAACCTATTCACACCATTGTCACCTAATATGCGGTGATCATTTGACCTGATGTAAAATCAGATCTCACCTATACCAATCAAAGTGACATTTGCTCTTTCATTTCAGTACTTATAATTCTCAGGATTAAAGTTCTATGCACCCTATGAAAATGTTGTGAGATTGCTTGAGTCTAATCAAGATAACCCATAGATTCAAATCTCATGATGGCCATGTTCAATACATTCCTAATATCTATCGATCAAAATCGTATGTAGATCTATCATAAAAGTCCTCAAAGCATCACACAGGTTCCTGTAGTTTAAGATAAACTAATAGGATTACATTGCAATCATTTTGATAGGATGTAAACTCCATATTTAGTTTGTGAAAATTTTAAAAGTGTTAGAACCGAAATTTCGATCTCCTAATGATTATTCTGAAGTCAACTCACTGGAATTCCTATTAAGCTCGATTGAATGACATGTCTATAATAAATTTAAACTAAATATAAGGCATTATCATAACCATGATTCTTATTTCAAGATGAACTAACATACCTTTAGTCAAAAGTAAATGTCATACATGGTTTAAAGAATGAAACCCCAACACTTTTTCCACTCTCCCGTTAAGAACCTCTTTTGTCAGATCATTGCCATGTTAATTATCACTTGTGATGGTAAAGATTTAAATTGGATGAAATGTTGTTGAGTAGTCCCTTGAGTAACTCCTACTGAATCCACTACCATTATCTCCTTTTTTATTCTTCACCAGATGAGCTATCATCAGATGTGCTATCCCCATTCACACTCATAGCCTTTTCCAATTCTTTAATATTATCGACCACCATGTCTAAAGAAGATTGAATCCATTATTTCTTTTTGCCGAATCTTGATTTTTTCTTCGAAGATGAAGATGTGATACCTATTGATCCCCTTGGCTATAAAATCTATGAGGTCTCTTTCCAGGCCCTATATTTTCTTTGAATTCCTCTTTATTGAGTGCGAAACATCATAATTTTTTAATCTCTTTTACTTTATTTTTATGGTTGCATTAGATGCCATATCCTTGGAGTTATCTGTTGAGTCTTTACAGTCTTTAGCCTCCTAAGTATTTCATTGAACTATTAGGAAACCTTTGGGTCTAGAGCCATGAAGAAATTTGGCATCCCCTTTACTATAGGAACTGATTTTGCAATACGTTTGGGCTCTCTAGCTCCTATCTATTGATTCCATTTGCTTTATTGAAGCTTGGTCTGATGTATTTCTATTTCATTCATGTCTTTGAATTTCCTCGAGGATGATAGGAGCCATTATATAGTTTCATTTACCCTAGGACAGTTGCATGGAAACCCCTTTGATTTAGGAGTTCCCGGGTCTTGGTAAAATAATCACCATTTCCATTTTCTCTAGATTTTGTTATTGCTTTCCTTTTGTAGCAACGATTTTACACATCTCAGTGTACTGCTCACCACACCTAATATTCAGGTGTTTCATGATCTTCTGATCTTGCTCAATAGCTACTTCAAGCTCCCCAGCCATGGAGTATGCCTTTATCTTCATATTGAATTCAATATGTCCTTTACTCCTTGGTAATTGTATGAACTACACATTAGTCCCCATTTCTTTTACATTGGGAAATAGTTCTTCATTAACCCCCCATAGTATTTCCCTATTTTCTAATAAATTTGATTTTCCCTTTTTTTATTAACTCTTTCAACCTGTCATGAAAAAATAAAAAAAAAATAATTGAGTGGGACAAGGCATTATGACATATGCTTTATTTTTTTTCCTTCATTTCATTTATGATTGACATTTTCATATCATTATGCAGTTTTATCATATTGACTCTTAGAAGATATTAAAATATTTCTTCCACCTAGATATCAAAGTAATATTTCTTAATTATCCCCTTTGATTTTGGTGCATATGATTCTGATGTTGTGTTCATTCGAACCAAAAATTTACAGATTATAGATTCAATTCCAATTATTTTAGTAGCATCCATTTCTAGATTTGGGTCTTGATAATATGTTTTGAAAGAAGAAGTATTTCGCCCATACTCTTTTACTAGCATAGCATCATGTTTAAACACTTCGGGGTTAATTCCAAAAATCTTTGAATTCAATAGCATCGAACTTCTTTAGAAGCCTTAGTTCCAGCCCATTTTAGGCTAATTTGGCGAACTGAAATTCTGGTAAATCTATCTTGCATTTGTCTAGAGCTCTTTTAAATCTAGTGGCTTTTTCATTTGGATTTTGACTTAGTCTAGCCAAGTCAATCATAGACACTTCTAGTTCAGTTTTGAAGAACTATGCCACATCCCGATTTCTCGAGGGTGAGGTTTATCCTAATAAATACTAAACCATAATGAAACCCATCACTCTTTCAAAAGAGGAAACTCTACAATTCTATATTAATACCACATTTCCTGTCTAACAACCATCCTCGTATAACTATTCTCTAACCAATATTATTCCCAAGCTTCATATAATTGAGATGAAACTGCTCATCATCGCTTATAGGTACCTGTTTAAAATAACTGGAGGCAAAAGAATAAGTAAAACTTTGCCAACTAGATAATTATATTTCTATAACAATGTATATGTGTAAATCTGTTTAAATAGCAAAACTAGGACTGAAATGTTGGCAATGTAAAGCATAACTAGGACTGAAATGCTGGTAATGTAACACAGTGTATAGTAATCTGAAGCAGAAATAAAATATCAACAGTACTAACCTCGGTATACTGAGGCATGTGATATTTAAAAGAACAATATTGATATGCCCCAAGTGTAACCTCGGCCTAGAGACACCAACCTCGGCCGATATTATGGCCGACGTTGGGCATGACTTGGACACGCGATATCACCCCTCGGCCATATCAAGGTCGGCCCAGGCCGACACTACCATGAGCCTCTCCAAGGGACGTCACAAGGATCGGCAGCATTCTCGTATATCTTGGAGTAGCAACCTCGGCCAGATGTAGGCCGAGCTCGCAGGAAGTCACCAGCAACCTCATCAAGCCACCAGTTCAACCTCGTCTCAGGCCGACGTTGTCCATTGTCTCGGCTAGGATTAGGCCGAGACCTCCATGGAATACTCGGACTGAACAGGTATCAAGACTCACCAACCTCGGCCTCACCAAGGCCGAGGTCATACACCAGACGCGATAGCCGAGCACCTGCTGACATTTAGATAAGGACACATGGACACAAATCAGTTATAACAAGATTATTCCCCACACGTGGGGAGAGTATTGCATCATCATTCTCTACATGTGACAGTGACAGATGGCACTCCCATATTGGTGAGGTAACCACACACATGCTCATTGCATGCATGGAGGGTACATTACACCCCCTAGGTACTATATATAGAGGTCATCCTCTACCTTGCAAAGGAAACACCAAATATTCAACCCTAGCTGAAACTCAGTCTAGATACACAGTAGAGAGAGAAAGCTTGAGAGATTGTATCCATGGCCATTAGTGCCTTATTGCAGTAAGGTTATTCACACACACAGTGGACGTAGGCCAATTTAGGCTGAACCACTTATATCCAGGTGCTCTCTCCTCTTCTCCTCATCCCATTCTCTTACCTTTACATAACTATGATGCCATTGTTGTTCTTAGATTGAGCTTGAAAACACCTTATCTGGTGGTGCTAATTCCAGCATCATCAAATATGGTGATTTATAACTGGATAGGTTTTATCAAGTTATAAAACAAGGGTTCAGACTATAACAAGATAACCCATAAATTATCGTTTATAGGGACTGCAAATGCGTAGCAATACCGTTACAATATAGTCCAAAACCTTTGTACAGGAAATCTCAAATAATTAGGGAATAATAAAATAGCTTGGCACCTTAGCTAGGGTGGAACTCATACGTATGTAGCAAATAAAAAACTAGGCACTCATCATCTGAGTCCTACATGCCAATTAGAACCGTCGTGGTATACTGGGGTGTAATCCCTGAATCGTAAGGTATGCTACTCGGGGTTTCACTAATAATGATTATAAATTGGTAGGGTTGTACTGCATTTAGGGTAAATAACTAATATCTGGGTTTTAATAAGATGCGGGGGTTTACTGCAATCAGGGTAAAATAACTGAAATCAAGGTTTAATAGGATACAAGGGTGTACTTCAATCTGAATAATTTGTTGAAATCAGTGGATTTGCTGAAATCATAGGCTCTTAGGGTTGGGCTGACTCGAGTTTAATTGGATAACGATTGAATCAATACTCATGGTACGGTTGAATTACACAAAAAGAGTTCATAAATGAGAATATGAGTTCAGGGGATATCACATACTCATATAAACAATGCAGTAATTTCAAGGACATAAGCTCAAAGTATAATAGTGTAATAGAATCACTTACCAGAATTTTGGTGACTTTTTACTGGCTTGGTACAAGTTGTATTTGCAGGGTTATTATGGATAATAAAAATAAACACTTCACTAGTTTATACTTATGCACACTATTTATCGTTTATATGGTGACAAGGGCTTTATGTTATACATAGCTCACCCCGAAGTTAAGCTAAATTAACTTAAATAATGTGGGGAATGAATTAATATTAATACATTTTTTTCTATAAGATCCGACTTCAATTTGTGTCAACTGATACAATTTATTGAAATAGCTTTCGGGAGAAAGTGTAATAAAATAATGGTTTTTAAAGTTGATAACCGAGTAATTGGTTGATTGTAAAAACACGGTAAATAATGTAGAAAAATTTATGGTATAAACTTTATTGGATAAAAAATAATAATTTTGTACTAGTGTTCTGGCCTGTAATGGACACAATGGCCTAAATTTAGCATCGTTAAAAATGGTGTCATTTATAAAATGTATATGCATGAAAATGTTCTTTTCGATACTACGAATCCAACGACATGTTCCACGTATGTTTCTAAGCAACGATTTAATAGATACCAATTTTTTAACATGACAAAACTGACCATTTTTTGTGTATTTGTAATTTCACCATTGGGTTTCAAAATTAACGATATTTCCTTCAGTTACCTATACGTAACGTAAAAGATTGTTATGGCCAATAAGTTGGCCTTTTCTAATAAAACTCGTTTTTCTTACTTTCGTGACACACATGTACATACACATATACGTAACTAACTTGTGTTCCTTTTTAAACTAATCCGACACACACACACACACACACACACACACACACACATATATATATATATATACACACACACACACAGAGAGAGAGAGAGAGAGAGAGAGAGAGAGAGAGAGTTAGGCTCTTCAAAAAACCTCACTTAACATACCTATGAACATATCCATTTTTCGAAAATTGTAAAAAAATATATTTTTCAATCAAATTTGCTATACATGATCTACATAGTAAGGAGATTATCTATAAAAAGAATCATCAAAAAATTAAATGCGGAAGTAAGTGAGATGATAGAAAAAATATGAAGGGTCGAAATTCACGTATATACCCACTTTTCATTTCACTTACTTCCGGGATGAATTTTTTGACTATTTTTTTGTAGATGATCTCATCATCAAAAAATTAAACGCGAAAGTAAGTGAGCTGGTAGAAAAAATTTGAACGGTCGAAATTCACGTATATACCCACTTTTCATTTCACCTACTTTCGGGATGAATTTTTTGACTATTTTTTTTTTCTAAATGATCTCATTATGTAGACCATGTATACCAAATTTGGTTGAAAAAAAATATTTTTTACTATTTTTTAAAAATGAGTATGTTAATAGATATGTTGCTAAGAGGTACGTTGAAAAGCCGGATTGTGTATATACATGGTGTTTGGGGGGGGGGGGGGTTATGTAAACTTCCATGAATACTAGCTTAAAAATAAATAAAAAATTCGTGCACTCAACCCATTGCCATGTCTGTTCAAGCTTCGAAAAAACGAAACCCATTTGCTATATAATTCGGTATGTGTGTATATATATATACATACGGGTAAAAAAACTATAAGAGTAAGACATACCCCAATTTGATCTCTCCTCCCATGGAGGTTCCGGGTTTTGAGGAGGAAGATGACATTTGGAGGTGTCCTGTGGGTGTTCATTTGGGTATAATAAGGTATGTTTTGTTTTGGGCTTTTGGTTTCTTTTCTAATCATGGCTTATTATAGGAGAAGGTTTGGTGGGCTTTTGTTTTGGTCTTTCATGTTATTTTCTTCCTGATCCTGTGGGTGTTATAGGAGAACTAGGATGGTTATATTTTTTTTTCTCTTATTAGTTTTTGATTCTTTATAACCACACATGGATAAGGTTGGCTACGTGGGTTATTGTTAACTGCCAAACAAATATGTGACTATGTATGAGTTTGAGAGAAAGTATGGTTAAAAAAGTATAAAAAATTAAGATATCAAAAATTATTTTATATATTGGTTTTGAGTTTGGGTTATTTTTACTTTTAACCGTTTAAATTTTTAAAGTTTAAAATTTGAACTCGTTTAACAACTCAAAATTTTATTTTTGGTTTAAAAAATAATGTTGGGTTCGGATTTTTGGCTTAAATTACATAAAATATTGAAACCTATGCGATAGCTATACGCGTTATAATTTTTGGAAAAAAACTTACTCG
Organism: Sambucus nigra; assembly: GCA_949130495.1. Classification (NCBI taxonomy): domain Eukaryota; kingdom Viridiplantae; phylum Streptophyta; class Magnoliopsida; order Dipsacales; family Adoxaceae; genus Sambucus; species Sambucus nigra. The sequence continues at coordinate 578,669,617 of OX422209.1, forward strand.
AGACTTAAAGGTGTAATGGGGTCGGACGTAAAAATTTGCATATATATATTTTCGGCTTGGTGTTTGATAGTAAAATTATCGTTTCGACATTTGAGGGTCAAAAATTTTCATTTATTGTCAATTGTGTTATAAAATAACATTTCGAGTCATAAGTAATTCAATTAAAATAAAATAACAATGCGGGTTGTTACAAACTACACGTGGAACATATCTTTCATTTCTTTCCAAGTTTGAACATTATAATGTGGCAAACTTATGAACCAAGAGAATAATACATGAGTGTGGGAGATAGAAAATAAATTCATTTTGAGGCATTAATTAGTTCCTGCATTAGCTCATTGACTATTGAAACTTTCTAGACATTCCTCCATGGATTGACTCCTACCTCCTGAGAAAAGAGTGAAAGTTGGGAGCTTAAAGCCCTTTTAAATTTCAATCATATATACCCATTCAAGGTATGGCTTCATATAGATTGGAGTCTACACCTCTGAGCTATTGGTCTAAAAATTTCATGTATGAGATCAAAAGTTTCATTCCTTTCAACTCCCCCGGGTAATTGCCTGTTTATTTGGGCAACTACTTGGTTAGTCATTGGTGTTGGTTGCACCAATAGAGGTGGGATCTGTGGAGGAGAAATTTGTTGTCTTTTGAAAGGCATTGTTTAAGATGCCTGAGTAACTTAGTTGTCTACCCTTTAATGACTCTTTATCAAATTTCCTATTATTTCCCAACTGAGTTCATGTTCGAACATTGGATTAGTGACTACTCCATGGTTCAAAGCGCTCGAGAAACCCACACCAGGCTCATTATAGTAGACCTAGTCCTTCCACTTTGAGGACAAGCATTCTTAATATTTGTTTATTAATGATACCAGAAATGGTATCAGCAAGTCAAGGTGTATGTAAGCTCAAAACCAGACAACAATGGAGTATGATAGATATAAATAAGTAGACAGAAAAAGATGAGGCAAAGTAGAAGACGATATCGAATATAAGTGGTTCAGCTTATGAATGGCCTACGTCCACTGTGCGAGTGTGTGAAATCCACTAAGTATGGACTCTAATGGCCTTGGTATACAAGCACTCAAGCTTTCTCTCTCTAATAATGGTTTTGACAGAGTTTCAGTAGGGTTTTCAATAAGTCACCTTCTACAATGTAGAAGATGAAGTGTGTTTATAGTGTCTTGGGGGTGTAATATACCCCCAAGAAAGTAATCATCATGTGCATGAGGAGGCTCTTAATAATGAGTTGACACATGTCCCTCACACATGTAACTAATCATGATGTAATATTCCCTCACGTGACGGGATAATCTTATTGTAACAGACTTGTTCGCGTGGGATTTTCCATCTTGGAACCTTATACTGCCTGTACTGTAGATATCGTATGGAGGGGTCTCGGCCTGGCCGAGTACGAGACCCCAACCTAGCCTTATTCGATATTCTGGTGGAAGTGTAGTCTCGGCTGAACACGTTAGGCCTAAACGTGCTTTATGTGATATTACTAGGTCTCGACCGAAATAGTGTACGACACATGTCTTTGCTGAGGAGTCTCGACTGATGAGAGGTTTGAGAGCATGGATTCATGAGTCCAACCCTGTTCCGGATGAGCCCTTGGTACATCCCGGATGGGGTCCTTTTGGAGCTAGGTTGTGGACATTGTTGACCCCTCATCTTAGGATGAGGTCACACTTGGTCATATCAATCACCCCTAGCCCTTAGACATTTGTATGAAGAGGTGGCTGAGGGATACGAGTTGATGTGGTCTTGATGAGACGTCTCTGATGTGTCGGATTCTTACGACTTATATGATGAGAGAGTTACACATGGCCTTGTTCTAATTGGGTAGCGTCTGCCCCAAGTATGATTTGATGGATGGGCACTTTTATGCCCTTAATGATGAGGTGTATTGGGAATGTGCACAATCATGTGAAGGTATTCAAACCTATAATCTCTCTCTCTCTCTCTCTCTCTCTCTGTCTCTCTCTCTCTCTCATTTACCAAAACTTTCCCGCTTCGAGTCTCCTGCAAACACCATTAGAAATTTCTGCAGAGCTTCTTGATTCTCTCTGTTCCCAAGCTTTTATATCCTTCTTCCTTTCCAAGAGGTCTCCTCTCCTCTAGGTAACAGCATTCTCTCGAATTTTTTGGTATGTGAATTTTTTCTGCACTTGTATTTTCCAACGATCTTGTTAGGTGGTTTTAGGGGTTGAACCCCCCATTTTTATTGCTCCTTTTGGCTATTGTAGTGGTAGAGGTTGTGTTTACTAGGTTTTAGGGGTAAAGCATCGTAGAAAGGGTTTTCAGGCCCTTCTCCGATCAACTTCTCCGATGGGTTTTTGGGTAGTGTTCTTGACTATTCTTATAGAAAACGATTAAGTTTCAAACTTTATATCCTTTAGTTAACAAAAGTCAAACTTGTATCTTGTTTGCCCCCCTTTCAGTTTTCACCAAAGTTGAACCTCATTCTCAGAGAGAGGTGTTTTCAAGAAATTAGGAGGGTAGAGGCTGAGGAAGCCGAAAGGCATAGAGTCGAGGCCTTTTTTTGCTCTTCCCATTTATCCTACCCCACTAGCTGTCATTCGTCCTCCAGCTGTTGAGTTGAGTGACCCTTCGTTTGAGTCGTCCTCTTCTGTAGATGATAATATGTCCATCTCTCAGTTGACCGAGAGTGTCGACTCTTTTAAGGAATCCATGGCACAACCCTCATCCCCCGCTGAAGGGTTTGAGGTAAATGAGGCCTCTTCTCATGTCTTGTCCTCTCACATGGTCGAGACATCAGATCAATCTGACTCCTCTATCCAAACACTTGAACCTAGTGTCGTCGTTTCACCTCCAATAAATGTGATTCATCTCTCGACTGTGATAAGAGATGAGTTTGTCTAGAAATTCCCAAGTGGTGACCCAAACAATCCCCTGGCTGAGTCACCAGAAGATAGTGGTAAAGAGAGTGAACTTGATACTTCTGTCGCTAAGTCCTATGAGAGCACTGTATCTGAGGTCGATCTTCTAATTTGGAGATACCTTTATGGCATAGAACCCTCCATTTCCATGAGAAAACCCTCTAAAGACGAGAGAGCCTTTCATAGCCGAGAGGGTGAGATCTGTGTCTATGAGCAGATATTTAAAGTCAGTTTTTGACTACCTATTCACCAGATCATACGAGTCATCCTAACCCTCTTAGGTCTTGCCCCATCTAACCTTTCTCCGAATGCATGGAGAATTATTCTCGACTTTGTTGCTATCTGGAATATTGTTCACCAAACTGGCCTTCATGTTAACATTTTAATGTCTTGCTATAATGTGTCGTCCTCCAAGACTTAACCTGGATATTATCATCTCGTAGCAAGGAAATCTATAAAGAAAGTTTTGTTGGTAACCCAAACCTCACCATAACTGGAAGCCTCGGTACTTTTTCATCTCTAGGGCTTACGAATTTGGTTCCAATGTCACTTGGGCATATCTGAGCCCAGGAATCCTCAGATATTGGCCAAGGTCTCTGTGATGACCAAACTTGATCCGGTCTTGAACCTTGAGGCTACTGAAAAAGTTAAGAAACTTCATAAATAAGGTGATGGTGGTTGTCTTATTAAGTTTGAGCAGCAGATGACCCCATACTACTTGGCTCAGACAGGTCTGGGGATTGACCCCCTAATCGAGCTGCTTAAGTGATTTTCTTACCAACTATTTTGTCGTATCTAATAGTTTTTCATTGCTGACCTCGTCCATTTTTTGCAGATCGTCCAGCAAACACTCTAAATAAAACTTGGAAGATGGTGGCACCAAACCTAAGCAAACCTCTCGACAAACATGACAAGAAGTCTGATGCCTCTACTTCCCCCAACTAACAAATCCACTGTGGACGGCACCAACCGAGACAAAGATACTGGGAAGAAGAGGAAAGTACAAGCCGAAGACACTAATGCTCAACGTTCAGCTAAGCAGGGTCGGCCTGATAAAACGATCCTCATCTCTACAGACGGGGCTCTGGCATCTCGTATTTCCCAATTAAAATAAGACGGCCATAGGGTTACTGGACATGCTAAAAAAAGGCCATGGATGGTGTCGGCTACCTCATCTCTGATGGTGGTAAGTGCTTCCTCCAGTCTATGGACATATCACTGCTTACCGAGTTTACTCTCCATAGGGCTATTCATGTACCTACATAGATTTGCCAAACATAGTCTCCATTATCCCATTTCATACTGAGTTATCTGCACATATTTTTTCTACAGAGCATAGTTTCCCTCTATTGAATAGGGGACTGGATCCACAAGAAACTTCATTTGATTCAAAAGGGGAGAGATGCAGTGACGACCGAGAGTAACCTGAGGGGAAAACTTCAAAAGTCTAAGTCGGCAATGCAAAAATTGGTCGACGAGGTTACCAATCTGAAGACTGAGCATGCCAATACTTTAAAGAGGATATCCGAAAACAAACAGGCCGAGATTGATGTTTCCATCAAGGATACCTTGGATGAGGATAAGGCACAAGGTATATCTGAGTTCAAGGAGTCTGATGAGTTCAGGGGCTATGCCTTTGAGTATCTTCAAAGAGGCATAAGGACTTTTGGTCGATGGGCTGCACTCAAGCACACCGAGGTTGGGAACCCGACCCCAAATGAATCGTGGGTCTTGACTTTAGCGACCCCCACCCCTTCTCGAGATCGCTCTAGCCGATGATAAAAATTTGAGCGACACTTTGGATGTCAACCCCAACGAGGTCATCGAGAACAATGATGTTGCGGTCGAGACATGTGTTATAAATTATGGGGCTGAGACTACCCATGCTGGGTCCAAGATTATTCCTGCTGATGGGTGGGTTCAGGCAGATGCTGAGGGCACTTTACATCTTTAAGCTTGTTTGTTATTTTTGTTTTTCTTGGGACGTCTGTTTGTGGCCTTATACTCCCTACCCCGTGTAGCTCTCATACTAAACTTCTTTTGTAACACCATCATTATCAAATGACACTCTTTGTTTGCTCCTGCCTAATTATTATGTTATGCAAATATGTCTACCCTAATTTTTTTATTAGTATAATAATTTGACTCCACCAAATTATGGTTTTATAGCACAAGTCCCCTCTCGTCGTTTTGAGAGTGTGTGGATGAGAGTCATCTCGTCCATGCACTATCATCTCGACCTGGAAAGAATTTTCACCAAGGTAGCACACCGAGGTTGGGAACCTGACCCCAAATGAATCGTGGGTCTTGACTTTAGCGACCCCCACCCCTTCTCGAGATCGCTCTAGACGATGATAAAAATTTGAGCGACACTTTGGATGTCAACCCCAACGAGGTCATCGAGAACAATGATGTTGCGATCGAGACATGTGTTATAAATTATGGGGCTGAGATTACCCATGTTGGGTCCACGATTATTCCTGCTGATGGGTGGGCTCAGGCAGATGCTGAGGACACTTTACATCTTTAAGCTTGTTTGTTATTTTTGTTTTTGTTGGGACGTCTGTTTGTGGGCTTATACTCCCTACCCCGTGTAGCTCTCATACTAAACTTCTTTTGTAACACCATCATTATCAAATGACACTATTTGTTTGCTCCTGTCTACTTCTTATGTTATGAAAATATGTCTACCCTAATTTTTTATTAGTATAATAATTTGACTCCACCAAATTATGGTTTTATAGCACAAGTCCCCTCTCGTCGTTTTGAGAGTGTGTGGATGAGAGTCATCTCGTCCATGCACTATCATATCGACCTGGAGAGAATTTTCACCAAGTTGATGATGTTTAATAATTAACCAAAACTAAGTTATAAGTCCCCTATCGTCATTTTGAAAGTGTGTGGATGAGAATCGTCTCGTTCGAGAGGGAATTTTCACCAAGTTAATGATCTTTAATAATGAACCACAACTAAGTAATTTTTTAATTCCTCTCGATGTTATTTGAGAGTCCTTGGACGGGTCAACCCCATCTAGACTACCATGTCACCAAGAGCACCTTAAAGCTACATCACCACGAATGATGTTTTATAGCTTAAGATGAATTTATACATACAAGCAATAAATATTTAAACAATAGTCAAATTATGAGAGAATACTTGGAAATTTTCATTCATAATCTGATTCTCATATACATGGAAAAAAGAGACAATCAAAAACTAAAATAAAATTTAAACATAAAACTTCTTACTGATAGTATTTCTTGAAATGGTTAGCATTCCATGGATCGGAGAATGGCTCTCCTTCTAAGTTTTCCAACCGATACGTCCCTGGAACCACCTCTTCAATCACCCTATAGGGACCATGCCAGTTAGGATGAAACTTGTTGGGCTTCTGCCATGCCTTATTTAAAATGAGGTATCTTACTGCGAGTGACTGGGCCTTCACCCTCCTACTATAAAACTTTGTTATCCTTTACTGATAGGCAGCTTGCTAAACCTCATAATCTTCTCTTCACTCCTATACGAGGTCCAAATCTAGCCTCCTATCTTCCACATTCAGCTCTGGGTCATATGTTTGGACCCTATGGGTTGGGAGACCTATCAATATCGGCACTATAGCCTTTGAGCCATAGGCTAGCATGAACGGAGTTTTTCCCATCAGACTCCTCTCTGTTGTCCTATATGCCCACAGGACATCATGCACTTCCTCAGTCCATCTCCCCTTAGCATCCCCTAATTTTTTCTTGATTCCATCGAGAATTATTTTGTTGGTGACTTCTATTTTCCCATTAGCCTGGGGTCGGCCTAGAGTTGAAAAGAACTGTTTGATGCCAACCCACTCACACTATTTCTTAAGGGAGATGTTCTTGAACTACATCCCGCTATCAGAAATCAGAGTGTTAGGGAGGTCGTACCTGCAGATGATGTTTTTCCAGATAAACTTAAAGGCTTTCTTCTCCGTGATTATAATCATCGGCTCGGCCTCCACCCACTTTGAAAAATAATCAATCGCCATAATCAGATAGCGATAATTATTCACAGCTCTTGGTAGGGCCCCTAGCAAATCAATACCCCAGACTGCAATTAGCCATGGAGAAGTGATAGAAGTAAGAGTCTGATGTGGTTGTTGGGTTATTGTGGCAAACCTTTGACACTTATCACACTTCTTAATATATGCAACTGCATCCTTGGCCAACGTCGGCCACTAGTATCCCCGAGTGATGGTCCTTTTTACCAATGACCTTCCTCCGATATGACTGGAGAAAGACCCCTCATGCACCTTCTTTAAAATATACTCTACCTTTCATAGATGGACTCATCTGAGTAGAGGAAGTAGGAGCCCTTTTTTGCACAAGATGTCTCCTATGATGGAGAATTTAGAAGTTTCATACCTCAACATCTTTCTCTTGGCTCTAGACTCTGGCAGCTCTCCATCTCTGATATATCGGATGATAGGATCCGTCCAAGAAGTTACCATATTTGAGTTAAATAAATATTCCACAATATTTTCTTCTCCTTCAATTATCGACTGATGGAGGATATCTACCGGGACCGTTCTTCTAATTTTAATACTGGTGGATGAAGCTAACCTTACTAGAGTATCAGCTCGGCCATTGTCTAGTCTGGGTATCCTATTCAGTTTCACTTCGTTAAAATGCTAAAGTGTTGTCTTCACCCTTCCCATATACTTGGCCATTCTATCGTCCTTGGCCTCATATACTCCCAGAATTTGGTTCACGACCAACCTGGAATCACTATGGACAAGGAGTTGGCTGACATTCAGGGCCCGAGCAAGGGAGAGACCTGTTAGGAGGGATTCATACTCTGATTCATTATTGGAGGATTTAAAGATGAACCTCAGTGCATATTCAATATCGGTCCCATATGGGGCCAAAATAATTAAACCTGATCCACTTCCGTTCTCACACGAAGATCCATCAACGAAAAGTCTCCACACAGTACCATTTTGAGAAAAATTACCCCCTCTAGGGTTTCGTTCTTGAATAGTAATCACTCTTCCTTATTCTTAGACACCTTATTTCTCACTGAATTCACCTCGAACTCGACCGGGGGAATACACACCCTGCTCTCTTGCTCACAAGATATAGCTTCAATATCTTATGTGTCGGCCTCATCCCATGTGAACTCGGCTACGAAGTCATCCAGGGCCTTCCACTTAATGGCCATTCTCGACTAGTAGATGATTTTGAATTCCCCCAATTCAATTGTAAGTGGATTTTTTTATTGTAGGAGGGGAAGGGGGTTTAGGTCATGGTGACAAAAAAGATATTTGGAGGGGCAATGGTGGCTATGAGCAGAGTCTCTTCAATGGTGTAATAGATGATGGTATCAATTTTAGCTTGGGAATCGAGGTGGATTTAATAGATAGTGATGATAGTGGGATGAATGAAAACGAGATGAAGACAGGGTTTGCCAAAGTGAGATATGTGTGTGTGTGTGTGCGTGTGTGTGTGTGTGAGAGAGAGAGAGAGAGATGTTATTCTTCTTATCTTCCTTTTTTATATTTATTTATTTACACTACACCAAAATGGGAAAATTGGCACCCTTTCAGCGGCTAGCCTTGTCACAGTCATTGATCGTGACAAAAAAAACAAGCGTTTTTTGTCACGGTCAATGACCATGATAAGTCCGTGACAAAGGCTTGTCACAGTCATTGACCGTGAAAAGCAAATTGTCACGGACTTGTCACGGTCATTGACTGTGACAATTCTATAAAGTTGTCACGGTCAATGACCGTGACAAATCTGTCAGCAAAAAGCCCTTTTCCCCTCCTTTTTTCCTCACCGCATTGTTCCCTCCAATTTTTCTCTCTCTACGCGCTGCTCTCACTCTCTCTCTCTACTTTCAGGTTGGTTTCTCTCTATCTCTCTCTCTTCCATTTATATGTTTGTGTGTGTGTGTGTGGTGGGGGGTGGGGGTGGGGAGGGGGTGGGGCTGTTTGTGTTTGTGTGTGGTGGGGAAGGGGGTGGGGCAGGGGGGAAGGTGCAGGGATGGGTGGGTGGGTGGTGGGGTAGGGGGTGGGGTTGCGTGTGTGTGTGTGTGTATGTGCGTGTATGTGTATATGTGTGTGTAGTGTGCGTATTTGTTCCTGTTTGTGCATATATGCGAGAGAGGGAAATGATGCGGAGGTAGGGCTGCGCGCGTGATGTGTGTGTGTGTGTGTGTGTGTGTGTGTGTGTGATTAGTTTATTAGATATTTTCCCTCATATGCAAGTAGTGTCCCTTGTAAATGAATTGATTGGTTATTAATTTTTTTAGTAAATTAATATATGAAAGTAGGATTGCCCCTCATTGTAAATTAGTAAATTAATAATTGTATACTTTAATTGTTAGTTTAATTGATGGAAATAATTAATTGAGTAGATGAATTAGAAGGAGTACGGGATACACATTTGTTGTTGACATTGCGGTTAGATTATAGTGGATTGATGTTGGGTTGGTTAATTTTAAAAGTGGCACGACCACTGGATTATTGTCCATATGGGGGTGGGATTTTTTAACTTTTCTTGAAAATTACTTTGTATAACGAACAATATATATATAGTATGATACTTAAATGAAACATACTTGAAATTACATATAGTGCGCATAGATACTAGCCTTCTAGTTCTTATGCGTACGCATTCAATAGCCCTTAGACCTGTTCGAGAGTCATTACTCCTGTAATGAGATCTCTCGAATTGTTCCGTTTGGACAGTTTGGTACTGCATAATTTCTGTATAATAATATTCTTAGTGGCTTAAAGTTGTTACATTTGGAGGAATTTCTGCAGTCGTATCCTAATGTTCTCTGGGTACATACTAGATTGACAAGTGTGACTGTTATTTCAATTGATCAATTGAAATAACACTCACACTTTCCAATCTACGTCGTGTACTTGGAGAACTACGGGGATATGCTGCCGAATTTTTCTCAAATCGTAACAATGTGCATGAGCTGTTAAGTATATTACAGAAAAATGCGGTCTTGAATGGGATGGTACCACTCACCCTTTAGAGGAGATGGAGGAAATATAAATTTCTATTATAAATTGAATTTGAAATTGAAATTTAAAAATCGAATATAAATAAGACATAATTAAATGAAACATACTATAAATCTAAGTTTTTTTATACTAATCCATGAATATACGCTTCTTACCTTTAATAGGTGATTAGTCGTGGTAGCTGTGATGGGATATCCGAAATACAAAGAGTGGATGGGTGAGACAAATAGAATGGGGTGGGTGGGTGTGTGTGGGGGCAGTAGGGGTGGGGGTGGGGATGTTTAACAGTAACAATTCATTTATATTTGTAGTAATTGTACATATTTGTAGTAACAATTCATTTTGATTTGTACATATTTGCTCTCACTCTCCCTCTACTTTCAGGTTGGTTTCTCTCTCTCTCTATCTTCCATTATATATATATATATATATATATATATATATATATATATATATATATATATATATATATATATATATATATATATATATATGTGTGTGTGTGTGTGTGTGTGTGTGTGTGTGTGTGTGTGTGTGTGTATATGTGCATGTGTGTGTGTGTATGTGTGTGTGTGGTGGGGGGTGGAGTAGGGTGTGTGTGCGTGTGTGTGGTGGGGGGTGGGGAGGGGGGCTATTTGTGTGTGTGTGTGGTGGGGGAAGTGGGTGGGGCAGGGGGGAGGGGGCAAGGATAGTAATAAATATTCCAATTTGTATCGAAACATCCATTTTTAATGCTTTTAATTGATTTTCACTTTATCATTTTCACTATTGTGTAGTGTGCGTGTGTGTGTGGGCAGTAGGGGTGGGGATGTTTAACAGTAATAATTCATTTTTATTTGTAGTAATTGTACATATTTGCATGTCTTCTTCTAATTCATTTTGATTTGTACTAATAACATTTTGTTACAGCAAATGTCTCCTTCAGGTATTAAGGCGCGGATTATGATGATGGTTATGATGATGTCATCTGGGCTCGGTGGTAGCAAAGGCGACAAGGGCTCCTCGGCCCCTAGGCTCCCCAAATATGGCAAATTGGGGATGGCCATCGAGAACAAGTCGGGGCTATTAGCGAGATCTCTCGAGCTGGTAAAGACGATCATCGGCCTTTGGGTACATTAGTTGGAAGGAGGTGCCATATGAGCTCAAGTTAGCTATTTGGGTGGCACTACATGTAATGTATTTATATTTATATGAATATTTCAATTGCAATTGCAATTGCAATTTCGATTTTGATTTTGATTTCGATTTCGATTTCGATTTCTATTTCGATTTCGATTTTGATTTCAATTTCATTTTATATTTATATTTATATTTATATTTATATTTATATTTATATTTATATTTATATTTATATTTATATTTATATTTATATTTATATTTATATTTATATTTATATTTATATTTATTTGCAACTAACATTGTATTTGTTGGACATGAACAATTCAGCATGGATCCAAAGCTATGTGATTCCGTCTTGGAGCAGTTGAGGGAGCAACACAAGATGTGGAAGAAAAATATGTGGACCCGGTACTTTGGGAAGACACGAGAGTCCGTTATCCGAATGCGTGAATCCATCCCGCCGAAGGAGCCGATCTAATTTGGCAAAATGGCAAAAGTTCATTGACAATGAGATCGGGGAGCGACAATTTGTATCTCTCCAATCGGGGAGGGAAAATCGGGTAAAAAAGAAGGACGTGCACTACTCCGGCTGGACGTTTTACGCCGAGGTGGAGCATAGGATGATGGTAAGATTTAATTTTTTTATAACTACAGAAATATATTATTCTGCATTATTTTACTTTGCGGGGCCGATACTAATTTTATTTTATTTTATTTCAGGGGACAGGGAGTGGCCCTGGGGGTAGGCCACATAGGCTCGATACTTATGTGGCTCTTCGGACGAAAAATGGGAAGGATAAGGAGGTGTCCTCGAGCATCGCGGCCACGATTGTAAGTAATTCGATAGTTTACTTTTTATTAATTACGTTATAATTTTTTAATTTACTTATTTTATTAATCATGAGTTGCAGTCTGATGCTGACAAGGCATCTTTGTCCACTGACGCACTCAGCCAAGTGCTTGGCGCTGATCGCAAGGGGAGGACAAGGGGGTGAGCTCACGAGTGGCCAAATCTAGGATCATCGGATTGGAGACGAGCGACACCGGGTTGGCTCGAACGGTGGACTCGCATGACGTGAAGCTGTCCCGTTTAGAGGCGACGGTCCAAGATATGTTCTCATTCATGAAGTGTTCGTTGGTAGTAAACCGTAAGGGGAAAGGGAAGGAGAAGGTGGTGGAGGAGGAGGTGCAGGAGGATGAGGATGTGGACCTCGCTGCTTCATCGTCGACACGTGCGAACTTTAATGGTCCACTTCCCTATTTGGCTCCCTTCGACCAATCGATGTTGACACTTGGTTGGCCGAGCGTGTTTATATTGGACATATTTGATGGCCAGCGGATAGGGCGGGGGTTGAAGGGCTCGAATATCGTCCAGGGTGCACTAGTTCATGGACATGAGCTTCAAGACATCGAGTCCAAGGTGCTCGTCATGCATGTGATACCCGGGAAGGAGAACTCCCCATTATGATTGCGCGAATAATGAGGCACGATGTATATAAGTGGGTGTGTCAATTCGTATATCGTGTGGCCTACTCAGCTCCTCAGAGTTAACCTTACCCAAGACATGTAGTGACATTATTTGAATTGAATTGTTTTTAAATTGGTACATTTGAATTATATTCGGATTATATTGTGATGCATATTGTCTCTATTTTGAATGTATATTTGCATTATCTCTATTTTATTTGGATATATGATGCTTGAACAGGTACAACGTTGCTATAAGAGGTATAAATATACCGCTAGGCAGTGGCAGTGGCCAAACTGTGCAACAGATTTTTTCCCAATTCTGCCCAGAATTGTCACGGTCATTGATCGTGACAATTTCTTAACCCTTGTCACAGGCTTGCCACGGTCCTTAACTGTGACAAACTTGTCAAGGTCAAGGACCGTTACATGATCGTGATAATTCTAGCTAATTTGTCACGGTCAATGACCGTGACAAGTCCGTGACAAAAAAAGTTATCACCCCAGGAATCGTCACGGTCATTGACCTTGATAAGTTGAACTTGTCAAGGTCAATGACCGTGACAATTCGACAGATTTGGTGTAGTTTTAGGGGTTTATTTTTTAATTACCTTTTAAAGATCACGTGGTTTGCTCGCGATAATTAAGTCTAACTATGCTCTTATGAAAGATGCATCAAATTTATTAAAAATAGCGAGGTACTTGTATATAAATACGACCATTAGCGATATACCAAGTCAAAAATCCAACATTTTAGGGTTTGTTTGATTGGAAATGGTTTTATGAAAAATGGACGAAAATGTCTATTTGCAAACATCTAGTAATGTTTAATAGCACAATGTTTCGCATAAAATTATTTTTCCTACACTTACCTTTAGATATAACTTGGTAATCAACCTTTTTTTATATCCAATTTTACATTCCCAACTTGAAACCTAAAGTATCAATTTATACAACAAAACTTGTTTTAGCCTAATATAAGGATGGATGTACATGGGACCATGGTGGTTGAATTTATGATTTTTTTTGTACCCATTATTTTTTGAATATTTTTTATATATATTATTTTTAGGTGGACCTTATCCATTTTCAAATTCTCTAATAAATGGAGGATATATCTACGTGCATTCAAAGTGTGTCTGTGTTTGAGGACTCTGTAGTATTAAAAGGGTGTTAATTATGTATTTCTTGAATTAGAGGCTAAAAACATAACATTTTTCTTATTACATTTATAATTTATTTTTTTCTAATTATTTAAAGTTTAATAAATTTGACAATTTGAAATTACTGTTAATATATGAAGGTTAAGGTTAACATCTAGAATTGTGGACTTTTGAATTACAAATTTGGACATAAATTTATTAGTTATTTTTTCTTCAATTGTCATCGTCTATGCTATTTAATATATTTTGTCTTAGTGTGTTATCTTCATATTGTGCCTTGTTAAGTTTGTGTACTTAACAAACCTAACCCAAAGATTTCAAGTCTTATTATCGTACCTTGAATTCAAATTTTGTATCCTCCATTGTCTAAATAAACACATTATTTTCAAAACTATAATCAAACACGAAAGATATATATTTTTAATAAAAAACAACAAAACGTTCATATTTGTGCCATAATTTTTCTCAAGAAAATACTATTAATTTAAATTATTCAATAAAAATGGAAAAAGTTTGCAAAATCAGAGACTAAATTACTCCAAAGCATGGATAAATCATAGTCCTAAAAATAGTATATGCCCCACACCCGATCGATTTGCAAAGGATAACGGCAGACATGTAGTTAAGATACAATGGAGCCTAACAAGTTGCGTATTGAAATTAAGAAATCGAATTGATGATAAAAATTAAGAATTTTGTATATGGAAAATAATTTGAAATTATGTAGAATTTCAGTAACAAAAATGAAGGAACATAGATGTGTTTGGAAGAGAATTTTAAAGAGAAGGGGAAAGAATTTTTCATCAATAAAATGGTAAAAATTGGCCCTTTATATAGACACAACCATTTTTTTTAAGTGTCATGGAGGTATTCCATAACAGACACATGTGTTGACTAAAAGAGACGATTCATTAATGACGTTAAAGTTCGTCACCAAAATATTAACGCATGAACTTTAACCGACCAGACTTGCATTATTAGACCGCACCAGACAAAAAAATGCACCTAGCACTAAACCCACTGACCAGCCTCCCCGGATCACGTTTTAAGTGCCAAGTGCACCCTCAAAGAACACCATTGCGTCCAAGGAATATGTACAGGTATAGGGCCGAACATGTTTCATGAGAGTTGTGAGTCATGGTGGTTTTTCGCGCCACCTTACTCAATACCCATTGGGTGATGTTATTCACCACCCAAAGGGTTGTGGTCCATGGTAGCAGGATGCACCTCACATACAACAAGTAATACTTTATACAACATTTGCCTTTGTCAATTCCACTAACTTCTTTTTATGATTTCTATGTAGGACAGAGTTACCACACACAACCTTTCACATTCCTCACAAACTTTCAAACATCCATACACTAAAGCTTTTACACAAATAATTCCCTAATGAATTATGTAATTTTATTTTGTAAAATACAACATATTCAACAACACCTCGCCAATTTGAAAATAAAATTAGAAAATAAGAAGCAAATATATGTCGTATTGGGACAATGCATGGATGGAAGTATCTCATGATTTGAACCTTTATTTAGTAAATATTTATCAAAGTTTATCGGAAAGCATAGTTGAATGCATCTTTGAACTAGTTATCCATGAAGACCACTCATATTCATATCGCACATCAACCCATAGTTCTTTTTATGTATTATATATATGTGGAAATAATTTTAATGGCCATATGTTAGTATCTTGATTTCATAAAGGCTCTAGAGATAAGCTCTTTATCGCATGGGAAGTGGTGCCACTTCCACACTTATTTAGGTAAACTTATAGGATGTGTATATTTAATAAAAAATCTTCAATAAAAATATGTTATAATCCTATTAATATCAAATGCTTAACCGCTTCCTTTACACATTACAGATTCCAAGCATTTGTTCTTCAGGATGAAAATAATTAATTAATTAACTAAGTTATTGATGTCAAGACTTATGGTATACTTTACTCGTTGAACTTTAGGCATGAAAATTACATGTCAAGTCGAGTTTACACCAAAAGTGATCAAGAGTTGGGCATTAATCCCATCCCTACCGATGTTTTTAACACCATTTCTTTAGAAAGTCCTTTTGTAAGATGATCCACCAAAGTTTGGCTAGAACTCATATAATCCTCAGTTGTTACACCGTGTTTAATCAATTATCTGACATAACTATGTCTAAGTCTAATGTGTTTGGACTTCCAATTGTACACTTTATTATAAGCACGTGCTAATGTTGAATCATAATCATAATGTTGACTTTCCATTGTACACTTTGTTATACATATTAATTTATTAGATCCCTAAGAAAAACACACCCACTAAGAATAAAAATCTATACACTAGCAGATGAATGGTCCACTTGGTTAGTAATCCAATTAACATCAGAATATCCTTCCAAGACTACAAGATAACCATTATAATAGAATTCATAATCTAAAGTACCCTTTAGATATCTTAAAATTATATTAATCTCATGCCAATAAATTTGACTTGGACAATTAATATATCGACTTAGCTTACCTATAACATACGTATTATCGGGTCTATTACATGTCATGGCATACTTTAGACTCCCAGTGACTCAGGCATATTCAAGTTTCTGTATGCTTATTCCACTAATGGGAATTAATTTCAATTAAGATTGAAAAGGTAAACTTTTAAGGATCTTTTTAATATAGTGTGATTGAGATAAAATTAAGTTGTTATTTTTAATGAGTGCGCACAAACTAATGGATCAATTTATTTTACTAAATGTCCCAACCCACAAATCCAAATTTTAATCAAATTTTAACCTTTCATTAATTATGTTTTGCGTGAAAGTTATGTCCAAATTCTAATTTGCAATTATCAAGCAAATTATGCAAATTTGATAAAGATGAGGAAAAATTCCTTTACAGGGCAAAACATTTATTCGACACTATTGTAAGATTTGATAAAAACATGAATTTCGAAACTTAGCTAAACTAACTGGGACAAGCTGAGTCGTTAAACGTTTTAACAGAATACGACTCAGTCTAGAGTCATCCACGGGTAGGCATATACCCTCGGTATCCACCGATCAACTTTATTCCTTCTTCAGCAGTGAACCCTCAGTTCACAAGTCAGCCATAAAGAATTCTCTACACAAAATGTATGTAAGGTATTGAAACTATAGGGTTTCACAAAGATTAACAAATCTTATGGGGATGAAAGGATTGTGATCAAAAGGTGTTTTGTGATATAAAATATGAAAAACTTTGGCACGAATATGTTGTTTGCATTTTTCCAAAGTTCCATGAAAAAAGAAGATCAAAATAGGTATTTATAGGTCTAGGACAAAATTTTAGGCGACGGAGTTCATTCAAATGAAATTTAGATTAGTTCGAACAAAAACAAGATTTCGTTCGAACGAAGAATCATTTCATTCTAACGAAAAGTTAATGTCGTTCGAAGTATCCATCAAACAAGCTTTCAACGAGAAAGTTCTGTTAGGCAGAGTCAACCTCATTTGAAGCTCGTTAGAAAGGACTTTTAACGAAATCACATTTTCGTTCGAATGAGATAGAATATCGTTTCAATGAGGCTCAAAAATAATTTTTTTACTTTTGAATCCTTTTAAACAACATCCTCGATTTTATAAAAAAATCCCAAATATGATTACGAAAATTTATGAACACCCATAGTTTTATACTTTCTTGAGATGTAGGGGTGTCTTCAATCTTGGAGATGTTGGAGTTAGCTTCAGCGTGTCGGTTCATAGAGGGATATGAAAAAATACAAATTGAAGCCTAAGCTAAAATATTTGTTCTTATAAATCTCTTCCTTTGGCTATTCCGGTACAAAATAAAATCAAAACCCAAATCACAATCACAATAAAAAAAAACTCTATGACAATGATATCTAATGCCCTCCCCCCCCCCCCCCCCCACAAACCTTAGAAATGAAATGACACA
This sequence comes from Sambucus nigra, assembly GCA_949130495.1. Taxonomy (NCBI): domain Eukaryota; kingdom Viridiplantae; phylum Streptophyta; class Magnoliopsida; order Dipsacales; family Adoxaceae; genus Sambucus; species Sambucus nigra. The sequence goes on from OX422209.1 coordinate 578,687,195, forward strand.
AGTGAAACTTTCTCTTCAATCTCAACTTGTTCTTCCCTTGGGAAACTTTGTCTTCATCTATGTAGTCCATGAATTCATTATTAATGCTTAAGAAACCTACACATATGAAACAAAGAAATACCGTGATGCATAGAGTTTCAATCATAAATTTAAAAAGTCCCTATTAATTTGTTCTCCCCTTTTTTGTCCATAATAGATAAAGGAGTAGACACGAAACATGAAGTATATAACATCACATTTGAGAAGTAAGATATCGTCACAAGTATAAGCAATAAAGCACGGGTAATGATAATCTCAAAGACAACCAACTATTTTGAAAAAATTTCATTTTATTCAAAAAAATATATAAATTATAAATTATACAAATACAGCACACCATGTAATAACACAAAAATATCTTAATGTTGAAAGCATAATGTAGGGGTGTGAAAATTATCCATAGGTTAATCAACATAGATGGTCATAACATATGTGCATTAAGGTTTGAGATACTACTAAGGAGAGATCTCAAAGTCCACCTTTGGTGTAAATATTTTTAACTCATTGACTTAACCTAATTAACATATCAAGAATAAAAGTGGTTCTCACACTAATGACACCAAAACCCATTGATCTTCAACTTAACTCCCTCAAAATCACACATAACTAAGAATACTATCAATTTGTTTTGAAGAAATTAATGCTCGTATGTAGCGAAGCATCAATTATTTAATAATTGGCCTGACACTTCTGTTTTTATGTGCCTCTAATTGATAGCGTGAGAGGTGAGGTCGCGTAAGGCCACAGTCGTTGTTTTTTGTCTCGCCGCGATTGTACAAAAAACCTAAATTACTACTACACTCAACGGGTGAGTATAGCGGTAAGTCGGGTATCGAAAATCCACAGGGACAAGTTGCTAGAATTTATATGATTTAATATTCCGAAATAAAAGTGTAAGAGGTGATTACAAACTAAAAAGTAAAAGATGCATAAAAAGGAAATGTTAATCTAGGAAAGGTATTGAAACTAGATTATAAAAGCGAGTAAAACTATAGGTTGCATCGAATATCCCCCACCCGAGTTAATTTGTATAAAATGGTTACATGAGTCGACAAATTATTACAAATGCATCTCTTTTCGACAGTTAATTAAACCAAGGGTTGTCACACCCCTAAATCAGCATAAAAGCCTAATAAGATTTTGGCGTCAACAAATATCCTTGAAATTACGCGCGAAAGGTCGTAAGCACGGGACATACATGATATGCCCCGTCAAATCTCCTAGGCGTAATAACTAGGACAACGCACCCGAAATAGACCCGCAAACATTATCACCAAGCCAAGCAACGCGTTAACCCGGGTGAGTTCCATTCAAACACAACCTAATTTAAATTACCTAGAAAGCATCATAAAAACGCGGTAAATAAATGCGGTAAAGAAACGCGAAAAAACTACACTAGAAAGCAAGTAATCAAAGCAAGTAAACCTAATTTAGAAATCATGTAAATTACACTAGAAATGAAGAAATGAAGAAATAAAACTATATTAAATGGTAGGGGAGATGAATAGTCAAGTCACAATCCAAATGGGGTGTCAAACCAAAGAGAAATTAAGAAGAACTAAGCAAAAACCCCAAAACCCTAAGCTAAACTAATCTAAAACCGTCCACACCTATTTATTACAACAAAATTGGTATTTATACTAAGTTGGAATAAAAATAGAAAAGAAAAGAGAAAAGAAAAGAAAAGGCAAAATATTTGCAGAAAACAGGGGATCGATCGATCGACCAAAAGGGTCGATCGATCGATCAAGGCAAAATTTTGGCTGTCCAGAAGGGTCGATCGATTGTCCAAAATCGTCGATCGATCGATCAAGCATCACACTGCATTGCAGTCTCTTCTCTTTTCCTCCTCCTCTTTTGGTTCATTGTTTTTCCCTCCGCTGAAATCGCCGTAACTTCTTCATTATGAATCGGAATCGCGCACCGTTCACAGCCACGTGAAGCTTGCGAGGAGGGCTACAACTTCCGTGAAGATGATGGGCCAGGTGCCCAAAATGTGAATTGACTAAAATGCCCTTGAATGCGCGGTTGTGTACGGAACTTGAGCGGAATGCGTCCGAACTTCATACTTAGTACCTAAACACCTACAAAAGCCTAATTATACCTCATATAGCATGTTAACAATATAAATCGAGATTGTCTGGTTAACGGGCTTAAATATAGAGATTAAGGCTCCCGAGGGGGCTAAAATGCGTAGGTTCGGAGGATGAAATACGCAATATTTGCATATCATCACACCCCCTAACTTACACATTGCAAGTCCCTAGCAATGAAATAGAATGCAACAAGAACTACAAGAAAACAAAAAGTGGGAGATAGTACAAAAGTATGATATAAAAGCAAAAGGCCACTTTCGCGGGTGATTCGATTGCATTTAGCGTATGCAATAAGCCGTTAAACCCCTAGGTCACCCTAGTGGACGAGTGTCGTCTCGCGAGGATTTTCAGAGATGGTACCCACAAACATCACATGGTTTCCTCAAAATAAGTCCCACCCACCATGAGACAAACCTAATAATAGTGAAAAAGATTTCATACGCATTATGAGAAAATTAAATGAATTGAAACAAAAGTCCAAATCATTAATAAAATAGAATGCACCTCATAGAATTGAAACTTTAAAATGTGGGAGGGGGAGAGAGCACATGAAAAGTGTGATTTGGCAAAAACTTATATAAACCGGATACTAAATAAAGCAAGCATATATTCAATCCTCACGGGCATTACACTCATCAAGTGAATTCACTCAAAATTGGGAGGTAAAACACGGAACATGCGGGCATAAAGAGTAAATGTAAATGGAAACTAGACCGCGCACATGTCACAAATGAAGAACGCTATATATAAAATGAAAAATGTAATCTCAATGAAAGGATACCGCTCATTAAAGGAGGCGAAATGCATTTTCACAGATTATCAAAACTATTATGACTTTTGAATTACATCTACTTAAGATCACATAGGACTTGTAATAGGGTTGTAATATAGGCTAGGTTAGGGTATGAAATGAAAGGGATGTATATACGGATTCAAAGTGTTTGGGATGAAAACTTGGAATAATGGGAAGATGCGGGCAATATCAAAATTGGAAAACAAGTTCCAAAAGGAATTAGATATATCATCGGGGAGAGTAATCAAAGCGTATTCGACTATATACAAAACATTTACAACTTTATCTTTCTTTTCTTTTCTTCTTTTTCTCATTTTTCTCTTTTGTTTTCTTTTGCTTTTTGCTTTCTCTTTTTCTTCATTTTTTTCACTACTTTCTTTTCTTTACTTATCACACTCTCATATGCCTAAATTGCAACCGACATCATAACAACATCATTCATCCCCAAGTAACATTCCAAACAAAGGTGTGGAAAGTGTATGTATGGTATATAACTCCAATGTAGAGTTGGTTATGGGAATGGGGTGATGAAACGAAAGGCTAATATTTAGGCTCAAAGGGGTTAACGAAGATAAACATATAAGGGTGGGGTCAAGGCCAATATGGGTGATATAACAAAGAGGGCCTATGATCATTTCACAAAGTTTACGCAATTCTCGAGTCAAAACAATATATGAAAATCATGCTCAAGTACCACATTTCAAGTATGAACTCAATTAATGAATGATCAAAATGAAAGAATAGTGAGATTACCAATGAATTCAACGTTTTCAATGAGAAAAGAATAGTGTATACACTCACAAACGACGAAAGGTACAAAGCTTACTCGATGTAAGTATATACAATGCAACAAAAGATTATCGAGTTATAAAAATCTAAAACCAAATCAATAAGGCAATAAAAGTGCATGTGCTCATGGGATTAAAGTTTAATTCATGAAGTTATTCATAATATCAATAATCAAGACTAAAGTCTAATAACTTCTAAAATCGAGAACATGCATCATTGGGTTGTCTATTGGATAGGGCAATTATTGAAATTTATCATCGGAAACAAAGCAAAATGCCCAAAAAATGAAAAAAGAAAGAAAATCTTTTTGAAAATTTTGAATTTTTCTAAGAAAAGCATACTAAGTAACTAACATGTGAGAAAAAACATGGACTAAAATATGAAATGGATAGAATATCCCACACCCCCTAACTTAAAACTTGACATTGTCCTCAATGTAAATTAAGAACCAAGTCAAAGAGAGGAAAAGAGCGATATTACCTAAAATTAGAGCAATCCCCATAAGAACAAGTCCAAAGAATCTACAAAACAAGTTAGTACCGAGCATAGAGAAAACAAATAATAAAAAGTTAACTAATTACAAGAGACTAAAAAATAAAAAGGAAAAAATAAAAAAATAAAAAGCTAACTATATACAACCTACTATTTAGGCTTCACACTAACTATACACTAGAAGTCTAAATAGCTAAGGGTCCACCGTGAAAACGATTTGACCTTGGAGGATAACCGGTGTACCCTCACATACAAGCATGCCTTCCGAAAAATATGGATTCCGTTTTCACAACAGAAGGCATGTGTAAGGCGGAAGAAATGAACCATCGCCAATTAAAATTTTTGGAGGGACGATGGGGGGTTTGGATTGAACGGGTGAAAAAAGAAAGTGGGAACCAAGAAAAGCCGAATATCCTCCCAATGATTTTGAAATTGGAATGGGAGGCGGCGCACACAAAGGCACGGATACGATCGTGGAAGGCGACTCGAGCAAGTACTCATCATCGGCGAAAAGGTTTAAAACATTAAAGTTTGAAACCGAATCATCGGGTACTTGTGACGGTGGGATAATAGAGAATGAAAATGGGGATGAAAGAAATTCAAACTCATGAGATGAATCCTCATCGCATGAAGTTTGAGTTTCGAATGAAATAATATCATTTTCAATGAAATGTTCTTCTTTGGGGTCCAAAGAAGAAATCATTTCATTGCAAATAGATATTACATCATTATCATCCTCACTTTCAATATCTATTACGCAGTGGGAAAAGTATAGAATGATTTATTCCAAAGTAGGCACAAGTACCTCATTTGGTTCAAAACATTCCTCGACCTCGAAAGTCTCGAAAGAAAAATTATCGTCGGACTCAAATAATAAATCCAACTCATGTTCCCACGAAAATTTTCTTCCCGATAACGAGTTTCAATTTTCTCATTTTCATACATACGCAAACCCTCACCGAATGTCATGGGTCAAGGTGCAGATGCATGAAAATGGGAACTTTGAAAATTACTATCGGACGTAAATGAAAACTCATTATGATAGGAATTTTGAAAACTATTCGAATTCGTTTCAAAATTCTTATTATAAGGAGGTAAAGGCCCAAAATCATTATCATCATCATCAAAATTCCAATAACCTAAATTTTGGCTTCCGTTATACTCGCCCAAAGTAATATGTGAATTTGCAAATTTTTGGGATTCTAAGTATTCATCGAAAGCCATAAGTTTGCGAGAATTTTGAGAATTATAACAATGATTACCGAAAGAATTGGAATAAGACATGCTTACCCCAAAAATGGCTCGAAATGGCGAATTCCACAAAGTAAGTGCGCGCGGGAAATTCAAGCGTTTCTAAGTGCACAAATGTCGAAGTCCTGCAAAATATTAGCAATTAATATAAATAGAAAGAAAATACTATGAAATACTAAATCAAATAAAGTCTAAAATAAACTAGTCCCCGCCAACGGCGCCATTTTGATAGCGCGCGAGAGATGTGGTCGCGTAAGGCCACAATCGTTCTTTTGTGTCTCGCCGCGACTATACAAACAAACCTAAATTACTACTACACTCAACGGGGGAGTATAGTGGTAAGTCGGGTATCGAAAATTCACAGGGACAAGTTGCTAGAATTTATATGATTAAATATTCCGAAATAGAAGTGTAAAAGGTGATTACAAACTAAAAAGTAAAAGATGCATAAAAGGGAAATGTTAATCTAGGCAAGGTATTGAAACGAGATTATGAAAGCGAGTAAAACTATAGGTTGCATCGAATATCCCTCACCCGAGTTAATTTGTATAAAATGGTTACATGGGTCGACAAGTTATTACAAATGCGTCTCGTTTCGACAGTTAATTAAACTAAGGGTTGTCACGCCCCTAAATCGTCATAAAAGCCTAATAAGATTTTGGCGTCAACAAATATCCTGGAAATTACGCGCGAAAGGTCGTAAGCATGGGACATACATGATATGCCCCGTCAAATCTCCCAGGCATAGTAACTAGGACAACGCACCCGAAATAGACCCGCAAACACTATCACCAAGCCAAGCAACGCGTTAACCTGAGCGAGTTCCATTCAAACACAACCTAATTTAAATTACCTAGAAAACATCGTAAAAATGCGATAAATAAATGCGGGAAAACTACACTAGAAAGCAAGTAATCAAAGCAAGTAAACCTAATTTAGAAAGCATGTAAATTACACTAGAAAGTAAGAAATGAAGAAATACAACTATATTAAATGGTAGGGGAGATGAATAGTCAACTCACAACCCAAATGGGGTGTCAAACCAAAGAGAAATAAAGAAGAACTAAGCAAAAACCCCAAAACCCTAAGCTAAACTAACCTAAAATCGTCCACACCTGTTTATTACAACAAAATTGGTATTTATACTAAGTTGGAATAAAAATAGAAAAGAAAAGAGAAAAGAAAAGAAAAGGCAAAATATCTGCAGAAAACAGGGGATCAATCGATCGACCAAAAGGGTCAATCGATCGATTAAGGAAAAAATTTGGCTGTCCAGAAGGGTCGATCGATCGACCAAAATAGTCGATCAATCGATCAAGCAAGTCACAGCCAAGCAGCACACTGCATTGCAGTTTCTTCTCTTTTCCTCCTCGTCTTTTGGTTCATTATTTTTCCCTCCGCTGAAATTGCTGTAACTTCTTCATTATGAATCGGAATCGCGCACCGTTCGCGGACACTCGAAGCTTGCGAGGAGGGATACAACTTCCATGAAGATGATGGGCCAGGTTCCCAAAATTTGAATTGACTAAAATTCCCATGAACGTGCGGTTGTGTACGGAACTTGAGCGGAATGCGTCCGAACTTCATACTTAGTACCTAAATACCTACAAAAGCCCAATTATACCTCATATAGAATGTTAACAATATAAAGCGATGTTGTCTGGTTAACGGGCTTAAATATAGAGATTATGGAACTCGAGGGGGCTAAAATGCGTAGATTCGGAGGATGAAATACGCAATATTTGCGTATCATCACTAATCTTTTTAGGCTCTTTTATTTCAAATGGTGGATTTTAATGCAAAGACATTTTATCTTTCATAGTACCTTTCCATTTCTTAACATTTAACAAAGTTTGCAAAAAATTATTCAAATCCAGGAAATGGTTCTTACATGCATAGCCTTTTATCTCATTTTTTACATTTTGTTCGTTTTAAAAGCAAAATAGAGATGAGAACATGGTGTTCGACGAGTGACAGATAAGTGCAATGTTCAAACAAGTCCGTGCATGTGTGCATTAAAGGTGACTAGGAGTCAACATATAGTAAGTAATCGTTAAAGATCATCGTAATGACTCCACACATTATTAAGAACAATAATGAAACGACTTCATGTCACAAAACACTACGAAAAAGTCATATGGAAACATAGAATGAATGGGTGATCAACAAAACTCTTTTTGTATTTTTCAAAAAAAATTATCAAAAATAAAATCTTTTTGCCTTTTTCACTTTTTTCTTAAAAACCAAAAATCTTTTTGTATTTTTCAGAAAAACAAACACTATTTGGATTTTTCTAAAAATATGTGAAAATAAAAAATATAGATACAATGATAGTACAATCTAGCAATAGGAATATTATATATGATCATGAAAATCAACTTACACTAGATAAAATATCTGAACTCAGTTAACAGTGCAAATACCTAAAGATTTTCTAAGATCCTTAAATCGAAATGCATCTAAAGGTTTCATGAATATGTCGGTGATGATGCCAGAAATTGTAAAAATATCTTTCTCAACCATCATATCAAGAATAAAAATAAAAATAAATCAAGTAATAAGAGAAATGCACAAGATATAGAGTGGTTCAGCTATAAAAATGAGCCTATGTCCACTTTCTTGCTTAATCTCAATACATGTGCTCTATACTACAAGATTGGGGGTTCCATTAGAGGCGTAAAAAAGAGGTAGGAGAGGAGAATACATTAATATGGCAAGGTTGGTCTTCCTAAGAGGTAGCTTGTAGAGGATAGCATTGTATGGTCGCGACTGCGTAAGCCCCCCCCCCCCCCCAAGGTGTAGTGGCTTGTAGAGAGAGGTAGGGTAGAGACTTTGGCAGGGCTTCGCCAATAGATTAGTCTCCCTATTTGTGAGGTGAGAACTTCTATTAGCTCACTAAGTATAATGTGTAATTCTTTAAGTCTTCTACACTAATAGCACAGTCCAACACCATCCACAAAAAGCAGTCTTCCCTCTGTATCCACCGATATGCCTTCATCTTCAGTAATAGATCCTCGACTCCAAAAATTAGCCGCAGAGATGAACTCTACATAGGTTTTTGAACAAGAATCTGTTATTCTTGATTTGGTAAAGTGATCTCAAAATTTCCAAGGGGTTTGGATGAAAAATGGTAGACTTTGATCACAAAAGGAACTCTAAAATGGCTTAGAAAAGGGTTCAAAAGAGTTATTTAAATCTCTAATCTCATATTTCTATTTATAAGGAAGTTTTTTTTAAAAGGATAGGCATTAGAGATTTGGATCAAATTTGATTAAAAAATAAAAACTTTCCCGTTTGAGTGACGTACCCTTTTTCGTTCAGACAGGTATCTAACGAGATTTCGAACGACATTCCAGAGCTGAAAAAAAGGCATCTTGATAAACACCCAAAACTATACATTTTATACCCCGAATAGACGTACTTTAGTTGCTAATTCTCGGCAATTTGGGTCTTATGTGCTTATAGGTTTATTTTGTAGGTCGAATGCACGTTGCGGTGCTGAAACGTGTATTTCAAAGCAATTGTGCAGATTATGGAGCAAATTACCAATCCCGTAACCCTAGCCTAGCCCAACCTAGCCTAAACCCTACCCCAAACCCTGTGTGTGTTTTGTTTGTCCCTTTTTAATATGTTTTATTAGATTTTACTTTTTTATAGAAATTTAGTTTTTAGTTTAATAGATTTCTATTTTTTTATTTTTATTTTATTTCTTTTCTTTAGTTTTATTTTTAATTGAGTCTTTATTTTATTATTAGAAGTGGAATTTTTATTGTTTTAGATTTTTATTTTTATTAGTTTTAATTTTTTTATGTTATTTTTAGGTGTCCAAATAAAACACACACATAAACTCCCCTACACCTAAACCCCTCACACCCAAATACACACACACACATAAAATATACCCCCACACACCCTCACACACCCAATAATCCTTTACTTCATCTTTTTCCCCAAAGCTCAACCTCTTTCTCTCTCCTCATCTATTAACAAACACACACCAAAACAAAAACTCCAACCAGACAACTAACCTTATCACCCCTTAACCACCATTACCTCCCCGAACCAACCATCACACCTCCGGCACCGGAACCCCAAGCCAGCCCCGTCACCCACCTGCAGCCCTAACTACCGAGACCCCCATGTGCGACCTCCTCTGACCCGAACCCCCAGCTCCCACCAAGCGAACCTAAAAACCCGACGTCCCTACTGCCGCTGCCCCGGCGACGTCCCACTACCCTCTCGCCGACAGAACCCAGAGACCTGTTCCGGCCACAAACCTGACACCAAACCGAACTCGCCTAAACCAGAACCTGTTGACCCATAACCCGTGAACCAAGATCCATACCCATTTTCATCCAACCTTATCCCTCCATAGAAACGAAACCCATTTCCCCCTTGTCTAAAATCGTGCTGCTACAAACCAAGACAAGCCAAACAAAATCAAATAAACCCACATGTTTAAATCACATCTCTTTTAACCCCAATTCCAAAAATTCCCCCAAACCTCTCATCCCCAAATATGATTTTATCCTCACAACCACACTTCCCACATGACCTCACACAACTCATGCACATTTATGCATTTTTCTAAATTAACCCTCACCCACACCCACACCCACACCTTATACAACATCTTGCACCTTTATCCTCCCATTTTTACCCCTATGCTCCATGCCTACTATTTAAAGAATGGAAGACTCAATTTGAAGCAGGCTTTAGATTATCAATTTTAGAGAAAATAGAGAGAGATAGGTTAGATTAGAAAAAAATTACGAAATTATTTTTGTAAATAGTTTTTATTTTTCTTTTTTAGAGATTATTGAGTGATAAATTGTGAGTAATTCAATTGAGTATTATATTGAATTGATTATTGTTGGATGCTCATATTGGATGGATTATGCTTGATTTCAAGGAAATAAGAGTTCAATTTCACTTCAAGAGATTGGGTTCGGTTGTTCTCTTCTCTTCTCATTTATTTTATGCCTTTGATTATTAATTTGTCAAATATCATACTATGTTAGGCTAAATCCCCTTTCAAGGGGTGGGGGAAAACCGTTATTCGATGTTATTTTAGTTTAATTAGTTTGATTGCTTGAAAATTTCCCTTTGAATGTTAATTTTGATCCCTCACCCTTAAATTTACGCCTCGAGAGAGGGTAAATGATTTTCGAGAGAAAATCGAAATTCTAGTTATAATATCCATTTTAAATTCGAACTAGAGATAGGGGTTTCTTAAGTGGGGTATTATAACTTGAATTTCAACTCTAAATTTATTTTCTATGATTTACATAAATTTTAATTCATCAATCCTAGCAGGTGATTAATTAAAAGGAGTGTAGATCTATTTTTCTAGAGTTGTGGGGTGTTAAACTTAATTTTCTAAAACGTTACTATTAAAATTACATTTGCAACGAAGGTTGATTTGTAAGTTTGATATTAATTTGGGAAGATTCAATTAATTAAATTAATTAGTTAGAATAGCTAAAATTTATGGTGTAATCCCACACCTTGATTGTTCTCAAATTTATTTACCTCATTTATCTCTTATTTTAGTGTTAGACTTTATTTTTCATTTTAGTCACTTTCTAGTTAGTTGTTTTGATAGTGTTATTTCACCTCACCTCACCTAATTGTTTTAATATTTGAAAAAGCTAAATAAAATAGAAAAAGCAAAAGACCAAAAATATAATAAAAAGTGAACTACAATTGAGTTTGTCTCTAGCTTACCCCCTTGATGTGGATTGATATCCTTACTTACCTCTTTACTTGAGTTTGTTATATTTTGTAGTTAATTTGAGGTTTTGACTATCTTGTCTTTCAACAACGACATACACATAAAAGTCAAGTTATCAAATGGCGCTGTTGCCATTCTTAGGAGCGTGAAGCACTTAGAGCGGATTCCAACTTGTAGTTCATTTATTTTTTGCACTCTGTTATTTTTTTTAGTACCATTTTTCTTTATTTTAGAAGGCTTGTATTAGGTTTATTTTATCATTGCTTGTATTGCGGTACATAGAAACACCTTTATTATTTTATTTTTCATTTTAAAAATTATAAAAATTGAAGACAAGCGTGATAGAAAAATCGGACAAGGTAGAGAGATGGCGTCCATTGACGAGGAAACGAAGCCTCTCTACCTTGGGTCGGTAGGACTCCCGGGGCTAACTGAGATATGCGTGATCTCCCTCCGGTCGACTCAAATTTTTTGACACCCCACGGCCTAAAAACCGTGGGAGGTATATTTCTCAAACCCTCCCGCCTCTCCTGTTAGCGAGTCAATTCCTTTGTGTTCTCTTGTGTGATTTTATTCTCGCATTTATTTTTTGAATGGTGTGATGAATTAAATTACTAAGACCTATACCCGGTTACTCACGAAAAGGGATTTTATCATTCGACTCACTCGCTTACCATTGTGTGCTACCCTAGCCATCACTAAATTTAAAATCAATCAACTAGGCAGCCAATAGGAGAATATTTTTGCAAAGGCAATCACTAAGAAAATTTCCGTGATTTTTCATCGCCCGCGGACGTAATTAAAATTTGACTACCCTTTCATTAAATTTAAAGATAAATATTGGCTATGTGCTAGGTAGAAAATTTTCTTGACTTGTGTGTGTGTCCAATTCCATTTTTCGGTGGTCGATTTTAGTTAGTTCGTCCAAATCAAGAGTCCATATTTCTCCCCATCTTTTCTTGCAAAAAAAATCCAAAAATATTTTCTTTCCTTTTTACAAACAAACAAAATCCATAAATATTTTCTTCCATTAGTTTTAGAAAATCCAAAAATATTTTCTTTCCATTTGAAAAAATTTTAAAAACTCCAAAAAATATTTTTCTCCTCATGGCCGAAGAAAATCCTTTACAGGACTACTTTGATCATTTTCCATTGTCACGCGACACGTGTGAGAGTGATCCCGAGCCGTCTCTATATGGTATTCTTAGCGGTTTCACCTCTCTCATGAGCACCGTTGGTACTCTTGACCCGTCCATACACGCCCCTCATTTTCCATCACCCTCGGTGTCAAGTGTCGACGCGCCTCATACTTTGTTGTGCACCCATTGTTACTATGCCGATCACCTGTCATATGAGTGTTCATACTTGTCATATCCATCCGAACCCACCATGGAACATGTGTATCTATATGACACTGTTTCGGAACCCAACTCAGCCTATTGTCATGATATACCCAATTCTGAGTGGTGTGAGTACCGAAGTTATTCGTGGAGGCCTGCTCAACCTTTCATGCAATACGAATCCCAACCCGATGTTGTAGATCCTCACACGTTCCCACAGTTGTCATGGCAACCTAGTGCACATTATATCGACAAGTTCCCTCACTATGCACCCACTGAATATCAACCAATTGTCCATTACGAAAGCGATTCTTTCGTGTATGATGAACTTGGCCCCACTCCACACACTTCATTTGAGTATTCTCCGTATAGTCCTATCCATAGCGAGTTTTGTCCACCTCACCCACCACCACCACCATCCACCTCTGCTCTCTAAAGCCTCTTGGAAAAGTTCATACTCGAGCAAGAGCAAGCCACTCAAATTCAAACTCAAGCCCTCCAAAGGCTTGAAAAATGCTTTAATGAAATTGAATGTGCGAGAGAGTCAAATTTCACCCCAAGTCAACCCATTGTTGCCCCCACGTGGAATGATGATGCATCGTTTTGTGCCACCAATTTTGAGTGTAACCAACCCTACCACCCCGAGAATCTCGACGATGAGAGCATTCCATGGTCTGGGCCTCAAGTTGACAGTTGTGTTGACTTACCTTCCATTAGTGAGACTGATCCGCTTTCGTAAAATCTATATGAACCCCCACTTGAGGTTCACATTCCTTTTCCCGTCTAATCTACAAAAATGCCCGAGTTTACACCTATCGAGCTTCACCCTTGTGTTCCCGAGGAACCACTTCATTCTAGGTTAGCTCTGGCTACGAGTGGTCACCATTTTTTCGAGATAGAATCCGTGATAGTTCCTAACTATCCGAATATGGATGATATTCCACCATGCATAGCTCCCATTGAGCTTGATATTTCTAGTGATTCCTCTATCTCTGCGCTTGGTGCCTCGTCTTACCCAACCACCCCATTCACCGATGATATTCTTGTGGAGAAGTTGACCACTCCATATTTAGAATCCACACCTCCTCCTGCGAGTGCCCTTGAGGATCACTCCGTGCCTCATGAGGAGTGTGTGTCTCCCACTCTTTAGTTGGATCATATTCCCCCACCATTTATTCCACCCGATCCACCATTTATACCACCCGACCCACCCATTATCCCTTCCACCTCACCACTTGGTTTGGATCTTGATTTTACACATTTCAAGTTTTCATCTACATTTTTAGATCCTCACCTGAAACCATCCCCCACCCATGAGAGTATTTGTGGTTCTACTCTCCACTTTCGTGACACCGAGCTTGTTATCCCATGCCCTCCACTCTCTTGTGGTCTTGATTTTTTCTCGAGATAGCTCCCTGGCATGTCACGGCGCGACCATTATCATAGCCCATTTATAGCATGGTCGTGTGCTTTCTATGAGCCTCGCTCCATTCCACTTTCTACACCATTCTACCTCCCTCGCCAATTAGAGCGCCATGCGTATAGGGCCCTAATTGCCCCCACGTTTAAGCTCAATAAGGCCCGTGGCCGGTACCTCTTCACCCTATTCACCCTCACCTTTACCCTAATACCCACCCACCCTTGGTCCACTGATGTTTTGCATCATGTGATGCACTTTGCCATACAAGTTCATTGACCTGTTTTAGCCTCTATTCAGCAAGACTGACTCTTCAGTCTTGTTTGGGGGTGATTCTCATCACCCAATTTTTATATTGCCCCGCTCTTTCATAGTTCTTATCTTTAGGGTGAGAATAGTTCGGTATAGCTGAAGACATTAAACTTAGCACTACCGGGAGGCAACCCGCGTTTCTTGTATGAGTCTCATCCTGTTTGGGGGTGGTGTTTCACATCACCCTATGCTTTACATGCTTTATAGACTTTTACATCTTTTTTCTTTCTTATCATTTATTCAGGTTTATTCTTGACTATATTTGTCCACTTCATTAGCGGTTCATTCTGGTAATCTCTTTCCACCTTATGCTCTCAATTTTACAAATCATTTTATTTAATATCGAGGACGATGTTCCTTTTTGTTTGGGGGTGGGGAATTTTATCAAAATCGTACCTCCTTTGAAAAATTATGATTCTTAAACCTAATTTTTAAAATTTCGTGCAGTTTCTTTCATCTCACTCATTGATGTGAATTTTCAACCATCCATCTTTTAAGTTTAGGAATCGACCTAGAGGATTTATCTTTTTCTAAATAACTTATGTAATACATAACAAGACATGTTGCACCATGAATTTCTAGACTCAACAAAATTTGAGCACTTATCACGTCACTGCGGTTTAGAGTTGAAGAGTATTACAATTCTCAAGAGAACCTTAAGGATCACTAGTAGAGACTTTAGCTTGTGAGATTATGCCTTTCACCCTTTTAGAGTGTTTTACGCAATCTCACAAGTTGATTCAACTTCATTTGGGTCCGCACTTTAATTGTTGCATGATCTCATTATTCTTCATTTTTTGCTTGATCACTAAGAATGACATCTTTTTCGAGTTGTAAGAAACGCGTGTCTTGAAATTTGTCCCGAATACTAGATTTTCATCCCTACACTTACCACTTTTCCATATCACATTTCCATTCACTCACCCATTAACATCCCATTTATTTCCCTCATCATCCATACACACTCCCCACTCCATTCATATATCATCCATCATCGTTTTGAGAAAAAGAGTGTTGATTCCAAATGTTAAATGTCTTCATTCTTGATTTAAAAAGAAAAAGAGAAAAGAAAGAAAAAAGAAAAATAACAAAAAAAGAAAACAAAATGAAGAAAAAAAAAGAAAAAAAAATAGAGTTTGTAGTTTTGTAGTGAGTTCTTTTGTAAATAAGACATTTGCGCCTCAAGTGCTATGAAATCTTCTCAATCTTATCGCATATCCATCCATTTTACAGCCATCATTTCACGCATCCATCACTCGTCATTCATCCATACATCACCATCCAACCTCATATCCCATCTTTCTCATTTCATTTCCCCCTCACCCATAATCATCCATATTTTCCAGGAGGTGTTCGAGCAAATGAAAGTCAACGTGGTGGATAACTCGACGTTCTCACTATAGTGATTAGCATTTCTTTCATAAGATCATTTTTCTTTCTAATTGTTCGTTCTTTCTTATGTGTGTGTGAGACGTTTGACCTTGCGTATATTTGCTCACCTCCTCACACACAAGAGCTAAACACTAAACCAAATCTTGAGAGTTAGATTGAGAGAGTTATATCCAGTAAGATTTTTAAGTTGAAGCGTTGATTTCGAAGAGGCAATTGATTCGTATCGAATATTACATATTTTTGCTCGTTATCTTTACGCATTCTCGCACTTTTACGGTCCTAAATGCCTATAATTATGCTCATTAACAAGACAACCTTGTATTTGGATATATACATGCTTTTCAAGGGTTATTTGTGCTTTTGTAGGTATTGGAACGCTAAAAGTGAGGTTCGGTTGCATTTCAGAGAAGTTTCGTCATTAAATGCTACTTCAAGGGCAATTTAGTCTTTTCAAACTCACTATTTTTTATGTAATGAAATAACCAATATGTAGATCATCAAATTATCTTTCCGTGACCACTAATCATGCGTCATTCTGACTCCGTATGTGGAAGTTATGCTCATTTCCGAAAGGTTTCGGTATTTTCTTCTACTTCAAGGGCATTTTGGTAATTTCATACTGCATAATATGGAGGGTTTCAAAACAGAATCATGTAGATAATTGAATTAGCTTCGTGTCGGTTCCGACCACGCCTCATTTCGATTCCGTATGACGGAGTTATAGCCGTTTCCATGCAACGCGACAAAATTGGTTCAAAGTGGAAAAGGGGGTTGTCTCCGGCCCAAGGCAAATTGCAAGAGTGAGGTCGATCGTTCCCAAAATAGAGGTCAACCGGTCCCATCAGATATGAATGAAAATTGACTTGTTTTGGGTTTTTTGGCATGGTTTTGTTTGGGGTTTATTTTGGGGTATTAATAGAAGGTTGTAAGCTTTTATTTGATAGATATTATTCATTTTAGATAGTTGAGATTAGGTTTTTGAGAGCTTCTCTCTCCTACATTTTCCTTCCTATTTTGGGTTTGTAAGTTTACTATTCCTTCTTCTTCTCCATTAATGTAAGTTCCATTATTGTTCTTATGCTTTGTAACCTGGATTTCCATGCTTTCCATTTATTTCTTGCTTAGATAAATTGTAGTGCAATTAAATTAGTTTAGTTTATTTATTTCTTGTTTTGTTTATTAATTAGTTATTTAATTAGATTAATCATGTGTAGTGAGTAGTTACATAGAGTTTGGGTCGTGTGTCCGCCATTGATTGGCGTTGAGCTCCGAAAATTAGGTCTTTTGTAAAATTGCATTTAATTGAAACCCCGCGTATTAAAGTCGGATTATTATGCGTTTAACTTTCTTTGTCATGCAACGTTAGTGTTTATAGCGGTAATTCGAATTTAAGATGCGTGTGACCATTTTCTGTTAAATGTTTAATCTCGCAACTTTGGGTTAAATTTCTTATTGTGTGATGTTTATACTTAATTGAAAATGCTCGATTAAATGTTTTCGAACCAAAATTCTAATTATTAGTTGTTTAGCCCATGGTGGGGACACGATCCCAACTCTCATTTTATTAATTCTAGTTTAGACTTAACTTCTTAATTTTTCCCTTTTCTTTATTTCCAACCTATCACCTTTTACACTTTTATTTTAGGAGTATTAAATCCTATAAATTCTAGCAACTCGTCTCTGTGGATTTTTGATACCCGAACTTGGCCGTTATACTCCCTTTTTGAGTGTAGTCATAAGTTTAGGTTTTTGTATTGAGGAGGTGAAACGAAAACAACGATTAGCGTCTTGACACGCGCTACTTTTCACCCTTTAATCAAAATGGCCCAGTTACCGGGGACTAGTTTGTTTTAGACTTTATTTGATTTAGTATTTCATAGTATTTTCTTTCTATTTGTATTATTTGCTAATATTTTGCAGGACTTCCACATTTGAGCACTTAGAAACGCTCAAATTTTCCCCGCGCGCACCTACTTTGTGGAATCCGCCACTTGAGCCATTTTTGGGGTAAGCATGTCTTATTCCAATTCTTTCGGTAATCATTGTTATAATTCTCAAAATTCTCGCAAACCTATGACTTTCGGTGAATACTTAGAATCCCAAAAAAATTTAAATTCAAATAAGACTTTGGGCGAGTATAACGAAAGTCAAAATTTAGGTTATTGGAATTTTGATGATGATGATAATGATTTTGGGCCTTTACCTCCTTATAATAGGAATTTTGAAACGAATTCGAATAGTTTTCAAAATTCCTATATTAATGAGTTTTCATTTAAGTCCGATGGTAATTTCAAAGTTCCCATTTTCATGCATCCGCACCTCGACCTATGACATTCGGTGAGGGTTTGCGTATGTATGAAAATGAGAAAATTGAAACTCGTTATCAGGAAGAAAATCGTTCGTGGAAACATGAGTTGGATTTATTATTTGAGTCCGACGACGATTTTGCTTCCGAGACTTTCGAGGTCGAGGAATGTTTTGAACCAAATGAGGAACTTGTGCCTACTTTGGATAAAGCCATTCTAGACTTTGCCCATTGCGTAATAGATATTGAAAGTGAGGATGATAATGACATAATATCTATGTGCAATGAAATGATTTCTTCTTTGGCCCCCAAAGAAGAACATTTTATTGAAAATGATATTATTTCCTTTGAAATTCCAACTTCGTGCGATGATGATTCATCTCATGAGTTTGGATTTCTTTCATCCCCATTTTCATTCTATACTACCACACCGAAACAAGTACCCGATGTTTCGGTTTCAAACTTTAATGTTTTAAACCCTATCGCCGATGAGAAGTACTTGCTCGAGTCGCCCTCTACGATCGCATCTTTGCCTTTGTGTGCGCCACCTCCTATTCCAACTTCAAAATCTTTGGGAGGATTTTCGGATTTTTTCGGTCCCCACTTGTTTTTGTCACCTGTTCAATCCAAACCCCCCATCGTCCCACCAAAACTTTTAATTGGCGATGGTTCATTTCTTTTGCCTTACACATGCCTTCCGTTGTTAAAACGGAATCCATATTTTTCGGAGGGCATGCTTGTATGTGAGGGTACACCGGTTATCCTCCAAAGTCAAATCATTTTTATGGTGGACCCTCACCTATTTAGACTTCTAGTGTACAGTTAGTGTGGAGTCTAAATAGTAGGTTGTATATAGTTAGCTTTTTATTCTTTCTTTATTTTTAATTTAGTCTAGTGTACTTAGTTAACTTTTTGTTATTTGTTTTTGCTATGCTCGGTACTAACTTGTTTTGTAGATTCTTTGGACTTGCTCTTATGGGGATCGCTCCACTTTTGGGTAATATCGCTATTTTCCTCTCTTTGACTTGGTTCTTAATTTACATTGAGGACAATGTCAAGTTTTAAGTTAGGGGGTGTGGGATATTCTATCCATTTATTATTTTAGTCCATATTTTTGCTCACATGTTAGTTACTTAGTATGCTTTTCTTAGAAAAATTCAAAATTTTCAAAAAGATTTTCTTTCTTTTTTCTCCTTTTTTGGGCATTTTGCCTTTGTTTCCGATGATAAATTTTAATAATTGCCCGATCCAATAGACAGTCCAATGATGCATGTTCTCGATTTTAGAAGTTATTAGACTTTAGTCTCGATTATTGATATTATGAATAACTTTATGAATTAAACTTTAATCCCATGAGCACATGCACTTTTATTGTTCTATTGATTTGGTTTAAGATTTTTATAACTCGGTAATCTTTTGTTGCATTGTATATACTTACACCGAGTGAGCTTTGTACCTTTCGTCGTTTGGGAGTGTTATACACTATTCTTTCATCTTTGAAAACGTTGAATTCGTCGGTAATCTCACTATTCTTTTATTTGACCATTAATTAATTGAGTTCATACTTGAAATGTATTACTTGAGCATGATTTTCATATATTGTTTTGATTCGAGAATTGCGTAAACTTTTGGAAATGATCATAGGCCCTCTTTGTTATATCACCCATATTAGCCTTGACCTCACCCTTATATGTTTACCCTCGTTAACCCCTTTGAGCCTAAATATAGCCTTTCGTTTCATAACCCCAATCCCATAACCAACTCTAAATTTGAGTTATAAACCATACATACACTTTCCATACCTTTGTTTGGAATGTTACTTGGGATTGAATGTTGTTGTTATGATGTCGGTTGCAATTTGGGCATATGAGAGTTTGAAAAGTAAATAAAAGAGAAGTGAAGAAAAAGAGTGAAAAAGAGAAAGCAAAAATCAAAAGAAAACAAAAGAGAAACATGAGAAAAAGAAGAAAACAAAAGAAAGAGAAAGTTGTAAATGTTGTGTATATAGTTCAATAAGCCTTGATTACTCTCCCCGATGATATATCTAATGCCTTTTGGGAACTTGTTTTTCAAATTTGATATTGCCCGCATCTTCCCATTATTTTGAGTTTTCATTCCGAACACTTTGAATCTGTACATACATTCCTTCGTTTTGCACCTTAGCCATACCTACATTATAACCCTATACAAGTCCTATGTGATCTTAGGTTGATGTAATTTAAAAGTCATAATAGTTGTGATAATCTGTGAAAATACATTTCGCCACTTTTAGTCTGCGGTATCCTTTCATTGAGATTACATTTTTCAGTTTATATATAGCGTTCTTCTTTTGTGATATGTGCGCTGCCTAGTTTCCATTTACAATTACTCTTTAGCCCGCATGTTCTGTGTGTTACCTCCCTGTTTCAAGTGAATTTCATTTGATGAGTGTAATACCCGTGAGGATTGAATATATGCTTGCTTTAATGTTTATCAGTTTCTATAAGTTTTTCGCCAAATCACACTTTGCATGTGCTCGCTCCCCTCCCACATTTTATAGTTTCAATTCTATGAGGTGCATTCTATAATGTTAATGATTTGGACTTTTGTTTGAATTCATTCAATTTGGTAATAATGCGTATGAAATCCTTTTCGCCATTATTGGGCTTGTCGCGTGTTGGTTTGGGCTTATTTTGAGAAAACCATGTGATGTTTGTGGGTACCATCCCTGAAAACTCTCACGAGACGACACTCGTCCACTAGGGTAACCAAAGGGTTTAACGGCTTATTGCATATGCTAAATGCAATCGTGTTCCCTACAAAAGTGGCAATTATATTTCGATGCATATATGCATTTTGTATTTCCTTCTGTGGACTAGTTTTGTTTGTTTCATCACTAGGGACTAGCAATGTTAAAGTTAGGGGGTGTGATTCGTATCGAATATTGCATATTTTCGCCCGTTATCTTTATGCATTCTAGCACTTTTACGGTCCTAAATGCCTATAATTATGCTCATTAACAAGACAACCTTGGATTTGGATATATACATGTTTTTCAGGGGTTATTTGTGCTTTTGTAGGTATTGGAACGCTAAAAGTGAGGTTCGGTTGCATTTCAGAGAAGTTTCGTCATTGAATGCTAACTTAAGGGCAATTTAGTCTTTTTAAACTCACTATTTTTTATGTAATGAAGTAACCAACATGTAGATCATCAAATTATCTTTCCGTGGCCACTAACCATGCGTCATTCTGACTCCGTATGTGGAAGTTATGCTCATTTCCGAAAGGTTTCGGTATTTTCTTCTACTTCAAGGGCATTTTGGTAATTTCATACTGCATAATTTGGAGGGTTTCAAAACAGAATCATGTAGAGAATTGAATTACTTCGCGTCGTTTCCGACCACGCCTCATTTTGATTCCGTATGAGGGAGTTATAGCCGTTTCCATGCAACGCGTCAAAATTGGTTCAAAGTGGAAAAGGGGGTTGTCTCCGGCCCAAGGCAAATTGCAAAAGTGAGGTCGATCGGCCCCAAAATAGAGTTTGACCGGTCCCATCAAATATAAATGAAAATTGACTTATTTTGGGTTTTTTGGCATGGTTTTGTTTGGGGTTTATTTTGGGGTATTAATAGAAGGTTGTAAGCTTTTATTTGATAGATATTATTCATTTTAGATAGTTGAGATTAGGTTTTTGAGAGCTTCTCTCTCCTACATTTTCCTTCCTATTTTGGGTTTGTAAGTTTACTATTCATTTTTCTTCTCCATTAATGTAAGTTCCATTATTGTTCTTATGCTTTGTAACCTAGATTTCCACGCTTTCCATTTATTTCTTGCTTAGATAAATTGTAGTGTAATTAAATTAGTTTAGTTTATTTATTTCTTGTTTTGTTTATTAATTAGTTATTTAATTAGATTAATCATGTGTAGTGAGTAGTTACATAGAGTTTAGGTCGTGTGTCCGCCATTGATGGGCGTTGAGCTCCGAAAATTAGGTCTTATGTAAAATTGCATTTAATTGAAACCTCGCGTATTAAAGTCGGATTATTATGCGTTTAAATTTCTTTGTCATGCAACGTTAGTGTTTATAGCGGTAATCCGAATTTAAGATGCGTGTGACCATTTTCTGTTAAATTTTTAATCTCGCAACTTTGGGTTAAATTCCTTATTGTGTGATGTTTATACTTAATTGAAAATGCTCGATTAAATGTTTTCGAACCGAAATTCTAATTATTAGTTGTTTAGCCCATGGTGGGGACACGATCCCAACTCTCATTTTATTAATTCTAGTTTAGACTTAACTTCTTAATTTTTCCCTTTTCTTTATTTCCAACCTATCACCTTTTACACTTTTATTTTAGGAGTATTAAATCCTATAAATTCTAGCAACTCGTCTCTGTGGATTTTCGATACCCGGACTTGGCCGTTGTACTCCCTTTTTGAGTGTAGTCATAAGTTTAGGTTTTTGTATTGAGGAGGTGAAACGAAAACAACGATTAACGTCTTGACACGCGCTACTTTTCACCCTTTAATCAGCAATCTAGGAATTACTGTTGTGATACTCGACCCGTTTTGACTGATTCACACTACACACATTGAGTTCTAGGAAGGATGTGCCTTGTGTATTTACTTTGCTAAACTTTTTACGATTCTAGCTTGTATTTCTCAAATTATTTCTCATGTGATGGATTGTAAGACTATTATATGTCTAATAAGAGATTGGCTGCATTTCAATAAATCTTTGCAAATAAGAATTTTGTGGGTATATTCAATGCAAACCCTCACGAGACACAACTCGTCCTATATGGCAACATATAGGTTTAAAGGCTTGTTGCACATGTTAAGTGCAATCGCAAGTGCCTGAGAAAGCTTTTGGTTTCTTATCTTTCTCTTTCTCTCTATCTTATTGCTCGAGGACTAGCAACGCTCTGTTTGTGGGTGGTGTGATAAGCACCCAAAACTGTACATTTTATACCCCGAATAGACGTATTTTAGTTGCTAATTCTTGGCGATTTGGATCTTATGTGTTAAAACATTTATTTTGTAGGTCGAATGCACGTTGCGGTGCTCAAACGCGTATTTCAAAGCAATTGTAGAGATTATGGATCTAATTACCAATCCCGTAACCCTAGCCTAAACCCTACCCCAAACCCTGTGTGTGTTTTGTTTATCCCTTTTTAATATATTTTTTTAGATTTTTAGTGTAACACCCCGCTTAAAATAATAACGGGTGGCCAGCCCTATACTATATTAAATCAGGAATTTCAGATGGTCCAGTCTCAACATCAACTGCCAGTACTATATAATATAGGACTAACTACCCGATATCATATAAGCGAGATGTTAAAATAAATTAAAACATGCAACATAACACAACCCAACACTATGAATAAAGGAAAGAACTATGAGAAAAGAATCGCTAGAA
The DNA here is from genome assembly GCA_949130495.1 of Sambucus nigra. Classification (NCBI taxonomy): domain Eukaryota; kingdom Viridiplantae; phylum Streptophyta; class Magnoliopsida; order Dipsacales; family Adoxaceae; genus Sambucus; species Sambucus nigra. Next base: position 578,710,556 of record OX422209.1, read on the forward strand.
TAAAATGAAATAAATAACTACAACTGAATGTACAAAAGTAGACCCGAATAAGCTGTCGGGTCACAGCCAATACAATAACTGAAATGGAATAAATATAAACATCTATAAATATCCCTTGGGTACAAACCCGATATACAATGAATCCTACCTAGATTTTTAAAAGTAGGAAGCGACTACCAGATACATCCCGCAACAGTCCGCACCTGTCACGGCTCCCAAGACTCTGGATAGAAGGTCATCCGGCATCCATGCGGTAGGATACCTGTAATAATATATATATACATGCAAACGGGTCAGAGCCCGAGTTGTGAAAATATTTAGCAAGTGTGTTAACCGTGCATAATAAATATCGGTGCACTTATTTCATAATTAAAGTGGAATCGCACTCTCGTGGAACCCCAACTCACCTCTCATCTAAAGGCGCGCACCTATTCGCGTCCTCAATTTTATTAGTTAAATTACCCCCAATTTTTATTAGGACAACCTAACTTAACATAGGCCTAGCCTATACCCACGAGATTTACCTTCCCATCATACCCCAAGAATCCACCCCCTTTTCTAAACACAATTAAATATTTATTTTCAATCATATGTGCCTTATTAGGCTTAGTGGATTCCGGTTTATACTTTAACCATTTAAAATTTAATAAGTTACCCACTATGCATTTGGGTTGAAACATATGATTTAATTTCTAATTAATAAGCATGAAAAATCATTATTGACACAACTTCCCTCCAATTTCAACGCTGCGCTGCGTTTCATGCGTGGGGTGTCTCGCAAAGCGAAATCCAAACAAGGAACCACCCCGTTACACTACTCCATGTCAACGTCGATCCTGGAGATCCATTATGCCACACATAAATATCGACAGAACTTCTCTCTACTCTCAACAATGTACTACACTTCGTGCGTGGGGAGTCTCGCAAAGCGAAATCCAAACAAGGAACCGCCCCGATACACTACTCTTTGACAATGTCGATCATAGAGATCCATAATGCCGTGCATACCATAACTGGCAAAACTTTTCTCCAATTTCAACACTGCACTGCGTTTCATGCGTGGGGTGTCTCGCAAAGCGAAATCCAAACAAGGAACCACCCCGTTACACTACTCCTTGACAATGTCGATCCTAGAGATCCATAATGCCATATATACAATATAATACTACTACTACAACTAACATCTCCAATCATATCCTTGGGATGATGTAACCGAAATATTCCTTAAATGTGATACATCAACCCCCATCAATCTAGTACACCATAATCATCCAAGATGTACTCTACCAAAATTCTATATCCTTCATCTATAGGATATATAAATATATATATATATATATATATATATATATATATATATAGGTATTTTATGCTCACCATATATATACATATACCAATCATCCATACCCATGACCAAATGTACATATCATATCTGATGTACAATGGACATGCACATAATCCACCCGGCTATATATATCGCCGATAAAACTGCATCAATGCTATCATCTTCCAAGTGCCCGGCTCACGTAGCAATACTGGGGCCACCATGGTGGGACTAAACGACACCCATCTCGTGGTAAACTCACGCACACGACGTCCCGGAAAGCGGTCATAGCTCCAAACCGGCAATGAGACGAAACATACCCACCACGTCTCATTCCAAAAATAAAAAATGTAAATCACATAATAACACACGGGACGACTATGACCTGGGGAATATCCACACCCTGCTTTTCTAGTCAGGATGCTCACCCTCTACGCGCGCAACTTCCCAATGATAGCATGAGCGGGGTATGCTTGACCAAATAGTATATATACCATTCACATGCATAATATATATACATCCATATGATCCAATCATATGATCAAATATTAAACCATCATATACAGTTTAAGTATCCATACCACATACGTCCACAACATAAATATATCCATATTTTCATATCTATATAGATATATAAACATATATTCACATATCGCTGTATCATTATATATACAGACTAATTCCCGTTCACATGTATAAGATATATAAACTCGGCTATAAATATACATAATCTTCAATATACAAGCCGTCACCACAATTTCCATTAAATTCACCTCCATGTGTGAATACAATCCCTCACTTGAAACAGATTCAATCATTTTTCCTATGATGAATAGTCTCCCAAAACCATATGTATATATCTATACATATATATTCAACATTAGGGTTATCACCCAAGAGTTTGTGTAGAAATCCATCATTACACATTTCACCTCTAAATGTGAAAGTACATAATTTCCTTAGTACTATTTAACCATAGGCACACACATGACTTAATAGTATAAAATCTCAATTTATTCCAACCTCGTTTGAAGTATTGGAATCTCAATGGTTATTTCACAATTTCGTGTAAACTATCCTAACTAGAATTTATGCTACCGCTTATTCTAGTCGATAGTACAATCCCAATCGTTCCCAATTTCACCTATGGTTCAGATAAATCTCAGGAACCCTTACTCCTATTGAGTTATCAATTGTTCCTTAGTCTAAACATTATGCGACCACTCTCTTCCTTTTGGCCCCAAATTGTATCTTAATAATATCCTATCCTTATAAGGATTTGACATAAAGGTCGGCCTAGAAAATTTCACAACATACATGGATATTTCTTATCCAATTATACCAAGAAGTCCCCACTATCATATACTAAGTGAAAGACCCCCTATAAGTCTCCAAAGTATCTCTTACTTTATAAGAGAAAACCTCAATTTATAAACCCAACCAAAAAGGGTAGAAATCATCCTAGAAAACCTCATAAAACAACCTATTAAGGAAGCCCCCAAGGATAAACTCCAAAAGAAAAGGGAAAGGACAACTCCAAATTTTGGGCTAAAAACAGGGGACCGATCGACCGGTCCCAGACCCCCGGTCGACCGCGGGTCCAAATTTTGCCTACGAAGAAATGCAGTAGGCTTTTCCCTTAAGGCGCGGTCGACCGGTTCCCAGACCGCGATCGACCGGCCATACCAGATATTCTGGCCGATTTCCCAATTTCAGCAAACCCACGAAATTAATACCCTAAAACCTTCATTCTAATCCCCAAACTTTCATCAAATTATGATGTTAAGCCCATTAATCAACCCAAAGTTGATCCCAACCATTTCTAATCCATTAAATCCATATTTAAACATTGATTTCAAGATTAAACCTAAAAATCTAGGTTTTGATGTTAATACCCAAAAATCCATTTCTTTAACCCACAAATTATGAAATGAAATATACAAATAGCTATTTAGCAAGATTAAACACTTGCCTCAGATTTGTAGAGGTTGGATCGTCCTCGTTGTCGCGGTTTGGCCGGAAATCCCCAAGCTTTTCTCCCTCTCTCTCTTCTTTTCTTCTTCTTTCTCTCTTCTTTCTCCCTCTAGGGCTTTTTCTCTCTTTCTCTCAAATGAGAAATGGCTTCATCCGTAAGCCTCAAATCCCTTTAAAACAAAATCCCAATTTTAAATGTTAATACACACTTTAAATGACTCGTTTACACCAATTCGAGTCAAACAAACTTAAAAATATTCCGGAACCGAAATAAAACCCAATGACAGTCATTTTGACTATCTCGACCCTTCCGGGATCAATGGTATCCTCAAAATCATCATCCGAAATACTTTAAAATGTCCTCTATTTTTGGACTTAAATTCCCAATTTTAGAATTTTCCAAATTTAATTAAATTTTATTTTCCCAAAAATTTAATTTCTCAGTCTCAAAAGCCTTGGGGTGTTACATTTAGTTTGAGTCGTTTTATTTTTAGTATTTATTTTTTATTTATTTAGTATTTTCTAGGTTTTGTTTTTTATTTTTCCATTTTATCTTTATTATTATTATTTTATTTTATTTTATTTTGATTTTTATTAGTTTTTAGTTTTTATTAGGATTAGAATTTTTATAGGATTTCATTTATTTTTTTAGTTTTATTAGATTTTACTTTTTTGTAGAATTTTAGTTTTTAGTTCAATAGGTTTCTATTTTTTATTTTTATTTTATTTCTTTTCTTTAGTTTTATTTTTAAATTGAGTCTTTATTTTATTATTAGAAGTAGAATTTTTATTGTTTTACATTTTTATTTTTATTAGTTTTAATTTTTTTATGTTATTTTTAGGTGTCCAAATAAAATAAACACATAAACTCCCCTACACCTAAACCCCTCACACCCAAATACACACACACACACATAACCTATACCCCCATACACCCTCACACACCCAATAATCCCCTACTTCATCTTCTTCCCCAAACCTCAACCTCTTTCTCTCTTCTCCTTCATTAACAAACACACACCACTCCAACCCAACAACCAACCTTATCACCCCTTGACCACCATTACCTCCCCGAACCAACCATCACACCTTCGGCATCGGAACCCCAAGCCAGCCCCGTCACCCACCTGCAACCCCAACTGTCGAGACCCCTTGTGCAACCTCCTCAGACCCGAACCCCCAGCTCCCACAAAGCGGACCTAAAAACTCAGCATCCCTACCGCCGTTGCCCCAAAGGCGTCCCACTACGCTCTCGCCGGTAGAACCCCGAGACCCGTTCCGGCCACAACCCTGACACCAACTCGAACTCGCCCAAACCAGAACCTGTTGACCCATAACCTGTGAACCTAGCTCCATACCCATTTTCATCCAACCTTATCCCTCCATAGAAACCAAACCCATTTCCCCCTTGTACAAAATCATGCTGCTACAAACTAAGACAAGCCAAACAAAACCAAATAAACCCACATGTTTAAATCACACCTCTTTTAATCGCAATTCCAAATCCCCCAAACCTTTCATCCCCAAATCTTATTTTATCCTCACAACCACACTTCCCACATGACCTCACACAACTCATGCACATTTGTGCATTTTCCTAAATTAACCCTCATCCACACCCACACCTTATACAACATCTTGCACCTTTATCCTCCCATTTTCACCCCCATGCTCCATGCCTACTATTTAAAGAATGGAAGACTCAATTTGAAGCAAGCTTTAGATTATCAATTTTAGAGAAAATAGAGAGAGATAGGTTAGATTAGAAAATAAATTAGGAAATTATTTTTATAAATAGTTTTTATTTTTCTTTTTTAGAGATTATTGAGTGATAAATTGTGAGTAATTCAATTGAGTATTATATTGAATTGATTATTATTGGATGCTCATATTGGATGGATTGTTCTTGATTTCAAGGAAATAAGAGTTCAATTTCACTTCAAGAGATTGGGTTTGATTGTTCTCTTCTCTTCTCATTTATTTTATGCCTTTGATTATTAATTTGTCAAATCTCATACTATGTTAGGCTAAATACCCTTTCAAGGGGTGGGGGGAAACCCTTATTCAATGTTATTTTAGTTTAATTAGTTTTATTACTTGAAAATTTCCCTTTGAATGTTAATTTTGATCCTCACCCTTAAATTTACACCTCGAGAGAGGGTAAATGATTTTCGAGAGAAAATCAAAATTCAAGTTATAATACCCATTTTAGATTCGAACTAGAGATAGGGGTTTCTTAAGTGGGGTATTATAACTTGAATTTCAACTCTAAATTTATTTTCTATGATTTACATAAATTTTAATTGATCGATCCTAGCGGGTGATTAATTAAAAGGAGTGTAGATCTATTTTTCTAGAGTTGTGGGGTGTTAAATTTAATTTTTTAAAAGGTTACTATTAAAATTACATTTGCAACGAGAGTTGATTTGTAAGTTTGATATTAATTTGGGAGGATTAAATTAATTAAATTAATTAGTTAGAATAGCTAAAATTTGTGGTGTAATCCCACTCCTTGATTGTTCTCAAATTTATTTACCTCATTTATCTCTTATTTTAGTGTTAGACTTTATTTTTCATTTTAGTCACTTTCTAGTTAGTTGTTTTGATCTTTCATTTTAGTTTAGTGTTATTTCACCTCACCTCACCTAAAAAATTTTAATATTTGAAAAGGCTAAAAAAAATAGAAAAAGCAAAAGCCCAAAAAGAAAATAAAAAGTGAACTACAATTGAGTTTGTCTCTAGCTTATCCCCTTGATGTGGATTGATACCCTTACTTACCTTTACACTTGAGTTTATTATATTTTGTAGGTAATTTGAGGTTTTGACTAACTTGGCTTTCAACAACGACATACACGCAAAAGTCAAGTTATCAAATGGCGCCGTGGCTATTCTTGGGAGCGTGAAGCACTTGGAGCGGATTTCAACTTGTAGTTCATTTATTTTTGGCACTTTGTTATTTTTTTAGTAGCATTTTTCTTTAATTTAGAAGGCTTGTATTAGGTTTATTTTATCATTGCTTGTATTGCGATGCATAGAGACACCTTTATTTTTTTATTTTTTATTTTAAAAATTGTAAAAATTGAAGACAAGCGTGATAGGGAAACCGGACAAGGTAGAGAGAGGGCGTCCATTGGCGAGGAAACGAAGTCTCTCTACCTTGGGTCGGTAGGAATCTCGGGACGACTGAGAAAGGCGTGATCTCGCCCTGATCGACTCAAATTTTTTGGCACCCCACGGCCTAAAAACCGTGGGAGGTATATTTCTCAAACCCTCGTGCCTCTCCTGTTAGCGAGTCAATTCTTTTGTGTGCTCTTGTGTGATTTTATTCTCGCATTTATTTTTTGAATGGTGTGACGAATTAAATTACTAAGACCTACACCCGGTCAGTCACGGGAAGGGATTTCATCACCCGACTCACTCGCTTACCTTTGTGTGCTACCCTAGCCATCACTAAATTTAAAATCAATCAACTAGGCAGACCAATAGGAGAATATTTTTGCAAAGGCGATCACTAAGATAATTTCCGTGATTTTTTATCGCCCGCGGACTTAATTAAAATTTGACTACCCTTTCATTAAATTTAAAGATAAATAATGACTATGTGCTAGTTAGAAAATTTTCTTGACTTGTGTGTGTCAAATTCCATTTTTCAGTGGTCGATTTTAGTTAGTTCGTCCAAATCAAGAGTTCATATTTCTCCCCACCTTTTCTTCCAAAAAAAATCCAAAAATATATTCTTTCCTTTTTATAAAAAAAAAAAAACCAAAATCCGTAAAAATTTTCTTCCATTATATTTAGAAAATCCAAAAATATTTTCTTTCCTTTTGAAAAAATTTAAAAAATTCCAAAAAATATTTTTCTCCTCATGGTCGAAGAACGTCCATTACGGGACTACTTTGGTCATTTTCCATTGTCGTGCGACACGTGTGAGAGTGATCCCAAGCCGTCTCTATATGATATTCTTAGCAGTTTCACTGCTCTCACGAGTACCGTTGGTACTCTTGACCCGTCCATACACGCCCCTCATTTTCCATCACCCTCGGTGTCAAGTGTCGACGTGCCTCATACTTTGTTGTGCACCCATTGTTACTATGCCGATCACCTGTCCCACGAGTGTCCGTACTTGTCATATCCATCCAAACCCACCATGGAACATGTGTATCCAAATGACACTGTTTCGGAACCCTACTCGACCTATTGTCATGATATACCCAATTTCGAGTGGTGTGAGTACCCAAGTTATGGGACTAGGTAGTATGCCATTACGTCATTTTATCCTAAGCATGATATTAGGTGATGATTTTGTTTTACGTATTATTCTTAGGTGAGGTACAAGGTGATACTTAAGGTTTTGGTAATCTCTAGGTACGGGACTAGGGATGGATTATAATTGTGATGTACGGATTACATTTGGGGGTAGTTGTAAATAAAGAAAATGTGATAAAAGAAAATAAAGTTAATACATAAGATGATAAATGAGCATTGAATACGGATTAATGTTTGTCACTATATGTGAGGGTGTGGGTAGGACGGCCATTACGATAATTAAGGGACACATATTGTCTTGGATACTTTGATTATTTATGTCGGCATCAGTAGTATATATAATGTCTAGTGCAGGTTAGTCATTACGATTAGGCCTGTAAACAGGCCAGGTTCGGACCGGGTTAGGGTGATATAGATCCGTTTAGAAAAAACATAATCGAACTTGGATCTGGATTGAGTCTTAGTTGAATATAGAATATTGGGCCTAAATTCGAATTCGGAGTGAATTCGATTGGATCGAGTCTGGGTCTGGGTTTGGTCAGATATGTACTTTTATTTTTATTTCATCACACTTTTTTTATTTTTTAATCCTAGATTAAAATATTTTTAATGTATTATATTTTATAATTCATATAAATAAAACATAAATTACATTGATCTAATATATATATATATATATATATATATATATATAAAATCGAATCGGGTCCTTAACAGATCAGATTATACTAGATCCCTATCCAATCCATTTAATAATCGAATAAACGGGAAACGGGTAATCTGGATAATCAGATTTTAAAATATGATTTTGATCTGGGTAATCTGCGCCTAATGATGATAATTGTGGAATATATACTTACTGGATAAAGTAACATGTCTTGTGTGGGGAACATCACGATATGTGCGGACTAATGAAAATTGGACCGATGGGCTATAAAATATCTATATTTACACCCCGGCATATAAAGAAAATCAAAGACCCATTCCCCAGTGGTGGGTCTACGCATGACACTGTACTCTCTGCCGTGTCTAATAACTCTAAGGCCCGTGAAAAATGAGTAGCTATAAAATAGTACGACACCCCAGTATCAAATAAAACTCAACCTATAGTGACATATATAGGAAATATACCCTCAATCGCGGGTGGTACCTGAGGTGCTGCTGCCTGGTGGACATTATAGACACGTCCATACTGTAATTGCCCCTGCTGAACTGGGGTTGCTGGGATGGCTGAAAAGAGTGGACTCTATGGCTTATTACTGTCACCCTGCTATCGTGGGGCCATATCCCCCTCTGGGCAATCCATACATCTATGGCCATTTTTTCCACATTTGAAGCACCTACCTCAAAATAGTCTCATTTTTCGACTACGTTGTCCAGTTTCTCCTTTTCCTTGGCCTTGTTGGCCTTGCTGAACAACTTGAGGACAAACGATCTCAGGTTGAGGACAGTCCCTCCACTTGTGACCCGATTGCACACATTTATAGCAGAGTCTTGAAAGTTCTTACTGGTCGGGTCGAAGTTTATCTCCAGTCTGATGCGGAAAAATTTGAGGTTCATGGTCGTCCATTCCACATTTGAAACACCTTTTTATGACAACATTCTAACCCCGACTTTATTGGCCCTGACACTTTTGACTCTCCATGCAAATTTTGTTACCTTCATGGCTTTTTCGGTTTTGAGGAGCTTGTTACTGTGATTTTGGTGTCTTTGCACAATTATCAACTCTAGTTATGTCAAATTGACTAATCTCTCTAGGTCTTTTGCCTCCTCTAAGCTGCGTATTATGGTCGCGGTACTGTAAGACTGCAGTGGTCACTGCCTATGCCACAATACCTGTTAATTTGGCGATGGATACCCTCTCCGGAGACACCTGATGTGTGAGATGTTCCTGCTCATTGACTTCCCCAATGACATTAGCTTGTTCGTCTTGATGACCCATCTGAAAGTTTAAATAATCTGGATAAGTTCAACATTCACATAGACAAATCGTAGAAGCATGAATTTCCAACGCATAAAGATGAATGCAACATTCCTAATATTAGGGCTCCAAATCAAAGACGCTAAGATGGAAATGAAATAAGCCGTACAGATCCTAAAGGACACTAGAACCTGGTCCTATGATACCACCTGTGACACCCCACCTAATTAAATACCGGGTGATTAGTCCTTTGTTAAATTAAAAATCAAGGTGACTGGTTGGTTCATTCTTAGCATCACTGTAGCAAAATAATAGTTCCAATTTGAACACCCTAAATAATTAATCTAAGTGTCAAAACAATTTAAAGTCTTATTTTCATTTTATTAAATTCCAATATGAAAACCTTTTAATACACAACAGTTTAAGAATCACATAAATAATAAGGGTGACAATCGCCACACAATAATTAAACCATCTAGATAAACCAAACCAATTTATGAACTATAAATGAAATCATCCTGACAAGAGTTAACTTCCAAAGAGTACCAAATACTACAAATAACATAAACATAAGTCTCTAACAAATTCAACAGGATAGGAAATCGGGCGACACATGCCCTAACTATGAAAAACTAAAATAGAAACTGAATCAATGAAGAGGTCATCTAAGCAAGAGCCTGCAACTTCCACAAAACCTGTTGCACGTCCAATACAAAGAACCTAAGCATGGCGCCCCTGTGGCTGGGCACCTGTAATACATACATATATATACAAGAGAGAGAAGATGACAGAAAACGGGTCAGAGCCCGAGTGTAAAATAGTTTAAAATAGTTTAGCAAGTATTTAAAATGCTTACCGGCTAATGTAACGACCATGTTAGTATGCGACACTCTCTTGAGAATTCTCGCCTCTCATCTAGTGTGCACGCCTACCATACTACTAAACTCATAAACTTAACTCTTATTTTCCATAAATTTTTATCCCAGGAGTAGAAAGTTATAAGTCTTAGATTTAGAAAGTCATTCTCTTCCAAATTTATTACGTTACTTAAAGCAACATCGTACCGTTACAAAGTTCCTGAACACTTATTATAAAGTTGAAGTATTTATTCATATATTAACTACGTATACACACAGTAGAAAGTTTCCATATATAAGTATATATATCAATCACTCATATAATATATATACTATCGGCACCCCACATAAATCTATGGTGCTGGCATACGCTGCTATCAAGTCCCCGTATCACACAAACTAAGGGAAATACTAGTTCGGAATCACTCTCGAACTGTATTAACATAATACACAAACAAATGGAGGCGAAGCATAGTTTCAGGTCCTAAGAGGTCAGCGCATAACCTCACATCTCTTAGAACATATGACTATCATTCTGAGATAGCCTGTATCAAGGATACTATCTTCTAGGGTACAAGTCAATATCCCTCTTAAAGGTCCAATCGAGATAAGACTATCTCGACGCAGAAACCTCAGTGATAACAAGTAGCCCGGGTATGATTTTTATACAGATACATAATATATGCACAATCACATAGTCATATATACAAATATTCAAAATTTCTAAATTAGGTGTACCCACGACGCATAATTATAATTATCCATTCTTAACACAAATTACTCAATTATCTCGCATAACGGATTTGTTTCTTTTATTCCCATTTATAATTTACTTCATATATACTTCTCATCTCTCGAAGTATTCTCTTGCTAAATACAATTTCAGTAGGTATACCCTCTCTAACCTTCTGGTCTAAGACTTTCACGAGTCCCTCAATTCATTAACAAACTTACGCACAATCTCTAGTGTGTGACAAAATTCCCCGTTAACCCACAATTTTATCCCATATTAAATTTCATTCAACGGAGTCTATTTAGACCCTACTTGTCCTCCTCACGACCCATTATACTCTATAAATAATAATCAAGGGTTCCCACGTATTTAAACCAGATTAAACAAAAAGGGGACAAATATGCAGTTTTTTAGGAGGGGTCGATCGATCGATGTTCTTGGGTCGATCGATCGATCAAGTAGTTCTTTCCCAAAAACTGCAATTTCAACCTAGGGGTTTCATCTTTCAAAGTACTCCAAAACGCCATTATCGATTTCCAAACTCCCAAACAACATTTCTAATAGTTACAAATACCTATATACATGATTTCCTACGTGAAACATGTCCAAATTCATCAAATGCATTGAATTAATGGGATAATTTAACATAATTATCAAGAACCCTAATTTTAATGAAAATTCATTCTTCTAATTCTTTTCCAGATTTCATGCCTCTAAATCCATACCAATTCGTGGATAATCCTCTACATATGATGGGTATGTCCAGAATATATTTAGTTTCTCTAAAACATGCCATTTTAAGTCTCTAAATTATCAATTTCTTTCATAAAACATGTTCTTAACAATCCTAAACTAACATGGGTGTGACATTAACTAAAAACAAAGCAAGATAGATACTTGTTTGGAATTCAATGTTCTGATTTGTGGATCAAAAAGGTATGGTTGCGTTCCTCGTCGTGCGATCTACGTTTTGGTGGTAGTGGCGGTGCAAACGGATGAGTTCCTGGCCTTGGATTGCTTAGAAAGCTTCATACCTTCTTCTCTAATGGCCGTTCTTAGTGTTTGTGATTCTTAACCCTAAAAGCCTAACTCAAATGGCTGATATATCTTTGGAAAATTCGTGGGTTTAATTACCCAAAAATACAAAATGACTATTATACCCTCTCGGGATGCCAATTAGGCCTAAAAATGCCCCGAGACCCAAACTAAACCCCAGGTACACTTTTCTTACTATCTCGATCCTTCCGAACTTGTTGGCACACTCGAAATGACCATACGGGCGATTTATAATTTAGTCACTTATAATCATAATAATAATTTAGTCCCAGCCCGACACAGGCACGTCCTGACTTAATTTCTATAATTGTCATATTATTCCCTCGTGACAATTTTAATAAATTCAATTCTATATATTACTCTACTCAATAAGTAATATTTAACAAATCAACAATTTTCTAATAATTACTAACTCTCATCACGCTAGTGAATATTTAAAACAAATTTCTGGATTAATATTAAATTAATCTATCTCAATTAAATTTAATAAATCCCTAAATTTAAAAGCCATAAAAATACGGGGTATTACAGTTAGGTTGCTTGGTAGCTTCATAGTTTTAGAGATAGTGAACTTGCAGCTGGATTTATTTGTTGCATTAGTTTAGTTTATTTTCAATTCAATTTTTTATGAGGATGTTGCATTTTGATTTTGTGGGTCACGCGACTCCACAGTTGTTTATGGTTTTTAGTTGGAGAGATTATATATAGTATATTTTATTTCATTTGAGTTTTATTTGTACGGACATAAATTTCAATTGAGTCCCTGTATTGTTTTAACTTAATTCCGTGAACAAAACGGTGTTTGTAATATGTCATAGAGAGATTTTATTTTGTCACGATCTCACTTGGTCTACGACTTGAAGAAATTGAAGACGTTGCGGCAAAGCTTCAAAGAATTAATCATACCGAAGTTTAATTTGTGCAAGTTTATTTGTCTTCAAAGTTAATTGCATTCCGAGATCACTCAGGTATGAATGCGTATAACTAATGGTGCTCGGAGTCGTTTTTATTAAAAGATAAGGTTGTAATTTTTATAAAAAAAAATATTTTAAAATGTTTTTAAAGTGTTTCAAATGGTTTACACTGCGTTTTATTCTGATAAGCACGAAATAGAGTTTGACTTATTTGGATCTCCTTTAAAAGAGACGTTTTAAATAAAAAGTCAAAAAGTCAAACTGACACGCGGGCTCGTTTAAACGACAACCAGTCTCGTTCAAACGATATGGCTATGTCGCGCGAACGACAGCCCTATGTCGTTCGAATGACACGTTTTTCAAGGGGCACCTAAATTCTTATTTAAAGTGTGTTTTCGTCAGAGTTTCATAAGTGTGCATTCTGGAAAAATAGTTTACCATCCAGTACGAGTTTTGCACATATTTTCTAAGGTTAAAAAAGCATAAACACATCCTTAGAGTTTGTAAAGATCTGAGTTGTCATTAGTTTATGATTACTTGATCTTGCTGCACCAAGAAGGTTTGTTCAACTGTTGAACATCAGGGTTTTGCGGTGAAGAAAAGATAAGGACTTCTTATTCGTCATCGTAGACGAATCAAAGCCAATCGGTGGACACCGAGACATTCGTGGAGTCGAGTGTTGTGGACAGGTATCATGGAAGACAAAATTTCTGCGTGGGCACTATTGAAGAATGGTAGAAGATCATAAGGAGCGTCAAGACACGTGGGGAACGAGTCATTACGTAAGGCTAATCTGTCTTTGTAAAACCTTTGTTCATAGTGATTGTCCGGATTGGACCGTCTGAGGTCGTTTTCTCGTTTTGGGTTTTTTTATTGTACATCCGGCGTTGTGAGTATTCTTTACTTTACTTTACTTGCTTTAATCACTAGATGAATGTTTAGGATTAATCAAGATAAAATTGGTTTAAAGTAAGAATTGGGTTTTCACAACTTGGTTTGGTGCAAATTAAAAGTTGAACAATTTTTGGTAAAAATTGGTTTGATTTGAAACACACGCATAGGGACCACCCCAGCCATTTTTCAAATTGGTATCAGAGCTAGAAAACATATTTTATTTGTTTTGTGATCCCGTTTGTTTTCAAAGATGAATTTTGGATTTAATGAACTTTCTCGAACTCCTATTTTTGATGGCACTAATTACACTTATTGGAAGATGAGAATGAGAAGTGCCTTAAAATCAATTGATGAGCGTGTGTGGCTAGCAGTTGAAAAAGGATGGACACCCCTTGTCACTATTGTAGGCGAGGTCACTAGTTTAAAGCCTATCGAGTCATGGACTGAAACTGAACATAGACTTTCATAATATAATTCCAAGGGTCTGCACATTATTTCTTCACATGTCACACCGAAAGAATATAATAGAATTATGATTTGTGAAACATCAAAAGAGGCTTGAGATATTTTGGCACTCAGTCATGAGGGCACTAGCACGGTTAGGGAGTCGAAGATTCAAAATCTCACTCCACAGTTTGAGACCATTAGGATGTTAGAGAGTGAGACTTTTGATGAATTTTATGATAGGTTGTCCAATATTGTCAACTCATCGTTTAACCTAGGTGAGAAAATTCCCGACAACCGTGTCATTAAGAAAATCCTTAGGTCGTTGCCTAGTGGGTTTGATGCGAATGTGACCATTTTAAACTCCCTGGGTAAGTTAGAGTCAACGAAACTAGAAGAGATTTTAGGTGACTTACAAACCTATGAAATCGACATGATTACCTCTTAGAAAGTGCCTAAGAAAGAAAAGGGTATTGCTTTGAAAACTCGTAATGAGGAAATTAAAGTTTCAGATTTTGATTTCGATTCCGATTTTGAGTATGTAGCTTTATTGGAAAAGAATTTTAAAAAATTTATTAATTTTCAAAAGCAATCTAAAGATGTAATGAAATTTGAAAAATTCAAGAACAACAAAGTAGATCCCACCTCTAAGGATAAGTTTGAGAAGCCTAAGAGAGATGAGTCGGATAAGTGTTTTGGGTGTGAGGGGCATGGTCACAAAGTTAAGGAGTGTCCCACTAGACTTAAGAAAGAGGGCAAACAACCCATTGCCTATAGTGCCAGCTTAAGTGATAGTGATCCAGAAGAGGGAGAGAGTTCCCCCATTGATCGTATATTTGTTGCGTTTATGGCATGTCATGTGAGCGACGAAGATTATCATGTGCATGACACTTCCGAGGAGGTTTTGAGTGTATCCCATGTTAGTGAGGGCGAAGAGAGTGACGAGGAGGAGGTAGATGTGAAAGAGGTTCAAGTTGCATTTAATGAGTTGTATGCCGAGACGGTTAAGGTGAAAAAGGAAAATATAAAATTGCATGATAAGTTGAATGAGCGTGCCATAAAAAATAATGATAGTTTGATTGAGGATCTTAGGGCACGAGAGAAGAAGTTTAGGGAGAAACTAGAGTTTGTGGAGAAAGAGAGAGATAATCTCCGTGATTTCATGGAGTTATTGAAAAAGGAGATTTTAGCGTTGAAGGAGTCTTGGCATTTGCTAGAGTCTAGGATTCATGAGTTGGAGGAGATATTGAAAGTCTCGTCTAGAGTCAAGTTTGATTTGGAGGCTAGGTCGGAGAAGTTAGATAAGATCTTAGGCACCGTCCAAATTAAGGGAGATAGGGAAGGTATAGGTTTTAATGAGAGAGTTTTTCCCATTCCCCTCGCATGTGTGAGAAACACTAGGGAGGTTAGAAAAGGTCCACATATAGGTAATCATTCCCACCATTGCTACACTTGCACGTTTTGTGGTAGGAAAGGTCACCTTAGGCGTTATTGTTACGACCTTAGACAAGCTCCTATGAAGTTTAGGGATAAAGTTGCCCTGGTTCCCAAAACCCCCTATGCGTCATTTTACACCTACTTGGGTTAGGAAATCGGATTTAGTGGCTTTAGGAATAAAACTTCATGATTCTCGTTTGGGTGCACTTGATTCTTCCCATGTTAAATCTAAAGGATGATAGTGTTGTCTTGTTTGTCATATGCTAGTTTGCTTCATGATATATTCTTTGCTAGTATAATGACGTGTGTATCATTTTGTATTATAATTTTCTTTTGTTTGAGTCCTATTGAAAAATACAAAAAGATTTTGTTTTTAAGAAATTTTTTGAAAATCCAAAAAGATTTTATTTTTTGAGAAAAAATTTGAAAACCCAAAAAGATTTTGTTTTTATTTGAGTCAAAATATAAAAAGCCAAAAAGATTTTCGGTTTTTATTTTTGAGTTTTCATGTGTAATGTGGCATATTTGTGTGCTTGGATCCCCCCCCCCCCCCATCATTTCATTATCCATGTGGCTAGGACATTTGGTCATTATTATCGATGCTTAGAATGATCTTAACCATTGTTGATATGGGGTTGTTTTGAAGCTGATATGCATTTTGATTTGACTTTGTATATATGCCGACATCGCACACATGCACGAGTTTATATGGATGTTTGACTTCTCTTACATAATTGAATTTGGTGAGGCGTTCTTATCTCAATCTTGTCATCTATGTGTAAGTAGACTTAAGGAGAAGTGTGCATGTAAGAACTGTTTACCGTGAGGATTTGAATTGAAAAGATGATGAGTGACTCACGGAAAAGGGCTGCGAGAGTTCAAAATTGACTCGTCGTGAAAGCCACCGTTTAAAAGAGCCCAAAAAGAAAATGCAATATGCTAAGAAAAGGGACAAATTAGTTTAGTTCATTCCAAAGAAAATATGATAATATTGAGGGAGTTTGGATGGATTAAAAATTTAAACGGGTTTGCACAACTAATCCTAAGGTTGAAACATTTCAATTTGACGCTATTATTTGTAGAATCGTCAAAATTCTGGATTTGTGTGCATGTAGTATGTTTAGTTCATTAATCTCTCACTTTAATGGTCATATGTCTATGATAAAGTTTGATGATTTATCTCTATCAATTAGAGCTTTTTGATCTTTTCGTTGTGTTGGAATTGTGACTCATTTGTTGTAGTTTCACGCCCATACATTCCATGTCCATATTTGAGCACATCAATACTATGTTTGCATGTAACTCGCATTTTAAGTTTTTATGAGTTTTTGCATTTTGCGTTAAAAAGCTTACTGTTTTAACACTGTTTTACTGCTGTCGCGAGATATTTCTGGGAATCTGTGTAAGTTTGGCATGTCGCGAGATCTTGTTCGAATGGCATTAGTATGTCGTGTGAAGTCTCGTTCGAGCGACGTCCTCATCTCGTTTGAGCGACATCCCTGGCTCGTTCGAAGATAGCCTGAATTCTTTCTTCTGATTGGTTTTCAGTCCACTGGTTATTTTGGTATATTTTTTTGGTACTGCTAGAAGTTTTTCTGGGTTGACTGGTTTATATGCAGGTTTTATTGGTTCAAAATTGGATTTTTGTATATAGTCCGTTTATCACACCTAATTAGTTTGATATATTTTTTGTGTGATTCATTTGGTTTACTAGCTATTGATTTGTTATTACTTGATCATATTTATCTGGTTGTTTCATGATTATCTAGCGATTTCAAATTGATTCAAATTGGTTTATATTCTCATGCTAGATACTTTGATTGTTTTATCTTTTCACCAGATTGTTTATTCGAGACAAAAACGGGGAGAGATGTATGTGGTGTAGGGGGAGATTTTAGCATGTTTTGGATGTCATATTTTACAAATCGGTATCTCAGATTGGTAGTACACATTGGTATCATTTTGTTGCTCAAATTGTTTAACAAATGATTTTTCAGAGATTATTCATATTGATATCTATTATCGTTTGGTATCATTTGGATATATATATTGGTTTCATTTGTTCCTCCATACTTCACTGGGTATTTGTTTGTCTGTTTCATGTGTGTAGGTATGCTTCAGCGATTCGAGATTTCAAGTCTACATCACATTCAGATAGTTTATGCTTGTCGGTACTACATATACTAGTCCGTGTCCTGTATTTTTAATTTTGGGTTTATGGGATGGAATTTAGGCGTCATACGTCTTGACGGACCAACTTAGGCATTTCACTGGTTTAGTTTTTCCCGAAATAGTTAAAGGGGGAGATTTGTAAGGACATAAATTTCCAATTGAATCCCTGTATTGTTTTGACTTAATTCCGTGAACAAAACTGTGTTTGTAATATGTCATAGGGAGATTTTATTTTGTCACGATCCCACTTGGTCTATGACGTATTGAAGAAATTGAAGACGTTGTGGAAAAGTTTCAAAGAATTAATCATGTCGAAGTTTAATTGGTGCAAGTTTATTCGTCTTCAAAGTTAATTGCATTTCGAGATCACTTAGGTATGAATGCGTATAATTAATGGTGCTCGAAATTATTTTTATTAAAGATAAGGATGTAATTTTTATAAAGAAAATAATTTAAAATGTTTTTAAATTTTTTTAAATGGTTTACACTACGTTTTATTCTGATAAGAATGAAATAGAGTTTGACTTATTTGGATCTCCTTTAAAACAGACGTTTTAAACAAAAAAGTCAAAATGACACGCAGGCTCGTTCAAACGAGATGGTTATAACGCGCGAACAACAGTCCTATGTCATTCGAATGACACATTTTTTGAGGCGACACTTAATTCTTATTTAAAGAATGTTTTCGTCAGAGTTTCGTAAGTGTGCATTCTAGAAAAATAGTTTACCATCCAGTACGAGTTTTGCACATGTTTTCTAAGGTTTAAAAAGCATAAACACATCCTTAGAGTTTGTACAGATCCGAGTTATCATTAGTTTATTTTTACTTGATCTTGCTGCACCAAGAAGGTATGTTCTACCATTGAACATTAGGGTTTTGTGGTGAAGAAAAGAGAAGGACTTCTTATTCGACATCGTAGACGAATCAAAACTAATCGGTGGACACCGAGACATTCGTGGAGTCGAGTGTCGTGGACAGGTATAGTGGAAGATAAAATTTCTACGTGGTCACTATTGAAGAATGGTAGAAGATCATAAGGAGCGTCAAGACCCATGGGGATCGAGTCATTTAGTAAGGCTAATATGTCTTTGTAAAACCTTTGTTCATAGTGATTGTCTGTCTTGGGCCGTCCGAGGTAGTTTTCTCGTTTTGGGTTTTTTCCTCGTACATCCGGCGTTCTGAGTATTCTTTACTTTAATTTACTTGATTTAATCACTAGATGCATGTTTAGGATCAATCAAGATAAAATTGGTTTAAAGTAAGATATGGGTTTTCACAACTTGGTTTGGTGCAAATTAAAAGTTGAATAATTTTTGGTAAATATTGGTTTGATTTGAAATACACGCATAGGGACCCCCCCGGACATTTTTCATTATTATATTGGGAGTTAAGATTTATTATTTTATATTTTCAATGTGATACATTTTATTATGGTTAATGATTTATATTTGTTGGATTATCTTGATTTATATCTTGTGAAAAAAGTTTTATATGTCTTATTTTTCTATAACATGCTAAGATTAATATTTAATTTTAATGCCCGACATAGGTTGGCATCATGGCCTGATAACCCTGAATGCTAAAATATGAGGGGTGTTACTACGTGTATTAAATCATGGTCTTAGGTCTTGAGGGTTGTGAGTCTGTTATTTCTTCGGCATTGCTGATCTTTGCTTCCTTTTATTGATTTGTACTTTATAGGCTTTTGAGTATGACATTTTTTGTTCTTGTTATAGGCACACAATTCTAGAACCCTCATCTTAGTTCCCCTCGTGTATCTTCTTAGGTCCTAAGCACAACCCCTTCAACCATCGGACCCCATCCCTCCCTTAGAAATCATAATCTAGAGGTCATTAAATGCTTACGAGATCTGTTTGACTTTGGTCAACTCTCAAAACCAAGGTCAAGAGAATCAACTTTCATAAGTCTCTGAATACACTTTATAACGATCCATAACGTGCACAAATCTACGTTACGAATCGCATTCACTTGCCTTTTTACTCTAAAACCCTAATCTAGAGGCCATTGGATGCTTTCGAGCTCCGTTTGACTCCGGTATGTAACAACCCGCTCCAAATAATAACGGGTGGCCAGCCCTATACTATAATAAATTAGGTATCTCGGATGGAACAGTCTCAACATCAACTGATAATACTAAATAATATAAGGCTAACTACTCGAAATCATAAAAAGCGAATTGCCAAAAATTTAAAACTTTTATTTAACATCGACTAAAACCAACCATACAACAAACAACCAACAATACTACATCCAGCTATGATGAGTGATACAACAAACTCTACAATATGTAAAGCATGAATACAAGAGTACAACAAATTGTACAAAGTAAATTACCCGAATATGCTGTCGGGTTACAGACAATACAAATAATCTGAGGAAAGCAATGTAAAGGTGTTAATCTACAACACTTGAGTATAAACTCGAGATACAAACGAAATCCTAATCTAGATACATCAAAGATATGAATCGTCTAAACAAGATGCCGCAACAGTCCGCTACTGCCACAGCTCCATGAATACACTAGATGGAAGAGCATCAATGGCGTCCTTGCGGAGGAACACCTAAAGTAATACAATATATATACATGGAGGGAGAAAATATAAATGGGTCAGAGCCCGAGTTGAAAACATTTTATAGCAAGTGCATTAAAATGCATAATAATTGTAAATGCATTATGACATGATTTAATGGAATCGTCCTCTCCATAATAATTCAACTCATCTATCAACTAGAGCGCGCACTAAACGTATGCACGTGGCCTCTAAATGAATGCCCAATTATAAATTAGGCAATAAAATCCAACTAGATCCCAAAATGAAGATTCGATTAAGATTATCTAACTTATCTCGCAATCTACCCTTATCTAAGTTTCATCTACAACATTACTTTATTTTAAATGTCATCATTCTCTTTACATTTGTTCATTTATTGAACATATAAAGTTTACATAACCATCCTCATAATAACCACATCACAATACATCAACATTCTCTTACTAGAATTTCATATATTCTAGTCATGACCTCATCTTGGCATGTTATCATACATATATGAGTTATTAGCATTAAGTGCTAAGGATAAAACTTCTCCCGATTCTCAACACTGCACTGCATTTCGTGCGTGAGGCGTCTCGCCGAAGCGAAATCCAAACAAGGAACCCCCCCCCCCCCCCCATTACACTACTTCTGACAATATTGATCTTTGAGGTTCATTATGCCTCAATGCATGATGCATGTAACCCAAATTATTACTCAAATTTTAATTAATTAATATTCCCAATTCTCAACAGTACACGGCGTTTCATGCATGGGACGTCTCGCCGAAGCGAAATCCAAACAAGGAACCCCCCTGTTACACTACTCCTGGCACTGTCGATCGTCGGGATAGGTGATATATATATATATATATATATATATATATATATATATATATATATATATATATATATATATATGAGCATTAAGGACTAACTTCTCCTCACTCCCAACATTACACTGAGCTTCGTGCGTGGGACGTCTCGCCGAAGCGAAATCCAAATAAGGAACTCCCCCGTTACACTACTTATTGGCAATGTTGGTCGTTAAGGTTCATTAAGCCCTTGATACCCAAATCCCAAACACATCCATAACATAATAACCATCCAACCGAGCTATAACTCGTGGACGCAGGCTCACATGCTATCATCTTCCAGCTGCCCATACACGTAGAAAACTGGGGCCACCTGGTGGGGTTCAACGACACCCACCTCGTGATCAACTCACGCACACAACATCCCGGGAAGCAGTCATAGCTCCTAACCGGCAAGTGAGAACGTCACATACCCCCGACTTCTCACCCCCAAAAGAATGCATATATATATCGCATAATAATCACAATGAACCTGGGGAATATCCACACCCTGCTCTTTGAGCCAGGATGCTCACCCTCATCGTACGCAACTTCCCAATGATAGCAAGGAGGGGATATGTTTCACTATATATATATACCATCACATAAGGCATACATATATCATCACATCATATAAAGATATAACATCATATAAGGTATACTTATCACATTGTTTCATATATATTAACACTCTTAGGCGCAATAGAATTAATGTCATTGTTTGCTATATTTCCCTCTTGATATACTAATTGTCAATTCTCACACATCTTCCCCACTTAGTATACACCATACTATTTCTCGCTTGAAGCTCACATGTCGCTTCTATTTATGAATTGTCTCTCAATTCTATTTATGTTAAGGATATTCCTTATCCTAATGCACTACATTTAGCATTTCTCATTGTGTGAGACTTCTCCCAAATCAATCATCATTAAGGATATTTCTATATCCGTATGCTCATTAATTAGCATTTATAATGCTCCATCCATAATAGGGTTCAATTTATTTCGTGAACCTTTATAGTTATCCCATTTGGGTTTTGATTCTAAAATCCATTATCATTAAGCGTTCTTACTCGATTATAAATTTTAATAAATATCTCCACATGGAAATCTCAACGGTAGTGGGCTTCCCCACTTAGATGATATCAAAATCTTAAATTGGTATTACTCAAATTGAGTCTATATGACTCCAATAATCTCTTATAAGGGAAAACTCCCTAAAAGTCTCCAAAACGTACTCCATACGATCCCTATAGAGGTTCCCAATCGATAACCTCGAACAAAACGGAATGAAATTCTCCCTAGAAAATCATCCTTCGAAAAGCCCTATTTCCGAATCGATTCGGGCCAATTCCGAATCGATTCGGCCTAGCGAATCGATTTGGCCTCCAAGGCGAATCGATTCGGGTCATCAGACCTGGGACTCTGTCTCAGGCCGAATCGATTCGGATGGGGTCCGAATCGATTCGGGCACTCAGATCTGGGCACTTGCATATTTCCGAATCGATTCGGCTAGGGGGCCGAATCGATTCGGCCTACCCGGAGGCTCGAAAATGGCTACTTTTTAGTAAGCCAAAAATCCCAAAAATCATATTTATCATCTTCTCTTCATTTCTCTTTAACCCAATCACATATATAACATTAATATTCATCCTAGAATACATTTAAACTAATTTCTATCATCAAATCAAGATCTACATAACAAATCTAATATTATACCCAAAAGTTAGGTTTTGATAAACTAAACCTAACCCATAAATTTGTTCCACAAATCATGAAATAAATGTACACAACAATTATTTAGAAAGTCTAATCACTTTCCTTGGGTTCGTAGGGTCCGATCCGTCCTCGAAATCATGTATATCCTGGAAATACTCCACTTTCTCTCTCTTTTCTCCTTATTTATCTTCTTCTCTCTTTCCCTCTTTCTATTTCTCTTTCTCTCTAAGGAGAAATAAATCTCCCGTAGGCTTTTAAGCCATAACTCCCAAGATACACATCTTTAAATGATAATACACACTTTAAATGACTCGGTAACTTTAATTCGAGCCAAACGAACTTAAAATTATTTCGGAACCTAAATAGACCCCAAGTACAGTCATTTTGACTTTCTCGAGCCTTCCGGACACAACTACACCCTCATAATCGCCATTCGAACACTTTCTAAGGACTCCAAATTTTGACCTCAATTGCCAATTTAATTATTCTCCAAATAAAATAATATTTATTTCTCCCAAAATAAATAAATCCTCGTCTCCAAGACCTCGGGTTGTTACACGGTAAACTCTCAAAACTTAGAGTAATCGAATTAAATTTCATAGGGCTTTTAAAATACCCAATGTAATGCTCAAAACTGTGCGCGAATCTTCGTCACAGTTTGTATTTACTTGTCTTTTCCCTTCGAAACCCTAATAGAGAGACCATTGAATGCTTAGTAAATTCGTTTGACTCTGGTCAACTCTCAGAATTGAGGGTAATTGAATGAACTATCATAGGTCTCCGAATACCCTTTCTAACAGTCCATACCATGCGCAAATCTACATTACAGTTTGCATTTCCTTACCTTTTTACTCCAAAACCCTAATCTAGAAGTCAACGGACGGTTCCGATCTCTATTTAACTTTGGTTAAATCTCGAACCCAAGAGCCTCCCAATGAACTTTTGAAGATCTTGGAATCCTCATTCCAACAATTATATCCTTGCATGATTCGAACTTACAATTTGCATTGTAGGCTCGTTTTTTCAAAAAATTCATTTTGGACTGCCTATAGGCACCCCTGTCCCTATGCCTATCGGCAGAGGGTTACTTTACTTAGCACCCAAGTCAGGGGATATATTTATAGGCAGGCTTCGACCTATTCTGATCGGTATATCCCTTAACCCTAAAATTTTCCTTTTTAAGGAGGCCATGACCACTTTTGAAAGGACCCTCTTCCTAGATCCCAAGAAATCTTTATCTCAAAATCATTGCATAACCTTTAAAACATACATTTCAAAATATTCTTCCCACATTCCTTTACATCACCCCATATACCCCACCTTTCTTACCCACTTTACCACCATTACACTACCACCAAAATCAACCTACATCACCATCAAAGTGAGAATTCAAGCTTAATAGAAAGTCCAAATCCTATTAATTCAAACTTGTTATTTTAATACTATTATTTACTTTCACCTATTAGTATATTTTTTACATTTAATTGTCATTTCCTCACTTAATCAATCCTTTACTATTTATATATTCACAAAACTTATTTTCATAAACTCGAAAAAACCAAAAAATAGGATTTGATCTTTAAACCCCAAATTAGAACTATCCTTCCATTTTCACTACACTTATTTCACTTGTGCAAGGTTTTTAAAAAACCAAAATAATGAAATTCTAGTTTTGGCTTCATGGATTAAATTCCACCCTTATGTATTTTCGAACTACGTGGACTTTGATGCCATTTTCGACAGCGTAGGTATTCATTTTGTTCATTCTCACTTTTACTAGTATCATATATATATATATATATATATATATATAGAGAGAGAGAGAGAGAGAGAGAGAGACACACACACACACACACTAGTTTATATGTTCTTAGTAATCCCATCAGACATGCATATTCATTTCCTCATATTGAATCATGATACGACATCTTGCTCACATTATATTACATTTTCATATTTTTATTCTCTTTTATTTCTGCACTCCGATCCGACATGCATATTAATTTCCTCATAGTGGATTATGATCCGGTATATTGCATATAGCGTACCCTTTTCTCTTTATTATATCTTTAGCAGTCCATCAGACATGCGTATTCCATTCTTTGCGATGAATTGTGATCCGGCGTGCTTCACACATTTTGACTACCTTTTAGATTATTTTCTTTACTTTATTTATACTCCTCCAAATGACTCATCCCCATATTTTTCATGACGTGCGTATGACGATTTCTTTTCTCTTACCTATTTCGCTCCGCACACATTATACACACAAATTACATTTTTGAGAAAAAAAAGGATGATAATATCATAGCCCATGAGAGACCAAGAGGGAAAAATAGGTACCTAACAACTTTCTATTCCGTAACTCAGTCGTTGGACCTATTATTTATTTTGTTTATTATGCATAAGGTTGTCTTTGATGTCATTTCTCCGGGGTATCAACATTTTTCCTATTTTTAAGGAAAATAGGCTAGCGACTTCGTTTTCTATATTTTCACCCCTCTGACGACGATAAATGTATGTCCGTGGAAGCCTGCGAATATCGCCCGAGTGGAGGAAAGAGGATTTTATTCCTTGATCCACACATGCCAATATCTTTTATTTTTTAGGCAAACTCAACAAATATCGAATGGCCAAACTTGTGTTTTAGAAGGGCGAACACTAAGAGATCTAAAGATGGAAGAGAAGGTTTAGTTATGAATCCTTTGTTAAGGTTAGGTAAGGGAAGTGTCATTTGAGTGTCGATGAATTAGCAGGTATTATTTATAAAACCATAATGATAAGTACTAAGGTAGGTATACAGAGGTGGGGAGATCAAGAGGCATAGCAGCAGGTTACACCCACTTCAGCATTGGATAGGGTGAGGTCTAACTTCAGCAAGGGCAATCCTCCCACTTTTTTCGGGGGGTCTAACCTAACGGTTGCTCACCAATGGAGGCTTGGAATGGAAAGGAACTTGAGGGATGTGAAAAATCATTTGTTAGATACATTCAAGTTGACTGAATATGATTTATAGTGGTGTGACAGTGTCACCACACCTGAGGATAGGGATATCTTAAACGACAGAGATTTTTTGTTAAAATTCAATGATAAATGTTTTCCTTATTCGATTAGGAGTACGAATAAGAAGGATTTTCTAGATTTAGAGCAAAACTCGAAGACATTTGTTGAGAATGAACAAAAGTTCACTAGATTTTTGTCGTTTTCACCTGAGGAGGTGAACACTAAAGAGAAGAAGAAAGAATGTTTTATTAAGGGTCTGACATGATTGATTAAACATGAGGTTTTGGGAAATCCAGCATACACCACTTACTCTCAAGTGGTGGATGTCGTAATGATGTTATGGAAAGATAAAGTTAATTACGAAAAGAAGTATGGGAAGAGGAATGAACTGAGTGGTCAAGATGGGACCAATAAAAGTGAGGAGAAAAGGATTTCAATGACCAACCATTGAAAAATCCTCAAGTGGGGCAAGTCCCTTCAGTTGGGCAATAGTGTCCCGCAATCCCCTTAGGGACAAGGACCGTAGGGTGAGCATGTGGCGAGTAAGTAATATGGACCTTTTGGGGGCGCATTTTGTACTTATGTATAGATAGGGCATCGGGCTATAAGGTCTCCTAAGACTCAGGGCCAAGGACTTCTGGCACCGGGGGCAATTGTGCCAGCACCAGTTGTACCGCGGTTTTATGCATTACCAGCACTAGAAGCCCAGGTAGGGAAACTTGAGGATGAGGCGAGGTGTGTCTAGAGGGGTAGAATGGTAAGATATGACACACACACACACACACACACACACACACACACACACACATATATATATATATATATATATATATAGAGAGAGAGAGAGAGAGAGAGAGGGAGAGTTATGTTTTACTTATGGGTTATATATGTGTGTGTGGGATCGGTTGTATTGATACCCTAGTCATGGCATATAATGGTTAGGCGTATATGAGCTTATATTATTTGTGCGGTCTTAGTTACGACGTTCATGCTTTATTGAATTTCAAGGATAAAATTCCTATGCTAGTGGGGAAGACTGTGATACCCAGTACTTTTGATAACCAAAATAATTAATTAAATGTCTTGATTAATATGATTATTTGTGTTGAAATTTGAATCGAAGTTAAAAGGATATAATTTAAATTGAAATTGGTGATTTTTATTTATAAAATTAATTTTGGTGCATTTAATTAATAAGTTATTAAATTGGTAATTTGGTTTAAACATAAGGGTTAATGTGGTATTTTTATAATTTCTTGATCATCAAATATTAGTTTTAGGCAGGTGAGTCATGAGTAGTTTTGGGTTGGTTGAGAGTAGGAATTTTATAGGTCATTTTGTAGAATTAAAAATTAATTATGAGCTGGAATCAATAAGAGAACTGGAGAGAGAATGTGAGCTGGTCGTGGAGACACTCAGCCTAAGTGATCCTATTCATGCCCACAGCCTAGGACCCGTGACCGCAGTTGTTTCTAGATGAAACCACGGGCTGACTAGCGCGAGGAACTTGGTTGGGATTTTATTCTAGCGTGGATTTTTGTATTTCTCTAACTATTTTGACTTTAAAAAAGGGTGGAACTTGGACCCTTCTTTTCTTTCATGCGTGTTTTCAAACCATTTTCCTTAAAACACATTCACTAGCCTATAAATTTATTACTCTCCCTCTTTTCAACCTTAAACCTACATTAAAACAAACTTTAAATCAAATTTGGAGGGCATTATATTAATATTTTGAAGAAGGCCATAAAAGCAAAGTTTTTCATTTTTGCAAGGCAAACGCATCCGTACACTCAAAATTTCCAGAATACTTCTTTTTAGGATAGAATATTATTATTGTTCTATTTAAGTACTATTTGATTCAAATGTTGCTTAAACGTTAATTACACATGTTTTCTTAATACGATTATCAATTTAATTAAGGAAAGTGATAACCTAATTATAAACTTATTTTTACAAAATTTATTTTTATTCTCGAAATATTGCATGCTTATAGTATTGTATGTTATTATTTTTTATTGTTGGGAGGAATCACATGTTAATTAATATATGGAATTCGATAATATGTTTTGATTTATAAAATTATGTAAACAAATATTATGATGTGGAATGTATTAATTTATTACTGAAAATTATTGATACGCATATTTGAATAGGTTTATGATTTAATTTGATTAATTTTGACTCATATTGAAATATCGAATTTGGACAACACATGAGATATTTTGTAGGACTTGTGCCTCATATGATTATAATTGTTTAATTTATATGAAATTGAATTTGTGTAATTTTAAAATAAAACAATTGGATTAATAATGTAATTAATATAAAAATGGTGCATGTTAATAAAATGATATCGTTGGGATGTTGATTATACACGTTTGTTGTGTTTTCATAATTGTTGATAATATGTTAAAAACTGGGTATGGGACGAGCGAGGAGGCATATTAATTGTTATAGAGGTATGGGAGTAGGGAGTGTTCACTTGTATGCTTGGGTATTTCCTAAGGATGGGACTAGGTAGTATGTCACTATGTCAATTTATCCTAAGCATGAAAGTAGGTGTTGATTTTATTTTAGATATTCTTACTTGGTGATGTACTAGGTAATACTTATGGTTTTGGTGAACTCTAGGTATGGGACTAGGGATGTATCGTAATCGTGATGCTCGGATTATATTTGGAGGCCAGTTGTAAATAATGAAAATATGATTAAGAAAACATAATTTATACCTAAGATAATAAATGATTATTAGAGATGAATTGATATGTGTCATTATATGTGAGGTTGTGGGTAGGTTGAGACACCCCGACTAATTAAATACCGGGTAGCTACTCCTTTATTAAATTAATACAAAATTCCAAGTAGGTTCAGTTCATAGCATCACTGTCGAAAACATTTTAATAATTACTAACCACCTAGTATTTAAAAAGTGAGTTGCCAATTTTAATTAAATCCGATTAACATACAATAAGTAAATTATGAAATGCTAACATAACCACCACAACATAGTCACAATAGAATAACCATCAAATAATAATGAGTCTGGAGGAATACTCCTCACAACAATCCAAATACTGAAATAAATAAATACCAAGTCTGCATCACTAAATTAATTACAACCCAAAGTCTGAAATAACTGAAATGTAAGATGTCTCTAAAGGAATGGGGCGACATGCCCAACAAAATAAGAAAATCTGATAATGGAATCAAGATCGAAGATGGAGGCGTCTACTGTCAAGGTCCTGTAACTTCCACAGCAGCTACAGCACGTCACCTGAATAGAACTCCTATGCATGGTGTCCTTGTTGCTGAGTACCTAAAAGGTTTTATAGCAAAATAGATTTGAAAGCAAACGGGTCAGAGCCCGATTGTGAAAATAGTTTAAAAATTTGCAAGTGTTTAATATCATTAAACAGTGAATATAAAGTACATGATAGTGTGTGCACTCACATGAGTTCCTCACCTCTCAACTAATTGTGCACTCCTATCGCACCCGTACCCATTCTAGTTGTTCCCCTATCTATTTAGTCCAATACTAAATCTAACATTTCTATATGATATCCAATTCAATTCCCAACATCTTCTATTTAACAGAGTATTATACCTTATTACACAGTTTCCCACTTTAGCTCTACAATTTATTAGAAATCTTTCATTTTCACTTTACAAACCGTTGCTATTATTTATACTCACAATTATTCACGACATTTCATTTCAATTAACAGTATATTATTCTCACCATAAATATACAATACTAGCACCCCGAGACTAAGCTGCGGTGCACACATACTCTGTTATCAAATCCGGGTACATCACGTACATGAGGACCACGTATTCCGAATCTCTCAGGAAACGTTTCATTAACAACAATCACAAACAATGGAGGCGAACATAGTTCACATCACATGGGTCATGCACATACCTACGCTCCCATGATCAACAGACTTATTAACTTCTTAATAAGTCCTTCTCTGACCTATGTCCTCGAGGTACCAATCTAAATCCCCCCCGTAGGCACACAAAGATTAGATGGCCCTAAACGAACGCCAACCTCCCATGATAGCAAGTACGGTAGGTATGTTATACACAGATAACTACACATACTAAGCATTCACACATCTTAGATATTTCAATATTTTATTAGTGGTATACTTCTCGTTCTTATACCAACACTTAGTGTTATACAAGTCACAAGTCCCCAGTTTATATGCATTTAAGTTATCAATTTCTCACTTCGTGATTAGTTACTCGCTTCCCAATCGACAAATGTCATCCGGTTTACTACACGATTCTAAGTTTTACTCCTCAATGTACCCCAATCTCCCGACTATACCCATTAGTTAATAAGGGAAGGTTATCTCACCATTTAAATAAGTCTACGGGATACTAGAAATAAATTCAGGCCTAAAAGGCCATTCTGTCAACTCGTTAGAAATATCGTTCGAACGAAAGGCTTCGAACGAACTACCAACTCGTTAGAAGTTATACTGTCATCTCGTTAGAAGTTCGTTCGAACGACCTGGGCAGGTCTTCTAACGAGATGGCAGTTTCAGCCCAGAAATTCCCAAGTTCGATTTTCTCAATTCCTCTCTTCTCTAAATCCACCCTAAAACCATCCAAGTTATGTTCTAACATTTTTAAACCATTTTTAATCATTCTAGATCATCCCTTAACATATTTTAGAGGTCAAATCTTACAAATTATCATGAAATTATTATAAATCTCCAAATATTTCCCCAAACCCTATGAACATGAACCCATAATTTTGTTATGCCCAATTACTCATCATAAATCCATTTTTAAATCATCATAAATAACTCTACGAATATTAAATCAGTCCATCATCATTCTACATGCAAATCCTAACCCAAATTCAAAGTTTCTCCATCAATTTCATGGGTTTTCTTCAAAGATTTCAATATAAGATAATTCCTACACTAAACATGGAAGACATATTCAATGCACTAAAAATATCAAATCACTTGCCTTTGATTGTTCTTCAGAATTGGTGTTGGTGAATGAAGATTGATTCTCTCCTTTCTCTACAGATTTTCTCCCAAGGTTGAAGATGGTGGTTGGAGGTTTTCTCTTGGAACTCTTCAAACTCTCCTATAACTCCCGTAGTCCTCTAACTCATCTAATGATGATAATGGGCTTAGTGGGTTCCTAAATAATATATAATTAACTCCTAAAATTCGTGGGTTTTAATTCCTATATTTTTTAAATTACCAAAATACCCTTTTAAGTTGCCGGTAGGGCCCAAAAATGTCCCGGGACCCAAACTAAACCCCCGGCTAGTGTTTTCTGACTATTTTGACCCTTCCGGACTCGTTGGCGCACTCAAAATGACCATTCGGTTGATAAAAATAAAATTCATTTTTTAATTAAAATAATTACATTCCTGACGCGACTGACACGTGCGTCCCAACTAAATTTTCCAAATTGTCGTATATCAGTCTCGCGACAATTTTTAATATTTTCAATATTCATATATTACCATATATACACATCATAATCAAATACCAACTCACATCTCGTTAGTGTTTATATTCGGATTAATTCATATTTAATTTAATTAATCCCTTAAATAAATATCAATAAAATTTACGGGGTATTACATACTTCCCCCCTAATAACAGAATTTCATCCCTAAATTCGGAACTGAAGAATACCTGGTAAAAACAACTCTGGATAACGCTCGCGCATCTCATCATCGCGCTCCCATGTGGACTCCTCAGTATTATGATGCCGCCACTGAACACGTACCAACGGTACTATCTTTGACCGCAGTTTCCGCTCGCTTCGGTCCAAAATAGCAATCGGCCCCTCCTCGTAAGAACTATCGGGCTGGAGATCGATGTCCTCCAAAGCAATGTGAGTATGGGCCAAATCGTCCCTAAGATATTTCCTTAGCGAGGAAATATGGAACACATCATGAATCATATGCAAGTGCTTCGGTAACCCAAGTCTATACGCAACTGGCCCAATCCGCTCGATGATAGGAAATGGCCCCACATATCTCGGTGCCAGTTTCCCCTTCTTCCCAAAACGCATAATCCCCTTCATATGAGATACTCTGAGTAAAACCTGGTCCCCCACTTTGAATTCTCTGAAGAACCTCTTGGCATCAGCATAGCTCTTCTGTCGGTCCTGAGCTACCCAAATGCGACTCCGTATCAATTTTATCCTTGCCGAAGTATCCTGAATCACCTCCGACCCAAGTAGTTTGTTGTCCCCCACTTCTAACCAACATGCTGGGGATCGACAAGGTCTACCATACAACGCCTCAAATGGAGCCATGCCAATGGTGAACTGGTAGGAGTTATTATAAGCAAACTCCACCAGTGGAAGGTACTGCTCCCATCCACCCCCAAAGTCTAAGATGCACATACGAAATATATCCTCCAACATTTGATTTGTTCGCTCGGTCTGCCCATCGGTCTGCGGATGATAAGCCGTACTCAACCGCAATTCAGTGCCCATGGCCTCCTGGAAACTCTCCCAAAATCGTAAAACAAATATCTTGTCTCGGTCAGACACGATATTTAGAGGCACACCGTGAAGTCTCACTATTTCTGAAATGAAAATCTGGGCATACTGTCCCGTAGTGTAGTCTGTCCTTACGGGTAAAAAATGAGCAACTTTGGTCAAACGGTCCACAACTACCCAAATGGAGTCATGACCCCTCTGTGACGTAGGTAACCCCGTGATAAAGTCCATGGATATGCTCTCCCATATCCACGTCGGAACCTCTAATGGCTGTAGAAGTCCTGCCGGTCTCTGATGATCCACTTTTACCAGCTGACAAGTGGCGCATTTAGAAACACACACGACAATATCTCTCTTCATCCCGCTCCACCAATACTGACGTCTCATGTCTTGGTACATTTTGTCCCCACCAGGGTGTACCGCGAACCGTGAGTCATGCGACTCTGCCATCACTTCGTGTCGCAAGTCTTCCCCTTTCGGAACACCCAGTCTCCCATTGAAGCGTAATCCCCCGTCTGAACTAACGGTATAGGATTCGGCTCCCTCTGCTAGTAATCGAACTATCTGCTCTTGACAGAACGAGTCATTTGCCTGGGCCTTTACCACTCTCGTGACAATCTGCGGTGTAACAGTCATCACAGACATGAACGATCGGGCCACTGCATCCTGGTGTCCCAACTCCTTCCACTTAGCTTTCCACACCTCGGCCACTTCATTTACTGGCCTACGGCTCAACGCGTCTGCTACCACGTTAGACTTTCCCGGGTGATATTGGATATCAAATTGATAATCCTTTACAAACTCAAGCCACCGTCTTTGACGCATATTCAACTCCTTCTGCGTGAAGAGGTACTGTAGGGACTTGTGGTCCGTGAATAACCGAAACTTCTCCCCTATGAGATAATGCCTCCAAATCCGAAGGGAAAATACAACTGCCGCTAACTCCAAGTCATGAGTGGGGTAATTCTTCTCGTGAGGCTGAAGCTTACGGGAAGCATAAGCTATGGCCTGACTCTCCTACTGCAGTACACCTCCAAGTCCTTGTAAGGACGCATCGGTGTAGACTAAATACTCAACTCCCGATCTCGGCAATGCTAACACAGGTGCTGAGGTCAACTTGTTTTTCAACTCATCAAATGCTAACTGACAGGCATCGCTCCAGATGAATGGCACATCTTTGCGAGTCAGATGTGTCAAAGGACCCGCTATCTTTGAGAAACCCCGAATAAACCTCCTGTAGTATCCTGCTAGGCCCAAAAAACTACGGATCTCAGTTGGTGTCGTGGGCTGTCCCCATTCCCTCACCGCGGATACCTTCCCCGAATCAACAGATATCCCCCGGTCTGAAATGATATGCCCCCAAAACTGAACCTCCTTCAGCCAAAACCCGCACTTCTCATACTTTGCATAAAGCTCGTTCTGACGTAGTGTCTGCAAAACCTGTCTCAAATGCTCGGCGTGCTCCTCTTCTGTCTGGGAGTAAACCAGAATGTCATCAATAAAGATAATGATGAACTGGTCTAGGAACTCTCTGAACACCCTATTCATCAAGTCCATAAATACGGCTGGAGCGTTGGTCAAGCCAAAAGGCATAACCCGAAACTCGTAGGAACCATATCTCGTCAAGAAAGCAGTCTTCGTGACGTCCTGTTCCCTGATACGCAACTGATGGTATCCTGATCGCAAATCAATCTTTGAGAAGACGGAAGCTCCTCTCAGCTGGTCGAATAAGTCATCGATTATGGGCAACGGATACTTATTCTGTATCGTGACCTTATTCAACTCTCGGTAATCTACGCACAACCTCAACGATCGATCCCTCTTCTTTACGA
This sequence comes from Sambucus nigra, assembly GCA_949130495.1. Classification (NCBI taxonomy): domain Eukaryota; kingdom Viridiplantae; phylum Streptophyta; class Magnoliopsida; order Dipsacales; family Adoxaceae; genus Sambucus; species Sambucus nigra. Next base: position 578,745,002 of record OX422209.1, read on the forward strand.
ACAGCACAGGGGCACCCCATGGCAAAGTACTCCTCCGGATAAACCCCTGACCCAACAACTACTCAATCTAATCCCGTAACTCTCTCATCTCTGCCGAAGCCATACAGTAAGGTGCGCGGGCAATCGGCCGAGTACCCGGCATCAAATCGATCACAAAATCTATCTCTCTACTCGGAGGTAGTCCAGGTATATCCTGAAATACATCGACAAACTCCCTAATAACTGGAATCGCATCGAGTGGTATCACCACTTGCTTAGAGGTCTCCTCCTCTATATAATACAAGTGAGTGGAAGATCCTCCCTCAGGGCGAGGCATCGCCACTAAAAACATCTCTTGTCCGAGAATGGCAAAGATAATACTCCTACTAAAATAGTCAATCAGCGCTCGGTACGCAATTAGCCAATCCATACCAACAATCGCATCGTACTCAGTCATCCCTAACACTAACATATTCGCAAGTAAAGTAAACCTCCCGATCTCTATACCCACACCTCTATAAATAAGGGAAATCACGGAACCCCTACTCAACGGTGAATCTACACAAGTAATCGTGCTCTCGGCATGTCTAACAACCCAATGGTGCGTGCAAATCTCATGGCAATGAAACAATGTGTGGCCCCCGTATCAAATAAAATATGCCCCATAGTCCCTTGGATAGAGAACATACCCTCAATGGCAGGTGGATCCTGTGGGGCTGCGGCATGCTGAAGCTGATACACTCTCCCATACTGAAGTTATCCCTGCTGAATCGGGACTGCTGGAATGGGTGGTAATGCTGCCATCTGTGGTGGTGCTGGGAGGGCGGTGGGAAACATAGGCCTTTGTGGCTCGTGTCGAGCACCCTGCTGCTGCTGCGGTGGGGTCCTGTCCCTGTCAGGACAATCCTGGCATTTGTGGCCAGTCTTGCCACAAACAAAACACTTCCCCGGGAAGTTCCCCCCTCGTTGTCCCTGCTGCCCTCGGCCCTGGTGGCCGTTACCATTCCTCCCCTGGCCTTGCTGGCCCTGCTGAAACTGCTGTTGCTGACCATTCTGACCCTGCTGGCCCTGATGGTCGTTCTGACCCTGATGTCCCTGTCTGAAACCTCCATGACCACTCCTAAAACCTCCAGATCTGAATCTCTTATGATTCCCCTGTTGGGAACCCTGATCACCCTGCCTGTGCTATCCCTGAACAGATTGTGCCCCGCTGGCACCATTTCCCCCGATCCTGCCCTGTTGGTTGGACTCCCATGATCTCTTGCTTTCAGACATGTGGAAGCGATGATCCTGGAAGTGAAGTAATGCAGCGTTAACCACATCAGAATAAGTGGCCAATGAGAGATTACCTAACAAGTGCTGACGGATCATCCAAGTTAATCCATCCGTGAACTTCTGAATCTTCTTCTCCTCAGTCGGTATCTCATCGGGAATAATGTTCAAGAGATTAGTGAATTCGGCCTCATACTCGTCCACGGTCCTCCCCTCCTGCTTGAGGTTCATCAATTTCCTCCTCATTTCAGTGTGAACAGCTGACGGAAAATATTTGCGGTCGAATCGCACCCAGAACTCCTGAATAGAAAGGGCGTCCCTCTCCTCTGCGGTGGTAATGGACTCCCACCACTGCAATGCAGACCCTACTAGCTTGAAGGTAGCCAGTATCTGCTTCTGAACATCTGTGCACTCGTACATCCTTAAGTGCCTCTGAATGTCCTTCCTCCACTGACTGGATACCACAACATCGGAGCTACCTGCAACCTCCGGAGGGTGTGCTTTCTGAAAAGCATCACGAACGCGTTCTCAAGAAGACGAGAATGCATGAGCCTGTACTGGCGCAACTGTCGGCGCCTGGGGTGGTGCCTGCTGTACAACGGCTAGGGCGGCATTTACCGCTTGGGCTACAATAGCTGCAACCTCTGCGGCATTCATAGTGCCCTGAACTGGTGCAGGCTGTGGCTCTGGCTGTGCATCCTTAGGAACTCGCTGCGCACGTCGTGGAGGCATCTGAAATGAGAGTAAAGTCTTATAAGTTCGCAGTTATTATCTCAAAATAGCTGAAGAGCGAAGCATACACAAAAGAATACAACAGTCCTAAAATATAGGGCTCTACATCAAAGAAAGCTCAGCGGAAACATAGTAAGCGGTACAGATCCTAAGGATACTAGAACCTGATGCTCTGATACCACCTGAGACAGCCCGACTAATTAAATACCGGGTAGCTACTCCTTTATTAAATTAATACAAAATGCCAAGTTGGTTCAGTTCATAGCATCACTGTCGAAAACATTTTAATAATTACTAACCACCTAGTATTTAAAAAGTGAGTTGCCAATTTTAATTAAATCCGATTAACGTACAATAAGTAAATTATAAAATGCTAACACAACCACCACAAATTAAATTCGTCTACCGACCTGCTCGATCGATCGATCGACCCAGGGAGCCGATCGATCGACTACCCCAAATCTGGAGCAAGTCGGTCATTTGTTTTGTAGAGTTGGAATTGGATTAGGATTCCTAATTAGTATATAAGACTAATAATTCGTACAGGGGCTTCTCATAATCACTTTTTCCCAAGTTTTTCATAAGAGAGCTCTTCCAAAAGTTTTTTCTCTCCACCATAATCATCAACCTCCAACATAATCAAGTTTTTGTCACAAGTTTTGGAAGGCTTAATTGAGGTTTAATCAAGTTTGTTCAAGAACACTTCTTTGTTAATTTTTCGAGAGGAATCCAACTGTGCTACCGGTTTTTCTTCAACTTAATCTCAGGCATGAATACTATATTCCTTTCCTTTAGTATTATGCGTTTTAAGTGTCGTAGAAACCTTTAATCATGTTTTTCTTAAAAAATGTAGTGACTTAATTAGGAAAAGTGGACGCTAATTATGGTATTATTTTTATTAAATCTTTTACTCTGAATAATATTCATAACCCTTGGGTACGTAGGATTGAGGAGTGGATTTTGGGTTTTATTGGTGTAGGTTTCCTGTAGAAAAATCTTAGTTTTGGATTAAATGAATTTGGGAACGTATAACTCACGTAATTTGTTTAGAAAAAATTTATTGTTGATTTTTTACCTCCTAAAGTGATAATGTTTATTACTGATTTTTTATATGCTTTGTTTTTTTATATGCCTGGAATCATTAAATTGTTGAATTTTTTTATATAAAAAATTGGATTTCATATTTTTTTGTTGGCTAAAAACTAATAAAATTTATTATTTTTATTATTATTATTATTTATAGGTTTTATTTCAAATTTTAATGAGGAAATTGAGCAACAAAATGCAGAAAATTTACAATGGAATGTGGGGGCATATGGAATTTGAAATACAAAGTGTCCTAAATATTTACAAAGAGCGATGTGTTATGTCACATTGTAGCCATACCGATTCGATATACACTCCACAAGTAGCACTCGAATTGAAGCCTAAATTGCATTAAAAGTTTAAAGACGTAAACGATGTCAAGAAATTCTATAACGATTATGCGAGAGAATCTGGTTTTAGTTTTAGAAATTGGACTAAAAACATAATCGTAGAAACGATGAGATCATTAGGAAAGAATCCATTTATTAGAAACAAGGGAAGGGTACACTTGTACTATCCTAAAATGCAATACACCCATTTACTCCAACTAATCACCTAGCCTAACTACATTTAATTTTGAACTCATTCTAGCCTATCCATGTGGAATCCTCTCTTTTCTCCCTCATTCTCTCCACACATCTAATACATTTCATTTTCTATTGCCTTTTCGATTACCAATACTCATCTAATGCCTTTCATTTTTCTATTGCCTTTTGGATTACCAATGGCAAATGCCTTTTTATCTGCTATTAACAAATATGGACGGACATGTTTTACTCATTCTTTTGAACTGATGGTTGGATGGAGCTATTGAGTTCTCTGACAAATAAAGAACAATTTCTCCCCCTCAAATTGTTGGTTAATTTTTGTTATTTAGAGAGCAGCACAATGTAAATTTCAAGAAGGTTGACGCGCATATTCACCATTGAAGGGTAGAAACTCCAGGTAATTGCAAGCCTTTGGTTTCTGCATTGAGTTATTTTGTTTCAGTGTAAGACATTTGTTGAATTAGACAAAGAAGATAAAAAATATAAACACTAATATTTCAGTTGGGATAGTTCTAAAACATTAGTGGTCTGATCTCTGAGAATTATCGGCTACTTGTAGGGGTGGCAATTTTAGAAACGACACGAAAAAACTATACAGAACGACACGAAATTGACCCGAAATTGACACGATGTTTCGTGTTCGTGTCGTGTTTTTTTGGCACGAAGTCGTGTCGTGTTCGTGCCTTAATTATGAGTCGTGTCGTGTTCGTGTTATCGTGTTTTTTACGCCTGAAATTTAAGAAATTATGGTTGTCGTGTCGTGTCGTTCCGTGTTATTTTTAATTCGGATCGTGTTCGTGTCAATTAAAAAAAACACGAATTCGTGTCGTGTCGTGTTCGTGTCCAAAAAAATCTTATCGTGTCGTGTCGTGTCGGGCCAAAACGCGGTCCGTTGACCCGAATTGCCACCCCTAGCTACTTGGTATCATTAATGTACCTTTAAAAAATCGTAAGTTCGTTTGCTTTATCTTTTTTGATAAATAGTTGTTTTGAAGGGTTGTTTAAATTATCTTATTGATTACCGTACAATATTTTTCATAACAAAATTTTAGATTATTATGATTTTGTCTATACCTATTATTCCTTCATTACCATTTTTGATTTCATTATTCCCTATAATATTGGTAACTCTAAGCAAGGAGAGGTTGAAATCGAGGAATTCTACAGGGAAAAGCTTGGTGGAGGTCCGGGAGCAAAAGGGTGGTATGATTTAACAATGTTCAAAATTTGTATAATAACAAGTTGTTGCATAGAAAAAATCAAAAGTATTGTTCTAATGTTTAGTATGTTAATTAGTGTATCTAATGTGTTAAGTTAATTGTTTCGGCTTTTCAGGTTTTCTTAGTGTTCTTGGTTTGGGTATTTCAGTTCTACCTAGTATTTTATTCCTTTATGAGTTTTTTTAATGTTCTAAAATAAAATATCTTGAAAAAAAACCATACTCGTAATATTTTTTAACACAATATTTATTATTTATTATATATTTATTCTTGTAATATTTAACAATGCACAAACCTGATGCTTTTAAATACGCCCGCACATCACGCGGGTTGACATCTAGTTATATATGTAATGCAAATAAAATATTTAAGATTGAAAGTGGCCCTCGTCTCCCACCACCATGGATATTTAACACACAAGAAGCATGCAAAACCCATTTCTCAAATGCCTATTACTATTTTCTATTCAACATTAATGTAGTGTGGTTTCTAGTTAGGAACAAATTTAATGTGAACATAGGTATCAACGGGCTCATCAAGAAATTTGATGCACATGCAGTTGAGAAAAATATATTTTCTTAATTTACAGATATGACGACACGAAATTATCGTAATCATAATTATGCATAAATACAAGCAAATACTAGAAAACATATGAAGGAACTAACGAAAAAAAATTATATTATTAAAAATATATGTATTTAATTTCAAAATCATATTGAAATCTATGTAATTTTAAAATATAGTAAGAAGAAATCTATGTATGTAATTTTAAAATTGTATTGAAAAATATCATGGCAAGATGGAAACCACCTTAATATTTGTATTATATTTAAGTGAGCTCGAATAATTTACAGAAACATAACACCAAATTTTTTTCTAAAAAAGTTGAAATAATTAAAAAAAAAAAAAAAAGATAGCACTCAACACTTGAAAAAAAAATATTACCATTGTGTTCAAACCAACGAATTGAAAAGTACCATGTAACACTACCAAACATAACCCTAACTTGTTTTTCTAAAAAAGTTCAAATAATTTACCCAAAAAAGCATGATAGTATTCAACACCCAAATAAATTATAAAACTGTATCATTATATTTAAAGCAATGATTTGAAAAGTACCATGTAAGGCTACAAAATTAGAGCTATATTTCTATTATATTATATTTAAGTGAGCCCAAATAATTTACAAAAACATAACAATAACTTGTTTTTCGTAAGAATTTCAAATAATTTATCAAAAAAAAAAGGTAGCATCCAACACCCAAAAAAGTAACATAATCGTATCACTGTGATATTATTTAAGAGTATAACAGTAAAATAGGAATACAGTAACTTGATTGGTTCAGCGATGGACATGCAAAACCTTGAGGATGAACAATATGCAAGAAGATGGATTCTTGAATGAATATATAGATGGTGGTTTTAAAAAAAACATAAATTTTGGGGGGGAAACTGTTTAGTTTTTTTGGAGGCCAAACCGAGAGGCCCTCTTTGTATTCTATAGGGTGCATGAGCGTGTTAGTACGAAAGAGTTGACTCAGTTCCATACGATTTTGAGGAAGGAAACTAATCAAGGTTAGTGGATTCGCTTAATATTCTGAAGGAGACGAATAGAGGTGGAAGGAAGCACTAGTTTGACTTTATTAGGAGGGAGACATATATAGGTGAAATGGAGCATTAATTTTAGTAAGAGGGAGACGTATCTAGGAAGGGAGTATTAATTATCATTTACATCTCTAATACTATCATATTAAATATATTATATATATATATAGGGAGATGTTCAGAATTGAACCTAAAAGATGAACATTTTAATGAACATTAACAAAAAATAACTAACCACGCATTAATTTTAACTCCTATCGTAAGATGTGAGTGCAGATTTGAGCAGGCATCGCGTCGAGCGTATTTTAGACTTGAGCAACGTGGTTGCGGCTATGTATCCGTCGTTGCGGAATCAAAGTTTGCGTAGTTTGTGGGTCCATACGATACGCTGGAGAGAGATCGATTTCAGTGGTTTTGGTACGTGGGGGGTGCCTAATCCGGCGAGTCTCCTCTTGAACGCCCAGTTTTGGTAGTTTTGGTCCGTAGGTGTGTCAAATTTGACTATCCGCCTCTCAAACACCCATATACCGTATAATGAAACTATAAAAATTCGCTCGTCACTATCAAACCCGTGACGGAGCTCCAAAGTTGCGTGGGGGAGGAGAGTTATGTTTCCTCTTCTTACTTTTCCCCCAAGACCATCATCCATCAAATGAGGAGGGAATCCTCCTTTTATAGCAAAAGTTTCCCAAGTGGGCTTCGACACATGCCATGTAACCAAGTGTCCAATATTTATGGTGCCACTTGTCACAACATATGTGGTGGCATATCAAATAATTAATTAAATCAGTACTAGAGTATTGTCTAGTTAATTCATCAAATGTGGAGTATAATCAATATATTAAATTGCACATAATAATATTTCAGCCCGTGTAGGATCTTGCTTGTAGTAAAACTTGATAAATCATAAATCAATATTTGATTGAATCTGCGGGTTAATTTATTAGAGTGTCGGTGGTTAATTCACTCAATCTCACTCTACATTTTCCCCCTCGTAGACATAATTAGTGTGTTGATGCCTGGGCTGAGACAAATCAACTATGTGAACGAAATAAATCGTTTATCCTATTCAACTAGAAAAATCATCACATAACCGTGTTTGGTCTGTTATCATGCACGTATAATCTCTAAGTAGTTTTGAGGGCTATTTTTGCTGCTTCGGCTTTTCATTTTTGGAGGAGTATTTTGGAGGATGCCCCCATTCCTCTTGAACGAGCATGTTTTCACAATTTTATTTGTGGTTTTAAACTTTTTCAACAAAAAACTTGCCAGATGTACTGGCCCGGGCAACCAATTGGTGGTTATCTAAGTATAGTGGATCTTACTCACAAGATCAAAAAATGTTTGAGCATACTCGATCGAGCCACCATTAGTGTCTCAAGTGAACTGGGGTTTTTTAAACCAACATAGTTTTGTAAGTTTGCCCAACTTTATTTAATTGAGCAATTATAAAGGTCATTTTAGGACTTTGAGCGTGCTCAAAAATCAGGGTCTTTAAGCGTGCCTAGTAATATAGGACTTTAGTCTCCTATAAACCAGGTTATGCCTAGTAATGTAGGGATTTTAAATCTCCTTTAAGGGGGTCATGCATGCCAAGTAACATTGGGCTTTGGTGCCTAGTAATATAGGACTTTGAATCTACCATGAGCGAGGGTCAGGCGCGCCAAGTCTTATTGGCATAAAATCTCCCATAACCGAGGTTGGACGCAGGCCAAGTCATATTGAACTAAAATCTCCCATAACTGGGGGTGGAAGAGGCCCAAGTCATATTGGACTTAAATATCCCATAACTAGGCGGGCCAAGACTTATTGGCATAAAATCTCCCATAACCGAGGGTGGAGGCAGGCCAAGTCTTATTGGCATAAAATCTCCCATAACTGAGCGTCAGGCGGGCCAAGTCTTATTAGCATAAAATCTCCCATAACTGAGGGTCAGGCGGGCCAAGTCTTATTGGCATAAAATCTCCCATAATCGAGGGTCGGGCGGGCTAAGTCTTATTGGCATAAAATCTCCCATAAATGAGGGTCAAGAGGGCCAAGTCTTTTTGGCATAAAATCTCCCATTACCGAGGGTCAGGCAGGCCTAGTAATGTAGGACTTTATGAGAACTGTAATGCACCGCTTTGGACGACTAACCACAATACTGTCAAGGTTTATGAGAAATATAATGTACCTCTGTGGGGGACTTACCATAAAATTAGTAAGGTTTTGGGAGAACTATAATGCACCACTGCGGGCGACTTACCTCGAAACTAGTAAGGTTAGTGAAAACTATAATGCACATATGTGGGGGACTTACCTCGAAACTGGTAAGGTTTGTGAAAACTATAATGCACCTCTGTGGGCGACTTACCAAAATTCTTGTAAGGTTTTGTGAGAATTATAATGCACCTCTATGGGCGAATTACCTCGAAACTGGTAAGGTTTGTGAAAAATATAGTGCACCTCTGTGGGCGACTTATCTCGAAACTGGTAAGGTTTGTATGAAAACTCTGTATCTATGAAAACTCTGTATCTTTGCTGGAAATAATGTAATGTAGCCAGTGCTATATATGAGCCATCTGGTGGCTATATTGAACAACTCTGATATTTCTTTTGGGGATGCTTCTGTAACACCCCGTGTTTTTTATTAATTAATTTAATTAATTAATTAGAATATTCGAGAAAAATAAAATTTTGAATTTAATGATTTTTATTAAATAAATATGTTGGTTATGATTTTAGAAGAATAAAACTTCAAGCGAAATTAAAATCGGAGTCTAAATCGGATTTTCAAAAAAAAATATTTGTCACGGATTTAGGCCGTGACTGATGGAAAATTTGATTTTTAGTTAAATGGAATTAAACGAAGGGAAATGGCAGAGGTGGCGTACCTGATAGATCGACATAGGGAGTCGATCGATCGACAATGCCAGATATGAGACGGTTCGGTAATTTTATTTGTAGTGTTAGAGTGGGATTAAGATTTCTAATTGGTATTTAGCCATTCTAATCCGTAGGAGGACATCTCATAATCACTTTTTCACAAGTTTTTCTCTAGAGAACACTTTCAAAAGTTTTTCCTCTCCACCATATTCTTCAACCTCCGATATAATCAAATTTTTGTCACAAGTTTTGGACGGCTTAATTGAGGTTTAATCTAGTTTGTTCAAGGACACTTTTTTTGTTAATTTTTCGAGAGGAATCCAACCGTGCTACTAGATTTTCTTCATCTAAATCACAGGCATGAATAATCTATTCCTTTTCCTTTAGTATTATGCATTTTAAGTGTCGCCTAAATACTTAATTACATGTTTTTTTAAAATCAATTAGTAACTTAATTAGAGAAAGTGAACACTAACTATGGGACTATTTTTATTACATGTTTTAATCTGAATAATATTCATAACCCTTGGGTACGTAGGATTGATGAGTGGATTTTGGATTTTATTGGTGTAGGTTGCATGCAGAAAAACCTTGGTTTTGAATTAAATGAATTTGGGGACATATGACTCATGAAAATTGTGTAGAGATAATGAAATTGGAAATATGATGTATTAATGATGAAACTTGGTGTATTTAATTTAAATAATTAAATGGAATTAATTGGGTGCTTATGACGTTGAGATAATTAAATTAAGATCTAATTGAATTGGACTATCATGAGTAGTTTTGTACGTTGATTTATTATGCTTGTTTGTGTGACTTGTTTGTATTATTAAATTGCCTTTGTGACGATGGGTTGTTGGGTGTTTTTGCTCTCCCTCTATTTTTAGGATGACTTCTAGGTATGGGACTAGTGGGTAAGTCTTTTGATGAATTACGCCTTCTAGGTATGGGACTAGTGAGGATAGACTTTTTCGACTTTATTATGTCGGGGGTGAGCTAATTTTTGACACTTTATCGTCGTTACGCTAACCTAGGCATGAGACTAGGTCGAGGTTTATGTTAGAAATTCATCATATACATAGGGTAGGACGTATTGCTAACATGGGGACCCTTAGGTATGGGACTAAGGGTATTTTGAAGATCTCACATCGATTAAAAGGGTGGATAATTTATAAATTGTGAAATTGAAAAATTGAGAATTAATGCCTAAGATAAAACGGGTATTAAAATTTGTGACGACATAAATTGCAGGGGATCGACAGTTTAACCGAATTCGGCTGGCGTTTTATGTCGTGTCGTGTGTGGAACCTTGTCAAATTGCGGGGGATTGACAGTTTAAACGGATTCGGCTTGCGTTTTGGCAAGTGAAAGTGTGACACTTTGGTGAAAATTACCACTCGGGACGAGAGGACCGTCATAATAAAAAGTGTGAACAATAATAAAAGTTAGTTAATTTAATTAATTAACATAGTGGAACTTGGGAATTTAAAATCATATTGGTGTGCCTTTTTAAATGGGGATCTTTGCGAGTAGTTAGTGATTTATATTTATCACATTTAATTATCTCGTTTAATTTAAAATATTCTATTGTGACATTTATTGCGTATAATGCTACTATCTGGGTTCACGGACCCTATTTGAGGGGAGTATTGTGTATTCATTCTCGGGGCTCTGACCTCGTGCGTTGACTAACTTTTTTAGGTCTTCGGATTGGAGAAGCTGCATAAGATTATCGGAGTTTATCATTTGGAGGTGCAGGTAGAGTTTATTCGTTTTATTGCATTGTTTAGTTAAACTTTCCTTTTCACTCGTATTTAATTACGAGACTTCAATTGGGTTTTTATTAGGCCATTCGGTTCCAAAGTTGTTTAGAGGATTTTAGTTGGATTATTCAGTCGGTTTATTATTCATATTTTATTTAATCATTATTGGAGATTGGATTTATTCGGAGTTTTAGCATGTGATGGATCTTTTATCGTTCAATTGTTATTGTCAGTTGGGATTGATTCAATTATTTATCTTGTGGATTGATTTATTTATGTCTCATATTTGTCTCATGCTAAGAATGGTATTTATTTATTTCACGCCCGGCGTAGTTCGGCGACGGTGGCTGGCCACCCCGTCTGTCGGATTATACGGGGTGTGACAGATGGTATTAGAGCTTGGTCTTAGGTCTCGTAGGTTATGAGTCCATTTAGCTTCCATGTTATCGATCTTTGATCCTCTTTGTTGATTCGTACTCCTTAAGGTAGAGGGTCTAGCATACGTGTTAAATGTGCTTCTTGGAGATTTAGAATTTTGCGTTAAGGACGTTATAGGAATTGAGTTTAGAATTAGTAAGCTTGATGCAAGGATCCTTTGAATGGATTATGGAGACGATAATTATTTTGGAGATTTTAGTGCAGATTTAGGTATCGTATGAATCGATTTTTGGTGTTGAGATTTAATTTGAGGACGTTATCATTTTGATGACTTTCATAGATAGGATCGAGTGGGGATTTGTGAGAGCGGGTGGTACGCCGTTATTTTCATAGTTATGCGTATGTATATAGGCAATATATATATATATATATATATATATATATATATATATATATATATTATTTTGTTGTTCGTGGGGTAGGTGCACGTAGGATTGGGTGTAGGGAACCCAATTTTGGCACTCTACGGGTAGGCATATGTGAGCCTTATTTTCTTTTGTGAGATTTAAGTTTTATGTGTATGCTTCATCTAATTTCAAGGACTAAATTCTTTTGCTAGTGGGGAAGTATGTAACACCCTGTGTTTTTTATTAATTAATTTAATTAATTAATTGGAATATTCGAGAAAAATAAATTTTTTAATTTAATGATTTTTATTAAATAAATATGTTGGTTATGATTTTAGAAGAATAAAACTTCAAGCATAATTAAAATTGGAGTTTAAATGTGATTTTAAAAAAAACATTTGTCACAGATTTAGGCCGTGACTAATGGAAAAATTGATTTTTAGTTAAATAGAATTAAACGAAGGGAAATGGCAGAGGCGGAATACCTGATCGATCGATCGACCTAGGGAGTCGATCGATTGATTATGCCAGATTTGAGGCGGTTCGATGATTTTATTTGTAGTGTTAGAGTGGGATTAGCCCATATTTTCTCCTACATCCTACTTGTTTGTCGATCAAGCTCTGTCACTCCTTACAAGAGCATGCATTGTTGTTCGTACCCGTTCCAATGGGAAATACATGGAATTATCAGTAGTATTGAACCAGCTCCTAGAGTTCGGGCTGAAATTGCCCTCTGAAATGACTATTAACTGCCATAAATTCAGTGCACTGTTCTTGGAAGCTCCAAAATGGGCTCGTAAGTCAAATAATTGGGTGGTACCTACCGATGAAGTCAGTTTAGATGATGTTGTCCAGATCATGGCAGACTTATTTCAACAGATCGTTGAAATTTATAATGTATCCGAGCTACTTGATGTTTTTAAACTACAAGGGCGCCTAGACCCTTCTCTTCTATATCTCCCCATTGAATGGGAGTATCTATACGAAGAGGTCGTTGAGGTTGTGGAGTGTGTTGACTTTTCATGGAAAAACGATATGGTCATCACCGGACAAGGGGACGAATTTGATTGTTCAGATGAAGAGCAAATCCCAGATAAGACTAGCACAGTACTCAGTATATATATAATGATATTGTTTGGGAAGCTTCTAAGAGAGATCAACTAGGAGTCCGAATATCCCGAGATAGAAGAGGAAATGGGGTTTCTATTTTTACCATCTTCTGAACCACATGACTAGATCAAGGAGGCATTATCAAGTTCTAAACTCGTAATTATCAGTGATTAATAAGGAAAAAGGTGTTGAGAATCTTCTTATGATGGAAATGACTCTCGAGGAGAGCAAGATCCTGATCAGTTGAAGAAAACCAAAGTAATATCACTCTGTGGGGACTCTTTATGTCTTCCCAACTGCACCAAAATGCCTTAATTAAACTACTTATTGGGCCCAAAGTCCCTCCTTCCACTACGCCAGAAGAAGCAGTGAATTTGGTCGAATCCCTAACCTCTACTAGAATGTTCTTCTTCTAAGAAGAAATCCCTAAGTTTGGACCAATTCACAACTATGCTCTTAATATCTCTATTGAAGTCATGGATACCCCGACTTGTTTTAATCTATTGCTTGGATGACCATGGTTCCATAGTATCAAGGGTGTGTTATCTTCCTTACATCAGAAACTGAAGTTCTTCGCCAATGGGCAGGTTATCACCATCTTGGGCGACGATGATAACACTGAAAATGCAAGCACTAATAATCCAATGCAATAGATACAGTATGGGGAGAATGATATACTTTTATTAGATTTTCGAGTCGAATCGCCTCCACTCTTAGCAGGGGACGATTTCAAAAATAGAGGTTGTACAGAACACAACCCTCATGGCAATGTCAATGTAATAAAGATGTTCAAGAACATGCACTTCATACCCGGACTGGGGCTAAAAAGACGATAAGAGGGAATATTTGAATCCATAGTATTGAAGAAATATTTTCCTCCTTGTGGATGGGGTTATCATCCATCAGCAGAAGAACTCAGAATAATCCGCCAACCTTGGCTAAAGAGAAGGCTAGAAAGTTCCAAGACTATCTCAGGAGATTCCTTGAATGGAAGATTCGCCAAAGAGGGTGAATATTTCCCCTTTTGTGACTTTCCTGTACCGTGGTATGATCATGTGGACAAGAAGATGAAACTAGGAATGGAGATCTTTATTCAAGACAGCTACTCATGCCAAAAGTTCCCAACATCATGTGCAACCACTCATTCAGAAGATTATAGTTTCTATCGAAGATTACGAGGGAAGTGACTCCGAGGATTCATTCATCTTGTAGACACTGGGGCTAATACTCTACATGGTCCACTCAAGCACTACATTATTGGATCCATCCCGCCTGATCAAAGTTGTCGATGCACCTCTCCTTAACTAGAATGTTATACTTGTTCCACCCATTGAGATACAACCCAACTCTGATATTTATCCCATTTCCTCTTCTTTTGTTGTTCCTACCTATTCTGATGTAATCGAGCCCTCCTTCGATGAGGTTCTCAATGTTGTTTTTCCTAATAATGAAATAAATAAAGATTTTGAGTATCTTGTTGTGCCTTACATTAATTGTCTTGATTCTAATCAAACTCTTGATGATGGTGATTTTACAAATGAACAATTCTTAATTGATCTCAATAAGGTTAATAACAAATAACATAATCGCGTTCAAGTTAATGAAGATAAAACTATTGTTTCTAATCTCGATTCTAGTAGCCAGTTGCGCGAGATTAGGATAGGGTATACCCATGACAAGCATGAGCACGTGCAACTTGAAGAATTACTAAAGGAATTTGTGGATGTCTTCGCATGGTCCTATAATGACATACTCGACATTAATCTCGAAATCGCTCAGTACGAGATTCCAACGCTCCCAAAATGCAAACCGGTCAAATAGAAAATGTGAAAGATCTGCACCAAATGGTCGCTTAAGGTTAAGGAAAAAGTGGTCAAACAGTTGAACGAGGGTTTCATTCGTGTGATAGAATATCCCACATGTTTATCTAACGTCGTACCCATGCTGAAATATAGAGGAAAGGTTTGCATATGCGTTAATTGTTGAGATTTGAACAAGGCCTATCCGAAGGATGATTACTCGCTACCCAATATCGATATGATTGTGGATAACACAGCTAGCCACGCTATTAGGTCATTTGTTAATGGTTTTGTTGGATATAATCAAATTAAGATGCACCCCGATCATTAAGAGAAAATCGCATTCATCACCCCTTGGGGAACATTCTGTTACACCATTATGCTATTTGGTCTAAAAACGCAGGGGCTACCTACCAGAATGCTCCCACAACCACCTTGCATGATCTGATACATAAAGAAGTCGAGGTCTACATAGATGATATGATTATAAAGTCTAAGACTAGGGAAGGTCATGTTCCCGCTCTCTAGAAGTTCTTCGAGTGACTACGCCAATACGAGTGCGACTCAACCCACAAAAATATGTCTTCAAAGTTACCAAAGGAAAACTCTTGGGATTCATGGTTAGAGAAAAGGGGATTGAAGCAAATCCTTCCAAATTGAAAGCCATACTCAAAATGCTACCACCCTGAATAGACAAGGAAATCCAGGGATTGCTTGGAAAATTATAGTATATCAGCCAGTTGACTTCTATCTGTGAACCCATCTTCAAACTCCTTCGAAAGTATTCAACCAAAGTTTGGAACGAAGCTTTCCAGAGGCCTTTGTCCAAATTAAGCAATATCTAACCCGGCCTCCGGTACTCATGCCACCACAGCCTAGTCTTCCCTTACTCGTATACTTAACTGTAATAGACACCACAGCTAGGGCTTTGTTGGCCCAATATCTTGAAGATACCCCCAAAGAGAGAGCCATCTACTATGCCAGTTATAAGTTGGTCGGGTACGAAGTTAACTACACTGCCTTGGAAAAGCGCATGTTGCCTTTGTCTGGGTCACCCAAAAATTACGGCTCTATATGCTCACCCTACCTATCAAACTTGTGTCCTGAATGGATACTATCAAATACCTTCTCTAAAAACCCTCCCTGTTTAGCCGAATGGCTCGATGGTTGATGTTATTAGCTGAATTTAATATTGTGTATGTCATGCAGAAGCCATGAAAGGAATATCCATCTCTGAATACCTCGCTGACTAACCTATAGAAGAAATCGATATTTTGATTTCCGAGCTCTTGGATGAAAATAACCTTTTTACCTCCCAAGAAGACCTTCGTGGAAAATGTTCTTTGACACCGCCGCCAACAAGAAAGGTTATGGCATTAGGATACTCCTAATTGCCCCCTGATGACTCTCACACTCCCATTGCCATCAAGATGGATTTTCCCTGCACCAACAATATGACTGAATACGAGGCATGCACAGTAGGCCTCAAAGTCGCTCTCAAGAAAGGAATTGGATGCCTAGATGTCTACGGGGATTCAGCCCTTATCATTGGTCAAGTACTCAGAAGATGAAAAGTCAAGGATGAGAAACTCTTACCCTTCAATTCCGACCTAGAAAAACTGGCCTCCCAATTCCAAGATATCACCTTCCATTACGTACCCCGAGCAAAAAATAACTTAGTCGATGCCCTTGCTATCTTAGACTCTATGGTTGACATGCCCGAAGGAATAACAATGGCCCCCTTCCTAGTCCAAAAGCAAGATAAACCAACCCACTATTACCACATTGAGCTCATCACAGAAGAAGATGCTGATATAACTGATTACTGGTATTATGACATCTGGTGCCTCCTTAAGCACGATAGATATCCCCAAGATTCTAACAAAGAAGACCGAGCAACCCTCCGTAAACTGGTTGCCCAATACATTATCTATAATACAACACTGTTCAAGAGAAATTTCGATGGAACCCATTTACACTGCATCGCATGGGCTGACATTGAAGAGATAATACAGAAAATCCACAGTGGGGAGTGCGGACCCCACATGAATGTCCATATGCTCGCCAAGAAAATAATCTGACAGGGTTACTATTAGACTATCATAGTTAAGGATTGCACCGCCTATATTTGAAGATGTCTTAAATGCCAACAGTTCTCCAACCTCCAATACTTGCCTTCGCAGTAATTGTATAACATGACTTCTCCCTGGTCATTCTCCACATGAGGCATCGACATCATAGAGAAAGTTACACCCAAGGCTTTTAACAGGCATGGATTCATCTTAGTTGCCATCGATTACTTCACCAAATCGGTCGAAGTCGAGTCATATGCAGTTCTGAATACTAAAAAGGTGGCAAAGTTCATCCAAAAAAATATCATCTGCCTATATGGGGTCCCGTACGAGCTAGTGTCAGACAACAAGTTACATTTTGAAGTAGAAGTCACAGAAGTAGTTAATGAATATAGGATCCATAGACATAAATCTTCTCCCTATCGACCTCAAACCAACGGTGCAGTCAAAATCGCTAATAAGAACCTCAAAGAAATCATCAGAAAAATGATCGAGAGTTTTCGAGATTGAACCAATCGGATCCCTTACGCCTTCTAGGACTCTCGCACTTCAGTTCGAGCATCTACTGGGGCTACCTATTACTCTCTGTTATACGTCATGGAAGCAGTCCTACCCGTTGAGATAGAAACTCCTTCACTACGCATCATGCTTGAAAGCAAAGTTAGCGAGGAAGACTAGCATCGGAGCCGTCTTGACGAGTCGTCACTCTTAGATGAAAGGATACCGAAGGCTCTGTATCATATACAAGGGTACCATCACCGCATAGCACGATCATTGAACAAGATATCCAAGGACTGTGGTGTCTGAGAAGGGTATTTGTCCCTTAAAGAAATAGTAGAACCCATCTGGGACCCCAGAGGGAAATTCAGGCCCAATTGGAGTGACCCCTACATTGTGAAAAAAGATCATATCCAACGGCGCCCCTATGATCACCAACCTCATATGGGGAAGAGATGGCCCATCCAGTCAACCTGGATCGTCTCAAAAAATTATCCCCTTAGTCCAAAATCTTGCCGCTCTATGACTCTTCTCATTTTCCTTATATTCCAAAAAAGGAAAAAATCTTCCTTTCCCTTTACTCAGAACTACGTGGGACCTGATCCTCTTAAAAACCTTTTTATTTTCAAAAATGAAACTCAAAAAATTTTCAAAACCCCCAGAGGTATGTAGGTAGCTCATAGGCTTCATATGAGCACGACCCTCCTTTTCCACAAAATGCTATTATTTTCTTACCTCCGAGAACAATGGTACATTTTTATCATTTACATGAACAAAAGGATTATGTATGCCTTAGCGATGGTTATAGATAATTCAAATGCAAAACTCATCAAGAGGGAGAACAATATAATTTAAAAAAATTCTTTATTCCATTTATGAAAAATTTCGTTACAATTACATCGGCATAGGGAGTCAAGCAGCTTCCCCCGCCAACCTAAACTTATTGTCCTAAAAACATAAACAATCCTATCTACTTCTAAACAACCATTTCAAATTTATTCCCATAAATACATAACCAAACAACATACAAAAAGTTTCACAAATAAAAATCCCACGGGATCCTACCCACGACTACCATAAAAACCGGCCCCATTATCATCTAAATCTGGGGGTCCCAAAAATTCTCCTGCTTGGATGGAATACCAAACTAGCTCCATGGAACGGTAAGCCCAGACCAGCCTAGGGAAAACCACAACACCTCCCTCCATGGTGTCAAACATGGAAAACCACCTCTACCCGGTCTCCTCGGCCAGCATTTTAACCACTACCCTCCTCTATAGCCACTTCATGTAATCCCTGGAAACATGTCAAACTCTAAAAACAGATTGGGAAGGACAAGTCGACGGTCGACGATTCTCCCACAGAGAGAACAGTCGCATGCACAAATGTTCTGTCAAATCCTCCACGGGAAAGAAGTCCAGTGTTCGAGGTGGCACAATCTGCTCCCAGCCAAATTGATGCAAGAGCCGCCAGGGAAAGTAAAAAGAAGTCTATCGGAGGCCAACCAATCGAACATACTTGTATCCCCCAGTTCTAGAATGGGCTACAACTCTCCCCACCAAGGTATACACCAACGCAAACCTCGAGCCCCATGCTCCACAAACCAATTCTCCCAGCTCTCGATATCTAGGCCTACACTGGTAAAGTAGCGAGTAAAGAAGTTTGGCACAACTTCCAAGGGATATTCAGGAGGGATATCCATACAGAATCTCTTCGATAACCACCCGAACAACATAATTGGGCTACACCTTAGGAAGTCAGAACGACCTTCCCGCCAAGAATTTAGACCATTTAAGGTCTCCGCCAATATCACCTCCGCGTGATTGGGATGATATGATATCCGTGAAATTATGGTTGCAAGTTGTCGGTCCATCAACAGTTCCTCAATCACTAATGGTAACTTCGAAGTTAATCCCAGGGCAACATCTCCAACATCAATACAGTTTCTTCAACACACTAGATTCAGCACAATCTAATGAAGGTAACAAGCACCACTTTACAACCCAACCTTCTAATCCCCTAATCCATATACCAACCAAGCCTCTAAGGCCTTCCTTCATTCAAAAATTCCAAAAGACTCATTCTTCCTACTATTTCTCAAATTAAATCCCTTCAAAAGGGAAGGTCTTTTTCAACCAAACCTTCGAGGCCAACTTCTACTCAAAGATATTCAAAAAATTTCCAAAAAATACACTTTTCCTACTCTTTCTTAAAATAAAAACTCAGCGGCAAATTAAAGTACATGTAGAGTAAGTTACTAAATTAAGATAATCAAACAAAATATGCATCTCTTTTTGCCTTGTTTGAGTCTCTTTTTTGGTGTAATACCCCTACATCAAGCACTCAATATGATCAACACCAAGCTCTCACAGTCAATAATGAATCTATAAGAAAATCCCGAGGAGACATCCCTTAAGGGATAGAAGGTCACCTGCAAGATCCCCATTGGAAATTCAATATCTGAAAAATGTCATCGAAGAAAGGTGGTCTCAAGAGAAAAAGAAGAATTTACCCGATCGCTCGCACCACCGATCGACACTGTCCCTTCACCTACCGGAGGTAGCCCAAAAGACCGTGCCACTGCCGTTTGGCACCCCTTGCACCCTGCTAGTCTGCACCTCCCTGAAATTTTGTACAAAAATTCCCAAAAACAGAAAATCCCAAAAATTCCCCACAACATTTCTAAAAATACCCAATGAATTTTGGAACATTTTTTTACCAAGAAAAACATTTTTTTTAACCTCTCAAAACCAAATCTAATTGGATTATCTCCCCGGTAAAATCTCCAAAAGACACCATAGAAATTGAAAAAAATCCCCGACAGGGATACATTCAATCCTTGGATTAATACCTTTCCCCGGTGAAGTCTCCAAACTTCCCCGAGAAGGATATGCCACACAACTTATTAAAGCCCTCAGAATTGGCTCTGACCCGCAGAATTGGTCACCCCTACTTAAGCCCTCAAAATTGGCTTTGACACTCAGAATTGGTCGCTTCTACTTAAGCCCTCGGAATTGGCTTTGACCCTTAGAATTGGTCACCTTTACTAAATCCCTCAGAATTGGCTCTGACCTGCAGATTTGGTCACCCCTACTTAAGCCCTCCAAATTGGCTTCAACCCTCAGAATTAGTCACTTCCACTTAAGCCCTCACAATTATCTTCGACCCTCAGAATTGGTCATTTCTACTTAAGCCCTCAGAATTGGTCACTTCTACTAAAGCCCTCAGAATTGTCTTCGACCCTCAGAACTGGTCACCTCTATTTAAGCCCTCGGAATTGTCTTTGACCCTTATAATTGGTCGCTCCTACTTAAGCTCTCAAAATTGTCTTAGCCCCTCAGAATTGGTCACCTCTACTTAAGGTCCTCAGAATTGAACTTGGCCCACAGAATTGGTCGCTCCTACTTAAGATCCTCAGAATTGACCTCGGCCCTCAGAATTGGTCGCTCTCTACTTGAGACCTCAGAATTGGATTCGACCCTCATAATCGGTCACCATAACTTTAGGTCCTCAAAATCGATCTCGACTCACAGAATCTATCATCCCCAGCATTAATTTAGGTCCTCAAAATCGACCCTGACCCTCTGAATTGGTCATCCTCGTCCCTTTAGGTCCGCAAAATCGACATCTTTCCAAAACATCATATGGTGTCTATTAGACATCTTTCACTTGTTCCAAGCTCACCTATCGAGGGGATCTATAGACACCACATTCTAGGACCCCCTAAGTCTCTACTTAAGTCCCTATCACCTCCCCATTTCACTATAAACCCTAGGTCATACTCCGAGTACCGATCAAGAGGCCATCGGGAGCTCTCGTGCCCCGTTTAACTCCAGTCAACTCTATCATCAAAACAAAATCTCGATGAATCTTCGAAGGGATCTAAATCCCCTTTCCAACGATCTACCCCGTTCGTATCGACATAATAGTTCGGACAAACAGACCATTTTACCATCGAAAATTGATCTAGAGGCCACCGGGTGCAAACGGGCCCTAATTTGACCCCAATCAACTCTATCGTCAGAGTGAAAGATCTTTGAATCTTTGAAGCGTACTGAAAATCATTTGTAATGGTCCATCCTGTGCATAAAACATCATAATCGTTCGGACAAATGATATATTTTCCCCTAAAAATTGATTCGGACGCCATCGGTCACTCCCGAGCTCCATTTGACCAAGGTCAACTCTTCAGCTCGAATGATACTGAATGAATATTTTAATGGCACTGAAAACCCTTTCCGACGGTCTTCTCTGTTCATTAATCAGCCTTACGGTGCGGACAAATGACTCGTTTTACTCTGAAAGGTCATCAGGTACAACCGGGCCTCGATTGACCAAGGTCAGCTTTTTGAACTGAGTGAAGCTCTTTGGAATGTCGAATTAGCTCGCATAACCTTTCCAATGGTCTCTTTTGTTCACGATTATGACTTACCGTTTGGACGAACGATCCATTTCCGTCCAACGATCTCTCCCGCCCAAAGGACCGATAAGCGCTTTTGAGCCCTATTTGACCCAAAGTCAACTCCCGGACGCGGGAGAGGCCTAAAGGACTCTTGAAAATATCTAAATTACCTTTTTAATAGTATGCCATGTGCGTAATTTGGATCAACGAATTACATTCGAAGACCATTTTTTGGAAAAATTTATACGAGACTGCCGATTGGCAAGTCCATTTCCTGCCTATCGGCAGTGTGCCTAGGGTTACTTGTCGATCGGCGGGGCTAGGTCTATGCCAATCTTCACCCCCTTACCCTTTAAATAGAGGGCATGACTTCACTCCAAAGACACACCTCATATCCCTCAATATCAATGATCTCAACAACATTTTCTTGCAATCAACGAAGTTTTCTTATGTGAAATTCCTTTCAATCTTTCATTCCCATCATCTTCATACCCAACTTAGAAAAATTTCATTCTCTCTCATCCAACATTCATCTTAACACTCAAGGAATCTCATCAAGGATCAAGATCAAGCCTCAATTCTCCAAAGAAGGTCCAAAATCCTTCTCTCTCTTCAATTTCTCTATTTTTGCATTAGTTACATAAATTCTTAATCTAGCTTTTACTTTAGTTCATACACATTAATATCTCTCCCTTTTATTAGTTATATTGAACATACTTTATTTTCTATAAAAAAAATAAAGAAAAATAGCGTTACACCTATAAATTCCAATGGGATTGTCCACCACAATTTCTCAAAACTAAAATACATTTTATACACACACACATATAATAAATTCCCGTTCGAATCTATGGAATAAACCCCGCCCATATGCCGCATACGAAATACGTGGACTTTGATGCTTGTATAGGCTATGTAGGCATCTTAGGCTAAAAACCGAGACTCGAGTCCAATTTCTTCAATTTTCACATTTTCACATTTGCACCCTTTTCATCTATACATTATTTTAATATATATTACATTTGTGATCCTTATTAGCATTTCACCCAAAATGTTTAATCGTTTCATCATAACGATCAATATCCTGATAAACGCATACATTGTATTTTCTAAATATTATTTTCAGAACATTCCTATGGTTGACCTCACTCTATCTTTTCCATGGTATGAGTTGGGCGATTACGATCTCTATTTATATATATACGCACACACACTTCACGGAGAAATAAAGTAAAAAATAATAACACAAGCCCATGAGAGACCGAAAGGGCGGGATGGGTGCCTAACATCGTTCCATTCTATAACTTAGACCCCAAATCTTTGAATTATTGGTTTCATAAGCATCAGTTTGTCTTTGATGCCGCTATCTCGAGGTGGCGACATGTTCTTTTGCCTATTTTGTGTAAAATAGGCTAGCGACTCCATTTCTTTACATTCATCCCACACCGACGACGTTCGAAGAGCTCTTAGAGAAAGCGGGCGCGAGATCTTTTTCTCCACTCCCCCCCCCCCCCCCCCGGCGACATATAAATGGAACTAATATCATTTATTATATTAAATTGGATCATACCATTACGAGAGTATCCTTTACCAATAAACTGACCATTCTTGGATAAGACAAATTTATACACAATTTTGAAACCTCTCTTATTGAGATGGTCACCAGACATAAGATTTTTACACATTTTTGGTACATAAAATACATCAATCAATGTTAGAACCTTCCCTGATGTTAATTTTAATTCCATTGTGCCCTTTCCAACTACTTTACTGCATAGGTTATTCGCCATTTTTACTTCCTTTCCATTGATCTCTTGATATGTTTTGAAAATAGAACGATCTTTGTTGATATGAACGGTTGCGCCGGTATCCAACCACCACCAACTTTCATTATCCATAGAATTTTCTTTGCAAACCATCGCAATAAGTTCTTCAACATTGTTGGTTTCCTTTGACACTTGTTTTCCTTAAATGTCTTCTTTTTAAGTCGATATTCTTAAGCAAAGTGATTCGGTTTGTCACAAAATTAGCATTTACCTTTCCTCTTTTTATTTCCACCTTGTTTCTTGAAATTTGAATCATTCTTTGCTTTGAGTTTGGAATCTTTGACACTATTCAATATTTTATCCTCAACCATATTTTCCTTGGAATTATTATCAGTTTGATCTTCTTTCTTTTCCCGAATACGATAATCTTCTTCAATACGAAGATAGCGAAGAAGGGATTCAGTTATGTATATATTTTCGCCATGATTAATTTTCTTTATAAAGATATTCCAAGCAGAAGGAAGTTTAGAAACAACCACCCCCACCTGAAATTCATCTTGAAGATTTTTTCTGGCGGCTTTAAGATCACCGACAGATTTATCATTAGTCATTTTATAATTCATATAGTTAGAAATTATAAACTTACAGTTACTCGCTTCCTCATTTTGATATTTAATCTCTAATGTCTTCCATAATTCCTTTGTTGTAGGAATCATCCGATGTGCATTATAAATAGTTTGAGATAATGCATTAAGAATGTGTACTCGACACATGAATTCATCTTCTTTCCTCTTCACAGGTTTTTGCTTGATATCTTCGGTTTCTTTAGGTGTGGGTTCAGGAATAGGTTCAAGCCCATCATTAAGAATATATGCCAGTTTAAGAGATGTGATAAAGAACATGATTTTTTCTTGCCAACGAGTGAAATTTTTTCCATCAAAGCAATCCAATCGAACCAAATCTTGACTCATAACTTGGATGGATTGTGCTACCATTCCTTCCATTTTTCAGAAGTAATAATGCCTAAAACTATTGGAAATTTATGAAGGAATTATAATAATTATGAATCCAAGTTACTGTAAGTCATGTTCTAGGAATGCTATCTTTTAGGCAATATTTCTCCCCTTTCGGATGAAACCGCGAGTACACAATGGAGTTAAAGTAGAAATTTGCATTCATGATACAATGCAATGATATTTTTGTTTGATTCAGACTGTGTTCGGTTTGATCAAACCAAGAACACTCTAAAATGTTAACCTTATAATGTTAGAATGTAGAGGACGGAGAGAGGAGAATAGAGAAATTTTCGGTGTCCAAAACAGAGGACTGAAACTTTTTTTTATAGACATTTTGGTGGTTGTTCATGACCAGTCACTTCCTTTTAGGCCTGCGATTCAGCAACCGTTGGATCAAGTCTTTTCAGAATTCCTTTGATCGTACGATCTAGATGTGGCGTCTCATCATAAGCGAATAGACACATCCCTATACAAAACGTTGCGAGTCAATCTAACGGTTCAGATCGTCCTGTTTGGGTTATAACATCCCTTGATCAGAGTGATTAACTAAAGTCGTCGATATGGTGGACTTTTACAAATCTTTAGGCTCCTAAGCTCCGAGCGAAAATGCACACGTGAGAAAATCCAAATGTGCCATCAAAGCGCCAAATGTGCCCTAATTCGCCCAATTGCCCTTTCGCACGTCGCGTGTCGCGGTTGGTGGTGCTTCGCACCACCGCAAAGCACCTTAGCATAGCCTCTTTGACTAGAAGACTAATAGTCATCTTTTATCTTTTAGGTATATACCCTTCCACTTTCTTGTAAAGTTTCTATGTGGGACACTAAAACCATACCCACCTCATTTACACCCATTTTGCTTTATCTCTCTCTCCCTCTACTAGAAGACCCAATATAAAAACCAAATAAATAAAAACTAACTTACACAATATAAATACTAAATTATATTTCAAAAATAAAAATCAATAATACAATTTAATTAATCAATTATATTATTTTGAAATTCCAACAATCCCCCACCATTTCGAAATACTCATAAACAAGGAATTGAAGATACATGAGTATATAGACAGTAACAAAACGTCTGGCATTATCGTTGAAATCTAGTACATAAATGAGAAGTGTCTTTCAGACTTAAACTTTCACTTAGTGAAAATAATTCAAAGCGTCATCAAGGTGTTGTGGTGAAGGTATCTTGAACTAAGGACCCTTTGAGACGAGCCAGAGCCATTACACATACTGATCTTTGTGTTAAAGCGTATTCTATTAACACGCGCATTTACAGCCTTGTGCTTATCCTATTTTCATGAATGTCTTAGGAGCGGTCTTAGTTCCATAGAAAGCCGCCACACTTTCATCACTAATATAGGTAAATTAACTTCAGTGATTCTGCGAGTCAAATTTATATGATTTATTAATAAGTAAACTTCATCCTCTATCATGCAGAATACAGACACTAGGAACATAGGAATGGACTTTTACATATAAGTTCCTATTGTTCCATAACTATCATTTAACTTGTTAGTACCATATTGAAATTTGTCTATATTTTCAAGACATAAGTTGGATACCCATTAAATATAGTTGATTTTTTTATAGACCTTAGTCCCATTACTTTTGAGGTGATATATATCATTTCTCTAACAAGGCCTTTAGTCAGGGAATTTGCTAAATTCTTCTTCGTTTCAACATGGTCAATTGTAATTACTCCTTCTTTGAGTAATTGCCACAAAAATTGATGTCTTAGACTAATATGTCTAGATTTTCCATTATTTGTTTTGCTTGAAATGTTGTATATTGTAGATTAAGCATAATAGCGGGAGATGGCTTTTTCGATAACGGAATATCAAATAATAAGTTTTTAAGCCATTCCGCTTCTTTACTTGCATCTGCTAGGGCTATAAATTTTGATTGCATTGTTGAATCAGATACTCATGTTTATTTCTTGGATTTCTAAGAAATGGTTCCTCCTCCTAGCGTAAATATCCATCCGGTTGTGGACTTGGATTTTGATTCGAGATTATTTCAACTAGAATCACTACACCCTTCTAATATAGATGGATACCCTACATAATATAAGCAGTAATCCATAGTCCTCTTTAGGCATCTAAGTAACCCATAAATTGCATTCCAATGCTCTTGTCCTGGATTACTTGTAAACCTACATAACTTTCCAACCGCATAGTCAATGACTGGTCTAATGCAATGTATTGCATACATGAGACTTCCAATAACACTGGCATATTTAGGTTGATCCATTGTACGCCAAGTATTTTTTTAGTAATTTGATACTAGGATCAACAGGTGTGGTTGCTGGCATAAGTTCAAAATGATCATATTTCTTAAGAATATTTTCAATATATTGATCTTGCGATAATGCTAATTTATTATCTTTTCTTATTATTTTTATTCCTAGAATCACACCAGCTTCCCCTAAATCTTTCATATCGAAGTTTGGTGATATAAACCTCTTAGTTTCTTCCACATATTTGAGACTGGACCCAAATATAAGCATGTCATCGACATACAGAAAATAATGACTCCAATACCATTATTAAAATTAATATAAATGCATTTGTCGACATCATTTACTTTAAAATCATGTGATTTTATTATCTTATCCAATGTTTTATGCTATTGCATAGGAGCTTGTTTAAGGCCATAAAGAGATATAACTAGTTTACATACTTTCTTTTCTTGGCCAGGAAAAATAAACCCTTTAGGTTGTTCCATATAAATCTCGTCTTCTAAATCACCATTTAGAAAGGCTATTTTTACATCCATTTGATGAATCATTAAATTATGAATAGAAGCAAGAGACATTAATAGTTTAATGGAAGTTATGCGTGCAACGGGTGCATATGTGTCAAAATAATCAATTCCATATTTTTGTTTATAGCCTTTAGCAACTAATCTCGCTTTAAATTTATTAATTGAACCATTCGAATTTAATTTCCTTTTCAATATCCATTTGCACCCAATTGGTTTTGCTCTAGGGGAACGATCTGTAATAATCCAAGTTTGATTTGACAAAATTGAGTTCATTCCATCATTGATTGCTTCTTTCCAAAAGATAGCATCTCTAGATGTTACCGCTTTATGCAATGTAGTGGGTTCATCTTACACATCCATGTAAGAAAATGTACTAGATTTGGTGTCTCGTCGTAAGCAAATGGACACATCCATGTACGAAATGCAGTGAGTCAATCTAACTACAGTCATCGATCAAGTACAGTCGTCGATCTAGTTGACTTTGACTAAACTTTAGGCTCCCACGCTCTGAGTGATGACGCACACGTGCGAAGTGCCAAGTGTGCCATCAAAGCGCTCAATGTGCCCTAAGTCGCCCAATCTCCCTTTCGCACGTCGCGCGATCTCACGAACGCACGCAACGTGTCGTGAATGGTGGTGCTTCGCAGGACCACAAAGCACCATAGCATAGCCTCTTTGACTAGAAGACTAATCGTCATCTTTTGTCTTTTAGTTATATACCCTTCCACTTTCTTGTAAAGTTTCTATGTGGGACACTAAAACCATACCCACTTTATTTACACCCATTTTTCTTCAGGTCTCTCTATCTCTCTACTAGAAGACCCAATATAAAAACCTAATAAATAAAAAATAACTTACACAATATAAATACTAAATTATATTTCAAAAATAAAACTCAATAATACAATTTGATTAATAAATTATATTATTTTGAAATTCCCACAATCCCCCACCATTTCAAAATACTCATAAACAAGGAAATGAAGATACAAGACTACATAGACAGTAAAAAAGTGTCTAGCATTATCGTTGAAATCTAGTACATAAATGAGAAGTGTCTTTAGGACTTGAACTTCCCCATAGTGAAAATAATTCAAAGTTTCATCTAGGTGTTGTGGTGAACGTAACTTGAACCAAGGACCCTCTGAGACGAGCCGAAACCATTACACATACTAATCTCTGTGTTAAAGAGTGTTATGTTAGCACGCACATTTACGGCCTTATGCTTATCCTGTTTTCATGAGTGTCTTAGGAGCGGTCTTAGTTCCATAGAAAGCGGCCACACTTTCATAACTCATATAGGTCAACAAACTTCAGTGATTCTACGAGTCACACTTATATGCTTTATTAAGAAGTAAACTTCGTCCTCTATCATGTAGAATACCAACACTAGGCACATAGGAATGGACTTTTACCTATAAGTTCATGTGTTCCGTAACTATTATTTAACATGTTAGTACCACATTGAACTTTGTCTATATTTTCAAGACATAATTTGGGTTCCCATTAAATATAGTTGATTTATTTTATATACCTTAGTCTCATTCCTTTTGTGGTGACATATATCATTTCTCCAACAACACCTTTAGTCAGGGAATTTGCTAAATTCTTGTTCGTTTCAACATAGTTAACCGTAGTTACTCATTCTTTGAGTAATTGCCTCAAAATTTGATGTCTTAGACTAATATGTCTAGATTTTCCATTATAGGTTTTGCTTAAAACCTTGTATATTGTAGCCTAGTTATCACAATTAATCATAATAGCAGTAAATGGCTTTTTCCATAATGAAATATCAAATAATATTAAAGCTTTCTTTATTTTTTGTTATTCAGTAAGGAAACAACATTTAGTAGGATACTCCGAGTGTTGTCATAGTGCTCGTAGGTATGATAAAAATGCTAAAAACATGATGACCCCAAATTTTATAATACCTTGTTTTGATGATACCAAATTGTACCGTAATTTGAAATTTATGTGTTACAAAAAATATTTATAAAAATAAGGAACAACATTCAGATTTAATAGAATAACTATAAATGGCAGAAATAAGAATATTTGATGTGTACACATATGGAAGTGTATGGTTTTGAAGAGATGAAGCATTTGCTTCTTATTAATCTAACAGGCTTTAAACAATTGAAGATATTTTTGTATATACCTTTATTTGATCAAATGGTTTGTATTTCATGCAATGAACAATTGTAATTTAGCGCTGATATCATAAATGAGAAAATTTCACAATGAAAATGGAGCAAACATTAGGCCCGTGAATGAATTGGATTCGAATAACATCAAGGTTATTAATATTCATTTATTAAACAAATTATCGGATCAGATGGGATTCGGATTATATAGCAGATCATGAAAGCACTAATCCATATTCACATTCTTAATGGATTCGTATTGGATCGTATATTATCTGACCCGATTAGAAAACACCAATTACATAATAGTTTTGAAAGTATGTCACATGTAATATATATTTCTAAGTGTAATTTTTAATAATATAAACCATGGTTGAAGATGCAAAGTATTAATTATATAATATTTAATTTTTATTTATATAATATACCAAATCGAATTCTTGGTAGATCGGATATGTATCAATCCAAATCCGAGCCATTTACTAATGGGATAAACGAATTATCGGATTATCAAGTTATCATAATGCATAACACCAATTCATATCTAATTAAATACACCATATTCTTATCAAAATCCAATCCATTGACAGACTCACATCCTATGGTTGGTGGTGTTTTTTAACATTAGGTGGTACACACGTGACCATGTGCAAATGTCATTGTTTGAAATCTACACAGTGAAAATACCAAAATTTACTTCATAGTTTGGAGAGAAATTAATAAAAACTAATTGTGCCCATGTGCGTTGCACGTGTGGGCGAGTCCAGATATTCAACTGGAGGAGATGAATAATGAATAAGAAGCTTTGAATTTAAAAATTGTTCATCTAAAGCATAAAACCTATAACAAAGTATGTAAAGGTAATGAAGTAAAGTAAATCAATGTATATAAAACAATGTATCGGCAATGACATAAGAAGATATGTAATTTGATGAAATAGCAAAAATCCATGTCAATGAATCCGAATTATTAAAAATGTAGAATGTAGAGGAAAAGAAATAATGTTTGGCGAATAAATAAGATAATAAAATAGTTCAATGATAAAATATGAAACCCAAATCGGAGGTTTGTTTTGTCGTTTATTAGGATTCGATGTGTCTTCTTCATGTTTAACTTTACGAGGGACAAAATATGCAAGCTTTTGATCGAAATATTTAAGCGATTTCCCTTTGATGTAGAATTTGTAGATTTTGTCAATGCACGTATATAACTTTCGAATATAGTTAGAATGCATAATCCCCAGTGGAACAAATTAATGTATATGAAGAGTAAGTATATGTTATTAGTATAGAACATATAGAATTTATTTATGAAGAGAAAGTGTTAATATGAATGTTATTACCTTTTCTTTAGAAGCGATGAAAGTTGGAATGTTGCAACCAACGAAAGGCTCGGCTTCCTTGAACAATGTGATAGATGATCTTTCGTCGTCGTCATCTTGGACAACTAATTGAAGCAATTACCTTATGTTTGGTTGAAGAATGAGTCTGTAAAGCTTGATATGTGACTTAGGTTGAATATTTTCCAAAGATTATGAAATGCTTGATTTTACCTCGTGATGTAATTTTCATTTGAGGAAGCACAACTCAAGCATGTTCCAATTCCATTTGCAATAGTGACTTTCTTGTTACAGACATTGCAAGAATTGTACCAGGGCTTTTATTTGTCTTTAACCTCCATAATCATAGCGATGAATGAACAAAAAAGATTTTGTGGTAGAGGAAAGTTTTTTATAAGTTATATTATGAAGTTGAAGATATTAGGCACCGAAAGGGGATTCGAAGATATTAATTCACTTCCTCCTTAGTTGATATAAAACTTATTTGAGTTGGAATGAAGACTACTCAATATAGTATTTCCTTAATAGGCAACTTTTCCATTGATATAGTTTATCCTGAGAGCTTAATGTAATATGACTAATACTTTCTTTTTTTCTTTTTTTCTTTTTTTTAATGATATTTTGTAAAAAATGATATAACTTGTAAGAAAATATAAACATATCAAAGTGATTGTCAAATTAAAAATCGACAAACATATCTCAATCCTTTATTTAAGACAGTGACCAAAGTTTAGGGACAATGGAGAATAATGGAACCAATTTACATTTCATTTAAAAGTTGCGAGATGATACTGTCCGGCGCCTAAAATAATTTTCATTGAAGTGGAGACTTTAGAATACATGGACTTAACACGTTTTAGTTTTTGAAAAACATGAGAGTCTAGGGTCAACGTCGATGTACATATCGTTTTGGCCTTCATACTTATAAAAGTTAGACAAATATGAGCGATTAATGTTCCAACGGTGGAATCGATCAGGAAACAAGTCTTAAAAAACAAAATTATTTCAATGGTGAAACACAATAGATTTCGACAATGGACTTTTATCGATAAGATAAAACATAAACTGATTTCAGGATGCAAGGTAATCATATCAAATGGATTAGATTTGAGAGTACCCAAAAGTTTCTAATACACAGTATTCTATCTAAGGGATCAAACAACTCCTAAGATAATAGATCATAAACATTTTATCGAAGCCCTCATTTCCCCCATGTCAAATACAGAGTATGATTTAGAAAATCCTACAGTGAGAATGAGGGAAAATCTAAGTAATGGTAAAGGATTTTCTGGTTTGATTTGGAATATAAAGGAGAATGGTTCAAAATAGGAGAAGAAGTGGCCTACCTTTAGTTTGAAGACACGAGTTGTAGTAGATGCAGTGAAGGTGTCAATCAAGACTAGTTTTAAGCCCGTTGCGGATATTTAAACAAATATGATTCACCAGGAATTTTAATATTTTATATGATTATCATTCACTTAGAGAACTATACATATGTTAACTAAATATAACATGAACTCAAATCCATTGCATACACAAAAATTATTGCATATTAAACTTTAAATAAACATATCACCACCACTGTCGGAACAGATCATGTATAGAATTATAAAACAAATAAGAGGTAATGGAATGACAAAAGAAATTAAGAGGTAAAGTAACATGATAACTATTCTGGTCTAGAAAAATTGGTAATCATTAATCTTTATATTCAAAAGAATAAAAATCGCTAAGAATTAGGGCAGAATCATTTATTTCATCCAGATAGAGAATTCAATATATATGATTATACATAAACCATGTAGATACACCCAATATACACCCGAAATCTGTTATCTAAAACTGAGCATCTTAATATCCTTCAACACAGATAACAGTTGGGGTTACATTAAAATTAGATATGCAACTCGAACTCTTAAATCAAGTGTGGCTAGATGATGTATTGAAGTGGATTTATTGAAGCAACTCCCTGATCGAATTTGTAGTGTCAGAGAATATAAAAGGGAGGTACGACATTCTCCATTAAATAATGTAGCAGAAGGTCAGAATCATCAGCAAATGGAATCATCAAGCGATGAAATATATATGGAAAAAGTGAAGCAGCTTTAGAGTTTTAATCCTAATGTTCTGATTCTAATATTTTGAACATTTTCCTTGTCTTCTTCTTTTTCCATTTTTTGAATTCATATATGATATCCAAGTAAATTTGTTAAAGTAATGCAGCCAAGCATATAAAAAGGATCATTTGTATTCACCAATAACACTATATTTCGAATGATTTCGGACGTGTTTATATTGAATTTGATTCCTATCTCTCATTTTCTATAACTAATTGGTGTTAATCAACGTGTTTAAATCAATTTACACACATGGAAATTCGAGTTTTCGTCGAATGTATTTGAAATAATTTACACCAAGAATTAGCAAATCTCAAAGTAACTTTAGAATATCATCATGTAAATAGTCATACTTATGAATAAGCACAACATACACTTATGTATGTAATTATGGTTAACATATGTAATTGTAATTAACAAAGAATATCAATGTTGCAAAATAACTACCATTTTTTGTCAAAAGAAGAGAGTTACATGTCAAATACTCTGCTTACAATTTACCCTTCTTGAAATGAAATATCTGATATGGTTCATTACTGCTTCATGTGATTATATAAATTCTATAGGATGGGATAAATGACTCTCCGGTGATTGTTCCTCGGGTACTTGAGTACTTGTTTCACCAAGCTTCTTTACATAGCACCACGTCATTTACCTTCTCAGCTTTATGGATATATCCTCCCCCAGAATATATGTCTATTACTAAACACCAAAAGCGATTGTAAAATTACTTTACTAATGATTCAAGTGCCAATTTGTTGGAATGGGGTGTATATTTAAAAAATGACTTTGGGGGATGTAGAACATTGAAACATATCCTAAGGGGTCATTGGACATTGAGGGTCTCACAGAAATAGAAATCTCAAATAACATAAAAGCAAGTTGATACACTAAAGGGAAGTGGGAAATTGTGGATTCTGTGATCATAGACACCACATTGACCATTGTACATGCTTCCTTCAGTTATTTAGAGGAACATAACGCTAAACTCTAAGAGTTTATAGTTCAGTACATCCAACTCACATTTTACAGTCAACTCCAAAGTTATATGGCCATTAGACGTAATTGTTCTAGTAAATCGAATACCTTGGGTTTCAAATGTGTTTTTGAGTGGCCTCTAGGGGATGAAAACCTTGTCATTTAACATGCATATACTCACGTACAATCACACGTATTAATAGGTACAAACAATTAGCAAGATCTAAGAAGGCCCTTATATCAATTTGAAAATAGCGAAACAACAAACTAATTATCTCGATGCCTATTAGTACATTTAAAATAATGTAATTTAACCAATCTATATAATTCATTCTACATTCATCCAACTGATTTATGAAAATAATCACAAAATGGAATCAATATAGATAAGCGATGTGGGTGTGTGTGTGTGTGTGTGTGTGTGTGTGTGTGTGTGTTCTTCCCAAAAAACCCATATATAGTTTTTGAATTCGATCAAGTCGATAAAATACGATGAAAGTCCCATTCAGTGTCTTATTGCATCCATCAGTTTTTCAATCCTGCCACCTCTTTTACTGTCCCAAACAATTTGATTAATAACAAAATAATTATGTTAAGGACTAACCCCATACATCACAGCCCACAAACCGAATCTATATTATCAAACTACTACGTTAATTAATTAGCCACGACTTTCAGGAAGTTTGCTAGTTTTGAAGCCGAAACCAACTAAATGTTCAATGATTCCTAAATTGATGCATAAAGGGGAAAATAACGTGTGACGACCGACTCAAAATTGGGAATGAATTGGATATAGTAGAAGCTACCCTCTTCCACACTTTCAAATGTGATACAATTGAATTGAATAAAATGCAAATTGCTGAAAACGAAGTTTGAGGCATTAAAGGCTCAGGTAGAAGAGATAGGCGATGGTTTGGAGTGACTTTTTAGGCTCGTAATTAAAAGAATGGGCTCTCTCTTATAAATTGTTCCCAACTAATGACATGCTAACACATTGCTGCATAGAAATATAGTTTTATTCACATTTAGAAATTAATACTAACTCAGGAAAATTTAAGTCCATGTGTATCAGGATAAATAGAGTGTGACGACTAATCTTCCTTCTATTTATAATTCTTAACATATATTGATTATCAAAATTTTAGTAGTGTCGCAAATCAATGGTCATCATTGTAAAGCCTGAAGATTATATGGAATACTTAATGTTTACGGGATTTTAATATGGGATTATACTTTTAAGTTCCATTTGGAGGATGATATATTTTACTTTATACTTTTTATTCTACATCCTTTAAACCGACAATATCCAATTCATTAATGGGTAATGAGTATTTAGCCATTTTGATCAATTTCATGAACCTAATGAGGTCGGTCTAACTAAAGTAGATTCACATCCTCTAGTACATTTGCTCCAAGATATCTTAAGTTGATTAAATAATTGAAAACCAAGGAAGAAGAAGAAACTAATTTCTTAAGACAACAGATCACAATGAAACACAGATGAAATAAATCACATTAAATATTATTGTAATATCAACATGCACAGTCGATAACAATAGTACATTAATCAATTAAAAGTACCTCCTAAAGATACGCGAAATTCCTTCACTCTTAGATTCACAAGCCAAGATTCAAGCAGCAATTTCGGCAATATCCTAGAAAGTTTCAAAGGAAATATATGAGCATACAAAATATTAATTATAGTCCAAGATTCTACATCCAATTTTGGCAATATCCTACAGTGTTTCAAAAGAAATATATGAGCTTATAAATTATAAATTATAGGAAACATTTTAAATATGGTATTAACTACTTAACATAACACAACAATCAAAATTCCATCTACCAAATTAATGTATGTCAATAGCTAGCATACACGTAACAATTATATTATTATATAATGTTTTAAAATAGTCACATTTAGGAACTTACACGAAGGATACAAACACAAGTCAATGAAACACGTATAAATTAAAACGCATTGAATATTATTCTACTATCAAAACTAACGGTTAATAACAATGATACAGTAATCACTAAAAATTACCTACTAGAGATAATTGATATGCACTTTGTTAAATTCCAACCACGATTGAAAAACCCACTACATAAATCTCATTCCATAACACATAAAACTATAATAAATAAATGGCATCCCTAAAACTAATAATCTCAAAAAAATATTCTTCAAACATAAGTGAGTGTACTCATCCCAAAATTTCTATTAATCAAATGCCCCACCATTATATATTCTTTAATATTCCTATTGATTCTTGAATATTCCTTCCTTCCTCAAGCCTATATACAAAAGCTATAAGAATATAGTCCTCTTTCTAAATTTTATGCAAATAATTGATATGTACTTTGTTAAATTCCGAAAATGAATTCAAAACTATTTTAAAAATCTCATTACCCGTGACTAAAGTAAAATAAATGCCATTCCTTAAAAAAAATTACAATAAATCGCTTCATCCATGAAATCAATAAAAGGATGCAGAAAAATAGAGCAAAATTTAAATAAACGTGTGATGTGCATTCCATTTATTGAAATTACAAATGGTATACATATGCATTGGAACAAACACTATTTTTAACAAATAGAAAATATCAACAAAAACATGTAATACTTAGAAAAACGTAATTTTAAAAACAAAACTATTGTAGACAATTAATAATTTCATATTCATTCATTGGTTGAAATTAGAAATGGGAGAAATATTCATTGGAATTAACCTTGATGTATGAATTAGACAAACAAATTACAAATGAGCGAAAAATAGAGTGGTATGAACTTAAATTTTTGGAGAAGAAATAATACGAACTCAATATACAATTGAGTTTCAATTAAATTGTGTAAATGGGAAAAAAACTTACGATGTCAATTGAGCTCTTGGTGTTTCAGGTGCCATTATAACAGTTAGTTACTCCTGGGAGTAAATGTTGGGAAGTTAAATAGACACTACACCTTTTAGTAGTAAATGGGGAAGCTGAAGTGAGAAAGTGCATTCGGATTCTTGTGTGAGAATAGAAATAAAGGGTATTATGGAACTTGTAGAGTGTATAATGGTATATTGGTCATAATATGATTATAGTGGAACTCCCCTCTTTTTAGATAGTAGAGATATATCAAACCTGGATAACCTTTTTTTACATTAAATTGAAATTTACCCTGAGACATGTAATAATGAAAGGAGCCTTTTCCATCCCATTTAAAGAGAAAATAGACGTAATGAAGAAATTAGTGAATTATAATAAAAATAACTATGTCATCCAAAACCTTGACAATATCTTAAATTGAAAATCAAAATCAGAGACAGATGATTAAATGTTATTTGGTATATATAAAAGTTCAAGGATTAACATAAATATGTATAAGAAACTTGTAGTAAAATCAAACATTTAATTAGGAACATATTTTCATTTTGTGATAACTGCGTTGGATTCAGCACATATATATATATATATATATATATATATATATATATAATTCATACATCAATTTGAGTCTCATCACCAGCGTAGCATCGCCCTCCCATTTGGAATATAAGAGTATAGGTTAAAGTAGGGCTTCTTGTGTTAAAAGGGACTAAACCTAATTGAGGCATTATAATATTAGATTTACAATATTAAGTTTCATTTAAAAAAATATATACAATGTATTCCAGAACATATCACAGTCATTGTCCCTATATATATAATATATGTACCCAAATCAAGCATTCAACGAAACTAACAGCAAATGTTGGGTCCCAAAATGAAATCAAAACACGCAAAAATATTTACACAAATATTAGAGAAAGATCACAATAAATGTAGTATTTTGGTCAAAATATAAAATCATAATGGTCTGTAATTCACCCAAAATAAATACCTTGATTTTAATTGTAGTTACCATAATTCACCCAAATATAATATCTGAATTTTATTTATCATTAGCATAATTCATCCAAATGCATTATCTTCATCATGGTGCCAGCTATATATTAAAACTCATAGTTGACAACTATGATTGCCTCAAATTGTTGATGATCGAACTCTGGTCCTTAAAAGAACATTTTTACAAATCCTACAATTAAACAATGACTAAACCATTATAAAAAGATATTAACTTTGAAAAACACTATAATAAAGTTGGGAGATACGATTAAGTTGAAAGATCGATACAACGAAAAAAGAAAGGATTATAAAATTTTACCTTTCCACCTTCATAATGCAAAAAAATGGCGTAAAAGCAACAAGAATCTATATCTTCACTGGTTAGGAAAATATAAAATTAAGTAAAAAAAAATCATATATAACAAAGCTTAATAACAATCAAGATTTTGCAAATTTTGATAGAATACATTTTACAAAATACGAACAATAAAAAACAAACATCACATTGTAAAATTAATTGTTTCGAACTGTCACTATTCCCAAAAAACCAACACTTTGCTTTCATTTAAATCCACTTATATGTAGCAAACAAAACATGATTCCCTCACATCCAAATAATGACAACTTATCTTTATAAAATATAGGTATATATATTACTTTTACAACTAATATTTGCCTCTCACCCTCTAATACCCAGTATTGTTTAGAATTAAATAAATATTCATTTAATTGATAATTAATATCTACTCTGGAGAATTCGTGACACCCCATAAAAACTAATCTAGATTGATCTGGTCTAAAATAAATAACATAGGAGTCTAAACATTTGGGTATCATTTTAAGCATGATAAGAAATAAAACTGAAAGTATAATGTAAATAATTGAACATAAATGAGTGAACCACAATACTCTAATACCAAATCCATCATAAAGTAATGGAACCCTCACATATTATCATAGTCATAATACACGCCCATACTGAATAAAGAGTCACTACCTCTAATTTAAATATGGCATAAATAATAAAAGGAATATAAGGCATGGGCATGCAGACCCGACACCTATATCCTATAAGATCAGCAATGGATATGAGATGAATACTGGATTAGGGGTAAGGTTGCATTGGTGGCCTATGTCTTGCAAAATATTAATTGGAGGCATTAAAAACAAGTCTAAGTAGTATAATAATATAATTGATTTTGGGTTACAATATAACTACACACCTTCTTCCAATCTTCTAGTTGCTTTTAAGTTAACCTAACCCAAAACAACCCTAAATATCACATGCGTCTACTCCCATGCCCATATATTCCCCATGATTATGTCGTAATCATCGCTATATACTTTTATATATCAATTTCATTGTTATCCATCTATAAGTCACAATTGTATAAATTCACATGGGAAAGTAGTCTCTACATCTACGTCCACATAATACAAGTACAGTCCCAAACACGTACCTCATAAAAGGACCCCATCAAAAGTCCGCTAATAACGAAAGCCTATCCTACCACCTTCGGGGACCACTCACACGTATTAGGCATATTCATAGGTTATCACATACCTATAATCACTCAATAATCTACTAGGTATAATCACTACGCCTTCACATCATTCATATAGTTCCATACCCAAAGCTATATAAAATGATCATCTCGTGAATCTAACATGGATACAAAAAATATTTCAGCACGTAATGTCTGGGGTAAATAATAATCGAGTCAACCCGTCATCATCGCATTAGGGTATCAGTCTTCATCATTCATGCCCCATAAGGATATCCCCTCTGTTATGTATCTCATGAGTACACAAACCGCTATGTTGCACATAATGTACAAAACTAGTAATACTATACGGTTAAGAGTTACTAGTCTTAATTCCAAATTTAACACCTTAATTAATCTCTTTTGATTAAGAATTACCATTTCATATTAAATGTCGTTCGATTACCTCGTTCGAATGAGAATACACATCTCATTCGAACAAGTTCTCAATGTTGTTGGAACGAGAACCTAATTGTCGTTTAAATGAATTCCTCTTTTCATGCGAACAAGAATCCCTCTATGTTTAAACAAGGCTATAATCTCGTTCGAATGAGATTATACCAAAATCATCATCTTTTTAATGAAAATCCACCATTGTTGACCCTAAAAACTCCATTCTAATCCTATAAACATCCCTAAACTTCAATTTCCAAATGTATAAGTGTTCCAACAGCAACCCTAACCAATTTCTAATGGATTTAGATTAATCTTACACCAATTTTAGATACAAATTCCAATCCTCATCCCAAGAACCCTAATATAGAATAATATCCCAATTATAAATTTCTCGCGAAATTAACAAAGGGGTTTCAATCCTCATTACGAATTTTCATAACTAAATCATCAATTCAACAAATTATACTCTGATTCGTGATAAACCAAATCAATTTCGTAATAATTTAAGAACGTGTATTGCAACTTAATTACTTAATTAACATAGTTCTAATAATTGTTAATGAAATTGTCTAATTCAAATTATACTTGTTTCAGGTTAAGAATCTAAGAATTAGTCATACTATAACACTACCTCAATTATAAAATTACAGTAAATAAGCTCGCCTCTAGTTAAAGTATGTTGAATTCTCAAACCAAAATCCCCACTTCCTCTTCTCCACTACTTAGCCTCTTCACCTTAGCTTTAGGGTTCTCTTCCTAGGTGTGAAAAGTGTTTTAACTTAACCTTAGTCTTCATTTTGTAATGATAAGCACGAAATTAGGATTCGATCCAATATGTAACATGACCCATTAAGCCCAAAACTGATTCCAAATAGTCTAAAGTCTAACCCAAGCCATATACTAACATATGGGCCTTAAAACCTAATCTTTTAAAGTATAATCGAACATTCTACACTTCTCTAAATTCATTTGAATTATCCTACCAACATTATTACTTTTATTCATTAAATAATAATTATTTCATTACTGTATTTTTAATTCAATTGAATTTCAAATGAAAACAACATTTATAGTGATGTTGCGAGTCACTGCAGATAATAAAACGCACAAATATACACAGATTTAATTTATTTAATTTACTCTAAATTAAGGGGTATTACATAATTAATGGGTAATTTATCGGGTATAATTGGGTCGGATTATTAACTAGAATTT
Organism: Sambucus nigra; assembly: GCA_949130495.1. NCBI lineage: Eukaryota > Viridiplantae > Streptophyta > Magnoliopsida > Dipsacales > Adoxaceae > Sambucus > Sambucus nigra. The sequence continues at coordinate 578,785,904 of OX422209.1, forward strand.
AAAATGGTAGTTTTAAATAATTTGTGGACAACTCGTAAATTAAATTAATATGATTGTAATTATTTTAGCATTTCGAGTTGCTTTGTTTGGAATGGGATATGGGGGAGTATACAAACCCAAAATGGTATTTAATAATGTAGTAAATTGGGACCCAGGTGCAAGTACACCTTTGGGATAGGTTTTAGGAGTGTCGAGTTAATGGTTTGGGCTTATTTAGAGGTATAAAAGTGCGCTCATAGTAGACATGCGGGTTTAGGGTTCTAAATAGGTTAACAATCCTCTTTAAACATCATAATACATCGTAACTAAAACCCTAGCATCAAGAGGCAAGCTTTAGGATAAGAGAAAGAACACTTGAGAGGAATTAATTAAAGATCAAGCTGTGACACCCCGCCTAATTAAATACCGGCCGATCACTCCTTTATTAAATTAAATCAAGGTAAACAGTTGGTTCATTCTCAGCATCACTGTCGATAAAAATAAATTTTCCAATTTAACACCCTAAATAATTAAGCTAAGTGTCAAAACCATTTTCATACATAACTTTCCAAATTTTATTTAAAGAAAAATTATTTATTTATTTTATTTAACCACATGCAATAAGTAAGAATCACACCACATTTAAATTCTGCAACATAGTCCAATTAATTTAATACATTCGTCAATCGAATGTCAACATACGAAATCTAAAGTCACACATCCAAACTGAATAAATCCCATAGTAACCATACTGGAAATAACTGAAATACAAATGTCCAATAACAACGGAATAATATAAAGAGCTACACATGCCCAACTAGATGAAATGAAAGTACTAAGAGTGGATCCGAATGAACGAAGTCGTCTAATCAAGAGACCCGCAACTCCCACCTAAGCTGCGGCGCGTTCCTTCCAAGAGATCCTAAGCAAGACGCCCCTGTGGCTGGGCACCTGTAATACATACATATATATACAAGAGAGAGAGAGAGAGAGAGAGAGAGAGAAAGAAACGGGTCAGAGCCCGATAGTGTGTATGATTTAAAAATTCGTTTAGCAAGTATTTAAATTGATACAGGCCAATGCAACAACATATTAGTTCAACACTCTCTTGAGAAAATCTCACCTCTCTTCTAATGTGCACGCCTATCGTACTAACCTTCCCAACGGATTATTTCGTCATATAACACCCTATCTCTCCCCAATGATTTAACTTATCTTAAGTTATTCGAAAGATTTAAAACTGAACAATACTGTTGTTTAAAAAGGTTTCACTAGTATTCAAAATTCTCAATTTAATTTGATTAATTTATAAAGTTTCCAGTGTCATATTACACTTTCTCAACACAAGTATTTCAATTTGAGCCATCAGTCATGTCCTACATATCAAATCACAGTAGGCAGTTCCAGATTTCAGAATTTCATATATATATATATTTACTACTCGTATAATATATATATCGTAACAGCACCCCAAATAAAAACTATGGTGCGGGCATACTCTGCTATCCAATCCCCGTATCGCTCACACTAAGGGAAGTACAAGTTCGGAATCACTCTCGAACTGTATCAACATATAAACACAAACAAGATTGAGGCGAAGCATAGATTCCAAGTCTCTAAGAGGTCAGTACATACCCCACGCCTCTTAGGACCGTCTGAACTATCGATTCGATAGCCTGTACCAAGGATATTTATCTTCTAGGGTACAATTCAATATCCCCCATAAAGTTCCCATCGAGATAAGACTGTCCCAGCGCGGTAACCTCAGGGATAGCAAGTAGCGCGGGCATGGTTTTCACATGTATATAATATATGCATACACAATCATATAAATGTACCCATTTTATCATATTAATATAGGTTCCTCTCATCACCCATAATTACAACATTTATCCTTACTTTTCACATTAAGTATTCCTTATAAGGGTTAGTCGCTAACCTTAACTCGAAGGGTTTCTCCAACCCATATCGCGACACTCGTGAACTCTATCCTCACATGTATAAAATTCAATAGGTGTCCTTATTATGTTCCAACGTAACTCTCTTACGCACCTTACCCTTCAATACATAAATTAATCGATTTATAAGTAATTATCCCAAAATGTAATTCTTAGTCCACATTAAGTATCTCCAAAATTCATTCGTATAACCTACTGGTCTCCCCTATCTCCCAAAACATTATATTAAGGATGTCCAAGATTTATTTCATGATAAATTAAATTTAACTCATTTAATAGGGGAAATAGGAGTCTGCCAGGAGGGGTCGATCGATCGAGGTTTGGGGCTCGATCGATCGAACCTTCGATCGATCGAAGCTCTAGGCTCGATCGATCGATCAAGCAGGTATTTCGATTTTCTGCAGAATTGCAATTACGGGTTCTACCACTTTTCTTCATCCAAATCCATATTTTCCAAACCCAAACGTCCCAAAAATTCTACTACTAACATTATATCAATATACCAGATGTTTCTAACGTAAGGCATGTACATTTCTATCATTTAAACATGGATTATCAACCCAAAATTTATCTAATTATCAAGAACCCTAAAATATTCTTAAACAGGTTTCTAACAAATTTTCTCCAGAATTTCCTTCTTATAATCATGAAAATTTCGTGGTTGAAGTCCTCTACATGGCAAGGTTTCCAGAATCATCATATAAACCAATACTACATGGATTTTCCTATCACAATTTGAGTTTTCTTCCATATATCTCATCCCTAATCATTCCTAAACTAATATGAAAATTGCACCAACGAAATAAGCAAGATAAACACTTGCCTGGGATTTTCAGAAGTCTGGATTGCGGCTGATTTTGGTGTGGTTGCGTTCCCCTTCTCGCGATCTACGCGTTGGTGGTGGCGGCGGTGCAAACCGTTGAGTTTTGGGCCTTGAAATTGCTTGAGAGCTCTCTCCTCTCTTCTCCAATGGCCGTTCTAGGTTTTGGAAATTCTAACCCTAGGTGACAACCTCAATATCAGATATAGCCCCTCTAATTTTTGTGGGTTTAATTACCCATAAATGTAAAATGACCAAAATGCCCTCCCGGGTTACTAATTAGGCCTAAAAACGCCCCGAGACCCAAACTACACCCCCGGGTACACTTTTCTGACTATCTCGATCCTTCCGGACGCGTTGGCACACTCAAAACGATCATACGGGCAACTTATAAAATATTTACTTTTATTTATCATTATTTAGTCCTGACGCGACACGGACGCGTCCCGACTCAAATTTCTAAAATTGTCATTTTATTCTCTCGTAACATTCAATATAACCAATATAATATATTACTTTGCTCATTCGTAATATTCAACAAATTTCCCATAATTACTAACTCTCTTCACGTTAATAATTATAACATAATAAATTTTTGGATTTTTATTAAATACTTTACTCACATTAAATTTAATAAATCCCCAAATTAATATAGCATAAAAATACGGGGTATTTCACAAGCTTCATTTAAGGCAAGTAATACTCTTTTGCATATTGTGTTAATGTAACTGATTTATGACTTTTATCCGAGTGTGTGCTATCACGGTTTTAAAAAAAATGATTTGATTTATATGATTTAATTTCTAAACATGTTTGTTGATACCAAAATTAGTATGCTGATGTGGACGAATAATAAGAAGACACATGTCAATCTACGTGGCATAATAGCAACGAGGAAGATTGTTTCCCCGACCAACATACTCACTCCGAGCAACAAGTATACTCCGAGGAACGCCAGTCTTCCGAGGAACGCCAGTCTTCCGAGGAACACCAACCCTCCGAGGAACTCTTGGACTACGAGCAACTAAGGCGGTTCGAGCTGCATCTCGACCACAGCATTAATTGCCAGATAATCAACAATTTAACTATTCATTGAATGCTTATCATCTTGACGCGCATGTTTGAAGAACATTAAATGAATTACCCTTTCATATGTGTATCATTTAATGTAACACCCTTTCATGTACAACCTAAGGGCTATAAATACCTTGTATCACCCTCATTCAAAGGGACCGGAATTTCTTGATAGCACTTGTAATCGAGAATTCCCAAACACTCAGCAATAACATAACAGTGGATGTAGGCCATTCATATAAGGCTGAACTACTTTAAAATCTTTTGTCTTATTTATTTATCTGTGATTAAATAATTAGAGTAATCTAGTTTTTTACATCAACAGATTGGCGCCGTCTGTGGGAACGATTGTTATTATCATTTTTCACCAAAAATCATTCATCATCAATGGCGGATAATCCGATATCTAGCAATCGAAACGCTGGAAATGCTGGAAATCCTCCAAATCCCTCTGCACCTCCAGATCTGGCCGGGATTATGACGAATCTGGCTCAAGGACAAACCGCCATGCAAGAAACAATGAGGCAACTCATACAAACCCTTCATGGCGGTGCACCTGCACGTTCAGGACAGCGAAGTGGTCAGAGGCAAACTTATTTACTTTCTTCACGATCCAGGCGTACTGAGTCATATCGTAATGAGGAGTCTGATGATTTCTCTTATCAACCTGGGCGAACTTCGTCAATAAGGGCTACAGATACTGATCAACGTATCACACTCTCTCCAGAAAGACCCAGTGCCTTAGAAAGACTGAGTAGGGTGTCTCCTTTCAGTCGATTAGGCCCTAGGAGGAATAGGAGTCCACCTAAGACCATGTCGAGGAGTTTTCGACAACCATCAGATCTAAGAGAAGGATCAGCACAATCACGACCAGTTGCTCGTCAAGATAGATCTCAGGAGGCTACTTCAGAATGATCTATTGCTCGAACCAATAGGCCCGAGGAAGGAAATGAAGCGTGGAAAGGATCCCTTCAACGGTTGGAGGATAGATTGGGAGAAATGGCTAAGGCGAAGAATCCCCTACAATGAACTTTTGTTCAAGAGACACCTTTTGTCCAGGCCATTGTGAATTTTCCTACACCGTCAAAGTTTAAAGCACCAGTAGTGACCCCCAAATATGATGGAAAGACAGATCCTGTTCTTCATATAGAGCAATATCAAGCTGCCGCCGATATCTATGCTGTCCCCGACGAGATGAGATGCAGAGCGTTCTCAGGAACTCTTACTGGAGCTACCCAGATATGGTACAACAATCTTCCTCGGGGTAAGATTTCAACTTTCTTTCAGTTGGCCAAGTTATTCATCGGCAATATCTGTTTTGGAGCAAAGCCAGTAAAATGAGTAGCACACTTGTTAAGTGTTAGACAAAAATCTGGTGAGAGTACTAGAGATTACATAACTCGTTTCAATAATGAGAAGCTGGAAGTCATAGATTACGAGGAGAAGACAGCAATCACCGCCTTGATGAGTGGGTTGTTGCCTAATAAGTTGTATTACACCTTGGCGAAAGATCCACCTAAAACTATGTCAGAGTTGATGGCAAAAGCGGCCAAAATCATGAATGCCGAGGAAGCTATGGCTGCAAAAAAGAATATGGATAAAGACACCAAGGTGGACGTCGACAAGTCTAAAAATAAAGAGCATAAGGGAAATGGCGGTGACAAGCGTTCCAGAAATAATAAGTCATCATGGGAAGTCCTGAAGAAATTCGATAATTATACTCCCTTGAAAATGGGTATTAATCATGTCTTGGAAGAAATCAAGAATAGCGAGGAGGTAAAATGGCCGAAGAAACTAAGGTCAGATCCTGATGCGAGGAACAGGGAAAAATATTGCGAGTTCCACAAAGATCATGGCCATATGACTAAAAATTGCATAGCTCTTCAGAACGAGATTGAAACACTCATCCGAAGAGGAAAGCTAGAAAAGTATGTTGATCGGGGAGGTGAAAGAAGAAATAATGATCGAACTAGAGAGAGATCTAGATCTCCTCGTCGAGCAGAGGAGAAAAAGAAGAGAGGTCATGAAGATGATGCCGAGGATGACCCTGATCTTCCCAAGAAACCAAGGCAGCCAGAACGAGAGGTATTTTCCATATGTTTTGGGTCATTTGATTGTAATGTTATTACAGGAGGAGATGCGGGAGGAGGAGATCTTACTGCAGAAAGAAAAGCTTACCTCGGAGAGGCACAAGCTTGCTCGTACATTCAGCGAATAAATTTGGCCGAGGAGGATCGTCCGAGGAAGGTAAACAAAGAGAAGCTGGTTATTGGGCTTTCAAAAAATGACCTGGCAGGTGTTCTTTACCCTCACGACGACCCTTTGGTGATCAAAATGAGGATGAAAGAAGTAGTGATTTCAAGGGTGCTGGTAGACAATGGCAGTTCGGCAGACATCATGTACTATTCATGCTTTAACAGTTTATATTTGAAGTTATCTCAATTGGAGCCTTATTACAGACCTCTTCTGGGTTTCGCTGGCGAGAAAGTTTTTCCACTTGGGACGATCAAGTTGGATATATTCATTGGAACTTGGCCTGCTTGTCGAACAGAGAGAATACGCTTCTTTGTGATGGATAAGAATGTGCTGTCAGCCTACAACATCATCATGGGAAGAGTTGGTTTGAAGAAGTTCGAAGCAGTCCCGTCTACAGTACATCAATGTTTAAAATTCCCAACAAATTTTAGAGTAGGAGTTGTGAAAGGTGATCAGAAAGTAGCTCGGGAATGCTATTATTCATCTGCCGAGCAAGAGGAGCTTGAAGAGTCAAGAAAAAAGACTACTACCTACCAGGTGGATGAAGGTACAGAAATCGAAACACTCGATCCTAGAGATGAATCCCAACTTGTAAAAGGACAGGTGGTGGAATCTACAGAAAATGTTATTCTGGACGACGAGCACCCTGAACGAGTAACCCAGATAGGTTCGTCGTTAGATGTTTCAATAAAACAGGAGTTGATAACTTTCTTGAGAAACAGGAAGAAAACTTTTGCGTGGAGTCATGAAGACATGCCGGGAATAGATCCAAACTTCTTATGTCACGAGCTCAATGTGAATAAGGAGATCAAGCCTGTAAAGCAAAGAAGAAGAGTATTTAGTCTCGAGAAGAATCAAGCTATACAAGAGGAGGTCGACAAACTCCAGAAAGCCCAATTCATTGAAGATGTGAAATATCCAGACTGGTTGGCAAATGTGGTGATGGTGAAGAAGAAAAACAATAAATGGAGAATGTGTGTTGATTTCACTGATCTCAACAAGGCATGCCCAAAGGATCATTTTCCACTGCCTGGAATTGATCAACTAGTGGATGCTACCTCGGGACACGAGCTACTCAGCTTCATGGATGCTTACTCTGGTTACAACCAGATCAAAATGAAACCTGAAGACAGGGAAAGCACTTCTTTTATTACCCCTAGGGGAACTTATTGTTATAATGTTATGCCTTTTGGTTTGAAAAATGCAGGAGCGACATATCAACGGCTGATGAACAAGGTTTTTGCTAAACAAATCAGTTGCAACATGGAAGTCTATGTCGACGATATGCTGACAAAGAGCAAGAAAGCTGCTGAGCATCTAGTTGACTTAGGTCAGACCTTTGACCAACTGGATAAATACCAGATGAAGCTCAACCCGACGAAGTGCACCTTTGGAGTACGAGAAGGAATGTTCCTCGGGTACATCGTCAACCAGCGAGGCATTGAGGCAAATCCAGCAAAGATCAAAGCTCTTTTAGGGTTGCGATCTCTAACGACGAAGAAAGAAGTGCAGAGTCTTACAGGACGAGTTGCAGCGCTCAATAGATTTGTATCTCGAGCAACTGATAGGTGCCTTCCATTCTTTAAAACACTCCAAAAAACTTTCGAGTGGAATGATGAATGTGAAAAAGCCTTTCAAGACTTGAAGAAATATCTGGGAACACCTCCATTGCTGTCCAGACCAGTGATGGGAGAAAAGTTGTACTTATACCTGGCAGTATCAGAAAATACGATCAGCTCGGCATTGATCAGATTGGAGAATGGAGTCCAGAAGCCAATTTATTACACAAGTAAGGCTTTCCGAGGTGCAGAGATCAGGTACCCAAAGTTAGAAAAATTGGCATTGGCATTAATTGAGGCAAGTAGAAGAATGAGGCCATATTTCCAGGCCCATACCATCGTTGTATACACCGACATGCCATTAAGACAAGCCCTTCATAAGCCAGAAAAGTCAGGAAGACTGATGTACTGGGCAATAGAGCTCGGTGAATATGATATTGTGTATGAACCCAGTTCATCCTTAAAAGGGCAAGCTGTAGCAGACTTTATAGCAGAGTTTACATATCCTGATACCCCCGAGGAACAAAAGTTGCTCGCTGACCAACCTGTGGATGTTACAGGGTCAACAGACATAAGTCCAGACCAACTCCGGTTGGTAAAAGGGCTTGTGGATGTAGAAAGATCATCAAATTCAAACCCAGACCAACTACGGTTGGTAAAAGGGCGAGAAGAGATGGTCGACGAGGAGTGAAAAATACCAGGGGAGGATGAAACAAAACGGCAAATATTTCACCGAGGAACGCTGTCAGATAAGAATTTTGAAGACGAGTTGCCTACGTGGAGATTGTATGTAGATGGGTCATCTTGTACAACAGGTTGTGGAGCAGGGATTGTTTTGAACACCCCAGACGAGATTGACGTGGAATATGCCTTACGATTCAAATTCAAAGCTTCCAATAATGAGGCTGAGTATGAAGCCTTGATAGTAGGTCTTAATTTAGCAAGGATTATGGAAGCGTAACAAGTGATGGTATTCAGTGATTCTCAATTAATTGTGAATCAGATGATGGGAACGTATGCAGTTAAAGGAAAATTAATGGTCAAGTATCATGCAAAGGCGATGGAGTTGTTGGCAGAATTTGATGTCATTCAGTTGATTAGAATACCAAGAATGGAGAATGCACAAGCAGATGCACTGGCCCGACTAGCATCAGCTACTCGTACCGAGTTGCGAAGAACGATACCAATTGAGGTATTAGAAAGTCGAAGCATAGATGAAGGCCTGACGATGAATGTTATTTCCCTTGATTCAGGACCATCTTAGATGGATCCCATCAGGGCATATGTCGAGGAAGGAGAATTACCGGAGGATAAGATCGCTGCCAAGAAATTGAAGTTCAAAGTTTCTCGGTATGTACTAACTAATGGTGTCTTGTATAGACAAGGAATTATGGCAGGTTTGCAGAGATGTGTACATCCTTCCGAGGTGAAAGAATTGATTGAAGAAATCCATGAAGGGTCCTGTGGAGCCCATGTAGCAGGTCGAACACTTTTATAAAGGGTAATGACGCAAGGATACTACTGGCCAACGATGAGGGCTGATTGTATAGCCTATGCTAAGAAATGTGATAAATGCCAACGTTTTTCTTCCATCCGACGTACTCCACAAGCATTGTTGACACCCATAACTTCCCCTTGGCCATTTTCCATATGGGGAATTGATCTGGTTGGACCACTGCCAACGACCCGAGGAAGATTCAAGTACCTCGTCGTCGCAGTGGATTATTTTACTAAGTGGGTAGAAGCTGAGCCTCTGATTGATATGACATACGAGAAGGTGTACCAATTCGTTTGGAAGAATATCATCTGCCGATATGGTCTCCCTCACGCCTTCATCACAGACCATGGAACACAGTTTGATAACGAGGAGTTTGCCGCCTATTGTCATCAATCAAACATTTTGAAGGTTCATTCAGCACCAGGCCATCCTCACAGCAATGGACAGACTGAAGTGACGAACAGAACATTATTAAACGGTTTGAAGAAGAGGTTAAGTGAGGCTAAAGCTAATTGGATTAATGAGCTACAATCAGTATTGTGGGCTTACCGAACAACTCCCCGAGCAGCAACTGGAGAATCACCATATATGCTGACGTTTGGAAGTGAGGCTGTAATACCTGCTGAGTTGGGTCTCCCAACACACAGAGTGCTGAATTTCAATTCTCCAGTCAGTGACTTGATGAGAAGATTAGATTTGGACATGCTCGAGGAGGTTAGAGAAGAAGTAGCCATTAGGAATGCTGCATATCAACAACGAACAACTTTGTTCTACAACAAGAGGGTGAAGAAATGCGATTTAAAAGAAGGAGATTATGTGCTAAAGAAGGTCATTTAGAAGCACAATAAATTGGAAGCAAATTGGCATGGACCTTACCGAGTTACAGAAGTTGTTCGACCAGGAACTTACCGAATAGCAACTCTAGAAGGAGAGGAATTCAAGAATGCATGGAATGCTGAACACCTACGCAAGTATTATCAGTAATGTAAAATGTAAAGCACTTCTATCAATATGAATAAAACGATGATGTTTCACCATCTTCTCTCCTTTTATTGAAAGTTTTTCGGGGAATACTAGTGTACAACACTACGCTGCTCGACAGCAAAAAGAAGGCGATAGTTCAGACCCACGACCAACTCCGATTGGTAAAAGGGCGAGAATAGTTCAGACCCACGACCAACTCCGGTTGGTAAAAGGGCGAGAACAAACTATACACCTTTGGTTAGGAGGCATACACTAGCGTGACCAACTCCGGTTGGTAAAATAACTAGTGGACACTGATAGTTCGAGCGTGATCAACTTCGGTTGGTAAAATAGCGAGAACAAACTATACTCCTTTGGTTAGGAGGCATACACTAGCGTGACCAACTTCGGTTGGTAAAATAACTAGTGGACACTGATAGTTCGAGCGTGATCAACTTCGGTTGGTAAAATAGCGAGAACAAACTATACTCCTTTGGTTAGGAGGCATACGCTAGCGTGACCAACTCCGGTTGGTAAAATAACTAGTGGACACTGATAGTTCGAGCGTGATCAACTTCGGTTGGTAAAATAGCGAGAACAAACTATACTCCTTTGGATAGGAGGCGTACACTAATGTGATCAACTTCGGTTGGTAAAAGAGTTAGTGGACATGATAGTTCAAACCCATGACCAACGCCGATTGGTAAAAGGGCAAGAACAACATTCTTAAAAATGCCAATTTCGGCTGGTTAAGAAACAAACTATGCCAACTTATGTTGGTCGGAAGGTAAAACTATTCCAGAAAATACAAAGTATTCCAAACTGAACCAAGTATGGTTGGTCGGGGATAAAAATCCACTAACTGTAGTTGGTCGACGAGGATAAAATTATCGACCTTGATTGGTCGGACACATTTTATGAAAAAAATTACCAAGTATAGTTAGTCGGGGATAAAAACTCTCACTAATTATAATTGGTCGACGAGCACAATTTAACAACCTTGGTTGGTTGGAAAAACTTTAAACATTTTTATACTCATTACTTTATTATTAAGTGATCGAGCGACATTTTTTATACTTGTAACCTTTTATTACTAGATTGGTCGATGAACCACAAAGTATTGTTATGCAATCACAAATATAAAAGTGTTAGACAAGTACAAAACAATAGCAACACAGATTTGCAAACAGAAAATGAAAGTCTTTCAATAAAATTCAAAACGAATTACAAATTACATGTATACTAACTATTACATTGAAATCCCTATTCTATTGGTTTCTTTCCTTCAGATTTTGAAATAGGTTCCTCGCCAGCAGGAGGATCATTTAAGGTCTGAGGAGAATTGATAAAATTCAAGTCCTTCAACATTCTGACATTCATTACTGAAGGGGTGTCCAATAGATGCTCGGGACGAGATACCTCAATCTGAGAATGAAGATTGTAATCACCGAGGTATTGTGCAATTAAGCTCCGAGGAATGGCACGAGCTGGGATCCATTCCTTGTCCAAATTGAACGGTGTCACAGGCAGGTCAAGCACCCCGGGGTCATAATAGTCCCACAAGTAATGCCCCTGTTCAAGTTTCAACACGCATAAGGCATTCAACCAGCCTTGTTTATAGCCCTCATTAGTGGCATTCTGGATACGAGCATCTAAATGGACTAATGCCTCGTTGTACCCAGCCATCCAAAATTCCCTGGGCTGCTTATGGAATTGGAAGGTCAGTCTCTCCAACTGCTCATGAAGGCTTTTTGCAAAAATGTCCTTATTCTCTAAAGCAGACTTCGTCGCAGTAAGTTGATCCTCCAAAGTTAGGATTTTCTTGGACATTTCAGACAAAGCCCGATCTTTGGCATTCAGTTGGTACGCTTGGGTTTCCAATGTTGACAGAGTACGAGCTTCTTCAATACTAAGAGGAGTTCTTGATCGACCCCGAGCAGCTGGAGTACTTTGTTCCTCGACAACATTCTGGGCAACTCTTCCTCGCCCACGAGAACCTCTTCCTCGTCCCCGAGTAGAAGTAGAAGTACCAGATCTTCGCAAGACATCCAACTCTTGCCTTAACTTGGCATTCTCAACTTCTAAGAAGGAAAATCCCTCATCGGTCACTGGGATTACCGCTGTTGAAGAAGAGGCTGCAGACTTATACTGTACTAGTTCTTTCTGCAAATTATTATTTTCTTGCTCCAGCAGTTCAGCAATTTGTCTACAAGCTTCAACTTCTCCCTTTAGGGTCCTCTCCCTGACATCATACCCAGCAAGGAGTCTGTCGTAGCCCTTCTCGGCAGAAAGCTGTTGATATTTCTTTTCATACCCCTCATGTAACAAGGCATTTGACTCCTTGTACTGAGTCTGAAGATCTTCTAGAGTATATTGGAGCTCCTCGATCATATCATAGTAGGCCACGTTATTGGCCACAGCTCGATCAAGTAAGCCCTTCAGATATTGATAAGCTTCTACTGCCTGCTCTGAAGCACCATTGCCAAGGATGTCGGCAACTTCTGATGCACTGAGGTCTGTGTGACCAGCTTTATAATACTCATGGCAGTGCTGCATCAACTTTGTGTCATTAGCAGACAAAAGATCCATCCTGGCCAGAAACTAACAGAGAAAGAAAAAGAAGATCAAGACAGAGTGCAAATAAAGAAGAGACAATCATATGGAAGAAAAGAACTCAAATTTTATTAGATCATAAGGCAAAGTTACAAAGATCTGAGATACAAAGTACAATTAGAAGAAAAACAGAAAGAGAATACCGAACAACTTCACACCTTTTCCTTGTCTCCCAAGACTTTCTCGGGAGGCTGGGACGAGGAGCTTGGTTGCTCGGTGGAAATAAGGAGTTGGTCGGCGGGAGCTGGAACTTGTTCTGGAGGAGCTGGCAGAGATGAAAGCTCCTCGTCAGCAGGCTGGGTAAGGATGATATCACCCACAACCAATGAAGATTCTTCTGAGGCATCTTCGTCCTCTTCTTCATCCTCGATGGCTGGAGGAGGACCAGGGAGATGCTGTTGAAATAGCTCGGAGTCCTCGCTCACTTTCAATTCTTGCAAAGCTGCAACCCAGCCATCTCGGAAGTACTTCAAACCTCCATATTGCACTTGAGTCATCATAGCAGCTACTCCCTTGTTCCACCCTTTGTCCCAACCTGTGCTGAAAGACTTCTTTATTGCCTTCTTTCTTTTCATTTTCTCCGAGGAGAGCTTCTCGGATAGAAGGTCCTCGTAGGCTTTCAGCTTGGCCTCCAACTCCTCCTTCTGACGATTTGCTTCGCGCAGAAAGGTCAGCTCTTCCTCAGCTGATTTCAGCTTATTTTCAAGCTCCCCGAAGGTGGTGAGCTTCTCGGAGTATTTCTTATTCTCCCTCTCCAAGTCCTTCACTTTATTTCCCAACTGCACCTTCTCTGCTTCAGATGCAGCCAGTTTCTTCTCCCATTCACCTTTATCATCGTCGTACTTTTGACGAGATTCCTTCAGAGATTGGGCCAAACCCTGGAATGCATCCTCTACTCCAGACGAGGAGCTTGAAGCCTTGAGTGCTTCATCTTTCTTCACAATGGTGTTAAAGCAACTCACCAGCTGAAAAAAGAAGGTATTGATGAGTTAGTGCCGAGATACATATATTGATAGAAGGAAATAAGAATTCAAGATAAGAAGAAACTTACTGAAGCGATGTGACGAGTAGCTAAGGATGTCAGCATATCCCTAGGCATGTTTTCCTCGATGCCTTAGACTTCAGGAATAATCCAAGTCCTTACCGAGCTCATTGCAGAGCTCGGGGGAATAATAATTGGAACACCAGCTCCACTAGTTTGGAGTTGGGGAATGACTTCAGAAAAATTAACCGAGGAAGACTTCTTCAATCTCCTCAGTGTCTTCTCAACAACCTCAACCAAAGAAGAATTTTTGGTTGGAGAGATAGTGATTACTTCCACTGGTGCATTCTTCTGTACAGGAGCCACTGGGGGCTTCTCGACGACCTTCTGAGGAGCAGGAGAAGGGGCAGCATCAACTTTCTTTGTCCCCTTTGGGACATCGGCTTTGCTTCTCTTTCCATTTCCAGCAGAGGAGGTCTCTTCAAAGAGAGCAGGAACTCTTCTCTTACCCATCTTCTGACTCAAAGGAATGTGAGAGTCTGGTGAAGAGTGTTCAGAAGCTGGCAATGGTTCGCTAATGCTAGCCACAGGACGAGCAGTATAAGAGGATGTATAGCTCCTGTACTGCAGCAAGTATGAAGTAGACCTAATGTGCTCGTCTGCAACCTTCTGATGCAAACTCCAGATATGTTTTAAATGCTTGATATTAACTTCTGTTTCTTTTGGAGTTTTTCTCTTGCTGTCAACTGCAAATAAAAACATAGTGAAATATCAGTCATACATTTTGTCAAACACAATGAAATCATAATTTCAAAAAACAAAATAAGATGAAAATAACCTATCCCATTGCCATATGGAGGACATTTGGGACCCTCATATACTTCGTCTCCAACTAGAGGGGCATGTTGCCAATTTTTTACAACTACTCCATGTTCAAAATAATCCATGTTGGCATCAGGGAGGTTGACTACTAGAGCCCTATTCAAAAATCTAGTTTTTAAATAATAAACATTGTCTAAAACAGCCTATCTATAAAAATACATAATCTCAGGAATTCCTATACGAGTTCCATGAGTTTGATTTAACCTATATACCCCATTAACTATTCTCCAGGTGTTGGGGGGCTATTTTTGCAGGGACAACGTCGAAATACTGACAGAATTCTAAGCATAAAGGGTTTGGTGGAAAAGAAAATCCACATTCAGCAATAAAGAGGCTAGGGAACCAATGTCCCTCAGCCAAATCGAAATAACTTGTAGGCTCAGAAAGAACCTCCAAAATTACCCAAGATGGAATAGAGAAATCAGAACGGAATTTCTCAAGAGACTCAATAATGTAAACCATGATGAATAAAAGAAGAAGGAAGAAGAGCTTACAGGGAAAAAGGAGATCTGTTGACAAACAAACGAAGAAAAGGATGGACGCACAGGAGAGAGAAAATCTATAGAAAACTCGAAAGCATAAATTGAAAGGGTAGAAGACGATGGGATTGCCTCTGAAGCTTAAATACTTTGCCTTGGGAAACGGCGAAAGAAATGATTACAAAAAGGAAACTATTACGCTACCGGCGGCTAAAAAGACAAAAAGGGCACGAAGATCGAAGCGCCTATAAAAAGGCAAAAAGGCGGATTCTGCGAATTTGGAAGGAAATTCAAATATGAAGAAAAGGCTCCTAAAACCCAGGAAGGTCATTTAATATCGCCATATACCGAGAAAGAATGTTCCATACTCCTCAAAGTTCGAAATATGAAACATTGGGGGCTTCTGTTGATACCAAAATTAGTATGCTGATGTGGACGAATAATAAGAAGACACGTGTCAATCTACGTGGCACAATAGCAACGAGGAAGATTGTTTCCCCGACTAACATACTCACTCCGAGCAACAAGTATACTCCGAGGAACGCCAGTCTTTCGAGGAACACCAACCCTCCGAGGAACTCTTGGACTACGAGCAACTAAGGCGGTTCGAGTTGCATCTCGACCACAGCATTAATTGCCAGTTAATCAACAATTCAACTATTCATTGAATGCTTATCATCTTGACGCGCACGTTTGAAGAACATTAAATGAATTACCCTTTCATATGTGTATCATTTAATGTAACACCATTTCATGTACAGCCTAAGGGCTATAAATACCTTGTATCACCCTCATTCAAAGGGACCGGAATTTCTTGATAGCACTTGTAATCGAGAATTCCCAAACACTCAGCAATAACATAACAGTGGACGTAGGCCATTCATATAAGGCTGAACCACTTTAAAATCTTTTGTCTTATTTATTTATCTGTGATTAAATAATTAGAGTAATCTAGTTTTTTACATCAACAATGTTTATTGTAGATTTGAATTGATTAATTGAAAAGGGTATAAGGTGACTTTTTCAGATTGCACTTATATATTGAAGCCGATTTGGAATATGACAATTATTGTAAGATTGATATCCCCTATACTATTACCCAAGTAGTAGGCCCAAACTCTCTGAAAATCCAAATTAGCTCAAACCCACTCTATTTACCTATATATATGGATATGAGGCAAGGTTTTAAGCAACATAATATGTCCAAAGGGTTAGAAAGAGAAATGAAGGAAAATATTATTTACGTTTTTGTAAAGGGGTAAGGAGAGAGAAAGTAATTTCTCTCACAAATCATCAAGTTTTGAAAGTGCGATAGGCCCCCAATTTTTAAATTTTTCAAAATGAATTTCCTTAAAGTGCGGAATAAAGATGGTTCAAACATATAAACAACTTACAATAAATTTTAATTTCTTTCAAATTAAAATTAAACGAAACACAAAGTAAATAAATTAAACGACAAATGAATTTTTCACTTAAACCAAATATTTCAATTCGAGTCCTAGAAATTTGCCTAACAAGAATAATCCATTTTGCAAATTAGGCCAAACCAAATTTTACCAAAAAAATTATCTTTGAATTGAATTAATTTCAATTTCACCCAAATATATTTTAACACCAAAGAACATAAGTGTGATAATTAAACCAAATTTTATCTTGAATTATCTAAGCATGCATCTACGTGATTTAAGCAAGATAAAATTAAACAATATCCCACGACGCGCCGATGTACAAGGAAAACCCAAATGAAAAAAACCTCGGACGACCCTAGCCACGAATTAACTAAGTATGGTAGTTTTTACAAAGACTCAACACAAGAGGACTTACACAAACTGACCTGAGTCCGTCCAAGCCTTGACGCGCTCCTTCGGTCTTCAACCTCCGCCTAGTGAATAACTGTGGACTCCTCCATAGTCTCCGACTCCACTGATGGGGCTATAGTCACCGTCAACCCGCACGCTGATAAGCACCCAAAACAGTACAATTTATACCCCAAATAGATGTACTTTTGTTGTTAATTCTCGACAATATGGGTCTTATGTGCTTAAATGTTAATTATGCAGGCGAATGTACGTTGCGGTATTCAAACGCGTATTTCAAGACAATTGTGCATTTTATGGAGCTAATACCCTTGTCTCGTACCCTAGCCCACCCTAAACTTGTCCCTAAACCGTCACCCAAGCCTCGTGTGTGTTGGTTTCATCTCTTTTTATTTTATTTCAATTTTTTTAGATTTTTATTTAGTGTTGTTTCATTTTTTAGATTTATTTAGTATTTTCTTAGTTTTATTTTCTATTTTTCTATTTCATTAATTTTATTTTATTTTATTTTTATTTTTTTTAGTTTTTAGTCGTAGTTTTTATTTTATTTTATCTTATCTTATTTTGTTAGGATTAGAATTTTTAGGATTTCATTTGTTTATTTTTAAATTTATTTGATTTTACATTTATTTAAAATTTTAGTTTTAGTTTATTAAATTTTATTTTTATTTTATTTATCTTTTTAGTTTCATTTTTAATTGAATCTTTATTTTTATTAGAAGTAGAATTTTTATTTTTTAGATTTTTATTATTAATAATTAATATTATTTTATTTTAATAGGGTTCAAATTAACACACACATACAATTACTACACACATACATATTCAAACACACCCTCATCCTCACCCTTACCCTAGACCTCACCACACACAAACACACACCCCTTCTTCTTCAACCTCCCAACACCCATCTCTTCCTCTCTCCTCTAAACCCACCACAAACCCATTTTCAAAACCCACATTAAACCCGGAGTCCCCCCCCTCCGGCGAAAATCCAGCTGTCTGACCCCAATACTCACCCTCCAGCCGGCGGCGACACCCTTCGCCGGCGCCCATCCGGCCCCTCCAATTGTGTTGTCCCACGACGGCGGCGCCACCTGTATCGTCGGACCTCCAACCACCCACTGCCGAAACGCGAACCCAGCAGTTCCCGGCGAGCTCCCTTACCGGCGACCCCCTCTCTCTCCTCTCGGCATCAACCCCGTCGCACTCTCTCCCAGCTCCGACGAAAATCGCGACCCCCTTCGCGCCCAACCTCGCACCGGCCAGCCCTCAACCCTCCGTCGCCCAAACCCGGCCTTACCCCGCTGCTCAAACCTCCACTCCGGCGACCCCTTATGCCTCCCAAATCCGGACAGACCCATACCCGATTGACCCACTCCTTCTTGCAACCCATTTCCAACCCAACCTTATTCCACCATTCCAAACCAAGACCCATATTCTCCCATATAGCCATGACCTGCATAAACCAAAAGACAAAAACCCCATGTGCCAATAAACCCATTAAACCTTTTAACTATTTTACCTATTTTACCCCCCAACCACCTCTTTTACCCAACTTCCCACTATACCCTTTTATCATATCAGATTTTTATTCCCCAATTCCCTCACCCATTTATCCTCACGAGTAGTGCTAGGCTTACACGCTCTTAGTACACTCTTAGTACACATTCCTAAGTGGTAGTCTTTTATTGGATGTTTGTTTTTGTTGTTAGGAAAATATGGTCTAGTTTTAGCAAGAGTTTTTGAATTTTTTTATTTTAAAAAAAATGTTTTATAGAAAAAAATATTTTTCACAAATTAGAAAAAATATATTGTTAAAAACACTATTTTAATATAACCATTTTTTTTGAGAAAAACTGTTTTAAAAAATAAAAGTTAGTTTAGTATAAATAAAAAAAACTTTTTTTTTTACATTTTTAAACAGTTTTAAGAAATAAAAAAATTATTTTCAATATTGTAAAATAAAAAATTAAGTTTAAAAATAAAAAGTGTTACTGGCGCAAACCTTTAAAAATAAGGGAATATTGGGTAAATGGGTGTTTGATGGACTAAATGATTTAAAAATAATTAAAAAAAACAAGTTTAAAAATAAAGGGTGTCGCTGGCGCGGACCTTTAAAAATAAGAGAATATGGGGTAAATGGTTGTTTGAAGGATTAAATGAGTTAAAAATAATTTTAAAAAACTAAGTTTAAAAATAAGGAGTGCCGCTGGCGCGGACCTTTAAAAAGAAGAGAATATTGAGTACATGGGTGTTTGAGAGACTAAATGAGTTAAAAATAATTATAAAAAAAAAAAGCAAAAGAATAATACTAGACAACCCGAGAGATAGTGCCGGGCTAATTGAAAAAAAATTAAGTTAAAAAATAATGGGTACCGCTGGTGCGCACCTGTAAAAAGAAGAGAATATTCGGTAAATGAGTGTTTAAGGGACTAAATAAGTTAAAAATATTTTTTTTAAAAACAAAAAAAAATAATTAAAAAAATAAAATTATTATTCTAATAATTATTTTTTTATTATTTTTATCTCATTTCACATCATCTTAGTATTTTTTTCTTTTTTTTATAAAGCAAATGATGTATTATTTTGCTTTATTAATGCTGTCCACCTAGGCACCCTGTACTAAGTATGTACTAGGGGCCGGGTAGAGCAGCATTATTCTTATCCCCACACCTCACCATTCCCATAACACACCCAAACCACATGCACACTTAAACCAATTACCCAAATTAACCCCCCATGCTCCATGCCTTGTATTTAAAGAGAGTTGAAGACCAAAAACTCATATAAAATAGAAAAGAGCTTTTAGATAGGAATTTTAGAGAGAGAATTGTAGAGAAATTATCCTTTGTAAATAGTTTTTCCCTTTTTTATTTTAGATATTTGTGAGATTAAATATTGTAAGAGAGTTAATTGAGTGAATAATTAATTTCAAAGCATTTGGATGCTCAATTGGAGGGATTATATGCTTCAATTTGGAAGAGTAGAGTACAACTTTTTCAAAGAATTTTGGTTTGCTTGTTCTATTCTCTTCTCTTTTATTTTAGTAGCCTTGATTATTAATTTGTCATGTTTAATATCATGTTAGGCTAAATCCCCTTTCAAGGGGTGGGGTAAAACCCTTATTTGATGTTATTTTATTTTAATTAGTTTAATTACTTGAAAAATCCCTTTGAATGTTAATTTTGATCCCTCATCCTTAGATTTACGCCTCGAGAGAGGGTAAATGATTTTCGAGAGAAAATCGAAATTCTAATCATAATACCCATTTTAGATTCGAACTAGAGATAGGGGTTTCTTAAGTGGGGTATTATTACTTGAATTTCAACTCCAAATTTATTTATAAGATTGACATAAATTCTAATTGATCGATCCTAGCGGGTGCTTAATTAAAAGGAGTGTAGATATATTTTTCTAGAGTTGTGGGGTGTTAAACTTAACTTTCTAAAAGATTACTATTATAATTACACTTGCAACGAGAGTTGGTTTGTAATTTTGATATTAATTTGGGAGAATTCAAATAATTAAATTAATTAATTAGAATAACTAAAATTTATGGTGTAATCCCATTCCTTGATTGTTCTCACAATTATTTACCTCACTTTATCTTTTATTTTAGTGTTAGACTTTAATTTTTATTTTAGTAAATTTCTAGTTAGTTATTTTCATCTCACACTTTAATTTAGTTTAGTTTAAAATCTCACCTCACCCTATTATTTTAATATTAGAAAAAGCTAAAAAAAAAATAAGAAAAGTGAAAAAGCGCAAAAAAGAAAATAAAAAGTGAATTACAATTGAATTTGTTCCATTTGCTTTACTCCCTAGAAAGTGGATTGATACCCTTACTTACCTCTACACTTGAGTTTATTATATTTGTAGGTACATAAGGATTTTTGACTAACTTGGTTTTCATCAACAACGACATATCCAAAAAGCCAAGTTATCACACGCGAAGCCTTTCTTCGAGTGAGAACACCGCAAAAAACTTTTCTCCTTTTTGGGGTAGAGAAGAATCCAAACTCTCTTTTTGTTGGTGTAGAGAAAATCAGGTGCCAAAACTCTCCAAGCAATGATATATCAATAGGTACTTGGAATAAACTAAACAAATGGGTGTGTATGTGTTTTTGGTGAATTTAATCCATAAAAATCGAACACAAAACGTGGAACTTTTTCTTAAAAGTTTTTCTCTCAAAAGACTCTTAGAATGTGAAAAAGTAATCTTAGAAAATATCTTTCCCGCACTATGTAAAGGTGGTAAAAGCTAGTGGGCAAAGTGGGAAGTTATAAATAAACTGTCAAAAAACTGCTCGAAACTGAAATTTCGTTAGAAGTTCGTTCGAACGAAACTTCTAACGAGAAAACATAAACAATTTCTGAATCTCGTTAGAAGTTCATTCGAACGAGGTCGTTCGAACGACTTTTCTAACGAGATTGCAAGCCATGATTCTAGATAATTTCGATACGAATGCGTGGCTGCCAGTTTCATATTTTTCTAATTTTTTTTTGGATTTGATTTGATTTTTCTACGGAAAGGTGTCCGAGAACAAAATCTTTAGAACAATGAATTCAAAAAAATTAACATAAAAATACTAACACCCAAAATAAATTTTCAGGCTCTTATATATGTATTAATGCATTCATATCTTTTGGAGACTATGAAATCCTCATGTTGATGACGTAAAACGAGGCACTGGAACGCGGCATACGATGCAGCTTTATACTCTTGGCCGCTATGTCTTCAACTAAACACATCATAAGCTTGAATAGGTACATTGAACACTATATCATAGGCTTGAAGAGGTACATTGAACACTATCCTATGACATAAATGTTTTTGCCCGGAATTGAGCCAAAACTACAATAAGACTCAATTGGAGAATTGTGTCCTTACAAATCTCCCCCTTTGGCTATTCCGGGAAAAAAAGCAAACAAAAATCCTAAAGGGCAGTCAAACTCTACTAGACATAAAACATCCCACCCAAACTTGACTCAAGACCCAAGGATCAAAATGTTTGCCATCGAAAGTTGTCGCTTAGAATAATTCCTGCACACTTAAGCAAACTATCAAGTGCATAGGGAATATCAAAAGATTAAATGCAATTAAAATAATTACTCCCCTTAAATTAATTCTCCCCTTTATCAACTATGATCTACCTAAAAAGGTCGCGACTCGCCCTACGTTAAATCTCCCAAACTAAGATACGATTACAATAGGATTAGATACCATTTCTCTCCCTATCATTCTCCCCCTTTTTGTTCAGTAATAGACAAAGGCTAAAGAATCAAAACGTAACTTATCTCTCCAATTAAAGCATATACTCCCCTAAAACTCAACAAGGGATAACTAGAATGGGATAACAAGCTAAACATGCAATAGTGCGTAAAGTGATGAGAACATTAAAGTACGAGGGAAACAAAAATTCAACTAATCCAATAAATAATAACGGATACCAACTAAGATGCAAAAAAATGATACCAATAAGATACACGAAGTATTAAGCATGTAATATCAACAAGGAATGCAACAAGATAGATACCAATTTTGAATTGAACATAGATGGACGAGAAAGCAAGGCAAAGACCAAAAAAATATCAAATATATGTATACATAATAGATACCAAATAGACACGAGTACACATATATAGATATAAACACCAAAATGACATAGACAAAATATAATATGAGTCTTCCACACTCTTATAACGTAAATGTGTCATATGGAAACAGAAGTGTTGGGGTATGAACTAGTAATAACTAAATTTAGACCCAATCACTTAAAAAATGTTCACGGAGTTCGCATTTGATTGCAAACTTCATCACATTTGAATATAACATCATGTGACAATATAGATTGAACTCAATGAACAAACATACACAATGCATACAAGCCTCACATGTTGATGATTCTACAAACCAATAGAGTTATGACATTGAAAGCGCAACTAGGATAAACGAACATTGTGCAAACCGTTGATATACCATCCAATCTCCCTCGATAAGGATATATTTTTTAATGAATATATCAATTAAACATAGGCCTTGGCAAATTTTCTTTTTGATGCCA
Source organism: Sambucus nigra (assembly GCA_949130495.1). Lineage (NCBI taxonomy): Eukaryota > Viridiplantae > Streptophyta > Magnoliopsida > Dipsacales > Adoxaceae > Sambucus > Sambucus nigra. Next base: position 578,808,852 of record OX422209.1, read on the forward strand.
TTTTTTTTAGGCCTTTGGACCACGTATTTATTTTAGGTCCATTTCAAACGGTGGCTTACTATTCGCAAACGATAATAAATCCTTTCGAATCCCTTACTCGTGCACATTATATATATATTATTTTTATTTCTCACAAATCTCACGTGCAACGGATTTTGACATGCACTAGTCCTCCTAGGTCACAAATATATAGATGACAAGATTGGTAGGAGAACACCTCACAAAGCTCAATATACATATGAAGTTAAGTTTCAAAAGAGCTCATGCAAGTGTGAATAGAGGCATATAAAATTAGAATAGAATCCATTTAAATCAACACAAAATCCAACTACTCCATGTAAGCATGGTAAAGAACATCTTAAGGATTGACAATCTAAACCAAAAGTTCTAGTCACATAGGAGCTTAAAAGATGGGATTCAAACATAAGTATATGCCACATAGAGTGTATCAAACTAAAATACACACAATTTTTTTTTTTTTTTTTTTGAGTTTTTAAAAATTTTAACCAAAAATAAAAATATGTACTCAAAAGACAAACAAAAATCATTTGTATTTTTCATTAATATTAAATTACTAAAAAGATAAAGCACAAATGATAAACAAAAATCTTTTTATATTTTTCATTTAATGCAAACAAGAATGAAAGAAGTATAATACAAAAGATACACAAAAATCATTATTCTAGCATGTGATTAAGCATAGAGCATAGACTAGAAACTGACAAAACAAGCATACATTTAGCATGATAATATAACATGAAGTACAAAAGATAAAGTATGCAAACAAAACTAACACATTCAACCTTTAGATTTTGCAAGGGAGGAAGCATGTGAAAGCAAATGAGAATCAAAAACCCTATCTTGTAAAGCTACCAAGTCGGATCTCCTAACCCAAACTAATGACGAATGACTATCTCGGGGTGTAGGAATCTTGGCTACCTTGGTTGCCTTACGTTGAGATTTTCTAGGACCACGTTTAAGATCAAAACAGAATTTTCTAAGATGACCTTTTCTACCACAATGTGAACACCTAAAGTCACGGCGAAAAGAATTACCTAAGGAGTGATCTCTAAATGTTTTCCTAGGAGATTCTCCTAAAACATTGGTTTTGGATTTATAAGTTCATTCATTACAAGTATCGAAGCCTAAACCACACGTGTGATTTTTAATTTGGACCGTGCCTAAGATTTTATCTAGTTTTTCGGACCTACACTCCAAATCAAATTTGACTTTACTAGAGTCTTTTAATTGTTCTTCTAATTCTAAAATTCTAGACTCTAATAAACCATTTCTCTCTTTAAACTCGAGAAGCTCTTTTTTCATGGATTCCATTAAACCTATAAGGTTATCTCTCTCGCCTTCTATATATTCTAGCTTCTCTCGAAGAGATCTCTCTCGTGTCCTAAGGTCTTCCACTAACGCACTATCATCAACGATCTTAACACGCTCTCTTAAACTTGCTTATAACTTCAAATTAGCTCTTTTTAGTTTAATAAATTCTTCATAAAGTTCTTGAAAAGAATTTTGAAGTTCACTCACATCAACCTCATCATTTTCATTCTCTCTCTCTTCTTCACTCTCACTACCATAAAAAATAAGGGAATAAAAAACTTTGACCTCGGAAGTGTCATGTGTTTGAATATCTTCATGAGAAGATTCACTATCGGTGCTCACATGACTATCCATAAAAGTCACAAAGTTGGGCTTAGTGGGGGAATCGGGTCCATCTTCCTTATCACTATCACTAAGGGTCGCATTATATGAAATAGGTTGCTTACCCTCTCTCCTTAGTTTAGTGGGGCACTCTCTCGCCCTATGTCCATAACCCTCACAACCGACTCGTCCCTATTTAAATTTTCATTGACAGTTTTAGGTATATTTTCGGCTTTGTCATGCTTAGAAGTTTCAAATTATTTAAAATAATTTTTAAATTTATCTTTGTTAAATTTAAGAAATTTTCGAAACTTCCTAGCAAGCAAGGCCATATCTTCCGAGTCACTATCACTTTCACACTCTACTACTTATTTTTCCTCTTTTCAGGCTTTTAAAGCAACGCCCTTTTCTATTTTCTTTTCATTTTTAGAGGGAAACATGTCCAGTTCATAGATTTGTAAATCACCTACGAGCTCTTCTAATTTCATAGAGGCTAAAGTTGGTAAAAAATTTAAAACGGTCACTTTTGGAATAAATCTATCGGGTAGGGACCTTAAAATTTTCTTTACTACTCGGTTGTCGGGTATTTTCTCTCCCAAACTAAAATATGAATTAACAATATCAAAAAGTCTAGCATAAAATTCATCAAAAGTTTCTTTCTCATTCATTTTGATGGTTTCAAATTGAGTGGTGAGGTTTTGGAGTTTCGAAGTTTTACGATACTTGTACCTTCATGAGTGAGTTATAAAATATCCCAAGCTTCTTCAGCGGTTTCACATGTCATAATGCGTAGGAATTCATCCGGTGTGATCGCGTTAAACAAGGCATTTAAACCTCGGGAATTAAAATTAGAAAGTTTAAACTCATTCTCACCCCATCTATCGGTGGGTTTGGGAACACGGTCATTATCTACTAAATGTGTAGGTGGGGACCACCCGTTAACAACATACATCCAAACTCTCTCATCGATAAATTTTAGTGTCGAGTTCATTCGCGCTTTCCAATACGCGTAATTAGAACCATCAAAAATAGAAAATTTTGAAAATGCAGAAAATTCCATTTTAGCCAAAAATATTTAAAGGATCTTAACGAAGTAATTTATCGTTTATGGCTCTGATACCAATTTGAAAGTGCGATAGGCCCCAATTTTTAAAATTTTCAAAATGAAATTCCTTAAAGTGCAGAATAAAGATGGTTAAAACATATAAACAACTTACAATAAATTTTAATTTCTTTCAAATTAAAATTAAACGAAACATAAAGTGAATAAATTAAACGACAAATGGATTTTTCACTTAAACCAAATATTTCAATTCGAGTCCTAGAAATTTGCCTAACAAGAATAATCCATTTTGCAAATTAGGCCAAACCAAATTTTACCAAAATAAATTATCTTTGAATTGAATTAATTTCAATTTCACCCAAATATATTTTAACACCAATGAACATAAGTATGATAATTAAACCAAATTTTATCTTGAATTATCAAAGCATGCATCTACGTGATTTAAGCAAGATAAAATTAAACAATATCACACGACGTGCCGATGTACGAGGAAAACCCAAAAGGGAAAAATCTCGGACGACCCTAGCCACGAATTCACTAAGTATGGTAGTTTTTACAAAGACTCAACACAAACTAACTTGAGTCCATCCAAGCCTTGACGCGCTCATTCGGTCTTCAACCTCCGCCTAGTGAATAACCGTGGACTCCTCCATAGTCTCGGACTCCACCGATGGGGCTATGGTCACCGTCAACCCGCACGCGAAGCCTTTCTTCGAGTGAGAACACTGCAACAAACTTTTCTCCTTTTTGGGGTAGAGAAGAACCCAAACTCTCTTCTTGTTGGTGTAGAGAAAACCAGGTGCCAAAACTCTCCAAGCAATGATATATCAATAGGTACTTGGAATAAACTAAACAAATGGGTGTGTATGTATTTTTTGGTGAATTTAATCCATAAAAATCAAACACAAAACATGGAAATTTTTCTTAAAAGTTTTTCTCTCAAAAGACTCTTAGAATGTGAAAAGGTTATCTTAGAAAATGTCTTTCCCGCACTATGTAAAGGTGGTAAAAGTTAGTGGGCAAAGTGGGAAGTTATAAAAAAACTGTCAAAAAAACTTCTTGAGATAGAAATTTCGTTAAAAGTTCGTTCAAACGAGTTTGAGTTCGTTCGAACGAAACTTCTAACGAGAAAATAGAAAATATTTTCTGAATCTCGTTAGAAGTCCGACTTTTCTAACGAGATTGCAGACCATTATTCTAGATAATTTGATATGAACGCGTGGCTGCCAGATTCGTATTTTTCTGATTTTTTTTGGATTTGATATGATTTTTCTACGGAAAGGTTTCCGAGAACAAAATCTTTAGAACAATGAATTCAAAAAAATTAACAAAAAATACTAACACCGAAAATAAATTTCCAAGCTCCTATATATATATATATATATATATATATATATATATATATATTAATTCATTCATACCTTTGGGGGACTATGAAATCCTCATGTTGATAACGTAAAACGAGGCATTGGAACGCGGCATATGATGAAGCTTTATACTCTTGGCCGCTACGTTTTCAACTAAACACATCATAGGCTTGAATAGGTATATTGAACACTATCCTATGACATAAACGTTTTTGCCCGGAATTGAGCCAAAACTACAATGAGACTCAATTGAAGAATTGTGTCCTTACAAGTTTTCATCTCCAGGAATTTCCACACACTAGGCTTATATTATGGGGAACATATACTGAAAGATAAGAGGCATTCAATGAGTTTTATTAAGCTTTTGGATGGTAAATAAAAACGGCATCTTCGTCTTCAATAAATTATATTTCTCCTCATTTGGATCACCAACAAGATCATCGAAGGTATCGTGATTCGAAACCCTAGGTATATCAATCCCCAAAAATTGGTATCAAATGCACGATTTTAGATTGATCATGTTTTAAAAAGCTATATGTTGTCCATGATGAAACCCCAGTTTTGCATGTTGTAGGAATATACATATTTATATGTTGTATCGTATTAATATGATTTTGTAGATTTATGACATTTATATCCCTTCCATCATTGTCACGTGAATGCTATTTTATAAGAAAGGATCCCACTGTGCTTTATTTGTACTTAATTTCTTCATAGATTCGATTTGATTGTAATAATTAGGACATTTTTAATTATTTTCTTAATCGATGTATTGGAGGATTTTGTGAGTGACATAATATTTTTTACTAAATATAATTCTTTATTTTCAAATGGTTTGGTCATGGTCAAAGTTTCATAGAGTTCAGTGAAGTTGTGATCCCGTTATGGAGGTTTTTGCATGATATTTGTGAAGTTAAGATGAAGTTGTTGCCGACATGGTTGATCGATTGAACTCAAGACTCGATCGATTGGTTCCTTCAAGGGAAGATAAATATTTTTATGTATTTTGATGATGTTTTGATGCTTGTTGATACGATTCATTGTTTTGATCATTCTCGAACGTGTGGAGGAGTTTTTCTAAGATGTTTTATCCTTGACAAACACCAATTATAAAGAGATCTAATACGAGGAAGATTTTGCTCATAAATAAGTTTACTTAGAAAGGTATTATCGATCTCAAAGACTTTTATTTTAAAAATAACTCTAGAACTTGATTGAAAGGAGAATTTGTTTCATATTTGAATTATAATCGCAAGTTATTCGATTTTATTATAAGTCCTCCGTCTTACTTATGTGGATAATCATCATGTGCCAATTAATTAATTAGAATCCCACATTTATATAGACAACATGAATTATTTATGAGAACGACTTAAATCATGATTGATCTAGAAAATTAAAATATATTTATTCTTTTCTAAAATTTTATTTATTGAGGTAATTAATTAAATGTATAAATTAAATTAGGGGAATTAGCTCGTGAATTCCTTAAAAGTCTATTTATATATGATTAGTCCATGCAATTATCATGTTAGTACCTTAAACTCATAAACTTTTTAATTATTTAAGGATAATTCCAAATGACACAGTTACACTTATTAATACAATTACACTTATTAATGTAGACAATTATATATATATATATATATATATATATATATATATATATATATATATATATATATATAAAAGTGTAACTGTAATTTACATTAATGAGTGTAATTATATCTATATTTATGTATTTACATTAATACACGTGAACTTAATGAAAAAACTATTTTTAGCTTGTCCTTATCATTAATTTCTAAAACTTCTAAGGATTTATCACCAAGTTTCCCATTAAATTATTGTCTCCAATTTTTATTTTAATCAAAAATATTTTATTTTGGGAAAATTAAAATAGAGATATCGGATAATTTAATTTGTACACATAATTAGAAAATTATTGTTATTTAATTCAGGTGTTTAAAATTTAATATTTTTTTTAATATCCTCAAGCTAAAAATATTAAGTGGGGGAAGAATTTCAACATAAATATCACAATCTCCATTTGTGTTTTAAGAATGTGATATGATTAATTCCTCGCGTTAATTTTGTCTTCCCTCCTCAACTGAGCAAATTAATCATGGCATTTGGTTGTTAAAACTCTTAAATGATAGTTCCTATAATTTGAATGTGAGTGGGTTCGGTCCCCCCCAACAGGCAAGTTTTACACAAGATGATTCAATTTCAAAGAATGAACCGATATTATACACTTCGACATAAATATATCGTCCCCAATGGATTTACCGTTTTTTAATTATGGACCAAAAGACACTAATTATTCAATTATATTAGACAAAAGTTTTCTATAATCTCCGAATAGGATAATTGAAAGATGGAAAGGTCTGTCTAATTTAAGATGGGTGATTTAATCTCCCAACGAGAAATCTCATTTCACAAGGGAAGTAGGATACTTGAAAAAACCCTCAAACCTTAGTTCAACCAAGTTAAACTTGCTCAAGTATAATAAGACTTTCTTTATTGAGAATCTCTTAAGATAAAATATGGATTTGGAAACAATTAAAGCACAAGTTGTGTTCTGATAACCTATGTCAATTTTAATTTGAAATCTTTGTTTAATATTTCAAGATTCCCTAAAAAAAATATTTATTCTGTTTGTTTGAGGGAAAGAAGCAGCCAGTCAACCTAGTAATTAACAAATAAGCACGACACTAGATTTTTATGTGGTAAAATAAGTATGGGAAACATCCTTGTATCTTTCTAAAGGGACAACAAAATAAAATCACTATATCAAATGAAGATTACAAGTTACAATAAAAAAAGAGATCTAAAATATCATAAATGGAAATATACCTAAATGGGCCAAAACCCTAGGAGTTCCTTTAATATAGCCTCGTCCATTGCAAAAAGCTTCGCTGGTTTAATTGGACGTCGTTGCTCCAAATGTTGACCATTGGTATAATGTAGTGCAAGATGCGTGTTGTGATTAAGTGCGCGGTGAGTTGTCTAATACAGATTCTACTCGAACACACGCACATTTAATATTACAAACAAGACCTAATCAAATTACAAATATTATAAAGATATGAACAAATACATATGAAATGAATCGAAGTTAAATCTAAATTTGAGTTTTAAGAATGTCTAAGATATGTAAAAAAATTCAGATCTAATTTCTAAAATAACATATCTAATAACCTTTAAAAGATTAAAAAGTTTATTAGATAAGAAATTTATTAAAACTCAGAATTACCATAAACTCCTATATATTCAAGAGAGAGAAAATCTCAACAACTATAAAAAAAATGAATTTTTAATCTATTAAAATCAACTGCAAATTTAAACTAGTTTGGGGAAAATATTTATTTTCAAAACAATAACTCGTTTAGATGTAGTTTGAGTCTTAAAAACTGAAAACCCCTAAAAATAATAGTGTGTGAACATGAGTGACTGTTTTGAATGTGGTTTTTTATCACAAAATCAGGAGTACAGAAAACTTATGATCTTTAAGGACAAATCCCTTATTTCTCTTTCCAAACTTCAAAATTGGAAACACAATAATGTGTTCTAATGGAGGTATGTGTGTATGAGGGTTTGGATGACTCCTCTCACTCAAACTACTCCTTCTCCTCCATTCTCCCTCTTTCTCACTCAAGGGTTTTTTGTTTTTTTACTCTCTCTTTATTTCTCTCTCTACTCCCCCTCATTCTCAATTTTCTCTTATTATCTCTCTCTCTCTCTCTCTCTCTCTCTCTCTCTAAAATGTATTATGCTCGAAAAATGATAAATAAGATAAGGGTTCCTTATATAGGTATAATAGGAAGGTCTTAGAAATCCTAATATAGTGGAGTGTTGAGATGGTTTTAGATGATCTAAAGGTTGTGGTTTATGCTTAAAATTTAGGCTAAAATGATGAAATAACCCAAAACCATTAAGTAAGAAAAACAACTAGTATTTATTATCAAACACCATTTGAATAAGATAAGGTTGGTTTATAGTTTTCTAACTATGCGTACAGGAGACACAATAGACTACAACGTATGGAAATCGAATGGTTCTTATAATCTAGATCTAACGGTGGTTATAGGCTCAGAGTTGAAGTGTGAGACAATTGGAATGCGCAAATGGAACCAACTTCAAAATAGTAGGTAACTGTAACAACCCCCGCTTTTGAGAACCTATTTTATATTTATTTGCTAGGTATAATAATTAGATATAAAATGTTGGAGTATGGAGTAAGTATTAATTTAAGAAAGAAAAGTTCATATTTACTAAGATGTTGCATATTTACCTCAAGTGTAGGTGAATGTCACCATGATATGTTTTATTGTGTCATAAGATTTAAAAGACACTTTGGCTTAATAATGAAACCGGAACTTAAAATGAGTTATAAATTTCCAAATGATAATTTGGAGGGTGTAGTTAGTTCCGGAAGGTGCGAGACAGTCAAATATTGTGCCATATTGTATTTTGAGGTTTTGGGAACTTTTGATTGGTTTTAGTTTAATTGTGTAGTTGCATATTATTTTATCGTGGTATTAATCACTTAAATTGGAATTTTGGACTAAGGCCACGATTTAGTCTCCCTAAGTCTTCTATTTTCCCTAATTGTATTGCTAAACCTAGAGAGAAAGAGAGAAGAAGAGAACTTGTGGAGAAAGAGAGAGATTGAAGCTTTGGAGATTGATCTTGCCTACATCTTCATCAAATCTGAATTTGCAAGCTTGAGGCAAGTTTTCTACTTGCTATTATATGATTTAAGTTGAATAATTAGTGTTGATAGTTGTGGGTTAATTATGGTTTAAGAAAGTTAGGGTTTTTATTGGATTTATGGGCTTTGAACCTTTGGAGGTTGATTTGATTGGATATTGGTGTAAATTATGGTTATTTGATGCATTTATAATCAGTTGGTGGTAATAAATGATAAGGGTGTGGGTTGGTTGAAGTTGGGAGAAATTAGGAGTCCAAGACTCCATAGCCAAAATAGGCAAAATTCGCAGGGGCGAATCGATTCGGCCAGGCCGAATCGATTCGCATGGGGACAGTTTCTAGGTCTGAGTGAACCGAATCGATTCGGCTATTTCCGAATCGATTCGGCTGTTATGCAGAATGTTGGTTTTCCTGACCGAATCGATTAGGCTGGTCCGAATCGATTCGCTTGTCTGGCCGAATCGATTCGTAAATCCTGCATTTTTTCTTTGTTTTTCTTTTCTAATTTTAACCCCTTTTCTTTAGGATTAGGACCTAGGAACCTTCTTGAATGAAGTAAACTTAGAGTCCTAGAGTTTTAGTTGAGTTTGGTCGTTACCCTAGAGTTGAATGGGTTTCACTTGGGGTTCATTCCATGGGTACAAAAAGTGATGTTTAGGCATTACTTTTCATTTCACAAATTATTAGGAATTAAGAGTTATAAGCCCAAACTTGGAGAGGTTAGGGGATCTATTGAGGTATATAACACTTTGGGACTCATAGGATTTTGATGATCATTTGGAGAATAATTCGGGACTTAAAATATGATGAATATTAATGAGAAATATTCAGGGAGTATGGTTTCAAATAAATGAAACATGCATATGATTAATGAAAATGATAATGAGATTTAATTGGTAAATGTTAATTTACTTAAACACACCTCTCTAAATGCTATCATAAGGGAAGCTCGCGCATGAGGTGATGTCCCCCGACTAGTGAATGCAGGGAGACTATAGTCCTCGGCCATAGGCGGGATTTGTATATATTTTTCTGCGCTAGTGAGGTAATTTCGGGTGTGGTTATGACTCACTCGCAGGCATATGGCCACTTCCTGACGTGCATTAGGTGCCCAAGTTGTCTTGTATAGATAGGCCCTGGAAGATGATAGTCATTTAGGGGGGCGCCCAGTGGGGAAACTCGGAGGGGAGGTCTTAGAATCGTTATATGTATAAGAATATAACCTTTCTAAATCAAGTGGGACTTGATATTTGTGAATTGCCATAAGAAAATATAATGGTAATTATATTCCTGTTAAGGAATGGAAAATGAGAAGATATGAGGTATAATGTTGTTAAAAGTTATTCTCTGGTATAAGTTTACAACTGTTAGAATCATTTATATTGCCTTATTATACTTGGTGATTAGGTTGCTAGATTCTCATCTACTTCATGCATGATTAACTGTCCATATCTATCATACTTTTTATTTAGCTGGTAATCATATATAAACCGGTCCCTGACCCGTTCATTTTCCATGTTGTGTATGTTATTGTGTCCGCTCAGGTGCCCCTCCGCAAGGGCGCCCGATGTGATATTCCTATTCTTATACTTTTGAGGAGCTGTAAGATTTTACGGATATTACAGGATGCTTTGTTAGACGCTATCATTTTTGAATTCTAGATATGACCGGGTCTTTCATTTGGGCGTGTAGCCCAAACTTTTGTAATTGTTTAATGGATGTATTATGTAAATTATTAAACTGTTGTAATACGTTGTATGTAACTGTGGACCGACAGCTTATTCGGTTCTTGATTGTATGGTTGTTTTAGTAATAATATAAGTTTCTTTGGAATTCCACTTTCTTATCGGATTGGGTTATTTAAATCATTTCCCTAAATTTTTTAAATCAAACTAAAATTTTGGCAACCCGTTTTCTGACTTATTGGGTGGTTTTCCCGTATACTTATTTTATTGTTATGATGCTGAGAATGATTTTTCATCCATGATTCCGTTATGTTGAGGTATCGGGCTGGCCACCCCTTATTTCGGATCACGTGTTGTCACAGTAACCTCTCTAAGGGTCCGTTTGATAGCACAAAAACTCCAAGGCAAATTCCCAAAAGTTGGAAAATTCTGATATTTTCCAACTTTTAGGCTGTTTGATAGCCTTAATTTGCCATGAAATTTATTTTCTATGTACAACACCCCTTAAGCACAATTTGCCACCCTGGGGTGGAATTCAATTCTTTGGGGGGGGAGTCAGATTTTTGTTTGCTACCTTTGGGTGGCAAATCACTTAAAACCAAAAATTTTTTATAACTCAATATATTTCATAAATATATAAATATATATTGTTAATAAATATATAAATATATATATTTCGTATATTTTAATATATATTCGTATATTTTATAAATTTTAGCACATATATGTATATTGCGTATATTTCATATATTTATATATTTCGTACATTTATATAATTTATATATTTTAATATATATTTGTATTTCGTAAATTTTGTATATTTCATATATTCCTTATATTTAATATATATTATTTACAAAATATATACATATATATAATATATATGTTACATATATATAATATACATTATTCTGCATAGGTATATTATATATATGTAATATACATATATGTAATATACATATGCAGAATAATGTATATTATATATATGCATATATTCATATTATATATGTATATATATATATATATATATATAGAGAGAGAGAGAGAGAGAGAGAGGCTCACCTACATCATGCACTATACATCACACCATACATCACACCTAATTCTAGGCCCTAGAAAACCTTTTTTTCAAATTTTATATTTTTTTCCTTGAAATTAACCTTCCAATAAACACATATGAAAAAAATTAGGTCAAAATACATTTTGTAGCTATTTTTAAAAAATTCACAAAAAACTGCTGGCGCAGACCCTTATAAATAAGGTATTTTTAGCAGTTTTTTGTGGATTTTTTAAAAATAGTTACAAAATGTATTTTGACCTAATTTTTTGCATATGGGTTGATTAGAAACTTAATTTCAAGAGAAAAATATAAAATTTGGAAAAAAAAGTTTTTTAGGGCCTGTAATTAAGCGTGATGCATGTATGATGTATAGAGCATGATGTAGGTGAGCCTTCTCCTATATATATATATATATACATAATTTACATATATACAGAATATAATATTATGTATATATATAAATATATATTCTATATATATGTATATATTCTGTAAATAATATATATTTAGTATATTCAGTATATAATATAATATATATTCATATATTTCGTAAATAATATATTATATTTTAATAGATTTTGGGGGTCAGATTTTTGTTTGCCACCTTTGGGTGGCAAATCACTTAAAACCAAAATTTTTTTATAACTCTATATATTTCATAAATATATAAATATATATTGTTAATAAATATATAAATATATATATTTCGTATATTTTAATATATATTCGTATATTTTATAAATTTTAGCACATATATGTATATTGCGTATATTTCATATATTTATATATTTCGTACATTTATATAATTTATATATTTTAATATATATTTGTATTTCGTAAATTTTGTATATTTCATATATTCCTTATATTTAATATATATTATTTACAAAATATATACATATATATAATATATATGTTACATATATATAATAAACATTATTCTGCATAGGTATATTATATATATGTAATATACATATATGTAATATACATATGCAGAATAATGTATATTATATATATGCATATATTCATATTATATATGTATATATATATATATATATATATATATATATAGAGAGAGAGAGAGAGAGGCTCACCTACATCATGCACTATACATCACACCATACATCACACCTAATTCTAGGCCCTAGAAAACATTTTTTTCAAATTTTATATTTTTTCCTTGAAATTAACCTTCCAATAAATACATATGAAAAAAATTAGGTCAAAATACATTTTGTAGCTATTTTTAAAAAATTCACAAAAAACTGTTGGCGCAGACCCTTATAAATAAGGTATTTTTAGCAGTTTTTTGTGGATTTTTTAAAAATAGTTACAAAATGTATTTTGACCTAATTTTTTGCATATGGGTTGATTAGAAGCTTAATTTCAAGAGAAAAATATAAAATTTGGAAAAAAAAGTTTTTTAGGGCCTGTAATTAAGCGTGATGCATGAATGATGTATAGAGCATGATGTAGGTGAGCCTTCTCCTATATATATATATATACATAATTTACATATATACAGAATATAATATTCTGTATATATATAAATATATATTCTATATATATGTATATATTCTGTAAATAATATATATTTAGTATATTCAGTATATAATATAATATATATTCATATATTTCGTAAATAATATATTATATTTTAATAGATTTTGTACATTTAATAGATTTTGTACATTTAATAATATAAAATTATATTATTAAATATAATATATTTTTATATTATTAAATGTACAAAATCTATTCCGTAAATACTATATTATATTTTCATAGATTTTGTCTATTCCGTAAATACTATATTATATTTTCATAGATTTTGTACATTTAATAGATTTTGAAATACTATATTATATTTTCATTGATTTTGTACATTTAATAGATTTTGTACATTTAATAATATAAAAATTATATTATTAAATATAATAGATTTTTATATTATTAAATGTATAAAATCTATTAAATGTACAAAATCTATGAAAATATAATATATTATTTACGGAATATATTCATATATTAAATATATTATTATATTTAATATATGAATATATATTATATTCCGCAAATTATTATTAATTTTCGGAAAAATATACAAAATATATGAATATTCCGGAAATTAATAATAATTTACGGAATCTATATATTCCGCAAATTATATTAATTTTCGGAATATATATATTTCGCAAAAATATAATATATATTCATATATTTTGTATATACGGAATACATATATTCCGCAAATAATATAATATATATTCATATATTTTGTATATTTAATAATATATATATATATATATATATATTCTCCGTAAACAAAATTTTCACATTTATATCTATTTTTCAGCTTTTGCGTTTGATAGAAAATGTGGAAAATTGATGATTTTCCAACTTGTATCAAATAGACACAAGTTGGAAAATATTCATTTACCTTTGAATTGTTTGCCCTTGAATCAAATGTCCTGAAATCATTTGCATTTTCTCAGTTTTCTATCAAACGGACCCTAAAGTTTAAAGCGATTTGTTCTAACAAAATCTATAGTTGGTAATTGAATAAACCTTTTTATCCAGTCAAATGAAATGGGCGGTCAAATAAATTTTACTAAACAACTGTATGGAAACATCAAGCTTGGCGATTAAAATGCATAAATCAAATGGGCGGTAAAACATGGATAGTTGTAGAGATGGATCGCACTATCGTGTCAGAAGAAACTGCTTACAAATCAAGCTTAGCATTTAAAATCAATATACCCGGACATCTGGATGTCAAAGTATATCTCTACTACTATAAAGGAGGGGATTTGTTGTTTTAGTATAAAATCTCTAAAATACCCTCTTTATTTTTAAAGTACCTATCCTACCCCCTCATATAAAGAAACCTATCCCGTGATTACTCCTCATACAACGAATCCTTCTCTCCAAAACTCTCACAGCTCGATTGCTTATCCCCTGATAACTCCTCATACAAAGAATCGTTCTCTCCAAAACACTCACAGCTCGGTTGCTTATCCGAAATTAATGAGAGTATCTTAATACTCCACATTCATCCCTTGTATCTATTAATTTCTTATCTACATCCATTCATACCCTGGAATGGAATCGGAAACCTCAACTATCATCAGGAGTTCGAACGTATCTTCTTCGTATATAAGCTACGTCTATTTCATTCGAATGTCGTCGTCTATTTCCTTCATCATTGGTTTCGATTCTTCTTCCCCGAAAAGGTGAGTTCTACTACTTCCCTCTATAATTTTTGTTTGTATGCTATTTTCCATTGTTTTAATCGACATCTATTTTACAGAAAGTTTAACATCTACGATTTAATTTACCCAAAGTGAAATTGCAAAAAATTTCATTTATCTAACTTGTATGATACGTACTGTATAATACAATAATTTTTTCTGTGTAATTATAAGGCATCAAAATTATTGGATTTCCTAATATTTACATTGGCAGAATTTTTTTTTTTGTTTTATTTTAGTCACGAATTTTTTTTTTTGCAAAAACTTAGTCATCTAAATGTAATTTTAAGAAATACATAAATTATATTTTCCATTTTTTTCGGGGAAATGTTGAATTATTTTAAATTTTTTCGATTGAGTTTATTTATTTTGCAAAAACTTAGTGATCTAAATGTAATTTTAAGAAATACATCAATCATATTTTCCATTTTTTGGGGGCAAATGTTGAATTTTTTTAAATTTTTTCGATTCAGTTTATTTATTTTGCAAAAACTTAGTGATGTAAATGTAATTTTAAGAAATACATAAATTATATTTTTTCGATTCAGTTTATTTTTTCGATTTGGAAAGTCATGTATAAATTTTTTCGATTCAGTTTATTTATTGTCAATGTGTATCTCTTGTAGGTTTTTTCTGGAGGACAGTTGCGGTACTATAAAATTGATTACATATCAGGTATTTCATCATCTTTGCATACTATGTTTTATTTTTGCTGCTTTGGTGAGATAGTATGATGTTATTAATTGATTGGGAATTATTGTAACCCTGTTTTAAGTAGAGATTTGTTGAAGCTCTTACCATATTTTTTCTCTAATTTAAGCATAAACTTTTGCTCAAATAGTGAAGGATACTATCTACAGTGGCATATATATGTTAATGTACAATTATTATAGATATAGGACTTCAAGGTTGAGACGATTAGGAGAATGAGATGTGATGAATGTCCCTTTGACCCACACGCAAACTGTTCATTGAAGCTGAAGATTACAACTTAAATTTTCCCTTATTTCCAAACTAAAATTACAACTTTGAAAGATTAAAACTTTGAAATGTTGTAATCTTCAACATTAGATTTCCAAACTAATGTTGAAGATTACAACATTTACTACTCAATTTTCCCTTATTTCCAAAATAAACTTTAAGTTGATTAGTTTGAAGATTTCCAAACTAATCTTCAACATTTACTACTCAATTTTCCCTTATTTCCAAACTAAACTTTAAGTTGAGTAGTAAATGTTGTAATCTTCAACATTAGATTTCCAAACTAATGTTGCGTGTGAATGTCATGAATGGCCATTTAGTATTGCCCAGGATGAACTTTGAAAGATTTGCAACATTTAACCAAGTCATAAGTGACCCCAGCCGAGGTGGCAGGGGATTTGATGAAGAACCTTATTTTAGAAATTTCCTTCAAGGCCTTCTTTAATTTTTTCGCAATAAAATAGTTGCATGGGATAAAGTGAAAATAAATCAGTATGGGGAATGCTGAAAATGAAGAGAAAGAAGGCGAGGAGATAACACAGTTTGGACCTTGGGTTGACTTTAACGTTTAGTTTGAAGTTCAAACTAGCGAACTCCGACATATGCATAAATTCTAAAGGCTGTATGAAGTAGCGAACACCGACATAAAGTCTGAATGACAACAATTGAATTGAAAAATGCCAATCTTATAAAGTATGTTCTAAAGACACTACCAATAGAATCCCTGCCTTGATTTCCTAATAACATAGTTTGAGATAGGTTAACCATATCTACCATGTATGGGCTCTGGTAAGCCTACACAAGGCTTGTACTATTTCAGCATTCAAGCAGTTAGCCTTCAACTATTTAGAGCTTAGTCATCACCAACTCTTCAAACAGATTGAAGATATCTAACCAAGTCATAAGTGACCCCAGCCGAAGTTGCAGGGTATTTGATGAAGAACATAATTATAGAAATTTCCCTTCAAGGCCTTCTTTAATTTTTTCGCAATAAAATTGTTGCATGGGATAAAGTGAAAATAAATCAGAATGGGGAATCCGAAAATGAAGAGAAAGAAGCTGAGGTATGGGGAATCTGAAAATGAAGAGAAATAAGCAGAGGAGATAACACCGTTTCGAGCAGGGGTTGAGTTTAATGTTTCGTTTCAAGTCGAAAGTAGCGAACACCGACATATGCATAAATTCTAAAGGCCGTATGAACTAGCGAACACCGACATAAAGTCTGAATGACAACAATTGAATACAAAAATGCCAATCTGATAAAGTAGGTTCTAAAGACACGACCAATAGAATCCCTGCCTTGATTTCCTAATAACGTAGTTTGAGATAGGTTAACCATATCTACCATGTATGGGGTCTGGTAAGGCTACACAAGGCTTCTACTATTTCAGCATTGAAGCAGTTAGCCTTGAACTATTTAGAGGTTAGTCGTCACCAACTCTTCAAACAGATTGAAGAGATCTTAACCAAATCATAAGTGACCCCAGCTGAGGTTGCAGGGGATTTGATGAAGAACATTATTATAGAAATTTCACTTCAAGGCCTTCTTTAATTTTTTCGCAATAAAATAGTTGCATGGGATAAAGTGAAATTAAACCAGAATGGGGAATCTGAAAATGAAGAGAAAGAAGTAGAGGAGATAACACAGTTTGGACCAGGAGTTCCCATATTATAGTATGGACTGACAGGTCTATCTTTAGATGGAAATGAAGGAACTTAGGGGTCACAACAGGTCTAATCAATTCAGTTGCGCCAATAAAAGATAAAAGCTTAGCTTGCCACCCCTCAATTGAGGTCTAATCAACAATTTTTTCCGGAGAAAGGGTGGAGGATTGGCTGTTTACAAACTAAAGCCAGGCATAAATTCTAAAGTGAGGACACTGTCACTCTTATCTGGATTTGTGAAGGTTGTGACGATTAGGACAATGAGATCTCATTCAATAGAATATGTTTTTTCAAATTTTTAAATACCTACTAAATTTATGAACAACTGGACAATTCCTAACCAACTTATATTACAAAAAATAAAATAGCTGCATCGGATAAAGTGAAAATAAATCAGAATGGGGAATCTGAAAATGAAACGAATCTGATCAAAACATTAATTATCAGTTATGCCACTACAATACGTGTACAGATACACACACCCTCTTTATTGTTATCACTGTCTTAGGAACTGAGTTACCTTACTATGAACTGTTTTACCTACATTACTGTTAAAACAGTTATGCCTTATTGATGGTTAACATTATTGGCCTAAAACAGTTCGGACTAATTTATTTTGTACGAAGATTGAAACTGGACATCAAATTGGTGTAGCAATTAACTAAATTTGTTTTACAATTCTAAATTTATACCTCTCTTTGCAAACTGTTTCACATATTGTTTAAGGTTCGACCTCGATATCATGTTTTCGTGATTTTCGCAATTGTCTTCAATTTACTTTAATTAATTTCAGGGTGTATCTTTTGAAGGTTTTTCCTGGAGGATAGTTGAGCTACTACGAAATTGATTACATATAAGGTAATTTATCATATCGACATGAATTTTCTTTAATTTTATCATCAAATATACAATAAGCTACTGTATAGCGTATTAACTATAGTAATTTACAGTATAAAATAAGTGCTGAATTTCACATTTCTCTACATTTTTAAAACTCAAATTTTCATATGTTGCTTTGGTGATATGAGCATAATACTACGAACGATTGTGCATTTTATGTTTTAGACAAACATGTAAAGACAAAAAAAAACAACCCGGCATAGAAAACTGTAACACGTAAGACCTGTCTTCCCAAACTTCCTAGGATGTACGTTTTAAGTAACTCCATCAATTTTAGCGCTTACCATTTCTACTTTTAGGATCATAAGTTTTATGCCTCTTCATATTAATCTTCTTACTAAATTCGTTGTTTTTATTTTAGCTGATCCTAACCCAATTACACCACACCACCCCAAACAACACCCTCTACTACAACTGAACAATCCCTGAGTCGGCGTTTCTCATTATTCCAGTGATATGCAGCTACTTGAAACTCCCCAAGTAACCAATATAAAAAAAATCTCATTTTCTTTTTTTTTTAAAAAAAAAGGTCAAGCTTCCAATGTTTTAACTTACAAACCCCACTACTATAAATTCTCTCCATGCATTTAACAATTCATATTTATTACAATGATTTGATTTGCTCATCGCTTCATTATTTTATTTTTATCTAAAATCTTAGGTTTCTTTATTCGGAAGATTATACGTTCATTTTATTTTTTTAGATATAAAAGTAAATACGATAAATAAGTTCCATTTACACGATGGTAATTAAATTTTAATATGTATTTCGTTACATATACTTTACCCATTCTTATATTTAATTAATATTTTGTTTCAGATTATAAAATCGTTAAATTAAATTTATCATGCTCCTTTCTTAATAAACTTATTAAATAAACTTTCAGACACGTCATTTCCGAAATTGTTAGAAATGTCATCCATTCAACCATCCGAAAATGTATCTGCCAAAAGAAATACAAGGAAAAGACAAAGAATCACTTGGTTACTTCGAGCCCAATTAAATTCTTACCAATATCAAGGTTAGCTAAAAATAACTACATTATAATTTACGCTTAACTAAATCGTGTTACAATTACGAAATAGATATTTAATTGTACGATTGCTCTGATGTTAGGAGAAACCATATATGAACCTCTCTGCTCAACGTTGCTGGAACTAGAAGCAACTCCCGATTGCCATCACTGCAATGCAAAAAGATTCCAATATGAAACCCCAACATTTTGTTGTCAAAAAGGTCAAATCTCCCTCGCTGAAACTTCGGTCCCCGAGGTTCTATTTCAACTTTTCACATCTAATTCTTCTGAATCCAGAGAATTTCGGGCTAATATCAGAGCTTATAATAGCATATTTGCCTTCACTTCATTTGGAGTTACTCTTGACAAGCAACTAGCTTCATCAAGATGTGGTGTATACACGTTTCGAGCTCAAGGACAAGTTTATCATCATTTACCCTCATTACAACTCACCAACAACCCCTGTTATTTCAAACTCTACTTCCATGACACTAGCAATGAGGTTCAAAACCGAATGGGAATCTTACCAGCGTTATCCTTAAACGTTGATATAGTTGAAAAGCTCTTGAATGTACTAAATGAAAATCCATACGCTCAATTTCTATGACGATTAAAGGACTACCCTTCACTGGATGCACTTCAAGTTCGAATCAGTAAACATGTTAACCTTGATCAACGTGTTTACAATGCTCCTACATCCGATGAAGTTGCTGCAATATGGATTGAAGGAAACAATGCAAATATTCCTTTCGAGCGAGACATCATAATCGTGTCTCACTCCGGTCAACGACACCAAATAAAGCACTACTTTGGATGTTACGACCCGTTACAGTATCCATTACTTTTTCCAAAAGGAAAGGTTGGATGGCATCAAGACATAAGGCGCCAAAATGATACCTCGCCTACCACATCTACAAACATCCAGGCCTCCATACCTGCAATCACATGTACAGAGGACATTCTCTCATCGGAGCAAGAAGGTATAAATTTAACATAAAATCTATTCTAAAAATATCATTCTTAAATTCAAAATTTATTGCATTAAACTATTATTCATCCTTTCCAATTTCCCTAACTATACACTCTTCTAGGTGTTCATCGAGAGAACTCATCTAAAGTATCATGTCGTGAATACTACGCACACAAATTACAGATCCGAAATAATAGACAATCATCGTTGTTATTCGCTGGCAAGCTACTACAACAATATTCAGTCGACATGTACATAAAGTTAGAAACAACCAGACTTGACTTTTATTGTACGCAACAGAAAAAAATCAGAGCTGAATTATACCAAGGGTTGGTTGACAGCGTCACAGCAGGTGAAACAAGAGCCAGCAATGTCGGCCAAAGAATAGTTCTCCCAGCATCATTCATTGGTGGACCTCGAGATATGCGTCGTAGATACTTGGATGCAATGGCTTTAGTTCAAAGATATGGCAAACCAGATTTATTCATCACAATGACTTGAAACCCTGAATGGAAAGAAATCGTTGATAATCTTCATCCAGGTCAGGTACCTCAAGATCGTCCTGATCTAACATCGAGAGTATTTCGAGCTAAATTAAAGGACCTAAAGGATCAACTTTTTAAAAAAGAAATATTTGGAAAGGTAGCAGCGCATGTACATGTAATCGAATTCCAAAAAAGAGGATTGCCACATGCTCATATTTTGGTAATTCTGAACAAAGATTTCAAGCTCAATACTCCAGATAGTTATGATAAATTCATTTCGGCAGAGATACCTGAAGTTCATGAATATCCATTTCTTCATTCATTAGTCAACAAGTACATGATGCATGGTCCCTGTGGAGAATTGAATAAAAATAACCCCTGTATGATAAATGGGAATTGTAAATTTCATTACCCTCGCGAATTCGCATCTACTACCTGTCAAGGCCAAGACTCATATCCTATTTATCGACGCCGAAATAATGGAAGAGAAGTACACGTGCGCAACAAGTTGTTAGACAATCGATGGGTTGTTCCTTACAATCCATATCTCCTTACAAGATATAATTATCATATCAACGTTGAAGTTTGCTCGGGGTTAAAAGCCGTCAAGTACCTTTACAAGTACATTTACAAAGGCCATGATAAAGTGGCAGTTCATGTTTCATTCGATGAAAATGACAAAACCACTATTGATGAGATCAAACAATTCCAAGATGCAAGATGGGTATCAGCACAAGAAGCCATTTGGAGAATTTTTGAATTCGAGCTAAATGAAATCAAGCCATCAGTGATATCCTTCAACTCCACTTGCCAAATAAGCATACTGTCACTTACGGGGAGAACTAAAACTTAAATAATGTGCTTGACACCCCCAACATTAGCAAAACGATGTTAACTGAATTCTTCAGTATGTGTTCCAGATTCAGCGAAGCACGTCAATATTTGTATAGGGAATTCCCAGAGCACTACGTATGGGATAATAAAGCAAAAATTTGGTCTAAGAGAAAGAATAAACTCAATGCAATCGGCCGTGTCAATGGTGCAAATCCTGTAGAAGGAGAACGATATTACTTAAGACTTCTTCTAAATCACATTCGGGGACCAACATCATTTGAAGACCTTCGAACTTATGATGGAATCACTAACTTCACATTTAAAGAAGCTGTGCAAAAATGTGGACTGCTAGAATCAGATGATAGCATTGCAGATTGCCTCTCCGAAGCTGCCACTTTCCAAATGCCTGAAGCACTAAGAAGATTGTTCGCCATTATTTTAGTCTATTGTGAGCCCTCCGATGTGAGAAAATTATGGCAAACAAGCTTTGAGTTTCTGTCCGAAGATTTTAAAAGACTCCACCCAAATTCATTGGCTGCACAAAAAGATTGCACATTAAATAGCATCAGCTTCTTTCTAGATTCAATGGGAAAATCGATTAAAGACTTTGACCTGCCTCCAATTAGCGGTACACAATTATCAAACAATATAACAAATCCAAGAGAAATTACCGACGAACTCCACATCGACACACCAGAAGAAGACTACAATTTCTGCACACGTTTAAACGCAGACCAAAGACATGCGTATTTGGTTATACTCGAGAGGGTGATGGCTGGAAATTCAGGTTGCTTCTTCGTCAATGGACCGGGTGGAACTGGAAAGACATATCTTTATAGAGCATTACTCGCCGACATTAGAAAGAAAGGTATGATAGCACTTGCTACAGCAACATCAGGAGTAGCTGCATCATTATTACCTGGAGGTCGAACTGCACACTCTCGCTTCAAAATACATATTCTAGCCACCGAGACAAGCTTATGTAACATTCCCAAACAAAGTGGCACAACAGAACTCATACGGCAAGCAAGGATCATAATTTGGGATGAAGCACCAATGGCAAAGCGATTCGCGATTGAAACTCTTGATAGAACATTAAAGGATTTAATGGACAGTGTTGAACCTTTTGGGGGCAAGATCGCTGTCTTTGGTGGAGATTTCAGACAGGTACTGCCAGTAGTACGTCGAGGGTCAAGATTAGAAACAGTAAACTCTAGCATTGTGATGTCACCGCTTTGGAATGCAATGCATGTATTACCTTTGACAATAAATATGCGTGCCAGAAATGATCATCAATTCAACGAATTCCTTTTAAGAATTGGCAATGGGACGAAATCATCAACACATAATGATCTAATAACTCTTCCGAATGAAATGGTCATACATCCACTAGAAAACAATGGACCCGAACAATCTTTCATTGACTTTATCTTTCCATCATTAAATATCAATGCGGCCCTACCAAATTTCTTAACAGATAGTGCAATTCTGGCGACAACAAACGAACACGTTGACTCCATTAATGATAAGATGATTGATATGTTCCCTGGAGACTTGAAGAACTTAAATAGCTTTGATGAAGCTATAGACGACACGCACAACTATTACCAAGAAGAATTTTTAAATTCTTTAATGCCGAATGGATTGCCCCCACACACATTGAAACTTAAACCTAATTGCCCAATCATTCTTCTACGGAATATAAATCCTTCAATTGGATTATGTAATGGAACAAGAATGTTGTACAAAGGTTCTTCAAATAATGTCATGCACGTGAAAATTTCAGTGGGCCAGCATAAGGGCAGAAATGTACTCTTGCCACGCATTCCATTATCACCAGCAGAAAATGAGGGATACCCTTTTCAGTTCAAAAGGAAACAATTTCCTATTCGTTTATGTTTCGCAATGACAATAAACAAATCCCAAGGACAAACAATAGCTAATGTTGGGGTTAACTTACCGACAAACGTCTTCTCACATGGCCAACTGTACGTTGCGTTATCGAGAGGAACTTCAATGGCAACCACAAAAGTACTTCTCCAGTCTGAAAAAGGAAACCAAAATAATGTGACAAAAAATATCGTTTACAAAGAAGTTCTATTGGCATCAAGGTACAAATGAATTTATTATACCACTCATTCACTAAAACATTGCTTACTTTAGTTCTTTTTAATTCATCATAAATTCATTTATTATCACTTTGCATTAATATACTATACATACTGTTATCATCTTCTAATAGGCCAAAATCTTACAGATTCAATGGGCTTAACAGAACTCGAAATTGAGGACTACAAAATGATCAACAATCTACAACGACTCGAATCAAAGTGGCAAATTGTTGCTCAAGTCATGCGAAGAAGCAATATAGACTCTTACAACAATTCAAAAGGAGCTGGAAGTATTTTAAAAATAATACTGATGGATAAAGAGGTACAAAATTTTCGACTTACTTTATTTAAAATAATTTATATCTATATTTTCTATATCGTAAATTTACTCTACTAAAATAATATACAGGGCACTAAGATTCAAGCAGTCGTATGGAATGAAGACATACAAAGACTGGAAGGGTTGCTTCAAATTCAAAAACAATATTCCATTACTAATGGTTTGGTCAAAGGAGTGAATGATGCTTACACAACAGTTCACTACAAAATGGAGCTTTCGTTCAATAAATACACAGAGATCGTTGAACGAGAACGTAATTTCAAATTCCCCTCATCATTCTACAAATTCACCGCCTTTGATGATTTGGTCGCTCAAACAGAGGACGATAAAGCATATGGTATTTATTATTAATAAATATAATTCGATAAAACAATGATGCAATTTTTTATATTATCTTATTTCTAATACTCAACCATACAGATGTCATTGCATTTGTCATAAATGTGAAACCAATGAGGACAATTACAAAACCATCAAACTCGGCTAAAATGAATCTGCGTGATATAACACTCAGAGATACAAAGTACGCATTCTACACTTTAAACTATCCATTAAAAAAAAACTTACTTAAACTTTACTCTCATATTTCTCAGTTTTCTTCATAGTCCTTAATATTAAATTAAATATTATTATATATTATTTATGACAGGTTTCAATCAATAAAATTCACTCTATGGGGCGACTTAGCAGAGAATGAAGGCGAAAAACTAAGTCAATTAACAATAACATTTCCTATACTAGCAGTTTCTCAAGCCAAACGTTCATCCTACGAAGGTACAATACTATTTATCATCTCACCAACAATTAATAAAAAGTCTACTAACTCAAAACAAAAAAAAAATATTCTTTACAAGGGAGTATAGCTTGACCAGTTTATCAAAGACTACAATTCAGATTGACCCCGATATCATACAAGCTACAGAATTAAAGGAGTGGTTAGACAATTTCTTTGAAAAAAAATAGTAATTCTCCAATACATGTATTAAATTCAAATATGTCAATTACAGGATGTCAACCTCATCATCTTCCCCACATTTTAACAAATTTTCTTCGCCTCACCAAAAGATAATTAATAATGCGGACACGATTTCTATTCGTGATATTATTAATGGAATCCCATCAACAACAGAGGTAATGATTCAATTACTATGATTCACTTTTACGTTTCGAATATCCTTAATTCAATAAGATAACATATCCAATTTTTGACAAACCACAGAATCTTTTCTGTTCTTTCGTTGGAATGATTATGGAGGTTAGAAACAAAGAAAATCCATGGTATGATGCTTGCAATATATGCAACAAAAAAGTCACGGTTCAGAATGGAATTGCCACATGCTTAAATTGTGGTTCTTCAAATTCAAATTACACAACAAGGTAAATTAATAAATTCAAGAATCTTTCAATATTAATGATAAATCTCATATATAAAACTTTACTGATACATTATTCGAAAAAATATAAGGTACTTACTTCAGTTTGTCGTCCAATATAAGGTACTTACTTCAGTTTGTCGTCCAAGACGAAGATGAAAGAGCATCAGTCACACTATTCGAGGAAGCAGAAACATTCATTGGCTGCAACATTCCAAATTTCATCGCTTCTAAAGATAAGGTGTTAACATTCTTACTTACAATTCAAATTCATACATTTATTCAATTACATCGATAACATTTATATTATATGGTTTACACAGGGAATTCTACACTCAGACTATGTTCGAAAGTTATATACGTGCATTGGGAAAATATACAGATTCTACATTAAAGGGAAATCACTTAAACCATCCGATCGAAGGCTTGCACGTTTTGTAGCTCTGAAGGTTGAAGAGGAAGAAGAACCATCGAATCCTAGCAAACGTTAAAAGCAACATATTTGATGATTACATTTCAATTATTTACCCTTATGCAGTTTACATTTCATATAACTTGGATTTATGGATATTTATTACAAATATTAACTCATAATGCATGACTTTAACTAACGGTCCTTAATTTTAAGAAGGACATTGTAATTCATACATTGTTATTCAAGATTTCATGCATACAGAAAAATATGGGAACTCGTACACACGTGCAACGCACGTGGGCACATCTAGTAAACCTAAAAGCCTTAAATTGATATACCCGATCAATTGATATTAAATTAAGATACAACTGGATTCTCTTAGTTCCATTATAACCAGACACAATTGGTCACCTATAAATTGATCTTGACGAGAATAAATAGGTATAATCAATACATGGTCACACTTCTCCTATTGGCGAGTTATAGCTTTTCACATATCAAGGTTTAAATCTATTGGATAAAAAAACAAATCAAAGGGTTTAATAGCTCTCAAATAATGTGTCTATAAACAAACACACACGCGTTTGTCTAAAAACAATGATGTATAAAATGTGACAAAACATTATTTAAATTTTATTTTTAAAATGCAAAAAATTATTTTTAATTCAGATAAAAATATAAATAAAATATTTTTGTCAATTTCAAAAATATTCTGGCATTTATTAAATGTGATATATTAAATCCAATTAAATCATATGCAAAATAAAATCTAAAAATAGGAAGAAAAATGTAGTGACTATACGTGAAGTGTGCGCAATCAACCCATTGGTCAGTTTACCTTTCTTGACCCTCGTTGAATATCCCATTGGCTTCACTTTTTTTTTCTTGGACTGAATCGACTTAAATTAATTCTAGAGTTGGTGATAAATAGGGGAAAATCGGGCAGTCATGTTATCTATGCCAATCGTTGTTTCGGCTCCAAATGCTATGTAAACACTACTAGAAAAATGACAATTAATGACACATGCATTAGGGATAGCTTATAAGTTGTCCTTTTAAAAAATGTTTAAGGGACAACAAAATTTGGTTGTCCTTTCTAATGACTCTAAAAGGACAACATTTTTTTCCACCCTTTATACCATATGATACATATTTTTAGGGACACTTTAAAATGTACATAGTTTTCAAATAATAAATATAGTTTAAAAAAAATATATATTTATCTTTTTTGACACCTACAACTGTCTTTTAAAATATTAATTTGGCACCACATTGTTTGTGCCAAATTATATTTGGGACAACTACTTCCATCCCTAATACTCGATTTTAAAGGACAACAAAATATGTCCTTATAAACTTATAGTAGTATTTGGATTTAAAAGGACAGAGCTAAAAGGAAGGCTTCTTATTGTCCTAAAAACTCAAAAGAATGGCAGTTGCTATCCTTTTAGCCTTTTATGACGCCGGCCTAATACTCTTCTTGTCATTATGACTGCCCTAAATACTATTTAGGGACGAAAAATGGGCTTTTGAGACGGCAAATTAGTTGTCCTTAATTGTAATTTTTCTAGTAGTGAAAACCCTAAACTATGACTACACTCGTTATGGGAATATAGCGGCTAGTCCGGGTATTGAATCTAGAGGGAATGTTACTAAACGTTAATTGATTTCTTACTTCTGAATAAAAGTGTAAAAGGTGATAGTTTTACAAAATATACAATTAGGCATTTATTGAAACTACAATTAACAAAAAAGTGTAATAACTATAGATTGAGAATAATATTCCTCACCTCAGTTTAATTAGTATAAACTGTTACATAGGAATAAAAACTTGTCAAGATTAGATCGCATTTTCACAATTAATAAAATCTAGAGTAGACACCCCTAAATTTTCATAAATGCTTAATTAATTTTGGCATCAATAAATATTCCCGAAATTACACATGCAAGGTTATAAATGAGGGGAGTATATGATATACACCGTTAGGCACAAAGTCAGGAATAACCTAACCAATTTAAACTAGTCTGATCCATCACCAAGGCAAAGAAACTATCTAATCCAATGTGAGTTCAATTAAATTCAATTTAACTAACTTAGTTAAAAAGCATATTAAAACAAGTAAGTAAATAAAGAAATAAATAATTAAAGACAACTAATTAGCAAAGCTTGAAAACAATAATGGAAACTTATATTGATGGGGAAGAATATTATTAGTATATTTACATACATAAAATGGGATAAACCCTAAAAGATAATGTACAACCCCAAACCAAACAAAACCCTAATCTAACCTAAATGAAGATATTTCTCCTAAAATCCAACAGACAAATATATAATAAGTTGGATTAAAAGAAAAAGGAAAAGAAAACGAAAGGCATTAATGCCAAATCTCTGCTATGATCGGTCAATCGCGGTCCTTTAACCAGTTAATTGGTGGTCCTAAATAATTCCCATTGTATTCCTTCGTAGGCAAACCTGATTAACAGATCGACCGGTGGAGAAGGATCGATCGATTGGTGTTCTATTTTTCTAGGAACTTTGTTCTTCAAAGGGGAGAAATATTATGTTTATGGAAATGTCTCTAACTTGATCACCCGGACTCAAAATGATGCGTCGTTTATGACCACGCAAAGCTAACTCAGAGAAGTAGGCTCCCGTAAGTTTAGATTCCCGAACCAAAAGCTTAAAATTACAAACATGCTCTTGAAGTTATGTCAAACGATAAAACTTTTTTGAAATGCAACCAAATTCTCGGTTTACATTTTAATGTTGATATGAGAAATCGGACACAAGTCGCTCCCATATCAGCATATCAAGTACAGAGTAAACATAAAGTAAGTAAAGAGAGAGAAAACACAAGATATAGAGTGGTTCGGCTATTAAAATGAGCCTACGTCCACTTTGGTGCTTCATTCTCATTATATATGTTATAGTACATGTTCATAATGCCAAAATAGGCGTACAATGTAGATGAGAGAGGAGAATACATATTTGTAGTAGTTCCAGGAGATCCGGTGTGATGATTGTCAGGTAGCCTCCAAGCTGTGTTGGGCGTATGTAGAGAGTTTGGCAAAGCTTTGCCAAGTGTAGTAGCTTCGGATCTAGAGATCAACACCAAAACTAGAACTGGGACCCCTCTCTCGAGTGTGGACCTCTATTTATAGGAGGTGTATGTGTTCTGTCACTACTGTGAATGAAAGGGATGTGGCTAGCTAAACAGACAAGCTGGGGCCACACCCTATAATACGTAAGTCTGCGACATGTACAGTAAGGCCGCGACAATAAGACTTTGGTGCATGCCTTCCAAGGATGCTGTGACAGGGGTATAATATTTATCATATCAATAAGCCCCCAAGTCGTAGTGCCAAGAGGTTGCGATTAGGGTTGTGGCTGAGTAATCGTGTCTTCTGCTCACAAGTTACCGCGGCCAATTAAACACAACGCTTCATATTCCCATGGCCTTTTATATAAGTGGGAACTGGTTGTGGCCTTCATTACATTTTCCAATTCCTTGAGAGAAAATCGAGAGCAAACCCTTGACATTTCCTCATTTGAGTTTCTCGACGAGCGTGAGGCGGTGTCTAGCGGTTACGAGTGGTTTCTCCGTGATTTGTGGTTGAGGAATTGGTCGTTTAAGGTTGAGCAACACCTAAGTCCTGTTTTCTCTTTGATTTCCACGTGACCTTCAAATCAAAACTTCCTCAGTAGCATCTGTGATTCTCTTATTGCTGATTGTTCTTGATTTTTCCTCACATCCATACTGCAATGAACTTATTGAATAAACCCATTTTGTTGAATCATAATAACTAACTAATGCTTAATTGAATCGGCTTCAATTAATGAAATAAACTTCTAAATCCATTCTGAATTTGAAATCATTAATTTTTCTGAATCATAATAGATGACTAGTTTGGAATTTAATCATTATTTAATCAATGAAATAAACTATTAATCATCCATGTTGATTCAGTAAATGAAACTTGTTGGTCGGGCCTAGATTTGTAGGGCTTTTAAATTCCATGTACCTGTGTAGGATCAAATTTGCTGGCTTTAGAGTTTCATAAGTTGAAAACATTCCACTATGTTCTCAATTAAATTCTAGGTTTTCGATCTTTAGATTAGCCAACTTTCGTTATCAACCAGTTTATGAGTCTGGTCGCTGTAGGTAGCATATTCTTATGCTATTTGACTACGGCATCATGCCAATACTTAAATGATAATACTTCCCTTTTGACCTTAGGGTTTAACCTTAAGCTAGATGTGCACAAATATTTTGCCAATAAACTGAAGGACTGCGGCATATAAGAACATACCTAATGTCTTCTTTCCCAAAAATAACATGTCGCGGTAGTAGTTTGGTCTTCAGGATTCCAAGGCTAACAGTGTAGTTAGCTGTAATTATTGAAACTTCTGTTTTAGCTTTTAAACTTTTTGGGTTATGTTGTTCCTACCGTGACCTTTAAGAGGCATCTCGGACCATATTAGTTGTGGCACCTAACAGAAGACTCTTTCTGCTTCTGAGGTCTTACTGTAGCCATATGAGTTGGAATCCTGACGAATTTCTAAAGTACTTTTGGAACACACATTTTGGGTTTTCTCCTCCTGAAATTCCATCAGTGCGTCCTCTAAAGACATTTGGGCCTTTCCTGCTCAAAGATTACCCATATTGCATCGTTCTAGACTCTGACTCCGTAAACTCTACTTGTAGGGAGAATACTGAGGTTACGGCAATGGAAGAAGAAACCAACTCTAGTAACAATCCTGTTGGCAGTGAGGCCACAGCAGTTGGGCCTTCTGAGGCCAGGGATGCACCTACATGCCCATAAAATTGAGTAAAAAGACCCCCTGTTGCCTTAAACATCCGCAGCATTATGATTGAGGAATGGGTCAACCAAGTGGCCGAGGCATTTGAGTTTCCAGAAAATGTGATTTTCTCAGCACCCTCTGCGGAGCAGAGGCCATGCTTCGTTATTGCTGATGATGGGGTTTGCTTCCCCTTCCACACTTTCGTATATGGGATGCGGCTTCCCGTGCTAGTCCTAATTAGGAGAATTTTTAATGCAATGAAGTTAGTCCCAGCACAATTAGATCCCAATTGATGGAGGGTAATTCTTGCATCTGTAGTGCTATGGAAGAATAAGTTCGAGAGGGACATAACTCCCGCGGAGTTCTTCCACTTTTACAAACCAAAGGATAACTCTATAAAGTTTGCCTGGTATTATTACTTTGCCCTCCGCAACAATGAGGATGCCCTTTATACTAGAAGACTTTCCAGTGTAAAGAACTGGAAGGGTAAGTATTTTTATGTTTCTGGAGAAGGGTGGGAGATCCACCCAGATGAGTCAGAGAGAGAGAAATCATACAGGATGCCGCGGAAGTGGGGACGCCCATCCAAGCTAGGTACATAAGGCTGCACCCTTTGAAAACATGTCGCTAACTATTTTTACAGTTTGTATTTTCCTTATTCCTTCTATTTTATTGTACTAATATTAAACTCTTATGAAGCTCTTAACAATTTACAGCTCAACGAACGGCAGGAGAGAAGAGTAAGAAGGGTTGCGATAATAAGTGCTAAGGATAAGAACTTCATCACTCTAGTTACTTTTGTTTCCATTTTTAAGGGAGGTTACTTCACCAACAAATCCTTGCCAAAAGTGATGGCTACGGAAGGTAATAATCCTTTTTCTTTATTCATGTCGCAACAGCTATATTTGAACCTTCAGCTTTTGACTTTGGTTCATTCCTTCTTCAGGTGAGGAAATAGATAGAGAGATCTTAACAGCTCAGTTAACTGAGATGGATGAGGATGCGGATGCCCTCAATAATGTAACTAGACAGAAAAAGAGAAAAATGACTAAGTTCAAGCGTCCTGCCACAGCTAATGTGGGTGACCAAATTTCTCCTGTCGAGCTGATAGTGCGGGTTGAGGAGTTTGCTCCTCAAGAAAGGCCTGAGGGCCCATATGACGATAGCATCGGTAGCCATTTGGACGCGACAGGCTTAATGCCAACTGAATTTGAGCTACAGCACGGTCGCGGAGCCTCTCAAACTACCACCTCCAATCCACCCCCTCCTCCAGTAATTATGGTTATTAATGCCAACTTGGAACCTCCTCAAATTCGTTCCAGTTGTTAGCCCTCATGGTCTTCTGCGACCCCAATTACGGAGACCAGGTCCTTAATCATCCTAGAACACAACTGCCAAGGCAGTCCATAGGATGAGGAAGGTTCCTGACCATATGGACCTGGATCGTCTGGTGGAGGAGGATCATGAGCATCTTGAAGAATATGCTCTCCACAGCCTGTTAAGAGTAAGCACAATTTTACTTTTTCAATACTTTCTTTTTCTAGTTCATGTTTTGTTTCTAACCTTCAACTTCTTTATAGGCTGCGGATGTTGTGATGTCCCAGAGGCTCAAGTATGAAGGCCTTTACAAATTAAAGGAGGTCACAGAGAGGGTGCATTCAACTGACTTAGAGAATGCCAAGAAGTCTTCATTTGAGCTAGGAAAACAGTCTATTATTGTGGCACTCTAAGTAGCTGAAATGGACCTTGAAGCTGTAGTCAAGGCCAAGTATGATGTTGAGGTTAAGTTGACAATGGTTGTGGCATCTCTTAAAATGGATCAAACTAAGGCTGCGAATGCCATCAAACATGACTCCACTCTTGAGAGAGAACTGAAGGAGCTTCAAGAGAAATATAGTGAAAGGGATACAAAGCATGCAACAGTCATAAAATAGATGGAGGAGTCTCAATCTGCAGCCCTTAAACAGGTCGCAAAAGCTTTCGTGGCTGACTATAAAAAGTCGAGAGATTTCTTTCTCACAATAATAAGGCCTACTTTCACGGTTATCAAGAGTTGAGGCATAAGGTCATCAAGAATTTCCCTGATTCCAAGGACCAAATCATGTCCTGAAAATTAGGCGATGCCGAGCACGATCAGTGTGTGGCCGAGATAAGGGCTGTCGCGAAAGAAAGAGCCATAAAGATGGCTGAGGAGGCTGTAGATGATCTAGTTGAGACCATGGCAGAGGATGATAAGGATGGCGGTGAAGATGACGCGACATCTTAGTCACATGTGTTTTACTTTCTCTGGGATTGTAATATATTTTGTGTTTGAATAATCTTGCAAACTCTATTGTTAATTCATTAAGGCTGCATCCTTTTTTGTAAACTTGCCTTAATTATTTCGTCTTTTAACTGCATGCTTGTTTTACTTTGCATATTCTGCGGTGCTATAGTATTTATCTTTTAACTTCTTATTGATCATGGGGGCACGACAACTTCTTATTTTGCCTTCTAATTCATTTTACCCAATGAACCCCCAAACCGCGGTGGTGCCGAAGGAAATAACTTTGGGGTTGCGTCTTAATTATTTTGCTTGAACCTTTTGGTTGGCATAATTTTTGGGCTAAAGCCACTTAATTTTCTTGATCCATTTTCAGCGTATGTTGTGGCTATATGGCCTTTGATCACTGAACTCGGATAATGCCGCGCCTTTTTGACATTGGGATACAGACTTAATCAATACAACAGTTGAGCATTTACTCAGCTTCTTGGTTATGCAAGTATGCCACAGCCAATGAGCCTGCAACCATCTTTCTCTCCACTGAATGCTTGTTCAAGGCTACAACCTTTAATTGATTTTTGTTTTCTCAATTGCTCATTTGTTTATTCCTCTGCTGTCTACTTTAATATTTGAATGAATGATGTCTCCATATATATTTGATTACTTGAATTAACAACTTGCAAAAATGCTTCTTCAATAACTGTAATGTGTATATAAGACCGTGACAACACCTTATAAAGGGTTACTCAAAATAGGTTGCAGCATGTTACATTTTGCCTTGAGATTTTTCAAATTTTCCACTCCATGTATGTGCCTATCATTCCCCAAGCCGCGGTACCAAAGAAAAATGGCTTTGGGGCTGCGGCTTAACTTCTTTGGCCTCTCGGTTAACTTTTCCACCATTTTTCCAAGTTGTATTAATTTGGAGGCTGCAGATGGTTTGCTAGCCTGCCGCGGCATTTGAGCAATTTAGAGCCATCTATTACTTGTAGCTTTCACATGATTTTGTATGCTAATAACATAGCACCTTTAGTCACTTTAATTGCATGGGACATATTCCATGGCTTCTTTTTTATGATTATATTTGTAATATTTGAACTGATCTTATATGTGGTCGCGACCTTTCATGTGATTCCAAATAAGGCTGCACTTCCTTTCCACTACATCTTTTTCTATCAACAGTAGCTTTAATCAATATACTTAACTCAACTACATGCTTCCTTTCCACTGCCCCTTGAATGAATGAATGAATGGCCTACTTAATGGATGCAGCCATATTGATAATGTTGCGGCGTCTTTCATTTTAATTGCACTTTCTTGGAAATGTTGCTGTAAAAATGGGGTCGCGGTCCATCAGGCCCTAGCCCCCTAAAAATGGACTACTCTAGACGCACGGGACATTTTCAATCCTCCCCAGACTAATATATGGGACATTTTCAAGCCTCCCCACTCTAATGTACGGGACATTTTCAGGCCTTCCCGAGTTAGGTATTATGAAGCTTCCCTAAGATAATGTACGAAACATTTTCAAGCCTCCCCAGGCTAATGTACGGGACATTTTCAAGCCTCCCCAGGCTAATGTACGCATCTCGAAAGTTGAGTGGGGTCAATTTGAGCCCTAGAAGTTGATAGTAGCATATACCGAAGGATAGTTGGCCTTATGGATATAAGAATATGTCCTTGCATCATGAATAGCATTGTAAGCCAACTAAGGTTGTCATTTTTGAACCATTGGATCATTCCCGAAATAAATAGTCTTCCGAGATAACTTGGCATCTTTCCCTTGAAATCTGTTTAAGATAAAAGGTCTTTTATGAGACAACAGCTAATGAAATCAATGAATCAAGATATGGCTAAGCAAGCCTAATTTCATATATTCATATATTCATGAATTTGTTAGGGCAATATAAAGTTAAAAAGGAACTATTCAAATAGAGTTTTTCATAGAGAAAACATAAACATAAAGTGAATTATAAGCATGGGCAGGTATGAGGTATACGACCTGTTAGATTACGCTACATCCCTAATGCATCTTTCAAGAATTGTCATAGCATCCCTTGCTTAACCAGCCTCTCAATTTCATTCTTTAGAGCATGATACTGTTCGATGAGGTGGTCGTGGTCTTGGTCTTGGTGAAATTTGCACCATTTGTCTTGGTTCCTCTTATGAGGTGGAGTCTTCAGCTTTTTTGTCCACCTAAGAAATTTTTCCTCAATGCTTCCAAGGATATCCTCCAGGCTGGAGTTAAGTAGTGTATAGTTCTCATATAGCTCCTTTTCTTCCTGTTTCCTCCTCCTTTTTAGGGCCCTGGCCGCGGCCTTGCCTTCGACGACCACT
This sequence comes from Sambucus nigra, assembly GCA_949130495.1. NCBI lineage: Eukaryota > Viridiplantae > Streptophyta > Magnoliopsida > Dipsacales > Adoxaceae > Sambucus > Sambucus nigra. The sequence goes on from OX422209.1 coordinate 578,844,144, forward strand.
GCTTTTAGCTAGGATATTTCTTCGATTTCTGATGCTACGGCCTTTGTTATAGAGGTAAAGGTTGCGGACTCCAGCATGAGGACCCTTTACACTAGGAAACTGATTTGGTCCTGTAGTGAGGAATGGTGGTCATAGATATGGTTGATGTAGTCATACAGCCGAGCTATCTCTTCATTCTGTTCTGCCCTTGAGGTGGAGTTTCCTTATATTTTTTCTTTGTTAGTCTTTAAAATATATATATTCTGAGACAAAACTAGCAGTAGTGAGTAGTGCAAGAAATATAAGGGTTGTAGCACTCAGGCCATTTCTTGTCAGGCCGTATTCTTTTTCCTGCTGCATGATGGGATACCAGTGCCCCTCCAAGCTGGGTTCAAACCATATAACAATGATGAAAAACAAGCCTACCAAGGGTCCACCAGGGGCAGATCAATCCTCAAGTGCTCCAAAAATGGCACAATCATGGTAGAAAATCCTGGATCATAGGCTCAGAAAGTAGCAAACAGGCAAATAGAGCTCATCCCTAATAACCCACCTTTACGTGGCTATTGCATTTTGCATTTTCCAGTGCTATCTAGGTGAGGTAACATCATCAGGGTATGTAAAATAAATCTAAGGTCATAAAAATCGGACCCATAGACAAATCTAAATATATACGACACCCATTTAAGGGCGTGTATACAAAATACAAGCTCACCAACCAAAATTCACCCATGAGATGATGATCCAAAGGATCCACATTAATGAAATAAGGTGTTTAAGAACCCAAAATATAGATAAACAAGATTGAAATACCTCTCTTCCCACAGACGACGCCATAATGTTGATACAAGAAATCGGACACAAGTCGCTCCCATATCAGCATATCAAGTACAGAGTAAACATAAAGCACATAAAGAGAGAGAAAACACAAGATACAGAGTGGTTCGGCTATTAAAACGAGCCTACGTCCACTTTGGTGCCTCATTGTCATTATATGTGTTGTAGTACAGGTTTACAATGCCATAATAGGCGTACAATATAGATGAGAGAGGAGAATACATGTCTATAGTAATTCCGAGAGAGCCGATGTGATGATTGTCAGGTAGCCCCCAAGATGTGTTCCATGTATGTAGAGAGTTTGGCAGAGCTTTACCAAGTGTAGTAGCTTAAGATCTAGAGATCAACACCAGAACTGGAGCTCAACCGCCCTATCTCGAGGAGTGGACCTCTATTTATAAGGTTGTATGTGTTGTGTCACTGCTGTGAATGAGAGGGATGCAGCCAGCTAAACAGACAGGCTGGGGTCGCACCCTGTAATACATAAGGCTGCGGCATGTACACTAAGGTCGTGGCAATAAGACTTTGACGCATGCCTTCCAAGGATGCCGCGGTAGGGGTATAATATTTGTCATATCATTTAATACCTACAAAAATTCATATTATGACAAATATTATATCCGTGCCGCGGCATATATATATATATATATATATATATCAAGTTTAACCAATATATGAGTACAAAATTAGGATATAGCGGAGAAAAAATTGGTATAATGAATAAAAATAAAGGGTGCAAATATACAATATTTATGACGTATTAGTTAGTCCTTCTAAACATGTGTTTTACCGAAAATAATTCAAACTAGTTGAGCACCTAATTTATGACTCATGCAAACTTAGGACTCTTCTATTCTTAGGGTGTTCAATCTCCCCCTTTGAATATCTTTAGACAAAACCCATTGAGTACATCATACCATTCGAATGAAAAAATAATCCTAATCCTATACATGGATTAGTAATTTACCCAATCCAAAGTCCTAGAAAAAGGAAAAAATGTATTACTTAAGTAATGATAGACCATTACCTTATTCTTCAAAATAATGGGGCCTGCAAAGAAAATTCCTAACTCACAAGATCAAGTTAATAATATTCATTCAAAAATTGATAAAACATAATAAAGCATAAGCACATTTAGTCGAGGTAAATAATATGAGATAGAAATTGACATATGAAATGTGTAAAAGATGATGTACATTTCCCTCCCTTTTTGGTTCAAAATATGCAAGAGATATAAGGAAAGAGGATTATATAGTCAAAAGACACTACATTAGTATGATGCATATTAAATTCTCTATTTTTCTAGATTAGATCGTCCATTATTAAGAGAAAACCTTTTTATATTGACAAGTACTTGTAAGAGAATAGGTTTTTATATTGATGAGTACTCATGCCCTAATACATCAGAAAACCATTATAAGCAAAGATTATATATAGTCACGTACATATAATACATTTTGATGAATTATTATATAACACATATTCCAATTGCATTTCTTAAGTAGTCAAATCGATCATTGTCATATATTATTCCCCTTCAGTGTCTTAAAGGAATTAAGAACGTGTTTATATCCATTTCTTGAATAATATTCAATATCCCCCATTTCTTAAAGTTCACCTCCTCTTACATTCTTTACTTGGGTTACTTAGGTATCATTTTCTTTTTGAAATTTTAAAATGATTTGTAAAAATTCTTTGAAATTATCAAATATGTTATTCATAAAAGGTATCCATGTAAGCCAAGTAAAATAATAACCATAACCAAAATATAAATGAAGTCGCAAATACAAAGACTTTTATATGGACACATTAAGTCCATGTGGATTTGTTCTAGAGGCTTTGAACTCGTAATTTCTTTTATTTTCTTATTAGGGGCCTTTAATATCTTTCCCTCTTCGCAATAACCATAAACTTTATTTCGAGTCCGTTTTATATTGGGTAAATCTCGAACAAGCTTTTAAATTTATAATTAGCTAGGATTTTCAAATTTTGAATTATCGAGCCTAGTCAAATTGCAAGTTTAGAACCAGGAGTAACTATGTAGAAGTTATCCTCAAATATAGTAACTGTTGGGATGCAGTGACCATTTTTTCAAATAATTTGCACTCAGTTTTGAAAAAATTACAGTATGATTTGCATCACAGAATTGACTAATACTAAGCAGATTAACTTTCAAGTATCTAAACTAAAAATAACATTATTTAGCATAGGTAGACCCTCTTCTTTGAGTATTCCCCTACCAATGACTTGAGTTGAATCTTCGTCACCAAACATGATATTTCTACCCAAGTATCGAGTCATGTCGAAAAGACGAGATTCATCTCCGATCACATGTTTGGAGCAACCATATCCCGAGTACTAACCATCTAAGGCATTTTTATCATTGAGTGTAGTAACAACAAAATGGCATCTTAGTTTGGGTAATAGATCACATGTTCTAACCTAAATAGGACTCACTTTTAAATCATTTTTTATCTTGGAGTTAGTAGAAGGTCTACGCATTATACGTTGTTTTTTTCATTTTGTTCGGGACTTATCATTATTTTTTCTAGATTTATTTTGTTCGAAAGTTTTCCTTGGGAAAAAATAGTTTTGATGCCTACCTTGAGAATGATTGAAATTGGAATAAACAGGAGTCTTAATTCTCTTTTGGAAAGAGTCATTAAAATTGTGCCAAAAAACATCACAATATGAGCAGTATTTTGAAAATCTAAGCTTTACTTATTAGCTAGTACGTGAAAAATAAGTTCAAAATTATTATCAACATGAGGTTTAGCATTCACAAAATTTGGTTTGTTCTCAAGTTTTCTAGTAGGGGAATGTATACTCAACAACTAAAGTAGGCTATTCTTTGGAATATTGGTAGGTTGTGTCACTTTAGAGACTCTTTGTTGAGCTTTTAGTTTGGGAAAAGTGTCAAAATTCTTTTGTGTTGGTTGTTTCAAAACATTTTATTATGACCTAATCAAAATAGTTTCCTTTTGTTTTAATATTTTTTTTGAAGATTCATCAATTCCAAGGCCTCCTTTGCCTTCTTTGTCAATTTTGCTAACACTTAGAATTTGATCAAATATTTTTGAATTAGACTAAAAATCAAGACATCTTTTAAAAACATGTGAAACTTGTTCTTTGGATTTTTTAAGAGAGTACCAAGGCAGTCCGATATTTTTTTTCTAAAATTTTATTTTAGTAATAAAGCTCTTTTATTTTGTTTTGAAAATGAAGTTTTTTAGTCTCATGATATTGGTACTAACTAGCATATTCCTCAACATTTTTACTCACCATTTATTTAATACATCAACCTTGGTGGATAGTTTCTTAACCATTTTCTCAAATTTTGAACACCTTTTTAGAGTTTGAGCATACATATTTGGAAATTAGGGGTATCATCATCCTTATCACTATCGGTAAGTGTGGTATGTGTTAAAGTATCCCCTATATATTTAGTCTTTAAAATGATGGGACTTACACAAATTCTATTCGTCCAATTTTCGTTCATTTTGAATCAAGACATCCAAAGATATTATATTCATTCACTACATCACAAATCACAACATTAACATAAAGTACACTGCCATCAGACTTATAATCAGATAAGCATGCATCACAATAATCTTCATTAATTCTAGCATAAAATTCATGGAAGATTCCCAGATTCATTATTTTCGAACTCGAAAGAGTCATCCCACATTTTGGTCAAGTGTGCCTTAGGTGTGGTTTTCAATTCAAAGTTGCAACTATATGCATATTGTCCTAACTTACCACACTTATTACACTTTATCTTAGACAAGTCTTGTTTAAGTACGTGATTATCCTTTTCCAAGTCATTGGGTTGATTAAATTTTCTTTCGTGGGGTTTTCAATGTTGAACCCCTCGATTGTTAAAATTCTCTATCTTAACAACAACATTGTTTATAAATTTGATTATTTTCTTGAAGTGTTTTCTAGGAGAGATTTCATTACTAATGGTTTCAAGATCCACTGTGTTATCTTCTAGATCTATATCCATAAATTTGGCAAAAAAGACTAGGTTAGACTCACATAGTTTCTTAGAACCACTAGAACCTGAGATCATTTTATTATATTTATTTTCCATTTTTACCGTTCTTAGTTTGCTACACAAGAGTTCGGGGGTCATATTTGGGTCTGCCATCTCTTCTACTGCATAACCTTTAGAATCAAACCTATTAGCTAAGGACCTAAATATTTTCATAACTATGTTTGTCTTGGCAAATTTAACACCATTACAATCAAGTTTTTTTTTTATAATATCAATTAGTTTCATGAAAACCCCATCAAGTGTTTCAGAATCACTCACTATAATGGTGTTAAATTGGTGAAGTAACATTTTTATTTTGCCTACCTTGATATGCCTATCACCCTCGTGGGCAATGACGAGTATGTCCCAAGCCTGTTTAGAGGTGGTTCATGCATATATTCTTTTAAATTCATTTTCGTTGACATAAATGAATGTTGTATTTTCCCTTTATTATTTTACGGAGAGAGGAGTTTTTCCTCTTTAGTATATTCCTGATCAATTTTTTAACTGTCTGATTACTTCCCTCAATAACACGTTTTATGGGTGGAATATATCCAGTGTTAATGAGATACAAAACATCATCTCCCATATTCCATTAGATAAAATCAATCATCGTCACCTTCCAGTAAGGAAAATTAATCCCATTAAATAAGGGAGGTTTGCTCAAGTTCCTAATTCTATAGTCCATCTTTAGTCCTAACAGACTAAAAGAATATAGTTTGGATGAATGTGTGGGTAAAGAATTTGTAGTGATTTATGGAGACTCAAACCCAAAATAAATTATGGGGAATTCCCTCAGGATGAAAGTGAAAAAACTTACAACATTAATGGAGGCATTTTTAATCGATCCGGCTAAGCCCATTGTGGGAAAATGCTCATGACCTGAAGATATTGATTATTCAAATCACATTACATTCACCAAAGATTCTCTATTCAAAGTAAGGACTCCCCATTATGATGCTCTTATAATCACTCTCAAGGTCTCTAACTGGGATGTGGACAAACTATTGGTGGATCAGACGAGCTTCTCGGAGATAATGTACCTTAAGATGTTCAACCATCGAAATTTTCGCATAGGATACCTATAATAATCCATTGTTCCCCTGGTCGACTTTGTAGGAAAGATGACTTTGCCCCTTGGGAAGTTTTTATCCCTATATGAGAAGGAGGAATCTATAAGGTCATTGACTTCCTCATGGTAGATATAGATTCCCTATATAATGTTATACTCAGTGGAGGGTTGTTACTTTTCATGAGGGTGGTGCCATCCACTTACCACTGGAAGGTAAAATATATCACTGACAAGGGGATCATGGAAATCCCAAGAAACTATGCCTTAGCCCAGAAGTGTTTCATAGCTACCATCCAATTAAAACAATGGAAGAAAAAAAAGGAGAAACTTATAGAGGGCTCTGTACTCTCCAAGTAGTAGCTAAAGTATGGGCAATCTAGTGTTGAGAAAACTAGGGTTTCCCCTATTGATTGGTTCATAAAATCTCTTTCAGAGGTGGTCTTTAATGACGATCAACCTAAGAAGAAGTTCTTGATGGGCAACTCACTCACTAACGAAGATAGGGAAAAACTAGTTATTTTCCTCAAAAGCAATTAGGACATTTTTTGCATGGAAATCGTATACCATGCCAAGAATAGATCCAGAAGTAATGTGCCATAATCTCTATGTGGATCTGTCATATCCACCAGTAACTCAAAAGGTATAACGAATCGCACCTAAGAAATACAGGGCAATCGAAGAGAAGTAGGGAAACTTCTAGATGCGGAGTCGATTAAGGAATTTCAATTCCTAAGTGGCTGTTAAACCCAATGGTCGTGAAGAAAAGTAACAAAAAGTGGAGAGTATGTATAAACTTCACCTATTGAACGACTGCTCTAAAAGACCCGCCTAGGAACGCCTAGGCTTGAGGCTTGGGAGAAACGCCACGCCTTAATCTTTTGAGGCCTTATGTTTGGTAAAACCCTTAAGGCGCACTTTTTCTCTAAGAATAACATCATTTAGTGAAACGATATCGCCTTTTAAAGATTTTTTTACAAACCGGACCATTATCTCATCCAAAATAATCAAATAGTATTGTAATTTGCAGATATTCAGACATATTTTTATGATATGTATAATTTTAGTATTTTAATAACCTTGTTACGGTTAAAAAATATTAAAATATATTAAAAAGGCCTAAACGCCTTTTCACGCCTTTTTAAGCCTAAGGCCCGCCTAGGCTTCTAAGGCTTAAGGTTTGGCCTCCACGGCTCGATCACGCCCCGCATTGTTTAGAACCTTGATCTGAACCGAGCATGTCTAAAGGATAGTTTTTCTTTGCCCAAGATTAGACTAATTGGTCTATGCGACCGATAACCATGAATATATGAGCTTCTTCGACGCTTACTGAGGGTGCCATAAGATCCCACTGTTTTCCCCCGCCTAGGAAAATACTTCTTTTATCACCACGCTAGGGATATACTGATACAAGGTGATGACATCAAATTAAAGAATATTGGGGAAACTTATCAGAGACTTGTGATAAACATATTCAATTAACAATTAGCGGATACAATGACGGTATACATATACTATATGATTCTGAAGAGCCAAAAAAATGAGCACCGTATTGTGGATCTAGCAAGCACTATTGAAGTCCTTATTACAAAATTATACTGAATGCAACCAAATTATCCTTTAGGGTATAATAGGGAAATTTCCTTAAAAACCTGGTCATTCATAGAGGTATTGAGGCAAATCTCCACCAATTTTAAGTAATCAGAATAGGTGCAACCTCCAAGCATTGTGCATGAGGTGCAGAAGATGACTGGCATGCTCGCTATACTCAGCCAGTTCATATCGAGATCTTTATATAAGTGCCAAACTTTATTCTAACTATTGAGGAATATGGAACATCGAACGCACCCAGGCAATTAGAGAAGTAAAGAAGTATTTGAGTTGACCACTGCTGATGATGATTTTTGATGATGAAGGAGCGATGTCTAATTATACAGTCAGCTTGGCTCTAGTTTGTGAGAATAACGGGAGTCAATCACCTATTTATTATGTGATCAAAACCTTGCTCGACGCGAAGAAGAGGTACCTCCCATTAGAGAAACTTGCATACACATTAGTGATAGCCTCCCGTAAGTTAAAACATTACTTTGAGGAATGCACAATCATCACTCTGACCTTCTTCCCTCTAAAAGCGATGCTCAGGAAGGTCGACTAATTGAGACGGATGTCCAAATGGTCGATAAAACTGGGGTGGTTCGATATCAAGTTTTAGTTTAGGATCTCAGCAAATGGGAAACTCCTAGCTGACTTTATCACTTAATTCTCCAGCGAGAAGGAACTGATGGAGACCAGTATCGATATAGAAGAATATGTCTAGCAACCGGTCAAAAAAGGGGAGAGGTGGACCCTCTATAACAATGGAGCCTCAAATTTTAAGGGGGTAGGAGTTGAATAATGTTGGTATCCCTGGACAAACCTATTCTAGATAATGCAATTCGTTTGGGATTTGAAGCCTCCAAAAATAAAGCAGAGTACAAAGCCTTGATCTGTGGGTTAAAGAAGGAACTCTACCTGGGTGCTCGTCACCTTCACATCTTAGGCAACTCAAGGCTAGTATAAAATTGGATATATGGAGGCTACAATGCTAGGGATGAATGCATGTCTACGTACATTGAATAGGCCTCCATTCCAGCTTTGGTCAAGTCTGCCAGTTTTCGCTGGATGCGGCTTTGGAGACATTATCTATTGGGTGGGAAGTTTGAAATCCAGACAGATAATGTTGCAATGAGCTACTTTGATACTCAAAAGAAACTTAGGCCAATTCCCTTCCTTGCTTGCCCCTTCTCTAAGAGCGTCGCATTCTTTGACTTGGTTTCCTTGTCGAGTCAATTCTCCAGTATACCTGATCACCCAGTTCAAGCATGTATAAGTACAATAATTTCCAAAGGAGAATAATAGCCACACAGATGCACCATCCACAATCGCTTCAGCTGTTAAGGGAGATATAAAGTGAAATATCCAAGTAGATTACCTTGATATTCATAATATTAAAAAAGGGAAATATACCGAGAAGATCATGTCCATCGAAAAGACCACAAGATGGATGGATCTAATAATGCATTACCTAAAAGAAGATGTCCTTCCAGACAATGAGAAAGAGGGACATAAACTAGGGTAAAAGATGTTCACTTCCACTTATTGACAAACCAAAATCTTTATCGATGCTATTTTTCAGGACCTTACCTTCAGTGTGTACACCCAGATGATGTCGACCAGACCATCTATGAGTTGCACGAAGGGATATGTGGAAGCCACACATGGGACGGGTCATTGGCATTTAAGGTTGTGAAATAAAGGTATTAGTGTTCGTGTATGTAGCAAGATGCAATCGACAAGGCTGAAAATGCAAAACTGCTAACTTTTCTACCCCATTAGTGCATCAGCCCGCCAGCGACCTCAAGTCCCTTACAAGTCCTTAGATTTTTGGACAGTAAGGGCTTGACATTATCGATCCACTGCCCTTAGCCTCTGGAAGAAAAATACATTTACTGGTCGATACAGATTATTTATCTAAATGGGTCAAAGGACAACCCTTGGTGAACATCCAAGATGTTGACATGAGAAAGTTAATATATAAGAACATCATAACATGGTTTGGCATCCCTCAGATCATCATAACAGATAACAGGACTCAATTTAAGAGCAGCCTCTTTCAAAGATTATCTGATGAGCACAACATTAGGAATTACTAAAGTTCAATGGCCCATCCTAAAAAAATGGGCAAGCGAAAGCTTCTAACAAGACAGTCCTAGATGGAATAAGAAAGAGATTAGAAAAAATACCTATACGTCAACGAGCTCCCTCACATTCTATGGGCATTTTGAACTACGCCTAAGAGATTAACGAGGGAAACATCCTTTGACCTAGATTATGAACGGAGACAGTCAACCAACTGGAAATATGTCTCTCGATCATGAAGTTCACCTTAGTCGACCAAGACTTCAACAACGAAGCACGCAGAGCAGAGATTGACCTAGCGGATGAAAAGAGGGAATTAGATCTTGTAGAGCTTGACTCCTACTAACAACAGTTGTCCAAGAAGTACAATATGGGGGTTAATGAGAGGAGTTTCAAGGTTAGAGACTATGTACTTAAAAATATTATGGGTAGTGCTAAGAATCCCTCAGATGAGAAACTCGAGCCCAATTGGGAAGACCCATTCAAAGTTATTCGGGATGACTTACATGGAACCTACGACTTATAAAAAATGGAGGAGAAAGAGGTTTCCCAATCATGGAATGCATCTAATCTAAAAAAACTACTTTTCAATCTAAGTTTATTTTTATTTTGAATTATTTTTCAAACGTTCTTTTAAATATCTTGCACATGTTTACGTATGTCAAAATATCTCTCTATGAATTGTTCAAAGTATCATGCAAATGAGTATTTAATAAAGGAGATCAATTAGTCAAATGAGTTTTCTTTAGCCTATTACCTATCACTATAATGGTTATCTTTTTTCAAATTTCTTCATTTAAGACTATTTAGCTAGTCGACCAAAGACCATCACTAACTGAAAAGTCACATAGACTGACCGACTAATCGACTAATGACCGACCAGACCCAAAATGTTTTGACGAATAACAAAACATTAAAAATTGCTCATAAATGATGAAAAGACTACTGGGAAACCTTAGGCACCCATAATTGACCATGTCAAAAAAATCATAGCTGGGAGACGTCCCCATAAACTGGTGAATTATTTCTTTTTTGGCTATAGGCATAAGGTTTGATGTGACGATATCACCTAAAAGGTAAGATCAAGGATCACACATCTTAAAGGAAAATAAAATTTGAAATTTTCCATTATTAATTTAAATTAGTACAAGGAAATTGAGAAAGTAAATGATTTAAAATAGAAAAGATAAAAAAAATAACTAGACTTGTTGTGCGATCAAAGTGATCCATTCACTGAAGTCCCAAATCCGGTAAGTGAAATATCGAAAGTAGAAGGCAATACGGTAAGGTCCAAATATGTGATCCTTAATGTCCTTCCAAGAGACACCCACTTGAATAAGTTTGGATGTCGGTAAAGTCCATCATCTCCATGTAGGACATAATCGCCTAGATACTTCCTTATTAGGCTAATAGGAATGGCATCCGTGGGATCCACGAAACATCAAGCTTGTAAGGACGTGGTGAAAAAGGCGACGTAGATCCAAGTAAGCCTCATTTGCTTGGATAGACACATCAATGCCCAAAACTTAGTTGATATCATTATCCTTGTTATATCCAACAGCAAAGAGCCTCCCACGTCTTTCTCCAAAGTTGCACCAATTGATGATAATCACTGTAAGTCTTGCATCGAACTGTAAGGATATGTGGTCAGACATATGAGTTTGTTAAAACATAGAAAGATATATGAAATGTGGAAATACAAATGAATAGGAAACAGTTGAATCAAATTCTAAATTTCATTAAAAATATCAAATAGGGAAGTCCCTACATCATTTATTAAAAGAAGAAAAAAAATGCAACGCCTCTTTAAAAGTTATAAGGAGCATTCTCATTGACATTCTTTAATGAAACAACTTAAACAGTGCTTATGCCTTTTAAATGGAAAGCCTCGATATAAGCAACTTATTCAACATGCCTTTGAGCAAGCCCACTAGCAGTAGCTTGTCTTCCGACCTCCTCCTCCTCCTCATCGTCATTATCATTATCATCCTTAATTTTAGGAGGGGAAGTTATGTTGTGATCCTTGAAGAGGTTGGAGTCCTCAGTAATGTAGGATTTTATAAAGGGCCTAATACCAGTTGTTCTAAAAATACGTTTATCATGTATGTAATCTGTTCTCCGAATTTGGTGAAGGCCTTATCCCAACCACAAGTATAAGCATCATCTTTAGCCTGTGATACCCCAGTTAGGGCCTTCTCATCTTTGACCTTGGCCTCACCAGCCTTTGTTTTGGCGATCTCGGCCTCGACCTTATCACTCTCATTATCTTTCTTATCCTGATCAGTAATGATGAATAGGGCAACAAAGTTGTCAATATTCTTTATAAGGTTGATCTTTTTAACCTCCGAGATTTATCCTTGGGCAACATCAGGTGATCGAGTAATCGGTGGATATTTTCTTAACTCATCAAAGTTGACCTCCACATCAATGAAGGACTCATTCAATGCATCATTCCTCTCCAATAAATAATTGTAGTTGATAAGGACTACTTGACAATAGGTAAACATAGATGAGTAAAATGCAAGCAAAAATAAACACCGATAAAAAGATATACAAATGATGAACTTACGAGGGAGATATTATGGTTGGTGCAATCCACCAACTGACCATGGGATAAGGTAAAAGCAGCTGCCCAATCAGTAGGAAAGACCCCCGATCGAATCAATTCTCGGTCCAGGTCGAGGCGGGTAACCACAAAATGAGCAACGCCCTTACCTTTATTAACAGTCAATTTTCCCACAATAACTAGCGGGGAAGGAGGAGCATGATCCTTTTTAAATATCTTTGATTGGGGCACATGGTCATTGGAGGTTGAATCCTCAATGTTCATATGATTGGTAGGATCCCCAACTTCATTCTTCTTACTAGCCGATCGAGCAAGATCTTTATCCTCTCTCGGCGGGTGAGCAGGAGGATACTTGGTATCCAGATTTGCAGCAATTAAATTTATAACTTTCCACTTGGCCAAAAGATAAAGCTTTGTATAAGGAACAGATGAAACGTCGAACAGTTCAAAGGAAGATAATGTTCCCTCCTCATTCCCCCCCTCCCCTTCTAAATCTTAGGAGGTGGAAGTTTTCTGACAATGGGGATGAACAAATTTTGTTCTACTGGCCTCGTGACAAAGGAGGTGGTATAATTCTTATAGACGGTCAGAAATGTCACCAACCTAGGATGATCACCATTTCCAATCATCTTGTGGATAGCCCAAACTGTTCAAAGATCAATAAAATTAATGTCACGAGCAAGTTTTTTTTTCTTACTATCTTTTGCAAAAAAATAAAGCAAAGAATTCAACATCATCTAAAATAAAGGAAAAAGTGCAAAGTCACAAATCTAATTATGACCTGACCTATGCCTATACCTCCCTGAGGGAATCTTATACCTTCGTATACCACACCTTCAAGGGGAGGGTAATATTGCCAGTTCTTTATAATTATACCATGATCCCAGTAATCAATATTGGACTCAGGAAAATTCATGACCAGGGACCGATTAGACATCCGTATATTCATATAATATATACCTTCATGGGTCGTCACTCGCTGGTCATAATATTTAATATCAGTGATGCCAATATTGATCCCATAAAGTTCGTTAATGCACTGAACCCCATTAACGATCCTCTAGGTTTTTGGAGCGACATGGGTTAGGACCACGTCAAAGTATTGGCAAAACTCTAAGAATGACTGATTTGGGGAAAAAGGTGACCCCATATTTAGATATAAATATTGAAGCAACCAATGTCTTTCAGAAAGGGCACAAAGGCCGCGAGGACCTTTAACTAATTTTATTATTATCCATTACGGAATGTGATGGTCAATTTTGAATTTTTCAATAGTGCCTTTTCCAATAATGTACACCATTTTCAAAAGATTGCAACTCAAGGAAGAAAATTAAGAAGAGAAATCGAATAAATGCAAAAAATAGATTAGAATGGAGTTGAGTGTGCTTATAGCAAAATGAGGACAGTAAAAAGCGCTTTTTATTGTTCACAAGTTTTGAAATGAGTGAGAAAGTGCGAAAATGATTATTTTTTGGTGAGAAATGGCCACAAGGTTCCCTAAAAACATAATGATCATACGCGTGTGATGGCTATCGAAGTGACAAATGCATTCCTTCACCGCCAAGAAAAAAGCCATATTTAAGAGAGTGCCCCTATGGCACCTAACAAATAGGGATTTTCAAGTTTCTGGGCATTTACTGAATTGCCCTGCGACCAACTAATGGATATTTCAAACAGTCATTAAATTTCAAAGAGGGAATATTAGTATTTCAATAGTATATAGACTTATCAGGTATTAACAACCAACTTATATGTGAAAAATCCTAAGGGCCTCAAGGAGACCTTAAGCTTTGGGGGCAATTTTGGGGCCTAGAATTTCACAGGCACGTGCTCTACGTAAGTGCTCATGCCACGTGCGCCTAAAATTATTGAAGATTCCAAGTTAGAAAAAACTCCTTATGGTCAATCACTTGTAATGACTGATTATAATATGGGATAGGTCCGAACTCTTAAGGATAGATATTGATGAATATTATGACTCTCATAAGATGCTCTAAAAATTTAAACCCACCCCGCATAAGGTTGCATGCAATATTGTAACGTTGAGCAGTATTATAACTATGCCGATCCATTCTCTGGAGTAATAAAGAACAAACCACAATACCCTGTGGATGTGAGCACGTTGTCGAACCACATACATCTTGTGTTGCGTATATGATCTCATTAATTTTTATTACATTCATACTTGTTTGGCTTGTGTGTATTGAATATCATCACTTGTACGAAATATTTATCTATAATTGGTATGGTTAGCAAATTTCACTCCATTCTACTTGAGGAGCACTAGACTATAGTAAAGAACATTCTCAAGTACTTGAAAAGTACAATAGATTATGCATTGGATTATTTAGAAAATAATCTTGTACCTTTAATATACAAAGACTCAATTTTTGGTCAGATGGGGATTCTTGTTTTCTAAGGAGGCATTGATAACAATCTTGTAGGAGGTGGAGAGGTAATATGGAGGGGTGTAAAACAATCATGCATTGATAACTCTACCATATGGAGGCCCAAGTTATTGCCACTTTGGAGGAAACTAAAGAGGCTATATGGTTTGGGAACTTCCTAAGTGACTTAGATGAACTTTCTTGAGTGCAATTAGAATTTTACACTGTATTTTGTTAATACTAGAACAATTCTAAGTTAAATAGAATCCATAACCTATAAAAAGCTAAACACGTTGAGCGTATATTTCACCTAGTTCGAGGAATCCAATAAGGGATATGATATTTTTATGACCAAAGTTGCATTAGATGACAATCGGTTAATCCTTATACAACTAGGGCTATATATTGCCAAGTAGATGGGTTGGGAGATAAATGCATTGTCATATATATTTGAGAAAAAGTGGGAGATTGTCGGGCTTTTATTCTTAAAACCATGTATGTCGCTTTTTTTTTAAATAAAGGTGTGTCAAATTCATTTTGAAATAAGAACCATGCTTGCGATTGTTAGAATATATTATATTTATCTTAAATATATTGTATTAATGTTGATCAATTGAACTTAGTAGGAATTCTAGTGAGTTGGGTTTGACCCAATCAAGGAAAATCAGAATTCCAATTCTAGTTCAATTGAACAGTTCACAACCTAAATAAGGGGTTAACATCTTATCAGCAAAGGTGCAAGTACGATCTTACTAATTTATCTTAACTACGAAAACCTATCTGATGGTTTGAGTCCTTGTCTCATAGTTCAAAGAGGATCGTACCGGTACATCAGGAATATATTGAATGAGACAGAGATGAGATTCATGCCTAAGTGCTGACTAGATTAGACTTGCACAATGTCACATCATTTACAAAGGGTGAATATATTATTAATCGTGAGGAGTATGAGGATTGAAATGTGCATAAAATTATTGATTTGATTGTTATTGGTGCGATTCAACTTATTGGGTCTAAATCTCCGCACGTTGGGCAATCATTTTTTATACAGGCTTGAGATCATATTCTGGAGGAATCCACTCTTAGGAGATATACTAGATTGTGATACCCCTTTTATAAATTTACAAGTTTTGATTCTATGAGTAAACCTAATTATTGAATTATTTATAATCCGATAGAGTATTAAATAAGTTAAGTTTGAGATTGAGGAATAAATAAGATGTTAGTGAAAATGAATTACTGACAAATTGAATTTCACGAACACGTATCATATACTTTATTTTAGGAATCATATTATGCACTATATATCTTTGCAAACAAATGCCTTATTATTCGAGTAATTATGAAGTAATTAAATTGGAGTGAAGACATAATTATTTAGAGTAATTAATTATAATTAAATAATAAAGAAAATATATTACGGGAAGTAGTATGGGATTTCTATATCATCATTTGAAATCCAATATAATTATTGATCTTGGGTCCCTAGTAGGGGTGCACATGGGTCGGGTTGGGTCGGTTCTAATACGGAACAAAAACCATAACCGAAGTTGGTAAGTTCCATGGTTTTGTAACCAGGACCGAATTAATACCTACCAGTTTCGAACCAACCCGAACCATCGATTCTCGATTTGGTTCAAGTTAGCGGTTCATGATTCTGGTTCGCATTTATGGTCCACGGTTTAGTATTATTTTTGCAATTAATAACAGTTCACTCAAATCATTTTCTAAAAAAATAACTATAAATAAAAAGCTTAAAAGTTGTCAAATATTAATTATCCATGGTCATTACATCTTAACCTAATCATCAAATATTAACCAACTTTATTTTTTCAAATTAACTTGTTTCACTCAAATAATTTATTTAAAGAAATATCACGCATACACACACGATTTGGGAAAAACTAATTATTTAATTTCATTACATCATAACTAAAATATCAAATATAAATAGAAATATAAGCATTTTTCGACTGGCAATATAGATACTAAATGTAAACTATAAAGTATCCAAGAAACTCTTCAGGTTAATTCTTCGATTTGATTCCATGTGTTCGGTTCTCGATTAAGTCCGGTTTGGTTAAGGTATAAAATTGAGAACCGAACCGAACACTTCGATTCTCAATGTTTTAGAATCAGAACCAATCCATGGAGGAAAAAAAACAAAGCAACCCAACTCATGAAGGTTGGTTTGGTTCGTTTCCGATGCAACCCAACCTAATGGAGTCCATTATCAATGTAGTACATCCAAACTATTTGAAAACCCTAATTGGACCAATCCCACTTTGTGTACTTATATATAAGGTTGTAAATTGAGTAAAGTGATTCGGCATGAATATTGCATTATTCACCATGTATACTTATGCATTTTAGCCCCCTCGAGTACTTTAATTCCTATATTTATGATTGTTAACCAGACAACCCCTGTTTTATATGTTTAACTGCTTTACGAGGTATAATTTATCTTTTGTAGGTATTATGCTGCTTAGTATGAAGTTCGTTAGCGTTCCGGGGAAGTTTCGTCGACACGTGCAAGGGGCATTTTAGTAAATTCAAAATTTGGGTTTCTAGCCCAATGTCTTCACGGAAGTTGAATTCCTCTGAGTCATCTTCACGTGGCCGTAAATGGTGCGCGATTTCAAATCCTAACGAAGAAGTTACTACGATTTCTACGGAGGGAACTACATATAAATCAAAATATGGGAAGGATCCTGATCAAACAGATCTGAATCGATTCGTCTCCTTTCTGAATCGATTCGGTTAGTGGCAGTGCTTAGTTCTTAATTTTCGAATCGATTCGACCCTCGGGCAAATTGATTCGATTTTACCACAGTTTTGAAGAATCCCCTTCTCCGAATCGATTCGGTTTGGCACCGAATCGATTCGACCTCATTTTTCCAGCTTTCTTTTATTACAATTTTGCCATTAGGTTTTTGGTATAAGTACTCTTTATCTTCATTTTGAAGATATATCTTTTTTTATCTTTCATTTTTCAGATAGATTAGTTTAAGGTTTGGTGTGGTGGAGAGCTCATCTTCCATCTCTCTCTTTGGGTGCGCCGATTTGGGTGTTGTAAGTTGTATTATTCATCATCCCTACCATTAATATAGTTGTTTTTCCTTGTTTTCTTTCTTTATAGTTTATTTACTTGCTTTGTTAATTAGTTGTAGCTAGTTTATTTGTTGTTTAATTTAGTTAATTAGTTTATTTCTTGTCTTTCATTATGTCTCATAACTAGTTTAAGGGTTGGGATCATGTGTCCGCCATTAATGGGTCTTGAGCTCCAAAAGTTAGGTTTTGTGTAAAATCGCATTTAATTGAAACCTTGTGTATTAAAGTTAGAATATTATGCGTTTAACTTTCTTTGTCATGCAACGTTAGTGTTTAAAGAGATATTCTGAATTTAATCCGCATGTGACCATTTTTGATTAAATGTTTTATCTCGCATTTTTGGACTAGATTCCTTCATACGTGATGTTTATAATTAATTGAATATGCTCGGCTAAATTTTTTCGAACCTAAATTCTAATTATGCATTGTTTATCCCGTGGCGGGGATGTGATCCTAACTCTCGTTTTATTAATTCTTAAATAGGGCTAACTTCTTTTTTCCCCTTTTCCCATTTTAAACCAATCATCTTTTACACTTGTATTCTTGAAATAATAAATCGATTACAATCCATCCAATATTTCCTGTGGATTATTGATACCCGGACTGACCGCTATACTTCATTTGTCGAGTGTAGTCACAGTTTAGATTTTTTGCATTATGGTCAAAAGCCGATAACAACGATTTGCGTATCTACACGGATGCACGATTTCCGCCACATCAAAATGGCAATGTTGTCGGGGAGTGTTTAGTATCGATTTTAATTCTTTTATTATTTCATAGTATTCTTTTCGTTATATTTGTATTATTTATTTTCTCGTTTCTTTTTTACTTACGCTAGATTGTTTCGAAAACTTTAAAATTTTGGTGTTTGTCGCATTTTTGAATTGTCTAATTTGAAATGTCTCGCTATAACTCTTTAGATAACCTTAATAATTATGAGAATAGTTTTCCAAGTTACAATTCCAAGACAAAGTGATAATGCCTACAAATTCTTGAAAATGAGTGCATTGAGCATGAAATTCAAGAATTTATAAGTAATCCCTCATCGCCTTGTGAGGAACTTTGGGAAGCGGGGAATTGTCTAGCTATGAGCATACCTCTCAAGAAGATGTTATGTCTTCTTATTGGTTTGATCACGAGTTACTTTTTAAGGAATTGAATGACAAATTCAAGAGTTCTAAAGCTTGGACTTATGAAATAAATGCCCAACTCGATGATATCATTTCTTCTTCACAAAGCCCGATTGAGGTTAAAACTTGTGTTTCACCTCCACCCCTTTTTGAGGAAGAAATGATCGAGAGTGATCCAAGCACTTTTGAATTTCAACCTCTTATTAATTCTTCCAATTGTATTGAGGATGATGGTCCTTCTTTTCCTTTATTCCCTACTATTTTCGAACCATTAAATTTATCACAAGAACCGATTGAAAGTCTTGAGGACTTTGACCCGATTATTGATTGGGAATGTTATTTTAAGATGCTTCATCTCATGGGACATCGCTTACACTTTCCCCGCCTCCCCTCCCAATTGAAAAACCTTGGGGATGTGATTTTAATTTTCCCAAGATCAATGAGGTCTTGTCACCCTTAGCATCCAAATCCCCCATCACCCCTCTCAAATTTTTAATTGGTGATGGTTCATTTCTTAGGCCTTACACATGACTTCCGTTGTTCAAACGAAATTCTTATTTTTCGAGAGGCATGCATGAAAGGGAGGGTTCACCGTTGATCCTTTAAAGCCAAATCGTATTTTGGGTGGACCCTAAAAAATTTCAAATTTTAGTGTAGAGTTAGTTAAAAATTAAAATTGTAGGTTGTAAATAGTTAGTTTTTTCTTTCTTTTTTCGTTCATTTTAATTGTAGTCTAGTGTAATTAGTTAAATTTTTTATTATTCTTTTTGTTGTGTTTGTTACTAACATCTTTTGCAGATTCAATGGACTCGTACTTATTGGAGATCGCTCCATTGTGGGTAATATCTTTCTTTTCCTCTCTTTATGTTGTGTTCTTGATTTGCATTGGGATAATGCAACATTTAAGTTAGGGGGTGTGGCTTATTCTTCCCATTATTTTGTTTTGTTCCATTTCTTTGATCACATGTTAGCTACTAAGCATGCTTTTGTTGAAAAATTTAAAAAAATCAAAAATATTTTTTTTTCTCTTTTGTTGGGCATTTTGCCTTTGTTTTCGCAGGTAAATTTCAATAAATGCTCGATCTAATAGACAATTCAATGATACATGCTCTCAATTTTAGCAGTTATTAGACTTTAATCCTCAAATCATTGATATTATGAATAACTTCATGAATTATACTTTAACCCATGAGCACATGCTAATTTCTAGTTTTATTGATTTGGTTTAAGATTTTTATAACTCGATAATCTTTTATTGCATTGTATATACTTACACCGAGTGAGCTTTGTGCTTTACTTCATTTGTGAGTGTTTATACACTACTCTTTCCTCATTGAAAACATTAAATTCGTCGGTAATCTCACTATTCTTTCATTGATCGTTCATTAATTAAGTTCATTTATAAAATGTGTTACTTGAGCATGATTTTCAAAGTTGTTTTGACTCAATTATTGCGTAAAATTTAGGAAACGATCATAGGCTATCTTTGTTATATCACCCATATTGGCCTTGACCTCACCTTATATATTTTCCTAGTCAACCCCTTTGAACCTTGATATAGCCTTTCGTTTCATAACCCAAAATCCCATAACCAACTCCACATTGGAGTTATATATCATACTTATTACCTTCCATACCTTTGTTTGGAATGATACTCGGGATTTAATGATGTTCATGTTATGTTGTTGCAATTAAGTATGTGAGAATGAGAAAAGTGAAGAAAAGATAGAAGCGAAAAAGAAAAGAAAAAGTGAAAAATCAAAAGAAAACAAAAGAAAAATAAGAAAAAAATAAGAAAGAGAAAAGAAAGAGAAAGTTGTATATGTTGTAGATAGTGTTCAATAATCCTTGTCGCTCTCTAATTTCATATCTTATGCTTGTTATGGAATTTATATTTCAATTTTGAAATTGGCCACTATTTTCCATTATCCCAAGTTTTTCATCTCCGAACAACTTTGAATCCATAAATATTCCCTTCATTTCATAACCTCAACCCCAAACCTAATTTACAACCCTATACAAGTCCTATGTAATCTTAAGGTGAATGTAATTCAAAAGTTTAAATAATTGCGATAATATGTGAAAATACAATTCGCCTCCTATAATGAGGGGTATCTTTCAATGAGATTATAATTTTTCATTTTCTATATAGCGTTCTTCATTAAGGACATGTGCGCGATCTAGTTTCCATTTACATTTACTCTTTATGCCCGCATGTCCCGTGTATTACCTCCCATTCATAGTGATTTCATTTATTAAGCGTAATATCCAGAAATGATTGATATTTATGCACGCTTTAACGTATATCCGGTTTATAAAAGTTTTTCCAAATCATACTTTGCATGTGCTATCTCCCTTCCCACTTTTAAGGTTTCAATTCTATGAAGTTCGTTTTATAATGTTAATAATAACGGACTTTTGCATGAATTCATTCACTATGCTACTAACGTGTTTGAAATCTTTTTCATTATTGTTGGGCTTGTCGCATGTTGATTGGGCAGACATTTTGAGTAAATTTTGATATTTGTGGGTTTCATCCCTGAAAAACCTTACGAGACAACACTCGTCCACTAGGGTAACCTAGGGGTTTAACGGCTTATTGCATATGCTAAATGCAATTGTTCGCCCGCAAAAGTGGCTTTTATCTTTTTTTGTATATATCTCCTATCTTTTGGTTTACTTGTAGTTCTTTTTGCTTTATATTTCATTGATAGGGACTAGCAATGTGTAAGTTAGGGAGTGTGATTCGACACGAATATTGCATTATTCACCCTTTATACTTATGCATTTTAGCCCCCTCGGGTACTTTAATTCCTATATTTATGCTCATTAACCAGAAAACCTCTGCTTTATATGTTTAACTACTTTGCGAGGTATAATTGAGCTTTTGTAGGTATTATAGTGCTTAACATGAAGTTCGGTAGCTTTTCGGGGAAGTTCCGTCGACATTCGCACGCACAAGGGACATTTTAGTAAATTCACAATTTGGGTTTCTAGCCCAATGTCTTCATGGAAGTTGAAGCCCTTCGAGTCATCTTCGTGTGGCCACAAATGGTGCACGATTTCAAGTCCTAACGAAAAAGTTACGGCGATTTTCGCGTAGGGAACTACATATAAATCAAAACATGGGAAGGATCCTGATCAATTAGGCCCGAATTGATTCGACTCCTTTCCGAATCGATTCGGTTAGTGGTAGTGCTCAGTTCTCAATTTTCGAATCGATTCGGCCCTCTGTCAAATCAATTCGGTTTACCACAACATCAAAGAATCCTCTTTTTCGAATCAATTCGGTTTGGCACCGAATCGATTCGGCCCTATTTTTCCAGCTTTCTTTTATTACAATTTTGTCATTAAGTTTTTGGTATAAATACTCTTTATCTTCATTTTTGAAGAGATATCCTTTTTTTCATCTTTCGTTTTTTAGATAGATTAGTTTAGGGTTTAGTGTGGTGGAGAGATCATCTTCCATCTCTCTCTTTGGGTGTGCCTATTTGGGTGTTGTAAGTTGTACTATTCATCATCCCTACCATTAATATAGTTGTTTTTCCTTGTTTTCTTATTTTTTTTGCTTTATAGTTTATTTACATGCTTTGTTAATTAGTTATAGCTAGTTTATTTGTTGTTTAATTTAGTTAATTAGTTAATTTCTTGTCTTTCATTATGTCTCGTAGCTAGTTTAAGGGTTGGGATCATGTGTCCGCCATTAATGGGTCTTGAGCTCTAAAAGTTAGGCTTTGTGTAAAATCGCATTTAATTGAAACCTCGTGTATTAAAGTTTGAATATTATGCGTTTAACTTTCTTTGTCATACAACATTAGTGTTTAAAGCGATATTTCGAATTTAATCCGCGTGTGACCATTTTTGATTAAATGTTTTATCTCGCATTTTTGGATTAGATTCCTTCATGCGTGATGCTTATAATTAATTGAATATGCTCAGTTAAATATTTTCGAACCAAAATTCTAATTATGCGTTGTTTATCCCATGGCGGGGATGTGATCTTAACACTCGTTTTTATTAATTCTTGTTTAGTGCTAACTTCTTATTTTCCTTTTTTTCCTAAAATCGATTACAATTTGTCCAACATTCCCTGTGGATTTTTGATACCTGGACTGGCCGCTATACTCGATTTGTTGAGGGTAGTCATAGTTTAGGTTTTTTGCATCGCGATCGGAAGCCGATAACAACGATTTGTGTATCTACACGGACGCTCGGTTTCCACCACATCACATAAAAAGCCCGAAATCCGCCCGTTCAACTACTAAATTCGATCCAAGATTTATGTGATTTTGAGCCGGGCAGAGCTTGAGCAAAAATTGCAAGTCCGAACTATAATTTTGGTCGAGCTTGAGCTACATGTGGCTATGCTCGAATTGGGACCGAACCCTAAAATTATTATTTATATTATATAAATTATGCAAATGAATTATTATTGTATTGTGTAATGAATCTAAACAGCAAGTTAAAAGATACATTGAAATCATTTTTTGTGGTTTATTCTTTTAAACTAAAACTTTTAAATTAAATTTTTTTATGTAAAGGTTGTAGATATTTTTAATTTATTATTTTTCTTAATTATAATTTGATTTCTTTGATTATTTAGGTCTTAAATGAAATAACAGATAACAAATTTATCTTTGAAATCCAGTTTGGGCAGCCCTGAATTCAGGCCCAAAGCCCGTAATAAAATGTGATTCAGGTTTTAGCCTATGGTCTTATTTTTATTTTGGGCCGAGATCGTGCCTGGGAAGACAAACTTCAATTCAGGCCGACCTTGAGCAACCACAAACCCGACTCACTCAGCCCAATTTATCGATTTACTTATATATATGGGTCTGAGGTAGGGTTTTCAGCAACATAACACATCCTAAGGGTCATAGAAAAAGAGAAAAAATGGTATTCACATTTTTGTGAAAGGTTGCGGAGAGAGGGAAAGTGATTTTTCTCCCAAATAATCAAGTTTTCATCTCCAGGAGTGCCTAAACACTAGGATTACTTTGGGGAGATCATATACTAGAAGATTCAGGGCGTTCTAACAATGTTTACAGAAAATTCTAGCTTGTGTTGTTTAGGTTTAGGGTTGTTTTTAGTTTCACAATAACCAATTTTAATGTTTAAATTGTTTGGACACAATACATAATGTATAATTAGTTTGATATTTAGTACACAATTGGAATAACTTAATTTAGACTAGGTTTTCGGCTTCATTAAATGGTATTAATATCTTTTCACAATTTTTGTTATCTCTGTCAAGAACTTTGAGCCAAAACAAAACATGTCAAAAGTTCAGCGTGCAGGTTATCGGGGTAAAAAATATAGGATAATGACAAAAAAAATTAAAGACAGTACAATGCAATTTACCCTCAAAGGTAATTACTTTAATTTAAAAAAATATTTATTTGAATATAATCACGGGATCACCAATATTTAGTCCAAAGTTTGAAGATTCATTTGTTGCCACTCCCAAGTTTTTATTTTTTTAGTCGTCGATCTTGTTGTAATAACTATAGAACAAATGTCATTCTCTACGAAAATGAAGATGAACAGTTAGAGGCGGTTACAAGGCTTTTGAGAACGGTTTTGAGTGGTTACGAGACTTAATATAATTTAAAAAATACATGGGAGAGGAGCCTAACAAAACTTTGAAAATGAGACTAAATTAAAAAAACTATATAATCATGGTCCGAACAACACATTCAACTAAAGTAAATTTTTTAAAATGTGTCTCTTAATTATATAGTAAGAGAAAAGTATTGGTTATATTTAAAATGGAGAAACCAATAAGATTTTTACCAATAACCTATGGGGTTATTGCAATTAAACTTGAATATTATTGGATAAGCATGTTTTTTGTATTTTTCATATTTATGTGATTTTATCTGTCACCACAGTATACCCGTACCTCAACTTAGTTCTTTATTTTTCAGGTTGCCTATTGTGGATAAATAAACAATAATGATGGTTATTATTCGAGGGTCCAATTTAAGTGGGTCAGGAGAACATTTCATTATAAAGACTATATATTTTTATGATGGGAAAATTACTCATTTGGTTCCTAAACTATCATCATTGTTTCAAAATAGTTTGTAAACTACCAAATTGTCAATTAATCCATCAAACAATGGGAACAAATTTAATAAAGCCCTTCCATTAATTTTGATTGTTAAATCTAACAGAAAATAGTCATGTGGTACAATTGTAATTTAATTTTTAAAATCTAAAAAAAAGAAGCAAAAAACACTTTTCTCTTTGTTTTTTTTTAAAATTAAATTACAATTGTACCCATAAAACTAATTTTTAAAATCTAAAAAAAAAAGAAGTAAAAAACACTTTTCTCTTTGTGTTTAAAAAAAAAAATTAAATTACAATTGTACCCATAAAACAATCATGTGCATTGTCCATGACTATTTTTTGTTAGATTTAAAAATCAAAATTAACGGAAGGGCATTGTTAAATTTGTTTTCATTATTTGAAGATTTTATTGACACTTTTGATAACCCATTTTGAAATAATGGTGATAGTTTTGAGATAAAGTACATAATTTGCTCTTTTATAAATTACCATCTAGATAGCTTTTATAGGGTAAATTGTTCTAAGCCCATGTACTTTGATAAAAGTACAAACGCATCCCTTGAATTTTCTAAGATGTCATGGATCCCTTGGTTCAATAACTTAGCCACAACTCCTCATTATTGGTCCAACAATTTCATTAGTCAATGATAAAATATCAAATTAAAAAATATAAATACCAACAGTATTCCAGTGGAGCATTTTGACTAAATATTCTAATGCAATTACTTCTACTTTGTAATCATTAATTATTTTTTTATAAAAACAATAATTAACAAAAAAATTAAAGATCATATTACTATGTCAACTCTCGTATCTAGTCTAATAGAGCTTTAGGGGCTTTAGACCTGCTGTATATTTTAAAAAAGAATGGGTATCTGAATTTTTATTAAAGGGTGCATTTGGTTGGTCAAATTTGTCTAGACAAATGTCAAAAGGTTGATAAATATGAAAATTTGTCCACATTTTGACTGTTTGATTGCACAATTTGCCTAGACATTATTTGTCAATGTACAGCACCTCCTATGCACAATCTGTGGACAAATTTTGCTTACCTATTTGAGTGGGAAATATTTGCTAACAAATTTGCCAACTTCTTAAACGGTTTTAATGTATTAAAAAATAATTTAAAAACTGTTTTAAATAATTAAAAAACTGTTATGAATATTTAAAAATTATTTTGCAATGTTTTAAAAACTGGTTTTAATATTATAAAAAATTGTTAAGAAAATGTTTTACAATTTAAAAAAAAAACGTATTAACAAAATATTGTAAAAACTGTTTTTAACATTTTTAAAAACTGTTGTGAATATATTATAAAAACAGTTTTAAAGTTTTAACAAATAATTTTAAAAATTGTTTTAAATACTTAAAAAAACTGTTATATATATTTAAAAACTGTTTTGTAATGTTTTGAAAACTGGTTTTAATATTAGAAAAAATTGTTAAGAAAATGTTTTACAAATTTTTTTAAAAACCGTATTACAAAAATATTGTAAAAACTATTTTTAAAAACTGTTTTTAATATATTATAAAAACTGTTTAAAGTTTTAAAAAATATTTTTTAAAACTGTTTTAAATAGTTTAAAAAAACTGTTGTGAATGTTTAAAAATTGTTTTGTAATATTTTAAAAACTGTTTTTAATATTATAAAAATTTGTTAAGAGAATGTTTTACAAATTTTTTGAAAAACCGTAATATAAAAATATTGTAAAAATAGTTTTTAACATTTTAAAAAACTGTTTTGAATATAATATAAAAACAGTTTAAACGTTTAAAAACAAAATTAAAAAATATTTTAAATAGTTAAAAAAAACTGTTGTGAATATTTAAAAATTGTTTTGTAATATTTTAAAAACTGTTTTTAATATTATAAAAAATTATTAAGAAAATGTTTTACAATTTAAAAAAAAAAATGTAATATAAAAATATTGTAAAAAATGTTTTTAACATTTTTGAATATAATATAAAAACTTTTTTTAAATAAATTAATTGGATTGACTTTAATTTCGCCTAATGGGTGTTTGATAGCGTCGTGTGAAAAAAACTAAGTAAAATTTGCTTGCCATGCACACTCTTTTGCCTATATGCAACCAAACGGACCGCCAAATTTGCCTAGGCAAATGATAAAAAATTGGCAAATATGAAAATTTGCTCAAGTTTTGGCTATTTGGTTGCACAATTTGCCTAGGCATTATTTGCCAATGTACAACACCTCCTATGCACAATCTGTGGACAAATTTTACTTACCTATTTGAGTAGAAAATATTTGCCAACAAATTTGCCAACTTCTTAAATGATTTTAATGTTTTAAAAAATAATTTAAAAACTGTTTTAAATAATTAAAAAACTGTTATGAGTATTTAAAAATTATTTTGCCATGTTTTAAAAACTGGTTTTAATATTATAAAAAATTGTTAAGAAAATGTTTTACAATTTTTTTAAAAAATCGTATTAACAAAATATTGTAAAAACTGTTTTTAACATTTTTAAAAACTGTTGTGAATATATTATAAAAACAGTTTTAAAGTTTTAACAAATAATTTAAAAAATTGTTTTAAATACTTAAAAAAATTGTTATATATATTTAAAAACTGTTTTGTAATGTTTTGAAAACTGGTTTTAATATTAGAAAAAAATATTAAGAAAATGTTTTACAAATTTTTTAAAAAATCGTATTACAAAAATATTGTCAAAATTGTTTTTAACATTTTTAAAAACTGTTTTGAATATATTATAAAAACTGTTTAAAGTTTTAAAAAACATTTTTTAAAACTGTTTTAAATAGTTTAAAAAAATTGTTGTGAATGTTTAAAAATTGTTTTGTAATATTTTAAAAGCTGTTTTTAATATTATAAAAATTTGTTAAGAGAATGTTTTACAAATTTTTTGAAAAACCGTAATATAAAAATACTGTAAAAATAGTTTTTAACTTTTTTAAAAACTGTTTTGAATATAATATAAAAACAGTTTTAAAGTTTAAAAACAAAATTAAAAAATATTTTAAATAGTTAAAAAAAACTGTTGTGAATATTTAAAAATTGTTTTGTAATATTTTAAAAACTGTTTTTAATATTATAAAAAATTATTAAGAAAATGTTTTACAATTTAAAAAAAAACATAATATAAAAATATTATAAAAACTGTTTTTAACATTTTTGAATATAATATAAAAACTGTTTTTAAATAAATTAATTGAATTGACTTTAATTTTCCCTAATAAGTATTTGATAGCGTCATGTGAAAAAAATTAGATAAAATTTGCCCTAAAAGTATTTCTCCGTACCGCAAATTTATTACCATGTCCATGAGTACAATTCATAATATTATATAAATATTTAAATTATTCAAGAACCATTTACATTCTTTCTTGTATTCACACCTGTTATACGAAGATTCAGATAGTTGTTGGGCTTCGTATTTATTGCGCCAACATTTCTGACTTGAGTATCTCTTCAACAGTTTGGAGCACAAAACAAAAATACTCCAAGAATACCATTAAAAAAAAGAGAGAAAAATGGTAATGAAGCTTTGGATACTTGGTTAAGCCATAAAAATCAAGAAAGCTTTATTCTTGAGAGATTGATAGAAATGGGTAGTGGTGGTTTTGATTTCTGGTGGGCTCGGTCAATGCTTTTTCTGGATCAAAAGGTACCTTTTTTTTCCCTAATAGTGTGGTTTCTTCACTTTTGTGTGTTTCTTCTATGATGATATAATGAGTTTGTTTTTTTCTTCAACTTTAGCTTTCACATCATGTTGTTTTACTGATTTGTGACCTTTTTGCTGCTGGTGAAAATTTCTGTGTCTTAAGTGACTTTTAGTGATGGGTACGAAGGTCTTTGAGATTTGCAGTTGGTTTTCTTGAACTTTTTATTTGGATAAAAACTGGTGGTTTGCATTGTTAAATTGGAATTTTCATTCCAGAGGTAAATACACTTTCAAATTCTGAAATTTAAGGTTTAAGCCTTGGATATTTGTCTTGATGGCTTTTGTGGTCTTAGGTTTCTTGTTACATGATTTTCTTGTATATATAATTGTATATGATGTAGAGTTGCATAAATGTTGGTTTTCCATTGTTGGGGTTTGGATTTTGTATTCAACATTATAGGGTTTAAGAATTACGATTTGCTATAATTTTTCTAGGGAAAAAAAATGAGAATAAGTCAAAGTCTGCATTTCTTATATATATATATATATATATATATATATATATATATATATAAAAGAAGTAGGTAATACCTAATTAATCTAATCTTCATCATCTTTGTAGGCAAACACTTGAGATCTCATTGCCCAACACATCAACAAATTAGCATCTTATTGTGTCCCTGATTTAATTTTTGTAATGGGTGTTATCTATATATATTATGTAGAGGGTCTCTAATTTCAGTTGTGATTGTTTGGTGAATAGAAAAATCTCAAGTGTGACGAGAAAGAATGAGAATAAGAGACTGGATTGGCAAAACGAAAATCAGCTTTAGTGGGAAATTGCAAAACATGATGAAATGCATTTGTTCAGGGGAGCAATTTAGAGCAGAGGAATTAATTCCTTCATCAGAATCCTTAGCGACAAGGGACTATTCTGCCAGTGGGTTTTCTTCTCGAGCTGGCGAGCCCGATACGAAGGTGGACACGAGCAATATAGAAGAAGCTGAATCGTCACTTCGTGAGAGTGGTTTTCTTAACTATGAGGTCAGTCAAAGTTCTTATTTCATGTAAAATCATCATTTTAAGAATTTCTGTTACCTTGTAAATGAATAAAAAAAATCATTTTTTTTCTAATGTCTTAACTAACACCCTATCAATAAATTCTCTTATTCGAGATAAGAAACTAAATTATGCGATCATCTATTTATTTGGTATATTTATCCTTCAATTTTCTGGGTCCGAATCGTAAGTTAATTAGAAGGATGGATCCTACTGTGAAGGAGGTTTCCTCTACCAAAGAAAATCCATGGGGATAGGTAAAGAACAAAACAGAAAAAGAGAAAGTAAGAAATGATTAAGAGCTTGTTTGATAGTTTCAAAAAATACAATGATTGTTCCTTTTAATTCTGAGATTGAGTTTAAAGTACGTATTAGATTATTTTATTCTACACTTAATGAATATAAATGATCTATGCTATCAATCCTATCAATCCTAATACATGTTTTATATTTGACAACGTAATTAAAAAGATACTATCATTGTATGTTTTAGGACAACCAAACGACTTATAACTAAAATTAGATATGGGTAGACATCTGAAAGCATATAGAATGGATGTCAAGTAGAGAGTTCAATGACTTTTGAATGGGCGAATGATCAATTATTGATAAGAGGCGAATGATCAATAAGCCACACTACTTCCCACTCTAGAAACAATAATAGTAAATAAGTTAATTATTTATTTTGGGAATCCAATACAACACTGAATGCAATATGTGTGTGCATAATTATATGTGAAGATGGGAGTTCGATCAGTAAATGTCAAAGAAAGGAAGGGTCAGTAATGAAAATATTAGCTACTTCGTTACAAGTCTCTTTGAAAATAAGAAATTTCTAACGCTACTATCTAAGTTTTCTAACTTTTAAATGAGTTGCTCCTGTTTTGCAGCTGAGTTTTTACGTGCCTTTGTGTGTGTGTTTGAGAGAGAGAGAGAGAGAGAGAGAGAGAGTTAATGTACATACATGATCTTGCACCCTTAACTAACTGTCCTCTATATCAGAATTTTTCAACATTTTATCACATACATAACTATGATATTGAGATTATCCTTCCATACTTTAATATGATTACTAAAGGGAAATTTTGGATATACCCACAAATTCTTTCCCACCACACCCCATATAAACTTTTTAATAATATATTTGAAGACTAAAATACCCTTCAAAGTTCTTTCTCCACATAACTACAACTCTTCTCTTCTCATTCATATTATCGATTTCCATTTTGTATAATGTTTTGTGATGGATGATTTGGATGTTGCGGGAATGGTGCATAATTTGAATGGATTCCCAATGATTTTTTTTCCTAACAGGCAAAGATGATGACCCAAATTTCTTAACGTTCGTACTCATCATCATCCCCAGTTTCCTTCTAAAAATCTCCTACTTTTTACTCATTATTATACGTCTATAGTTATGTAGTCATTGTTTGTCTATTTGTCTAAGCGTCAAATAAATAAATGAAAACAATCGATTAGAAGTTCCAGGTGAAGCTTATGAGGTATGATGAGGTATGCTAATGGATGGTGCCTTTCTCCATTTCAATTGGCGCTGTGCGGATTTATCCAAATGTCCCATTGATTATCATGTGGCTAACTAGAAATATTGGTCACTGACATATATTTTCTTCTAGTTTAATATTTTAATAAACTCAGCCCATCCAATGGGTGAATTGCAAGTGTTTGTTTAACATAGTGAGGTGAGTTTCAAGTTACACCCATATCACAATTAGGGCGAGCTGCAGGTTGCGTGGCCGGTGTATCCAAAAGTTCCCTTATTAATGTACAGTTTAACTTTTCATTCACTATGAATTGTAGCGATGGTATGCTTTAATGTTGTGATTCATATTCACAATCTTGTCATGAGGCATCGAGACTTTTGCAACTTACAGGAAGCAAGAGCTTTATTAGGTCGACTTGAGTATCAAAAAGGAAACATTGAGGCTGCTCTTCATGTATTTGAAGGAATAGACATTGCTGCTGTGGTTCCAAAGATAAAAATCTCCATTGCTAGAAGATCTGAGCTCCCTAGACGCCATTCACAAAGTGATGCTACCCCACCCATGTCTATGCATGCCGTCAGTTTACTCTTCGAAGCAATTTTTCTCAAAGCAAAATCATTGCAGGCTCTGGGAAGGTTTAAAGGTACTTTCTCCACCTTCTTCAACTATCTCGTTTCATATATTTTGTTATGCTGGATGTTGTGGAGCCTTTACTTGGTTTGTTTAATGAATATTTGTTTCCTATAAAGGGAAACTGAAGATGTCACGAGCTTCTGTAATCTAGATCGATTTCAACGTATGAAGAAAATGCAAAACATTTTCATGACAAAAAGCAAGGCTTAAGTCTCATGGCGTTAAGGTGCAAACCTTTTGCACATTGATTTTTTTTTTCTTTTTTTGTAAGAAAAAGTAAAAAATGTGAAGAAAAAAAATTCATACGATTTTAAAAAACAAATCATTGCACCAAACATAGTAGCCCAAATTTTACAATTAAGGTAACACCAATTAACAAATAATATTGCAGAAAACATAATATATAGGTCATTCATTCCCATTAAATATAGGACAGATTAACAAATTATTAAAACATAATGGTTCAAACAATCGAACATCTTCATCATAATTTTATGCATTTCAAAACCGGAATACCAATAAACACAAGATCTGAACATAGAAACTTAGGGATTAGACCTTTCTCGCTGCCAGCCCCTCTCAAATTGGTTCCAGGTAATGTTTTGTTAGGAATTTTCCCTATTGTTTAATGCGCTAATTTTTTATTTTTTCCTTTGAACCGGTGCAACTTATGTGTTTTAAGTTTTTCAAAAAAAAAAAAAAATAATCCTTTATTCCAGTTAAAATGCTGAGCACAAAAAGGAGTAAGATATTTGTGTTGCTCTCTAAGACAATTAATCCTTGGAGCATTTTGTTCCCAAAAGGATCAAGGTGTGCTTCAAGGCGAGTTTTTCTGTGGTCTTTTAAACATTGGTTGATTTATGTGTTTTGGATACTGTATTTATTTGTGGGATATTTTGACTTTGCACCTTAGATTTGACTCGTATTGTGTCACCCCCTTGCTAGATACTAGTCAATTGGATGTTTATGTGTGATACATTTTAGATCAGTTTTTTCTGGTAATTTTTTGTCGGACAAGTTGTTCATGTGGTTTATTATTGTGATTCTTCCTATGAAGCACGGATGCGGCGATTCCAAATTTTTTGAAAAAATAGGGTGCGGGTGCGGCAAGAAAAATAAATTAATATTCTTTATTATATATATCAATTTTTAGAGTTAGAAAACATGCACCATAATGACTAGCAGGAGCATCAACTAAGTACTAGAAGAAAAACATCATATGATTCATGTACCAATTGTTTAGTAGAAGGATTTACAAATCAAAACACCATATCTGCATCGTCAACTTCTTAGGTGAATCATAACAAAAAGATAGTTTTACAAGAACAAAAAATACCTCCCACCATTTAACACCATTTCAATGGCCATATGACGCAAGTTAAGTTTTTTATTTTCCCAAAACTTTTACACAACTTACTTTTTATTAAAAAACGAATCCAGAAACGAATCCTTGCCGAATTCAAAACGAATCGGAAAAAAAAAAAAATTCCCCACCGATTCTTCTTGGGTGCGAATCTGGGCCGCACCCGCACCTCAGAAGAATCGGATTCGGACTCGAGGCTATTTTTGAAGAATCGGTGCTTCATAGGATTCTTCTAAGCTCTATGTGTGTGACCAGAGCATCTGAGTAGCATACATTTTAACTATACAATCAATCTTTCTTTCCGATGCTTTTTTTGCAGAAGCTGCTCAAGCATGCAAGTTAATTCTAGACACCATTGAATCTGCATTACCCGACGGCTTGCCCGAAAATCTTGCTACTGATTCTAAATTGCAGGAAACCTTAAACCATGCCGTTGAGTTACTTCCAGAATTGTGGAAACTTGAGTGGGACCCCCGAGAAACAATTGCGTCATACAGGAGGGCCCTCCTCTATCGTTGGAATCTCGACATAGAAACCAGAATAAAAATAGAAAAGGATTTTGCCATATTTCTTTTGTATAGCGGCTGTGATGCAAGCCCTCCAAATCTCCGCTCTCAAATGGAAGGCTCATTTGTACCAAGAAACAATATAGAAGAGGCTATTCTTCTGCTACTGATTCTTCTAAGAAAATTCATACTCAGAAAGATTGGCTGGGACCTGTCAATCTTACATCACCTTTCGTTTGCACTAGCTGTTGCAGGTGACTTACGATCGCTCGCCCATCAGGTTGAAGAGTTGCCTCCTGGGATCATTGAAAGAAAAGAAAGCTATACTACTCTAGCCCTGTGTTATTGTGGGGAAGGTGAGGACATGGTGGCTTTGAATCTTTTGAGGAATCTTTTGAATAATAGAGAGAATCTTGACTGCTTAAATGAGTTATTACTGGCTTCCAAGATTTGTGGAGAGAATCCTAACTGCCTTGAAGAAGGGATAGACTATGCTCGCAAAGTGCTCATGAAACTCAAGGGAAATTGTAATGAAATGGCGAGTGTTGCAAATTATTTGCTCGGTATTTCTCTTTCTGCTCAATCGAGGATGTTTGCTTCAGATTCTCAGAGGGTTTCAAGACAGTCTGAAGCACTCGAGGCATTAGAAATTTCTAGAAGAATGATGAAGGAGAGAAACCCTAACGTTCTATTCCATCTTAGCCTAGAAAATGCTGAGCAGAGAAAGTTGGATGCTGCCCTTTATTATGCAAAGCAACTATTGAAACTTGAGGCTGGGTCTAGTGTTAGGGGGTGGGTCCTTCTAGCTCGGATATTGTCGGCTCAAAAACGATATGTTGACGCTGAGAATATAATTAATGCTGCGTTAGATGAGACGGGGAAGTGGGATCAAGGAGAACTGATGAGAACAAAAGCTAAATTGCAGATTGCACAGGGCCATTTAAGGAATGCCATAGAAACGTATACTCATCTCCTTGCTGTTCTTCAAGTTCGAAGTAAGAGCTTTGGAGTTCATAAAAATCTTTTAAAGGTGCGATGCCAAATCTATATAATTAGTTAGTTTAAATTTTGAAATGTTTTCTTGAAATAATGCCTAAGATCATTTGAATGTTAAATAAAGGGTTGAGATTATATAAGGCGAACATTTTTTCAAAATATCTAAAGGAATTTTTTTTTTAATGGTTTTTTGCTCTTCATACAAGATGTTTTCTCCTCTAAACATTGAAGTGCTGTTTGGCTTCCTGAGTTTTTGGAGAACTTCTCTCTTTACTTTCAATTTTTCTATTAACTTCAGAAAAAATCTACCCATTATTATGTACGAATCGATATTTATTTGGGCAACTAATACATCATGCATACATGGCCATGGCCTTTGCACGAATAAGTCACAGTAGTCACAGGGTAATTTCCCATTGATATGGATTTGAGTGTGTTGGAATATGGTGTTTACATTTATTATTATGTTTTATGTCTTGGTTATATTTCTAATAAGCCAAGGGTATTTTAGTATTTGTTAGGTTAGGGTTTAGTGTGTGTCCTATTTATACCCATTTAAGGGTCTTTGTAATATGATCCATTTATCATCAATTATCAGTATAGAGAGCCTAAGGCTTTCTTATTCCGCCTTCTTTGGCGGGCGGCTATTGCCGCCCGTCCGGTCATACAATTTCTTTGAGTCTCTCCTCTTTGTGATGCTGCTGGTTGCTCCCGTTTGGTCGGGCATGATGATTGCATTCTTGTTGGGGCTGGGTCATTTTGGCCCCCAGTGTCACCGCCTAGATTGAGACCATGCGGTTCCCCTCCGCCTCTATCTCTCAACCGTGGATCCCCCACCACGGACCGCTACTTTGACTTGGTGAGCTTCATTACTGGTCGGCGATGGGTATGTCTTTGGCGGTCTGGTTATTGTGGGTTTCTACCCCGTGGCCAAATTTGCTTTGGTTGGCAGTGCTGAGTTTTGGGGTTCCCCCGGCGGGCGATGATTACCGATGTTTGGTGTTTGTTGACTTCTGTTCAGTTATTCTTCACCAGTTTCGGTTGTGTTGGCCAGCTGTTGTTCATGGTTCTATGCCCGGATGATTCATTTGTGGATATCTCCTTCCGAGTCTCGTGTTTGTATTCGATTAGTGGGAGATGTGTGGTCTGTGTCGTGGCTGCTGTGATGGTTCATTTTTTGCATATGCGGTGTAGAGAGAGAAAAAAAAAAGGAAAAAGAGAATGGGGAGGCGGCGGGAATTTTTGGTTTGACGACCAAGGGTGAGTTTGGGGTAATGTTTGGTGTAGTGACAGCTAGGGTTTCTTTTATTAATGGAACCAAAATAGAAGGTGATACCCATATTACACCCTCTTTTAATATCAAGTCTTATCCCACTTGTGAGGTAATTTCTGGTTTTACCCCCTTAAATTTTTCAGCTTTATTCCCACTTCAGAAAATTTCCTTTTTAGCCCCTAATTTTTCTGGAATTTTCACTTTTCTCCAGAATCTTTTAGAAATTATATTTTTAGCCCCTCAACTTCTGAAATTTGCATTTTAACCCCTTAAATTTCTGTTATCCTAAATCAGCCCTTGTATTTTCCTGAATTCCCACTTCTGCCCATGAAACTTTTGGAAATTATTTTTCAGCCCTCAAATTTTCTGAAAATTTTAATTTCAGCCCCTAGAATTTGGGGACTTTTGCTCTTTGGGGTAGAAGATGTTGGGTTCTTTATAGGGGATTTCTTCGATATTTGTGTTGAAGATGATTGGGTGACTCGCATGCATTTTCACGATGTGAAATCGTATGATATGGTTGATTTATTCCTACTCTTTGGGCATGCCGATGTTTTTGATGGGGTTGGTTTGTTGGTTACGTCTCCCGTGGAAGACAGGTTGCTTGGAGCGATCGAGTTGTTTTGAGGGAATGTCGACCCATTTTGGGAGACTTTGACTACATTTGCCACCATTGGCACTCTTCTTATCTACATGTGATCTTGTAGATTCTTAGTACATTTTTCTCAAGCCAATTGGAGTCGCGGCCTTTTTTCTGGGTTTGTGAAGTTTTTTCATTGTTTATATGCAATTGAAGGTATCCTTCACCCCTCTTCATCTCTTGTGATCTAGAGATTATTTGTCGTTACTCTGTTATATTGGTCTGATTTGAGGAATTCTATCTGGTACATCTTGGTTTGTGGTCCGTTTGGTTAGAGTTGTTTGATGGCATTGTGTTGGCCGGATTGGCCCTTATTTGTCTCAAGATCAACTTTCGGTTTGTGGTCTGATTTGATTTGTTCGTTGGCATGGTCGGATCGGCCCTTTTTGTGTCACGAACAATTTCATATGGGTCGGTGTCTTTTTTGGCAAATGTATTACGATGGGTACTAAGGGAGAGTGTTGTGTGGGTATATTGGTGGTCTGCCTCATGCTTTTGTTTTCTCCAGCAAGTCGATTGGTCCAACCGTGAGGGGGAGTGTTGTCGTATCGTATCCCACACTTGATTTGACGGGTTGAGGTTTTGCTTTGGGACCCGCACATTTACAAGCCATTTTCAACAGAGGAATGACATATCTCGGTGCAAATTGACTTTGGTTTGTCACCTCCATCAATTTGAGGTGGAGCGTTGGAATATGGTGTTTACATTTATTATTATGTTTTATGTCTTCGTTATATTTCTAATAAGCCAAGGGTATTTTAGTATTTGTAGTCTCTTATGTTAGGTTAGGGTTTAGTGTGTGTCCTATTTATACCCATTTAAGGGTCTTTGTAATATGATTCATTTATCATCAATTATCAATATACAATTCATTCTGATTTTCTAGAGAGTGATGTCGTACCGTCCTACGCATGAATAATTTGGGTTAGATATGGGATTGTCGTAGGTATGGACAACCAATAATTCACTATTGGCACAATTATTTCGTCACAGATACAAATTTGTTATTGTGTTGTAGGCACTAGTAATATGCTGGTAATATAAAGGTTAAATTTATATAAGTAACTTCTTTGTAGATGAGTGTTGAACATGGGGAAGATCCACTATTATATCCTTAAATATTTGTCTAGAAGCAAACTTTTTCATGTAGGCAGGCGGCCACATATTTTCTGAAATTGAATAAGCGAAAAATTATACTTCAAAGAAAACATTTGTTATATGTATTTGAACTGATTCAAGTTTGCATAGAAAATAAGGTAGAACACCGGTGGAAAAATTATAATTGATAGAACTATAGAATGAGTTTTGGGGTATAATTAAACAATTTTGTTAGAAGCTAGTTTCTTATTTCTTATTTGAGTCCCTACTCTAGCACTATATAATGTGAACGGATCTCCCCCATAAGGGGATGTCCACCCCATCTGGCTAGAGAGAGAGAAGGGATTTACTTCCTCCTATTTTATTTTATTTGGTTATTATCTCATATTTTATCCAGGCAATTAGTTTTTAGTTTAAATGTTGTGTTAGAGTTATTATTTGTCCAGGATTACATATAAGTCGTTTATTACATTTAGGTCTCTCACTAGTTTTTATTATAAATAAGGCCTATGGAAAGGCGAACCATTACATTACTAAAACTCTCATTAGGTAATATTCACTATAAATAAATTAATATTAAACTACATAAACCGTTTAGAACGCCCACTAATATTTCTTATTTACTCCAATTAATGAATCTTAACGGGTATTAATGGGTGAAGGGGCCAATACTAACCCGATCCGTTAACTATCGTGTCTTATCGGGTTGGCATTGATATGACTAGAAACCATTAAGGCTCCACCCATTAACTTATAACTTTGTGTCGGTTCATGTCGTGTGTCATTTTGCCAGGTCTACACCTCCCCGATTCCCTTAGCCACAATCACCAGAAGCCCCACCATCGCTAGCTGCTGTGATCTCGGCCGCACGATTGCGACCCTTAATCTGTCATTGCAGCCCCCCTCGTTTCCGTCTCACCCTGCCACCTGAGCCATAAAGAAGTGCCCCCTCCACGAGCCACTCAATACACGCCACAGACATAAAACATCTTCAGGTCTCGACCTCTTTTTAGGGAAGAATTCCATTTCTAGAAATTCTCTTGTACGTCACTATACTCACTTGGGGCTTTTGGACAACCAAGTCAGCTTGACTTCTCTTTTTGCATCAGATTCATTATTCATTTCTAATTGCCACTACCATATCTTCCGTGGCCTGCAGTCTTCATACCCCTGTATTGTGATGTAAAGCGAAAGCAATTTAGATGAATACACAACAACAACAATAACAACAACAGATGAAGAGGAAAATCTCTCTCTAAACATTCTTTATAATCTTCCCAAAATCTCATTACAATATGAGGCTAAGAGCCCTACTTATAGAACAAGTTATCTTGATAATCAAGCTACGCCTAAAATGTCTAAACTATCCTTTATTAATCCTATTAGATGAAGGAGTACTAGATAGGATCAAAATACTCTTTTATAGACTAAGAGTTTTACATCATTAGAAATAAAAAAAGACATGTATCCTTAACTAAAAAGAGACAAGCAAATTTAAACCTTAAGTCTAGGTGTCAACTCCATTACTCTCGCCTATTGAGAAAAACTCGATCATGAGTGTGAAAGTGGCAAAGTTAGCCGTCATCTGAAACATGCAAGCACCATCGTTCTCCCCAATTGAGAGGGGACGCCGTCCACGATAACGCCCAACGTATCGGTTAGCAAACAGGTGGGGGCGACTAATTAAAAATCCCAATAAAGGCCGACAAACATGCGCTCATTTCTTAACTTTATGGCACCAACATACAAACCCCTCGGAGGAGGCCAAACGATGGCCAAATCATCCATAATGAGCCTTTTTATGCGAAGTGCTAAAAATCAATCTCTGAACATGCCTCAAATGCCTCCCAGAATGAGTTCACATACCCATAGTCACGCACGTCCACCCAACGCAACACATCAATCTCAAGATAAGCATCACAAGAGCGAACTTTGTCAAAATCATCATTTTCAAAAAGTGGAAAATCACCACTATAGAAGACATCGCCTCGCGAAGATGAGTGCGAGTTATCCACTCATTTCCAACAAAGATATTGAAGAAATATGTGATATCCAACCCATTCTCTTCTTCCTCGAAGATAGAAAGAAGTCACAAGCTCAAATGTCTAAATCTCTTGAAATCTGACCTGAGTGATCCAACGTTCCTCAATAAAGATGTCAAGGAAATTATTAATATGATACTCGAGATGGATATGACTACAAGTTTGACTGGAATGTCTATCCAATCCACATAAGGGGTGGAGAAATGACCGTTAGCAACAACAACAATGGGGGCTACAAAAAATGGCTCACCCAAAGCCAAACTGCGGGCCACAACATAGACGAATGCACGGAGATCGTATAACTTCTTATACTCGCGCTCAACCTATTCACATTCAACCTTTAGATCTCCAAGAAACCGAGTGCACTCAGCTATCCGTAGTCGGCATTCCTCGTAGTGAGAGACTCAATTGTTCTCCCATACCTCAATCTCCTCTTCGATATCGGTGAGATTTTGTAGGCATTCTGCCTCAGTTTGGGGTAAATAATCTTCAATATGACGGGCCAATGTGGATAGGGAAGTAAAAGGGGCTAATTCGCAGTTTGTAGAAAATAAGTGGGGCTGGGCATAATTTTTTAAAACTCCTTGGGGAAAAGTTGGGAATTTCATAAAGTTCGGGGTCTGAAATGTAAATTTTAAAGGTTGTGATGGGCTCCAAATAATTCTCAGCAGTGTTGAGGGTGGATTTGTGGATGTATCAAAGGCGGGGTAGAGGGAATAAGGGAAAATAATTATGGGATTGTGGTTAAAATTTTCAGGGTGTGTTTGCGCAATTTCTTGAAGCCCAACGGGAAGGGTCAAACAATGATTAAAAGAAGGGATAGAAATGGTATTACCTTTAGTAGAAAATGGTTGGAGTAATATCTTTTGCGGAAGAGTAGGAGGGAATGGGGGTGTTTCGGGCTCCATAGCTCTACAACTTTGGCCCCCACATACCAAATTGATGTAAAGTGGAGGCAGTTTAGAAGAGAAACTCTCTTTAAACACTCTTTATAATCTTCCCAAAATCTCATTACAATATGAGGCCAAGTGCCGTACTTATTGAAGAGCTTAACTTGCTAATCAAGCTGAGCCAAAAATGCCTAGACTACCTTTATTAATCTTGCGAGATGAAGGAATACTAAAAAGGAGAAAAATACCCTTTTATAGATTAAAGGTTTTACATCATTAAGAAAGAAAAAAATAAAAAAAGACATGTATCCTCAACTATAAAGAGACTGTCTAAAACAAGTAAGAATAACAAA
The DNA here is from genome assembly GCA_949130495.1 of Sambucus nigra. Classification (NCBI taxonomy): domain Eukaryota; kingdom Viridiplantae; phylum Streptophyta; class Magnoliopsida; order Dipsacales; family Adoxaceae; genus Sambucus; species Sambucus nigra. The sequence continues at coordinate 578,885,012 of OX422209.1, forward strand.
TGTAAAGAAGACCCTACGTCTAGGGTGCCAACTCCATCATATGGGCTTCAGCCCATCCCTAGTTACTTCCTCGGCCTACCATCACCAACCCTACGACGCTTACCCTTATTTTCTCCAGCCACCATCCAACCCTCAATCCTCACCCCTACCCTTAAGCCCTATTTCCCTTGCCCATACCCATGTATGGCTTCCCCGATCCCCTTTGAGTTGGCGTCGACCTCACCTTCACACGCTGCTGAAATGTTCATCCCCAGGTCGTGCGGGTTCACTGCTAACCATCAGTATTGACCCTCTGGCCTCTGGTCTCTGGCCACCGGACTTAACCTTACACCACCATTGGCACTGTCTGATGACTCCCACTGGTGTTGTGCGATGGCTACCAGAGCTCCAGTGAGTCCTTCCCTGTCTTCTCTGTCTTACTGAACCCTAAAAGAGGGGCGATACATCTTGTGTCCTGCAAAGTCTTAGAACAATTTACAAGCTTAATTCCTTGAGCTTTGAGCCAAATTGCAGTTCCCTTCCCTCAATTTCTCAGAATTGCAATTTGGGCCCCCAAAATTTTTCAACCCAGTCTTGTTACAAACCTGCCACTCTGGCTTCCCTAACTCCTCCGCTGACTACTGATTCTCATCTTTGATTTGAGGGGAGAACACCATGAGATGAACGAAAATTATTGGCAAACTCTTGAAGAGATTATGGGAAAATCAATGAGGACCCACTATATTGGAAGATGAAGTAAGAGAGCATAGAACATGATTGCAGAATTTGCTTAAAGGAAATCCTTGCAACCATCGTTGAAATCACCATCGCATCCAAAGGTGTGGTAAGGATGTACGGTCCTGGTGATTTCATTGCTAATATTTTTAATAAAGAAAGGTGGATCTCTGTTAAAGTTTCGAGATATGGAGACTGTTTGTGTAAGGAATTCTTTTCTCTTTTTGATGAAGAACCTGGATATTTGCCGATTTGTTTGGAGACGTTTTCGCAGGCCTATGTGGAACCCGTTGAGGATATGTTCGACTCTCACTCAGTGATTGATCTCCGGCATTTGACATTGCTCATTGCAAGCATCATGACCAAGGTGCGTCTCTGTTCCCATCTTTTGATGCTTCGATTTTCAGCCGGTGTCTGTAGCCGTGCTAGCAGCTATGCTGGTAAATTTTGTGGTTAGCTCCTTTTTCAAGCGGAGGAGCCCAATGAAGACCGCCGATGTTCCTCGGTTTCTTGAATTCGAGGCAAGCTCCTTTCAAGAGGGAGAATGATGTGAACGTATTATTATTCTTTAATTATCTCTTAGTTTATCCAGGTAATTAGTTTTTTTTTTAAATTCGCAGTTAAAGTTATTGTTTATCTAGGTGCTTCAACTTCTTGGTTCAGCCTCTTCAAAGTTCTTTAAAAAAAATCCAAAAGTGGCCATATATTGAGTGTGTGAATTTTCTTTTAAAGTGGCAGAAGACTATGAGGTTGAGTACCAATTGTGGACATAGCTGAACTCTTCTTTTGGACATATTTTATTTTTTATTTTTGTTCTCTGGATGCACTACTGTCTTATATAAATAGTTGTTTGATACATTGCTCTCTTTACATTGTTATTCTTAAAACGTGCAGAACAGGAGAAACCGTGACCGAAGTTTGGAAATGGAAACATGGCATGATCTTGCTAATGTGTATTCCAGCTTGTCACAGTGGCGAGATGCCGAGGTCTGTCTTTCAAAATCCAAGGCTATCAATCCTTATTCAGCTTCTAGATGGCACTCTACAGGTATATTGATACTCTCTCTCTCTCTTGCCGGAACACTTGTTTTTCTTCTTGAAGTTTGGATTACTACTTCCTATTGAACTTAGATATACTAACTATATCTCTTAAACCAACTATACCCCCTATGTGTCGCCAAAGAGACCCCAAAATGGGGGGTCTTTGCAACAAATATATTGTTTCCCCTCTATGCTAAGGACACAATCTTTGGTGGTTGTGTTTTGGTAGGTTTACTCTATGAAGCGAAGGGTCTCCATAGAGACGCTCTGCAATCGTTTGAGAATGCGTTGAATATTGAACCGGGGTATGGTCCAAGCTTGCTATCTACTGCACTCGTTCTGAAACAACTGAGCGGTCAATCATTGCCGGTCGTGAAAAGCTTTTTGACGGATGCATTGAGGGTTGATAGAACAAACCCTTGCGCGTGGTACAATCTTGGATTACTGTACAAGGCCGATATTGGTGCATCAGCAGTAGAAGCTGCTGAATGTTTTGAGGCTGCAGCTCTTCTCCAAGAATCTGCACCAGTTGAACCCTTTAGATGATGATTCTCATGCGAATTATCGATAGCGTAGTTCCATGACACGAAACACCACAAATGTACACACATATATGTATCTATTATAGCTCGGGATATGTATTGATTAAATAGATTGGGTTGTGTGTAATATCTGTAAACAGGGGCTTATTTTTGTTAATTATATATAGGACATTACGTAGCAATTATAATTTAGTGATGAGATAAATTCAACTGAATTCAGACGTAAATTACAAGTCAATGGCTAAATAAAATAAACTAAACTCTAATTTTTAGAGAGAATAAAAAAATGTCTTATATTTCAAGAATGGAAAAATCTTCATACTACATGAGTATTTAAAGGTGGAAGTAGCTTAGACTCCAAGCAATGACCTAATTATAAATATACCCTTATTAGCCTTTGTTTCCTTCCCTAAATATTAAGCAACTATTTACTAAAATAAAATACAATCAAATAAAGAAACTAAAAAATAACAAAAATGCCATGGAATCCTAAAAATACAAAAAATTCCCCCAAAACTTCTAATTCCCATCATTCTTCGCGTCTTTGAAAAAGCTCGTCATCGAGCTTGAAAAATTTGGGACCTCATGTAGATCTGTCAATGGGTCGTTTCGAATCGTGTTCGAGTCGTTTTTTTATCATGTTCGGTCTTATTGGGTTCGTGTCTAAACGAGTGACTTTTTTTATCGTGCGAAAAAATCATATTCAAACTCGACCCGTTATGTTATCGTGTCGTGTCGTGTCGTGTCGTGTCGTGTCCACTCGTTAAAACGCATTATTTTGAATTGTATACAAGTTGACATATTATCTCATTTTTTTTTACCCCAAATAGACCCATTAACTCATTGACATTACTAAATATCCCATTTAGTAAAATTCATTATGATTAAATTAACATTATGCTACATAAATTATTTATAAGTTCCAAAAGTATATCTTATTAACTTAAATTAATGGGTCATATTTATCGAGTATTAACGGGTGAAGGGAGTCAACCCTAAGTCGACCCGTTAACTATCGTGTCTTATCGGATTAACACTGATATGATCCGAACCCATTAAGTGCCCACCTATTAACTTATAACTGCGTGTCGATTCGTGTCGTGTTATCGTGTCGTGCGTCATTTTGCCAGGCTAGATTCATGTGAAAATTCCCAAAAAATTGTGCCAAAACTTGGGTGGGGTGGGGGGCAAAAATTTATTTCTGAAAATTGAGGTGGAGGCCATCCTTCAATTCTTACTTTAATCGTTATCATCTTCCTCTAGCCTCTCATGTCAACCATAAAAAATAGCGTCCCCCTGGGTCAAAAATCAAGTTTGGGTTGCCAAACCCTAGTTCTTGAACTTGTTTGAGGGTTCCACCTAAGGCAAGGGTTAGATCGGCTGGGTTTTGGAGAATCTAGGTAGCAGGTGGTTGTTGACATTGGTTTTTGGGTTTCCAGTGGCTTCTGGGTAAAATCCGAGTAGGGGAAGGGCGCTGCTAGCACTAGGGTTTGTCCCTGGTGGCTGCCGACCACATTTAGGGTAAAACCCTAGTGGGCCGGGGCTAATTTGGGTGGCAGAGGGATCGTCGGCCACCTGGGAGGTGGTTCGACCCAGGTGGGGGTTTATTGGGGTTCGACCGAGGTGATTTTCGACGGGGGAGGGGTTGGTCGGCGTCGAATCTAATCCAGGGAGGCTCGCCGGTGGTTTTGGGGCAGTGAGTGGGGTTTCTTTTGGATCCGGGGTTAGGGGATTTGGACTAGGATTTTGCAACATAGAAAATTATTGCATTAGGGTTTCAAAATTTTCTTCTTCTTGTCGTGCAAATTTCTCCATTCGTCGTTTCAATAGCTATCTTTCAATTCTTGAATCTCCTCTTGTCGTTGTTTAGATTTTTTCGGAGCCATCGACTCCGTAGCGTACGATTTTGATACTCCACACACCGATACACATTAACACCAATATTTAGAGCGACACCCGCTATGATACCAATTTGACGTAAACTACATGTTAATGATTAAAAAAAATAAACAACCTCCAAGCAATGACCTAATTACAAATATACCCTTATTAACCTTTGCTACTTCCGTCCCTAAATACCAATAAATTATTTATTAAAAGAAAATAAACCAAATAAAGAAACTGAAAAATAACAAAAATGCCATAAAATCTTAAAAATCCTAAAAATGGCCCAAAAACTTCTAATTCCCATCACACTAATTTTCACTGATCCGTACTTAGAAGTTAATTAAGAATGTCAATCTGATACATTTTCTCCAGCTTTCTAACTACTATTATATGCTGGCAACACCAAGGGCTGTCTGCTGCAATCACTTGCGAAAACTTCATAGTTATTATTTTTTCCTCTTTGCGCTTTCCCAAATTTTTAATTCACTAAAGAACATCCCAAATAATCCTAAAATCTTAAGAAATGTTGGATAATTTTGAAAATTTAAAGCCACCCCAGAACTTATGGAAGTATTCTAAAAGTTTGCACTATTGGAGCGTAGTACACCACATTTAAATCAAGGAAACATATCCATTATTGAAGAATGATGAATTTCATCTTCTGTTATTGTTATGGTTATCTAGTTTGCTGAGTTTTAGATTCTGTTATTTGTTTTTTCCTTTGTTAAGGTGTATAGAGGGACAAATATGTATTTTTCCTTTTATAGTTTGTTAGAAGATTCCTTTGTAATAATATAATAAGCTAGGGTGTACAGCTTTACTAAGACAATGAATATAATAACATTTTCCCCTCATTTTATCGAGTGTTATTCTTCTCTGGCATTCCTCTGTTCTTCATCATCTTACATGCACAATCAAAGAATTTAAGAATTCTGACTAGGAAAGGCTTCTTGAAATTTCAAAATTTCCAGATTTTAATTGGATTTTCTAATATTGGAAATTGTAAGAACACACTAAAATTTCTAACTTGGATTTGTTGTAACCAAAAACAAGGAAAATATAAAAATTATGCATCTTCCTAACCAAAAATATATACTAATAAATTTACATTTATTCCTAGTGCCTACCTTAAAAATATCTTATATGAAAATGTCACATATATCCACCTTGTTTCCATAACTAGTATTTATTTCTTAAACATATCCCAGCTACATCAACATAAATGTGCACTTCTATATAGAGATGCACTAAATTATGCTCAAACTCCAGCAGTTGGGGCAATATGTATTATTTCATGCGCACCAAATTATATGCAAAGTTTGCATTGCAAAGGAAAAAGTATCATATCTTGATGGTACTGCATATCCTCTCTCAAGGAGAGAGAGAGAGACGGTGCGCTATGATCTCACATACAAAACTGAAATAATTTTTATAGTGAAGAGCATAGGAAACTTAGGTCACACTAGCGGGCGTCCTTATAAATATAGAGCATGAATCTGTCCAAAACTACCACTCCTGTTGCAGCTTCACAAATAACAATCCACAATATATCACTCACTTTGTGGATTTTAGGGGCGCGTCTACATCAGATGATAAAAACAACCTTCTGGTTACGAGGAGCACACAGGATGTGACTGCTAAATATACCGAAGAAACAAATTTGGAGGAATGACAAATCTCAATGAGGTTGCGAATCACCATTACAATGTGCTCAAGATATAATAGCTCTCATATATCCTGCATTTGATCAATCTGCTCTCTATCTCATGAAACACTCCACAGAAATAGAAATCACAAAACACATGTATCAACAGAATTTTTCACTTTAGACAAAAAAAACTACAGCAGGGCATAAAAGCACTGTAGAAAAGCAACTTGCTAAAGCATTTGGAAAACTTTATAACTAGCAACATCTTACCAACAATATTAAACAAAACAAATTAGTCTGGCTATTGAAACTATTGCTTGCGAAGATCAATCCCGACCTTCTTAGCAACGGCATCCAACCCATTCTTCTCTATGGTCTTTATTGCCTTGGTTGACAATCGCAGTTTAACGAAGCGCTTACCTGCTTCCCACTAGATTTTCTTGTACTGTAAATTCACAAACTGCAACTTTTTTGTCTTGTGGTTGGAATGTGACACCTTGTTTGCCCTGTTGGCTTTCTTGCCAGAGAAGGGACAAATTCTACCTGAATTGGAGAATGATATAGATTAGCATTGAGCATCTTCACTTGAACAATTACTAGGCCCTCAATATAGAGTATAAATGTTGGAATTTATGGTTTTAACCACTATTTTTTTTGTTAAATTTGAGCCTAATTTAATGTGGAACCCACACATCTTTCGAGCTATGTGAAGTATATTGTCTTGGTTCACATAAAAGGCTGAATAGTCGAAGACATCGCGTTGAATTTCCATTCATGAGGGGGATTATGTGGGGAATTGTTGGAATTTATGGTTTTGGCCACATTTTTTGGTCAAATTTGAGCCTACTGTTATGCGGAAAGCAGTCTTTCAAGATGATTCTAGATTGGAAAGCGTCTTTCGGGGCGAACATCGTCTTAAGGACAAATTTTATAATAGTTGCCTTAATATACCCTGATTTATTCTAATCTATTCATTATAAGAATAATTTTGCACATAGTTTCCTGTTCTTGTTTGATTATTAATCGAATTATGTTATGTATGCAATAAATAACATAATATTCAAATATATTATGTTATGTATTGGAGGATAGTACACCACATTTAAATCAAGGAAACATATCCATTATTGAAGAATGATGAATTTCATCTTCTGTTATTTTTACGGTTATCTAGTTTGCTGAGTTTTAGATTCTGTTATTTGTTTTTTCCTTTGTTAAGGTGTATAGAGGGACAAATATGTATTTTTCCTTTTATAGTTTGTGAGAAGATTCCTTTGTAATAATATAATAAGCTAGGGTGTACAGCTTTACTAAGACAATCAATATAATAACATTTTCCCCTCATTTTACCGAGTGTTATTCTTCCCTGGCATCCCTCTGTTCTTCATCATCTTACATGCACAATCAAAAAATTTAAGAATTCTGACTAGGAAAGGCTTCTTGAAATTTCAAAATTTCCAGATTTTAATTGGATTTTCTAATATTGGAAATTGTAAGAACACACTAAAATTTCAAATTTGGATTTGTTGTAGCCAAAAACAAGGCAAATATAAAAATTATGCATCTTCCTAACCAAAAATATATACTACTAAATTTACATTTATTCCTAGTGCCTACCTTAAAAATATCTTATATGAAAATGTCACATATATCCACCTTGTTTCCATAACTAATATTTATTTCTTAAACATATCCCAGCTACATCAACATAAATGTGCACTTCTATATAGAGATGCACTAAATTATGCTCAAACTCCAGCAGTTGGGGCAATATGTTTGTCTTCATCAATATTATTTCATGCGCACCAAATTATATGCAAAGTTTGCATTGCAAAGGAAAAAGTATCATATCTTGATGGTACTGCATATCCTCTCTCAAGGAGAGAGAGAGAGAGAGCGAGAGAGAGAGAGAGACGGTGCGCTATGATCTCACATACAAAACTGAAATAATTTTTATAGTGAAGAGCATAGGAAACTTAGGTCACACCCGCGGGCGTCCTTATAAATATAGAGCATGAATCTGTCAACAACTACCACTCCTGTTGCAGCTTCACAAATAACAATCGACAATATATCACTCACTTTGTGGATTTTAGGGGGGCATTTACATCATATGATAAAAACAGCCTTCTGGTTACGAGGAGCACACAGGATGTGACGGCTAAATATACCGAAGAAACAAATTTGGAGGAATGAAAAATCTCAATGAGGTTGCGAATCACCATTACAATGTGCTCAAGATATAATAGCTCTCATATATCCTGCATTTGTTCCATCTTCTCTCTATCTCATGAAACACTCCACAGAAATAGAAATCACAGAACACATGTATCAACAAAAATTTTCACTTCAGACAAAAAAAACTGCAGCAGGGCATAAAAGCACTGTAGAAAAGCAACTTGCTAAAGCATTTGGAAAGCTTTATAACTAGCAACATTTTACCAACAATATTAAACAAAACAAATTAGTCTGGCTATTGAAACTATTGCTTGCGAAGATCAATCCCGGCTTTCTTAGCAACGGCATCCAACCCATTCTTCTCTATGGTCTTTATTGCCTTGGTTGACAATCGCAGTTTAATGAAGCGCTTACCAGCTTCCCACCAGATTTTCTTGTACTGTAAATTCACAAACTGCAACTTCTTTGTCTTGTGGTTGGAATGTGACACCTTGTTTGTCCGAGAATGATATAGATTAGCATTAAGCATCTTCACTTGAACAATTACTAGGCCCTCAATATAGAGTATAAATGTTGGAATTTATGGTTTTGACCACTATTTTTTTTGTTAAATTTGAGCCTAATTTAATGTGGAACCCACACATCTTTCGAGCTATGTGAAGTATATTGTCTTGGTTCACACAAAAGGCTGAAAAGTCGAAGACATCACGTTGAATTTCCATTCATGAGGGGGATTATGTGGGGAATTGTTGGAATTTATGGTTTTGGCCACATTTTTTGGTCAAATTTGAGCCTAATGTAATGCGGAAAGCACATGTCTTTCAAGATGATTCTAGATTGGAAAGCGTCTTTCGGGGCGAACATTGTCTTAAGGACAAATTTTATAATAGTTGCCTCAATATACCCTGATTTATTCTAATCTATTCATTATAAGAATAATTTTGCACATAGTTTCCTGTTCTTGTTTGATTATTAATCGAATTATGTTATGTATGCAATAAATAACATAATATTCAAATATATTATGTTATGTATTGGAGGATAGTACACCACATTTAAATCAAGGAAACATATCCATTATTGAAGAATGATGAATTTCATCTTCTGTTATTTTTACGGTTATCTAGTTTGCTGAGTTTTAGATTCTGTTATTTGTTTTTTCCTTTGTTAAGGTGTATAGAGGGACAAATATGTATTTTTCCTTTTATAGTTTGTTAGAAGATTCCTTTGTAATAATATAATAAGCTAGGGTGTACAACTTTACTAAGATAATCAATATAATAACATTTTACCGAGTGTTATTCTTCTCCGGCATTCCTCTGTTCTTCATCATCTTACATGCACAATCAAAAAATTTAAGAATTCTGACTAGGAAAGGCTTCTTGAAATTTCAAAATTTTCAGATTTTAATTGGATTTTCTAATATTGGAAATTATAAGAACACACTAAAATTTCTTTGGATTTGTTGTAGCCAAAAACAAGGCAAATATAAAAATTATGCATCTTCCTAACCAAAAATATATACTACTAAATTTACATTTATTCCTAGTGCCTACATTAAAAATATCTTATATGAAAATGTCACATATATCCACCTTGTTTCCATAACTAGTATTTATTTCTTAAACATATCCCAGCTACATCAACATAATTGTGCACTTCTATATAGAGATGCACTAAATTATGCTCAAACTCCAGCAGTTGGGGCAATATGTTTGTCTTCATCAATATTATTTCATGCGCACCAAATTATATGCAAAGTTTGCATTGCAAAGGAAAAAGTATCATATCTTGATGGTACTAGAGAGAGAGAGAGAGAGACGGTGCGCTATGATCTCACATACAAAACTGAAATAATTTTTATAGTGAAGAGCATAGGAAACTTAGGTCACACCAACAGGCGTCCTTATAAATATAGAGCATGAATCTGTCAACAACTACCACTCCTGTTACAGCTTCACAAATAATAATCCACAATATATCACTCACTTTGTGGATTTTAGGGGCGCGTCTACATCATATGATAAAAACAGCCTTCTGGTTACGAGGAGCACACATGATGTGACTGCTAAATATACCGAAGAAACAAATTTGGAGGAATGAAAAATCTCAATGAGGTTGAGAATCACCATTACAAAGTGCTCAAGATATTATAGCTCTCACATATCCTGCATTTGTTCCATCTGCTCTCTATCTCGTGAAACACTCCACAGAAATAGAAATCACAGAACACATGTATCAACAAAATTTTTCACTTCAGACAATAAAAACTGCAGCAGGGCATAAAAGCACTGTAGAAAAGCAACTTGCTAAAGCATTTTGGAAAGCTTTATAACTAGCAACATTTTACCAACAATATTAAACAAAACAAATTAGTCTGGCTATTGAAACTATTGCTTGCGAAGATCAATCCCGGCCTTCTTAGCAACGGCATCCAACCCATTCTTCTCTATGGTCTTTATTGCCTTGGTTGACAATCGCAGTTTAACGAAGCGCTTACCTGCTTCCCACCAGATTTTCTTGTACTGTAAATTCACAAACTGCAACTTTTTTGTCTTGTGGTTGGAATGTGACACCTTGTTTGCCCTGTTGGCTTTCTTGCCAGTGAAGGGACAAATTCTACCTGAATTGGAGAATGATATAGATTAGCATTGAGCATCCTCACTTGAACAATTACTAGGCCCTCAATATAGAGTATAAATGTTGGAATTTATGGTTTTGACCACTATTTTTTTTGTTAAATTTGAGCCTAATTTAATGTGGAACCCACACATCTTTCGAGCTATGTGAAGTATATTGTCTTGGTTCACACAAAAGGCTGAACAGTCGAAGACATCGCGTTGAATTTCCATTCATGAAGGGGATTATGTGGGGAATTGTTGGAATTTATGGTTTTGGCCACATTTTTTGGTCAAATTTGAGCCTAATGTAATGCGGAAAGCACATGTCTTTCAAGATGATTCTAGATTGGAAAGCGTCTTTCGGGGCGAACATCGTCTTAAGGACAAAGTTTATAATAGTTGCCTCAAAATACCCTGATTTATTCTAATCTAGTCATTATAAGAATAATTTTGCACATAGTCTCCTGTTCTTGTTTGATTATTAATCGAATTATGTTATGTATGCAATAAATAACATTAATTCAATTACTAAATATATTAGGCACTAGTTTTTCCAACAATTTAAGACAATATCAACTCTCATGTAAAATTTATTGCATCATGTTCATATCATAAATTTTACAAGAACGGCTTCTTGTGTTTAATTCGCAACATGCTTTAACAAACAAGTTTTTTTTTATATTATTAAGTTAAACAAATAAATATAACAGTGCAGTTACAATTTATAGATATAAAACAGTGTCATTTAATAGTACTGTTTTGGAAAATAAATTATAATTTAGAATTTGTTATCTTTGTTGTTCTCTCTATATATTTATAAAATATGGCTGTCTTTTTCAGTGTCTAATTCGACTATATCTGTGACTTAGTTGCAAAAGGAAGCTTGAAAAGTTTAATGGTGTGACTTCAATAGATGTTCTATCTTACCACATTGAACTTGGCTAAATTTTTTCATGAAGAGGTTCCTACTTTGAATGGAGATGAAACTGAGTAACAGAGTATGGTTGCGTTTGTTGCATGAAAATATTTTGATTTCCAACGCAAGAATCACATCCCCAATGGACTGGACAAAATTTCGTATAATGTGTATAGTCTAATTAAGACAATCAAGAAGTTACAAGTCTTTCGATTAAAAATACAAAATAAAAGATGCCGGCACGAATAAAGTTGTTCTCGGTAGATTCTTGGATTTTTTAAATGGTTGATTCAAAGTCTCATGACAGCACTTAGTTTTTCATGAAATTCATTCTGAAAAAAAAGAAATTGAGTGAATCCTTCCAAGTGGCTGCAATAATTGAGAAATTTCCTTCATCTTGTTAAGATTTAAAAAAAATAAAAAATACAAATACAAATGTAAAGATATGGGGTTAGAGGTTATTGTGAGATTGAAGATAGAAGATTATCATGCATCTAAGAAGAAAATTTAAAATTTAAAAAACTGTATAGAAGAAGGGCATACAAACAAGAAAATGAAGTGTGCGAAATATAGTTATTACAAAGGCAAGGCTCCAAAGGAAGGGATTTTAAGCGGTTCGATGACAAATGTTTCGTGTGCAACAAGCTAGGGCATCATGTTAAGAAATGTCGTAAGCGCAAAGACCAAGAAAATAAAAAGAGGAAGCTCAATCAAGCGCATGTCACTTAAGTGGGGGATATTTCCATCAATGTCACCAAAATGAGTCTTTCGACAGTGAAGTGAATTTAGTGAATTTGGTAGGGAACGCTAAAGAATGATGGCGGGACACTGGGACCACTCGTCACATATATGTGAAAGGAAGATGTTCTCCTATCATAAGGAACAACTTTTCATAAGAAAGTCTTCAAGTTTGAAGGTTAAATGAAAAGAAAAAATTATACTCAAGATGACTTCATGGAAAGAACTCTCTCTCAATGACGTGCTCCAAACATTCTCACCAACATTGCTTATATAAGAAGGGATTCAAGTTGGTCTTTGAATCCAATAAATTTGTACGTAATACAAGTGGGATGTGTGTGGGTTGTGGGGAAAGGGTATTTGAGCGAATGGCTCCTTAAAATGAATGTAATGGCGGTGATGTGTATTATTACTAAGAAGGTTATATCTTTTGCTTATTTTCTGAAGCCATGTGATGTGTGACATGATAGATTTGGCTAGGTTTACTCATCATAAATTGCATACCCATATTTAGTATATATTAAAATTACAAGTGTGAAACATGCAGAGAATCTAAATTAACCCTTTCAACTCAATAAAAAGAAGCTATAATCCTTTAGACTTATTTCATGTTGATATATGTGATTTAAAATTTGTGCAAAAGTGGAGGAGGCAAAATTATTTATTACTTTTAATGAGGATTACACAAGATAATATTATGTGTAAAAAGCAAAGACGAGACAATGGAAGTATTTAAACATTATAAGAATGAAATTGAAATCAACTTACCAAAAAGATTATAATGATTAGAAACTATAGATGTGGTGAATATGATTCCCGTCTTGAACAATATTATTTGGAATGTGGAATTATTCACCAAACGATCGCTTCTTACTCACCACAATCTAATGGTATTGTTGAACGCAAAAAGCGAACATTAGAAAATAATGAATGTTATGAGTTAAGTTCGGAATTACCCTAGAACTTTTTTGGAGGGGAGGTGGATGGGTAGGGGGAAGCTTTGGTTTCCGCAAATTTCATTCTTAATATAAAGCCTCGGAAGAAAATAACAAGACGCAATATGAATTAGGGAAAAATCAAAGAACTTCATACAAATATTTAAAAGTGTGAGTATTACAAAGGTAGTGGTTCCTAATCCTCGAAAGGTTGAAATAAGTTAAAAATTCGGTTGATTGCATGTTCATTAGTTAAGCAATTAATAGTAGTGCTTATCACTTTCTTGTGCACAAATCCAATATAATTGATATTTACGTTAACACTATTATTGAATCTAGGAATGCACATTTCTTTAAAAATATATTTCCTACTCACGTACTCCTAAAAGAACTTATGATACTATTTGTAGTGGTCATCGAGAGATTATAGATGAAGAATATGTAGAAAAAGATGACAATGAACCTCGACCCAGTAAGAGAGCAAGGACCTCGATCGCTTGAGCTAGATTTTTCAACATATGTGTTAAAAAGTGAGCCTCAAAGTTGTAATGAAGCAACGATACTGATGGAGAACATTTATGGAAAAAGGCCGTTGATAGTTAAATTGAATCCAAGTTGTGGAACGTAAAACGGGTACATGGTAGACTATAATGCCTGGATAGTACGTTAGGGGTAGGCTTATTTGGGACGCGATTCGATTTGCGGTTCGTTTAGAACTGTCAGTTGGTTCGTTTTAGGTACCATATACAGTGTATTTAGATATATATACTATATCTAAACACACTTACTCAAATTATGTATTTATTTTATGGGGGTTTTGGAAAAAGATCATGTATAAAAATAGGACACTCCATATAATTTTATAAATTTAGTCCCTGTACTAAAAACAGCATGAAAAATGATGAAAAATGGTGTCGCTGGCGCTGACCAAAAAAATAAAAGCAATTGTACCACAGGGACTAGATTTATAAATGCTATTGTACCACAGGGACTAGATTTATAAACTTGAAAATCATTGTCCTAAAAATTCAAATATAAGAAGGAACATGACTTTTACCTTAATTCTCTATTATTTTATTTAAGTTTTTCTATACTGCACCTGAGGTTCCCATTTTTTTGTAAATATACTAGTGATGGAGAAAATTAAGAGAACTTTACAACATATATAATTTCTTTCTCGCTTTTCTTTGCTATTTTCAAAACAAAAGTGGGACGCTAGATTCGGAGATCCGAGTCGCTAAATGCCCTAACAGGATATGCGAGTACTGGAAAGCGGCACTCAAGGGGGGAGAGAGTATCTGGTAATATTGATTAACTCCATTGTGCAAATGGAGTAATTTCCATTGATTATGTGAAGTCTAAGGACAATCTCAAAAATCCGCTATCAAAAGATTTAAATTTTTTGGTTAAAATAGGTTTAACAACTTACATCGGATGATTTCAATCTCATCTCCGATCTTAGTTGAATCACAATTCCTACTTTAACAATATATTTTCTTCCATAATGCGTGTAGAACCCATATTCACAACAATTCAATTAGCCCAGAAATCCAGCAACCATAGGCACATAAAAGAAAAAACTGAGACATCAAATTGTATCTAGCAAAACCCATCTTGGATATCTAGTGATTGGTTCTTGCAACACCATAAACAAATAAAGTTAAAAAAAAAAATGGTGAGCCTGTGTGTGTGTGTGTGTGAGAGAGAGAGAGAGAGATTACGTACGAGCAACAGGTTGAAGAGGGAGGTTGAAAGGGGCAGAGATGGGTTTGGGCATGAGGTGATGGTGATTGTCTGAAATTTTGAGGCCACCTAACTGAGAGCTCACAAAACTCAAGTCTGAAGCGCCCACAATGGTCTTCAACCTTGATGATGAAGATGGTCTGCTTGAAGATGACAAGTAGCCCACCATTAGCCCCGATGAAGCTACCACTGCTGATGTTGCTGCCATATCTCTATAATATCTTATCTACTCTTGGAACTAATAAACAAAACACAGATGCGTATGGTTTTAAAGTGGGGAGAGAAGTGGGCTTCGGATTATGAAAACAAGTGATAATATTTTTCTTGGTACACTTCCAAAGTTAAATATATACAAAAAATGTCATTATTTTATTTTGCTTATTGAATTTTTATTATTTACATTTTTATTTATTTTTTGTGATACATTTATTTAAAATAAAGAGTTTTTATACCCACCCCATTTATTTTGTGTTAGGATAATAAGATTGGTGTAAGAGCAAGATTTTATAATTTCTCATAGTTTAAATATTTTGGCGTATCCCAAACCGAACACTACATCCACATATGTTTCCACGATCTTTGAAGATAAGTTAGTGTTCCGAAGTTCTAGCCGTTGAAACCGTCACGACTCAATATGGAGGTATATGGTATATAAGGTATTTGATTTTACTTAGTCAAATTTATTATAAGATGTAAATTTTTTTATTCAAGGCATTTTTCATAAAAATATTTTCATTTTTTTTTATTCGTTAGAACGAAATTTCCATTTCGTTAGAACGAGACCTTGTTCTCGTTCGAACGAAATTGGATCTTCATTAGAACGAATGTTTGAGTTTGTTGGAATGAACTTTAAACAAACTTCAAATGGGGCTTCTCTATTTTAACATAACCGCACTCGTTGGAAGCTTGTTGGAACAAACTATACAAGTTATTCAAACGATACTTAACTTCATTAGAAGAAACATGAGTTTTCGTTCGAACGAAGTGGTATTTTCGTTCAAATGAAGTCCTCCGCCTTGAAAATGTGTTTTCTATAAATTATACACTTTTAGATTGTTTAACACAACTCTTTTGGTGAAAATCAATTTCCATTGCTGCTTCAAAAGTTTTCTTCTTTTTGTTTCTTTGAAATAACACTTTGTTTTCCAAATCACTTGTCCCTAGGATGATTTGTTAAGTTTGTTGAACCCTAGTTCCATACACTGCATCAAAACCTTGTAGAGTTTTCTCTACTGCTGATTTGTGGAGTTGTGACTCTACTGTTGAAGAAGAAAGGATTTTGCAATCTTGAGGCTGATAAGTGGATACCGAGGAAAGAGTTGTTTCATGTGGGTGGTGGTGGAGTACATCTCATTTTGTTGAAGGTTTGAAGACCCTGTGCAGTATACGTAGTGGATTTCTAATTAGTCTGTAAGTCATTCGAGTCTGTCAATATCTTAAACAGTGCAGAAAGAAAAGGTTTTACCCGAAAGGGATTTTTTTTCAAGCATTCCTCTTCTGCTTGGTTTGGTTTTGGTTTGGCATGTTTTTCGTTTGATTGTTATCTTGAATGCACACCTAATTCTAAACAAGATAAAATTTGGGTAAAAATTGAATTTTTATGTATGTGACCTAAGATAGAAGTGAATCCATATAATCCGGCATTTTCAAGTTGGTATCAGAGCGGGTTACACTAATTTATTGTGTGATCTTTAAATTGGAATTGTATAGATAATTTGTATAATAGGATACCAGTCTTTGATGGGTCAAATTATGCATATTGAAAAGCTCCAATGAGGTTGACATTGAATTCGATTGACAAGAGAGTGTGGACTGTTTGTGAAAGAGGTTGGACACCACCCACTGTGACAAACGATAATGCTGTAAGTCTTAAACTTGTCACTACCTGGACAAATGATGATTTCAAATGGAGTAATTTTAACTCCCGTGGCTTGAATGCAATTTCTGGTGCAGTCACTCCCGAGTAGTTTTGTCAGATTATGATGTGTACCATGTCTAAGGAAGCGTGAGATACCCTCAAACTCACTCATGAGGGTACTAACGCTGTGAAAGCTTTTAAGCTATAAAATTTCACAACACAGTTTGAGACCATTACTCTGCTAGAGACTGAGACTTTTGATGAGTTTATGCACGTTTATCTAATATAATTAATTCTAACTTTAATTTAGGTGAGAGAATATCCGAGACAAGAGTTGTGAAAAATATTTTAAGATCCCTATCATCCTGTTTTATACCTAAAGTCATGGTCCTAAATTCGTTGGGAATCTTCGATACGCATAGGTTATAAGAACTCATAGGAGACCTTCAAACTTATGAAATCGATATCTTCCCCAAAATTCAAAAGCCGAAAGAAAATGGAATTGCTTTGAAAGTCCAATCTAAAAAGAAAGAGGAGGTTTATTTTGACTCCGAATTTGATCTTGAAAATCTTTCCCTTTTTATGAAAAAGTTCAAAAAAATTCTCAAACTAAGAAAAGAAAGTTCTTTCAAAGAAAATAAGGTTTTGAGAAAGATAGACATTTAAGTCTGGCAAGAAAAGTTTTGAAAAAGTGAGAGGAGAGTACCCTAAAAAAGATGAGGATAGATACTATGAGTGAGAGGGTAAAGGTTACAAAGCCCATGAGTGTGCTATGAGGCTAAAGAGAAAGGATAAAGGAAAAGTTGCCTACAATGCCGCTCTTAGTGATAGCTATGTTGAGTCAGTGTAATCTGGGAATAAATCATCATATGGATGTAACTTCACCGCATTCATGTAATACCCCGTATTTTTCTATAATAAATAATACTTTATTTTTTGAATAAAATATAAAAATTCGTGGAATTTGAATTTATTCGATGAATGAAATTTATTAATTGCGAACAAGTAATTTGTTATTATATCGTAATCATGTGTGGTTGATTTTTGTTATGTTAATAATTATAACAATTTCATGTATAGTAGAAAATTTATAAATGACGTGTAACGTGATGATAAAAATATAATCGTGGATAAAAATAATTGGGACACATTCCAGAATGTCATATGGGCTCGTTGAGGTGTTTTAAACCTTTAGAAATGGTCCCGGGTTATAGGTACATAAGTTGGGAGACTTTTGGTCTATTCTGATTATGAGCTCAGGCCCATTTGAGGGTCTAAACTTTAGGAAATAAACCCAACTCGGGATTAAAGAACTAATTACCTATATTAAGAGGTTAATAAACTCCCTGGAGATTTTATCTAAGAATCCTAGACTAAACCATTGTAAGAAAGAGAGAGAGAGGGGAAGAAGCCACAACAAGGAATTGAAGAAAAATTCAAAGGGGGGTTCATCAACTGCATATCCAAGCAAACAAATTTATTGCTTAATTATATGTTCAATGTGCTTATTGATTCATTGTAGTAACCATCATAAGATTTCTGGGTTTTAGTTGAAATTTGATGATTTAATGTTAGGAATTAATCTGATGCATGTAGAGGATTAATTGGAATATAGGGGTTAACCCATAAATCTAGGATAATCGAAATCTTGAATGGGATGATAAATGCCTTAAGGTTATTGGAATAAATTTGGAGAATCTTGAAAACATATGTAGAGGTCTTTGGTAGAAATATGGGATAAGGGTATTGATTTAATTATGTAAAGTCTGGGAATTTGTGGAAAATAATTGATGTTAATATATGAAATTCATTACTCTAAGAGGAGTAAATAAACAGTATGGACTTATTCATATGATTATGTAAAGGATTTAACCATCGAAATGGATTTTGGGAAAGAATTGAGAAATCTCGTGATAAGAAAACTATCAATTTTGGGCTACTGTTACTTTTTGAATCGATTTGGGCTTGGTCCGAATCGATTATGTCTGCTAGCGAATCGATTTGGCCAAGAAACCGAATCGATTCGGTCCTGGGGGCAATGCGAGTTGGGACCAGGGTTAATTTCAGAGTATTTTTTGGAGTCCATACGAGTTGGTGGGATGATGTTTGGGTCAACGAGGAATTTATTAAATATGAAATTGTGGCACATATATTTATTGGAAAATTATATTTAACTAGATGGTTAAATAATCTTTTAAAGATGAAGGAATTAATAATTAACTAGATGGTCAATTATTAGTGGATGAATGTTTGTGGACATCATGTGGGATACCTTAGGTAATTATAGAGTAATTACCTACGCATATTATATGGGAATAATAATATGTATTTATATTTATCTGTGTGGAAATACTAATGTTTGTGGATGGTCCTATCGGCCAGGGGTTTCACGCGTTCGGGATCGTAGCACACGTCGGCATAAGTGGGCTAGGAGTTATGTAAGTCATTTTAGGTACTATGTACCAGTGCCATCTACGAGAGGTAGGTGTTGATGTTGGGATCCTTTGTCACTTTAGGTATGGGTCGTGAACTGGTATACTGCGTAGGGACCGCCCCACTTATGTGTGTTTTGTGATATCTGACTGGGATAGAGACTTTCTTTGGACTTGCCGATAAATCACAAATGAGACACCACTGGTAGATGCCTTTGCATGTCGCATATATGAAAGGATATATATATATATATATATATATATATATATATATATATATATATTACTCGGATTAAATGAGATTAATTAACTTGTCTAAGAATGTAGACAGTAAATTATATACCCTTACTATGTGGTGCATAATAGATGTTTATGTCACCTTCATGAGTTATATATATAACTGGGATACCTTGGGTTTTGATAATTGAATATAACCAGTTTCGTTTTAGCAATTGATTATAGCTAATGCAGTTTATTTTAAATTGGCACGAATGTCATACATTATTTTGGGACTTGTTTGGATGTGGGTAATATCACACTTAGATGAGGGGTGAGATGTTAATCCCACATGAGTGACGATGGGATATATTTACTTTGAATTGACTGTATTTATTGCACTTTAAATTGAATAAATTAATTCTTTCACATCTAGGTCTTTGACCCAAATTTAAATATTTTCTCCCCCAGTTGCTACTAGACAGGGATACCGTGACTGTTGATGTAGTAGCTTTGCACTCTCTTTTAAATCCTTAGGCATTTCAGATTTATTGATTCTAGCTTAGGTTATATTCAGCTCTAGTTACTTATTTCATTTGAGATATTTGTATGGGCATAAGCCTGAGATTTATTTATTTTGTGTCAGTTTGAGATATTTACTTTTATATTGGATTTATCATACACTTGGTGTGGGATTAGATTTCATTATTATCGAAGTGTTGATTAAAATTCAATTATGGGATATTAATATATGCTTTATATTAGGTTGATGCTGAGAATGGTATTAATTGACAAACAAGCCCTATCTTCGACGTATCGTGCCTGATTAGTCTTTACGCGAGAAAATGAGGGTTGTTATAATTCATGGCCAGTCATGTTATTACTTCGAGTATGTCTCAAATTGATGAGGATGTTTCTAAACATAATAACTTCGAAAGTGAGTCCCGTCATTCCGGAGAGAGTGAGGTAGACGATGTTTTGAGTAAGGGTGAAAGTGGCCTCCTTCGTGCCTACACCGAGCCCTTTAAAATGAAAAATAAAAATAAAAGCTTGGCGCTTAGGGTGTTATCACTTGAGAAAGAGTTGAGAGAGTCCAAAGAGAGTCAGACATCAGTGAGAGTTTCTTTGGGAGAGAGAGTTATTTTAGTAAAAAGGAAAAATGGTGGCTTGACCAACAAAATGGATAGTCTTATGAGAGATCTTCAAGCTTCAATGGAGACTCACGAGAAATTTAAAGCCCTTGTATCCCAACTTGAGAAAGGTCTTGAACGTTCTCGTGAGGTCAAGGTTACCATAGAGGATACATCGAAGAGGGTTGGGAAAATGTTCCTCGATCCCACTTTAGGTTTTAAGGAGAGGCAATGAATAGGTTATGATGGTGCATCCACTTTTTATATTATACATGAACCGATTCCTAAGTTTGTGATGGATCCATAAGGACCTTGACCTAACCCACTAAAGAGAGTTCAACCTAAATGAGCTAACTAAGGTAGAACCAAACAAGTTTATGTTTGCACCCACTTTAAAGGGAGAGGTCACTTTAGGTAATTTTACTACAAGTTAGGAAGAACTCCACGTACACATATTCCCGCGCATCGCTAACGACTTCGTTAATCTTAGTAAGTAAGTTGAGTTCCTAACCACCACTTCTCAAAGATTAATGGAAGAATTTCGATGGATGTCTATTCCTTTTCAGAACGCTTTCAACGCTAGGGATAGATCCAATAACGATAAGGGCAAACAAAAGTTACTTCCACTTGGGTACCTAAGCATGATGACAAAACCCTTGTTGTTCACATTGCTCTCAAGGTTCAAGATACTTCCCAATGGTATTTTAATAATGGGTGCTCTAGGAACATGACCGGTGATAAGTCATATTTTATCGATCTTGTGGATCTTAAGGAAGGCAAAGTCACCTTAGATATGGGAGTAGGTATAGAATTTTAGGACGTGGTTGTGTTGAGTTACCCGAATTTCCTAAGCTAGACAATGTGTTGTACGTCGAAGGGTTGAAAGAGAGCTTTATTATCATAAGCCAACTTTATGATGCAAACTTTGTGGTAAAGTTAGACTAGTTAGAGTGTAACGTGGATGATCAATCCTGTGAACTATTACTACAAGGAGTGAGAACCGATGATTATTGCTATATGATAATTTCCAAGTCCTCCTTTGTGTGAAATAATTCCATGATATCCTCTATAGACCTTTGGCATCAATGACTAGGTCATGTGAACTTTAGAGATTAATGAAAAAAGACCTAGTTCATGGTTTACCATTACTTAGGAAACCAACTTCTTCGATTTGTGGTACTTGCTAATAAGGAAAAAAAATTCGAAGTCCCTATCGAAAGTTCAATACCATCACCACCTCTAATGTGTTGGAGTTTGTACACATGGATCTTATGGTTCCCACACGTACGGAGAGCATTGGTGGTAAGAGATACATTCTCGTGATGGTCGAAGACTTTTTGAGATACTCTATCGTGGGATTTCTTAGAGAAAAATCCGATGCAGTTGAGTTCCTAACAACTAAGTGTCGTGTCCTACAAAACCAACACAATGTCACTATTAATCGAATGCGCAGTGACAATGGAATTGAATTTAAATAATCAAGAGTGAATAGCTATTATGATGGGGTGGTCATCAAACACGAGCCCCAACAAATTGGGATAGTTGAGAGGAAGAACTGAACAATTCAAGAGATGGCTAGATCCATACTTTGTGGGAAATCATGCCTAGACATTTTTGGTCAAAGGAGGTTAATACCGCATGCCATTTGGTGAATAGGGTATATTTTCATTTGCACATGTTACACACGTCATATGAGTCACGGATAGGAAAGATACCCAACCTATCGTATTTATAAATCTTTAGGAGTCCTTTATACATTTTAAGAGATAGAGAAAACTTAGAAAACTTCGACACGCAAAGAGATGAGAGGATATTTGTATGTTATTCATCGTCGAGTTAGGCTTATAGGGTATTTAACCTTGCAATATCTAATGTTATGGAATCAATAAGCATCACGACTAGAGATAAGGATGCACCTACGTCTATTGATCCTAACCTCGAGTGTGAGAATTATGTACCCCTCGATGATGATCCCATTGTTCCTCATACTACCTGTGATCTACACTCTTGACTTAGAGGATCCACCCTATTGGATTGTCATAACCTTTTCACTAAACTTGATGATCTTACATTAGGGGTCAAGAATCATGCTCAACTTGAGAATATGATTAGCTACACCTCCTTAGTAGAGCTAAAAAATGTGAAAGAAGCACTCAAGGAAGAGCATTGGATATGCACCATGCAGGATGAGTTGCTTCAATTTTGCAAGAAAAATGTCTGGAAGTTAGTCCCTCGACCTGGACAAACTAATGTGATTGGTATGAAGTGGATTTACAAGAATAAAATGGATGAGAATGGTACCATAGTTCGCAATAAATCTAGGTTGGTCGCTCAAGACTACACACATATTTACTACTCGCCATAGCATGTCATCTACTATTCAAGTTATACCAAATGGATGTTAATAATGCCTTCCTTAATGGCATTCTATAGGAGGAAGTGTATGTGGAATAACCAAAGGAGCTCAAAGACCCAAAGCACCCCGGACACGCCATTTATCTTAAGAAGGCCTTGTATGGTTTGAAGCAAGCACCCCGTGCCTGGTACAAGAGGTTCACTTCTTATCTCTTAAAGCATGGCTTCAAGAGAAGAGGAGTGGATAAGACGTTATTTATGAGGAGATAGAGTGGTGCGATCTTGGTTACCCAAGTCTAAGCGGATGACATAGTATTTGGATCCACATGTTCCTAACATTATCACACGTTTGAGGAGGAGACGAAGAGTGAGTTTGAGATGAGAATGGTTGGTGATCTTACATTCTTCTTAGGTCTCCAAGTGTGTTAACTTGAGGATGGGATATTCATATCTCAATTGAAATATGTTAGGGACCTAGTGAAAAAGTTTGGTTTAAACTTCGCTAAGAACTCACTCACCCCTATGAGTACATCGAACAACCTTAGCAAAGACACTTTAGGCAAGGACATAAAGAAAACCCTTTATAGGATCATGATAGGTAGTATTCTCTACTTAACTGGTAGTCGTCACGACATTTCCTTTAGTGTTGGAGTTTGTGCACGTTACCAAGCATCCCTAAAAGAGTCTCACTTGCTCTCACTTAAACTTATCATTAAATATGTGAGTAGAACTATTTTCTATGATATTTGGTACTCTTTTGATACCTTGATCGTTTATCTTCCTATTTGGATGCCTATTGAGCCAGGGATGTTGATGATTATAGAAGCACCTAGGGTGGTTATTTTTACTTTGGGAGTGTTCTTGTCTCTTGGTTGAGCAAGAAGAAAAACTCAATTTCTCTGTCCATGACGGAGGCCGAGTATATAAATGCCAGGAGTTATTGCACACAAATCTTATAGATTAAGCAAATGTTAGAAAATTATGGGATCAACCAAGGCATAATGACTATGTCTGAACTATTTTTTGTGATAATACGAGTGAAATTCATATATTTCATAATTCGGTCCAATATTTTCGCACGAAGCACTTTAGGATGCATGAGCATTTCATTCGCGATATTGTTAAGGAAAAGGTCATGACCTTGAGCTTTATGAGCATTGCACGCCAATTAGCTAATATTTTTACGAAACCTTTAGATGCACTTGGATTCGAGAATCTTAAGAAGTCTTTGAGTATTTGTTCCGTTGATTGAGTTCGGGGGCACTTTATCTAGTATAGGGTGATTACCATGTTTACATCTTTTGTGCCTATTGCTAAATTGTATTTTTATGTATTTATATGATTTTAATAATGGAAAAATCCTGAAAAATAAAAATAAAATTGTTTTTAAGAAAAAGTTTGAAAATTCCAAAAAGATTTTTTTTTATAAATAATTTTAGAAAAAGATAAAATGATTTTTGCATTTTCGTTTTTCACCATATATGGATGTGCATTTAATATGTTCGAATCGCCCCCATATTCCATCTATTCATGTGATTTTTTCATGGTGTTGATATATGGCTTACTTTCTTTAGTGTGTTTAATAATGTGTGGCCAGCATTTTGTTGTTAACCGATGATTACTTTCTTTATGCTAAACATTTTTTCACCTTTACTGCACACATGCACAGACTTTGTTAGCATTGTACTTGTTTATGACATGTTGAATACGATGTTCTCATCTCAATACCATTTAATAACGAACCAAGTATACTAGAGATAAGTTGTGCTTGTAAGAACCATTGCTCAAATTTCATTTTCTGGAAAATTTATTTTATTTTAAGCAATGGAAAGGACCTATGAAAGAGAAAATTCTCTTTGCGTTAAAGCCACCATTTGCGAAAGAGCCTAAAATATTAACGACTCATAAAACAGAAGTGCCAAGGCTATTTCTTTTCGTTGATGCTTCGCATCACATGGGCATTATGATATCTTTAAAAATTTGAGAGTGAATTCTTAAATATGTGAGATTTTGAGGATGTTATAAAGTAGAAGATCAATAGGTTTGCACAATGGAATCTCTTGAAAAACATTAAATAGTTTGGCATTATTGTTTTGAGAAGAATTTAAATTCATGACATGTTTCATAAGTCGAGTCAATTTTTTTTGTTCAACATTCTTATACCGAAGGCTCAAATTAAGTTTTTTATTTAGAAGTATCTCATGACTCCGTACAACTTTGTTATGAGTGCCTATGTTGATTTGACTATGGAAATTGTTCACACAATTTTATTTTTCTTTCATGATTCGGATATTTTTGTGTTATTCTACAGTATGATGTATTTATATATATATGCCATTTATTTACATATACTTTTTATACTTGAGAAATATTGAAAGTTTTCAGAAGTAGTTGGTATGGTTCTTCGATATTTCATCGCATGTGCTTTATTGAATATATTTTTTATGTTATTTCATTTGGATTTGGGTGATGATAACACTTACATGATTAGTTTCTATCCCTTTGTCTATTATGGATGAAAATGGAGAGAACAAATTGAGGGGGAGTTTTTATTTACTTTAAGCTCGTACGCGTCACGTTATTTCTTTTGTTTCATGTGTGTAGGTATCGTTTGCATTGACGATGATCTCTTGGACTACACAAGATGAAGAATTCAAGTTGAAGATAAAGTCTCGAATATCATTCCGTCTTGGGTTTGGGATGACATTAGTTATACATTGTCTTAGGGATTTTAATTTGGTTTCATTAAAATTTAAATTTATTGAGCCATTATGGCTAATCATTTAAATTTAAATTATGGCTAAACATTTAAATTTATTGAGCCCATGAACATGGCCCAACAAACTTAGGGGCAATTGTGAGTACCCAGAATTAATACCATGGGCCTAGACGAGTAGCCCAATTCTAGCGGCCCAAAGTCTAGGCCCCCCACTTCTTATTTTGATGCAGTCTCTTCCCACGTTCCCTTGAAGGGAAGTTATGGGAAGGATGGAAGACGTGGGGAAACCATCACCCCCACTCACCTAAATGTACATGTATATATTAAACCCTAGGTTCGGGGTAAAGGGACAAGTTGTATTCTCTGTAATTACTCTCCGGAGTATATAGAAATAATATCGATTGCACCACCGTGGACGTAGGCACATCTTTCCTGAACCACGTACATCCTTTGTTGTGTGATTGTCATTTTATATTCCTTGTTCTTACTTAGTGAATGCTTTTTTCTTATTTATTTGTGCTGCACAATAATTGTCACCATAATTGGCGCCTTCTGTGGTAAGCGTTCATCTTTCCCTAAGAAGAGCCCACACCAAGAAAGGAGTTTAAGATGTCTGGTCACATCAGTAATGCCCCTCAGGCGGGGGATATTCAAGAATCACCTGCTCCTCGCAGGATTAGGTCTGAAGTTCGACGTTCAGATCAGAGGGCTCACTTGGAAAGGCCAGCCTCGGAAGAAAGCCAGGGACCAGTAAGGTCCACACAGATATCCAGATTGATTGATGCGTACGAGGCAAGGCTCCACGAGCAGAGGGAGTCTTCTCGCAGATACGAAGCTGAGAATGATCGCTTGAAAAGGAAACTAGAAAGACTGGAGAGGGAGCTTCATCCTGATAACAGGAGACATCCATACCGCACTCCTAGCCCTCAGGTGTGCAAATCTCGCAGCCGAGGAAGGATCCCAAGGTGAGGATTTTGAAAGGTCGAGGGAGACGAATCAGACGATGACCTCCGCGAACAGCTCGACGTTACCAGAGCCCTGCTCGTAACAACAAGAACATACGAGATCTGGTCCGCAGGGAAATGGACCAACATCCCGCCCACTACCGTGCCAAATCAACTAGAGAACTCGCAAGGCGAGCTCTCAAAACCCAGATGAAGTCACCCTTCACGAGGGAAATCGAAGAGGAAGAAACCCCCAAGAAATTTGCTATTCTAAGGTTCAAGATTTATGACGGTAAGACTGATCCCATCGATCACGTCAGGCAATACCGACAGGCTATGGCCCTCTGGAATCACCGGGATGCACTGATGTGTCGTATTTTCCCCTCAAGCTTGCATGATGTGGCACAGAAATGGTTTGAAAGACTCCCCCACCGATCCATCCGAAGTTTTAAATCCCTGGCTAAACTTTTTACGGCCCGCTTCATTACTAGTAGCTCCCATCCCAAAAGGATGGACGCCTTGTTGACAATGAAGAAGACGCCTCAGGAGACTCTCCGAGACTACACAAAAAGGTACTGGGAGTTGTTCAATGAGATCGAGGACTGCTCGGAGCAAGTGGCGATGGACTCCTTTAAAATTGGGCTACCCAGTTCTTCCCTTCTCTACCAGTCTCTGACGAAGAAGGAAGCCATAACCATCGATGACCTAATGGCTCGCATCGAGAAGTATGCCAAGGTGGAAGACGTCACCCGCCCCAGTACAAGGGAAAACGGTCGAGCTAAACTCACTACTAAGGGAAGTGACAAAATCGAGAATCAGAAAAAAGGAGGAAAGAACGGGGGCAAAAATGGCTCCAAGAACGGAGGGAACCATGATGCGTTGAAAGCATTCCAGGCGGTCAACACCGTCTTCAAAGAACCAATTTACAAAATTCTCACGAAGATCAAAGATGAGCCATTCATCAAGTGGCCCAAGAAAATGGGAGGAGATCCCTCGAAGAGGAACAATGCGTTAAAATGCGCTTTCCATAAAGAGGGAGGACATAAGACAGAGCACTGCAAAGCTCTAAAGTCTCACCTCGAGGAGTTGGCCCAGTCTGGGCATTTGAACGAGTCTGTGGAAAAGAGGGCAGAAAGAGTGGCTGCCAACAGAGAGGCGAGACCTGACAACGTGATGGAAGATGATGCCGGTCATGAATTCGCAGTAATTCACGGAGCATCTGACGTCAAGAAGATACAAGGAAACTCAGCTCGAATGGAGATGAAAAAACTTACAGCGGTAATGCAGGCTTTCCAAATCGACCCAGCAAAATCACAGTCAGGAAAGCGTCGACGAGCAGAGGAAATTAACTATAATAAGCATATTGTTTTCACGGATGAAGATCTGGTGGGAGTAAGGACCCCACATCATGATGCCCTGGTCATTACACTCAGGATAGCCAACTTTGACGTCGACAAGCTGCTCGTCGATCAAGGAAGCTCATCTGAAGTAATGTACCTCGACCTATTCAGGAAATTGAAGTTAAGCGTCGCCGACCTAAAGGAAGCTACTGTTCCTTTAGTTGGCTTCGATTGGAAAATAACTATGCCCCTGGGCAAGGCTGTATTACTCGTGCGCGCTGGAAACGTTTCCAAGATGATCGAGTTTTTGGTAGTCGACATCGATTCGCCATACCAGGCCATCCTCAGCAGGGGATGGCTTCATGTGATGAAGGCAGTCCCCTCGACCTACCATCAGAAGCTCAAGTATGTAATCGAGCTAGGAGTAATGGAGATTCACGGTGACCAAGCGATGGCGAGGAGGTGCTTCATAGCAGCCATCCGACTAAAGCCAGAGAAGAATGTCGGATAACCCAACGAGAAAGTAAAAATAAGGTGTGATACCTTCCAAATAGCAATTAAAGTACGGAAGACCCGGAGTAGAGGAGACCAGGCTCCCCCCCTCCGAGCGTGTCGTCGAGGACCTGGTAGAAATTACAGCTGAAGATGGCAACAGTAATAGAGTCTTCTTGATTGGAGCATCTCTCACCGACCAAGAACGGAAGGAGTTGACAACCTTGCTGAGGCGTAACGTAGATGTTTTCGCATGGGAACCATACGAATTGACTGGAATCGACCCTGGTGTGGTCCACGTCGACCCCATATTCAAGCCAATCACCCAAAAGGCACGGTGAACTGCGCCCGAGAAGGCTAAAGCGGTCGAAAAGGAAGTAGAAAAACTGCTGGATGCAGGATCCATACGGGAAGTACAATTCCCCAAGTAGTTGTCCAACCTAGTAGTAGTTCCGAAGAATAATAGGAAATGGAGAGTTTGTATCGATTTCATTGATCTCAACAGAGCATGCCCTAAGGATAGTTTCCCCCTCCCAAAAATAGACTAACTAGTAGATGCCACTGCAGCTCACGAGCGAATGAATTTCCTAGACGTGTACTCAGGGTATCACCAGATCCCCTTGTATGCCCCAGACTAAGACAAAACGACGATCATCACAACAACTGGGTTATATTGCTACAAGGTCATGCCCTTTGGGCTCAAGAATGCAGGGGTAACCTATCAGCGGCTGGTCACTAAAATGTTTAAGGATCAAATGGGAGACACCATGGAGGTCTACATTGATGACATACTCGTTAAAAGCAGGAAGAAATAAAATCACCTCTCGAACTTGTCAAACACCTTCGAAATCATTAGGAAGTACCAGATGAAACTTAATGCGAGCAAGTGTTCCTTCGGTGTCCAGTCAGGAAAATTTCTTGGATACTTGGTCAGTAACAGAGGCATAGAAGCTAATCCAGATCAGATCAATGCAATCAACAGGGTGCAACCCCCTCGCACAATCTGGGACGTGCAGAAGCTCACTGGAATGCTCGCTGCCTTAAATCGCTTCATCTCCAAATCCTTCAAGAAGTGCAAGCCTTTTTTCCAGCTTCTAAAGGGAAGTAAAACGATAGAGTGGAGCCCAGATTGCTCGCGAGCATTGGACGAGCTCAAGTCCTACTTAAGCACTCCACCGCTGCTTGTCATACCACAGCAAATGTATTCTTTGTATGTACCTCTCCGTATCCAATCACACTGTCAGCTCTGCGCTAATATGCGAGGTTGCAGGAATCCAACACCCCGTTTATTACGTAAGTAAGACCTTATTAGACGTCGAGCAAAGGTACCTGCCATTAGAGAAGCTCGCCTTTGAATTAGTAATAGCCTCGAGGAAGCTGAAGCATTATTTCGAAGCTCATACTATCATCGTCCTTACATCGCATCCCCTTAAGGCGGTCCTAAGGAAAGCGGATTTATCGGGCAGATTGTCTAAGTGGTCAGTCGAGCTCGGCCGATTTGACATCTTATTTCAACCAAGGATAGCTATCAATGGTTAGATCCTTGCTGATTTCATAGCCGAATTCACAGGCGAAGAACTCTCCGACCAACCTTAACCAATAAGGCAAGAGAAGAACCAGGCAACAGAGGAAACCTAGAAACTCTTCGTTGATGGAGCCTCTAACTTAAAGGGGGCAGGGATAGGCGTTGTTCTCATCACTCTAAAAAACACAATCCTTAAGCAAGGAATCAGGCTTGGATTTGCAGCCTCCAACAACAAAGCAGAGTACGAAGCCCTAATAGCCGGTCTCCAAAAGGCGCAAACTCTAGGAGCAAAACGTTTACAGGTGTTCGGCGATTCTCAATTAGTCTCCAATCAGATAAGTGGAGATTATAATGCAAAGGATGAAATAATGGCAGCCTACCTCGCCTTAGTGAAAAAATTAATGACAAGCTTTGAAGAGATCAACATCCAGCAGTTTCCCAGGGGCAAAACAGTCATGCTGATGCCTTAGCAGCCTTGAGTTCGGCAGTTGATTCTGACCTAAAAAGGATCATCCCCATCGATTTCCTTATTTGTCCGAGCATTAACCACAACAGCAAGCTACCAAACGTGGAATAGATACTCCAGGTGGGGTCAGCCCCTAGCTGGATGGACCCCTTAAGGGATTATTTAAAGGATGGCACGCTCCCAGATGACAAGAAACTGCCCACCATATAAGAGTCAAAGCTGCTCGCTTTCACTTATCCACAGGAGGCGACTTGTATAAGAAATCCTTCTCTGGTCCCTACCTTATATGCGTCCACCTAGGTGATGTCGATCAAGTGCTACACGAGCTTTACGAAGGAATCTATGGAAGTCATGTCGGAGGAAGGTCTATAGCCTTTCGAGCAATGAAGGAAGGCTATTGGTGGCCATATATGCAAAAGGACTCCGCAGTATATGTCCGTAAATGCCTAAAAGGCCAACTCCACGCTCCTATGGCCCACCAACCCACCAGCGACCTAAAGTCCCTATCCAGCCCATGGCCCTTCGCCCAATGGGGAATGGACATCGTGGGACCACTACCTACCGCTGCCGGCAATCGCAAATATCTGTTAGTTGCGACTGACTACTTCACCAAATGGATCGAGGAATAACCCCTGGCGAACATCCGAGATGCCGATATGATAAGGTTCATATGGAGGAATATAATCACTCGATTTGGAATTCCCAGAACCATCATCACCGACAATGGAACACTGTTCGAAAGTGGCCCCTTTCAAGACTTCTGTAACGAACACGGGATCAGACACCACTTCAGTTCGGTGGCCTACCCTCAGAGCAATGGCCAAGCTGAAGCTTCCAATAAAACTGTGATCGATGGATTGAAGAAGCGATTAGAGCGAGACAAAGGTGAATGGGTAACAGAGCTACCCTATATCCTATGGGCGTACCGAACCACTCCCCGACGAGCAACAGGAGAAACCCCATTTTTGCTGACATATGGCATGGAAGCAGTCATCCCACTAGAAGTGGGTTTGCCAACAATGAGATCCAACCTTGTCGACCAAGGCCAGAATGATGAGGCATTGCTGGCCGAACTCGACCTAGCCGACGAGCGCAGAGAACTTGCCCTAGTGAAGCTAGCGAGCTATCAGCAACAGCTCGCGAAGCACTACAACAAAAGGGTTAACCCGAGAACATTCCAAGTTGGGGACTATGTTCTAAGGAAAGTCCTGGGCAGCACAGTGAAGTCGTCAGACAATAAGCTAGGCCCAAACTGGGAAGGACCCTTTAAGATAACTAAAGACGATCTGCAAGGCGCCTATCACTTGGAAATAATGGAGGGAAGAGAAATACCACGAGCATGGAACGCGGCTAATCTCAAGAAATTCTATTTTTAGATCTTTTTTGTATTCTTTTGTTATGAAAATAGAAGTTCATTTCCCTTCTTACTAATGAAAGCTACTTAATTGGTTACACTCTGATTGGTAACAGCTGCATTTATCGCACATCTTTTCCAAATAACAGGCACATTGATCACTATAGCAGGGAAATACCCCTCCTCAGGTCATCGTTATAAAACACGAGAGACCTCTTAGCATTGCCCCTGGCAATATATGAATCCCTACAGGGGATCCTTAGGCAATACGACCAAATTCTATACTGGTCGTCAAACCTACTTCAATTGAGTAAAATCCTGATCGGATGAAGACTTCCAACACCAGGTGTGTCCTCGCCAACTGCCCCACTTAGGCCTAAGGAAGTGTGACGACACAACCTAAAAGGTAAAGTGGAGAACAATGGTATCTTGGTATTATACTGGACTGGGGGGACACTTGCATGACAAAACAAAAAAGATTATAGAGCAGCAAGAATATGAAAAGTAGGATGCACATGTTTAGTCGACAAAATTGCCCAAAACACAAACTTTTCATTAATCCATCATATTACAACAATGGTAATACATGTTTAGTCGGCGAGCTCGCCTAAAGCATTTACATTATCAAAAATATAAAAAAATAACAACTGGCAAAATCTCAATGGGGTGGAAGCCTCCGAGCAAGATAATCAGCCACTCGAGCTCTTCGTTCGTCATCAGGAGCAGGAGCTAACTCCTTTATAACCTCATTTGCATCCGACTCCAGTAATTATCGAGGAATAGCATCGATGGGGATCCATCGATCATCCCTCCGAAATGGGTTACGCATCAGGGTGGAGGAAAACATCTCATGACGATACCATAGCACCGAGTTCCTCGAGACTTGTAGCTCCTTCAAGGCACTTAGCCACCCCCTGATAAAAGAAAGCTCCTCAAACTCAGATAGCCTTGTTGGAACATCCGACCAGCCTTGATCATAACCGTCAGCCCACGCTTGCCAAGGGCCTTTCTTGAACAAGTGTCGCAACCGAGTAACGTCCCTTGGAAGCCCAACAGCGATTACATATGCTCGCTGAACATCACCGTAGAGTTCTTCCATTTCCCTATCGGGAAGTTCTTCTACTTCCCTGTTTCTGCTCCTGGTGCTCCTACCAGCTCTCGGAAGGGGATGGCGAGTGGGACTTCGCGACATAGGAGGAGTAACATTATGACCAGCTCTAGTTCGCGATGATTAGGATCCTTGCAATACTGCTCGAACAGTGCTCGGCGCATGCTCCCTGAGTCATAAGACTTCTCTCCTCAGGTCTTCATTCTCCTGCTGAAGAACTTCCCCTACTTGGTTGATCTCGGAGGCCTCTAATAGTTTTTTCCTCATAATATTGACCTCCTCTTACACTGAAGCACCAATGTCCTCCACCTCCTGGAGCCTGTCCTTAAGCTTGGCCACGAGCTCAGATTGCTCCTTATACTTCTGATTTCTAGACCTAAGGGACTTGCAAAGCTTAACGAAGGCCTGGCGAACTTTGGGACTCGCATTGGGACCAAGGGTCCTACCCAACTGGGAGGTAGCAGGAATGTAATCATCCACATCAACTAACTACAAGCGAGAAAGAGAAAAATGAGAGAAAGTGACAAATCAGTACAAGTAGAAATGAAGCCTTTTTCATTAATGAAAATTGAAATTACATCAAACTGAAAAAAGAAAGTTAACAGACTGGAAAAAACAAAAATACAAAGCAATCCTATCAGATAACTAATTAGTAACCTCAGGTGGCCCAGAGGTTGATGGCCCTATCCCCTTATCAGCATTAACAGGAGCACTGCCCTCGGCAGGGGTGGTCTCTGTCACCTCAACAGGAGAAACGTCAGCAGGGGACACCTGAGGAATAGGATCAGAGCCTTCAACGGCTGGGGCAGGGACCTTATCTACGACCAGCCTCAGCCCTGGGTCGTGCTCGTCAAAAAGAGGATATGCAACATCCGCTACAGCAGCAATGAGAGCCTTGTTCCATCCTTTCTTGAAATTCAGACGGCTAATATAGCCTATCTGAACTTCAACATCCTCATATGCTGCAGTCCAGCCAGAATTGTAAGAGTCTTCCTTGGCGGTAACAGCCTCGGACTCCTTATTCTTCAGCTCTTCAGAGAGCACCATGTTCTTCTCAATGACTGTAAGTTTGCTCGAGCAAACCAAGTCATACGCCTGCCTCAGCTCTTTCAGATCTTGGACTGCAGCGTCCTTCTCCTTGTTGGCAGTGGCAAGAGCCAAGTCGGATGAAATCCGAGCAGCTTCAACGACTTTGGGGTTGGCCTCGAGCTCTTTACCCTTCAGCTTTAGGGAAGAGTTCTCTTGCTCCAGCTCACTATTCTTATTCACAGCTCATCGCGTGAACGATACAGCACGGCGAAGTCAGTAGAAAACTGCAGAAAAGAGAAGGTAGAAGTAGAAAATGAGGGAAGTCAAAAAAATATAAGAGAAAAAGGGAAAAACCTTACCAGAGCAAGCCTCTGACTAGCCTGAAGGGCCAAGTTCCCTGACCCTACTGCCCTGTGGCGATCAGCTGGGAGGACAACTCTCTCGAGCAGAGCCGGGGCCAGCTGGGGAGAAATTGCCACGGAGGCCCCCTCGGGCAGAGCAGACACCAGGACTAAGGCCTGCCCGACCTTCGTCCTCGCTTCAGCCCTCCTTTTCTCCTCCTCTTTCTCGCTCTCTTTCCTCCTCCTCTCCTCTACCTTCCGTTTATCCTCTATTTTCTTCCTCTCTTCTTCCTTTTTCCTCTCTCTCTCTCTCTCTCTCTCACCTGCTCCTCTTCCTTCCTCTTCGTCTTCTACTCCTAAGCAGAAGATCGGGAACCAGTAGCCACAGCCCCCGAGGTAGATTTTTGTTTCTTCGACCTCTGAGCAAGGAACATATGGTCTTCATCATCATCATCCCGGATCAGGTTCTTCCGGGGTGGAACCATCCCTTCACTCGAACTGCTGGAAGTGCTCGACGACCCTCGAGCTTCAGAAACCTCCCTACGATTAGAGGAGATGCTACTGCTAGAGCTCTCTCCTCGCAAATCACTTACAGCTCCTATAATGTCACTCTCAGAGCTTCCCTCTTCCTCGTCCAATTGGATAGGACTTACAATAGTCTCTTCAGGTGAAATAAACTCTGGGATACTATCCACAGGCCTTGCTATGAAGCTGGAGCCAATGTTCTTGTACTCAAGCAGGAAGGCAGCAGACCTGGGATGCTCGCCGTCGCCTAAAGGCTCTCGAATGTTCCAAGCCTTTATCAATTCTGAAAGACGGACCTCGCTGAGTGCAGGTTCCAAGTTCTTCGACCTCGCTGTGAAAAAAAAAGCAAAGAAGAGTTAGAAAGATCACAAATCAACAAAAGTCGAAACAATAGTACAATATCTACCTATGTATTACTTCCCCATAAAAGGGAACAGAGAACCTCTCGGACCTCGACCCTTCAAGTTGGGGAGAAAACTGCCAATTTCTAACAAGGAAACCCTCTTGCTAGTAGTCCTTATGGGAATCAGGTAGATTTACTACCAATACCCTGTCAGGGCTCCTGGCTTTGAGGTAAAGGATACCAGAACTAGTCCGAGAAAAGGAGTAGCAAAAACAAATTTCGGCAAGCCCTAACCTAGTTCCATACAATTGATTTATCCTATGTACGCCATTTACTATTTTCCATACATTGGGCGAGCATTGTGCAGGAACAATATTAAAATATCCAAATAAATGCAAAAACAATTCATTGGGAGGAAAAGTGAGTCCCCCCTAGGAAAGCAACAGAACATGGATCCAGTGGGCATCATCTATCTACCTAATATTTCTAGGAGGGGAGGAACAACACTCAATATCTACCCACTCAAGAATATTGTAAAACTCCCTAAACTCGAAAATCGACCTATGCCTAATCTTCGCCATTGGAAAACCCTAAAAAACTACAAACTCAAAGAGAAAGCACAGAGAAAAAGTATAGGAAACTTACAAGATAGAAGATCAATTCGAACGATGAAGAAGCACGAGCCCAAACGACGAGAAAGCAACGAGAATAGAGGTTGAGAGAAGAAGATACGAAGTGCTAGAACTCACAAGGAATGAGAAAGTGCTGGAAAAATTGAAATGACGATAGAAAAGTACCTAATCCAAGAAACCTTCAAGTTCTGCTAATCATAGTGCACAAGATACGAAGCGGGTGCCGCCAAAACCAGCTTCACAGTTTCCGAAGAATTGCAAAAGAGCCATTATGGCTAATAATTTAAATTTATTGAGCCCATGAACATGGCCCAACAAACTTAGGGGCAATTGTGGGTACACAGAATTAATACCATGGGCCTAGACGAGTAGCCCAATTCTAACGGCCCAAAGTCTAGGCCCCCCACTTCTTATTTTGATGCAGTCTCTTCCCACGTTCCCTTGAAGGGAAGTTATGGGAAGGATGGAAGACGTGGGGAAACCATCACCCCCACTCACCTAAATGTACATGTATATATTAAACCCTAGGTCCAGGGCAAAGGGACAAGTTGTATTCTCTGTAATTACTCTCCGGAGTATATAGAAATAATATCGACTGCACCACCGTGGACGTAGGCACATCTTTGCTGAACCACGTACATCTTTTGTTGTGTGATTGTCATTTTATATTCCTTGTTCTTACTTGGAGAATGCTTTTTTCTTATTTATTTGTGTTGCACAATAATTATCACCACAATTGGCATAATGCGAATGATTGGCATATGACAATAGATTTCATAAAAGCCTTATTTTGTTAAAAGAAAAGGAGTTTTGGTTACCGCATGTATTAGGCATTTACACGCCATTTTCTAAATATAAAAAGGAAGTTTTTTTTAACGCCTAAATCTGATTTTCCTTATGTGCCTTGCCACATGGCTACAGCAGGCCAAAAAGTTTGGGCGCCTCCTTTTATTTGTGCCAATGATTGGCATGGGTATGTAAAAAGGTGAAGGAGTTTATAAACTCAACGTCACTCCTTATTTCATAAGGGAACACGCCCAATGATTGCCAATGATTGACATGTGTTTTTAAGGAGTCTTTTTATATAAGACGCCTATTTTTCCTTTAAAAGAAACACGCACCTCCAAAGTCATCAGGCCAATTGAGTTAAACAACTGCGTGCATATAGTTATCAACTTTAACTCAAATCATTCCTATAAAAAGGCCAGCTCGTACAGTTTGTAAAATTAAGAGAAGAAAAGTTTTTCTTTCTGCAGAACACTTTCTGAATAGAAAAACTTTGTGTTCAATATTTTTTCAAGTATGTCTGATTCTCACTTTTAAGGGTCCAAAACCTTTTGTCCATTTAATTCATAAACCCAACTACCTTTTATGAATTGTTAAGTGGAACCCAAGATATATTTTTCTGAAATATTATTTTGCTGATTTTGGTACTGTTCATGGTACTAATCAAAGTTTGAGGATACTAAGGTCTGCTGAGTATGGATATTTTTTGAAATGGAACTGAGTGTTCTTGTGGGGCTGCTGAGGTTGTTCCATTGCTGACGACGCCGATCGACGCCTGCGGTTATTCGTGTGTCAAATTATTTCATTGTGATCCGTGTAAGTTGTGATTTATAAAATTATAGTGAAATAAATGGTTTTGCCCTTTTGAGACTTTTTCCTCATTTGTGACTGTCTTGCATGCTTAGATTAATTTTTTAATCAATCAAGTTTATTTACAAGAGTTAAAAAATTATTGGGTCTGGAATTGGAATTTAATTAAATAATTATTTCATTTGAACGTACACGCACTCTCAGGTGAAGTATTTTGTAGCATAGGTACGAAAACTTGCCATCTGGTTTTATTGCTAAAATATTATTTTTGAGTATTTCAAAAAGTTAGCTATTTTGAGGCGACTTGGATTCATCAAGTTGACAAAGCATACATTTAGTCAACTATAACTAGTTAGTTGACTAAACCTCACATTTTGTTGAATAAAACTCCAATTTTTTTTAACTTTTAGGTAATTAGTCCAACTTACCAAGTCTTAGACAATTATATGAGCTTTAGTTGACTAAACTAGGTTAAATTGATATAATTAGTTTTTGAAAACTTATTTTTTAGTGTGTAGAAAATGTTTTGAGTATTTGTGTTTGTGTGAGCCAATATATTAATAAAGTCTATAAAGTAAATATACTTTTACAAAATTTTGTAGACCTTTCAGAAGTATATTTAGCTTTCTAACATTTTCATCACTTGATTTGATGTTGATGGAGTTGTCTTCGGTTGAAGTGATTTGTGTGCTTTTAACCTGATAAAGTTTTTGTATCTTTTATTGGAACAGTATGAGTGGTGTAGGACTTTATCTTGAGTTAAAATGTACTTGATTATTCTTGACATCTTTTGAATATCTTTTATTTAAAAGATGTTGCTTTATTTTCTTGTAATGATTCTCATCATGATTTGACTATGGTGTATTTTATCTCAAGAACAGTAGAAAGAAGATAGTGAAATTTATAGTTTAAAAGTTTATATATATATATATATATATCTTTAGGTTCATACTCTTTCCCTTTTATATGATTACAATTCAATTGTAGTTGATATTTTATAGAATTCTTTTGACAATGATCACCCTTTCTCAAATCCATCCTTCTTTGACATTGTTAAAAACATTTGGGAAGCATAGGTGGTAATATGTTCTCCTCTTTATTGTATCATAGTGTTAAAAAGTAATAAATCTCCTCTAATTTTCATGATAAGTGCATCAAGTACAGTGCAACATATAACATATGTAACCAACAAGGTTAATGTGGGAAATCATTGCAGCATGGAAATTTATTTCAAGTGATATAAGGATATTAAGTGTTAATAATTATCTTATATCATGCATAACACCAAATGTGAAAATTGTCACACTTTTCAAGCCATCCCTTATCATGGTCCTTGACCATAATTAAAAAACACGCACGCCTTATCAAGGTCCTTGATCGTGACAAACTTTTTCACGGAGCGTAATAATTTTTTTGTCACATTACTTTTCATGACTAAGGATCGTAATGAATCCGACGCAGACAACCCACTTAAAACACTTTTTTCTTCTAATATTTTCATTTTATATCCTCTCTCTCTTCAACTCGACTCTTTTTCTCTCTCATAGGTCAAAATCTCCTATTTTCATTCACTCAAAAGTTATGATATCTATATAATAAGGAGTAGAATAGTTTTACTATTCCATACGAGATAAGACAATCGGAGGTGAGGATTTGACCACATCACTCAAAAGTAAAGGGCAAAGATTAGTTCTCCCATTTTCACACCATACTCTCATATCACATCTCCTACTTTTACACACTTACCCCTCAAAGTTTTAGTTTTCCCCTCTTTTCTTACTTATTAAACTTACATTATAATTCAAAATTTGGGTATTTTCATAACTCTCTCCATTTATGAAAAACCAATTGAACACACCAACTTTGACTCACCCCCCTCTCTCTCTCCCCTAGACGTTACCCCATCTTGGACTTAATCCACCTTCCATTATCATTTTAGAACATGACGTTGATGGTCTATCACCCTCGTTCCTCAGCCCCTCGATTTTTATGAGCTTAATCTCAGTTATAGCATCTGTTTTCTCTCTATTTTGATTTGCACTTATTTAGATCTCAATTTTTTTTCTAAGATTTGAAATCCTTTTCGTTTGCATCATTTATCAAAAATAATTTTTAAGGATCAAATTCTTTTATGGGTTTAAATAATTTTTAGTTTGCATCAGCTACAATTGAAGGCACAAATAGTTTATGGCGAGGGAGTTCAAGATAAGTGACCCATATGCCAAAGACAAATACAAAGCGGAAAACCCACCTATAGGGGATCCCATTGCCCAAGTTAATAAGAAAATATTTAGATCAAGGGGGTCCACCTTGAATGGACTTATGACGAGGTGTAATACCTGGACGAAGGGCTCACGTTGAGCAACCCCTCTAAATATGATATAAGGCCACAAAACAAGGGCCAAGGATGAGGGGGCTCACTGTGAAAAACCCCTCTAAATAAGATAGAAGGAAGGGGGCACATTGTGAGAAAACCCTATAAATAAGATAAAAGGACACAAAACAAAGGCTAAGGATGAGGGGGATCACTTTGATCAACCCCTCTACCCAAGATAGAAGGTCACAGAAAAAGGCTAAGGACGAGGGGGCTCACTGTGAGCAACCCCTCTAAACATGATAAAAAGCCATAAAAAAGGCCAAGGACGAGGGGCTTACCATAAGCAACCCCTCTACCCAATATAGAAGGCTATAAAAAAAGTCCAATGACGAGGGGCTCACCATGAGCAACCCCTCTAAACATGTTAGAAGGACACAGTAGAAGGCTAAAAATTGAGGGTCTCACTATGAGTAACCCCTCTAAATA
This sequence comes from Sambucus nigra, assembly GCA_949130495.1. NCBI lineage: Eukaryota > Viridiplantae > Streptophyta > Magnoliopsida > Dipsacales > Adoxaceae > Sambucus > Sambucus nigra. Next base: position 578,925,183 of record OX422209.1, read on the forward strand.
AGATAGAAGGCCATAGAAAAAGACCAAGGACGAAGGACTAACCGCGAGTAACCCCTTTACCCAAGTTGATACCCGAATAAGGAGGTCCACCATAAGTGGCCTCATCTCCAAAACCTGGGTTGAAGTGACAGAGCATTTAATGACCCTAGGGGCATTAATGAAGAAACCTCAGGGTCCCTCAAAGTTAAAAATTGAATTTATGGCATACAAAGCCTTTTGGTCTGCCCAACACAAAAGACTTTGCGCAAGGGGCTAATGTAGAAGTGTGTTTTAAGCTTGACCACTATATTTTGGGGGCGAAGGTCCCTCAAAGACACCCCCTTCATATTCAAGAAAATATTTGGAATGTGGAATCCCCAAGGTCCCTCAACTGTAAAAAAATATTTGGGATGCAAAACCCCCAAAGTCCCTTAACTGTAAGAAAATATTTGGGGTGCATAACCCCCAAGGTCCTTCAACGGCAAGAAAATATTTGGGATGCGAAATCCCTAAAGTCCCTCAAATGTAAGAAAATATTAGGGATGCAAAACCCCCAAGGTCCCTCAAAGGCAAGAAAATATTTGGGACGCGAAACCCCCAAGGTTCCTCTCAACTACCAAAAAATATTGGGGCGAGTAGCAGCCAAGGTCCTCCTCCTCAGCTTCTAGATAATGTTGGGGTGAGGAACAGTCAAGGTCCTCCCTCTAATCTTCTAGAAAATATCGAGGCAAAGATCAGTCAAGGTACTCCCCCTCAATTTCCAGAAAATGTCGGGGTGAGGAGCAGTCAAGGCCCTTCCCCTCAACTTCCAAAAAATGTTAAGTCGAGGAGCAGTCAAGGTCCTCCCCCTCAACTTCCAGAAAATAAGCCAAGATTAAGGAAGGGCTACCATGAGCAACCCCTCATCAGGAAAATATTATTCTTTTAAAGAATAAAAATACTAATATTGATTTTCTTATACAGGTAGCCTAGTTGAGCAAGCAGGGATCAAATAGGCCAGTTGGGATCTCTTAGGAGTTTTGGCTTAGAGGCTGAGGAATAAGGTTTGTTGAGAAATCTCAACCACTTAGCACTTTAAGATTGAGAGAATACAAGTAGAAAGACCCTAGGGTTACCTAATCCTCACACACCTCACAATTAGACACAACCAGGGTGAGCAGCCAAACAAGAAATGAGTAGTTTCTAAAATGATTCTAGATAAAAAGGGTCCTCAAGGCCCACTCAAGTTTTCAAAGATTTTAGAGGAGGTGGTCTTTGAACCCCCCTCAAGTTAATAAATATTTTAGAGGAGGTGTCCTTCAAGGCCACCCTCTTAAACTTACAAAGTTTGTACCACAAGTTACCATTTTAAAAGATATTTACCAAATCAGATATTTTGTCTTCAAGCGCAGACATATTTGCTTTTTGACTTTGGTTTGCACCAGGTGGCAGCTATTTGAGGGGACATGCTGCTTCTCGCATGTAGGGACACATGGTATATTGCAGTCCTTGTCCCTCACCAACCCTCATAGTTTTGGCGCCCATAAGTGCCAACTCTGCCCTAGTACCCAAGTATAAATAGGACCCCTGGTCAAGGTCAAGATCAAAAGATAGAAAAACTCAATAACACTATTAATTTATTAAAATCACCCCAGATCCTCCTATTATTCTCTCTCTGCTCTCTCTTTAAGTGTTGAGTGCCTTGTTCTTTCACTCCCCACTGACAGCCATCACTCTCGGGAGTTCCACTTGAAATAATTTACTATTATTATTGTGAAGTTCATCTTCTTGAAAGGAGGGAGATCCAACTTGAGTTCCATTTTTATCAAAAGGAGAAGGTTTTACCAGAAGCTATTCCAAAATTTCTTGAAAGCCTTGAAGACAGCGTCCATTGGAGTGGGTCACGCCTCGCCCGATTCAGTATCTTACTAGCTTCCAAAATGAACGCCAATTTTGTTGGTTCCTAGATATAGTGTTACAGTTTGTTTTATTATCTAGACATAATATTATTTTGGTTAGAAAGTGATATTATTGTAAAATTATTTGATGTTTTCCAATGGTTACATCCTTTTTAATGATTTTCAATGCCTATAGGTATATCATTCATCTTTCATATGTTCATCTAATGATGTCATGTTTCATTTTTGTAGTTACTAGGCCTGGATCCATTAGAAAGATTGAGGATTATGAAATACTCGAGTAACCGGTATGCTTTTTATTGATCTTTTAATATTTTTTAGATTATTGTTACTTATATACTTTTGTTTCAAGTATCACAGTGTTTATCCTAATTGTTTATTGACTTTACTCTATCCACGTTTGGATTCCTTATAGGAAGTTATGATTAATATATTATATTTTAAGTTTTTACGTTAATGGAGTACAAATACTCCTGCAGTTTTAGTTGAGGTATCATTCTACTCTTATTGCAGGTTCTTATATTAGTTTGGTGCGTGTTCAGTTTTATACGTTGGATATTTGGTCAAGATCTTCTGGATTGTAATTTTTTCATTCTTCCTTTTGACTTTGGTCATTTTGGGGTAATATGTATTTTTCCAACTTTTATTTTATAAGGGGCGGGAGCTTTAATTGGAATAGGATTTTTTTTAAATGTGGAAATTTCATAAATGATTTACAACTTATTAAGAAAATTGCAAACTTTAGACTCCAATGAGTTTGATCCCAACGTGAATGGTCCGTTACAAAGACTGAAGGTCCTGAAATACTTGAGTAACAAGTATGATTTTTGTTGATCTAATTCTTTTTAGATTATTGTTACTTAAATTTAAGATTATCGACTTTTCTCTAGGGTAAATTTCTTATGTTTGATAACAACGAATAATTTCTGGTGTAGTATGTATTTTTGATGTCTTGTGATCTTAGTATCATTGGAATGTAATTTAAAATTTTAGTTATGAATCTAGCACTCCTTACAGCATATTGGGTAATAAACAAAAGTTCATCAGCCTGAGATTAGTTATCCCCCCATTCTCAGCCACTACTCTCCATTTCCCCCCCATCGTTACACCATCGTAAGATAACGAATAACACCGAGATGCAGCACAACAAAAATAAAAATTCTCCCTCTATATTCCAATCTTTGTTTCCATCTTTCACCTCCCACCTCTTATTTAGTAGTTGCATGTTGTTTTTGTTATTAAAATGTGTAACAGGTCATTTCCATGAAATGGAATTGCTTGGGTTTTGGTATTTTTAGTTTACCATTGGTTCAAGTATTGCATTTCTTTGTTACATAGAGGACTCGAAAGATGAAATTAAAGGCCTTATAAATTTAGGGATGCATACGTAAATAACAAGACTTAATTATACCTATTAAGGATTTCTTAATGTTTGTTAGGTAAAGAGGCATGTCCCCTATTATAATGTTATACAATTTGAGCTAAAATGTCTCTGCATATGTTTCAGGTTACTTAAGATCATTTATGATGGGTTCCTTTTTTGTGGAGCATATGGAATTTGGTAAAAAACAAGTAAGACACTTACTATTTTTGTTATTGATTATTTTTGTACTATATTTATGGTGTTCAATACATCTCGGGCATAACTGTTGTACATATTGGAAATTGAGCCTCTCTCTTGGAGTTTGGAAGTCAATGAACAACAAGTTGTGTCGAGTAAAACTTATATTAAAAGAAAAGATAATTCGTCGTGGACAAAGTGAGAGAACATTTAAGGATCGCAAGTTTGACTGAAGGGATGGATAGGGAGGCGTCTAGAATGAGGTCACAACAGTAGTAAAAGAGATCCGGGGGTTGATTTAGGCTGAGGTTGGGATTTTAAGATCTTATTGGCACATGTGAAGCATGACACAAAATAGAGGAGGGGTCTGCTACTAGAGAAATCTTGAGGCCACCTGAATGGTTTTCTCTCCTTCTATATACATATACTGGTTTGAATATCTTGAGATTGGCTTTCATTATATAAAACCAGTAGTCATTTTTTTCACTGTAATAACAACATCAAGCCTTGTACAACCAACTTGGAATGAGCTCAGGTGGATGTAGTGGGCTCATTCATTTATTTTGCTTTTAGTTCTTTACAAACCAAAGGGGATGTGGCGGGTCTAGAAAATGCTTTGGTTACATGTATGGAATGGATATTCAGAACAAAAAATAGGGCCTCTCTCATCCCACATTATATGTTATGTTTCTTTCTAGAGAAAAATTATCACTGTAATGCAATTTCCTTATTTAGGTTTAGGTGATTCATACCAGGTTTAAGCTGAGTTACAATAGGAGATGACTTTTTACCGACATTAATCAATTTTTAGAATGTTGGCTTCCTGTAAGTTTGAGAATTTATCATATGGAACATTGTACGAGTACCAACGAATTGCACCAAAAGTGTATCAAATAATGTGGCGGTGCATTGAAATGTTATACAATAATAGTTTATTGCACTATGAGTTCAATTTCATGGTGAGAAAAGAAAATTTCTAATTTTATTCATAAATCTTATTTATGTATTTAAATTCTCAAAAAAATTGGCATTAAGGGACCCCATTTTATGTCCCATAATAAAGACTTTCATTTGTACGTACGACTATGGTATTAATGGTTCCTTTATGCTTCTCTATCAAATTATACTTATAATATTTTTTTCCTTCTCAATTTCATCCATGTAGACAACATACTAAAAAATATTTTGAGCTCACTTTAAGTTGATTACATTCGATTATTGGACAGTCCATTGGTCCATTTCATAGAAAGTCTTTTACTAATTTATGTTTCAAATCAAACTGATTTGAAGATCTAAGAACATGTTGTCAATTTATTGAATACAGTTTCTAAATGGTTACACATTCATTGAATACAGTTTCTAAGTGAAAATTCATTTGTTTTTTTTTATAGAAGGATGCTAATAGATAGAAAGATAAATAGGTGGTTCTACATTTTTAAGGTTGTGTTGGTGGGCTATTGTATGAAAATTCAAGTCACTTTTAGTGTGACAACATGTAGGCAACCATTTGAAAAATTGCTTATTTGAGTGTTTGTAATTGTTTTGTGATTGCTCAATTTAATTCCCTTTGTTTTTCAAACTGTATAACTATGCATGGATTTGTAATTTAAGTATCAATATGTATTGGAATTAATATGATATTATAATTTAAAAACAGTGTCTTTGAAAGTGGTTATGCCACGTGTCTATAAGATTTACACCACATCATTTAATTATTACTCCAACGGTTTCTCTCCCGTCATTTCTTTAGACACATATGGGGTGTGTGGTTTCCCTTGCTCTCCCTCATTCATTTGACAGAAAATAAAAAGCCCATTGAATTATCTCTAGCCAAGTCACCTCTTATATTCCTCTCGCACACCCACAAAGGTAATTCTACCTCTCCAATTTCTCACCCTTTCCCTACCATTTGAAATATGAATTTGTTCTTTTTAACTTTTAAGGAGGATAAATTTGTTTCTTTTTTAATCTTCTGGTAGCTACCATATATCCCTATCATTAAAAAAATGTTTTTGTAGTAGTATTACCATCTCATTTGAAAATATTGCTGGTGAGGAAGAGAAAATACGATCAGATTTCAGATATGGATGTTTGCAAATGAAAAAGTTTGAAGCTTTTCACACAAAAAAATGTAAGCTTTCAGTGATTCTGGAAATAAACCTACAGTTGGTGCTCTCTCTTTCTATACCTTTTGTAATCAAGCATAATGATTTTTTTATTCCTACTTTGGATAATTAGAATTTGTTGGAAAACAATGAATTGTTCGATCAAAACATCAATTTTACTTTTGGTATTCATTGTTACCATGCTTAATTTCATTTGATATTTAGTATTCTTATTTTCTATTTTTTGTTATTTCCTCTAAGATTTATTATTTTTATTTTTAGGGTTTGTTGGATTGTAAATTTATTTTATCCAGTTTTTGGACTATTAGCTATGTAATGTAAAGAAGTGTAAAACATAAAAATTTGAATAACAATATATGTATATTATATGTATTAATAGATATAACAATGAAGATTAAGGTCTACGTAAATTTATTTTATCCAGGTTTTGGACTATTAGCAATGTAATGTAAAGAAGTGTAAAACATAAAAATTTGAATAACAATATATGTATGTTATATGTATTAACAGATATAACAATGAAGATTAAGGTCTACGTTAATCCATTTCATAAATATTATTACCAAGTATACAATTTCTTTTATTCACACACACATATATACATATATTCACACATATATATCCTTTAATTCACCACAGTTGCTAGGAACAAGAGTTTTGTTTGTATTTCTTATTTTTGCTAATGCAGAGAATTTCTCACTACAATTAAATGTACGATTCTCAATTATAATAATTAACCATTGAAGAATTTTAACATGTATCCCATTGTTCGACATTATTCACAATTCTAATTTCAAAAATTAATTGGGTACTTAGTGTGTAAGCCAAGTCCCTTAAGGAAACTGCACAATCTTTTATTTTGTTACTTGAACATTGAGATGTTGGCATTTTTAGTGCGCAACACTTAAAATGTTAGTGATGGAATGCAAATGATTTTTTTTGTTAATTGTGGTTATCAAGCAACTCGAATGTAACATTGCAATGCTAATTGTAAAATACATGACTCTGTCATAATTGATTAAATTCGCAAATTTCTAATTTAGAACACTTATTTAATATTCTATTTTTAAGCCAAATTAATTCAGCCCCTTGAACATGCAACTACGTGTGTGCGTGTGTCAACTCATAAATAAATAAAGCATGCGACACAAATTTCAGGAAAAATCCCCGAAGGGCAAAACCTTTTATTTCTAAAACTCTGACAAGTTTACAAGACCATTGACTTACAGACCATCTTGCTTTCGCCCACAAAAGTAACGCACGGTGCCTTCGTCAAACCTTTAAAGTAACGACTAGAAATCAACAGTGGTTCACATGCAGCTATACCACAAGGACGCATAGTCCAGACACGCAGTCTTAAATCTTCACAAGGACTCCCTCTACAATAGCACGTAACTCTCTAGTTGAAGAGTTTTTCCCACAAAGAATGAATAAAAGCAAAGTGTGCTCTTGAAAACCAAAAACAATTCACCAAAGCATATGGGATTTTTGTGAATTGAAAACAAAAGGGATAAAAACCCTAAAAGAAGAAGTCAAAAAGAATTCTGTAGATTCATAATTTTCTGTTTTTCAAAACGCTGGGACTTCTTCATGAAAACGAAACCATTTAATGAGTATTTATAGAAAAATGCGCCACCTCGGTCGTCAGAACGAAAAGGGGGTCTCACTCGAATGAAGGACATTTGAACGACATCGCGCGACATCTCCATGTCGCTCGAACGAGATGAGATCTCGCTTGAACAACCTGGGCGTCAAAATCGAGGAACACTGCAGGACTTAGAAAAATTACTCATTCTCAAATTTTGACGAAAAAGTCCACTCCAACACTTAGAAAATATTTTAAAAAAATATCCCAAAGCTCTAAGTGCAAAGTTAAGGTATTTAAAACATAACCTTACCAAAGTAAACTTTGTGGAGTCTTTTTGATTAAGAACCTTGATATATTCGGATCCGTCTTAATGTAGATTGCTCTTGAACTTCTTCGATGGTTGTAACGGTATTCGACATAATTAATAGTAATGGACATTTATAAAAATATGTCCTTACAAATCTCCCCCTATGTCTATGCTGGAACATACATAAAAACAATCGAATTATGAAATACTAAAATGCCTATACAAATCTACCCTCCCAAAAATCTCAAAACTGAAAAGGTATAAATTTGCAAGTTCTCAAATTGTTCTTCAAAAGTCTTCATCAAATCTCAAAGCTTTTCTCATCAGCGTGTGAAACATAATGATCTTCAATCTTTGTACCTACACACATGAGATAAAGCAAAAACCTTCATGACGCATCGAGTTTGAAATGATATAAGAATAAATCAATAATAAATCAAATTTTCCCCATAATGCAAAAACTCCCCCATAACATGATAATTATTTCTCCCCCTTTTTATGATGTCCCCAAATAGACAGATAGGAAGAAACAATCTAAACATGGAGTGTCACGACAAAAATGTATAGAAAACATGGATCAAACTACGCATGCAAAGGAGTATCTAAAAAACTTTCACAAACTATTTTTGATTTTTTCAATTTTTTCGTACAAAAATAAGATACCAAAAATCACACACCATGGATTTATACTAAAACAACCAAGTTATGGAAATGGAATGAATGGGTGTGAACACATTGGATAGGTAAATCAAGTCAATCAATCACATGTGCACGATGCATACGTGTACTCCTAACGAATGAACATCAAAAGTATCATTAGGTGTAAAAATTGTTGAATTTAGATGACATTGTCTTATATAAATCAACAAATCAAAGTCAAAGTGATTTCCACCCCAATAACGTCACCCGTTTTAAATTCCATCCAAACTCCCTCATGCATATTTTCTTTTAAAGGTAATCTAAATTCTGAAACATTGGAAAATTGGTGCAAAAACCTAATGGCCACTTTTTGGCATGAATTTCTTTTTATTGCCTTTAAATTTTTTCGGGCTCTTTTAAACCTCTTTGGACCTCGGATAATAAAATTTCTCAATTTTTTAGTCCCGATATAACGGTGGCTTAGTATTCGCAAAGGCCAAATGAACCTTTCGCAGACCTTCCCCATTTTTAAATAAAGCACACAAACTCACAAACGACTCTTACATGCACAACTTTTTTATCAAGTTTTATCGCGCTTGGTTCATTTTAAGGGCAGGATTGAAGTGAAAACACCCAACCAACATGTGATAAGACAAGCAAAATAATCAAACAAATCCGTGCATGTGTGCAATAAAGGAAATCATGAGTCAAACATGTAGGAAGTAACACTTAATTACATCTCAATGACTCCAAATATTACAAAGCACAAAGATGACATGATATACTGTCTCAAAACACTATCAAATAGTCACATGAATAAATGGAATAAAATTGTGACTTGGTCATCCTAAATGTCCACCCATAAATGGTGCAAACAAAATACAAAAATCTTTTTGGATTTTCTCAAAAAATTTATCAAAGTAAAATCTTTTTGTATTTTAAAAAAATTTTCACAAGAAAAAATTTATACAAAAAGTACATGTCATTACACTAGCAAATATATTTCATGAAACCACAACTAGTGTATGATAAAAAATACAAACACAATCATCTATATGATATGGCAAGAGAAGAATCATGTGCAAGCAAACGAAAATCAACTTGTCTAAAATCTAGTGGCTCTAAAAGTGATTTTCTAACCTAAATAGATGTGAAAAGTCATGTGGGGTATTTAGGAACCAAGGGAACACTAGACATAAACTTCCTAAGACTTTTTACAAGATCAAAACAAAAAAGCCTAAGGTGACCTTTCCTACCACAATATGGACATGTGTAAACGGGTGGAACGACACCTATGGGTTGACCTTGTCTAACGTACTTAGGAATAGTCGACCCTCTAAAACAAACTATGGTTTTGGCTTTTACACTCGAAGCATGAGAGCAAAACAAGCCATTACCATCACTATCAAACCTACTCGAGTCTGTTAAATCATTTTTTAACTTTAAAATTTTTGACTCAAGCAAAGAATTAGACTCTTCCAACATGAGGGACTCCTTCTTCAAATTATCAATCAAACCTAGAAGGTTATCTCGCTCCCCCTCAATAAAAATAAACTTTTCCCTAAGAGTCTTTTCACATGCCATAAACTCATTGATTAAAATATTTATATCCTCTTTGGCACAAACACAAACCATCGAATTTTCAAGCTACTCTAATTATTCTTCTAAAAATAGGACCCTATCATCACTCTCCTTCTTGGACAATTTTAAATCAACAAAATCATGGTCCAAGGCAACAAATTTCTCACGATAAAAATCTCTTTGATTTTGAATCGCTTGCAAGTGAAGCGGATTTAAAACGAGAACTTTCTTTTTCCAAAAATTAATTCTTTTAGCAAACTTCAAATTCAAACGATTTATATCATCAAAATTTTGACTCGTGTCATCAAAGGGGGGTATCCGATTACATGTGTGCTCCATCGAAAAAAATGCGATTTTTATCACAAAAATTCATTTTAAAAAAATCAATATCACACATTTTTTTGCGAAAAACAAAGATCATGCGATAAATTAGCGTAACCCGCTCTAATATCAATTTGTATAATATATGACTGTGTGATAATTGATTAAATTCACAAATTTCTAATTTGTCACACTTATTTAATTATAGTCTATTTTTAAGCCAAATTAATTCAGCCCCTTAAACATGCAACTAAATGTGTGCGTGTGTCAACCCATAAATAAATAAAGCATGCAACACAAATTTCAGGAAAAATCTTCGAAGGGCCAAACCTTTTATTTCTAAAACTCTGACAAGTTTACAAGACCATTGACTTACATACCATATTGCTTTCGTCCACAAGAGTAATACACAGCGCCTTCGTTAAACCTTTAAAGTAACGGCTAGAAATCAGCAGTGGTTCACACTCAGCTATACCACAAGGACGCGCAGTCCAGACATGCAGTCTTAAATTTTCACAAGGACTCCCTCCATAATAGCACGCATCTCTTCGGTTGTAGAGTTCTCCCCACAAAGAATTAACAAAAGCAAAGTGTGTTCTTGAACACCAAAAACAATTCACCAAAGCATGTGGAATTTTTGTGAATTGAAAACAAAAGGGATAATAACCCTAAAAGAAGAAGTCAAAAAGAATTCTCCAGATTCGTAGTTTTCTGTCTTTCAAAATGCTGGGACTTCCTCATGAAAATGAAACAATTTAATGAGTATTTATAGAAAAATCCGCCGCCTCGGTCGTTAGAACGAAAAGGGGATTTCGCTCGAACGAAGGACACGTGTCGTTTGAACGACATTGCGCGACATCTCCATGTCGCTCGAACGACCTGGGCGTCAAAATCGAGGAGCGCTACAGGACTTAGAAAAATTACTCATTCTCAAATTTTGACGAAAAAATTCGCTCCAACACTTAGAAAATATTTTTGAAAAAAATATCCCAAAGCTCTAAGTGCAAAATTAAGGTATTTAAAACATAACCTTACCAAAGTAAACTTTGGAGAGTCTTTTTGATGAAAAACCTTGATATATTCGGATCTGTCTTGATGTAGATTGCTCTTGAACTTCTTCGACGGTTGTAACGGTATACGACATAATTAATTGTGACGAACATTTATAAAAATATGTCCTTACACTAATAGATAATGGATTTATCCCCATTGACATTTTTTGGGTTCTAAATTCATTAGTTTTGTTGATAATGGATTTATCCCCATATTGATATCTGTGTTTGAAGAATTGTCGGTAATGTGTTCATACCCATAATAAATTCAATTATTTTGTTGATAACAATTTTTTTAACATTGCAGTGCTATTATTATTTTTTTTGTTTATATTTTTTTATGCTTAATATTTTGGGGACAAAAATAAAGTAAAACTTGTATTACTTTATGAATAAATCAATCAGTTTTTTTTTTGTCTTTGTTGTTGCGAGACTTTAGGTCGTGTTCTGCTTTCTACACATGTTAATGAAATATATAGTTTTGTGCAGAATGACAAATGGATACTCAAGGCAGATTGAGCATAAATTGTGGTAAAAAAATTGTGAGGTATCATTATAGTTTTAGATAACGGGATTAAGCGATGTTAAATTTGTATAGTTGTATACAAGTTGGATCTTTTGGGGATAATATTAAAGTTTGTTGTAACACGCTATAAACCAGTACTTATATGCAGGGCCGGTCCTGAGATTGATAAAAATTGACAAGGCCCCTGTGCAAAAATTATAAAATAGGTCCCTTTTACCTGTATTGATATAAAAAATGGGCCCTCAATATATAAGTAATAAAAATGGATCAACGGGAGGCCCTGTGCAATCGCTCACTTAGCACATGCTTAGGGCCGCCCCTGCTTATATGTTAAATTGTTGATATAATTATGATCCATGCATATTGGAACATTGAATGGAGGCCAATCTAAAACTCTTTTGTAACTTCAATGGATATTTCTATGGGTGAACTTAATTCATGGTGACCTTAATTCATATAATTTTGTAGTATGCGATAATTAAAATGACATTTTCTATTTTCTTTCAGTTAATTTTTCCCCTCCCCATTTGCATACCACAGTTGCATAATCTATTAAATTAATGGTATTTTTTCTTTTGTAATCTATTGCCATTTTTTTAATCTTCAAATTTGTTTAGGTAAATGCACATTGAAACTACAAACATCCTACCAGTTTAGTCAACATCACAATTAACGGGGACACTACAGTTGGTTGTTTCCAAAATGTGTTACATAAATGGGTTAATGCTTATTGACCATTCTGAAATCTAAGGATAAACCTCTGAATAAACGTGATATAGCCTTTAGCCTTTACGGTAGTATTAGAATTTTGTAGGAATTCTTTAATAGAATTTTAAATTGAAATATCCTATTTTTACATTTTATCAATAATTAAAGTTTTAACTGTATCGATTTACTCTACTTCCAGCACAAAATCTCAAAGCAATTCTCCCACTGAATATTTTATGCCTGAAATTATGCTATATATGAGCTCTACTTACAATTGAACGCATTGTTCCTTAATGTGGACATTCCGATTGTTATACTCCTTATATTATTCTTTTCAACTCTCTTATCAAATACTGCATATATTAAGCCTTACAAAGCACCCATGCATCGTGCAGGTTTAAATACTAGTGTATACTATACTCATGTCTCGGGATAACTTTAATAGTGATGAATATCTGCTAATTTGTAGATACCCTCGCATTGCATAATGTGAATTGGTGGCACTGACTCTATCGTATGTATGCGCACTCATTTTTTTTTTATGTATTTGGGTTTTTAATGACAAATCTTGAATTCTAACTATTTTATAGGTGAGTAATAAGTTATGAAAGTGGTGAGTTTTACATTTATTTTTCTTTGGTAACTTCCTAATCATTGTTGCTAACAAATATATTGGTCATTTTTTTTTACTTCAATGTATGTGATGTTTTTTACTTCAAAGTGTGTAGTGAATTAATGTGGTTTAATTAATTTTATGTGAGCTGAGTTAAATTTGAGTTGTCTATATTGACCTATTTAATGTCAGGTCGAAGGCCATGGATGTGTTGGTTATCGGTATTGGGATTAGGATTGATAAGTTGTCGGTATTGGGATTAGGATTAACACGTCTCCAAGGTGAGAATTTCAATTGCAGATTTTGACTTTATAGCTATGTTTGGGATTTCGTTCAAAAATTCTAATTATAGTTGACTTGAGATATTTAATAGGTCATTAACATTTTGTTGTTCATCACATCCGAGGAGATGAAAGTGAACATGAGCTACCCAGGAAAATGCCCTCATTTTGCAGTAGAAGTGGCTCGACTAATGAATGTTTTAGGTGCACAGAGCGATGTAGAATTCAAAATTTAGTGACGAAGAGATGATGGAACTAAATGTCAACGGGTAATTAACTTTATCAACCTTTAACTCCATTGTGTTATAGAGCAGTAATGTTTTTCTACCATCTCATGGTGGTAACATGGGCAGGGCTTTGTAGAGTCATCAAGAATATGTGGGGCACACAAAATTTATAACTCCTAATAAGCGACTCATGCTTCCTTTGTTTCAAGAAACATACATTTATGATGTAAAATTTAAGAGTACTATGAGAATGTGCTTAGTGAACTTTTCATGGCATTTTAGCGAATTAATTATAAGCCACCAGTGTATTTGATTATGAATTATATTCATGATGGGAGTTCTTATATTTTTCAAATTGCCTCATATATTGAGATGAATTTTATATGTATTGATATGAATTTTCCATTAATGGAATTTGGGCCGTTAATTTTTATTGGGTCATTGTCTGGATGTGTATTAGTGTTGTTGCAGACTATTTATGTTGTTGCACTATTTTTATTTCTCAAACACGGTGGTTGATAGTCCTATAAACAAAGGAAACTCTGCCTAATTTTTTATAATGTTTACACATTTGCGAACTATTTATATTGTTGTATTTTATTTCTTTAACGTGGTGGTGAATAGTCCTATAAACAAAGGAAATTTTGCCAAATTTTGTAAAAAATGTTTACACATTTATGTTATAAAAAATAATTTTTGACTTGAAAGTATTTGACGGTTTGCTTCTATTTGTGTGAGATCCATGACACCATTAGTATTGTTGTCGTTGATTATGTTTTATTCGTTAAATACAGTGGATCGTCCTATAAACAAATGTTATTTTGTGCAAAATTTTTAATTTGTTTACAAGTATTTTATTTTATATAATATTTTACCATTATTATGACAAAATGAAATAAATATTGTATACACTTAAATCATGGTTGATTGTTCTATAAAAAAGCAAAATTTACCCCCAAAAATTAAACTTTTTACACTATTTTGTGTTATAGGATAAACTTTCTAACTTCATTATACAAGAATCAATATTCTGGTGAATGAAATTTTTACCATTTTGTAATTATGTATATTTGAAATTATTGCCATTGCGCGATTACATATTTTGGAAATTTCGCCGTGCCTTTAGGCACGGGCATTCCGCTAGTATATCTATATAATAAGGAGTAGAATAGTTTTACTATTCCATAAGAGATAAAACAATCAAAGGTGAGTATTAGACCACATCACTAAAAAATAAAGGGTTGAGATTAGTTCTCCCATTTTCACATAATACTCTTATATCATATTTCTTACTTTTACACACTTACCCCTCAAAGTTTTGGTTTCCCCCTATTTTTCTACTAATTAAACTTACATTTTAATTTAAAACTTGGGTATTTTGGTAACACTCTCCATTTATGAAAAACCGCTTGGACACACCAACTTTGATTCTCTCTCTCTCTCTCTCTCTCTCTCACACACACACACACACACACACACACACACACACAGACGCAACCTCTGCTTAGACTCAATCCACCTTCCATGATCATTCTAGAACATGATGCTGATGGTCTATCACTCTCGATCCTCAGCCCCTCGATTTTTATGATCTTGATCTCAGGTATAACATATGTTTTCTCTCTCTTTTGGTTTGCACTTATTTAGATCTCACAACTTTTTTCTAGGGTTTTAAATCCTTTTCATTTGCATCATTTATCAAAAGTAATTTTTCGGGTATTTTGCCCAATTTTTTAATTTTATTTTAAAGTATTTGTTTTATATAATAGCTTACCATTATTATGACGAAATAAAATAAGTAATAGCTTACCATTACTCTTAAATCATGGTGGATCGTTCTATAAACAAATCAAATTTTACCCAAAAATATAAATTTTTACACTATTTTGTGTTATAAGATACACTTTCTGACTTGATTATACAAGAATCAATTATGTACTTTTGAAATTTTTGTCGTTCCGTGATTACATGCTTTGAAAATTTTCCTCGGGCATTCCGCTAGTATATATATATATATACACACGCACACACACATACATACGCACGCACACACACACACACACACACACATATATATATATATATGAAATGGTGTATATATATACAAATATATGCATATTTCTTGAATTTATGTGTTGTAAGCTAGTTGTTTATCTTATTCTTTAAAATTATGTTGTACAAAAATTAGGATTGAACATTCAAATAATTGTTCATTGGAATGTGAATATTTAACTTTATATATCTGTTTGAGCTTCATTCTGGTGTGTTTGTTTGTTGCAAACTAGTTGTATATACATGTATGGTATTGATATTGTTGGAAAAAAATTGTGCAAAAACGAGGTTTGAACATTTAAAACATTATTCATTAGTATGTGAATATTTTACTTTATATATTTATTTGAGCTTCATTATAATGTATTTTTTTGTTGCAAACTAGTTGTATATACATGTATGGCTTTGATATTGCTGTAACGATTTGTGTAAAAATTAGGTTTGAACACCCAAGCCATTATTTATTAGATCGTGAATATTTGACTTTAATATTTATTTAGGCTTCATTATAATGTGTTTGTTTGTTGTAAATGTAATCATTTTGGTTAAAACATATAATTTGTTGGTTTACTTAAAAATGTTAAGCATTTTGGGATTTTAGGTGAAAATGGCATAAAACACAATGAACGTTATTCGATAATTTGTAATACTTTTAAATTGTATGTGGGTTATGAAAGTTGAATTCGATTAGATTATAAATTATAATTAAAACTAATTCAGTATATATACACGACTTAAGGTTTTAACATGATAGTGTCATAAGCCTGACGAAACATATTTTAATTAACCAATACTTGTTAGGATTTAACCTCTTTATTATTATTAATTTTGTTAATTAAGTTGTCATTTAGGTTACGTTCATGTCTGAGTTAACTAAGTCATTACTTAGGTTGAACTTGTGTATAATTTAAATGACGATTTCACTACTCCATTCATGTAAGATGGCAGGTAACGATTCCTAAAAGCTTTTATGAGGTATCGTTTATACAAAGAGTGGATGGGTGAGAGAAACAGACTCAGGCATGTGTGCTATAGAGTGGCTAAAATTCACAAAAAGGCGTCTCAATGATGAAGAGTTCTCATGTTCTTACGCAAGTTGTAGAAATGGTAAATTGTTTTAGTGGAAAACAGTTGAATTATATTTGCCTAAATGTAAGGTGGGAGATAGTTTATTTAGATATTACTTGGGTTGGTGATGATGATTCTAATTTTTAATATTGTGTTATTTGTTAAATGTGATGTGGATCTCAAACTCTAATTTATTATTTGTTAAGTTTAATGTGGATTGTTACATTTTAAAAAATCAAGGCTTAAGCTTGAAAATAGGGCATTATGGGGTGGAAAAATAATTTAATAATAAATTTTTCCACAAAGATGAATGATCACGTCACATGACACTAAACTAATTTGTAGAAATAACTAGTATAGTCTTGTACCGAATGAGGTGAGAATTTGATAGAAATTACAAAAAACTAAGGCTTGAGCTTAAAAATCGGGCGTTACGGGATGAGAACATAATTAATCAATAAAATTGTTCGGAAAAAGGCACGACCACATCACACGACACTAAATTAACTTGAAAAAATAAGTGTTACATTTGTGTATTTAACGAGATGAGAATTTGATAGAAATATAAAAAAAACAAGGCTTAAGCATGAAAATAGGTCGTTGGGGATTAGAAATATAATTTAATAATAAAATTGCTCGAAAAAAGGCACGATCACATCACAAGACACTAAACTAACTTTTAGAAATAACCAATGCATTTATGTACTTAACGTGAGAATTTGGTAGAGATTTAAAAAAACAAGGCTTAAGCTTGAAAATAAGGCATTGGGTGGTGAAAATATAATTTAATAATTAAACTTCCCAAAAAAAGGCATGGTCGTGTGACATATCACTAAACTAATTTGTAGAAACAATCAGTGTAGTAAAGTACTTAACAGAGTTAAAGTTTGGTAAAAAAAGGCCAAAGCTTGAAAATAGGGCGTTAAGGGATGAAAACATAATTTAACAATAAAACTGCCTCAAAACGACACTAAACGAACTTGTAGAAACAACTGTTGCAGTCATGTACTTAACAGGATGATAATTTGGTAGAAAATTCAAAAATACCATGGATTAAACTTGAAAATAAAGCATTAGGGGGGTAAAAACATAATTTAACAATAAAATTACCCGAGAAGAGGCACAATCACATACCATAACACTAAAATAACTTGTAAAAATAACCAGTGCATACGTGTACTTAATGGGATGAGAGTTTGGTAGAGATTTCAAAAACCAAGGGGCGTAAAAATATAATTTAACAATAAAATTACCCGAGAAGAGCCACAATCACATTCCATAGCACTAAAATAACTTGTAAAAATAACCAATGCATTCGTGTACTTAATGGGATGAGAGTTTGGTAGAGATTTCAAAAACCAAGGTTTAACCTTGAAAATACGACGTTAGGGGGTGAAAACTCATTTTAGCAACAAAACTGCTCGAAAAGAGGAACGATCACATCACACGACACTAAACTAATTTGTAGAAATAACCCACTCCATGAAAATTCCATCTTCAGCTTCTCCAAAAGCTCCTAACAACACCTTACAAATTTGTAGCTCTTCTTCAAAAATGGTGGAAATGGGTGTATATGGTTTAAATATGGTGGAATAGATTAAGAAAATGGTATTTTATGGTGGTAGAATGGTGGAGGAATGGTGCAGAGAAGCCATCCCATAATGGAAGACCTCTCTCTCTCTCTCTCTCTCTCTCTCTCTCTCTCTCTCTCTCTCTCTCTCTCTCTCTCTCTCTTGCATTTTTCTTCCAACAAAATCCCCCAAACAAGCCTTGTAATACCCATTTAAAGACCAAAAATCTTGTTTTTTCCATTCTGGGCCCATCTGGGCTTGATAGCACACCAAATCAAGGGCTAAAAAATGTGGCAGTGCATAAGGACAATATTATTAAATATTTTCGAGTCACATCGTTCATTTTTCTTCCAACAAAATCCCCCAAACAAGCCTTGTAATACCCATTTAAAGACCAAAAATCCTGTTTTTTCCATTCTGGGCCCATCTGGGCTTGATAGCACACCAAATCAAGGGCTAAAAAATGTGGCAGTGCATAAGGACAATATGATTAAATATTTTCGAGTCACATCGTTCAAACGACATGCCTATCTCGTTCAAGTGACATCTCCACCTCGTTCGAAGTTTGGCTTCGCGGGACAACCCCATCTCATTTCTAACGACATGCTTGTGTTGTTAAAATGACCTTTCTTTATATTCTTCAATTTTGACCCACAATTCCCAAAAAATTCTCATCAGACCTTACTCCATTACAACTTATACAAAATTTAATTGAATTACTAGGAGAGGTATTACAAATAAAGTTAGTGAATTAGCATTAAATAAACATATAATAAAATCTGATATGAAAGTCAAATATTTAATATAAATAATGAGATTTTTATACCTCTTAGTCCCCCAAATGGACATCTTCAGCCAGCCAGGCACGTTCCTTCAATGATCGTACTCGAGACTAATTATTAATTTCATAAATTTTCCTTACGTCATCATTAGAGTCGTCTTATTTTAAATGGCTCTCCTATTCTTGTCAAACTAAATGGGATTTCTGTTGGACAATCCCCCCCCCCCCCCCCCCCCCCCCCCGCTTTGTCCCAGCGTAAAATGACCTAATGTGGACATATTAAGCAAAAAATAGGCTTCTTTAAAGTGGGTTTTTCTTGGAATCTTGAATGAAACACTCTTGGAGCATTTTTGGATGATGCATTTGGTAGCCCCTTGAGGCCACCTTTAGAGTGGGGGTTGATCCTCCTATACTAACATTTCTACCACCATTGGAGCCTTTAGAGATGAAAAAATATTACTCTCAATATTAAGACTCTATTTTGTATTATTTGTAGTTTTGTAGTTAGATTACATGGGTATGGTGCACTTAATTAAACGATAAAAATCATGTGTAGAAAATAGTAAATATTTTTATGGAATAAAAATATTGGTAAAATATTATTTTATTGGCAATTAAGATGAATAAATATTTCAAAGTCTTGAAATATTAAAAGTTTGTATTTTATGAAAATTGTGTATTTTCTAGAAAGATTGATGTTAAACATTTTATGAAGTAAAATGTTTGAAGATAATAATTTATTTTGTTAAACATTGATGAAATAATGTTTCAAATTTCGTTCAAAAATGTAAAGTTTATGAAAAATGGACATTTATTGAGTTTGAAGAAATTAAATGTCTTTTATGCCTTGAAAGTATATTTTTACAAGTATGATAAATGATTCTTGTACGTTAGAAATCACCCTTACATGTTAATATAGTGTTTAGAATGATTGGTTGGGAGTTTGGGAATGAATAATGGAGTTTTGGATTTTAAAAATGGAGGAAACCCGTAACAGTTTAATGAAGGAGACGAAGACCTGTAGGGGTGAATCGATTCGGTCCAAGGCCGAATCGATTCGTCTCCCCATATTTTGCCAATTTTGCCTTTTTGTTTAGGAATTGTGGGAAACGATCAGTTTTCACTTGATAGATTAAGTTTTAAATACAAAGAGGATTATATTTAAGTACTAGTAGGCCAAGGTTGGGCTTTAGGCTTGGTCATATGAGAGGGATTTAAGGTCCAAGTTTAACTAGACTTGATTGAGAGAAAAACCTAATTTAAAGAATAATTCGAGTCATGGGAATTCGTGGGAAATGATGACTTAGAACAGTAGGATATTAGTGAGTTACCTACTGATATATATTAGAGAATAATGGACACACTTCGAGTAGTGAGGGATACTCGAGAACGTACGATAAGAAGTAAAATTGAAATTTACTCATACATGGGATATATTCGGGATATAAATATACTACGTATGGGACATATGATATAGAACGTGCATATACCTTTACTGATGATATAAATATATAAGTTATGTGAATGCCTATTGTATGATTTATTATGTGTGTGACATACCTACGCTACTTGCTATCGAGAGAGGTTTCATGTTTTGGACAGTCTTATCCTGATGAGCCCATTAGGGGGGGGGGGGGGATTTTAGACTTGTAACCAGAACATAGAACCTTAAATACGTGCTATCTAAGAGTATGATCGTTTCGACAGTTGAATGGGAGCGTAGGTATATGTGTGACCCATTTGGCTGGGGACTATGTTTGCCTCCAATATATGTGATTTGTATTTGTGGTTCGAGAGAGATACATAACCAATAGTCCTTTATACAGTGCGTTATGTACCGTGACTTGATAGCAGAGTATGCATGCATCGCGCCTGAGCCTAGGGCTACCGTATTAGTATGTATATATATATATATATATATATATACACACACACACACACTTGTGATTTATTCTACTGTGTGTGCTTAGTAGATAAGAAACATAGTGAAATCTAAATAACCTAAGTATGTGAACACTTAACTGGTAATTGGAGAAATTCTTCTTGAGTCGAAAGATATGGAAATATTCGATAATGTATTGTGTGAGAAATACGGGTGGGAACTGTGAGTAATAGTTTAAAAAGGCTAAGTATTCGAACTAGTTAGGCGTGGTAACAATAACTAGAATTATTTAGAAATAAGTTAGGCGTGCACACTAGATGAGAGGGGAGACATCTCAAGTGAGAACTACGAACTAACATGTATAATATATGCTTTTAAGCATTTTAAATACTTGTTAAAATATTTTAAACCGTAATCTACTCGGGATCTGACCCGTTTCTTCCAAATCTATTTTCTTTGTGCAAATCAATTTAGGTGTCCAGGCACAGGGATGTTAAGCATAGGATTTCAGATCATTTGACGTGTTTCAACTGCTGTGGAAGTTGTAGAAACTTGATGTTAGACTCATCCGTATTCATCATTCATTCCTCACGATCTGCTTATGTCAGTTGGTCATGTTTCCTACTTCTATTCAGACTTTATTCAGAGATAGAGGACTTTTATATTATTTCTCAGACTATTGGGCTAGTTTTCATTATGGATGACTGTATTATTATTTCAGACTGGATTGTGTATTCCAGACACACTTTTCATTATTCTATATCTATATTCATTGTGTGTTCGATTATTCAATGTTAAGTGTGATATTACAAATTTATTTGGTTGCATGTTACTAATACAAATTAAATTTGACACCAACTTTTCAAATATTAGGTGGTTAGTAAATATTATTTTTTTTACAGTGATGCTAAGAATGAACCAACTGGATATTCTATTTTAATTTAATAAAGGATTGATCACCCGTTATTTAATTGGGCAGGTGTCACATATATGTGACACGCATGCATGGAGGTTCGTTTATTACTAAGGGAGTCAAGGATCCGAATGCCACTGCAGTTATCAATATGTCCAACCATCTACTGTAGCCTTACGAGTCTTGAGTTTGAGTGGATCATGTGTTTCTAGGGAAAGAGGATGAGGTTTTTTGGTTGGACGAGAAAGGCAATGTTCAACATATTGACGATGTGGTAGGATCGCTTAACATTTGGACGACTTTTCTCCTCGAACATTATTGCGCTTTTATATTTTTATACTTATGATTAAAATTGGTTTGATGTAATTAAACTTTCGTGTTTGGTTTTGATGTAATTAACCTGAATTTTATGTCATTTGGTTTTATTTATGTAGTTACGTATTTGGTTTGATTGCATGGTATATTGTGGTTGGTCGTTGCTAGTTTGTTTAAATAAAAACAGGTTATTTTTGGATATTTGAAGCAGGTTTTCTGGTGGCCAGTAGATACTAGCCATCAATTATTTTTTCCCTGGGTCATAATTTTGTCATCGTCCTTGATCGTGATAAGACCGTGACAATACAACCATTATCATGGTCATTGACCGCGACAACACAGTATTTGTCATGGTCCTTGACCATGATAAAACCATGACAAACCAAATTTGTCACAATCCTTGACCGTAACAATTTGCTTCTGTCATGGTCAAGGACCATGACTATCCGACTCAAATGGTGTAGTGATGTGAGAAAAATGTATCAAGGGTAACATCATAGTCTAAAAAATACTCATATATGAAGCAGTGTCACACATATTAAATTTAAGTCAAAGTCAATTTTCATATAATATCAATTTAAAATTTCTTGCACGTAAAATTTCACAAAGTGAGTGAGTGTACAAAGCTTAAATTTAGTTGTGTGAAATGTGGTTAATATTATCAAGCACGTTGTAGGTAGGGATTTCCTACAGTTTGATTCAATGCACACAAGTATAAACAAAATAAAATGTTCCATGAGAAGGGTCAAATTACACACATGACAAGAGATGTACATGGTTTGGCAAACTGCCTACGTCCACTGGGTTTCTCTTTATTAGCTCAAGAAGGCTAGCCAGAAGAATTATAGTACTTCAACGATATAATTTTTGGTTCCCCTCCCTCATTGGGAGGGTTTACATTTATAAAGGATCCTGGGAGAGTCCCATCTCAGTTTATAGCTATCCCAAATATTTCGGACATATCCTTTATCGAAAATAACTGCCTTGTGGTGTGCACTAATGAGACTTCTTCATATCTTGGACTTTCAAATGATCTTGATCATGTGGGCCCATGTTGAGCACATGCGGGCCATATGATTTGTTAATTCTTGTCCCCATAATTTCTCCTAAAGCTCAGGGCCACTTTGAGGTCATTGGTCTTTGTATATGACTTGGTCGACTGAGTAGCTTGGTTGACAGGAGACCCTGACAAGTTAGCGTGTGAAAGTATTTGCATTTTTATCCCAATGGTAGTTTTGTAAATATGAGCAAATTTGAAAAACCAAACGTCTCAGGTGTAAGGTGGTAATAAATTGTATTTGGCAGTGAACCGTCATTTTGAAGAAGTTCCATGTACATTTAATCACTACTTGTTCTGGGGAATCGTGAAGATACTTTTCAACTTATATGGTGATAGTTCCCACCTTTTGTTCACTTTAACTCTTATTCAAAAATTTCTTCCTTCGTCTGAAAGCTTTTTAACCATGTTAGGGCTTCTTGTCATTTCCTTCTCCTGACTGTAAGGATTCTTTTCAAAACTCTGTTTACTTCATTCTTCTCCATTTTCCTTGTTTAATTCCTTATTAGATTTTAAAGAAATGGTGTATGCTGTTAATGAAAATTTGTTAAAGTAATTTCAGACCAAAAATGGACCCCTTCATGGGTAATAACAAAGGTGGTTGATGGTCTTTGTGACCTTTGCGCTCTTGCTGAGGGTCACTAGTTACTGTCGATTTTCATAGCAGAGTATGGGGTCACTTTTCCTCTAATCGCATGTTCATGAAATTTTATCAATATTTTGACGTGGTTCTAGCCCAAATTGCCCCAAATACTTGGTGGAATGTTAATAGGGTACACCGTATTAATGAATTATATGGGACCCATCTCGGTATCACTAAAATGATGTACTGCTATCACTTGGTTATAACCACCAATAATATTAACTATATAAAGACGGGATTTTCTAATAGATCCCTAATTGTGTGTAAGAGAGTAGTTTAATCTGGGGAAATACCAAATTTTGTTATATTATTGACTTGAGAAAATTCAGCTATGCCTACGTATCCGACAAAGTTAGAATAAAAGTCAGCGTAGTTTGTGGGTTCGTACTATTAGCTGGAAAGCTCATTGTGGTGGTTATCAGAGATGTGAGCAGAGGTGAAAATCTCGTCTAGAACTCCACTCAAGACTATTCTAATAAAAACTCTTCTCAAAAGACTGTTAAGAGAGAAACTATTCTCTTCCAAAAAACTCTCGCAAAAGCTCTCCTTAAAATGTAAGGAAATGAAGTCAATTTATAGCAAAAATCAATCAAAGCAGGTTCTCAAAATATATTGTGCAGACATGCGTCCCCTACATATGTTCCACCCTTAATACTAGAATATTACCTAGTTGATGTATAAATAATACACAAATATGCTTGATATGCTGGATGTGCATAATAATATATGACTCGCATAAAAACATGTTGTATTATAGAATTTTATCAATATTAATCATCTCTAATCTCATCTAATAATTAAATAAGCAGCTTATCATTAACACACCGATACTGTACAATTTCATGTGCATAAGGAAGACCATGAGCACTCTTTAACAAACCCCACATCGTTTCCCCTCTCTCTTTGTTCAAAATGATCTCAAGTGAAACATATAAAACAAACCCCCATAATTAATTAAAATTAACAATCCGATGAGCATGCGTATTCGAGTGTAGAGATCTATTAAATAAATCTCTAACGGCTATACGTTAAGATGTAAGGAGATTATCTATCATTTGAAAATTATTTATGAAATTACCACGTGATTAACCCAAATATCTCTTCAATGATGCAAGCTGTGATTCTACTCTATCGGATGTAACATTACCAAAATGCAATACATTATTTGTCCAGGGGTATACAAACCTCTGTTTATGGACTGCAAGCTAAGTATCATCTATATAGTTAAGGAGATCACCAAATTGGTCATACCAGGACTTAAAATCAACAAGCGTGGAATAAATTTACTCCTCTGAGTTTTCCTTAATCATGAAATCAATTTTTTGTAAGAAATAGTCCCACTCTTGCTCTGTTTTAAAATATCTCTTGTCATGTGTTTCAATGTTCTTACATATAAGTCACGTACAAAGAAAGTGTGATATTTTTAGAAATATTACTTGTACTGCATTTATCAAGGCTAGCTCTCGATTAGTGACAATTACAAAAGGGGTTGTATACGGGTGCAAAATATCCTTCAAACAACATAATGCCCATGTAAAGTTATTTTCTTCTCTGATTTAAGATATGCATAACCAACAATAAAAGTCTTGTTCGTAGACGTAATACCAACTATCACTAGTAAAGTCTCCTCAAGTATATTGGTCTTGTATGTACAATACATGATTAGAACTTCAGGGAAGCATTTTGCGAGGGAAGTGGAATACGGATGCGTAAAAAATAAATCTAACACATCATCTGTGTCTGGATCTTTTATGTGAAATTTCACGTGTTGTTTAGTATCCAATATGTGCATCAACTGTTGCATTTCTATTCTTCCTTTCTTCTCAATAAATTTATTATTTACTTTAAAAAAAAATTATGGTTTCAATAGTTGATGCATTATTTGGATCCCTTCTTTTCAACACACATAGAATATCTCTTGGTTAGAACCCACATACACTTATTTCAAGCACTATTTCCTCCTCTTTAGACACTTTCCCCATAAATGAACGACCTTCAAATGTAGTGTTTTTGTCAAGTGGATGATTGTTAGAACCGCAAACAACAACTACTTTCCATTGGTCTTCAATTGGAAATTTAATTCCTTTAAGCAAAAAAGGACGGTCGCACTTTTTGGTCTCGATTCTCCTAATCTGCTTCGGCTTCTCATTGTTCTTCAATGGCTTATGATTAGTACTATTCTCACGCGCTCTTTAAACTTACCGCCCCTTTCACAACCAAATATTACTCGACTACGTTGACCATACTTAGGATAATCTAATGTTTTTAATACAAATAACCATACCACAAGATTTACCAATAGATTTACACCACGTGGTTAACTCATTTCATGAATGAAAGGCCTACATAACACATACATAATCATTTAGTATCTACAAGATATATGTAATAACATTATTTTTTTCCATAATTAAATTGTACCTTGTCATTCACAAACTGAGATTTATAGTCCCATTCTAATTTATCATCTTGTTCAACTTTTTGATGATCTTCCACGTCTTCTTTAGTGCTACTATCATACTCTCATATGATTGGATGAGGGATATCAAATTCGCAATAATCTTTTCACTTGATTTTTTTCTATAGTTTAAAGTAAATTGAAATTAATAATATGTTTTGTTAATAACTAATAATAGTTTTTATATGATCATACTTACCTGTTGCTTTAATTTGTATTTTTCCATTACAAGTTCTTCCATGTTGGAGAGTGCACGCACCTATTGACAATTATGTGTGAAAAAATGTCGTGAATTTGGCAAAAAAGATACACCTGTTCGATTTGTATTATTTGAAAATAATTATTGCATATTAAAAGGTTATTTGTTTTAAGGGTGTGAAATGGTTAAAACAAAAGGACGAATTCTCATTTATATAACAATATCAATGGAAATAGAGGTCCATCTGTAATACATGTAATGGTAAATTAAAATGTTTCTAAATATCATGTCTTTGCAATCATATAACAGTGTTGTACAAAGGAAGCATTGATGTAGTACCTGCCTTATCTCTTATTATTGGTATCAATTTCTCCTTTTTTTTAATAATCTTATGCATATAAATTTGGGAGATTCATAATCCAGTCTAGAATGTACCAGCCATTATACTTGGGTAAGGTTCATCTCCTTATTTGTAGGATGGCAGAGGGTCTTTTATATGAGAATTGCTTTGGGGGATGTTAATAAGGCTATGGCTGTCATTTTATAAGACTTTTTATTTAATATTTTATCAGAATTTTGTGGGGTTGTGGAAAGAAGTGGTGGGTTTATTCAAAAATACCCACCTTTTAATACTTTTTTGTCAATAATAGTCAAATTGAAAAGGGCATGCACACAACCAGCAGGTTTTAAAAACTTGATTTGCCAAATATTATTAGATTATAAATAGTTTAATACAAAGATAGTTGTGTTGTGGCGATATTTTTGCTGACATTTTAATAAATGTCTTTTGCCAAAATGGTACAATTAATTAATTTTGCCATAGTATATTTGTTACCAACATGCATATTAAGAAAGTTTAACCTGCCTTTTTCATTTATAGCCATTAATACCCTGCTACCTATCAATCATTAGGTATCTGTCAAGCACAACATATCAGTCAGTAGAGCTGCTCTTACATATAATTAAAAAAATGGATCTAATATTAAATCTCATAGGATCATGCTTTTTTTGTATATATTTTTTTTCACAGTGAAGTTTTTTCTATTTAACATTCATGGTTTCATCAAATCTTATGCAAAAAAAATATCCACTCTCTTGTAAATATATCAATGTCAAATAACTTTTGTTATCTTATTAAGGACATATTTCAATTAACTTTTATTTTGAGATAAACATTCAGTGTAAGTATATCATGTGATTTGACTTTATAGTATAAGAAATCATAATACAAAGTTAATGGTCTTATCTGAAATAACGCAAATGGTCATGAGATGAGTAGTTCCTCCCAAAAGCATTGGAGCATAAGGTTGCTCTATAAACACCTTGTATTCCTTTCCGTTCACTTTTTCGAGCATGAATGAGGTGTTACACGATAAAAATCATGAATACCTCCCCAACAGAGTCTCCAAATGTAATAAACTAGTTTAATCTTGGGAAATACCAAATTTTGATATATTATTAACTTGAGTAAATTCAGTTGTGCTTACGTATCCATCATATTCGGAATCGAAGTCAACGTAGTTCGTGGGTTCGTACTATTCTCCAAAAAACTCATTTTCGTGGTTCTTGAAGAGGTGAGCGGTGGTGAAACTTTCCTCTAGAACTCCTCTTACGACTATTCTAAAAAAAACTCTTCTTAAAAGACTGTTAAGAGAGAAACTCTTCTCTTCCAAAAAACTCTCCCTAAAATGTAAGGAAATAAAGTCTATTTATAGAAAAAGCCAACCCAAGTTGGTTCCCACTTTGTCAAAATATATTGTGGAGATATGTTTACCATAAAATATGTTGTACCTTTAATACTAGAATGTTGTCTAGTTAATGTATAAATACTACAAAAATATGATCAATATGCTGGACACGCATAATAATATATGAGTCCCATAAACACATGTGGTATTATGGACTTTTACCAATACAAATCATCTCTAATCTCATTTAATAGTTAAATACAAGGCTTATCATTAAGCCATTAAGCCCCATTTTCCCTCAAATAACTTGTTCATGGAATTTTATCAATATTTTGATGTGGTTCCAACCCAAGTTCCCCTATATACTCGGAGGAATGTTAATAGGGTACACCCTATTACGAATTATACGGGACCCATTTTGATATCACTAAGATGATGTATTACTATGATTAGGTTACAACCACCAATAATATAAACTATAAGAAGAAGAGATTTTCCAATAGAGCCTTAGATGTGAATCTTCCTGATTCCAACAAAGAATACTGGGAACATGGTCTCATAGTGAAGGGTTGGCAATATGCCCCCGTACCTGAGGGGGTTACGTACCACGGGCCGAAATGCCCCTAAGAGGGACAGGGAATAGGTTAAAAGATATTTAATGTCTTTGTTATTTTTCTCTGATTGGTGCTGATTTTATGCCCCAATTTTTATTTTGCATTGAAGAACAAGAAAAATCATCCTTGCGGCACTGACATCAACTTTTTCAACCTAAAAACCGTTTGTCCCATTCAACAGCGAGTGGAGACTGACAAACATCCAAAGTCGACCACAATTCTGCTTGGCTATAAAACAATTGAAACTTCTTTAATTGTAAGACCTATTGAAGAGAGGCTAATCATCCCAATTTCATTGGACTATCTGGAGGCCTCAACTTCTGGTTTAGAGTCCCGTTCGCTAGAATACTTAGAAAGAGGTGAATTTACAGAGTAGAGCAAGTCGTCATCCTTTGAACCTTTAAAAGTCTCTTTAGTTCCTTCCCTAATGGAGATTGTGGGGAGGAAAATTGTTGACAAAGACAAGGGTGTTTCCTAGTTTGTAGTTGTTCGCCCAAACCTTTGTCGGTGCTAATTAGGTCTGGGGTCCTTGCTGCAAACCGAGCGATTTCCTCTTTCGTCCCTCATTAAAGGTTAATAGAGAGTGCAAATCCCAATCTTGCCCTCGTAAGTTGGTCATTTTATAATTTTCCAAATATGCTTTTCTTTATGTATTCTTTTAATGTCTTTTTTGTTTATTTGTCTTGTAGTTTCTTGATTATGACCAAATTTTGGAGAGGAATGATAGGATGAGGGAGTCATCTACTAATACCGAGGTTGCTTTCAGTGAGATACAAAATTCCACAAGGTCAGCTCTTCGCCGATAAAGCCTAAGTGCATGAGAAGAAGAGGCTGGATGAGAGGATCCAAAATATGGAGGAGGATAAGGTTGACCTTGAAAACAAGATAGATGTGTTTCCTGCTACTATAGCTATGCCGAACTGGCCAAAACACAAGATAATGAGGCAAGGGCTAAAGTTTAAGAGGCCTTAGCTTCAGTTTCCAAGGCTAAAGAGGGCACTTTCACTTGAGGATGGGATAAGGCCTTTGCTAGTGCCTCCATATAGATCGAGTATATGAAGAAGGTTCTCTTCAAAAATACTCCCTTACTAAGGTTGGCACGGTTGAAGGGTCCAACATTTTCAACTAACACCTTCCTAGTTCCCCTCCTTATATTGAAGAGGAATTTGATGACAAAAACAAGGTCGGTACAGAAGGTTAATACCCCGATCAAGATTTGGCTATTGCTAAACCAGCTAAGGGTTCTTTTGCTGCCGATAAGGTGAAGGTGGGAAAATGGGCCGTTTTAGTGATGTTAGGGGTGCTCATCTTTTACATATACTTTTTCTTGGTCATTTTTTAATATTTTCATCAATATAAGGGGCATGGCCCATTATAAACTTTTATTAATGAAATGAAATTACTATTTCATTTACTTTTTTATAAATTTCCTGCAAGTTTCCCTTTTAGCAAACTCATATATATGATTACATTTTTATGCAGTTTAATATAAGTTTGAAAGCTTTGGTTGCTGTTCAAAGTGAGTTACAAGAGAGGCGCAACAGCTTATTCACTACTGGTCAAGGTGAGTCCGACAAGGATGAACATGAGGAGCTCCTTGGCCTGGCCGTGTCTTCTTAGGCTAAAGCGGCATAATTAAACTTACATCATCTTTTTCACTAGGCAGTTTCCAATAACGCTGCTTATCAAAAAATGATTTTTACTTTTCAAAGGGATTAAAAGGAATAATTATCGAACCTTCAAGATGATCATGAAAATGAAATCAGCCGATCTATAAAATAGTAATGGTTTTAACCAGAAACTACAGGCTCTGATCTCCGTTTATTCGAAGAAGGAGTTTATCCTTTATACTGAAATGGTCGGTACTAGGTAGGTCGCCACAATGCTTGAGAGGGAGAATAATGCATTAAAGGTAGAGTTAGAAGGACTTAAAAGGCCTAAATCGGTCGAACAAGACGAGGGGAAGTGCTTCCTTTCTAGAAAAAGAAAATGCTCATTTAAGGGAAGAGTTGGAGAATGTTAAAAAGGTCAAGGGTCGGACCTCCTCCCAGCAACAGAGGGAAAACCTTCGGTCCTATGTGGAAAAAAGGAACAAGTAGACCTTGATTGACCAAGAAGCGAACATTTAGAACCAACTGTCAACCAACTGCCTTACATACCAATTCGATAAACAACCTCGCTAAGTTTGGATGGACGGTTATGATGAGTCTCCCCCTCATATAGATGCAGTGTTGAATGATACCCGCAATATTGGTTACAAGTATGTCTGGCTTAATGCCCTTGGTGTAGAATAGGTTTCCAAGGATGCCAAGCCATGTTACAAGCATAACTCAAGTTATTTGGAATATCCTAAACCTCCCTTTAAGGTAGATGCTTAGTGGATCCCTCCAAATTCCATTCGAGTGATTTTGATGAGAAAATACCTTGGTGATTATTGTATGTAAAAATTATACTCCCACTTGGACTAATGATAAATGCACACCTGTCATCCAGCGTGGCTGACCAACCTACTTGATCGGCTCCAGAGACACTTAATCGTCTAGAAGGCCGACTAACACTAGAAGGCCAACCCACAGGAACATCAACAATTACTTGGATGGGATACCAACCAACTCTGAGTTCTAAGAGTTTTACCTATTGTATATAGATGTAAATGCCTGGCAATATAAAGGTGTTCCATTTTTAGGGTTTTGTACCCTTAGAAATGCAAACTAATCCCTTAGCTCGAGGGACAAATCGAATCACTCATATGTACACCATATTGAGCTATTTTAAACCCTACTAAATAATAACAACGATGGATGTAGGCTATTTTACAGCTGAACCACTCTAAAATCTGTCTCTTTTGTGTGTGGTTTGAGTCATTTCTATTATAATTATCTGTGATTATAAATTTAGAGGCAGTCCATTTTCAGACATTAACAGATTGGCGCCGTCTGTGGGAATGTTCGTCTATCATCGTTCTCTACCATCAATTTCATTTATGTATTCCTAAATAAATGACTGATCCTGAAAATAGCGCTCAAAATGAAGGTAACGCCATCATTCCATCTGTTCCTCCTAGTGCGACAGGTTTATAAATAATTCTTCTCAACCCTGTTAAAGGTTAAGAAGCTATGTAGGATACTATTAAACAGTCGGCTCGCATTATGAAGTCTAAGTACTCTAATTCCATAAGGAAAATGCCACCACCACTAGTAGTTAGGTGTGAAAGAAGTTATCATTCTCTTTCTTCTCATGGTAGGTCATATCGTCCTGGTGAAAATTCTTCATTCTGCTCAATTGATTATTATATCCTTGAAAGGATTAATAGAGAGTCTGCCTTTGGTCATCTAGGACCTCGAGTAACGAACGAATATTATAGGGAGCAAAATCATCGTTGTGAATATAGAAAAGGTTCCATAAGATCAAAGGCAATTATGAGGGGCTCTGTGCGTGCCGAGCAGACCTCTCAGGAGGAGAGTTCAACACATAAACACAGTAAAGCCGCTAAATCTACCTCGGCTAAATCTAAATAAGAGGATCATTCATGGAAAGGATCCATGCAACGGTTGGAAGATAGGATAGGAGAAATGGACTTGAAAAAAAATCCGTTGCAGAGGAGTTTCATCAAACGGTCACCTGTCATCCAAGCTATTATGGACCATACCACACAAGCCACCAGTGGTTACTCCCAAGAATGATGGGAAAACTTATCCAGTATTGCATGTAGTGAAATATCAAGCTTTTATCGGCATTTACTCATTGCCTGACGAGATGAGATGTAAAGTTTTCTCTAGTTCCATCACTGGCCCAGCTCAGACTTGGTATAATAATCTCCTTAGAGGTAGATTTCTAGTTTTCATCAGTTAGCTAAACTGTTCATTGATAAGTTTTGTTTTGGGGTTAAGCCAATTAAGAGTGTCACTAATCTCTTGACTACGCGATAAAATCCTGGAGAAAGCACTAGAGAACATATTACTCATTTTAATAATGAAAAGCTACAGGTGGTAGATTTTGAGGAGAATACAATCCTAGTTGCAATTATGAGTGGGATACTTGATAAAGATCTTTACTATGCTTAAGCAAAGAATCCACTTAAAACCATGACAAAACTAATGTCTAAAGTTGGAAAAATTATGAATGTCGAGGAAGCTATGGAAGCTCCTGAGACCAAGAGTAAATGTGAGAAAAATAATTTTAATTCTTTCAAAAAATATCAGAAAGATAAAAAAACCTGATCGGATGAAGAAGTATAATGAATACACCTCATTCAATAAAGGTGTTCACCACATCCTAGAAGAGATTAAGGTAAACAAAGACTTAAATTGGCCTGGTAAGCTGAAAACTCCCCCTAATAAGAGGGATAAGTTTAAGTATTGTGATTTTCGCAGGGATCATGGGAACAACATCAGTAGTTGCTTGCATTAAATGATGAGATTAAAAATATTATTTGGCAGGGAAAGCTGAGCACGTTTGTTGATCGTAATGGAAATTGATGTGATCGAAAGACGTCAGAATCTCCAGCCTGGGAAAGAAATGATAATAAGAGGATAAGAAAGGATGATTTTAAAGAAGATCCTAACTTACCGAAGAAGCCTGATGAACCAGAAGTTGAGGTATGATATCCTTTGGATGCCATTTTATTACAGGCGGTGATGATGGAGGAGGAGATGCCATAGCATAAAGGAAAGCTTATCTAAATGAAGTCAAAGCCTACCCAATCATCTGACAGATTGAGATGGATGAATCCAATGATAGTAGGTCGAGGAAGGTTAACAAAAATAGGCCAGTGATTTGGTTTTCCAAAAATGATCCGAGTGGGTTTCTCTATCCTCATGACAATCAGTTGGTTATTATATGCAGAGTTCATAAAGGAAGAAAGGTAAGGATCTTAGTTGACAATAGGATTTCTGATGATATAATGTTCTACGACTGTTTCGATAACCTAGGGATGAAGATAAGAAATGTAGAACCATACCATCGACCTCTCATCGGATTTGTAGGAGAAAAAATGTACCCACTAGGGACCATTAAGCTGGAAGTATTGGTCGACACATGGCCAACAAGAAAGAGATAGAATTCGCTTCTTCGTGTTAAATAAAAATGTCCCATAAGCTTATAACGTTATCCCGGGATGACTGAGAATCAAGTAGTTAGAGGTTGTGCCATCTACGGTTGACTAATGTATGAAATTCCTAACAAACTATGGAGTTGTCATAGTAAATGGAAGTCAGAAAGATGCCAGAGAGTGTTATTATACATTTGCCGACCAACAGAAAATTCAAATGAAGAATACAACCACTTTCCACATCGACACTCTTGATCCTTGGGAAGAAAATCAACTGGTAAAGGGACAAGTTATGGAGGAAACATAGGTGGTTAATAACCACTCAAATCGATTATAAATTATCTCCTTCTCTAAAACAGGAATTAATCACTTCCCTTAGAGAAAGGAAAAAGTTCTCGCTTGGAGCCATGAAGATATATCGGGAATTTATTCAAATTTCATGTGCCATGAATTAAATATCTATCTAGGTTCCAAGTCGATCAAGCAAAGATGAAGGGTTTTCAGTCTAGAAAAGAATATATCAATCCAAGAGGAGGTAGAGAAATTACATTGAGCTCATTTCATTGAGGATGTCATGTGTCCTACTTGGCTAGCTAATGTAGTGATGCTCAAGAAGAAAAATAAAAAGTGGCATATGTGTGTAGATTTTAGAGATCTCAACAAGGCATGTCCAAAAGATCATTTTTCTTTGCCAAGGATTGATCAATTGGAGGATGCTACAGCAGGTCATGAGTTACTCAGCTTTATGGATGCTTATTCTAGTTACAACCAAATTAAGATGAGACAAAAAACACTTCCTTCATTACCATTCGTTGAATATATTGGTACAATGTCATGCCTTTTGGGTTGAAGAACACTGGCGCTACCTATCAGAGACTAGTAAATAAGGTTTTTGAATAGCAGATCAGTAAAAACATGGAGGTATACGTAGATGATATGATCACTAAGAGCAAACACGTTGCCGACCACATAGCGAACTTGGATAAAACGTTTGAATAATTAGAAAATCACTATATGAAGCCCAATCCAAACAAAGGCATCTTCAGAGTCTAGGAAGGAATGTTCCCGGGGTACATTATTAACCAAAGGGGAATAGAAGCAAACCCTGACAAAATCAAAGCTTTGCTTGAAATGTTGTCCCCAACCAAAAAGAAAGAAGTTCAGAAGCTCACTGAAAGAGTAGTTGCGTTGAACCGCTACGTGTCCCAAGCAACTGATAAGTGCCTTCCATTATTTAAAGTTCTTAGAATTTTTTTTAATAGAATGACGAATCTTTCTTGGAGCTGAAGAAGTATTTGGGTTCTCCCCCACTCCTTTCCCTACCAATTATGGGAGAAAAATTATGTTTATATTTGGCTATTTTAGAGTCATTTGTTAGCTCGGCCTTAATCAACCTTGATAATGGAGTTCAAAGGGCAATGTATTAGTATTACACTAGCAAGGCATTTTGAGGAGATAAAATTAGATATCCACGCTTAGAGAAGTTAGCCTTGACTCTTACTTAAGCGTTTAAAAGGATGAGACCTTACTTCCAAGCTCATACTATTATCGGTTATACAGATTTGCCTTGGAGACAAGCACTGCATAAACTAGAGAAGTTTGGAAGATTAATGTCTTGGTTAATGGAGTTTGAAGATTATGAAATTGTTTACGAACCAAGAGTTACAATAAAAGGCCAAGTAGTGGAAGATTTTATTGGTGAGTTCACATATATAGAAGAGCAACATAATCCACATTTTCTTGTCAAGTAAACTTTTACGGAAGAAAATTAGCTTTAAAGCAAGCATAGATTACAGCTGACCAACCTAAATGGTCGATTACTTAAGAGAAATTGCAGCAAAGCCAGAAGATATTCAGGCAAAGAATATTGGTAGATAAGATGTTCTCTGACGACATCCCAACTTGGCAACTGTTTGTGGATGGGTTCTCATGCACTATAATAAGTGGAGCAGGATTCATCATTAACACTTCGAATGGAATATGCTTTGAGATTCCAATTAGAGTCTTCAAACAATAAGGTTAAATATGTAGCATTAATCACTTGACTGGAATTAGCTTGCTCACTAGGCGCTGACTAGGTATTTATATATAGTGATTCCCAGTTAATTGTTAATCAAATGCAGCAGATTTATGGTGTAAGAGGAGAAACCATGATGAGATACAACCAAAATGCAATGAAAGTTATATCTCTGATCACTTTTGTCAAAATATTGAGGATTCCAAGGATTGAGAATGCCCGAGCAGATGTTCTTGTTCAGCTTGCTTCAACAACTTCAACATAGCTCAGACGAACAATTCCAGTGGGGATTCTTGCTCATAGAAGAATTAATGGGATAAAAATAAGTGTAATAACTGTTGAGCTATATCCTTCCTGGATGGACCTAATTAAATAGTACATCGAAAGAGGAACACTAACGTCCAACCAAAAGGAAGCCAAGAGGATGAGGTACAAAGCTGCCAATTGTGTGCTCAACAAAGGTGTATTTATTGAAGCGAATGCCCCCAAATTTTAAACTCTTTAAATAATGAGATGGTTCAATGATATACCAAATTTCAAATTTTCAGAAATTATTTAATTTTCTTTACTTTAAAAGCACAATCAAACAAATTGAAAAATTAAATAAACCTTAAAGTGGAATTAAAATTTCTTTTCAAATTTTAACACTTACAAAATTTAAAATTTAATGTATTCAAAATTAAAATTAACTTAAACTAAAAGTGAAAATAAACTACACAAACATTTTTAATTAGTTCAAGTTCTAAGTTAGGCTAAACAAACCAAACATGAATATAGCCAAATTAATTTATGCCGACTTGAATTAAATTAACTTAAATTCACCCAAACATATTTTAGCACCAAATTAAGCAAGATTGCAAATTAAACCAAATTTTATCTTTTTAACCTAAGCATGCGTTCTAAGTGAGTATGAACAAGATAAAGTAAGCAATCTCACTACACGCCGATGTACGAGGAAAACCCAATTGGAAAAAACCTCAGACGACCCTGGCCTAACAAATCCATTAGGTATGGCATTATAATTACAAGAAAACGGACTTACACAACTGACTTGACTCCGTCCAAGCCTTGACGCTCCTTTTTGTAAACACCTCTGCCTAGTTGATAACCACAGACTCCACTACAGTCTCGAAATCCACCGATGGGGATATGGTCAACATCAACCTGCACGCGAAGCCTTTCTTCGAGTGGGAACACCGCAGCAAATAAACGAACTCCTTTTGGGGGTGGAGAAGAACCCAAACACTCTCTAATGCGTAGAGATGAAAACCTGGTGCCAAACACTCTCCAAGTAAAGATATATATAGAACAACTTGGATTCTAAACAAACATGGGTGTGTATTTTGTGTTTTGGAAGAATTTAAATCATAGACATCAAACACACAAACGGGAATTTTCTTAAAAATGTTTCTCTCTCTCAAGTGCTCTAAAAAAGAAGTCAAAAGTCTCTGAAAAAAATGGTGGGAATATAAGTGGGGAAAGTGGGAGGTTTTAAAAAAACTGCTTAAAAACTGTCAGAAACCGTCACAAGTCGTTCGAACGACTTTCTAACGAGTTAAACACTGAAATGTCGTTAGAAGGAAAACCAAAATCTCATTCGAACGAATTTGACTAGTGAGAATTCAGAGAGTTTTAACCAAAAGTTGTTGGAATCCTCGTTTGAAATGTCATTCGAACAAACTCGTTTAAACGAGAAAAAATCGTTCGAACGACTTTTCAGAAAATCCAAAATTTCTTAAAAAATCATTTTAAGCCCAAAACTTTTTATACAAAGTTCTGAAAATATTTTTTGAAAAATAAAAAGTCGTTTAAACAAAAATAACACCCACAAAAATATTCCAAGTTTCTCTATATATATTAAATGCATTTACACCTTTTGGAGATATTGGAATCCTTATGTTGATGACGTGAAACATGGCACGAAAACCCGACAAGGATGAACTTGAATATTTAGGTCGCTACATCTTCAACATACACTTGTCATAGGCTTGGGAGGACATACAAGAATATATATCCTATGACTCAAATGATTTTGTTCGGAATTAAGCCAATACTACATATGGACTCAATTTGAAATTTGTGTCCTTACAGTATTGTAGATGCGGGGATACACGGTCTCCTTACATCGTTGTGGTCATCCAAATTAGGTAGATGATTTGATCAAAGAGGGGAATGAGGGTTCATGCAGGGCGCATGCAGATGGAAGGTCTTTGAGGCAAATAATAGCAATATAAGGTTACTACTAGCCAACAATGAAAGTAGATTATGTTGCTTTTACCAAAAAGTGTGATAAATGCAAAAAGCTTGCTACCATTCATAGGAGATTGGGAGCAAGTCTAACTCCCATCACTTATCCATGGACTTTCTCTATATGGGTAATTTACTCGGTCGGACCACTAAAGGAAGATTCAAGTACCTTGTTATAGCTGTTAATTACTTTACCAAATGGGTGGAGGCAGAACCCCCATTTGATATGCCCTATCAGAGAGTATTCCAGTTCATATGGAAGAAGATCATTTTCAGATATGGCATGCCTTATGCTTTCATCACCGACCACGGTACTCAGTTTAATAATGAAGAATTTAAAGAGTATTGCATTCGGTCAAGCATCTAGAAACTTCATTCAACACCTGGTCATCCATAATGCAATGGCCAAACAGAGATCACCAACATAACCTTGCTAGATGGGTTGAAGAAAAGGTTGGATTAAGTTAAAATCAATTGGATTAATGAACTTCACAGTGTCCTTTGGGCATATAGGACTACTCCCAGAACAGTAACAAGAGAAACTCCATATAGGCTAGCTTTTGGCACTGAAGCAGTAATTCCAGTGGAGATAGGTTTGTCCAATCACAGGGTTTTAAACTTTGATTCACACAAGAGTGATCTCATGAGGCGATTAGATCTGGACATGATAAAAGAAGTTCGAGAAGATGCTATTATTCAGATAGCTCCCTATCAACAAAGGACATCAAGGTTCAATAATCGAAAGGGTCAAGTCGACCAGACTTAAGCAAGGAGACTTGGTACTCAAGAAAGTAATACAGAAGAGTAACAAGATGGAGCCTAATTAGCATGGTCCATATCGTATCTCGATGATTATCCGATTAGGTACCTATGGATTAGAGACTTTGGAGGGGAAAAAAATTAAAAATCCATGGAACGCAGATCATCTACGTAAGTATTATCAGTAAATTGATTTAAAAATCCTATTTTAGATGTAATAAATCATTCAAGTTAAGCAATTTTAATTTACAAAGTAAAGGATGACAAGCAAGAAATTTTTTAATTCAAAAAGTTCCTCGCACCGAGAAAGGCATTGTTGATGTAGATCTAATTAATTAATCACAGATAAATATGAGTAAAGAAATAAGACAAGAGATTTTTAAATTGGTTTAACCTTAAGGAAAATGGCCTACGTCCAATGATTTGTATTACTGGGTGTCTTGCCTTGATCTCAATTATGTTCGCTTACCCTGTTGAGAGGGTATTACAATGTATTTATAGCCTTTGGGCTATTAATGTGAATATATAGTATGCCTTTATCGAATAGGAGTATACATCTATACATGGTAAGGAATGACTGTAATACAATAAATATTGAATCTGTTTGGTTGTTTGGCCTTCCCAATAAGTTACTAGGTACGCTGAGTAGCTTGGTATGCTGAGTATCTCAACACATTGAGTAGCTCAGTACTTGAACTTGTGCCATGTTGGATAACGCGTGTCTTCATATAATTGGTTAACGTCAACTGACTAATTTTGTATCAATAGAAGCCCCAAATGTTTCACAATTGAGGTTGGATGTGAGAGTGTGGAATATTTTACCTAAAAAGTTATTCGGGCACATTTCCCATGTCATGGTTAATTTCAGACCTTCAACACTTGTAAAATTTTTCCACTTTACGTAACAGTTTTGAGCGCGAAATGGCAAATTTGTAAATATTTTGAGTTCTGATGAACACTTGGGTATTTGCATCTTTTTCCTCTGATTAGCCATCAAGAATGCAACCGCCGTCACTTTTGATCATTACTTTTCTCGTTTTCCGAGGCGGCATATATAAAGACGGTAAAATCCGATTGTCTTATACCTTTTTCCCTCTTGTTTTCAAAGTCCTTATTTTCTCATTTTTCTTCTTACGAATATTCTTTCTGTCATTTGTCTTAGCTGATTCCTTAATCTTCAGTAAGAATTTCTTCCTTCCTTCTTCTTTCTTTGCTTTGATCATCATGGTTTACCTTATCGAGTCATTAGATAAGTTTAGAACCGATTTTGCGATTCCTTCCTGGGTTAATTTGGAAGAAAATTCTTGTCCTAGTGATTTATTTTCTTTAGTTGAGGGACACTGGTTTTCCTCTATTTTGTAGCGGAATGCGATTTTTCTTTCCCGCTTAATCCCCTTTGTTTGGAATTTTGCCAATATTTCGATATTGTACCTGTAAAAGTAGTTCCAAATACATGGAGGGTAGTTAATGGTGTACATAGGCTGAATCAAATAGATGGAACTCATCTAGGGATTCCTGAAATTATGTTTTGTTATAAATGGGTCACCAGTGACACCACTTTTTATTTAAAAACTAGGTCTGTTAACAGAGCCTTAGTGGTCAATCTCCCTGATTCTAATAGGGATTATTTTAAACATGGGGTTATGATGAAAAATTGGCAATACCCCCCATTAAATGGAAATGTCGTGTACCAAGGTCCCAGATGTCCACCTTATGGCAATGGGATAGGCTGTTCTTTATTTTCAAATTAGCTCTGTTTTTGTTTGATAAAATATCACTGACTTTTGTTTTCTTCAATTTTAATTTACAGTTGATAGTAAAAGAAAACCCCCAAAGGAGAGTGATATTAATATAAAAGAGTTGAAGTTTATATCGGGTCTTCATTAATCAGTTGCCGAGGAGCACGTGAGATCTGTTTCCTATTTGTTAAAATATAGGAATACCACTTCCTCCTTTATTACTCGGCCTATTGCTCCTCCTTCTTTGGTGATTGATCTTGAGCAGGATCCATCATCTTCTTCAGTTGTTGAAGAATCTTCCTCTGATTTAGCTACTACTATTGATGATCTGATGACGAAGAAGGGGAAAATGCCTGATCTTTTTGCCAAGATTGTCTGTGGTGCTGATGAGGTAAAAAAGAACAAAGAAGATATCCAAGTTGAAAGGATTAAGACAAAGGATGTTACTACATATGAGGGGGCAACTACATCTGTTAAGGAGGTTACTAATAAGCCCCCTGCTACACAAAAAGAGGCAGCACCTTTAATTGAAGAGGCTGTACCTTTGAGAAGAATGAGAAGGGGTCTTGCTGACGCGACTGGAAATGTGTCTCAGAAGTGCATTCACTCTAGGCTCAAGTGTAAGCCTATCGCTCAAGTAATAATCCCGGTAAGTTGGGTATCGAATCCACAGGGAAGAAGGACAACAGAGTTGTGATAACGGGACGAGACGAAAAAATCCTAACCTTGACTCTAGAAAGGAAAGGAAAAAATGATTGGTTTTGAGATGGATTACAGCTAAATGCGATAATGCAAATGAGTAAAGATGCAACTGAATTAATCTACCGAAATGGAGAATGACTGATGATTTCAAAAACTTTTTATTTTAAATAATGAGAGAAATAGGATGGGAATACAATCCCCCAACCCTAGTGTAGTGTAGTGATAATGTTAATCATAAATTCATCCGATTGATTTGACCCAGAATTTAGTACTCCCAAGCATTATGTATACGAGGTTCAAGCCCGCGTCATACCTAATCTGAGGATGATTAAATCGGTATTGCGGTAATAACACTCAAATTGTACTCTAAATCATCACGAGTATCCAAAGGTAAACGAGATATAAAGATCCACAATTATAATGTAATTACGCAATACGATCAAAATCAATCATTGAATTCAGCGGATTAACTTTATACACATGCACTAACACATTAGGTTGGGTTCATGCATCCCAACCTTTTAAACCTAGCCGGACATATTAAACTGAACAAGGCATGAAATATTAACGTTTCATGCAAACAAACTCATGATAACACTAGATCAATATACGTAACTAAATATTATAAACGCAGAGATTCATTCAAATCATACATAGAAATTACCATGCAAGAATATCAAATATCATAAAAATAAAGCGTGGAATACAACTTGAAAACAAACCCGGAAGTGTATGGATCTTGCAGAAATTAATCAAAGTATGTTCCTAGATGTTGTGCTCCCTTTTTCTCTATCAAGAAACTCCTTAAAAATGTTCAGAACTGCTGTTCCTACTTTGCTACCTACGTTCCCTACTCTATTTTTAGAGTTTTTAACCTAATAGGATTCTTGGGAGCCAATCAGAATGGAGGAGAAATTTCACGCACCAGGCCCCCCGAACCGGTTCGCATGTACCCCGAACCGGTTCGCCCCCCAAACCGGTTCGCCCCCCAAACCGGTTCGCCCTTGGGTTCGTGAATGCTTGCTGGTTTGGGGTGCTTATTCAACACTGAGAATTTTTTTGCTTTCTTTCCTTTCTTCCTTGGATTTTTCGCCAACTTCAACTGGTCATAACTCATCAACCGTAGCTCGGATTTGGGTGCCGTTTCTTCCAGTGTTCTCGTTGTTTCGAGCTCTTCAACTTTCCAGTTGACTCCTCCTTCTGGATCTGGCTAGAAAATTACCAAAATGCCCTTGAACTTGCCTTCTTACCTTTTCTTTCATTGTCTCGCTTTCTCTTTTGCGCTGCTTGCATAATTAACTTGTAAAACCAATAAGAAAAGCACAAAACACGAAATACTTGCCAAAGAAGATTAGTAGCATGAATGTGCGTCAAATCCATATAGGTTACATTACTCGGGTTCACAAATGCACGGAAATTAGGGGAATAAATATACAATATTTATGTCCAATCAAACCCCCCTAACTTAGAACTTTGCGCGTCCCGAGGAATGTAAAAGAATCTTAGTAAGGCTTAACTCTTGAAAATCACATTTTATTGGGATAGAATGCCTTTTTCGCGGGCAAGCGATTGCATTTAGCGTATGCAACAAGCCTTTAAACCCCTAGGTCACCCTACTAGGACGAGTTGCGTCTCGTGAGGGTTTGCAGTGAATATCCCCACAAAATTCATTATTGACACAAAGAAAATTCAAAACATGCAAAAATTGAGCAATTCAAACTTTTCCAGAAAATTGTCATCATCAAGTCATATGTACAAGTCTCAAATCATAGTGTGTGTGTGCAAATCCGAAAATATAACCGCCAAATTCCACTGATTAATCATTACGTTACTTATTCAAAAATTCGTTTTGATTTCAATTTCTCACGGAAGCTCTCACAAACGAATCTCTCGGATTATGGCTATTCTCTCGGCATGCGTGATATAAAGAGTAAATGTAATGGAAGCAAATTCACGCCTGCAATTAGAAAGACGGAAATTTTACGGTGAAAGGATCTCATCAACGGATTACGATTTTAAAAACGGGAACATTGCCTCTATTTTGTGCACTTAACCTCTCATATTATCTTTTGGTGTCTTAACTCTCCACGCGGTAATAAATTTTCGCAATTTGGACTCGGTTAGGACTTTTTCGGGTTGAAGGTTGCATTTGGTAAAATGAAGGAGGTATGGAAGGTTGGAATTGGAAAAGTCATTAATGATGTCCAATTGTGCTTTTTCCGGCCTATTGCTCATTTTTTTCTTCTTTTTCTATTTTTTTTCTATTTTTTTCATTTCTTTTCTTGTTGTTTTTGTTGAGCATACTATTTTGTTTCTTGCCCCTTTTTATGCACTTTTTGGACTTAAAATCTGAATTTTTCATTTTTCACAATTTCGGCTATTTTGGGTTTTTCGGGTTGTCAAACGAAAGGGAAAATTATTCGGATCGATTTGGGTTGCAAAGGGTGATTTTTCACTATTTTTT
Source organism: Sambucus nigra (assembly GCA_949130495.1). NCBI lineage: Eukaryota > Viridiplantae > Streptophyta > Magnoliopsida > Dipsacales > Adoxaceae > Sambucus > Sambucus nigra. The sequence goes on from OX422209.1 coordinate 578,968,809, forward strand.
TTTCTGGCCAAAATTTTGGGTGACAAACGAGGGCCTACTTCATTGTCCAAAATGCCAATTGCGTTACCATATGCGTTTCGAGGTAAATTTAAGTTTAGAGGCTAATTTGGCACGGTTTTCAAGGCAATATTGCACACATTTTTTAAAACCGATCAAAATGAAAGGTTTGAGATCCTTGACAACTTATTAAGCGCTAAAAAGAACTTTGAGTTAACAATTAACTCGGATTGATTTAAAAACTCGCAAAACGTGATAGGCTCGAATCTCACCGGGTTGTTAATCTCCACATTCGTTCGTTAAGTCGTCAATTTCCGCTCAATTTCCATCTTTGGTCAATTTCGGCTTTGTGTATGTTGGATGTTTACAATTTGAGATGCCACTTCGACTTTTGATGATATTTTTGAAAAATTTGAATTCCAATTTTTACATATTTTGAACAAAAATATTTTTGGATTTTTCAATAATTTATGATTTTTTAGGAATTTTTTGGGCATTTTTGAAAATTTGTGAAGTACGCACTTGTGACCCCCCCTAACTTAGACTTTTGCATTGTCCTCAAGCAAAAAAGGACGAAAATCTAACTCAAAGCGAATAATAAGTGCGAAAAATAAAACAAACAAATATGAAAAATGCAAGATTGTATTATAACAATGGGAAAATATGTGTTACATAAGAAATCGGATAGCAACTGTGAGCAAAGTTAAATCCCTACAACAACTAACATTCACACCAAAATATAAAAACAGGAATGGGTTCATGGTGGAGGTGGATGTGAGGGCCCGGGTGCATTGGGATCATACGGGTCATAAAAGAAGGGGGTGGAGGTCCGCCGAAGGTGAGTTGGTGAAGGTGGACTTGGAGTTGGTACATCATCCGGGTGTCCCTTCGGTAAGCCGCTTGATCGTGATTATATTGGTTGATGAACCCGTCGAGGCGGGACTCAACGGCCGATAGGCGACTCTCGAAGTTTGCCCCCGGGGGCTTGAAATCGGAATCCTCCTCATCATCCTCAAACTCTTTCTCGTCGACGTCCATCATCGGGGCATCATGAGCTTCGTCGTCCGCATCCTCGTGGAGAATGGGACGGTCGGGATGAGTGACTCGCATTTGGCGTTCGCTCCGAATGGTGGACCTGCCTCCAATGGGGAGGGGAAGTCGAATTTGTTCCCCCAGGTCATCGATGCCGGCTTCCATTAAGATCTCCATAATGAAACGGGCGTAAGGGAGTGCAGTTTTGCCCCATTCGTCGTAAGCGAGGGAGTGAATTAGGATGAAATTGGGAAGGGGGAAAGAGTTTGGAGGGAGTAAAAATGAATGGGGAAGAATGGGGGGAAGAATGGAGGGAGTGGAAATGAATTTGGAATTGGGGGGGGGGGGGGGGGGGATGAACCTTCCGGGTACCCCGAACCGGTTCGGAGGTACCGCGAACCGGTTCGCCCCCGAACCGGTTCTGGATGGGGTTCGGTGTAGCAGGCTGGACCGGATGCTAGAATTCTCTCTTCTCTCCGATTCAAGGCGTTCTTTCGTCCTCTAACTTTTGCGTAAGGCCCCTAAAAACGTTCTAGACCCTCGGGCTCCTTAAAAATTCTTCGAACTCAACCTCGGATGGCATGCTAGCTCCCTCGAAGTGCGTGCTAACCGATCTCTCTAGTGACACATGCTCCTAATTCCTAACTAACCTATTCACACACGACTATTATACACACAAATTCACCCCATACACGTCGGGGGTGCGACGACCTCACTTTCTCAGCTCAATTGACTCCGTAAACGAGATCCGACAACCAAATTGTGTCGACCTCTTCTGCACACGCCTCTAGATATGGCTTTAGGCGTTGTCCATTTACTTTGAACATGTTTTCCCCTTTTAAATCGTCTAGTTCAACAGCTCCATGGGGGAAAACATTCTTCACGATGAATGGGCCAGACCATCGTGGCCGCAACTTGCCCGAAAAGAGGTGAAGCCGAGAGTTGTAGAGATGAAATTTTTGCCCGGGAAGAAACTCTTTTCGTCGAATGATGCTATCATGAGCGAATTTCATCCTCTCTTTTGAAATTTTGGCATTCTCATACGCATCATTGCGTAGTTCTTCTAACTCATTCAATTGAAGCTTGCGGGCTTCACCGGCCTTGTCCAAGGAATAGTTCAATTGCTTAATCGCCCAATACGCTTTGTGTTCGAGCTCCACGGGAAGATGGCAAGGTTTTCCATACACAAAACGAAAAGGGGACATGCCAAGTTGGTTCTTAAATGCGATACGATAGGCCCATAGTGCATCGGTCAATCTAAGGGACCAATCTTTTCGGGTAGGATTGACGGTCTTTTCAAGAATGTTCTTGATCTCCCGATTTGCTAGCTCGGCCTGCCCATTCGTTTGTGGGTGATATGTCGTCCCAACCTTGTGGACGACACCATACTTATCATGAGCTTCTCGAATGGCCTATTGTAAAAGTGCGTGCCATTATCGCTAATTATCGCTTTCGGTGCACCGAAGCGGGAAAGTATGTGTTCCTGCAGGAACTTTATCACCACTTTGTTGTCATTGGTCTTGGTAGCTATAACTTCCACCCATTTAAAAACGTAGTCTACCGCAACTAGGATGTATAGGAAACCAAAGGACGGGGGAAAATGACCCATGAAGTCAATACCCCAACAGTCGAATATCTCAATGATGAGTATAGGGGTAAGAGGCATCATGTCTCGTCGAGTGATGGCTCCCATCCGTTGACACCTGTTACATGACTTACAAGTGTCATTCGCATCCCGGAAGATTGTGGGCCAATAGAGGCCGCATTGCAGAATCTTAGCGGCCATCTTTTTCTTCGAGAAGTGGCCCCTACACGCTTCCGAATGATAAAACTGGATGACTTTCGGGATCTCTTCATCCGGTACACATCGTCGGATGATTTGGTCGGCGCAATATTTAAAAAGGAAGGGATCATCGTAAAAGAACATGCGCGACCAATTAAGAAACCTCTTCTTATCTTGCGGTGTCCAATCGAGAGGGACGGCTCCCGTGACAAGATAGTTCACTATATCCGCAAACCAGGGATACGAAGAAGTAGCAAATAGTTGCTCATCCGAAAAGTGCTCGTCTATGGGTATGTGATCACTAGGTACGTCGGACGAAAGCCGAGATAAATGGTCGACAACGACGTTTTCTACTCCTTTCTTATCTTTGATAGAGAGATTAAACTCTTGTAGGAGTAGGATACACCTTATGAGACGCGGCTTGGCGTCTTTCTTCGCAAGTAGATACTTTAAAGCCGCGTGGTCGGTGAAAACAGTAATAGGAGAACCAATGAGATAGGAACGAAACTTATCGAGGGAAAAGACTACCGCTAGCAACTCCTTCTCCGTGGTAGAGTAGTTGAGTTGAGGTCCAGTAAGAGTCCGACTAGCATAGTAGATGATATGAGCTTGCTTATCTTTTCGTTGGCCCAAAACAGCCCCGATCGCGTAATTGCTTGCGTCACACATAAGTTCGAATGGTAAGGACCAATTCGGAACTTGCATGATGGGAGCGAACACGAGCATGTTCTTCAACTTATCAAAGGAGCTTTGGCATGCCTCTGTCCACTCAAACGGGTTTTCCTTCATGAGTAGGTTGCTTAAGGGCCTAGCGATGGCGCTAAAGTCCTTAATAAACCTTCGATAAAACCCCGCGTGGCCCAAGAAGGAGCGCACGTCTTTCAGCAATTTCGGTGGGGGAAGATTAGCTATGACATCTATCTTAGCCCTATCAACCTCTATTCTGTTGGATGAAACAATGTGGCCAAGAACTATTCCCTCGGTGACCATGAAATGGCACTTTTCCCAATTCAGCACTAAGTTCTTTTCCACGCATCGGGTGAGTACTTTTTCCAGCTTGTCTAAACAATGATCGAAAGAGGTGCCAAAAACGCTGAAATCGTCCATGAACACTTCGAGTCCTCTCTCAACCATGTCGCTAAATAAGCTCAACATGCACCTCTGAAAAGTCGCAGGTGCATTACACAAGCTAAATAGCATACGTTTGTAGGCAAACATACCGAAAGGGCAAGTGAAAGTCGTCTTCTCTTGATCAAGTACATCTACCTCAATTTGGTTATATCCGGAATAACCATCAAGGAAGTAATAATAAGGGTGGCCCGCAACTCTCTCAAGCATTTGATCAATGAATGGCAAGGGGAAATGGTCTTTCCTAGTTCCCGCATTGAGTTTCCGGTAGTCAATGCAAACTCGCCATCCGGTGGTGGTGCGTTGGGGAACAAGCTCTCCCTTAGCATTCTCAATCATAGTCATACCCGACTTCTTCGGGACGACTTGAATAGGGCTCACCCATTTGCTATCCGAGATTGGGTAGATAATCCCGGCATCCAATAATTTGATGATCTCGGTTCTCACAACTTCTTTCATGTTGGGGTTCAGTCTTCTTTGCATTTCTCTAGAGGGCTTAACATCCTATTCGAGATGGATCTTGTGAGTGCAAATCAAAGGACTTATCCCCTTCAAATCAGTGATGCACCAACCAAAGGCACCTTGGTGCTTCCTCAAAATTTTCAATAATTTGCCCTCCTGCCCTTCATCTAGGTTATAGGAGATAACAACAGGAAATGTCTCATCCTCTCCTAGATATGCATATTTAATATGGGAGGGGAGTTTCTTTAATTTGAGGGTTGGAAATTTTTCACTGGAGGGAGCCATGTTTGTATCCCTCGGAGGTAATTCCTCGAATCTAGAAACCCAATTAACCTCTTTCACGTCCTCGTCCGACGTACTCTCATCGAGCAATTCTCTCAATTCTTCAACCTCCCTCTCGAAGGCAGTGTACGTCCCCTCACACTCATATCTCGTCGCTAAACAGGACTCTAAAGCGTTGCCTAAGAAATTTTCCTCAAAGTACTCTTCTACTACCTCGTTGATGAGGCTCACCGCATAAAGATCATCTTCCTCCCCTGCATTTTGGGCTATGTGGAAGATGTTAGTATCCAAGGTCATGTTCCCAAAAGTGAGTTGCATTCGCCCATTCCTTGTATTGATGATTGCATTAGCCGTAGCCAAGAAAGGGTGCCCAAGGATGATGGGAACATGATTTCTCGAGTTGAAGGAGGGCTCCGTGTCCCAAATGACAAAATCTACCGAGAAGTAGAAAGTGTCAACTTGGACGATCACGTCCTCGACTATGTCTCGTGGAATCTTCACTGATCGATCCACTAATTGGAGAGTGACCTTTGTGGGCTTGAGGTCGCCTAAATCAAGTTGCCTATAAATGGAGTAAGGGAGTATGTTTACACTTGCCCCCAAGTCAAGTAAGGCTTTCTCGATTCTATTTTCTCCAATGATGCAGGATATAGTGGGTGCACCGTGATCTTTGAATTTAGGCGGGAGATCATTTAGTAGAATGGAGCTCACGTTCTGGGCTAGAAAGACATTGTTTTTTACCTTCATCTTCCTTTTTACCGTCAACAAATCTTTGATAACTTTGCCATAAGCTGGAATTTGCTTGATGTCATCAAGAAAGGGTAAATTTAGCTTTTCTTGCTTAAGTACTTCTAGCACTTCATCACGTGGATTCCCCTTTTGAGCGGGAATCAATCTTCGAGGAAATGGTGCTGCGGAGGGTGATTTCACTACCACATCTGGCTCACTAGCGTCTTCCTTGTCACTCTCGTTCAAGGGGACATCTTCGGCCTCTTTCGTGCCGGGCGAAATCTCCTTGTCTTTTGTGATGTCGTGTGGAGGAGGTGATAAATCAACGACTCTCCCACTACGAAGAGTGGTCACGGCTTGACATTGCTCCTGATGTTCAGTGGAGGTGGAGCTAACACTAGTTTGACCTTGGGCAGGAAATTTACCTTTCTCTTGAACACTCAACGAGGATTGTATTTTTGACAAATTCGCATTTATGTCGCCAATCAGACGATCATATTTGGCATTGGTTGTGGTCTGGCTTGCGATGAATTGATTCATGGTATCTTCGAGAGTTCTCTGCTGTGGCGGGATATAATTTCCGTGAGGTGGTGGTGCTTGCACATGTCCTTGCATGTATGGAGCTTGTTGAAATTGTTGTGGTGGAGGAGGGGCAACATGTGAAGGAGGGTTCATTGCGGCATGTTGTTGCCCGTAGCTAAAACCGGGATTATTTTTCCACGAAGGGTTGTATGAATTCTCGTGCGGGGAACCGAAATTACCCTTAAAGCCTCCTATACCACTAACTTGCTCCTGCAACATTACCTTATAGGCGGGTATCATCGGGCATTCCTCAGTTGAATGTACCGCCTCACAAATCGCGCACACCTTCACGACAAGGTTCGGAATGGGTCCACCTGGTCCTTTTCCATATATCTCGCATAGGTCTCGAAATCCTATCTCAAGAGTCTCCAATTGGCTATCCGTCATAGAATTCTTATCTACATGGAATAGACCGGATGCTGATGGAGTAGTGGTCGCTTGTCGATTTCGATTTTGAGCGTTTGGGTCGGAGGTATCCCAGGATTGGGTAGTCTCAGCGACATACCTCATGTGAAGATCAACATCGTGGGCATCTAGATCGACAAACGGACCGCTTCCCATAGTTTCAACAAGTTGTTTGGAGTTAAGATTCAACCCATTATAGATAAAGGAGATGATTTGCGATGGATCAAATCCATGATGGGGGCATGAAGCAACTAACTCGTTGAAACGTTCATAACATCGATGGAATGGCTCATTTTCATGTTGCCTGAATGCTTGAATTTGAGCCTTTATAGAGATTTTTCGATGTGGTGGGAAGAATTTCTTGAGAAATTTCGACTGTAGCTCATTCCAGGATGGAATCGAGCTTGGAGGTAGAGAGACCATAACCAGGCTTTAGCTTTATCTTTGAGCGAGAAGGGGAAAAGTTTGAGGCGAATTACTTCTTGTGTGCAGGTTTGATCATTTAGAGTATCACACACGTCCTCAAATTCCCTAATATGGAGGTATGGCTTTTCAGAATCCATACCGTGGTAATGCAGTAGCATCTGGATCATTCCATTTTTGAAACGAAACTGCTCGGCATTATACGGGAGTATAATGCATCCCGGAGTGACAGTGTGATCAGGATATAAGAATTCTCTCAACGGGCGGTACGGAGGCTCTTCCTCACCGGAGGGTGGACTGCAGTGTTGTGACATCTCTCCTTCACTTATTGACTCGGTGTTCTCACTGGGCATGCTCGAAGTGTGTCCTAAGAAAGGGAAGGGAGTGTTATCGGAGATTGAGTGCGACGGTGTGGGAGGTAGGATCCAGAACTGTGGGGCGTTTGGAGTGTGGGGACTATTAGGATTATACTCAATAAGTGGATTTTCGTGAATACTGGTTGGAGTATTATGGGGTGTGGGAGTGGTTTCAGAATTTTGCATTAACGCTTAGGAGAGAAAATGGTGAATCTTTTTTTTTTTTTGAAATTTTTGGTCAAAGCTTTGGATTGACTCTATCTAATCCTAAGTCTACCTACTTCCCCGGCAACGGCGCCAAAAACTTGGCGCGACTGGAAATGTGTCTCAGAAGTGCGTTCACTCTAGGCTCAAGTGTAAGCCTGTCGCTCAAGTAATAATCCCGGTAAGTCGGGTATCGAATCCACAGGGAAGAAGGACAACGGAATTGTGACAACGGGACGAGACGGAAAAATCCTAACTTTGACTCTAGAAAGAAAAGGAAAAAATGATTGGTTTTGAGATGGATTACAGCTAAATGCTATAATGCAAATGAGTAAAGATGCAACTGAATTAATCTACCGAAATGGAGAATGACTGATGATTTCAAAAACTTTTTATTTTAAATAATGAGAGAAACAGGATGGGAATACAATCCCCCAACCCTAGTGTAGTGTAGTGATAATGTTAATCATAAATTCATCCGATTGATTTGACCCGGAATTTAGTACTCCCAAGCATTATGTATACGAGGTTCAAGCCCGCGTCATACCTAATCTGAGGATGAGTAAATCGGTATTGCGGTAATGACACTCAAATTGTACTCTAAATCATCACGAGTACCCAAAGGTAAACGAGATATAAAGATCCACAATTACAATGTAATTACGCAATACGATCAAAATCAATCATTGAATTCAGCGGATTAACTTTATACACATGCACTAACACATTAGGTTGGGTTCATGCATCCCAACCTTTTAAACCTAGCCGGACATATTAAACTGAACAAGGCATGAAATATTAACGTTGGATGCAAACAAACTCATGATAACACTTGATCAATATACGTAACTAAATATTATAAACGCAGAGATTCATTCAAATCATACATAGAAATTACCATGCAAGAATATCAAATATCATAAAAATAAAGCGTGGAATACAACTTGAAAACAATCCCGGAAGTGTATGGATCTTGCAGAAATTAATCAAAGTATGTTCCTAGATGTTGTGCTCCCTTTTTCTCTATCAAGAAACTGCTTAAGAATGTTCAAAACTGTTGTTCCTACTTTGCTACCTACGTTCCCTACTCTATTTTTAGAGTTTTTAACATAATAGGATTCTTGGGAGCTAATCAGAATGGAGGAGAAATTTCGTGCATCAGGCCCCCCAAACCGGTTCGCGTGTACCCCGAACCGATTCGGCCCCCAAACCGGTTCGCCCTTGGGTTCGCGAATGCTTGCTGGTTTGGGGTGCTTATTCAACACTTAGAATTTTTTTGCTTTCTTTCCTTTCTTCCTTGGATTTTTCTCCAACTTCAACTGGTCATAACTCATCAACCGTAGCTCGGATTTGGGTGCCGTTTCTTCCAGTGTTCTCGTTGTTTCGAGCTCTTCAACTTTCCAGTTGACTCCTCCTTCTGGATCTGGCTAGAAAATTACCAAAATTCCCTTGAACTTGCCTTCTTACCTTTTCTTTCATTGTCTCGCTTTCTCTTTTGCGCTGCTTGCATAATTAACCTATAAAACCAATAAGAAAAGCACGAAACACGAAATACTTGCCAAAGAAGATTAGTAGCATGAATGTGCGTCAAATCCATATAGGTTACATTACTCGGGTTCGCAAATGCACGGAAATTAGGGGAATAAATATACAATATTTATGTCCAATCACTTGCTAAAAAGCCCATTGATGTTGTTGCTCAACCTGCTGGGGTTGAATTACCTTCCTTGAGTGCCCGTCCTCCAACGTTCATTACTCCTGGTTTGGCTAGAAAATTAATCAGGTCTGGAACTCTTCCTGATCACAGAGTTGCTGAGACCTCTACTCCTCAGGGAAAAGTCTCTGATTTGGCAGCCAAACACCTTGCATCAGTAAGTGTTATTTTACCTTAACATTTCAGTTCTACTTTCAATTTTCATATTCTAACTTGAGTTTCTCTTTATCTTGCAGTTTTTGGTGTATTTCAATAATATCTTAGAAAAGGATGAAGTTATTAAAGCTGCTTCCTCTTCTAGTGAAGTAGAAGAATCCCTTGTCGGGTTATCAAAATCTTTGAAGAACTCCCGACAAAAATATGAAGATAACAAAACTTCATGGGAGAATAAAATCAAGGATGCTGAGATAACTCAGCAAAAAGATATGGATGTTGTAAAGGAAGCAGAGGAGAAATTGAAGGTCGCTATCACCAGCAAGGAAGAAGCTGCGTGCAAGCTTGAAGAGGCTGAACGGTGTAAGAAAGATCTTGAACAAAAGGTAAAATCTGTTGAAGATCTACTTAGGGAGAATGCTTCCTCGGAGAGAACAAAGATGAGGTCTACTGTAAAAAAGTCCTTTAGCTTTGGCTGGGACAAAGGGTGGAATAAGGATCTAAATGCTTCCTCTTCTCAAATTGAGTATGCAAGTTTGAAATTCTTCAGGGATGGTTGGGTTGCGGCGCTGAAAGAGTTGAACGTTGCTGAAGACTCTGAATTATTTCATAAACATGTCCATGGCCCTCCTCCTGCCATTGGAGAAGAAGAAGATGAAGCTGGATTTGATGAATCTTCTTTGATGGTGGTGGAACAAACATTTGCTGCTACTATCCCTCAGTCTTTCAAGCAATCCCAACAGACAGTGACTTCCTCCGAACAACATTCAGCACCCTTAGAGCCACTTCATCAACCAACTCCTTCTTCAAAATCAGCTGAGGATGTAGTGGGGGGTAAGGAGAAGGTGTAAAGTTACTCGATATTTTTTCTTTGTTTTCCTCTATTTTTCCTTTATTGTGTAGCTCTGGTTGTACTCTCATATGTTATGATCAATAAAATTGACTTGTTACCTATCTAAACTTCTCCTCTACTGTTCAATATATCTACTATTGATATGTTTTTACTTTTCCTTGCTAATTTATTGCCAGGATGGAACTATTGTCAGCTCATGATACGGAGTTGATTAAGAAATGTATAGACTACTTCAAGGCTGGTTGTGCAGATTTTATTGAGGCATAAATAATTGACATTCTTGGTCTTGATGCCTCTGAACGAGCAATTAAGGCTTACCAGTATTTGAAATGCTTACTTGATCGTGAAGTAGCGAATAACGTAGCTTATTACGAAATGATTGAAGATCTCAAGGAATGATTGAAGAACTTCAACTTCAACACAAGGAAGACACTGCTCTTCTTCATGAAGGTTAAGAGAAGAAATACCAATAATTGAGCGATGGTTGGTGTTATGATAAATTCATTTCTTCCCATAATAAAAGAGAGAGTGTGCTGAAATTTGAAATTGAGGAGCACATAAACATTGCCAAACTGCTGGAGGAGGAAAATAATGCTTTGAGAGAAGCATTGAGACAGTTAAAATCTGCTTCTTCCTCTGGAGCTATAGTCCCGCTTAATAATGAAGGTATTTCCTTTTTGGAGACTGAAAATGATTTAATAAGAGAATAATTGGAAAATTTGCCAAGAGTTAGACCTGCATCCACTTCCCAGGGTAGAACAAGAGCAGGTCGAAGTAGCATTGAAGAGACTAGAACTCAGCAAGTCTGAGAAAATCAAGCTGCTTAATTGAAGGCGAAAAATCAAGCTCTGGCAGAGATGTCCCAGAAGATTCAAACTCTTACAGAGCAATTATCCACTCAGAGTTCTTCATTGCAGAATAAAGAAAGTGTGCTTAAAAGACTACACCAACATATTGAACGACTAACTTATCAGTTTCATAAGCATCCCAGACAATTCTGGATGGAGGGATAAAATGAGGCTGTATATCATCTTGATGTCAGATTGAAATAATAAAATAATGAAATGTTCAAATAGGGATGGATGAATGCTTTAACTATAATGAAAGTTGAGCAGAGAACTGAACTGTGGGATTGGTATGACCCTGGATTACTTGATCTTCCAAAACCACCGTTCCAGCTAGATGTTAGTTGGATTCCAGTTAGCTCCATTCCTCATTGTTTGATTTCTAAGTACCTAGGTGATTACGGCCTTTATGAAGATTTTAAGATATCCCGACCTCCTTATTTGCTAGACCGACCAAGTTCAAGTAACACCAAAATGCTTCAAGACTTGAATTTTATCAATTCTTCTTATGCTTTAGATGAACCTCCAACTGGAATGGATCCTGTATCAAAATTTAAAGGAAAGAAACCAATAGAATAGGCTATTTATATTTTGTTAGTAATTGTTGTTGAAAATAAAGAAAAATTATCTTCTTGTAATTTTGTTTCCTTGGAAATAAAATAATTGCATGATGTTTATTCTGTCAATCTTTGTTCATAACATGAGATCAACGATATTAGTATTGTACTAATAACAATAATGGGTTACTTTTCAGTCATTGAATATATATATATATATATATATATATTTGAATGGACATTTTGCCCTTTTTGATTTGATTGCCTAGACAATGGAAATTTTGCCCCATGTGTTTGTCTAGTTGTAGTGATTTATCACCCATAAGTTCCTAAACAATGGAATGTTTATCCCATGTTCCTGCTTAGTAGTAGCAATCATTTAGATAAATAATTGCCTTGGTTCCCAGGGAGTGAATATTTTACCCAACTTCTTGCCCAGTTTAGATGCCTCTTGGGTCACCCATAATCAAGAAGGACTTACCTTGCTCGATTGTTTTACCAACATTATTGGTGTTTATATTAATGCCAACCAACATTTAGCTGGTGGTTGCTGATGCTGACCAACTTTTAATTAGTGGTTGTTAATGCCAACCAACTTTTAGTTCAAATGCTGCAAGCTGTTGAATGTAGTGTGTATCATTAGTACTCCGAAAAAATGAATGGGGAAATCATCTTTTTTATTCATATTGAAAGAATTGAGTACATTGACTGTTACATTAGTGGTACTTTCGCAGGTGCTCTGCATTCCAGGCATTCTTCCTCTTCAAGAGTTTTTATTCTGTAAGTGCCAGGTCGGACAATTGTCGTGATGCGATAGGGCTAATTCTAATTGGACTCCAACTTATTTTTCTCTTGAATTACCTTTTTGAGCACGTAATCACCTTCCTTTAGATCAAATTTCTTTACCCTTTTATTATAGAACATAGCATTCCTTTGCTGATAGGTTGAATTTTGAATCGTTGCATCTTCTCTGACTTCTTCGAGCATGTCCAAGTCCAAGCGTCTCATCAAATCACTTATCGAAGAATTGTAATTGAGCACCCTATGAGTAGGTAATCCTAGTTCAGCAGGTATCACTGCTTCACTCCCAAAAGCCAACATGTAAGGGGTTTCTCTAGTTCTTGTTCGGGAAGTTATTCGGTAATCCCATAACACTGATTGCAACTCATTGATCCAATTCCCTATAGCATTATCTAATCTCTTATTCAACCTATTCAGTAGAGTTATGTTTGTCAACTCTGTTTGCCCATTACTTTGGGGATGGCGTGGGGATGAATGGACTTTTTAAATGTTGGAATGTAGACAGTACACGACAAATTCATCATTGTCAAATTGGGTACCGTGATAAGTGATAAAGGCATGGGGCAAACCATATCTTCAAATGATATTCTTCCAAATGAATTGATAGACACTTTCATAGGCTATATCGATGAGAGGTTCAACTTCCACCCACTTTGTAAAGTAATCAACAACTACCACTAAATATTTGAATCATCCTCTTATAGTTGGCAGAGGCCCAACTAAATCTATTCCCCACATATCGAATGGCCAAGGTGAAGTGATTGGTGTTAGCAGCGCCTGAGGAGTTCTTCGTATAGTAGAAAATCGTTGACACTTGTCACATTTTTAGAATAAGCCGTACAATCAACGAGCATTGTTGGCCAGTAGTATCCTTGAGTACTCATTCTCTGTAGTAGAGTTCTTCCTGCTACGTGAGCCCCACAATATCCTTTATGAATTTCCTCTATTAGGTCCCTGACTTCTGCTGGATGAACACACCTCTGCAAACTAGCTATTAAACCTCTCCTGTACAAAACTCCATTATTCAAAAACATATCTGGAAGCCTTATACTTTAACCTTTTGGCTACAAGTAGGTCATATGGTAAAATACCTTCTTCAATATAAGCCCTGATGGGATCCATCCAAGATGGTCGCATATCCAAGGCGATAAAATTCACCATCAGGTCTTCATCAATACTCTTGCTTGCAAGTACTTCAATGGGGATTATTCTTCATAGCTCGGTGTGAGTAGCTGAAGATAACCGAGCAAGTGCATCTGCCTTTGCATTCTCTAGTCTAGGTATTCTAACCACCTAAAGATCTGCCAAATCTGCTACAATCTCCAAAGCCTTATCTAAGTATCTTGACATGAACTGTTGCATAAAGACTTAGCATCTGATTCATCACTAATTGCGAATCACTGAACACCACAACTTGCTCTGCATTCCATGATTTAGCTAAGTTGAGGCCCACAATCACGGCTTCATACTCATCTTCATTATTGGAATCTTAGAATTAGAAATAAAGAGCATATTCAATGTCTATCCCATCTAAACTATTGAGAATAATTCTAGCTCCGCAACCTGTTGCACATGAAGAACCATTGACATATAAATTCCATATAAGAATATCATCATCAAACCCTTGGTCTGACAGAATCCCTTGATAGAATATCTTATCCTTCCTTTCTTCGTACTTCTTTTTCAACTCTTGTACTTTACTAGAGGATTCTGGTTGATCGGTTGCCATCCCTTCTAGCAATTCTTCTACTGGGAGTTGATCGGGGATATTTTTTATTGATCCTTTAGCATCCTTGAGTTGCTTTGCATTCACCCCTTGTTGATCGGAGACATCCGTGTAGGTAAACTCAACAATGAAATCCGCCACTGCCTGTCCTTTAAGAGAGGACATTGTCTCATATATAATGTCATATTCCCCTAAATCCACTGCCCAATACATCAATCTTCCAGACTTTTCTAGCTTATGTAAAGCCTGTCTGAGTGGCATGTCAGTATATACCACTATTGTATGGGCTTGAAAATATGGTTTCATTATCCTGCTTGCTTCAATCAATGCCAATGCTAACTTCTCCAGTTTAGGATAGCTAATTTATGCTCCCCTGAATGTCTTGCTAGTATAATAAACTGCTTTTTGCACTCCATCTTCTATTCTTATCAAGGCTGAACTGACTGTACTTTCTGAGATAGCTAAGTACAAGTATAGTTTTTCTCCTACTACTAGTCTGGATAATAAAGGAGGTGTCCCCAAGTATTTTTTCAATTCTAAGAACGCCTTCTCGCATTCTTCATTCCACTCAAAGCTCTTTCTGAGCACCTTGAAGAATGGAAGACATCTATCAGTTGCTCGGGACAAATCTATTGAGAGCTACAACACACCCCGTAAGGCTCTGCACTTCTTTCTTGGTGGTTAGAGATTGTAACTCTAGCAAGGCTTTTATCTTGTTAGGGCTCTTTGATTCACAATGTATCCGACGAACATGCCTTCCTGTATGCTAAAAATGCACTTGGTCGGGTTCATCTTCATTTGGTACTTCTCCAGTTGATAAAATATTTGGCTCAAATCAGTTATATGGTCATCAAATTTCTTTCTTTTAATTAACATTTCGTCGACATATACCTCTATATTTTTTCCAATCTGCTCTACAAATACCTTGTTTACCAACCGCTGATATATAGCACCTGCATTTTTAAGACCAAAAGGCATAACATTGTAACAATATGTTCCTCGGAGGGTAATGAAAGAGGTATTTTCCTTGTCTTCTGGCTTCATTTTAATTTGATTATATCCAGAATAGGCATTCATAAAGCTTAGCAGCTCATGCCCTGAAGTTGCGTCCACTAGTTGATCTATTCTGGGCAGAGGAAAATGATATTTCGAGCAAGATTTATTCAGATCTGTGAAGTCCATCACATTCTCCACTTATTATTCTTCTTTTTTACCATCAAAACATTATCCAACCAATCTCGATATTTCACGTCTTCAATGAAAGAAGCTTTTTGTAGCTTTTCCACTTCTTCTTGAACAACCTGGTTCTTCTCCGGACTAAAGAATCTTCTTCTTTGCTTCACTGTTTTGATCTCCTTGTTGACATTGAGCTCATGGCATAAGAAAGTTGGGTCTATCCCCGGCATATCCTCGTGACTCCATGCAAATACCTGTTTTCTTTGCTTTAAGAATGCTATCAGCTCTTGCTTCAGTACTGGATCAAGTGAAGCACCGATCTGAGTTGTTCTTTCTGGTTTCTCATCAGCCATAATAACATTTTTTGTTGTCTCCATGACTTGGCCTTTAACGATTTTCATTTCATCTCTCGGGTCTAAGGTTTCAATCTCAGGCTCATTAGATTCATCCACTTTATAAGTGGTTGTTTTGTTCCTAGTATCCTCCAATTCCTCTTGCTCGGCAGATGAGTAGTAGCATTCCTGAGATACTTTTTGATCTCCCTTTACAACTCCAACACCAAAGTTGGTCGAAAACTTCAAACACTGATGTGCTGTGGATGGAACTGCTTCAAACTTTTTCAGGCCTACTCTTCCCATGATTATATTATAGGCTGATTGGACATTATTGTCCATCACAAAGAAACGCAACTTCTCTATTCTACTAACTAGCCAGGTACTAATCAACATGTCTATCTTGATCGTTCCAAGTGGAAAAACTTTTTCCCCAGAAAACCCAAGGAGGGGCCTATGATACAGCTCGAACTGTCCAAGTTTCAAGTTCAAACTATCGAAACAAGGGTAAAACATGATGTATGCCGAGCTACCATTATCCACTAGCACTCTCGAAATGATTACATCTTTCATTCTCATTTTGATCACAAGAGGATCATCATGAGGATACAAGACTTCTTCCAAATCATTTTTAGAAATGCCAATGACCAGCTTATCTTTGTTAGCTTTCCTTGGGCGATCTTATTTTGCCAGATTTATTCGCTGTATATGGGAACAGGTTTGAGCCTCATTGAGGTAAGCTTTCCTTTCAGCAGTATGATCTCCCCCTTCTGTGTCTCCACCTATAATCATGTTACAATTAAATGAATCAAAACGAATAGAAAATACCTCACGCTCAGGTTATCTTGGCCTTTTTAGGAGATCAAGATCATTTTTCGGGTCATCTTCATGGTCCCTTTTCTTATCTTCTCTTGGTCGGTAAGGAGATTTGGATCTCGACCGAGCTCTGTTGTTGGTCTTCCCACCATTATGACGATCAATAAACTTGTTCAACTTTCCTCGTCTAATGAGTACCTCTATCTCATTTTAGAAAGTGTAGGGGGATTAAAGATAATCTCAAGATTAGAGTTAATCCCCCCCGCTAACACAACAGACTCAAAGGATTAAGGCAACATGGCATCTCAAGCGATGCAGCTTAGTAAGGCAACGTGGTAGCTCAAAGCGACGCAGCTCAGTAAGGCAGTGATGCATCCCAGTAAGGCAGTGATATAGCTCAAGCGAGGTAGGTCAACGTGGCAGTCCAGAGGGATCTCCAATGAAGAAGTTGACTAAGAGAGATGATAATTTAGTTATATTATTTTACTTAGCCTTGTTGTATCCTTTTATTTATATTTTCTATGAGTTATAACGATTATAATGATTTTTACTGTGAGATAAAGTGGTACTCACAAGAGACATGGCTTGGCAGGGCCTGGGAAAGCTTTCATGCTCTATCGAATGACCTCGCGGTGGGAAATTCAAAGGGACTTGGTTTAGAGGATTAAGAAGTGAGGCACCGTTGTGGCTTATCCTGACCATCTTAGATACACCTGGTAAAACACCAAAAGTCTTTCACCGTGGAACCTTGGGCGAAGCAACCTTGAGTTCCATCGGGCGTTGAGTTGTGAACCAAACAACCCTCTACTTAATGTCACGTATACTTTATGTGACATCACTAACCAGCTAGGCAATGTCAAATCTATACTTGAGTAAACCACCATGGTATTTGGGGTTGTCAGACAGTTGGTGAACCAACTCTATGACGACAGCCACCTGACACACAGTGGTTAAGCAAATGGCATGTCTTGGCATTTAATGGTTATGACGTAGAGCTGACTAGTCCATCAGGCATTTAATATTTATGACATAAAGTATGAGGGATGTCTTTCACAGTAATTAATGACTGAGTTATCTTGGGAGTGGTGTGGGGGATATTTAAGGGCCCTAACCACGTCTGAGGAAAGGATGTTATTTTTGAGAGTTTAGAAGTTATTTGCTAAAGAGAAAAAATATACAAGAGATATTCATTACAAACCAGAGCTCACACACCCACCACTACCATTTATCACGAAGCCTTTAATACTTGACAGAGATCTTTGAGGGTGGTTGGCATGTTTGGCTACCTGCTAAGGTCTATCTAGGGTGCTTACTTCTCTCTCCCTATAAATGAGTTACTTCTGAGTTCATTATTGTCTTTTGAGTTATACACGAGAGATTTATGAGTTCAAATTGGATTTATCTTCACTAAGTTGTGATTGTGTGTCCTTATAATTTAATTAAGAGTGTCTTCGGTTAACTTATCATTATTATACTCAAAAGGGGCTACGCTTCCACCTAATCTAAACTACCGCCTTACATTTGGAGGCTCTGTTGGGGAAGTATTCTTCTAAGCAAAGAGCTCAACGCAGGCTAATGTTAATCGAAGACTAAACTTTGATGATATTCAACGCAATAAAGAACAAGCGGCTAGAGAGCTGGAGGCTCTTAGAGATGGAGCTCCTCGAATAGAGGTACCTTCAGTTCAAATGGTGATAGGGTTACAGGGCTGACGCAAGCTTCCATGAGCGCTGGGTGGGACCAGCTCAAGTGACACTCCTCATGAATAAATTTTATGAGTTACACAAACTCCTGTAGCCTCAACAGTGCTGGGGGGATTTTACACCAATTCTTTCGTAATGCCAGGTGCATCCCCAACGGCCTCACCAAGCACAGTTCCAAAGGGAATTGCCCCGACAAGCATTCCCCCAGTCATGATTCCAATGGTGGGAAACCCAGGAGCGACAAGCGTTCCAAGGACGATGGTTACTCCATGCACAATGGGTGTCACACCTATGGTCCCTTTGGCCATTCATTCAATGGTATCAACTATGGAGGAGATGCAGAAGGAGATTCTGAAGTTCATGTAATCTTCCTCGCAATCTGCTAGCGAGGTAGCTTCGATGTATGACAACTTTCGAACACCTTACCCTCAGGAATATAACGATGAGCCTTACCTAAAAGATTATATTCCTTATATCTTCGAGAAGTACACAGGAAAAGGGGGAAACCCGAAGGAACGTTTTGTCAAACATCTAGGGGCTCACTGCAATAACAAGCAGCTTCGGATGAGGGAGTTCTCAAAATCATTAACCGATAAAGCTTATATGTGGTACTCTCATTTGTCGCATAAAAGTGTTTCAATGTGGGAGGAGATGCATGTGTTATTTGTCCAAATGTTCTTTTTGGCAGAAGATGAGTTTACGTTAACACAGTTGGGCAGGGAGAGGCAACGTCCGAGAGAGGATATGGTGGCTTATGTTCGAAGGTTCAGGGAGAGGTCCCTCAACGTAAGAGAAGAAGCCAAATATTCCAAGTTGTTACAACTATGTGCTGAAGGTTTGCTTCCAGAGTACATCTGCCACCTAATTAATGAAACCCATGAAAGGACTTTTGCAGCATTTCTAAAGGCAGTAAGGAACATATCGTTGGTAGTTCGGATGAACCCCGTTGTGGTACCAATGATGTTCAGATAGCTCCGGGGCACCCATTGCAGCTAGCGGATAACCCCCACGGGTGGGATACGTTGATGAAGGAGGCAAACAACCGAGGAAGGATAATAAGAGGAAGTTTAGAAAAGATAGGGAGGACCCACCACCATTACCTTGTACAATAGAGGAGGCTGTCAGCTATCACAATGCCATGGTTCAAGGAGGAACGGTGTATGAACCTAAGGGCATCCCCGCCGTGGAACCAGATGCGGCGACCAGAGCGGATCCTAAATACTGTCAGGTCCATCACAAGATCCAGCATCCGATGAAAAGCTGTTTCACACTAAGGAGAATCATTGGTAAAGATGTAAAGGCAGGGACATTGCAAATTCCTTCACAAAATGTTAATGATAACCCACTCCTAGCGCATGGGGCCAATCTGGTGGTTGCCTATGATGATGACGTAGAAAGAGAAGAGAAGGAGCTAACAACAGAGTAGGGGGAGTTCGAAGAAGCTTTGGAGGAGTGAACTAGAGGAATGGCTAATGTGGTGTTAGCCTATGAAGAAGCAACTATCAGGGATATGGAGGACGTATACAATATTGAAGGGGAAGAAACGGATCAAAGCTTAGAATACTTCACGGTTGCACGATCCTTAAAGTTCACCTGGTTCTTCGACCAAGTGGGAATGCCAAAAGAAATTAGGCTGGAGATAACCCTAGCAATCCTGGATATTACGAGGAAGAATGTAGTCCCTTCTCTGAGATGAAAGGGACAATTGTCCAGGATAGTGAAGAAATTCTTGTCAAAAATAACGTTCAGCGATGCGGATAGGGCCATGGGATTTCTTCATAATTGATCGTTATATGTCACCGCCAGTATCAACGAAGTTAGCTTCGTTAGGGCTCTTATGGATGTGGGAGCATCCATTAACATCATGCCAATCATTTCTTTTGACGTAGCTAACATCCCCAAAGAAATATTAGTTCCCATGCCTTTGGCGATTTCAGGTTACGATAACCAGTCTGCCAAATCCATTGGTTATGTGAATGTTGGGATTGTAATGGGAAATCTGAGTTCTTACATCAAGTTCCATGAAATAGACCGTGCAACTTCCTAACATTTGTTGATAGGAAGAGTGTGGATGAACAACCAAGGGATTGTTCCGTCGACGTATCACCAATGCGCTAAGGTAAATATCAAGGGAGCCGAAATCACTATATGAGTTACGAGAGGCCCTTCGCTGTTGAAGAAGCTCACTTGGTGGATGTGGCATTTTACATGGAATTAAAGGAGAACGTTAGAGAAAGGATGGGGCCTATGAATGGGCAGAATGGAGGGAGCGTGGGTTCCCTCAATCAGAGAAAGGATGGGGCCTATGAATGGGCAAAATGATGATGTTGCAAGCTACAAAAGAGGGATGGCAGAAGAAGACCACCGGGTGGTCCCTCATCCCCAAAACATCTCGAAGTGACTCAAAGACAAGATGAGGCCCAGAACGGATCCAACAAAGCATGAGGTCTAGTGACAAAGTGTACTGAGTCAATTTTCAGGAGAAAGAGTTACTGAGGGTTCTAGAGAGAAGAAGAGGAAGGAAGTTGCAACTACCAACACACAGTGCAAAAAGGTTGTTACCAAAGAAGGAAATGTGGTTTATCGATTATAATGGTGTGAACAGGAAGCTAAAGAAGCTATGACAAAAATTAATGAGGAGGCTGGCCCAATATATGAGTGTTTTCTGGTGGATCAAAGGGGGCAATTTATGGTGATAGACAACTCCAATATACAAGAGTTTATGGAGGATGTCGTCGAAGAACTCGACTACATGGCAGATCAGCCGAAGCCAAGTCACAAGAGTTATAACATTTAAACCTAATGAAAGAAGGGTAGGATCCAAAGACTATCTTCATCTCGAAGGATCTCAGTAAAGAGAAATAAGAGGCCTTGGTTGAGTTGATTCAGGAGTTTGTAGACGTTTTTATGTGGAAGTATACAGAGATGGAAGGGCTAAATGAGGAAGTGAGCTGCCACAAGTTAAACGTGATGCCTTTAGCCATTCTGACAAAGCAAGCAATGAGGACTTACAAGCCTGAGCTAGACTTGAAGATCAAGGAAGAGGTCCAATGCTTATTGGTAGCAGGGTTCATCAAACCGATACAACACCCACTCTGGCCATCTAGCATTATCCTAGTGGAAAAGAAAGATAAAAATCAAATAAGGATTTGTGTGAATTTCAGAGACTTGAATAGGTCTTTCCCCAAAGATGAGTTCCTTCTACCCTCCATTGATAGCTTGATAAATGCAATGCCTGATCATAAGATGTACAACTTCATGGATGGGTACATAGGGTACAACCAGATCAAGATGGACCCTACAGATGCAAAAAAGACAATGTTTAGAATCCTATTGGGTAACTTTATGTACAAAGTGATGCCATTTGGACTCTAGAATGCTAGGCCACTTATCAAAGAATAATAATGTCCATTTTCCATGATTTTTTTCACAAATTTATGAAATTTTATGTAGATGATTTGGTCATCAAATCGAGGAAGAAGGAGTCCCATCTGAGAGATTTTAGGAAGGTGTTTGCCCGATGTAGAAAGTATAAGCTGAAGATGAACCCACTGAAATGCATCTTCAGAGTAATTAGTGGAAAGTTTCTAGGTTTCGTGGTTGATCGACAGGGGGTACAGATGGACTAGGACAAATAGAGAGCGATCTTAGAGATGCGAGGTCCAAGAACGGTGAAGGAGCTGAAGAGTTTCCTTAGAAAAGTTTCCTACCTTAGAAGATTTGTGCCTGGATTGGCCAAAATAACACACCCGTTGATGCAGCTTTTGTGAAGGAACACAAAGTTCAAATGGGAGGAAGTCCACCAAGAATCTCTCACCAGGCTAAAAAACCTGCTCATTTCTCCTCAGACCATGGTCCCTTAAAGAGCAGGAGTATCATTACAGCTGTACCTCACGTCCACCACAAGATTCGTTGGAGCTCTTTTGGCACAGGAGGTTAATGGGTAAGAACGGCCATTATAATACCTTAGAAGAATCATACACAGGCCAGAGGTCCGGTATAGTAGCTTGGAAAGGCATTGTTTAGCCTTAGTCTTTGTAGCACAAAAACTTAGGCATTATATGTTGTCTTTTACAATTCATTTTGTAACAAGATGTGATCCTATTAAGTTTTTATTGGCAAGAACTATGTTGATTAGTAGGGCAGCTAGGTGGCTCCTCATTCTCTCAAAATATGACTTGAAATTTGTGGTCCCTCGTGCAATTAAGAGCCAGACATATGTAGATCTCTTGGCAATCTTACCATCTAGGATATCTGAGCCACTACAAGGGAGCATTCCGGGAGATGACTTGCAAGCCAATTATTTCTACGCAAGTTAGGAAGAATGTACGATGCAGTTTGATGGATCTTCAGCGAAAAGCAAAGGAGGAGAAGGGGTTATTTTGTCAAGAGGAACGTAAGAAATTTGTCTTTCTTACAAATTAGATTTCTCTTATTCCAACAATGAAGCATAATATGAAGCGTTAGTACTCGGTTTACTAGAGGCCCTTCGAAGGGGGATTCGTTCACTTTGCATCAATGGAGATTCAAACTTGGTGATTCAACAAGTGAATAGAGAATATGCGTTGAAACACCTCAGTCTGGCGCCTTACAGAATAATTATTCAGAGGCTTCTCAACCAATTCCATCAGACCAAGATTAAGAGACATCCCCGAACGATGAATCGCCATCCAGATGCCTATGCCACCATAGCTAACCAAAAAGATCACGAGGGACGGTACAATTACAGTCGTGATTCAATAAAGAATAACTCCCCCGGTGGTACAGTTAATTCTGCCGATGGAGGATCACTCTGACTGGAGGGGAGAGATTAGAAAATAATTAGATTATGGGGAAGGAGCGATGGAGCTGAGGGAATTAGCCCAATACTTCACAAATCAGGGAAACCTTTATTTCAGAAATGCAGGGGAATAGCTACCAAGATGCATCGACCCAAGATAAGTAGAGCGGAGGTTAAAGGAAACACATGAAGAGCACTGCAAAATAACTGAGATCCCTCTTTACAGAAGAATTGAGAGGGAGGGATACTTCTAGCCTAAAATGAAGCAGGATGCAGCTGAGCTACAACGAAAGTGTGATAAGTGCCAACTATTCTTCGAAGCAGCTAAGTGGAATTTTATTGAGGCTCAACCAGATTGGATTCAACCCTATATTAACTTCATTAAAGATGGAGTCATCCCAATAGAGAAGATGGATACGATAGGACTCAAGCGAAGGGCCCCTAGGTTTTACGTTCAGGAGGGGCAGCTTTATCGAAGGGGCTACTTCAACAGGTCATTGCATTACATCACAAAAGAAGAAGTAGCTGAAGTCCTTAAATAAGCTCACGATCCAACTCATATAAGAGGAGCCAAGTTATATGACCAACTGATGATGTTGGGGTGGTATTGGCCAACGATAGAGAAGGAATCTGATGAGTTTGTTTAAAAATGTAAGGCTTTCCAACTATGTGGAAATATGATCCATGCCCTATCGGTGAATCTACACTCCCTGGTAATACCTGATCCTTTTAACACCTAGGCGTTTGACCTGGTGGGGGCAATGCATCCTTCTTCAAAGGGGAAGATATAGATACTAGTGGAAACAGAGTGCTTTATAAAGTGGGCTGAAGCGATACCACTAAAAAGGATAACAATAAGGGTGGTGAGAAATTTCATCAGAGAATATATCATTTACCATTTTGGGATTCAAAAGGTTATTCTCTCTGATAACGGAACTCCCTTCGCTAATTCAGAGGTAACAATGCTCACAGACAAGTACTCCATTGTTCATCATACTTCAACGGTGGCTTACCCAAAGGGAAACGATCAAGCCAAAGCAACTAACAAAACATTGCCTAACATTTTGGCCAAGACGATGGAGGATTTCCTAGGGTCGTAGGATGATAAGATACCAGCTGTATTGTGGGACTATCGAAAAACTAAAATGAAGCCCACAGGATATACTCAGTTCTCCCTTGTGTAAGGAGCTGAAGCGATTCTCCCGATGGAGTTGGAAGTTTCCTCTGCCCAATATAACTTACAAAGTAGCATGCTCCCTCAGAACAGACATGTGCAGTTGGAAGCGTTGGACGAACACAGAGATAATGTGATGCAGTACTTTCAAATGTACACGAAATAACTCTCCAGGGCGTATGACAACTTGGTGAGACCAAGGAAGTTCATAGAGGGAGACCTAGTTTTGAAGGCAATAGTGAAGCACATCAGAGGGTTTCCTCTGCCTAAGTTTGCAGTAAATTAGGAGGGACCTTTCATTGTAAAGGAGGCTCATGATTCAGGTTATTGCTTAATTTTTAAAATGGAAGAAGACAAACCATTCAAGATCAACAATAAATGGTTGAAAATCTACCATGTATAAACATTTAACTTTAGATCATCGTTGTATCTAGTTGTTTTGTTATGAATATATATAAATCTTTTTCTAAATAGATGTATTTTGTTACAACTTGAGTGGGATCAAGGATTTCGCAGAGTTTGTATGTTATGCAAATAGTTATAGCACGAAGAAGTGGCATGAAGAACATACAACCTTTCTTTCATTAATAAATTTTGAGGCATTACAAAATTGGGAACTATTGCCCAAAAAAATTACATAAAAAAGGGTGGAGGTAATGTATACAAAAGTGAAAGAGTTCATTGGCCTAAGAGGAACCACAAGTTCGGGGCAGAGAAAAAATCTCCAGGCAGGCTCGAAGAAGCTACTAGGCATGATTGTTGGGCATTAATATAAACCTCCAACCTTGTTTGATTTTGTGGACGCTCAATAAGGAGTTTCTCATGTTTTAGCTTTGCCAGATGTAGAGCTTCTTCGATATCCTCTACCTTCTTATTGGCATCTTCAAGTACAGGTGCTAGCTCGGCCATCCTATCTTCCTCAGCTCGTTGAGCATACCGCTGCTTCTACAGTAGTTCCATATTTCTTGATAATTATTGGCTCTTCAAAGTCTTTAAATGTCCAATCAACCAGCTAAATTGGAAGCCATCTTGGCCCAACTCCCTTAGATAGCCCAAGAATTAGTTGATAGGAGGTCTGGTAACGTTCGCGATAGGAGTACTGGCGATATCAGCAACTACGATTGCCATGCCTTGAAGCCTGTGGCTCATCACAGGAATGTTTGAATGCAGACAATCGACATTGAAAGTCTCAGGGTGATATCTTTCAATATTCTTAATTACCAAACGATAGCTAGCAGGCATTTGGGGGGATCGTTGAAGGACCATGAGATAGAATTCATATGGAGCCAGGTTGGGCAGAGGAAGCTCACAACCAGATTCGCTATCGGCTGTAGCACCTATTGTGGAACCTTGGTCGTTGCGACTAGATTCTTCTGAAATGGCTTGTTCACTATGGGGCGACACAATGGTCAAAGGGACTAATGGAGGTCCCTCTCCGGTTGGAAGGGACGCACCAAAAACTTGGAGACAGATAAAGCAAATAATGAGTTAAGTGAAAAAATCTTAACAAGTGTTTTTATTATTAAGTCACCGTTATCAGTGTAGTTTGACAAAAAATCTTAACAACTGTTTATCATTGTTAAGTCATTGTTACTGGTGGAGTTTGATGAAAAATATTAACAAGTGTTTTTATTGTTAATTCACCATTATCGGTGGAGTTTAACAAAAAATCTTAATAAGTGTTTATCAATATTAAGTCACCATTACTGGTGGAGTTTGACAAAAAATCTTAACAAGTGTTTTCATTGTTAAGTCACCGTTACTGGTGGAGTTTGACGAAAAATCTTAACAAGTGTTTTCATTATTAAGTCAATGTTACTGGTGGATTTTGATGGAAAATCTTAACAAGTGTTTTTATTATTAAGTCACCGTTACCAGCGGAGTTTGAAGGTTTTAAAAATGAGACTTTTCTAGGTTGTACATTGTCAAGAATAAAGTACAAACAATAAGAAACAAAGAGAAATTAGCGAAGTACCTCAGTAATGGCTGGAGCAAAAACGGGAGTTGACAAGGAATTTACAATGGTGGGAACTTCTGGGGGAAGGTTAATCTCCTTAGAAGCCCCAACGACACCATCAGATAGAGGAACCTCAAGGTCCGGTAAAGCTCATGCGCCAACGAAGGGTACTAAGGCCAATATTGGGGTAGCGTTGGACAAAGACGTTTGACCTTCCATGGATGCATCCACACTTTTGATGCCAGAAGAAGTAGTGGACTGGGCAGAAGGGTCAACGATGGCTTTAGGGAGGGGAAGAGTCCCGATAGACGTTGGTGGGGTTAGACCTGGACAGAACTGCAAAATGAAATTAAGTCTTAAAGGTGGGGAATAAACACAAAAGAAAAGAGACATACTTCACAGTTAACTCACCTCAGTAATGTTACTAAATTAGGGAACTACAGTAATAGGTCTGTCAACATAGATGGAAGAAGAATGTTAACCAATAAAGAAGCCACTTCGACCTAAGGCATCCCAAGAGTTTAAGGTAAGATCAACAAAGAAAGAGAGAAGGAAAGAAAATACATTAGATCTAACAACATTCAGAATGTGATACCTCTGGAGAACTTTTTGCAGCTGTAATGATGGACAGAGGAACCTCAGGCTGGGGTGATGATTTAGAAGAAGTTAGGGGATCTTTCTCCGGCTGAGAGGAAATTCACACAGATTCAACGGGTTTACCCCCTGCAGTAGAATCCTTTGCACGTTAGGAGACCAAACGATGGGAATAGGTGAGCCGGATCATGGGAGAACAGGGGGGTTGCATCAGTGGAACCACTCCCGAAGCACGATCAGGAGCCTGTTTATTCTGGAGCTTAGTACCCAGAGTCTTCTTCCTCGCACCTGCAGCACCAACACTTGGAGGAACCCTTGAGATCTTCCTCCTCGTTGACCCTCCTTTCGATGGATCTACTAAGATAGTGAGGAAGGCAGTAGCAGGAGGAATAGCTGGAGCGTGTCATTGAAACTCAGAATTTATTCGTGCCACCTCAGCTTGAGTTTTCTTCCTCAGCTCCTCACTCACTTCCGCAGACATAGGAGGAGGAACGGAGGCAATATGAAATGCCTCCAAGGGAACTTGAGACTGGGGTTGGGACTTAGACTTTGAGGAAGTCCCACTCTTGAACCCCCTAGTTCTTTTCACTGGTGGATGGGAAGGTCCTTCGCCAGAAGCTACTTCAGTTGGAACCCCTTCACTAGAAACACCTCCAAAAGGGGCAGACTGTTTGGGTGTCGGGGCCTTTTTAGGCTTTGGGGTAGCAACAGGAATCATGGAGCTGTATAGAGGAAGATCAGCGGGGGGTTCGTCAGGAGTTTTTCTCAAAGGGAACTCTATTACCAAAACAAAATTTCCTTTTAAACCCAATTCCTGCGAAGAAAATGAAAGCACTAGGGGATATACAAGTGTCGCCTCAATAAATTCAAAAATTTGGGCCAGTTGCTTCGGCCAATACTTAGTGGTAAATAAAGACGTCACATCACCTTGCCTGAAAATACTGGGGATGATGACTCTATCAGATATTATGGAACTCACCCCCACACAACAGTATAAGTGAAGAGAGAACAAGCCTCACTGAACGTGACCTTGGGGTTGTTTAGCTGGAAGACGGGGCGAGGAACCCCTTGGTCAAAACCAAATTGATGGGCACACTGATAGGGGTTGTAATGTTCGCACGAGTACCCCCACTCAGTGTAGGATGGTACGTAACTAGGAGAGAACAAAAGAACCACAGCAAGCGAAGGATCTTTTTCCATAAGGTCCACAGTCATTAGTTGGACCACCGTTGGCTCATTCTTGAAAAATCACAAGTATGGAGGAAAACTTCCTCTCCATAGGGACTCATCACAAAACAGTCCCGTTTGTCAATAACATAGGTTAACTCTTTTCAACTTTGCCTCTTATGACAAATGTAAGAACGTGGAGGCATAATTGTTTCTCCCGAAGGAGGATGATTGGATTTAGCTGCTACATCGGGGAAACTAACATAGAGGAAGCCCGTCAGAAGTACACAGTTGGTAAAGTTGGCTACATTATAATGACCAAGAGACCATTCCATGTCAAATTGGGTCCGATCAAGCCATGTATAGAGTGACCCCAGGGAAATTACAGCCAGAGGAAGCTTGATACCCCAGGACAAATGAAGGGACATGTTGATAAGGTCCCTTCAGGGTTGGTTGTTAGATTTACCCGATAAAAGTAAGCAAGAGAGAATGAAAAGGATGTAAGCAGGAAGTTATAACGATGTACCTTGACCAGGGGCCTCAGAAGATCTATCCTTAGAAGGATCCCTGAAGAAATAGTTGATGAGGGGAGTGAAGGTGGTTTTGTTTAAAGAACCTATGCATCTTCGGCATATATGGTCCAACTCTAAATGGTCAGCAGCCTCCTTAGCATCCAAAGTTTCATCGGAATAGGGCTCATGGCCTGTGTCCTCAAGGCCCAAAAGTTCACAAACGTCTTCCAACGTTACTGTGATCTCACCCCATGCAGTAATAAAAGTGTGAGTGGTAACGTTTCAGAGAGACACCAAGATGGGGAGGGCAACATTATTCTTTGATAGTGTAAACTCACCGAACCACTTGGCCCGTTAAAGCCCAATTTTTGTGAGGATGGCAGTATGGGAGCTCTGCATGTGAGTGTTTCAGGTAGAAAAATGAGCAGGAGAACCCCCAAACCCTTCGAAGTCAATATGGGACCATGGGAAGTCCCCTCGCTCAAGGTAAAATTGAAAAGTCCCCTCTGGGGGAGAAAGCCCCAATCAACAATATCTTTATCCTCATCATCAAGGACCATGGCATCACACTTGGCGTTAAAACCACAAGTCTAACAAAACCCAAAAAAATCATCATCCTTGCTAAAAATGGGGGCCGATGGTAAAAACGCAGTTGTTCTTGACGAGCGACAGTCAAAGAGGTGGTGCCCTCAGTAACAACAGAGACATAAGTGGTGGCAGTAGGGGTAGCAGGTGGAGTGTTAGTGGCAGACGCACTAGGGTTGCTTGAAGAAGCCATTACATATGAAACAGAGGTATAGAAAGCTTGAAAAAGCTACCAGAGAGTAACAATGAAGGAACCAAAGGTTGAAGACGATTACAGAGCAAAGAGACGAAAAAAAACTGGACAAATAATGGAGTTTTTATAGACTTTCTCTCTCTAAAGTATGCCTGGAGTTTGAAGAAGACGAAGAAAATAACTAAGTGTTTTGAAAAATATACGTTTGAATTCTTTTAACCCGTCTTTTGAGTTTTCCCACTAACACATGTGCTAGGCCGCCTACAGTCATTTAAAGTGGACACGTGGCACTTCGGGGAGTGTCCTGACAGTTGAAAAGACAGCGCCACATCATTAATGAAGTGACGCTTGGGGATAAAAAGGGGTTCTCCCAAGACAATATTTGGGGTTTGGCGCCAAATTTTTTTCATTTGTCAGACATATCCAATAATACCAATGAAGAAGCTGTCCCAACGGTTCAAAAAATCTATGATGTCCCCTCGCCACAAGTCCAAACGTTGTTTAATTGAGACTCAGGATACATCGAGGATAATTTTTCTTCTTTTTCGAAAATGAATAAACAACGATGTAGCGGAGACCTTCAAAATGGGAGAATTTCCTAGGAAGAAGTTTACAAGGGAGAATTCCATAAGTCTCAATGATGGGGGCAGTCCTAATGCACAACAACACAAACGGGAGAACTTGACTTCCCAAGGGCCAAAACGGGTATTTGTAAAAATCAGCAAGTGCTTCGGGAAAATTTCAATTGGCCAAGGAAGCAAAGAAAGATAAAAAGGTTGAAGCTCAACAATAGGAAAAAGTGGCAATGTCCCTTCGCTAATCGTCGATAATCCGCAACACTTTGGTTCAGGTACTTCGGGGAGGATTTTACTTTTTCCTGGCAGTGATAACGGCATAAGCCGTAGAGAAGATAGACCACCAAGGTTCATCGAATTATGAAGTTTTCATGCAGACGTTTCTTGTTCCCACAACAAATCTCTCCACGAATGGGCAAATATAGGGGGGCTTGAATATAATCTCGAGATTAGAGTTAATCCCCCCAGCTAACACAACAGACTCAAAGGATTAAGGTATCATGGCAACTCAAAGTGATGAAGCTCAGTAAGGCAGCGTTGCAGCTCAAAGCGATTCAACTCAGTAAGGCAGTGTCGCAGCTCAAAGTAGTGCAGCTCAGTAAGGCAGCATTGCAACTCAAAGCGATGAATCTCAGTAGGGCAGTGATGTAGCTCAGTAAAACAGTGATACAGCTCAAGCGAGGTAAGTCAACGTGGCAGCCCAGAGGGATCTCCAACGAAGAAGTTGGCTAAGAGAGCTGATCCTTTAGTTTTATTGTTTTACTTAGCCTTATTCTACCCCTTTATTTATATTTACTATGATTTGTAATGATTATAATAATTTTTTATGTGAGGTCGAACGGTACTCAAGAGAGACCAGGCTTGGCAGGTTCTGGGAGAGATTTCATGCTCTATCGAATGACCTCACCATGGGAACTTCATAGGGACTTGGTTTGGGGGATTGAGAAGTGAGGCACCATTGGGGCTTATCCTGACCATCTTAGATACACCTGATAAAATACCAAAAGTCTTTGACCGTGGAACCTTGGGTGAAGCAGCCTTAAGTTCCATCGGGTGTTGAGCTGTGAACCAAATAACCTTCTACTTAATGTCACGTCTACTTTATATGATGTCACTAGCCAGCTAGGCAATGTCAAATCTGTACTTAAGTAAACCACCGTGGTATTTGGGATTGTCAGACAGTTGGTGAACCGCCTCTGTGACGATATCCACCTAACACATAGTGGTTAAGTAAAAAGCATGTCTTGGCATTTAATGGTTATGATGTATAGTTGACTAGTCCATCAGGCATTTAATATTTGTGACATAAAGTATGAGGAATGTCTTTCACAGTAATTAATGACTGAGTTATGTTGGGAGTGGTGTGTGGTCTATTTAAGGGCCCCAACCACCTCTGAGGAAATTATGTTCTTTTTGAGAGTTCAACAGTTATTTGCTAAAGAGAAAAATATATAAGAGAGATTTATTACAAACTAGAGCTCACACACCCACCATCACCATTTATTACGAAGCTTTTAATACTTGACAGAGATCTTTGAGGGTGGTTGGGATGTTTGGCTGCCTACCAAGGTGTATCTATGGTGATTACTTCTCTCTCCCTATAAATGAGTTACTTCGGAGTTCATTATTGTCTTTTGATTTATACACGAGAGATTTTTGAGTTCAAACTGGGTTTATCTTCACTAAGTTGTGATTGTGTGTCTTTGTAATTTAATCAAGAGTGTCTTCGGTTAAGTTATCATTATTATACTCAAAAGGGGTTACACCTCCACCTAATCTAAACTACCCTCTTACAGAGAGTTACACACTTCTTGGTCATATGGCCGTGATCTTTGTAGAACTCACAGTACTTGGATTTATCCCTCCTTTTAGGAGATGTCCTTAGTTTTTTTGGCCAATTCAGTTCCTCGCTGTTCTTGATTTCCTCCAGAACGTGGTTTATATCCACCTTTGAGGGAGTATAATTTGTATACTTCCTTAAATGATCCAATATTTCTTTGCCTTTCGACTGCTTGCTCCCACTGATATTCTTGTGATCTTTCTTCTCCAACTTGCCTTTAGCTTTAGCTTCCACCTTTGCCTCAACATTCTTCTTCGCATCCATAGCCTCCTCGGCATTCATAATTTTGGCTGCTTTTGCCATCAATTTAGCCATGCATTGGGGGAATCCTTGGCTAAGGTGTAATAAAAGACCACTTATGAGAGATGTGATGGCTGTCTTCTCCTCATAGTCTATGACCTCCAGTTTCTCGTTGTTGAAACGAGTGATGTAATCTTTGTTACTTTCACTTGCTTTCTTCCTAACACTCAACAAATGTGCTACCCTTTTAACTATCTTTGCACCAAAATAGAAATTTCCTATAAAGAGCTTTGCCAGTTGGTATAAGGTTGCAATCTGCCCCCAAGGAAGGCTGTTGTACCATATTTGAGCAGATCCGATAATGGTCCTTGAGAACGCCCCACACCTCATTTCATCTGGGACCGCATAAATATCTACTGCAGCCTAGTATTGCTCTATGTGAAGAACATGATCGGATTTTCCATCATACTTCGGGGTGACCACAAGAGACTTGAACTTTGCTGGTGTGATAAAATCCATAATTGCTTATACTAATGGAGATTCCTTAATAAAGGTTCTTTGGAGTGGGTTATTGGCCTTGGCCATCTCTCCTAACCTGTCTTCCAACCTCTAAATAGATCCTTTCCATGCATCACTTCCAGACTCTAATTTATTTGTATTTTCCCAAGAAACAGATTGAGCAGAATTCTCCTCTTGGGATCTTTCTTTTCGAGCTGTAGGTCTCAGGTTTGGATGTGATTGGGCTGAGCCTTACCTTAAATCATTTGGTTATTGATAATTTCTTGACACAAATCGAGGAGGATTTATGTTCCCCCTGGGGCCTAAACGGTCGAAATGAGAGGCTCTACTCAACCTTTCCAGAGCACTTAGTATCTCTTGATATATTCCTGAGAATCCAAAATTCTTATAGGGGAAGTTACACTGGGGCGATAGGATGGATCGCTTGAATTCCCATAACAATTGAATTCAGTATGTCTGGATCGTGACATAGATCATGTATGTCGTGAAGATGGCGGATGCATGCTTCTCTGGATGCTTTTTTGGCCTGTCTGGGAAGATGCTCCATTTTGAACAGTCTGAATGAACCGTCACATAGTTTCCTGCATAGCCTCTTGTCCCCTGTTTAAGCTTGTCAAGATTCCTGTTATATCGTTTGCATTTGGAGGGGCAAAAGGGTTAGGAGGATTCCCTTCATTATTCCTATTGTTATGATGAGTTTTTGGTGAAAAATGCTATGTATAGTTATTTCCACAAACGATGCCAACCTGTTGATGTAAAAAACTAGATTTGATCTAATTAATTAATCAAAGATTAATATGAGTAAAGAAATAAGACAAGATATTTTAAAAGTGGTTCATCCTTAAGTAAAATGGTTACGTCCACTAATTTGTATTACTAGGTGTCTTGCCTTGATCTCTATTATGTTCGCTTACCCTGCTGAGAGGGTATTACAATGTATTTATAGCCTTTGGGCTGTCAATGTGAATGGATAATATGCCTTTATCGAATAGGTGTATACATTTGTACATGGTAAGGAATGACTGTAATACAATAAACATTGAATCTGTCTGGTCGTTTGGCCTTCCCAATAAGTTGCTAGGTACGCTGAGTAGCTCAGTACGCTAGGTAGCTCGGTACGCTGAGTAGCTTGGTATATTGAGTAGCTCGATACTCAAACTTATGCCATGTTGGATGACGCGTGTCTTCATATAATTGGTCAACGTCAGCTGACTAATTTTTGTATCAACAGGCATGGTTAAAACTTTTTCAAACTTTTCCAACTTTAGAAAAGTTCTCAGAAAGTTTTCAAACTTTTCTTCATAAGAGTTCTCCAGAAAGTTCCTTGCCGAGAAGGTCATGGTTCAAACTTTTCCAACTTCAAAAAAGTCCAAACTTTATGTATGATTTGACCTCGAGAAATCACGAACAAAAAGTCAATAAAACTTCTTAATTAGATATTTTACTCGATACTGGAGTAAATATATTCCTAACACACTTAGTCACCACTGATAACTTGTGTTTCAACTTAATGAAGCTATTTATAGTTTTATTTAAGTGCATTAGTCGAATCTAAAGCCGTATACATGATTCAAAAATGAATCAAATATAAACATTTGAGCAGGTTATTTAGTCTATAAGCCGAGTAACTAAACTTTATACAGTTTACCTACTCGAAAAAAGATTAATCATAACCATAAGCTTAAATTAAATGAATTCAATCAATATTAATGATATTTCATTTATGAAAGTGAATTACAATGGTTATAAATAAATAAAAGGCAGTATAAAAAATGCAAAATTATTCTGCTGGTCATTGTTGTTAGGCTTTATCCATGCCAGGAGGAGGGTCATCAAGAGTATACGGTGAATTGATTGTATTGAAATCTCTTAGCATTTATCGATTACTGTTGCTCGGCCTATTAATTAAAGAAGGATGGTAAACAATCTCAAGCTCATCGTAAAGGCCATAATCTCCAATAAATTTGGTTATCAGACATTGGGAATCGAATTCGGAGGAATCTATTTGGTATCTAATTTAAATGGAGGCTTGTCACAATCCACGAGACCTGGGTCATTCGAATGCCACAAGTCACTACTTTGATCGAATTTCAGTAAAGTTAGTAAGTTAGTCCATCCCCACTTGTAGCCTTCATGATTTCTCTGAGAAAGATGATCATCCATATGACCCAAAACCTCATTATAGCCTTCCATCCAAACTTCTCGAGGTTATTTATGAAATTGAAAGGTAAGTCTCTCCACCTGGTTTTGAAGTTTCTTGAGAAAACAATCTTTATCCTTCAGTTGAGAAGGTTGGTCGACAATAGCCTTGTCTTTGGCTTGTAACTGGGCAGCTTGGTCGGTAAGGGGTTTTTTAGTTCTTTCTTCATCAATAGTTGCACGAACAACCACCCTCTGCCTATAAGTCCGCCCAGATTTAGTATTTTTCGTCTGAAGTGCCTCCAGTTCTTCTAAGAGTGCTGCATTTTCATTCTCCAAGAAAGAAGAACCTTCATCGGGACCAATGGTTGATGATTTCTTTAAACTGTCAAGCTCATCCCTCAAGATATTGTTCTTTTTCTCCAGCATGGAAGCAATGGATCTTGCACTCTCCAAATCATATTTCAAGGAGAGCTCTTTCTTGTTCAAAGCAGAAGTAATATCACTTAATTTCTAGTCAAAACCCCAGCCTTCACTTAAAGCTTTATATTTGGCCTTATAATCAGCATGGAGTAGGACTTTGGACTGTTTGTGCTCTTCTTATAATTGCTCGATCCTTTTATAGTATGCGACATTATTACTAACAACCCTTTCCTATAAGCAATAAAGATGGATATATGACTCCTTAACTTGGTAGGATACAGCTGGGCTGAGCAAACCAGTTAAGTAATCTTCAGTCAGGGGAATATGATCAGCTTCCAGGAGATTCTTACTTTGTCTGAGCAGATTAGATTTAGCAAATATTATAGCTTTCTTCCTTGCATCAAATTGGAAAATCACAAATATGTACATAAGTTTGTAGAACAATCCAGGACATCAAACAAGATAAACAGTACATAATGTTGTTCAACAAGAAATCAAGATCATCCAAAAACATAAAAAGTGGAGGCAAAAAGTTGTTCTTTCATTAATTAATGGTCGTAATACAAAAGTTGTTGCATCATCAAGAGAGGAAAGGCAAAAACAAATAAAAAGTGTACTAGCTAAACCTTCTCCTTGTCCTTAGACTGGTCTTGACCATCAATTGGTAGGTCAACTTTGGTGCTGGGCACCACTGAAGACTCAAGAGGTATAGCAGAAGACTCCCCTGATCCCTTTTCATCATCAAATTCCTCATCTAAATTGGGAGGAATTTTAGGATCATATCTTGTGCAGAGTTTAGAGTGATCCTCAGTGTCGACCAATTTCAATGCCTCAGTTCACCCTTCTTTGAAGGACATTTGCTTTGCATACTAAATTTGAGCAGATGCAGTAAAAATGACCTTTTCCCCAACCTTTATTAAAGGTAGCCTTGCCTACGTCTTTCCAAAAAATAACCTCAGAAGCCAGACCAACCATTTTGTCTTTAATATTTTTAGCCAGGATGATGACCTCTGTAAGTTTCTTCTCTGTAGCTTTGGTTTTGCCTTCAGTAGCTTCTACTTTCTCCTAAGTAGACTTTATTTTGCCTTCAGTAGTGTTGGCCCTATCATTGGCCTTCCTTGGCTCTTCTTCCCAAGACTTTTGCTTTGACTCCAAAGCTCATCGGACTCAGCCAAAGATTTTTTTAGACCTTCAAAGGCCTTTTTAACATCTCCAAAAGAAAAACACAGTAGGTCGTCCTTCTCCATCATTTGGTTGAATTAACAATGAACTACAAATAAAGGCAATAGATCAAATAATTTCATTATTATAAGGATAAGGACAAGCAAAAAAAGAAACTTACCATTTCCAAATTGTGGCGAGCTCTCTCAGTGAGACTAAACCTTGACATAGGGGTTAAAGCAGCCCGATCAACTGGAAGGGTCCCTAATTTGATCAAACCCCTGGCTAAACTAAGGTTAATAGCAACATAGGATGACCCAATGTTCAGGTCAGCCTAAATTTTCTTCACCAAACTCCTATTGGCTAGTGGTTTTCTTGGTAGCTAAAGCTTAATACTCAGCTTATGTTTTTTAGACCTGTTTTGAAGTATCGAGCAAACCTCTTTTTATTCTCTTCAACTGATTCTATTTAATTTGAGTCTCATCAGTACCAGTAGACCTATTGTCACTGGCCTTAGACTTCTTATTTCTAACATCAGTAGCTTTGGGAGGAGGAGCTAGGGGGCCACCCATAAAGTTGGGCATCTTTGTCTTCGCCATATCTACAGAAGGAGAAAGAGGAGAAAGGGGAATTTCATAAACGTCCAAGGATTCAAATGAAGAAGAAGTTTCTCCTAGAATAACTTCAGCACCTACAGATTCAGTTAAAGAAGTGGGCAGAGGATCCTCCTCAAGGTTAATGGAAATTAAGGGCAGAGCAACTATAGGTTGGTCAACAAAAGATGTGATTAAACTTTTGTATTCCAGCAATAATGAGACAGCTCTGGGATAATCTTCCCCAAACTTCTAGTTCAAACCCCACAAAAATTTGAGGTCGTTGAGGTTGATTTCCCCTTATTTGGGGCACTTCTTCTTACTTTCCTCTGCATAAAACTACAACAACAATGTTAGTTAGCATATATAAAAAATATAAATCAAAAGACGAAAAATAATAATAAAATGATAACCCATGCCATGCCCTGATTGGGGACATCTAGGACTAGTATAATCTACACCAGTTGGTAGAGGGGCATATTATCGATTCTTGACAATAAGACCATACTCCTAATAATCTATATTTGAGTCTGGAAGATTGACTACTAAAGCTATATTGGCTTGCCTAGTCTTTAAATAATAGGTACTCTCTCCCACAGTTACCCATTTATAGCAATGCATCCGCTCTAAACCCCAATATGGGTCCCATAAAGTTCATTTAACCTATGAACCCCGTTTATAACTCTCCAAGTATTGGGGGCTACCCTGGAAGGAACTACGTCAAAATGTTGGTAAAATTGAAGAAAAAGAGGATTTGGTGGAAAAGTTATACCACACTCCACTATGAATAGAGTTGGGATCCAATGACCCTCAAAAAGAGAATAGACGTCAATGGGACCCCTGGGTATCCATAAGTCCACCCAAGAGGGGATTTTCTTCTTTTTCTAAACTCCTCTAAAGAATTCTCATCAACAACATGAACCATGGTGAAAAAGAAGAAAAGATGACAAACTAGAGAGAAAATGAAGGAAAACTTACATGGATTTAAGGATTTAGCAAGAACTAAAGAAAAAGGGTGGCAAACAATCGCACAAAGAAACCTCGAAAGCAAAGAGAGAGCTAAAGTTTAGAAGATTTGAGGTAAAAATAAAGAGTGAAAGCTTCGTACCTATTTATAGGTTGCCTCGGGAAATGGGAAGAAATGATTAACTGAGTGAACCGTATAGCTACCACCGACTGGACGCTTTCTGAAGTGTCAGAAGACAGCTGTGACCTTTAGTGGTTAAAAAAAGTTCAAATTATTTACTAAAATTCCATCATCAAACAGTGCAGGAAGAAATTTTTACAAGTATGGGAGATCGACTTTCGAGCAAACGCTAAAACAGTACGCCGAGCAATTTCCTGGGCTAAATTCTCCATACTTTCATGCAAGCATAAAGCATGGAGCATTGAGGGATTTTATTGTATATAAAAATTATACTCCAACGTGGACCGATGATAAATGTACACCTATCATCCAGTGTGGCCGACC
This sequence comes from Sambucus nigra, assembly GCA_949130495.1. Classification (NCBI taxonomy): domain Eukaryota; kingdom Viridiplantae; phylum Streptophyta; class Magnoliopsida; order Dipsacales; family Adoxaceae; genus Sambucus; species Sambucus nigra. The sequence goes on from OX422209.1 coordinate 579,006,791, forward strand.
AACCTACTTGATCAGCTTCAGAGACACTTAATCAGTTGGAAGGCCAACCAACACTAGAAGGCTAACCAATAGTTACGTGGATGGGATACCAACCAACTCTGAATTCTAAGAGTTTTACCTCTTATATACAAATGTAAATTCCTGGTAATATAAAGGTGTTCCATATTTAAGGTTTTGCACTCCTATAAATGCAAACTAATCCCTTGGCTCAAGTGACAATTCAAATCACTCATATGCACACCATACTGAGCTATTGTAAACCCTATTAAATAACAACAATAGTGGACGTAGGCTATTTTATAACTGAATCACTCTAAAATCTTTGTCTCTTGTGTGTGTGATTTGAGTTATTTATATTATTTCATTCTATGATTATAAATTTGGAGGTAGTTCATTTTTATACATCAACAATGATCGTGGCCTTTATGGGGATGATGAACTCCATTGACATCAACATTTAGTGGATAGGGTGAGTTTTAGTGGTCCGTTAAGGCTCAGAGACTTTAAGGCAACCATTTCCCCATATGCACCGGATGTTCCCCCTGGTAGATTTGGGGACTCAGCAAACGAGTAACCTCATTCGTGTGATTAATTTGTTGTAAATTATGTTTTTTATCTACTTGTAATAACTTTAATGAGTATTAATAGAAATTTACAATTTTTCCTTCCTTCGTAATAATGTGGATTTTTTGTCTTACCTTCTAGGTGATGTCGTCGTATATAACCTTAGGCCTATAGCCAAAAAGTAAAAATGCACAAGTCCGAGGGGTCATTCCTAAGTGGGGATTTTTTTTTCTTCATGATGTAATTAGTCCGCCTAAGGTTTTCCAGTAGGCCTTTCATCAACATTAAGTCATTGTACATATTTTTTTATTCGCTGAAACTTTTTCTTGTTGGCTGACATGTTTAATTGATTGGTCCTTAAATAAGACCTTCTAAAGAAAAGACAACAATTTATGTATCAAGAACACTGCATGAAAACTAATTTTTTCTGACACTTTGTTTGCAGCAATTAAAGTAATGGAAAAGTGTATTGAACATTTAATAGGTGTAGCAAAAGGTTATTCTCAATATATTTTGAATGCCGCAAAAAGAGCATTAATATAAATGCCCAAATTTTTTTTTTGCAGCAATTTAAGTAATGCTACTAAAAATGCCGCCAAATTTTTGCGGCATTTTTTAAAGTGCAACTAAGTTTTCACGCATTTTTTAAAACGTCGTTGTTCTTTTACCACATTGGCTATTACTGCACTTATGAAAATTCTGCCAAAACTGTTCCTAGCATTTAAGTTGTGCCGAAAAAAATCAATATTCCTGTAGTGGAATGAATCATTCAAACAATTGGTCTTCTTTATTAAGTATGAGAAGTCATAAATAACTTCTTGAAAAAACACTAAATTAAATGAAGAGCTATAAATGCTGGAATCAAGCAAAACTCAAAAGTCCAAGTGGTAAAAGACCGAAACATTCAAAATAAAATTTCTTGATATTAGTTGCATTCCATGCTCTAGGAATCTCTTTACCTTCCATTATCTCCATGTGGTAGGTCGCCATTAGGTCATCACGAATAATCTTGATGGGACCTACACAGTTGGGTCCAAGTTTCCTGTCTGAGGTCTTTTTAGCACTACCCACAATCCTCTGAAGAATGTAGTATCCGACCTTGAGTCTTCTTTTTGGGACACCCTTGTTGTACTACTTGGTTAAATGCTGCTGGTAGAAGGCAAGCTTTACAAAATCTAATTCCCTTCTTTCAACAGTTAGGTCCAGCTTGAAGTCTTGATCGACTAAATTGGATTTCATGGTCGTCAATCCTATCTCCAGTGGGATTATTGCCTCTATTTCGTAAGATAAGGCAAATGTTGTTTCCCCTATTGATCTCCTAAGCATTGTTCGGAATGCCCAGAGGACGTGGGGGAGTATATCAACCTAGGCACCTTTCTCTTTCTCCACCCACTTCTTAATTCCATCAATGACTATTTTTTTTAGGCCTTTGCCTACCCATTAACCTGTAGGTATACCATCGAGTTGTAGTAATGAATGCCATGCTTGTTACATAAGTTTTGGAAGAAAATGCTCTCAAACTGGGGTTCGTTGTTAGTGATGATGATTTGAGGAATGCCAAAATGAGTTATAATATTCCTTCATATAAGTTTAGTCATGTCGATATCTGATATGACCAAAGGGTACCCTCGTCTCTCAGGATGAGTGATATCATATCTCATAGCCGAGTCATCATTAGAACCATACATGCCATTGGCAGGATCGTCGCAACAAGGGTCGACTTTGCCTCAACTAACCTCGGTCATCCGTAATGCCGAGACCAAACGAACAATACATGTAGATCAACACCATTGTGGTACTCTACCACAGCCGATGATAGTAGTTACCAATTATCCAACCTTGGCCTGATCTATTCGATCGAGGTCACACTTGTGATGGTATGGGACCACCCTACGGGAATTAGCAACCTCGTCCCCTCTCAGGCCGATGTTACATCGAACGATGCCTAACATTATGAGTATATGTAAATATAGAGGAGCTATGCTTACGTGGACAATTATGTTATAACAAGATTATTCCCTCACGTGAAGGAATATTACATCATTATTATGCATGTGTGCCAAAGACAAGTGCCTACATCTTATTGGTAGTTTCCTCATACACATGCGGATTACATTCGTAGGGGTACACTACACCCACCAAGCCCTATATATACACTTCATCTTCTCCATGAGAAGGGATCGAATATTAAAAACCCTAGCAGAACTCTGTCAAACTGATAGTAAGGGAGATAAAAGCTTGAGTGATTGTATCCATGGCCATTAGTGCCCTTATTTAGTGGATTACACATACAAACACACACAGTGAATGTAGGCCAGATTAGTTGAACCACTTAAAATATTTTCTCACCTTATCTTTGCCTCATCCCATTCTCTTATAATTATATCATTGTTTCCATTGCCATAACTATTTGACCTGGTGGTGCTAATTCAAGCATCATCAATATCTCGAACATTTACCAAGGGTTTCCCTTTAATCCAAGTAGAGAAGTAGTTAGTGCCGACCAACAGGTACTTCATACTACCAGATACGAGGGGTAACTGGCCAACGATGTCAAGTCCCCACTGGGCGAACGACCACGTGATTGTAAGAGACTTGAGGTCTCTAGTTAAAAGGTGTACTGATGGTGAGAACGTTGACAGTTGTTGCACCTATTAAAATTGGAAAATGGATTCTTCTGCATATATGGTCATTAGTATACTTCTTTTATCGCCCTAAATGACAGTGATCTTCCACCTGTGTGTTTGTCGCAAATCCCTTTGTGAATTTTATAGAGTATCTGCTCGACATCGTTAGGATGCACGCATCAAAGATACAACCCCAAAAAGGAATTCAGTTAAAGATTTTTATTACCCCATGTGGAACCGGGTAGACTTCACTCGTATCTTATGTAACCCTTTTCTATCTATCAGCGGAATGTCCTCCAATAGGTAATGCATGATCGAATTCATCCAGCTGGGTGTTGTGTTGATGGCCATAACCTGGTCCACTGTTTCGTTCTACTGATGTTGGGTTGATCATATTCTACTTTAATCATTCATTTTATATCTCTTTCCACGACTACAATAAGTGTGGCTACGGCATCGAAATACCTATTATTTCCTCTCGGAAACTACGACACTTGTACATGTACAAAATAGGTGACCAACTGCCGATCTTCTTTAAGGTATACTACCATGCATTTTTCACTTGTGTTGTATTATCGTGATGTATAATTTTACACTAGCCTTGATCCATAAAATACATCAATGTGGCGAACCCACAAAGCAAGTACTTTTCGCAGTCCGTCGAGTAGAGCTTTACACTCAATCTCATTATTGGAAGCTTGAAATCGAAAGTCAATAGCCTGTTCAAGCAGAGTTTTCTCTGCGGATACAAGTATTATCCTTACTCCTTCCCCCTTGGAATTTTATGCTCCAACAATATACAACACCCACTTATCTTCTATCGACTGTGGGGTGAAGTCCATCCTCTCGTCTTCAATTTCCAGTGTCTCCTGATCATTGAAAAACTCAATAATGAAGTCAGTTATGACCTTCCCTTTTATTGATTTCCTTGGCTAGAATTGTATGTCAGACCTCTTTAGTTCCACAAACTAGTTGTACATTCATTTTATTAGGTTGGCCTTCCTGAGTATGGCTTCTAGGGGTAGGAGGTTAGGACTAAAATAGTCCGTGCCTCAAAATATTGTTTCAGCTTCCTCGAGGACACAAGTAGTGCATATGTGAGCTTTTCCAGCATTAGGTATCTTTTTTCATCATCGATTAACATCTTGCTCGCATAGTAAACTATAATTTGTTCCCATATTTCTCACAGACCAAGGCTGAGCTAACAACACTAGTGGAAAATGCTAAGTACAAGTGTAAAGGTCCTTCGTTATCGAGGATGGCCAACAGTGGGGGCTAACTGAGATATATTTTGATTTCCTCAAGTGCCCTGGTACATTTTTTATTCCACACTTCTTTCCTTTCCTTACTAAGCACTTAGAAAAAAGCTCGGCACTTCTCTGATGATCAGGAGAAAAAGGTTGAGAGTGGCCAGCATATTGGTCAACTTTTGTACTTTACGGACTATCTTGGGTGGCTTCACTCTTCTGATGGATTCAATCTTGTTGAGTTTTTCCCCAATACCTCTTTGACATACCAGGTAACCAAGGAACTTCCCCAATTGAAATTCAAAGGAGAATTTTGTAGCGTTTAACTTCATCTTGTAATGTCGGAGTACCTCAAAGCATCTGGCTAGGTCAATAGGGTGATTTTCCTACTTCATACTATTTACAAGCATATCATCAATGTATACCTCCATTGTGTCCCCTAACTGCTCCTTAAACATCCTCATCATAAGTAATTGGTCGATCACCCTAGCTTTTTTCAATTCAAATGGCATTACCCTATAACAGTAAATCCCTAGTGAGGTGATGGATAAGGTCATATTCTCATGGTTGGCCTTGGCATTGCCTAGATAATCAATCCTTGGTAGGGGAAAACTATCTTTTGGACATGATCAATTCAAATTAATAAATTCTATGTAAACTCTCTGCTTCCCTTTCCTCTAGTTCATGTCCACAAGATTTGACAACCACTAGGGAAATTGAACTTCTTTTATGAACTTTGCCTCCAAAAGTTTCCCCACATCCTCTTCAACGGATTTATCTTTCTCTAGTGCAGTTTTCCTTACCTTTTGAGCCACTAGTAGATGAAACGAATCCACGTATAGCTTATAGAACATCACCTCTGGATCTATCCCCAGCATATCGTGAGGTCTTCGTGCAAACACATATTGATTTTCTTTGAGGAAGCAACCGACTCTCTCTTTTCCTCTTCTATGAGTGAACTATCAATTAGGAACTTCTTCTCAGGCTAACTATCATTATATGCCACCACCTAGGGGTGGCCATGGGTCGAGCTTGGGTAGGCCCGCCCGAGCTCGGGCTGGGCTTATAAAAATATGGGCTAAACCAAGCCCGCCCAGTCTCGAAACGGGCCTTATTATGTAATCCCAAGCCCGCCCAAATTTGAAAGCTCTTTAACTAGGCCCGTTGGCCAATCCCGGATGCTGTTTTTTTAAATAAAAAAATCCGTGTTTTAAATCTGTTTTGTTAATTGAATCTATTTTTTAAATTAAAAAATCTATTTTTAAATCTGTTTCTTAATTAAATCTGTTTTTTAAATCTGTTTTTTAATTAACTCAAACAAAGTGTCAAGTGGATCTAACACCATTAGTTCAACTGTTGAATCAGACACCCAAATTGTTAATCATGGAAATGCTATTTCATCAAGCTCAAAGGCAACAACACATGTTATTATTGGTGCTTCTGAGCAGACCCTAAAAGAGCAGGACAACAATCGAGGCCTTCCTTGATATTCTAAAAAAAAAATCCTTTTTCATTTCTAGTAAGATGAAGATTTGGGAATTTAATTGTCTAATGATTGGAGAATTCCTATTAAACAAAAAAAAAATATGTACAAAAATCTGTACAAAAATCTGTACGTAAAAATCTGTACATAAATTAAACATAAATAAAACCCCAATCAACCATAAATAAACATAAATGAAACATAAATAAAACTCCAATCTCAAATATTCGAACATAAATCGTACATAAATCAACAAAAATAAATGATTTAACCTAAATCAAACATAAATAAAACCCCAAGACTTACGACGCTTGCCGATTTGTACTCCTTCTCGTGTATTTATTGTATCCATGGCGGGTTGAGATCAAAGATAGAGGCGATAGTGTTATGTCGGTGTACTATGTAGAGGAGATTGAAGATAGAGGCGGGTTGAGATCAGAGAATAAAAGAATTAGAGAGAGAGAGAGAGAGAGAGAGGGGACGACGATTGTACTAACCCATTAGTGGGGGTTCCTCATCCCAACCAAATCATCATCTATGAAGACGATGTGATTCGTATCGTTAATCTCTTCTAATCATAGGCATTTTCCTATAATGGGCTTAATCGAGTCAATTTGTAATGCTTCCATGATTGCCTTAAGATTTTTAACCTCCATTATGGGGGTATTCCCCTTGATTTGACTATAGCTTGATGACCTAATGATCACCGTTAACTCGTGCCCCAAGTCGTCCTCCAGGACATTGTTTAGTCTCTAATCGTGTATGGGTTTTATCAGGTTCTTATTCTTCTCAATGAAATTATTTAGGTGTCTAATCTACACAGCTCCTCGAGGTGGGACTTTAGGTCCTTATAGTTTTTAGTCTTGTGATCGTGGTCCTTGTGGTATTCACATTTCAGTGATGAATTACTCTTTTTGGGGTCGCTAAATATTTTTTTAATCCATCTGAAGTATGGTCTCCCTTTGGTCTTGTAAAAGATATTTTAAATTAGCTCAATAAAAACCATGTTGATTGCCTTGAAAGACTTCTCAGGGTCCTTTTTCTCGGCTCCCTTCTACTTCCCATTTCCGTTCTTGGGTTATTTCTATCATTCTCCATCTTATACAAACTTTGTCATGGTATCTTCAACCTTAGTATACTTTTCAATTCTATCCATGAGGTTGTTGATAGTGATGGCTTCTTTCTTGGTCAAGGACTGATATAGTAATGAACTGCTAGAGAAGATGACCTTGAAGGATGCTATTGCGACCTGCTCGGTGAAATCCCCCACTTCATTGTACACCTCCTTATTCCTCGTGGCTTGCTCAAGGAGTGTCTTTTAGGGCTTCTTATTCATCATTAGGAGTGAGTCCATCCTTTTAGGATTGACACTACTGGTGATGAATCTGTCTAGGAAGGACTTAGCCAACTACTTGAAGGAATCTATTAGTCAGTGAGGTAGCTTCTCAAACAACTTCTGTGAAATATCCCTTAAGTTAGAAGGTAAAATCCAACACATAAGATCCTCATTGGTGTTCCATAAAGTCATTTCCTGGTGGTACTGACTGACATGATCTGTGGGATCATTTTTTTATGATAAATCTCGAATCTATGAGGAGTGAACTTCCTAGGATGTTCAACTTCCTCTAAAGATCGGCTGATTGGAGACTTCATCTAAAAAATGAGTACCCTTCTAGCAAGCTCCTTAGTCATCCGGTCTCCTTAGTTAGATGGATGCCTTTCCACTTCTCTCCTAATAAAATCATAAATTTCTCTTCCCCCTCATTGAACACTGGTGCATCGTTTTTAATATGGAGACCTTTTGTGAGGACAATTTACACTTTATGTATAAGTGATCCTTCCTTGGTTGTGAGATCTGCTTTCCTGACGGCTAGGAGTTCATGAGCGATGGTCGCGCTTGCATTTTTCCTTATGGGCCTCCCTTTTTAACCTCTCTAATGCCTCAAGATCTTGGAATTTTGTTCCCATTGGATCTTGTTGGAGGCATAATCTTCTCAAACCCACTTCTCATAATTAACAATGATCTTTGAGATCTAGTAGGATCTCTTGCCCCTATCTCTATTTACCATCATATCCCCTTAAGTGCGATAACGAGCATCTGAGGATTATTAGTACTCCCTAATTTTAGACATGGCTCTCTATGAGGTAGGTGTAAACTTGTGACTCTCCTGGTCGTCATAATAAATGTGATTGAGAAGTTATCCCTCTGGATTTTAGCCGTGATGTTAATAACCCTTATGGCTATTTACATTCGCATTGTTTTGATCGGGTGAATGATAGATTTCTAGAGTTTAACTTAGTGGCAAAGAATTTAAGTTGTTTCCAACAGACAATGCCAGTTATAAGTGGTTATTTCTTACAGTTTGAGTGTTCAATGCACACAAGTATAACAAAATAAAATGCAAAATGAAAAGGGTTAAAGAAAACACAAGATAGAAACTTTACGAGGTTCGGCAAACTACCTATGTCTATGGGATTTCTATTTATTAACTTTAGAAGGCTGGCCAGCAGAATCATAGTATTGCTCGACGATATAATTTTTGTATGCCCCTCCCTCACTGGGGTGGGTTTACATTTATAGAGGATTTTGGGAGTGTCCCGTCTCTGTTGATAGCTATCCCAAAGATTTTTTACCTATCCGTTATCTAATCTAACCGCCTTGTGGTGTACACTATTGAGTCTTCTTCATAGCTTGGACTTTCAAACGATCTTAATCAAATGGGCCCATGTTGAACATGTGAGGGCCATGTGACTTTGTTAATTATGGCCCATGTTGAACATGTGAGGGCCATGTGACTTTGTTAATTATGGTTTGCACATAAGTATATATCATAAGTGTTGTTTTCTTATCAACTTATATGTGTTTTTTTATTATGAGTATGGGACAAAAAGGTGTATTTGTTACTAAAATTTCCTAAGTAGTGCTTTCCCCTTGTAGATATTATATGCTTAATACGTTAAGAAGTTATTCCATTATTATCTTTAATATGGGATTACTACCTTGTTCTCATGAGTGAGATTTTTTATCTGAGAATTTTATATGGTCGTATAAGCAAGTTTGAAGCGTGAACCCGTGGGATCAGGAATTTCACTAGCATGTGCTCGGCCACGTGTGCTCAGGCCACATACACCTATAAGTAATGAAGACTCCAAGTCAGAGAAGAATCCTTCAACTCAATCTCTTATAACGGATGATCATGACCAAGGATAAGTATGAACTCTTATGGATAACTATTAACGGGGCTTACGATTCTCCTAAACTGCCTTATAAATGTAAAAATACACCACATGAAAGAGGCATGCATTATTACAACATTGACTAGTACTAACCATGTCGACCCGAGTCTTGAGTAATAGAGAATAAGCCTAATACCCTATAAAAGTAAGCACATTTCCCAATCATGTACATCTTATTTTGTGTGTGTGATTTCATTCTTATTACGATTATCATCTATGTTTGGCTTATGTGCATTCAATATCATTATTTATAAGAAGTTATGAACTATAATTGGAGATGTTTGTGGGAACGATCTTAGTTATTTACCACTAGCCAAATTTTCTACTATATCTCAATCACCCAACCAAGATCTCCAAAATATTGATGACCAGGAGGCTCATCACCGACACAGCCATAGAGAACATGAGGGTCACCATCTAGACTACGATAATGATGATTACCAAGAGGCCGTTAACCATATCTACCATTACAGAGGGTTAAATGAGAGATTGGCGACTATTACTAATATTATAATACACATTATCGTCCTCGAGAGTTGAGGAAAATTGAGATTCCCCAATGATCGAACCAAATTTTGTGGCTCATTAATAACTATAAAAAGTTCTTTAGAGATGAGAAGGATGCTACTAGATATCAATAGGAGCATAATGATGCACCCCAACGATGTCTATATAGGTTAGAAAGAGAGGCCCAGAAGGAAAAACAAAAGTGTTACCACAGGTCGTGTACTCCCAGGCCTCAGGAGATCAGAGCCCACAACTAAAAGAGGAGTACCTCACGACATAAGGAAGATTTTCCTAGCAGGAGATCGTCAGCACTAAGATCATTCTCCGATGAGCGAAAAAGTTAAAGATCTCTATGATCTGATCATAAGGGAAGTGGACATGCACCCTCCTCATCAAGGGGAACAAATAACCAATGATCTCATTAGATGAGCCTTTGTTAGTCAAATTATAACATCGTTTAACTAGGATGTTAAGAAGTTTAAACCTTTAAAGAATTTCTATCGCTCCACTATTCACGATTTATGATGAGGAGACAGATCCCACCGATCATATCGATCAGTATCGCCAGACCATGGCACTGTAGAACAATAACAAAAGTTTGATGTGCCGCACATTTCCCTCTATTCTTTGGTTTTAGAAGTTACCACATCGGTCGATCCCTTGATTTAAGAAACTAGTCGATGCCTTTATGGACAGATTCATTATGAGTAGTTCTCTCAATAAACGGGTGGAATCACTTCTTATAGTGAAAAATAAACCTTAGGAAACACTTCGAGACTGGACTAAGAGGTATTAGGACGTGTATAATGAAGTGGAAGACTTCACCAAGTAGGTCACTATTATTTCCTTTAAAATTGAGCTACCGATCAGTTCTATGATATATCATTCCCTCACCACGAGGACCGTTATTACAATTGATGACCTCATGGTGAGGGTTGATAAGTACACAAAGGTGGAAGATAAAGTGGATGTAATTGGCCAGGAGGCTGATCGAACAAAATAATAATAAAATAAAGGGAATAAATAAGGTACGAGCAAATAATCAGGGGAAAATATAATGGGAATCCAGAGGGAACTAAGAAGAAAGATCATGAAAAAATGTTCAAGGTCATTAACACGATCTTTACTAATTCAATTTATAAAATCATTTACAATAATAGAGGTTGATAATATTTTAAATTACTTGAGAATATGATAAGTGATCCTAATAAGAGTAATATGCTTCTAAGGTGTGCATACTACAAGGATCACTACTATAAGACTGAGAATTACAAAGCCCAAAAATCACACCTTGAGGATTTGGCCCTGGTCGAAAATCTCAACGAGTTCGTCAAGAAGAATGAAGGTCAAGCATAACCTATGCATGACCAGAGACTAGACAATGTCCTAGATGAAGACTTGGGGCATAACTTTGCATTAATTCATGGGTATTTAAACCTTAGATATATAAAAGGGAATGCCACATAGAATGGAGGTTAAAAATCTTTCAACGGTAATAGAGGCATTCCAAATTGATCAACTAAGTCCATTGTGGGTCAACATTGGTGCCCTAAGGAGATATATTATTATAAGCATTTAATATTCACCGATGATGATTTGGTCGGAATGAGGATTCCCCATCATTATGCCCTAAATATCACTATCAGAGTTGTTAACTGGAATATGGACAATCTACTGGTGGACCAAGGAGTTACCCAGAATGTACATCAATTTGATCAATAAATTGAATCTGGAAGCATAAGACTTGCGAGAAGCTATTGTTACCCTAATCGATTTCATAGGAAGGATGACTTTTCCCCTTGGAAAGATAGTTCTCCAAGTTTTAAAAGGATTGATCTCCAAACTTATCTACTTCCTTGTGGTAGACATAGACTCCCCCTATAATGCAATACTTGGTATAGGGTGGCTTCATGTCATAAGGGTAGTGTTGTCTACTTACCATACAAAATTGAAGTGCATCACTGAGAAGGGGATAATGGAGATCAGGGGGACCAGGCCCTAACTTGCCAATGTTTCATAACTTCCATCCGACCAAAGAAAAAAAATAAGAAAGAGAAAGTTATGGAACCAACGGAGGGTCCCATGCCCTCTAAGTAGAAAATAAAGTATGGGAAACCTGGTGTTAATCCAACCAGGGTTTCCCCTACCGATTGGGTCATGGAGCCTCTCCAAGAGGTGATCTTTGACAAGAACCAACCTATAAAGAAGTTCTTGATCAACATTACACTCACAGGAGAGGAGAAGAAAGAACTGACCACTTTCCTTAAAATGAATCAGGATGTTTTTATCTGGAAACCAAATGAAATTTTGGGATGACTTAAAGGTTATATGTCACAAGCTCCATGTGGACCCATCATATACATCGATGGCCCAAACGGCATACTGAACTACTCCCGAGAAAGTGAGGGAAGTTGAAGAGGATGTGGGGAAACTTCTGGAGGCACAATCCTTCAAGGAAGTTAAATTCTCCAAGTGGTCATAGAATCCCATGGTCATAAAGAAGAGCAATGACAAGTGGAGAATCTGTGTAGACTTCTCTAACCTAAACAAGTCATTCCTGAAGGATATATTTCCTTTGCCTAAGAGAAACCAGTTGTTTAACGCGACCACCAACCACTGGCAAATGATCTTCCTCGATGCCTACTAAGGGTACTACCAAATCCCAATGTTTATGTGACACCCCCTAAAATTTAATAAAAAATTGATCAGGTCTAATAAAAATTCACGGGAATTAAATAATTTAAAATCATTCTAATCATGATGGGAAAAAATCTAAATACATAAAATAAATAACTGAAACATACTATAGGTGAACTACATACTTTGATATTAAAATAATCAACACTACTAGTACCATCGCGTAACTAAAACTATATAATCATGCATCAAACTACTAAAATGGTCTATTACAGTGAGCACACAGGATCAACATTGACATCCTATAAGAACAGCAACTGAGAAGAGGGTCAAGACTGAAGCAGGGATATGGCTACGCATGTGACCTATGTCCTGAAAGATGTTAATATGACACGTTAACAACAAGTCTAAGTAGTATGATAATATAATTGATCATGCGTTACAATATAATTATTCATCTTCTTCTTGTATTTTAGTAAATTTTAGGTTATCCCAAACCCAACAATCATATATATTGCATAAGTCTAATCCCCAACCCAAGTGAACCCATAATTACATATTATTCATCTTTCATTGAATATTCATAAATAATTGCTTTACACTTCTCAGTTATATATATCTAAACAAAACACATATCTGAGTGTATAGAAACCCACATACTATTCATATAAACTATTATATAATTAACTATCAGAGTACCAAAGTGACGTTGTCGCATGACCCAAGGTAATCCCATTTCACTCTTTTGGGATTCTAAAGTGGTGCCATCAACCTACCCAAGATATAACTCATGCCTATTTAACGGAGTACCAAAGTGGAATCGACGCACGACCAATGATAATTCCATCTCACTCTCTCGAGATACCGAAGTGGTGTCATTGCTGGACCTAGGGTACTATAAAACTGTAGTGGTCATCGTCGTATGATATTTGGTATAACCTTTCTCTATATTGGGTTACTGAAGTGGTGCCATCGCATGGTCAATAAGAATATCCTCCCTTGGATGTATCTCACATGTACACACAATCAATATACTTGCATATACTATATAATTCAATTATTCACCTTTCCATAAGGTTATGAATCTTATTATCTTTCCAAGTAATTTCACATATGAGATTAAAGGTCTTAGATGAGTATCTAAAATTATTAAGTCTTCCAATTCAATTCAAAATTCCTTCTTTACCAAATTAAGAAACAAAATCCCAATTCTACCCTCGTTGTGTGCAAGAACTTAAAACCTAGACGTTTTCATGGTACATACCACAATTGTGGCCATTTGAACAGGAAAATCATGAAACTCTCCAAAACTCCCTCTTTCTTCAACCTTTTCCCCCTATTACGACCCCTATGTCCACAGATACAAGTAACAACCTAACTTAAGCTTTTAATACCTCCCATATACCCTAAATTGTCTAACACAACTTCCTTAAACCAAATTCTATGCGATCCTTATAAGTCTACTAGATTTAAATAAGGATTTTCAAGTATTTTTCAGAATTAGAACCGTAGGTTTGAATTCCATTCTAAAGTTCCAAATTTTCCAATTCATTTATGCCATATAAAAGGATTTTAATCAATCCCACAACTATAGCATGACCTTAACATCAATTTATCCTATATCTCCCAAATTGTTTGACAAATTTCATCAATTTGTATTTATAATGAAAACCTAATTTCTACTAATTAAATTAAATTCCAAAATTTTATTGTTTGATTATCTAAATCAAGTATTTTTATGTTTAGATTCAGAGTTCGATGTACAATTATATTCTAGCACCAAAACAATTATATTTATATACTAAATAAACATACCTCCAAATTCATGTAGGTTGAACTCTAATTGAAAAGCCCCAATTCCCCTCTTCTCTAATGTCCAATGGCCCTATTTTCCTTTTCTCCATGTCGCTTCCATCTTCTCTCTCTAGGTTTTTCTTTCTCATGTGTTAAATGATTCCTAATAACTCTAATATTTTATATTCTTAACCACGAAATTTAGGTTAACACCTATACAAACCTTGGCCCATTGAGACCAAAATCATTTCTAATTAGTCTAAAGTTTAAACCAAACCATATACTAGCCTATGGGGCTTAAAATCCATTTTTTTAGTCATAATCCGACATTTTAAATGTCCCAAACATAAACCCAAAGTATCAAATCAACTTTTTAATATTCTAATTTGTACGAGTCCCAAAAATCATTATTCACTGTTAAATTATTTATTTATTAAATAATTTTTAATTCATTCTCGTGTATTAAGTCATATTTTAATTCTGAATAAAATACACATAACATGACACATATAGAATTACAATTAGTGACATCACACATCACTACAGACATATATAATCATAAATTATAAAATTCACTATTTAATTAATGCATTAAAATTACGGGGTATTTCATTCTTCCCCCTAAAATAAGGAATTTCCTCTTTGAAATTCAAATTCATTATATTCCAACTCGAATTCTAAGAATATCTCTCATGTATCGTCCTCATACTCTATATACATAATCTACTCCTCTTATGACCTAATATACACTACGGTCTCTCATCTTAACTCATGTTTGACTAACCCTTAACCATTAGCCCAACCATTGCAATATCAACTTGTCCTACAATAATTCCTCCGTTATGTACCCGCATCAACGTCGTGTCCCCACTGACGATGATAAGGTGAGATAAAATGATATCGTCCTCACCCTATCCATTAATATGGGAAATTACCCATACATTGGAATGCCAACTTCATTTTGGAATCCTACTTTATAATATCCATCCACGAGGAGGTCATCAAAAGTATCTGACCTACATATTTGGAACACCAAACCATGTCCTCATTCTTCACAAAAGCTCTTTTGCCTACTCTGGCAATCTTCAGACACCTTATATGGACACCACTTCTTTCATGATGTCCTGAATACATTCTCACACAATAACTTGTTTCCTCTTGAATATTCATCCACTTGGACAATTTAACTCAAATGATTCCAACTGATTACTTATCCTCTTTCGAATTCATGCACCTTAATGAAAGTCAATGGTTATACTCTCTCGCTTTTACACTGGGATATCAAATACTGCAACTCTTTAAATGTCTTTGGTGCTCTACCTTTTATATTGGTAGGAGCCCCTTCTCGATATAATTATACCCATAGCTGCTTCACTTCATTAACCATTTGAATTCCTCAAATTATTGTACACCCTTTTGGTTAGGGATGGCAATTTAACCCGAACCGTAGGAGTCCCGCCCCGCCCCGCCCCGTTTAACTTATGCTTATATAAATATCCTTTATATGTATGTTAATTATAATTAAATTATATATATATATATATATATATACACACACTCACACACTAAAAAAAAATCTTTATATGTATGTTAATTTTGTAAAAGATTTAAGTGAAAATATGAATTGACAATTGGGGGATTGTCTCATTTATTGGAATACGAGCCATCATATACCTCTAAGACTATAATGTAATATTTTTAATTTTACTATTTTTAAAATTAACGCAACCCGTAGGAGCCCCGACCCGCCCCGTTTATTAAATGGGGTGGGTTAGGAGTTAATTTTCAAAAATCCTAACCCGCCCCGCCCGCCCCGTTTATTAAATGGGGCGGGTTAGGATTTTTGAAAACCAGCCCCAAACCCACCCCGTTGCCATCCCTACTTTTGGTTATGGAATATAAAGTAACCCGATAAACATTTGAGTTGTCTAAACCATCCTTTCGTAGCTTAGGACCTACAGGCACAACCAAATACTATTGGAAATGCAACCTTATACATTCGTTAACATAGAAAGGTACTCTTTCTAGTTACAACCTCCACTTCTTCCCAGTGTAAAGTTCCCCACTTAATCTCTAACCTCCCTTAACACCAAAATCGGTTGTGATGGTCACCAATTCTCTAAATTATTTCCCTTCATCTAGAGTTCATCGTTAAAACCAAAGATAAACCCATAACAATAAGATACATCTCTTCACATGATCGAGCAGGTCATTGACACATGATAATGGGCACTTATTCAGCACCATGACTTTGTTAACTCCCATTGAAGATAAACACACATTCCTAAGGCATATCTTATAGAAGGACAAAGATTAGCACTGCCAACTCAAGATATTAAGTGGGATAATTATCCTTGTGCTTAATCTTTCATAAAGTATAAAATATACGCCTCTCCTTCTACATCAACACGCCTCATATTGCCTGAAGTGGTGCATTTCTATATAGCAAGTACTCCACGTCACCTTGTGATAACGCAAGGACGAGCGCGGCGATAAGTTTTTCTTGAGATCTTCAAATGTTCTATGATAATTTACCATCCAAACAACGGTATCCCCTATCATGTGAGGCGATTCAGTGCCCCGATCATCTTCAAGAACCCCCGAATGAACCTTTTTTAGTAACCCACCAAACCCAAGAGAATTCTAACTTTTGTAGGCATCATGGTTTGTCCCTAATCCACAATTTCAAAAACTTGTCTAGAATCTACCAAAATCCTATCTGTTAATATAACATGGCCCAAGAACTGTACTTCTCGAAGGAAAAAGCCACACTTAGAGAATTTAGCATGCAACTTATGTTCCCATAATGTCTACAAATCCAATTGTGAATGTTCCACATGTTCCTCCTTCGATGGGAATACACTAGAATGTTGTTCGATAAATATTATGATGAACCAATATAGGAATGGTTAAAAAATCCAATTTATCATGACCATGAACACTGTTGGCGCATTGGTATGACCAAATTGCATGACTTAGAACTCATACGATCCATGTTGCGTGGTAAAATTTGTCTTAGGAATGTTAACCTCCCGAATATATAACTAGTGACACCCTAAGCGTAAGTTAATCCTGGAGAATAATGATGCACTCCTCAACTAATTGAATAGGTTATCGATATGCGGCAAAAACTACGTGTTCCATATCGTGTCTTGGTTCAACTCCCGATAATCCACCCATAATCAAAGTGAATCGTCCTATTTCTTCATAACTAAAACTAGGTCTCACCATGGAGAAGGGCTACTCTGTATGACCCCTAGCTAAAAAATGACCTAACCTGCTCACTTGGCTCTTGCATTACTAATGAAGTCATTCGGTATGATGCCATCAAAATGGGATAAGTACCCGTTGCCAAATCTATACAAGTGTTTATCTCTCTAACTAGTGGTAATCATGTCACCTCATCTGTAAGGACATAAATTTTCAATTGAGTCACTGTATTGTTTTGACTTAATTCCGTGAACAAAACTGTGTTTGTAATATGTCATAGGGAGATTTTATTTTGTCACGATCCCACTTGGTCTATAACGTATTGAATAAATTGAAGACGTTACGGCAAAGCTTCAAAGAATTAATCATGTCGAAGTTTAATTGATGCAAGTTTATTCGTCTTCAAAGTTAATTGCATTCCGAGATCACACGAATGCGTATAATTAATGGTGCTCGGAATTATTTTTATAAAAGATAAGGATGTAATTTTTATAAAGAAAATATTTTAAAATGTTTTTAAAAGTGTTTTAAATGTTTACACTACGTTTTTATTCTGATAAACTCGAAAAAGAGTTTGACTTATTTGGATCTCTTTTAGAAGAGACGTTTTAAACAAAAAGTTAAAGTCGTTTGAATGACATCTGTCCTTCGCTCAAGCGAGATGGTTATGTCGCGCGAACAACTTGCCTATCTCATTCGAGAGACACTATTTTCGAGATAGCATTTAATTCCTATTTAAAACATGTTTTCGTCAGAGTTTTAAAAAAGTGTGCATTCTGGAAAAACAATTTACGTTCCAGTACGAATTTTGTACATGTTTTTCTACGGTTTTAAATCACAAACACATCCTTAGAGTTTGAAAAGATTCGAGCTATCATTCTTATATGTTTATGTGATCTTGCTGCACCAAGAAGGTTTGTTCTACAATTGAACATTAGGGTTTTGCGGTGAAGAAAAGAGAAGGCCTTCTTGTTCGACATCATAGACGTATCAAAGCCATTCGGTGGACACCGAGACATATGGGTAGGTATTGTGGAAGACGAAATTTCTACTTGGGCACTATTGAAGAACGGTATAAGATCAGAAGGAGCGTCAAGACCCGTGGGGATCGAGTCATTGAGTAAGGCTAATCTGTCTTTGTAAAACCTTTGTTCATAGTGATTGTCTGGCTTGAGCGGTCCGAGGTTGTTTTCCCATTTTGGGTTTTTTCCTCGTACATCCGGCGTTGTGAGTATTCTTCACTTTATTTTACTTGCTTTAATCACTAGATGCATGTTTAGGATTAATCAAGATGAAATTGGTTTAAAGTAAGAATTGGGTTTTCATAACTTGGTTTGGTGCAAATTAAAAGTTGAACAATTTTTGGTAAAAATTGGTTTGATTTGAAACACACATAAGGACCACCCCGCATTTACAAATTGGTATCAGAGCTAGAAGATATATTTTATTTATTTTGTGATCTCGTGTGTTTGTTTATCTCTCCTGTGTTTGTTTTATCTTAATGGATTCTCTAAGCTTTGACGATTTAAATCGTTTGAATTTAAAGTTTGCAAAACGTATTGAAGTTTTGGAGAATGAAAATTCCGGTTTCAAAAATAGGATTGAATATTTGCAAACGTTTCAAATTCAAAGAGATATTTGTCATGAGAAGTTTAGTTCCTTGTTTTATGATTTTAATATGTTAAAATTGGGCAAAAAGGAGAGTGATGATAGAGTCCTCGTTTTAGAAAAAGAGTTAGAGGATTTAAAAAACTCTAGGGTTTGTGCTGTTGAGGAAAACAATTCGATTAATGATCTTATGGCACGAGAAAAGGCACTTAGGGATAAGTTTGCTCACATTGAGGGGGAGAGAGATAACCTTCCAGGGGTAATTGGAAATTTAAAGAAAGAGTCCCGAAAGTTTGAGGAGTCTAATCGTTTGCTTGAGTCGAAAGTTTTGAAGTTAAAAATGATTTAAATGACTCGAGTAGTGATGGAAGCAGCTTATCTTGTTCTAGTGGTTCGAATGTAAAAGACAAAACCATAGTTTGTTTTAGAGGATCAATCACATCCAAGGTTTTAGAAAAGGTCAACCTAAAGGTCCCGTTCCTTGTCGATTTTACACATGTTCGTATTGTGGTAGGAAAGGTCACCTTAGGAGTTTCTGTTTTGATCTTAGAAAAGACCCTAGGAAGTTTAAACGTAGTTTTTCATTGGTTCCAAAACATGCTTTGTTAGGTATACACCTATTTGGGTTAAGAAGTCCATTTCGGAGATGCTAAATGCTTACTTGGTTGATTCTCACATGCATGCACATGATTCATCTATTGCTATTTCTTATGGATAGTAGCTTGCATGTTTGTCATACGCTAGCCCTTGCATCATGATCTATAATTTGCTAGTGTTATGACACGTTTATCTCTTTGTATTATATTTTTTATTTGTTTGAGTCTTATTTGACAAATACAAAAATATTTTCAGTTTTTGTTTTTGAGTTTACATGTTTGATGTGGCATACTGGTGTGCTTGGACCCCCCCCCCCCCCCCCCCATCGTTTCATATCCATGTGGCTAGGACATTTGGTCATAAGTATCGATGCTTAGAATGATCTTAACCATTGTTTATATGGGTATTTTTCTAAGTTGATATGCATTTTGATTCGACTTTGTATATATGCCAACATTGCACATGTGCACGAGTTTATATGGATGTTTGACTTCTCTTGCATATTTGAATCTAGTGAGGCATTCTTATCTCAATCTTCTCATCTATGCGTAAGTAGACTTAAGGAGAAATGTGCATGTAAGAATCGTTTACCGTGAGGGTTTGAATTGGTACTTAATTGAAAAAATGATGAGTAATTCACGGGAAAGGGCTGTGAGAGTTCAAAATTAACTCATCGTGAACGCCACCATTTAAAAGAGCCCAAAAGAAAAAATATGCTAAGAAAAGGGCCAATAAGATTTTCTCTAAGTTGAGAATACTAGAAACCTCAAAAGAACTTGAAAAAGTATTTTTATTAGGGAGTTAGGTTGGAGAAAATTTAAACAGGTTTGCACAACTAATCCTAATGTTAAAGCATTGCAATTTGATGCTATTGTTAGTAGAATCATAAAAAATTCTGGGTTTGTGTGCATGTAGTATGTTTAGTTCATTAATCTCACACATGATAAAGTTTGACGATTTATCGCTATCAATTAGAGCTTCTATATCATTTCGACGTGTTGGAATTGTGACTCATTTGTTGTAATTTCACGCCCATTCATTCCATGCCCATGTTTGAGCACATCGATACTATGTTTGCATGTAACTCGCATTCTTAGTTTTTATGCATTTTTGCATTTTGTTTTAAAAGCTCACTGTTTTAGCACTGTTTTGCTGCTGTCAAGCCCTTCCACTGATTTTTTTCTGGAAATTTTTTCACTGGGCAAAAATATAGTATATTTCTGGGAAAATGTGAAAGTTTAGCATGTCGCGAGATTTCGTTCGCATGACATTACTATATCGCGTGAAGTATCATTCGAGTGACGTCCTCGTCTCGTTTGAGCAATGTTCCTGGCTCGTTCAAACTACAGCCTGAAGTCTTGCTTTTGATTGGTTTGCAATCCACTGGTTTATTTTGGTATATTTTTGGGTAGTGGTGGAAGCTTTCTGGACCAATTGGTTTATATGCAGGAGTATATTGTTTCAAAACTGATTTTTTGCATATGGTCTGTTTATCACACCTGATTAGTTTGATATATTTTTTGTGTGATTCATTGGTTTACTAGCTACTGATTTGTCATTTCATGATCATATTTAGCTGGTTCTTTCATGACTATCTAGTGATTTCAAATTTTTTCAAATTGGTATATTCTCATGTTAGATACTTGTTGCTTGGTTTATCTTTTCACTGGATTGTCTATTCGAGACAAAAAGGGGGAGAGATGTATGTGATGTAGGGGGAGATTTGACCATGTTTTTTATTTCATATTTTACAAACTGGTATTACAAATTGGTAGTTTAAATTTGGTATCATTTTGTTGCTCAATTGTTTAACAAATGATTTTTCAGAGTTTATTCATATTGGTATCTATTGTCGTTTGGTATCATTTGGATATATATATATATATATATATATATATATATATATATTGGTTTCATTTGTTCCTCCATACTTCACTTGGTATTTGTTTGTCTGTTACATGTGTGTAGGTATGCTTCAACGATTCGAGATTTCAAGTCTTCATCACATTCAGACAGTTCATGCTTGCCGGTGCTACATATTCTAGTCTGTGTCCTGTAATTTTTATTTTGGGTTTATGGGATGGGATTTAGGTGTCATACGGCTTGACGGCCCGGCTTAGGCATTTCACTGGTTTAGTTTGGTCCCGGAATAGTTAAAAGGGGAGATTTGTAAGGACATAAAATTCCAATTCAGTCCCTATATTGTTTTCACTTAATTCCGTGAACAAAACTGTGTTTGTAATATGTCATAGGGAGATTTCATTTTGTCACGATCCCACTTGGTCTATGACGTATTGAAGAAATTGAAGACGTTGCGGCAAAGCTTCAAAGAATTAATCATACCAAAGTTTAATTGGTGCAAGTTCATTCGTCTTCAAAGTTAATTTCATTCTGAGATCACACAGGTATGAATGCGTATAATTAATGGTGCTCGGAATTGTTTTTATAAAAGATAAGGTTGTAATTTTATGAAGAAAATATTTCAAAATGTTTTTAAAAGTGTTTTAAATGTTTACACTATGTTTTTATTTTGATAAATTTGACTTATTTGGATCTCTTTTGGAAGAGTCATTTTAAACAAAAAATCAAACTGACAGGACTGTCGTTCGAACGACATCTGTCCTTCGTTCAAGCGATATGGCTATGTCACGCGAACGACTTGCCTATCTCGTTCGAGCGACACTATTTTCGAGGCGGCGTTTAATTACTATTTAAAGCGTGTTTTCGTCAGAGTTTTAAAAAAGTGTGCATTCTGGAAAAATAGTTTACGTTCCAGTACGAGTTTTGCACATGTTTTTCTAAGGTTTCAAAGCATAAACACATCCTTAGAGTTTTCAAAGATTCGAGTTATCATTCTTATATGTTTATGTGATCTTGCTGCACCAAGAAGGTTTGTTCTACAATTGAACATCAGGGTTTTGCGATGAAGAAAAGAGAATGACTTCTTGTTCGACATCGTAGACGTATCAAAGCCATTCGGTGGACACCGAGACATTCGTGGAGTCGAGTGTTATGGGAAGGTATCGTGGAAGATGGAATTTCTGCGTGGGCACTATTGAAGAACGGTAGAATATCAGAAGGAGCGTCAAGATTCGTGGGGATTGAGTCATTGAGTAAGGTTAATCTGTCTTTGTAAAACCTTTATTCATAGTGATTGTCTGGCTAGGGCCGTCTGAGGTTGTTTTCCCATTTTGGGTTTTTTCCTCGTACATCCGACGTTGTGAGTATTCTTTACTTTATTTTACTTTCTTTAATCACTAGATGCAGGTTTAGGATTAATCAAGATAAAGTTGGTTTAAAGTAAGAATTGGGTTTTCACAACTTGGTTTGGTGCAAATTAAAAGTTGAACAATTTTTGGTAAAAATTGGTTTGATTTGAAACACACATAGGGACCACCCCGCTTTTACATCATCAGATACAATTGTAAATTCCTGGACAATTTGTATTAAATCTAACGATATGGTGACCTCATCAAACAAAGTTGCATCAATATAATACCTGTATGCATTAGACCCTACCTTAGCCCATGCATTAATATAATAAAAATCCCTTCCCAAAAATGGAAATCGTAGAAATCTACCCCTGGTAATCAATTATAAGCATTATACATATAGCTATTACTCAAAGCTAAATAATATAAATTATAAGATCACATGTCTAAATTAATAATGAAGTTGAACACCCAAGTCCACTAATGAACTCTCATGTCTCTACAATCACGTCGTAAGGTTGTCACCCATATGCTAGGTATCTACATAGAAATAAATCCTAGTGATAGCCTCCCATAATCGTATTAAATACACTACTAATAAAGAATGATAACTCCACGATGTCTAAGTAAGAATCATATGCGTAACCTATATATATAATCATACCCATCAACCGGTGGTATTCTCAATAACACAAGTCGTTATATGGCCTCTACTAACTAAGAGGACTCACTCGCCAAAATTGTAACAATTTTCTATAAACGAACTATCGAAACAGTGTCTCTACAAGTGGTCCTATTAACCCTGCCTTTATAGTCATCACTGATAACTCTTGCCTCTCATTAGTCGTGACCTCACTGGTCATAATTTCCTTGGCTCTACCGGCCTTAATAAATCGTATTATCTACTCTTGGTACCTTTTGGGGCCTTTCCCCCCCATACGATTCATTTTTCAGTTGTGGTCTCCCTACTTGGGTCAGTGATACATCGTCTCTAGTCATTAGTCCTATTTTGTCCTCTCTCTTCACAATCTTAGTAACTATATCCTTTAGATTGTTATGGCGGTACTACTAATGTACGAAGGTAACTCCAACCATTTAGACGTAAGTGGTGATTTATACTTTACCCAATAAAACCTGAAAAACCCTTCACGTAAGGTATATGAGAACTAAAAATAAAATTCTTCTTGCATTGACGCTGATAACAAGAACATCCTTTTTCACCTCTATATCAATCTTTCCTAGTGCAGAAAGAAAAATATAGTTGAATTCCTCCTTATACCGACTACCACGCGGTTGCACAAATTAGCTCTTCAAAACTAGACTTCTAATTCCATTACTAATTGTGATAAAAAATATTTCTTCTCGATCCATATTCTAAGAAGTTACTAAAGATCTCACACCCAAAATTCCCTGACTTTCTACTGACGTCAACTTCATGCATGGGAGGAATTTTAAACAAAGGACCCTCTCGATACACTTGGTCTTATTCGAATCATTTATCTGGAACAATAGCGATAAACTCCCTAAGAGGTCGTTATTATACAAAGTACAAATCTTAAATAGTAAATCTCTAAAGTAATCAGAGAACACAATGCTAAAAAACGAAGGATGCACTTAAGATCCCTAGGACACTGGAACTTGGAATACTCTAATGCTAACTGATACCCTGCAAAATTTAATAGTAAATTGATCATCTCTAATAAAAACTCATGGAATTAAAAAATTTAATATCATTCTAAGCATGATAGAAATAAAACTAAATGAATAAAATAAATGACTGAAACACACTATAGTTGAACCACATACTCTTATATCAAAATAATTAACAACACTAGTACCATCGCATACTATAATTGTATAAACATACATTAAACTACTGAAATGGTGTATTATATATATATTTTACTCAACTGGGTGCAAAGAGTAAAAAAGAAAGTGAGCACGCAGGCTTGACATCTACATCCTATAAGAACAACAATTGAGAAGAAGGTCATGACTGAAGTAGGAGTGTGACTGCACTTGTGGCCTATGTCCTAAAATATATGTTAATGTGACACATTAACAACAAGTCTAAGTAATATAATAATATAATTAATTTTGGGCTACAATTTAATTATGCATCTTCTTCTCGTATTTTAGTAACTTTTAGGTTATCCAACCCCAACAGTCCAAGATATCACATAAGTCTAATTTCCGACCCAATTTAACCAATGATTTTGTATCATTCATCTTTCATTGAATATTCATAAGTAATTATTCTACACTTCCCAAGTATATATATATATATATATACAGAAAGTCTCCTATAAGGACTCCTTATGGAGCAGACCTTGGTACATACATTTTTTAAATAGTAAAAAAATTAATTTTTTGATAAAACTTCATGGATATGATCTCCACGGTGAGAAGACCATCACAAAATTTTTTCGTCCAAAAATTAAATAAAAACACCGTTGAGATGAGGTAATATGTAAAAAAAATGGTACAAAGATGCATTTTCAACCGTTGAAATGTTGGATTGGCGCCAACCGCTTTATTGATTGAATTTTTTTATAAAACTTAATGGATATGATATTTTCACTATCGATATCATATCCATGAAGTTTCATAAAAATTCAATCAAAAAGTGAGTGAGATGATCGCTAACATTTCAATGGTCGAAAATGCATATTTAGACGTTTTTTTACATATCACCTCATCTCAACGGGTTTTTTATTGAATTTTTTTATGCAAAAAATTGGAGATGATCTTCTCACCATGGAGATCATATCCATAAAGTTTCATCAAAAAAATCATTTTTATACTATTTTAAAAAAAGAGTATGTATCGGGGTCTGCACTATAAAAAGTCCTTACAGGAGAGGGCCTCTCTCTCTCTCTCTCTCTCTCTCTCTCTCTCTCTCTCTATATATATATATATATATATATATATATATATATATATATATATATATATATATATATATACTTATTAAGTTTATACATAAGCCTAATCCCCGACCCAAGTTAACCAATGTTCGCACGACCCATGCGCACGGACCATAATTGTGGCCGTTCGAATGAGAAATCACGAAACTCTCTAGAATTCCCTATTTCTTCAACCTCTTGTCCTTACTATTACCCCTTTGTCCAAAACCACCGTTAACGGCCCAACTCAAGATTTTAATACCTCCCAAATACCCTAAATTGTCCTTCAAGCTTCCCCAAACAAAATTATATGCTATCCTTACAAGTCCACTAGATTTATATATGAATTTACACTACACCAAATCTGCCTAATTGTCACGGTCATTGACCTTGACAAGTTCAACTTGTCAAGGTCAATGACTGTGACAATTCAGGACGAGACAACTTTTTTTGTCACGGACGTGTCACGGTCATTGACCGTGACAAGTTCGTTAGAATTGTCACGGTCGTGTCACGGGCCATGACCGTGACAAGTTTAGTCACGGTTATTAACCATGACTAAGCCTTGACCCTTTTTAAAAAAATTATCACGGTCAATGATCGTGACAATTCTGGGTAGAATTTAAAAGAAATCTGATGGGCAGTATGGCCACTACCACTGCCCAGCAGCATATTTGTGCCTGTTATAGCAACGTTGTACCTGTTCAAACATCATATATCCAAACAAACTAAAGATAATGCAAATATATATTCAAAATAGAAACAATATACATGACGATATAATCCAAATATAATTCAAATGTACCAACTTAAAAATAATGTCACTACATGTCTGGGGTAAATGTGAGGAGGTGAGTAGGCCACACGATATACGAATTAACACACCCACTAATATACATCGTGCCGCATTATTCGTGCAACCACAATAGGGAGTTCTCCTTCCCGGGTATCATATGCGTGACGAGCACTTTGGACTCGATCTCTTGAAGCGCACGTCTATGAACTATTCCACCCAGGACGATATTCGGGTCCCTCAACCCCCTCCCTATCCGCTGGCCATAAAATACGTCCAATATGAACACGCTCGGCCAACCAATTGTCGATATCGGTCTGGGGAAGGGAGCCAAATAAGGAAGTGGAGCATCGAAGTACGCACGTGTCGATGATGAAGCAGCGAGGTCCACATCCTCGTCATCCTGCGCCTCGTTCTCCCGTACCTCCTCCTCCTCCTCCACCACCTTCTCCGTACCTTTCCCCTTACAGTCTCCACCCAACGTACACTTCATGAATGAGTACATATCTTGGACCGTCGCCTCCAAACGGGACAGCTTCGCGTAATGTGAATCCACCGTTCGAGCCAACCCGCTGTCACTCGTCTCCAATCCGATCATCCTAGATTTGGCCATCCGCGAGCTCACCCCCCTTTCCCTACCCTTAAGATAAGAGCCAAGCACTTGGATGAGTGCGTCTATGGACAAAGACGCCTTGTCAGCATCAGACTGCGACTCATGCACTTCCTTAAGATTTGCCTGAAACGACAAAAAGCACATGATTAGTAAAATAAGTAAACTAAAAAATTATAACGTAATTAACAAAAATTAAACTGTTGGATTACTTACAATCGTGGCCGCGACGCTCAGGGACACATCCTTGTCCTTCCCCTTCTTTGTCCGATGAGCCACATAAGTATCGAGCCTATGTGGCTTACTCCCTGGGCCACTCCTTATCCCCTAAAATAAAATAAAGTAAAATTAGTATCGGCCCCACAAAGTAAAATAATGAAGAATAATATATTTCTGTAGTTATAGAAAAATTAAATCTTACCTTCATCCTATGCTCCACCTCGGCATAAGACGGCCGGCCGGAGTAGAGCACGTCCTTCTTTTTTGCCCGATTTTCCCTCCCCGATTGGCGAGATGCCAATTGTCGCTCCTCGATCTCATTGTCAATGAACTTTTGCCATTGTGCCAATGAGATCGGCTCCTTAGGCGGGACGGATTCACGCCATTGGATAATGGACTCTCGTGTTTTCCTAAAGTACTGTGTCCGCATATTTTTCTTCCACGTCTTGTGTTTCTCCCTCAACTGCTCCAAGACGGAATTGCGTAGCTTTGGATCCAAGTTGAATTGTTCCTGTCCAACAAATACAATGTTAGTTGCGAATAAATATAAATATAAATATAAAATGAAATTGAAATTGAAATATTCATATAAATATAAATATATTACCTGTAGTGCCGGCCAAACAGCTAACTTGAGATCATATGACACCTCCTTCCAACTCATAAACCCCGGGCCGATGACCGTCTTTAGCAGCTCGAGGGATCTCGATGGTAATCCCAAATTTTCCATATTTGGGGAGCCTAGGGGTCGAGGAGCCCTCTTAGCCTCCGCTACCACCGAGCCCAAATGACATCATCATAACCGGCATCATCATCATCGCCTTAATACCTGAAGGAGACATTTGCTGTAAAAAAATATTATTAGTACAGATAAAAAAAAATAGAAGAAGACATGCAAATATGTACAATTACTACAAACCACCCCCACCCCCTCCCCCACCACACACATGCACACGTACACACACCGCCCCCTGCCCCCCACCACACACACAATAATCCAATAATGATTAATAATTATATATACTATGTTTCATTTAATTATGTCTTATTTATATTCAAATTCAATTATTAATAATTATTTATAGTATGTCTTATTTAATTATGTCTTATTTAATTATGTCTTATTTATATTCAAATTCAATTATTAATAATTATATATAGTATATATTAATTTACTAATTTACAATAAGGGGCAATCATGTATTAATTAACTAAAAAAATTAATAATCAATCAATTCTTTACAAAGGACACTACGTGCACACACGCAGCCCCCCACCCCTACCCCACCACCCACCCCCCATCCCTGCCCCTACCCCCACCCCCTCCCCCCTCACCCCACCCCCACCACACACAAGTAAATAATTATTTAATGGATTTAATCAAGATTAAATAAAGAAAGTAAATAATTACAATAATTGTAATTGGAAATTTTGAGCGTTTAGTTAGAAGCCAATTTAATTAATAGACATGAGTCCCTAATATAGCCCAATACCCAAGTAGTATGCTCAAAACTCTCTAGAGTCTCAATTAAGGCTAAGCCCATGACTATACCTATTTATATTTCTGTAAAGTAGGGCTTTAGGTTAGTGATCCATTATGAAGGGTTGGAGAGGGAGATGAAAATAATATGCACCTTTTTATGAAGGGGTGAGGGAAAAGAGGGTAATTTATCCCATATTTCACCATAGTGTCATCTTTAAGAGTTCTCACACACAAGACTTACTTTGGGTGAATCATATGCTAGAAGATTTGTATGTTCATATTTTTTTTAGAGACTTTGGAGGGAGACAAGATCTTAATCTTATTCAACATATTTCTCATAAAAATCACAACATGATCTTCTCTTAATCCTTTTTGCATTTATTTAAATGAATTCGTCTCCATTTCATATGTTTAAAAGAGTTTAATGATTAATTTTTATTTACTATATGCACAATTATTTAAAAATATAATTTACACAATATTGTGTTGAAGAGCAATATTGTAGTACCTTAACCACTACATTTTATATTTATTTGATCAATTCTCATTATCTATAATAAGAAAAATTTACTTCAACGTACTAATTGATGATTATTAACCCGAGATAGTAAAAAATTATCATATATTTGCTATTATGGACCTTTTGAGCATATTCTAAAGCGTAATCTTATGAATAATTTCAGAGAGAATCAAAATCAAAACACACAGAGTTCTAAAGAATACATTATTTAATATTTTAAGTGAACCTTAAATGGATAACACAAATTAACCAATGTGTGACTACTTCACCATTTGAATATTATTTTTAGTCTTCCATATAATCAAACCACTCATATTTACTATACTAGACATAAATGTAATACTTCACCTTTTGATAAATTGATACATTTATATATAGCTACAATTTTATAATTAATTCAATTTTTCAATGTACATCCATGTTTCAACTTTAAATAAGCATGAGCGCTTCATATTTTTCTTGCAACCCACACACACGCACACGTACACCCACCCCCACCACCCCACCCCACCCCCCCCCCCTCACCCTACCCGCACCACAACTGCACACACACACAACCCACCCCCTGCCCCCCTCCCCCACCACACACCACAACACACATATATACACACACATATACACATACATATACACGCATATATATACACACACACACATATACACACATATATATACACACATACACACACATATAGAAATGAAAGAGAAAGAGAGGAAAAAAATTATACCTTAAAGAGAGAGAGAGAGAGAGAGAGAGAGAGAGAGCTGAAATCGCTTGTAGAGAGAGAGAAAGAGGGAAACCAAAAAACGGCGAGAAAAAAAGAGCCTAGGGCTTTTTTTACAGAAGATATTGTCACGGTCGTGTCAAGGTCCTTGACCATGACAATTATTTTAAGATTTGTGACGCTCAATGACCGTGACAAGTCCATGATAAATGTAGCTATCATGGTCATTGACCGTGACAATTATTTGTCACGGTCAATGACCGTGACACAAAACGCATGTTTCTTGTCACGGTCAATGATCGTGACACAAAACACATGTTTCTTGTCATGGTCAATGACCGTGACAAGGGTGGCCGGCTGAAAGGTGACATTTTGGCCATTTTGGTGTAGTGTTAAAAGTATTTTTCAGAGTTAGAACCCTAGGTTTGAATTTCATACTAAAGTTCCAAATTTTCCAATTAATTCATTCAATATAAAAGGGTTATTAATCAATACGACAAGCATAGCATAACCTTAACATCAGTTTATTCAATATCTCCCAAATTCACGATAAATTTCATAAATTTCTATTTATGGATGAAGATATAATTTCTACTAATTAAATTAAATCCCAAAATTTTATTGTTTAATTATCTAAATCAAGTATTTTATGTTTAGATTTAGAATACAGTGTGTATCTACATTCTAACCCCAAAAAATTATATTAATATACTAAATAAACTTTTCTCTAAATTAAAGTAGGATGAACTCCAATTGAAAAGCCCTTATTTTCCTATTCTACAATGCCCAGTTGTCCTCTTTTCTTCTTCTTCTCCAAGTAGTCTCCATGTTCTATCTATAGGGTTTCCTTTCTTAAGTGTTAAAATGATTCCTAACGACACTAATCTCCCTTTTTGTATGGTTAAGCACGAAATTTAGGTTAACACCCATATGAACTTTGACGCATTAAGCCTAAAATCGATTATAATTAGTTTAAGTCTAGCACATACCATATACTAGCCCATGGGCTTAAAACCCATTGTTTTAAGTCCCAATCCAACATTATAAATATCCTAAACATCAACCCAAAGTATTAAACCAATTTCTTAATATTCTAATTTGTACGAGTCTTAAAAATCATTATTCATTATTCACTATTAAATTATTTATTTATTAAATAATTACTAATTCATTCCTATGTATTAAGTCATATTTCAATTTCAAGTAAAATACACGTAACATAAAACATATAGAATTATAATTTGTGACATCATATATCATTTAAGGCACATATAATCATAAATAATAAAATTCATTATTTAATTAATGCATTAAAATTACGGGGTATTACAATTCGGCCCCGACCAAGAGGAGACTTATTTTATCACCACTTTAGGACTATACTTCTACAGGGTGATGCCGTTTGGGTTAAAGAACGTTGGGGCAACCTATCATAGACTTGTGACTAAGATGTCCAAGCAGTATATGGGAAAAACAATTGGGGTATATATACATGACATGCTTGTGAAGAGGAGAAATAATGAGTATTACTTTAAAGACCTGGTAATGAAAACTGAAGTCCTTCACTACTGAATAATGAGGTTGAGTGCATTTAAGTTCTCTTTTAGGGTTTAATTAGGAAATTTCTTAGGATATCTTGTCAGCCAAAGGGGTATTGAGGTGAACCCCAACTAGATTGATCTAATAAGAATTGTGCAACCCCCCAAAATTATGTTCGAGGTGTAAAAGTTGACTGTCATGCTCACTGTAATCAACAAGTTCATATCAAGATATTTAGAGAAGTTCCGACCTTTCTTTTAAGTACTGAAGAAATATCGGAAGGAGATATTAAATGAAGAATTCACCTAGGAACTCAAAGAAGTGAAGAAATACCTGAGGTGATCACTATTACTAATAATCCCTGATAAAGAGGGGACAATCACGCAATTAACTCATGTTTGGTATGTGAGAAGAAAAGGAGACATGCTCCCATCTATTATGTGAGAAAAACATTTCTCGAAACTGAGAAGAGAGACCTCTCGCTCAAAAATCTTACGTATTCATTGGTAATAGCCTTTCGTATATTAAAGCATTACTTCGAGCTCGAGGTGCACATGATCATTATCCTGGCCCCCTTCCCTATGAAAGTAATGCTCCGAATAGTCGACCTGTCTAGATGAAAATACAAATGGTCGATGGATTTGGGAAGGTTTGGGATTCATTTTTATCTTAGAATTTCAATAAAGGGACATATCCTAGTTGAGTTCTTTACCGAATTCTGCAGCGACCAAGCACTAGCTGAGGTCAAAATCAAAAGTACCGAGAATGTTTGATGATCGATTGAAGAAGGGGAAATATGAACCCTTTACTTGATGAAGCCTCTAATTCTAGGGGCCAGGAGCAGGGACAATACTAATTTCCCCGGAAAAAATTTCCTCGAGCAGATAATACGCTTGGGATTTAAAGCCTCTAATAAAGAGGCAAATTATGAAGCCTTGATTGGCGACTTAAATAAATCATTCTCATTGGGCGCCAATTAACTTAACATCTTCTGTAACTAAAGGCTGGAATTAAATAAGATATCAGAAGACTAAAATGTTAAGGATGAGTGCATGGTTGCATACCTTAAAGAGGTCACCCATCACCTAGTCACTCAGTTCAAACACATAAAAGTACAACAATTCCCAAGAAGGAACAATAATCATGAAAATGCCTTAGCCCGTGTATTTTAACATTGGAGGTGACCAGTCCCTGCTGCCAAAATACGTGGGGCATCAGAATTGAAATTCCATTCTTAGCATGTGATAGAAATATGAGATATTCAAAACCTTTTTTTCACAAGATATAATTTGAAATATAACCCAGTGAATATAAACATCCATACAAAATTCATGACCATTCTAACTCCAAAATGAAACTCTACTCCAAATGATAAATTAATACTCAATATGAATAATCCAACTACAAATCTCTAACTGTAAACCGTATCAACTGTGAAACCGAATGGCCCATCAAATCTATATATAATTGTCTCATAAATAAATATACGGAATGGACTAAATCTAAACTACTATAGTGATAAAATAAACTCCATATGCACTTCACAAGTCTCTAATTCAATCATATGTAACTACTGTAGTGACTATACCTGAAATGTTAGTCAACACAACATCTCAGAGCCCATCATATGAGTACCAACCACTCCTCCCAATTAGGACCCGTGAATCTAGACATAAGCACCATACATGATAAATATCACAACAGATTATTTTAAATCAAACGATATAAGGACATGCGAGTAAAATAAAATAACACCAACTACCCACATAAACTAAGTCGTCCCATTAATTAAATCCAATTATGTTATTTCAACATTGAAATAAAAAATTATATCTTTATCTTACTCAATATAATTATTTAATTATTCTCATTCATGCGACACCACTATAGTCAGTCAACCTTTCTATTGGTAATGCACATACTCCTGGCACGCTTAAGTTTCAACACATCACACCCATTCCCCTCACTAAAGCCAACTAACCCAATTTCGTTAGACTTGCACATACTCGTGAGGTTTCATGCACCTCACGTCATCATAGCTAGTCAACCCAATTATCGTTAGCCCAGTACATACTCATGGCGCCAACACACACCCAAGTCACTATAGCCAGTGAACCCAATTATTGTCATCCCTATACATACTCGCGAGGCAAATTCATTTTAACACATGTTCATTATCTTAGGCATTTATTATTAGTTCTTAATTCTCTTATTCTCAATTATCCCCATCCTTAATTCGACTATCACAACCTCAAATCACCGCTATTCCCATACCTAGAGATTACCAAACCATAAGTATCACCTAGTCCATCACCTAGGAATAATATCTACCAAAAATTACCACCTAGTCTCGTACCTACTGTTGATGTAAAAAACTAGATTGCTCTAATTATTCAATCACAGATAAATAAATAAGACAAAGAATTTTAAAGTGGTTCGGCTAGGAATAAAGCCTACGTCCACTGTTATGTTATTGCTGAGTGTTTGCAGAATTCTTGATTACAAGTTCTCTCCAGAAATTCCGGTCCTCCATGAATGAGGATGATACAAGGTATTTATAGCCTTTAGGCTGTACATGAAAGGTTCGATACATTAAATGACATACATATGAAAGGGTAATACATTTAATGTGGTGTGGGCGTCAAGAATATAAACATTCAATGAATAGTTGAACAGTTGTCCGTCTGGTAATTAATGATACGGCCGAGATGCAGCTCGGACCGCCTTAGTTGCTCGTTGATCAAGAGTTCCTCGGAGCGCATGTAGTATCTCGGGATGATGGAGTTCCTCGTGGTGTCTTCCTCGTTGCTCGGAGAGAATATGAAATGGTTGAAGGAATTAACTTCCTCGCTACTATTATGCCATGTAGATTGACACATGTCTTCGTATTATTCGTCCACATCAGCATATTAATTTTGGTATCAACAGAAGCCCCCAATGTTTCATATTTCGAACTTTGAGGAGTATGGAATATTCTTTCTCGGTATGTAGCAATATTGAATGATCTTCCTGGGTTTTAGGAGCATCGTATTTGAATTTATTTCCCAATTCATAGAATCCGCCTTTTTTCGAATTTTTAATAGCGCTTCGATCTTCGTGCCCTTTTTGTCCTTTTAGCCGCCGGAAGTTCAACAGTTTCTTTCGTGTAATCATTTCCTTCGACGATTCCCAAGGCAAAGTATTTAAACTTCTTAGGTAACCATACCGTCCTCTTCTTTTCCCAATTTCTTGCATTCAAGCTTTCTATTCTCTCCTTCTCTCTTGTGCGTTCATCCTTGTTTTCGTTCGTTGTCAACATACCTCCTTTCTTCCTGCAAGATCTTTTTCCATTCTTCTCTTTTATTCAGTATGGTTTATATTGTGGAGTCTGTTGAGAAATTTCGTTCTGATTTTTCCATTCCTTCGTGGGTAACTCTAGAGGTTCTTTCTGAGCCTTTAGATTACTTTCGATTAGCTGAGGGACATTGGTTCCCCAGTCTTTTTGTTGCTGAATGTGGATTTTCTTTTCCACCAAACCCATTGTGTCTTGAGTTTTGTCAGTATTTCGACCTTGTCCCTGCAAAAATAGCCCCCAATTCATGAAGAATAATTAATGGGGTGTACAAATTAAATTTAACTCATGGGACTCGTATAGGGATCCCTGAAATTATGTACTGCTATAAGTGGGCCACTCTAGATAATATTTATTATTTAAAAACTAGGTTTCTGAATAGAGCCCTTGTAGTTAACCTCCCTGATTCAAACAGAGATTATTTTGAACATGGGTTGGTTATTAAAAATTGGCAATATGCCCCTTTAGTTGGAGATGGAGTATACAACGGTCCCAGATGCCCCCCATATGGCAATGGGATAGGTTTATTTTTCATTTTATTTTACTTATGAAATTATGCTTTTATCATGTTTGACAAAATGTATGACTGATATCTCATTATGTATTTATTTGCAGTTGATAGCAAACGAAAAACTCCAAAAGAATCAGAGGTTAATATCAAGCATCTGAAACTTATCTGGGGTTTGCATAAGAACGTTGCAGACGAGCACATCAGGTCTGCATCATATTTGCTACAGTATAAGAGTTATACAACCTCTTATACTGCTCGCCCTGTTGAACTAGCTTCCACTCCAGAGGACTCTTCTTCAGATTCTCATCTTCCTTTAAGTCAGAGAATGGGCAAGAAAAGAGCTCCTCCTTCTCTATTTGATGAAACTACTTCTGCTGTTGGGGCCAAGAAGAGCAAGACTGATGTCCCTGAAGGGACTAAGAAGGTGGATGCTGCACCTTCCAAAATTACCGAGAAGCCCCCAGTGGTTCCGAGCAAGAAAACTGCTCCTGTTGAGATAATTTCTATCTCCCCGACCAAGAGTTCCTCCTTGGTTGAAGTTGCTGACGTCCCATTGAAGAGATTGAGGAGATCATCTTCAATCAATTTGGCTGAAACTGCCTCCACATTGCCAGCTGGTGGTGTTGGTGTTCCCACCATCATTCCTCCGAGCTCTGCAATGAGCTCGGTGAAAACTTGGATCATACCCGAGGTCCAAGGAATTGATGAAACAATTTCTAGGGATATGCTGACATCCCTAGCTACTCGTCATCTTGCTTCGGTAAATTTCTCACATTCTGAATTTCTTTTCTTTTTCTGAGTATTTGTATTTTTGCACTGACTTACTGCTTTTCTCCTCTTTCAGCTGGTGAACTGTTTTAATAACATTGTGAAGAAGGACGAGGTAATTAAAGCCTCTAGTTCCTCGTCTGGTGTAGAGGATGCTCTGTTGGGTTTGACCCAATCTTTGAAGGAATCTCGCCAACAGTACAATGAGGACAAGACTGCTTGGGAGAAAAAGTTGTCAGTAGTTGAAGCCGAGAAAGTGAAGTTGGCTGAGATCTCCAAAGGTTTGGAGAATAAAGTAAAAAGTTTGGAGGTTGAGGATAAAAAATATGATGACAAGCTCAAGAATTTTGGAGAGCTTGAAAATAAGTTGAAGAAAGCAGAAGAGGAGTTGCTCGTCCTGCGAGATATCAAAAGTAAAAAAGAAGAATTGGACGTGAAGCTCTCCTCGGAGAAATTGAGAAGAAAGGTTGCAATCAAAAAATCCTTCAGTGCTGGCTGGGAGAAAGGATGGGATAAGGGAATTGCTGCAATGACATCCCAAGTTCAATATGGGAAGTTGAAATACTTCCATGATGGCTGGGTAGCTGCTCTGCAAGAGTTGAAGATTAAAGACGATTCTGAGCTATTCCAACTATGCCTTCCTGGTCCTCCTCCAGCAATTGTGGAAGAAGAAGAAGATGAGCCTGTTTCTGATGAATCTTCTATAGCCATGGGTGATCAGGTCTCTGCCTCTCAACCCTCTGCCACCGAGGACATTTCTTCCATGCCTCCTCCTCCTGAGAAGATTCCTGCCGATCAAGTCGCTGTTACTACCGAGCAACAAAGCTCCTCGTCCCAGCCTCCCGAGAAAGTCTTGGGGGACAAGGAAAAGGTGTGAAGTTGTTCGGTATCATTTCTATATTTCATTACTTGTAATCGAACAATGTAACATTTTGATGATCTAATAAAATACATCTTCGTTCCTCTTCATTATTGATACTCTGTCTGCTTTTATTTATTAACTCCTGCTTCCTCTCTGTTGTTGATGACTTGTTTTTGTTGATTGTTGTCTTCTCTTCATTAGTTTGTTGCTAGAATGGAACTGCTATCCGCCCATGATACCAAACTGATGCAGCAATGTCACGAATACTATAAAGCTGGTCACACAGAGCTAAGTGTATCAGAAATTTCTGACATCCTTGGCCATGATGTTTCAGAGCAAGCAATTGAGGCTTATCGGTATTTGAAGAGTTTACTTGACCGAGCTGTGGCCAACAATGTGGCATACTACGAATTGATCGAGGAACTTCATGGTTCCATAGAAGATCTTCAAAATCAACACAATGCATCAATGGCTTCGTTGCACAAGGATTATGAAAATAGATATCAACAACTTTCTTCTAAAACATGCCATAAAAAGATCCTTGCTGGATATGATATTAGGGAAAGAACTTTAAAAGGTGAAGTTGAGGCTTGCAGGCAGATTGCTGAGTTGCTGGAACAGGAGAACAATAATTTGCAGAAAAAGTTGGCACAGTATGAATCTGCAGCATCATCTTCAACTGCTTTAGTACCAGTTACTGATGAAGGTTTCTCGTTCTTAGAGGTTGAAAACGCCAAATTAAGGCAAGAATTGGATAACTTAAGAAGATCTGTTATTCTAGTGACTGCTCGGGGACGAGGAAGAGGTTCTCGGGGGCGAGGAAGAGCTGTTCAAAATGTTGTCGAGGAACAAGGTTCTCCAGTCGCTTCTCGGAGCCGATCAAGAGTTCTTAGTCGCAATGTTGAAGAGGCTCGTACCCAATCTACTTTGGAAACTCAAGCATTCCAATTAAACGTCAAAGATCGGGCTCTATCAGAAATGTCCAAGAAAAATCTATCCTTGGAAGATCAACTTACTGCAACGAAGTCTGCTCTACATACTAAGGATCTTTTTGCAAAAAACCTTCTTGAGCAATTGGATAGATTAACTTTTCAATTTCATAAGCAACCCAGGGAATTCTGGATGGCAGGATATAATGAAGCTCTTGTTCATTTGGATGCTCGTATTGAACATGCCAACAATGAAGGTTATAAGCAGGGGTGGTTGAATGCACTGGGTGTGTTAAAATTGGAGCAAGGGCATTATTTATGGGATTATCATGCTCCAGGGTTATTAGACTTGCCTGTACCACCTTTCAAATTGGACATGGCATGGATCCCAGCTCATTCCATTCCTCGTAGCTTAATTTCAAAATACCTCGGTGATTATAACCTTCATTCCCAAATCGAAGTATCTCGTCCAGAACATCTAATGGAGACACCTTCAATAATGAATGTCAGAATGTTGAAAGACTTGAACTTTATTAATTCTCCCCTTTGCCTGGAAGATCCTCCCGCTGGCGACGAGCCTATTTCTAAAGCAGAGGGCAAAAAACCAATAGAATAGGAATATCAATGTAATAGTTAGTACATTCATGTAACCTGTAATTTATTTTGAATTTTAATGAAAAGACTTTCATTTTCGGTTTGCAAATTTTGCTATTGTCTTGTGTTTATCAAACACCTTTACATTTGTGCATATGTATCTGTTAAAGATAACAATAATATTGTTCATTGAGCAACTTAATAAAAAGTTACAAGTATCAAGGTTGTTCAATCACTTGAGTATAAAATGTTCAAAATGTTTCCAACCAACCAAAGTGGTTAAATAATGTTTGTCGACCAACTACAGTTGATGGGATTTTATCCCCGACCAGCCATACTTGGTTAAATTTCAAATATTTTCATAAAATGTGTTTGACCAACTAAGGTCAATAATTTATCCTCGTCGACCAACTACAGTTAGTGGGTTTTTATCCCCGACCAACTATACTTGGTGTATTTTGGAATATTTTGTTCTTCAAAGAATTTTTTGTAGCTCTTAACCAAAGGAGTAGTAGTGGTTCTTTCGAACTATATGTCCACTAGATATCTTACCAACCGTAGTTGGTCACACTAGTGTCGCCTCCTAACCAAAGGAGTATTTTTTGGTTCTTTCGAACTGTCCACTAGATATCTTACCAACTGTAGTTGGTCACACTAGTGTCGCCTCCTAACCAAAGGAGTATTTTTTGGTTCTTTCGAACTGTCCACTAGATATCTTACCAACCGTAGTTGGTCACACTAGTGTTGCCTCCTAACCAAAGGAGTATTTTTTGGTTCTTTCGAACTGTCCACTAGATATCTTACCAACCGTAGTTGGTCACACTAGTGTCGCCTCCTAACCAAAGGAGTATTTTTTGTGCGTAGTGTATTACACTAGTATTCCCCGAAAAACTTTCAACAGAAAGAAAATGATGAAACATCCTCGTTTTATTCATAATGAAGGAAATGCTTTACATTTTACATTACTGATAGTACTTGCGCAGGTGTTCAGCATTCCATGCATTCTTAAATTCTTCTCCCTCTAGAGTTGCTATTCTGTAAGTTCCTGGTCGAACAACCTCTGTAACTCGGTAAGGTCCATGCCAGTTTGCTTCCAACTTATTTTGCTTCTGAATGACTTTCTTTAGCACATAATCCCCTTCTTTTAAGTCACATTTCTTCACCCTTTTGTTGTAGAACAGAGCTGTACGTTGTTGGTAAGCAGCATTCCTAATGGCTGCCTCTTCTCTAACCTCCTCGAGCATATCCAAATCCAGTCTTCTCATCAAATCGCTGACTGGGGAATTGAAATTCAGTACCCTATGCGTTGGGAGACCCAACTCGGCAGGTATCACAGCCTCACTTCCAAATGCTAGCATATATGGTGATTCTCCAGTTGCTTCTCGGGGAGTTGTTCGGTAAGCCCATAGTACTAATTGAAGCTCATTAATCCAATTTGCTTTAGCTTCACTTAACCTCTTCTTCAAACCATTTAGTAATGTTCTATTCGTCACCTTAGTCTGTCCATTGCTTTGGGGATGGCCTGGTGCTGAATGAAGCTTCAAAATGTTCGACTGATGACAATAGGCAGCAAATTCTTCATTATCGAATTGTGTTCCATGGTCTGTGATGAAAGCATGGGGGAGACCATATCGACAAATGATGCTCTTCCAAATGAACTGATATACCTTCTCGTACGTCATATCAATTAGTGGTTCAGCTTCCACCCACTTAGTAAAGTAATCCACTGCTACGACGAGGTACTTGAACCTTCCTCGGGTCGTCGGCAATGGTCCAACCAGATCAACCCCCCACATGGCAAATGGCCAAGGTGAAGTTATGGGTGTCAACAATGCTTGTGGAGTTCTTCGGATGGAGGAAAAACGTTGGCACTTGTCACACTTCTTGGCATAGGCTATACAATCAGCCCTCATCGTCGGCCAGTAATATTCCTGTGTCATTACCCTTTGCAAAAGTGTCCGACCTGCTACATGAGCTCCACAAGATCCTTCATGGATTTCTTCAACCAATTCCTTAACTTCTGATGGATGCACACATCTCTGCAAACCTGCCATAATTCCTCGTCTATACAAAACACCATTAGTTAACACATACCGAGCAACTTTATACTTCAATTTCTTGGAAGCTAGCTTGTCCTCCGGTAATTCTCCTTCTTCAATGTATGCCCTGATAGGATCCATCCAAGATGGTCCTAAATCAAGGGTAATAATTTTCACCGTCAGATCTTCTTCTATGCTCCGACTTTCTAATACTTCAATTGGTATCGTTCTTCGCAGCTCGGTGCGCGTGGCTGACGCTAATCGGGCCAATGCGTCTGCTCTAGCATTCTCCATCCTAGGTATTCTCACCAATTGAATAACATCAAATTCTGTCAATAACTCCATCACCTTTGCATGGTACTTCAGCATTAATTCTCCTTTAACTGCATATATTCCCATCATTTGATTCACAATTAATTGAGAATCACTGAAAACAATTATTTGCCGTGCCTCCATAACTTTCGCCAAATGAAAACCTGCTATCATGGCCTCATACTCAGCTTCATTATTGGAAGCCTTGAATTGGAATCGCAAGGCATATTCCATGTCAATATCATCTGGGGTGTTTAAAACAATCCCTGCTCCACAACCAGCTGTGCAAGATGATCCATCTACATATAACCTCCATATAGGTAACTCATCTTCAAATTTGTTATCTGTCAGAGCTCCTCGGTAAAATATCTGCTGTTTTCTTTCATCATCCCCTGGTATCTTTCGTTCCTCGTCGGTCATCTGTTCGTGCCCTTTTACCAACCGAAGTTGGTCTGGGTTTGAATATGATGATTTTTCTACATCTACAAGTCCTCTTACCAACCTTAGTTGGTCTAGACCTGTGTCTGTTGATCCTGTATCGTCCACAGGTAGGTCAGAAAGTACCTTTTTTTCCTCGGGGGTATCAGGGTATGTGAACTCTGCTATAAAATCTGCTACAGCTTGCCCCTTTAATGATGATCTGGGTTCATACACAATATCATATTCACCGAGTTCTATTGCCCAATACATCAACCTTCCTGATTTTTCTGGCTTGTGAAGGGCTTGTCTTAACGGCATGTCAGTATACACGATGATGGTATGGGCCTGGAAGTATGGCCTCATTCTTCTACTTGCCTCAATTAACGCTAATGCCAATTTTTCTAGCTTTGGGTACCTGATTTCTGCACCTCGAAAAGCCTTACTTGTGTAATAAATTGGCTTCTGGACTCCATTCTCCAATCTGATCAACGCCGAGCTGACTGCATTCTCTGATACTGCCAGATACAAGTACAACTTTTCTCCTGTTATTGGCCTAGACAGCAATGGTGGGGCTCCCAAATACTTCTTCAAATCTTGAAAGGCCTTCTCACATTCATCAGTCCACTCAAAACTTTTTCGCAGTGTTTTGAAGAATGGGAGGCATTTATCAGTTGCTCGGGATACAAATCTGTTGAGCGCTGCAACTCGTCCTGTAAGACTCTGTACTTCTTTCCTCGTCGTTGGGGATCGCAGCCCTAAAAGAGCTTTGATCTTTTCTGGATTCGCCTCAATGCCTCTTTGGTTGACGATGTATCCGAGGAACATTCCTTCTCGTACTCCAAAGGTACACTTCGTCGGGTTGAGCTTCATTTGGTATTTGTCCAGTTGATCAAAGGTCTGGCCTAAGTCAACTAGATGATCAGTAGCTCTCTTTCTTTTGGTGAGCATGTCGTCGACATAGACCTCCATGTTGCGGCTGATTTGTTCGGCAAAAACCTTGTTCATCAACCACTGATATGTTGCACCTGCATTTTTTAAACCAAAAGGCATAGCATTATAACAATAAGTTCCCCTTGGGGTAATAAAAGAAGTACTTTCCCTGTCTTCAGGTTTCATTTTGATTTGATTGTAGCCAGAGTATGCATCCATGAAGCTAAGTAGCTCATGTCCCGAGGTAGCATCCACTAGCTGATCGATTCTGGGCAATGGAAAATGATCTTTAGGACATGCCTTGTTAAGATCAGTGAAATCAACACACATTCTCCATTTATTATTCTTTTTTTTTTACCATCACCACATTTTCCAACCAATCTGGATATTTCACATCTTCAATGAATTGGGCTTTCTGGAGCTTTTCGACCTCCTCTTGTATGGCTTGGTTCTTCTCGGGACTAAACACTCTTCTTCTCTGCTTCACAGGCTTGATCTCCTTATTCACATTGAGCTCATGACATAAGAAGTTTGGATCTATTCCTGGCATGTCTTCATGACTCCAAGCAAAAGTATTCTTCCTGTTTCTCAAGAAAACTATCAACTCCTGTTTTATTGAAACATCCAACGACGATCCTATTTGGGTTACCCGTTCAGGATGCTCGTCGTCCAGAATAATATTTTTTGTAGATTCCACCACCTGTCCTTTTACAAGTTGAGATTCATCCCTAGGATCAAGGGTTTCAATTTCTGTACCTTCCTCCACTTGGTAAGTAGTAGTCTTTTTCCTTGATTCTTCAAGTTCCTCTTGCTCGGCAAACGAATAATAGCATTCCCGAGCTACTTTTTGATCACCTTTCATAATTCCGACTCCAAAATTCGTTGGGAATTTCAAACACTGATGTACTGTAGATGGAACTGCTTCAAACTTCTTCAATCCAACTCTTCCCATGATGATGTTGTAGGCTGATTGCACATTCTTATCCATCACAAAGAAGCGTATTCTTTCTGTTCGACAAGCAGGCCAAGTTCCAATGAGTATATCCAACTTGATCGTCCCAAGTGGAAAAACTTTCTCGCCAGCAAAACCCAGAAGGGGTCTGTGATAAGGTTCCAATTGAGATAATTTCAAATTCAAGCTATCAAAGCATGAATAGTACATGATGTCTGCCGAACTACCGTTGTCTACTAACACCCTTGAAATGACTACATCCTTCATCCTCATTTTGATCACCAAAGGATCATCATGAGGGTAAAGAACACCTGCCAGGTCGTTTTTTGAAAAACCAATCACTAGCTTCTCTTTGTTTACTTTCCTCGGACGATCATCCTCGGCCAGATTTATTCGCTGAATATATGAACAAGCGTGAGCCTCTCCTAGGTAAGCTTTTCTTTCTGCAGTAAGGTCCCCTCCTCCTGCATCTCCTCCTGTAATAACATTACAACCAAATGACCCAAAACGTATGGAAAATACCTCTCGTTCAGGCTGCCTTGGCTTCTTGGGAAGATCGGGGTCATCATCTGGATCATCTTCATGGTCCCTCTTCTTTTTCTCCTCTGCACGACGAGGAGATCTAGATCTTTCTCTAGTTCTATCATCATTCTTCCTCTCACCCCTGCGATCTACATATTTTGACAATTTTCCTCTTCGGATGAGCGTTTCAATCTCGTTCTGAAGGGCTATGCAATTTTTGGTCATATGGCCATGATCTTTGTGAAACTCGCAGTATTTGGCCTTATTCCTCAAATCAGGATTTGTCCTCAGTTTTTCTGGCCACTTGATTTCCTCGCTATTCTTGATTTCTTCCAAAACATGATTAATACCCATTTTCAATGGAGTATAATTGTCGTACTTCTTTAGGACTTCCCATGACGTTCTATTGTTCTTGGAGTGCTTGTCACCACCATTACCTTTCTGCTCTTTCTTCTTAGACTTGTCGACCTCCACCTTGGTTTCTTTATCCATATTCTTCTTTGCAGCCATAGCCTCCTCGGCATTCATGATTTTGGCCGCTTTTGCCATCAACTCCGACATAGTTTTAGGTGGATCTTTGGCCAAAGTGTAGTATAACTTATTAGGCAACAAACCACTCATCAAAGCAGTGATTGCTGTCTTTTCTTCGTAATCTATGACTTCCAACTTCTCGTTATTAAAACGAGTTATATAATCTCTAGTACTTTCACCTGATTTTTGTCTAACACTTAGCAAGTGTGCTACTCGCTTTACTGGCTTCGCCCCAAAACAAAAATTGCCAATGAACAACTCAGCTAATTGAATAAAAGTTGAAATCTTACCCCGAGGAAGATTATTATACCATATCTGTGCAGATCCGGTAAGAGTTCCCGAGAATGCTCTACACCTCATCTCGTCGGGGATGGCATAGATGTCGGCAGCAGCTTGGTATTATTCTATATGAAGAACAGGATCTGTCTTTCCATCATACTTGGGGGTCACTACAGGTGCTTTGAATTTCGACGGTGTAGGAAAATCCACAATGGCTTGCACAAAAGGTGTTCTTTGAACAAAAGTTCTTTGTAAGGGGTTTCTTGCCTTAGCCATTTCTCCCAGTCTATCCTCCAACCGCTGAATGGAACCTTTCCATGCTTCATTTCCTTCCTCAGGCCGCTTAGTCCGAGCAATTGATTGCTCTGACGTAGCTTCTTGAGATTTATCT
The DNA here is from genome assembly GCA_949130495.1 of Sambucus nigra. Lineage (NCBI taxonomy): Eukaryota > Viridiplantae > Streptophyta > Magnoliopsida > Dipsacales > Adoxaceae > Sambucus > Sambucus nigra. The sequence goes on from OX422209.1 coordinate 579,051,680, forward strand.
CGACGAGTAGCTGGTCGTGATTGTGCTGATCCTTCTCTCAAACGTGATGGTGGTCGAAAGCTTCTCGATGGAGCTCTAGGTGGACTCATGTTTCTCCTTGGTCCTAACCGACTGAAAGGAGATACCCGGCTTAATCTTTCCAAGGCATTGGTTCTCTCCGGAGAGAGAGATATAGGTTGATCTGTATCTGTAGCCCGTATTGATGAAGTTCGCCCAGGTTGATAAGAAGAATCATTAGATTCTCCATTGCGATATGACCCAGTACGTCTGGATCGCGATTGCCCACGATCACTCCTTTGCCCTGAATAAGTAGGTGCACCGCCTTGAAGAGTTTGAAGGAGTTGCCTCATAGATTCTTGCATGGCGGTTTGTCCTTGAGCCAGATTTGTCATAATTCCGGCCAGATCTGGAGATGCAGATGGATTAGGAAGATTTCTAGTATTTCCAGCGTTTCGATTATTGGATTCTGGATTATCTGCCATTGATGACAAATGATTTTTTATGAAAAACGATAGTAACAGTCATTTCCCACAGACGGCGCCAATCTGTTGATGTAAAAAACTAGATTGCTCTAATTATTCAATCACAGATAAATAAATAGGACAAAGAATTTTAAAGTGGTTCGGCTAGGAATAAAGCCTACGTCCACTGTTATGTTATTGCTGAGTGTTTGCAGAATTCTTGATTACAAGTTCTCTCCAGAAATTCCGGTCCTCCATGAATGAGGATGATACAAGGTATTTATAGCCTTTAGGCTGTACATGAAAGGTTCGATACATTAAATGACATACATATGAAAGGGTAATACATTTAATGTGGTGTGGGCGTCAAGAATATAAACATTCAATGAATAGTTAAACAGTTGTCCGTCTGGTAATTAATGATACGGCCGAGATGCAGCTCGGACCGCCTTAGTTGCTCGTTGATCAAGAGTTCCTCGGAGCGCATGTAGTATCTCGGGATGATGGAGTTCCTCGTGGTGTCTTCCTCGTTGCTCGGAGAGAATATGAAATGGTTGAAGGAATTAACTTCCTCGCTACTATTGTGCCATGTAGATTGACACGTGTCTTCGTATTATTCGTCCACATCAGCATATTAATTTTGGTATCAACACCTAGGAAAACGAAATGATGTAAGGGCATACAACCTGCCCCACCCAGGAAATATCCAACCGTACAAGCATAAACTCACAAGTCCCATATTTAAAAGTATTAAAAATAACAAAGTCTACCTACTAGTCCTATACCTGGCAAGCAACCTATAAAATAAGGGTAATAGTATAATTTTCCAAAAATCTCAACATTCCCACGGTGTCCAAATATTAACACAAATAATATCCACGTGATGCATATTTTAATTTATAATTATAATTTCTCCAATTAATCCTACAATTTAAATTTCATTCAATTTCATTAATTTAATCATGTAATAACGAAGTTCTATCAAATAGTAACACAAGTTGTCAAATTTCATAATTTCAATACAAGTGATATTTTACTAATTGACACATAATTCCATTCTAACATGCATATTAACAATGTTACACAACAAAAATTCCATTCTACAATATACACATCAATGTCGTCATTGTACAAGTGAAAATCATATTCCAAGTTCATATTTTTAATTTTAACATGTTAATCATCCCACAATTATATCGTAAACCAAACCTCTAATCTATGCATGCGATTGTTTCGAGTCTTAAATCGCATTTTTAATTTTAATAAAAACAATCCCATAATTACTTTCACTTTCCATAATTGACTTTAAGAAAAATATAATTAATTAATGTTTAGGTAATATTTAAAATATTGGACTCTTAAGGGGACCAATAAAAGTATTCATGCCAAAAAATAAGTCATTTTGAAAATTTGATTATGTGGTTGCGATCCTCTCGCGCAAACAACAAAGACTCATTCTTGGTTGATCTTGATAAAACTTGATTTGGATGTTCAAATCTTGGGTTGAAACTTGTTTTTAATGGGGTCTCGGTTTTGTAGAAGGGAGAAAAGAAATTTTGGGAGGCTACTACTTTTTGAGATAAGCTAAAAGCATTTGAAAAACTCTAAACCCAAGCCTTTTTAATATATAAATGTAGGAGGGTGGTGTAACTAGGGTTTGAGAAGAACTGGAATGGGTGAGGGTGACCCACTCCAATGGACTCTGTCTTCAAGGTCTTCAAAGTTTCAAGAGCAACTCTACTAGAAAACCTTCCTTTTTTAGTAACAATGGACTAAGTGTTGTGATCTTCTTCCTGAAAAGGCAAACTTTACAAGAAGTAATAATATCTGAGAGAGAGATCTCGTAAAAATAATGGCTATAATAGGGGAGTGAAGAAATAAGCACTATGACACTTAGATAGAGAGAGAGCATGGAGAAAATACTAGTCTAGTGTAAATTTGTCAGAGTAACGATATAACTTGAGCCTCTATTATGACTTGACCTTACCAAAGGATCCTATTTATAATAGGTGTATACTAGCTCTGATTTGGGCCTTTGGGGCGTCAAATATGACAGGGGATCTTAAGGATAAGGACTCCAATGTACCTTTTGTCCCTATATTCCTGTAGTCGCATGTCCCCTTGACAGGCGACACATGTTGCAAACCAAAGTCAAAAAGAAAATATGTCTCCTAATGGTGACAAAATATATAATTTGGTAAATATCATTTCAAACGGTAACTTGCTATACAAACTTTGTAAAATTTGAGAATGATCTTGAGGGCCACCCTCTCTAAAACCATTTTGAAAAAGTGCTTTTTCTTGTGAGCAACTTCTTGCCTACTCACTTTTTTTTATTTTAAGTGTGGGATGTGTGAGTACTTGAGTGACTATTAGAGTCCCTTTATTAGTATTCCCTCTATCTTAAAGTGTCAAGCGGTTGAGCTTCCTCAATGAACCTTGTCTCTCAGCCACCAAACCAAAACTCCTAAGCGATCCCAATTGGCCTACTTGAGCCTTAATCGTTCAACTAGGCTACCTGTACAAGAAAGTAAACATTACCACTTTATTACTTAGAAAGTAAACAATTCTTAGGTAGAGGAGCCACTCATGATGGGTCTCCTCGCCCTAAGTCATTTTGGGGTAATAGTTTGGAGAAGGGCCACTCAAAGTGGATCCCCTCATCTTGAGCAGTTTCCTGTGAAGTCATATTGGGCAGAGGGGACATTTAAGGTGAGTCCCCTCACCTTTGGTCATTTTAGTATCAATTTTGGGAAATGGGTCCACTTAAAGTGGACCCCCTCACCCTGAGTCATCTTTAGCAATGTTAAACTTGCGGAAGTGGGAGCCACTTCAAGTGGACCCCCTCGCCCTAGTCTATTTTCTATAATGAGTTCACTTTAGGGCAGTGTAGCCACTCGAAGTGGACTCCCTTACCCTAGGCTATTTTCTATAGTATCAAACTTGGACAGAGGGACCACTCAAGGTGAGTCCCCTCGCCCTGGGCCTTTCTTCTGTAGCATGTCAATCTTGGGCAGTGGGGCCACTCTAAATGGACCCCTCACCCCAATCTTCTAAAATTCATTTAGCGAGCAACTAACCTTATACATTAGTCCCCTCGTGCAAAGTCTTTTGTGTTGGGCAGACCAAAAGACTTTAGACGAAATCATTTCTCCTTCTTGGAATTTGAAAGGTTCATTAGTCTCCTCATCATTGTTCTTGGGCCATTAAATGGTCATGTCACTTCAGATAGGGGTGCACACGGTTCGGGTTGGTTCGGTTCCACTACAGAACCGGAACCAAAATCGAAATGGCTCGGTTCTCTGGTTTTAGAACCAGAACCGAACTGAAATATATATATATATATATATATATATATATATATATATATATATATATATATATATATATATATATATATATATATATATATATATATATATATATATATATATATATAATCAAACCGAACCGATGGTTCTTGGTTTGATTTGGGTCAGTTCACGGTTCCTATTCATTTGTGATTAAATTAAATAAACCATGAAATTACCATTCAAGTGTGGAATTAAATAGAATAAAATAAATGAAATTAACTTGAATATCCCAACATGCAAGAATAAAATATCCAATTCATAATCCGAAATACATATTATCCGAAATACATATTATCCAATACCAACATTCAAATAGATTGAAAGAGCTAATCCAAAATACATATTAAATTCGAAATAAATAATCCAAAATTCATATTTATTTCCTTCCAAATATCCAATTGAATTCATCTTCCTTCGTTCCACTCAGTGAATTGTTTCTGCAAAAAAATGAAAAAATTAAGATATCTTAAAATAATGATATTGCCAAAAAAAAAAACTGTTTATTTCAAAATTACTAAGCCTTAACATATTAACATCTAGCTGTAACGCATTTCCTCGAGACCATAAATGGAGGTTGAAGTCTCCAGCTTCCATTTATGGTCTAGAGGAAATGCGTGTCAATTTAAGAACAAACATCCCATCATTTGGGTAATCATTTGTCTGTATTTTAGCCGACCAAACGCGCATGTCCTTTTTAGTATAAAAGGCGCTTTTAAACTTGAACTTCCTTTTTTACCTTAACCGTCTCAAACCCTTAGAGCTTATAGAGAGAGAAAGAAGTTCAAACCTCCATAGCCATTTTCAATCTCCAAACACTGTATCAAGGGCATCTTCTTCTAAAACCACCACTTATGTCGTCACTGTTATCACTAGCGAGTTGTTGATGGGTTCCTTACCTATTTCAATCACTATTTCTATGATTTTTCCCACCGATGTGACCACCGTGGCCACGACGATTTTCGGCGTTACTTCTACCACTGCGAGTGGTTCATCTTCTGGGGTAGTCTTGGTTGGTGGCCCTTGATCCAAAGCCAATTAGTATATATCATAAATTCAATATCGTATTTTAAAGCCATTATAAAAAAGTAATTTTTTTCGTAAATAAAATCTATCGATTATTTTAAATATTTTTATTATATAAAAACGTTTTGAAGGAACCTATATAGAGCACACCTAGGATTTGATTTCTGTGCTTTAGCTATATAGACCTTCATCTAGTTGAACGTGAATTTTGACAAAATATTTTTGTAATTAGGATTGTGTCTCGCCTATTGACGCCAAACTCTCTATTGTCGCCTACATCAAATGAGCTCTCGATTCAGTCCGTCATCTCAGAGAAAGTAATTTTCATATCTTATGGCTCATAGGATTTATTCAGTCACGTAGGGGACGACACCAAGTTGCATTTGCATTTTTGTATATCATACCTTATGATTGTGATGGGTTTCGTAATAATAAAAAAAATTAGTTCAATATTTTAATTTGAAATTTTTATAAGAAAAATATTTTTGAAAACAAAGTTGTCACTAAATATTTTTAAAGAATAAATTTTGCAAAATTAAATTTTGAAATTAAAAATATTCCTTTTAATTAATTCGTGTGAATGAGTATATATTTTCGTGTATACTAATTTGTATGGTGTGTTACTGATATTTTTGTTATGTAAGAGTGTCCACTGCATATATATATATATATATATATATATATATATATATAAGTATGCGTGTTGTTATATAATTTTTGTATGTGCGCAAGATAATATGTTAATATATGTATGCGTGTATATCGTTTTATATTTGTTCATGCATGCATGGCCTTAGATGGTATGGTATAGTTGTTGGCTTACTCTGATTTAACCCTAGGCTATCCGATTGGACCCAAGTAGGCCATAGAGATTTGACCATAACAGGTCCTTATTCTAGTTGTACACGGCTTATCTCATGTTCATATATGTTGGCGTGTCTTTTTATGTATATATGTTTATATGTTTACATGTGCGTGGCTTATATATATATGTTGCTGTCGATTTGACCTAATTAGATCTTGAGATAGTCTTGTTTATATAGCTATTGCCATGCCTTAGCTTTTAGCGATTTGACCATAGCAGGTCTGATAAAAGCATATTTCGTTACTGTTGTCCAATATGTATTGATTTATATGTTATATTATATATATTATATATTTTATTATATCATAGACCCTGCACCGCACCTTGTTTTGTTAAAAGATGCCCATGGTTTCTTTTTAAATAAAAAATGATTTTTGTTTTATTCTAAAAACGACGATGTCGCATGTTAGATTCCAACCCACAGTTTTATTTTAAAAATCAAAACTGTTTTTTTTGTTAAACGACGTCGCCCCTTTAATTACCAACGATAATATTCTTTGCGTGTTTGCTACGCAGTTGGTTCCAGTCTCGCATAACACGTGTCCCTTTTTTAACACATTACTTTGTGTTTCTTTGTAGTCCATCAGATCATTTTTTTATCAACAGATGTGTGTGTATTTCTTATAATCCTTGTGACTCTATTTTACACCAATCAGCACACACTTGTGCACTCTATAAATAGTACCCTTTGGGTCTCATTTTTAAGAGTTCGAGAAAATTATTATTGTGGCCAAACTCTTTCAAAATTTCTAGAGAGAGAAAGAGAATAAACCAGAATAAATTGTTTTCATCTTCAAGGGGTTGATTTCTGTTCAAAACTAAAATGAAGAGTGGACATCTCTCATCCTAAATCTTCACTTACGATTTTTCAAGAATACATATTTTTGTAAGTGATTTCTCTCATCTTTTGTCTGTTTTATTTAGATCAGACTTTAGATCTAATATTTGTACACAACACACACTTGATTCACGAAATTAATTTTTGTGTGTAAATATTCTGTTTGTAGGATCTTTTATGGTTTTAAACTTTTTGTTTTAACACATATATTTCAGAAAAATAATTTTTTAATACTCAAATTATCTTGTTTGTGGTTTAGAAAGTTAAACCTAAGTTTTTGTGAGAACTAATTTGAGAAGATTTAAAGCCTGGATGTAACAACCCTCGATTTTTGGAGACTGAGAAATTAAATTTTGGGAAAATAAAATTTAATTAAATTGGAGAATTTCAAAATTTGGGAACTTAGGCCCGAAAATAGAGAATATTTTAAAGTATTCCGGATGATATTTTTTAGGGTACCATCGATCCCGGGAGGGTCGAGATAGTCAAAATGACTGTCATTGGGTCTTATTTCGGCTCCGGAATGTTATTAAGTTATTTTGGCTCGAATTGGAGTAAACGAGTCATTTAAAGTGTGTATTAACATTTAAAACTGGGATTTTGTTTTAAAGGTTTAAGTGGCTTACGGATTAAGCCATTCTCATTTGAGAGAAAGAGAGAAAAGCCCTAGAGAGAGGAAGAGAAGGAAATAAGAAGAAGAAAAGAAGAGAGAGAGGAAGAAAGCTTGGAGATTTCCGGCCCAACCGCGATTTCGAGGACGATCCAACCTCTACAAATCTGAGGCAAGTGTTTAATCTTGCTAAATAGCTATTGTGTATCTTCATTTCATAATTTGTGGGGTAAAGAAATGGATTTTTGGGTATTAACATCAAAACCTAGATTTTGGGTTTAAATCTTGAATTCAATGTTCAAATATGGATTTAATGGATTAGAAATGGTTGGGATCAACTTTAGGTTGATTTATTTGTTTGAAATTTTGTTGGGTTATAGATTTGGGGATTGGAATGAGAGCTTTAGGGTTTAAATTCGTGGGGTTTGCTGGAAATGGAAAAACGGCCAGTTTAACTGGTATGGCCGGTCGACCGCAGTCTGGGGACCGGTCGACCGCGCCTTAAGGGAAAAGCCTACTGCATTTCTTCGTAGGCAAAATTTGGACCCGCGGTCGACCGGGGGTCAGGGTCCGGTCGACCGGTCCCCTGTTTTTAGCCCAAAACTTGGATTTCTTCTCCCCCTTTTCTTTTGGAGTTTATTCTTAGGGGCTTCCTTTATGGGCTGTTTTATGGGTTTCCTAAGATGACTTCTAGCCCTTTTTGGTTGGGTTTGTTGATTGGGGTTTTCTCTTATAAAGTAAGAGATATCTTTTGGTGACTTATAGGGGGTTTCTCACTTAGTATATGATAGTGGGGACTTTTTGGAATCATTGGATAAGACATATCCATGTATGTGGTAAAATTTCTAGGCCTGCATTTATGTCAAATCCTATTAAGGAGAGGCTATTGTGAAGATATAATTCGGGGCCAATTGGAAGAGAGTGGACGCATAATCTTTAAAGAGTGAGGGGTCTCATATTCTTAGAAATGTTTAGACTAAGAAACCATCGATAACTCAATAGGAGTAAGGGTTACCGAGATTTATTTCGAACCATAGGTGACTTTGAGAACGCTTTGGGATCGTACTATCGACTAGAATAAGCGGTAACATAGATTCTAGTTAGGATAGTTTACTCGTAATTATGGGGATATGATTACTGAGATTCCAATACTTGAAAAGAGGTTGGAATAATTTGAAGTTTGAGACTATTAAGTCATGTGTGTGCCTATGGTTAAATAGTACAAAGGTAAATATTGTATTTTTGGTTATGGATGAAACGTGTAGTGATGGATTCCTACACATACTCTTGGGTGATAACCCTAATGTTGAATATATATGTATAGATATGTACATATGATTTTGGGAGACTATTCATCATAGGAAAAATGATTGAATATGTTTCAAGTGAGGGATTGTATTCACATATCGAGGTATATTTAATGGTTATTGTGGTGACGGCTTGTATATTGAGGATTATGTATACTTATAGCCGGGTTTATATATCTTATACATATGAACGGGAATTAGTTTGTATATATATTGTTATAGCGATGTGTGAATATATGTTCATATATCTATGTTGTGATCATACATGGTATGGATAATTACACCGTATATGATGGTTTACTATATTAGATCATATGATGGGATCATATGGATGTATGTATATTGCGTATATGAGCGATATATATACTTATTTGGTTAAGCATACCCCGCTCATGCTATCATTGGGAAGTTTCCGCGCAGAGGGTGAGCATCCTGGCATATAGTGCAGGGTGTGGATATTCCCCAGGTCATAGTCGTCCCTTGTGTTATTATACGATATAGATATATATTTTGGGATGAGACGTGGTGGGTATGTTTCGTCTCATTGCCGGCTGGAACTATGACCGCTTCCCGGGACGTCGTGTGTGTGAGTATATCACGAGGTGGGTGTCGTTGATCCCCACCAGGTGGTCCTCAGTTGTTACATGAGCCGGACTCTGGGAAGATGATAGCATTGATGCAGTTTTATCGGCGTTATATATAGCCAGGTATTACTTTTGCATGACCATTGTACATCATATATGGTATGTGCACTTGGTCATGGGTATATGGATGATTGGTATATGTATATATATGGTGAGCATAAAATACCTATATATATGTATTTATATATCCTATATAGGAAAGGATATAGAGTTTTGGTAAAGTACATCTTAGATGATTATGGTGTACTAAATTGATGGGGGTTGATGTATCGCACATAAGATATTATTCGGTTACATCATCCCAAGGATATTATTGGAGATTCTTTTATTTTATTTCTTTTGTTTTCTTTTGTTTTGTTTTCTTTCTTTCTTTCTTTCTTTGATAGTTAGTTTAGCAGTAATAGTAGTATATATAGTATGTTAAGAATTATGGATCTCTAGGATCGACATTGCCCAGGAGTAGTGTAACGAGGGGGTTCCTTGTTTGGATTTCGCTTTGCGAGACGCCTCACGCACGAAACGCAGTGCTATGTCGAGAGTTGAGAGAAGTAATTCTATTTGTGGCATCTCGGATCTCTGGTCTTGACCTTGTCAGTAGTAGTGTAACGGGGCGGTTCCTTGTTTGGATTTCGCTTTGCGAGACGCTTCACGCATGAAATGCAGTGCTATGTCGAGAGTTGAGAGAAGTAATTCTATTTGTGGCATCTCGGATCTCTGGTCTTGACCTTGTCAGTATTAGTGTAACGGGGCGGTTCCTTGTTTGTATTTCGCTTTGCGAGACTCCCCACGCATGAAACGTAGTACAAGTTTGAGATTAGAGAGAGGTTTTGCCAATATTCCATATGCATGATATTAAGAATATAAATTCTTATATTGTAGCCTATGTATATATATATATATATATATATATATATATATATATATATATATATATATATATATATATATATATATATATATATATGTATGTATGTATGTATATATATATGTATGTATATATATATATATAGGGGTAACGTATTAAGACTTATAATTCATTATTAGTATGAATCGGAATCCCTTAAGCCTATGATGGCATAATTGTTGTAATTATAATCTAGTAGGATTAGAAAGGGTGGATCCTTAGATTGTGACGGGAAAGTAGCTCTCGTGGGTATAGGCTAGGCCTATGATAAGTTAGGTTGTCCTAATGTTCAATACGGGGTAATTTAACTAAAACTTGAGGATGCGAATAGGTGCGCGCCTTTAGATGAGGAGGTGAGTTGAGGTTTCACGAGAGAGCGGTCTCACTTTAATTATGAAATAATGTACACCGGTATTTATTATGCACGGTTAACACACTTGCTAAATATTTTTCACATTCGGGGCCCTGACCCGTTTACTTTTCTCTCCTCCTTGTATATATATATATTACCACAGGTATCCTACCGCAGGGATGCCGGATGACTTTCTATCCAGAGTCTTGGTAGCCGTGACAGCTGCGGACTGTTGCGGGATGTTTCATGTAGCCGCTTCCTACTCCTTTAAAATTCTAGGTAGGATTCATGTTGTATATCGGGTTTGTACCCAAGGGATATTTATATACATGTTTATATTTATTCCATTTCAGTTATTGTATTGGCTGTGACCCGACAGCTTATTCGGGTCTACTTTCTGTAGTACATTTAGTTGTATTTATTTAGTTTCATTTTATTTCTAGCATTTCATTTATCTTAGTTGTCATGCATATTTCTTTTCTTTCGTGGTGGTATTATAGTGTTGGTTTGTTGTCGGTTGCGTTTTTATTTTAATTTTTCATATCCTGCTTATGTGATTTCGGGTAGTTAGTCCTATATTATATAGTTATGGCAGTTGATGTTGAGACTAGACCATATGGAACTCCTGATTTAATATAGTATAGGGCTGGCCACCCGTTATTATTTTAGGCGGGTTGTGACACTGGACTGAATATTATTTTCTTGACCATGTAAGACTATTTTAGATTAATCTGAAATGTTTGTAAAACTAGTCTTGATTGGTTTTTAGATTAAAACCTGATTTAATCTAATTTTAGTTTTCTGAAAAATAAGTTGTGAATATTTGACTTTGTGATTTTATTGAATACATTTGAAGTTATATTATTTCTATGAATATGATTGCTTGGTCTTTGAATTGATTTTAGGAATATTCATGTGCATATCACTTATAAATCACTCACTACACAACATTTATTCACGTAGACACTTTTTTATGTGTATATATTATATCAACTCTGATTGTTCAATTTTTGAGAAAAGAGAAAATTAAAGTTTGAGAACATTATGTTAAATAAAGAAAAGATTGATTTAAACAAGAGAACGGAACATAAGAGTTGTAGCTAATGTCTAGGAGAAAGATATATTGTTTCATTGTATTCGATTGTACCATTAAAGTATGGGTGTGTCATCTAGGATAGAATACCGCACACAAATACTTCACTAAGAACTAGGACACAATAGGCACTGATCCAACCTGCACCTAAGAAGCTAGAGGGGAGGCAAAGAAGCGAATAAAGCAAAGTGAACAAGAGTTGCATTGAGGATAATTGCAGAAGAGCAACCAGAAGCTTGGTCGAGATAGGTAATAGCTTGTTCTGATTTATCTTACTTTGAGTCATGTTGCATGTTTGTATAATCATTCCTATTTCGTTTGGTTTTAGTGGAAGTAGATTAGGTTGACTCTTAGGAGATTCCGTTATTTTTCCCGGGGAAGGGTTTTTGCGACGTTAAATAAATACTGCGTACTTTATATTTTTCGCATCACCTCACACGAAAAAGTAGGTTTAAATAAAATAGAAACTCGTCTAAAAACTGAATAGTTTATTATTTTGTAAATCACCTAGATTTAACAAAGATAATAATTTGGATTTTTAATTGACTTTGGAAAATAAAAATGTTTTCATAAAGTTATCGATTCAAGAAAAGTTTGAATTGGTCCCTCCTAGAATAACTGGTAAAACTCGTAGGTATATTGCATTTAATTGGCAATCATTTACTTCCGCACATAGTCTTCTTACGCATCATGGGTACTTTCAAGTGGTATCAGAGCTAGAATTTAAAAAGATCTATTTTCAAAACTTTTGTCAAACTCTTTTTACCTTGTTTTAATGGAAGATTCTAGTCAGTTGCTTAGGTTAGGAAATTTTAGTAGACCTCTTATTTTTTATGGCACGAATTTTCCCTATTGGAAAATTAGAATGGTAGCATTCATTCAAGGCACATTAGGAGATGATGTTTTGGATTTAATTGAGAATGGTTATAGGCGCCCCACTACTCCTATAGCAGAAGGTAGAACTATTTTTAGAAAACTTAGAACATCTGAATTAAGTGTTGATCAGAAAATTATAAGCAATTTTTATAATAAGGGGGAAAATGCGATTTTCATGAGTGTAAGTGAAAATGAATTGAAACGTATATGTTATTACACTACTAGTAAGGATACTTGGGATACTTCAGTGATTGCACACGAGGGTGACGATAGATTTAAGAAATGTAAAACACAAATGTTGGTTCAACAATGCAATATGCTAGTTATGAATGATAATGAACCATTTGATGATTTGTATATGCGTTTGACTGATATCATTACCCAATTGCATGCTAATGGTATTGAATATTCTAATAAAGATGAGTATTATAAAATTTTGAGATCCCTTGCCTCTAGATTTGATCATAACATTATATCATTGAAGAGATTAAAGATCCATCTCTCACACCTGAATTGCTAAGCTCTAAATTGAGAACTATGGAACTTTAATCAGCCTTTAGGAAAACTCTCACATCTTAGGTTAAGAATGAGTCGACCAATACTACTAAAGTTGCTTTAAAAACTTCCTATCCTAATAAAAAGAAGCATAAGGTAGTTAAACAACAATCCGAGTTGGATTATGACTCTGATGTGGAGTCGAATGAAATTGATAAGATTGACAATCAACTTGTTGTTATGTCCTCTCAATTTAAGAAACTTTTGGAGCAAAGAAATGCTATTGCTAAAAGACGTACGCAAGTGAATAATCAATCTAGTCAGTTCACCCGACACCATAATAGAACATCAAAGCAAACTTTTGATTATGATAGTAAAAGTAGCAAGGTTGATAAATCTGAATTGGCTTGTCACAATTATGGGAAACTCGGTCACTTTATTGTTGAGTGTTGGTCTAAGCCACGGTCCAACCATTCTAAACAACATAAGGCCCAAATAATAAAAACTTGGGATGAATTTTCTTATTCTGAATCAGAAGATAACCAAGGAAATTCTGAATCAAATTGCCTTGCATTTTTAGGAGAAGTTTATGATTGTTGCGGAGACGTGTACTTAGTAGGAATGACTGATTCCTAAGATGAATGTCAATCTGATAAAGTTCTTGATTTAATTGATGCTGCTAAATCTTTGTTAGCTAAACAGCCTTCTATGCTTGAAATAACTGCTTCGTTAGATGCTAAACGTGCTTTATATGATACTAAATCTGATAATAGCAACACACACGAACACTAATGAGCATGAAAATATTGTTGGCTATGATGATTAATTGGAATTGTATGTCAGGACTTTGCAAAATAGCAAGAATTATCGAACTTTGTTAAAATGCTTAGTGAGACCTTAGAGAATCAATATAAGATCGTTCAACAAAATTCCATCGAAATGAACAATGTCAAAATTGATTTTGTAAAATAGTCACTTGATTTTAAATATCAGATTACGACTTTAAATGAAAATTTGTCTTCTTTTGAAGAAAAATATAATGAAGCGCTTTTACAAGTTGAAAAATCCAAACAAGTTTGTGAAACATCTTTCAAAATGTGTCGTAGTCGTGATATAAAATACTTTGACCTTGACAAATTGCTTGCTGAACAACGATATAATGGTGATACTAGAGGATTTGGATATGAGGGTCCTCTTGAAAAAGTTTATCCAAGTAGACTAATCTTCTTTGTAAAAGCTTAAGAAGAATTGGATCTTCCGTTGGAAAGTAAGTTGGCTGGAAAGGATAAAGGAAAACAAGTTTTAATTGAAAGTGACATTGAAAATTTCATAGAGAACTTTGTAGGACCGTCGACGTGAAAATATTTTCCTCCTACCAAGAGACTCTATAGACCTCCTAAATCATTTATTTGTAATAAATCTGACAAGCATGTAGAGGAAAATCACTACCATTTAGACCTACCTACTTCTAGTAAATTTTATACTAGGTGTTATATTTTTGGTCACCAAAATTGGGAATGCCTTGGTAATCCCAAGAAAGGTACTCATTTTAAAAGTTATAACCAAAATGTGAAGCGATTTACAAATTTCCGTAAGCGGCGCACTAATAATAATTGGAATCATTTCTTTAACAAATCTAGGCCTCATGTTAACAAGAAAATATTTTCAAAAAATAAGTCTTATCCTAAATTTCGAAAGGCATAAAAACCTATGAAAACTTTGCCTATTTGGATTAGGACTTGTGACTTGAGACCTCAAATGGATTTTTTAAAGTCAAAGAAATGTCCAACTAATGTTTGTGAGGGTTGCGAGAGTGAGAAAATCATTAAGTCTCTTCATAAGAAGGTCAAGGACTTAAACACCACCAAACCTTTAGATTTATTCAATGATGGGGGAGGTGAGTTTAATCAAAATGGAGTTACCAAGTATTGTGATGCTAATGGATATTCTTGCTAGTTTAATGCTCCAAAAACTCACAAACAAATTAGGGAAGTTCCTTTTATTACTTGTGATTTTTAGCTTGCTAATATGCTTTCTATGCCTTATGATAACTCTTGTTTAGAAGTAACTTCAACATTTGATTGGAGAGATTGTACTTGAATATTAGCTTGTGTTTATTCTGAACTTTGATTACTAGATCTCTGAGGTTTTAGGATAAAGATATCTACTAATAACCGGTATCTCTTAAAGTCATGTTTAATGTAGGAGACGCTTATTTTGCAGTTTATAAACACTTACTATTTACTTCTTCTTACCATTGTCTAATTTAGCCAAAATGGGGGAGAGTTGAGTACATATTCTATTCTTGTGTTGTTGATATTCTTCATACATATTCTGTTTTGTTATTTCCTGCACATTCAATATTGTCATTTTAATATTTTGGTAGAGCAAGTGCTACTAAATTGATTTCTCGGCAGAAAGTGTATTTATATCTTGCAGGTATTCTCATCGGTCGTCATGAGTTGAGTCTTTTTATTTCCAGGATGGGTGGGTAGTTAGATACTCTTTTGTGTAGGACAATTTTGGAATTATCTTACCTTAGTATATCATTTGACGTACTCAAGCGTTTTGTCAAAATTAGTCCAATGGGGGAGTTTGAAGGTACCTATGTAGAGCACACCTAGGATTTGCTTTTCGTGCTTTAGCTGTATAGACCTTCATCTAGTTGGACGTGAATTTTGACAAAATATTTTTGTAATTAGGATTGTGTCTCGCATATCGACCACAAGCTCTCTATTGTCGCCTACATCAAATGAGCTCTCTATTCAGTCTGTCATCTCAGAAAAGGTAATTTTCATATCTTGTGGCTCATAAGATTTATTTTGTCACGTAGGACACGACACCACGTTCCATTTGTATTTTTATTTACCATACCTTATGATTGTGATGGGTTTCGTTATAATAAATTCTTTTTGAGTTCAATATTTTAATTTGAAATTTTTATAAGACAAATATTTTTTTTAAATAAAATTGTTACTAAATATTTTTAAGGAATAAATTTTGAAATTAAAAATATTCCTTTTAATTAATTCGTGTGAATGAGTATATATTTTTGTGTGTGTGTGTGTGTGTATATATATATATATATATATATATATATATATATATTTGTAAGTATGCGTGTTGTTATATAATTTTTGTATGTGCGCATGATAATATGTTAATATATGTATGCGTGTATATCGTTTTATATATGTTCATGCATGCGTGGCCTTAGATGGTAGGGTATAGCTGTTGGCTTACTTTGATTTGACCCTAGGTAGTCCGATTGGACCCAAGCAGGCCATAGAGATTTGATCATAACAGGTCCTTATTCTAGTTGTACACGGCTTGTCCCATGTTCACATATGTTGGCGTGTCTTTTTATGTATATATGTTTATGAGCCGTGCTATGCGTCCAAATAAGTCCACAAAGGATCCCCCAAAAATGACATAGAACCCACTAATTCTCTCTCCTCCTACTTTCTCAAACAGCAACGAAATAACAAAATAGCTCACTCATCATTTTGAAGCAGCCAAATAGCATATAAAAAAACATGAAATAAAAAAAAATCTTCTTCTACATCCCAAGACCTGTAATGAGGGCAACAACCAACAAATACATTTGCCTTTCTGCATAAAAACCAGTTCAATGCAGTAAACAATTTAGCACAATAAATATAAATTAAAACAAAGTCCACCAATTACTAACACTTTACAGTTCAAAAATTCAACACAGTATTAAAACATAAAAAGTAATATCACTTAGTACCACTTGACACATACAAAAATTCAACATAATCCATCACTTGACAGTGCAAAAATTACTAACACCAATTACCATTACTTGACAGTGCAAAAGTTACTAACACCAATTACCATCACTTGACAACACAAAAATTACTAATACTTGACAGTACAAAAATTTAACATAATCCACCACTTGACAGCACACTTGACAATACAAAAATTTAACATAATCCACCACTTGACAGCACAAAAATTACTAACATTTGACAGTGCAAAAATTTAACATAATCCATGACTTAGTACCACTTGACAGTAATAAAACACAGAGTAATATCTCAGTCTTGATCATAATTTGGTAAAGTTGACATATTTGGATGCACGAACGATTGTTGGAGATTCTAATGTCCGAAACCTTGTAGCATATATGGTTCGTCGACACGTTGAAACAGTTGAAAGTCATGATTCCATCCACCAAAATGTTGCATTTGAGAATCCTATCAAATTCATATAATAAAAAAATTAATAATTAAAAATTAGTATAAATTGAACTTTACTTAATAATTAAAATTAATACCTGAGTAGATGTCACCTCCATCTTTTTCTTCCTCTTATTTTTTTTCGTTATAACCTTTTCAACATTAGATTGTCTCCTTTTAACGGGTGGTCTTCCCTTACTTCGAACCACCAATGGATCGAGCACATCCCTACTCTCCTTTCTTGGCAATACATCATCTCCGCGTGGGGGTGAATCATTTGTTTTTTCGGTAGAAAGTTGAATACTTTTACCTATTGCCCAATCCTTTTTCAATTCATCAAAAAAATTCATGACCTTCTCACACCTATCTTCACACTCTATTGCGAAATTCGCAACCTCATAAAAAGCCTTGGAAAGTTTATCAAAACGACATGCTTCCGGTTTTACAGACCAATCATCATAGCTAATATTAATTTTTGTATGGATCCTTTTAACAATTTTACTCCATCTTCTCAAAATGTATTTTTTTGGAATTCGATAAATCCATTTGTGAATCAACACCGTAATTGCATGCCTACACAATATTCCTCTAAATTGAAACAACCGACAATTGCAATTATTTCATTACCATCCACATGAAACCACACCTTGAAAACAGCACGTCGTATGCTTTCTCCGAAATGAACATCTTCACCCACTTCATATTCCGCAATGCCAAAACATTCCTTACATGGCGACAAATCACAATAAATTTTACCCGTTAACTCTTTTTGAAACTCTTTGAACTTTGTTGTCATGTACGCACTTTGAAACTGTTTTTCCATATCATAATGAGTGATGCATGGAAGCCACGAGTTGCACGAATTAAAGTCTTCTTGTTTTTCTTTTTCCACCTTACTTCTTAATGCATTCTCATATTGCTCCACAAATTGTTTTAATGTAGTTTTTGAATTTACATAGCCATTAAAGAAAGCATTCATACTCTCACTTCGTTGTGTCGTTGACATTCTGGCCCAAAAAGTATCCTTTAAAAAGGTTGGCACCCAATGGTGTCTCTCTTCATACAACCCAAGTAACCACTCACTACTTTCAAGATTATACTTCCAAATCAACTTGCACCAATTATGTTCAAATTCCTCAATAGTTAAGCAATCGTACACACAATTATGAATGGAAAATTTGATTGAATCATACTCTTTATGCCCTCTCAATTTTTTTGGCAACTTTTTCATAATATGCCACAAGCACCACCGATGTTGTGCCTTCGGGAAAACAATTTCTATAGCCTTTTTCATTTCCTTGTCTTGATCTGTGAGGATGGCATTAGCAGGACATCCAGACATGCATACAAGCCAAGAATGAAATAACCATGTGAATGTGTCAACGTCCTCATTGGATATTAGTCCACAACCCAACAACACTGATTGACCATGATGATTCACTCCCACGAAAGGAGCAAATGGCATATCATATTTATTTGTCAAGTATGTGGTATCAAAGGTAATTACATCACCAAACTCCTTAAATGCCGCTCTGCTCCTTGCATCTGCCCAAAAAACATTTCGAAGTCGAGCCTCATCATCCAAATCCATCATGTAAAAAAAATCAAAATTATCCGCTTGCATTTTTAAGAAATAATTATGGATTGCGGTGGCATCTCCTTCCCCAAGGCATAAACGACGAACTTTGTCCATATAGTTCCTGCAATCCTTCTCTTGAAATGTCAAATTTTCATGACCCCCTACCTCAACCACAAATGAATTGAAACTTTTATTTATTCGAATACCGGCTTTGTCATTCAACTCTAGTCTTTTCTTCACATGTGGTGGCATTACCCTATTGCTTTTATAAAATCTGGATTTACTTGGAGTAGTCAACTCATGGTTATGGTCCAGCGCTACTGATTTAATTTCCCACATACCATGAGAGCCTAGAGTTGCACTAATTCTAGCTTTGCAATTTGTTTTTGTCACTGGACGGTTGTGAATTGGGTTGCTTGATCTGTGACGTGTCTTGCCTTCACGAAAACAAGCAATAGTAACATACTTCATTTCTCCATCTCCGTCTTTGCAAATAGCAAAACCCGTTTTCTTACCGTAATTTTCATATAACTCGAACAACTCGTCAATGGAGCCAAACAACATTCCAACCTTTGGCTCCACCAATAGTTCATTCTCCATTGATCCTAAAAAAAAGTTGCAATTTAAATTTAAAATTTGTTACGATACCAATAACATAATTTCATTATTATTTTTACTATTTATTATAGTTTACTACATAAATATAACATATTTTAATTATTATTTTTATTATTTATCATAGTCTATTATATAAATATGGGGCATATATTAAATAGTCTCTCAAATATTTTTTTATACACATTTAGTTAAAGTCATTTTATTTCGTTCCATAAAGTCCCTCAAACACCCATTTAGCAAATATTCTCTTATTTTTAAAGGTCCGCGCTAGCGACACACATTGAATTTTTATGTGGTGAGTGACTTTTTTTAACAAAATAAAAAAATTTGGACTAAATGTGTATTAAAAATTGTTCGAGGGACTTTTTGGTAATTCATCCTATAAATATAACATAATTTCAATATTTTTATTATTTATTATACTCTACTATATAAATATTTATGATTAATGTTCCAAATGTTGTTAAAGGAAGAAACAAAATTATTATTTTTATTATTTATCATAGTCTACTATATAAATATGGGGAATATATCAAATAGTCTCTCAAACATTTTTTTATACATATTTAGTTCAAGCCATTTTATTTTATTCCATAAAGTCATCACCACATAAAAACACTCAATGTGTGTCGCTAGCACGGACCTTTAAAAATAAAAGAATATTGGCTATATGGGTGTTTGATGGAGTTTTTGGAACAAAATAAAAAAATTTGGACTAAATGTGTATTAAAAATTGTTTGAGAGACTTTTTGATAATTGATCCTATAAATATAACATAATTTCAATATTTTTATTATTTATTATACGTTACTGTATAAATATTTATGATTAATGTCCCAAATGTTGTTAAAGGAAGAAACAAAAAATGAAAATCAAACTCACCTGTTTGAGGAAAAGAAGATGCTACCATGGCAACACTTGCAAAGGTTCCTGTGCGTGGCTTGTAAAGTAAGGAGTGCGTGGCTTGTAAAGTAAGGAAATGCAAGTGGTATTCATTTTTGGGTTGAAATAAAAACTGTTGGGTGAAAAGTTGTTAAGTGAAAGAGTGTATGTTGTCCACGTCATTTTGGGGATGTTTTGGGTATCAGTTTTTGTACTCGTATCATTTCTCTATGTTTATATGTTTACATGTGCGTGGCTTATATATATATACTAGCGGATGTCCGTGCCCGAGGGCACGGCGATAAATTTGCCCCCGTGATAAAACTCAACCCATAATAATCCGTCTTTTTTAAAAAAAAAAAACACCTTTAAAAAGAAAATAAAAAACCTAAAAAATATATTTTTTTTTAAATATTTAAAAAAATATATTAAAAGAAATATATTTTAATAAAATTAATAATAAAATAGTAATGTATGTATGCATGCATGCATGCATGCAACACATAAGATGTCACACATGCTTATCATGCATGACAAACCCTACTAAGACACTATTCATAACACCATATATATATATATATATATATATATATATATATATATATATATATATATATATATATATATATATATATGTTGCTGCTGATTTGACCTAATAAGGTCTTGAGATAGTCTAGTTTATATAGCTTTTGCCATGCCTTAGCTTTTACCGATTTGACCATAGCAGGTCTGATAAAAGCATGTTTCCTTGCTGTTGTCCAATCTGTATTGATTTATATGTTATATTATATATACTATATATTTTATTATATCTTATCCCCTACAATGCCCCTTGTTTCGTTAAAAGTAGGCATGTAAATTGAGCACTCGAATCCCGAAGCCCGTTCGTTCAGCCCGCTATATTCGGGTCGAGCTTTATTTGAGTTTGAGCCGATCCGAGCCTGAGCCAAAATTTCAAGTCCGAATGAATTTCGGGCCGAGCTTGAGCCGAACCTTGCCAAGCCCAAATTGGGCCCGAAGCCCGAACTTCATATTTATAAATAAATAAATAATTTATATAATAAAACATATTTATGTTAACATTGTTTAATTAGGTTCCGTTCTTTTATTTTATTTAATACTTTAAAAAAAAATCATTTGTCATAATACATTATATTACATGTTATTTTCAATTTTGTGATTTTATTGTTAATCTCATTATGGGTATTTGATTTAATAATTGTTCAGGTAACAGTAGAGCTTTGTTAGTGATCAAATTTTGCTAAATGTATGAAATTTAATAGGCATTTGTAGGTTTTCACTCCTGTTTCCCTTGTTTTAATTTAATACATTTCATAATTATATATTTTATTTTATGAAATATCAATTAGATTTTAACGTGTAATTTTGTCCATGATGGAAATACAAGAAAAAAAAAATTAATTCAAACTTTTTTAACAAAAAAAAAATTGAAATCGGGCCCGAAGCCTGTAATATATATGAGCCGAGTTCGGGCCTAGCTGGGAAAAAATAATTCGAGTCAAGCTCGGGCTTGAGCATGGGTAAGTGAGTTCGGGCTGAGCCTGAGCAACCCCAAGCCCGGCTCACCCAGACCGATTTACAGCCCTAGTTAAAAGTTGTCCACGGTTTCTTTCTATATAAAAAATGGTTTTTGTTTTATTCTAAAAACGACAACGTGGCATGTAAGATTCCAGCCCACGGTTTTATTTTAAAAACTAAAACTATTTTTTTTGTCAAACGACGTCGCCCCTTTAATTACCAACGGTAATATTCTTTGCGTGTTTGCTACGTAGTTGGTTCCAGTCTTGCATAACACATGTCCCTTTTTTAACACATTATTGTGTGTTTCTTTGTAGTCCATCACATCATTTTTTTATCAGTGGATGTGTGTGTATTTTTTATAATCCTTGTGACTCTATTATACACCAATCAGCACACACTTATGCACTCTATAAATTGTACCCTTTGGCTCTCATTTTTAAGAGTCCGAGAAAATTATTTTTGTGGCTAAACTCTATCAAAATTTCTAGAGAGAGAGAATAAACTAGAATAATTTTTTGTCATCTTCAAGGGTTGATTTCTGTTCAAAACTAAAATGAAGAGTGGACATTTCTCATCCTAAATCTGCACTTACGATTTTTTAAGAATACATATTTTTGCAAGTGATTTCTCTCATCTTTTGTGTGTTTTATTTAGATCAGACTTTAGATCTAATATTTGTACAGAATACACACTTGATTCACAAAATTAATTTTTATGTGTGAATATTCTATTTGTATCTTGTTTGTAGGACCTTGTATGTTTTTAAACATTTTATTTTAAAACATATATTTCAGAAAAATAATTGGTTAATACTCAGATTATCTTGTTTGTGGTTTAGAAAGTTAAACCTAAGTTTTTGTGAGAACTAATTTGAGAAGATTTAAAATTCGGACTGAATATTATTTTCTTGACTGTGTAAGATTGTTTTAGATTAATCTTAAATATTTGTAAAACTAGTCTTGATTGGTTTTAAGATTAAAACCTGATTTAATTTAATTTTAGTTTTCTGAAAAATAAGTTGTGAATATTTGACTTTGTGATTTTATTGAATATATTTGAAGTCATATTATTTCTGTGAATATGATTGCTTGGTCTTTGAAGTGATTTCATGATTATTCATATGCATATCACTTAGAAATCACTCACTACACAACACTTATTCACGTAGATACTTTTTATGTGTATATACTATATCAACTCTGATTGTTCAATTTTTGAGAAAAGAGAAAATTAAAGTTTGATAACATTGTGTTAAATCAAGAAAAGATTGATTGAAACAAGAGAACAGAACATAAGAGTTGGAGTTAATATCTAGGAGAAAGATATATTGTTGCATTGCATTCAGTTGTACCCTTTAAGTGTGGGTGTGTCATCTAGGATAGAACACTGCACACAATTATTTCATTAAAAACTAGGACACAAATAGGCACCGAGCGAACTTGCGTCTAAGAAGCTAGAGGGGAGGCAAAGACGTGAAGAAAGAAATGTGAACGAGATCTGAATTGAGGATAAATGCAGAAGAGCAATTAGAGCGGAGAGAAGTGATCAAGTGGAAAAAATGAGCGTCTGTGTAAATACGTTAGTCGTTGTTATCAGCTTCCAACCACAATACAAAAACCTAAACTTTAACTACACTCTTGCGGAGTATAATGGCTAGTTTGGGTATCGAATCCTCAGGGAACTAGGACAAGTGAACGTGACGACAAAGGTAAGACTGTTAACCCTCAATTTACTCTAAAAAGAAATAAAAAGATGATTGAGATGGAAAATAACTAATTAACTAAATGCACACTAAATTAAACTACTGAATTAACTATGTGAGCAAAATTAACCAACTAAGAATGACTTAATAAGAATGAAAGGAAAACAGGTTAGGAATACAATCCCCCAATCCTTAGTAATTATTTAGGAGAATACTAAAATTATAAATTAAAAGTTTGAATGAATCCAGTCTTTATAGATCCTAAGCATTACATATATGAGGTTCAATCCCGCACCATATGAAATCAAAGGGAAATATAAAGCGGTGCTAAATAATTTTACGCACATTATATTCTTAAACATCCCAAGTACCTAAGGCAAGAGAGATTAAAAGACCTATAATAATTGTAGAATTATCTTGCACGACTCTTTCAAAATTCTAATTTAAATTATGTTTTCTACATATGTAATTTACATTGGGATGGGTTCATGCATCCCAACCCTAAAAAAAACTTAGCTACACATGATTTTATTAAATGAAAACAAAATTCTAATTGTGCAAGAAATCTGTAACAACCCGTCCTTTTGGAAACAATTAAATTCCATAATTAAGTATAAATTGGCAATTGGGAGATTTTCTCGAAATAGTGATTTTGGGGATTCTCGAGGATTTAATGATTTACGATGGGCGTTGTAATTATTTTTGGGACTAAATATGTCGAAGTATTTTAATTATATGTCGTCGTGGAGTAAAGCGACAAAAGAGGTAAGATTTTGATTAGAAAACCCGCATTTACTTTTATGGGTTAGAATAGTGATTTGCGGTCAAGTACCTCGGATGGGAATTTCGACTGTGTCGTGAGTCTCGGAATGTCCGAGATAGTCGGAAAAGAGTGTCTGATTGTCGAAATTGAGTTTCGAAGAATTTTAGAGTAAAAAGGGCTTTTAATTGAGTAAACGAGTCGTTTTGGGGTTTTAAAGGGTATAACCCTTTTGTTTTTCTTATATAAAGAGGGGGATAGGGAGAAAAGAAGAAAGAAAGAAAGAAAGAAAGAAAATAGAGAGAAGAAAGAGAGAGGAGGAGAGAAAAAGAGGAGAACGAGTAGGCTCCGGCCAAACTCCGCGGGATTCGGCTCGAGGTCGTCGGATTATATCCACGAGGCAAGTGTTTACTTGCTTTATTTACTTTTGAGCATAAATATCATATCGTAGTTTGGTATAAACAAACCCTAAAGATTTTGGGTTGGAATTCTTGAATAAAAATGGGTTTTTGTGAAATGAACTCATAGAAATTTATGTAGTAATTGCCTCATAAGAAATCTAAGCTTGAATGGATGAAAATGGTGTAGTTTTTGTGAGAAATGAATTTAATGGAGTTAGGGTTAGATTCTTGAGTGGTTGATCAATCCCATGAAATTAATGTTGTGTTGGTTAAAAATAGATGCTTAGATGATTATATTGTTGGTTGGTGAAGTGGAAAACCACAAATCTTGAATTGATTGGGTGTTGGTTTAAATTTGGAGATGGAGAAGATGATGAATAGTAGGACCTGCGTTTTAATCGTATCAATTCGGCCAGGGCGAATCGATTCGGCTCCTGGTCAAAAAATAAAAGTTGTAGATCTCTTCGACGCGGTCGCGTGGACGCCAACCTCGTATTTTTTTTATTTTTTTTGGATTTATAGTGATTTTTCTACGGAAAGCTGTCCGAGATCGAAATAGTTATCATAAACTAATGCTAGGATTATTTGGAGATAAATATTAGGGGTTCCCAAAAGGAATGTTAGGACCTCTAAAGGACTTGATGAGAGATGAAAACTTTGGGTTTGTAGGAATAAATCCGACTTATAGTTTAAATGGTGAGTGGATTAAATTTTGGGTTTTGGGTTATATATAAAACCCTAAGCAGATTTGGGATTTTCGGACAAGCCAAATCGATTCGGAGAGGACGAATCGATTCGTTAAGAGACAGTTTGAAAGTAGAACCATTTCGAATCGATTCGGACAGGGCGAATCGATTCGGTGGCCAGCGAATCGATTCGGGCAGGCCGAATCAATTCGGTCCTGGCAGATTTTTGAGGTTTTCTCCTTTTATGTTTTGGGAGACTTAATGTATGGTTTTGGAGACTTTTATTAGGAGTTTATAAATGGAATATTAGGAGGATAAGAAAACCTTGGATTAATTTAGAGTGTGATCCGGGGTATGGAGTTAATTAATGCTTTGGGATTATTGGTCAACGATAGATGGTTTGGCAAATATGGCCATTTATATATATTCGAGGAGGAATATATGGTGTGTATATATATATATATATATATATATATATATATATATATATATATATATATATATATATACTATGTGATTAAAGTATATATGATATGATGTAAATGATTTTGAAAATGTAAATATAAATGTTTTCAAAATGGAAAGATAAATGATTTTCTTAATTAATAAAATATGGATACACACCTCTCTAAATTGCTATCATAAGGGAAGTTGCGTACGTATGGTGAAGCCCCCTGACTAATGAATGCAGGGTTGATATAGTCCTATAGGCCATATGAGCGTTTATTATATATTTCTGCGATGGTTAGGAGATTCCGGGTGTGGTCTTGACTATCCCGCGGGAATATGGCCGCTTCCCAACGTCTTACGTTGTAGGATCCCAGGCTGTCTTGATGATAGGCCCTGGAAGATGATAGCCATTTAGGGGCGCGCACAGTGGGGAAACCCGGACAGGCGGTCTTAGAACGCGTTATATATTTATTAAAGCAATTTATGATAATAAATTGGCTTTAATTTACATTTCCTGGATGGAAGAAGGGAAATGGGATAAAGGTTTTGGCTTCGGTAACACTCCCAGATGGAAGAAGGGATGTGGAAGCATATGATATGATAAAAGCATTTTTATGATAATAAAAATGGCTTTTAATTACATTTCCTGGATGGAAGAAGGGAAATGGGATGTTTTAAAACGGAAAATCATTTTATGATAATAAAACTAGCTTTTAAAAAATATGTATTATGTTAAAGCAATTCATGATAATGAATTGGCTTTTAGATACATTTCCTGGATATGAGAAGGGAAATGGAAAAGTTTTGAGATAAATGGAAATAAAATAAATGAATTCTCATTCCGGGAGATAGATCTGGATGTATATGGTAATATGTATATATATGGATAAATCGAGTGCCGAGAGTCTAATGGATCCCAACGATCGACCTTGCCGTGTAGTAGTGTATCGGGGGGGTTCTTTGTTTGGATTTCTCTTTGCGAGACACCCCACGCACGAATATGGCATCATGTTGAGACTGGGGAGAAGTTTAATCCTTAGTTCTCGAATATTAGTAATTCTTATGGTATGTATATATTTATATATATTTTGTACTGAGGGACTGGCGGATCTCGACGATCGACCTTGCTGCGTAGTAGTGTATCGGGGGGGTTCCTTGTTTGGATTTCGCTTTGCGAGACACCCCACACACGAATATTGCTTAGTGTTGAGACTGGGGAGAAGTTTAGCCCTTAGTACATTACTTGGACTATCTAGGGTTGATAGTAGTTGGGTGTTAGACTACTTTAGCAGGGTAGCTTGACTAGGATGTTTAGAGGGATGCGCTAGGAGTGAACTGTTAGTGGAGAGGTGAGGGGTATCTCATGGGAGTGCGATACCAAATTTAAATATGAGATAAAAACCTTTTTTCTAAAAATAAGGCATTTATGCACTTGCTAAATATTTTCAAAACTCGGGCTCTGACCCGTTTATCTACTTTTCCTTTCTTGCTATATATATTATATATATAGGTGTCCAGACACAGGGACGCCTGGATGACACTTCTTTCGAGTCAGACGTCAGCTGCAGCAGTTGTGGATGCGTGCAGGTTTTTGATAGCCGCTTCCATTCTTGTACTCTACATAGGAGGTACTGTATAAACATTCGGGTCAATGGCCCAATTGCATTTATTTATTCTTTGAGTACAGCATTCGATATGGTTGTATATTTTGACCGAGTGTTCGGTTATTTTAGTTCATTTCAGTTTCATTTACGCAAAACTGTGTGGATGTTTTAATTATCTTCGCGTAAAAATAGTAGTTAAGTAAAATTTTGACACCGGCCTAATAGGTTATTAGTAATTAATTGGACTTTCGACAGTGATGCTAAGAATGATCCATATGAGACTCCTGTCATAATTTGATATAGGAGTGATCGCCCGGTATTTTATTAGGAGGGGTGTCACAAAATCATAGGTCTATTATGCATTGAAAAGAAACGTGAATTGAGAAACAAAATTAAACTACAAGAGAAATTTAAACTTACAATATGAAAGAAATGGAAAGTAGAAATTATCAATACTTGAATAGAAGAAGGAAATCTGAACTTGAAACTTGAATCTTGAATAGATCTTGTTCAACTTACAAAATAGGGTTTCGAAATCCTAAAAAAATATGAAACTATATGCCAAAAGGAACTTTCTCTCTTCCTCCCTTCATTTCTCTAGGGCTTGGCTTTTTATAATACCCAAATATGACTTTTCCAATGCCTCTCCAAGTTTTACAACTAATAAAAAGGAATTATACAAGAAATTTCAAGAGTTGAAACTCTTCAACTTCCAGAATTAATTTCAACATTGACTTTCTTTCTCCAAATTTGACTTGCCATATCTTTTGATCTTGAGCTCCGATTTGACTTACATTTTTTCCAGTGTTCTTGTAATTTAGAGATCTTCAACTTTATAGTTTTCCCCACCTCCGGAATATATATGTAAAATTACGAAAATTCCCTTCAACTCCCTGTTTCTTGATTTCTTTCACTGTTTTGAGTTCTCTTTGGTAATAAATATTTGTAAAAATAGTAAGAAATACACGAAACTTGGGGTACTTGTTAGAAGAAGTCATTAGAAATGATATGGGATAAAAACAAATCAATTACGTTGTTCGAGGTACTAAAACTACCAACTTAGGAGGATAAATTCAGAAGAATTTATGCTTAGTCAAATCCTCCTAACTTAAAACTTTGCGCGTACCGAGCAATGTAAGAGAAATGAGTTGACTTTTGAAATTCCTTTTATTAAAATAAAATTTTACTTTCGCAGGCAAGCGATTTCATTGAGCATATGCAATAAGCCTTTAAACCCCTAGGTTACCCTAGTGGATGAGTTTTGTCTCGTGAGGGTTTGCAGTGAATATACCCACAAAATTCGTTATTGACTCAAATAAATATCAAAATACTTAAAAATTGTACAATTTAAACTTTTCAAAAAATAATCACCATAAATTCATAATCAAATGTCTCAAACCATAGTGTGTGTGTGTGTGTGTGCAAAGCCATAAATTAAACCTCAAATTTCCACCGATTGAGCATTACGTTACTTTCCAAAAATTTATTTTGATTCAAATTCTTACGGATGCACTCACAAACGAATCACTTTGATTGTGGTTGTTTTATCTCGGTATGCATGATATAATAAGTAAATATAATGGACACAAATTCACGCATACAAAATTGAAAAGAAGGAAATATATGGTGAAAATATCTCATCATCGGAATACAGTTATTAGGAAACGGGAAACATCATCTCTTAATCACACCATTTTAATCTCTTTTATTAGCTTTTCATATCTTAGCTCTCCATGCAGTAATTAATTTCTCCATTCGGACTTTGTTAGGACTTTTCGGGTTAAAAAGTGTAAAGGGTAAAAATGGGAATGGACGGAATGTTCGGAATTGGAAAATGTCCTTATGACGTCCATTAGTGCTTTTCGGGCATTTGCTCATTTTTCTCTTTCTTTTTCTATTTTCATTTTTTTCTCTTTTTTTCTTGCTATTTTTCTTTTCTTACCCCCCTTTTTTTTATTACACGCTTCGTACTTACTTGATGAATTTCCAATTTTTCACAATTTCGGGCTATTTGGATTTTTCGGGTTATCAAACAAAAGGGAAATATTTTATTAAACTCAAAGTGGGTTGCAAAGGGATAATTTTTTCACAACTTTATTATGGCTAATATTTTTGGGTTAAACAAAATAGGGCCTACTTCATTGTCCAAATTGCTAATCACGTTACCATATGCATCTCTAGATTAATTAAGTTTAGAGATACATTTAGTACGAATTTTGAGATAACATTTTACACATTTTCCATAACCGATCAAAACAAAGGATTGAGATCATCAACGACTTATTAAAACGCTGAAAAGAACTTTGAGTTAATCATAAACTCGGATTGATTTAAAAACTCATAAAAAATTGAAAGGCTCGAAATCTCACCAGGTTTGATTAATCTCCACACTTATTTGTTAAGTCGTCAATTTTCATCTTCGGTAAATTTTGGCTTAGTGAATTTTGATTGTTAACAATTTGAGACTTTAAAGAAAATAAAGGTGATATTTTTGAAAATTTTAAATTCTAATTTTTATTCATTTTGAACAAAAATATTTTTGTATTTTTTCAAAAAAAATCATTTTTTTTGAAATTTTTAAAATTTGCTAAAAAACACACTTGGAAAAAACATGTGATCTAATCAATGAATCTAAAATATAAACGGGAAGAATATCCCACACCCCCTAACTTAAATGTTATATTCTCCTCAAAGCGAATCAAGAACACAACATAAAGAGAGGAAAAGAAAGATATTACCCAAATGGAGCGATCCCTAATGAGTGCGAGTCCATTGAATCTACAAAATATATTAGAACCAAGCATAACAAAAAGAATAACAAAAAATTTAACTAATTACTCTAAACTATAAAAAAAGAAATGGAAAAAGAAAAAGCTAATTATGTACATCCTACGATTTGAACTTCTAATAAGTTATACACTATAAGTCAAAAAATTTGAGGGTCCACCCAAAATACAATTTGACTTTGAGGGGTAATCAGTGTACCCTCATTAGGATGCATGCCTCCCGAAAAATAAGAATTTCGTTTGAACAACGGAAGGCATGTGTAAGGCGAAAAAAATGGACCAACACCAATTACTATTTTTAAAGGGATGATGGTGAAAAATACAATTGGGATCCAAGAAAAATAGAATCCCCTCCCAAAGATTTTTCAAATAGTATGGGAAGCGGAGCACAAAAACAGAAAGATTCCATCTTTGAAAATAATGTAAGCAAAGAGTCCTTGTCCTTAACGTTGTTAAGACTTTCATCCGACTCTTGTGATAACTCTAATTGTTCGATAACAGTGAATCAGAATGGCGAGAAAATAAATTCAAGCTCAAGTGATTCTTCATTGAATTCCTCATTTGGTTGAAAACATTCTTTAGTCTCAAAAATATCGGAAGAAAAATCGTCATTGGATTCGAATAATGCATCCAACTCTTGCTCCCAAAAATGATTTTTTTTCCCTATATTCTTTTTCACACATTTCTTCTTCAAGCCTTTCATTTTGATAAATTTGGATGGCCTTAGAACTGGGCTTGTACTTATGAGACTCATCTTTAGTGATATTGATCCAATGTTCATAAATCGTGAGTTCATTCTCCTTCTCACTATTATCATAACAATTAAAGCCACCAAAAGAGTTAAAGTACGACATTTCAAATTGGGCAATTCAAGAACATGACACCCATATTTCTGATTTTTGTTTTTTTGTTTTTTTAAAGGTCAAATTCGGGATTAACCAACCTAACCTAAAGTCTACCTAATTCCATAGTAACGACGCCATTTTGATCGAGGTGAAAACCGAGCATCCATGTAAAGTCGTTGTTTTCGGCGTCCAACCGCAATACAAAAACCTAAACTTTAACTACACTCTTGCGGAGTATAGTGGCTAGTCTGGGAATCGAATCCTCAGGGAACTAGGACGAGTGAATGTGACGATAAAGGTAAGATTGTTAACCCTAAATTGACTCTAAAAAGAAAAAAAAGATGATTGAGATGGGAAATAACTAATTAACTAAATGACCACTAAATTAAACTACTGGATTAACTATGTGAGAAAAATTAACTAACTAAGAATAACTTAATAAAAATTAAGGGAAAACAGGTTGGGAATACAATCCCCCAATCCTTAGTAATTACTTAGCAGAATACTAAAATTATAAATTAAAAGTTTCAATGAATCCAATCTTTATAAATCCTAAGCATTACATATATGAGGTTCAATCCCACATCATATGAAATCAAAGGGAAATATAAAGCGATGCTAAACAATTTTACGCACATTATATTCTTAAACATCCCAAGTACCTAGAGCAAGAGAGATTAAAACACCTATAATGATTGTAGAATTATGTTGCATGACTCTTTTAAAATTTTAATTTAAATTTTATTTTCTACATATGTAATTTACATTGGGATGGGTTCATGCATCCCAACCCTAAAAAAACTTAGCTAGACATGATTTTATTGAATGAAAACAAAATTCTAAATGTGCAAGAAATCATAAGTCTATTATGCATTAAAAAGAAACGTGAATTGAGAAACAATATTAAACTATAAGAGCAATTTAAACTTATAATATGAAAGAAATGGAAAGTAGAAATTAGCAATACTTGAATAGAAGAAGGAAATCTGAACTTGAAACTTGAATCTTGAATAGCTCTTGTTCAACTTACAAACTAGGGTTTCTAAATCCTAAGAAAATATGAAATTATATACCAAAAGGAACTCTCTCTCTTACTCCCTTCATTACTCTAGGGCTTGGCTTTTTATAATACCCAAATATGACTTTTCCCATGCCTCTCCACGTTTTACAACTAATAAAAAGGAATTATACAAGAAATTTCAAGAGTTGAAACTCTTTAGCTTCCATAATTAATCTCAACTTTAACTTTCTTTCTCTAACTTTGACTTGCCATATCTTTTTATCCAGAGCTCCGATTTGACTGCCGTTTTTTCTAGTGTTCTTGTAATTTAGAGCTCTTTAACTTTCTAGTTTTCCCCACCTTCGAAATATATATATAAAATTATGAAAATGTCTTTCAACTCCCCGTTTCTTGGTTTCTTTCACTGTTTTGAGTTCTCTTTGGCACCAAATATATGTAAAAACAGTAAGAAATACACGAAACTCGGGGTACTTGTTAGAAGAAGTCATTAGCAATGATATGGGATAAAAACAAATCAATTACGTTGTTCGAGGTACTAAAACTACCAACTTAGGAGGATAAATTCAGAAGAATTTATGCTTAGTCAAGAAGCTTGGTCAAGATAGGTAATAGCTTGTTCTGATTTATCTTGCTTTGAGTCTTGTTGCATGTTTGTATAATCATTTCTATTTCGTTTGGTTTTAGTGGAAGTAGATTAGGTTGACTCTTAGGAGAGTCTGTTGTTTTTCCCGGGGAAGGGTTTTTGTGATGTTAAATAAATACCGCGTGCTTTACCTTTTTCGCATATCACCTCACACGAAAAAGTAGGTTTAAATAAAATAGAACTCACCTAAAAACTGAATAGTTTATTATTTTGTTAATCACCTAGATTTAACAAAGATAATAATTTGGATTTTTAATTGACTTTGGAAAATAAAACTGTTTTCATAAAGTTAACGATTCAAGAAAAGTTTGAATTGGTCCCTCCTAGAATAACCAGTAAAACTCGTAGGTAAATTGCGTTTAATCGGCAATCGTTTACTTCCGCCCATAGTCTTCTTGCGCATCGTGGGTGCTTTCACTTTTTTTATAAACAAAAACTTCAAAACAACTATACATATTTTATGTAAAAAAATTATACATATTTTTATTTGTTTTTATTTTAAAAAAATTTATATCATTTATGGATACAAACTTAAATTTATTTTTATGAATAAAACGTTAAAAATGTTTCTATAAGCAATTTTTTTATATTAAAAAGAATTTTGAAATTTTGAAAACTTTTTTATCTTAAAAACTGTTTTTTATAAATAAAAACTTCAAAAAAGTGTACGTATTTTATATAAAAAAAATTATACATATTTTTATTTGCTTTTTGTTTAAAAATATTTATGTCATTTATACATAACAACTTAAAGTTTTTTTTATATAAATACAACGTTAAAATGTTTTTATAACCAAAAACTATTTTTATTTATATTAAAAACAATTTAAAAACTTTAAAAAAAAATTCAAGAAATAAAAACGTTATGTAGATGTAGTAGTATTAGTAGCATCGTGTAATGCGATTTGAGTGGAGAACGATGAAAATAGATTAATGGAATCTAGATTGTGTTGGATCAAGAAATTCATTAATGGAGTCTAGTATTAATCATCTTTTTAGTTTTCAAGAGACTTTTGATTTATTTTTATTTTGGTTGCTTCAAAGAGATTTTTGATTTATTTTTATAAATAAAAACTTCAAAGCAAGTGTACGTATTTTATATGAAAAAAAAATTATACATATTTTTATTTATTTTTAGTTTAAAAAATCGTTTGTCATTTGTAGATACAAACTTAATGTTTTTTTTTCATAAATCAAACTTTAAGAATGTTTTTATAAGAAAAAAACATTTTTATTTATATTAAAAACAATTTGGAATTTTGGAATTTTTTTTAACTTATAAACTATTTTTTTAGAAATAAAAACTTCAAAAAAATTGTACATATTTCATATAAAAAATTATACATATTTTTATTTGTTTTTAGTTTAAGAAACTTTATGTCATTTATAGGTAAAACCTTGAAGTTTTTTCTATAAATATAACGTTAAAAATATTTTTATATCCAAAAACATTTTTACTTATATAAAAAATAATTTTGAAATTTTGAAAACTATGCTTAACTTTTTTTCTAAAAATAAAAATATTATATAGATGTAGTAGTATTAGTAGTATTGTGTAATGTGATCTAAGTGGATAATGGTAAAAAGAGATTAATTGAATCCAGATTGTGTTGGATCGATATATTAATGGAGTCTAGAATTGATCATTTTTTTAGTTTTCAAAAAGACTTTTTATTTAGGGTCCTCATAACATGTGCCTTATAGGCACACATTAAGATCCCAAAAATAATAGGAACGGAGTTTTGATATACAGTTAATAAGGAACAAATACTCATGTAGAGCTCTAATACTTACTATTTTGAGGGTCAAAACATGTTCCCTAAGGGCACTTATTATCATTTCATTTTATTTATTCATTTTTTTTGTTTCAAAGAGATTTTTGATTTATTCTTTTTTTTTAATTTCAAAAAACACAATGTTCAAGATGAAAGAGAAAATAATAGCAAGCATTAAAACCTCATTAACTCCTCTAATATTATCATATTAGGTATAACTAACATATAACTCGTGCGATGTACAATAAACAAACATAATAATAAATATAAAAATTATATATATATATATATATCATAAATTCAATATCTTATCTTAAAGCCATTAAGAAAAGGTTAACTTTTTCATAAATTAAACTTGTCTATTATTTTTAAATATTTTTATTATGTAAAAATTATTTTTATTAATAAAAACTTCAAAACAACTATACGTATTTTATATAAAAAAAATATACATATTTTTATTTGTTTCTAGTTTAAAAACTATATGTCATTTATAGACAGAAACTTAATGATTTTTATAAATAAAATGTTAAAAATGTTTTAATAATCAAAAACTTATTTTAATTTTTACTCAAAACAATTTCAAAATTTTGAAAACTTTTTTTGACTTAAAAAATATTTTTTATAAATAAAAACTTCAAACAAACTGTGCGTATTTTATATAAGAACAATTATAAATATTTTTGTTTGTTTTTACTTTAAAAAACTTTATATGATTTATAAATAAAAAATTAATTTTTTTCTATAAATTCAACGTTAAAAATGTTTTTATAACAAAAAACCATCTTTATTTATATAAAAAATAAATTTGAAATTTTGAAAACTTTTTTTTGTAGAAATAAAAATGCCATATAGATGTATTAGTATTAGTAGCATTGTGTAATGTTATTTGAGTGGAGACTGATGAAAAGAGATTAATTGAATATAAATTATGTTGGATCGTGATATTAAATAATGGAGTTTAGAATGTATTATTTTTTTAATTTTCAAAAGACTTTTGATTTATTTATTTATTTTATTTAAAAAGATTTTTTATTAATCCATTTTAATGAAAGAAAGTATTAATTTTAGAAGGAGTGAGATATACTTAGGTGTGAAAAATTAATTATCATTTAAACGTTTAATATTATAATATTAAAGATATAATATAAATTATATGGAAATCTAGACGTGGAAATTTGGGGGCTGTAATCGTTTCCAAAGTAGAGGAAAAAATGGGTTGATGATATTCTCGAATTCCTTCGTCTCATTTTTGAACTCCTATGTCATATTTAATGTTCTAAGTTGGCTGCTCCCAAATTCCCCCAGGATGTAAAAAGCTAATGGACATCTTGGTCTGTTACTAAAATTATAAGTATATAGGTACATGTTATAATATGGGTCCTGATAACATGTGCCCTAAGGGCACACATTAAGAACCTAAAAATAGCAGGGACAGAGTTCCGACATACATTTAATAAGATACAGATACTCATGTGGAAGTTGAAGAAGAGTTACATAGGTGGAAGCATGTTGTTGTTGTTGTTTATGCATTTGGTATGAAAGTATCATTTGGTGCTATGAAAGGTTATATAATGAGAAAATGGGGTAAGTTTGGGAATTTTAAATTGTTTCTAATCAAAACTGGAGTGTTTATTATGGCTTTTGATAATCATGAAGATCAATTGCAAATAATGGAGTATGGACCTTAGTCATTTGATAATAGGCCATTGATTGTAAAACCATGGGATACAGATGTGAGTTTGGAGAAAGGAGGGATGTCCCAACTTCCTATTTGGGTGAGACTGACAGGTCTGAAATTGCACCTTTGGTCAGATTTAGTGCTGAGTAAGATTGCTAGTCTTATTGGTATGCCTTTATTTACAAATAGAATGACTGCAAAAAGAGAAAGGTTTACATATACTAGAATGTGTGTAGAGATTAACATGGATAGTGAATTACCTGATTTTATCCCTATATATGATCATGATCGGTCTCTGATTAGGCAGATAGTGGATTATGAATGGATTCCAGTGAGTTGTAGTATATGTAAGGTGTTTGGGCATAAGAAAGATGATTGTAGAATCAGTAAGAAAGCTAATCAAGTTTGGAAGAAGGTTGAAGGTCAGGAAATAAAAGAGGAAAATAGTAAAGAAATCATTTGTGTAAATGAAGGAGGTGGATCAGAAGGAAACTGTATAGCTGAGGTTGTGGAAGAAACTATTGTAGTTAAGCTCATCGACAGTGTTCAGGAGAAAGATGAAGTGGTTCATGAGATAAATATAGTTGAGCAAGATAAAACCAATAAAGAAATATATAAAGATGAATTGAGTATAACAAATAACTTTGGAGTATTGCAAGAAGACGAGGAAGAGATAACAGGGGAAAATTTAACCAATGAGGTAATTCAAATTCAGAAGGTGCTCAGAACAGTGAAGAAAGGAAAAACAAAGGGGGCAATCCACTTAAGAAAGCTAAGAAGGGTGGGGATAGAGGTAATAATAAATTTAAATAATGATTAAGCTGATCATTTGGAATATTAGAGGGTGTAATGCCCCTCATAAGCAAAGAGAGGTGAATAAATATATCAGGGATAATAATATTAATATTGTTTGTTTAGTGGAAATCAAAGTTAGAAGGAATAATTTTGAGAATGTCAGGTTAGGTTGCTTTAATCAGTGGGGTCTGGTTCATAACACTCCTAACAGTGGACTTGCTAGGGTTTGGTTAGCTTAGGACACTGGTATTTTTTAGGTGGAAGAAATTAGTAGTAGGAATCAGGCTTTAACAGCTAGAATTTCATATAAAGATGGTAATAAATCTTTCTTGTTTACTGGGATTTATGGGATGAATGATAGAGATGGTAGAATGAGTTTATAGAAGTATCTCGAAAGTCTGGCTAGAATTTGTAATAATGGACCTTGGGTCATAGGTGGGGATTTTGATGTGGTGAGAAGATCTGATGAGAGATTAGGGGGAAATGGTATTGATTGGGATGAATCTAAAGATTTTGATAGGTGTATTGATAATATTCATGTTGATGATTTCCCGATTAGGGGTGTGTGGTTCACTTGGAGTAATGGAAGGGAAGGAGATGATAATTTTCAAAGTAGGATTGATAGAGTGTTACATAATGAGATGTGGCTGCAAAACTTCTAAGAATATGATATTAATGTGGATCTACCAGGTATTTCTGATCACTCCCCCATTGTTGTGTCTATTCTTACGGAGAGAGAAAAGATTAATAAGCCTTTTAAGTTTTTTAACTTTTGGATGAAGCATAAGTCTTTTAAAGATATCTTGAGACAAGGTTGGGGTATTCATATGGAAGGTTATACTATGTTTACTGTGGCAAGGAGGTTGAAAATGTTGAAGAGAGAGTTTAGGAAGCTTAATAAATATTGGTATTCAAATATATCTTTTAGGGTTAATGCTAAAAATATTGAGTTGAATAAAATTCAAGAGGCTTTAATTAGAAATGGTGGGGATCTTTTACAATCTAAGAAAGTTTATCAATTAGAATATTTGGAACTCAGATATGTGGAGGAGGCATTTTATAAACAAAAAGCCATAATTCAATGGCTTGAGCTTGGTGATAAAAATACTAGTTTTTTTTATAAAAAGGTCAAAAATCATATTGCGAGAAATAAAATTCTTGCTATTAGATATGAGGATGACAATGAGGTGTTTGGGCAAAAGGCTGTTCATGAGGAAGCTATAAGATTTTTTACAAAGATGTTGGGTTCTAATACTAGTAGAAGTAATATTAAGAATGGGAGATTGAGAGACATTCGACAGAGATGGGTTAATTAGGACCAGAAAAGGAAAATTACAGAAGATATTACTAGTTTGGAGATAAAAGATGCATTGTTTGACATTAATCCTGATAAGCTCCTGGTCCAGATGGTTATAATGCTGATTTCTTTCAAAAGAACTGGGATATCATTGGGGAGGATATTATTGATGTTGTTAAATCTTTTTTCGTTAATAGGAAGCTTTTTAAAGAATGGAATTGTACTGTTATAAGCCTCATCCCAAAAATTCCTAACCCCACTACGACGAAGGATTTTAGACCTATTTCCTGCTATAATACAACATATAAAATCATTTCAAAAGTGATTGTGAGAAGACTTAGGGGGATTATACCTGAACTTGTTAGTAATAGGCAATCTGCTTTTGTGAAAGGGAGAAGTATTTCAGATAATGTGTTATTAATGCAAGAAGTTATTAGGGGTTATCATAGAAATGATGGTACTCCTAGATGTGCTTTGAAGATATATCTCATGAAAGCTTATGATTTAGTTAGATGGGAGTTTATTAAAGAAGTATTATTGGCTATGGAGTTTCCTTAGAAAGTTATTAATTGGATTATGGTTTGTGTTAGTACTGCCAGTTTTGCTATGTGTGTGAATGGGGGTGTGAATGGGATTTTCAAAGCTACAAATGGGTTAAAACAAGGAGACCCACTATCTCCTCATTTGTTTTTATTAGTGATGGAAGCTTTTTCTTGGTTGTTGGATGAGGAAGTTGGCAAAGGAGTTTTTTCTTATCATCTTAATTGTGAACCCTTGAGATTATCACATATTATGTTTGTTGATGACTTATTTATAATGTCTAAAGTTGATGATGCATCTTTAAGGGCTATTGATAAAGTTCTTAGTGATTTTAAGGCAATTTCTGGTTTGGGAGCTAATAAGGCTAAATGTGAAGTTTTCTATGCTGGGGTGGATGAAGAAGAAAAAGTGATATCGTCAAATCTTATAGATGTGAGGGTTGGGACTTTACCAGTGAAATATTTGGGGGTTCCACTAATCTCTACAAGATTAAGATCAAATGACTGTAAAATTCTGGTTGAAAAAATGATGATGAAAATAAAAAAACTGGACCAATAGATAGCTTTCCTATGCAGGAAGGGTTCAACTTGTTATAACAGTTTTAAGAAGTATTAAAGTTTATTGGATAAACATGTTCATTTTACCTAAGAAAGTAATTAAGGAGATTGACCAAATTCTGAGAAGATTCATATGGTCAGGAGTAGATTTGAAGAAAACTGGGGCTAAAGTGGTTGGGGGGATGTGTGTTAACCTATGGATGAAAGAGGGTTGGGTATTAAAAACTTATTTTTATAGAATAAAGCATCTATGATAAGGCATATATGGGATTTGTATAGAAAGAAGGATTCTCTATGGGTAAGGTGGATTCACTCTGTTTCTGCAAAAAAATGATTATGTATGGACTGTGAAAATGGCTAATGATGCTTCTTGGACATGGAGGAAAATTTGGAAAATGAAAGAGGAGGCTAGGAAGTTTATTAAATACCATGTTGGTAAGGGTGGGTGAACAAATTCATTTTTAGATTGATAATTGGCGTAATAATGGTCCTATTATTGAACATTATGGTAGGAGGATTGTGTATGATGCTGCTAGTAATATAATGGCTAAAGTTGTTGATTTTATAAATGAGGAAGGTTGGAGATTTCCTAGGCCTATTTCGTATGATTTGATTAACTTGGCTAATACGTCTATGGTTCCTAACTAGAATATGATGGACAAGACTACTTGGCTAATTTGTGAGAATGGGAAGTTTAATGTAAGATATACTTATAATGAACTGAGAGACAGAAAATAAAAAGTGAGGTGGGCTGATGCAATTTGGTTTACAAAAAGAGTTCCTAGATGTTCCTTTATCATGTGGATTGCGTGCCATAATAAGATGTGCACCAAAGATAAACTGAAAGAGTGGGGATGTGTTAATAAAGATATGTGTCTGCTTTGTGGTACTAATACAGAGAATCGAAACCATTTATTTTTTGAGTGTGGTTTTTCCAGAAAGATTTGAGAGAAAGTAATAAAATTTAATGGGTGTATTAAGGAGACAAAAAGTTTTGAAGAATAGGTGGAGCTAATGAGCACAAAAAGTAAGAACTTCACTATAATAATGCAGAAGATTAGTATGTCTATTACTATGTATTTCATTTGGAGAGAAAGATATGATCGTATCTTTAAAAACATTCGATGGATAAAGGGAAGAATTTTCAGAAGATTGAGAAGATGATTCAAAATGCAACATGCAAGTCGAGAAACATAGTCAGAAACATGGAGAACTCGAAAATAGTTAAAAAGTGGGGAATAAATTTAATTTATGCAATTTGGTAGGATAAAGATACTTTGCTTGGGTTTGATAGGTTGTATCCTTGGGCCTTCAATCAGATGTGTTTTGCTGGCATGCAGAGGTGTGTGGTTCGGTAGGTGAGTTTTGCCTGATGTGGTTCTGTTGCCACATTGGAGTCTTCACCAGGTGTAGTTTTTTTGTTGATTGTTGTTCTGCAGACTTGGATTCTATGGTGGTGGTTTGAAGTTGATCTTCATTATATGTTTTGTTGACTCCAAGTGATGATTCAGTATGGTTACATGGTTGGGAATGTTTTAGTTTCTTCTATCTGGATGTTGTTTTCTTACTGTGAGAGAGATTCATGTATTTGGTTGATGGTGTTGTGGTATTGTAAGAGTTGTTTTGTCTGAGTGGTTTGCTAGTGGTGAGGATAAGTGGAGAATTGTAATCTTAGTTGATTACACGTGAGATATCATGTTAGTGGGTTATGCAAATGGTTTTGTAAAACCACGGGCAATGTGTCTTGTAGCTGTAGTGGGTCTTGGGCGGGTTTATTTGATTGTCTTAGTTTGGTTGGTTTGTTGTAGGCCTTGGCCTTTTTCTGTTGTTGGGTTTGGCCTGCGTGTTATTGGTCTTTTGGTGGGTTGAGATTTTCTTAGGCTTGTTGTTTTGTTTGGGATGAATTTTTGTATTCTTTTGTTCAGGCTTTGCCTTTGGTGTTAATTAAATTTACATTTCACCAAAAAAAAAGATACTCATGTGAAGCTCTAATATTTACTATTTTGAAGATTATAACATGTGCCGTAAGGGCACAAGTTATCATTTTCTATATAATATTATCATATAGCATCTTCTCCGCTCATCACCATGGCGTGCCAATGAACCTTATATATTTAATTTATTTAAATTCATCTTTTTCTTTGAGAAGATTAAAAAACCAATTTTTAGTTTTACTTAAAATAATAATTGTTTAACTATATTTAACATGCACATACATGATAACTTCACCAAACTAGAAAGGCCAAAGTCATTAGTTTTAAAACATATTTTTTTCTTTATACAAATCCCCACAATAATTAAATGTGCCTTTTTTAAGACACCCGACATAACATATAATATAAAAATTTAAAAACTGAAATCTATTACGAAAATGATGAGGTGTTACATAAAAGAATAATACTATGAGTACCATATATATTTTCAAAATCATCCTCAAATGAGTTGACATAATGTTAAAGCATTGTATAATGTCATTATTGTACTAAAAAGTATAAAATTTAATGACTCATATCATTATTCAACACAAAAAATTCCCTACTTATACTCATATATTAGCATGCAGGGCACACGTTGCGTGACTGTAA
This sequence comes from Sambucus nigra, assembly GCA_949130495.1. NCBI lineage: Eukaryota > Viridiplantae > Streptophyta > Magnoliopsida > Dipsacales > Adoxaceae > Sambucus > Sambucus nigra. Next base: position 579,093,455 of record OX422209.1, read on the forward strand.
AATAATATTTTTTGAAGATTCACATTGTGAAAGAGAATATATTTAAGACATGTTGAAAATATATTTAATATAATATAATGATATTTTGATGGTGGTGGGCCTTTCGACTCGGACCTGATCTGTATAATAGGGTCTAAGCATTTTTTTTAACCTGAGACCCGAAAACCCGTTTATTACACGAGTAGGGTCTGGATCATATACAAAACCTGGACCCGAAGACCTGACCCGCCTTGTACATTATTAAAAAATTTATTATTATTAATATTATTATTATTAATATTATTATTATTATAATTATACAATTTATATGTATATATACACTTAAATTTATATATATTTATAAATATATCTTATCAATATAACATGTAGGTATTATATATATATATATATATATATATATATATATATATATATATATATATATATATATATATATACAATAAATATATGTATTATATGTTTTATTTATGCTAATCATATACTATAATACCTTACTAAATATTTTATTCTAATATTAAAAAATAAATAAGGGGGATAAAATAAAAAATAAATATAAAATAAATGTCTATATTTGGTCAGATCCGGATTCGAGCACGAAGACCCATTTCGAATCCGGGTATGGATTCATTATTATAGACCCGATGATGACCCGGACCCGAACCCGAACCTGATTAGGTGCCTATTAAATGGATCTAGATCTCCCTAGATCCAACCCGTTGACAAACTTAGATGGTGGATAATGTGTCTGATATCTTAATATTGTTGTAAATAAATGAAAATTAATATTATTACCAGGGTTTTTATAGGATCTCTAAAATGTATCTACCCAAATACATATATTTATTACATTTAATGTAAATATACCCCATTTAGACTTCTATATATGAACTTCCTAATATATGAACCAACTAAATACATGTATTGATCAAATACATACGTGTCTACATTAATTTAGAAATACAAAATTAATAATTGATTTGATGAAATATACACATTTCATCACGTGAGCGCCTTATGTCATATAGACATGTGTTGCGATGATAATTTTTTATATATACTATAATGTGGAAGTTTGTTAAATAATGTGGCTTTTGGCCTTTAGGTGGATGTCCACTCACATTCTTATCTTTTGGGATGCCTCAGTATGTCCTATAAATAGGAGGATCCTCATATATTTTTGTACAACAATTACACCCAATACTATTGAGAAATAAAATAATCTCTCTCTCAATTATCTATATGTATTTTATTGTACAACAAATTATCAGCACGATTTATTTCTTTATCACTCCTTGACTTTATCTATGTATATCTCCGGGAAAAAAAAAACAAATTCATGGATTTACAATCAGAAGGTAGCTAGTGAAGAATTGGAGATTGCTATAGAATTCTTGTGCCTAACTTTGTACCAACCTCAAAAGTCAAATGACCATCATATGTTACTGACGCAAAGTATGAGTTAAGAAGACTCAATGTGAAGGTATGAAGCTATGGACTCTCTTTCTTACTTTATGGATTATATTTTATATGTTAGTAGTCTTTATCCTAAGTCTACTGATTTGCCTAATAAAAGAACATGTGTATGCATAAGTTACAATAAAATTAAAATTTGGAACCAGAAGTTTTGATTATTTTTTAGGACCCGAAGTTCCTAATTATCATTCAAATTTGGAACCGGAAGCTCCCAATACTATTTGAAATTTTGGATCTCAAGCTACCAATTACTATTTATGGGGACATGAAGTTTCCAATGGCTATCTATATTTTGGGACATGAAATACCCAAATAATTATTTTAATTTGGGACCTGAAGTTCCCATATATTTTTTTCATTTGGAACGAGAAGATTCCATGTAAAATTTTCCTTTAGAACCAAAAAGTTCTGTATATTTTTTATTTAGGACTAGAAGTTCCCAAATTATTTTAAAATTGAGACCCGAAGTTCTCAATTATTGGTCAATTTTTGGACTTGACAATGAAATAAGCCCTAATATAAAACCTGAAGTTTTGAATCTTTTTGTAATAGGGCAAGGGATATAAAAGTCCAATAACAATTATTTATTTTTTGGACCTGAAGTTCCAAACAATTTTACCCCATATCAACCTTGAAGTTTCAATATCATTGGGCACGACGCTTAATGTCCCTATATATTTAATGTTGCGTTATGAAGTTGTCCTTATTATTTACATTTGGGACCAGAAGTTCCCCAATAATTATTCAAAAATGAAAATTGAATTTTCTCCGTTCAGCTTTTAGGACGTTGAGTACATAAATTATTTGGGGCTAAAGTGACAGAAGAAAATATATCACAATCAAACTTGAAGTTTTGATTGTCAAATTGAAAGGGTATAGACCAAGATTCTTCCAATTATCATTGATTTATGATATGAAGATTCATATTCAATATTGTGACCAGAAGTTCACAAAATATTTTTTTGAATTGGGATATAAAATATAAAATTGGACACTCTCATGCTATTTCCGGTTGTTTGGACTTGAAGATCCAACTAAAATGCACTATAAATTAAAACTCAAAAGTAGGGTATGCGCCAAATATATTATTTTTATGGGATTTAGTTTCAAAATCAATTGTGTATTTAAATATATTCTTCAACTTCTTGCCTTTTTATTTCCTTTCTTAAATTAAATGTCCTTTTAAATACTCTATTAATGATTAAGTGTCCATTTAACTATCACATTAATGGTTTCACCATTAAATTTTTGTCTCTTGACCTTTTTGGCTTCATTTGAGTATTAAATTACTTTTAATGGTATTTAATTTTAACTCCTTTTCACATTCTAATTATTTAATGTACATTGGAATCTTCTTATGTGTAAAGAAGGTGAAACGTTAATCCTCTCATTTTTTTTAATAAAGAGGATGGATTATTATTGGTCGGAGTTATTAAAAATTATTTGACACTTGTTTGAAAGATTCTCTAATATTTTTATCCCCTAATCAAGTCTGAATTTTTTATACAAATGGGTAGAGAATTTATTGTCCTTCGACATTAGTAATATTGAATTTGAAGTTCAAATATTTGTGTAGAACCTGAAGTTCTCATATACAAATGATAAAAAAAAATCCAATTTTTATACATAATTCTCACCACGCACTTTGTGAGTTACTTTAATGTAGGATCCGAAGTCCTAGATTTTACTTTTGTAATCTATATGAACCCGAAGATTTATATACATGTGACATTAAATAGAGAACCTTAAGTTCTCATTACTTTTCACAACAGAATATTTGTTATAATTATTTTAATGACCCTAGTTATATATTAGAAGCCTACAGTTTCTTAATTTCGATCCTCAAGTCTCACAAATATTATAAGATTATGAACTTTTGATTCTTTAGTTATCAAACCAAAGTTTTAAACTTTAATTCGGACAGTTTTGTTATATATCCCATCCTTTGAATATCTGATAATTATCTCATATGTTTTTTTTTACTTCTTAAAGTTTGGTTAACAAAAGTGTTATCATAAAATATTATCGTAGTGTTAATCATCTCTATGTTTGGACTCACTTTAAACACTTCATAATCAATATTTAATTATTATTTTTTTTTTTAAAAAGAAAAAAAGTGGTAATGGTGAACGATCATCATATGTTGACATTTGTCTAGTCGACAGGAATAACTCACGATATTCTGAGAAACCTAAAGTTTTTTTAGACTTAGAGTGTGATATAGTAATGCTTTTAACCATAGTTGAACCTAAGGCTCCAGAAGAACCTATATGATGTTGTATTGGGTACCCTCCCATACATATATGATGAGTTACATGAAAGCAATTCCTGAAGTAATTTGATTTATTTTATGGGCATCAGTATACATGGGCGTCATATGGAAATAAATCGTGCAAAGTAATTTTGCATTACTTCTAGTGTTAGAAGCCAAAAGCTTACTCTATCATTACATTATTCAAGGGATTATACTATACAATATTTAGCATGGTAAAATTGCACTTTGTTATGTGCCTGTAGCTCCATGGTTCAAAATAAAAATGATATTTATCACAAGGGTATATATGGTGCTTATAATTCACCATCTATTGAACCATTGATAAATACAATGTTTATGGTATACGTGCATTTTTATTTTGATGAGACACTATTCTCGTCGTTAGGAGGAGGATAGAATGTATCAAAAATACAAATTATATTTAAAGAACGTTCCGTTCCTGAAGAACGACGAGAATTATCGTGGAATACTTCTACTTTGTCTTATATAATCCGTTGTATCTCTCAATGCGAAACTGAAGAAAAAAATTTATATTGCAGCATCAAACGTCACATGTACTAGTTGCAAATGTGCTTGCCAAAATCATTATCCCAGAAGGATAAAATAAATTCTGGCAGTAATAAATTCATTGCACGCCAGAAGGGTGACAAACCTATAGGTCCCAACTATTTGACTCCCTGGAAGTGGAGATTAAATAAAAACATGCCCAAATAACGCTATAGAAGAGGTTATACGTAACGCTCCAGAAGAGGTTATGAACAAAATATCCACTTTCTCAAAAACTCCAGAAGAGGTTATTATCTATGAAAAGAAAAAAGTACCTGAAGTGACTATAAATCCCTTGAAGTTGGCAAAGGTACCTAATATTAACTGAGATCTCTATATTTTATAGATATACAAGAGAAAAGTGGGATAAACAACAATGATCATCGATGATATAATTATATATGTTGTAGCTAACCAAAAATCAAAGGGCAATGATACTATAAATCCACGTACTATGAATGAATGTCGACAAATAATATATTGGCCAAATTATGAAAATGCCATGATGGCATAATTATAGTCTCTTATATAAGTGGTATGTTTTGACCTATAGTAGAAACTCCAAAATATGTTCACCTTGAAGTTTATGAATGGGTGTTTATAAGAATTTGAAGTGTTAAAACTCACCAAAATTGCATGATTTATGGCACAAGGTTACTTGAAGAAACAAAATTGATTATATAAGAACATACCATCCTGTTTCGGCCGTAAGTACTTTCAGATATCTGACTACCTTAGCAGTTTTTTAAAATATATTATGTGAGACTCATGAATATTATAACTGCTTATATATACGAGACTTAGATAAAGAATATATATAAAAATCCTAGAAGGATTTTCTTTGCCCGGAGCAAAGATAAGGAGTACGTACACAAATGTAGTAAGACATTCATTGTACAGCAAGCAATCCAAATGGATATAGGTACAACTGTCTTAGTAAATATTTTTCTAAGGAAGGGTATGAAAATAATCATATATAAAAATGTGCCATTATAAAATATCCTTAATGGATGTGCTCCTTAATAGCTCAATTGAACTAAAATTCTTAAATGGATGTGCTCCTGAAGAGCTCAACTAAAATGCAAAATATCCAAATAAGAAATTCAAAAATGAATGACCTTAAGATAACTAGCTATTATCTCGGCCTGTATATCGAGCATAGTTTATGTTAAACACATATCCATTAGTCAAATGGATTGAAAAGTCCTGCAATGATTTGACATATATTAAGCATACAATATAAGTATACCCATGGTCTTTGGTATTTGGATATTAAATTATCCATATCATCCTAAAGAGGATGACAATTACAAATTTGGTCCAGAAGTTCCATATGTGTATGTTATTATAGTATTTGGTCTAGAAGTACCATACATATACGTTATTAGTATATTGATATACATGAAATGCATGATACTAGATATTATAATTACAGTCAATATCTTGGAATGAAATAAATTACCATTGACATGCATAGCATGGGACTAATATCAATCATATCATATGATATTTTTATATCTAACTATGTGTAATACCCCGTACTTTTGGCTATATTTATTTTTGGGGATTAATTAATTAAATGCGTATTAATTGGAAATTAATCCGGGTTATAAATACTAACGAGATGCGAGTTTGTATTTGATTATGTGCATACATGTTTTGATATATGTATTGGGTATTATAAAAGTTGTCGTGAGATTTATATACGGCATTTTAGAAATTTTGTTGAGACGCGTGGGACCGCCGCGTCACGGTGTAATATTTTGATTATAAAAAGTGAATTTAAAATCTATAAACCGTATGGTCATTTTGAGTGCGCCAACGCGTCCGAAAGGGTCGAGATAGTCAGAAAACACTAGCCGGGGGTGTATTTTGGGTCCCGGGGTATTTTTAGGCCATACCGGCAACTTAAAGGGTATTTTGGTAATTTAACATTTTGAGGAATTATAAGTGACGAAAATTGGGAGTTTTAAATCTGATGTGGATTTAACCCACTAAGCCCATTAACCAAACCATATTAACCTAGAAGGCTACGTAGGTTATTAGAAGAGTTTTCTAAGTTTCCCAAATCAAAACCCTAGCCACCTTAAGCCACCATTGGAGGAGAAGCTTGGAGAGAGGGAATTCTGCAGAAATCTTCACCAAACCAACACCAAAACCAGAAATCCAATCAAGGCAAGTGTTTTAATCATATTTAAATTCGTAGAATGTTTCTTCCATGTTAGAAAATTGATGAATTATAACTGTTCTTGAGAGATAATGAAAACCCATGTAGTTTGGAGCTTAGAACTTGAAAATATTGAGGAGAATTGCATGTAGAATGATAGGTAGATAATTATTCTCATGGTATCTATGATAGGAAGGAATTAAAATGGATTTATAGTGAGTTAATTCATGATTCAAAAGTTAGGGTTCATGTTCTTGAAATAATTGGGGAAAATGTGTAGAGATTTATATTTTGATTGATGTTAAAGAGATTTAATCCTTGAAAACATGTTAGGAGTTGACTTGAATATGTTTAGGATGAATTAGAGACCCTAAAACGTTGTTGGGATGAACTTTGGAAGAGATTAGGAGTGATGAAAATGGATAAAAACGAATTGGGGAAAAATCTGGGCCGAAACTGGTCAGTCGTTAGAAGCAATCCCCAGGTCGTTCGAACGAGCTCGTTCGAACGAGCTTCTAACGAGTTGACCAGTCTCTTCTAACGAGGGGTAGTTTCGTTCGATATCTCGTTCGAACGAGATATCATTAGAAGGTACAGTTCGTTCGAACGAACTGGAATCTCGTTCGAACAGTCTCGTTCGAACGAGACTTCTAACGAGCTGACAGTCCAATCTCGTTCGAACAGCCTCGTTCGAACGAGACTTCTAACGAGTTGACAGTTTGGTCCTTTTTGGACTGTTTTGATTTTTGGAGTCCCGTAAACTTGTTCGAGGGTAGAGTTAACATTCCTTGATGATGTATTGATGGATTTGGGACTTTTGGGTTATTATGAGGAGTAAATTATATACAAGAGTTATATTAAATGGATGGTTTGGGTTGAGACATGAGTGTCTACTACGACGTGAGAAAATTATGGCGCGTATGATTACAAACTGGAATAGTATAAATTGTGATAATTATAGTTAGTACGAGAATGCGATACGTACTACGATTAAACTACGGTATCACTAAGACCTGTGTTAACTTAGTATTAGTATATGAATTGTGTGTATGACATACCTACCATACTTGCTATCACGGGAGGTTTGCGTTCGCTTAGGGCCCTCTAATCCTTGTGTTGCCCGGATTTAGACTGGTTACCTCGATGAACATAGGTCAGAGAAAGACTTATTGGGATGTTAATAAGTTCGCCGATCGTGGGAGCGTAGGTATGTACGTGACCCATGTGATGTGACTGTGTTCGCCTCCACTATTTGTGATTTGTGTTATCTGGACTATTCCTGAGAGATTCGGAATATGTGATCCTTATGTACGTGATGTACCGGGATGGATAGCAGAGTATGTGTGCACCACAGCTTAGTTCTCGGGGTGCTTGTATTGTATATTTATGATGTGAATAATATACACTTAAATAATAAGAACCTTCATGTTAATGTTGTGAATATAATTACGGTATTAATTCGGGAAAATATAGCGAGTTAACTAATAGTGATATTTATATGGCATATTGAGCATCTGAGTTTACATTAAACCCTACTTAATTACGAGCGTTATAATGTTAATAGAACCGAGTAAAATGGGTAGGACCTATGATAGTCTAGCTAGAGATGATGTCACTTAGCTAGTGGGTGGTGTCGTTATAGATGGGTACTTCCGTTAGGAGTGCACAGTTAGACGAGAGGTGAGAATATCATGTGAGTGCACGTCCTAACATGTACTTTGCATTTAATGTTTTAAATGTTTTTAAAGCACTTGCAGGTTTTTAAAATATAACTCCACATTCGGGCTCTGACCCGTTTTCTTTTCCAATCTATTTTTCTTTGTAAAACCATTTTAGGTGCCCAGCCACAAGGACACCAAGCATAGGATACTCATTCAGGTGACGAGCTGTAGCTGTTTGTGGAAGCTACAGGGATTTGCTTGTAGACGCCTCTATCACTTGGATTCCAGATTAATTATTTATCAGTTGTAGGGCATGTTGCCCATTTCTATTAGAGTTACATTTCCATTTCAGTTTTCAGATTTTGGCTTGTACTGTTTTAGTATTCAGTTTACCTTTCAGTTGTTGGATTTGTAGTGGGGAGTTTTCCTTCCAGACTTTATTTACGATATGTGATGGTCTTTCTATTTACTTCTGTATGGTGAATGGTGTTATTATTCTTTATTACACTTGTTGCATGTTAATCAGACTTTAATTAAAATTTGGCACTTACTTTTTAAATACTAGGTGGTTAGTAATCATTAAAATGTTTTCGACAGTGATGTTATTAACTGGGCCAACTTGGCATTTTGAATTAATTTAATAAAGGAGTAGCTACCCGGTATTTAATTAGTCAGGGTGTCACACTATGTATGTCCAGTTAGTTATATAGATGCAGGTTATCTCTGGGATCCTCTAAAAGAATAATCAAAGCACTTATGACTTGCCTTAAACAACATATGGTCCCGCTACTACTTATGAAGGCAATAGTGCTTGTACAGCTCAAACTCAAAGAAACTACATTGGGGGAGAAATGACTAACATATTTCAGTTCTTCTACATATATGAACTCCAAAACAGTTATGCTACTAAAGTGGAATAGATCCGATAAAGTGACATGTTCATCCCTTTTCACGTAAGTCTTATAGAAGTTGATCTTGTGAAGAAAAATAAAATTCCAGTCACAACTGATCAAATCTATTCACCATATTAAAGTAACATTTCAAAAGGTTGTATGTGAGACGGATATGCATCGACTCAATCATCGGATAAATATCATAATCAGGGGGAATATCCAATCAAGGGGAGCATTTTATCAGGGGGAGAATCTAAGAACATGAGTTTTTGAACATATGCACGTTGTAATCTTTTTCCTTTAACTAGGTTTTTTTCCATTGGGTTTTTCGGTTAAAGGTTTTAACGAGGCAACACTAAGCGCGTCCAACACCGATTCAATGATCATAAAAGTTGTACTCTTTTTCCTTCACTTTGGTTTTTTCCCACTGGGTTTTTCCATAGTAAGGTTTTAATGAGGAAATAATCATTGAATGGTGGATATGGTGTACATCCAAGGGGGAGTGTTATATAATGTGTCTTTTGGCCTTTGAGTGGATGTCCACTCACATGATTATCTTTTGGAATGCCTCACTATGTCATCCTCATATGTTTTTATACAACAATTACACCCAATACTATTGAGAAATAAAATAATCTCTCTCTCAATTCTCTATAGGTATTTTATTTTTACAAGGAAGTTCACTATAGATTGATGATACCAATAGAAATCGCATGTACTCAGACCTTTACCGTAGCCTTCCAACCCGTGTTAGACATCAGATGAAGTCTAAGGTCCACTTATGTTAAAGATATTTCAACCGATTTTCTCTCCATCTCAGCAACCCTGCAAGAATAAGGCCTAAGGTCCCATAATTATAATGAATCTCCTCTAAGGAGTCCAAGATATATGTAAGTCAAGATAAGGTCCCTAACCAACATCAAAAACCTTACCCCTTTAGTTAAAGATTTGTCGAGGTTCTATTACTCTTCTCAAAGTTTGATGTGATCTCTTGTCATCTAATTAGGTCATTAAACACGATAATCCAGTCAATGAGAGTCCAACAAGGGTTATCAAACCTCAAAAAGGCTTGGTCGATATCAACAATGGTGGGTAACACCTCTCCTACCCCAAAATTCTATTAACGACCTTTGACTCCCCTCACCAACCTTGGGTGACCAATGTTATTTTGAGAAAGCCAAGAACTCCTCTCTCTTAATCAAACTGGTCTGTAGCAAGTATTATTCCTATGCTACCAATCCCCACGTATTGTATACAAATTACTTCATGCATTTAATACATCCATCACTCACGACTTGTAAGCTCTTATCCCACACGACACCTTCTTCTCTGCAGCATGAAGACTTTATTGGAAATAAGATTTCAAAGACACTCACACAAATATCTTGTATTTAGCAGTCAAATAGTATTACAAAGAAGAAAATACTCTTACAACTTAACTTCTCTCTATTACAACTAATAAGCTTTGCTTATTATCTTCTTTGTTATTTGATGATTCTAAGAACTCAAGGATGATGGGTATTTAAACTTGAAGAAAATCAATTTCTACCACACAATGTGATTCAAACTAAATTAATACAAATATTCATAAGCCACACAATTTTCTTCCACCTATTCAGCCATTATGAACCACTGAGATAAATAAACACACCTTACCTAACTTAGGATGCTTCTAGGAAATTAGTTGAGAAATATAAAAACAATTTTATATTTCAACACCCCTCTTAAACTTGTTTCGTTATGCTAAGAGAATTTCTTAATCTGACAAAGTCCTCATACTTCAGTGGCTTGGTAAATATATCGGCAATTTGGTCTCGAGATTTTATGTACCTCAGTTTCACATCTTTTCTTGTAATACATTATGTTATGTAATGGAAATGAGTATCGATATGCTTGCTTCGATCATGAAAAATTGGATTCTTTGCCAGGGATATCATTGACTTGTTATCAACATAAATCTCTATTGGCTCCTTTTGTGACAAACCCAGTTCCTTCAGTAGATTTTTTAGCCAAATTATATGACAAACACATGATGTAGCGGCTACATATTCAGCTTCACATGTAGAGAGTGTGACAATTGGTTGCTTCTTTGACATCCATGTGAAAACAGTATCTCCCATGAAGAACACGAACCTTGTGGTGCTCTTTCTATCATCTGTATCTCCACCCCAATCGCTATCACTATAACCAACAAACTGGTAATCATTAGAAAAAGAGTATAACAGATAAAAGTCAATTGAACCTCTGAGATAGCGAATATTCTTTTTGCTGCCTTAAAATGCGAGGTTGTTGGGTTTTTCATGTATCGACTTACAAGTCCAACTGCATAGAGGATGTCAGGTCTTGTACAAGTTAGGTAGCACAAAATCCCAACCAAACTCTTGAAAAAAGTTGGATCTAAGCTTTCGCCTTTGTCATACTTTGATAGCTTAACTCCGCACTGCACTGGTGTGTTAATTGGCTTACATTCATTCATCTTGAACTTCTTGAGGATCTCCTTTGTTTAGCCTTCATTTGAGATGAAAATTCCATCTTCTTGTTGTTTAACTTCAATGACAAGATAGTATGCCATTAGCCCAATATCTGCCATCTCGAACTCTTTCGGCATTGCTTTTTTAAAGTCATTGAACATGTTTGGGTTGCTTCTGGTAAAACTCAAATCATCCATATATAAGCACATGATCAAAATATCTTCATCTTTAATCTTGATATATAAAGCTTGTTCGTAGGGACATTTGTTGAAACCATTCTCTTGAAAGTACTTGTCGATACGGCTATTCCACGCCCTTGGTGCTTGGTTTAACCCGTAGAGAGCTTTCTTCAACTTTAAGACTTTGTCTTCATGCCCCTTCACTACATATCCCAAAGGTTTCTCGATGTAGACTTCTTCTTTAAGTATTCCATTTAGAAATGCAGACTTCACATCTAGCTGATGAATCTTCCACCTGTTTTGAGTTGCTATGGAGATAATTAATCTCACAGTTTCTAAGTGAGCAACATGAGCAAATATCTCATCATAGTCAATGCCATATCTTTGACTATATCCTTTTGCGACTAGCCTCTCCTTGTATCTCTCTATTTCTCCCATAGCATTCCTATTCATTTTGTACACCCATTTAACACCAATAGCCTTCTGACCTTTTGGAAGTGAAGCGAGTTCCCAAGTGTTATTCTTATCGATGGCCATGATCTCTTCGTTCATTGCATCTCTCCACTTTTTATCTTATGCAACTTCTTAGAAGTTCATCGATTCATAATCAGCAAAGAGGCATAAGAGTGTAAGATTATCATGTCCTTCGGTTACCTCATAGAGACCCCATAGACTTCTTATGCGGGGAATAACTCTTTCATTGAGACTTTCACTTGATGATGGTGATGAGTCTCCATGAGTGGTTGATGTTGGTGAGGTAGGTGGAGTAGTGGTCTTTTGTTGAACTTCTCCTTCTTACTCTATCATGATTTCTTCATGCTCTTCTTCAAAGTCGAGAAATAAGTTGAAATCATCTATATTCGAGCAGAAATAAAATTCTCCTTCTTCATAAAATATCATATCTCGGCTAATTACAATCTTCCCATTGTTAGGATTGTACAATTTATAACCTTTGGAGTTATTGTCACAGCCAATGAAGATGAACTTCTCGCTTTTATCATCAAGTTTGGTTCTTCTCTCATCTGGTACATGTACATGGGCTATGCTCCCAAAAACTCTCAGGTGAGAGATATCCGATTTTCTTCCACTCCATGCTTCTTGCAGTGTATTTCCCCAAAAACTTCTTATTGGAGATCGGTTGGACAAATAGATAGCACGCACAACTGCTTCCGCCCAAAACTCCTTAGGCAGTTTGTTGCTTTTGAGCATACTCAGAGCTATGTTGAGGATAGTTCAATTCTTTCTTTTCTCTACTCCGTTTTGCTGAGGGGGTCGAGGAATTGTCATTGGTCGATGAATTCCATTTTCTTCACAAAACTCTTGAAATTCACTCGAAGTAAACTCTCATTCTTGGTCAGATCTCATTGCCTTGGTCTTACGACCACTCTCCTTTTCCACGACAGCTTTGAACTTCTTAAATATTTCAAAAACTTCTGATTTATGCTTCAAGAAATATACCCAGGTTTTTCTTAAAAAATCATCAATGAAGAGGAGTAAATAATTACTTTTACCAAGAGAGGTTGGCTTGATCGGACTGCATGCATTGGTATGGATTAACTCGAGTGGATTCTTAGCTCTTAAGTTTGACTCCTTTGGAAAGCTTTTTCTGAATTGCTTCCCAAGTAAACATCCTTCGTACAATTGGTCAGGGTGATTAATGCAAGGTAAGCCTCTCACCATTTCCTTCTTATATAATAGCTCCAATCCTCCAAAGTTGGGATACCCAAATCGAAGATGCCATAGCCACGATGCATCTTTGTAACATACCTTTAGCACTTTGCAACATCGTTTTGAATATTCAAAGGGAACATTCTATTCTTTGACATTTGTACCTTGGTTATTAAATCTCCTTTGTCATCTCTTATAAAAAAACTATAATTTTTCATATGGATATCACAGCCTTTTTCTAAGAGTTGATCCAAACTCAAGATGTTGATTTTCATATTAGGCACATAAAAGACATTTGAAATTAATTAGTGACTACCATCTTTTTCACGAATAAGGATGTTACCTTTTCCTTTCACCGATATTATGGAATCATCTCCAAATGAGACATTTCTGCTTACTGACTCGTCTAACTCCACGAACATGTATTTTCTTCCACACATGTGATTGCTTGCACCGCTGCCAAGAAACCAAGAGTTTTCTTGGCTCCCATCAGTCTCCTTTCATGCTAGAAGAAGAAGATTTTCTTTCTCATTTGTCTTCTCCTCCGCATAATTGGCCTTCTCCTCAACTTAATTATTGGGTGCTCTGCATTCTGAAGCATAATGCCTAAACTTATGACAATTATAACATCGAACTTGAGATTTGTCATACCTCGAGTTCGAATTGCCTCTTCCATGACCTCGTATTGAGCTTTCCCCTATCTTGTAGTTGTTATTGGAATTTTAATTATTGGCGTTGTAGTTGTTAAAATTCCAACCTCGTCCACGTCCATAACCTCGTCCTCAGCCATGACCTCTTCCACGTTAGTTTTTATCGTTGTTGAAACTTTCTTCGTTCTTTGTCGGATAGAGTTCCGTCTTAAGAAGTTGTTCCACAATCTCTTGCTTCTTCTTCTTTTTATTCTCTTCGTATGCTTGCAATTACCCCATTAGTTGTTAGATTGTTAACTCATTCAAGTCTTTAGTTTCTTCGATCATCATAACGATGTACTCGGATTTTGGATCTAACGAGCAGAGTATCTTCTCCATGATCGTCACATCTTCTAACTTCTCGCCATTTCTTTTTAATTGATTGGAGATAACTAAGACTCTTGAAAAGTAGTGGAAGATAGACTCAGACACTTTCATATATAAAGATTCAAAATCACCTCTTAAAGTTTGAAGATGAATTTTCTTCACTTGTTCGTCTCCTTTGTAAGAGGTTTGCAGTTTCTCCCACGCTTGCTTAGCGAAGATTGCACTTGAAATCTTCTCGAAACCATCATCATCTAATGCTTGATAGATGAAATAAATAGATTTCTTGTCTCTCTTTCTTGAGTCTTTCAAACTCTCCTTCTAAGTTTGGTTTAAGACAGCTTCATTTTCTGGATCACTGTAACCTCTCTCCATGACTTCCAAAACATCGAGTGCACCCAAAAGTGCCTTCATCTTAATACTCCAATTATCATAGTTGTTGTTGTTGAGTATCGAGACTTGAAAGGATGACATACCACCATTTGCCATAATTCTAGTGAGAATTTGGAAATTTTGATTATGTTGATGGATCCGAAAAGCCCAAAAATCTTACGAACAACGTGAGCCAAAAAAATTGATCAAGGTCAACTGACAAAGTCAATAGTCAAGGGTCAATCTTTGGTCAATGCTCGATAGCTCGGTCAAGCACAGTGCGGTCAACAGGCTTCACGGCTCGATCAACTCGGCTCCAACTCGAATGATTTGTCTAACTCAGTGAGTTAACTCACTTTCTGGCAGCAACATTTTGGTGGCACATAGCGGTGCGTCAGACCTCCGATCGTGATGAATCTAGCGGTGTTGGATTCGTCTTGTCGAGAGCTTCGATTTGATATGCTATGGCGTATACTTTGAAACAAATTTCCAATTGCTATGATACCACTTTGTTGGAAATAAGCTTTCAAAGACACTCACACAACTATCTTGTATTTAGCACTCAAATAGTATTACAAAGAAGAAAATACTCTTACAACTTAACTTATCTCTATTACAACTAATAAGCTTTGATTATTATCTTCCTTGTTATTTGATGATTCTAAGAACTCAAGGCTGATGGGTATTTATACTTGAAGAAAATCAATTGCTACCACGCAATGTGGTTCAAACTAAATGAATACAAATATTCATAAGCCACACAATTTGCTTCCACCTATTCGGCCATTATGAACCATTAAGAATAAATAAACACACCTTACCTAACTTAGGATGCTTCTAGGAAATTATTTGAGAAATATAAAAATAAGTTTATATTTCAACAGACCTCGAGGCATTTTAACACTGCTGACATCACATATTACTATCTACGAGTGGATCCCATAAAGAGAACTTTAGAATGGGTTTGAGGGAGGGAACATTTCAACATTGTGAGACTTACCAGCGGATGGTGAAAGAAATCTTTCTTCCTTTTATATTTAGTGTAGTTTGACTCTTATATCTACTTGGTGTATCAATGTTAGTATCATTGAGTTCCTAAGTGAGTTGAAAATACCTAGACGATTCCGATAATTACATCATAGGCCTCTTTGTTCATTTATAAAGACTTAGGTATTGTTTGTTTTTACTTTTTAGCCTTAAGAAATAACAAAAAGTGTTTATTTTTTAAAATGATTAAAAGGCTAATGGCTATATTTGGTTGTTAATGATTAAGAAGTATAATTACATCTGAAGTTTGAATCTCATTCAGAGGTACATTCAGATATAATAGAGGTACACTCAAATATAAAAAGCGGTACATTTATTTTTATATTCTAATGTACCCCTATTATATCTTAATGTACCTCTGAATGAATGTATTTGACAAATGCATATTTCAAATTCAGACTTCAGATTTAGATGGAAAAACAAATGCAACCTTAGATTACCTCATACAACTTTAGCCTTAAGCCTAATGGCTGCCATGCTTTCAATCTTCATTACTATAAGTTATATACAATGCGAAAGAAATTTAATAATAGATGCATGCCTATCAAATGAGGAAATGAACCATTATACATATTGACTTATCATTATCATAATTATATGGACCATACCACAACCAATTAGGGGCTCATCTACTGAAGCTAAAGTCTCGAGAGATTTTGAGAACCACCATATTGGCGCCTTATGTGGGAACGATTGTTCTCAAAATTCACTTCCAATAAAACTCTCGTTCATCAATTATTCAATTATGAATAACAACTCATAATTGCACATATCATGAAGAATATAGAATCCGGTAACAGCCCGTATTTCTAAGTATATAAAATTGAATTAATTCGGTTAATTTTAAATTACACGCATGACTTAATATAAAAAAAAATCATGTGTTGATTAAAATATTAATCAGAGAGAAAATGATTAATGTTTATTGAAAATAATTACTAAGTGAATAGTGATTTATTAGTTTTTGTCACAGCGAGTGATAGTGACACGACAATATTATATCTCAACCAGGAGTCGCGTGTAGACTATATGAGGGTTGAGATAGGAATTATTTTTAGAGTGACTTGTATGGTGATTTCTAGATCACGGTTGATTCTGAAAGGGTCAAAATAGTTGGAATAGTATACCCGGGTGTATTATTTGGGTCTCGGGAGAGTTTTAGATTAACCCGGCACCATATGAGGGCGTTTCGATCATTTAGGAGACTAGGGTTGGAGGAGATACGAATTTATAAGTGTTGTACTATCCCATTGGAGTTAGAGGCTAGGGTTAACATAATCGTGAGAAAGGAGGTTCCATAGGAGAGCAAGAGGAGAAGAACCAGGGCATTGTTATACCTTTTCTCTTCACAAAAGTTGTCGGAATTGTGATAGAAAGGAAAGGAAGGCATCCTCATCACACACAACACGAAATCAAACCTGCTACTATAAAGGCAAGTGTTTATCTTGTAATTTAAAACGCATGTTATAATACCCATATAGCGTAGGGTTGAATTGCATGATTTAATTGATAAATTCTTGAGATTTAGAGGGTGTAATGCATGATTTAGGGTAGGAAATTCATGTAGGATTAATCCCTTAATATTTATATGACGAAATCTGAGATTTATGATAAATAATGTGGAAGAAATTTGGGTATTTTGTTGATTACATATGAAAAACACCATAACTTAGGGTTTTGAGGGTTATAGGGTTTAAATATGTTCTTGGATAGATTTTGTATGATTGTAATTTGTTATTTACGTTAGAAATCATCCATACACATATATTTGGTGTTTGATAATGTTGGTTGGGAGTTTGGGATTGCTATATAGAGGTTTTGGGAAGTTAACATGTAGAAAACTCGTAACAGCATAATGAGGAAGATGTTACTGTCAGGCAAAAATCGATTCGGCTTGATGACCGAATCGATTAGGGTTCTTCACCAAATTGATTCGGCTGCCCAAATTTTGGTAAATTTTTAGTTTATTCCCTAAATTTCACGAATAACCAATGAGGGGACTTTTGTAATATTCTTAAACTATAGGGAGGGACCTATTAAATTCCAGTAGACTATGATAAGGATTCGGTTTAGCCAAAATTAGGGAAATAAGGCTAGGACCTTTTGGGCATAATATGGAATTTAAGAAATTTTGGGAATCGGAACGGGTTATGGGGAGTGAGTAAACCCAATTTGTGAACCAAAAGGATAGAGATATATTAACTAGTGATATTAATTAAGGGATAACTAGGAACCTTCGGGTAGCGAGTGATACATGAGAATATATTAAAAGAAGTTATAACGAGTAAGCTGAGTATGATAGAGATATATACTACGTATGGGTTGATATGATGGGTTGTGTGTATACCTACTAAATAATATGTATATATAGGTTGTGTGAATACCTATTGTTGTGATTTGATAATGTGTGTGAACATACCTACGTTGTCTGCTATCACTGGAGGTTCCGCACAGAGGACAATCCCACCTTGATGATTACAATGAGGTCTGAATGTGTGCCCCAGAACATAGAACTTAAGCCAACTCACATTGTGCAGTGTATTAGTGGGACTGGCTGGTCATTCGGGTACGTTAGGTATGTGCATATCCCAAAGGCTTCGAACTATGTTCGCCTCCATTGTATGTTGTTAATTTTGGGTTTGAGGAGACATTCTGAACCGATAGTCCTTGATTTGGCATGAGAGGTACATGGACATAATAGTAGAGTATGCCAGCATCACGGGGGTCATTCTGGGGGATTCTATAGTTGTATATATTATATGTGTGATAAATATATACAAGTGTGATTTATCTACTTATGTGTAATAGTAGAATCAATAAATTGTGCATATCTAAAAGTAATTTAAGTAAAGAGACTTAAATAAATGACTTATTAATAATACGCGGGTGGGGTATATTATTGATATTGTGGTAGCATGTCGTATGTGTAATACGAGGGAGCTAGACCTATTGTGGTTAGTTAGATACATTATCTAGTTGGATTGGGTTGCATAGCTAAGTAGAATGCGTTAGGCATGCACTTTAAATGAGAGGTGAGGAACTCAAGGGACCGTATGTGAGACTAACATGTGTATCTAATAACTGATTCTATGCTATGGTTTAAATATTTGAAAAATATTTTCAATCGGTTTTCTTAGGATTTGACCCGTGTCAAATCCATTTTCCAAAACCTTTTAGGTGTCCAACCACAGGGACGCCAAACTTGATAATTCTTTCCAGGGATGCGTAGATGCAAAACTTATGGAGGCTTTCAAGGGTTCATGTAGACATTTCAGTTAGTCATTCATAGTTTAGGAGTTTCATTCAGTATTTCATTTGGGCATGTTGCCCCTTCAGACTATTTAATACTTCAGTTTCTTTATTAGACTTTGTGGATTCAGTTTATTATTTCAGATATTTGGATATATTTAGGAACAAATTGATTATTCGGTATTATTTATTCAGTTATTTATTATATGATTGGTTCAGATTATTATATTGTGTGGATGGTTTGGTAAATGTATTAAATTTCTGCATGTTGTTATATTAATGCAAGATAAATTTGGCATCGACTTAATTTAACCTAGGTGGTTAGTAATTTAAAAAGTTTTCGACAGCGATGCTAAGAATGAACTAGGTGAGATCCCTGTATGTTTTAATAAAGCACTAATCACCCGTGGTTAAAATAGGCGGGGTGTCACAAATGGTATCAGAACATCGGGTTCTAATGTCCACGAGATATGTACAGCTTACTGCGATTTCAACGTAGTGTTACTTGACAAAGAACCCTATTATCAGGATTGTTGTATTCATGATTACATATTTGAGATTTTGCTCTTCTTCTATTATATTTGTATTGACTGTGGACTCATACAATTCGATCTATTTTTAGATGACATTAAGGAGAGGATGACTAGCGAGAGCAGCGACTAGAGCCGATGTGAGGGAGGCTCAGCAGGAGCCATAGGCACTACAGCCACAACCACCACAAGGGACAGTGTCAGCAACAGATATGGAAGGGATTATGGCACAGGCAGTTAACGCTGCTATAACTACCATAGATCTTCACTTTCCTCAGGCCCAGCAGCCACTGCAACCAGTGGCACTGGGTGTCTAGTCCCACTCGAGGAGGCCATCAGATTAGCAGAGAGTTCAGTAGGCTTTTTAGAAAGGCCACCCACCCGAGTTCCAGGGTATCTCAAATGTAAATTTGGCATGCCAGTAGAAGAAAGATATTCAGTGCCACCTGCACATAATTGAGTGTAACGATGTGCAGAAGCAGATGTTGGCCACTTTTAGGCTTGTTAGAGCAGCGTTACAGTGGTGGATTCGATTACTACTATCAAGGAGTGGAACATGATGTTCATTGCTGAGTTTTGGGTGCGGTTTGATCGTAAATACTTTCTGCTAGCCGTTGAGACAGAGATGTGGAAGAGGTTCAGTGAGGTGGTTCAGGGAGATCAATTTGTGGCTAAGTATGAGGAGGAGTTCATTCATCTGGATAATTTTATGCCAGATGAGGTGAATAGTGAAGAAAAGAAGAAGTTGAGATTTATGGATGGACTAGCCTGGAGGATCAGACAATATTTTATTAGAAACACCGTATGGGTGACTTATATGGATATCGTCAATGTTGCACTTTAACACTACCAGGATCATCGCTTCCTTATGAAGGGAATCAAGAGAGGAGGTGAGCCTAGCCAGTCGAGCAAGGTAGTGGTAACGGTGCTAGCGGAGCACCACAGCAGGAGTAATAGTCAGACAGAGGCCGAGAGGTTTATATTTGGGGGATATCAACTCGATGGAAGTTTTAGGCAGGGCCAGCAGGGTCCTCACAGTAACTGGTTCCTCAAGGTCATCAAGGCCAAGGGAATAATATGGGAGGCCAGCAAGGTCAAGCCCATCAGGGCCAATAGTAAAATCAGCACCGTCAGGTCCATCACGGCTAGTGGTAGAGAGATTTCCTTGGCCAGTTCTTTATGTATAAATAGATGAACACAAGAGGAGAGACTGCCTAGGGTAGAGCACTGCAGTAGTAGGGGGCCTAGCAAGGGCTGCAGTCACAGATACCACTTGCGACACCAGCCCTACCCATCCCATCGCAGTAGGGGCAATACAGTATAGACATGTCTATAAAGTCCGAGATACAGTCATATAGTAGGCCCCATAAGTACCACCGAAAGTAGAGGGTATGTTTCCTATTCACGATCTTGATGGTAGGATTCTATTTGATACGGGGGAATCACACTCTTTTATAGTGACTAGATTTGCATAAGCTTCCAGCCTACTAGAGACAGACGGTAGTCTCTTTATGTTGGTGGAGTCACTGTTGGGTAGTGGGTTGCTTAAATACTCGATCTGTAGGGGTGTGGACATTGATGTGGGTAGATTATATTTATCTATCGACCTTCTCGTGTTAAATATGGATGGGTATGGGTTTTTTGGGTATGGATTAGTTAGCTGGATACCGGACGATGGTGGGTTATTTCAGGAGGACTATTGTTCTCAATTTCAGGGAAGGAGATGTTTTTAGCGGCGATGCCTCTTCCTGAGGGAGGTTTAAGCACACATTTGTATTACATTGAGGAAGAAACCCCACAGGAGGTGGTTATTTCTTTAGACTCGATTCCAATGGTGAGGAAGTTTGAGAATGTGTTCCAGGAGATACATGGGCTATCGCCTAGCTGGGAAATTGAGTTCGTTATTGACCTAGCATCGGGTACGAGATCTATCGCCTGAGTGCCTAATCACATGACCCCATCTGAGATGAGAGAGTTGAGAGAGAAGATTCAACAGCTCCTGGGATAGGTTTTTATCAGACGGAGTACATCACCGTGGGGTACACTGGTGTTATTCGTCAGTAAGAGGGATGGATCATTTCGGTTATGTATTGATTATAGGGAGTTAAACAAAGTCACAATTCAAAATAAGTACCCACTAACTCGGATCGATGATCTGTTCGACCAGCTGAGGGGATTAACTTACTTCTCTAAGATAGATCTAAAGTCCGATTATCATCAGTTACGCATCAGGGAGGAGGACGTTCCTAAGACTACTTTTCTAATGTGATATGGGTCATATGAGTTCAGTGTGATGTCATTTGGGCTCACCAATGTGCTAGTAGTGTTCATGGATTTGATGAATCGAGTTTTTAGAGAGTTCCTTAACTAGTTCGTGATTGTGTTCATCTATGATATCCTGGTTTACTCTCACTTTGAGGATGAGCATGCCGAGCATCTGCGAATGGTTTTACAAACACTACGGGGTCACTAGTTGTATGCCAAATTTGGGAAGTATGGGTTTGGGCTTCGGGAGGTGCAGTTTCTGGGCCACATTGTGTCTGACAGAGGTATAGAGGTGGATCAAAGTAAAGTATCGACGATGAAGGAGTGAGGACAGCCCATGACACTGATCTAGGTTCGTAGTATTCTGGGGATAGTCGGACACTATAGACGATCCATTCAGGGTTTCTCAAAGATTGCAGGTTCGTTGACGAATTTGACTCGTAAGGGAGTGTCATTTGTTTACGACGACCATTGTCAGATAGCTTTCGATTAGCTAAAGGATATATTGACCTCAGCACCTGTACTTGCACTACCTAGGAGAGGAGTGGAGTATCTTGTCTACACAAATGAATTCTTATAGGAACTTGGGGGTGTATTACAGCAGAAGGAGAGGGCTATAGCTTATGCATCTTATAAGTTTAAGCACCATGAGAGGAATTACCCCACGTATGACTTGGAGTTTGCAGCGGTTGTATTTACCTTGAGGATTTGGAGGCACTATCCATTGGGGGGGCAGTTTACCTTGTTCATGGACCACAAATCACTTCAGTATCTATTCATGCGGAAGGATCTGAACATGAGATAGGGGAGATGGTTAGAGTTTATGAAGGATTACCAATTTCATATTCAGCATCATCTTAGGAAGGGTAACGTGGTGGTAGATGCATTGAGCCGACGACCTACTGGGGAGATCCCGAAGGTTTGAAAGGAAAAGTGGAGAGAGATTCAACACGATGATGAGGTTGACAGAGCTTGTATATCCGTATTGGCTGTCACGCCCGAGATTGTCATGAGGGTAGTGAAAGACCAGGAAGAGGATTAATATTTCCAGGACAGAGTTCTCCAATTGTTAGATAATGTGGCAGAGTTTTATTCCATCAGTTCAGAGGGAGGTTTGTGCTTTAATGGGAGACTAGTGGTTCCGGAGGATGAGGAGTTAAGACATGCAGTGATGTCAGAGTCTCACAGATATAGGTTTGTAGTACATGTTGTTGGGGATAAGATGTACCAGGATATGCGTAGGTAGTGTTGGTGGCTGGGGATGAAGAGGGACATAGCGGAGTTTGTCTCTAAGTGTACTGTCTGCCAGCTAATGAAGGTAAAACACCAGAGATCGATAGGAATATTATAGACACTTGATATTCGAGTGTGGAAGTGGAAGACTATCTCCATGGATTTTATTATCGTGCTACCGATATCGCAATGAGGTCATGATTCTATATGGGTGATAATGGATCGATTGATTAAGGTGGCCCTTTTTTCCAGTTCGTACGAATTTTGAGATGAGATAATATGCACAGTTGTTTATCGCTAGATAGTACGGCTACATGGGGTCCCTATTAATATTGTGTCTGATCGGGATAAGATTTTTGTGTCCCAGTTCTGTTAGAGATTTCAGGAGGCTATGGGTACGGATTTATGATTGAGTACAGTGTGTAATCCATGGACTGATGGGAAGATATATAAAGTTAATCAGATGCTAGAGGATATGATAAGGATGTGCATACTTGACTTCGGGGGAGAACAGGAGAAGTACCTTCTATTGGTGGAGTTTGTGTATAATAACTCCTACCAGTTCACCATCGGCATGGAACCATTTGAGGCAATGTATGGTCGGCCTTATCATTCTCCCTCTTACTCTTTATAGGTGGGGTACAACAAGCTATTGGGGACAGAGATGATTCAGGACACCACTGCCAAGATTGAGCTTATTCGAGGGCACATTTATATAGCTTAGGACAGGCAAAAACGTTACGTCGATGCAGATAGGAGGCACATGGATCTTGAGGTTGGTGACCATGTGTTGGTGTGGGTTTCTCCTATGAGGAGAGTTATGAGGTTCATCAAGAAGGAGAAACTGGCGCCAAGATATGCAGGACCATTTTCGATCATTGAGAGGGTGGGACCAATGGCATATAAGCTAGGACTATCGGAGCACATACAGTGAATTCATGATATAGTCCATGTGTCATTGCTGAAGGAAGTACCATAGGAGTAAGAGGGATTTTAGCATGTCCCATTAGAGGAGATTGACTTAAATCCAGATATCTCGTACGAGGAGAGATCGGTGCCGACACTTGATCATAGTGAGCATAAACTATGGTCTAAGGTGGTACCTTTGGTTAGAGTTCAGTGGGGGCACCGCAATGTTGATGAGTCGATGTGGGAGAGGTAGGATGACATACGTGAGTAGTATCCAGAGTTATTCACCACAGGTATGTCCCAATTTCGAGGGTGAAATTCCTTTATAAAGGGGGAAGTACGTAACACCCCGTATTTAAAATTGGTAATTAATTCGGTTAATTTTAAATTACACGTATGACGTAATTTAATGGAATTAAATATTGTGTATTGATTAAAATATTAATCGGAGAGAAAATGATTAATGTTTATTGAAAATAATTACTAAGTGAATAGTTATTTATTGGCTTGTGTTATAGAGAGTGATAGTGACACGATAGTATTATATCTCAACCGAGAGTCGCGTGTAGACTATATGAGGTTGAGATAGGAATTATTTTTAAAGTGACTCAGATGGTGATTTTTAGGTCACGGTTGATTCCAAAAGCGTCAAAATAGTATACTCGGGTGTATTATTTGGATCTTGGGGCAGTTTTAGACCAACTCGGCACCGTACGAGGGCATTTCGATCATTTGGTAGACTAGGGTTGGAGGATCTATGAATTTTTAAGTGTTATATGATCCCGATGGAATTAGAGGCTATGATTAACACAGTCTTGAGAAAGTATAGGCCATAGGAGAGGAAGAGGAGAAGAACCTGGGCTTTGTCACACTCTTTCTCTTCACCAAAGTTGTCAAAATTGTGATCGGAATGAAAGGAAGGCATCCGCATCACACACAACAAAAAATCAGACCTGCTACTTTAAAGTCAAGTGTTTTTCTTGCCATTTTTAAAGCATGTTATATTACCCGTGCTTCGTAGGGTTTAATTACATAATTTAATTGATAAATTTTTGGGATTTCGAGGATGTAATGCATGGTTTGAGGTAGGAAATTCATGTAGGATTAATCCCTTAAGATTAATTTGATGAAATCTAAGATTTATGATAAATAATGTGGAAGAAATCAGGGTATTTTGTTGATTACATATGAAAAACACCATAACTTAGGGTTTTAAGGGTTATGGGGTTTAAATCTGTTCTTAGATAGATTTTGTAATGACCCCACTTTTATATACTCATATATAGTTTGTTTTTACAAATGCGTCTCACTTATTATCTAATAAATTTTGTATTAGTACATATGTGATATTCTATGTTCTTAATATGACAAAGCCCATTTGGTAATTTGAAGAATCAACTATAAAATGGGTCAAATTGAAGTTTTATGGCACATCTTAAGCTAAATGATAAGTTTCTGGGTAGAAAATGTAAGCTTATGAAACTTTAGGAACTTAATTTTAATTAAGAAAGTTTCGGGACCAAAATGAAAAATAAAAAAGGACCTTTTTGTAAATAAAATATTTTCAAGGACCTCTAAGAAATATTGCAAATATATAGTGTGAAATTACCAAAATGCCCTTCATGTGTAAAATAACCCTTATACCCTTAATACATTTCCACCTCGTGCTTACACATGTCATCCATATAACTAAAGCTTTAACACGTGTCGTCCTTAGAGAGAGAGAGCTAAAACATGTGCCGTCGTTTGATGAAATAAGACTGCAAGACCATTTCGTTACGCGACACTTTAGTGCTGACTCATCGTTGTGAGAGCTTAGTCATCCAGACACGTGTCAACACCCAAATATCTTTGAAAAACTATAAATAGAGTATTTGGGATCATTTATTACATGAAATTACTTCAAAAGTTTACAAAGAAATAGTGAGAGAAAGTGCGGGAAAGTTTAAGGAGAAGTTTCATCTTTGTAATCCAATACTCAATATCTGTAACTTAGAACTTCTGTGTTAGGTGAGTACTCTATGACATTCCTTGCGTATTTTGATTATATGATAGTATGCAAACTATATATATTTTGTGAATTGCTTTTATTCTCAAAATATATATGATACCGATGATTCTGTCATTTGTTATATGTGTATATCTCTCAATATAAACATCTGATCTGAATTTTGAAATTATTGATTCGGCCTATGAAAACTCTCTTACTATGTTGGCCTTTACTACCGGGTGGAAATATTTGGATGGCACATTCCCATATCGTTTATCTCTAGTGTGCCCTAAACAAGGCATTGTTCCAGATATCATAATTTTCTCTCTCTCTCTCTCTCTCTCTCTCTCTCTATATATATATATATATATATATATATATATATATATATATTATTGCAAATTCCTTTCTCTCTATATATATGCCTTATGTTCTAACTTGAATAAGTATCGATTTTTTGAAAAATCCTGGAATGTCTGGAGATTGAATCTCATTCGGCTATTAGTTGATATTGTATAAATAACCATTTTTTAGGAAATAAGTAGGCTCGCAGAGGGAACGTAAAAGGACTATGTTGAAGATTCGGCTTTTAGAGCTCTTTTTGTTACCCTAAGTAAAATATTTGTTTTATCATATAGAGCATGTTTGGCTCTCTTGTAATAAGTTTTAAATTTTTTCTTAAGTTGAAACTTATTATTACTTTTAATATAAATGAAATTACCTTTAGAAAGTTGTGATGATGTCATTCCTTCAATTTCAGTATTTTACGATTCATAAGCATGTGATTGTATTTCCGTGCATTCATTCTAAGAAATATTTTAAATCAAGAACATTTGTTGCCTTGATGGCATGTCAAGACACTCGTTCTTTACTAATTTTGGGTCGGGGTGGTGATAGATTTCATATGATTTTAATGTGTTATTTACCTTAGAAATCGTCCATACACATATATTTGATGTTTAATAATGTTGGTTCGGAGTTTGGGATTGTTGTATAAGGGTTTGAGGAAGTTAGCATGTAGAAAACTCATAACAGTATAATGAAGAAGAGGAATCTGTCAGGTGCAAATCAATTAGGCTTGATGATCGAATCGATTCGGTAGGCGAATCGATTCGGGTTCTTCGCTGAATCGATCCGATTGCCGAGATTTTGGAAAAATTTTATTTTATGCCCTAAATTTAACGAATAATGAACGAGGGGATTTTTGTATTATTCTTAAACTATAGGGAAGGACCTATTAAATTCTAGTAGGCTATGATAAGGATTAGGTTTAGCCAAAATGAGGAAAATAAGGCTAGGACCTTTTGGTCATAATATGGAATTTAAGAAATTTTAGGAATCGAAATGGGTTATGAGGAGTGTGAGTAAACCCAAGTTGTGAACTAGTAGGATAGAGAGATATTAACTACTGATATTAATTAAGGGATAACTAAGACCATTCGAGTAGCGAGTGATACTCGGGAATATATGAAAAGAGGTTATAATGAGTACGTTGAGTATGCGAGAGATATATACTACGTATGGGTTTATATGATAGATTTTGTGTATACCTACTAAATAATATGTATATATAGGTTGTGTGAATACCTATTGTTGTGATTTGATAATGTGTGTGAACATACTTACGTTGCCTGCTATCACTGGAGGTTCTGCGCAGAGGGCGATCTCAGCTTGACGATTCCAGTGAGGTCTAATTGTGTGCCTTGGAACATAGAACTTAGGTCTCACTATATGCAATGTATTAGTGGTACTATAAGCTCATTTGGGTACGTTAGGTATGTACGTAGTACAAAGTCTTAGAACTATGTCCTCCTCCATTGTGTGTTGTTGATTTTGGGTTCGATGAGACATTCTAAACTGATAGTTCTTGATTTGGTATGTGACGTACATGGACATGATAGCAGAGAATACCAGCATCACGAGGGTCATTCAAGGAGATGCTATGGTTGTGTATATTATATGTGTGATAAGTATATAGAAGTGTGATTTATCTACTTATGTGTAATAGTAGAACCGATAGATTGTGCATATCAAAAATTAATTTAAGTAGAAAGACTTAAATAAATGACTTACTAATAATACGAGGGTGAGGTATATTATTGATATTGTGGTATTGTATTGTATGTGTAATACGAGGGAGCTAGACCTATTACGATTAGTGAGATACATTATTTAGTTGGGTTGGGTAGCATAGGTAGGTAGGATGCGTTAGGCATGCACTTTAGATGAGAGGTGAGAAACTCAAGAGAGTGTATGTGAGACTAACATATGTATCTAATAATTGTTTCTAAACTGTGATTTAAATACTTGCAAAATATTTTCAAATGGTTTTCTTGGCCTCTGACCCGTGTCAAATCCATTTTCCTAAATCTTTTAGGTGTCCAGCCACATAAACGCCAAGCTTGATGATTCTTTCCATGGATGTGTAGATGCAGCACTTGTGGAGGCTTACAGGAGTTGATGTAGACGTTTCGGTTATTCATTCCTAGTTTAGGAGTTTATTCAGTATTTCATTTGGGCATGTTGCCCCTTCAGATTATTTAGTACTTCAGTTTATTTATTAGACTTTCTGGATTCAGTTTATTATTTTAGATTTGTATTTGGATTTATTTAGTAACCGATTGATTATTCGGTATTATTTATTCAGTTATTTATTATATGATTGGTTCAGATTATTATATTGTGTGGATGGTTTGGTGAATGTATTAAATTTCACATGTTGTTATACTAATGCAAGGTAAAATTAAGCACCGGCTTAATTTAACCTAGGTGGTTAGTAATTTAAAAAGTTTTCGACAGTGATGCTAAGAATGAACCATATGAGATTCATATTTATTTTAATAAAGGACTGATCACCCATGGTTAAAATAGGCGGGATGTCACAAATCCTACCAGAAATAGTTTAATAAGAAGTTAGTTGTAGTTCTGATCAAGCTTCTCGACTTGTCCCAATTTAAGAGGATTCCCATCATTGTCATAGAAACGATAAAGACAACCCAAATTAAGGGCCTAACGAAGAAGTGGGAGATAATGAAATAAGCTATGAACGTGAAAGCACTTGGGAGATCAGCCATCATCCTCAAAAGTCTCTCGTTCGACTTCTTGCCTAAGATAGGTTGTCACTCCCTGACAAGCATTTTAATGGAGGATTTTTCCATGCCCTCAAGCACTGGGATGACAAGATCAAGAATATGCAGGATCAGCTAATCAACTTCCTCGATCAATATAAAAAATGATCATAATATTACAAAATTTCCTAAGTATTCTTTTCTCTACGATCATTGTGACATTACAGATCTTTGGATATGACCTCAAGATCTTTTATACTATTCCAAGAAACATGAACATACCATTTGTGTGGGGACTATATACACGCTCCTTTTTCACCCATTTGACTTATTTTCACATGTAGAATGAGTAAATAACTACACAACAGGGGTTCCTTTATATATATATATATATATATATATATATATATATATATATATATATATATATATATATATATATATATATGTATGTGTGTGTGTGTGTGTGTGTGTGTGATGGGATCGACTATAAAAAAATTCTTCCCAAAGGATTTTATTTATCATATTTCAAAATAGGAAGCACAAAAAATAGATCTGTGTAACTAGATTTAAGGTATAGATCACCATACCTTTGAAAATCTTGTAGGTGATCCCATATATGAAGCGTACTTGATGAAGAATACGTTGTTGATGATAAATCACCTTTAATCTTCCAGCATATGATTCACCCAAAGAAATCCATGTGTATGGACATTTCTAGAGATGAAAACTTGGTGAAATAAGATAAAATTCATTTCTCTATCCGCACCCCTCACAAAAACAAGAATAGTGTTTTTTTCTCTCCCTCTCTAATCCTTGTGAATGTCTAATGCAACTTCAACTCCTTCCCTTGGCCTATAAAAAAAAGGTCATTGATACGAGTGCGAAATGCGTGCGCTTGTAAGTGCACGGTCGTTATTTTCATTTCGCCTACTCAATACAAACGAACCTAAATTACGACTACACTTGCGAGGCAAGTACAGCGGTAAGTCGGGTATCAAAAATCCACAGGGACGAGATGCTAGAATTTATATAACTTAGTGCTCCGAAATAAAAGTGTAAAAGATGAATTACAAACTAAAAAGGAAAAGATGCATAAAAGGTAAATGATTATCTAGGCGAGGGTATTGAAACTAGATTAACAAAGCGGTAAAAACTATAGGTTGCGTCGAATATCCCTCACCCGGTTTAATTTGTATAAAATGGATACATGGGTCGACGAGTTATTTAGAATGCGTCTCATTTTGACAGTTAATTGAATCAAGGTTTGTCACACCCCTAAATCCGCATAAAAGTCTAATAAGATTTTGGCGTCAACAAATATCTCAGAAATTGCGCACGAAAGGTCGTAAGCATGGGACATACATAATATGCCTCGTTAAATCTCCTAGGCACAATAACTAGGACAACGCACTCGAAATAGACCCGTAAATGCCATCACCAAAGCCAAGCAACGCGTCAACTCGAGTGAGTTCAATTCAAACACAACCTTATTTAAATTACCTAGAAAGCATGTTAAAAACGCGATAAATGGAAAGAGGTAAATAAATGCGGTAAATCTACACTAGAAAGCGATTAAAGAAAGCATGTGAATCTAATTAGGAAAGCATGTAAATCTAATTATCAAAGCAAGAAATAATGAAAAATAAGCTATATAAATGGAGAGAAAGATGAATAGTGCAACTTACAACCCAATTGGGTGTCAAACCAAGAAGAATCAAAGAAGAACTCTTCATATCCCCCAAACCCTAAGATATTCTAACCTAAAATCTATCCTAAAACATTAATATCTGATTATTACAACAAAAATGCTTTATATAATAAGTGGGAAATGAAATAGAAAAGAAAAGAGAAAAGAAAATAAAATAAAATAAAAGGCAAAATATCTCCTGGAAACAGGGGATCGATCGATCGACCCTTTTGGTTGATCGATCGATGGTGAACAAAATATCCCATGTCGAGAAGGATCGATCGATCGCTCCTTTTGCTCAATCGATCGATCAAGCAGGTGACAGCACACTGCATTGCTGTTTTGGTTGAATGCCTTTCCCGTCCGCTGAAATTGTCGTAACTTCTTCGTTCTGAATCGCACACCGTTCATGGCCACGCAAAGCTTGTGAGGAGTGCTACAACTTCTGTGTAGATGTTGGGCCAGGTGACCAAAATATGAATTGACTAAAATGCCCTTGAGCGTGCTATCGTGTATGAAAATCGAGCGGAACGTGTCCGAATTTCACACTTAGCATCCAAATACCTATAAAAGCTAAATTAACCCCTGGAAAACATGTTAACGTAGAAATTCGAGGTTGTCTGGTTAACGAGCATAAATATAGGGAATAAGATACCCTAGGGGGCTAAAATGCGTAGGTTCGAGGGATGAAATACACAATACTTACGTATCATCACACCCCCTAACTTACACATTGTTATTCCCTAGCAATGAAATACAAGAACTACAAGCAAACCAAAAATAGGGATAGTATAAAATTGTATAGAATAAAAGCAAAAGGACACTTTTGCGGGTGATTCGATTACATTTAGCGTATGCAATAAACCGTTAAACCCCTAGGTCACCCTAGTGGACGAGTGTCGTCTCGTGAGGGTTTTCAGGGATGATACCCACAAACATCACATGGTTTCCTCAAAATATGCAGAAACCAACATGCGACAGGCCCAACAAAAGCGAAAAAGATTTCATATGCATTATTAGCAAAGTGAATGAATTCAAACAAAAGTCCAAAGCATTAACATTATAGAATGCACCTCATAGAATTGAAACCTTAAAATGTGGGAGGGGAAGCGAGCACATGCGAAGTATGATTTGGCAAAAAACTTATATAAACCGGATAAACATTAAAGCAAGCATATATTCAATCCTCACGGGCAATACACTCATCAAGCGAAATTCACTCGAAACAGGGAGGTAACACACGGAACATGCGGGCTAAAGAGTAAATGGAAATGGAAACTAGGCCGCACACATGTCACAAATGAAGAACGTTATATATAAAATGAAAAGCTATAATCTCAATGAAAGGATACTGCTCATTAAAAGAGGCGAAATGCATTTTCACATATTATCAAAACTATTATGACTTTTAAATTACATATACTAAAGATCACATAGGACTTTAATAGGGTTATAATGTAGGTTAGGCTATGGTATGAAATGAAGGAATGTATGTACGGATTCAAAGTGTTCGGGATGAAAACTCAGGATAATGGGAAAATGCGGGCAATATCAAAAATGGAAAACAAGTTCCAAAAAGCATTACATATATCATCGGGGAGAGTAATCAAAGCTTAATGAACTATATACACAACATTTATAACTTTCTCTTTCTCTTTCTTTTCTTTTCTTCTTTTTCTCATTTTTCTTTTTTGTTCTCTTTTGCTTTTTGCTTTTTGCTTTCTCTTTTTGTTCAATTTTTTTACTTTTTCTTTACTTTTCAAACTCTCATATGCCTAAATTGCAACCGACATCATAACAACGTCATTCAATCCCAAGAAACATTCCAAACAAAGGTATGGAAAGTGTATATATGGTATAAAACTCCAATTTAGAGTTGGTTATGGGAATGGGATTATGAAACGAAAGGCTATATTTAGGCTCAAAGGGGTTAACGAGGGTAAACATATAAGGGTGAGGTCAAGGCTAATATGGGTAATATAACAAAGAATGCCTATGATCATTTCCAAAAGTTTACACAATTCTCGAATCAAAACAATAAATAAAAATCATGATCAAGTAACACATTTCAAGAATGAACTCAATTAATGAACAATCAAATGAAAGAATAGGGAGATTACCGACGAATTCAGTGTTTTCAGTGAGAAAAGAATAGTGTATACACTCACAAACGACGAAAGGAACAAAGCTTACTCGGTGTAAGTATATACAATGCAACAAAAGATTACGAAGTTATAAAAATATTAAACCAAATCAATATAACCATAAAAGTGCATGTGCTCATGGGGTTAAAGTTTAATTCATGAAGTTATTCATAATATCAATAATCGAGACTAAAGTCTAATAACTTCTAAAATCGAGAACATGCATCATTGGGTTGTCTATTGGATCGGGAAATTATTAAAATTTATCATCGAAAACAAAGGCAAAATGCCCAAAAAGGAGAAAAAGAAAGAAAATCTTTTCGAAATTTTTAACTTTTCTAAGAAAAGCAAACTAAGTAACTAACATGTGAGAAAAAACATGGAATAAATAAAGAAATGGATAGAATACCCCACACCCCCTAAGTTAAAACTTGACATTGTCCTCAATGTTAATTAAGAACCAAGTTAAAGAGAGGAAAAGTGCGATATTACCCAAAAGTGGAGCGATCCCCATAAGAACAAGTCCAAAGAATCTACAAAACAAGTTAGTACCGAGCCTAGCGAAAACAAATAACAAAAAGTTAACTACTTACAAGAGACTAAAAATAAAAAGGAAAGAAAAAATAAAAAACTAACTATATACAACCTACTATTTAGGCTTCACACTAACTATACACTAGAAGTCTAAATAGTTGAGGGTCCATCGTAAAAACAATTTGACTTTAGAGGATAACCGGTGTACCCTCACATACAAGCATGCCTTCAGAAAAATATGGATTCCGTTTTAACAACGGAAGGAACATGTAAGGCGTAAGAAAGGAACCATCGCTAATTAAAATTTTTGGAGGGACGATGGGGGTTTGGATTGAACGGGTGACAAAAACATATGGGGATCGAGAAAAGCCGAATATCCTCCCTAGGATTTTTAAATTGGAATGGGAGGCGGCGCACACAAAGGCAAAGATGCGATCGTGGAAGGCTACTTGAGCAAGTACTCCTCATCGGCGAAAAGGTATTAAAGTTTGAAATCAAATCATCGGGTACTTGAGACGGTGTGATAATAGAGAGTGAAAATGGGGATGAAAGAAATTAAAACTCGTGAGATGAATCATCGTCGCATGAAGATTGAGTTTCGAAGGAAATAATATCATTTTCAATGAAATGTTCTTCTTTGGGGGGCCAAAGAAGAAATCCTTTCATTACAAATAGATATTACATCATTTTCATCCTCGCTTTCAATATCTATTACGCAATGGGCAAAGTCTAGAATGGTTTGTTCCAAAGTAGGCACAAGTACCTCATTTGGTTCAAAACATTCTTCGACCTCAAAAGTCTCGGAAGCAAAATCATCGTCGGACTCAAATAATAAATCCAATTCATGTTCTCACAAATGATTTTCTTCCCGATAATGATTTTCAATTTTCTCATTTTCATACATACGCAAGCCCTCACCAAATGTCATAGGTCGAGGTGCAGATGCATGAAAATGGGAACTTTGAAAATTTCCATCGGACTTAAATGAAAACTCATTATTATAGGAATTTTGAAAACTATTCAAATTCGTTTCAAAATTCCTATTATAAGGAGGTAAAGGCCCAAAATCATTGTCATCGTCATCAAAATTCCAATAACCTAAGTTTTGACTTTCGTTATACTCGTCCAAAGTCATATTTGAATTTTTTATACTTAGGGATTCTAAGTATTCACCGAATGTCATAGGTTTGCGAGAATTTTGAGAATTATAACAAGGATTACCGAAAAAATTGGAATAAGACATGTTACCCCAAAAATGGCTCGAAATGGCGGATTCCACAAAGTAAGTGCGCGCGGGAAAAATTCGAGAGTTTCTCAGTGCTCAAATGTGGAAGTCATGCAAAAAGATTAGCAAATAATACAAATAGAAAGACAATACTATGAAATACTAAATCAAATAAAGTCTAAAACAAACAAGTCCCCGGCAACGGTCCCATTTTGATACGAGTGCGAAATGCGTGCGCGTGTAAGTGCACGGTCGTTGTTTTCATTTTTCCTACTCAATACAAACAAACCTAAATTACGACTACACTTGCGAGGCAAGTACAGCGGTAAGTCGGGTATCGAAAATCCACAGGGACGAGATGCTAGAATTTATATGATTTAGTGCTCCGAAATAAAAGTGTAAAAGATGAATTACAAACTAAAAAAGAAAAGATGCATAAAAGGTAAATGATTATCTAGGCGAGGGTATTGAAACTAGATTAACAAAGCGGTAAAAACTATAGATTGCGTCGAATATCCCTCACCCGAGTTAATTTGTATAAAATGGATACATGGGTCGACGAGTTATTTAGAATGCGTCTCGTTTAGACAGTTAATTGAATCAAGGGTTGTCACGCCCCTAAATCCGCATAAAAGCCTAATAAGATTTTGGTGTCAACAAATATCCCGAAAATTGCGCATGAAAGGTCGTAAGCAAGGGACATACATAATAGGCCCTGTTAAATCTCCTAGGCAAAATAACTAGGACAATGCACCCGAAATAGACCCATAAACACCATCACCAAAGCCAAGCAAAGCGTCAACTCGAGTGAGTTCAATTCAAACACAACCTAATTTAAATTACCTTGAAAGCATGTTAAAAACGCGATAAATGGAAAGCGGTAAATAAACGCAGTAAATCTACACTAGAAAGTGATTAAAGAAAGAATGTGAATCTAATTACGAAAGCATGTAAATTTAATTAGCAAAGCAATAAATAATGGAAAACAAGCAATATTAATGGAGAGGAAGCTGAATAGTGCAACTTACAACCCAATTGGGTGTCAAACCAAGAAGAATCAAAGAAGAACTCTTCAAAAGCTATTCTAACCTAAAATCTATCCTAAAACTTTAATATCTGATTATTACAACAAAAATGCTTTATATAGTAAGTGGGAAAAGAAATAGAAAATAAAAGGCAAAATATTTCCTAGAAATAGGGGATCGATCGATCGACCCCTTTGGTCGATCGATCGATGGTGAACAAAATATCCCATGTCAAGAAGGATCGATCGATCAATCCTTTTGATCGATCGATCAATCAATCAGGTCATAGCACACTGCATTGCCATTTTGGTTGAATGCCTTTCATGTCCGCTGAAATCGCCGTAACTTCTTCGTTCTGAATCGGAATCGCGCATCGTTCACGGCCACGCGAAGCTTGCAAGGAGGGATAAAACTTCCGTGTAGATGTTGGTCAAGGTGACCAAAATGTGAATTGACTAAAATGCCCTTGAACGTGCGATCATGTACGAAAATCGAGCGAAACGCGTTTGAACTTCACACTTAGCATCCAAATACCTATAAAAGCTCAATTAACCCCTGCAAAACATATTAACGTAGAAATCTGAGGTTGTCTGGTTAATGAGCATAAATATAGGGAATAAGATACCCGAGGGGGATAAAATGAGTAGGTTCGAGGGATGAAATACGCAATATTTGCATATCATCAGTCATACCTAGTGAACAAGGCTCCCGTGTCTTAAACCTGAGACTAACCATAGCTTAGATGAGGGACTAGATACGACCTTTGTTCCTTGGATTATATATATATATATATATATATATATATATATATATATATATATATATATATAGAGAGAGAGAGAGAGAGAGAGAGAGAAAGGATCTCATGAGGTCCCTCAATTGGAAGTCCCTGAATGAGGTTCATTTTTTTAAAATAGTAAAAAAAAATTGGGGTGATTTTTTTATGGTTTTTAAATATTTCTGTAGGGCCATATATAAAAATCAGCTCAAAATGAATTTTTTTACTATTTTAAAAAAATCAGTCAAACTTTGTCAATTTTTAACAGCTTCAAAACCGACACAGTTTGATCGATTTTTTTAAAATAGTAAAAAATTCATTTTGAGTTGATTTTTTTTATGGTCCTACTGAAATGTTTAAAAACCATAAAAAAAAGTCAGCCAAAAAATAATTTTTTACTATTTTAAATTAATGGACCTCATTCAGGGACCTCAAACTAGAACCACACTTGATCCTTTCCCTATAAATAGATAGATAGATAGATAGATAGAGAGAGAGAGAGAGAGAGAGAGAGAGAGAGAAAGAGGTTTTCAGAGAGTTTTTGACTTGCTACTGGGTATATGGACTATACTAAGAATTCAAGGTAAATAATTAAAATGGCTTTTAAACAGAAATATAAAAATACCATATTACACCCTGTAATTTATTTCCTTTTTGTTTCATTGTAATTAATTACAACTTCACTTCAATTTAATTATTTAAAAATTACTCAACTAGAGAGGCCATGTTTTCAAAGTTAGATTGAATATAATATGATTCCTTACGTTAAGCATTCATTAGCCGCATGGTGATGTTCAAATTATCACGAATCGATTTTCATCAATGTATTATTTATTCCTTGATCTCAAACTTAACTTATATGATACTCTAATCGATTATGAAATTCACCAGTTAGGTTTATTGGTAGAATCAAAACTTATAAGTTTGTCAAGTGGGTATCACAATCCAAATTATCACATGGGTGTGGATCCCTTCGGAATATGATTTCAGACATATTCACACAATGATTGCCCAAATTGTAGATATTATTGACCCAATATATTGAATTTCACCCATAGAAATAAAAACAATCATTATGTGAACAAACCAATATTCATATTCCCCGGAATTAACAATACGTGCACCCTTTTTAAGCTTATGATTTTGTGCTAGTCTAATCTAGTCAGCACCTGGATTTGAGTCTCACGCGTGGTCCTGTTAAATACATTCATGAAGTACCACTACAATTTTCTTTGAATTATCATACAAGTTTGTTAACTATGAGGCAAGTTCTCGTAGTCAAGATAAACTACTAAAATTATACACACATCTTTATCGATAGGATGTCAACTCTAAATATGGGTTGTGAATTGTTCAATTGTACTAGTACCAAAATTTTTATCTTTTGTGATCAGGTGGAACACAACTCACCAGAATTCCTACTCAGTACGATTGAAGGAAATATACAATATATTTATAAACATATATAAAGCATTCCCATAAATATGATTTGTATTTAAAATGATCTTTGAAAATCATCTATTAATAAATAATAAATGTCACAAAATATGGTTTTAAGAGTAAACCTCCAAGAATATCGCACTTATTCTTAAAGCCATGTGCATATGCATTTATCTCCCAATCCACTTACTTAACAGTCAATACTCTAGATGTAGGAGGATTAATCGATTATTATCCAATGCAATTTTAGTCACAAACTTATCACCTCCGTTATTCGATTCCTCGAATCCGTTGATACCTGCATTTAATATGCTTAGATCTTTTATGGGTTATGGGTTATAGGTTATAGTGTAATGGTCGATTGCATTAAAGGAACCTCATCGAAGTAACTTAGGAATTTCATGAGTTATATAACCTTTTTAGTT
This sequence comes from Sambucus nigra, assembly GCA_949130495.1. Classification (NCBI taxonomy): domain Eukaryota; kingdom Viridiplantae; phylum Streptophyta; class Magnoliopsida; order Dipsacales; family Adoxaceae; genus Sambucus; species Sambucus nigra. The sequence goes on from OX422209.1 coordinate 579,131,725, forward strand.
ACCTCCAAAGTGGAAATAACTTTGTATTTATGGTGGAGTTAGTAATATATGATATGATTATACTCCTCTACCTAACAAGTCTCCCACTTAGAGTAAACACATATTTTGAAGTAGAAATCCAAGAATCCTTATCTAAATGAAAACTGAGCCTTTGTACCTTCATGGTACAAGACTATCTTTAAGTAAACCAACCCATAATATGTAGTTCATTTTAGATAATTGCGAATGTAATTTACTACACCCTAGTGCTTTACCTAGTTTAAATTGAAATCAGCTAACCATGCCAATGATAAGCAAATGTCCAATCTTGTACACATCATATCTTACACAAGGCTTCCTATCGCCAAGGCATAAGGTATATCCCCATCCTCTTTGTCTTATCATGTTTCATACTTAATTGATCCTTAGACAAAGTGATTTCATGCCTGAAAAGAACAAATATTTTCGTGGAATCGTGTATGCTAAAAAGGTTTTAGCAGAACATCGATATACATTGTTTAATATAAGATTAACATCCTATTTATTTGTTCTAGAATAATCTTGATCCTAAGTATTTGACTGGCTTGTCCAGACTTTTTCATATCAAACTAGTTGGACAACCACACTCTTATAAAAGATAATACACCACATGTTGCCAATCAGGAGAATATTATCCACAAAATGTACTAGAAATACCACCATGTTTTTTTATGCATATACAATTAAGTATTATTCGGGATTTGATCAAAATGAAAGTTTGATTGCCTAATCAAATCGAATATTTCAAGACCTAGATGTTAGCTTAAGTCCACAAATGGACGTCTTAAATTAACACAGTTTGTTATAAATCCTTTGGGTTGCCATTCTCTATATCTTACATGGAATGGAAAATTATATATTTAATTCATTGATTAAATTAGGATTTAATAAGCTATATGTATCTTAAACAATAAAAACAGATAAGGATATTATCCGAATCGGGGAAATCTGAGAGAACATGGACAAGGATAGCTGAAATTATTATCCGGACGGATATGGATACGAATATAAATAGTGTGGAGAGTTGGCAGATACGGATGTGGATACTATGGTATCCGCTATGTATCCATCCACTTTACACCTCTATATATGGTCTTAGATTCGACTAATGCACGTAAATAAGATAGTAAATAGCTTTATTAAGTTGCAGCATTAGTTATCAGTGGCAACCAAGTGTATTAGGAATATATCTACCCCAGGTTTTTAACCTGGTTGGGTAAAACATCTAATTAAGAAGTTTTACCGACTTCTTATTCGTGACTTGCCGAGGACAAATCATACATGAAGTTTAGAATTTTCTGAAGTTGGAAAAGTTTGAAAACTTTCTGAGAACTTTTCTGAAGTTAGAAAAATTTGAAAAATTTCTAAGAACTTTTCTAAAGATGGAAAAGTTTGAAAAAGTTTAAACCATGCCTTTCTCGGTGAGGACCTTTTTTAATTAGAAAATTTCTTGCTTGATATCCTTTCCTTTGTAAATTAAAATTGCTTACTGTTCTCTCATAGTGTATTTAGGTGTATAGCCACCATACTCTGAAAAATAAAACACAAAAGGGATTGAGAATGGAGAAAAACTGAGATTTTATTAACTTGAATAAGCAATTACATTTAGGCTAGGATTTTTAAAAGAAAATTACAGATAATACTTGTGCAGATGATCTGCGTTCCATGGATTTTTGAATTCTTCCCCCTCTAATCGATAGATTCATGGTTGGATAATCGTCGTGATACGGTATGGACCAGTCCAATTAGGCTCTAGCTTGTTACTCTTCCAAATTACTTTCTTGAGTACCAAGTCTCCTTGCTTGAGGTTGATCCTCTTGACCCTTCGATTATAGAAACTTGTTGTTCTTTGTTGATAGGAAGCCATTCGAATAGTAGTATCTTCTCAAACTTTTTATATCACGTCCAGATCTAGTCACCTCATAAGATCACTCTTGGGTGAATCAAAGTTCAAAACCCTGTGATTGGACAGACCTATCTCCACTGGAATTACTGCTTCAGTGCCAAAAGCTAGCCTGTATGGAGTTTCACTTATTACTATTCTGGGAGCCGTCCTGTATGCCCAAAGGACACTATGAAGTTTATTAATCTAGTTGCTTTTATCTTAATCCAAACTTTTCTTTAACCCATTTAGCAAGGTTTTGTTGGTGATATTTATTTGGCCATTGCATTATGGATGACCAGGTGTTGAATGAAGTTTTTAAATGCCTGATCGAATGCAATACTCTTTAAATTATTCATTATCAAACTGAGTACCATGGTTGGTGATGAAATCTTAAGGCATGCCATATCTACAAATGATTTGCTTACATATGAACTGGAATATTCTCTGATAGGGCATATTAACTAGGGGTTCTGCCTCCACCCACTTAGTAAAGTAATAAATATCCACAACAAGGTACTTGAATCTTACTTAGGTGGTCGGCATTCATCCGACCTAGTTAATTCCCCATATAGCAAACGGCCATGGAAAAATGATGGGAGTTAGACTTTCTCCCGATCTCCGACAAATGGTAGAAAAACTCTGGCCTTTATCACACTTTTTGGTGAAAGCAACACAGTCTGCTTTTATTGTTGACCAGTAGTAACCTTACATTGCTATTTTATTTCTAAGAGACCTTCTAGTTACATGTTCCCCACATGAACCCTCATGCACCTCTTTGATTAAATCATCTACTTTATTTGGATGAACACAACGAAGTAAGGAGACCGTATATCCTTATCTATACAATACATCTTTGTCGATAACATTATTGGTTTCCTTATACCTCATCTTCTTACCTTCCTTCAGGTCGGACGGTAGTGTTCCTCTTTCGATATACTCTCTAATTGGGTCCATCCAGGTAGGACCTAACTCCTTAGTTATGACACTGATTTCCATCCCATTAATGCTTCTATGAGCAAGAATCTCCATTGAAATTGTTCACCTAAGCGCTGTTAAAGTTGTTGAAATAAGCCAAGTAAGAGCAGATGCTCAGGCATTCTTAAGTCTTGGAATCCTTACCAGTTAAACTAGAGTGATCAGAAAGAAAACTTCCATTGATTTTGTATGGTATATCATCATGGTTTCTCCTCTTATGCCATAAATCTGTTGCATTTGATTAACAATTAACTGGGAATCACTATATACCAATACCTGTTCGGCGCCTAGTGAGGAGGCTAATTCTAGTCATGTGATCTGCGCTTCATATTTAGTATCATTATTGGAATCCTTGAATTGGAATCTCAATATATATTCCACATCTAAGTTCTTTGGAGTGTTAAGGATGCGGCCTTCTCCACTTCCTATAGCACATGAGGACCCATCCACAAATAATTGCCAAGGTGGGATGTCATCAGAGAACTCTTCGTCCACAAATATGCTTGATTTAATATCCTCTGACTTTTTTGTAATTTATCTTGAATAGTCGACGCTTTAAGTTAGTCAGCTATAATCTTTATTTACTTTAGATCTACGCTCTCTTCCGTAAAAGTCTGCTCGGCAGGCAAACGTGGATTATATTGCTCCTCTGCATATGTGAACACAGCAATAAAATCCGCCATTACTTGGAATTTTATTACAATTTTTGGTTCGTAAATAATTTCATATTCTCCTAACTCCACTGCCCAAGACATTAATCTTCCAGACTTCTCTGATTTACGCAGTTCTTGTCTTAGAGATAAATCTGTATAAACGATAATAGTGTGAGCTTGGAAATAAGGTCTCATCCTCCTAGATACTTTAATAAGAGCCAATGATAACTTCTCTAAGTGTGGATATCTGATTTCAGCTCCTAGGAATGTCGTTCTAGGCCTTTAAACTCCATTATTAAGTCGGATTAAGGTCGAGCTAACAGCTGACTCTGAAACATCCAAATATAAATATATTTTTTCTTCAAAAACTGGTCGGGAAAGGAGTGAAGGAGAACCTAAATACTTTTTCAAATCCAAGAAAGCCTTTTCACATTCGTCATTCCATTCAAAAAAATTTCTAAGAACTTTGAAGAATGCAAGGTACTTATCAGTTGCTCTAGACACAAAACAATTCAACGAAGCTACTCTTTCAGTGAACTTTTGAACTTCTTTCTTATTGGTTGGAGACTGCATTTCAAGCAAAGCATTGATTTTGTCAGTATTTGCTTCTATTCCCCTTTGGTTACCAATGTAACCTAGGAACATTTCTTCCTGGACACCGAAGATTCATTTGGTTGGATTGAGCTTCATTTAGTGCTTATCCAATTAATCTAAGGTTTGAGCCAAGTCCGTTATGTGGTCGACTTCATGTTTGCTCTTAGTGAGCATATCACCTATGTAGACCTCCATATTTTTGTTGATCTATTCCTAAAAAACCTTATTTACCAGTCTCTGATAGGTAGATCTAACGTTTTCAACCCAAAAGGCATGACATTATAGCGATACGTTCCTCAGATGGTAATGAAATAAGTGTTTTCTTTGTCTTCAAGCTTTAGCTTAATCTGGTTATAACCAGAATAGGCATCCATAAAGCTAAGAAACTCATAACATGTTGTGGCATCGACCAATTGATCAATCCATGGTAAAGGAAATTATCTTTTTGGACATGCCTTATTGAGATCCGTAAGGTCCATACACATTCCCCACTTGTAATTTTTCTTCTTAACCAGTACTACATTAGCTAGCCAAGTAGGATACATGACATCTTCCATGAATTGTGCTCGCTGTAACTTTTCTACTTCCTCTTAGATTGATACATTCTTCTTGGGACTGAAGACCCATATCCTTTTCTTGATCGGCCTGGAACCTGGATAGATATTTAGTTCATAGCACATGAAATTTGGATCAATTCCTGACATAACTTCATGGATCTAAGCGAAACATTTTTCCTTTCTCTGAGGAAAGTGATTAATTAATGTTTCAGAGAAGGAGATAATTTAGAACTGATCAGAGTGGTTCTTTTTAGATTCTCATCGTCCAGCACTAACACTTATGTTTCCTCCATAACTTGTCCCTTTACCAGCTACTCTTCTTCAAAAGGATCTAGAGTGGCAATGTGGAAAGTGGTTGTGCTCTTCATTTACATCTCATGTTGGTCAGTAGATGTATAATAATACTCCCTGTCATCTTTTTGACTGCCATTTACTATGTTGCCTCCATAGTTTATTAGTAACTTCATACATTGGTGAACTGTATACGGTACGACCTCTAACTATTTAATTCCCACTCTTCCCATGATGATGTTATAAGCTGATGGGACATTTTTGTCCAACACAAAGAAGAGAATTCTTTCTCTCCTACTTGTTAGCCCGGTGACGACCAAGACTTCCATATTGATTGTACTTAATGAATATACCTTCTCCCCTGCAAATCTAATGACATATCTATGGTACGATTCTAGCTTGTTGATCTTCAGCCCTAGGCAGTCAAAACAGTTATAAAATATTACATCGGCTGAACTCCTATTGTCAACTAAGATCCTTGCAACTCTGCCATGATGAACTTTGCATGTAATAACCCACAAATCGTCATGAGGGTATAGAACCCAACTTAGATCATTTTTGGAAAACCCAATCACTAGCCTATCTCTATTAACTTTCCTTGGTCGACTATTACTGGATTCAGCTATATCGATCTGTTTGATAGTTGGGAAGGCTTTGACTTTATTTAGATAACTTTTCCTTTCTGCGATGGCATCTCCTCCTCCAGCATCACCACTTGTAATAAAATGACAATCAAAGGATATTATGCCGACCTCAACTTTTGGTTCATCAGGCTTCTTCAACAATTTTGGATCGTCATCAAAATTATCATTTCTGGATCTTTTGTTATCATCCTTTGCTCGAGATGGAGATTCTGACCTCTTTCGATCATTTCTGTTGCCATTCCAATTAACAAACTTGTTCAACTTTCCAAGACAAATGAGATTTTCAATCTCATTCTTTAGCGTAATGCAATTGTTAGTGTTGTGACTATGATCACTATAGAAGTCGTAGTACTTGGGCTTATACCTCTTGTTAGGGGTGTTTTCAATTTTCCAGGCCAATTTAAGTCTCGGTTTACCTAGATCTCCTCTATGATATGGTGAACGCCCTTGTTAAGCGGGGTATATTCGTATTACTTCTTCATCCGATCCAATTTTTTATCTTTTTGATCTTTTGTAAAAGAATTAGAATTATTCTTGTGACCTTCCCCTTTGGTCTCAGGAGCTTCCTTAGTTGCCATAGCTTCCTCGGCATTTTAATTTTTCCAACTTTAGCCATTAGTTCCATCTTTATTTTAGGTGATTGCATGTAGCCCACTCATAAGTGCATCAATGGTTGTCTTCTCCTCATAATCTACCACCTCTAGATTTTCATTATTAAAATGAGTAATATATTCTCTAGTGCTTTCTCCAGGCTTTTATCGCGCAGTCAAAAGATGAGTGACACTCTTGATCGGCTGAGATCCAAAACAAAATTTATCAATGAACAGTTCAACTAACTGATCAAAACTAGAGATCTTACCTCTGGGATAACTATTATAGCAAATCTAAGTTGGGATAGTGATACAACTACAGATAGCTTTACATCTCATCTCATCAGGCACTGGGTAGATGTCAACAGCAGCTTGATATTGCTCTATATGCAAGACTGGATCAGTTTTCCCATCATACTTGGGAGTAATCGTTGGTGGATTGAATTTGAAAGGTGTGGGATAGTCCACAATAGCTTGGATGAAAGGTGACCCTTTGATGAAACTCCTCTGTAAGGGATTTTTTATCTTGGCCATTTCTCCCAGCCTATTTCCAACCGTTGCATGGATCCTTTCCATAAATTCTCCTTTGGTTTAGATTTGGTCGAGGTAGATTTAGCGGCTTTGTTATGCCTACGTGATGAACTCTCCTCTTGAAAGGCCTGCTCGGCATGCATAGAGCCCCTCATACAGGCCCTTGATCTTATGTAACCTTCTCTATAATGATGATTCGGCTCCCTATAATGTCCTCTGGTTACCCGGGGGATTAGTCAATCAAAGGCAGACTCTCTGCTGAGCCTTTCCAGAACACTTACTCTTTCTTTAAAAAATATCCACCATTATAGTAATCAGTTTAGCGAAATGAAGAAGTTGAACCAGGATGATATGACCGATCGTGAGAAGAACGAGAATTAGAGGACTTGGATTGCATAGTGCGATCCAACTGTTTAACCATATCATGCATAGATTCTTGACCTTTAGCAAGGTTGAGAATAATTCTTTATAAATCTATCGCACTAGAAGAAGAAGAAGAAGAAGAAGAAGAAGAAGAAGAAGAAGAAGAAGAAGAAGAAGATGGAATGACGGTGTTACCATCATTTCGAGCACTATTTCAGGATCAATCATTTTTTTAGGAATAAATAAACAAAACAAATGGTAGAGAATGATGATAGACAGACGTTCCCACAGACGGCGCCAATCTGTTGATGCCTAAAAATAGACTAACTCTAAATTTATAATCACGCATAAAAATAATAGAAATAACTCAAATCACACACACAAGAGACAAAGGTTTAGAGTGGTTCAGCTGTAAATAGCCTACATTTATTGTTGTTGTTATTCAGTAGATTTTACAATAGCTCGGTATGGTGCGCATATGAGTTATTTGAGTTGTCCCTTGAGCAAAGGGATTAGTTTGCATTTATAGGGGTGCAAAACCCTAAATATGGAACTCCTTTATATTGCCAGGCATTTACATTTGTATACAATAAGTAAAATTCTTGGAATTTAGAGTTGGTTGGTATCCCATCCGAGTAACTGTTGATGTTCCTGTTGGTTGGCCTTCTGGAGTTGGTCAACATTCCAGACGATTAAAGGTCTCTGAGGCCGATCAAGTAGGTTGGTCAGACATGCTGGATGACAGGTGTGAATTTATCATTGGTCCACGTGGGAGTATAATTTTTACGTACAACAGTGATATTTGGAAGGATCAGCCTGAAGAGGTTTGAAGTCATCCCGTCTATAGTGCATTAATGCCTTAAGTTCCCCACCTACTTCGAAGTAAGAGTTGTTAAGGGTAACCATAAGGTAGCGCGCGAGCGTTATTTTATCTCAGCAAATTAGGAAGATCTCAAGAAGTTCACGAACACCTATCATATAGAAACTATTAATCCTCGAGACAAAGAAAATTGGTCAATGGGCTGCCCGCTGAAGAGATTGAAACAATCCCACTTGACATCGACCACCCAGAATGGACAGTTCAAATTAGGTCGTCCTTAAGACCACTTTTAAAGCAAGAGCTTATGAAATTTATGCATCAACACAAGAATGTGTTCGCATGGAGCCATGAATACATGCCCGGTATAGATCTTGACTTCATATGCCACGAGTTAAATGTGATGAAAGGATCCAAGTCGATCAAACATAAATGGAGGGTTTTTAATGCTGACAAGAATTTGTCTGTCTAAGAAGAGGACCACAAGTTGTAGAAAGCTAACTTTATCGATGACGTCAAATATTAGGAATGGTTGGCTAACGTGGTCATGGTACATAAGAAGAACGACAAGTGGAGGATGTGCATTAATTTTAGCGATATGAACAAGGCATGTCCAAAAGTTTATTTCCTGCTACCACAAATTGACCAGTTAGTTGACGCCACTACAGGCCACGAGCTCCTCCGTTTCATGGACGCCTACTCCGATTACAACCAGATCAAGATTATGCCTTCCGACAAAGAAAAAACATCCTTTATAACCCACAGAGGTACTTACGATTATAATGTTATGCCATTTGTTCTTAAAAATGCATGAGCCACTTATCAGCGACTGGTGAACAAAGTTTTCGAATACCAAATTAGGGTCTAATGAATATGGATGATTATAAATTTGGGTCTAATGAATACCAAATTTTTTTAACAAAGTTTATATTTCAAGTTCCTCTTTTGAATATGGGTGATTATAACTAGACAATATTGAATTGAAAGGGCCAGATGAAGGGATATGTAAGGATAATATCGAGTGTGACAATGAGAAGAGCGCGTATATCCATCAAGTTATTGATGAGTTAAAACATAAAATAGATCAAGAGTTTCAAAAATTAACTGATGTTAGATATTTTTACAATGCATACGCAAAGTAATCTAGTTTAGTCTTCGAAGTTAGTTTATGAAGAAGATAAAGAATGGAGATATTTATAGGAGGAGTAAATATGTTTTAAAGAAGGAAAGAGTTCAGTAGTAGTAGTTGTCAAAACATTAAAGCGTAAAGGATCATTGAGAGAGGATGTAAAGCGGTACCTGGTGTCAAGATGTCAAATACTAACACATATATAATCATCAAACTTTAGGAGGTCCTACCCGAAACTCCCATTCCAGTACTTTCTTTTCTGTAATAAAAGCTCAAGGCTAGATAAAAACCTGCCTAATGTGCCTGATGGTTTCACAATAATAGCGTATTCAAGTAGCCCAGAAAGGGATCTACTTCTTAAGGATGCCGAGAATAAGCTCTTGTCTCTTGCTTGTTCGGTTTTCTCTTTTGCTCTTATGATGCTTTGAGTAAACTCAAAAATTTGGGATTGTTAATATATCCTCCAATCAATAATTTGATTTTTTGGGGTTCAACAAGGAGGGTATGAAAATATTGGTTTTACACAAAAACATTTATATAATAACCAATAGGATTTACGTAATAACATCCAAGGATATAATGGCGAAATGTTATGTGAGTATTTGAAATTGTAACAAGCAAAGAATACGACATTAACTTTTAAAATTAATATGGGTGATGAAAAGAGGATCACTCATTATTTTGGGGCAGATGGAACTCACGATGGGCTTAAAAGTACTACAGTTATGTTGGTGGTACAAGTGCAGTGCTTTTTGGGAAATTTAATGAACCAAGGAAAGTGAGGATGCAAAAAATGATTCATGGGGGAAAATGAGACAGCATTAGGTGATGAAAAGAATGCTAAATCATATATGCCATGATTGGGTGAAGTTGGACAGTCACATGACAAAAGAAATTGTCTCAAACTTACTACTGGGAAAAATAAGTTTACTTATTTCTATAATTTTTTTCACCTCAAATTAATAAAATGGCGTGCTTATTTATTTTATTATTTTTGTAGGTCATTAGCACACGAAGAGTAAACTATGACTTCAAGTTCGAATGGTTATAGTTTATCGGGTCTACAAAGATGAACAGCAAACTGTTATAGGGCTATATGGATGAAGAGCAAACTATTATATTACAACAGTTTATCGAGTATGCATGAATGAAGAGCAAACTATTTGGGGCTTTTGTAATTTGTTTTAAAATGATTCTGTTGGTTAAAAATTATCTTTCTATTGTAAGGAATTGTTTTGAAATGCACAATGACATGGTTGTGATTATTGCAATGTTTGAAATTTTTTGAAATGGTTTTGTTACCATGGTTCTTAAATGATTATGTTCAAATGGTTGTAGTGTTTGTAATGTTTTGAAATGAAATGTTGGTTAATTTGCAATTGTAACTTTGATGATAGTTGACAATAAAATTGTATTCCTAACAAATTGGTTAAACAAATTGATATAAAAATAAAATTCATTAACTCCGAATATACTGTAACAAAAAAACTCGGAACCAATTACATTACACAATTATATTGACAAATATTACAATTCACATCAACAAAAAAAAATGCATGAAGAGTACAACCACGGGAACAACAATAGTCCATTTTACTCTCAATTTCAGCCTATTGTACTTAAGTTCACTTATTTATAATTTTCCTTCTTGGTTTCAAATGCTATCTTCGAGGTGTCAGCTTTTTCCTTTTCATTTCCATACATTCGCTCCCACATTTCGATGCTTTTATATAATTCACAAATAGACTCGTATGGGTCAATCCATTTAAATACTGCACACCCACCCATCTTGTACAAAGGGCATTTAATAAAGCCTCATTTGGTATTAAGCACCGTGTATGAAATCAAAATCGGTACTACGTATCCACAATCATATTTGTAAGGTTAAGTTGGTGAACAATCGGAGATTGAATTTTCTGAAATCGAATTTGATGCCATTTTCCAGAAAGTGAAAAAAAAATCATCTTTAATATTTTGTATAATGTGTCAAAAAATCAATATTATGTATAATGCGTCAAAAAATTCAAATCATAACAAAGGTAAAGAGGCGGTTCCCAATGACTCTAGGAAACATTAATATAATCTGGATTTCACTAAATAATTTCAATTAATTCCAAAGTCAACAATTATAATTAATTCCTGTAATTGCAAATCCATCCATGTAACCTAAAAATGTTATTACGATCTCCTTTTTATTAATTATTTATTACTCCCTATGCTAAGGATACATATACTCATTGATTAAAAAAATCCTTATCATACTTGAGCGGACCATTTTAACTTATTAGAGGAATCCATCAACCACACAACAATATTTATAACTATCTCACTAGAGTATCACCAACAACTATACTCATACCATTACCCAATCTACGAAGCTTATTGATATAAATATGAATCTCACTCGATAGGTTAATGTAATGAACAACCAATGCACACACCTACCAATTATATCTGGATTCAGACATCAAGTAATCATAATTATTTACACCATATTGTTACGGCCCAATAAGGTTTTTCCATGTAAGTCGTAAATTGGTAATAAACAATCGAATTAGGATATAAGAACTAAGATGACTGACAACATGCATGCGTAATACGTGTCATAATATATACGGCCCGATGATGTGGTATTAAAATACCGGAAGGACACAATTTGATTAACGACGTTAGAGCACCAAAAGCGAAAAACTCAATTGGATGAATAACCACTAAACAGTTACCAAAGAAGTAATGTTGCATGATAAGAAACCCTATCAATAAGCAACGAGCCCACAAAATAATAGAGGACTCCCTCACTAAAAAAATTCTTTCACATACTTTTATCCTTTCTTTCCTTTTTCTTTTCTTTTATTTTCTTTACTTACTGCATTTCTTTCATTCGAATTAGATTGTAAGGCAGACTGTAATTTTCCTTCAAATATATTTTTAATAAAAAATACCTTTACATTTGTTTTTTTACTTTGCTGTTTAAATTCCTTTACTTTCGTGATTTAAATTATGTAGTGTAATCTTTTAATCTCAATCATTATATTTCTTTAATTCCAAGGCTTTACTTTTCTTTTAGTTTATGTAATTTACATTTGCTTTTGTCTTACTTAATTACCACAATTTAGCACTTTCATCAATTATTCCCTAAGAGAAGCATAAGTCCACTTAATTGAGGCATCAGATGCAATACAATCACCTGATATTGTCACTGGGTAAAGATCTTCGGTTGATAATACCATAAATCTTATTTGGCATGTTCGCAACCCGAACCATTCACCAAGTCAAGTGAAAAATAATCCAAAAAAATTTTTGGCACGCCCAATGGGAATCCAGTACTGTGTTGTATTTATAAATAACTAGAACACGACGAAGCGAAGGCATGACAAAAACATGGCTCAACCAGACAACATGTCACTACTTTAGAGAAAATTTGTTCGGTCTGGTAGCTCACAGTCAAGATTTAAATATGCCAATTTGCCCAAGGGCCAAAAATATTCAAAAAATACCAATAGCTGGTGTACCCATGAATATTCAAGATCAATTAATCAACCAACTGAACCCAATATTTGATCATTTTGGAAATATAATAAAAAAACGTAAGCACTATGATCACCACAATGACCAGAAAGTTCACATTACCCAATACAGTGACAACCAATGGTCAGACATATGCATCACAAATCGATGTCAATGCAACTACTCAACACACCCTTACCATCATATTTGTTATAGACCTAACACGGGTGAAATCAACTTTGGAAATAATATAAGAACGGTAAGATATCCCAATACCACTAGTATAGGTATCAGCAACCCACTAGAAGGTTCAAGACTACCTAACACTTACCACTAATTGGTTTACAACAAACCAATGGGGAGAACACCTCTCCCAGAGGTAGAAAGGAGCAGACCGTATCAAAATGATATCAACTTAGGCTTTCCAAATGCTTCGAAATATAGCATTATCAATAATCCATTGTTCGAAAAAGAGCTTGGGAGTTGGGGAACCTTAGGAGGTTGGATAATCAGACCCCTCCAAGATCTCAACATATGCCTTACCAAGCATAACAATTTTTGTCTCCGTAAGTTCCACCACATTTGATCCAACCATCTCCCTTGTTGAACTAAATAACTTCCCCATAAAATAGGCAACTGCCTAGGGGTATTGGGAGGATGAGATTGTGGACCTAATACATGAAATATGTGGATCGATATCTCGAGGGGTGCATACCCCAGTCTATAAAAATCCATAACCTAGAATGGATAGATAGGATTGAAATCCCAAAAGGTTTCAAATTCCTAACCTTTACCCTCTTTTCAAAGGATGGGAGTCAATTTACTGTGGAACACGTTAGTTAATTAATAGTTAATATGTTGATGCTGGTACAAATGAATATCTAAAACTTCATTTGTTTTCCTATTCACTCATAGATTCACCCTTTACATGGTTCATAAGTTTACCACCCGGCTCTGTCCATAAGTGGCAACGAATGGAAGACATGTTTCGTGTGCAATTCTTCCAAATCGAGACAGAAGTTTCTATGGCTGACCTAGCTAAGTTAAACCAAAACCCTCAGCAAAAGCCTATTACTTTCATAAATATGATTAAGAGGGCTAGGAAGCCTTACCTGAATCAGATTTTGCAAGATTGACACAAAATGGTATAGAATTTAGACTTGGAAAGAAATTTGATGCCACTGAATTTAGAGATTTAGTAGAAATAACTGGTAAAGTATCCAGATATAAAGCCCTTCTAGATGAAGAACACAAAAGAAATACTTATTCTTTAAAAATATATTATGAGGATCCTAATTTTAAAATAAATGTTGAGATCATAGGGAACAAAACTATAATCTGGGAACTATTGAATCGAAAGGACACAATAGCATAATCATTTGCCAAATCAAAAGGAATGATAAAGAAATATTCATTTCAGATTTCTAAGGCCGATGAGATCTTTGGCTATCACTTAATGTTTAAACTGTTAAAACCACATGAGGATGATAAAAACCCAAATGAAATCAAAGGAAAGAATAGATCTTTGGCTATCACTTAATGTTTGGCTATCACTTAATTAATGGTTGCTTTATATTTCGTGATAGGGTTCAAGAAATGATCAAATGGGGGAAAGTCAAATTTCCTGCGAAAGAATAAAACACCATAGGTATAGATGATGACCAATTCTCTAAAGTCACAAAAGTTGGGACAAATTTGCAATCAATTTAGCTACTAAGTAACAAAAGGAATGTTGAATTTAGAATGAGGACAAAATCTAAACCTAAGGCTATGAAGTCTAAAGTGAGTGAAGATCCTGACCAAAAGGTGATGAAACACCTTATGTATCAGGTGTGGTGAGCATTATGCTGACATGTGGCAGTTGGTGGCTTCGAAGGGAATGCTGTAACAAAAGAGTAACAAGAATTGGAATAATGATTGTGAAACCGAAGCTTCGATGCTCTAAAATCAAGATGAGGTTCAAATTCAACCCTATGGGAAGGTGAGGTTATTATTTTTTACTTTTTCTCCCCAGGGAAATGCTAAAGTACAAAGAAGTAACCAATACATCAGGCCTAGCTTCAAGGATCCCATATTTCATCAGTTTGGGAACAACTAAGGACCTACAAAGGTCCCAAAATCAATCCCAATGGTTAAAGGAGTACCTTATTAGTTTATAGCATGGTATCCAAAGGTAGCATAATAGTTAAATGACATGCCAAATAGTCCAAAGGAAATTAAACCTCAAATAGTGGCTCCCGTTATGTGGCACATGGTACAATAGCCTAATTAAAAGAATAGGGAACCAGAAGTGGTGATTTCTCGTACTCAATAAAGAAGGATACAGAGAAAGTATAGGGCCCTAAAAGAGGCCCCTGAGATTGTACGAACCATTGGATCAAAAGGATTTGCCATCATTAAAGCCAAACCTAAAGTTCAATGGGAAGTAAGAAGTAAGCAATTCTTCTTCAGACCTATTGGTAAAAAGGGTCAAAGTGCTGGAGAAGGACATGAGTGTAGATGGGAACAGTTCATCTAGAGATAGTTCTTATGATGAAAAAGAAAAAAAATAATGGTAGCAAATGCCATAATTCTTGAGCAAGAAATTGAGCAGAAATAGTTCATCAAGTTTGAGTCCCTATGTCAGTAAATAATTCATCCAATTTGGTTACATACCTCAGCAAATGCCAATCAATACAATTGTAATACTCCCAAAGAGGTTAAAAGCTGGAAAAATGACATGAGGTAGCTATTATAAGGTGAATAAAGATAAAACGTCAGAGATAGATAATTTTGATCTATTTCTCTCTGCTCTTAACCTCGTATATGGGTTCAAAGAACCTACTAAGAACATGACTAACCATATTAAGCCCTTGTTTATTAAAGCATCGATAAATGGGATTTTGATCAATAACATATTGGTACATAATGGTGTTGGTATTAACATAATTCCATTTTACATGTTACCCAGTAAAAATAAATAAAATTCTAAATTGATTTAGACTCAAATAAGTATCCCAAGCTTTGTTGGAGATAAAAAGAATTGTCTACCAAAGGTATACTACTAGTTGACAATGAAGCGAGCACTAGAAAATCCAAAACTTCTTTATTTATCATTAAAGGCAAACCAAGTTTTAATGTGTTACTTGGTTGGGACTGGAGTCATTCTAACAAATTCACTCTTTCTTCTATGCATCAAAAATTAATTTTTAATGAAGGAAGATAAACTTGTAGAGGAATGAGAGACGAATCCATTGCCCTTTCATCTAAGTTCCAATTGTGTTGAAGCAAGGCTTTATTAGGAAAATGCGAGGACATTGAAGACAGAGGCTTTGGTGCCAGAGTCATTAGGAGGAGAAGTATTAAAGGAAATTTGGAATGATTTATTTTATGGCCTGATAGGACTAATTGATGAAAGTAAAATGTTATTTAATGGATAGCACACTCATTAATATTTAGCAGGCCAATGAAATCATGGCCAAAGTTTTGTATAAGTTCAGAGATTTGGAGTTAAGCACCAGAATTGGTGAAGAAAATACTAAAAATTGGGTTAACTATGTCTTTAGAGAAGATATAGATAATGAAATTCCTCAAAACAGTGGCAAATTTTCAAGTTTGCTAATATAATGTGAAGAACTTATGGTGAACCAATTGGATCCCTTGATAGAAATCAATATAGGAACGGAACAAAATAAAATTGTCACTTATATAAATGATAACCTAAATAAAGAAGACCAGCAGTTGGTTGTGGACCTTTTACACTCGTACAATGATTGTTTTTCTTTGGAATATGATGAATTACCTAGTTTAGATAGGAAATTGGTGGAACATAGACTACAAATCAAAGAAGATTATAAACTTGTTAAGAAATTTCTGAGACAAATGAATTCATAAGTCACAACCAAAATAAAAGAGGAAATAGATAGTCTGAATTCATTTGAACTACCAGGTATGTTAAATGGGTCTCTAATATAGTGTCGGTAGTTAAGGAAAATAACAAATTGAGAGTCTTCATGTAAGGACAAATTTCCAATCGAGTCATTTGTTATATTGGCTTTATTCCGTTGGACAAAACAATTTTGGGTCATACAGCATCAAGCATCATTCAACGCAAAGATTCAAGCATCGCATCCAAAGTTCATGCATCATCAATATTCATGCCATGCTATCTATCCCACAAAGGTATATGACCAAAATACAATTTTATGTGTTGGAGTATTTTGACTGATCAAGAATTTTTCAAATAAGAAAATGTTCGTAAATAAGCAATATTAATATTGATAAATCCTTGAAATAAATTTGGACAATTTTGGGTAAAATTCATAATCTTGTTCGAAGTTTAATCCAGGTCGTTCGAACGACCTGGATCTAACGACTTACCACAGCCTATACTGGTGGCTCGTTAGAAGTTCGTTAGAAAGGTCGTTCGAACGACCTCGTTCGAACGAGGTTTCTAACGACCTCTATAATTCTATACTGGCACGCCGTTAGATATCTCGTTCGAACGAGAAGTCGTTCGAACGAGTTTTGCCAGGTTTGATTTTTTAAACTTATTTTTTTTATGCAGTTTTTTCCCAAAACTGTTTTTGCCCACTACTTTTTCAGTTATTTCATATGGACGAAAATCAGTTTTATATCTTAAGGAAGTTCATTATTCAAATGAGAACCTTTTCCATAACTTCCCTCTTTTTGATAAAAATCAACTCCAACATTTTTATCATCTCTTAAAAACAAAACCCCTTCATTCAAATTCACATTCAACAAGCAAGTTTGCGGTGGATCTCTGCATTCAAGCTTTGAGGAGACGGTGGTTTTGGGCTTCGGTGGATACCGCAACACGAGGAGTGTTGAGCAACGCGTTGGAGCTTAGCAGACTACAACTTCAGAGGTCGAGGACGTCATAAGCATGTCTTCAGTGAGTCAATGTTTGTAAGTCTTTTGAGTCTCTTGTAAAACCTATTGTTGTAGTGGATTTTGTCTAGGCCCAGTCGTCCGAGGTTTTTCCCATTTGGGTTTTCCTCGTACATCGGCGTGTTGTGGTTGGGATTTTCGCATTTCATTTTATTAAATCACCTAGATGCATGCTTAGGATAAAATGAATATAATTGGAATTTGTTCTTGCAAACTTGTGAAACTGCTTTTAAATTGAGATTGGAAAATACCCCTTTATAACTAATAATAAATTGGATTGCGTGTGTGTGTATTCTACGAATTAAACTAAGATCATATAACCTTGCAACTTCACTGCATTTATTTTAGAAATCTAAATGTAGCTACTCAAAAAGAAGAATATTCAATGCTAGTAGTGGATTTATTGGTGAATAGATAAGCTGGTCATTATATCATGTCTATTATGGATGGTCATTATGGTCATAACCAAATATGCATAGTTGAAGAAGATGTGCATAAAATTACTTTTAGGTGCCCTGGAAATTCGAGATTCTTCGAATGGATAAAAATGCCATTTAGACTAGTGCAGGGGCCAACTACTAAAGAGGAATGAATACAATTTTTAATGATATGGTTAGTACCTTTTTGGAGTGTTATATTGATTACATAATGATGAAGTAAAAATCAATAATTGATCATAGAATTCACCTTAAAAGGTCCTTCAAAAGGATGAGACATTATCAACTTAAAATGAATCCTTTAAAGTGTGCCTTAGGAATTTTTGCACGAAATTTCTTAGGATATTTGGTGAACCACAAGGGAATCCAAATTTATTAAAATAAGTCTAAATCTATAATTGAGACCATTGACCCCAAGAAAAAAGAATTACAAAGGTTTTTAGGGCAAATTCATTTCTTTTGAAGATGTATATCAGATGCAGAAAGAAAAACTAAAGTATTTTCTCCCTTTTTTGAAGCTAAAAGACAGAGGAGATGGATTGGAAAGAGTAGCAATAGCAAGGTTTCAAGCACTCAAGATGTGCCTAGTCAAGTTACCTATTTTGTCACCTCCAAGGGAAGACAAGCCATTAAAGTTATACATTTCATTCTAAGATACATCCATTCAGTTGTTATAGGCTCAAGATTGTGAGAGTCATAAAGAACAAGTTGTTGATTACCTTAATAGGTAAATGATTGTGAATTTAGGTATACTGTGGTAGAAAAACTATATTTAACTTTATACTTTGTTGCTATGAAATTAAGATATTAATTTCTTCTTAGAGAGATTTCTGTCATTTCAAAGTTTAACTTAATCAAATATATTTTGATAAGACATATTCTAAGAAATAGGATTTGCAAATGGGTAATAGATTTATCTTAATTATCCCTACATTATGTGCCTCAAAAGTCAATAAAGGGACAACATTGGTTATTTTCTAGCAGATCACCCTTGTGAAAATGAATTAGATATGGAATATGAGATAGGTTATGTATCTCTAAGCCCTTGAAAACTATGGTTTGATGGATTGAAGAATGAAATAATGTCATGTATTGGGGTAGTCGTTGAATCCCCTAAACATATTAAGACCTAACATGGACATAGGTTCGAAGAGAACACAAGTTCAAACAACTAAGTAGAATAGAGTTTGTAATATTGGTCCTTCAAATCCTTCGAAGTTGTAATGCCTCAATAATAGAAGTCTTGTAGTGACTCACGGTCAGTTATAAGATAATTAACTAGTGAATATAAATTTGTTCATGATGGTCTAACTTAACACAACTAATTGGATTTAAAATTTATTAACTAAATTCGATGAAGCCTCAATGAACTGCATTCCCAGATTTCTAAATAAAGAGGCCAATATGTGACAACCCAGTATCCGAAATAAGGGGTGGCCAGCCCGATACTCTAATAATACAGGAATCATGGATGGAATCATTCTCAGCACCGTAACAATATAAAGAGTATACGGGATAACCACACAATATTTCAGAAAATGTGTTGTCAAAAATTTCATTTTGTAATTTAAAGAAAGCATTGTCAACAACCCATAATTGAAAACAAGTATAAACCCCAAAAGTATAAATGTTACAACTACGACAATATAAAATAAAGGACCAAATATAAGGTCGGTCAACAGAATTACATACAATGTACAAGTTCAACTGATTACATATTACATCCATTATACAAATATCATTGTTTGGGCCACACGCCCGAATAAAGACCCGAACATAACTAGAAAACAATAATGAAGGCGTCTACACAAAATATCCCGTGATATTCGCAAAATGTCACGGCTCCTCAAAAGACACTAGAATGGGGAAGTCATTACGGGCGTCCTTGTGGTGGAGCACCTAAGCGGTTACAATATACATACGCACAACAAGAAAGAAGAACGGGTCAGGGCCCGGTTTTATGTGATCACCAGATAAACAAATAGTATGACAATAATGAACAGTTAATCAAGGATGATGTTGATGTAAAAAATTAGATTATCTCTAATTATTCAATCACAGATAAAATAAATAAGACAAAAGAATTTTTAAAGTGGTTCAGCCTTAAAAGAATGGCCTACATCCACTGTTCTTGTTATTGCTGACTGTTTGGGAATTCTCGATAACAGGTTTTTACCAAGAAATTTTGAGTCCCCTAACAATGAGAATGACACAATGTATTTATAGTCCTGAGACTGTACATGTGAAAGGGTAGTAAATAGTTGTCCAATAGGCATAAACATTTGTATGATAATAATCAGCATTTAATGAGCATTTAATCCTCTTAATTATCCAGTAATAAATGCTCTGATCGAGGTGCAGCTCGGACCGCCTAAGTAGCTCGGTATGTACAAGTTGCTCGGAGTATACTTGTTGCTCGGAGAGTCATAGTTGGTCGGAGAGATTGAGTTCCTCGAAGTCAGGGTGTAGTTCAAAAATATTTGTAGTAGAGTGACATGTGTCTCCACATAATTGATCCACGTCAGCGGACTAATTTTGGTATCAACAAAAGCCCCCATTATTTCAGAGTTCGAGGTTGAGGAGTGTGGAACATTCTTCTCGAAATATGGCGGGATTAAATGGTCATCCTGAATTTTAGGAGTGTTCTCTTTGTATTTATTTTTCTTTTCGAATTCATAGAATCAGACCTTTTGAATTTTTCTAACTGCTACGGTCTTCGCGTCCTTTTTGTCCTTTTAGCCGCCGGTAGCGCAAACGTCTCTCTTTGTAATCATTATTTTTATCCCTTCCCAAGGTAAGGTATTTAAGCGTTGCAGAAAATCCTATCGTCTCTTCACTTTTTCAAATCTGTATCTTTGAGTTCTCCATTTCTTCTCTATCTTGTGCGTTCATTCCTTCCATTGTTCGTTGTCAACCGATCCATCCTTTTTCTGTAAGATCTTCTTCCTTCTTTTTTATTTCCTTTATTCATCATGGTTTACCTTGTTGAGTCGCTTGATAAATTTCGTTCTGATTTCTCTATTCCTTCATGGGTCGTTTTGGAAGAACTTTCTGAACCTTTAGATTATTTTCGTTTGGCTGAGGGACATTGGTTCCCCAGTCTCTTTGTAGCTGAATGTGGCTTTTCTCTTCCTCCAAACCCCTTATGTCTGGAATTTTGTCAATATTTTGATGTGGTACCTGCAAAAATAACCCCCAATACATGGAGAATAGTTAATGGAGTTCATAGGTTAAATCAGATTCATGGAACTCGTATAGGAATTCCTGAAATTATGTTTTGCTATAGATGGGATGTCAGTGATAATACATTTTATTTGAAAACTAGGTTTTTAAATAGGGCTTTAGTCATCAATCTCCCAGATGCCAACAGGGATTACTTCGAACATGGTGTAGTTATGAAAAATTGGCAACATGCTCCACTAATTGGCAATGATGTGTATCAGGGTCCTAGATGTCCTCCCTATGGCAATGGGATAGGTTGTTTTTACTTTATTTTTGAAATTATGCTCTCTCTGTGTTTGATAAAATGTGTCACTGATACTTTAATTTTCATTTATTTGCAGTCGACAGCAAAAGAAGGTCTCCAAAAGAGACATAAGTTAATTTAAAGCATCTAAAACTTATCTGGGGTTTGCATCAGACTGTCGCTAACGAACATATCAGATCAGCTTCATACTTGTTACAGTACAAGAGTTACACTTCGTCTTTTCCTGCTCGTCCAGTGATAAGTGATAGAGAACTAGTACCAGCTTCTAAAAGTTCTTCTCTTGAATCACATATTCCTCTTAGTGACAGAATGAAGAGAAGAAGAGCTCCTACCCTCTTCAAGAAATCTGCCTCTATTGCTGGAAAGGCAAAGAAAAGAAAGCAGGATGTCCCAGAAGAAGGGATAAGACAACTTGATGCACCTCCTCCCGCTGCTACTAAGAAGGTTGCAGAGAAGCCCCCTGTGGCTCCAGGCAAGATTGCAGCTGTTTCACCTCCAAGAGAGGTTATAGTTATATCACCGACCAAGATGACATCCTTGGTCGAGAATGTTCCTGTTCCCACGAGGAAGCTAAAGAAGAGCTCCTCGGTTAATTTGGCTGAATCCATCTCTCATCCCCAACTACTGGAAGTGGTGTTCCCACTTTCGTTGCTCCGAGCTCTTCCATGAGCTCGGTGAAGTCTTGGATCATCCCCGAGATCTAAGGTATTGAAGAAAATCTTTCCCGGGATAGGGTTACCACTTTGGCAGCTCAGCACATTGCCTCAGTAAGTATTGTTAATCTAAATTTTCATCTTTCAATGTTATGTCCTTGCACTGACTTACAGTTATTTTCTTTTTCCAGTTGGTGACCTGCTTTAATACTAT
Source organism: Sambucus nigra (assembly GCA_949130495.1). Taxonomy (NCBI): domain Eukaryota; kingdom Viridiplantae; phylum Streptophyta; class Magnoliopsida; order Dipsacales; family Adoxaceae; genus Sambucus; species Sambucus nigra. The sequence goes on from OX422209.1 coordinate 579,153,960, forward strand.
TCTAAATAAGGACAAAACTATCAAGTCGTCCATCTCATCGGGTGGTGTAGAGGAGGCTTTTGTAGGTCTGACGCAGTCTTTAAAGGATTCTCGTCAGAATTATATCGATGATAAAGCTGCTTGGGAGAAACAGCTTAATTCCACCGACCAAGAGACGGATCAGGCTGTTGAAGTCTCCAATGGGTTGGAGAAGAAAATAAAAAACTTGGAGAGAAAGAATGAAGAGCTCGAGAGGAAGCTCTAACATGCTGGAGAGTTTGAAAACAAACTCAAATCTGCAGAGGAAGAGCTAAGTAGACTTCGTGACATTGGTCGTCAGAAGGAAGAGGCAGAAAGGAAGTTGAAAGCTACCGAGGAACTTCTATCTGATAAGCTTTCCTCGGAGAAAGTGAAAAGGAAATTAGCTGTGAAAAAGTCCTTCAGTGCTGGCTGGGACAAAGGTTGGAATAAGGGTTTGGCTGCCATGGTGTCACAAATGGAGTATGGTAGCCTTAAATATTTCAGAGATGGCTGGGTGGCTTCTCTGAAAGAGATGAATGTCGATGAAAACTCCGACCTATTTCAGCGACACATTCTTGGCCCCCCTCCTACTCCCGGGGAAGAAGAAGAGGACGAAGCTTCCTCCGAGGAATCTTCTATGATGGTTGGGGATCAGGTCCCTACTGTTGAACTTCGCTACGAACAGCCCCAACCAACTATTACTCCTGACGAGCAGCTTCAATCAACCAACATTTTAGCTGAGCAGCTTCCAGCATCCACCGAACAACCTTCTCTGCCATCCGAGAAACCTACCTCCTCATCCCAACCTCCTGAGAAAGTTTTAGGAGACAAGGAGAAGGTGTAGCGTTGTTCGGACTTTTTCTCTTTGCTTATTTTTGTCAAATGTAACTCTAAACTATGTACTTCTCTTTTATGATGCAATAAAATTTAAGATTTTGATTGGTCATACTGTTGCTTCTCTTCTTCTTGCTCTGTTTGCATTCTTATTGATTCTTGCTATCTCTTCCTTTTACTAATTTATGGCCATGATGGAATTGTTATCAGCTCATGATATAAAATTATTGAGACAATGCAATGAATACTTCAAAGCTGGTCATACAGATATGACTGAAGCTCAAATTGTTGATATCCTCGGTCCAGATGCTTCAGAGCGAGCAGTTGAAGCCTACCAGTATTTAAAGTGTCTGCTCGACCGGGCAGTGGCTAATAATGTAGCATATTATGAGATAATTGAAGACCTCCAGGGCACTCTCGAGGAGCTTCAACAATAATACAAGGAATCTACAGCCCTTTTACACCAGGGATATGAGAAGAAGTATCAGCAACTAAGTGCTGATAAAGGATATGATAGATTGTTTGCTGCTTACGATATAAAGGAAAGAACTTTAAAGATCGAGGTCGAAGAGCACAGGCAGATAGCTAAGTTGCTAGAGCAGGAAAACAAAAACCTGCGAGGAGAGATATCTCAGCTGAAATCTGCAGCCTCTACCTCGGGAGAATTGGTCCCTGTCAACGATGAGGGTTTTTCTTTCTTGGAGGTCGAAAATGCCAATCTGAGAGATGAATTGGAAACCTTGAAGAGAACTGGAGCCTCTACCTCTGCTCGAGGATGAGTAAGAGCTTCTCGGGGACGAGCAAGGGCTGCTCGGCTTATTATTGAAGAACAAAGAACTCAATCAGCTTTGGAGAATCAAGCCTTCCAATTAATGGTGAAGAATCAAGCATTAGCTGAGATGTCCAAGAAGATTCTGAATCTGGACGAGCAGCTCTCTGCACAAAAGTCTGCCTTGGAGAGTAAAGAACTTTTAACGAAGAACCTCCACGAGCAATTGGAGAGGTTAACCTATCAATTCCACAAGCATCCTAGGGAGTTCTGGATGGATGGTTATAATGAAGCCCTCTACCATCTAGATGATCGAATCCAAAATGCAAATAATGTGGGTTACAAGCAAAGATGGCTGAATGCCTTGGGCGTGGTGCAGTTGGAACAGGGTCACTATTTATGGGATTACTATGACCCTGGGTTTCTCGAGTTATCGGTGCCACCTTTCAAACTGGATATGAGCTGGATTCCTGCTCGGGCCATTCCTCAATGTCTGATTTCAAAGTATCTTGGTGACTATAGCCTTCATTCCAACTTTGAGATATCTTGCCCAGAGCACCTTCTTGATCGTCCCTCAGTAATGAATATCAGGAGGCTTAAATATATAAATTTCATCAATTCCCCCTATGCCTTAGACGATCCTCCCGCTGGTGAAGAACCTATTTCAAAGGCAGAGGGGAAGAAACCAATAGAATAGGATTCTTGATGTAACAATTTTTTATGTATTTCATTCTTAATGTATTTTGTTTTGGACTTAATGAAAAACTTCTAATTTTCTTTTCAATTTGTCATTGTCTTTGGAAATATTTTGTAAGACATTTTCTAATGAATGTGCATGTATATCTGTTGAAAAGATAAAGATATTTTGTGCTATTTTAAATTGTCGATCAATTAGAGTTGGTGAAAATTTATTGTCGACTGTCTGAATTTATCTGACAACCAAGCAGAGTTGGTGATATTTTACTTCTCGACCAACTATGTTAGTAATGTCATAAATATCAAGAAATTTACCACTTTTTAATTTTAAGCCTTGAAATGACTTTCATTTGTTTAACCAACTATTTTCGACCAACCGGAGTTGGTATTTCTAGTTCTCGACCAACCTTAGTTGGTAAAATTTTTTATTCCCAGCCAACCTTAGTTAGTGGATTTTCTTCCCAACCAACCGGAGTTGGTATTTCTGGGAAAAAAAATTTTATTCCCGACCAACCTTAGTTGGTGGATTTTCTTCCCAACCAACCAGAGTTGGTATTTCTGGGAAAAAATTTTATTCCCAACCAACCTTAGTTGGTGGATTTTCTTCCCAACCAACCGGAGTTGGTATTTTTGGGAAAAAAATTTATTTCCGACCAACCTTAGTTGGTGAATTTTCTTCCCAACCAACCGGAGTTGGTATTTCTGGGAAAAAAAATTTATTTCCGACCAACCTTAATTGGTGGATTTTCTTCCCAACCAACCGGAGTTGGTATTTCTGGGAAAAAAATTTATTCCCGACCAACCTTAGTTGGTGGATTTTCTTCCCACCAACTGGAGTTGGTATTTCTAGGGAAATTTTTTTTTTTTATTCCCGACCAACCTTAGTTGGTGGATTTTCTTCCCAACCAACCGGAGTTGGTATTTCTGGGGAAAAAAATTTATTCTTGATGCGTAGTGTGTAGCACTAGTACTCCGAAAAAATTTTCAATAAAAGGAGAGAATTGGGCAAAACATCCACAACTTTTATTTATATTGAAGAAAACTGCATTACATAGGAATCCCCAACTACTGATAATATTTGCGAAGATGCTCTGCGTTCCATGCATTCTTAAACTCCTCCCCTTCTAAAGTTTCAATCCTATATGTCCCTGGTCGAACAACCTCTGTTATTCTGTAGGGCCCATGCCAGTTAGCTTCCAGTTTATTGTGCTTTTAAATTACTTTCTTTAGCACATAGTCCCCTTGTTTCAGGTCGCACTTCTTCACTCTCTTGTTGTAAAACAAAGTTGTTCGTTGCTGGTATGCAGCATTCCTGATGGCCGCTTCTTCTCTAACTTCCTCGAGCATGTCCAAGTCTAACCTTCTCATCAAGTCACTGACAGGGGAATGGAAATTCAACACTCTGTGTGTTGGGAGGCCCAACTCGGCAGGTATAACAGCTTCACTTCCAAATGCCAGCATATATGGAGATTCTCCAGTTGCTGCTCGGGGAGTAGTACGATAATCCCACAATACAGAATGTAGTTCGTTGATCCAGTTTGCCTTTGCATCATTTAATCTTTTCTTCAAGCCATTCAGCAGCGTTCTGTTCGTCACTTCAGTTTGCCTATTGCTTTAGGGATGGCCTGGTGCAGAGTGGGTTTTTAATATGTTCGACTGATGACAATATGCAGCGAATTCCTCGTTGTCAAATTGTGTTCCATGGTCGGTGATGAATGAATGAGGAAGACCATATCTACAGATGATATTCTTTCAAATAAATTGGTACACCTTTTCGTACGTCATGTCGACAAGAGGCTCGGCTTCCACCCATTTAGTAAAGTAATCCATTACGACGACGAGATATTTAAACCTTCCTCTGGTCATTGGAAGTGGCCCGACCAAGTTAATTCCCCACATGGCAAATATCCAAGGGGAAGTAATGGGTGTCAACAATGCTTGGGGAGTTCTTCGAATGGTGGAGAAGCGTTGACATTTGTCACATTTTTTGGCATAGGCTATGCAATCAACCCTCATTGTCGGCCAATAGTATCCCTGCGTCATTATCCTTTGCAAAAGTGTTCGACCTACTACATGGGCTCCACAAGACCCTTCATGGACTTCTTCGATCAAGTCTTTCACCTCGGCGGGATGTACACATCTCTGCAAGCCAGCTATAATTCCTCGTCTATATAGAACACCATTGGTCAATACATAACGAGCAACTTTAAACTTTAGTTTCTTGGCTGCGAGTTTATCAGTTGGCAAATACCCCTCTTCAATATAGGCCCTAATAGGATCCATCCAAGATGGTCCTAAATCAAGGGTAATAAAGTTCATCATCAGATCTTCATCTATGCTTCGATTAGCCAAGACTTCAATTGGGAATGTTCTTCATAGCTCGGTGCATGTGGCTGATACTAAACGAGCTAATGGATTTGCTCTGGCATTCTCCAATCTTGGTTTTCTAATTATCTGCACTACCATCAGACTTGATAAAATCTCCATCGCTTTTGTATGATACCTGATCATTAATTCTCCTTTGGCTTCATATACTCCCAGTATTTAATTTACGATCAACTGCGAGTCACTGAATATAATAACTTGCTCTGCCCCCATGGTTTTTGCCAGATTAAGACCTGCAATCATAGCTTCATATTCAGTCTCATTATTAGAAGCCTTGAATTGGAAGCGCAGAGCATACTCCATATCGACCTTATCCGGACTGTTTAAAATAATCCATGCCATACAGCCTGTAGTGCAAGATGAGCCATCCACATATAGGTTCCATATAGGTACCTCGTCTTCAAATTTTTGATTGGACAGAGTTCCTCGGTGAAACATTTGATGCTTCATTTTGTCCTCCTCTAGCGCTTCTTGCTGCTCGTCGACCATCTTCTTTTGCTTGCCGACCAACTTCTCTTGCTCGTCGACCAACTTCTTTTATTCGTCGACTAAGGTAAGTTGATCGGGGTTTAAATTCGATGATCATGTAACATCCATAGGTTGGTCGGTATCCAGCTTTTTCTCCTTGGAGGTATCAGGATAGGTGAACTCTGCTATAAAATTTGCTACTGCCTGCCCTTTTAGTGACGATCTAGGCTCATAAATTATATCATATTCACCAAGTTCTATTGCCCAATACATCAATCTCCCTAATTTTTCTGGTTTATGAAGAGCTTGCCTCAACGGCATATCGGTGTACACGACTATGGTATGAGCCTGGAAGTATGGACTCATTCTTCTACTCGCTTCGATCAACGCCAATGCCAACTTTTCCAGTCTTGGATATCTGATCTCTGCTCCTCGAAAGGCCTTACTAGTGTAATAAATTGGTTTTTGCACTCCATCCTCCACTCTTATTAATGCCGAGCTAACTGCATTTTCTGAAACTGCCAGATATAAGTACAATCTTTCTCCCATCACTGGCCTGGACAATAGTGGAGGTGCTCCCAGATATTTCTTCAACTCTTGAAAGGCTTTCTCGCATTCTTCATTCCATTCAAACGTTTTGCGGAGTGTTTTGAATAATGGAAGGCATCTATCCGTTGCTCGTGATACAAATCTGTTAAGTGTTGCCACTCGCCCTATGAGACTTTGTACTTCCTTCTTCGTCGTTGGAGATCGCAACCATAATAGATCTTTGATCTTTTCAGGGTTTGATTCAATACCTCGTTGGTTGACAATATACCCGAGGAACATGCCTTCTCGTACTCCAAATATGCACTTTGTGGGATTCAACTTCATTTGATATTTATCTAGTTGATTAAAGGTCTGGCCTAAGTCAATTAGATGGTCAGCAGCTCTCTTGCTCTTTGTCAGCATATCATCAACATAAACTTCCATATTACAACTGATTTGTTCTGCAAACACCTTGTTCATCAGCTGCTGATATGTTGCTCCTGCATTTTTCAAACCAAAAGGAATAATATTATAACAATAAGTTCCCCTAGGGGTAATGAAAGAGGTACTCTCCCTGTCTTCAGGTTTCATTTTAATCTGGTTGTAACCAGAATAAGCATCCGTGAAGCTCAACAGCTCGTGTCCCGAGGTAGCATCCACTAATTGATCAATTCGGGACAATGGAAAATGATCCTTTGGGCATGCCTTGTTAAGGTCGGTAAAGTCTACGCACATCCTCCATTTGTTGTTTTTCTTCTTCACCATTACTACATTTGCCAACCAGTTTGGATATTTGACATCGTCAATAAAGTAAACTTTCTGGAGCTTCTCGACCTCCTCTTGTATGGCTTGGTTCTTCTCGGGGCTGAACACTCTTCGTCTCTACTTCACTGGCTTGATCTCCTTATTCACATTGAGTTCGTGACATAAGAAATTTGGATCTATTCATGGCATATCCTCATGACTCCAAGCAAAAGTTTGTTTTCTACTTTTTAGGAAAACTATCAATTCCTGTTTTAGTGAGGCATCTAACGACGAACCTATTTGAGTTGTTCGTTCCGGGTATTCATCGTACAAAATGATATTTTCAGTGGCTTCCACCACCTGACCTTTCACGAGCTGCAACTCGTCTCTAGGATCCAATGTTTCAATCTCTGCACCTTCATCCACTTGGTAGGTAGTAGTCTTTTTCCTAGATTCCTCCAATTCTTCCTGCTCAGCAAATGAGTAGTAACATTCCCGAGCTACTTTTTGGTCACCCTTTACAACTCCTACTCCAAAATTGGTTGGAAATTTCAGGCATTGATGTACCGTAGATGGTACTGCTTCGAACTTCTTCAATCCTACCCTTCCCATAATGACATTGTAAGCTGACTGGATATTCTTATCCATCACAAAGAAACGTACTCTTTTTGTTCGACAAGCGGGCCATGTGCCGATGAACATATCCAACTTGATCGTCCCAAGTGGAAAAACTTTCTCGCCAGCAAACCCAAGGAGGGGCCTGTGATAAGGTTCCAACTGAGACAACTTCAGATTTAAACTATCAAAGCATGAGTAGAACATGATATCCGCCGAGCTACCATTATCCACCAGTACTCTTGAGATTATTATTTCTTTCATCCTCATTTTGATCGCCAGTGGATCATCATGAGGATATAGTACACCTGCGAGGTCGTTCTTGGAGAAACCAATGACCAATTTTTCTTTATTCACCTTCCTCAGGTGATCATCCTCAGCTAGATTTATTCGCTGAATGTATGAACAAGTTTGAGTTTCATTGAGGTAAGCTTTCTTTTCCGCAGTAAGGTCCCCACCTCCTACATCTCCACCTGTAATAGCGTTATAATCAAATGATCCAAAATGAATTGAAAATACCTCACATTCTGGTTATCTTGGTTTCTTAGGGAGATCACGGTCGTCTTCTGGATCATCTTCATGATCTCTTTTCTTGTTTTCTTCTGATCGACGAGGAGATCTAGACCTCTGTCTTGCTCGGTCGTTGCTTTTTCTTTCATTTCTTCGATCAACATACTTGGTCAGCTTTCCTCGTCTGATGAGTGCTTCGATTTCATTCTGGAGAGCTATGCAATTTTTGGTTGTGTGACCATGGTCTTTATGGAATTCGTAATATTTGGCCTTATTCCTCTTGTCAGGATCTGACTTCATTTTCTCAGGCCAGTTTAGTTCCTCACTATTCTTGATCTCTTCCAGGACATGGTTTATGTCTACTTTTAAAGGAGTATAATTTTCAAATTTCTTTAATACTTCCCATGATGGCTTTGTTTTTGACTGCTTGTCACCACCATTGTTCTTATGTTCTTTCTTCTTAGCCTTATCAACCTCCACCTTGGTCTCTTTGGTGTCCATGTTCTTCTTTACAGCCATAGCCTCCTCGGCATTCATGATTTTGGCAGCTTTTGCCATTAGTTTTGACATGGTTTTGGGTGGATCTTTGGCCAAAGTGTAGTACAATTTATTGGGCAACAGTCCAATCATCAAAGCTGTAATTGTTGTTTTTTCCTCGTAATCAATAACTGCAAGCTTCTCGTTATTGAAACGAGCTATGTAATCTCTGGTGCTCTCACCTGTTTTTTGTCTAACACTTAACAAATGTGCAACTCGTTTAACTGGTTTTGCTCCAAAACAGAAATTTCCAATGAAGAGCTCGGACAATTGAAAGAAAGTTGATATCTTCCCCCGAGGAAGATTATTGTACCATATTTGCGCAGATCCGGTAAGAGTTCCCAAAAATGCTTTGCATCTCATCTCATCTGGCACGGCATAGATGTCAGCAGCAGCTTGGTATTGTTCTATATGAAGGACAGGATCAGTTTTTCCATCATATTTAGGGGTCACAACAGGTGCTTTGAACTTCTATGGTGTGGGAAAATCCACAATTGCTTGTATAGAGCCTTTCCATGCATCATTTCCCTCCTCGGGCCTATTGGTTCAAGCAATTGATCGTATTGAAGTCGCTTCCTGGGATCTATCTTGTCGAGCAACTGGTTGTGATTGGGAAGAACCCTCTCTTACATCAGGTGGTCGTCGAAATTTTCTCGACACAACCTTAGGAGGACTTTTATTCTTCCTAGGCCCCAATCTATCAAAATGAGAGATCCAACTTAATCTTTCCAGTGCACTAGTCCTTTCTGGAGATAGAGTGATGTGTTGTTCAGTATCTGTGGCTCGTACTGACGAAGCTCGACCCGGTTGATAAGAAAAATCATCAAATTTCTCAGTGCGATATGAATCGCTTTGCCTAATATGCGAAGAAACTAAACGGGTATTTCTTTGAACACTTCGTTGTCCTGAATAGGTCGACGCTCCACCTTGGATAGTTTGCATGAGTTATCGCATAGTCTCTTGCATAGCCGTCTGACCTTGAGCCAAATTTTCCATAATTCCAGCTAGATCTTGGACATTTGGAGGAGCGGATGGATTTGGGGGGTTTCTAGCATTTCGATTACTGGATTCAGGATTATCAGCCATTGGTGATAAATTGTTTTGGTGAAAAACGAGAATTTCAGTCGTTTCCCACAAACGGCGCAAATCTGTTGATGTAAAAAATTAGATTATCTCTAATTATTCAATCACAGATAAAATAAATAAGACAAAAGAATTTTTAAAGTGGTTCAGCCTTAAAAGAATGGCCTACGTCCATTGTTTTTGTTATTGCTGACTGTTTGTGAATTCTCGATAACAGGTTTTTACCAAGAAATTTCGAGTCCCCTGACAATGAGGATGATAATATGTATTTATAGCCCTGAGGCTGTACATATGAAAGGGTAGTACATAGCTGTCCAATAGGCGTATACATCTGTATGATAATAATCAGCATTTAATGCGCATTTAATCCTCTTACTTGTTCGGTAATAAATGCTCTGATCGAGGTGCTGCTCGGACCGCCTAAGTAGCTCGGTATGTACAAGTTGCTCGGAGTATACTTGTCACTCGGAGAGTCATAGTTGGTCGGGAAGATTGAGTTCCTCGAAGTCAGGGTGTTGTTCAAAAATATTTGTAGTGGAGTGACACGTGTCTCCACATAATTGATCCACGTCAGCGGACTAATTTTGGTATCAACAGATGATAAAGATGATATTCTAGCATGACAGCATCCTATAATGAATCAAGACAATTGAATGATTATAAAGTGAAATTCAATTATATAAGAAAATAAGAATAATCGTAAGTCTTTTTTTTCATCTTTCACCGTTTTCATTTTTCATCTTTCCATTCCTTATCAGGAATACAAATTTTATCATGTGCTCTTTGTGGCACGTATCTCAATTGTATGCTCTTTGTGGCATGTATGATGCTCTTTATGGCATTAATATCCATCAAGTCCCACTTGATGTTAGAATAGTTATAATTATACATATATAACGATTATAAGACCGCCCGTCCGGGTTTCCCCACTATGCGCGCCCCTAAATAACCATCATCTTCCAGGGCTTATCATCAAGACAACCTGGGATCCTATCGCAACGTCGGGAAGCGGCCATATGCCTGCGGGGTAGTCATAACCACACCCGGAATTACCTACCCATCGCAGAAAATATAAAAGAAGCGCTCATATGGCCTAGGACTATATCAACCCTGCATTCATTAGCCAGGGGGATTCCCCTTACACACGAACTTCCCTTAAGATGGTATTTATAGAGGGTGTGTTCCAATCATTTTATTAATTTCCATTACATGATTTAGTAAATTATCATTTACTTTATCCATTTACATTTTATCAGATGCATTATGGTTATCCGTAACTATACGTGCTTCAGATCATCATAATAACCTCGAGGAATATTTAAACTCCCAAGTTATTTCCTAAGTCTCCTTTTGGCTCTATAATAGAACAACATACCTCAAATTAACTTCTAAAGTCTCCAAACACAACTTAGAGATCCCCTAGACTCCTATTAATTAAAGAAAGAAAGTAATGCCTGAACATCACTTCGCATACCCTCGAAATAATTCCCATATAACCCAATTCTAATCTAGGGTAGTAAACTAACTCACCTAGAACTCTAGGACCCTAAGTTTACTTCATACCATAAGGTTCCTAAGCCTAAACCCTAAAGAAAATGAGTTAGAATTAAATTTCAAAAACAACTCGAAACAGCAGGAAAACGAATCGATTCGCCCTAGTGAATCGATTCGCCCTAAAAGCGAATCGATTCGGACAAGGGAAACTAACATTCTGTAAACAGCCAAATCGATTCGGCCAAGACGAATCAATTCGGTCCAGGCAGACCTGGAAACTGGACCTAAGCGAATAGATTCGCCCCAAGGGCCGAATCAATTCGGTCCTGCGATTTTGCCAAGAATGACTATGGACTCTTGGACTCCAATTTTACCCCCAACTCAAAACCTTCCAAACTAAACTCATTTATTTCCACCAATACACCATAAATACTACCAACTACTACAACCATCAATAATCATCCAAATCATTCTTTAATGATTCAAGACCCACAAATACACAAAAACCCTAAACTAATTAAACCATGATCAATAAATCATTATCACAACTAATCATTTATCTTAAACCACATATAGCAAGTAGAAAACTTGCCTCAATATAGCAAATGCAGATTTTCCTTGTGTAGTATCAAGAATCCCTCTTCAATCTTCAATCTCTTCTCTTTTCTCTACTCTCTCTCTTTCTCTCTCTCTCTAGTTCTCTCTAGGAGGTTTAGGAATGAAATTAGGGAAAATAGAAGACTTAACAAGACTAAACCGTGCCTTTTGTCAACAATTCCAACTTAAATGATCAATACCGTGATAAAATAACACGCAACTGCATATTTAAGGTATAATCAGTCAAAAGTGCCAAAAATCTCAAAATACAATATAGCACATATTTTGACTATCTCGCACGTTCCGGAATCAATTACGACCTCCAAATTATCATTTGGATATTTTATAACTCATTTTAAGTTCCGGTTCCATTTTAAATCATAGGGTCATTTTAAATTTTATGACACTATAAAACTCAACATGAGGATATTTACATACTCATACAGTAAATATACAACAAGTTAGTAAATATTAACTTTTCTTCATTCAATTATTACTTACCCCGTATTCCAACATTTTATATGTAATTACTTCACATAGTAAGTAAATTAAAATAGGCTCTCATAAGCAAGGGTTGTTACATACTCCCCCCCTTATGAGGGAATTTTGTCCCCAAAATTCAAGCGTACCTTGTAAGAAGAGATGCGGATACTTCTCCCGCATGTCATCCTCACGTTCCCACGTCGATTCTTTAGCATTGTGATGACTCCATTGGACTCTCACCAAGGGCACCACACGAGACCTCAACTTACGTTCCCCATGCTTAAGAATAGCAACCGGTTGTTCTTCATATGAAACGTCGGGTTGCAAGTCAATGTCCTCAAAAGGAATATGCCAAAGGGCACCTTCACATCTCTTATACTTCTTCAGAGAGGAAACATGGAATACATCGTGAATTTGTTGCAAAGGTTCCGGTAAGGCAAGTTGATATGCCACTGGACCGACTTTCATAATAACTGGAAAAGGTCCAACAAAGCGCGACGCAAGCTTTCCTTTCTTCCCGAAATGCTTAATGCCCTTCATTGGTGACACTCGCACCAAGACTTGGTCCCCAATCTCCAACTCCATGTGTCTTTTACCCGCATCGGCATAGCTCTTTTGGCGATCTTGAGCTATCCGAATACGATTCCGAATGAGTTCAATTTTAGAAGAAGTATCTTGGATCATTTCAGGTCCAAGGAATTTGTTATCAGCCACTTCCAACCAACAAGAGGGCGACCTACATGGCCGGCCATAAAGAGCCTCATAGGGCGCCATTCCAATAGTAAATTGGTATGAGTTGTTATAAGCAAACTCAACCAATGGGAGGTATTGTTCCCAACCGCCCTTGAAATCAAGCATGCACATACGGAGCATGTCCTCCAACATTTGGTTTACTCTTTCAGTTTGACCATCTGTTTGAGGATGATAAGAAGTGCTTAACCTCAATTCGGTCCCCATGGCCTCTTGGAAACTTTGCCAAAAGTGGGAGATAAAGATCTTGTCCCGGTCAGAAACTATATTTAAAGGTACCTCATAAATTCTAACGACCTCCTCGATGAACAATCGCGCATAGCGAATACTGTTATAATCGGTACGCACGGGTAGGAAGTGTGTCGACTTAGTCAAGCGGTCGACAATCACCCAAATAGAATCATTACCCCTCTGTGACCTTGGTAAGCCCGTAATAAATTCCATCGATATGCTTTCCCATTTCCATACTGGAATCTCCAATTGTTGCAACAAACTTGTCGGTCGCTGATGATCGATCTTGACCAATTGACAAGTAGTACATTATGACACAAATTCAGAAATATCCCGCTTCATTCCGGGCCACAAATACTGGCGACGTATGTCTTGATACATCTTGTCCCCACCAGGATGTACCGTAAATTTTGACCCGTGAGATTCCGCCATCACCGCCCGTCTCAAATCCCCCTCATCGGGAACAATAAGTCTTCCATGGAAGCGTAATCCACCCTCAGAACTTATCGAGTAGGATTCTACTCCCTCGGACAGTAATCGGTGTATATGATCTTGACAGCCCTCATCCCTTCCTTGGGCTTCTACAACCCTTGCCATAATGGTAGGAGTAACGGTCATCACTGACATGAAAGCTCTCACCACCGCATCCTCCTGACTGAGCTCTTTCCACTTAGCTTTCCATACCTCGGCTAACTCTCCCTTGGGCCTCCTACTCAGGGCATCCTCCACTATGTTCGCCTTTCCCGGATGATAATGGATATCAAATTGATAATCTTTCATGAACTCCAACCATCGGCGCTGACGCGTGTTCAAATATTTCTGTGAAAATAAATATTACAGCGATTTATGGTCCGTGAAAAGACTGAATTTCTCCCCCAAAAGATAGTGCCTCCAAATCTTCAAGGCAAAGACAACCGCGGAAAGTTCTAAGTCATGCACCGGATAGTTTCTTTCATGAGGCTTGAGCTTTCGAGAAGCATAAGCAATAGCCCATCTCTCTTGCTGAAGCACACCTCCTAATCCTTGAAGAGATGCATCAGTGAAGACTAGATATTCCAATCCTGGTTTTGGTAATGCGAGGACTGGAGCCGAAGTCAATCTATCTTTGAGCTCATCAAAATCAGCCTGACAAGATCTATCTCAAACAAATCTCACCCCTTTCCGGGTCAAATTCATCAAAGGGCTAGCGATCTTTGAGAACCCTTGATAAATCGACGGTAATAACTCGCCAAACCCAGAAAATTATGAATCTCGATAGGTGTCGTGGGCTGACCCGACTCCCTCACCACAATCACCTCGCTTGGATCCACCGATATACCTTGGGATGACACCACATGACCCAAAAACTGAACTTCCTTCAACCAAAAGCCACACTTCTCAAACTTTGCATACAATTGGTGATCCCTCAATCTTTGCAGGACCAACCGTAAGTGAGTAGCATGGTCAGATTATGTCTGAGAATAGACTAAGATGTCATCGATTAAGACAATAAAAAATTGGTCAAGTAAATCCCGAAATACTCTATTCATGAGATCCATAAATACAGCGGGGGCATTGGTTAGTCCAAAGGGCATAACCAAAAATTCATAAGATCCATATCGGGTCAAAAATGCGGTCTTGGAGACATCATGTTCCCGTATCCTCAATTGATGATATCCCATCCTTAAATCGATCTTAGAGAAGTATGACGCTCCCCTAAGTTGGTCAAATAGATCATCAATGAGAGGCAAAGGGTATTTATTTCGGATGGTGACTTTGTTCAACTCTCTATAGTCCACGCATAACCGGAGAGAACCATCTCTTTTCTTTATAAACAATACCGGAGCACCCCATGGCGACGTACTGCGCTTAATAAATCCCTACTCCAACAACTTCTGGATTTAATCCCTCATCTCCATAGGAGCCATGCGATATGGAGCTTTCGCAATAGGTCGAGTTCCCGGCGCTAAATCGATCATAAAATCAATCTCCCAGCTCGGAGGTAATCCCGGTATCTCCCGAAAACATCTTCAAAATCTCTAACAATCGGAAGAGAATCCAGGGAAATAACTATATCCCTAGAAGTATCCTCCGCAATACAATATAAATAGGTACTCGCACCCCCTTCCATACAAGGCATAACAACCAAGAACATTTCTTGTCCCGGAATGGCGAAGACTATACTCTTCCCATAACAATTCACTATCGCGTGATATTTCACTAACCAATCCATACCCAAAATCACATCATACCCGACCATGTCAAGGACGAGCAAATCGGCCTCAAATCACAAATTACCAAGATTAATCCCTATGTTTTTACAAACAAAAGAAAATCAATGAACCATCACCCGTCGAGGATTCAACGCTAGTGAAAGTACTCTCAGCAGACTTTATCAAATCTGTGGTCTGAGCAAAACTCCTAGAAATGAAAGAGTGTGTCGCACCCGTATCAAATAACACTCGATCCATATGCCCTTGGATGAGAAACTTACCCTCAATCGCTGGCGGTGCCGGAGGGGCTGGAGGAAGCATAGCCTCCTGAATATGATAGACCCGTCCATACTGCAGTTGCCTTTGCTATAGAGGAACAACCGGATTAGGTGGCTGGGGCGGAAACTGTACATATGGCTGCTGCGGAGCCCTAGGAAGTTGTCCTCCAATCAACTGAGGACACGACCTCTTATAATGACCCAGCTCTCTGCACTGAAAACATTTGTTTGTTACATTCTCTTGGTTCCATCCCTGATTATTTCGAAATTTCCCAAAACCTCGGCCCTGCTGGCCTCTACCTCCATTCCTACCTCTACCTGCTTACTGTTGTGGTGGTCCACCTTGACCTGGCCTATTATTGTTACCACATGCATTAAATCCACCAAAGCGTTGGCGTTTTGACAAATCATCTTGTTGGGGGTCCCTCTCTCTTTGCTTGCTCCCTGAAGATTGGGATGAAAGAGATGCTCCTCCCCCGATCCCATTACCTCCAGGTTTTCCCACCTGCCCCATCGCGGTAGCCTTCTTGCTATTTTGCACAAACAATCTATGCTCTTGGCAGTGAAGTAGTGCCGCATTCATCACATCCCCAAAGGTTTGTAAAGTCGGATTTCCCAATAAGTGTTGTTTTATCCGCCAATGTAAACCTCCCATAAACTTAGAGATTCTCCTCTCTTCTGGAGTCACTTCATCCGGTACAAAACTTGCCAATCGGGTGAACTCCTCTTCATACTCTGCAACAGATCTCTCTCCATGTACTACATCTTGAAGCTTCCTTTGCATCTCCCTTTTAACTACGAAAGGGGAAGAAAACATAATTTGGGGTCAAGATAAGCGTTTATTGGAATCTCTCTCTCTCTAATCTCTCTCTCTCTCCCATCCGCCTTTTACCCTAATTAGGGTTTGCATGGCAAACCATGATACCTCATCTCACGTTGAACCCAAACCACCTGATCCAAAACCTGTGTGGAATCGATCTTTTGCAACTGTTGTAGCTCATAACTCAGCATTTGAACAAGATCTCAATCTTAAACCACCCTCCACCTTTAAAGGCGAACCCGCAGTCATATTTTCCAATGAAGACATTGACATCCTTGCAAAACCATTTAAGCATGCTCTGGTGGGTAAGTTCTCACATGGGAGACCCTCTATGGAAGTTATTAGGAAGGTATTTTAAACGTTTTCCCTTAAAACAGCTTTCAATATTGGCCTGATGGATCATAAGCATATCCTTATTCGACTAAATTCGGAAGAGGATTTTATAAGGATGTGGTTGCGTGATACATGGTATATTGGAAGATTTCCTAGGAGGATCTTCAAGTGGAATCCGGAATTTCGATCAGAAATGGAGAGCAGTCTTTCCCCCATTTGGATTTCTTTCCCTCAACTACCTATCCATTTCTTCTCTAAATCCTCTCTTTTTTCAATTGCCCAACTAATTGGAAAACCTCTAAATCTCGATGCATCTACGTTAGATCTGAATAGACCTAGTACTGCTCGTGTATGTGTGGAAGTAGACTTGACCAAAAGGCTACCTAAGAGAGTGTGGATTGGATGTGGTGTGAAGGGCTTCTGGCAGGAAGTGTTGATTGAAAATAGGCCAAAGTATTGTACCAATTGCTCAAAGAAAGGTCATGATGAGGATAGCTGCATGTTTTTAAGGGACAACAACGATCATCAACGCATTGAGAGGGGCCAAGAAAATATCAAGAATATTTTAAAGAGGAAAGACAACGATAACCAAGAAACAGTTCCAGAAAGGCTTACAGTGACTGCAAATCGAGATGATATAAACCATGAAGCCAAACAGGCAGTAGCAGATGATTTGGAAGAAGGGCAAATAATTGAAGTGGGCCAAAAGAAAACTCCAAACAAAGTGTCTAAGAAGAAGAAATGGCAAGAGAAACAGATAAGTATTCAAAATCATTTTGGAAAATTCCACAATGTTGATCTCACCGTAGATGAAGCGCATTTGGTTGATCAGATATCCCTTTCTCCTAGAGGAACAGACATACCAGAGTTTGGGATAAAGCCATCAACCCAGCACCAATACCATACTGATAATGAAGGTGATGCTGCTGAATACTATCATATACCTTTCATTGAGGAACTCAAAATTTTCTCTAAGCAGCTGGATTATAAGTTATGCTCATACAAGAAGAAAAAAGAAGCAGCAGCAAAGAAGGAAGTTATAACTGAAGCAAGTCACAACAAACTTAAGCCACAACGAATGCAAGATCCAATGTTCAGGAGAATTACTAGATCTCTAGTGCAAGGTACCAACAACTCCCAATCCCCAATATCTCAATGATAAGTTGCATAGTGTGGAATATCAGAGGAGCAGCCAAACGATCTTCGTCGAGGAGAATTAATCTGCTCAGTAAATTGCATAAACTTCCTATTCTCGCTCTTCTTGAACCAAAAGTAGACTCCTTAAAAATTGACAAGTTCAGGATTAAATGGGGTTATGATGGTAGCTGTAGTAATGTGAGTGGTAAGATATGGTTATTTTGGAGGTTCAATGTAACACTCCAATGTATTTCTGATCATCATCAACATCTGACCGTGAAAATTAGCCATCCTGCTGTTAAGTCTTCCACAATTGTCTCTATAGTTTATGCGAAGTGCAGCACAAATGAAAGGAAAGTTCTTTGGGAGGAATTAGCTCATTTATCTTCAATTTACCATGGTGTTCCATATCTGGTCATTGGTGATTTTAATGTGGTAACTTCCCAAAATGAGAAACTAGGTGGTAATGAGGTGGATTCAGCAGCTGTGGAGGACTTCATTCAAACTATTGATGACAGTGGTTTCATTGATTTGGGGTACTCAGGAACAAAATTTACATGGTGTAATCACAGGAAAAATGCAGCTCTTATTATGGCGAGACTTGACAGATGCTTGGTTAACCAAACTTTCATATCTGACTTCCCTAATTCCAGTCTTAAACACTTGAATAGAGTGGGCTCAGATCATGCCCCCCTATTGCTTTCTGTTAATTCCATTTTAGAGGCCCTTCCTAAACCTTTTATCTTTCAGAACATGTGGTGCAATCACCCTTAGTTCCAAGATATTGTTTCACATTCTTGGAATGAAGAGTTAATAGCAGAGGGTTTGAAGAAATTTGCTAAGAAACTGCAAAAGTTAAAGAAGGTTTTGAGAGTGTGGAATAAGGAAAAGTTTAAGGATGTTTTTCAAAATGTTCGAGATTTAGAAGATGAAAATTTACAGTTGGAGCTAAATTTCGAGCTGGATAGTAATGAAGACAATAGAGTTGCTATGAATAAAGGAAAAGTTGAGTTAATGAAAGATTACAGGTATGAAGAAGAGTTTTGGAGGCAAAAATCATCCATCAAATGGCTTAAGTTGGGTGATTCCAATACAAAATTCTTTCACCACTGTGTTAAGAATAAAAATCAGAAGTTGAGGATAAATTCTATTATAAACAAAGAGGGTATTCTGCTTGAAGATGAGAAAGAGATCAAGGACTACATTGTGCAATTTTTTCAAGAACAGTTGCAATCTGATCAGCCTCTGAGTATGCCAGATCTGTCGAATATCATCCCAACCATTATAACCCCTGAAAATAATGAATTTCTTGAGGCATTCACTACTGAAGAGGAGGTTCTCGCAGTAGTTAATTCTCTGAGTGAAGACTCAGTCCCAGGCCCTGATGGTTTTGGGGGAAAATTCTATAAAAGCTGTTGGAATATAATTAAGTCTGATCTAGTAATTGCTATTAACTCATTTTTTGCAGGTACAATTCTTCCCTAAAATTGGACAAGCACTACAGTGATCTTAATCCCGAAAGTTAAAGCTCCAAAAAAGTGTGGGGATCTAAGGCCAATCAGCCTATGTAATTTTTCTTTCAAAATAATTTCAAAAATTTTGAATACAAGACTGGACTTATATCTTCCTACGCTGATATCTCAGAATCAAAGTGGTTTTATTCAAGGAAGATCCATCCAAGAAAATGTTCTTATTGCTAGAGAGATGGTTCATAATCTGGGTAAATACGCTCATGGAGGCAATGTTATCTTCAAGCTAGACATGGAGAAGGCCTATGATAGGATCCAGTGGGGGTTTTTATTGCAAGTTTTAAGAGTTTTTGGTTTTGGGGAAAGGTGGATAGACTTTATTTGGAGAATTGTTTCCAACAATTGGTTTTCATTGATCATTAATGGTCAAAGGTGTGGTTACTTCAAATCTTCAAGGGGTCTTAAACAAGGGGATCCTATATCCCCAGGCCTATTCATTCTTGCAGCAGATTATCTGAGTAGGAGTTTGAACAATTTAATGGTTAAAAATGTTATAAAGCCTTTCTACCATCCAAGTGGTTGTCCTCTCATTTCTCACCTAGCTTTTGCTGATGATCTCATAGTCTTCTCTAGAGGAGACAAACGAAGCCTGCACAAAATTCAAGCAGTTCTCAGACATTATTGCAGTTTGTCAGGTCAAAATGTAAATACTGATAAAAGTTCTTTCACTGTTGATGTTAAATGCAGGCCTCAATTCAGATCAAAAGTAGCGGATGCAACTGGACTCAAATTCAAACCGTTGCCTTTTAAATACTTGGGCTGTCCTATTTTCAAAGGAAGAAATAGAATCACATATTATGACAGTCTAGTCAATTCCATAAGGGCTAAAATTGCAGGTTGGCAATCAAAACTCCTTTCTTCGGGTGGCAAGCTGATTCTCTTAAAGCATGTTCTTTCTTCTATTCCATATCATCTTCTCGCTACTCTTTCCCCTCCCAAAGCAGTTATCCAAAACCTTCATAGAATTCTTAACAAATTCTTTTGGGGAGGGAATGAGGAACAAGGATGGAAACACCAATGGAAAAACTGGGAGTTTATTTGTAGAGTTACTAAAGAAGGAGGTCTTGGTCTTATCAACTTTCGCATTCTCTCATCAGCAGCCTTCATGAAGCTTTTCTGGAAAACTCATACTGAAAATTCTCTTTGGTCTGAGTTCGTCTCAAATAGATACAGAAATCAACAAGCTAAGTCCCTCGGTACCTCTCATACTTGGAGAAATTTGATGTCAGTTAAGGACGCATGCCTCAACAACATGGAGCTCATAGAGGATAAGTGGATCTGGACTCCTGAAGAAACAGGTGTGTTCACCCTCTCTTCTGCATACAGCGTCTGCAGTTCTTATTTTCCCTATTCCTCAGTTAATAGCCTTATTTGGGATCAAAATATTCCAAAAAAGTGCTCCATTAACGTTTGGAAAATTATAAACAACTGTTTGCCTCTTGACGAGAATGTTAAGTCGGTTGGAATTAGATTATGCTCTCGGTGCAAAGCATGTCTTAACCATATCGAATCAATTGATCACTTGTTCCTGAATTGTCCTACCATTTTACCTGTTTGGGAATTTTTTTCAAATATTATGGGGGTGGTTATGAATACCACAAACATTTCATCCTTAATTCAGAATTGGTGGATAAAGTCTGGTCCAAAAGACTATGCCAAGTTTATTGGTAAGTGTATTCAAATTTTAGTGTGTTGGGAAATCTGGAAAGCTCGCAACCAAGCCTACTTTGAAAATTCTGCAGTAAGTGCTACAACCATCATTCAGCAAGTTATTTCTCTTATATCAAACATTTGTCAAGGAAAGGTTTTCAAGAACAAAATTTCCTCTTTTGATGAGGGGATTCAAGTCATCTTCAAAATCAACTGCAAACCTTATCCCAAAGTGCCCACTGCTATTAAATGGAGATTTCCAACATCTTCAAGATTTAAGCTAAACATTGATGGGGCTTCAAAGGGTAACCCAGGAATAAGTGGTTCAGGAGGGGTTCTTCGGAATGACAAAGGGGATCTAATCTTTTCTTATGCTAGTCCAGAAGGAATTGCTTCAAATTCAACAGCGGAAATTAAAAGTCTTTGGCATGGTGTCAAGTTGTGCGCAGATCTCAACATCACTGAAGTGGATATTGAATCAGATTCTTCATATGCTGTGAATTTGATTAACAAGAACTGGAAGCCTCCCTGGAAGATGATTCATTCAATTGAAGAAATTAAGCTTGCTCTACAGAATCTTAGCTTTACTTTATCTCATTGCTATAGGGAATCAAATATGGTAGCTGACTCTCTAGCTAATTATGGAGCTAAGATTAATAATCTTTCTATATTTCACAATGTAGGTGATCTTCCAACATTAGTTCGCGGAGCTCTCAAGTTGGACAAAATGGGTTGCCTTTACATTAGAAATGTAATTTTCTCACCAACCATGTAATGGGGCTAGTATGAAGCACCAAGTTTCTATTTTCAAGTTCTCTCTTTTTTCTGTTTTGTTTATGCCACTCGGAGAGGCTATTTCTCCAATGATGAATAAATCATAGTTTCTTCAAAAAAAAAAAAAAAAAAAAAAACTACGAAAGGGAAGTACTTTATGTTAAATAAGGCCCAAAAATCAGTGATTGTCATCGTATCCCTGTTATGGTGTAGTCATCGACTCCCACCAATGCAATGCTAATCCGACAAGCTTGAAAGTAACAAGGATTTGCTTTTTCTCCTCACTACATTCTACCATTCGAAGATGGCGTTGCATGTATTTCTTCCACTGATTTTCCCTTATAACATATCAGCCTCCATCGAATTCTGGGGTATGGCCCTTTAGAAAAGACTCCCTAACTCTTTCCCACGGAGAAGGTCCTGTAGGAGCTTGTGCCTCTTGCGCTCGTGGTTGAGCTTGTGTCATTTTTTGTACCACTATAGTCATCGCTGCATTGACTGCTTGGGCAACTATGTTTGCCACATCAGCAGCATTTATACTCCCCGGTGGCGACGGTGGAGGACCAACCTCCTCTTCCACAACTCTATTACGTCGAGCGGGACGTCCTCTCTTTGTCGGCATCTGAGATGGAGAAACAATAGATTTAGGATACTATATAATACAATCTATCTTGCAGAAGATCGCAAACATAAGCAATAAAGCAGTCCTAATATTAGGCTCTATATCAAAGAACGCTACGGTAGAACGTGACAAGTCCACATAGATCCTAAAAACTCTAGAACCTGATGCTCTGATACCATCTGTGACAACCCGATATCCGAAATAAGGGGTGGCCATACCAATACTCCAATAATACAGGAATCATGTATGGAATCATTCTCAGCACCGTAACAATACAAAGAGTATACGGGATAACCACACAATATTTCAGAAAACGGGTTGTCAAAAATTTCATTTTGTAATTTAAAGAAAGCATTGTCAACAACCCATAATTGAAAACAAGTGGAAACCCCGAAAGTATAAATGTTACAACTACGACAATATAAAATAAAGGACCGAATATAAGGTCGGTCAACAGAATTACATACAATGTACAACAAGTTCAACTGATTACATATTACATCCATTATACAAATACCATTGTTTGGGCCACACGCCCGAATAAAGACCCGAACATAACTAGAAAACAATAATGAAGGCGTCTACACAAAATATCCCATGATATCCGTAAAATGTCACGTCTCCTCAAAAGACACTAGAATGGGGAAGTCATTACGGGCTTCCTTGCGGTGGAGCACATGAGCGGTTACAATAGATATACGCACAATAAGAAAGAAGAACGGGTCAGGGCCCAGTTTTATGTGATCACCACATAAACAAATAGTATGACAATAATGAACAATTAATCATGGATGATAAAGATGATATTCTAGCATGATAGCATCCTATAATGAATCAAGACAATTGAATGATTATAAAGTGAAATTCAATTATATAAGAAAATAAGAATAATCATAAGCCTTTTTTTCATCTTTCACCGTTTTCATTATTCATCTTTCCATTCCTTATCAGGAATACAAATTTTATCATGTGCTCTTTGTGGCACGTATCTCAATTGTATGCTCTTTGTGGCATGTATGATGCTCTTTATGGCATTAATATCCATCAAGTGCCACTTGATGTTAGAATAGTTATAATTATACATATATAATGATTATAAGACCGCCCGTCCGGGTTTCCCCACTGTGCGCGCCCCTAAATAACCATCATCCTCCAGGGCCTATCATCAAGACAACCCGGGATCCTATCGCAACGTCGGGAAGCAGCCATATGCCTACGGGGTAGTCATAACCACACCCGGAATTACCTACCCATCGCAGAAAATATAAAACAAGTGCTCATATGGCCTAGGACTATATCCACCCTGCATTCATTAGCCAGGGGGCTTCACCTTACGCACGGACTTCCCTTAAGATGGTATTTAGAGAGGGTGTGTTCCAATCATTTTATTAATTTCCATTACATGATTTAGTAAATTATCATTTACTTTATCCATTTACATTTTATCAAATGCATTATGGTTATCCGTAACTATACGTGCTTCAGATCATCATAATAACCTCGAGGAATATTTAAACTCCCAAGTTATTTCCTAAGTCTCCTTTTGGCTCTATAATAGAACAACATACCTCAAATTAACTTCTAAAGTCTCCAAACACAACTTAGACATCCCCTAGACTCCTACTAATTAAAGAAAGAAAGTAATGCATGAACATCACTTCGCACACCCTCGAAATAATTCCCATATAACCCAATTCTAATCTAGGGTAGTAAACTAACTCACCTAGAACTCTAGGACCCTAAGTTTACTTCATACCAGAAGGTTCCTAGGCCTAAACCCTAAAGAAAATGAGTTAGAATTGAATTTCAAAAATAACTCGAAACAGCAGGAAAACGAATCGATTCGCCCTAAAAGCGAATCGATTCGGACAAGGGAAACTAACATTCTGTAAACAGCCGAATCGATTTGGTCCAGGCAGACCTAGAAACTGGACCTAAGCAAATAGATTCGCCCCAAGGGCCGAATCGATTCGGTCCTGCGATTTTGCCAAGAATGGCTATGGAGTCTTGGACTCCAATTTTACCCCCAACTCAAAACCTTCCAAACCAAACTCATTTATTTCCACCAATACACCAGAAATACTACCAACTATTACTACAACCATCAATAATCATCCAAATCATTCTTTAATGATTCAAGACCTACAAATACACAAAAACCCTAAACTAATTAAACCATGATCAATAAATCATTATCACAACTAATCATTTATCTTAAACCGCATATAACAAGTAGAAAACTTGCCTCAATCTAGCAAATGCAGATTTTCCTTGTGTACTAGCAAGAATCCCTCTACAATCTTCAATCTCTTCTCTTTTATCTACTCTCTCTCTTCCACTCTCTCTAGTTCTCTCTAGGTTTAGGAATGAAATTAGGGAAAATAGAAGACTTAACAAGACTAAACCGTGCCTTTAGTCAACAATTCCAACTTAAATGATCAATACCGTGATAAAATAACACGCAACTGCAAATTTAAGGTATAATCAGTCAAAAGTGCCAAAAACCTCAAAATATAATATAGCACATATTTTGACTATCTCGCACGTTCCGGAATCAACTAAGGCCTCCAAATTATCATTTGGATATTTTATAACTCATTTTAAGTTCCGGTTCCATTTTAAATCATAGGGTCATTGTAAATTTTATGACACTATAAAACTCAACATGAGGATATTTACATACTCATACAGTAAATATACAACAAGTTAGTAAATATTAAATTTTCTTCATTCAATTAATACTTACCCAGTATTCTAACATTTTATATGTAATTACTTCACATAGTAAGTAAATTAAAATAGGCTCTCATAAGCGAGGGTTGTTACACAATAATATGGCTCAAAAGGCATCATGTTTTAAGCTTGATGATAACTTCGAAACAAAGTTACAACTTAGTTATATGGATGGTTTCTTATTGCATAACAGATGTCCCTTGGTTGAAATTAGGAACATTGATATTCAAAAATATTGGAGAAAGACATTAATTGAATATCTAACTCACCCAAATGTCAAAACTAATAGGGATGTTAGGCTGAGAGCAACCAGTTATGTTATATATGCCGACAAGCTATTCAAAAGAGGTGTAGATGGCATAATTTTAAAATGTCAAAATAGAAATGAGAGTTTAACAACCATAGCACAAGTCCATGAAGGTCTTTATGGGGCTCATCAAGCAGGCCCTAAGATGAGATGGTTGTTACGAAAATATGGATTTTATTGGCCTACCATTTTAAACGATTTATTAAATTTGCAAAAGGATGCCAAAAATGCCAACAACACGTCCTTTTGAAATGTGTGTCTGACATACACCTAGAATATAGGGTATAACCTTGTCCATTTAAGGGATGTGTAGTCGATGTCATTGTAAAGATATATCCTCCATCCTCTAAACTGTACAGTTTTATATTGATTGCCATTGATTATTTTAGAAAATGGGTAGAAGGTAAGGTTTAATAACTTTTTCAAAATCATCGCCTTATTTTGGTCAATCAAGTGGTCAGGCTGAGGCCATAAATAAGATAATCGAGGATAACATAACCAAAGTGATTGAGAAAAAACCAAGAGATTGGCATAATTTATTGCTATAAGTTTTGCGAGCTTATAGGACCTCTAAAAGGTCAAGACTAGAGTAGCTCCACATGCCTTAACTTATGGGCATGGTGGTGTCTTACCAATTGAGATCAATCTTAATTCATTAAGAGTGATGACCCAAAATTAATATATACAGTAGGAGTTTATGACCAAGCTATGCACATGGAATTAGAAAATATAGATGAGGATAGGGTTAGAGCCTTAAATAATATTTTTGTCCAAAAGAAGAAAATAGTTGATATCTATAATAAGAAAGTGAAGGAAATGACCTTTGAAGAGAGGGCCTTGGTTTGGAAAATCATTTTGCCTTTAGTGTTAAAGGATCCCGTCTATGGGAAGTGGTCTCCAAACTGAAAAGGGTCATTCCAAGTCTATAAAGCATTTAATGGTGGATCATACCATTTGAGAAATACCAATGGTTATATTCACTTAAGGGAAATAAATACCAGACTTCTAAATCCATATTACCCAACAATTTGGGAAGCAAGGAAACAATATAAAAAATATATGATTTCATTAAATATTGGTAGGATTACATATTAATGAAAGTGTTTTAATACAAGAGACCTAAAATTGATACAAACGCTTTCATAAGGAAGTTTTTTGCTTCTGATTTGAGCCTCCCTTGTATTAAATAGAACAACATAATTGGTAGAGACTTGTATCTTTACAGCCATTGGGCTAATTCTTGGTTGGCAATCTGCCTTTTGTATGGTAGCCACATTTAGTGCAGCATTGACCCTGGCCACCTATCTCTCTAACTCTTTCTTCTTATTAATAACGGAGCTTTCTTGCTTTGAATAGCTACCAATCCCTGTAAACCCTTGGCAACTTCAGCTTTTTGTCTTAAGAAGTGGGCTTTATCTTCTCATAAGGAATGCTCTGCAACCTCTTTTTGAGCCATGATTGCAAGCTAGTATGAAAGTGAATGAATCCCAATGCGTAGTGCATTCACAACATCCCTCTCTAAGCCCTCTGTCTAGGAAACACAATAATGAGTTACCCTAGCCCACTAACAAAGGTAAACTCAATTAACTCTTTAAATAGTAGCTTGATAAAGCTTTAATGTAGCTCTAGATCTTGTGGAGCTGTTATTTTCCAAGAAGGAGGAGTTGAATGGATATGAGTGAGATATTCAAGCTGCTAAACAACACTCATTATGCCAAAAATCAAAAATGATCACAGTCACTTAGTCAAGGTCGAAATATGTGACTAAGGTGGTCATGGTCCAAATATATGACCACCACACAAAACCCGTTATCAAGGATAAGAAAAGAGTGACATAGATAGGGGATGGGTCATGGTTCCAGATTGTGACCATGGGGCTCACGGATCTATATTGTGATCAAACCGTGACCCTTTAGTCACTAACATTCCTGCTAAAATTACCAGGCTCCTTGTTATGGTCCCCAACCATGACCAGACCATGACCAATCCCAATTAACTATGATCACAATCCACAACCATGACCAAACTATGACCCTGACCCTTTTATTTAAATTCGTCACCGCCCAATGGTCATGGCTCCAGACTATGACCATGTATGAGGCTTTATTGGTCGCAATGTGGGTCAAAACTCAAGACTGTGACTACATGTGATGCTTTATTGGTCATAGGAGGTCCAGACCATGACCATGTTTTAAGTATAAATTAAACCCACTAGGCATTTTCATTTCAACCGAATTTAAATGATATATGCTCTCACTCTCGTCGACGATTCTCTCTCTCTCTCCCTCACCCACACTAACGACTCTCCCTCCCTCCCCCACACTCATCAGTAATACTCCATCTCTCTCCCTCACTCACACATATATGTAAACACACACACACACCTGTAAACATACACGCGCATCTATAAACACACACACACACATACATATAAAATCGATTTGAGTTCCTGTGTATATATTAAAATTTTGAACTTTTCTTTAGCTGATTTTTGGTTTAACTTTACCTAAGCAATTTTGATTAAAAATTATATTCTCAATAATTATTAGGTTTAGTTGTTATATATAAACATTTTTTAAATTAATTTATCAATTTGGTATTATTCATTTCTAAATTTGGTATTGTTAATTTCTGTGAACAAATGATAAAATCAATTTAAGAACTTTTCTTATATGGTATTATTCTAAGAAGGTAATGGGAACTTTACTTATATGGTAATTATTAGTTTAGCTAAATTTGAACTTTTTCTTGAAACCAGTGTGTATATATTGATACCAACATTTAGCAGATTTTTGTTTGAAATTTTAATTACGGGTTTCGGCTTACGCAAAATGTGAGGATTTGGGTTCATCAGAAAAAAGGTTTCTTAATTGTAGATTCGTGAAATTGTAATATTGTGGGGTATGCTTGTGTGTGTATACAAAAAAAAAATCTTAGGAATGGATTTTTTATTGGATAATGCGGTGTGATTTATGAATGCTAGTTGGAGTTGACAGAGAGATATCATGGTAAGATGTTCAAGTTTGACTATCCATAGAAAATAGAGAGATATAAATAGAGGAGATAAGAGAAAATATTTGAAAATTCGAGACTCTATTGATAGAAAGTGTGTGTGTAAGAACGAAAAAGTAGATATCAATTTTTGTAAGTGAGGATTCACACTCGAGAGAGATAGTATGGACGTACTTAGGAGTTAAGAATGTAATTGGCACATTAAAAGCCAAATATCTCTTTCATTTAGTGTGAATTCCCATCTCATCGACACAAATTAAAAATTAAGTTCCCATCTCTCCGATGCAAATTTAACCAGTGCAATATATTTTTAAATAAGTTTCAAAATGCAACATTTTTGTAAATATATATTAGAAGCGTTGGAGTGAGAAGTTCATTTTCATTAAAATTTTGATATTGTATCAAGAAAATGTTGAATAAAATGGAACTTAAACACAAATATACATACATACTTACAGGCGCACATATATATATATATATATATATATATATATATATATATATATATATATATATATATATATATACACACACACTCACACACACATACTCACACGTATACATATATGTACACACATAGTGGGCGATCCACGACTTTCTTACCCAGGGCCGGTCCTGAGATTTATAGTACTCGGTGCGATACTCAATTTAGGGCCCTTCCAAAAAAATATTGTACAAAAGTATCAAATACCTAAAAACTCATTGAAAAATTGTTCTTCTAGCATTTCTACTTGCAAAATCACTAATTAAAGTTTTACAATCAAGTTTATCTAGCAATTCATGTTCAATAGATAACAAGGCTAAGTCGTTTAACCTTTCTTGTGACATAGTTGATCGTAAGTAATTTTCTAATAATTTTAATTTTGAAAAACTTGTTTTCGCAGATGCGACTGTAACAGGTATGGTCAATAGAATTTTATAAGCAATAAATTAATTTGGAAAACAATTAAGTTTTTTTAAGAAATTTAGTATCTCAATTCCCACTTTTGTTTCTTTTGGTAATATATCTCGCAAAACTTTAAGTTCTTCAAATATATCTCTCCCATCAAGATCAGAATACGTTTCATGTTTTAAAATTGTTTCGAGTTTATCAATTGTTTCATTTTTCTCCAATCTAGTACGCAAATCAAACCAAGCAATCATATTACTGAGATGTTCATTACTTGTTTCATGTTCTTTAAGTCTAAAACTGAGATGCCCCCAATTATTATATCCTTCATTCACTAATTGACCACCTCTTTTGTGGCCTTTTTTAAATAATTTACAACAAAAGTAAAAAACTCTATTCGCATCCTTTGAATACACGAGCCATGTCCTATCCTCCTAATCCCCGTTTGGTAAAAAAATGGGTGTAATGTAGTGAAGAAAAACGTCTAGATAATTTATCTTTAGGGCCTTTTTCGAAAGATAGAACTCTTATTGGACCATTTTCTACCAATATGTCTCTAGATTTTATATCAAGATTATCCCAATTTCTTGGATCAAAAATATCAATCGTGTTACTAGGTTGTCCATCCTCCATTAATTCATTTTCATCATTTTTCGTAGGACTTACATTATTCACTGTTTCATTTTTGTCATTTGCATTTTATCTAATTCTCATGATTGACTTGTATTTTCATTAACAGAATTTATATTTTGTTGCTCTTTTAAATAAATTTATCAATCCCTCCCTTAAAAGATTGTGTTCTTTTTTGTTTTTTCCTTTTTTGATATCCAGATGCTTGTTTTTTTGGTAACATTTCTAAAAATTACAAATTTATAAATAAAAATAAAACACGCAATTATGAACGAATCTAATAGATAATTTTATTCTAAAAATATTCTAATTGATTGAATATAAAAAATATGGAAAAATGTCACCCGGTTTGAGCCTTTTATTCCCTCTCCAATTTCATCGACTTGATTACTGTAGAAAGAAAGAACCTGATAAAAAAAATTAATTACATAAAAAACAGATTAGTAAGACCTTGATGAATTTAAAAAAAATTATTAAAAAAAACATAGTAATAAAAAATATTAGCATATGTTTAAAAAAATAATAAATTAAAAAAAGTTTCCATAGTTTTAATCTATTATTTATTTATTCGTAGATTAAAAGTCCTAATAAAATATGAATACTTTTAAGTCTAAGTCCTAATAAACTATGAATACTTTTTTGCTGTAAAAAAAACAAGTTGGAAAAGCAAACATTTGTACCTTTACCTTTGTTTTGCCTTGTGTAGACTATTAGGATTGCAGCCTTAGCCTCCAAACCTTCTGTAAAAATGAAAAAAGAATACAGTAGTTGCAGTGTTGTTTCTTGCACAGAGTAGAGAGACAAAGAGATAAGGACGTAGTAGAGAGGAGAGAGGGAGAGAGTAGGGCGTATAAAAGAAAGAGCAAGAGAGAGAGAGAGAGGGAACCAAAAAGATTTTGTTGGTAGTTGAAAAAATGGGCTCCTAAAAAAATGGTAATCTTAAATGAGTTGGGTGAGATTTTTTTGAGAATTTGAATCATTCTTTTTTTTTTATAGTTGAAAAAATGGGCTCCTAAAAAGCTAAACTTAATTTAAAAAAATATTTTTTAATATACATAAAATATTTTTGGACCCCTAAAATACACATATACTAGTACTTATTTTAAAATGGGCCCTGTGCCACTGCCCACCTGGAAGATGGCCAGGGTCGGCCCAGTTCTTACCTATGAGACCTTCTCAGGTTGCAATGTTCATGGTTATTATGGATGTCCCATATGTGGGGAGGAAACTGAATCCACTTGGCTACATCGTAGTGGTAAGATGAGTTATGTTAGTCAACGTAGGTTTCGATCGAACATTCACCTTTTTAGGAATGACAAGTCTAACTTTTTACCTGTATGTCACGAGCATAGGATGAAACCTGATTGGATTTTTGGTTATCAAATCGAGGAGAAAGTGAAAGTTGTGACTTCATGGAATAAGTTTGTAGGCAAACACCCTCAGTTTGTAGGCTAGAATCATTAAGCTAGGGAGGATCCGAAAGATCCTAGTAAAATAAAGGCATGGTCTGGATGGTCAATCTTATTTGACTTGTCGTAGTGGAAAGAGAACCGTTTAAGGCATGTAATTGATGTGATTCACATGGATAAAAACTTTGTGGAACATCTGATAGCAACATACCTGCATATTTCTCATTCGAAAGACGGAAAGAGGGCACGTCGCGATCTAAAGGAGATGAAAATAAAAAAATTATAGTTAACAACTGATCTTACAACAGGAAGATATTCGATTCCAGATGGTGATTTCACTTTGACTACTAGTGAGATTAAATATCCTCCTAGACATGTTATTCAATTTAAAGACATCGACTCATTATTTCGGTAATTTACACAGGTTATAAGCTACCAAACAAATGACCTGAAATAGTGCAAGTCTTAAAACTAGCATGTCATCATCCAATTAATCCCTCTTTGTTTAGGCATTTCTTTTCTAAGCATAAAGATCTTCACAATGAAATTATGCAGATTAGTTTGTGCTTCACCTTACTGTGTGCAAAAGTGGTAAAAAGGAAGCACATTAAGGATGCAAAAGCCACTTTATCCAAGGCGACTTGTGTCGTAAGAAATATTTTTATGTCATTATTTGACATTAGGGACCACCTTCTTGTGCATTTATGCAAAAGAAATTTATTGTGTAGACCCGTCAGGTTTCATTAGATGTATCCTTTTGAGAGCTTAACGAAAACCTTCAAATATTAAGTTAAAAATACACGAAATATTAAGGGTCAATTGCAAAAGAATATATAACAGCAAAATCATTGTTATACGCTCGGGAACATATGACACAACAAGGTAATAAGAGATTCAATCCTCGTGGATAATGAACGATCAAGGAACCTAACGAGTTCGAGGATAAATTTCCTTCAGGGAACCCTAGAGGCGAAACTCAACAATCTGCAATACGAGAAAATCTCTTGTTATGTCTTTGAATCGTAAGATGAAGTTGAATATTGGAGAGAGTAAGTAGCCACATATATAAATTATTTTTGTTTGATTACTTGGATTCTCTATAATAGCATCTAAACACTACAATTACATGAACACGTTTAGGTAGCATGAGCGCGAAATTGCTAGAAATCATAAGAAAAATTGAGCGATAAATGAATGTAGTGCATGGGTATCAAAAGAGGTCATTTTCACCTCTATGTTATGCTTATTTATGTTTGTATTAGAACAAACCCATTATTTAGTTAACCCTTCTATTTATACAAAATTTAAGTTTTGAAATATGATTTGTTCTTATTTAGCCAACCCTTATATATCAACCCTAATTGTATCGTATGAATTGGTATATGCCTTGAATTTATTTACATTTGTGCATCTTCTACTCATATATTTAGTTCTATTTTTGTATATGTACATTCAAATCTATTTTCATAAATCAAAAACCCAAAAAAGAGGGCTTATACCACAATTCATAATGAGTGTTCACGCAATTTTCTACATGTCCAAAAAAGGTTGTTTACACCACAATTACCAATGTAATAAGTACTAAAAATGTCATCAATGAATCCGTCGAGTGGAACAATCAACTTGTAACCTAAGTTCAAATAAATGTACTGTGAATGCAGTGGGTGGTCGGATGTTAAAGTGACACTTTCTAATAAGAATAATAACGTAGGATGGGTGTACCACTACTGTCTCAGACACAGTAAATGGATTGGATGGACAACACCTGAGTAAAAATGACTTCCCCATGGAAAGATTTCCACGTTGTCAATGAATTCAGCATGCGAAAAAATCGAGTCTTCTAATAGAGTTATCCCCACAAACGATAGTAGTTTAAATGGACATAGTGTTGTTCTCGATGGAAATTATTAGAAGAATGTGCTAATGGTGAATAGAATCCAATTCGTTATTGTTGGTTTGTGTGTTTATTTTGTTTAGGTGTCGTTTATGTAAAATTGAGATACACTCGTGTTTTAATCCATGCACAACATCAGGTTACCATTTTAAATTCTCTTTAATGGAATGCATTTGTAATTCCCTATTGTAGAGTGCACATTATCTTCTAACGGAATAAACTTATTTAATTTGATGTCAATCCTATAAAAAAAATTCCAATTTTAGTTAAACCCTAAACATGCAACTAGGTGATTCAAATCAAGCATGCAAAGAAACAAACAATTTTAGGAAAAATCCCCAAATGGGCAAAACCTTTTATTTCACTATTAAATGTAGATTGAAACTTACAAAATACATAGACAAATACAACAATGAATCTCCATAAGAAACCACAAATACCGTAACCTTCAGTCAGTAATGATTCCCTCGAGAATCATAAGAACCGCGCTCCTCCTTCAGTAGTGAATACCCTCGAGTATCCCCAAGATCAGTAGTGCAGAAAGCTCTCCATAAGAATACCTTCGATAAAGAAATGTTTGGGTTCCAAAGAAGATTCACAAAAGTATTTGGGATTGATAGTGTGAATCTAAAAATATTTTTACCTAAAAAGTGAAGACTATTTTTGCCACACCCCATGCCCAATATCCATACTAATCATTAGTTATTAGAATAATTGGATCATAATCTCGAGCCCATTGAAATATAATTCATTTATCAATATTTTTCTGCATAATGAACATAATAATATTCTTGTGCCATAACGAAGTCAACATCAGAGTCATAATTAGAGATTATACAATACTATGATTAACTATGATCAACTCAATCCATGCTAACTCAATATATACGACATGTGAGTCTATTAAAATCTTCAGTGTGACAATAATGAAATCTCCATACTTAAACCCCAGCTCTTCTAACGGTGCAACTCTCAAAGTTACCGGTCATATAGTATCCTAGCTGGCAGCGTACAAACCTGAAATTGTTAAAATATAATCCGTAAGCATTAGGCTTAGTAAGGTACTCCTTCCCTGCAATAAGGTGACAATTCTATATCGAATATGTGGATATAAAATTCGAACAATCCTGCCCATTGGCAATAACAAATCCTGGATCATTCTTCCCATTGGCAATAACAAATCCTGGATCATAAGACCCAAATAATTCTGTCCATTGACAATAACAAATCCTGGATCATAAGACCCAAATAGTCCTGGATATTTTAATATCCAAAAAAATCCTGAATACCGAAGTATTCAAATAAATCCTGCTCCTAGAGCTATATTCATATATCTATATATATGAAACAATCATAAGTACACTCACCTTGACAGTTTAGCTGGCTTTTCCCTTGCCTTTATCCGGTACTTGTTCAATCAGCTCTTTTTCCCTTCCTATGCTTCTTAAAATATTATTATCATCATAATAATATCAATTATCCAAAGAATGATTTAAACATAATTCAATCCATAAGCATCACATGATTCCATTCAAATCATTTATCATAAGTGAAGTTCCATCCAAATCCATGTTAATATATTTAATATATCCAAATCATAGACCAAATATACATTCATTTATTCTTGGTAACTCAATCCTTATCATATTAGGATTCCAATACAAAAGACGGTACGATATTTCAAGTTTCCTAGAGCGAGATAGGCCCATTGCTTTACTACCTCGCAAATCTTCCCTATAGGCTCCTCTATTGATCAATCAACTTTCAAGAATTTTCATAATTTTTCTACATCATAACTTTCTATGATATTTCATCCAATTTCAGAAAGCATATTTAATAATACAATATTAAAATTTCATAATTTTCAGAGTTCATTTGCTATGTCAAGTAAGACATCAAACATATGGTATGCATACTTTCACCCTTGGGGAAGATTTCATACCCGAACTTCAAACTCTCACCAAAGACTCATTTCTTGGTATTTTCACATTATTTTCGGACATGTCATACATATATGAGTCCATGTTAATCTCCAATTGGAATCAATCAATTACAGTAAGTATACAAAAATATATGGAAGTTTGAATAAACAAAGTTTCTAAACAAAGCAATTTTAGGGTTTTGTACATTCAACTTAACTTAAACTTTCATCTTACCACACACATATATCAAGGGCTGAAAGTTTAGTAAAAAAATGATGATTTCTATCATCTAAAACATTAATACAAGAAAAATCAGAAGATTTGTGGTTAGGATTACCTTTGGGACTTTTACGTAATATCTACGGATTTTTCTCCAATTTTCTCCTCACTTTTTCTTCCTAACTTCCTAATTCTCTTTCTTTAAGCTTCAAATCTCTCATGGGTGAATTTGAATGAATAAGGAGGTAATTCTAAGGGTTTGAAGTCGGCCAAAGCCACCACCTTTACCAACCAATGAAAACAAAACATTTGTTGCCATAATAAGACAAAATACCACTTAACGGATGGACTGTTTTGCCCTTGTTTCGTAGTTTTGGTATAACTTCTTACTCGAACCTCCGTTTAACACACTGTTTGTTATTTTACAACTCTAACACACCTGTATAAAAATATCTAGCTTTCACCTCAAGTCAATTATTACATTATAAAGGTCAAAACTAGCCTTAAACATGAACATTCCTACCGAAAATTTCAAAATCTCACATTTGTAACTAATTTGATATTTCATGCTTTATGAAGCTAGGATTAGACTAAATAAAATGACTTAACATTATATATACTAATAACATATTATCCATATCACATACGCTAATCATGATTTAAATATAATTTATCATACTTATATTCGGGTTGTCACAATTTTGCAGTTGTTCTATAATTTGCATAAATGAAAAGTCTTATGGAAAATCTTCACGAAACAGGTTTTTATAGGCAAATAAAAATTGAGGCGGTGGAATTTCGTTAGAACGAGTTTATGTGGTCGTTCAAACGAGATTGACATGTCGTTAGAAGCCCCTTCGAATAACGTATCAAACGACCTAAAAAACACAAAGCAGTACAGCTCTGTTTGATCCATATGAGAAGCACGACTTTAAACGACATGTTAATGTCGTTTGAAAGACATAGCAAAGTCGTTTGAATGACTGTAAAGCGAAAAAAATATTTTTTAAGATTTAAAACCTGTTTGAAAACATTTAATAAAAACGCCTCATTTTGATAAATAAAAAAACAGTTCAGAAAAGTATCCCAATACTTAGTAAAAAAATCTAAGTATCACAAAACTAAATCCATACCAAAATCATATCTCGTCGTAGAACTTTATTGAAGATGCTTGATATTAAGATCTGTCTTCTTGAGCATGTGAACTTGAATTGCCTTGATGGATGTAACGGGATACGCCATACTCAATGTAAACTAGGTACTAGGATCATGATGGAAAATATGTCCTTACAAATCTCCCCATATGTCTACTCCGGCACAAAATAAAAATATTCGAATTATCAAAAAAATCCTATACAAATCTAATACCCTCCCCAGAAACCCAAAAGTGGAAAGATATTAAATATGTAAGTCTTCAAAATATTCAACTTTCAAATCTTCAAATCTCTCCTTATTTTTGGAGCTTTGTCAAATGTGTATTTTTCAAATGCTCATCAAAGTGTACCTACACACAATAGACAAAGAAAATACCTTTGTGACGTATCTAGTTTGAAATAAAATAAAGCTCCTGAATTAAATCAATTCAATCAATTCCCCCCCTCCCCCCCCCCCCCCCCCCCCACATAATTCATAATTCGTTCTCGCCCTTTTTATTTGTTCAGAATAGACAAGGAAAAGAATAAAAATAATAAATCGGAGTGGGTCACAACAAGCATATCAAATCATCACAAACATATATCAAATAAGCACATGCAAGGATAAACTCAAAAGGCTCCACAAACTATTTTTTATTTTTTAAATATTTTTCAAGAAAAAAAAATTACAAAACACAACACACCATGAAATAACACTAAGATAACCAAATCATGGAAACGGAATGAATGGGTATGAACAAATTTGATAAGAAAATCAACTCAAACAATCATAACATATGTGCACGATGAATTTTGAATACGCTTAACGAATGAACTCAAAATCGTCCTTAGGTGTAAAAGTGTGATATCGACTCAGTCTAATCAATAAATCAAAGTCTAAAATTATTTTCACACCAATAACGTCTAAAATTATGCAATGCTTTTACGAGCCTTTTTCAAGATGTGCAGACTCATTGGTCTTCAACTAAAACTCCCTTAAAACTCACATATAGAATATTTCACTCAATTCTTTTGTTTTGAAGAAATCAATGCTCATGTATAGCCAAGCATCAATGTTCTTTTAAATTTGGCCTAGCACTTCATATTTTTTTCTTTTAAGTGCTTTTAATCTTTTAGGCTCTTTTCTTTTCTTGCAAATGGTGGCTATTTATGCAAAGATATTTTTACTTTCATAGCCCGAGCCATTGGATTAAATAACACATTTACCGAATACATAAATTTTAATTTTTCCAATCCGGATAATGGTTCTTACATGCACTATTTTTTTTATCTTGTTTTATCGCATTTGGTTCGTTTTAAAGACAATATTGAGATAAAAACACTTTAATCAACATGTGATAAACAAGTACAATACTCAAATAAATATGTGCATGTGTGCATTAAAGGAAATCATGAGTCAAACATGTAGAAAGTAACCACTAATCACATCGTAATCACTCAAAACATTATAAAGCACATAAATGAAATGATGCTGCATCTCAAAACACTATCAAAAAGTCATGGATAATGGAATGATATTGTGACTTGGTCATCCTAAATATCCATCCATATATGGTGTAAAAAGAAATACAAATATCTTTTATGTTTTTCAAAAAATTTATCAAAAGTAAAATCTTTTTGGATTTTTCACTTTTTCTAAAAAAATAGATAATCTTTTTGTATTTTTCCAAAAAATTTCAAGAAAAACAAAACTCTTTTTCGATTTCTCAAAAAATATATCAAAATGGAAAAAGATAAATACAATGGTAGTACACACTAGCAATAGGCATAATGATATATATATAAAAAACACCATATGCTAGCAAACAAGTCTAAACCTCAATCATTATGTCCAGATGAGTTTTTCAAAGGTGGTGACATCCTATGAAAAACATCCATCAAATCGTGTGAAGTTTTGACTAAATACTCAACTTGCTCTCGAAAATGTTCAATATTCCTCATATGATGCGCGGGAGTATGTGGAGTAACATGTGTGGGAATACCTATTAGACACACTACCCAACTTAAAGCAAAATTCCTTAAGGTGTCACATTTTTTTGCAATGGGAACAAACATAAAGAGGCCTTGTAACACCTCTCTCAAAACGTCTAGGATGGGGAAATGGACGCCTAGGTGGGTTAGTTTGAGAGCCATATGGATCTATCATTAACTCGGGAACCAGCTCGAGTGTAACATGGGAAGTGGACGCACCGTCATAACCTATTCCTAGTATCTAAACATTACCCAAAGTAGGACCGATGATCATCTTTCCAACCTTCTTAGATGTGTCCTCTAAAGTGACCTTGACCTCCCGAACACATTCAAGATCTCTCTCGAGTTGAGATACATGGGTTTCAAGTTTCTCACGAGTCTCTAATGAAGATTGAATATCATCATAAGACTAGCCACAATGTTGATCAATTCACTCTTTTTTCGGCCTAAGACGATCAACTGCTCACCTAAAGAAGCTCTCACATTTTCGAGTTGACTCGCCAATGCCTCACATACACTCAAAACTTGTATATCTCTCTCTCCAAATCTATCACCCTAAGAGACGACTCCTTATTCATCTTTTTTGTCTTCAAAGTCTCGGTGTACAAATCATTAAATGCCTTTTGGAGATCACCTTCACCCTCACTTCCAATCTTATCATCACACTCACTCTCTCCCGAAGGTCTCGAAACATCATCGAGGCTCTCACATTTGCAAGTGTCGTCATCATCGTGGGACAAACTAGATGTGCTCACTTGACTAGCCTGAAAGCAACGCACTTTTCATGTGGTGATTCATTCGTAGAATCATCCAACTCGATGTCACTATCGCTAAGAGTGGCACTCAAATGCCTTGTGCTCTTTTCCCTCGCACTCATAACACCCTATATCTTCCTCTTTCTAACCGTTATCCTTGACCTCGTCTTTCTTTTTGTTTTTCTCAAAAAATTCTTTTTATTAAAAGAATTATCTTTGAAAATTTTGAGAATTTTTTTAAATTTTTTTGCAAATAAGGCTAAGTCGTCTAAATCAACCTCACCCTTAGAATTAGACTCACAACCTCTCTCTTTTTTCCTTTTCTTAACTTGACTCTTTAAATCTATACCTATATCCTTAGGCTTAATGGTTTTAGGAAACAAGTCGATCTCATAAGTGTCTCCCATGAGTTCTTCTAACCTAAGAGTGTCTAAGACCCTTAAAGAGTTAATCACGGTGACCTTAGGAATAAATTGGGATGGGAGTGACCTCAAAATCTTTTTCATAACTCTCGAATCATCAATTTTTTCACCCAAATTAAAACTCGTGTTAACAATGTCCAACAACCTAGCATTAAACTCATCAAAACTCTCAGACTTTGACATAGTGATAGTCTCAAACTGGGTGGTCAAATTTTATAATTTCGACGCCTTAATAATGTTGGTACCCTCATGTGTCAACTGAAGGATATATCGTGCCTATTCTGACGTAGTGCACGTCATAATATGTCGAAACTCATCGGGTGTGACGACTCCAGAAATAACATTAAGGCCTCAGGAGTGGTAGGTACTCCATTTAAACTCATCATCAGTCCAATTAGAAACTGGTATGGGATTAATGACATTACTAACGGTGATAGTGGGAGGAGTCCACCCTCTTTCACAAATGAGCCATACTCTTTCATCAATTTCTTTTAAATAATATCCCATGTGGGCTTTCCAATATGCATAATTTGTGCTATCAAATACAGGCATCCGATTATATAAGTTATCCATTAGAAAATTCGTAATTTTTCAAAATCATTTTTTTCAAAAACAATTGATATCTTAGAAAACTTTTGTGAAAAAAGGATCGCACGGTAATTTGGTGAAACCATCTTTGATACCAATTTGTAGAGTGCGAGTTATCTTCTGACAGAATGAACGTAATTAATTTGATGTCAATCCAACAAACAAATTCTAATTTTAATTAAACCCGCAGCTAGGAGATTTAAATCAAGCATGTAAAGAAACAAACAATTTCAGGAAAAATCCCCCAAGGGACAAAACCTTTTATTTCACTATTAAATGTAAATAGCAACTTATAAATACATAGATAAATACAGTAATGAAATCCTATAAGAACCCACAAAGACCGCAGCATTCAGCCAGCAATGATTCCCTCAAGAATCACAAAAACTGCAGTCCTACTCCTACAGCAGTGAATACCCTTGAATATCCCCAAGATCAGCAGTGAAGAAAGATCTCCACAAGAATAAATTCAATAAAGAAGTGTTTGGATTCCAAAGGATATTCAGAAAAGTATTTGGGATTGATTGTGTGAATCTAAAAATTATTTTTGCCCTAAAAAGTGAAGACTGTTTTGCAACTGTTCTGCAGTTTGCATAAATGAAAAGCCTTAATGAAAAATCTTAACGAAACAGGTTTTTATAGGTAAATAAAAAATTTGAGGCGGTGGAATATCATTAGAACGAGTCCATAGGGTGTTCGAACGAGATTAACATCTCGCTAGAAGCCCCTTCGAACGACGTATCAAACGACATAAAAAATACAAAATATTACGGCTTCGTTTGATCCATATGAGAAACATGACTTCAAACGACCTATCAAATGACATGTCAATGTCGTTTGAACGACATAGCAAAGTCGTTTGAACGAATCTAAAGCGAAAAAATATTTTTTAAGATTTAAAACCTCTTCGAAAACTATTTGAAAACATTTAATAAAAACGCCTCGTTTTGATAAAAATCAGTTTGTAAAAGTATCCCAATACTCGGTAAAAAATCTAAGTAGCATAAAACTAAATCCATAACAAAATTATATCTCATCGTAGAACTTTGTTGAAGATGTTTGATATTCGGATCCGTCTTCTTGAGCGTGTGAACTTGAATTGCCTTAACGGATGTAACGAGATACGCCATACTCAATGGAAACTAGGTACTAAGGACATGATGGAAAATATGTCCTTACACCTGTTTTGAATGTTTTCTAATTCACTATTAGGAATGGTATTTATAATGCAGTGGTATTTAGAATGTTTTTTAATTCATTATTTGGAATGGTATTTAGAATGAGATGAAGTGGTCTAGAATTCATTTGCTTGGGTTTGGAACTCATATATGTATTGATTTGGGACTAAACAAATTTAAATTAATTTCAACTGAGTTAAATTATTAGTTCATCTTTGCTATAAATATGGTAAAGTACAGGACGGACGTTCCGTTATGAACTCCCAAACCCACGGCTCCAAATGAAGTAAATTCATCATCATCATCATAGCCCACTAAAAAAGGGCCCAAAAAAGAGCCAAAGTACTAGGCGGGGCAAAAAGGACCGGCAATGGATTTACTTCAATGTAGACATTTTAGATTTAGTTGAATCTTTTTTATGGCTTAATAGTTAGTTAATTTATATTGTGTTGTTTTTTTTTAGTTTATGGACTAGTTAGTGGCTTAATAATTAGTTAATTTGTGTTGAATAATTTGATGGACTAATATTTATTTGTAAAAATATATACAGGTTTGAAAATATGTAGAGGCTTTTTTTAAAATGCAGAAAATTAATTTTTTTAAAACATGGTCACGGTTCTGGACCGTGACCAAAACGGTGACCAAAATAAATAAATAAATATATGGCCACGGTTCTAAACGATGATCATATATTCATTTTTTATTTTGGTCATGGGTTTGGTCACGACTGAGAATCTTGATCGTTAGCAGAATCAAACACCACAAAAATTTTGGTCACATGTGGGGTTATGATTTTAAGCCATGACCACCGAGTCACAGTCACAAACCGTGACCAGTCCTTTAATGTTGATGTCACTCATAGGGCAGTGACCCCCAAATAGGGTC
Organism: Sambucus nigra; assembly: GCA_949130495.1. Classification (NCBI taxonomy): domain Eukaryota; kingdom Viridiplantae; phylum Streptophyta; class Magnoliopsida; order Dipsacales; family Adoxaceae; genus Sambucus; species Sambucus nigra. Next base: position 579,195,987 of record OX422209.1, read on the forward strand.
GCGACTTTGTACCGTTGCCCTCAAAATGGTCCCCCCTAAAATGGTCACATCCTAAATCCATAATCATTGCCCAAGGATCAGGGTCCAAAACCATGACCATTTTCAGTATATGGCGTAGTGACTATTGGACACAACCTCCTAACTGGGGCTTTTGACATAATCTCTTCCAATTTTCCATGGAAATCGATGACCTCAGTTGGTGTCATCAAGCTTGGCACAACTTTAGTTGGAGGATTAGCCCCTGCCTCTAATGGTGAAGTTATTAAACTTGGAACATCCTTAAAAACTGGGGGCAGAACAGATGAATTGGAACATTGCCAATGGGATTGGTTTCCTCTATATGGTCCTTTACCTTTCGAACAGGGGTTCCAACTATCTCATCCTGAGAAGAAGGATTAATTATAGCAGGGCCAACAGCCACTGGGATTGTATCTTCCTCTACAGTTGAGTTTGAAGCAATTTTGATTGATGGAGCAGGAACATCAACTGCCTCATTTATTGGCTCGATAATGGGGGATGCTGGAGGAGGTGTCCTAGGATCTCCAAACAAAATTGGTTTATCTATGCTGACTAACACACCAGCTAGACTTACCAGAAAAAGATAGTTCGAAGTCAAATTTACTAGTATAATGATATCAAAATATTAATAAATAGCTTCAAGAGTGGGTCACCTGCCAATTAGGCATGGTGTTGAGGTTTCTTTTCCCTTATTTTCACACTTCTCTTCATGCAAATGATGAAGGTGGCAGAGATAGGAAACTCAGTAGACCTAGTAGCACCTGATGAAGTGCTAGCAAGATTATCAGAGGAATATCTAGATCTAGTTGGTCTAATAAGAGTGACCTCCTCTTCTTCTTCCCTAGCTTCTCTCAAAATTTCTTCCCTCTATAGCCTCCCTTTTTTAGGAGTCTTGAGTGAAGTTCTATAATCTTCAAGAGGTAAAGCATCTACAAGAGAATCAAGTAGCTTAGCAAGCAAAGACCAAGTGTAATTTTGCATAAATTCATGATTGAATAAAGGGTATGCTACTTGAGGCAAATACTCGAAAGGAAAACGGGGGTGCATGACAGGACGATGAACACTCAACTCATCAAGAGCAGGGGATAGGAAATATTGACAATTGACTAAGATATGGTGTATACTATCAATAGGCCTGTTAATGCCTCGAACAGTCTCCTCAATGTCAATCCATTCTTCATTAACTTGAGGTTTGTTGATCGCGAAAATTTACTTGGCGGCCTTACATGAGGTAGAACAATTAAAGGTACGATCAGCCCAGTCGTTGAAAAGCTTAAAGAATTAAGGCATGTCATACACAATAGGTTCATAAGGAAAATATGTAGAGGGTTTAATGGAAAGAAACCCAGACAATATGAGTACAGGGAAACTGCAAGTTCAGAAGGGGAAGCACATATAGCTCGTACATCCCAAGAACCCCAACCATTAGCACTGGTCAATATTGCTGGAGGGATGAACAATAGCAGCGACTCAAGCCTAAGATTCTTCAACCATGTTAGACACAGAACCATATTCGAAGGTGCTACCAAAACCACTGTCGTCATCCCCTAAAGTAGGCATGGTTGCACATAGAGAGAAATGAGATGAAAAGTCTAAAGAGCTCCGAGTAAAATACTAAAATTTTGGTTTATTGAGATCAATGACGTTCCCACATCCACTAACCACATATTTATGCAAATGGGTAATGATGATCAGACGTGGGATAATGGCATGAGAGAGCTCAATCGTTCACTAATTAATTTTTCTCAAAAAAATCAATTAGCTAGGGGGGAATGTTTACACAATATTGCCATGACTGAATGAGACTTTGCCACGTAAGTCATAAACAACCGAACTAGGATATAAGAATTAAGATAATTGGCAATATGCATTTTTGACACGTCATAATATGGATGTGGTATTAAAAGACCGGAAGGATACAATCTGAATATGGGCGTTAGAGCACTTAAAGAGGAAACACTCAATTGGATGAATAATTACCCAGTAGTTACCAAAAAATTACGTCGCATGGCAAGAAATCCTATAGATAAGCAATGAGCCCACAAAAGAAAGAGGACTCCCGCACAAAAAAATTACTTTTACATATTTTTTTTCCTTTCTTTTCTTTTTCTTTTCTTTCTTTTCTTTACTTACTGTGTTTCTTTCAATTCGAAGTAGATTGTAACTTTCCTTTAAGTCTATAAAAAGTTTCTTGCATTTACATTTGTTTCTTTTACTTTCTTGCTTTAAATTCCATAGTGTAATATTTTACTCTCAAAGATTGTTCTTTCTTTGATTCCAAAACTTTTCTTTTCATTTAGTTTATGCAGTTTACAGTTTCTTGTGTCCTATTTTATTACCACAATTTAGCACTTTCATCAAAGTCTTCCCTAAGGAAAGCATAAGTCCTCTTAATTAAGGCATATAACACAACACAATCGTCTAATATTGTCACTAGGCTAAGATCTTTGGTTGAAAATGCCACAATTTTTGTCTGGCACTCTCGCAACTATAATTATTCACCGAGCCAAGTAAAAAATAACCCAAATAATAATAAACATGAGATGCGTATTATCTTATATAGTATCTATAAAAGCAAATATATCAAGTGGTCTTTTTCATTATGAACAAAATGTATTAAAACAATAAGTTGAAATTATAAAAACTCATGTAGTCAAGATATATCAATTAAAATATTGTGCTACATCCCTACAAAGTATGTTTAATTCCATAGAAAATTGAACAATAACTTGTATTCTACAAAAGCTAATTATATGGTCTTCCATGTGTAAATTGTTAACTACGCACTAACTACGCACTATATCATCTACTATGTAAAATAAAAGACACCAATAAATAAACATAATAAATACAATGCAATTTTGCCTATTGAGATTCTAGTTATATGTAAAAGCTGAAAGACAAATGATGAGTTTTAGTATATAACCATAACAATCTCCCATTACTACTTAAAGTCGGGACGCAATGGATCCAACTATCATTCTATGTACCCCTTGTACAAAGATATAATAATTGTTGCATGGCACAATTTTGGTCAATATATTATATGAATTGGAAAAAAAATCATTATTTTTTAATTATGAAAATATTTTTTTAAACATGTTTTTAATGTTGAGACTAAGTCTCATTAGAGACAGTCTCAAACCACTTGGTCACAAATCCCTAGTTTATCTCCTAACGTTTCTTTCGGTTGTTAATTTTTAAATTTTTTTCTCTTAATTCAAAGCTCCAGACATAGTTATTTTTGTTTGAAAAATCGTCTCGTTTTTCTCCCAAAAATTTTACCCTTGAGATGATTTCAAGAAAATAATTTCAGACTAGGTATTAATATATGGGGCTTTGTAAATTTAGGACCTATTGTAATATGTATTTTGGAAATAGGACAACGAACATTATATTTATGGTTTTAGTCCCTATTTTTTAATAAAGCCGCTGGCGCGGACCCATATTCATAAACCGTCAACCAATCACAGCATGCCACGTGTCCCTTTAATTTGAAAATAGGGACTAAAAATGAAAACGAAATGTTTGTTGTCCTATATCCATAATCAATATTAATATAAGTCCTAAAATTACATAATCTATCATATTTTTACATGCATGGATAATCTAAGACGGAGGAAGTGATTTGTATTGTTTTTTTCCCGTGGACACATGTACAACCTTAATCAAAGTCGCAAAATATCTTAAAGAGACCAATATTGTCCTAGAGTCATCCTAAAATCATTTGTCATTTATGTTCTGTTTTATAGCAATTTGTTAACTTGGATCCTATATTATCTCTTCAGAGACAAATCTAATTCACTTTTTATTTGTTGCATGAGCACCCTTATTTACTTCATTAGCAATACAATAAGTGTCCTTAAAGGGGACCGCATACTAATTTAAAAAGATACCTTTATCGGCATCCAAACTATATGAGAAAATCCGTGTAAATTGAGAAACATAGGTGAGGGGAGGTAGCTATGATGGGGAAGGGCATGGGTAGAAGTGGTTATGTAAGTATTGGTTGCTAGGGGTGATAATTTCAGAATCAACACGAAATAATGAAACGAAAATGATATAAAATTGGCACGATATGCCGTGTTTATGTCGAGTCTACTTGACACGAAGTCGTATCATGTCATCTTCATGTCAAAATTATGAATCGTATCAATGATGTTTTTAGTCTGGTCTATTTATCTTTAATTGAGCATAAAATTGAAGAAATCGTATTGATCGCATAGTGTAGTGTTTTATACTGGTCATGTTCATCTCAAGTAAATAAAGCATAAAGTCATGTAATGTTTGTGTTCAAATAACCCTTGTCATGTTGTTTCATGTCAATTCGAAACCAACCCCCAACAAAACACAAATTTTTCACCTTGGTGATTGTTGCAAAAAAGGGAGGAAATACCATTTGGGGTTTTGTAGTGTATCTTGATAGTCATGCTGAGGTATTAAAAGAATTTTTTATTTTATAGTGAAGAGTTAATGAAATATAGTTTGCCTTGTGATTTTCCATGCTTAATTATTTCCTATAATAGTCATCATTTGAAAACAATAATTTTTAAGAATTCACTAAATTAATTATCAATATCAAAACGATAATTTTTAATAATTCACTAAATTAATTATCAATATCAAAACTTGTTCCCTATCATTAAATTTGATTCGTTGATAAAGTACAAAAAAAAAGCAACTATTAATCTGAAACAATCCAAGAAGGAAGCAGAAATATCAATTTGGGGCGAAAAGAGTAGTTGATTGTTCTAATTTAAGTAAATTAATCGGTGCACGTGATTTTGGTGGCACACTAAGTGACTTCAATTATGTGAACATTTATTTAAGGGACATATACCAAATAGTCCCTCGGACATTTTTTAATACCCATTTAGTCCAAACTTTTTTATTTTGCCTCAAAAAGTCCTTTGCCACATATTTTGGAGAGGGAGTGCCGCTGACGCGGACCTCTAAAAATAAGAGGATATTGAGTGCTTGAGGGACTAAATAGGTTAAACTAAAAATATGTGTCCTTTTTAAAAAATATATATTTATAGTAGGGACTATTTAATAATTGACCCTTTATTTAATTGTAGAGGAATTTGTGTCGGGGTACAATCCGACCCAATTCAGGGGTGGGTGGGTGTTTTTGTGTGGGGGGTAGGATTTACCCTTTTTCTCATACAACTTATACGACTGCAATAATTCATTGACGGAGACCAGAGACCAAAATGCAACTCCGCTAGTACTAATTCAAATTCGCAAATGCAACTCCGTAAATCAAAGATGGATACGAAGGTAGAAACTTTCTAGTAGAAAGTAAAGAGCCAAGAACGAAGTTAATCAATACATGTATTCATAAAATAAATTACAGTAACCCACTTCCCCATTTTAATGTTATAAAATATCACCCAAATGAATAAACTCTGACCCAACCCATATATAGCATCAAGTCAACCTCCCAACAAAGCCAAGTCCAAGATCCATTTTAATTGAAGCATTAATCCCTGTTAAAAGTAACAGTCTAGGCAATGTTTAATTAAAACACCTCAACATCGCTCAAAACTGGTGTAAACAGCTGCGAAACTTTTGGCAAATCCCTGCTCCAAGCAAGCCATCTGCCAAATTTGTGCTACAAATTAAAACCCCACACAACCTTCAAATCCGAAAAAAAATCTCATTCACTCGTCACCCAATTGTAAACACCTAAACAAGTTTCATTTGGGAAACCGTGCTCGATAAAGATCCAGCGCAAAATACCCCACCGTAACAACCCGGTCATTAAAAAGCCGACCGTGCAAACAATGTGCCGCCTTGGAAGAAGCTTCTGCTCTTCTATACTCCACTAGAACACAACCAGGCTCTAAAACATCCCCTTCATCCGAAACCTTATCTTCACCTTTCGTAAGATCATCTTCCAACTCTGTTTTCACCCTCAAATCCGTCTCAGAAGAAGCCACCTCTAATTTTTCGTTATCATCCTCTGATTTCAACTCTTCCTTCACCGATGCATTGTCTTCCATCTCAAGATCATTTATTTGTGTAACATCAACAACTTTTTGGTCACGAGTCTCTGATTGCTCCATCAAAGTGTTCAGCTTCTCACAAATTTCAAGAGTGTCGACCAGTGCTGGATCACAAATTTCATCTTTCGTCTCTTTATTAGCTTCTTCAGGTTCTCTGACAGTACTGCTTGAAGGCTCTGATCTGCTGCTGGTAAGTTTATCATCACAACTTAATTTACCTTCGACATCTGTATTAGTTTCTTCAAGTTGTTTGGCAGTGCTTGACGGATTTGAGGTGCTCACTCTTGCTGAGTCAGTGACTTGATCCAAGTTGTGCCCATTCATAATAGAACGGGTGCTGTCAGTAACTTCACATGCTTCTGGAGTGGTAGAACGCTTGCTAGGCTTGATGATATTAACGGATTTAACAGTGCCAAACCTACAGGATTTGGTGGACAAAAATCTTTCAAGCTTGGTAATATGACAGGAGAGGGAAGGGGGGTATTCAGAAAGAGAGTTGTTTTTCAACCTGGCACACTCTAGCCGTATATCTTCCAATATTTCTTCCAGTTCTTGTTCAGACATTGACGACAGGGAGTCTGGATCCAACTATAAAAGAGGGGGGGAGGGCGGAGATTATATATCACAATGACTCGTGAAAACAGCTTTGCCATGATCTCAAAATAAATAATGATGACGATAACCACAATATATATGCAATAAATCAAACATTAAAACACAATAAACCAACTAAGTTGGTTCATTCTTAAAATATAACTTGTATCAAAAGCAAAAGACCATACCAAATTTTTAAGCTTTAGAACTTCTGTGGGCTTCTCAAGAAGAGGCTTGGCATGGTCCGGGATTCCATAGGAAGGCGAGTTTCCAATGTTTTCCTAAAAGTACTCCACTTGGTTAAGACCGCAAACTCAAAGAGGAAGAAACAAAAATAACAGGGCAGATTCAAAATGGGGAGTTGTACCTCATCTTTCTTTAATAAAATAAGGGACATTTCCAGACTAGATTTTTTATTAAAAACAAACGTACCATCGATGACAAAGCATCTGGAATAACTTGAACTACAGTCAACACTTGCCCTCCCAACATCAAACCATTCAGACCTGAACATGCCTTGGGAGTAACTGATTGGTCAACATACTGAAACAATACAAATACCAAATCAAGATCAGAAATTGAAAAAAAATAATGACAAAAAAGGAATAATATTTTAGAGAAGACCGAGTAACATTCAAATAAGGCAAGGAGGGACAGCCATATAGAGTTTATAAGCATGACAAGAATCATAATCCTGATATGGCAGTTTCAGGTATTCCAGCAATTTGGGAAAATCTTGGCATGATAACATGAAACAAAAAGGCAAACCTAGTTAAGAAAGAGAAATTTCAGACTTACGTTTAATAACAAAAGATTTATTACTTGACTAAATTAAAACCAGCTACAGACGGACGCCTTACTGTCCTTTATAAATAGATTCTGGGAAAAGGCAATAGTTATCAAGGGGAGGTAGACTGACATAATGAAAAGCAGACTGACCTGACATGCGTGCTGCGCCATGCTTAAGTTACTTGTGTACCCCCTACACTACTTAACTCTCAGTTGCCAAGAGAGAGGAAAAGCCCCAAATGGAGTTCCTAGGAGATGGTTTTAACGAGGGGATAAAATAACATATGAATGCTTGGGAAGTTACATGCCTGCCTCCAAAGCTCGGAGGTCTGGATATCACCGGGTTCAGTCATTCTGATTCAGGAATGGCTTCAGCCAATGTTTAAAATCGCGATTGCGTGCCTAGTGTCGCCTAAGTAATATTGCGTTTTGCATAAGCAATTTGGTATTTGATTTCATATGACATTCCACAAAGAAATGTAAAATAAGCAACCCAAATACATATCCCACAAAATCATTCATCCAAATAATATCCATACCATAATATTGAAAAAAAGAAAAATCGAGAGTAATAAAACTACAACACAGATAATCAACCAATGATTTTGGTAGAATTCTAAATAATGCTACAACATTGATAATCAAACAAACAAGTAAATCTTAATAAAAATAAAAATAAAAAACTAAGGTTTACGAACCTGTGCACTTAAATTGAAGGCAAAAAGATATTCGATCAATATTCAACCTAGCTTAGACCTATTTATTTCAAAACTAAGAAAGAAAAATTAGTTAAAATAGATTCAATATATGACCCTAGCGACTTGGACTGTTAGAGACGACAATAGCTTCTGTGAATATGAGATCTCTACAAATCTAGATGCGCTGTTTGGTGTTTTGGGTGTATAGCGTACAATTGCGCGCACAAATGGGAGAAACTCGACGCAAATTCAATCACTAATTTCAACGCACACCCCTGTTGACGAGGCCAAACATGTTAAGCAACTTTTCTGGCACATAGTTTGCGACGGATGGGGGACCACTTGCTACCAACCATCCCCACATGTTAGTTGGCATGAGTATGTGGGTGTCACCCCAAACGCAAGTAAAACTGCATAGACTTCGTCGAGGATAGAAGCCCAAAGGTGGCATAGTGTGTTCCTGTTGAGCACCACCACTGTTTAATTTGCTCAGGTCTGGGGCTCTGGGACATGAGATGAATGATTGTTTGGCACGTCCCCAGAAGAAGGAAGTCACTCCCAGTCCCCGGTTGCACTTACACGGTAGCCCCCATCCTTGACCTACTTGCCTACCTTTAATGTTGATATAGACCCTAGTGCACTTATTGATTGACTTGACACTCTAGAGAAAGTCTTCAAGTACAAGAACATCTCCGGTTTAAAATGCGTGATGGATTGAGTTTGTGAAACGACATGAGCTGGAACACCTCTAAGTCAATTCAAACATGGACCCAAATGAAAGAAGAAATTTTAGCCACCTTCAATCCTCAATCGTATGAGGGACATCCCCACTTTTGGGAAGGCAGTTTCAACACCCTCGAGGTTAAGTACCACGGGTCCAACGAGAGTGGACAGGGGAGCTCATCTGCTTCTACATCAGCTTAGGCAACGAACCCGGCACCTACAGCTTTCAAGTGTTCTGATTGAGGTCAATTTAGGCATCGAGCATCTAATTGCCCCAAGAAGAAGAAGCAGTCCACACTTGTGACAGATAGAGGAGATCTCAATGCGCCAACAATAGAAGAAGTGCAGGAGATCTCGATGTCTTGCTGATGCAAACAGGTTATCCATCTCTCTATATATATGTGTGATTTTGCATATGCATACAAAACATTAAAAATTATGCATCAAATTAAATCAAACAACTTAAGAATTGGCCTTTCCACGATAAATCTTCGCTGATCACCATATTTAAAAAGTTTGTACCACACCGTAACACCGTGCGAAAGTAACTCAATCAAACAACATTAAACCACATTTACAAATACTCTTCTAAATAGTTCATTGAGATAAAGTCAACAAAAATATCATAATACCTCAAGAAAAGCACATGGTTCATTACGATCTGCATTAATATCAAAGCGGAAAGCCTTCAAAGGACCAAAGGCACTAGCAATCTCCATAAGCTGAGAAAGCACCATAATAGTTTAGTCACCATAATAATATGGATGGAAAGCTAAAACAGAGATCTGAGACAGTGTTGTGTAAAACAAACTCTTAGCTAATATTACCATTTCTGATGAAATAACCTTTGAAATCCCGCCAATGAAGATCTGCAGTAACAATGCATATATACCACTTTTTATAACAAGTACAGGAAGAAAATACCAGAACTAAAAACTACAACAATAAGCTTATGATCGCAACAGAAAAAACTACTGCTGAAATCAATTTGATTCTCATTAAAAACCTAGCAAACTTCTAGTTATAAGCATTAAGGAGACAAGAAATATCAATACAAATGTTTATGTATGTATATATGTATGTATGTATGACTCCTAGACTTACAATAGGAAGATTACTGTTCACATTTTGGAATACAATTTGTAAGTATGTTTCAGTAAATGAAGTCTATGTGATGAACATATTTAACTACATTGTTAGAGATCACATGATTGTTTGACTCAAACCCTCGATTTTGGAAAGTAAACTAGTGTGCTTATTGTGTAAAAACCATGCTTTTTTGTTTATCAAGTATGTTTGATAAAATGCCAGCCTTGAAATGGGTAAAGTAATTCTTTCCATATTCCCATATTGACACGCATGGTTCAAAGTCAAGGCCGATACCGCGACGATACGGACGAGTTGACTAGGTATCGGTGCCCACCGATCCGATTCCGAGTTACGAGTTGAGTTTTCAATTATTGATGTGAATCGAAATTTCTCGGTTGTATGGGTGATATAGCGGTATAATCGGCGCATATCGGCGATATCGCAGTAGAATCGGCCCATATCGGTGATATCGCGATGGAATCGGCCCATATCGGCGATATCGCGATCGAATCGACCCATATCGGCGATATCACAATAGTACGACCCTTATCGGTGATATATCGGCCGAGATGGTACAAGTTACTAAGAATCTGTGTGTGTGGGTTATTTGATCATCGTGTGGGTTTAATTTAGTGCGTTGTATATGTGCCAATTTTTTTTTAAAAGAATGCAAATGGTCCAAATGTTATTTGTTAATATTTTTTATAATAATGTTCCCAATGTTATATTTTAATATGTTATTATTTATAAAAAAACGTAAATGTTATTCTTTTACAAACAAATATACAACTGCAATTATTGTAAAAATAATATTTGTATCCTCTAAACATTTGTAAAAATAATATTTGCATCCTTCATGTAAAAATAACATTTGCAACACAAGTAAAAAAAAATATTTGCATCCTCTTTGTAAAAAAATAACATTTCCATCAATTTAAAAAAAACATTTGCAACCCAACAACAAAAAAAAAATAACATTTACATTCCTTTTATAAAAAAATAACATTTGCATCATTTTTTGTAAGAAAATAATATTTGCATCCTTTTTGTAAAAAACGATTGTAAAAAAAACGTAGTGTTTTGTCAAAATCACTATTTGTATAATCTTTGTGAAAAAATAACAATACGAAAAAAGAAACATTCCTATCCTTTTTAGGAAAATATAACATACTTGAAAAACACATTTGTATCCTCTTACTAAAAATAATAGTAAGAATATAATAGTTGTATCCTCTTTGTAAAAAAAAAATATCCTCTTACTAAAAAAGTAACCTTTGTTTTTATTTGTAAAAACATAATATTTGTATCCTCCGTGAAAAAAAACATTGATTTATTATGGAACATTGAATCCGGCAAGTTCGCAGCACGTCAATATAATCAATTGTACAATGTTATGCATATTAAAGGATAGTTTTAAACTTATATGATTGGTCCACATTGTTAATCGTATTTTTTTAAAATTTTCTAGATTTTTTTCGGAATTTTTTGCGCTCTCTAAATAGTGTATCTTTGCGTATCGCCCGATACCGTGACCGATACCGCAACCGAGTTGAAAATCGAGTGGCCGATACCGAGACTTTGAACCATGCTGACACGTGATGAAATGGGTAGGCCTTCCTGGGGCGGGAGCGACAAGCTGTGTTAGTCGGGAAGAGGAGGGGGCAATTTCTCGATCAACTCTTTCAATCAACTCCAAAAAAAAAAAAAAAAAAAATTTAGTGTTTTTTTTTGGGGGGGGTCCCTTGGAGAACGGTGTGGCGTACGAGGACTCCATTGAAAGTGCAATTCTTCTCTTGGACTGGCAATTGATAATCTGAGGCGGAGGAGAGAGGTGATTATAAATTATTGTTGTTTGTGTAAGGGTGACGGGGAGTCTATAGATCACACTTCACTATGCCGTTCCTAGGCCCCATTGTTTGCCCTCTTCCAGGTGTCGTGGGTGATGCTGAGGTCGGTGGAGGAGTTGTTGAGGTCATGACAGAGTGCCGCGATGAGCAATCCTAAGCTTGAGGCGTGGATGGCGGCGCCCCTTTGTCTCATGTGGACGGTGTGGAGAGAGCATAACAAGAGATGCTTTGAGGATTCAGAATCTTCAATGCACACGAAATGACTCAGGCTTTAATGTTGTCCATGTTGTATTAATGGTCTAAGTGAGTTATCCTAGTTGTGTTGTATCTTTTGTGGAGTTTCTAAACGATTTACATTTACAGGACTAGTTTTCTGTCCCCTTTTGTGGAGGGGTGTTTAGGCCTTGGGCCTGCCTTATTCCTGCATACGGGTTCTACCCCCTTGGCGGTTTTCTAATATATATTCTCCTAAATATCAATATATATATATATATATATATATATATATATATGTTGTTTGATCTTAGAATAGGAGCATCAAACATCTTCATGTGCTGTGAACTTGACATTGAGTTTTAAAAGCTAATATCTAACTGCTACAGGTCAAAATAAGATTTTTCGGAATAAAACTATGGTTCAATTCAGAGTCATATCTCACAGGCTCAATTATGGCTCATCAAACAAATTTATTATTTTAGGAAAGATTTAATATTACAGTTTCGACCAACAGTCGTAGGGGTCAGAAATTAATTATTAGACGGGTCTAATTAAAGAACCTACGAATTAATGTTAAAAATGTTTTTTTTTTGCGCTAACAGCGTAGAAAGCGTTACAATATCGGTGACATCATCGCGGTCATTAATGAACCTTGAGGATCAACAAGTGAAACAACAAACATAAAGGAAGTTACCCAGAAATTAAGAGATGTCCTAAGGTGATGAAACCAAAGAACCTCTAGCTGTGACATTTAGTAACGACAATGCAAACCCGTAAAGCTAGATGGGTTGGCAAACTCCAACTCAATAAAGAAAATATAACAAGAGTTGGTTTACTCCACGGATGACGAAAAAAAAGTTGTAAAAATGTGATTATTTTTTAGGACTTGAGCATGAGTCGGGGTAAGTAGGCTAAAATACAGCGTTACTCAATTTGGTGTGTGGCACATAACTGGGTCTAATGTAAGTGTGTTATATCATTGGACTCTAGGTAAGTCGGGTCTAAGAAGATAATGAGTTATAATTGTGAAGTTCTATAAGTTTCGAAACAATTGACTTAAAAAGGATTTCGGACTTAAAACGCATCGTATATCTGTAGATAATGCCAATTGTATATCATATCCCCTGCGGAACATAGTCGATCAACCGTATATTTACTATATTAACAGATAATTTTGGAAAGGACGCAGATAAAGGAAAAGGGATGCTCTGAATCTGGCATATCAAGGCACAATTAGATGTCAATACCTATCATTAGCAAGTTTATTTCAATATTGCCAATCGTATTTTTATCTCATATATTATGTTTATTCATACCCTTATTCGGATATGTAAGATTGGTTCAGATGTCAAATTATGTTTTCTTCTCATCTCTTCCTGAAATGAGAAGAGCAAAAATTATGAGGAGCTACCAATGTTTAAAAAGGCGCCCGAGGCGTACGCCTCGAGGCGCGCCTCGAGGCGAGGCGAGAGAAAAGAGCCTCGAGGCTTAAGCCTCAGGCCATTAAAGAAAGGCTTACGCCTTTTTGGATGAGGCGCTGCGCCTCAAGGCTGACCGCCTCAAGGCGGTGAGGCGTACGCCTCTTATACGGGGCTTAAAAAATGGAAAAGAGAAGATAGTTAAAAAAAAAAAAAACCGTTCGTTAGAAATAAACCCTAACCCTTGTATTATTGAAGCCCGCTTACTCTCTCTCTACTCCGAAACCATTTTCCTTCACCGAAACCCTAATCCGGCCATCCTTCTCCTTCCATTCTTCAAGTCCGGCCCTCGGTAAGAGCAAAACCCTTTAATTCTTCAACTCCGGCCCTAGTTTTTTACTAGAAACTGTTATTTGTTTGTTTTTTATACGAAACTGTTAACATAAAGTTTTTATGTTATTTGTTTTTTAGTTTAGTATTAGTTGTAGTTTTAGTTTAGTTTTAGTATTAGACTTAGTTTTAGTATATTTTTTTTTGTCAAAACTTTGGTTTTAAGTTTTTTTACCTGTAAAAACATTGTAAAAACTTATTTTTTTTCCTGTAAACTTAGTTTAGTTTTCTGTTTTTTTTTTTTCTGTTTTTTTTCTTCTGTTTTTTCCCTGTTTTCTGTTATTTCCTATAAAAACTTTTAGTTTTAGGTTAGTTTTTAGTTTTACACTTTTTTCTGTTTCACAATATTTTAATAAAACCTTTTTCACAATATTTTTTAACTTGTTTTTTGTCTAAAAACTGTTATATGAAACTGTTTATGTTATTTGTTTTTTAGTTTTAGTTTTAGTTTTAGTTTTAGTTTTAGTAGATTTTTTTTTGTAAAAACTTTGGTTTTAATTTTGTTTACTTTTTTTTTTCCTGCAAACTTAGTTTACTTTTCTGTTTTTTTTTCTTCTGTTTTTTTTCCTGTTTTCTGTTATTTCCCATAAAACTTTTATTTTTAGCTTAGTTTATAGTTTTACACTTTTTTCTGTTTTTTTTTCTGTTTCACAATATTTTAATAAAACCTGTTCCACAATATTTTGTAACTTGTTTTTTGTAATAACTTTGTTTTATATTTTTTTTTGTAGTTGAATTATGTCTAGAAAGGATCCCGCTTGGAAATATGGTACGGAGGTTGACAATGGGAAAGGATATGTCTATATCCAATGTAAGTTTTGCAATAAAGTTATAAAGGGGGGTGTCAAACGAATGAAAGATCATCTTGCGGGAACGAAAAAAAATGTTCGAGAATGTGATAGAGTTCCTACGGATGTGAGACAAGAAATGGCGGATTTCTTGAAAAATAAAAACTTTGAAAAAGATGTGGCCCGAAGAAAATCCGAGGAACATATTGAGAGTGGTGCGTATTTTGCAAGTTCAAAAGATGGTTCAAGTATGGGTAGTACGGCTAGGGGGATTAGGGGACCCATGGATAGGTTTTTAGTTGATCTTGATGATGATGGTTGTGATGATCAACCTAAGCCTAAAACTGAAAAGGAGGCTAGAGATGAAGCATGCCTTGATATTGGTAGATTTTTCTTTGAAAATGGTCTTCCATTTCATGTGGCAAATAGTCCTTCCTTTATTAGTATGGTGCGAGCAATTGGAAAGTATGGTCGCGGGTTGAAACCTCCTACTGCATACGAGCTTAGCACGTGGATATTAGAAGAGGAAGAAAGGCGTGCCAAAATTGTAGTTGATGAAGTAAAGAAAACGTGGATGCAAACAGGGGTGTCCATATTATCGGATGGTTGGAAGGATATTCGAGGTCGCCATTTGATAAATTTTCTCGTTAATAATCCACATGGAACGGTTTTCTTGCGATCAGTTGATGCGTCAGATGCTATAAAGGACGCAAACATGTTGTTTAAGCTTCTTGATAGTGTTGTTGAGGAGGTGGGGGAGGAGTTGGTCATTCAAGTTGTAACCGACAATGCCTCGAATTATAAGGCGGCGGGAAAGTTGTTGATGGAGAAGAGGAAACGTCTGTGGTGGACACCATGCGCCGCCCATTGCATTGACCTAATGTTGGAGAAAGTTGGGGAATTGCCGCAGCACAAAAACGCCTTGATAAAGTCAAAGAAGGTATTAATTCATCTTTAATTTTTATTTTTTACTTTTTAATTCGTTTCACATATTACTTTTTAATTGTAGGTGAGTAACTTCATATATAATCATGGGTGGGTTTTGCAATTGATGAGAGATCATACGAAGAAGGATCTTATTCGCCCGGCTGCAACGAGATTTGCTACCGCTTATTTGACCCTTCAGAGTATGTATAGCCTTAAGGAACCATTGGAGCGTATGTTCACTTCTCCTGAATGGGCTAGATCAAGCTGGGCAAAGAAGGATGAAGGGAAGCAAATAAAAAAAATCATTTTGCAGGATCGAAATTTTTGGGGTAGTATGTCGTACGCAATTAGAAGCACAAAACCTCTTGTGGGGGTTTTGAGAATGACTGATTCAGAGAAGATGCCAGGGATGGGTTTCATTTATGGTGCAATGGACAAAGCAAAGGAGACCATAGCAGAAAATTTGGGAGGAGATGAGGGGTCTTATAAGGAGATATGGAGCATAATTGATACGAAATGGGAGTTTCAGTTACATCGCCATTTGCATGCGGCGGCATATTTCTTAAATCCACATTTTCAATATGAAGAGAACTTCTCTAACCATCCTGAAATTAAATTGGGTTTATTGACTTGCATGGAAAAGCTTATTCCGAATGATCAAGATAGATTGAAAGCGGATATACAGATTGATGATTTTAGGAATAGAAAGGGGTTTTTCTCTTTTGCGTCGGCAAAAACAAGTTGCAAATTGCGTAGTCCCGGTAAGTAAATCTTTTGTTTAAGTACGATTTGCTTTTGATTAATACCATTAAATACATTTTTTAACTAAATTTTACTTCACTCTTATTTTAGCGGATTGGTGGATTCAATTTGGAGATGGAACTCCAGAATTGACTAGTTTTGCGGTGAGGGTTTTGAGTCTTACATGCTCTTCGTCCGCATGTGAACGCAACTGGAGCACATTCAATCAGGTATTCGTTTGTAAAAAAATATTATTTGTAAAAATTATTATTTATTTTATGACTAAAAAATTATTATTTGAAAAATTTATACAGCTCCATACGAAAAAGAGAAATCGTTTGTCAACGAAGAGGTTGAATTCATTGGTGTATATAATGTATAACAAGAAGTTAAAGACGAAGTTTTTGAGAAAGAAGGCGCTTAAAGAGGATGAGGACCCATTGGTTATTGATCATCTACCTTCAGATGATGAGTGGGTAGCGGGGCAAGATGATTCCCATTCGACAGATGCCTCGGTGGTTACGGATGCCTCAGGAGCGATGGATGATGTGATAGGGGTAGGAGAGATTCCCATTCCCATTCCCATTCGCCGTGAACGTGCTAGAGGGGGGCGAGGAAGAAAGAGAAATAATTCACAATTTAACACTTCAAAAAAGGGTTAGTATTCACAATTGTCTTTTTTACATTAAATAATTATTTTAAAGAGTTAAAATAATTATATTTTATCTTATAGGTAAAGGAAAGGGGATCTTGGTAGATGAGGAAGATGAATTTGTTGATGTTGACTCGGGTGATGATGATGACGAGACGACCATTAGATATGATGATGATTCAATGGACGATCCTATTAGCGATGGTGATGATAGCGGCGATGATGATGGATTAAATCCGCTTTTCAAGCCTTTGGATACGGATGATCCATTATTGTTTTAGTATTAAGCTTGAGGGGATGCTTTGTTTTTCTATGTTTTTGTGATGAACAATATGTTTTTGTGATGAACAATACGGTAATGATGTAATGGAGATGAACTTTTAGTTTGATTGGTTGATGGATTGAATGATTATGGACCCTTTTGCATCATTTAATGTGTTGGATTATTTTTTGTGAAATTATTAGACTTTTTATATTTTTTTCCCTTTCTTTTTTTCTTTTCGGTGAGGCTTACGCCTCAAGCGCCTCGAGGCTTACGCCTCGCCTCGTCGAGGCCAAAACGCCTCGCCTCGCCTTTCGCCTTTTTAAACATTGGGAGCTACAACTCAAGAGAAACAAGAGATCAACCCATTCCAACCTCCATAGAGGAAGAGCAAATAAATTCAAGGTACACAATCTATGACCATAGTCCCAACCGCGACTATTCTGAGCGAACAGTAGTTAAATTTTAGGTATGCCATTATAGAAGGGTTCAACATATAAAACAATGCAAATATCTTAAAATTAAGAAATAACAAATTTACCCTACCTCATCGAATGATCAGTTATTTTTTTTTGAATTTCAGACAACATAAAAATCAAAAGAAAAAATAGTAATACAGATGGAAACAAATGAATACGGTCTGCCAATACAAAACTTCCACTAATTCATGAAAAAAATTGACAGAGTAAACAAAACTATGTGGATCAAAGACCTGTAGATTGATTCAAAAACCCCTTGATGTTTCCATCAATGACAAACAAATGTTTTTCATTTTAATAAAGACTAACCAAAGATTTATTACTTTTTCATTTAGATTTGGACCTCATTTCCCACATAATACCATTCAAGTACAAAGATAAATTAATCACCAGCAATCAGGCATTGTAAGAAGAATTTTTGTATAACCATACAAAACAAAAGCTTTTAAGGCTCTAGATAGAAACCATGGGTAATTTAACTCAAAAGACGTATGAATGACTTTTAATTATTTAGAAAAGGGGAAAAGAAAACGCTTATTATGAGTATAAGAGGACTCAAGGTGAACCAACCGAACAAGATGGAATAAGGTCAGATTACATAAGCGACCATAATTGTGATACCTATTATCAATTAAGATTAATCCATGCCAAGAGATCACATAAGACTCCCAGGCTTTGCCTCCTTTGTGTCTGATCATGTTCCACGAGTTATTCAGAGTAAGGCTTTAACATTTGAGAACAAGCATGGTTTAAAGTCGCAGGGTCGGCCTATGACTCGACCCCCCCAATTTGCAACTAGGTGTCGGTATCGATTTCGAGCAATACCTAACGATACTCTATTTAGAGAGCCCCAAATTCAGTTCTGTTGGGCTGGAAAACCAAAGAGATAAGGTGGATTCTTATAACTGCCCACACAGAAATGGATCTAAAAAGATCGTTGGGCTTTTATTTCCAATTCAGATCCCCCTTTAGATCAGGCTGTCTGCTCTAAAGAACCCAAATACTAAGACCCACGTAGGGAAAAATCCTTCGCTCGCTGATCCTGATCGCACATCGCTGGCTCTCAGTGGTAAGGATTTTGAGGGTAAGACTACCGTGATTCCGTGAAGTCCTCTTCTCTCTTTCCCAGTGGTGATTTGTTGGATGAGTTGTGCAGCAGTAAAGAGCCCGTCGACGTGGAACCTCTTTTTCATCTGGAATTTTGTAAGGGTTCTTTGTTTGAAGTTGTGGAGTTTAATGGGGCAAACCATTTTCATATTGGAGAGAGTATGGATGGTTTCGGTTTTGCGGGTGATAGTCACTGCTTGTTGTTTCAGTCCCTGTTGAACAGATTGGAGGTTGCTGACAATTTTATCCTCAATGTAACGGTAAATATTGATCCCCCTTTTACTTTGATGATTGAATGCAAGTGGTCTTATTGGATGATGTTTCTGTTACTTCATAGATGGCTAAACCGTTATCCCCGGCTTCTTATACCCCTTTGGCTGTGTTGGATCCTTATGAGTCTGAATTGGATTTTCAGCCGGGTGTAACTAATTCAGAGGGTGATCAAATTAGGAGGATGCAACCATTTCAGAAGATAAGACTCCCCAAGGACATGGAAAAGTAGATGCAATCAAACCTTAGGGATTTTTTCAAAGCTTTTGGGGCTGTCATACGAAGGCAATGAGAAAAAAAAGCGTTCAAATTCAGGAGGATTGAGAGTAGATGGAGGGGAGGGGGAGGAAGGTGGGACCTCATATAGCGGTTGTCTCTAGCACAAGGAAATCTAGAGCTTGAGAATTGGAATGTTCAATGAAATATGATACAAGGAAGGTGGTTTCCGGTGGGAGTTATAAAGGGGAGGGAAGGAGGTTGGATGACTTTGGTCCTTTTATCTTTATGAATCTCCGTACTGGGTCTTAGAATGTCACGGGTCTCAATGACTTCACCAAGGGATCGGTGGTGCATTCCTTCTTAAAGAAATGGAAGCTAGATGTGGTTTGCCTTCGGGAGTCCAAACTAGATTCTTTCTCCAATAGGGAGGCGCGGAGCCTTTGGCTGGTCAGTGAGTAAGGTGGTGTAGTGTTGACATGTGTGGAAGCTCCGGAGGTATCATTATTACATGGGACAGAAGGTTCTTGATTACTTGAGTTGGCTTGGGGTAGCAATTATCTTGTTTGTTTGGAAATGTTGTCAATGGGTCCTAATGTTGTTTCTCAGGTGTTTACGGGCTGGTAGAGGACAGTGGCAAATGAGAGTTAAGGAAGCAATTTACAGGGCAAGTGGATTGTGGTGCATTGGAGGTGACTTCAATGTGATCAAATTCCCTTGTGAGAGGATCGAGTTGTAGCAGATTCTTGCGAGCTATGTTGAAATTTGCAGATGTTATTTAGGGGATGCAACTGGTTAACGTACCCCTAGAAGGGGGTGGCTTTACGTGGTTCGGTAACAGGTAGCGCCCTACCCAGTCCCTGTCTTTTTCTTGTTTCCCCAGCTTAAGAGGAAGCTTTTCCTAATGTTAGTCATGCATGTTTTTCCTAGGGAACCTCCGATCACATTCCAATTCTGTTGGATTGTGGAAGAATCGATCGTGGAAGATGCCCCTTTCAGTTTCAAAATATGTGCAATGGAACAATTACCAAGTGGAGGAGGGATCAGAGGGTTTCATCTTAGCAGAAAAATCAAGCTTCTAAAAGATTATCTAAAAAGGTGGATCAGGAATGGATTTAATAATGTTCAGGTGCTCAGGGTTTGGAGGACATTGGAGCACTAGATTTGGAAGCAAGGGTCGAAGCTTATGAGAGAGCGGAGAGGGAGGATCTCAAAGTGGAGGTGCGTCGGAGGAAGAGATGAGCTGGGAGATAAAATACTAAGTTCTTCCATTGGATGGCCAACTCCCACAGATGGAATAATATATAGGGAGCATTTTCATTGATGGGGTGCACCATTCAGAGGAGAACGTGAAGAGAGGCATATTGCAGTTGTACGCTTAAGGAGGATATTAACCGAAAACCCTCCTTCGATAGCCTCCATTTCGATTCAATCTCTGATGTGCATAGAGTCCCTTTCCTGAGGAGGAGGAGGAGGAGGAGGAGGAGATTGTAGCAGTTCAGGCCTGTCATGAGGATAAAGCTACAAAGCTAGCTGGGTTGAGCATAATTTTTCAGTCTGCTGGGGAATGGTCACAGTGGCGATTTTTTAGGAATTCTTTCTTCAAGGGAGCTTTGAGAAGAATCTTAATGCCACTTTCATTACTCTTATTACGAAAAAGGGCGGTGCTTTAGATATCAAAGACTCCATACCGACTAATTTGGTGGGGAACGTGTATAAACTTATCAAGGTGCTTTGATTAATCAGTTAGTTTCAGGTTCTCATAATGCCTTTGTGCGAGGTGGTGAGATTTTGGATGTGGTTCTTGTGGCCAATGAATGTGTAGAGGCTAAAATTCATGAGTTGTGTGTAAGCTAGACATAGAGAATGCCTATGACTTTGTCGACAAGAGTTTGGGTTTGGTGGAGATCATAGGATTTGGTGATACTTGGAGGGGGTGGGATCCGGACTTGCATTTTCTCTGTTAGATACTCTATTTTGTTAAATGACACTCCAAGGGGTTTGGGTTGAGACAAGGGATTCCCTTGTTTTCGTTCCTCTTCATTTTAGTTATGGAGGCTCTAAATAGACTTATTGCGAGAGATTAGTTAGTGATGGCTTTTTAAAGGGTTTTGAGGTGGGAGACAGAGCAGGTTCAGTTGTCTCTCATTATTTAATTAATAATTCGCTGACGACACCATCTTCTGCGGGGTGGACTGATACAAATGAGGAATCTAGGGACGGGGAGGGTCTTGAAGTGTTTTGAGGTGGAGAACTAGAGATCCTTGCGGGTATCTTTGGTTGCGGGTGGGAGCTTTTCTGTGTACTTACTTGGGCTTTCTTGAGGGGCTGCTCACAAGTCAAATGATGTATGGGCACTGGTGATCGAACGATTTGAAAGGCGATTGGCACGGTGGAAAAGTCGTATCTTTCAAAGCGAGGACGACTAACGCTCATCAAACCTACTATTTGTGTATTCTTCCTCTTTCGGTCTCCATCGGGAAAAGATTAGAGTAGTGCATGGCGAACATTCTGTGGGGAGGCAAAGATGATGGATGAGTTCTTAGCAGGATGGAAGGACACTTGCAGATTATGCCACAGTGCTTGAAATTTAGGATTTGAGATTTTTGATAAAGCCCTGCTGTAAAAATGGGTGTGGATGTGGAGATTTCTGAGGGAGGAGGAAGATTTAGCCTATCCTGTTTCGGGTGGAGGGACTTGAGCTTCCGGGGACCCTATGAAGTGGGCATGGGGAAGTTCATTAGTTTTGGAATGTTGCTCTAGATTTGTGACTTTTAATGTTGAAGACGGAGATGGTAGTGAAGTCAGATTATGGAAGGATTAGTGATGCAGTGGTCTTTCATTTGGGGAGAATTTTCTTGAGCTCCACAGAATCACAGTTGATGAGAGTGTTGTGTAGCTGATTGTGTGGCTTTGATGGTGGTCACCGTATGTGAAATCCTTGTTTTAGGAGAAACTTCCAAGATTGTGTGTTAGAGGCGGTAGAATATTTGTTGGGTCCCTTACACGACGCAATGCTGCCATCGAGTGATAGTGATGTGTTGAGTTAAAAGGGGAGTAGTCAGTAGAGGCGGGCTCTTCTTAGTTGAATCCTACTATATGTTACTCGAGGATGGAGTAGTGGGCTCGTTCCAGTGGAGGGGTATTCATAAGACGATTACTCCGCGATAGACTGTTGTGTGGCCTCTGCGACCTTGTGACCTGGAGAGTAAATGTGACACTGGAAAATCCAAAAATATGTGGAAAAATGGATTGCAAGTAGATGTTGACTTTGCAAGCGTGAGGAGAATGTTGATCACTTTTTACTCCATTGCAAGTTCCATTGTGTGGGTCATGCCTAGGTCAGGCATGGTATTAGAGTCAAAAGGAGATTCGAAAGAGTTGGGCTGCTGCTCATATCTGCTTTATGTGGAAAGTATAGAGAAAAAGGAACAGAAGATGCTTCAAGGGGGTTGAGAGTTGAGATCCTTCGTGGAGATTGGACTATACATAGTCTTGAGTTTCTTTGTTCTTTGGGCTGCTTTGTCTTGAGTTTTGTAGACTTTTTGGGTTCCCCTGGACCACAATTGTAGTTTTTTGGTTTGGTCCCTGATTGATTTTTGTATACGTCGTGTATACGGGTGGGTTCCGCCCCCTTTTGCTAATTTTTCAATACACACCTGCCTTTTTTGGTTTGGTCCTTGATTGATTTTTTTTATAAGTCATGTATATGTGTGGGTTCCGCCCCCCTCTGCTAACTTTTCAACATACACCTGCGTTTATCTTAAAATTCTAAGAAATTAAAGAAAACTTTAGAAAAATAAGAATAATATTATGTATCAATGAAATTAGTACAAAATCATCATTTACTATACATAACAATGTCTAATTGATCATAAATACAGTATTTTACAATCGTTCAATAATAAATAAGCAAAGAATCTTATTATAGACAACTTCATAAAGAAGTTCCATAAAAGTTGAATGAATATAAATTTTAATGATGTATTTATATTTTAAATGATTATTTATTATAACTTAATATATAGCCTAATAATAGCACTTAATAAAATTTAAACTTTCTATAACCTAATAATTATACCTATACTTACAGTTATACTAAGAGTGCATAGATTAATAGCTACCTGATATATTATGTAACTTAATAATGCAACAATTGTAACTATGGGAGTGAAGTCTTTCAAAATAAACATAAAAGTGATGGAAATTAGGACTATTTTAATATTTTCTTGTATTTTTAATATTGCATTGTATTTCCTTTTATTATTTGTTTGGTTGCTTAGTAGATATTTTGTACTTGGTATTATTTGAGTAAGGAGTTAAGGCTAGTAAGGGTATATAAGTAATTAGGACCTTTATTGTAGCCCAAGTCTAGAACCTTTCTCCAACTCATATAAATACTCATATAGGCTTCATTTGAAAGGGACCTTCATTTTTTAATATAAGACATTTTTAGATTCTCTCTCTTAAACTTGTTGTTTGTTTTGTTCCTTTGACGTGCGGTTTACGTCAAATTGGTATCAGAGTGAGGTGTCGTTCCCCAATTGGTGTATTGATTATCAAAATATCGTACGCTACACTTTCAATGGCCCCGAAGAAATCAAATCGGCATCAAGAGGAAATCAATCGAGAATGGAGGCAAAGTAATCAAGATCTTGCCCAACAATTTAATGAATTTGCCCAACAATTTAATGAATTAGCCCAACAACAAACCCTATTTTCCCAAGAAATTAACCAGAGATTTGAAGATCTCTTCCGACTCTTCACCAAAACGCCACCACCTTCCGCCAAACTCGAACCTCTCAGAACCGGCCGGATCCCAGGATTCTTGGCGGCGGCATAAATTCCGAACTTCTCGAAAATCCCGGCAACACCCCTCGGCAATTCTTAGCCTCGTCCGAAATTCAGATCCTCTCGGGCGCGTGAACCCCTCAACCCCCGACTAAACTTCCGAACTCCTCGATTCCGACGAATATCCTGAAAACCTGGCGGACAACCCACCCCCCTCAAAATCCAGATCTCACCGGAAAAATCGAAAATGTCGAGCCCCTCGGCGGCTGCGTAAACTTTGATCTACTCAAAAATTTCGAAAAAGCCAGGATATCCCGGACACTGCGAAAAACCAAACTTCCTCGGAAATTCCGAGCCTCTAGGAGATCCCCACGACGCCGTCAATACTGAGACCCTCGGCGAACTTCCTCAACCCCAAATCAAAACCCTAGGTCCCAAATCAACCTACACCCAATTCAACCTAACCCTTTGAATTTCTTGCCTAATTTTTTGGGGTTTCTTGCAAGTAGGTACGCGAGTCGCGTACGAGGTCGCCTCCCGTTGCAAGTAGAAGAATTCATGGAAGGAGGCCTAGCTGCGTTGCTGTTTACTCTTCACGCTTGAGACGAGCTTGATTTTGAGTGGGGTGAGAATGATGGAAATTATGGCTATTTTAATATTTTCCCGTATTTTTGTTACTGCATTGTATTTCCTTTTATTAGTTGTTTGGTTGCTTAGTAGATATTTTGTATTTGGTATTACTTGAGTAAGGAGTTAAGGCTAGTAAGGGCATATTAGTAATTATGACCTTTCTTCCTCCTACTCTTATAAATACCCATGTAGGCCTCGTTTCGACTAGACCTTTATTTTTTAATTTAAGACGTTTTTAGATTCTCTCTCTTAAACTTGTTTGTTTTGTTTTGGGCATTTGACGTGTAGTTTACGTCAAAAAGTTTAAAAGACAAATTATTTATATAATATGGGAGAAGGTTGTTTCACTATTCAAACAATCCAAGAGTTGAGGCCTACATGGGTATTTATAAGAGCATGAGAGTGTGCCATGTCATAAGATTGTCACGTCACCAGATAACCCTCCCCCATTTTTAACTTCGGATACCCATTCCAAACGCTCCCTCATCTCAGCTCTTCCCGTTTCACTTCCCCCACAACACACAAACCTCCAACACTATAGGTTTCATCCTCACACTACACACCCGCCTCCTTAATTTCTCCCTCAGTTTCTCTCTTACGCACACACATCCTCCCCCTTCCCTTACACACGAACACCTTAATTTGCCCCTCCATCTCTTACACACACTCTATTACACGATTTTGTATATATTTTTTTTTCGATCTGACCACGTAGGTGAACCTTCTCCTTCTCTCTCTCTACGATTCGATTTTGTGGGTTTTTCGGCTCTAATTTAAGTTTTCTAAACCCTAATTTTTGGTTGGGAATCATGGTTTTCAACATTCGTTTTTACGTTTTTTTTCCTGATTCAATTATATACGGAGATCCAATTCTTTTTACTTTTTTTTTTGGTAGATCGGGGTCGGAAAAAATTACCATCACTCTGCCCAAACAGATGTGGCAGCAGTTCTGTCCCCATCACTAACATTCCCAGAATTTAACTCTAAATGAATGTACAAAACTATAGAGATATTTCCACATTTGTTGTTTCGAAAGCCCCCATCAAATATTCAAAAATCCTTTTGATGTCTGAACACAACCACCCAAAACCAAATCAAAGTACACTGTAAAGAAACCATATACCCCAGGCCTAAAAATCCCACAAACATCGTGAAAATCTCTCCTCTCTCTCTCTCTCTCTCTCTCCCAGTTGGATTTTGTGGATTTTGGTTCGAATTAAAGTTTTCGCTATGTTTGTCGGATTTTCTTGAAATGGTTCAACCCTAATTTAGTACATGGCTCGAACTAATGTTTTCACGATGTTTGTGGGATTTTTAGGCCTGGGGTATAAGGTTTCTTGACAGTGTACTTTGATTTGGTTTTGGGTGGTTGTGTTCAGACATCAAAAGGATTTTTGAATATTTGATAAGGCTTTCGAAACAACAAATGAGGAAATATCTCTATAGTTTTGTACATTCATTTAGAGTTAAATTCTGGGAATGTTAGTGATTGGGACAAAACTGCTGCCACATCTGTTTGAGCAGAATGATGGTAATTTTTTCCAACCCCAAAATGTAAGCTTTTCTGCTCTTGGTCTAGTGTTGTGTGCCTACTGATATCAAGGATCAAAATGTTATATTTTGATTGTCTTTTGGTTTTGTAAGGATGTGATCTATACTGCTATTGGTTACTTGAACTCCATCTGGGATGAATTGTTATTCTTTTCATTATGTTAAGTAACTTTTAAATAATGTTATTGATTAGAAATTTTTTTTAATGAAATTCTCTATTGACTATAACGCGCTGATTTCGTTGGGATAATGCATGTTGGGCATTGGAGAATCCCGAACTAAGGCGAGTCCTAAGTTTTCTAAAATAATCAGTTCAATCATGGAAGATTCAATCATAGAAGGCATGTGGCTGATTTTGATGTTTGGTAACAAAAGTTTGGTAAGGTTCTAAAAAACGCGGGGCGTGATTGAGGCGTGGAGGCCAAGCCTTAAGCCTTAAAAGCCTAGGTGGGCCTAGGCGTGAAAAGGCGTTTAGGCCTTCTTAATATATTTTAATATTTTATAACCATAGCAAGGCTATTAAACTACTAAAATTGCACATATCATAAAAATATGTCCGAATATATACAAATTAAAATACTATTTGATTATTTTGGATGAGATAATGGTCCGGTTTGTAAAAAAATTCTTTAAAAAGCGATATCGTTTTACTAAAGCATTGTTGTTTTTAGAAAAAAGTGTGTCTTAAGGGTTTTACCAAGAATAAGGCGTGAAAAGCGTAAGGCGGGGCGTTTCTCCCAAGCCTCAAGTCTAGGCGGATTTTTTAGAACAGTTAGTTAAAAGGAATTTTGTCTTCACCAATTTAATAATATTCGTTGTTAGCTAAATATTTTAGGAATTTAAGTGTTGTAGTAGATCTTGGTGACAGTTGCTCTTTCTCTCTTCCTCTGTGTTTGTCACTTTGGTGACAGTTCCTTTTCCATTTCCATATTTGTCTAAATGTGGATAATGAAGTGTAACCCTTTTTTCCTTCGAAACTCCCATGTGAGGATCCCACTAACGTGTTGATTTGTGTAGAAGATGATGAGGATCTGTTCACTTCTATATGCGTAGTTGCTTATTAATGAGATTTTGGTGTCTTAGGTGTATAATGGGGAAAACATTGTGGATTCAACTCTATATGCTCGGACTTTCTATAACATTTAAAAGATGGACTTATATGCTTCCTGTTTTCATATGCACAGGAACACATGTTTTCATTTAAAAGATTTGAAGTTTTCCCACCCGTTCAATTACTCTACGGCTGAGATCAAATAAGTCCAAGATCAAAGCTTTCCCTCGAGGTGTGTTTTAAATAGTATATGGAGATGGTGTTTAATTATGTATGATTTACATTTGGAATTCTCAGGTCATAATATATTTGCGTTGTTTCATGTTTATCAGATAACAGTTTGCAACTACAAAGCCCCAGCAATTGGCCTAATGGATGCTTAACATTGAATGTGTAAAAGGGACATTCCTATGCATGGAACTTTGTTCAAATCATCAGGTTCAGACTTTCTACCTTTTTATGGATTCTTTATACGATTATCGCCTTTTTTATGGATTCTAATACCCCTCTAAGCTGTGAAAATTTGCAAAGACCTTTTATGTTTAATTATGTAAGGGTAGTTTAATATGGGGAAATACCGGATTTTTGTTCGTGTTTGACTTGAGCAACTTCGGTTGTGCCTACGTATCCATCATAGTCGAAATCAAAGTCAGCGTAGTTCGTACTATTCGCCAAAAAACTCATTATGGTGGACCTCTAGGGGTGAAAGGTTATGCAACTCTTCTCAAATAACTTATCTCAAAACTCTTTCCTAAAACTCTCTCTAAAAACTCATAAGACAAGAAATCATTCTTCTTCTCCCAAGAAGATCTCTCTAAAATGTATGGTGGTGAGGCTTATTTATAGCGAAAACCAACCCAAGTGGGTCGCCACAAGTCAAATAATCCATAGTGACACATGTCCTATTATAGTGGCATGTGTCCCATAGCATATATCTCAATACTAGAATATTATCTAGTTAATGCATTAATAATATACAAATACGGGTGATATGTTAGACGCGCATAATAATACCTCAGCCGCATAAACACATGGACTTTTGTAAATTTTAATCATCTTTAATCTCATTTAATAGTTTAATGAGAGGCTTATCATTAAGCCCCTCCTACATATAGTTGATATATTGATGCATGTCTAAAATATATCTACTGTGTGTACGAAGCGCCTTTAGTCGGTTTTGATATGTTCGATCAACCTGTGAATCGTGAGTAATAATCTCGTACCTCATTTCATCTTGATGATGTACTTTTACCTCATATCTCACATTTTATGATATACTGCAATCTCATATTTCATATCTCAGTTACACGATATACATCAATCTCATATCTTAAATCTCAATTCTTTTTAGGCTTTGATCTCATAGGTTATTCCGAAGGACCTTATTTTATCATTCTTTTCATATGAATAATATACTATGAGTGTTTCCCCCATTCCTATTTAAATGAACATGCATCCACGATTTTATTGTGGTTGTTCGTAACTCTGCTTTTGGTAAAAAGTATTATCATGGGACACATAATAACTACTTCATCATTCTCTTTCATCATTCTCAACCAAGCTTGGTGAAAGTATTATTATGGTTTCATCGTTCTCTTTCAATCTTTTAGTTCATGCACATGTTTTTGACTCGTTTTAATCACAACGAGATTACTTGTGCATGTACGTATTGACTCGCCCAAATTACCACTTTTTAAGGTTTTTCGCAAACTCGCACCTACGAGGTGACTTAACAATGAAAACATACTTGTTGACTTAACAATGAAAACAATTGTTAAGATTTTTCGTAAACTCCACCTATAAAGGTGACTTAACGATGAAAACTACTTGTTAAGATTTTTCGTAAACTCCACCTATAACGGTGACTTAACAATGAAAACACTCGTTAAGATTTTTCACAAACTCCACCTATATCGGTGAAAACACTTGTTAAGATTTTTCGCAAATCCCACCTATAACGGTGACTTAACAATGAAAACCCTTATTAATATTTTTCGCAAACCCCACCTATAACGGTGACTTAACAATGAAAAACACTTTGTTATGATTTTTCGTAAACCCCACCTATAATGGTGACTTACCAATGAAAACCACTTGTTAAGATTTTTCGTAAACTCATTCTTATGTATCACTTTTTCAGGACGAGAGCCCATACCTGCCGTATGACAAACTGAGCGTGGTCCTTCGTCTATTTCCATCAATGACCAACTTCTTCGGACGAGTCAAGTCATAACAATCGTGGTTCAACTACCGACCAATTTTATAAAGTTTTTTGGAATATAATACACCTCTGTAGAAACCGAAAGAAACTGAAGAAGCTTTTGTAATGGCTTGCTTGGATGTAACTATACTCTGAAGGTTCATCAATCTAACCTTGTCGCGGAGGATGTCGAAAAAGCTTTACACTTCAAGCTATGTTACATCATAATATCCATTTGCCCCCTTTATTTTATTTTTATCTCAAGATAAAATAAAATAAATTACATATATCATTTACAATGCCCACCCGAAAAAATGAAAGCAACCTAATCATTACATTTCATGGGGTATGTCTCAAACTACCATATCTTTGAATAATGGCTTGATGTCAGCGTCACTTCATATCTGCTCATTCAGAAGCCTATACAAAATAATATCTTTCTGACACAATAATATAATATTGCAAATGGTTCGTAAAATTCAGGAAATATCCAAGTACAATTCTCATTATGCCCCCTTTATTTTATTTTATTTGATGTAATAAAATAAAAATTAAATAAAGTCCGGGGACATTTGTGTAATGAATCATAACCACCCATACTCGTAGGTGTATCGTGCACAATTTAATGTCGTTTAAGCACGTCCTATCAAACTCACGAGCGCGTAAAATGTCAAGGTGAATTCTGAATTGTGAAACATATTCGAGTTGTTTCGTAATATATTAGTCATGTTCAGCATGGTCCCCAACTATAAAATAACATTTACACAATGTTTTATAAAAAAATCTTTATTTAGATGAAGGTTCATTACGCTCCCTCTAACTCATTTTTAACTTTATGTTATAACATAACATATAGATATATATCATGCGAAAGATCATAGTATCAAAACCACAATAGTTGTTTGTCCTAGCAAACCACAATAATTGTATCTCAGGTGGCGTGGTTCATCGCTTACACAAGCTCCAGATGTATCGTAAATAAATAACGATGCGCCCTATTCAATATATTCTAAACTAATAGAATAACTTTTATAGATGATTGTAGGGCTCCATAAAATATTCTGATGTACCCTTCGTTAGGCCTATCTTATTTTAATGTTTGAACACTTAGAACTCAAAATAGAAAGGTACCATAAATCATACTTTGATTTTCAACGTGCATATTGTGTATATACACCAAAAAAAAGGTAGTATCAATTAATCACTTATTATTTTTAATCACTAAACTTAAATAGTCTCAAATCATGACTTATCATAAAAAAAAATATTTTTTTCTTTTCAAATAAAATAAAAAAATAAATCCATCTCTAAAAACAAGAGCCTTGGTACTATTCAAACAAGTGTGCAAAGCATAAAAATGAAAATGTTTTAACCAACACCTCGCCTCAAACCAGACAAAACCTCACTGTGTTGATTTGAAAACAAAATACCAACATTTTCTAATTTAGAACTTTGAAAATCCAAATGATTTTTTATATTCCCAAAGCTTTATAGCAACTTTTCCTATCTCAACCCAAAAGAAACCCTGCTCCAAAATCCCAACCAGTATACAACCGATATCCGGCCAAAATTGCTAGCCCATGATCCAACGCCCGAACTGGGGGAGAACCCGAGAACCATCGACGTTCCCACACCGCTCTCACCAGCAGCAATCAAGCCCGTAACAACCCAATAATGGTCAATCAACTTAGCAGCGCCCAACCACCTAGAAATCAATAACCCAATAATGGTCAACCATGGAACCACCGGCGGACCAGACCATCACCGTTGCCGTCGCAAGTCAGTAAAGCCTCCAGCTAGGGTGGGTTAGCTATATATCTCGGTAGTAGCTGTACTAAACAACAACGAAATCCCATGTACTACAACGCAATGAAGCTCCCAAAAAGAAAACGATGAAGCTCCCAAAATTCCCGGCAGTTTTTGTCAGCCGGAGTAGGGTCAATCGGCATTTGGTTCGTCGAAAAAAGCACGGGGCTCCTTTGTTTTGTAACTTCAGAAACAAAAAAAGGAAAGGCGGTCGATCGGCCCAAGTGAATGGTTCATCGGAGCGGGGCGCCTCGGTACTTACATCTCTGATGTGGATTTTCCAGCCATGGTTGATTGGCTCTATACATCATGGTGAATCGTTCCTGGTACTCAACTGGATCGGTTTAGAGTTTTTTTTTTTATGCGAAGTGGCACAACATCAAAACGCAAGGCATCTAAGCAAATATCTGAAAGGAAAACGCGAGGGCGCCAAGCGGTAAATGCGAGGGAGCACAATATCAAAACGGGAAGGAGCCCAAATGTGGTCTGTCCATTTTTTGGGAAAAATCTCAGATGAATCTCGTGGATCGCATGTCGGATCTGCACATAGACGCGAAATGGTCACTCGTATGGTGATTCGAACGAGTTTCTTCGAACACGTGTTACAGTTCAGTCCGAGCTTCATCGGGAAGAGGTTCATCGGAGCAAAGCTCCGTTGATTTTTGAAAAATCTCATATTCATCTGTAGAATTTTTTATGTCTAATCCATACACCCGCCGGATCTTGAGGTTCATCGGAGCAAAGCTCTGTCGGTTTCTGACGGAGGTCTGCCAGTTTTTTTTTTTTTAACTCCCACGAAGGATTTTCTTATTTCTAACTCCCACGGTTCCAAGCTCCAACGGTGATTCTCACTTTTTTTTTTCAATTCTGCCAAACCAATTTCAAGCAGAGCTTGTTCTTGTTTGTGTCTTTTAACGCACAATATATATTTTATTAAATATATATACAGCTGGTGGATATACTCTAGCCTGACACACAACTAATTTCTACTTTCTTTAAAGGAATCAGACATATATTGTTTTATTATCACTACAATTTTATAAGTCATAACCTTGGCTACTCTAACAAGTAGCAGAAGGGAAGGGAGAAACATTAAATCGTGAGTGACATGTTTGGTGTATTTTTGTGTCACGTGACTCTTTCCACAGTTCATTAGGTACAGTCTAGTGTACATGTTAAGTGTACTTTTATTTATCTATAGTCTGTCAACAACTATCTATGAAACTACAGCTTGTCAACCGCTATATATGAAAGGCCCTCATAAATGTCAACCATCTCTAAACGTGCAAACGCCATAAAATAATATTTTTCATAAATAAAATCATCTCTTCTGACTATAGTCTTCACATCTACTAGACACCACAGATTGATTCAGTCGAATCAGTAACTATTTGACAGGGGAGTAAGTTATACGTTAGTAACAAAAATAATTTTAGCTCAAGATATCAAACTCCTTCTAGTCTAACATAATAATGATCTAAACAAGGACAATCATATTTTGTGCTTAAGGTTAGATATAATGATTTCTCATAACCAAAGTAATCAATGTTCATGTTGTGATATACCAGTATGTATGAAAATATCAGCTAAAATATGATTATAAATATACAACACTCAATTCTTTTATGTAAAGTATAGAAGCTCATAACATATAAGGATTAGATTTCTTATCTGAAATGAAATTGGATCTATCTCATAATTGTTGAAGCAGAAAATTGATATTGTCAACATCTTTTCTCCATCTCCTTCCACTTTTTCGATCACGAATGAG
Organism: Sambucus nigra; assembly: GCA_949130495.1. Lineage (NCBI taxonomy): Eukaryota > Viridiplantae > Streptophyta > Magnoliopsida > Dipsacales > Adoxaceae > Sambucus > Sambucus nigra. The sequence continues at coordinate 579,229,019 of OX422209.1, forward strand.
GCGTTACATGATAAAAAATTGTGAATACCTCCCCAGCGGAGTTGCCAAATGTAAGAGGGTAGTTTAATATGGGGAAATACCGGATTTTTGTTCGTGTTTGACTTGAGCAACTTCGGTTGCGCCTACGTATCCGTCAAAGTCAGCGTAGTTCGTGGGTTCGTACTATTCGCCGAAAACTCATTATGGTGGAACTCTAGAGGTGAAAGGCTATACAACTCTTCTCAAATAACTCATCTCAAAACTCTTTCCTAAAACTCTCTCTAAAAACTCATAAGACAAGAAATCACTCTTCTTCTCCCAAGAAGATCTCTCTAAAATGTATGGTGGTGAGGCTTATTTATAGCGAAAACCAACCCAAGTGGGTCGCCACATGTCAAATAACCCGTGTTGGCACATGTCCTATTTTAAGTGGCATGTGTCTCATAACATATATCAAACCCTCAATACTAGAATATTATCTAGTTAATGCATTAATAATATACAAATACGGGTGATGTGTTAGACGCGCATAATAATACCTCAATCGCATAAACACATGGACTTTTGTAAATTTTAATCATCTCTAATCTCATTTAATAATTTAATGAGAGGCTTATCATTACGCCCCTCCTACAAATTAAAAAGTGCCGCTAACAATATTGTGCATAGTTCTACATATGAACTAACTATATTGTATATCTTCAGTTTTGTAGGTACACTAATGTGCTGAAATAACTATTCTCTTTTGTGTATTTTGTTGAACTAATGTGCTTCAGGCATGTTTACAAACTACTTTTCCATTCCATTATCTGTTTGTTAATGTGCTAAACTTATGAATTCATGGGCATTGGCAAACAATGCAACTCTAGTCATTTTAGCTTAAGTTGCATTTAGTCGGGGTTGTTCAGTTCCGTTCAATCAAATCTCGCCATCACCAACTTCAAGCTTTCTTTCTTTTGTTCACGGAGGGAATTCACAATTTTAGAGCATATGAAAAGGAGAACAGAAAATGCATTTCGTATTGCTCCTAAATTTACTGTTATTGAGGGTGAGTGGGTGTGGGTGTGGGTGTGGGTGTGGGTGTGGGTGTGGGCTAAAATTAAGTTTTCTGTTCTCTATGGACCAGGCTACATCCTGCTAATGGATCCGTCCCTGATTGTTGGAGTTGAATAGCATCACATGAAGCTTCTGAAGCACAAAAATGTCACCTAAAATGTAGCTAAAGATCTCCATATAACCTTCCACACAAAAATATTCTGTTATTGGACAACAAAAAAATAGGATTTGAAGAGTCTTATCCTCCCCTGTGCCTAGCCAAACAAATGGATATGCAACGTAGAAATGGTAATAACAGGATCAAACTCCCAGTCATGGAACGATCTCCTTAAGTACGCTGCATTAACCTCTCCTTTGTATAACCAATTGATGTCTATTACCTATCCTTTGTATGCGGGTTTACCCATTATGTTTATATCGAGGTGTTTATTTTTTTATCTAATCCATTTACATTGTTTCATTAATAGGTTGAGTGCAAGTTTGCTAATTTGCAAGCGAAACCTAAGTTGAGTAAAGCTCCACAAGAATAGGTAATAGACATCAATTGGTTATATGTTTAAAACTATACAGTTTGTAGTCATGGCCTTGAAACTAACTTATTAAATATCTTTCATCCCTTTCCTTTTTGATATAATAATGAATTACTTAGTTTCTACTAGAGTGTGTGACTTCTCTAATCATGGCATCCAGAATGGACCTTAATATTGCATTACATTTGGCTCCATTGTCCAGAAGGGACTTAAGTTAAATATGAATTAATTGAGTGAAGAAGTCATCCTACCATTTTTGGTGCTGCATCTTATGGATGCTCTTCATTTAGGTATGCCTAAGGTTTGCACGGTTTTATTCCGTTTTCTCCATGGTTTTAGTTAATATTTATACTTATTTTAAATTTGAGTGTTTCTACTGAACACTCACCATTTCATACGTATGTTTTTTACAGATATTTTTGTATGTATGTTAAAAAGCATGGTGGTGATTACTGATTAGGTAGCCTCAATTTCACAATTATCAAAATGTGAATATTTGATTATTGCAATGGTTAAGAGTATCATATCCATTTCTTTGTTTCAATTTATAATCAGCAATGTCTTTTTGATTTCTAAGATGAATAATTATTCATTTATGAAGTAGTTGGATTGCATTGTGATTTTACACCAGTGGAACTGTTGAAAGAAAAATCCCTCCCTGCTATTTATTTCTGCCATTTACCAGCAGTCCTCATATTGTAATTTTTAATGTTTTGCATGAAGTGTTGCATACTCGATTTTGCTCAATTGAATAGGCTGATATTTACCATTCACTGCACTGTAATTCTCATTTAATAATTTTGTGCCTTTTGATATGTATAGATATTTACATTTGGAAAGTGGGGGTTTCAATTTAGGGATCTGAATTGAAGGTTATATCTGTGATTTTAATTGGCATTTTTAAATTCAAGTGATTTTTACATGGGATTCTAAATTTTGTTGTGTTTAGAATCAAAGTGATGAAGGGAATTTAGTTACGTTTGAGTGTGAGTTTCTTAAACCCAACTTATTATGCTCTGTTATTTGTTTTTCAATGCTTCACTAACCATTTGTAATTGATTACGGGCAGTTTTTTTAGTGTCATTTAATAATTTCCAATTTGATTCATATACAGTGAGTACCAAGGCATGACATGCAATGATGAGCCATAGGATCAGTGGATTTTGTTGGCCTATCAAGGGGTCATATAGGATGATGTGGGTAACATTTTGTGAAGTTGTCTAGAAAATTATTATTTCTCGGAGTACGACAAATTTGAGTGTGAACTATGTGGCAACATGATAGACTATAAAAACTTTTTCAATTATGCCTTCAGATTATTTGCCTTAGGTTAGAAATTAAGATGAATTCTGTTTGTTGGCCCATGTATGCTTGGGTATTTTATACTTATCCAGTTAACTTTCTTTCATAAACACACTTTCATTTTAATTTGTTCTATAAATATAATTAGAACCAAAATGTTATGAATGTTATATTTATGAATCAATTTTGGCTATTATATATTACTTTGTCCAAGTTTTAGTGCTTTTGGTTTTTGGGGTGAATTAATGATAATAATTTTTTGATTTCAGTGTTGAGGGTTGTTGGTGATTTGTTTGGGCAGACGAGGATGAGATAGTGTTGGTGGTGGTTATTTGGTTGTGATGGGGGTGTTAAGGTTGAACTCCAGAAAATGTCCAATGTTAATTTAGATAGAAAAAAAAAAGCATATACATAAATTTTGTAGCTTCTACGGGATTTGTTTGATGAAAACAATGGAATGCAATGTGCCATTGGCACAGGCATACCCTAGTATGTTAATACGGCGCAGTGGTAATTAAAACAATAACTAAGAAATATATAAGTATTTTTTGAAAGTTTTGAGTAATATATTTAACTAAATGAAAACAAAATTTACAATTTGAATGCAAGTTTTTATTTCTTTTTGAGAACAAAACTGAACAGAAATTTATAACTAAGGAAAGGTCAAAACATTAATACGTAAAACACACCTTAACCAGTTTCTTGCTAAATCGAAACCCATGCCACTGCTCACAAAGGTCCTGCCAAACATCAGCAACCTTTTTAGCTACTGACATCTTCAGAGATATTCGCAAATGGTGAGATTCAGCTGGGGATGGAAAGGTAGAGTAGGAGTTGGGTGCAATACCAAGAAATAGTATCGGAGGTTTCCAAATCAAGTAAGCGATGGAGAGATGCAGTCAAGAACGTGGACAAAAAATCAGCGAGTTTGACTGATTTAAAAGGCTTACAATCAGGTTTTCACCTTTACGTCTACTCTTTACTTTAGTTTGAACTCGACTTGACTAATCAAGACTCGGCTAACTCAACCGAATCAGCAATATTTCTTCCGAGTTGACTGAAATATCGCTCACACATACTGATTCAAGTCAAACTTGTTGATTACTTAACTCATGTAGAATTATCAGAACGGGGTCCTGCAATACAAGGGTACCACCGAGTCAACTCGAATGATACCGCGTTGACTAGGGCAATACATTGAACCATGAGAACATGACTTCAGGAGGAGGGACTCTAGAGATCTGTACTTAGGGCTCGAGGATGGTGCCGGTGGAAAGCTGTCCAGCGTTAATCCTGCCAAGGATGTTGAAACCAGAACTGGAAAAAATAGAACAAAAAGATTTATGGGAATGTCCAAGTTAGCAGTGCTTGTGAATTTGCTAAAAGATTGAAGAGTTGGATCCGAAGGTATTTGGGTGGTCTCTCGCTTCCTCAAGTAAATAGAGATAAAGAGAAGGGAGAAAAGACAAAGTCAAGTGGAGGGCCTTGGTTGCAAATATCAATTCGAGGCAGAAATCCAATGCATATAAGGGCCTAGTGTGAATACAAAGTTCCTCCATGCGGCTGCCAATTCTTGTAGAAGGGTCAATCTTATCGGAAGCATTGTCATTAGGGTGAAGAAATTCAATCCTGACGAATCTGTTCGGGTGCATATTTATATAGTTCTATGAGTAGATCTATGTGAAGGATATGGCTTGAACCGTAGTCTAGATTATATTCACATTTTCTGTGGGGATAAAGCCTCAACCCTGATGGGATGACTGCTTGTTTTAACATCATGAATATTTGGAAGTTAGATTACGATTAAATGTGCTGTCGATTATTTGCAAACTAAACACATCGTGAAAATCTTTGATCATGTAAATTAAAGTTTCTTATCCCTCTGTTGAATAGAATGAATCACATCTATAGAGGTGGTTATCCAGACATGCATTTCTCTAGTACATTCTCCTTTCCTACAGGATCAGCACATAGGAGTAAATTAAGAAAAAGATGAAATGTACCAAATTGAAGGCCATTGCGAAATTTCAAGCTTGCATATCTATGGTGCAAGCTATTCTATGCCAAAAGATGGGAAGACCGATCAGAAATACAAGAAATAAATAAACTTATAATAGAACGATGATGAAAATCTAAATATGCTGTAAGATGTGGGTTTAAAATTCTAGGAGAGGTTAGAAAAGAAGATAATTAGAAAATAATTACTATAAGATGATTTCATGTATACCTTATGATGGGAATCCTGTACGATGTTGCTCACTGATTCAACCACATCCAAAGATTTCTCTGGAACACCAGTCTGCATGAAAATAGGAAGTGTCTGAAAACCTGCTACATGAATAGTAACCACAATATACCTCAGAAACTGCAATTTAAAGCAAGTACTATTTCAACAGAACATAGCATATGCTACCACATTGATTAATAACTCAGGCAAGAAGCTATGTTACCATTACATCTTTATAAACAATTTGACAACTTAAAAGAATAAATATACTAGTCTAATCCTTGATTCAGAGAAGAGTATGCCATACACAGAGTTTTATTGTAAACCACAACTAAATCTGCACAGCTCAATAGATTCTACACTGATGGAATTTAAATGCATGATTTATGAAGTAGATCCAGCCAAGGTGTAACATTCACACCCAACAGAAACTATAACAATAAGACAATTACCAGCAAGCCCAAACTCATATAATACATACGCAAACATATATATATATATATATATATAGAGAGAGAGAGAGAGAGAGAGAGAGTTGCTGCTAAATCTTCAGAGTTGATCAACTTTTTTATTTTAAGGCTGTTGGCAAGGGAGATTTTATTAGAGAAAGAATAAAAAGAATATAAGGGATAAGCTTTTTTATTTTAAGGCTGCTGGCAAGAGAGCATTTTATCAGAGAACGAAGAAAAATAATATGAGGGATAAGCAACCATTTCCAAAGCTTAAAAACAAATTCCTTCACTATTCGTTTTCCTTGAACAAGGCCTGATATAATCATGTTATCTCTCATAAATCTCCTTTTCCTTGGCCTGCATTTCTAGAGTCATGAAATAGTATACCGTCATTCTCGGTCACACTGATTAGGGTATTCATTTTTTTTCAAGCAAATGCCTCTTCTCTGGCCTTAATAAATCTCTCTTCAATTGTCGCAATTTTTCCTTCGCAAGCTTTTGATCAACTGCATCTTGTTTCCGCTGGAATAGTTATTCCATTTGATGTGCAGGTGCTTCTTGTCGAGGGGCAAAATTAGCAGGCACGAATTGAGAGGGGAAACCCCGAGGCATTTGAGAGGGGAAATGTTGGAGGCGGCATGAATGGAGAGTTGTCTGGTGTTTGATTAAACATTTGGCACAAACCTTGAATGTCATTCACCAACATACCCAAGGTATTGGTAACCGAGGACACGTTCACCTTAAGATCTAACATCTACTCCTTCACATTCCCCATTTATGCCTCCTGGGTAATCACATCTCTTCCATAACGGGTGCGGTGTGTAGGAATTTGGTTCTTAGCATCTTGGAGCTCACTCCTCTTGTCCTCCCCTTTTTCTATTTCCCAAATACCTTCGTTAGGGCATCTGAGTCAATGTCTTTCGAATTACACTCCGACTGATTGCTCCTTATGCGATCTATAATTTTCTGTAGTATAATAATATATTTAGGACAATAATTTCAGCATTATTTTATTATAGCGTGTATGTGACCATTAAATTCAAATTACCAGAGTCAGAGCTACTTTGTCATATAATTTGTGGGTCTTTTTGTCCCGTCGGGCATCCAAGTACAAGTTGACCTGATTAGGATATTTCCCTTCATCGGGTGTCCCTTTGATCCTCCCCTCTCATTCATCCTTCAAATCGCCATATGATTTGGACCCAAGGTTGTGGATATCAACTTTCTTTTCTTTAACTTGTTCTCTCTATTTTGGTCCCTTTGTCTACTAGCCTCTCTCTCCAAGAGGTCGTTTCATCGGCTGACAGGTAGTTCAACATTTGGCTATACTTTGTCTTTTAACGCCACTATGTCTAGACTTGATGCCCCCGACGGGAAGTGATACTTCCGGAGGTTCTTCAAGTAGGTTTTCAATTACTCCCCTATCCGGGAAAGAACGATTGTCTTCGAAACCTTCGAGAACATAAACTGTTTACAGAGCTATTCCCACAGGTTATCCTTTTTGGCACGATCAATATCTTCCAACTGTTTCTTACTCGATACCCACACTAACCTTTCCCAGCTTCGAACAATGCTCTTTAAAAATTTGGATGGTCTATTTGTCATCGGTAGGATTCCCGTTAACTTAGAACCCAATGTGCTTCTTCCCGTTAACGAAGCACATGGTTAATAAATATTGTGCGGAAATCCAAGCTTCACTTGGAGGATCTACCTTCATCCGCACAGCAACAATCAACCAAGAAGATACATCCTCTAAGTGAAGCTTCCGTGTAGTTGGACAATTCAAGCTTTCCACCGATTTTTAATAAATAATTCCATGTGGCTAAAAATCAGACAATTCAATTTAAATGTGATCATACACTCTTCACTAAATTTATTTTTTTATTTATTTGTAGGAAATGTCGAAGAGGAACAGAGACACTCAAACAAATAAAGATACTCTTGCTCCATCTCTTAGCACTCCTACTCCACCATCTCAATTCTCTATTGCGACGGGTTTTCAACAAACTCCTTAAAGTCCTGTTAATCCAACTCCCTCAACTCCCAATACTGATCCAACTACAAGACAAGAAGCACATTAGGTTCAACGTTAACGGGGAATCCTACCAGTGACAAACAAACCATCCACATTTTTAAAGCACGTTGTTTAAAGCTAGGAAAGGTTAGTGTATCAAGCAAGAAGACAATTGAAAGAATGTTGATGGTGTCAAAAAGGATGACATGTGGGAACAACTCTGTAAATAGTTTACGTTCTTGAAGGCTTCGAAGACAATCGTTCTTTTTCGAATAGGGGAGCAATTGAAAACCTACAAGAAGAACCTCCAAAAGCGTTACTTCCCGACGAGGGCATAAACTTCTGACATATTGGAGTTGAAAGATAAAGTTCCAAAAAATTTTGAACTACCCAATGGAGCTACTTCTTAGAGAGAGGAACCTATAAGAGTATTGAAGAACTATAGAGAACTTTTGTTAGTTGTTGACCAACGGAAAGCATGGGGGAAAGAAAGATGCATCGCGTTACCTATACTCCCTCATAACAAGAACTAGATGGATATTGATGGAAAACTTAGACAGAGGGACCAAAATAAAGAGAACATGGCGAAGAAAGTCGATATCCACAATCTTGGGTCCAAATCATATGACTATTTAAAGGGTGAATAGGATGAGAGGACCAAACGGACACCGGACGAAGGGAAAGACCCTAATCAGGTCAACTTGTACTTGGATACCCAACGGGACAAAAAGACCCACAAATTCTATGACAAAGTAGCTCCGACTCTGGTGAGTTTAAATTTAATGATCGGATACATGCTATAATAAAATAATGTTAAAATTATTAATCTAAATATACTATTATACTACAGAAAACGATAGATGGCAAAAGAAGAAGTCAATCAGAGTGCAGCTCGCAAGACATTGACTCAGATGCCCTAGCGAAGGTTTTGGAGTAAAGGGGCGGACAAAAAGAGTGAGCTCCAAGATGCCAAGGACAAAATTCCTGCACACCGCACCCGTTATGAAAGAGCTCAGTTCAGTCAAAAATCACACATCCACCCAGGAGGCAGGAATGGGGAATGTGTGAAGGAGATGTCAAATCTTAAGGTGAACATGTCCTCGTTTACCAATACATTGGGTAAATTGGTGCATAACATCCAGGATATGTGCCAAATGTTCAATCAAACAGCAGGTAACTCTTAATCCATGCCTCCTCCAACATTTCCCTTTTAAATGCCTCGACAATAAGCACCTGCACCTAGTGCACCCTCTCTCTAAGCATCATCATCTTCCCAACACGGTGACTATGCTGATAAGTATTATATAAAAAACATAAGCAACACTAAGTTTAATGGGCGGTGCACAAGTATTTCTACGACTCTAGAAGCAATGGTGCACAATCGCACCTTAAGAAGAGGCGAGGCTCAAATATTGGTGGAGGAAATCTACCGGGATGAGTAGAGGAGAAGGTGCATGTTGACCACCTTGGTGACAGGGCTCCAATTTCTGACTATGTGATGTCATTTATGACTTGGCCAATTTATTTGCTTCAAAAATTAATGCAGTGATCAATATTAATCCCGAACAATGTTTTATTTTAATTTGCTTGGACAAGTTTGTAAATATTAATCTCAAAGTCATGTTGAAAAAGGAATTTGCTTGGATTTTTTTATGAGAGCTCTTGTTTGCAATATGACCTTCATTTCACCATATATATATATATATAGGTAAATTGAATTTGAAAAACTCTTAAATGGATTTCCCACAAATACAAAAAGTGGATGGGATAGAGTGATAGGCTCTCCAATAAGCATGTAAACGGGGTTCATGAATTTGTTAAGTATGCCGATTGAAATCTTAGTAGTGACAAGATCCCGTGTCGATACACCCGTTGTATGAATGGCAATTTTAAGTCTTTGAAAGACATTGAGTTACATTTGCTAGGTGGGGTATTTTATCAAAATGTACCTTATGTTCCAAATTAAAAAGAATGCAAATCACACGACTAGCACGCCATTATGCTATTAATCCCTGTGTTATTTAGGCATTGCTTTTCTGAGCACAAAGATCTCCGCGGGGCAATTATGTAGATTAGTGTGTCTTACCTTACTGTGTGCAAAAGTTGTAAAAAGAAGGCACATTGCGGCTATGAAAGCAACTCTAGCCAAGGCAACATGTGTCTTAGGGAAATATTTTCCCCAGCCATTCTTTGACATCAACATCCACATGTTTGTGCATCTATGCAATGAGGTGTTGTTGTGTTGACCTGTCAGGTATCATTAGATGTATCCTTTCAAGCGCTTGATGAAAACCTTTAAAGATTATGTTAAGTATACACAGTATATTGTGAGGTTAATTGCGGAAGAATAGAAAACATAAGAATCATCGATATACGCTGGGGAACATATGCCAGAACAAGGAACTAGGAGGTTCAATCCTCGTGGTGAATGAGTGGTCAAGGAAGTTGACGAGTTTGAGCATGAAGAGTCTTTCGAGAACCCTAAAGAGGTGAGACCCACAAATGTGCAATTCCAGCAAGCAGGCCATTATGTTTTTGAAACACAAGATGAAGTTGAAAAATTCAGAAAGTACCCACATATATTACCATCTAAATTCTACATATTATCATCTAATATCTACAAGTTCATGAACACGTATAGGAAGTATGAGAGCGAGCCCAAAATCATAAGTGAAAAGGTCCAACGGACGCAATGAATGATTATAGGGTATGGGTATCAACAAAGGTAATTGTCGCCTCATTTGTTGCGGTTAATTATGCATGTGCTGTAAAACATACCCTAATACAAATCCATTGATAAATACTGCTTTTAAAAAGAGATGATGTCTCTTCAAGGCTTGCACGCCTAGTCAACGGTCCTAATTTTTGTGCAAAAGAGTTTAAAAAATTCTCGTCCACGGTTTTGATTTCGTGCCATACCCATGCGAGAAAAAACTATTGACGCAAAACATCGGAATTTTAATTTCTACCTTGACTTGTTGTGTGGCTACCAAAAGCGATAAAATTCAAAGGATACGGTGCTGACCTATTATGGGGTTGTCTAACAAATCCAAAACTAGATTTACATAGACTTCAAAGAAAATGTCTTCTATTGTGACTGGGTGAAGGTGGAGAACACTGCTAATGGTTGTAAAGTTGATCCTGCCAACTTGTCATGGTAGATTTATTCAAGATGAAAAGTAAAGATCGCATGGTCGACGAACCTTTGGTATATGCCTTTCAACACATGAAGAAGGTATTTTCTCAAAGTGCATAAATGACGACAATTGGCCTGTTATTTTGCATGTGCCAAAGGGATTGACTACTCATGCAAACGCATTAAAGGCCCCTACAGAGTTTCAGTGTGTTCTTAATAATAACCTTAATTTGAAGGATCTTTTACTTAATTTAGACGATGATTGAATGTTGATACATTATTTTATTGCTACATTTTTTTGTAAATTTAGACGACAATTGAGTTTTGATACATTAATTTATATTAGTGTATGATTTTATTCTCAGATTTCGTGAAGTTGATATATGCTTGCTTAAGTTGGATGTTACTTTACAGGTGATGATATATAGTAGCCTTGTAAATGTAATCAAACGTGTTTCTTTCAAAAAGAATATATGCAACTCTTATTTTTTGGTTCCATGGATGCCTTATTAATTAATCATTTGTTACAAGATTTGTAGTTGATTTATACATATGTATTAGTGGATGCCTGTGTCATCAATGAAAATTTACTTTTCGATGTTTTCTTTTACGGCATCCTTTGTGTGTGTAGCGTGTGTTATGTATATACGACATTATCCAAGTCATTTTTTATTGTAAAAAATCTTTAGGTGCCAAACTCTCGTCTTTTAAACATGAATAAGGGCCTAAGGAAAATAGTATACATATTTATTATCATTTATGCAATTAGAAATCTTAAAATAAAATGTTCTTAATGACTATCAAGCTAAACATAAAATATGCAATGAGAATAAAACAACGTACCTTAAAGCTACTTATCAGGCTCATGAGCTTTACGTATAAACCATTAGATTCAATATCTTATAGAAAGATGGCTTGGGGATACATTCATATTGTAGAAATTGTATGAATAGTACTTGTTGCTTATTATATAGACGTTTGGTACAGGATTCATTCTTAATTTTTAGAAGATGAGCTATAGTCCAGGTGGACGCGGACGTCGATTTCAACATGACTCGAACGTCGATTTCAACATGACTGCATATGCTTCAGGGAAACCAAGGAACGTAGGCAACTCATAGAGACTGCATGCTCTTTATAACGAGTTGAAGACGAGTGCCCCCAAAAACTTTTATGAATACTATGTCCAACAGTATAAAATTAAGTATGAAATTGTATGGATTTTAATATTATTAGTTTTGCATTCACGTAATTAACTTGATGGCTTGATAATTTTAATATTATTAGTTTTGAATTAATGAATTAGTTAGTTAGTTCTATAATCAAATTGTCTAGCAGGTTTAGAACATGTATAGGATCTTTTTTTTAAACGAACAAATCAAAATTATTTTTTTTAAATAAATTTATTGTGGATCACGGTCATCACTTGAGATAATAACCGTGAAAAATTTGTCCGGAGTCACGACGTAGGTCACGGTCGTAAACCATGACAAGAACCTCTCGAGTCACGGCCTAGATTGTCACGGATCAAGACCATGACTCATGGATTTATTAGTCACGGTCTCCAACCGTGACCGTTTCCCAAAATTGACGTTTCGGATGGGTCCGTGACTAAAACCTAACTGTGATCCACAAAATTGTTACAAAAGTGTCTTATAATGGGCATGAACTGTGACAATTTCCGGTTTTTGGTGTAGTATTTATCAGTGCATTATTTAGTTATTTCCTAACTAAAAAACCTATGAAGCTATCCTCACTAAACACCAAGACGTCAAGGTCCCCGTGGAGCCTAGGCGCAAAGCCAGGTGCACGCCTGATCGAAGTGCAGCACAAAGTCTATAAAATACGCATAAGTTGTATATTTATAATAATAAGATTATTTATGATCTAAAATTTGAAATATATAGCATATATTATCATCATTATTATTATACACGGATTGAAAAATATGCCTTCATCTCACAATTGATCTCATCTTCTCGCACGATACTAGGTTGTCCAGGATCCATGCCATGCAAGTCACTTTAAGGGTTTATTCTTAAAATAAAAAAACATCTCTCCCTTTCGAGCCAAGCCCGTGTTATGCTTGTCCAAATCAATTTGCTCGACCCTGTCCTAGTCGCCAGACTTTGCAGATGTTGCGATGTCAATCTCCTCGAGCAAATGGTCATCTAGAAGTTCAAACGTGTTGGATATTGGGTGGCAAAGTTTGAGTGGGATTGTAGGTGTTTTTCCCGAGTTCGTTACTTATTCTTAAGGTCAACAGTCTCACAGATTTGGAGACCTGGGCACGAAACATATTGTCTAACTTGATTGTTTGGATCAAAGCCCCTAGTGGCTGCATGTTGAACCATATCTTCATCTTTATGAATTCCAGAAATTTAAAACTTCTTCATCATCTCTGACCTACCACTAGTATTATGAACTTGCTTTTTCACATTTTTACAGACGAAAATTGGATGGCCTACACATCCGCAATACTCACAAAACGGTGTAGGGTGCTCGACTACAATATTAATCAGGGAGCTGGAATTTGCTCTCTCAACAACCACCAATCCTTGGCAGAAAATAATCAAAGTCCACCTCAACTAACACACGAGCATCAAGGCCATACTTTCTATCCAAGGTGGTTGGATCAATACCTTAGATCAATGCATATTGGCATCCCTATGCCTTTTGTAATTTCTAACTGCAATCTTAGGTGCCAAAGTCAATATTCATCGAGAAAGTCCGTAAATCTAACCCAAACTTGTGCTAATGATGAAACGATGGAAGGAGAGAGATCGGAACATCAATGCATAGGTTTTTTGAAACCAACTTGGATTCTCAACGAACCAAGCAACCATACCTTCTGCATATCCTCCATTGATTCAAAATAAAAACTGTAAAAGCCTTTACCCTTTGGTGTAATCCTCCATGAGTGTTGTAGTTGCCATGATGGTGCTAATTGTTGCTTCACACTCTTTGTTGAGTTTGGTTATTGGCCTCTAGCTATGATGAGTCTTCCCAATAAACGATAATTGCATGACTTCAAAGATTCATTGTAACTGTCCTCTGATAGCTTAATTATCGATGTTTCATTGAGGTAGATCGGATTCGGTAGGTGAGAGACATGTGGAGAAATATTGTCAAGAGATTTAATTTTTTAACTTGGAGTTTGAAGATGAACCCATGAGGTTCCTTCTCCCCATCCTTATTGTGTTGTAAAACTTGAATAAAATAGGGTTTTTTATGTTGATTATGTGAGATCTAAAGGAATTTCCAAGGAACATTACGTGGTTTAGAAGATGCCAAAAGAGGTAGATGAGATCTATAGCCATAGGCTATCTTGGTTTATTTAATTATCAGGGCCTCCCAAGCACAAGATCTATCTAGATCTTTTTGTAAATGAATAAAAAGGGTTGCAAAAATAGAAAATGCTCAATAGAGATGATGAGCATGTTTCAATGGCAAATCATGGAAACATCTTCTGGTAATTGAAAATTTAATGTGCCTGCTGACACATGAAACACGCTTGCTCATGGTTCATTGGTTCAACCAGTAAGGTCCAAAGGTCAAAACATAATGCATGATACTATATAAATCACTTGCATGTCATAAAAGCAAGTATAAGTTACTTTAATATCTTCAGGCTCCTATGTGCAAAAATGAACATTGTCCTAAAGAAAGGGAAATTTATTAAAAGGAATTTAATTTTTTAAGTACATAGCATACCGGGCGAATCAATAAAAGTGTTCAATTACTCTTATTTGATTTGATAATCAAGAAGAAGTAAATTATAAAGAGAGAATTTATTGAATGCAAAATAACAGATTGAAGTTTTAAAGACACAACTCCTAACATATATACCTTAAAAACTATCAAGTGCAATACACACTGCAAGATTTTCAATAAATCATATTACCATTACGTAAATAGAAATTGCTTAATTTCATTCATCAACCAAGAAGAACCAGAATAATTCAATACATGTTACCACATCTACAAGTAAGAATGGGACCTAAAAACAGATAAATTAACCCCAAATTGGGTTTAAATCTAAAGCAAAATTATGATTAAAATAACAATAATAATAATAGAAAGAAATAAAAAACACCAAAACACGACGTCGTTTCTTAAGGTGATCAGTGGGATGGGTTCAGATCCTCCAAAAGTTGGAATATATATTTACCAATTATTTTTTTTCTAGATAAGTGAACTCAAAATATGCATTTAAAAATTGCCTGAGGCCAATTATAAGGGGGAGGATACCAAAAAAAAATAAGCATCCCCTCAAGATGACCTCACAAGTCAAAAACTAGACCATATGCCCTAACTCCATCAAATCAACAATAGACAAACAAGACAAAGAAAATTCCTTATTGAGCCACAAGAACCAAAAGAAGTCTACTATTCCTTTCCGCCCACAAAGCCCAGAAGATGCCCAACGGAGCAACCTCCTAGATCCCTCGCCGTTGCTACCCCACCACCCCTCTCCTTCAAGCCGTCAAAACCATCATTGTCTTGGGCATAACTCAGTGCTTCAAAGTGATAGAGATAAAAATAACCTCCCAAAGGTTCCTCGACACCCCAACAATGCAATAATAGATGGTCTACCTTATCCTCCTCCCACTGGCATAACCAACACCTACTAGCCATATGCCTGCCCCGTTCATCTCTTCATATTTTCTGTTGTAAGGATCACCCATTTAGCTACAGTCCAAGCCAAAATAAAAGACCTTTTAACTAGGCCTTTGTCCACCACAAGTGCCTCCACGGAACCATCACTCCACCCCACCAACCTAGAATAATATCCTCACACAAAATTTACCTTTCCTGCAACCTTTCAACCTCGGTGTGTCCTCTCCTCCCGCCAAAACAGCCACCTCCAATAGGGCCTCAAACAACGTATCTACCACCTCTTAACTCCCAAATCTCTCAAATCTCTGATCTCACACCCATGTAACCCCAATCTCAACATGTAACCTGACACCGTGCCCCCTATGACCCTCACTAAACGCAACTACCTAGGAAACCTCACCTCCAAAGAAATCTCTCCGCACAAAAATCTCATCCACTGACCATTAACGCATCGGAAAAAAGTATAACTTTAAAACTTATCACCCTACTCCTATATGTTTTCGCATCCCCACACTATGGAGGGGGGAAAGATATGGGAGCTCCACCTATAATTACCAAGGAACCACTCGCCTCCACAACGGGACTCCTCCAACGAAAATCACCACAACCACTTACCCATCTTATCAAAGATCCCAAGATTCTTAACCCATGTTCCCCCTCCCTCACCGATTTGCACACTTCTTAATTAACCAATCAATATTTGAACGCCTCTTCTTTTCCTTTCCAAAGAATATCCCTCAGCCTTTTCCAAGGAAGCGGCAAAATTGAGAAATAATGCATTGAAAACTGAACAAGATACTCTTAATCAGCATCAAACTACCTACCATATATAGATTTCTCCACCACAGGATCCCATATAGCCTTGGATTTAAATTGTGCGCACAAGGGCAACCCTAAATAAGTAGTCGAGAGTTGCCCCACCTTATCCCAAATCACTTTTGCTAATTAGTCACACCTCGAGAATTACCTCACCATGATCATTTCACACTTCCCCACATTAATATGTAGCCTCAAAGAATAGTACCAAACTCAAACGCCTGCTCCACCTCAACCCCACAAAAAAATATAGTATCATCCACAAACAAATCAGACCACCGCTGAGGAGTTGCTCCTCTCCTCAGTCGAGAAACAACTAACGAAACCGGCCTCCATAACTCGGGCCATGAGCTATCTAAGAGCCTCCATGATAAAATGAAAAAAAAAATCCTCGAGCTCAAGAATACTCCGGTGTGCCTTTCACCAAGATAGAGCTCCCAGTGGAAAATATAACATTTAATCCACTTCCTCCCAAACCCCATTCTACACAAAACATACATCACAAAACCCCAATTTACATGAGCATAGCCTTCTCAATGTCTATTTTACACTGATCCCGGGATGGCCACTCCTCACCCGAGGAGCATCGACTTGTTCATTCGCCACACACATCGTCGCATCCGCTATTCGTCTACCCCCTTCAAGGCATTGTGACTCTGACGTAATACGGTCAATCACCACTCTAAGACCGAGGGATAATACTTAAGCTAATAATTTGTAAACGTTGCCCAACTAAAATCACAAGCATCCACTACGCCTCTTTTTTGGGACAAGGGTAATGAAAGAGGCATTGAAACTCCTCTCAAACCGGGATCGAGCGTGGAATTCGCTATAGAAAGCCATAACCCTTTACCACCCCCAACACACATGGAAGAACACCATAGTGAAACCATCTTTGCCCAGAGCCGTCTCCAAAAATTTACCTAAATAAAATTGAACTCCACCTCCTCTAACAAAGGTCTCCAATCCCCCTCCTTATACAACACTTCAAAGTAATGCCCAAATATCTCTCATTATATCCTCTTCCTCTGTGTATTAACCTCTAAATTTCCAATATAATTGAATTTGCGATGCAACTAGGCCACACTGTGATAAAACTTTGTGCCTCCCTCTCTAAGCCACAAAGTCCCGATTTTTTGTCTCCAACATCTTCCTACCCACCTTCTCCTTCACCTCTTCTCTTCAACCACTCTTCCCTCGACAAAACATCCATCCCCTCCTCCTCACCCAACTTTTTTATTTGCTCCATCCCCTTAGCAATGCACAAACTAACATTACCAAAACTTTCCTTGTTCTATTTCTTCCGGCCCTCCTTAAGCAATTGTCGCCAACACATAACCTGCACTACCCACCATAATCTGCACTACCCTCCTCCACCTTCTCCTCAAAAACGACCTCCTTAAGCCACACGTTATTCCTTTATGCTAGTAGAATACCTAATATAATTATGTAATTCCAATGTGATATCATGGTTTATGTCACTTTTATAGTGGCATCCTCACAGAAGAAAAAAACATTCCTCTTTTTGTTTGTTAGGGTATGTTGGGAATATTCCTTTTAACTTTGCCTATATATATTGCGGACCTTGTTTGAGCAAGACACTCTTTCATTTCAAAATAGATATGAAATTATGTGAAACTGAAATGAAGAGCCTACTTCTTTATATGTGTTGTTGTGTGTGTTAATTTCTGATATGTACATCTTGGAGATTTATTTTTCAATGAGATATAATCTTGGCTTTCAAGTTTCAACTAGCTTAAAGGCCTTGTTGTTTTTGCCAAATCTGAATTCAGCTGTGAATAGTAGGTCTACAGTTCCTTTAGCCCCCCATGAGCCCCACAGTTAAATACTAAAAAAAAAAAAAATTATTTGTTTAGCTAGAATCCCGTAGCAATTTAGGATCCAAGTATAGGTTAATTCCAAAGATTTTGTCATAGTCAATTACCCAGCTGCCGGGGGAGGGGGAGCGGATGCGACACGGTGTGGGTTCAGCGATTCAAAAAGCTCAAGAAAAAGGGATATGGGTGCGCAGGAAAATAAATAATAATATAATATATTATCTATTATATTTTTAACAACAATATATTAACTTTTTTGGCAAGAATTAAATACTAGAAATTAAAATCAAAGTACATTCATTAATCACCAAAATAGTTACATTCCGACCAAGATAAACTGGGTAAAAAGCTACTACACAAGACCCAACGTAGCATTAATAAAATTGCAAGATTTCAAAATGAAAAGAATGAATCATACTCAAATATATTATAAATGACAAGGGCTTGTTTGGTTATAAATCATAATTCTGTGTTTTCTGTGTTTAAATACAATTCTGATAAGAATTTGCGTTTGGTACACCTATTTTTAAATACTGAATTATAATATTTCATTGTTATAATCAAGGTTTTCAGAAAACAGCAAAAGGGTGTTTTCTATATTCTGTTTTTTATTTTTCAACTTTAAATTATTCATTCTTAATACTTTTATGAAATTATACCTTAATATATAATATACATTAATATGTGCATAATTCTAATAAATAAAAATATAGATGTATATGTACACAAAATTACATATATGCCTATTTTATTAAATTATATAATATACTAAGATTCATATGTTAAATAATATTATCAATACATACATGGTACTTATATATAGTTTTGTATTATTAATATACGGAATAATATAGAATATACATATAGTACATATGCATTAAATAATATTATTAATTCATGTATAAGTGTGTGTTTATTTATACATGTATGTATATATATATATATATGTACGTATACATTTGTATTATGTATGTATGTTTATGTATATATAGTCAAACTTCCCAACATACCCTATTCAATATACATATAGAACAAATGATATATTTATTCATTTATGTATGTATGTATGTATGTATGTATGTATGTATCATGCATGCATAAATGGATGGATGGATTCATGTATCATGTATGTATGGAAGTTTTATGTACGTTTTTATATATATATATATATGCCAATTTTGTCAAATTTTTTGAAAACTGTATTTAAAAACAAGTTTCCCAAACGCACACCAATATTTATAAACACAGAAAACTGAATTTTAAAATTGTGTTTAAAAACAGTGTTTAAATCGAGTTTTCTAAATACATAACCAAACGGGCTCTAAATCATTCATGAAAAAGAGTAGCAGAACACTTGACCACTTTTAATTTCAAATGTCACAAAATCTAGAAACATGTCACCTTTTCGGATATCCATGCAAACCACTATTGTGGAAATAAGGTATCCAAAACTGTTCTTCGGCATCACCTGCTCGGCCCAGAATGGATATTGATTCACAACAG
This sequence comes from Sambucus nigra, assembly GCA_949130495.1. Lineage (NCBI taxonomy): Eukaryota > Viridiplantae > Streptophyta > Magnoliopsida > Dipsacales > Adoxaceae > Sambucus > Sambucus nigra. The sequence continues at coordinate 579,248,492 of OX422209.1, forward strand.
CAGAACCATGTCAAAATCCAACATCCACATCAGTGACGATAGAAATTCAGTGCTTCAACGCACCTCACTCTTAACACTCTGACCTCTCTCTTTCTCTCTCTCAATATATGTATATATATATATGTCAATGCGCTCTCTCAATTTCAAACTTCAAACCAGACAACAATATTTCTTCTCATACCTCGATCTTAAGTTATGATGTTGGACTTTGGTTACAAACTTATTCTTCATGGAAAGTTTAGAATTCTTAAAGAATCCAAGAATAATATGCAATTAATTTTAGTTAAAAAAATCAGATACGCTGTGCATGCGAACCGCGGAAGAATCAAAATCCCATTTAGGTGCATTGACCACTTTGAAGAATCTGTACCCAGAAAATATAATGCAGATAAAAAAAATATAACACCCCGGGAAGAGCACTCTTAACTAATTTAATATTGAAAGAAAAAATACTTTAAACAGCACCATAATGAAACTGCATTTTCAGCTCAATCACAATAAAAAGATGTCAATCCTATGACATCATCAAAAAAAAAAAAGAGAACTGACAGGCTTGTAATCATCCAAGAATGTTTATTAGTAAAGAATATCAAGCAGTTCAGCAATGTCACTTGATAAATCAACACTAACAGCTTAACAATCAATAAGAAAAAATCGATGTAAATCATAAGAGGCTTGGTTACCATTCTTACAGTCACTTCGACAAAGTCTTTGGGGCGTCTAATTTTAAGAATGGAGCCAGAGAAAGATCTCCCATCGAAAGAAAGAGCAGTGGTAGCATCCTCAGGTGTAAGAAACTCCGCAAGTGCCTGCCGCTTCTCCTTGTTTATCTGCAGGTGAAATATGGTAAGGCTGGCAGATTATCTAAGGCTCCGTTGGGTTCGAGGTGAAACATTTTTTTTATCAGGATGAGAAGTAAAATGGTGAAATGTATTCTCACTTGTACGATATTAAATTGTATTCCCAATTTTGTCCAAATTAACATAGTTGGTTAAAATGGAAAGTTACTTTACAATTTAAATCAAGAAAAGATTACTGGAGTACAGGTGCAGATAGTTTTCCCCATTCTACTTTTCACCGGAGTGAATAATATTTCACCCAAACCAAATGGAGCCTAATTGCAATCATACACCCTACAAAGTAGGAACATTCCTATTCAGGATACTGATTAGACACTTACAACACAGCTTATGCATGGCTTGGTTCCTTGGATAAGGTTGACACCTGATGACAAAAGAAAATTATTCAAACATTGCATTACAGCTTCATCAGTAGCTGAAGCTGGCAAGTTTTCCACATAAAGCCTCCTCATAGGACGTGTTGCTTGGGTTAGCTGAATGGAGTCGACGGATGCATTCATGTTTAAAGATGGAGCACTGAAAACGACCCCAGCAGCAGGCGTTGGTGTATTTGAAGTGACGGGACGCACGTTCAATAACTCGTGTGTTTTGGTTGATACAGTTTGTTTTGAAGATTCCAAATTAGTGAGGACAGAATCGGTAAAATTTCTTTCTTTCCCCACAGGTGGGAGGTCCCACCCAGCACTTTTCTTCTCCGGCTTCTCCGGAGAGCGGCTAGTTGGGGAAGGAGTCTTGATAGCAGCCTCAGTCCTTCTCTTCCGTGGTGAATAGCCACCGAGTCGATTTGCAGGAACACCATGCCGCCGATATTGCGCACTAGAATCATCATTGGATATCATCTTCCTGTCCACATCAGACTGAAGTTTTTCTGACCTCTCTTTAAAAGAATGTGAGGACAGCTCTACATGATCCCGCACATCATGAGATGTACGCTTGCGAGACTTCGGCGAAAGCGAAATCGATCTTTTGCCTTTGTCTTTATGCTCTCTACTCCTTGACCTTCTCCTTTTTTGCCTCGAGTCTTCATGACGAAATTGTGATGATTCTTTTCTTCCCTTCCTCTCCGAAAAATCCAAATCATGCCGTTTCAATGAATCATGTTTCTTACCAGCATTCCTTTCTCTAATTCTCTCATCATCTTCATTTCGATCTTTCCTCTTACTTTCCTTCTCAGTTTTTCCTCTATTTCTGTCTGCATACCTGTCCTTTGCTGCGAATTCTCTCTTGTGCCTTTTCTCAGGCTCGTTTTTAAATTCATCGCTTGACCACCCATCATTTTTTCTTCTTCCATGAACCCACTCGTCAATCTTGCCTCCCTTACTACTTTTGCTAGGAGTAACCTTTGATTTGCTTTTAGAGTCGCGAATCTCCTTATCTCTGTCTTTCACTAGCTTGCCCTCTTTGATAGAACTGTTATCTTCTTTCTTCTTAGAACTTGCCTTCACAAAATCTTCTGAAGCATTCTTTACATCAGTCACGACAAAATCATTGTATCTGTATCTGTCAGATCCCACATGATCAGAAACCCTCTCAACAACGCTTTTCGGATAAAGACTCCCTGCCACTCCAGGCACCTCTTCAGCATCTGCAGGTTGTTTCCTGTTTTTCCGCACCTCTTCAACATCTCCGGGTTGTTTTCTGTTTTTCCACACCTCTTCAACATCTCCAGGTTGTTTTTTGTTTTTCCGTTGAAGCATTATCTCATCAAAACTGAAAGGCCTTGTCCGAGCAGCAGTTCCCTTACTGCAATCATCATGAGAAAACTCGCTAGTGATTCCATACTTGTCTTTTTTACGACTGGATCTGCTCATCCTGCCCAAAATGAACTTCTGAAGGGAGAGAATTCTGACAATCCAACAAAGAACTGAGCATTCAGGCAGATTAACAAGGAGAGGCTACGCTAACATAGAGGTCCGCTTCTGAAGTTACAGCTAGATTGCTTTTCAGGCTTCAGAGGGAGAATCAACGCACCTAGAAAAAAAATAATAGATGTAAGATTTGTAAAAATGAAAGGAAGTGATTCACAGTGCCTCAAGCAGGTAGCAGTTCTTAAAGCCATATTGCAGTAGTCAGCACTACGACCAAAACAGGCCCTACAATTTTATACGTTTGTGAAGAGATGGCCATTGTATAATTGATCAATACATTTAGAAGTCAAAACTATCATATTTAAAATTATTTTAATGCTTGATATTATCTTTACCCTACGTGAAAATTTCTTTGGTTGCATGAGAATTAAAATAACATAGCTTAATCATCAATTATTCAACGGGAAAATCAGTTTGTGAAGAAAACATCAGGTATAAACCAAACTCCAGCACAAAAATATCAATTTTTCCAAATTATTTACTTCTTCAGCTCTGCTACTCCTACATGCCTCTATAATAATTACACCTTTCAGTGGATACACCCATGATCCAATGGAAACTGGTAATGGCAGACCCCAAATTATCCTCCAGTGGGGGCGGAATGTCTGACAACGAAAAGAAATTTTATTTTAAAATATAAGAAAATACCTTATGCCAACCTGAAATTAGTACAGGGAATCTTTATACATCCAAGATTACTTCTACGAAGCCAAGACGACATAGAACCTTATGTTATTTGATTTGGACAACCGATACGGTTCAATAATGATCCGAACCGAACCAATAAGCCCCAAGTCATGATATTCATGTTCATGTAGTAGTAGTGGTAGCAGCAGCAGTGCATGTACAATGAGATATTCATTAGGTGCATATTACTAAATCAATGAAGTGGAACCATCAACTTTGACTTCTATCTGATCATCGAGGTTGGTCATGTGGAAATTATTCATTCATGTTCTAAAGCAGCAAATGTGAGTGTATATCAGCTAAAGAAGTAAAGCGTGCAGTCTTTCGTGAAAAACGTGCCTATGATCCAAAGGATTCGATTAGAGTCCATCTCTGAGCTGTTCTGTGGTTCTCATTGTCTGCAGGAATCGTAAGCCATGTCCTTTGTGTTTTATAGTGGATTCATCATTAAAAACTTAATAAATCATATAAAGCACCAAACAAGTATCAGTTGAGTTCAGCACTTGCATATATCATGAGAAAAATTATTGGTGAAACGACAATGTTTGACTTTGAATGTTAGGGGGGTGCATTAAATGTCTGTCTAACTATTCCCAGCCTGTGAGTACTACCACAAAATTGCAAATTAGTCATCAGTGGAAAAAACACGAAAATCACAGCGAGGAATCCATGTTAATATCACTAGTCAAGTTTATTACTATTATATCCTATGATCCCAATTGAAGTGTGTACATATTGTTCTTTCATGAAAAGCGTACATTCTGGCAAAATTCTTGTGTATGTAAGGAGATGTTTTGTTACTTTGTGCCTTCTTTTATGTTAGTAATATCTTGGTCACTTTAGAGTAGTGTTGCTTTATTGCCTCATTGTTCAATTGATAGAGATTACTAGGTTCTAGAATCTAAAAATTATGAGCGAGTCATAATACAAAACTAATTGATTGAACTGCAAATTAACGTTTACACAGAAAAAGAAATACGGGTGGAAAGGGTGAGAGAACAGTATATAAATATAGACATATATAAACACGACCCCACTAGCAATAGAAATAATATAAACAAGTTTATCTCTGAGTGATAACAAACAACTAATGTATCATAGTGATACCTTTACAAGGTCAGTATACCCAATTTGTGACCGCCTTACATAAATACATATTTATATGAATAACCACAAGTCATTGATTGTATATAACCTTTTTTACAACTGAGCAAGCATTATTGGATAAAATCATATAAGTCATACTACTCTACTGACCATGATCTAGTGTTACCTGCAAGGGATCCCATATGCACAAGTGATCATTTGTAAATCTCCAAATGGGTTGGATCATATCTCGCGTTTGTTGATAATTAGTTCACAATAACCCAACAAAATTATATATAATAGTTATCCCGAGTATGAGAACAGACTAATTTTATTCCATATTTGGTGTGCAGAATTGCCAAAATAACTTTACCAAAATTTGACCATTTTTATCCAGTGCTGTCCTAGTTATGAGGATTATTTAGTTCAAAACTTAAAAACCAACCCTGAGTTGATCTAAAAATACTTTTTTTGATATCTTGAGGTGTCCAAGCCTCTTTGAGCACCTGACTAATCTATGTTTGGACCTCCAATCTACACATACAAAGTACGAGAGGTGGCCCCAAGAGGATTTGAACACTTGACCTCCATATTGTGAAGTAAAAGCCGATGCCACTAGGTTATCTATCCCTTTTTTTCGCCTTCTTTAATATCAAAATTAAAAAAATAAAAATGTAACTGTATCTTCTATATAATAAGGAATAGTGGTACTTTACTATTCAACACTGAAAATGTATTTCGAATATAACGGTTCAGATTTATTGTATTTCTACATTTTAACTTTTAGAACACTTCAAAGTCGAATCAATTAGAAGGCTCCGGAACTGGAAGACCCACTACCCATGCTTCCTCTTTTGTCAATCATCCTATCTATCACGCCTCCTCCTGTCAAACCCATCCTCTCCCTCACGCAACCTTTTTGTGTAACACACTCAATTTCTCCCAGCAATGCCGTTCTAATTTCAGAATTCAATCAGCCTCCCCCAAACTCACTCTCTCTCTCTCTCTCTCTCTCTCTCTCTCTCTCTCTCTCTCTCTATATATATATATATATATATATATATACACACTTCGACCCGCCACACACACCCTCAAACCAACCTAAACTTCCGCACCACAAACCTCAAAGACTCGTTTGGCAATCTCTTCTCTCTTTCGCAATCCACGTGACTTTTGAAAGTGTTAAGTGTTGATTTTAAGGACTTAAATAATCAAGTGATTGTGATGTTTCCTAAATATTTTGTGATACTGACAATATAAAATCATATTTGTTTATTTTTTACAATATAAAGCCCGCCCCGACGGGGCTTTTTATTTTAACCTCAAACCGAAGCCCAATCCGTTCATTTACCCAAAATTCCCCCATTAGGGTTGGGGGTGGGGTGAGTACCTGCCAAAACCCGCCCCGTTGCCATCCCTAGGCATGGGATACCCTAGTATACCCATATATACTGCCCCACCCCATCCACATTTGACTGATTTTAGGGTCCACCAAAGCATCCTAAAACGAATATTGCTTTGAGCAATAGATGGAATCGATAGAAACATGAGTATGTAATTGCTAGTAATTTGCAAACCGTGTCTGTTAGGTTATTTAGCACTTGGCAATAATTTATCATTCAAGTAGTTGTATGTGAGTGGGGTTGTATGTGGAAGTTGGCTTATTATTAGTGCTTGTTAGTGGACAGGCTGGTCCTGACATTTTTGGGGCATTGAGCGAACAACCTACATATTAAAAAAAAAATCATCCAAATTAAAGAAAATGTGTTATCGCATTTTTTAAATTTATTTTTTTAACAAATCTTTTCAAATTGATAACATCGCTAATCCATTTACTATTTCTTGTGACATGGTAGAACGAAGATAAAATTTTATTATTTTTAATTTTGAAAAACTTCTTTCGGCTGAAGCAACCGTAATGAGTATAATCAAAATTATTCTATAAACAATCCAAGCATTTGGAAAACAACAATTCATTCTTTTAATATAATCTAACACATCAATTGATTTTTTATTTTCTTTTAGTAAAGCCATTTTCAAAATTTGCAATTCTATAAACAAGTCATTTCCATCAATATCACAACTATTGTCATTTGTTAAAAAATCTTCGAGCTAAATACAAATAACTATTCAAACTATCATCATTTAAAGTGTTTGAAATTAAAAGCAAACAAATTAATCACACAACAATATTTTAAAGTGCTAAACAAATTATAAATAAGGAACATGTACTTACACAAGCTACAAGCCTCAAAATGATTGATTATGAGTCCCACAAATAAAACCTTAACTTCTTAAAATTGAAACCCCTGATTTTAAAACCTTTTTTTTTGCTTGAAATTAAATATATAATTTTTTTTTTTTTTTTTTTTTTGGGGGGTGGGGGGGAGGCGAATATTTTAAATGGAAAAAAAAAAAGATAAGAGATATATGAACAGAGAGAGCACGACTAAGAGAAAGGGAAGGAGGCGGTAGAGAAATGAGCAAGGAGATGAGAGAGGTAGAATGAACTTTGGGTTGGTTGTTGAGAGAAGAAAGTTGCTGTGAGGAGGGTTTTGTTTTGACGGTTGAAGGGAAATGTGTGTGTGAGAGAGAGAGAGAGAGAGAGAGAGAGAGGCGGGGGGGGGGGGGGGGGGGGGAATAATAAGTGGGCTGGGTGGGTTTTTTGTGTTTGGGATTATTTTGAGTCATTGAGTGAGCCTTTAAATTTGATCATAAAGTGCAAGTGGGTCTAGTTTTATTTATTTCGAGGCCTTTTATTTTGGAATTTATTATAAGTGGACCAAGTTTTATTTCTTTTGGGACCCTTTTTAAGTGGTGAACTCTAAATTTTTTTTCTTATAATTTTTTTTATACCTACCTTTTTTAAAATTTAGGCTTTAGTCCCATTTCCAAGATCTATTAGGCTCTCAGCCCATGTATTCTTTTATTTGTATCAAGTCCCATAACCACATCTAACCGTCCATAACCGCCTCATAATTGCCTCTAACCTCTCCTCTTCATTTTCACACAGACAATGACATGTGTCCCATTTTGTATTACGTTAGGGCCAACAACTAAAAACAATAACTTAGGATTGCTTACATATGTATGTTAATAAATAGGACTAAATACTTGTCATCCCATTTTCCTTTTAAGCCTACAAAAAATATTGAAATTTGGAGGCCTCGATTAGTAAGGGGCCTAGGCGACAGCTTAACCCACCTATAGCCGTGGACTAGGTAGTGTAGCAGAATAATGGCGCCAGTTCTACTCACACCTATCCAGTAATGAAAAATTGGAGAAATTTTAATCCAAATATTATGTGGTTGATGTGGGGTAAAAAATATACCACTCATAATAACGTGACACGTGGCGAGCAGGCCGATCAAGATAACGCATTGACGCTCCATACTCGATCTCGATAAGATAAGGACGAACAGAGTTCATGATAAAGTCAAAGACTGACTATGTCAAGAAGCACTATTTTATTGTAACTCAAACTCTACAAGAATAGGACTTATCCAATTGTAAACCCTAACTCTATGTAAAGGGGAGACCCACCATCGTGAAAGCAGGATTGAGAGGCTAGAGAAACACTCTCATGCAAATCCTCTCAAGTTTATAGTGAAACACCGTTAAAGTCCCGTGGACGTAGGGTATCAATGGTCGAACCACGTAAATCTCTGTCTCTCTCTTGTTTATTTCTACATTCGTGTCATGATTGGGTAACCCCCCCTCCGGGTGGATTTTTTTACCACACAGTTGAAATCTAGCTTAAATAAACACTTTTTTGTAGCTTAGCTTATATACTGCCCCGCAGGAAAAAATCTATTACAATACAATCTTTAGTGTACCAGAAACCTTGAAAATTAACGAATATAAAATAACCATCGGTACATTTTATTTAGAATTTAGAAGAGACCTCTAATATGAGTCCCAGTTTTCATAAAAATAAGGAAAAGCGGATAGAGAACGTCAAAGATGAAGTGAAAACGAAGGCAAAAACAAAAAAAAAAATGATTGAAAATATGAGAAATCAGTAAGGAGGAAAATATAGCTGAAAGTTCATCACTGGAGATCATGAAGAACTTCTATCCCTCAAATCATTAAGGATTGAAACGAAGAGACAACTCTTTAAGTCAAATAAGAGGACCGCACAGATAGTAACACCATGCACCTCAAGGGCAACGATTGCCTGAGAAACGTGGGTAATAACTCACACATAATCCTTACGCCCAGAGATCACGCGTATAAAATTCCTTATTATTGAATCTCCACCACGCAATGCCAAACACGTGTTCATCATAAGGTACACTGAACTTACAATTTTCTTTTATTAAATTTCCACCACGCAGCACAAAGGACACATGTTTATCATAAGGTACGCAAAACTTACTCACGTAAGCATCTGACACATAACCATAACCAGGTTCTATAATTGCTTTTCCAACACGCAAGGCAAAGGACACGTGTTGATAATCGGGTACCTGAAACTTACCCACGTTAGCCTCAACACAAAATTAAACTGGCTAAATCTTCCCAAATTTGGCTAACTACAGGCAAGTGAAAGAGGGTGAATTGAACAACCATCATAAAGGGACATGTGACACCATGCACCTAAACCCTACCTCCTAACACTAAACCCTATATGATGGGAGCAGCGATAGCGCAAGAAACCCTAGGATTTAGGGATCACGCATATAAGAAACCCTATAATTGTGTTTCCACCATGCAAGGCAAAGGGCAAATGTTGATCATAGGGTATGCATAACCAGGTCCTATAATTGTGTTTCCACCACGAAATGGCAAAGGACACGTGTGTATCATCGGGTACCCAAAATTTATCCACGAAAATGGCAAAGAACACATGTTTATCTTATGTGAATCAAGAATTAGGGGTTATTTTTAGTGTTTTTAGGATTTTATTGTATTTTTGTTATTTTCTTTTACTTCCTTTATTTGATGTATTTTCTTTTATTAGTTGTTTGTTTAGTATTTAAAAGAAGGAAGGTAATTGGCTCTTAGGGACATAATTGTAATTAGATTCTTAGCTTAGAAGCCAAGCAACCTCCTTCCTATAAATACTCATATGTAGCCTCATTTAAGGCAATCTTCCATTTTGAAATATAGTGATTTGGGAGTTTATAGAGATTTATCTTTTTTTGCTCCCATTTGGCGTTATTTACGTCAATTGGTATCAGAGCCTAATCAATTCTACCCGTTGTTGTTGTTGTTGTAAAAAAATAAAAACTCGTAAACAACGTCAAGGTGGGTCCAAGAAAAGATGAACACCTCCGCGGAAACTCCTAACGTTCATCTCTTGGAGGCTATCAACTGATTGATAACCCGATGGGAGAGTTCGACGTGGGACTTCCTCCACCAACAATCCACCCTACCACCTCGCACCACGACCCTCTCCTCCAAATTTCGACCTATCCCCGCCACCACTCCCAATGACACCTCGAACCACCCACCATCATTAGCCCTAGCCCTAACTCCACCCACGCTTCTGAAACCCATATTACACCCCCACCACAAAAAAAAAACTCATCAAGAACCCATCACAAGGACAAGGAATCCCTCACCAGCAGCGGTCACCATCGAACCACCATCGGTCGCCACCTTCACCCACCAGCAAGAGCATAACCCCGCTGCGATCATTGTCCCACTAATGTCGATGGGGCAGCGTACCAGTGAGCAGGTCTACCACCACGGATTGAATATCCAGCCGTCAGTCGGGCCTGAGAACTCTCCCAGGGTGGCCGGATCATTACTCCAGTGTTCAGCGAGAAGTTTCCAGCCCTAGCGCACCACCAACGAAGCCAATGTCATCAAGAACCAACCCAAACAAGTCACATCTAACCTTCAGCAAGATCGGTTGTTCCAATCGCACAAATCCACTGCCCGAAGCAACGGATCTGCTTGAACAAAGGTTGTCCAGCGCCGACATCACCTCCTGCCTCGTTTCCGACGGTCGGTAGCAGACCCGCGACCGTCGCCCTACATGTATTGGGCCCACACAGTCGGATTTGCCCTGACATCCCTCTTCAGGTGCTAATCAGACCTTCCGGCCATTCTCTGGTACCCTACACCTCTAATCATCCTCTGATCCACGCATCCACTGCCATTCCAATGAAAGAATCCCTAGAACAGCCCACTCAACTCGAGAACCGTAAAATTTTTAATCAAGAACAGTTGCTTTCTGTCCTACCTTCAACCACTACACCACCAAAACCTAACAAATACCCTTCTAACCCCCCCAGTGTCCCCCGAACAATCCAAAATCCAACCGGAACTAACCAAGAACCATTCTCCCACAAATTCAATCCCATCTTAACCCATTTTTACCCAAACCCATCCCATGGTTGTAAACCCATCTCTAACAATCGCCGGCGCCATCATCCGTGGTCTCCAACGACCAAAAGAAACCATAAAACCCAACGAAGGGGTTCAAAAGTGTTCTGATCTCAATCCGGCAATCAAGAATTCCACCAATCAAGATTTTGATCAACGAACCCTAGAATTTATATCCCTTCATGTCCAAGAATCCATAAAAACAAACCCTAACACCACCACATACCCTCTTTTGTTCGGATCCTCTCAAGAACTTGGGTTTGGCACCAAGATATGGTTTTTGACCCGAAAGAAAGATAATTTTTTATGATTAGCACGAGTGGCATGAGGAAGAAGATGATCTTGACACAATAATTGAAGAATCTTCCTCAAATTTCCAGAAATTACATTTTGGCCCCTCAAGCTTTGCCTCTCTTCCGCAATTTTGGGAATTTTTGCATTCGACCTCAAATTTAAAGCTCAAGGACGAACTTTTTCGAAGGCGGAAAAAATGATGTGAATCAAGAATTAGGGTTTATTTTTAGTATTTTCAAGATTTTATTGTATTTTTGCTATTTTCTTTTATTTCCTTTATTTGATGTATTTTCTTCTATTAGTTATTTGTTTAGTATTTAGAAGAACGAAGGCTACTGGCTCTTAGGGACGTAATTGTAATTAGATTATTAGCTTAAAGGCCAAGCAACCTCCTTCCTATAAATACCCATATGTAGCCTCATTTGAGGCATTCTTCCATTTTGAGATATAGTGATTTGAGAGAGTTTAGAGAGATTTATCTTTTCTTGCTCCCATTTGGCATTATTTACGTCATTATCATCGGGTACCCAAAATTCGGAGCTAATTTATGTAATTTATATTATTGAGGATTTGCTCGTTTACAAAAGATGGGTATTTATGAGTTAACTCACACTTAGTAATTATTTACCAAGTAGTAGTTGTTTGAATTTTTCAAAATATTAATGGATATTAATTTTATGTAAATGGATTTTTAGCTTGGGTCTTCTCGTAGAGAGAGAACTTTAAAAAATGGGTGAGTTTCTAAAGTCCCACTTAGGAACTTTACACAAAAAAGGAAGGGTATATACCAAAAAGACAAAAGAAGATTATTTGTCTTAAAGACCTTTTCTTCTCTGACCACCGAGGATTACCTGTATATCGATGAAATAAGCGTGAAGTTCGACAATTTTTTAAGGCACGGGAGTTGACTGACTGATAAGGAACTGACAGGAAGGGGATAAGAGGAGTGAAACCATTCGACGGAGTTAGAAAGATCTCAGTTGAGAGACTAAATGCGGATACTTTTTTTTAAGAATGAAAAAGGAAATGAAAGATTTCGTCCCACTCCCGGATAATCAAATCACCAAATGCTACCCAAAAAGACAATTCAACCTAACAGCACTTTCCTTACCCGTTGTGCTCTGAAAAACCTATAGCCTCGACTCCGGGGCTTTTCATTCATATTATTTTTGAACGATTGTGATTACGTTTCGAAGAACCATCGCGACACGCGGCTTGCATTCACGCAACGTGCAAAAGGGCGATTTGGTTACTTAGGACGCATTGGGAGCTTTGATAGCGCAATTTGTCACTCGGAGCATTGGAGCCTTTAATTTTATCAAAGTCAACCAACCAAATCGACAGTTATGGTGGAGTGATCTGATCAAATGATGTTATAACCCAAGTGGGTTAATCTGAACCATTGAATCGACTTGTGTCGATTTGTAGAGGGTGCATCTATTCGCTTACGATGAGACGCCAAACCTGAACCGTGCGATCGAACAGACACGATTCAACTGAACTGAGTCGCGCGGCTCGAAAGAGTTGACGGTTCATAAAGAGTCACTAAAATGGCAATAAAAAAAAGTTCAGTTTTGGACACCGAAAATTATCATGTTTTGTTCTGCTCTCAGTGTCCTTCGTTTGCATCAAACAAGTGTCTGAAGTCAATTTCTATAATAAACTCCGTTATGTACTCGCAGTCTTCAATGAGAAGGGGAGAAGTATTGTCGAAAAGACAGCGTTCCTAAATCGTGCCTTGCTTTTCAATACTCTTTTCATTAATTTCCTAGTACTTTTGTGTGAGTGGGATTGTATGCTGAAGTTCGTTTGTTTTCAGTTTACTTGCGAGTGGACAGCTACGGGGGTGTATATATAGTACTATTGAGTAATGAGAATGGCTTATTTAGTACAAGAAACACTTTTTCTGGCTTATTTCCTTCCCAGAAGAAAATCTATTACAATACTACCTTTTATTTGAGTTATTTATTGTTGCTAAGTTTGCGTCCAAGAAAGATTTGGACAATACAAAACGTAAAGGATAATCCCAATACAATAGAATCATTGAGTTTGGACATTAAGGGTTGAAATATAATCATAATTAGAGGAGAATACCTGAGCATGGTGAGAGCGTTTGGGATTGGGATTTCTTCACCGAATGCCGGCGTGTGAGAGAGAATAAAGAAAGGGTACACACCGGTAAACAAAACAAACCCTCAACCCAATGTCTAAATTGGGGGTTTGCCGGTTTTAAGTGTGGAAACCCGACCCGTTTAGACAAATTTTACTTAAATAAATTAAAACACATATTTACACACACATATAAAAATAAAAATAAAATCACCTTTAAATAAGAGAGTGTGTGTGTGTGTGTACGAATTTAAATAAAATCCCGTTTAAATCAAGGCTAGCCCTAAGGTCTAAGGACCTCGGCATATTTATAAATAGGGGCCTTATACATATTTATACGTTGATACTATCTAATAGGAACAAAACACAAATTTAGAACCATAAAATAATTTCATTTGTTATAAATTACAAACAAGATTTTTTAAGAAAATAAGATGGGAAACGGAAAGGAAGTATGTTAAATATATAGATTAATCTAAGATTTTTATATGAAAACAAAATATCTCATTCTAAGAAGATTTTTTTTTTGTTGTTGTAGATTAGTAAGTTGTTTTTAGAGGTCGTACTTTAGTGCGATGGCAAGTGCTCTCGTTCAAGTTACACACTTCGTTGGCCTGCCCGATTGAAGAGATCTTTGAGTTCATCAAAGAAGACAAGCTATTGAGGTGGACAGAAAAGCTGAGAGCTCCACCCCACAAGAGGAACAAAGCTACATGATGCAGATTCATCAGGATCATGGCCATAACACTGAGCAATGCTATGCTCTGAAGGATGAGGTTGAAAGGCTAATTGGGCAGGGGCTGCTGCAGAGGTTCCTCAAAGATGTTTAGGGGGTGCAGCCTTATCTCACCCACCACGTGCTCATTTTTCATGCTTATTCCTTATATCCCATCCATCTCTACCAACTCCTCTTATGTTGTTTTGAACTAAACTTTGTGTTATCCTTACAAAGTCATATATATATGAATAGTTATAAAATCAAGTTCACTTTTATAGTGTCATATTTTGATTCTCATTTCCATGAAATGTTATCTTATAAAGATCATTTTTGTCTTAAACAGATCCCGATCCGAGGTAATATGTCATATCGGGAATGATAATATCTAAATAGGCAACGATGCCCGATAAGACTCCTGGTTGTCCGAAAGTTGATGATAATTGAAAGTGGTGATAGCAAATATTGGAAGCAATTATACAAGTTGGACTGCAATATCACTCGTAAGGGCTTCCAATGCCCGCTCTTAGCTTCCGTAATACGCCATGAGCTACAAGGGCTTACAATGCCCGCTCTTGGCTTTCGGGATGCGTCATTAAGTCGAGAGACTTGCAATATCTAACCGTGGGTGGCTTAATAATATAACCCAGCCTGAGGAGGCTTGAAAATATCATACATGTTAGGTGTGGGTGGCTTCTTGATAACGTAACTCAGCCTGGGGAGGCTTGAAAATATCCTACATGTTAGCTGTGGGTGGCTTAATAACATAACTCAACCTGGGTAAGCTTGAAAATATCCTAGATGTTAGCTGTGGGTGGCTTAATAACATAACCCAGCCTGGGGAGGCTTGAAAATATCCTACATGTTAGTTGTGGGTGGCTTAATAACATAACCCAGCCTGGGGAGGCTTGAAAATATCCTATATGTTAGTTGTGGGTGGCTTGATAACATAACCCAGCCTGGGGAGGCTTGATAATATCCCACTTACATACAGAAGGGCGATGTTAAGGAAGATGAAGGCCATATTTCGTGAAAGACAATTGAAGCACTAGAGGAAAAGCCTTAGCCTTCTTCGTTCAGGAGGGGGCTACCACTTTCAAATATGGATGCAACCATTATCAAACAGCCACAACCCTATTCAAGCAACCACTTCCAATAATTGTGCTAGGGGCAGGGCGGTTGTAAGGTGTCGCGGCCTATATAAAGTGAACTTATGGTAATCTACGATGCAGTGCAACTGTTAAGGGGACTAAGGGTTGATGAAACCTATAAATCTACTACAGAGGGATTCTGAGTATTCAAAAGCACATCATTATCAATATAGCTGTGGCCATTAAGTAAATTCATTCAGAAATAGTAAGGGCAGAATTATCAGACTATCGCGGCTCTGATTTTAGGGCTGCCATTCCAGTCATTTAAAGGAAGAAAGAGTCGTGGCCCGTGAAATATGAGCCATGCGAATTACAACCGCAACCTATAACCCATGCTTGTGAAGGTTCCTTTGCATTATTCGAGGGTGCCGTGGTAGTTCAATAAGAGCGATTATCGAAGAAATAAGTATGTTATAGTGCCGCGGACTTAATCTATTAAGACAAGTTCATTCAATCAATAAGGCATTTTAATTACGCAAGGCAGTTGTATTCAAGCCATTAGAGACGTACAGAAAGCATTCATTAAAGCATTGAAGCAAGCAAAGAAGAAGATGCAAAAGCTACAAGAAAAGGTGGCCGCAACCTTGATATTATTAGTTATAATTACAAGCAAATGGGTCGTAGCCACTACAAATAGTAAAGTAATAGAAGGGACGCAACCATGTATCAATGATAAAAAATAACAAAGATCATGAAGCTGCATCATCACGATCATCTCCCTCCTCGCCATCCGCGGCAGTTTCAGTTTCCTCGTCCACTGTCGCTGCCTCAGCTGCTTCTCTGAGCCTAGATTTCTCCTCAGCCGCGACCTTGAGCTCAACAATGCATTCTTGATGCTCAGCATCACCAAGTCTCCAGGAAAGAACCTTCTCCTTCGTCTCAGGGAAGTTTTTTATTATCCTCTGTCGTAGCTCCTGGTAGCCGCGGAGATAGGCCCTATTGTTGATGAGGAATAAGTCCCTGAAGCCCTTAAACGACTCCACTGTATGGTCAATGGCCAGCTAAAGGGCATCGCCATGATCTGCCTCCATCTTCTTTATTACTGCGGCATGGTCTAGGGCATCTTGGGTGGACTTAGCCTCCAGCTCTTCGTACTTCTTTTGTAGTAGTATGAGCTTATTACTTAAAATCTATGCGGTCCGTGTAGCTTCCGCGGTCTGAGCCTGGGAGGCTTTGAGGGATTCCGCGACTTGTTTGAAATTTTCCTCCGCTTCCTCCCTTGCATTATTTGCAACAGCCAAGTCCATTTGGGCTGCCTGAAGAGCTACGGCAGCAGACTTCTTCCCAGCTTCAAATGACGAAGTCCATGCGGCCTCCAAGTTCGCGGCGTGCACCACCCTGTCCGTGACCTGTTTCAGCTGGTAGAGAGCCTCGTACTTCCTCTTCTGGGCCACCATGACATCCGCAGCCTGGAATTAAAAAGATAGTACAAAATATGGAACGCAAAGTAAAAAGGGAGAAATCACTAGCACTAACCCTCAGAAGAATATGGAGGCCGCGGTCCTCCAAATCGTCATGGTCTTCCCCCATCAATCTGTCAAGGTCCGCGGCGTCGAGGGCCATCTTTATTCTCCGTGCGACTTTCGCGGTGGTGTCCCATGACGACTCAGGGTCAGGTTATCTTAACTGAGGCCGCGGACGACCGTCAGGACCAACTTCATCGCGGCACTGAGGGGGTGCCAAGTTTGCATTTACTACAATAATAGGTGGCGGCGGTGGAGAAGCTGTATTGAGGGGAGCATCATTAGTTGACATCAAACCTGTGGCGGCCAGGTTGGCTCTAATATTATCATCGAATTCAGCTTGTGGTTGGGGCGGAACGTCAGTCTTCTCCACAGCATGAGTTAAGGTCGCGGCGGGAGTGTTCTAATCATTTGAAGGAGCCGCGGCAGGTGCCTTGGCCTTAGACCTCTTCCTCTTCCTGCTCCGTGCAATATTATTGAGAACGACTGTGTCCTCGTCCATCTCTGCCAGCTGCACGGCCAACAGTTCCTTGTCAACTTCCTAACCTAAAAAGGGAAAAGGAACAATAAATATTAAAAGTCAAGACAAAATACTACGGACAAATATGGAATCATATTATTACCTCCCACGGCCATGTCTTTTGGAATGGACTTGCTTAAAAGGAAACCTGCTTTAAATACAGTTGCTGATGTAACAAGTGTTTTGAAGCTCTTATGCTCGATAAGAACTACCGCAGCCTCAGCAACTCTCTTTTCCTACCGCTTGCTCAAGTGCAAGTTGTCTGCAAAAAACATTTCAAAGGTTAGTACAAAGAATGAACAATTACAAAGAAAGAAGGGATGCGGACATTATCCAAATACCTAGTTTAGAAGGAGACCCCCATTGCCGCAGCATTCTATACGACCTCTCCGTCTCATTTTCCTCAGGGTGAATCTCTCAACCTTCTCTGGATATGTAGAAATACTTGCCCTTTCAGTTTTTTACACTGGTCGGTCTCTCAGAGTAGAGGGCCCCATCCCTGCCACGAATGGAGAAGTAGTAGTACCCGATGAACTTCACGGAGTTTTCCTTTGGGCGGTAGAAATGAAAGAACTCCGCAGGAGTAATGTCCTTCTTGAATTGGTTCTCCCAAAGAACGATCACGGCAAGTATGGCCCTCCAACTATTGGGATCTATCTGGGTTGCTGCCAGTTTCATTATCTGAAAAATGCGGTGGATGGGAACAGAAACAGGTAGCCGCAACCCATAACTAAATGCATGAAGTGGGAAGCAAACTCCATCATCAACTAGAACTGTGCAAGGTCTTTAGTTCGCAGCAGGTGCTGATCACATCAAATCTTCTGAAAATTCGAAGGCCTCAGCCACCTGGTCAACACAGTCTTGGGTCATGATGCCGCGGATATCATGTGCAGCTAGGGATCTCTCAACCCTCCTAAATGGACCAGTTGGGTTATCCCTAACTCTCGCGGCATCATATCCTATGCCCAATGGATGATTACTTGAGTTGGATTCCTCCTCCATTGTAAACTCAAAATCCTTCTTGCAGGCAAAGTCCGCGGTGTCTGAGTCTAGTATCATGCAATTAGGGCAATCCCTCAGTTGTCAAGGCCCTATTATTCTCAGAGGAGGCACGAAAGGCAGTTCAGGAGGAGAGGTTCCAAAATGCTTTGCCCAAAAGTCTCTCAGAAATTTGTCTGGGTCAAAGCTCATATGGCTGCAGTCGTACCTGAAAAACAGAGTCCGCAATTAGGCGCCGCAGCCAGTATGGTTCGAAAAAGACTTTAAGAAGCCGCGACAAGATTAGTTAAACGAATAAGAGGTTTAAGCCTTGAAAGACAATTAACGCCGCAACATATCGATTTGAGGGGTGTTATTTCCCAATTGGAGTTGCTAATGGGCTAAAACACTGCTGACTCTATTCATTGAACCTAAGGGATTACCCCTACCGATCGCATCCATACGGGAGCTTATACTGCCGCGGAAACTCACTCAAATGGAATTAGAGATTACAAATCGCAGCCATCTATAAAATTACTAAAGGTCGATTCAAGGAATTCTAGCAATAATTACAATTATTTATCATGGATGTACATTTGGTTCTTGAAAAATTGAAGATTGTTCAAAATGCAAGGGTGGGGATTCAGAGCCCTAAAAGACCTCCACCGTCGCGGCAGATTAAGTGGATATGCATCAAAGAGTTGTGGAGGATAAACCTCAGAACTTAAGGGGCCGCAACCATCGCCCACTGTATGCCGCGGATAGGGTCCAAAACAGTTCAAGGGACCCCTAGATTATTGATATTCTATCATGCCGCGGTCTCTATCTTAAACAGTTTGGTATCTAATGTTTTGTCGTTTTAAGATCGAATACACAGAATACGAAGAGTTTATTTATGAACAGTAAGGATAATTATATGATTTTATGGGATTCAACACGGATTCGTATTATATTGCTCAAGCATTTGGAAGATCAGGGGTTCAGCTCAACATATGAAGATTGATCCAAATACTTATTACAATTATTTTATCGTTCATGCGTGATGGCAGATTAGTCAATTGGAACCCTAAATTCCTATAAAGCAATGCAAAAGATCATGTGTTTGATTATTGAAGAAGAAAGAGCTACGAAAACTATTTAAAAAGATGATTGGTTAAAAAATTACCTGGAAATAAAGAAACTTGCAATGATCAGCTTCTAACCGCCTTGCACCACCACACACAGCCTTAGAAGGTTGCCAAAAAATGCAAGAGAAATGAAGAACATAATTCGCTCTCGATTTGCTCTCAAAGTTTTGGAAACGTAATGAGGTCCATGACCAGAAATAATTTATATAAGAGAGCGCGGAAGATGAATTATCGCCTTGGAAGTACCGCGGCATCTAAGATAACTCAACTAAGTCGCAGCCCCAACCGAATTCTCTTGGCACTACGACTTGGGGGCTTATTGATAACACAAATATAATACCCTGTCGCGGAGAGTATATTACATGATGCGGAACCCTATCAGCATAGGCACGGTCGCTACTGAACTCAGAGTGCGGCCCTACATTGTACAGGGCGCGACCACCATCTACGTGTCGCGGACCCATCCAGTCCAGGTGCGCGGCACCTTTGTCTATCGCCAGCTGCAGGTTTGCCTCACAGGCCGTATCCCTCTCCGTCAAAACTCCAGACTTTATGCGTCGCGTGCTCATTGCACGTGAGCATATCTACTATAAATAGAGGACTACACCTCGAAAAGAAAAGAGATCATTTTTTCCACACGCCTAGGGCAGGTTCTACAGTACCGATTCTCTCGACACATCCTTAATATACAATTCAGGAATTGCTCATCCACATCGCAGCTACCTCTCCGGCACACCGAAATCATCAGTCATCATGTACACTCCTTTATTCTCATACTTGTATGCCTCTTTGGGTATAATTATATTATACAATGCCACACATATAATGAGAACGGAGCAACACAGTGGATGTAGGCCTATTTTAGGGGATGAACTACTCTATATATTGTGTTCGTGTCTCCTTACTTTCTTTGTTTATTTGTTACGTATTTTATACTTGACTTGTTGATACGAGAGCGACACAGTGGACGATTTCTCGTATCATCAATACCTAATGAAGAAAAGAGAGTTCAGATGTCCATAAATGGCTTGAATTGGAAGATTCGCCAGCACTTATTGGGTAATCTTTTATTACATACTTACGCAGATGTTCTTAATGATGTGATGCTTCACTGCCAAGATAACCGCTTGTATGCTAAGGGTGGGAAGCGGGGGATGGAGTCGAGCCAGCAAGGCAAGACTGGTGGAGGCAATTCTAGTGAAACACAAAAGGTCAGAGTCAACAGTGCCAGGGTGAGCAGGGTTCCTAATCGGGAGACTATGTTAAATGTTTACAATTCGAAGGATTTCATTTTGGATAGGGAGGTACCAGGCAGGGGTGGTAGGGCCATCAGGGTCAACAGTAGGGCCAACAAGGCCAAGGGAGAGATGGTACCATCCAGTAAGGCTGAGGATAGCAGGGACAAAATGTGGGAAAGTTTACTGGCAGATGTTTCGTGTGTGGCAAGACTGGCCACAAGAGAAAGGATTGCCCTAATAAGGGAAAATTTCCTCAGTAGGGAGCTCGTCAGGAGCCACAGAGATCAGTATTTCCACCAGCCGCTCTCCTAGCACCAGCTCAGGTGCTAGCATTACCTGCCATTCCAGCAGCTCCAGCACAACAGGGACAGTACGAGCGTGTGTATAACGTCCATCAGGCAGCGGTTCAGTAGCCACTGCCCGCGATTGAGGGTATGGTTTCTATCTATGGGGCTATGGGGCGCATTCTGTTTGATACGGGGGACTCATATTCATTTGTAACAACTAGATTTGCACAGGCCACAGGGTTACTAGACATGGTCGACAACACTGTTACTTATGTATACTCACCGATGGGTAGTAGAATGCCTATTTTCTTTATATGTCGTAGTGTGAGTATAGAGATTGGGAGTCTGGTTTTACCGGCGGATTTAATTGTTTTGGACATGTACGATGTGGTTATCGACATGGATTGGCTTGTTGTATATAGGGCCATAATTGACTATTATAGCCGGTGTATTATTTTTTCCATTTTGGGACGTGAGATGTTCTTAGTGGCGATGCCTCGTTCTGTGGGAGGGTCGTCTACTCATTTGTATTATATAGAGGAGGAGACCTCTACGGGAGTAGTAATATCCCTTGATTTGATACCGGTAGTTTGTGAGTTTACAAATGTATTCCAGGAGATATCGGGATTACCTCCTAACAGGGAGATTGAGTTTGTGATTAATTTAGCACCAGGCACTCTACCTATTGCTCGTGCGCCTTACCATATGGCTCCGGTAGAAATGAGGGAGCTCAGGGACCAAATAGAACAAATTTTGGGTCAAGGGTTTATTCGCAGGAGTACGTCGCCTTAGGGTGCCCTGGTGTTGTTTGTAAAAAAGCGAGACAGTTCTTTATGGCTATGCGTGCATTATCCGGAGCTTAACAAAGTCGCGATACATAATAAGTACTCATTGCCTAGAATAGATGACTTGTTTGATCAGTTAAGAGGAGCAACCTACTTCTCGAAGATAGACTTAAGGTCTGGTTATCATCAGCTGTGTATTTGGGAGCGGGACATTTCAAAGACTGCCTTCTTGACTAGATATGGATCGTATGAGTTTCGAGTTATGCCCTTTGGGTTGACTAATGCACCGACAGTATTCATGGACTTGATGAATAGGGTGTTCAGAGAATTTTTAGACCATTTTGTCATTATTTTCATAGATGATATCCTGACTTATTCTCAGACTGAGGAGGAGCATGCCGAGCATTTATGACGGGTCCTACAGACACTACGTGAGCATCAATTGTATGCAAAATATGAGAAGTGTGGATTTTGGCTTCAGGAAGTTCAGTTTCTTGGGCATAATGTGTCTGAGATGGGAATATCGATGGATTATAGCAAGGTATTAATGGTGACAAAGCAGGGATAACCCACGACACCGATATAGGTGCATAACTTCTTGAGATTATGTGGTTATTACAGACGTTTTATCTAGGGTTTCTCAAAGATTGTGGGTTCGATGACAAATCTAACCGGTAAGGGCGTACCATTTGTTTGGGACGATACGTGTCAGTTGGCATTCGACGAGCTGAAAGCTAAGTTGACTTCAGCACCCGTACTAACACTGCCCAAGCCAGGAGTGGAATATTTGGTTTATACTGATGCATTATTATAGGGGCTTGGTGGAGTATTACAATGAGAAGAGAAGGCTATAACGTATGCCTTTGTAAAGCTTAAGCCTCATGAGAAGAATTACCCCACCCATGACTTGGAGCATGCAACAGTCGTGTTTGCTCTTTGGATATGGAGACATTTTTTATTGGGGGAGAAATTTCTCCGATTCACGGATCATAAGTCACTTCAATATTTTTCACTTAGCGGGATTTGAACATGCCTCAGCATAGGTGGCTTGAGTTCGTGAAGGATTATTAGTTTGAGATACATTACCACCCGAGGAAGGCTAACGTGGTAGGTGATACGTTGAGTCGAAGGTCGGTAGGTGAGTTGGTCGCGGTGTGGAAGGAGAAATGGAAGGAACTGGGACATCAAGATGCATTTTTTCGATCATTTATATCAGTTATGAATGTTACACCTAATATTGTGACAAGGGTAGTTCAGGTTTAGGCAATAGATCTATTTTATCAGGAGAAAATTCGACAACTTTTAGTCGGGGGAGTAAAGTCTTACTCAATGAGTTCATATGGGGTCTTGCGCTTCAACGATAGATTGATTATTCCAAAAGTTGTGGATTTACGGCATGCGGTAATGACAGAGTCGCACGAATTCAGATATACGGTACATCCTGGTGGGGATAAGATGTACCAAGATATACGACGACAGTATTGGTGGAGCCGGATGAAAAGAGACATTGCTGAGTTCGTCTTTAAATGAGCCACTGGTCAGTTAGTGAAAGTGGATCATCAGAAGCCTGTTGGGTTTCTTCATCCATTAAAGATCCCGATGTGGAAATGGGAGAGCATTTCTATGGACTTCATCACGGGGTTACCTACTTCTCAGAGGGGTCACAATTCCATATGGGTGATTGTGGGTCGGTTCACTAAGGTAGATCACTTTTTTCCAGTTCGGACTGATTACTCTACGGGATAGTACACCCAAATTTTTATAGCCGAGATAGTGAGGTTACATGGGGTACCGCTTAATATTGTGTTCGATCGGGATAAGATTTTTGTATCCCGATATTGGGAGGGTTTTCACGAGGCCATGGGTACCTAGGTGTGATTGAGTACGACCTATCACCCGCAGACAGATGGTCAGATATAACGTACAAATTAAATGTTAGAAGATATGCTTCGTATGTGTATCCTAGACTTTGGAGGAGGTTGGGAGCGTACCTTCCACTAGTGAAGTTTGTGTATAATAACTCCTATCAGTTCACCATTTGTATGGCCCCATTTGAGGCACTTTATGGTAGACCTTGTCGTTCTCCTGGATGTTGGTTAGAGGTGGGGGACAATAAGATACTTGGGCCAGAGGTAATTCGGGGCACGTCTTTCAGGATTGAAATGATTCGGAGTCGTATTTGGGTAGCCCAAGATAGACAGAAAAGCTACGCCGATGCGAAACGATTCTTATGGGAATTCAGTGTGGGGGACCAGTTGTTACCGCGGGTATATCATATGAAGGGGATAATGAGATTTGGAAAGAAGGGGAAATTGACGCCCAGATAGGTAGGACCATTTCCTATAATTGAGAGAGTTGGACCGATTTCTTATAGATTGGAGTTGTTGGAGCACTTGCATAGGATATATGATGTGTTCCATATTTCTTCGTTGAGGCGATATCTCTGAGATGAGTTAGCCCACAATCATGTTGCATTAGAGGATATCGATTTGTAACCAGACAGTTCTTACAAGGAGAGACCGGTAGCGATCTTGGACCATAGCGAGAAACAGTTGAGATCAAAGGTAGTTTCATTGGTGTGCGTCCAGTGGGAGAACCATAACATTGAGGAGTCTACTTTGGATCGTGAGGATGAGATGCGCGATAAATACCCGAAGTTATTTTTACCAGGTATGCTTTTATTTTTTGAATTTCAGGACGGAATTTCGTTATAAGGGGGGAAGTATGTAATACCCCGTAATTTTAATGACTTTTAATACGAGACAAATTAAAAGTTAATGGGCCAAATCAATGGGGATTAAATGAAATTAATTGGGATTAATCCGAATTTAATATTACTAGAGATTAAAGTAACATATGATTTTGAATATTACTGTCGGGAGCTACAAATACGACAATAATGGAAATTAAGTCGGGACACGCTTATGAGTCGTGTCGAAACTAAAGTTAGGAAATAAAATACGATTTATTTTTAAGTCATTCAGATGATCATTTCGAGTGAGCCGTTGAGTTCGAAAGGGTCAAAATAGGCAGTAAAGTCTACCCGGGGGTTTAATTTGGGTCTCGAGTTAATTGGAAGATGAACGGACACCCCGAAGGGGCATTTTAGTCATTTTGCTTGGGAGATGAATAGTATCTATGTTTTTTTTGTCTTTTAGCTAACCTTGGAGACTTATTATATATGTGAGTTTAGATTGTACATAAGATTCATTTCATCTAAAAACAAGTGAGGTCTTTTGAGAGAGAGAGTGAAAAGCCTTAAAGAGAAAGTGAGAGGTTATCTTGAGGAGAGGAAGAGTTGCTTGGAAAGGAAGAGTCATCTAAAGTAAACTAAGGGGACAACCATCTCTACAACTTGAACCACCATCGGATTGTCGCCAAAAAAAGGAAGAAGAAATGCCAAACACTTGTCTTCTCCAAAGGTTCAGACCTACACACGACGCAAGTGTAATTCTTGCTTTATTTTGGTGCTTATATTATCCATGTTAGAATAGGATTTCTTTTTGGATTGATGAACTTTCGAATTTGGGATTTAAAATGATTGATAAATCAAGTTCAATGGATAGTCAAATTCATATAGTTGGATATTTATACACGTAGACACCATGAACATGAAAATGGATATACATGGAGAGACTATGAACATGAAAATGTATAGGTTTTACATGTAAAGGATATATTTGTTTATTGAAGATATGAAAATGATGTTAGGTATTGCATGTAGATGAATTCCACTCATGTTGAATATGAAAATTTGATGATTTAGTTATGAAATGATAATTCTAAATTTTGGGGTTTTAAGAGGTATAAAAATGGAGGAATTAGATAAATTGGAATTTTAAGGATTTAATGGGTTTGATGATAATACCCTTATGAACATATGGATTTGATGTTGCTCTTATGTGAAAATCACCCTTGATCATGTTAGAATAATGTTAAAATATCTAGATTTTGGGTAGAATATAATCCAGGAGGGTTTGGGTGTTAGAACATGAAGAAAAACACAGAAAATTGAGGTTGAAGATGAACTAGTAAGGGTTGATCTCGTTCGAACGAGACATGATGTCGTTTGAACGAGATGCCATCTCATTTGAACGAGTTTTTGGGTTACTGACGAGATTTCAGAAATCCTGTTTTAGCCCAGAATAGTTTGGAAATTTGTATTTTGGCCCACAGTAGGTTATGAATAATTTTGGTACATTAACAAGGAGTGAGGGACTTGGGTTAATGTTAGAAAATTATATAAAATTGAGGAATAAAATTCTGTGAGAGATATCTACATAATAATAATACAATTAAGAGATGAATAATCGTCATGGTCAAGTACAGGTTCATATTGGTGATATATATATATATGGGTACTTGGGATTATGTGAGTGATAACTACATATTAAATACACGATGGTAATCGTGATTGACAAGTATGGTTAGTATTCGAGAAATACGACGGGTACATGTGGTGGGATGAAATCCTATTATGATATTAGTAAAGTGCATATCGAATTTTATATAGGTTGATGTGCATACCTATTAATTGTTTGATTTATGTGTATGACATACCTAGCCTACTTTCTATGGATGGGAGGTTTACGCGTAGATGGTAGTCATATCCTCATGATCCTTAAGGGGGATCTTTGACTTGTTGCCTCAGAACGTAGAACTTAGGTTGGATTGCCATTAGTGAGAACAATGGTATTGAACGGTCTTTTGGGTACGTAGGTATGTGCGTAGTCCAAAGGCTTAGGACTATATTCGCCTCCAGTGTTTGTGATTTGTTAAGTATGGTTCGTGGGATATACCGAACCTATGGTCCCTTATACAGTGACGAGATGTACTGGGATATGGTAGCAGAGTACGCATGCATCGTAGTTGAGCCTCGGGGTGCAGTTTAGTTTATATATATAATAGAGTGAATGTGTATATGAGAACGCGAGAATTACGTGTGATAATTGATTAACTTCGCAACTTTATAATATAGCACACTTAATTCTCGCGTTCTCAAATTGGTATCAGAGCGGGTTACGCTATTTTATCGCGTGATCTTGATTTTTCAAGGATTTATTTATTTTGATACAATTTGACTTCTCACATCGTCAAATTGGTATCAGAGCAGGTTGCGCAAATTTATCGCGTATTCCTATTTTTCGCAAAAATTTGTGTGATATTGATTTTTTAAAATGAGTTTTATGAAAAATCGCAATTTTTTAATGGAACGCCCATCTAATGAGGAGCCTATTTTTGAAAAATTTCACGACCGTGCTGAAAAATTAAAAAGTTTGAATTTGAAACTTTGCAAAAGAATTAAAGTTTTGGAAAAAGAAAATTCTCTCTTTAAAAGTAAGATTGAATATTTGCAAGAGTTTCAAACTCAAAGTGATATTTGTCGTGAGCACTTTGGTAATTTGTGTACTGATTTTGATTCTTTAAAAATTTCCAAAAAGAAGAGTGATGAGAGAGTCCTAGTTTTAGAGAAGGAATTGGAGGACTTAAAAAATTCTAGGGTTCCCGTTTGTGCCGTCGAGGATAAAAAATTGATCGATGATTTTACGGTACGCGAAAAGACTCTTAGGAATAAGTTTGTTTTAATTGAGGGGGAGCGTGATAAACTGTTAAGTTTAATTGATAATTTGAAGAAGGCGTCCCTTAATTTGGAAAAGTCTAATTCTTTGCTTGAGTCAAAAATTTTGAAGTTAAAAAATGATTTGACAGACTCAAGTAGGTTTGATAGTGATGGTAATGGATCATCGTGTTCTCATGCTTCTAATGCTAAAGCCAAAAGCATTATTTGTTTTAGAGGCTCAACTAATTCCAAGGACGCTAGAAAAGATCACACTTTCGGTGTCATCCCACCCGTTTACACATGCTCATATTGTGGTAGGAATGGTCACCTTAGGCGATTTTGTTTTGATCTTAGAAGAGGTCCTAGGAATTCGAAGTCTAGTATTTTGTTGGTTCCCAAAACCCCTTGTCGACGTGTTTCATCCATTTGGGTTAGAAAATCACTTTTGGAGGAACTAGATTTGAGACAAGTTGATTCCCGTTTGCTTGCACATGATTCTTCTCTTGCCATATCATATAGATGATTGTGTTTGCATGTTTGTCATACGCTAGTTATGCTTTTTGATATATTTTTGCTAGCATTGTGACATGTACTTTTTGTATATATTTTTTTGAAAAATTTTGAAAAATACAAAAAGATTTTTTTTGTTGCACCGTTTATGGATGAACACTTTGGATGACCGAGTCACAACATCATTCCATTTTTTCATGTGACTATTTGATAGTGTTTTGAGACAATAGGTCAATTCATCCATGTGCTTTGTAATGTTTGGAGTCATTAAGATGTAATTAAGTGTTACTTCCTACATGTTTGACTCATATTTCCTTTATTGCACACATGCACGAATTTGTTTGATTATTGTGCTTGTCTTATCACATGTTGGTTGGGTGTTTTCACTTCAATCCTGTCCTTAAAACGAACCAAGCGCGATAAATTTTGATAAGGAAATTGTGCATATAAAAACCGTTTTGTGAGTTTGTGTGCTTTATTTTAAAACGGGGAAGGGCTGCGAAAGGTTCTTTAGCCTTTGCGAATACTAAGCCGCCGTTAAATTGGACCTAAAAAATAGAGGAATTTTATTATCAGGGGTCCAAAGAGGTTTAAAAGAGCCCGAAAAAATTGAAAGGCAATAAAAAGAAATTCATGCCAATTATGGGCCATTTAGGTTTTTGCACCAATTCTCCAAAGATTGAGAATTTATATTACCTCTAAAAGAATATATATATGAGGGAGTTTGGTTGGAGAATTTAAAACGGGTTTGTACGTCCTTGAAATGCTTGAAAATGCACTACATAGTTTTAGACGTTATTGGTGTGGAAATCACTTTGACTTTGATTTGTTGATTTGCGTAAGGCGATGTCATCTAAATTCAACAAATTTCTTACACCTAAGGATACTTTTGATGCTCATTCGTTAGGGGTACACATATGCATCGTGCACATATGATTGATTGAGTTGATTTACCTATCGAATGTGTTCACACCCATACATTACGTTCCCATGACTTGGTTGTTTGAGTTTAAATCTATGGTGTGATTTTTTTTGTATCATGTTTTATATATTTTTTTCAAATGGTATCAAATTTTTTTTGTTCGAAAAAATTGAAAAATAAAAAATAGTTTGTGAAGTTTTTTTTTAGCAACTCTTTGCTAGAGCACGTTTGTCATATTGTTTAATGCCTTATTTTGAATACCTTGACACCCCGATTTTGCTTGTTTGATTCATTCTTCTTATTTGTCTATTTAGGGACATCATAAAAAGGGGGAGAAAGAATTATCTTATTTTGGGGGAGCTTGAATTTTGGGGGAGTTTTTGAGATTTGACTTATGCTTATCATATATTGGTATCTATGTTTATCTCATTTCAAACTCGATACGTCACTTGGTATTTTTCTTTATCTCATGTGTGTATGTACTACATTGATGATCTCTGAATTGCACACCCTGATGAGAAAATATTTGAGATTCCTGAAGATTTGAAGAACAAACGATGAAGACTATTCATTTGTACCTTTTCCAGTTTTGGGTTCATGGGAGGGTAGATTTGTATAGGCAATTTCATATTTGATAATTCGGATTTTTTATGTATGTACCGGCATAGACATAGGGGGAGATTTGTAAGGACATTTTTCTCATGTCCAACATGTTACATTTATGTATGTCGTACGACGCTACATTTGGCACGTCACCTCACGATCTCACATGGCGGCCTCAATCCGAATTCCGGGAATCAAGCATTCAACATATCCATTAATATGTCCCACATCTGCCTCAACGACTTCACGATCCACGATTTTAGGGACTTAATGCAAGTGGTACGCAAGGGAAGTCAAAACAGTGAAAAAATGCACGATAGGAGTGTTCAAGGACATTTTTGTAATTTCACATCCATAGTTCGGAGATCTGGTCAACTGGAAAGTTGAAGAGCTCGCCGCAACGAAGATACTGGAAAAAACGGCACCTCAATCCGAGCTACGGTGAAGGAGTTATGACCTTTTGAAGATGGAGAAAATTCCTTAAAGAATGCTGTTTTTTTTGTACGCTGGATAGAATTTTAGAGTTTTAAGAACATGGGACTCTTCATATTTTTTCTTATAAATACCAACTTCGGGGGAGTTGTTTTGCAAGACTTTAGAAGAAGTTTTTGAGAGTCCAAATACCTCTAGTCTTCATATTTTTGAGTCCCAAGACTCATGTTTTGATTCACACAATTGCCAAACCTTTGTGAATCTTTTTGGTAACCCAAGAACACAACTTTTTAGTTTGTTTAAACCTTTGTGGAGAGATCTTTGAAACCGAGGGCTGCGTGCCATTGCTGAGGGAGTCTCTACAAAGTTTTATGGCTGCGTGTCATTGAGGAGTGTTGCGGTTCTTCCTTTGTTGATTGGACTGAGGTTCATGTGGGTTCGTTGCGTGTGGATTCATTGCTGACGACACCGACCGACGCCTGCGGGTATTCGTGTGCCACTGTATTTCATTGTAATCCGTGTAAGTTGCGATTTACTTATTATAGTGAAATAAAAAGTTTTGCCCTGCGGGGATTTTTCCTTAAACTTGTTTCGCATACTTTATTTGTTTATGGGTTGACACACGCACCGTAGATGGATGTTTAGGGGCTGAATTTATTTGATTTAAAAGTAGACTCTAATTAAATAAGGGTTACTTGAAAACTTGCGAGTTATTTTTTAATCGGTATCACACAGTCGCATATGACGTTCTCAAATAAATTCGCAAGTTTTCAAGTAACCCTTATTTGAGAACGTCATATGCGACTGTGTGATACCGATTTGAGAACGTCATATGCGACTGTGTGATACCGATTAAAAAATAACTCGCAAGTTTTCAAGTAACCCTTATTTAATTAGAGTCTACTTTTAAATCAAATAAATTCAGCCCCTAAACATCCATCTACGGTGCGTGTGTCAACCCATAAACAAATAAAGTATGCGAAACAAGTTTAAGGAAAAATCCCCGCAGGGCAAAACCTTTTATTTCACTATAATAAGTAAATCGCAACTTACACGGATTACAATAAAATACAGTGACACACGAATACCCGCAGGCGTCGGTCGGTGTCGTCAGCAATGAATCCACACGCAGCGAACCCACATGAACCTCAGTCCAATCAACAAAGGAAGAACTGCAACACTCCTCAATGACACGCAGCCATAAAACTTTGTAGAGACTCCCTCAGCAATGGCACGCAGCCCTCGGTTGCAAAGATCTCTCCACAAAGGTTTGAACAAACTAAAAAGTTGTGTTCTTGGGTTACCAAAAAGATTCACAAAGGTTTGGCAATTGTGTGAATCAAAACATGAGTCTTGGGACTCAAAAATATGAAGACTAGAGGTATTTGGACTCTCAAAAATGTCTTCTAAAGTCTTGCAAAACAACTCCCCCGAAGTTGGTATTTATAGGAAAAAATATGAAGAGTCCCATGTTCTTAAAACTCTAAAATTTTATCCAGCGTATAAAAAAAACAGCATTCTTTAAGGAATTTTCTCCATCTTCAAAAGGTCATAACTCCTTCACCGTAACTCGGATTGAGGTGCCGTTTTTTCCAGTATCTTCGTTGCGGTGAGATATTCAACTTTCCAGTTGACTAGATCTCCGAACTATGGATGGGAAATTACAAAAATGCCCTTGAACACTCCTATCGTGCATTTTTTCACTGTTTTGACTTCCCTTGCGTACCACTTGCATTAAGTCCCTAAAATCGTGGATCGTGAAGTCGTTGAGGCAGATGTGGGACATATTAATGGATATGTTGAATGCTTGATTCCCGAAATTCGGATTGAGGCCGCCATGTGAGATCGTGAGGTGACGTGCCAAATGTAGCGGCGTACGACATACATAAATGTAACATGTTGGACATGAGAAAAATGTCCTTACAGTATATATACTTGTGATATTATCTACTGTGTGAATTAAGTAGACATGAAAGATAATGAAATCTGAAATGAATTAAGTAGGTGAATACTTAATTATATTGAATTGAAAAAGCGCTCATCCATATTATAGAGAAATTGGATATATATGTATGACCTGTATTACGAGAGAAATACGTGGGAAATATATGGGATATGGTTAGTTAGCACTGATATGAACTAGTTATTATAGGAATATTAACTAGCATGGTTTAAGGTACGTTAGGCGTGCACTCTAGATGAGAGGTGAGGATATCAAGAGAGAGTCCAATAAATCTAACATGTATATAATATTGCTGAATATAACACTTTTTCACTTGCTCTTTTCTAAACTATTTTTACATCGGGCTCTCACCCGTTTTCTTGTAAATTTTCTTCTCTCTTGTATCTCCTATATCAGGTGTCTAGACGCAGGGATGCCAACTGTAGGGGATTAACATTTTGGACAAGTTATGGACGCTATGGAGTCTTGGACTTTGTTTAGACGCTTTCATATTCATTTATTCATACTCGGTAGTTGATCTTTCATTTAGTGCATGTCGCCCAAGAGGATTCTAGTTAATTCTTCTCTATGTTAGACAAATTAAGCTCTTATATAGGTTTTGTTACATTTAATTTTTGATGGTATTATTGTATTGAGATATTTAAACTGGAGAGTTTTATTCCAGTTACATTTAATTCAATTTTGATATTACTCAGCTGTTATTCGTTGTGTGAATGGATTGTGTTAAATGTTTTATGTTTTAAAAGTGGAAATTTTATTTATATTAAAACTTGATAAGTTTAACACCTGCTTAATTGGTGTAACACCCCGCCTAATTAAATACCGGGTGGACAATCTCATACCAAATTAAAACAGAATATACAGTTGGCTCATTCTTAGCATCACTGTCGAAAACATTTACAAATCACCCAATACCCAATTAAGCTGGTGTTAAAAACTTTCCAAATTTTAATCTCAACAAAATTCATTTTTAGATTACGAATAACACTACACATTTTATTCTACCACAATAATAACTGAACAGATCACACAAAATAATTTAAATGCAATTGGAATAAACATCCCCAAATAATTTCTCAATACAGTACCCAACAATAATAAATGTATTAAAATGACACGAATACAAGAATATCTTGACTCAGTTAGAAAGGAGATAATTAAATTCCTCTGGGCGACATGCCATAAATAAAAGATCACTACATAATGTGAATCAAATGAAGATAGGCGTCTAAGCAATACTCCATAGCTCTATAGCTCGTCATAATCCTCTAAGGTTGGCGTGCCTACTGCTGGACACTTGATATAGAAGGTACAATAGAATAGAGAATATGCAAGGAAACGGGTCAGAGCCCGATGTGAAAATAGTTTTGAAAACAGCAAGTGAAATATTGCAATATTTATCACTTATAATATTCATGTTAGATTATCGGACCCTCTCTTAAGATTCTCACCTCTCATTTATAGTGCACACATAACATACCTCTAAAATAGCTCATGAATTCTAACCCAATTCTCCTCTCATCCATTCTGATTCGCGAGATCGTATGTCTATTATTTAATTAAGGTAACTTCTTCTTAATAATATAAGTCAATATGCATAACTCAATAATGCTATACCATTCCAATCACTTACCATGATTAGAAACCATTAATCAATATTTATCTACTTGCGCATACAGTAGAAGAATTCCAGGTATAAGTATATATATAAATCACATATACAATATATATACTATCGGAACCTCGCATAAAATCTATGGTGCTGGCATACTCTGCTATCAAGTCTCCATATTACTCGTACTAAGGGAAATACTAGTTCGGAATCACTCTCGAACTGTATTAATGCAAAACATATACAAATGGAGGCGAAGCATAGTTTCAAGTCACTAAGAGGTCAGCACATACCCTCACGTCTTTTAGGATCGTCTGACTATCATACATATAGCCTGTACTAAGGAATCCTATGTTCTAGGGTACGAGTCAATATCCCCCATAAAGGTCCAATCGAGATAAGACTGTCCGGTGCGGAAACCTCCGTGATAGCAAGTAGCGCGGGTATGATTTTACACATAAATTATCAATTATACTAATAGGTATTAACATATACTTATATAATACTAGGAATGTATCCTATCCCCACGTACCCGTTGTATTTATCAATACACTCATACTTAACCTCATATAAATATTATGTAGTTGGCGCTCACAAAATAAACATCTCACTTTAATATAAGTTTCCCATATTAACCCAAGTCTCTCTTTCAAAACTATTCCAACCGAATTTATCCAACCTAATAATGAAGATATCTCTCACATTTCATTTTATCTTCAATTATCTATAATTTTCCAGCCTTGGCCCAAGTATTCTATAATTTGGTTATTTTCCCAAAATTTATCAAAAGCTTACTTCGGACATAATTTTATATAATTCATTTCCCCATAAACTTTTTCCAATTAAATCCCATTCAAAAATACATTTCTCGAGCCTCAAGTATAACCAAATGTTATTCCCTACGTTCAAATAATCATCAATAATGATTTCTAACAATATGGGATTTAATCAAACAATAAAAAGAAATATTTCAGTTTCCAATGGTAGTCGATCGATCGACTGTTTTTGGTCGATCGATCGACATTCTTGGATCGATCTATCGATCAACCAGTTCATAGCCCAGAATATGCATTTTGTTCCTATGGGTTTGAGACTTTAAAATCATCAAAACTCATTTAAATCAATCCCAAACTTCCTTTAATTCATCTAGAATGATATAACAAGGTATATAATCAACTACTAACAATCAAACAACCTAAAAATCATCAATTGGTTTAGATTTAGTCCCTTTATTCCCAGAAATTTTCATAACTTTCTATCTTCCATGAAAACTCATAATATCCCTTTCATTTGAAGCCAATATCGTGGGTTATGTCTTTTATACAAAAAGGATGTTATTCCATTTAATCCTCATTTCAAATCCTCAATCAAAACTCTATCTAGCATGTATATTATAAACCTCCAAATAGAACAACATATTCACTTGCCTTGGTAATGAAGCTCTGAACCTTTGGTAAAGATTATGTAGGACTATCTTCCTTATCTCCGGTGACTTTCCGGTGGTGGTGCTGGTGGTAGAAGGTGGTTAGTCCTCCTTGGTTTGCCCAAGAGTTTCTCCTCCTTTCCAAGCAATCTTCTCTTCTCCCAAGCACCCTTTCACTCTCTCTCAAAAGGTGACCTCTCAATTTTGTGTAGAAGAGGAAATGAACCTACGTACAACTAATCTCCAAATATTTATAATAAGACAAAAATCCGAAATTACTATTCACCCCCTGTAAAAATGACCATAATGCCCTTTTTGAGTGTCTTTTCATTTCCAAATGACCTGAGATACAAAACCAACATCCAAATAGACTTTTCAGACTATTTCTACCCTTCCGGATGCAACGACGCACTCGAAATGACTATAAGGTTGATGTAAAAATAAGTTTCCCATTTAATCTAACAAATTTGTCCCGCCATGTCCCATACCGCGTCCTGACTAAAAAATCAAATTACTGAGTTAATAACTCACAACAATATCAATAACATCACATCCATTTTAATATCCAAAAATTCGGATTTAAACCCAATGAATTAATTTATAATAAAATCCAATTAATCCATTAATTTAAAATATAACACATATTAAAAGTCAATAAAATTACGGGGTATTACAAACTCCCCCCCTTATAACAGAATTTCGTCCCGAAATTCGGAAAAATAAATCATACTGGTAAGGTCAACTCTGAGTATAAATCTCACATCGCAAGTAATCTATGTCGTACCGCCCATACAGTATATTATCGAAAATTCTTATTGATGTTATATGCCAAGCCTCACCATATAGTTTCAACTGAATCGAATTTAAACTTTACCCAATCTTTCCTATACCATCCTCGTGAAAAACTTCCATTATAAAATGGATATGGTTACCTGCATAATACTCTGATTTACCGCAAAGGTTATAAACTCATATCCTAAAGACCTAACTTACTTCGCCTCCCAACGTTTGTTAGTTTCATGCGTGGGGTGTCTCACAAGCGAAATCCAAACAAGGAACCCCCCCGATACACTACTACCTAAAGTAGTCGGTGATTGAAACTCCTCAGGTCCTTAGTCAATAGTATATAACCTCTCTACGGGTTTTATCGATTTCAAATAAAAGTCTACTCATCTACTCTCTTGTTAAAGACAAGACGCTGGCTATAGTATTCCATACGTTGAGGTGCACGTCGAGGAGGCATCTGAATCGAGAGTATAATATCAGTATTTGGTATAACAGAATAGCTGAATAACTTAGACGTCAATAGAAAAGCAACAATCTTACTCATAGGTCTCTACATCAAAGAACGCTAAGCTGAAAACACAGTAAGCCGTACAGACCCTAAAGGACACTAGAACCTGATGCTCTGATACCACCTGTAACACCCCGCCTAATTAAATACCGGGTGGCCAGTCCCATACCAAATTAAAATAGAATATACAGTTGGCTCATTCTTAGCATCATTGTCGAAAACATTTACAAATCACACAATACCCAATTAAACTGGTGTTAAAAACTTTTCAAATTTTAATTTCAACAAAATTCATTTTCAGATTACGAATAACACTACACACTTTATTCTACCACAATAATAACTGAACAGATCACTCAAAAGAATTTAAATGCAATTGGAATAAACATTCCCAAATAATTTCTCAATACAGTACCCAACAATAATAAATGTATTAAAATGACACGAACACAAGAATATCTTGACTCAGTTAAAAATGAGATAATTGAATTCCTCTCGGCGACATGCCCTAAATAAAAGATCACTACATAATGTGAATCAAATGAAGATAGGCGTCTAAGAAACACTCCATAGCTCAATAGTTCGTCATAATCCTCTAAGGTTGGCGTCCCTGCTGCTGGACACCTGATATAGAAGGTACAATAGAAAACAGAATATACAAGGAAACGGGTTAGAGCTCGATGTGAAAATAGTTTTGAAAACAGCAAGTGAAATATTGCAACATTTATCACTTATAATATTCATGTTAGATTATCGGACCCTCTCTTGAGATTCTCACCTCTCATCTATAGTGCACACATAACGTACCTCTAAAATGGCTCATGAATTCTAACCCAATTCTCCTCTCATCCATTATGATTCGCGAGAACGTATGTCTATTATTTAATTAAGGTAACCTCTTCTTAATAATATAAGTCAATATGCATAACTCAATAATGCTATACCATTCCAAGCACTTACCATGATTAGAAACCATTAGTCAATATTTATCTACTTACGCATATAGTAAAAGAATTCTAGGTATAGGTATATATATAAATCACATACACAATATATATACTATCGGCACCTCGCATAAAATCTATGGTGCTGGCATACTCTGCTATCAAGTCTCCATATTACTCGTACTAAGGGAAATACTAGTTCGGAATCACTCTCGAACTGTATTAATGCAAAACACATACAAATGGAGGCGAAGAATAGTTTTAAGTCACTAAGAGGTCAGCACACACCCTCACGTCTCTTAGGACCGTCTGACTATCATACAGATAGCCCGTACCAAGGAATCCTATGTTCTAGGTTATGATTCAATATCCCCCATAAAGGTCCAATCGAGATAAGACTGTCCTGACACGGAAACCTCCGTGATAGCAAGTAGCGCGGGTATAATTTTACACATAAATTATCAATCATACTAATAGGCATTAACATCTACTTATATAAAACTAGAAACGTATCCTATCCCCACGTACCCGTTGTGTTTATCAATACACTCGTACTTAACCTCATATAAATACTATGTAGTTGGCACTCACAAAATAAACATCTCACTTTAATATAAGTTTCCCACATTGACCAAGTCTTTCTTTCAAAACTATTCCAACCGAATTTATCCAACCTAATAATGAAGATATCTCTCACATTTCATTTTATCTTCAATTATCTATAATTTTCCAGCCTTGGCCCAAGTATTCTAAAATTTGGTTATTTTCCCAAAATATATCCAAAGCTTATTTCGGACATAATTTTATATAATTCATTTCCCCCCATAAACTTTTCCCAATTTAATCCCATTCAAAAATACATTTCTCGAGCCTCGAGTATAACCAAATGTTATTTCCTACGTTCAAATAATCATCAATAATGATTTCTAACAATATGGGATTGAATCAAACAATAAAAATAAATATTTTAGTTTCCAGTGGTAGTCGATCGATCGACTGTTTCTGGTCTATCAATCGATCAGTCGATTGATTGACATTTTCGGATCGATCGATCGATCAACCAGTTCACAACCCATAATATACATTTTATTCCTACAGGTTTGAGACTTTAAAATCATCAAAACTCATTTAAATCAATCCCAAACTTCCTTTAATTCATATAGAATGATATAACAAGGTATATGATCAACTACTAACAATCAAACAACCTAAAAACATCAATTGGTTTAGATTCAATCGCTTTATTCCCATAAATTTTCATAACTTTCTATCCTCCATGAAAACTCATAATATCCCTTTCATTTGAAGCCAATATCTTGAGTTATGTCTTTTATACAAAAAGGATGTTATTCCATTTAATCCTCATTTCAAATCCTCAATCAAAACTCTATCTAGCATGTATATTATAAACCTCAAAATAGAACAACATATTTAACTTGCCTTGGTAATGAAGCTCTGAACCTTTGGTGAAGATTACGTAGGACTATCTTCCTTATCTCCGGTGACTTTTCGGTGGTGGTGCTGGTGGTAGAAGGTGGTTAGTCCTCCTTGGTTTGCCCAAGAGTTTCTCCTCCTTTCCAAGCAATATTCTCTTGTCCCAAGCACCCTTTCGCTCTCTCTCTCAAAAGGCGACCTCTCAATTTTGTGTAGAAGAGGAAATGAACCTATGTACAACTAATCTCCAAATATTTATAATAAGACAAAATTTTGAAATCACTATTCACCCCCTGTAAAAATGACCATAATGCCCTTTTTGGGTGTCTTTTCATTTCTAAATGACCCGAGACCCAAAACCAACATCCAAATAGACTTTTCAGACTATTTCTACCCTTCCGGATGTAACGACGCACTCGAAATGACTATAAGGTTGATATAAAAATAAGTTTCCTATTTAATCTAATAAATTTGTCCCAACACGTCCCATACCGCGTCCCGACTAAAAATTCAAAAAACTGAATTAATAACTCACAACAATATCAATAACATCACATCCATTTTAATATCCAAAAATTCAGATTTAAACCCAATGAATTAATTTATAATAAAATATAATTAATCCATTAATTTAGAATATAACACATATTAAAAGTCATTAAAATTACGGGGTATTACAATTGGATATTAGGTGATTAAAGTAAATAAACAAATGTTTTTCCGACAGTGATGCTAAGAATGAACCAACTGTAAATTATGTTTTAATTGGGTATATGACTGATCACCCGGTATCAATTGAGCGGGGTGTTACATAACTCATATATCCCGAGCGAACCGTCATTCTAGGATGCATTTTACTTCCGTATAATGGGGGACAATTTCATTTTCGCAATGGGATAATCCAGATTCTTCCCACTTTTCACGGTATGGATTCGTAAAAGCCTTACCTCCACATTCATGAGTTCGAAGAGGCATGTGATACCTTTAGCGATCAAGCTTGCACACAAGATGTCGTTTTCCTTTCTCCTTAAAGGAAAACGAAAACGTTTTCCTTTCTCCTTAAAGGATAAAGCAAAAACATGGCTATGGTCATTATCACCGAACTCAATTGGATCATGGAGGGAAATGAAATCCAAATTTCTCTTCAAGTTCCTTCACCAACATTGAAAAAATTCCATCCAAGCTCAATTTCAAACATTCCGACAACAAGAAAATGAGCTATTTGATCGATGTTGCGAATGTTTCAATGAGCTAGTTAGTATATGCCCTCATCATGATTTTGAGAAGTATCATCGCATATCTTTCTTTCACTAAGGGCTAAGCATATCTTCTAAACAACTCATTGAGATAATATATAAGAGACCATTTTGGGAATTAGATGAACACGGCATAGATGCCCACCTTAAGTTTTTCGCTGAGATAACTCGAGCATGGGACACATCCGATCCTAACACCCAAAATCGGGTTCGACAAACTCACACCGCTCCTTTAACACCCAGTCTTTATCATGTGGGAGACATAGTCGGATCAAGGCTAAGAGAACCAATCGGATCCATCCGAGCAATGAAAAATAAGGTGTGCATAATTTATGAGGTGGTCCATTCAACGAAGGAATGCCCGATGATACCCGCCTACAAAGTAATGCTACATGAGGAAGTGGATGCGATAGGAGGATTTAAGGGTAATTTTAATGCCCCGCATGGGAATTCTTACAACCCTTTGTGGAAGAACCATCCTGGTTTTAGCTACGAGCAAGAACATGCTGTGTTGAATCCTAATTCACGCGATGTCCCACCTCCACCTCCACCTCCACATTTTCAGTAAGAACCACATATGCAAGCACCACCTCCCGCACCATATATCACCCCACCGCGGAGAAATTTTGAGGATACTATGAACCAATTCATCAGTGCTCAAAATGCAACTAATGCCCAAAATGCTCGCATGTTGGCTGAAATGAATGCGAACATCTCAAAGTTGCAATCAACTTTAACTATCCACGAGAAGGGTAAGTTTTTGGCTCAAGGCCAAAGACCTCCTTAAGGTCAACCAAGTGTTAGCTCTACATCCAATGAACATCAAGAGCAATGTCAATCCATCACCACTATACGTCGTGGGAAAGTCGGTGACTTCTCACCCCCACACGACACACCTAAAGACAAGAAGGCTTCGCCCCGCACGAAAGAGGCCGAAGATGACCCTTAAATGAAAGTGAAAATGAAGACACTAGTGAGCCTGAAGTCGTAGTTAAACCACCCACCGTCGCTTATTTCCCTCAACGGCTGGTTCCCCCCGAAAATAAGCCTTCCGGGATGACGCTAGACGTCTTTAAGAAAGTAAAGTTGAATTTACCTTTTCTCGATGCCATAAAGTAAATTCCCTCCTATGCTAAAGTTCTTATTGACGCTGAAAATAAAGTTAAAGGTGAAAAAGAACGTCTTTATTGGACAAAATGTGAGCTCCGTTATACTTAATAACCTCCCACTAAAGTTTAAAGATCTGGGAGCACCTACCATCTCATGTATCGTTAGAGACAACCGAATAGAAAAAGCCTTTCTTGATTCAGGGGTGAGTGTCAACATTCTCCCTTATTAGATATATGGGCAATTATAGTTGGGCGATATTAAGCCCACTAAGATCATTCTCCAACTTGCGGATCATTTCGTAAATATACCTCGAGGGATCATTGAAGACGTGATAGTCCAAGTCGACACTTTCTATTTTTTGGTAAATTTTGTCATTTGGGACATGGATCCCTCCATCATCTCGAGCAATCATGTTCTTATCATTCTCAGTCGCCCATTCTTAACTATGGCTAACGCCTTAATTAACACTCGAAATGGGCGAATGCAACTCACATTTGGGAACATGACCCTTGAGACGAATATTTTCAATATCTCTAGGCAAGTGGGTGAGGAGGACAATTTTCACGAGGTAGATCTTATCGAGAAGATAGTAGAGGAGCACATAGGGGGAAATTTCAGTGGGGACGCCTTAGGAGCATGTCTTATTTCAGGTAGTGAGAGTGACGGGGCATACACCGATTTCAAGAGGGAGGTAGGAGAGTGGAAGCGACATTAGAAGAGAGAGCGTTCGATAAGGACGTAAGAGATGTAATTTGGGTTTCTAGATTCGAGTAATTACCACCAAGGGAGTCGCGCATAATTCTCTCAGATGAAAATTTTCCAACCCTTGAATTAAAGAAGCTACCCTCCAACGTGAAATATGCTTATTTTGGAGAGGATGAGACATTTCCTGTTGTTGTCTCCTCCAGCCTAGATAAAGAGCAAGAGGGTAAATTGTTAGAAATTTTGAGGAAGCATCGAAGTGCTTTTGGTTCGAACATAGCGGATTTAAAAGGTATAAGTACTTTGAATTGTTCCCATAAAATCCACCTCAAGGAGGACGTGAAGCCCTCGAGGGAGATGCAAAGGCGATTGAACTCCACTGTGAAAGATGCAGTGCGAGCGAAAATCATTAAGCTATTGGATGCGGGCATAATTTATCCTATCTTGGGTGGCAAATGGGCGAGTCCTATCCAAGTCGTCCCGAAGAAGTCGGGAATGATTGTGGTCGAGAATTCTAAGGGTGAGTTAATTCCCCAACTTACCACCACTGGGTGGTGCGTTTGCATTGATTACCTAAAACTCAATACGGGCAGTAGGAAAGATCATTTCCCTCTACCATTCATCGACCAAATGATAGAGAGAGTAGCGGGACACCCATTATATTGCTTCCTTGACAGTTATTCCGGATATAACCAAATAGAGGTAGATGTGCTTGATCAAGAGCAGATGACTTTCAAATGTCCTTTTGGCACATTTTCCTACAAACGTATGCCATTTGGACTATGCAATGCTCCCGCGATATTTCAAAGGTGT
This sequence comes from Sambucus nigra, assembly GCA_949130495.1. NCBI lineage: Eukaryota > Viridiplantae > Streptophyta > Magnoliopsida > Dipsacales > Adoxaceae > Sambucus > Sambucus nigra. Next base: position 579,290,574 of record OX422209.1, read on the forward strand.
ATGCTTAGTCTCTTTAGTGACATGGTTAAAAGGGGACCTGAGGTTTTTATGGATGACTTTAGTGTCTTCGGCCCCTCTTTTGAATTTTATCTTGCGAATCTTGAAAAAGTGCTAGCTCGGTGTGTGGAAAAGAACTTGATACTAAATTGAGAGAAGTGCCATTTTATGGTTACCGAAGGAATAATTCTTAGCCACATAGTGTCGTCCAGAGGAATTGAGGATGATAGGGCAAAGATAGATGTCATAGTCGAGCTTTCCCTACCCAAATCACCTAGAGGATATGCGCTCTTTCTTAAGACACGTTGGTTTTTATAGTTCATTAAGGATTTTAGTGCCATTGCTAGACCCTTGAGTAACCTCCTTATGAAGGATGCCCCCTTTGAGTGGAATGAAGCATGCCAAAGTGCTTTTGACAAATTAAAAAGCATGTTTATTTTCGCCCCCATTATGCAAGCTTCGAATTGGTCCCTTCATTCGAACTTGTGTGTGACACAAGCGATTAAGCTATAGGGTTGTTTTGGGCCAAAGAAAACACAAGAAAGCTCATGTAATCTATTACCCTAACCGGACGTTAATCGGACCGCAACTCAATTACACCACCACGGAGAAAGAATTGCTAGGGATAGTTTTTGCCCTAGATAAATTTCGGTCTTACCTCATCGATTCGCCAATTGCTTGCTTTGCTGACCACACGACGCTTAAATATCTCCTTTCCAAAAAGGATGCTAAGCCACGCCTCATAAGGTGGATCCTACTCCTATAAGAGTTCAATCTCTCCAGAAAAGACAAGAAAGGAGTATACAACTGTGACACCCCGCCTAATAAAATATCGGGCAATCACTCCAATATCAAATTAAAATAGGAGTCTCATATAGTTCATTCTCAGCATCACTGTCGAAAACCAATTTAATTACTAATAACCTATTAGGTTGGCGTCAAAAATTTTTAATTAACTAAACTTTTTAACCAAACCATTCAAATCAATCCATCACAACGGTTTATATACAACAACTGAAATGAAAAATAACCGAACACTCGGAACAATAATACAACCAAATCGAATGCCGCACAAAAAGGTGATAGAGAATAAATGAATACAATTAGGCCATCGGCCCGAATGTTTCTACCATACCTCCTATCTAGATCTCAAGGATAGAAGCGTCTATAATAAACTTGCATGCATCCACATCTGCTGCAGCGAACGTCTGACTCGAAAGAATCATCATCCAGACGTCCCTGTGTCTGGACACCTAATATATATAGATGTAGCAATAGAGGAAAATAGAGAAACGGGTCAGAGCCCGAGTTTGAAAATGTTTTAGCAAGTGCATAATTTCCATATTTTAAAAATATAAAATTTCTCATATTTAAATTGGTGTTGCACTCTCGTAAGATACCCCCCACCCCTCTGCTAATAGTGCACAATTATCGCATACCTTTTAAAACAACTTAGTTAAGTTGCCCTGCCTAACTAATTCCTTTCATCCATCTTCTAAAGATCCTCATTTTATACCATCCCGTATATGTGAATAGTTCTCACTAGAACCTATGATCTATATACATATAAATCCGGATATAAATCTATCGGAAGGATAATATCACTTTATTCATCCTTTAATAGATTCTAAGCTATCGCCTGAGCTTATACATCAATAATCTCTCACTTATTATTCATCCTTTCATTATGAATAACTTTTACTAGTTATTTACACTATTCACGTTTTAGTGATTATTAACCTCGTATATAATATTCTCATCTTTAGATGCGTATATCCCTATTTTTATTTCGGATTTTATACTCCCGAAAGATTCAGAATTTATCTCACATTCCATTCTTTATTATGTCCGTGTATATATGTTTCACATCTCATATATATATATATATATATATATATATATATATATATATATATATACACTATACTATACACATCAAATATACCCATACTTATATATCACACACTATATAAATATAATAACCATCCCCCAGAGCTATATCTCAATGGATGCAGTCTCTCAATGCTATCACCTTTCCTTGAAAGCCATATAACATTCACTAGTTATATAAATAATACAATTTTCTCCATGTATTTAATTACCGGTATATAATTATCTACTCCATTATATACGTAAAACCATATTACAACATTCACACATATGTTGAATATAATATATCCCATCATTCCGAGTAATAACTCACCGGATGTATTCTTTAAAGTGCTATCACACTAGGTATACTCACATAACCTAGTTATCCCAAGTCAGAACCACTCACTAACTTGGCCAAAAATATAAACATTGGAGGCCTTCATATTCCTTCCCTGAAAGTGAGATAAGCCCCTCACCCATATAACGGACGCTATGACCTGGGGATATACTCGCCCTACACCTCAGGCTAGGAGATTCACCCACATCGCGCAACCTCCCCAGATAGCACTAGAGCATATAAATTAATAAATACCTAGTCACCGGTACTTATGAGCACACAATATATATATATATATATATATATATATATATATATATATATATATACTATCACACTACCGTATATATATAATAATTAGTTCCCGGCATTACCGTGCACAAAATTCGTAGCACTAGCCTTTAATTTTAAATAAATACCTAGACACCGATATTTATGAGTACACAATATATATATACTATCACACTACCGTATATATATAATAATTAGTTTCCGGCATTACCGTGCACAAAATCCGTAGCACTAGCCTGTAATTTTCTCCGAGTCTATGGTCCGACTCTAATTTAATTAATATACACATTAATTAATATAATACTTTCCCGAGTCTATAGTTCCGACTCTAATTTAGTTAATATACACATTAATTAATATAATAATTTCCCGACTCTATAATTCTGACTCTAATTATTAATAATATCTACTCACTGATATTTATATGCACACACCATATAGATACACTATCGCACACCGTATATATATATATATATATATATATATATATATATATATATATATATATATAAAATCTTCCGACCTTACCGTGTACTGAGTCCGTAACACTAGCCAACATATTCCTGAGTCTATGGTCCGACTCTAATTATTAATTAATATACTCATTAATTAATTTATTATCTCCTCGAGTCTATTGTCCGACTCTAATTTAATTAATATACTCATTAATTAATTTAATATCTCCCTGGTGTAACACAACTAATGTACCCAGACTTGCTCACCTGGTCCGAATTTTCATCTCTTAGAACGTACTCCTCAAAATTCCATTATAAAGAGAACCTTCCTAATTAAATAATATTCGACAATTTATTATCTTCTCCTATAATAAATTATTTCAGCTATAAGCTTTAATTAATTAATCCCCCATTAATTAATCTATTATCATGACATCACTCAACCAAAATATCCGGAAACCTCTTTGGTCCATAATACAATATTCCCAAATCTGGCTATTCATGCCTATTTCTCGTAGCATTTGCCTGTAATCCCGAATATACATATTCGATTTAATTCCATTAGTATTCACTTACTTATTCCAATTCCATAAGTATTCACTTACTTATAATATGAATATAACATCTCTTTTAAACTCAAGATATTAAGCTTATCACAACTGGCTCGTATCCCAATTACATTCGAAATTCTCATTCGAATCCCCAAGAGTTTTTATCCCATCAGACTCTTAAAAATCCCAAAGTCTCACAACTTTAATTTTTTTGGCAGATTTCACACCTAAATACCTCTTTAAGTATTATTCCTCACGAACACCCTATTTGGGTAAATCTTGGATTTTACTTTCAACTAACTCAAGGTACACGCAGAAAAAATTATTTAGAAGTAACCACACTATTTTTAGGAACCCCAAATATTTATCTCCAAACAATTATAGCCTTTATTTTTCCAATTTTCGGTTTGATTTCCGAGTTACAGATTTCCACCTCGGAACTGCTTTCTTAGAAAAATCATATCAAATCGAAAAAAAATCAGAAAAATACGTGATTGGCGCTCACATGACCGTATCGAAAAGATCTATAACTTTCGTGATTTGACCGAGAGTTGTATTAGTTATCTTCCTATCCTAATCGACCCTGCAAGCTACTGTATTACTATTCATTATCTTCTCCAAAATCCCAAACCTCCATTAATACACCTCCGAGGCTTTTTTCTCACCCATCATCAACTAACCTCAAACAACCATAATTACACACATAAAAAGGATTCTAATCATCCTAGAACCCGAATCCAATAATTAATTTAAATAAATTCCCAAATTTCTCAAATTTGATATTATTCGGGGTTTATTCGTTCATCTTCCGAAAAACCCATTTTTAATTCACAAAACTCATTCCCAAAAATCTTTATAGTTTTACACACCAACTATAATATGAGAAATAATCACACTAAATTAATAAAGCAAGTAAACACTTGCCTCGTGGATAAAATTCGACGATCTCGAGTCGAATCCCGCGGAGTTTGAACGGAAATCTCCTTTCTTCTTCCTCTTTTCCTTCTTCTCCAATTGACAATAATTTACTTCGGAGTATGTATTCTTGCAAGAACTCAATCGTGCACTCATAATTTACATCCAAATTAATTTATAAAAATCCCTATCTCACACCCACATTAGTCTATACCGACTCCCGACTGAGATAAATAAATGCCACGTCACTTATACACGTTATGATGTAAATAAATTTTTACTATTCACTTAGTACTTAAATTTCTCTAAATATTAACCATTCACTCTCCGATTAATATTTAAATAAATATTATCATAATTAATTCAATTAAATTACGGCACCCAAGTAATTTAATATTTTTCGAATTAATTAAATATTACATGCACAGAAATACGTGGTGTTACAAAAACGTCGTTGTCGACCATTTGTATCGAATTTCATTCGACGAGCCTAGTGATCCCATACCCATAGATGAATATTTTTCGGATGAGTAATTATTTGCCACTTATTCTCTCCCATGGTTTGCGAATATAGTTAACTACCTTATCACGGGAGTCGTTCCTTACGCTTGGACACCGCAAGAGAGAAAGAAGTTCCTTACTTAGTCGCGCATGTTCTTTTATGAGGATCCATATTTGTTCAAATATTCAACTGACCATATCATCCGACATTGTGTACTGGATGACGAGATTTCGAGTGTCATTCGCTTTTGTCATACGGAAGCATGTGGAGGCCATTTTTCGATGAAAAAGATGACCGCTAAGATTTTTCAAAGCGGTATCTATTGGCCTATAATTTTTCGGGATGTAAATGCGTATTTCAAATCTTGTGATAGATGTCAAGGATGGGAGCCATCACCCGACGAGATATGATGCCATTAACCCCCATACTCGTCATGGAGATTTTTTGTTGTTGGTTTCTTATACATCCTAGTCGAGGTAAACTATGTGTCGAAATGGGTTGAGGCCATATCTACAAAGACTAATGACAACGAGGTGGTGATTAAGTTCTTGCAATAACACATACTTTATCACTTCGGAGATCCGAAAGCAATCATTAGTGATGACGGCACACACTTTTGTAATCGGTCGTTTAAAAAACACCTGAAAGTATGGAGTCATACATAAGGTTGGGAAGACTTATCACCCCCAAACCAATAGGTAAGCCGAGCTAGCAAATCGTGAAATCAATAACATTATTAAAAAGACCGTCGATCCTAATCGGAAAGATTGGTCCCTCCGATTGAATAATTCGCTATGGGCTTATCGTATCGCTTACAAGAATCCACGCAGAATTTCCCCCTTTCACTTCGTATATGGCAAGCCTTTCCATCTCCCCGTGGAGTTAGAACACAAAGCTTATTGGGCAATCAAGAGGTTGAACTATAATTTGGACAAATCTGGCGAAGCTCGCAAGATTCAATTGAATGAGTTGGAAGAGATGCGCAATAATGCGTATGAAAATGCCAAAAAAATCCAAAGATGGGATGAAACTCGCGCGTGATAAAATCATCCGATGAAAAGAGTTTCATTCGGGACAAAAAGTGATGCTGTATAACTCCCGCCTAAATTTGTTTTCTGATAAATTACGTTCGCAGTGAACAGGCCCATTCGTAGTGAAAGAAGTGTTCCCCCACAGAGCTGTTGAATTGGAAGATTCAAGATGGAAACACATTCAAAGTTAATGGACAACGCCTAAATCCATATTTAGAGGTGTGTGTTGAAAAATCCGACACCATTTAGTTGTCGGACCCCGTTTATGGGGTTGAGTGAGAGTGAAACGAGAGGTTGTTGCACCCACAACGCGAATGGGGTGATTCTTGTGTATATTAGTTAGTTTTAGGTTAGGGTCGTTAGAGGTTGTTAGAAGTCTTTAGGAAGTTCGTAGAGAGATGAATGACAAGGAACAACACGTGAGGGTGTATAACGTTTTAAGTGGAGTTGTTGCATAGTTCGGAACTAAATCATGTGTAGAAACATTTTTGAAAATGTTCGAAAACTTGAGTGTGAAAGAAGACCACATTTAGTTGGTTAGGAGAAGAGAGAAGGAGGACAAAACAATGTGCTGGACCGGTTCGATCCCTTTACCACCGGTTCGATTCGCTACTGGAATAAAATAAAAAAAAAGACAGGACCAGTTCGCCCAGAACCTAGACCGATTCGCCAGTCTGTAGCAGTTCGCTACTTCCCAAGGGTTCTTCCTCCATTTCCCAAACTCTTCCCTCCATTTCCCAAGATTTATTTCCTTCCATCCTTCCACCCCCTTTCCCTCCATTTTTTCCCTCCATATTCATCCTCCCTCTTCCACATTCCACCTACAAATACACACCCCATTACCCCAATTTCACCACACCTATACCGATTCTCTCTCTCTCTCTCATATTTCCAGGAAATCCCAAATGCCCAATAATAAACTACCAGTCAAATACGACTCCACCATCATCCTTCATGATGGTGACCATGAGTTTCGCTCCCACCAAGAAAAAATATGGTACGAAGCTTTCTTCTCTCCATCTCGCTCAATACATATTAAGCGCCAAGTCAAATGGGAAGAACTTATGCAATCGGTCAACAATCTATTTCGCCCGAGGGGATGGTATAGTTTTCTAGAGGAGCCACATCCCATCATTTGGGAGGACAAGGTGCGATCCTTTTATGGCACTCTCGTCCGCATGGGAAAGAACATGTCTGAGGCTTATGTTGTTGAGACCCCCATTCCATTCTCGCCAGAAATCCTCATCGAAAAGCTACGAGCAATTCCAAGGTTAAATCTCTATGACTACCCCACTAATGTCATCCTAATTTTTAATGGGGTGCATTCTCCGCCTTGACCCGGGACATGAGTGGAATCAAGAGACTTTCCCCGTGGGGTCTCTTCCTGAAAAATCCCGCATCGCATTCCATATCGTTTGTGCCAATATTCTACAAACATCAAACGACTCAGCGATGCGTCCTCTCCAAGCCAACCTCCTATTCCACCTCTTCGATCCTCGCGCCACTATCCATGCACGTATTCTGTACGTCGCCATTCTTCATGTGGATCCTCTCTCATATCCCCGTCTCATCACTTCCATCCTCGTCGATGCCGGAATTGAGACCCCCAAGCCTTTCCCCGCATTCTAAAGCCTATTGGGCAAGAATCCCGTACACGAAGTGAACGGCAAAGGGAGGTGATACAAGCCGTGACGAACGTGGATATTGAAATGGAAGAAGAGGAGCGCGAGTATAATGAGGAGGAGGACTCCGATTACGAGCCGGTGGGTGAGGATCTCACTCATCGCATTGAGAATTTATAGAGGAATTTCCAAGAGTTTGTGAGAGATTATCGAGCGGACCAAGAAGCCTATCGTCACGACACAAGCATAATGGTTTGCCTTCAAGGCGAGATGTACAAGCTGCATGTAAGTGAGGGTGTGCCAGTCCCCACTTATTTCTATGACCCGTATGATCCCAATGCTCCCGGCACCTCTCATCCACCCCCACAATAAGCCATGTTTTGGTGTTGTTGTTATTTTGATATTCCTTATGTAGTTCATTGCCTTTTGGCGTTTTATTGTCTTATCTTGTTACAGAGAGCTATGTAGTTCTCTCTTTATCTCTTGTAATTCGTGGTTATTAATACAAATTTGCATTTTGCCCTTTGTATATTTCTACGCACTCTTATTTTATTTTAGACTTTAGTACTTGTTTGCATGAGGACATTACAATTTTACAAATTTCAAAATGCCCCAAAAAGTTAAAAAATTTCAAATTTTTCCATAAAAACTGAAAATTTTCGAAAAAGTTAAAAATATTTTTCATTAAAATAAATAAAAATTGGAATTTAAATGTTTCAAAAATATCACGAAATTTTGATTGAAGTCTCAAATTGTAAAAATCAAATGCACAAAGTCGGAATTGACCAAAGATGAAAATTGACGACTTAACGAATAAATGTGGAGATTATTAACCTGGTGAGATTTCGAGCCTATCATTTTTGTGAGTAATTAAATCAAATTGAGTTAATGATTAACTCAAAGTTCAATTCGACGTTTAAAATAAGTCGTTGAGGATCTCAATTCTTTTATTTTGATCGGTTATGGGAAACGATGTCCTGAAAATTGTTCTAAAACATCTCAAAATTAAATGATTCTTAAGACGCATATGGTAAAGTAATTAGCAATTTGGATAATGAAGCAGGCCCTCGTTTGTTTACCCAAAGATATTAGCCATAAAAAGTTGTAAAAAATTATCTCTTGCAACCCAATTTGAGCCTAATAAAATTTTTTCCTTTTCGTTTGTAACTCGAAAAACCAAGTGACCCAGAATTGTGAAAAGTGAAAATTCAGAAAATACATTCGAAAAGTGCATAAAAAGGGGAAAGAAAATAAAAGGAAAAATGCTCAACAAAAATATCAAGAAAAGAAGAATTGAAAAAAATGGAAAAAGAAAATGAATAAAAGCTCAAAGAAGCACTAACGGATATCATATAGACATTTTCCAATTCTGACTTTCCCAACCATTCCCATTTTTGCCCAATACACCTTAAAACTCGAGAAAGTCCTAACAGAGTCCAAATTGCGGAATTAATTACCTCGTGGAGAGCTAAAATGCGAAAAGAAAATAAGAGAGATTAATTGGTGTGAATAAGAGACGATGTTTCCTATTTTCCAATGACCGTATTTCGATGAAGAGATCTTTTCATCATAACAATTCCATCTTTCAAATTGTGTACGTGAATTTGTGTTCCATTATATTTACTCTTATATATCATGCATACCGATAGAAAATAGCTACATTCTGAGTGATTCGTTTGTGAGAGTATCCCGTGAGAAATTGAATTAAAATGAATTTTTGAAAAAGTAATATAGTGATCAATCGGTGGAAATTAACGATTTAATTTTCGGCTTCGCACACACACACTATGATTTGAGACTCATGAATATGAATTTACGGTGTCTATTTTTGGGGAGTTTAAATTGTATAATTTTTAAGTATTTTGAGCTTTCTTTGAGTTAAAACGAATTTTGTGGGTATATTCATTACAAACCCTCACGAGACACAACTCGTCTTACTAGGATAACCTAGGAGTTTAAAGGCTTATTGCGTACACTAAATGCAATCGCTTGCCAGCGAAAAAAGTATTCTATCCCAATAAAGTTTTTGAAGGGTCCTTAACTCATACTTTCATTCTTTTACACTGCTCAGAATTCACAAAGTTCTAAGTTAGGGGGATTTGATTAGGTAAAAATTCTTCACATTTATCCCCTTAATTTCAGTATTTTTATGATCCCGTGTATTATAATTGACTTGATTTCATCTCATATTTATGCTACTACCCCTTTTTACCAAGTATTTTGTATTTTGTATATCTCTTATGTGTTTTATAGGCATTTTATACAAGTTAGTGCGAAAGAGGACTCAAAACAGTGAAAGAAACTAAGAAACGGGAAGTTGAAGGGAATTTTCATAATTTTTCAGCTTTAGTCCAGAGGTGGGGCCAACTGGAAAGTTGAAGCACTTGAAATTACAAGAACATTGAAAAAAATGACACCTCAATCAGAGTTACGGTGAAGAAGTTATGCCCGTTTGAAGATGAGAAGAATCAAAGAGTTAAAACTAAGGGAGGCAGAAGGGGGGATCGGTCCGATTAAAAGGGGAACCGGTCCGTCCTTTAGTCACTATCTAGAACCATTAAAAAGATTAGTCATATTTTTAGAGTGTGACAAATTTCCAGAAGCAGGATTTTTATTTTGTCCTTATCTTTTAGCCAAAAGAGTTTTAGAGTTTAGGGAGTGTTCTAAACGACTTCTAACTTATATATATTCATATTAAGACTCTTTTAACTCAAATTCCAATCATTGTAAAGATCCATAACATGGAGGAAAATCTAGGAGAAGAATTTACAAGTTTTACACCTTTAACTCAATAGCTTTTCCGGTTCTTTTTCAAGATTTGATTTTTTTCTTGCATGTTTTTGTTCTTCAAACTTGGTAATCTTAAATTATGGCACTTTTATTATATTTTCATGATGGTTTTGATTACATGCAACGTAGATAACATGTTCTTTATTAATCAAGTCATATCCGGCTAGGTTTTTAAAGGTTGGGATGAATGAACCCAACCCTAAATGATTTGCATGGGCATAAAAAATACGTTGTTGAAATAAATAGTTAATTGGAATGCGTCGATTCATTAGTACAAATATCATAGGACTTTTAACCTCATTTTTCCTAGGTAACCGGGGTGTTTAAGAGTGCGATGTGCGTATTAACCAATTGACTTTGCATGTTGTTTATATTCTTGATTGTGTATGATGCGGGCTCGTACCCTCATATATGTAATGCTTGAGTTAAATAATGTCCTTGTTTCAATTATATTTTTAATTCTTGAATAGTTTTGTGTCCGGTGAAATCATAAGGGGTTGGGGGATTGTATTCCGACCTTATCTCTTTCGTAGATAATTTAGATAGGTTTTCATTTGTTTTCTTTAGTAGAATTATATAATCTCAAATCCATCATCTTTTACAAGTTTTCCTTCCCTAAGTGTTAAAATAATTTAATCCTAAAAATCGGTCCATGTGGATTCGATACCCAGACTAGCCACTATACTCCATAAGAGTGTATTTAAAGTTTAGGTTATTTTTGTATTGGGGTTGAAAGCCGATAACAACGATTAACATAATTACATGGACGCTCGGTATTTACCTCGATCACACATCTTGTAATAATTTTGGTTCATGTAAGTCTTTTATACAGGTGGAGGGAGTCTATGTATACAAAATGTTTGTAGGGGTTGATCGCTTAATTTTGGATGAGCATATCTTTCAAACCTTTTGGTTCGAGAAGTTCCTCTAAAACTTTTGGTTGGGTCGAGCAGTCATTTGAAAGAAAATGGCGGAGGCTTGACACGAACTCTGTCTATTTTTTATTTTCTTTTCACTTAGAGAATCGTTCCTCGAGAATAATTCTGATGCATTTTATGTAAAATTGTTAATTGTTTGTAGTACAAAAAATCTGCGAGAACTTGTACCAAATTTGGTTCAAATCTAGTGTTACTTGAACAACACATATTTCGAGGAGCTATCTCAAATACTAAAATAAAGTGGTGAACTTATATTTGCTACGAGGGGTTGATTTTGTCCCTCGCATGAGTAATTTTTTTATTCTTTTATTTATTTGAACATGAGGATCTCTATTGCACAATAGCTTTTTAGGTGTACTAGTCAGCTATTCAAAAGTGTAGGGATCCCTCTTATGTGCTGGCTTTTGTCAGATATTAATGAATTTTATCAACTAATATTAGCAAACATATATATGAAATGCTCGTAAAACAAAAATTAAGTCTTGGGAACTTAACATATTCAAAAAGTAATAAAGTTAGGCAGTTTACTTAGCTGATGGAGAGTAAGATATGTTTGGACATGGTTTCTGAATATTCTATTTTTTTCTTCTTTAGCATTTATATCCTGAGAGCGAGTAGAGTTCCTTCTAAGGTGCCTTTAAGGGTGAATCCTCCACCCCCACTTTCTTTACTAGAGGGTTACTTGTCCACCACTTTTTTTGTCAGTGTCACCTCTGGCGTCGCTGCTCTCTCTCGTAAGAATCGTCACTGGTGCAGCTATTTGCTCTGGCACCGCCTTTCGCGAAGGATCCACCTCTACTATTGTTGTTGCTGGTGCAGTGGATGCCCCTCCAGAGGGAGTTGCTACTGTCAATGGAGCAACTGATGTTGCACTAGTCTGTCCCCCTTAAGGAGCATGCGTTATAGATCTGGTCATTACCACCTCCTCTTAGGTGATCTGGTCACTCTGAACTCCATTTCCAGATAGAGTGTCTTCAAAGACCAACTGTTTAGAAACATTATAAGCCTCTTTGTCCATGAAAGTGAGGATACCTCCCCAGCAGAGTCGCCAAATATAGGAGGGTAGTGTGACTGGGGTCTGGTAAGATACTGAATTAGAAATGGACTCTGTCTTCAAGGTCTCAAGAGCAGCCGAGTATGAAAAGTTTCCACTTCTGGTAAAAATGGAGTAATATCTATAAATATCCTCCTGCAAATATAAAACTTCACAAATAACAATATCAACTTGTAGAAGAAGGATCTCTTGAGAATGATTACCATCAAGGTGGGAGTCAAGAAACACGCACTCAACACTTTAGAGAGAGAGTAGGGAGAGAATACTAGGTGGTCTGGTGTGATTTTGACAGAGTAATAGTGTAACTTGAGTTTCTAATTCTTTTATCTTATGACCTTGCTCAGGGGTCCTATTTATACTTGGACACTAGGACTGAGCTGGCACTTTTGGTGCAAAAAATGAGAGGAAAACTTATAGGGACAAGGTCTGCAATATACCTTTTGTCCTTACTGGGTCTGAAGCCGCTTGTCCCCTTTGACAAACGACACCTGGTGCAAATCAAATTCAAAAAGAAAATATGTCCCCTAATGGAGACAAAATATCTGATTTGGTAAATATATTTTAAAACGGTGACTTGTTGTACACATTTTCTAAACTTGAGAGAGGAAGCCTCGAGAATCACCTCCTCTAGAACCATTAATCTTTGGGGGGGGGGGGGGGTTGAGGACCCCTCTCCTCTAAAATCATTTTTCTTGAGAGGGGCCTTGAGGACCCTATGTTCTAAAAATCACTTTCGTAAAAGTTCGTATCTTATGATCAGCCCTTTGGCTGCTCTGAAGAGTGTGCGTGCGTTCAAATAAGAAAATTATTTAATTAAATCTCATTTTTTCAATTAAATCCTAACATATGCATCTAGGCGTGATTCAAAATAATATAATCATGCAAGAATATTTAATCACACACACAACACACAAATGAGGAAAAATCCCCCAACGGGGCAAAATCTTTTTATTTTCACTATAATTTGTAAAAACGGTTACATGAATTACAATGAAAATAAGATAGACATACGAAATACCCTCAGGCGTCGGTTTCGATGTCTCGACTGGAATCTCCCGCAAGAACTCCAGATGGGCAACGATGAAGAAGAGACGGCTACTCCACAAGTTACTCCAGATGAGCAAAAATAATCGTCTTGAAGGTTTAAAGATTCACAAAAATGTGGGAATGATGTGTGAATCAAAACATGAGTTTTTGGGACTTAAAAATATGAAGACTTGAGATAATATAACTCTAAAAAATATCTCTCCAAGTCTTAAAAAATAACTCCCCCGAAGTTGGCTTTTATAGGAAAACCAAAAGAGTTTTGAGTCGGTGGGACTTTTGCTGTGCATGTACCCCGAACCGGTTCACTATGTGGTTCGTGGTACCTCGCTGGTTTGGGGTTAAAAGAAATTAGCATTCTTCTATGGGATTTTCTCCATCTTCAAAAGCTCATAACTCCTTCACCGTAGCTCGGATTGAGGTACCGTTTCTTCAAGTATCTTCGTGGTGTCGAACTCTTCAAATTTCCAGTTGACCAAACCTCTAGACTATGGCTGTAAAATTACCAAAATGCCATTGAATTTTCCTATCTTGTCTTTCTTTCATTGTTTTGACTTCTCTAGCGTACCACTTGTATAAAATCCATAAAATCGTGGAACGTGAAGTCGTTGAGGCAGATGTGGGACACTTGGTGGAGATTTTAAATGCTTGATTCCTAGAATTCGGATAGGAGTCGTCATGTGATATCGTAAAATGACGTGCCGAATGTAGCGGTATCACACACACAAACTGTGATCTAGGGAAGACAGAAAATTCTTAGATTCTACCCAGGGCATTTATAAAATTATGTCCTTACAAATCTCCCCATATGTCCATGCCGGTACATACATAAAAAATCTGAATTATGCAATCTCCCTAAAACAAAAGACATATAAGATAATATCCCCATTAAACCCTCAAACTGAGAATACTAAATGACATGTCTTCAATCAAACTTTAACATCTTCAAATCTATGTCCTTACAAATCTCCCGCTATGTCTATGCCGGTAAATACATAAAAAATTCGAATTATGCAATCTCCCTAAAACAAAAGACATATAAGATAATATCCCCATTAAACCCTCAAACTGATAATACTAAATGACATGTCTTCAATCAAACTTCAACATCTTCAAATCTTCAGCTCTTCAGAAACTCCCAAAGCTTTTCTCATCAGGGTGTGCAATCCAATAAATGTCAATTTTGTTCCTACACACATGAGATAAAACAGATACCTGTGACACGCAACAGTTTGAATATAATGATATGCAAAAATTAAAGATCAATTAAGCTTAAGCAAATCTTTATTAAATCAACCATAATTCATTCTCCCCCTTTTTATGATGTCCCCAAATAGACAGGTATGAGAAGGATAGACATGGAAAATGTCACAAGGTAAAAAAATCTATTTTGAATTTTTCAAATTTTTTCACACAAAATATACAACAAGGATCACACCATGAACAAACACAAAAACAACCAAGTCGATGATAGCATAAATATAGGGGTGTGATCACATTCGATAGGAAAATCAATGCTTACAAACATGATATATGTGCACGATTAATATCAGATACTCCTAACGAATGAAGTCAACATCTTCCTTAGGTGTAAAAAGATGGAAATATGGGACATTGACTCAATCAAATCAAAGCTCAAAGTGTTTCCACACCAATAACGTCTAAAACGATTTAATTCTTTTTCAGGACTTTCAAGAAAGTGCAAACCCTTTTAAATTCTCCAACCGAACTCCCTCAGATTTATATTTTGAATAAATGTGATCTAAATTCTCAAACTTTGGAGAATTGATGGTGAAATCTAATGGCCCATATTTGGCATGAATTTCTTTTTATTGCCTTCAAATTTTTCGGGCTCTTTTAACCTTCTGGATCCCGGATAATAAAATTCCTTAATTTTTTAGGTCTGATTGAACGGTGGCTTAATCGCAAAGGATAGATATGTACCTTTCATATCCCTTCATCGTTTTAAAATAAAACACAATCTCACCAAAACGGTTTTTAACATGCAGTCCAATCTTGTCAAGTTTTATCGCATATGGTTCATTGTATAGACAAAATTGAGGTGGAAACACTCAAGCCAATATGTGATAGACAAGTACAATAATCAAATAAAATCGTGCATGTGTGCAATAAAGGAGATAAGGAGCCAAACATGTAGAAATATATCACTAATTACATCTCAAAGACTCCAAACAATGTAAAGCACATGGATGCAATGATGTAGCGTCTCAAATCACTATCAAACAGTTACATGGATAAATGGAGTGAAATTTGTAACTCGACTATCTTAAATGCTCTTCCATAAAAGGATTAAATAAAATACAAAAACCTTTTTGTGCTTTTCTAAAAATTTTATAAAACGAAAATCTTTTTGGATTTTTCAAAAAAATATAAAAAAGCAAAAATAATAATACAAATGATACAAACTCGCAATAGGAATCATATGATATGAACATGACAATGCATCCTATCCTAGACACGGACCAACCCCTCAGTCAACTGTGCAAATTCCTAAAGACTTACTGAGACTCTCGAATCTAAGGGCATCTAAAGGTTTCGTGAAAATATCGGCCAACTGACGGTCGGTGGGTACGAAACTCAGGGATACGACTTTCTCCTCAACTAATTATCGTATAAAGTGCCCGCGTATCCTGATGTGCTTTGTGCGCGAATGCTGGACTGGATTGTGGGATATGTGTATCGTGCTCGTATTATCACAGGAAATGGTCATGGTGTCCTGTGAAATCCCACAAACCTCCAATATTTGCTTCATCCATAAGAGTTGCGTTCAACAACTCCCAGCGGCGATGTACTCAGCCTCCGCAGTGGACAAAGAGATGGAGTTTTTCTTCTTACTCAACTAGGAGACAAGAGCATAACCAAAATAGAAATACCCACTAGAAGTGATCTTATAACCATCTACATCCCCGGCCTAATCGACATTCGAATAGGCGGACAAATGATCATCGGTATCAAAGGAATACTAAATACCGTATGAGCGAGTCCCACTCACGTATTTAATAATACGTTTTAGAGCGAGTAAGTGTGACTCTTTCAGGGATGCCTGATATCGCGCACAGACTCCAACACTAAAGGCTATGTCGGGACGACTGACAGTCAAGTAGATAAGACTGCCTATCATACTTCGATACAAGGTTTGCTCTATGTCCTTGCCTGAAGTGTCCCTACTAAGCTTGATAGATGTACTCATAGGTGTACGTGCATGCTTAGCGGAGTCTAAACTAAATTTCTTCACTAGGTATCTAGCATACTTAGATTGGGAGATGAACATCCCATCTTCTAGCTGACGAACCTAGAGACCAAGGAAGAAAGTAAGCTCTCATACCATGCTCATCTCAAACTCACTTTTCATCTCCTCCTCAAAGTGGTGAGCATGCTGGGAGCACATGGATCCAAAGACTATGTCATCCACATAGACCTGGGCAATCAAAATAGCACCGTCATCTCTCCTGATGAATAATGTCATATCAACTCTCCCTCTCTTGAATTCCCGGGCTAAGAGATAGGAAGTAAGCCTCTCATACCAAGCACGGGGTCCTTGCTTCAAACTATACAAGTCTTTCCACAGATAGTAGACGTGCTTTGAGTGCTTAGGGTCTTCAAACCCTTTTGGTTGTTCCACGTAAACTTCCTCCTGTATAGTGCCATTTAGAAAGGCACTCTTGATATCCATCTGATATAACTTGAAGCGCAGATAACATGCGATGGTGAGTAGTAAGTTGATGGACTCAAGTCTCGCAATAGGAGCAGATGTCTCCCCAAAGTCTACACCCTCAATCTGTGTGTATCCTTGAGCGACCAACCTAGCCTTATTTCTGATTATGGTACCATTTTTATCCATTTTATTCTTAAAAATCCACCTGGTACCTATCACATTAGTCTCACTAGGTCGGGGTACAAGTTCCCAGACATTGTTATTTTTAAACTGAAGCAACTCATCCTGCATGGCAGATATCCAGTGTTCATCCTTGAGTGCTTCTTTATGATTCTTGGTCTCGACTGTGGACGTGTAGAAAAAATGACTAACAACGTTATCTAGCTGAGCACGAGTCTTGACTCCTAAAGTGGGATCTCCAATAATGGTAGAAGGATCATGATCCTTGCGAACCCAAGCAAGTGTGTCTCCTAACACAGGAGTAGGGTCCACAGGGTATGAGTAAGGGACAAGTAAATCGCTGCCAGAAAAGTTCTCATCCTCACACTGAAGGCTAGGTTAATAAATGTTGAAGGTTCATCATCTTGCCCGGTGACGTTTATTGACTCCATAGCCTTAGAGCTCTTCAGGTTAAAAACCCGGTACGCTCTACTATTTGATGAATATCCTAACAATATTCCCTCATCGCTCCGAGAGTCAAACTTTCCTAATTGCTCTCTATCCCGTAGGATGTAGCATTTACTCCCAAAGACACGAAAATATGCAAGGTTGGGTTTCTTTCCAGTCCATAATTCATAGGGTGTCTTAAGTGTGTGGGGACGCAGGTAAACCCTATTCACCGTGTGGCATGCAGTAGACACTACCTCTGCCCAAAATCTCCTGGCAACCTTATGACCTAGAAGCATAGATCTAGCCATTTCCTAAATCGTCCTGCTCTTTCTCTCAATAATCCCATTTTGCTGAGGAGTCTTCACAGTAGAAAACTCATGTTTGATTCCAAGGTTGTCACAGTAAAGATTTACCTTTTCTTCCTTAAATTTCATGCCGTTGTCACTACGTATTCTGTTAATAATGACTCCGTGTTGATTTTCCAAGATATGGCACTTGGTCGTTAAAAACTCTACAACTTCGGATTTCTCTTTAAAAAAACCTACAATCGAATACCTGGAGAAATCATCCACCATAAAGAGGATATAACTTTTACCACCTAGACTCTCAGTACGAGTAGGACCCATAAGACCCATGTGAATCAACTCAAGTACACAGGAGGTGGTAATGGAATGAAATTTCCTATGAGGGCTACGGATTTACTTTCCCAACTGATAGGGTCCACAAATCGTGGAAGTTGGCTTTCCAAGTGATGGTAAGCCACGTACTAGGTCCTTTTTAGCTAAACGTGTCAAATCTATAATGTTCACGTGACCTAGACGTTGGTACCACAGATCCATAGGAGTGATCATGGCGCTGTTACAGATAAGTGAGGATGTGGGCACAGTCCCATAACAATTATCTTCTGTCCTCACCCCTTACACTAAAAGTTTATCGGATTGATTATAGACATTACACGCGTCCCGATCAAACTTTACGGCAAAGTCAGCGTCGCACAACTAGTTAATGCTGAGAAGGTTTGCTTTCAAACCTTTGACATATGAAACATTCTCTAGCTTGGAAAATCCTGGTAAGTCTACTGTACCTCGTCCTAAAATGCTAGACTTGCTCTTATCTCCAAAGGTGACTCTACCTTCCTTATACTCCTATAGGTAGGTAAAAAATGAGATATCACATGTCATATGTCTGGAGCACCCACTATCAAAATACCACTGTGAGGTATTATGTGCTTTGAGAGAGATATGAACAACAAGGGCCTTTTTGTCTTTATTAGGTACCCAAGAAGTGGTAACATTTTGTTTAACCTTGTTGTTGTTGGTTTTAGCCGGGATGCGAGAAGCATTCACTGACGGCAAAGACATCTGTCGGAATTCCTCCATCAAACTCTGTGATATGGCAGTTAAAAGCTAAACATGCTCTCTCAGACTGGAAAAATCATCAGTACGATGTGGTGGAGTAGTAGTACCTCGTGTCTGACCCAAACTATAGCAAAACTCCCTGAGGTGGCCTTTTTATTGCAGTACGTACAAAAGAACACGGTCTTAAACGAACCTGGGTTTTCTTTTCTTGGTTGAACTCTTCTTCATGGTTTTTAACGATGGCCATATGGAGTTGTAGTAAACTCAGGAACATGTCCAGGTGAAATTTGGGACATGAAGGCACCGTCAAAACCTATTCCCTGCCTATCACCAAAACCTAAAGCGGGGTCGAGGAGCATCTTTCCAGATTTGTCCTCGATTTGAACCTTGACTTCCCGTGCTCTCTCAAGATCATGAGTAAGCTGGGAAACAAGTGCTTCAAGTTTCTTCTTAGTCTCCAGGGAGGAATGGAGCTCACTCGTAAGACTAGCCACTTGTTTAGTCAAGTCCCCTTTCTCTCTCTCAAAACCACTCTCTCTTTCTCCAAACAGTCTCTCTCTCTCTAAGAAAACTTTCTTTCTCAACATAGGCAGACTCTCTCTCTCTCAAGGTAGTGCAGGTGGAGGACTCTCTCTCTCCCGCTTCTTCTAAATCTTCCTCTAAAGAGGTGATCCTAAGAACTAACACTTTGTTACGCTTTTTGGTTTTAAATGACTCATTATATAACTCAGCGTAGGCGCGTTGAAGATTACTCTCGCTCTCACTTGCATCATCCTCCCCCTCACTCACATCGTTCTCACTGTCGAGGTGTCCCTATGAAGCAACATCCTCGTCATTGTGAGGAGCACTAAAAGTACTCACATGACTAGCTATGAATGCGGTGAAGTTACATTCATACGATGACTCATCTCTAGAGTCTACCGACTCGACCTCACTGTCGTCACTAAGGGTAGCATTAAGGATAACTTTGCCCTTTTCTTTGGCAAGTCTGTTCAGCCTGGTAGCACACTCAAAAACTCTATGACCCTTACCGTTGCGCTCATAGCATCTCTCACTATCTTTCTTAGGAGGGTCTTTAAAATCTTTTTCATTTTTCTTATTTTTCTCAAAATTCTTTTTATCTTTGAAATTTCCATTTTTCTTGAATTTGAGAATTTTCTTGAAATTTTTAGCAAATAGGGCCAAACCATTATAATCAAAGTCACACTCAGAATTCGACGTTTCTATCTCTCCTTTTCTAGATGACTCAACTCTCTTTCTTGCCGACCCCTCACTCTTTCTATACTGGGCATTAAGTGCAATTACCTTGTCTTTAGGCTTGACAGATTTAAGAAACATATTAATTTCATACGTTTGTAAGTCTCCTGCAATTTCCTCCAATATAAGCGTGTTTAAATTACCCATAGAATTTAGCACAATGACTTTAGGGATAAAATGCTTAGGCAGTGATCTAAGAATCTTTTTAACAACTCTAGCATTAGGAATGTGTTCACCAAGATTAACGCTAGTGTTTACAATATCAGACAACCTTGTATAAAATTCATCAAAACATTCAATCTCAAGCATGGTGATTGATTCAATTTGAGTTCTTAAATTTTACAGTTTAGACTCTTTCATTGCATTAGTTCCTTCATGGGTAAGTTGTAAAACATCCCATGCCTCTTTTGACGTGGTGCGCGTCATTATGGGTCGGAACTCGTCAGATGTGATGGATCCAGAAATAGCACTCAAACCCTTAGAATTAAAAGATGACCATTTAAATTCCTCTTCACTCCATGTAGTGACAGATTTTAAATTAGTCACGCTATCAACAGTGACGGAGGGAGGTGTCCACCCTCTTTCAGCCAAAATCCAAACACGTTCATCAATGGCTTTTAATGCAGATTTCATGCGGGCTTTCCAGTAAGCATAGTTTGTCCCGTCAAAAACTGGCATTTTATTATATAATTTCTCCATTGAACACGCCCTTTTTCAAAAATTATTTTTTTCAGAAAATTGATATCTTAGAAATTTTTTGCGAAAACTTACACGGTATAATTGTGTAATTGGCTCTGATACCAATTTGAAGAGTGCACGTGCGTTCAAATAAGGAAATTATTCAATTAAATCTCAGAATTTCAATTAAATCCTAAAACATGCATCTAGATGTGATTGGAAATAATATAATCATGCAAGAATATTTAATCACACACAAAACTAGGGGTGACAATTTTTGACACGACACGATAACCCGACACGAACTCAACACGAAGTTAGCGGGTTTGGGTTGACGATTTCTTGACACGAACCCGAATATGACACGACCCCCCAACACGAATAATAAACGGGTTGGGTTAGTGTCAAACACTTTTAACTCGAAAATGACACGAATAAACCCGTTTAACTCGTATTTTATGGAGATTATATTAGATAATTTATATATTTTGATAGACATTCTATAAAATTCATGGAGAATTGGATGATAAATTATGTATGTGTTGCAAGAAGTTGAAATTAATTAAATTGAAGTTATTGTAGGCCTATGAGTGGTATGATTGGTTAAGAGGGAAGAAAAAAATTATTTTATATTTTACTTAATGGGTTATGCGGGTCAACCCGAACACGACACGATAATAAATAGGCCGGGTTAGTGTTTGCTCATATGACACGATTAGTTAAATGGGTCGGGTTAGGGTTAACTAATACTTAACACGAACCCGACATGACACGACCTGAACACGACACGATGCACACGAATTGCCACCCCTACACAAAACACACAAATGAGGAAAAATACCCCAAAGGGGAAAACCCTTTTTATTTTCACTATAATTTGTAAAAACGATTACACAGATTACAATGAAAATAAGAGCGACATACGAAATACCCTCAGGAGTCGGTTGCGTTATCTCGGCTGGAATCTCCCGCAAGAACTCCAGATGGCCAGCAATGAAGAAGAAACGACTTCTCCACAAGTTACTCCAGATGAGTAAAAACAATGGTCTTGAGGGTTTAAAGATTCACAAAAATATGGCAATGATGTGTGAATCAAAAAATGAGTTTTTGGGACTAAAAAATATGAAGCTTTGAGATAATAGAACTCTAAAAAACGTCTCTCCAAGTCTTAAAAAATAACTCCCCCGAAGTTGGCTTTTATAGTAAAACCAAAAGAGTTTTGAGTCGGTGGGACTTTTGCTGTGTGTGTACCCCGAACCGATTCACTATGTGGTTCACGGTACCTCGCTCGTTTGGGGTTAAAAGAAATCAACATTCTTCTATGGGATTTTCTCCATCTTCAAAAGGTCATAATGTAATACCCCGTATTTTTATGCTATATTAATTTGGGGATTTATTAAATTTAATGCGAGTGAATTATTTAATAAAAAAAAATCCGAAAATTAATTATGTTATAATTATTAACGTGACGAGAGTTAGTAATTATGGAAAATTTGTTGAATATTACTAATGAGCAAAGTAATATATGATATTTATTATATTGATTGTCACGAGTGAATAAAATGACAATTTTAGAAATTTGAATCGGGACGCGCCCGTGTCGCGTCGAGACTAAATTTTGTTAAATAAAAAGTGAATATTCTATAAGTTGTTCGTATGATCGTTTTGAGTGCACCAACGCGTCCGGGAGGGTCGAGATAGTCAGAAAAGTGTACCCGGGGGTGTAGTTTGGGTCTTGGGGCGTTTCTAGGCCTAATTAGTAACCCGGGAGGGCATTTTGGTCATTTTACATTCTTGGGTAATTAAACCCACGAATTTCAGCAACCTATATCAGCCATTTAGGTTAGTCTTTTAGGGTTAGAATATTCAGAACCCTAGAACGGCCATTGGAGAAGAGAGGGAAAGCTCTTAAGGCAATTCAAGGCCAAAAAGTCACCGGTTTGCACCGCCGCCACCACCAACGCGTAGATCGCGAGAAGGGGAATGCAACCACATCAAAATTAGCCGCAATCCAGACTTCTAAAAATCCCAGGCAAGTTTTTAACTTGCTATTTTCGTTGGTGCAATTTCCATATTAGTTTAGGAATGATTAGGGATGAAAAATATGAAAGAAAACCCAAATTGTGATAGGAATTTGCATGTAGTAAAGACTTAAACCTTATTCTGGAAGTCTCTTGTGATGTAGAAAGATAACCCACGAAATTTTGGTGTAAATAAGAAGGAAATTCTGGGATTAAATAGATTAGAATCATGAGTTAGAGATTTTTAGGGTTCTTGAGTTTTAAATGAATTATGGCATGATAAATCCATGTTTAGTGATGTAAATTGATATGTTTTACGTTGAATATACCTGTTATGATGATATAAGGTTAGTATTATTAATTCTGGGACGATTGGAACTTGAAAATATGGATTTGGTGTAAATTTGGAGATGAAACCCGTAACTGCAATTCTGCAGATTTTCGCAGACCTGCTTGATCGATCGATCTAGCCTAGAGCTTCGATCGATCAAAGGTTCGATCGATCGAGCCCCAAACCTCGATCGATCGACCCCTCCTAGCAGACTCCTATTTCCCTTGGTAAATGATTTAAAAATCGAATTGTCGTGATATAATTCTTGGGCATTCTTAGTATAATGATTTGGGAGACATAGAGGACCAGTAGGGCGTATAAATAAATGTTGGGATCATTAATATTCGACGAGAATGGTATTTATGGGATATTTACTTTAGGGTTAGTAAATTGATATATTAAAGGGTGAGGCGCGTAAGAGAATCACGTTGAAATGTAAATATGACACCTACTGAATTTTCTACTTGGAAGAATAGAGTCCACGAGTGTCACGAAATAAGTGAGAAAAACCCTTCGAGTTAAGGTTAGAGATGAAACCTTATACGTAATACTAATAATGTGAAATTAAGAATAAATGTTGTAATTATGGGTGACGAGAGGAACCTATATTAATATGATGAAAGTGGTATATTTATATGATTGTGTGTACATATATTATAGACATGTGAAAAATATACCGCGCTACTTGCTATCCTTGAGGTTACCGCGCTGGGACAGTCTTATCTCGATGGGACCTTTATGGGGGATATTGACTTGTACCCTAGAAGATAGATATCCTTGGTACATGCTATCGAATTGATAGTTCAGACGGTCCTAAGAGACGCGAGTATGTGCGATCCTCTTAAAGACTTGGAATCTATGCTTCGCCTCGATATTGTTTGTGTATGTGTTAATACAATTCGAGAGTGATTTCGAATTTGTATTCCCCTTGATATGAGTGGTATGGGGTTTGAATAGTAGAAGTATGCACGCACCATATTTTTATTTGGGGTGCTGTTATTATATATATATTATACGAGTAGTTAATATATATATATATGAGATTTGGAAACTTGAAACTGCCTAATGTGATTTGATAAGTAGGACATGGTTGATGATTCAATTGGTAAATACTTGTTTTGTGAAAGTATAATATAACACTGGGAAACTTTTTAAATTAATAAAGCTAAAACGAGAGTTGTGTTGCTAATTGAAAGTATCTTTTTAAACAACGATATTGTTCAGTTTTGAAATCTTATGAGTGAGTTAAGATAAGCTAAATTATTGGGAAGGTTAGTATGATAAAATGATAAGATAAACCGTTGGGAAGGTTAGTATGATAGGCGTGCACATTAGAAGAGAGGTGAGAATTTCTCAAGAGAGTGTCGCTCTAATATGTTGTTGCATTGGCCTGTATCAATTTAAATACTTGCTAAACGTATTTTAAATCAAACACACTTTCGGGCTCTGACCCGTTTTCTCTCTCTCTCTCTCTCTCTCTCTCTCTCTCTCTCTCTCTCTCTCTCTCTCTCTTGTATATATATGTATGTATTACAGGTGCCCAGCCACAGGGGCGTCTTACTTAGGATCTCTTGGAAGGAACGCGCTGCAGCTTAGGTGGGAGTTGCAGGTCTTCTGATTAGACGACTTCGTTCATTCGGATCCACTCTTAGTACTTTCATTTAGTTGAGCATGTGTAGCTCTTTCCATTATTCCATTGTTATTGGACATTTGTATTTCAGTTACTTCCAGTATTGTTACTATGGGTTTTATTCAGTTTGATTGTGTTACTTTATATTTCGCATGTTGACATTCGATCGACGAATGTTTTAAATTAATTGGACTATGTTGCAGATATTTAATGTGGTGTGATTCTTACTTATTGAATGTTGTTAATAAAATAAATATTTTTCTTTAAATAAAATTTGGAAAGTATGTATGAAAATGGTTTTGACACTTAGCTTAATTATTTAGGGTGTTAAATTGGAAAATTTATTTTTATCGACAGTGATGCTGAGAATGAACCAACTGTTTACCTTGATTTAATTTAATAAAGGAGTGATCGCCCGGTATTTAATTAGGCGGGGTGTCACACATAACTCCTTCACCGTGGCTCGGATTGAGGTGCCGTTTCTTTCAGTATCTTTGTGGCGTCAAGATCTTCAAATTTCCAGCTGACCAGACCTTTGGACTATGGCTGCAAAATTACCAAAATTCCCTTAACTTTCCTATCTTGTCTTTCTTTCATTGTTTTGACTTCTCTAGCGTACCGCTTGCATAAAATCATGGAACGTGAAGTCGTTGAGGCAGATGTGGGACACTTGATGGAGATGTTGAATGCTTGATTCCTAAAATTTGGATAGAATCCGTCATGTGATATCGTGAAGTGACATACCGAATGTAGCGGTATCAGACATACAAACTGTGATGTAGGGAAGACAGAAAATTCTTAGATTCTACCCCGAACATTTATAAAATTATGTCCTTACATGCTCACGTCACTTGTGATTAAGTGTGATTCGTGTGAGGTCTTGAGTTACTCCTAGGGTCTTTATACTGGTATTATCTCAATCCTAAAGTGCTAAGTGGTTGATCTTGCTCAACAAACCTTGTTCCTTTGTCGCCAAGCCAAAACTTCCAAGAGATCCCAACTGGCCTATTCGAGCCCTGCCTGCTCAACTAGGTTACCTGTACAGGAAAATAAATATTACTATTTTATTCTATGAAAGAATAACTTTTCATGATGAGGGGTTACTCATGGTATCCCCTCCCTCATCCTGGCCAGTTTTCTGGAAGTTGAGGGGGAGGACCTTGAGGGTTCCTCGCCCAAGAGTTTCTGGAAGCTAAGGGGGAGCAATTTGAGGGTTCCTCGTTCGAGATTATCTGGAAGTTGAGGGGGAGGCCCTTGAGGGTTCCTCACACAATATTTTATGGAAGCTGAGGGGGTGGACCTTGAGGGTTCCTAGCCCAAGATTTTCTGGAAGCTGAGGGGGAGGACCTTGAGGGTTTCTCGCCCAAGATTTTCTGGAAGTTGAGGGGGAGGACCTTGAGGGTTCCTTGCCCAAAATTTTCTGGAAGTTGAGGGGGAGGTCCTTGAGGTTCCCTTGCCCCAACATTTTTTGGAAGTTAAGGGGGAGGGCCTTGAGGGTCCCTCGCCCCCAAAATTCTTGGTAGTTGAGGCGGAGGGCTTCGAGGGTCCCTCTCCCGAATATTTTCTAGAAGTTGGGGGGGGGGTCTAAGGTCCCTCGCCTCAACATTTTTCTGGAAGTTGGGGGGGGGGGGCTCGTGGGTCCCTCGCCCTAATATTTTTGGAAGTTGAGGGGGAGGGCCATGAGGGTCCCTCGCCCAACATTTTCTGAAAGTTGAGGGAGAGGGCCTTGAGGGTCCCTCACCCCAAAATTTTCTGGAAGATGAGGGTGAGGGCCTTGAGGGTCCGTCGCCCCAAAATTTTCTTGTAGTTGAGGTTGAGGGCCTTGAGGGACCCTCGTCCCAAAATATAATGAGTAAGCTTAAAACCCCCTTCGACACATTTGATACTTTGACATCGTGAGTTCCGCTCTAAAGTACTTCGTATGATTTATCTTGGTACTCCTCAATTTTGGATTCATTTATGTGATTTTCTTATCTCGAACTATTATCCATTGCAGTTCTCGTAATGACTACCACAACTCGAGCAAAGAGAGCAAGAAAAATTTATGTTAATGTCAACACTCCTAATTCCACCTACCTCGAACCAAAAAAATATGAACATGCCCTGGAGTCAACATTCCCTTTTTCATTGAAAAACTTTGATTTTCACAACCTCCCAAGATTTTGAATACATATTCCTGTTCGGTTGCTATTTCCTAACCAATCAAACTACTTCTTCAAATTATGAAATTCCACAATTGTATAGAGTAGTCTCAGGACCCTCACATGAAGGTTACAATTTCTTGTTCGCTAATTTATTGTACTGATTATACTTCTCATTATCGACATACAATTTTTTAAAGAATCGTGCTTGGTCGGATTCTACACCATGTTGTTCGTGCACTCCGTAACACATGTCAACTAAGTTTTAAAGCCTTTCCTTATCAATTTTTTCATCTTCTTCACGCCCTTCACCTTTAACAGGTTGTACTACAGGACATCTTTTTCACCGTGAAAAATCTAAGTAGTATATGTCTTATTAATACCATGCATAATCAAATGTCTCTTGATACCTATTACACTTAAATGCTTCTTATTTCGACATTTAACACACGGATAAGGAAACTGATGTTCATTGTTTGCAATTGCGAAATCAAGCAAAGATGTAACTCAATTTGTGTACAACTCACTCACTCTATTCCTACAATTCATTCGCTTTTTGTTCAATGTTGTTGACATTCTGCTCTACTAAAAAAATCATGGTATACGCACAAGTTCTATAACAATGTAAAAAAACAGAATTATTGACACAGACTTAAATAAATTCATCACTAAAATATGCATTTTTTTATCACACCATAGCTCTAATCCAAGAAATTGAAAAGAACATTCAATGAATTGAGTTTAATTGCTACTAGAAAATAATTGACCGAAAAATGACATATATGATAATATAATAAAACTAAAATAACAATAGGAAAGAAAAATATCACCTTATATCTCTCCAAATGCTAATGTACAAAACATTTAGAAGAACAAGAGTTGCATTCAGGAATCTAGCAGCTGCAATAACATTGCATACGCGTTGAAAAACAAATAGGCGTTAATTTAGTTGGTAGAGAACATAAAACTAAAAAAAATGAAAATATATAATTAGTAATACTACATTCAAACCCCCTGATCAAATAATAACATATACACAAAGAAATTGTATTAACATTCTGTTAGTACTAACATGGGTAAGGGTTTCAAATCAGTGGAATTTTTTTTGTTTTCCAATCAATAAGCCAAGTGTAATAAAAATAAACACATCTATTATGAACAAAAGAACATTACACTAAAAAGAAGTTAATATTGTATAATAAAGTAGACTAAAATGACTAATGAGAAGTTATTTTATGAAAGAGTGCATACTAGATAAAGAGAAATTGATCCATTCATTTACTAATGCTCCATTCTCAACTTTTCTCCAACATCAATTATGTACTTGAAACTCAAATAATATCAAAACTACATAATAGACAATACAAGAAGCGAAAAAATATGTCCCAGATAGAGTCATACAAAAAGTAGAGAAAGAATATAGTGAAGGAGTAAAATAGACGAAATCCATGGTTTTATACCAAATCAAAGACCCAAAATCCACGTTTTTATACCAAATCAAAGATCATAATAAAAGGATCTACCAAACAAACCCTAATTTAAGAGAGAGTCTTCCAAACCCTAGGTCGCGAGTCTTCCGAACCCTAAGTGATAGTGATGGGTATATGATTAAGGTCAATTTGGAGAAGAATGTTCTGCGACTTTCGTCTGGGTGTAGGCTGATTTGGAGAAGAAGGTTGTGGAGAGTTTCTTTTGGTATGGGTTTGTATAATCGTGGCATTTCTTTAGGTTGCGGAAAAATTTACCCATTTATTGAAAAAAAATTACTTTTAAAATATTGTACTCTTATAAGTAACACTTATCTTATATTACTAACGGTAATTGATTGTGAGATATAGTAATGGTATAATATTGCTAGTAATCAAATAAATATCTCTTGCTAAAATACATTTTGGTGTAGTGCATTTTGGAGGATGATTGGGTGTTTGGATTCAACGAGGGGGAAGTAAAAATAGGATCTAAGAAAGTCCAAATTTCTTCGTAAAAACATTTCAAATGAAATGAGAGGTGGGGCACACATAAGGGAAATCCAATCTTGTAAAGCACTTTATAAAAGTAGTTTTGACAAGAATTGAGTCAAGGTTATCAAGACTTCCATCTGATACTTGTAAAGGTTTGATAACGATGCATTGATTTTCAAAAGAGATAGGATCATTCTTAATGAAATGATAATCTAAAAATATTTGAGGTAAAGAACAAGTCTCAACCTCACCTTTATTTTTCAAAGAAGAAATCATTTTATTTCAAATAGATACCTCATATGTTTCCTCGTCACTTTTGTTTCTAATTATGCATTGGGACAAGAGAAGAATAGTGTGTTCCAAAGTTGGTATCCTTTGATCAAATTCCTCAGATTCCTCATTTTGTTCAAAACATTCTTCATCTAAAAAACATTATAGGTTTAAAAATATTGAAACATAAATACAAGGCTTAAAAATGGATGAATAGAGATAAAGAGAGATAAACTACCATTAAATATCAAACCCTAAGAGGGAGAGGAGCATCCAACAAAGAGGCCAAAAATTAACCTAAAAATAAAATAAAATGAAGTCAAAATAAATCCCCAGACAAACAGAGAAGAGTTCCCCTATATACCAAACCCAAAAACCTCAAAATTTAATCAATTTGTGTCTATGAACAGTAATCGGATCGGGAAGGGTCAGGGCTGATTGTCGGCCCTGAGAGTTTTTAAGTGTTGACTCCATCAATTCAAGTCCATTATTGCGCGTCGATATGAGAACAGTCATACAATCTTCTTAAGGACTGGGAATTATGCACGATTAGAGGACACAGGAAGATAATTCAAGGATATATATGTTGGTATTTTAAAACCCTGCAAATTGTGAAATATGAAATTATCATATTACCATTAAAGTTGAAGCACGTGTCAAACATTTTTGGAAATGACCATAACTTCTTCATTCGGGATCAGAATAATGCATGGTCGGTGGCCACGCAACAATAATTTGATGATATCCATATTGGTAATTTTATACCATAAAATATATATAGTTTTAAATGACCACAATTCCCTTAAATTTTCATCTTGCAATGAAACTTTCTCAAGACACTTACAACTCCACACTTTGCATCCCTAATACTTATAAAAGATCAAATAAACCTTTAAAACATATAAAACAAACAGTAAAAGTGTGTAGGGGGAAGTCCAAGATCAAGGTTGATTGAAGGACTAATCTGGCACAACAAGAGGATTAATTAAAAGGTAAAGATCGTTCGGAAGAATAACATTAGTAAGAATCCCCACATTCGGATTAAATGATCAAATACTCCAAATGGAATGCGGTCACTCAATATACCTCCCATAAGAAACAAGATTCCTCGAGATACCTTATAGACACATTTGTAATGGAATAATAATTTGTAAGAGCAAAATTTATGATTGCTCACATTTTTATTTATTTTAGTTTGGCATATTCTATTACAAAAACACGACATCTAAACACATAATTATCACAACTTCTCGGTACTTGAAGACTAAGTTGAAGACCGTCAAAGAATGCAAGATTTGCTCATCTCAACAATCATGATAGAAGTATGTGTTTAGAGCAGTAAAAAGGTTATAAGTATTTTCTGGGGATTGATTATTTTTATGAGGCAATCTTTTATATAAAATAAAGGAACTCAAATTTTTTCAAAAGAAAATATTTCCAAAAATTAATGCCTCGTTCGAATGAGAGTTGTGATCGTTTGAATGAGATATAACAAGGTACCAAACTATTTCATACTGACATCTCATTAGAAGCCCATGTTCGAAGCATCGTTCAAACGAGATGAAGTGCCGTTCGAAAAATCGGACATAAATTTGTTTTTTAATGAATATCTTCCCATTATCTTTTGTGTTAATTCGTTTTATCTTCCCTTTTTATAAAAAGGATGAACGAGATCAGATATTCCATGAACTCTTTTTAAAAAAAGAAAAACACCTTCTGAGTTCATTTTTTGTTATCACACACCTCATATCGTATTCCTAACCCCGGGGATCTATTCAAGATCAAGTTTACCAACATAAAGAAGGTTTCTTATGAAAAATTCTTGCAGAGGCTTTTCTCTACGATTGAATTTGTGATCAAGGTTTCACTGTTGAAGAAGAAGGCTGAATCGGTGGATACCGAGGGTAGAGACCTGTTGATGACTCCAAAGCTTGGTCGTATCTGTTAGAGTTTTGAGGGTTCTACACGTCTAACTTAGTTTATCTAAGTGTTTTGTAAGTCGTCTGTACTCATAAACTTCCAATAGTGCTAAATAAAAGGTTTTGCCTTATAAAGGGATTTTTCCTCATCTTGTGTGTTTTTGCATGTTTGGTATAAAAATTGCAAATCTATATTTGAACACAATTCGCATGCACAACATAATTAATGGAAGATTAAAATTTGGATTTGTGTGTTGGGTCATTTAATTAAATAAATTATCCATTAGTTCATGCGCACTCTCAAATTGGTATAAAGAAGGTTACACCCAAATATCGTGTGATCCTTTTTCCGTAAAATATTTTTATATTAATTTTTTTAAAAATTATTGATTTAAAAAGCCGAAATATAATGGATAATTTGTATAATCGAATGCCCATTTTTTATGGTTCCAATTATGCTTAATGAGAAGTTGGAATGAGGCCTACACTAAAATCAAATAATAAACATGCCTGATTGCTTTGTGAAAGAGGTTGAACACCACCCACTATAACTGTTGATAATGTCGTTGGCCCTAAATCTATTTTTCAATTGACAAGGGACGAGTTTAAATGGATCAATTTTAACTCGTGGGGCTTGAGTGCCATCTCAGGACCCCTCACTCCTGACGAGTTTAGCCGCATTATTACGTGCACTGCGTCTAAAGAATCTTGGGATACCCTCCATCTCACTCACGACGGAACCAATGTTGTTAAATCTTCTAAGATGCAAAATCTCACCACACAATTTGAAACTATCACTATGCTTGAATCTGAATCATTTGAAAATTTTTACTCACAACTGTCCAATATAGTAGAGTCGAGTTTCAATTTAGGTGAGAGAATTCCTGAGACCCGATAGTTATGAAAATTTTGAGATCTCTCCCTAACCATTTTATTCCTAAAGTTACCATGTTAAATTCGTTAGGAATCCTTGATACTCTTAGGTTAGAAGAAATTTTAGGAGATCTTCAAACGTATGAGATATATATGTTTTCTAAAACTGTTAAGCCGAAGAAAAAGGGAATTTCACTAAAGGCGCAATCTAAAAAGAAAGAGGAAGTGTCGTCAGATTATGAGTATGATTTTGATTTAGACGATTTAGCCATTTTTGCTAAAAATTTCAAAAAGTTTCTCAAACTTAATAAGAAAATTACTTCCAAAGAAAAGAAAAGTTATGAGAAAGATAAAAAATATAAATCGGGCGAGAAAAAATTTGAATAAGAAAAGAAAGGTTTCCCAAATAAAGAGGAGGAGAGATATTATTAGTGTGAGGGAAAAGGTCACAAAGCTCATAAGTGTCCGACTAGGTTAAAGAGATAAGGGGAAGGCAAAAGCTACCTTAAATGTTACACTTAGCGTTAGAGAGGTCGTGTCGGTGAGTTCGGGGGATGAATTACCGCATGGATAGAACTTCACCGCATTCATGGATAGTCATGTTAGTACACCGAGTGCACCTCACACTGATGAGGAAGATACTAAACATGGAAACCTCGATAGTGAGTCTATTCATTTCGACGAGGGCGTGAGGGGGAAAATGTTTTGAGTGAGAGCGAGAGTGACCTAAAACACGCCTATACCGATATTTATGCTGAGTCCTTCAAAACAAAGAAACAAAACAAAGGTTTAACTATGAGAGTTTTAGTCTTAGAGAAGAAGTTGAGATAGGTGAGAGAGAGTGAGTCCTTGGTGAGAGAAGCTTTGGGAGACCGAGTATGTTTAGATAAGAGAGAGAATGGAGACTTGACCATCAAGTTGGCTAGTCTTATGAAAGATCTCCAAGCATCCATGGAGACTTGTGATAAAGTTGAAGCCCTTGTATCCTAACTTGAGAAAGATCTCAAACGTGCCCAAGAAATCAAGGTAACTATCGAGGATACATTGAAGAAAATAGGTAAGATGCTCCTCGACCCCGCTTTAAATTTTGGTGAGAGGCATGGAACAGGTAATCACATTGCAACCACTTCCAATATCGCACCGAAGCCAGTTCCTAAATTTGTGGTTAACCCTTATAACCCTCAACCAAAACCACAAAAGAGAGTTCAACTTAGAAAAGCGAACCAAGGTAGACCCAAACATGTCTATGCTTGTATTTTTTGCAAAAGAGGAGGTAACCTTAGAGAGTTTTTGTATAAATTAGGTAGAACTAAGCGTACACATACTCCCACGCACCACTCTAAAGATTTTGCTAGTCTTAAAGATCAAGTTGATTTCTTAGTCATGACTTCACATGGCTTGATGGAGAAATTTCAATGGATGTCTTTATCGTTTGAGAACGCTTCCAACGCTCCGACTAGAGCTAACAATGATATGGTCAAACAAAAGGTTACCTCCACTTGGGTACCTAAGAAAAACATCAAAGCCCTTATTACGCATATTTCTCTCAAGGTTAAAAATAATTCCCAATGGTATTTTGATAGTGGGTGCTATAGGCACATGACTAGTGAAATTTTATTTTTTAACCACCTTGAGGATCGTAAGGAAGGTAAAGTCAATTTTGGAAATGGGAGTAGTTCTAGTATTTTAGGGCATGGATGTGTTGAGATTCATATGACTAGTGACATTTCATTTTTTACCCACCATGAGGATCACAAGGAAGGTAAAGTCACTTTTAGAAATAGGAGCAGGTCTTGTAATTTAGGGTATGGAAGTGTTGAGATACCCGAATTACCTAAACTAAATGGTGTGTTGTACGTGAAAGGGTTGAAAGAGAACCTAATAAGCATAAGCCAACTGTGCGACGCAAACTTTGCAATAAAGTTTGATCGGTCCGAATGTAATGTTTATGACCAATTCGGTAAAATTTTACTACAAGGTGTGAGGATAGAAGATAATTTATATGGGATTGTGCCGAAGCCTCCTTTGTGTGCAACAGTGGCACAGTTTCCACTATGGACCTTTGGCATTAATAACTAGGTCACATGAACTTTAGTTAAAAAAAAAGACCTAGTTCTTAGCTTTCCATCACTTGGGAAACCAACTTCCTCGATTTGTGGACCTTGCCAATAAGGAAAACAAATTATAAGTACCCATCAAAAGTTGAATACCATTACCACCTCCCGTGTTTTGGAGTTAATTCGCATGGATCTTATGGGTCCTACTTGCTTCAAGAGGTTAGGTGGTATGAGATATATTCTCGTGATGGTCGATGAATTTTCTAGATATCCTATAATAGTATTTCTTAGAGAAAAGTATGATGAAGTCAAGTTCCTTAGTACCAAGTGTCGTGTCCTATAAAACCAACACAGAGTCACTATTCATGAGATGCATAGTGACAATGACACTGAATTTAAAGAAGATAAAATGGATAGCTATTGTGATGGAGTGGGCATCAAATATGATTTTTTGGCCATTCGTACTCCTAAGAAAAATGGGATTATTGAGAGGGAAAATTGGACAATACAAGAGATGGCTTGTAATAAACATTTCTAGACATCTTTGGTCAGAGGCAGTGAGTATCGCATGCCATACGAAGAATAGGGTATATCTTCGTTTGCACACACTTCACATGCCTTATGAGTTATGGACACGGAACAATCCTAACCTATCATATTTTTGTGTCTTTCGTAGTACTTGTTATATCTTAAAAGATAGAGAGAACTTAGGAAAGTTCGAATCCCGGAGCGACGAGGGGATATTTTTAGGATATTCATTGATGAGTAGGGATTATCAGGTTTTTAACCTTGCAATATCTAAAGTTGTGGAGTCAATAAACATCACGATTAGAGATGGAGAGCCACCAACATTTGTTACTCCTAGCCCCCAGCGTGAGTATGATGCACTTCTGGTGATGATCCCATCATTCCTTATGTTACCACGGTGGACCCCATTCCTGATTTAGGGGAGACGTTATCTTGGGTTTGAAAGATTTATGACTCTTTCCCTATACTTGGTGATCATACACCAGGTCAAGACTCTTGCTCAACTCAAAAATATGGCTAGCTATCTGTGTTATACCTCCTTAGTAGAGCCCAATAATGTGAAAGAATCACTCAAGGACGAGCATTAGATATCTCCCATGCAAGATGAGTTGCTTAAGTTTCACAAAAATGATGTCTACCTAGCGAGTCTAATGTGATAGGTACTTGGTGGGTTTACAAGAATAAAATGGATGAGAATGGTACCAAGGTTTGCAACAAGGTTATGATGGTCGCTCAAGGCTACACACTGATCAAGGGTGTATACTTTGAGAAGACATTCTCTCTTATTGCTAGTCTTGAATGTATCTGCTTACTATTCACCATAGCATGTCATCTACACTTCAAGTTATACAGATGGATGTCAAAAGTGTTTTTTTAAATAGAATTCTATAGGAGGAGGTTTACTTGGAAAAACCAAAAGGGTTTGAAGAACCTTATCACCAGATACATATTTATTATCTTAAGAAGCAAGCACCACATCCTTGGTATGAGAGACTCACTTCCTATCTCTTAGCTGGTGGCTTCAAGAGAGTGGGAGTGGATAAGATGTTATTTTTGAGACAAAGGGTGGTATTATTTCAATTGCTAAAGTCTATGTGGATAACATAGTCTTTGTATCCACATCCTTCACCATGCTCATACCTTTGAGGAAGAAATTAAGACTGAGTTTGAGATGAGCATGGTAGGTGACATTACGTTCATCGTCTTGAGGGTGGGATATTCATATCTCAATCCAAATTTTCATGAGACTTTGTGAAGAAATTTAGTCTAAACTACACTAAGCACTTACGCACCCCTATGACTATAACAGGAAAGCTTACCAAAGACACTATAGGTAAGGACATATAGCAAACCCTTTATCGGAGTATAATAGGTAGTCTCCTCTACTTGACCGCTAGTCATCCTGATATTGCCTTTAGTGTTGGAGTCTGTGCGCGATACCAGATGTACCCGAAAGAATCACATTTACATACACTTAAGCATATCATCAAGTACGTGAGTGAAACTCTTTCATCTAGTATTTGGTATTCCTTTGATACTGATAATCGGTTGTCCGCCTATTTAGATATCGATTAGGTCGGGGATGTAGATGGTTGTAGGATTACTTCAGGTGGGTGTTTATATTTTGGGAGTGCTCTTGTCTCGTGGTATATCAAGAAGCAAAACTCTATATCTGTATCCACGACAGAGGCTGAGTATATTGCCGCCAGGAGTTATTGCACGCAACTCTTATGGATGAAGCAAATGTTGGAGGATTATTGTATTTCATAAGTCACGATGATTATTTCTTATGATAATACGAATGCGATCCATATTGCATGTAATCCTGTCCAATATTCGCACACGAAGCACATTAAGATACACGAGCACTTTATGCGTGACCTAGTTGAGGAAAAAGGTCGTGTCCTTAACCTTTGTGAGCATCGATCATTAGTTTGCCGACATATTCATGAAACTTTTAGATGCACTTTGATTTGAGGATCTGAGGAAATCTTTAGGCATTTGTACCATTGACTGAGTTACGTTACTTTATCTAGTGTAGGATGCTTTTTATGATTACATCTCTTATTACTATTGCCAGATTGTATTATCATTGTATTTAAATTTTTCATTTTGATATTTTTAGAAAAATCCAAAAAGAGTTTTGTTTTTCTGATAAATTTTGAAAAATACAGAAACATTTTCAATTTTGAAGAAAAAGTTGAAAAAGGGAAAAAAATTATTTTAAAAAAATCTTGAAAAAGGACAAAAAGAATTTTGTATTTTTTTATCACCATATGTGGTTGAATATATAAGATGTACAGATCACCCATTCATTCCATTTTCACATGACTTTTTCATAGTGTTTTGAGACATAACGTTGTTTTCATAGTGTTCTTATAATGTGTGGAGTCATTGCGTTGATATTTAATGATTACTTTATACATTTTTTACTCCTAGTCACCCTTATTGCACATATGCATGAACTTATTTGAATATTACGCTTACTTATATCTTGACAAATATGATATTCTCATATGAGCATTAATCATTGTCACTGAATTTAAAGATGTACATAAAAACATAAGTGACATGCCAATTTTTAAATCATTAATGCTTCGCTACATATGAGCATTAATCGTTGAGAGTCTATCATCATATATGTGAGAATTTTAGGGAGTTAAAGTTGAAGATCAATGGGTTTGCACAACTAAAATTTCTCAGGGAAAAAATTACATAGTTTGGCGTCATTGACGTGAGAATCATTTATGTTCATGACATATTGATTAAGTTGAGTCAATTTCACTTGACTTCACAATTCTTACACCTAAGGTAGACTTTGAGATCTTTCATAATAAGTGTCTCAAAACTTCGTACGTGCATGTTATGCACTTATGACTATATATGTTGATTAACCAATGGAAAATGTGTATACCCCTATATTACGCTTTTAAGATTTGGATATTTTAGTGTTTTTCCATGGCGTATTGTACTTTGTACATTTTTTACTTTTTATTTAAAAAAATGAAAATTTTCAAACATAGTTTGTTGCATATGAGATTATAATCACCTATGCTTACTTGATTATACTTGTGTTGATATCTTACTTCTTCGTGTGATGCCGATATTTCATGCTTAGTTTGGATCCTTTTTTTATTATGGACAAAAAGGGGGAGAATAAATTGAGGGGGAGTTTTATTTTATGTTTAAAAATCTATGCATCATGGTCTCTTTGTTTGTCTCATGCGTGTAGGACGCTTCGCTTGGATGATGATCACTTGGACTCACATAGGATGAAGATAATTTTTGCCAAAGTAAAGATCCAGTTTCATGACTGAAGACTTGCACATATTCTATGTCCCATTTTCATTTATATTTTGTGAGGGTAGATTATTGTATTAATTCATAGGATTAAATTTGTCTTATGATGATATTTTGTACCGGAATAGCCAAAGGGGGAGATTTGTAAGACCAAATTTTATGATTGCTCATATTTTTATTTATTTTAGTTTGGTGTATTCTGTTACACAAACACGAAACCTAAACACATCACCGTCACTAATTCTCGGTACTTGAAGACTATGTTGAAGACCGTCAAAGATTGCAAGATTTGGTCATCTCATAATCATGGTGGAAGTATGCCTTTGGAGTGGTAAAAAGGTTCTGAGTATTTTCTGGGGATCGATTATTGGCGATCTTTTATATAAAGGAACTCGAAATTTTTTAAAAGAATTTTTTTCCAAAAATCAATGCCTGATTCAAATGATAGTCATGATCATTCAAACGAGACATAACGAGGTACCAAACTATTTCATACTGACATCTCATTTGAAGCCTATGTTTAAAGCATCATTCGAATGAGATGCAACGTCGTTTGAACGACCTGCCCATTCTTTCAAACGACTGGATGGGATTTTCTTTTTTAATGAATATCTTCACATTATATTTTGTGTTTATCCTTTTTATATTCCCTTCTTATAAAAAGGCTGAACGGGATCAGATATTCCAAGAATTCTTTTTCAAAAAGAAAAATACCTTTTGAGTTCTCGTTTTGTGATCAAACACCTTAGGTCATATTCCTCATCCCCGGGATATACTCAAGATCACTTTTAACAATATCAAAAAGGTTACTTGTAAAACAATCTTGTAGAGACTTTTCTCTATGACCGACTTTACGAAACGAGGTTTCAATACTAAATAAGGAGGCTGAATCGGTGGATACCGAGGGTAGACCGCTACCCGTGGACGACTATGGAGCTGGGCCATATATGTTGGAGTTTTTGGAGTTCTACGCATCTAGCTTTGTTTAACTAAGTGTTTTGTAAGTAATATATATTCATAAACTTCCAATAATTTTGAATAAAAGTCATCTGTATTCATAAACTTTCAATAATGTTGAATAAAAAGTTTTTCCCTGCGAAGTGATTTTTCCTCATTTCATGTGTTTTTTCATGTTTGGTCTGAAATTGGCAAATCGATATTTGAACATAATTCGCATGCACGCCATAATTAATTGAAGATTAAAATTTGGATTTTTGTGTTGGGGCATTTAATTAAATAAATTGATCCATTAGTTTGTGCGTACTATCATGATTTATACGTACACTCTTTTATCATCAAAATACTTGGAACTATTTTATAATAATTCTAAGGTTGGTCGGTACCTTTAAAGGGCCATATCTGGAAGGATATGGGAGAGCTCACACGCTTTACCAATTGACCTCATTTACGGAACCTCACAAAGACTTGGTTTGGAGGATTAGGAACAGGGTAACGTTGAGAAATTGATCCCAACAGCTTTGGCACACTTAGGCAAAACCTCGGTTCAATAAGCTTAAAATATCATTATGAAACACCATAAGTGGAGGGACCTCACTCGAGCCACCTCAACTCTAACAGTTGTTCAAAGTGACTTTTATCTCTCATAAATAACTCTAGGTTTCTCTAACAACCATCGTACGAAAGACCACACCTGGCTAATAGGATAACTCATCTTATATCTCACTATTCACTGCCCTTATGATGTCATAATTACCGACGGTTTAGGAAATCAAGAAAAGTGTCACTCAAGTAAGTTTATTCCTTAGACCACTAGTTCATCTAAGGGAATGTCCCATCAGCTGTCAGAAAATAAACCTTTAGGTCAACTTATCACAATCCAATCAATGCAAAGAGACCCTTGACAAAACAAACAATGTTTTTGCCTAAACATAATATCTCATGCATTTAATGTGCTATCTTGGTATTAAATGCACAGTATCCTTAACACTAACTGAGGTCAGAACATTTAATGCAGGCAAGGTTGCTCGAATGATCTTACCCTTATATAAATACTCTCATTAATTTCTTTTTTAAGAGGATCGCTTCTTCTCCCCAAATTGATTCCCAGTTTTCTTTAAACACACGAGCTTGTTGTGAGTTTACCACTTCATGATTATCTTCCCAGATCTTTAGAACTTAACCACTATTTACCTGCAATTATTAACATTTATCATATGTAAGAGGTTTACTGCCTAGCCTTTATTATGCCAAGGTGCTTGTTCCTTCTCCCTCCAATCAAGTTAATTGTGGGGTTCCACTTCATTTTTTGTAGTAAAATGACATTTACGTTGTAAAGGTTCATTTTATATAGATCCTTGGCTTTAAAGGCTACTCATTGAAAAAGTTATAGTTATCATTTATTGAATAATTTTTTATGTCCTAATCATCATTCTGAGAAGGGGTTACGTCTTGCTAAATACTAATTGTATTTAAAGAACCCACATCTTACATTTAGTGACTCTACTGGGGAGCTATTATCTTTTGAAGAATGTCTAATGATAATGTGGCAAAGAATATTGATTTTGACGCTTTACATCGTGAGGAGGAAGGAGACTTCATCGTATTGTTGGAAGTTGGCAGAGCGGTGCAGATGGAGGCTGGCCTACCAGTTGTAGTTACGATGAAAACCATAGGCCCAACACATAGGCAGGGCTGATGAGCCTATTCGTCGATTTAGACCCCATACGTTCGGGCAATACTTGGAGCCTCTAGGGCATCAAGTTATTTTACAACGCAAGGTGTTGTTGCCGACTCCTTTTGTTTAGGGAGGGGTTACTCAGATTAATGCCAATAACACTGCAACTCTACCAACGATGTCACCCACTATGGCTCCTCTTTGTAACTTAGAAGGTTGGGCACCCATTACACCACCAAATGCTATTGAAACAGTGGTGGTTCCTACGCCAAGAAATCCTCCTCCACCCAGTATGGAGGAAATGAAAATAGAGTTTATGAGGATGATGGTAGTCTCTAAGGCTGGGGGAGAAGCTTCCTTAGTATATGCTTATTTTCATACACCATGACCTGAGGAGTACAATAATGAGCCATACCCAGTAATATATGTTCCACCGATTTTTGATAAATATATTGGCAAAGGGGGAACCCCAAAGAACAAGTAAAAAGGTTTGTCGAAAACCTTGGCGCCCACTATAATGATAAAAAGTTGAGGTTGAGAGAGTTTTCTAAATCTCTAACAGAGAAGGAATACACATAGTACTCCAATCTGGCCCCAAGCAGCATGGCCTCATGGGAGGAGCTCTATTTCTAGTTCATTTAAAAGTTCTTCTTGGAAGAGGAAGAGTTTACCCTCACCTAGTTGGTGCGAAAGAAGAAGAAACTTGGTGAATATGTGGTGGCGTGTATCAAGAGGTTTCACGAACGATCTCTGGATGTGAGAAAAAGCAGAGAGAGCAAGCTCTTGCAGGCTTGTACAAAAAGTTTGTTGCTTGAATATATTTGCCACTTGATCAATGAAACCAAGGAAGTAACGTTTACAGCATTCCTAAAAGTAACCAGTAAAATTGCCTAGGTGGTAAAACCCTTACTAGCACCAACATTGTTAAGTTTGATGCTAACACCACTAACCACCTCGGGGAGAGGAATGCCCTCGTGAGTGAATTACATTGATAATGAAAATGAGAGACGGGGAGGTGGAAATAATGGCTATGGAGGAATAGGTAATAAGAAAAAGTTTGAGGGTACAGAAGACCACCCCGAACTACCTTGCACGGTGGACCAAGCTTTAGATCTCTATAACCACATGGTTCGTGACAAAGTGTGTAGGCTCACTACTTCCAACATAGAGCCTGTAAAACAGGAAAAGAGAAAAGGTCTGAGGTTTTTCCAAATACACAACAAGGTGGGCTACCTAACTAGCAAATGTTGCTCCTTAAGAAGACTCATTAATACACATGTTAAGAAGGGGGTATGAAACTACCCTAGCTAATGTGAATGATAATCCATTGCCGGTTCATGGAGCTAACATGGTCAGCGCTTATGACGAAGAGGCAGAGCAAATGTTGAAAGAGCAAAGGTTCATCGAATAGACCTTTGAGGAATTCTTAGAATAATATGTGTTCGAAATGACCCACCTAACTTTGGAGGATGACTCATATCCCATTGATTATTTGAGCAGACAGTTGGAAGCTTGCTCATTGGGTGCTATAAATGAAGTGATAGCTTATAATGAGTAATCCTATAGAGACGTGGAGGAATTCTATGAGATGGAAGAAGACCATGTTGATCCTTTGGTATAATGTGCCACAGTAGCATATTCAAAAAGTTTGGTTGGTTCTTTGACCAAGTGGGGCTACCAAAGAGTTCCATACCGGAGGTTACTTGAGAGATCTTAGAGATTGCAAAGTAGAACATGGCCCCAAGCCTACGATGGAAAGGACCTATGGACAAGCTTGTGAGGATATTCCTCTCAAAGGTAACTTTCTCTGTTGAAGATCGATCGATTAGGCACTCCCACAACAGGCCACTTTATCTAACAGCAAGTGTGAATGGTTGCAGCTTTAATCGTATCTTTTTGGATGGCGAACCTTCTATTAACATCATGCTTATTGGGTCCTTTTATGCTTGCAACATTGCTGAGACAAAGATTGTTCAAAATCCCTTGGCAATATCGGGGTGTGATAATCAATATTTTAAATCCATTGGCTATGTCAATGTGGGGATTACCATGGGAAATATCACTTCCTATATAAAATTCCACATAATGGAATGCAAGCCGTCGTATCAACTATTGGTGGGAAGAGTATGGATGCATAATCACAGGTTGATGTCGTTCACTTATGATTAATGTGCTAAGGCAAATATCTAGGGAATTGCGGTAATCATTCGAGCGTCTAAAAAGCCTTCGCGCGTGAAGAAACACATTTGGTAGATGATTCTTTTTACTTAAAGTTGGTCGAGGAAGCTGTGGTGCTCACTCCATAAACTGGTGGCACTAGAATCCCTTGTACAAGAGAAAATTGGGCGAATAGCTTCTTAAAGGAA
Source organism: Sambucus nigra (assembly GCA_949130495.1). Taxonomy (NCBI): domain Eukaryota; kingdom Viridiplantae; phylum Streptophyta; class Magnoliopsida; order Dipsacales; family Adoxaceae; genus Sambucus; species Sambucus nigra. The sequence continues at coordinate 579,333,583 of OX422209.1, forward strand.
TTGAATGACATGGGAATGCTAGAATTTTCAATAATAAATAGTACTAAATGCAATACTTGCGACTAATCAATAGCTCTTGTGACTCGACATGAGACTAGTCACATTGCATATAGAATTTGGGGGAGTCACACTTTAAGCCGGCTTAACTTGATTATATTAACACAACATATTCAAGTCGACTTAAACAGGACAAATGGAAACAAAACTACTATTTTTTAAAGTAACTTTTCTCAACAACCTCATAAATATTTTTGAACCACTCATAACGACTAATTAATTATCCATAGTATAAGTACACCTTTAAACAACATTTCTACTTACAAAAGATATTACATGTAACATAAAAAAATCAAAGCTCTACTACAATACTTATGTTAAAATATCAATTGATAATTGAAAAGAAAAACAAAGACTAAGTCTCACACTACACATTGAGTATTTAGTTTTTATAAGAGAAAATATTTCCACTTCTAGAGAGAGAAATTAGTATTGATCCAAAATATTACCTTAGTTCAACAAAGTTATTGTGATTCATCTTTTAAATTTTACTTTACAATTGAACTTCATTGTATTTTCAAGGTCAATAGGGCCTTTGCATGCAAAATAAAAAAAACAACTCTAGATCTCTTGTCGTGCCTAATTGGAAAGTAGAAGGAAGTTTGTCTCTTGCGATTGTAAGGTGTCCTTGTGTCATGGTTTCTCTATGTTAATGAGTGGAATATAATGAAGTTCTCAATTACCGTTTCGATGTGGATGTCAACAAATCCAAATCATGTAAAATATCGATTTCCAAAGTCTCTTAAATCTTTCTTTTATATCTAATAACATAATATAATTTTGGTGTCTCTTTAAAGAGAATTGACACATGGCTTTTCTATACAGCTCCATGTGTACACCTCAATTAATATATGCATTCCAATATTTTCACCGTTTCCCAAAACAGAACCTCAGGAGAAATACAGTTTATTTTTTACATATCTAGGGTTCATTGAATATCAAGGGTTCATTTATCATGCTTTCAGGTTATTGTTTTCGGTATATACATAGATAGATACATAGTAATTAAAAGTCAGTGTAATTATATATTGAAAGGAACCCAAACGTGTTCCTTATTCAATGAACCTCATTTCCCATTATATCCATCAAAGGCCCTTTCCCTTCCCCGCTCTTCGTCCTTCTTTAATCTCATGTCTCTTAATTTTTGCCATGGAACTTCATTTTTGCTGTGGATTTATGAGGGGAAAATCAGAAGTTTAAGAGAGATTGTTTCTTGCAGAATATGTGTGTGTGTGTGTATATATATATATATATATATATATGTCGTTTTGGTTTTCTCCGTCTCTTTCTCTTGTATCATCAATTAACTGCCTTTTATCTTTCCAAGCACCTGATAGCGATGTCTTTTGGTTTTCTCTATCTCTTTATCTTCTATCACATTTAACTTATGTTTCTAAATTTTTATACGCCGCCTACTTTTGCACTGTCATTTCTTTCTTCATAACTCTAGATTTGAAATACTAAGCCAAGGTAACAAATCTTCCATTGGTCGCCTGCCCCCTCTCTATTTCTGTATTTGGGTCTTATAGTTTTTTATGATTTGGAAATTATAGTTTCAATTGTAGGGTTTTATAGATTTCAAAATATGTGCTAGAACTAGAATTGGGTTGTAAGGGTATTCATATTAGGGTATCCTGTTTTAAATGTTTGATACATTAGGTTTTCGATTTAACCACAAAAAGGAGTCTGGGTATTATATCTCTGAATTTTTTCTCCACATCTCACTCATTCTCGGTTCCCTTATATAGAGCTTTAACTTTTGGGGTTTCAATATGCAACCATTAGAAAAACACAACTTCTCAAGTGACTTGACAAGATTTTATACAACGTTTTGAGAGTTTTTTCAACTACGACTTTCTATTTGTATTTGAAGTTTGCTATGGGAAACATATTTTGTAGGCCATTTTGTTATATGCAGTGTTAGGTTGAATTTGTGTATTAATTATGTTTGTTGATTTTTTTTTTCAGTTATAGGTTTTGATACACCTTTCAGAAGCTCTACTTATTTGACAATGTCTCCTATTTTTATTTGTCTACGAAAGGTAAATTGTCCTGAATCATTAAAATTCTATCTCAAATTATAGTGGCTATGGTTCAAAGTGTCTCCCTGCAGCAAGAGAAATTTGATATTGAGTTTTGATTGACGATTTTTGTGGGACTGACATTGGGATTTTAGTTTTTATATTTAGCCTTTTGATTTCAGCAACTTTTATGGTGAAACCAGGGGAGTTCATTTGCTTTTTAGGACAAGTGAGTTTTTTTCAATGAATACAAATTAGATCTGTTTTTTTATTTTTATCTGCCATTGTTTGAATTGCTATGTATATAACAGTGACAACATGCATACCAACTATTTATTTGGTGAAAGTACAAAAACAATTTTTTATTGCTATTTTTTTTTAATTTCCTCCTTTTCAGTTAAATTATCTGTCACTAAAAAATGCCTAATATATATTATAATCATTTTGTACTAGGAGGTATAAGTAACAACTAATAATATAAATCAATACCATTATACTATACAGTTGGAATTCATACTCATATATGAAATCATCCTACAGTTTGTTTCAAAGAACAATGTAATTTGTTCCCATTTATTATATTGTAGTTAACCTTTACCTATTTTGTCAAATAATTTTTCTTTGAATTACAAGATTAGAGATATTTATTTATAAGTTTCTTTTGTGAAGGTAAATTCTACGAACATTTCACTTTTGGTTAATACAAGAAAATACCATAAAATACCAAACTTTCATGCCTAAGTAAAAAATTCAAGTAAGCCATTCTGCAACTTTAAAGTACCTGCATTACATATTAGAAATTTAGATATTGATATGGTTTTTGCTTTTCTTTAACTTATTTTAGTTTACTACGAGCTTTTTATTATGAAGTACATTTTTTTACCTTTTGTTCCTTTTTCATATAATGTTAATTGTTAAGTCCTTTCTTTTGAATGGTCCTTTTTTCACAAATGACACTAGCATTCTTATTTTGTGGGGAGAAGATTCTGATGAGTTTATGAGAATGGCAACACTTATCTCTGTAATTAGAATTTTGCACTGTATTGTTCCAAGCCCTATAAGATATCTATATTTTTGGTAGGTTTTATAGTCTATTGTTTGTAACTGGGTAGAGTTGCAATATAGGAAAATAATATCTACCCGAGTTGTATTTATTCTTTGAGAGATATTGTGACTTTGATACAGAGAGCAAAAAAAGTCATTTTGCTTCTTCATGTGACTGATAATGTTTTATAACTTTTTAAAATTAAAAACTATCAAAAATAATGAGTGAATTGGAGAAATTTAATCTCAATATATGTGTGATTAGAGTTTTACATCATGTATTGCCTTTTTTATTTATTGAATATTTGTTTTTGACCCATTGCTTTTGTGCAGGGGATGTTCATGGAAGATTGGAGTTTCCTTACTTTTAAGTCAAATGGAATTATCTATAAACTTGCAGTACGAACCTAATGAGTATGATCAAACAGAAGAATATGCAAATGTTATTCTCACTTCATTACCACAGAAAGCGTACAAAGTTAGGTGATAATTATCTTTTTGCTTCCTTTAGTTCTCTATAGTTGTTCCCCTTTTTTGAAAATGAATTAATTTGTAGAAATTTTAAATTTATATCTGAAAAATGGCGTACTTTGTAGACAGGTATTGCGCCTTTTACTTTTTTTTTTAATATATTATTGTTTTGCATTGACTTTTTTGGGTGTCTATATAATATTATATAGGAAACTCGGGTTCATCATCATTCAAGACAATAACATGTTTATGATAATTAATAGTATAGTTTTGTAATATATATATATATATATATAAAACAATATTGTTAAAAAAAATAATTTATATTTAAAAATAGTTTTTAAGATATATACATATGTGTGTGTGTGTGTATTTTTGTGTGTGTGTTCTATTCTTTTTATTTGTTTAATTCCCCATACTTCATAATTACATATTCTCCTTTTTGCATTTCAATATTACATGCAAGTATTTGTTTGACCTAAAATATTCTACAAATGAAATATATATATTCGTTATCCTTTTATAATTTTTTCTACATTAAAGGCATGTATCACACAAATATAAAATATGCATTTTTAACGTTATATATTTTACCTTTATTTTTGTAAATATGTTCGCATTGCATTGTATAACAAGAATTTTAAAGCGCCCGCGCATCGCGCGGGGCTAAAAACTAGTATACATATATAACAATACCCATGAAGCAAGCTATAAGAATAGTTTTAAATTTGCCATTAAATTTATATATACCCATTTTATCCTTATTAGGTAATTATTATCGGGCCAATAGATACCCCGAGTGGCTTTAAATAGTAGTCATAAATGAAGAAAGCCCCTTGGCTCACTAACTACTAAGACGATAATGGTGAACGTCGTTGTGCACATGGCAGTTACTAGGACTGGAGAATTGTCACCCATTCCCCTAGTGAGGTGGAGTGGTTGATGTCAGACAAATGACAACAATTTGCGTTTGTAACCGATAAAAACAGTCTCGCATTCTCCGGCTATGTGGTTGAGTAATTCAAACAGAGCCTTTATTTCAATGACTTGTTTATCCGTTTGTTCATCCTTGGAGGTCAAATACCAATCAGCCTATAGAGTCAAACGGCTGCACCGAATCATCATTCTAACGAACGGAGCCCCTCAGTTGACGATGGAAAAACATTCTAATCAAATAGCAAAAGTTGAAAAAATCTTTATCTAATAGTTGGAAAATAAGTGCAATAAAATATCTACAAAAGATATTTTTGGACAAATTTTGACAGGCCATGAAAAATATTAGACCCAATAATTATGTCCCTATCGAGCACTAAAAAATATATTTAAATGGAGCTTGAAAAATATATCATATTTACATAAAACATCTCCTAATTGATTCTAATGGGACCCGTGAGCTCACTGATGTAAAAATCGTAGGATTTATTTTACTACATACTTTGTAAATAGGATAGATTTATAAAATATCCCTTTTTAAACTATGTTGGACTATAAATTAAAAATACTATCTCCGTCCCAAATTTATAGTCCTGCTTTCCTTTTGGGGTCATCCTAAATTAATAGTAGTGTAAGAGCATATTTTTATACCCTTCCTTTGATTTGTCTTATTCCAGATTGACATAACATAAAAACGTAGTTTTGGGTGTGTCTTGAAAATGCGACATGTCTATCTACACCATCTTATCAAATAATACCATTGCATTGATGCACATATCTCGAGGCATTGATAAGTTTGGTAAGTTGTGATTTATGTTATGGCTTCACTTTCTTTAATTTGGAATGAATCATTAAAAGCGAGGGAAAATATTTTTATATGTTTTGGAAAAAAATTAACTTTTGAAAACTTTGAGGGTCTTTTTGGAAAATAAAATGTTATAATTTTAAACCCGTAAAAATAAGAAAATTGTAGATTTCTGAATAAACTTTACAATGAAAAAATGTGCATCATTCGGATAATTAAGTCAAAAGTTATGCTCATTCGAAGACCTTGTTTGAAACTCGTTTGAATGGTGTTTTAAAAGAGATCCCCATAAACGAGATAAAAAAATTTCTCTCAAAATTTGTTTAAACGAGAAGACCCTAATTCAAAACACGCCTCATTCAAGCGGTATTACCCTGGTTCGAACAAGGGCCAAATATGCCGAAATATGTTTTTTGACGTCTTTCACATACAACCTATAAATAGGACTCCAGTTGCGATCCACATCAACCTCTCGAGCTGCTATAACATTTCAAACCTTAGAGAGAGTTTTTTTTTTTTTTTTTAAATTCCAATCATTATATCAACATACTAGAACAAATCTAAATCATATACATCTGATTTTGCTATGGTTTGAGGCTTTGGTGGATTCCGAGGCTAAGTCTATCATAGATTGTTGCATTAGGGAGTAAGAGTTGTTGGTTAAATTTAGAGAGACCTTTTTCATAATCAGATATTATCACGAGTTATTGTATGGGAAAATATTGTTCCTAATCGAGGTCGGGGGAAATTGAGACCCAGAGGTTATGAAAATTGTGTCTGTCGTGAGCAACATATTTCTCGTACAGGTAGAGGTGTCAGATTAGAACGCAAGGAAGAGTCTTTGTGTCATGTATCATTATCTTATATGCAATTATTGTATGTTATATTCAAGTCATGCAAACATTATTGAAACTAGTGGACTTAATTAGGTTGGGGGTGATAGTGAATTTTCCAGCAATGGTTTAACTTTAAATACCTTTGTCCATTGTGTGTGATTACTTTTAATATTTCCTTTGTCATTTAATTTGCAATCATCACATATCATATTTGGATCTAATTATATAATTGGGTAAATTCTGAAGTTAATCATACAGTAATTGGATTTAATTAACAGGCAATTATATTTCATGTGTAAATTGGACCGAAATTAGTTTTTTAGTAAAATTGAAATTTGTTATCAATTGAATGGCCTTGTGTCATAAAAAAATAATCTTGGAACAATTTTCAATTACAATTTTTTTTTGGACAGAATTGATATTTTAAATTAAGTAATCGGACTTAAACCACCATAGGACAAATCATTTTAAATTGGTATCAAAGAAGGATTTTACTATGTATCCTAGACGTTTATCTATGGTTGGTAATTCGTTTAATCATCCAAATTTATTTAATTATTTTGATGATATTTCAAATGCTAAGAAAGTTAGGAAAAAACACAACATCATGGTAGAAAGGGATCCGGGGAAATGCTTCGAATGCGAAGGAGTTGGTCACAAGTCATTAGAGTGTCCCACTAAATGATTGAGTAAGGGTGATATGAAGTTGGATGCCCTTCATTGTGATAGTGAATCAGGATCCACGAGAGAGTATTCGATTGAATGAAACATTACTACATTCACTGCCATAAAGGATGTGTTTAGTCCTAAGTCTTCCCTTGTTTAATAGATGGTTGAGGATGATGGCATAAATTCCCATTTCGATAGGCCCTAAGATGAAGAATATAAGTTTAGTAAAGATGGATAAAGAGAGGTTGACATAAAAAAGGATTACTCTGAGATTTATGATATGTCCCTAAAAATGTGGAAGGTTAATGACAAGCTTACTACTAAGCTTAAGAAGTGTTAAGAGGATATTTGTGTCATGAAGGAAGGTGAGGAACTTTTAAGCCAAGTAAGTGATAGAAAAGCTTAAGGATGGGAATGTGGAGAAGAAAATTTTTCACGACAAGGTCGTTAGCTTAAAGAAAGTGCTTATTGAGTCTTCTTGGACTCGAATCTTGCTAGAGGAGGACATTTTTAGGCTAAAAAGGTAAATTAAGGAGTATAATAAGGTAAATTTTGACCTTAAAAAGAGATATGAGAAGTTATATATTATGATCCTAGAACCATCTCAATCCTCGAAGGAAAAGACTAGACTTGGTATGACCATTGAAAAGGCCCCCAAAGCTGATATTGTCTTTGTCAAAAGTTAAACAAGAAGGTGAACACCTAATAAAACTCCTAAGACTAAGAAGGTAAACACCCCACAACCATATGTTTTCACCTATTTTCAAAGGAGGCTCACTTAGAGAATTTTATTTTGATCATAGGAGAGTATATAACATGCCTAAAACTAACCATTTAACTAACCAAAACTTGGAGTCGAACGACATGGGTTGAAGGATTAGGAACCTCATTAGGGAAGTCAATTATATGACTAAAGATATGAAGTTTATAGGTCCAAATTATAAGACCAAGGCACCTCCTTGATCTAGAACCAAATCGATACCAAAACCCATGTTCCCATTATTAAATATATTTGGGTAAAGAAATCCAACTTGGTTGATCGATTGGTTGGTAGCCATGATGCTTATCACCATGTTCTTATATATATATATATATATATATATATATATATATATATATATATATCCAAACCTATGATAGTTAGTGGTTTTTATCCTAAAAAATCAGTTATATTCTCTACTCCATAGACTCGGTGTGCCTACTATTGATTATTTTTCAAGTGTTGGTGCGAGTTTTATTCTAAACTCGATTTTTTTAATGTAAAAAAAGTGTTATGTGCTAATTAGGGTAAACGACACCAATTTTTATTTTTTCAATTAAACAAAATTAGTCATGCACCAATTAAACCAAGCGTTGTGTAAATAATTTACTAATTTTATCTCAAACTAAGCATGTATCTAGGTGTTATATTAACAATAAAATAAACAAACCATAACATGACGATATACGATGAAAACCCATAACGGGAAAAACCTCGGACGACCCAACCGTGCAAATCCACTATGATATAGGTATCATACAATGAAAAAATGGAATCACTCAACTGACTCAATGCTTTCAAGCCTTGATGCTCTCTTTGCTCACTGAACCATCTTCACAGTTGTCATTAGATGCCTTTCAATGTTAGCACAACACAGGGGATTCTCACATCTTAGTATCACGCCAATCTTACCATTGCAATGACTAGTTTCAATAGTCACCGCAATAACACAAAATCCACCGTGTCAAATCTAAAGCATAGAATCCACTGCTCAAAACAAACTATAAATGAAGAGTAAACAATTTTGATGCAAGACAAACACCCTGTATTTTAAAAGTATTTTAAATTACACGTGTGCACGTAATTTTAATTAAATCGAGAAATAAAGTGATTTAATAAATATTGATTAGCGAATAAAAGGAGTAATATTTATATGTAATTACATTCACTTGTGTGATAAGTACTAAAATCGTGTTAAATTACATTACGTCGTAAGTGAGTTGAAGTGATGGGTCTATCAGTAGCTCATTCGCGACACGTAGTTAGAGCCGTGTCGAGCATGAGATGAAAATTAAAATTAGATAACTCCAATGGTAATTTTGAGTCCACCAATAATCTAGAATGGGCTGAAATAATTTAAAATAGGTACCCGGGGGTAATAATTGGATTTCGGGGACTTTTTAGGCTAAATGAGAGCTGTAAAAGGGTATTCAGCCCATTTTACATACGATGGCTGACTCAATTTAGGGATTTGGAGTGTTCAGATTTATATTTAAGTAAGTTGGATAGAAGGGGCAACTATCCAGCCATCCAAGAGGCTAGGGTTTTGAGAGAATAGAGAAAAAAAAGGAAATGGGAGAAAAATGAAGAGAAAAGGATCCAGGGTGAATATCAAGTTCATTCGGGTTGAAGATCATTGCCAAGGAAGGAAATCGAGAAGAAAATCTCAGTAATCCATCACTCTCAAGGTAAGTAATTAACTTTCTTTAATGTTATTTATAGTTTCAAATATTCATGCAAAATTGGTGTAGGAAGAATATAATTTTTGGGTTGGGAGAACCATGCAAAATTATGTTTTGAATTAAGTAATTATTAGAAGATGAATCTAATTATGATAATATGATGAATCTGATGTGATTCGAATGAAAAAGATAAGTTTTTGATGGATTTAAGAAATAAAAACTTGAATCTTGAATTAGGGGTTTAACCATGCATGACTCTTGATATAAATTAGATAATCTCATAAACTAGATGTTGTTTAGGATGGATTTTATATAGAAATCTATTGATTTGCGTTTGGGAATATATTTATATTAAGATTAATATTTGGGTTTTATATAAAGGTTAGAACTCCAAAGGGTGAAGGGAAAGGGCAAGGGAAAAAATCCCGTCTTAAGATGGTTCTGGCAGCCCAGTAAACCAAATCGGTTCGCTATGGGGAGCGAACCGATTTGGTCACTGAACTAGTTCAATATAGCCAGCGAACAGGTTTGGTTTGTCTGGCTGGTCTACTTTGACTTTTCTTATTTTTCGTGTATCGTTTAGGATCGACATGAATTATGGGTCCGGGGAATGGAGTTAGACTTTTGGAAATTCAGAGAGAAGGTTAGGAAGTGCCTTAGGCTAACTCAGGAGGAATTCTGGGTAAGAAATTATGTGTATAAAAGTGTGAACATACTCAGATGATAATTATGAAATCGAATTAGGATTTTGGGAAGGATTAGGCTAAGTGCTTAGGTAAAATAACAAGTTGGATAGAAATATAAAGTTAGGGAGTTAAGCATATATAAGTGAATACTTGGCTAAAATCAGGAAGTCAGGAGATATCTCTGTGTGTGTGTGTGTATACATATCGAATAGGACCAGCATATATACATGTGTATATGTGATTGACTTTTTGTGAATATACATACTCTAGTTATGCTATCGTTGGAGGTTACACGTAATGAGCGGTCCACCCTGGCGTAAACCAACAGGTGTTGGGTCATTTACCCAAGGTCATAGTAATGTTGCACAACCATTATTTGTATGTGATGATATGTGAGTTTAGAGTCTGGTTGGGGTAATATGGTATGGTTATGACCCACGAATGTATGTTTTGGACCGCCTCCAGTATGGGTTTGTGATTTGGGATCGGTGATGAGATTCTGAACCGGTAGCCCAAGGGTGGTACGTGATGTACCGGGAGCCTGATAGCATATTAGGGAATGCAGCCAGGAGGCTAGCTTGGGGATGCTACGTATATACGTATAAAAGAGTTTTGTATGTATAAATGTACCTAAATGACTGCGTGAACAGCAATTTATGACTAGTGCATAGTTACGTTGCTTATATAGCGGAATGAAAATAATTGAGAAATACTATGTTATAGCTTATGTGATAGCTGGATGATAAAGAAAGTAAAGTAAAATATGAATAACACTATTGGACTAGAGGTTTAGTGTATTGAACTATGTTAAGAATGGCTAGACTAGTTAAGGAGGGTAGTGATTCACGCGTGAAAAGTAGCATCGCGTCAAAACGCTAATCGTTGTTTTCGTTTCACCGCGATAATAGCGGTAAGTCGGGTACCAAAAATCCACAGAGACGAGTTGCTAGAATTTATAGGATTTAATACTCCTAAATAAAAGGGAAAAAGGTGATTACGAACTAAAAAGGAAAAGATGCATAAAAAGGGAAATATTAAATCTAGGCTAGTGTATTGAAACTAGATTAACAAAGCGAGTAAAACTATAGGTTGCGTCGAATATCCCTCACTCGAGTTAATTAGTATAAAATGGTTACATGGGTCGATGAGTTATTACAAATGCAACTCGTTGCGACAGTTAATTAAACTAAAGGGTTGTCACGCCCCTAAATCCACATAAATGCCTAATACGATTTTGGCGTCAACTTATACTCCAGAAATTACACACGCAAGGTCATAAGTACGAAGCATACATGATATGCCCCGTCAAATATCCTAGGTGTAATAACAAGGACAACACACCCGAAATAGACTCGTAAACACCATCACCAAAGCAAAGCAACGCGTCAACTCGAGTGAGTTCCATTCAAACACAACCTAGACTAAATTAGCTAGAAAGCATATTCAAAATGCGATAAATAAACGCGATAAGTAAACACAATAAAACTACACTAGAAAGCAACTAAATCAAAGCATGTAAAGAAAGCATGTAAACCTAATTATGAAAGCGTGTAAATTAACTACAAAGCAAGAATAAAGGAAATACAACTTATATTAATGGAGATGAAAGATGAAAGCACAAATTACAAACCCAAATGGGTCTCAATCCAAGAAGAAATGAAGAAATGATCTCTCAAACCTCCAAAACCCTAGCCTAAACTATCTAAAATGAATCATATATGTTTTTACAAAAAAATTCCTTTAAATAGTAAAGGGAATTGAATTAGAAAAGAAAAGGAAAAAAAAAGAAGCCAAAATATCTGTAGAAAACAGGGGATCGATCGATCGATCCCTTGTGATCGATCGATCGATGGTGAAAAATCAAGCCCACTGTCTCCCCACAATTGGAAAAAACTGAAGGATCGATCGATCGATGGCTACAGGTCTGCAACTCTTCCCCCTGCTTTGAGGTGTTCGGTTTTCCTTTATGCTAAAATCGCCGTAACTTCTTCGTTCTGACTCGGAACCGCGCACCGTTCGCGGCCACGCGAAGCTTGAGAGGAGGGATACAAATTCTGTGTAGATGTTGGGCCAGGTGACCAAGATGTAAAAAGATTAAAATGCCCTTGAACGTGCGATCATGTACGGAAATCGAGCGAAATGCGTCCGAACTTCACACTTAGTACCTAAATACCTACAAAAGCCCAATTATTCCTCATATAACATGTTAACTATATAAACTGAGGTTGTCTAGTTATCGCGCTTAAATGTAGAGATAAAGGCACCCGAGGGGGCTAAAATGCGTAGGTTCGAGAGATGAAATACGCAATATTTGCGTATTATCACACCCCCTAACTTACACATTGCTAGTCCCTAGCAATGAAATAGGATGCGATAAGAACTACAAGCAAACCAAAAGCAGGAGATAGAACAAAAGTATGGTATAAAAGCATAAGGACACTTTCGCAGGCGATTAGATTGCATTTAGTGTATATAATAAGCTGTTAAACCTCTAGGTTACCCTAGTGGACGAGTGTCGTCTCGTGAGGGTTTTCAGGGATGACACCCACAAACATCACATGGTTTCCTCAAAATATGCCCAAACCAACATGCGACAAGCCCAACAATGGCGAAAACGATTTCATACGCATTATTAGCACATTGAACGAATTCAAACAAAAATTCAAATCATTAACATTATAGATTGCACCTCATAGTATTGAAACCTTAAAATGTGGGAGGGGAGCGAGCACATGCAAAGTGTGATTTGGCAAAAACTTATATAAATCGGATAAACGTTAAAGCAAGCATATATTCAATCCTCACGGGGATTACACTCATCAAGTGAATTCACTCGAAACAGGGAGGTAACACATGAAACATACGGGCATTAGGAGTAAATGTAAATGGAAACTAGGCCGCACACATGTCACAAATGAAGAACCCTATATATGAAATGAAAAATTTGTAATCTCAATAAAGACGCCCCGAAGGCCCCCAATTTTAAAATCAAAAGTCTTTTTATACTTTAAGATCAATTTCCTTGTTAAATATATGCGGAAGCAAAAGATGATAGTTCAATTAAACTAATTACAAATTTTAATTTCTTTTTCAAAATTAAAATTAAAAACAAGTGAAATATGATGGAATACACACACAATTTAGATTTCACTTAAACCAATTTAATTAACCCAAGTCCTACAAATTTGCCTAAGTCATATTTTCAATATTACTCAATTAGGCCAAACCAACTTTAACAAATAATATTAATGACTTGAATAAATTAACTACACATTCCCAAAATTTAATGAGCACCAAATTAAACACATAGTGATTAAATTAAACCAATTTTATCTGTTTACCTAAGCATGCATTCTAGGTGATTTTGCAAAAGATAAAATAAGCAATTAATCCACTACGCCGCGATTGACGAGGAAAAACCCACAACGGAAAAAAAAAAACCTCGGACGACCCTAGCCTCAAATCCACTAAGTACGAAATTTACAAATACAAGCAAGATGACTTACAACACTCGATTCAATCCCTCTCAAGCCCCAACTCGTCTTCTTGTATCAAACTCTTCTTAGCGAATAACCACAGAGCTCCACCGCGGTCTCGGAATCCACCGATCGGACTTTATATGGTCACCGTCACCCGGACTAGGAGCATTTCTCCAAGTGGGTAAATCAGTGAAAACCTCTTCTTCTTTGTGGGATTTAGAAGCAAACCCAAAACGTCTCTTCAAATGGTAGATATGAAAAATCGGTGCCAAAACTCCAAGCAAGTAAAAATATATCTATGGAAGCTTGGATAAACAATATGGGTGTAAAACAAGTGTTTAAAATATTTCTCTTGAAAATCAACAACACTTAAACAAAGAACTTTTTCTCTTTTTATTTCTCTCTCAAAACACTCTCTAAGAGGTTGTAGGATATGAAAAAGTTAAGTTAAAAACTTTGGTTCCCGCACTTAGATATTCTGTCAAAAGTTAGTGGGGTAAAGTAGTGGAAAAAGTGGAAAAAACTGCTCAAAACTGCCAAATACCTGTTCCCGCCAAATCTCGTTCGAACGACATTTTCGTTCGAACGAAATCTCGTTCGAACGAGACTTCTAATGAAGTTCCAGTGTGAACTCATAAGAAATCTTGTTGGAAGATCGTTCGAACATCATGTTCGTTCGAACGACACTTCTAACGACATTCCAATGGCCTTATGGGGAACTCGTTGGCAAACTCGTTCGAACGACTTATGGTTCGAACGAAAATCTCGTTCGAACGACACTTTGAACGAACTCCCAGAAAGTTTGAAAATTTTAATTTTTGCCTAGAAACTTTATATTCTTTATTATAAAGTTTAAATGAAATCTTTCTGGAATTAAACAATAGTTTTAAATAAACGTTCACCCATTATAAAATGTTCCAAGCTCCTATATATATTAAAATGCATTCATACCTTATGAGCAATGAAACCATGTTGATGACGTAGAAACGAGGCACAAACAAACTCGACAATGTGATGAAGCTTTATACACTTGGCCTCTACGTCTTCAACAAATACGTCATAGGCTTGAAGGATGATCAATTAACTCTATCCTATAACTCAAACGTTTTTGTCCGGAATTGAGCCAAAACTACAAAGGACTCAATTGGAAATTTGTGTCCTTACAAATCTCCCCCTTTGGCTATTCCGGGACAAAACCCAACAAATTCCTAAAGGGCCGTCAAGCTCTACTAGACTAATGAAAAGTCCCACCCAAAATAAAAATACAACGCTTGACTCAAACAACCCAAAGGATCAAAATCTTTGTTGGTGAAAGTTGCCACTTAGAATAATTCCTGCACACTTAAGCAAACACATTAAATGCATAGGGAATATCAATATATTAAATGCAATGAAAATAAATACTCCCCCGAAGTTAATTCTCCCCTTTATCAACTGTGATCTAACTAGGAAGGTCACGACTCCCCCTAAGTTAAATCTCCCCCAAACTAAGATAAGATTACAATAGGATTAGATACCATTTCTCCCCCTATCATTCTCCCCCTTTTTTTTATTCAAGAATGGACAATGGATAAAACTAATTTAAGCATGCAATGGTGCATAAAGTGATGAGAATATTAAAGCACATGGGCAATAAAATCATAACTAATCCAACAAATAATAATGGATACCAACTAAGATGCAAGAAAACAAATGATACCAAATTACACATAAGATTCTAAGCATGTGATATCAGACAAACAACGCAACAAACAAGGTACAAATTTTGAAGTGAAGCATAAATGGACTAGCTAAACATGGCAAAGATATAAAAAAAATATCATATATATGTATACATAATAGATACAAGCTAAGCATAAGTACACACATATAGATATAAAACACACACTTGACACAAAATAAGTTAAGCTTTTCACACTCGTATGGAAAAAATGTGTCATATGGAAACAAAAGTGTTGGGGTGTGAACTAGTAACGATTAAATTTAGACTCAATCACTTAAAACATGTTCACGGAGTTCTCAATTGATTGCTAACTTCATCACATTTGAATATAACCTCATGTGACAATATAGATTGAACTCAATGAACAAACATACACAATGTATACAAGCCTAGCATGTTGATGATTCTACAAACCAATAGAGTCATGACATTGAAATCTCAACTAGGATAAACGGACATTGTGCAAACCATTGATATATCATCCAAACTCACTCAATAAGCATATATATTATTATTTTGAATGAATAAATCAACTAAACATAGACCTTGGCAATTTATTTTTCTTTTAATACCATATTTTCTTTTTAGGCCTTTGGACCACGTATTTCTTTTAGGTCCATTCAAACGGTGGCTTACAATCGCAAAGGATAATAAATCCTTTCGGAGCCCTTCCCCGTGCACATTTATATTTATCATTTTTTATATCTCACAAATTTCACGTGCAACGGATTTTGACATGCACTAGTCCTCCTAGGTTACAAATATGTAGATGAAAAGAATGGTAGGAGAACACCTCAAAAGGCTCAAATATACATATGAAGTTAAATTTCAAAAGAGCTCGTGCATGTGTGAATAGAGGCATATAAAAATAGAATCCATTTAAACAACACAAAATCCAACTACTCCATGTAAGCATGGTAAAGAACATAATAAGGATTGGCAATCTAAACCAAAATTCTAGCCACATAGGAGCGTAAAAGATGGGATTCTAACACAAGTGTATGCCACATAAAGTGTGTCAAACTAAAATACAAAAAAAAAAAATCTTTTTGAGTTTTTCAAAATTTTAACCAAAAATAAAAAATATATACTCAAAAGATAAACAAAAATCATTTGAATTTTTCATTAAGCTTAAATTACCAAGAGATAAAAATCCAAATGATAAACAAAAATCTTTTTGAATTTTTCATTTAATGCAAACTACAATGAAACAAATATAATACAAAAGATAAACAAAAATCATAATTCTAGCATGAGATATGAGATAGAGCAACGACTAGAAAATGATTAAACAAGCATACATTTAGCATGATGATATAACATAAAGTACAAAAGCTAAAGTATGCAAATAAAACTAACACATTCAGCCTTTTGATTTTGCAAGGGGGGAAGCATGTGAAAGTAAATGTGAATCAAATACCCTATCTTGTAAAGCTATCAAGTCGAATCTCCTAACCCAAACTAATGATGAGTGACTAACACGGGGTGTAGGAATCTTAGCTACCTCGGTTGCCTTACGGAAGGATTTTCTAGGACCCTTTCTAAGATCAAAACAAAATTTCCTAAGATAACCCTTTCGACCACAATGTGAACACTTAAACTCACGACGAAAAGATTTACCTAAGGAGTGATCTCTAAAGGCTTTCCTAGGTGATTCTCCTAAAACGTTGGTTTTGGCTTTTTGAGTAGATTCATTACAAGTATCGAAGCCTAAACCACACAAGTCCTTTTTTATTTGGACCGTTCCTAAGATTTTATCTACTTTTTCGGACCTACACTACAAATCAAATTAGAATTTGCTAGAGTCTTTTAGTTTAATTTCTAAATCTACAATTTTAGAATCTAACAAAACATTTCTCTCTTTAAACTCGAGAAGCTCCTTTTTCAAGGATTCCATTAAACCTCTAAGGCTATCTCTCTCACCTTCTATATATTCTAGCTTCTCTCGAAGAGTTCTCTCTCGTGTCCTAAGGTCTTCAATTAACGCACTCTCATTAGTGACCTTCGCACGCTCTTTTAAACAAGCTTCTAACTTCAAATTTTCTCTTTTTAATTTAATTGATTTTCATATAATTCTTGAAAAGTATTTTGAAGTTCACTCACATTAACCTTTTCTTCATTTTCATTCTCTCTCTCTTCTTCACTCTCACTACCATCAAAAGCAAGGGAGTCATAAATAATGACCTTGGAAGTGTCATGTGTTGAAATATCATCAATAGAGGAATGATCACTATCACTCACATGACTAGCCATAAAAGCCACAAAGTTGGGTTTAGTGGGGGAATCGGGTCCTTCTTCCTTATCACTATCACTAAGGGTCGTATTATATGAAATGGGTCGCTTACCCTCTCTCCTTAGTTTAGTGGGGCACTCAGAAGCCCTATGGCCATAACCCTCACAACCAAAACACCTATTTGACTCGTCCCTATTTAAATTTTCATTAATAGTTTTAGGGATCTTCTCGACTTTGTCATGCCTAGATTTATCAAATTTCTTAAAATTATTTTTAAATTTATCTTGTTTAATTTAAGAAATTTGCTAGCAAACATAGCCATGTCTTCTAAGTCACTATCACTTTCACACTCTACTACTTGTTTTTCCTCTTTTCGGGCTTTTAAAGCAACGCCCTTTTCAATTATCTTTTCAGTTTTTGAGGGAAACATGTTCAGTTCATAGGTTTGTAAATCACCTACGAGCTCATCTAATTTCGTAGTGGCTAAAGTTGGTAAAGAATTTTAAACGATCATTTTTGGAATAAATCTATCGGGTAGGGACCATAAAATTCTCTTTACAACTCGATTGTTGGGTATTTTCTCTCCCAAGTTAAAAGATGAATTAACAATATCGAAAAGTCTAGCATAAAATTGATCAAAAGTTTCTTTATCGTTCATTTTTATAGTTTCAAATTGAGTGGTGAGGTTTTGGAGTTTCGAAGCTTTAACGACACTAGTACCTTCATGAGTGAGTTGTAAAATATCTCACGCTTATTTAGTGGTTTCACACGTCATAATGCGTCGGAATTTATCCGGTGTGACAGTGCTAAACAAGGCATTTAAACCACGAGAATTAAAATTTGAAAGTTTAAACTCATTCTCAGTCCATCTATCGGTCGGTTTGGGAACACGTTCATTTTCAACTAAATGAGTTGGTGGAGACCACCCGTTAACTACCGATAACCAAACCCTCTCGTCAATAGATTTAAGTGCCGATTTCATACGCGCTTTCCAGTACGCATAATTAGAACTATCGAAAATAGAAAATTTATAAAATGGGGAAAATTTCATTTTAGTCAAAAATTATTTAGAGGATCTTAACGAAATAATTTATCGCTTTGGCTCTGATACCAATTTGAAGACGCTCCGAAGGCCCCCAATTTTAAAATCAAAAGTCTTTTTATACTTTAAGATAAATTTTCTTGTTAAATATATGCGAAAGCGAAAGATGATGGTTCCATTAAACTAATTATAAATTTTAATTTCTTTTTCAAAATTAAAATTAAACACAATGTAAATATGATGGAATACACACACAATTTGGATTTCACTTAAACCAATTTAATTAACCCAATTCCTAAAAATTTGCCTAAGTCATATTTTCAATATTACTCAATTAGGCCAAACTAATTTTAACAAATTAAATTAACGACTTGAATTAATTAACTACGCATTCCCCAAATTTAATTAGCACCAAATTAAACACGTAGTGATTAAATTAAACCAATTTTATCTTTTTACCTAAGCATGCGTTCTATGTGATTTTGCAAAAGATAAAATAAATAATTAATCCACTACGTCGCGATGTACGAGGAAAAATCCACAACGGGAAAAAAACTCAGACGGTCCTAGCCTCAAATCCACTAAGTACGGAATTTATAAATACAAGCAAGATGACTTACAACACTCGACTCGATCCCTCTCAAGCCCTGAAGCGTCTTTTTGTATAAACCTTCTCTTAGCGAATAACCACGGAGCTCCACCGCGATCTCGGAATCCACCGATCGGACTTTATATGGTCACCGTCACCCGGACTAGGAGCCTTTCTCCAAGTGGGTAAATCAACGAAAACCTCTTCTTCTTTATGGGATTTAGAAGCAAACCCAAAACGCCTCTTCAAACGGTAGAGATGAAAAATCGGTGCCAAATCTCCAAGCAAGGACAAATAGATTTATGGAAGCTTGGATAAACAATATGGGTGTAAAACAAGTGTTTAAAATATTTCTCTTGAAAATCAACAACACTTAAATAAAGAACTTTTTATCTTTTGATTTCTCTCTCAATACACTCTATAAGAGGTTGTAGGATATGAAAAAGTTAAGTTAAAAACTTTGGTTCCCTCACTTAGATATTCTGTCAAAAGTTA
Organism: Sambucus nigra; assembly: GCA_949130495.1. NCBI lineage: Eukaryota > Viridiplantae > Streptophyta > Magnoliopsida > Dipsacales > Adoxaceae > Sambucus > Sambucus nigra. The sequence continues at coordinate 579,353,108 of OX422209.1, forward strand.
GTGGGGTAAAGTAGTGGAAAAAGTGGGAAAAACTACTCAAAACTGCCAAATACCTGTTCCCGCCAAATCTCGTTCGAACGACATTTTCGTTCGAATGAAATCTCGTTCGAACGAGACTTCTAACGAAGTTCCTGTGTGAACTCGTTAGAAATCTCATTGGAAGCTCGTTCGAACATCATGTTCGTTCGAACGACACTTCGAACGACAGTCCAGTGGCCTTATGGGGAACTCGTTGGCAAACTCGTTCGAACGACTTATGGTTCGAACGAAAATCTCGTTCGAACGACACTTCGAACGAACTCCCAAAAAGTTTGAAAAATTCAATTTTTGCCCAAAAACTTTATATTCTTTATTATAAAGTTTAAATGAAATCTTTCTGGAATTAAACAACAGTTTTAAATAAACGTTCACCCATTATAAAATGTTCCAAGCTCCTATATATATGTTAAAATGCATTCATACCTTATGAGCAATGAAACCATGTTGATGATGTAGAAATGAGGCCCAAACAAACTCGGCAATATGATGAAGCTTTATACACTTGGCCGCTACGTCTTCAACAAACACGTCATAGGCTTGAAGGATGATCAATTAACTATATACTATGACTCAAACGTTTTTGTCCGGAATTGAGCCAAAACTACAAAGGACTCAATTGAAAATTTGTGTCCTTACACTCAATGAAAGATACTGCTCATTAAAGGAGGCGAAATGTATTTTCACAGATTATCAAAACAATTTAAACTTTTGAATTACATCAACCTAAGATCATATAGGACTTTAATAGGGTTATAATGTAGGTTTGGCTAGGGTACGAAATGAAAGGAATGTATATACGGATTCAAAGTGTTCGGAATTGAAAACTTGGAATAAGGGAAAGAATGCGGGCAATAGCAAAATTGGAAAACAAATTCCAAACAAGCATTGGATATAACAATTGGAGAGTAATCAAAGCTTATTGAACTATATACACAACATTCACAACTTTCTCTTTCTTTTCTTTTCTTCTTTTTCTTATTTTTTTTCTTTTGTTTTCTTTTGCTTTTTTGCTTTCTCTTTTTCACTTCTCTCTTTTCTTTACTTTTCAAACTCTCATATGCCCAAATTGCAACCACAAAATAACAACATCATTCAATCCCAATTAACATTCCAAACAAAGGTATGGAAGGTGAGTGTATGGTTTATAACTCCAATTTGGAGTTGGTTATGGGAATTTTGGGTTATGAAACGAAAGGCTATATTTAGGCTCAAAGGGGTTAACGAGGGAAAACATTTAAGGTGAGGTCAAGGTCAATATGGGTGATATAACAAGGATGGCCTATGATCATTTCAAAAAGTTTACGCACTTCTCGATTCAAGACAAACTTTGAAAATCATGCTCAAGTAACACATTTCAAGATATGAACTCAATTGATGAACGATCAATGAAAGAGTAGAGAGATTACCAAGGAATTCAACGTTTTAAAGAGGAAAGAATAGGGTATACACTCACAAACGACAAAAGGTACAAATCTTACTCGGTGTAAGTATATACAATGCAACAAAAGATTAACGAGTTATAAAAATCTTAAACCAAATCAATAAAATAAGACAAACGCATATGCTCATGGGTTTAAAATTTAATTCATGAAGTTATTCAGAATATCAATAATTAGGACTACTTATAACTTCTAAAATCGAGAACATGCATCATTGAGTTGTTTATTGGATCGGGAACTTATTAAAATTTATCATCGTAAATAAAAGAAAAATGCCTAACAAAGGAGAAAAAAGAAAGAAAATCTTTCTGAAATTTTTTAATTTTTCGAAGAAAAGCATACTAAGTAACTAACATGCGAGCAAAAACATGGACTAACTAAAGAAATGGATAGAATATCCCACACCCCCTAACTTAAAACTTGACATTATCCTCTATGTTAATTAAGAACCAAGTTAAAGAGAGGAAAAGAGCGATATTACCAAAAATTGGAGCGATCCCCATAAGAACAAGTCCAAAGAATCTACAAAACAAGTTGGTACCGAGCATAACAAAAACAAATAACGAAAAGTTAACTAATTACATTAGACTAAATTAAAAAGGAAAGAAAAGATAAAAAGAAAGAATAAAAAGCTAACTATATACAACCTACTATTTAGGCTTCACACTAACTATACACTAGAAGTCAAAATAGCTGAGGGTCTACCGCAAAAATAATTTGACTTTGGAGGATAATCGGTGTACCCTCACATACAAGCATGCCCTTCGAAAAATATGAATTCCGTTTGAAAAACGGAAGGCATGTGTAAGGCGGAAGAAATGAACCATCGTCAATTAAAATTTTGAGAGGGACGATGGAGGATTTGGATTGAATGGGTGACAAAAACATGTGGGGCCGAGAAAAGCAGAATATCCTCCCAAAGATTTTGAAATTGGAATGGGAGGTGGCGCACACAAAGTCAAAGATGCGATTGTGGAAGGCGACTCGAGAAAGTACTCCTCATCGGAGAAAAGGTTTAAAATATTAAAGTTTGAAACCGAAACATTCGGTACTTGTCACAGTGTGATAACAGTAAATGAAAATGGGGAGGAAAGAAATTCAAACTGAAGAGATGCATCATCATCTCTTGAAGATTGAGTTTCGAAGGAAATAAGATCATTTTCAATGAAATGTTCTTCTTTGGGGACCAAACAAGAAATCATTTCATTGTAAATAGATATTACGTCATTTTCATCCTCACTTTCAATATCTATTATGCAATGGGCAAAGTCAACAATGGTTTGTTCCAAAGTAGGCACAAAGTCCTCATTTGGTTCAAAACATTCCCCGACTTCAAAAGTCTCGGAAGAAAAATCGTCGTTGGATTTAAATAATAAATCCAATTCATGTTCCCAAAAATGATTTTCTTCCCGATAACTATTTTCAATTTTCTTATTGTCAAGCATACGCAAGCCCTCGCCGAAAGTCATAGGCCGAGGCGCGGATTCTTGAAAATGCGAACTTCAAAAATTACCATCGGACTTAAACTCATTATTATAGTAATTTTGAATACTATTGCAATTCATTTCAAAATTCCTATTATAAGGAGGTAAAGGCCCAAAATCATTATCATCGTCCCCAAAATACATGCACTCCAAAGCTTGACTTTTGTAATACTTGCCCAAAGTCATTTTAGATGTTGCAATTTTTTAGGATTCTAAGTATTGACCCAAAGTCAAAGGTTTGTGAGAATTTTGAGAATTATCATAATGATTACTGAAAGAATTGGAATAAGACGTCCTTACCCCAAAAATGGATCGAAGTGGCGAATTTCACAAAGTAGATGCGCGCGCAAAAAATTCAAGCGTTTCTAAGTGCTCAAATATAGAAGTCCTGCAAAAAGGTTAGCCAAAAAATACAAATAGAAAGAAAATACTACGAAATACTAAATCAAATAAATTCTAAAACAAACTCATCCCCGATAACGGCACCATTTTTATCAGCGCGTGAAAGGTGTGTTCGTGTAAGGATATAATCGTTGTTTTCGTTTCATCGCGATAATACAAACAAATCTAAATTACGTCTACACTTGCGATACAAGTATATCGATAAGTCGGGTATCGAAAATCCATAAAGACGAGTTGCTAGAATTATAGGATTTAATACTCCTAAATAAAAGGAAAAAAGGTGATTACAAACTAAAAAGGAAAATATCCATAAAAGGGAAATATTTAATTTAGGCGAGTTTATTGAAACTAGATTAACAAAGCGAGTAAAACTATAGGTTGCGTCGAATATCCCTCACTCGAGTTGATTTGTATAAAATGGTTACATGGGTCAACGAGTTATTACAAATGCATCTCGTTTCGACTGTTAATTGAACCAAGGGTTATCACGACCCTAAATCCACATAAATGCCTAATACGATTTTGATGTCAATAAATACCCCGGAAATTACACACACAAGGTCGTAAGCACGGAGCATACATGATGTGCCCCGTCAAATCTCCAAGGCGCATTAAACTAGGACAACGCACCCAAAATGAACCCGTAAACACCATCACCAAAGCAAAGTAACGCGTCAACCTGAGTGAGTTCCATTCAAACACAACCTAGACTAAATTAGCTAGAAAGCATATTAAAAATGCGGTAAATAAACGCAATAAAAATACACTAGAAAGCAACTAAATCAAAGCATGCAAAGAAAACATGTAAACCTAATTATGAAAGCATGTAAATTAACTACAAAGCAAGAATAAAGGAAATACAACTTATATTAACGGAGATGGAAGATGAAAGCACAAATTACAAACCCAAATGGGTGTCAATCCAAGAAGAAATGAAGAAATGAGCTCTCAAACCTCCAAAACCCTAGCCTAAACTATCTAAAATGAATCATATATGTTTTTACAACAAAATTACTTTATATAGTAAAAGGAATTAAATTAGAAAAGAAAAAGAAAAAGAAAATAAAAGCCAAAATATCTGCAGAAAACAGGGGATCGATCGATCGATGGATGGTGAAAAATCAAGCCCACTCTCCCCACGATTGGAAAAAACTGAAGGATTGATCGATTGGTCATTTTGATCAATCGATCGATGGCTACATGTCTGCAACTCTTCCCCCTGCTTTGATGTGTTTGGTTTTTCCCTTCGCTAAAATTGCCGTAACTTCTTCGTTCTGAATTGAAATCGTGCACTATTCACGACCACGTAAACCTTACGAGGAGGGCTACAACTTCCGTGTAGATGTTGGTCCAGGTGTCCAAGATGTGAAAAGACAAAAATGCCCTTGAACGTGCGATCATGTACAGAAATCGAGCGAAATGCGTCCGAACTTCACACTTAGTACCTAAATACCTACAAAAGCCCAATTATACCTCATATAAAATGCTAACAATATAAACCGAGGTTGTCTGGTTAACGGGATTAAATATAGAGATTAAGACACCCGAGGGGGCTAAAATACGTAGGTTCGAGAGATGAAATACGTAATATTTACGTATTATCAGGTAGCATAACTAGGTAATTAAAATACATGCATTAGGTGTGCACTATACATGAGGGGTGAGGGTAGTGTCATGTGAGTGTGAAACCAGATGAATATGAATAATTATTAGTGCATATTTATTAATGCATTTAAATACTTGCAATAGTTTTTAAAATGTTTTGGGCACTGACCCGTATCAAAAATATTTTCAAAACCTTTTAGGTGCTTATCTAGAGGGACGTCGGGGTTAGCTTTTCATTCCAATATGATGATGATGCAGTAGTTGTGGACGTATGCATGATTTGCGTAGACACCTCTTTCCATTATGTCAAGTTAGGACTTTATTTCAGTATTTCTTTTGGGCATGTCTCCCATAGTTGGAAAACTTTATTACCAAACTTTGTTCTCAATATTCATTTAGCTATTGAATTATTGTACTTGGGATTTACAGAGAGATTATTCGATTATTTATTTATTTATTTATGCTATCAATACTCATTATGTTTAGTTGTTATGGATGTTTATATTATATGGTTGAATGGTTTGATAAAGCATATTAAAGTTTTAAAATTTTGACATCGGACATAATAGGTTATTAGTTAATTAATTGGTTTCCGACGGTGATATTAAGAATGAAACCAAATATGATTCCCATTTAATTTAATAATGGCCTGATCAACTGGTATTAGAATAGGAGGGGTGTCACAAATGGTATCAGAGTATTATGTTCTAGTGTCCTTAGGATCCGTGCGACTTCGTTACGTTTCTAATGTAACGTTCTTTGATATAGAGCCCTATGATTAGGACTTTTGTATTCATATTTGTGCATTTACATTCTTCTACTATCTATTTATATATTTAGTTGTGATCTCATACAAAATCTATTTGGTGTCAGATGAAAAACATGAGAAGATGACCATCTCAGGCTACAGGAGGAGAAACTCAACCAGAGTCGCAAGTCGCTCAGGTGGTGGTGATAGTTGCTGAGGTTGACACCATTGTTGCACAGGCGGTTGATGTTACCATGTCCATTGCGTAGTAGTTTCCCCAGGCCCAACCATAACAGTTAATGGCACCAATCGTCCAGACCCACCCAGTGTTTTCAGTGTGGGAAAGAGTAAGAGAGGCTTTTCAAAAAGGCCATCTGTCAGAGTTTCTGGCGAACGCGAATGTTATTGCTTCCAGCCAATGGAAGAAAGACATCTAGCAACATCGACATATGGTTGAGTGTAGTGACACTCAAAAGCATATTTTTCTAACTTTTAATCTTGTGGGAGCAGCATTGCAATGGTGGGAGTCAGTTATCATATCTAAGGAGAGAGATACCATGACCATCGGGGAGTTTTGGGTGTGGTTTAATCGTAAGTTCTTTCCATCTTCCATTCAGGCGGAGATGCAAAGGAAATTTTTAGATCATTTACAAGAGGGTAAGACAGTGGCCGAATACGATGAGGAATTCCCCCGTTTGGCTAACTCTGTGCTAGATGAGCTGAATACGGATGAAAAGAAGATACTAAAGTTCAATGATGAACATACATGGAGGATCAACATCTGGTGGGTAATCCGGCATTAAAAACCTATGTTGATGTCACCAATATCGCACTTCTACACTATCAAAATAATCTCTTACATCTGAAAGGAATAAAACAGAATTAGGGATATAGGTTCAGACAGGGCCATCGGGGACACTAGTATGTTATTTAGGTTCAACAACGCCAAGTGAATAATAGGGGTGGCCAACAGGGTCGAGGCCACAAGGGTCAGAGACCAGGGCATCACCGATATGGCCAGCAGTGCCTGAGACTAAGGGATTTCATGGGTAGGTGAGTCATATATGGAGAGTTGGTCCACATGCAGATATGTTTCTCACAGAGAGCCAGAGGACAGTAGCAGAGTCCCTAACAGGGACCACATGTGCCATTACTGCCAGCAGTACCACCAGTTTCAGTGATCCCACTTTAACAAGGAAAGATATAGTATGGACATGTGTATAACGTCTCGAATGCTATAGGTCCACATGCACCACCATCTGTAGAGGGTATGTTTCCTATCCATGAGCATATAGGTCGAGTTTTATTTGATATGGGGGTATCACATTCATTTATTCCTACAACATTTTCACGAGCAAATGATTTATTAGACAGAGCTGATAGTATTATTATGTGTGTTGATTCTCCGTTAGGTAGCGGGGACCTAATCCATTCTATTTGTAGAGGAATGGGTATAGATGTAGGGATACTATTCTTGGATCCCAATTTATTTATGTTGGATATGATAGGGTATGTTGTCATTCTCAATATGGAGTGGTTGGCAGGTTATAAAGCGATGGTAGAATGTTTTAATAGGACCGTCACGTTCATCATTCTAGGGAAATAGATGTTTTAGTGGCGATGGCTCTTCCCGATGGAGGGTCAATAAATACCCATTGCCTCGTATCAATGACATGTTCGACCAATTGAGAGGAGTGTCCTACTTTTCGAAGATTGACTTGAGTTTGGGGTATCATAAACTACGTATCAGGGAGCGAGTTGTCCCTCAGACCGCATCCCTGATGAGGTATGGGTTATATGAGTTTAGGGTTACGCCATTTGGTCTAACCAACGCACCGGCTATATTAATGGATCTTATGAACAAGGTGTTCAGAGATTTATTAGACCAGTTCATTATTATTTTTATAGATGATATTTTGGTATATCCTTGTGCAGAGCATGATCACGTGGAGCAGCTGCATATGATCATCTAAACTTTACGGGACCATCAGTTATATGCCAATTTCGAGCAATGCAGGTTCTGATTACGAGAGGTACATTTTTTGGGCCACATTGTGTCACGCTGGGGTATTACAGTGGACTCAAGTAAGTTAGCAATTGTGAGGGTGTGGGGTCATCCCACGATACTGACGAAAGTTTGTAGCTTTCTGGGTTTAGTTGGTTACTATCTTCGTTTCATAAATGAGTTTTAGAAGATTATGGGCTCGTTGATGAACCTGACTCATAAAAGGGTGCCATTTATTTAGGACAATCAATGTTAGTTGGCTTTTGATGATCTAAAGGAAAAATTAACTTCGACACCAGTGCTCGCACTGCCTAGGGTAGGAGCGGAGTACTTTATTTTTACAGATGCATCTTTACAAGGACTTGGGGGTGTATTACAACAGCTTATGCTTCTCGCAACCTTAAGTTGCATGAGAGTAACTACCCCAAATATGATAAAGAACTTGTAACAATGGTATTTCCTTGAGGATATATAGGCACTATCTTCTGGGCGAGAAATTCAGTCTATTCACGGATCACAAGTCGCTGTAGTATCTATTCACACAGAAAGATCTTAACATGACGCAGTGTAGGTGGCTCAAATTCGTGAAATACTATTAGTTAGACATCCTGTGTCACCCAAGAGAAGATAAATAGGTGGCAGACATGTTGAGCCGGAGGCCTAATAGGGAGTTAGCAGTGGTTTGGAAAGCAAAGTGGAGTGAACTTCAGTAGGATGATGCAATGTCCAAGGCTTGTATGGCAGTCATGACTATCACCCACGAGATGATCATGAGGATTGTGAAGGTGCATGCAGGGGATCCATTTTGTCAGGACAAGTTATGCCAGTTTCTAGCAGAGGGAGTAGATTCTTACTCGATCAGTTCAGAGGGAGGCTTATGCTTTAATGGGAGACTGATAGTCCTAGAGGATGGGGACCTACAACATGCAGTGATGATAGATTCTCCTGGGTCACTATTTTTTATACATCCTGGAGGGATAAGACGTAACAAGACATGAGGTGACATTATTGGTGGGCTGGGATGAAGCAGGACATTTCTGAGTTTGTCTCGAACTGCACCACTTGTCAGTTAGTGAAGGTAAACCATCAGAGACCAGTTGGGATTTTGTAACCATTTGATATTCCAGTATGTAAATAAGAGATAATTTTAATGAATTTCATCATAGGACTATCGACATCACAGAGGGGTCACAATTCCATGTGGGTCATTTTGGATCGCCTGACTAATGTGGTTGAATTCTTTCCAGTTCAAACAGATTATACGACGGGGTATTATGCCCAACTTTTCATAGAAAAGATAGTGAGGTTACATGGGCAGACTTAATGAGTTAATCAGATGCTGGAGGATATGCTGAGGATGTGCATACAAGATTTCAGGGGAGGTTAGGAGCAGTATCGTCCACTGGTAAAGTTCACCTATAATAACTCATACTAGTTCACGATACGTATGGAGCCTTTTGAGGCACTTTATAACCAACCTTGTCATTCGTCCACTTATTGGTTAGAGGTAGGGGACAATAATTTCTTGGACCGAGGATTATCTAGGACACATTTACAAAGATCAATCTAATTCAAGGCCATATACAAATAGCTCATGACAGGTACAAGAGTTACGGAGATACAAATCAGAAACACTTGGATTTGGAGGTGGATGTTGTTACAGGTGTCTCCCATGGAGGAAGTTATGAGATTTAGGAATAAAGGAAAGTTAGTGCCAAGATATGTGGGGCCTTTTCTAATTAATGAGAGGATAGGTCCAGTTACGTATAGGAACACCATGCCATAGCATTTGTAGAGGATTCACGACGTATTTCATATGTCGTATCTGAAGAAGTACCAAAGGAGTGACATGGCTTACTCGCATATCCCGTTGGAGGAGATTGACTTACATCCAAGCATATTGTATGAGGAGAGACCTGTTGCCATCCTGGATCGTAACAATTGTAAGCTTCGATCGAAGGTGGTACCGTTAGTTCATGTTCAGTGGGGGCATCATAATGCCTATGAGTAGATGTGGGAGTGTGAGGATGACATGTGGTAAAAGTAACCGGAGCTCTTTCTGCCAGGTATGTTCGAATTTCGAGGACGAAATTTCGTACTTAGGGGGAGTATATAACACCCCGTATTTTCAAAGCAATTTGAATTACACGTGTGCAAGTAATTTTAATTAAATCAAGAAATAAAGTAACTTAAATAAATATTAATTAGAGAATAACAAGAAAAATATTTAAGTGTAATTATATTTACTTGCGTGATAAGTAAATGAAAACATGTTAAATTACATTACGTCGTCAGTGAGTTGTAGCGACGGGACTATTGGTATCTCATTCGGGACACGCGGTTAGAGCCGTGTCGAGCATGAGATGGAAATATATGTTAGATAACTCGAATGGTAATTTCGAGTGTGCCAATGGTACGAAATGGGTCGAAATAGTACCAAATAGGTACCTGGGGGTTACAATTAGGATCCGAGGGCTTTTCAGGCTAAATGGGAGTCGTAAAAGGGTATTTTGATCATTGTACATATGAGGGTCTCTATTTTTTGATTTGGAATGTTTAAGTTTATGTTTAAGTAAGATGGATAGAAGGATAATCCATTTAACCATCCAAGAGGCTAGGTCTTTGAGAGAAGAGAGAAAAAAGAATAAGAAAAGGGAAAAATATGAAGAGAAAAGGATCCGGGGTAAAGATCAAGTTCATCCGGGTTGAAGATCATGGCTAAGAGAGTAACTCAAGAAGAAAATCTCATAAATCTATCACTCTCAAGGCAAGTATTTAACTTGCTTTAATGTTATTTGTAGTTTCAAATATTCATGCAAAAATGTTGTAGGAAGAATATTATTTTTAGGTTGGGAGAACCATACAAAATTGAGTTTTGAAATAATAAATTTTAAGAAGATGAATTTAATTATGATGATGTGATTTGAATGAAAAAGATAAGTTCTTAATGGATTTAATAAAGAAAAGCTTGAATCTTGAATTAGGGTTTTAACTGTGCATGAATCTTGATATAAATTAGATGATCTTATGAATTAGATGTTATTCGGGATGGGTTTATGTAAAAACCTGTTGATTTGTGTTTGGGAATGGATTAGTAAAATATATAGGGTTTACATGAAGGCTAGAAATCCTAAGGGTGAAGGGAAATGGTAAAATCATGTCTTAAGTTTGTTCTAAAAACCAACAAAACAAACCGGTTTGTTAGGAGGAGCGAATCGATTTGCTCACTGAACTGGTTCGGTCCATTCAGCGAGCCAGTTCGATTTGTTTGGCTAATCTCCTATGCCTTTCGTTGTTTTTTGTGGATCGTTTAGGGATGGGCACGAATTATGGGGTCCAGGTAATGGAGTTAGACTTCTGGGAATTTAGAGGGAAGGTTAGGAAGTGCCTTAGGCCCGGGGAGGAATTTCGGGAAAAAAATTATGCGTATAATAAGGTGAATATACTCAGGTGCTAATTGTGAAATTGGATTTGGATTTCGATAATTATTAGTCTAAGTGCTTAGGTAGAATAACATGTTGTCTAGGAAGATGAAGTTAGGGATCTAAGCATAAGTAAGTGAATACTTGGCTAAAATAGGAAGTTGGGTTATACTCGATATTGGTGGGCTAGTGCTACGAGAGACATTATGCACGTTAGCCGATTATATATATATCAAGTAGGACCAGTATATATACATATCTATGTGTGATTGACTTTCTGTGAATATACCTACTCTAGTTATGCTATCGTTAGAGGTTGCACGTAATGGGTGGTCGACCAGGGCGTTCACCAGCAGGTGTTGGGTCATTTCCCCATGGTTATAGTATAGTTGCACGATGACTATTTGTATGTGAGGATAGGTGATTTTAGAGTCTGATTGGGATAATGTGGTATAATTATGACCCCCAGGTGTATGTGTATGACCACCTCCAGTATGTGTTTGCGATTTAGGATCTGTAATAAGATTCTGACCCGGTGGCCTACGGGTTGTACATGATGTACCTGAATCCTGATAGCATATAAGGGAATGCATCCGGGAGGCCAGCTCGGGGATGTTATTTATATACATACGAAAGAGTGTTATATGTATACATCTACTTAAATGATTATGTGAACACTAATTTATGACTATCGCATAGTTATGTGGCTTATAAAGTCGTATAAAAAACATTTATAAATACTACGTTATAGCTTATGTGATATCTATGTGATAAATAAAGTAAAGTAAAACTCGATAAGCACAATTGGGCTAGAAGTTTAGCGTATTGGACTATGTTAAGAATGTATAGACTAGTTAGGTGGGGTAGCATAACTAGGTAATTAAAATATATGCATTAGGTGTGCACTATAGATAAGGGGTGGGGATAATCTCATGTGAGTGCGACACCAGATGAACATGAATAATTCTAGCTCATTTAAATACTTGCAACTATTTTTAAATTATTTTGGGTGCTAACCCGTATGAATTTTTTTTTCAAGATCTTTTAGGTTCTCAGCCACAAGGACGTCAGGGTTATCTTTTCATTCCAGATAGACGATGTATGCATACACAATTTGCTTAGACACCTCTTTCATTCTGTCTAGTTAGGATGTTATTCCAATATTTCTTTTGGGCATGTCTCCCACAGTTGGAGAACTTTATTATCACACTTTGTTTACATTATTTTATTTAGAAGTTAGATTATTGTACTTGGATTTTATCGAGAGATTATTTGGTTATTTATTTATTTATGCTATCCGTACTCATTATGTTTTGCTGTTGTGGACATTTATCTTATATGGTTGAATGGTTTGATAAATCATATTAAAGTTTTAAAATTTTGACACTGGACGTAATAGGTTATTAGTTAATTAATTGGATTTCGACAGTGATGCTTAGAATGAAATCAAATATTATTCCCGTTAAATATAATAATGGCCTCATTGATAGATATTAGAATAGGCGATGTGTTGCAGAGATCTCAAGCACACATGTTATGTTCAAACTTGGATCTCAAACAAATGGGTGTAAATAATGGTTCAGTAAGCTTTTGGTTAGATATGAAAAACTATTTTCGCAACCCTTTAAAACGAAATTGATGCCAAACCTAATATTTATCGATTTTTGCAAAAAATAAGTTAGCACACACTTCGAGACAAGTCGTTCGAATGAAAACCATACATTCGTTTAAACGACATTAGCTCTCTCGTTTGAACGTCATTTTTAATCTCACTTGAACGAGCTTCCATCAAGCTTCGCACAAAAATGTTCTATGAAACAGAAATATCTTGTTTGAACGAAGTGCCTAAACTCATTTGAACAAATTTAAACACTCATTCGAAAGAAACATCTTAACTCGTTTGAACGAACCTATATAATTTGTTCGAACAAAGTTAAAGCCAAAAAATACTTTTTTCTTTTAAAAATAGCCTCAATAAGTTTTAAAAACAAACACACCCAAATGAATACACGGAGAAAACATAATATGCATTCATACCTCTTGAGATCCCAAAGACGTTAAAAGAAAAACTTGAAATAATGTGATTGCCGCTTCATTTGGCCGCTACCATCTTCAATGTTCATCATAGGCTTGGAGGACAAGCTAAACGCAAATCCTAACCTATGAATCAAATGGTTTTTCCAAACAGAATAAAGACGATATATAATATAAATTGACTCGATGTGAAATTTATCCTTATAAATCCCCCCCTTTAGCTATACTGGGACAAAACTCAAAAATAAAAACCTACTAGGCCGTCAAGATCTATAAGACTCAATCCCAACTCCAAAAGGAAAATGTACAAACATTTAACCAACACAAACTCTTGAGTAGCTTTGCTCTTGTGAAACTTTGTTGCAGGATAGCTAAATATGCACATTTAACACACTTTTCAAATTCAAATAGAATATAACATATATAAATCGCATATGAAAAATAAAAAGCTCCCTCTTTGTTGAACATATTCCCTTTAGGTTAGATTTATCCCCCTTTTTGTTCGGGAATAGATAAAGGTAAACTGCACAATATAAAACAACTTCTCACCCTAAATGTGAAACAAGTGAACATAAAGGAAACAAGTATATGTAATGATGTGAAGTGAAAAATGCAATGAAAAACAAACTCAACAACATATGCACAAATATTCCAAACAATGAAACAAATGATACCAATGGAACCGATGGAACAAAAGGTGTCAATTTAATCATATAAAATGCTAATTTCATACAAGAATGAAGAATGTAGAAGATATGGATTAAATGTAATGCAAAGACTCAATATATATATATATATATATATATATATATATATATATATATATATATATATATATATATATATATATATATATATATATATATATAAAAGAACAAATATAACACGAAACACATGCATATATAGGTATAAACACCACAAAATATACAAAAATATAGTTTTGCACACCCATATGGCATAAATGTGTCTAAACTAATTATGGTAAGGAGTGAAGGGGTGTGAATTAGAAAAATAAATAAATATGTCCCAACCACTAAAGATAGTCCAATGGAGTTCAATTTGATTGTAATAATTTATCAAACTATGATTTAGCCTCATGAAAAATATTGTGAACTCATAATGGACATACGGAAAAAAATGCACACAATCCTAAAAAATATTGATGATTCTCAAATCAATAACGTCAAATATTAAAGAATGAACTAGGACTCATTGTGAAAATCCATTAATCTTGAACTTATAACACCCTAAAAAATAAACATGTATATATTTTCACTCCTTTTAAAGATATCACACTTGAGGATCAATTTCTAAGCACTGGTCTTGGCAATTATTTTATTTATTTTTCCTCTCTCTTTTTAAGGCGCCAATGGTATCCTTTCACACAAAGGATATTAACGTCGCTTAGCTCATGAAACATATGAAGTTAAAATTCAAAAGATCTCGTGCAAGCGTGTGAGGAGGAATATACAAAGTGAATCTATTAAGCAAATCAAGTTCAAACAACTCCATGCAAGCATGGTTAAGAACAGTCCAAACCGTTGTAAAACATCATCAAATATTCTTGTAATATGGAAATAAGGGAATGAGTGGGATTCAAACACATAAACATTCCAAAAAAAATTATAAACTATTACACAAGCAAAAAAATATTTTTGTGCTTTTAAAAAAAATTAGAAAACGATTCAAAAGACAAACAAAATCTTCTTATATTTTTGTCAAATAGATGCAATAAATGAAAAATAAAAATAAATCGTACACAACATCATACAACTAGTCAAAGCACATATTAAGAAGCACAAACACTCGTGTATGAAAAACATACAAAGATCATCACTCTTAAGATATAACATGTGAAGAATCACGTGCAAGCATATGAGAATGAACTTGTCTAACATTTAGTGCTTCCAAATTAGATTTCCTAACCCACATAGGTGCAAAGTTATGATCTTGTCATATAGGAACCTTGGAGATACTAAACTTAAACTTACTAGAATATTTTTTATATTCATAAGAAAAATGCCCAAGGTGACCTTTCGTACCATAATGTGTGTACGTGTAGACACGACGAGGAATGTTACCTTTGGGTTGACCTTTTCAAATTCCCTTGGCTATGGTTCACTCTCTTAAAATGTTGGTCTCGGCTTTAGAAATAAAAGTATTCGAAGAATCGAAGCCAATTCCAACCCTGTAATTTTTTATTTGGGTGGTGCCTAAAATATTATCCAATTTCTCTAACCTAGGTTCCAAATCAAATTTGACACAACTCGAGTCTCTCAATCTATCTTCAAACCCCACAATCTTACATTCAAGAAAATTCTTATATACATACAATAGTAGGGAATCCTTCTTCATATGTTCCATCATTACTAGATGGTTATATATCTCTCCCTTTAATAAATGCGAGCTTCTCCGTAAGAGTGTTCTCACGTGCCTTCAAATCCTCAGTCAATTTAGCATCGTCATTACTTACAACATGCTCCTTCAAATTTAGACTCTTAACTTTAAGGTTGGATTTTTAAACTTCAACGACTCGGTATATAATTCCTAAAAGGAAACTTGAAGGTTACTCTCCTCATCCTCCTATTCTTTTTCCTTATCATTAGCTTAGGAATCACAAGACAGAACCTTGGGGCTGTCATGAACATAGACATTTCATTAAGGCTCACATGGCTAGCCATGAAAGAGGTGTAGTTTTTTCTCCATGGGACAATCACACTACTCTTCCGACTCACTATCACTAAGGGTATAATTATAATTTTTAGGCTTGTACATTATTTCCTTAGTCTATTAGGACATTCAAAAGCAAGATGCCTAATACATTGGCATTCAAAATACTTGTCTCGATCATTCACATTCTTATGTTTATCCCAATTCTTCCTATCACGGTCATTGAAGTTCTAAGTTTTATTCTCAAACTTCTTATCTTCTCTAATCTTAAGAAACTTTTTGACTTCCTAGCAATCTCTTAGGGATCTAAATCACTATTAATATCAGAATCCGATATATCCTACTTTTTAGGTTTCAAATATAAACACTTATCTTTCTTTTCATCTTTCTTCTTAGGAGGACACACGCTCATCTCATAAGTTTGAAGGTCACCTAAAGTTCTTAGACTCGCATAGTATCAACACCGTAAAGATAATCTAAGATCGTGACTTTGGCGTTAAATCTCTCAGGCAACGACCTAAAGATTTTTTGCACCTCTCCATATTTAGGGATAACCTACCTAATTTAAACGAGGAGTTGACAATATCTGATAACTTTTAATAAAAATCATCAAAACACTTATGATCTAATATTTTTATCATTTAAAATTTAGTTGTCAAATTTTGTAACATAGAAACTCTAACAATATCGGTACCCTCATGTGTGGATTTAAAAATCTCCCAAGCATCTCTCGTGCTCTTACAAGCCATAATGTGTTTCAATTCTTCCACTATGACAACACAAAAGATAACATTTACTCCCTTGGAATCAAATGCCAATGCATTCTTTTCAGTCATTATCTGAGTGGGCATATATTCGTCAAACCACCTTCTGTTGGAGGATACCATCATTGCTCCACGAAGTTCCAAACATTCTCATCAATTGATTTTTAAGAAAATCACATCCGCTCCTTCCAATAGAGATAGTTTGACCCATAAATCATAGGAGGTAGGGTAATGGAACTTCCTTCTCTATTAAAATCCATCTTAACACCCTAAATGCACAAAATAGGGATTTAACATGATAAAGTAGTGCAACCCACTCTGATACCAATTGGAAAAACGTGTTATGCACTAATTAGGGTAAAGACACCAATTTTTAGTTTTTCAATTAAATAAAATTAATTATGTGCCATTTAAACCAAGTGTTGTGTAAACAGTTTATCAATTTTATCTTGACCTAAGCATGCATATTAGTAATATAGCAAGAATGAAATAAAGAAAACCACAACACGATGATGTATGAGGAAAACCCACAGTGGTAAAAAACTTCAGGCAACCCAACCATGTAAATCCACTATGATATAGGTATCACACAAGGACAAGTTAAACTTGCTCAATCGACTCTAAGCCTTCAAGCCTTTATGCTCTCTTTACTCCTTGAACCTTCTTCACAGTCATCGTTGGATGCCTTCCAATGGTCGCACAACTCATTTGATTACCAGGTCTTAGTATCACACCAATGTTACCATTGTAATGACTAGTTCCAGTTATCACCACAACAACATGGAATCCACCCTTTCAAACCATAAATATGTAATCCACCGCTCAAAACAAACTCTCAATGAAGAGTAAACTGTCTTGGTGAAAGACACATGAGATCTCAAACAAACATGTTATGTTGAAACTTGGATCTTAACCAAAATGGTGTAAACTAAGGTTTGGGAGGACTTTGGTTAGATATGAAAATTTGTTTTCGCAACCTTCAAAGACGAAATTGTTATGCCAAACTTGACATTTAAAGATTTTCATAAAAAT
This sequence comes from Sambucus nigra, assembly GCA_949130495.1. NCBI lineage: Eukaryota > Viridiplantae > Streptophyta > Magnoliopsida > Dipsacales > Adoxaceae > Sambucus > Sambucus nigra. Next base: position 579,370,752 of record OX422209.1, read on the forward strand.
TAACTCATCACGCACTTCGATACAAGTCATTGGAATGAAAACCATAAACTCGTTTGAACGACATTATCTATCCCGTTCGAATCAAATCAAACTCATTCGAATGACATCATTAATCTCGTTTGAACGAGCTTCCATCGAGCTTCGCACGAAAAGTTTATGTCAAATAGAAACATATCGTTTCAAGGTTATTTGAAGGTCATTTGAAAGAATTGCCTAAAATCGTTTGAACGAATTCAATCATTCGTTCAAACGAAACTGCTTCACTTGATTGAACGAACCTATATAATTTTTTCAAACGAATTTAAAACCCCAAAATGTTTTTTCTTTGAAAAAATCCTTTTTAAAAAATAGCCTCAATACGTTTTAAAAACAAAAAAACCCAAAACGAATTCAAGGATCAAACATAATATATATTCATACATCTTGAGATCCCATAGACATTGAAGATGAAACTCCACACGAAACTCATAATGATATGATCATCGCTTTACTTGGCCGCTACAGCCTCCAATCTGCGTCATAGGCTTGAATGACAAACTAAACTCAAATCCTAACATATGACTCAAATAATTTTGTCTAAATGGAATAAATCCAATACATAATACAAATTAACTCAGTGTGAAATGTGTCCTTAGATAATGCATGGTTATTTATATCGTTGATTAGATGTATATCCTTTTATTTTTCATATGTTTATGAAAATAAGAAAAAGTGAAAAATAATTTTATTTAAGTCTTTTGATATTTCATTTTGGTTTTATAAATGAAAAATATAAGATGATTGTGTTTTCTTTTGAGTCAATTAAAAAACCAAAAAGATTTTCATTTATTTAATTATTTTACAAATATAAAAAAAATATTTTTTCAAAATTTTGTCGATAGTTAATGTTGGGATGACTGAAAATTTGTGGATCACGTCATGCTATCAATTTATCTATTCATGAATTATATTCTTAGGAAGGTAATGTGAACCTATGCATTTTTTGCTTAATCATTCCTACGAAGTTTTCTACGAATGACTCATGTTGACTATGTTGTGGCCATTGACATAACAAACACGCGTATATGAGTTGACTAAGATGTATTTTCGATTTTAATCTAAAAAAAATTAAGTAAACTTATTTTCACTCAATCGGGTCATATTTTATTCACTAGATTTATTAGATGTGCATGTAAGAACCAATGTTTGTAAGTTTATTATAAAAATGATGAGAGAAGCATTGGTAAGAGCTACCTAATGATGGTGGTAGTTACCATTGGTAAGAAACTTATATTTATGTGCTAATGAGAGAAAGAAAAATAACTTATCCATGAATATGCATACTCTAAAACAAACAATGAAATATATATATATATAAATCACATGTTTGAGAGTATTTAAAGTTGAAGATCAATATCTTGGCATATTTTCTTCTAGTATAAGATTTTTTTATCTTTATTGAACTTTTGACCTAAGTGGTTAATTTTAGGTCTTAATCGACTTGAACCTTTTTAAACTGAGTATGGTTGACTTGTAATTATTTTCAACTATGGATTGTATTAAAGGGTTTTGTGAATAACATAAATGAGGTCTATCTAACTCTTCTCATGTCGAGTTCAATCATTTTCCCTTTAGATAGCTTGTGTAGGATTTCATAGATTTGACGTTATCTTGCACATGTTAATGCACTTGTGTTTGGCTTTTTCTTGTTATGTTAAGATATGGATATGAATTTATTGATATTTATTGTTGATAATCTATTTCCATGTGTTTATATGTCACTTATCTCATTGAGCATATGCTAAAATTGTTGATGAATATTTGCTTAACTTAATCGATTTGTATTATATTATCGAATTCTTTCCTTTGTTTATTCGGTACAAAAGAAGGAAGTAGTTTAGTGCATGCATTGCATTTTAAATACTAATCGATTTATTATTCTCCTTTATCTTTTGTTCTTCAATTGTATGAGTTCATGTGTGTAGGATATAGGGTTTGTAGGCATCGACAAAGATGAGGCAAAATTGGATCAAAAGTATTGAAGTCTATTCAGATATGAAGTCTTGCGGGATTTGGGTCTGGGTAGTTTTAACGTATCAGCATATTTTGACCCATCTATTTTTTTTTTATCTTTTCCAATTTTATCTTGTTTTTAATTTTTTTAATTGGAATATCCAAAGGGGGGATCTTGTAAAGACATATTTTTATATTTTTCATTTGATTTGCCTTATTCTGGAATGACAAAACATAAAAACATAGGTCCAATGTGTCTTGAATATGTGACGTGCTTATCTGCACCATCTTATTGGATAATATCATTATATTAATGCACACATATTGAGGTTTTGGTAAGTTTGATAAGTTGTTATTTTTGTTTTTGTTGTGTCTTCACTTGATTTGGTTTGTCATGAATCGTTAAAAGTAAGGAAAAATATTTTTTGATGTTCTAAAAAATATTTAAATTTTGAAAACTTTGAGGGTATTTTTGGTAAATCAAATATTACAATTTTAGACCTGTCAAAATAAAAATAAAAAACTGTAGATTTCTGAGTGGAGTTTACAATGCAAAAAATCGTGCGTCATTCTGACATCCGAGTCAAAAGTTATTATCATTTGAAGCCCCCATTTGAAGCTCGTTCAAAAGGTGTTTAAAACGGGAGATCCATAAATGAGGCAGAAAGGCCTGTTCGAAAGTTTTTCAAACGAGAAGATTCAGATTTAAACCAGACCTCATTCGAACGAGATTTTTCTATCTCGAACAAGAGCCAAATATGTCGAAACATGTCTGTTGATGCCTTTTCACATCGAAACTATAAATGGGACTCTAGTTTCTATCTATAACGACCTCTCAAGTTGCTGTAACATTTCAAAACCTTAGATAATATTGTCAAACCAATCATTATATCAACACGTGATAACAAATCAAAATAATATACATTTGATTTTGTTATGGTTTGAGGCTTTGGTGGATTCCAAAGCTAATTATGTCCAAGATTGGTGCGCTAGGAAGTCAGAGTTAAAGTTCAAATTCTGATAGACCATCTTCATCAGAAAATATCACATGGGTGATCGTGTGGGAAGATCCTGTATCTAGTCGAGATTAGTGGATACCAAGACAAGCGGGTCGTGCAAGCTATGTCAGTTACAATCGATCGATCAATGGTATGGGTAGAGGCTTCAGATTAAAACACAAGGGAGAGACTTTGTGACGTGTATTATTGTCTTATATGTAAGTCGTGTATTTTCTCTGTAAGACATGTAAATATTATAAGTACTAGTGGAATTTATTGGACTTGGCACGATAGTGGTTTTTCTTGGGAGGATTTGCATTTTAAATACCCTCGTTCATTGTGTGTGCTTTATTTTAATATTTTCGTCATCGTTTAATTTGCAATCACTACATATCATATTTGGATCTAATTAATTAATTGGTTCAATCCTGAAATTGACCATAATTATATTAATTGGATGTAATTTACATGTAATTACTAGAGGTGATAATTTTAGAAACGACACGAAAATACGACATAAAATTAACACTATATGTCGTGTTCGTGTCGGGTCTTTTTGATAAAAAGTCGTATCGTGTCGTGTCGTGTCATGTCGTATTTGTGTTAAAATTATTAGTTCAGTTATTGTATCTAGTCGTGTTAATCGTGTTTTTATTTGGACTATCGCGTCTATTTATGTTTAATTGGGTGTAAATTTAAGAGATAGTTATTATATTTTGTCTATAAAATTGGACGAAATTAATTTTTTTGACTAAAATTGAAATTTGGTATCAATTGAACCATCTTGTGTCGTAAAGAATTAATCTTCAAACGAATTAATCTAACAAGTTGTTTTAAGGATACAAATTAAAATTTTAATTAATTAAGTAACTGGATTTAGACCACCGCAAGACAAATCTTTTTCAAGTTGCTTTCTTTTTTTGGACATCATTTACTTTCACAATTGTAAATAATGATTAATTTTGGTCATCGATCCGATGAATTCATAAAAATCGTTATTTTTAAATAATGAGTATCAATTTGGGAAGTAGGTAATAATATGTTTTGAATACTCCATGCATATTTAACTTTTGAGTCAAATACAAATAAAAGTAGAGGGGTAGTTTCTTTTTATCCATTATGTTTGAATCCGAGCAACTCAATATGCCTAATAAGATTCTTTCCGGCATTAAAAAAAATGAATAATATATACTCCCCGAACAACACTTACCAATTCAATACCCAAAACAATCCTAACTCTTAATCTCTTTTTAAAACACAATGCATTATGTCTCTCAAAGATTTTTAATAATAAAGTGTCAAAACAAAACTAAAGGATATTCTCTTAATTCTTTTAAAATGATAAATAATTAGAGTTATGATTTATTTTATGATCGATTACCAAAAAACTCACTCAAATATTTTTTATACACATTTAGTTTAAATCTTTTTATTTTGTTCCAAAAAGTCCCTCAAACACTCATTTAATCAATATTTTCTTATTTTTAAAGGTCTGCACCAGCGGCACTCCCCTCCCCCGCCACCCCCTACTGCCGGATCTCTCACGACCCTCACCGGAGCTCATTTTTTGAATGTTTTATGTGGTGAATGACTTTTTGGAACAAAGTAAAAATTGAGTGACTATTTGGTATATGTCCAATTATTTTTAAGTTAAATAAACTTTATATTAAGCTAATATTTAATTGGGTTATTTTGGATTTGGTATATAAAAAAATGAATAAAACAGTCAATTAGTGTCGCATTTTTTTGGATCGTGCTCGCGATAGGCAAAAAAATAAAATTTTGTGTTATGTGATATCGCGTCTTAATTATGTCATGTGTGATAAAAAAAACTCATATCGTGCCTCACGTAACACAATTTAATTGACATTAGATTTGACAAAAAACTAATTTTAACAAAAAATAATTACTGCCTAAAAAAAGATATAAAACTAATTTTAACAAAAAAAAATATTATCATCTAAAAGTATTTACCACCAAAATTTTTTTTGTCGTGTTTTAAGAGTGTTTGTATAGGAACCGAATAATGGACATAATATCTTTGGACTGAATGAGGTGGGAAGGAAGTTGTCATATAATAAACAAGTTGACTATAAAAGAAATGGGTGAAACCCATTATAGCCCGTATTCCCTCAAAGCATAAACCAACAAAACAAAAGTCACTTAACTGTTATCTTTGTTTTGTTGGAAGACAAAATAAAAAAGAAGAACCATACAATACAAATAGCCTTTTATTCATAGAAAAAAACTACAAATGCAAATCTCAACAAAAATGCCTTTTAAAAGCAAAAAAATCATAAAAAAAATGTTTAAAGAAAAGTCCATTTTTTTAATAAGAGAATTTTTATAAAAAAGTTTTTATTTTTATAAAAAAAGTTTATATATATATAATGTTTCAACACCAATACGATTCAAACAAAACGTAATGATTTTTACCTTATAAAATAAAATTAATAAAAAGTTATTAATTTTATAAAAAGTGTGTATTCGATAATTTTACGTTGACTCATGATTACGATACATTTGGTACGAGAAGCTGACGTGTTGCACTCGTATTGACTTGTATTCGTATAAAATTCAGACATAGACCACCGTGTCACCATTATGAGTCTATTTAATTTTAATAAAAAATAATTTTTTATTAAAATTAAAATTAAAAAAACAATTTTCTTATTAAGCTGACGTGTTGCCCTCCTAATGGTGCGGACCCACATTTTCGGACCCATATAATTTGCTGAATGTGGGGCCGCGTCAACGACACCAATCAATCGCGAATCTAACACATCAAACCAAACAGTGTCGCTATCGCGGATTCACATTCCCGGACCCACATAATTTGTTGAATGTGGATCCACTCCAGCGGCACTAATCAATCGTAAATCTAAGGCATCAAATTAAAGAGTTTATTTTATTAAAATTAAAAAATATTTTTTTAAATGCTGTTTTTAAATAAAAAAAACTGTTTATAGCTTTTTTTTATTAGTACAATAGTTTTTTTTTTAATTTATCAAAAAAAAATATTTTTAATTTTAATAAAAAGCTGTTTAATTTTAATTTAAAAAAAATATTTTTTTATTATTGTTGATACCAAATTTAATCTGCTGACATGGCTCAATAAAGTGAAGACACGTGGTAGTCTACGTGGCAACATCAAACACTTCCGAGGAATCCACACATTTCGAGGAACCACACTACAACGAGAAACACTGCTTCCCCGAGGAACTCATACGCTCCGAGGAACTCATACTCTCCGAGGAACAAGAACTCTCCGAGGAACTCTTGAAAACCGAGAAGCTTAGGCAGTCCGAGCAACTCAGGGGGTCCGCGCTGCACGTCGAACAAAGTATTAATAGCTGGATAAATGCTCATCATTCAGACGCACACGTTTAAGGGGCATTGAATGTATTACCCTTTCATATGTACATCATTTAATGTATTACCCTTTCATATTACAGCCCCAGGGCTATAAATACATTGTACAATCCTCATTGTAAAAGGACCCCCGGACCGGAATTTCTTGAGATAATTTGTAATCGAAAATTCCCATACAAACAGCAATACCAAAACAGTGGACGTAGGCCATTCTTATAAGGCTGAACCACTTTAAAAATTCTTTGTCTCATTTATTTATCTGTGATTGAATAATTAGAGTGATCTAATTTTTTACATCAACAGATTGGCGCCGTCTGTGGGAAACGACTGGTAATATCGTTTTCCATAAAAAATAATCCATTACGAATGGCTGACATTCCGAAATCCAGCAATCGAAACGCTGCAACCCCTCCAAATCCATCTGCTCCGCCAAATATTTCAGATCTGGCTGGAATAATGACAAATCTGGCTCAGGGTCAGACCGTCATGCAAGAAACCATGCGACAACTCATCCAAACCCTTCATGGCGGTGCACCAACCCATTCAGGACTGCGGAGTATTCAAAGAAAAACCCGTGCACCATCCTCACGTACTAGGCGTACCAATTCATATCGCAACGAGGAATCTAAAGATTTTTCTTATCAACCTGGACGAACTTCGTCAGTGCGAGCCACAAATACAAAACAACGTATCACCCTTTCTCCAGAAAGGGTTAGTGCGTTAGAGAGGTTAAGCAGGGTATCACCTTTTGATCGATTAGGACTTAGAAGGAGTAGAAGTCCTCCTAAAGTCGTATCGAGGAGTTTTCGACGACCATCAGATTTAAGGGAAGGATCTGCCCAGTCGCGACCAGCTGCTCGTCAAGATAGATCCCATGATCGACTAGTTGCTCGTCAAGATAGATCTTAGGAAGCCACATCCACGCGATCTGTTGCTCGAACCAACAGGCCCGAGGAAGGAAATGATGCATGGAAAGGCTCCATTTAGAGGCTGGAGGATTGATTAGGGGAAATGGCTAAGGCAAGAACCCTCTACAACGAACCTTTGTTCGAGGAACACCTTTTGTCCAGTCAATTGTAGATTTTCCAACACCATCAAAGTTCAAATCACCTGTTGTGACCCCCAAATATGATGGAAAGACTGACCCTGTCCTTCATATAGAACAATACCAGGCTGCAGCTGACATCTACGCTGTTCTAGATGAGATGAGATGCAGAGCATTCTCGGAAACTCTTACCGGATCTACTCAAATATGGTATAATAATCTTCCTCGGGGTAAGATTTCAACTTTTCTTCAACTGGCCGAGTTATTCATTGGGAATTTCTGTTTTGGGGCAAAGCCAGTTAAACGAGTAAAACATTTGTTAAGTGTTAGACAAAAGGCTGGTGAGAGTACCAGAGATTACATAACTCGTTTTAATAACGAGAAACTGGAAGTCATTGATTATGAGGAGAAGACAGCTATTACTGCCTTGATGAGTGGACTACTGCCGAACAAGTTGTACTACACTTTGGCCAAAGATCCACCTAGAACCATGTCAGACCTGATGGGAAAAGCGTCCAAGATTATGAATGCCGAGGAGGCTATGGCTGCGAAGAAGAATATGGATGCTAAAGAAACCAAGGTGGAAGGTGATAAAGCTAAGAAGAAAGAGCATAAGAACAATGGTAATGACAAACATTCAAAAAGTAGGTCGGTATGGGATGTAATGAAGAAATATGATAATTATACTCCTTTAAAGAAGGATATCAACCATGTTCTCGAGGAAATCAAGAACAACGAGGAACTAAACTGGCCAGAGAAAATGAAGGCAGACCCTGACAAGAGGAATAAAGCGAAGTATTGCGAGTTTCATAAAGATCATGGCCATATGACCAAGAACTGCATAGCTCTTCAGAATGAGATTGAAACACTCATCCGACGAGGAAAGCTGTCAAAGTATGTTGATCGTGGAAATGAAAGAAGAAACAACGACCGAGCAAGAGAAAGGTCTAGATCTCCTCGTCGAGGAGAGGAGAACAAGAAAATAAACCATGAAGTTGATCCAGAAGACAACCCCGATCTTCCCAAGAGACCAAGGCAACCAGAACGAGAGGTATTTTCAATACGCTTTGGGTCATTTGACTGTAATGTTATAACAGGTGGAGATGCAGGAGGAGGAGACCTTACTGCAGAGAGAAAAGCTTACCTCGGTGAGGCTCAAGCTTGCTCGTACATTCAGCGAATAAATCTAGCTGAGGAGGATCGCCCGAGAAAGGTGAACAATGAGAAATTGGTCATCGGTTTCTCAAAGAATGACCTTGCAGGAGTTTTGTATCCTCATGATGACCCATTGGTGATCAAAATGAGGATGAAGGAGGTAATGATTTCAAGAGTACTGGTCGACAATGATAGCTCGGCAGACATCATGTTCTACTCGTGCTTCGATAGTTTAAATCTAAAGCTATCTCAACTGGATCCTTACCACAGACCCCTCATCGGTTTTGCTGGTGAGAAAGTATTTCCACTTGGGACGATCAAGTTGGATATATTCATTGGTACGTGGCCTGCTTGTCGGACATAAAGAATACGTTTCTTCGTGATGGATAAGAATGTTCAATCATCGTACAATATCATCATGGGAAGAGTAGGATTGAAGAAGTTCGAGGCTGTACCATCTACAGTGCATCAGTGCCTAAAATTTCCAACAAACTTTGGAGTAGGAGTTGTGAAAGGTGATCAGAAAGTAGCTCGGGAATGCTATTATTCATCCGCCGAGCAAGAAGAACTTGAGGAATCAAAGAAAAAGAATACTACCTATCAAGTGGATGAAGGTGCAGAAATTGAAACATTGGATCTTAGAGATGAGTCACAACTCGTGAAGGGTCAAGTGGTGGAGGCTACTGAAAACATCATTCTGGACGACGAGCACCCTGAACGTACTACTCAAGTAGGTTCGTCGTTGGAAGCCTCATTGAAACAGGAATTGATAACTTTCCTTAGAAGCAGAAAACAAACTTTTACGTGGAGTCATGAAGATATGCCGGGGATAGACCCAAATTTTTTATGTCACGAGTTCAATGTGAATAAGGAAATCAAGCCAGTGAAGCAGAGAAGAAGAGTGTTCAGCCCCGAGAAGAATCAGGCTATACAGGAGGAAGTAGAGAAGCTCCAGAAAGCTTGTTTCATTGAAGATGTTAAATATCCAGACTGGTTAACAAATGTGGTGATGGTAAAGAAAAAGAACAACAAATGGAGGGTGTGTGTAGACTTCACCGACCTCAACAAAGCATGCCCAAAGGATCACTTTCCATTACCCCGAATTGATCAACTAGTCGATGCTACCTCGGGACACGAGCTACTGAGTTTCATGGATGCTTATTCTGGCTACAATCAGATTAAAATGAAACCTGAAGACAGGGAGAGTACTTCTTTCATTACCCCTAGAGGAACTTATTGTTATAATGTTATGCCTTTTGGTTTAAAAAATGCAGGTGCGACATATCAGAGGCTGATGAACAAAGTCTTTGCTGAACAAATCAGTTGCAATATGGAAGTCTATGTTGACGATATGCTGACGAAGAGCAAAAGAGCTGCTGATCATCTAGTTGACTTAAGTCAGACTTTTGATCAACTAGATAAATATCAAATGAAGCTGAACCCGACGAAGTGTATATTTGGAGTAAGAGAAGGCATGCTCCTCGGGTACATTGTTAATCAACGAGTCATTGAAGCAAATCCTGAAAAGATCAAAGCTCTATTAGGGCTGCGATCTCCAATGACGAAGAAGGAAGTACAGAGTCTCACAAGACGAGTAGCAGCACTCAACAGATTTGTATCACGAGCAACTGACAGATGTCTCCCATTCTTCAAGACACTCTGAAAGACTTTTGAGTGGAATGATGAATGTGAGAAGGCTTTTCAAGACTTGAAGAAATACTTGGGAGCACCTCCACTGTTGTCCAGGCCAGTGATGGGAGAAAAATTGTACTTGTATCTAGCAGTGTCGGAGAATACAGTTAGCTCGGCGTTGATCAGAGTGGAGAATGAAGTGCAAAAACCAATTTACTACACAAGTAAGGCCTTCCGTGGAGCAGAGATCAGATATCCAAGGCGGGAAAAGTTAGCACTGGCGCTTATTGAGGCAAGTAGAAGAATGAGGCCATACTTCCAGGCTCATACCATAGTAGTATATACCGATATGCCATTGAGACAAGCCCTTCATAAACCAGAAAAATTAGGGAGATTGATGTACTGGGCAATAGAGCTCGGTGAATATGATATAGTTTATGAACCCAGATCATCGCTAAAAGGGCAGGCTGTAGCAGATTTTATAGCAGAGTTCACATATCCTGATACCCCCGAGGAGCAAAAGTTGCTCGCCGATCAACCTGTGGATGTTACAGGATCAATAAACACAAGCTCAGACCAACTTCGATTGGTAAAAGGGCAAGTGGATGTTACAAGATCATCCAATTCGAGCTCAGACCAATTCCGATTGGTAAAAGAGTAAGGAGAGATGATCGACGAAGAGCAAGAAATATCCGGGGAGGATAAAAGGAAGCAACAAATATTTCACCGAGGAACTCTGACTGATCAGAAATTTGAAGACGAGTTACTTATATGGAGGCTATATGTAGATGGCTCATCTTGCACAACAGGTAGTGGGACAGGGATAGTTTTGGGCACTCCGGACGAGGTCGACATGGAATACGCCTTACGTTTCCAATTCAAAGCTTCCAACAATGAGGCTGAGTATGAGGCCATGATTGCAGGTCTTAATTTGGCAAAAATTATGGAGGCGCAACAAATAATTGTTTTCAGTGATTCTCAATTAATCGTAAATCAAATGTTGGGAATATATGCAGCCAAAGGAGAATTAATGATCAAATAACATGCAAAGGTGATGGAGTTGGTATCAGAATTTGCTGCTATTCAGCTGGTCAGAATACCGAGAATGGAGAATGCGAGAGCAGACGCCCTAGCTCGACTTGCATCAGCTACTCGCACCGAGCTACGACGAACAATACCAATTGAAGTGTTGGTTGGTCGAAGTATAGATGAAGATCTGACAATGAACTTTATTACCCTTGATTTAGAACCATCTTGGATGGATCCCATCAGGGCATATATTGAAGAGGGAGAATTACCAATTGACAAGCTCGCAGCCAAGAAATTGAAGTTTAAAGCTGCTCGGTATGTATTAACTAACGGTATTCTGTATAGACGAGGAATTATGGCAGGTTTGCAGAGATGTGTACATCCCTCCGAGGTGAAATATTTGATTGAAGAGATCCATGAAGGGTCCTGTGGAGCACATGTAGCAGGTCATACGCTTTTACAAAGGGTGATGACGCCGGGATACTACTGGCCGACGATGAGGGATGATTGTATAGCCTATGTAAAGAAATGTGACAAGTGCCAACGTTTTTCCTCCATCCGAAGAGCTCCACAAGCATTGTTGACACCCATAACTTTCCCTTGGCCATTTTCCATGTGGGGAATTGATTTGGCTGGGCCACTGCCAACGACCCGAGGAAGGTTCAAATACCTCGTCGTCGCAGTTGATTATTTTACTAAGTGGGTAGAAGCTGAGCCACTCATTGATATGACGTACAAAAAGGTTTACAAATTTGTTTAGAAGAACATCATTTATCGATATGGTCTTCCTCATGCTTTCATCACAGACCATGGAACACAATTTGATAACGAGGAGTTCGTTGCCTATTGTCATCAATCAAATATTTTGAAGATCCACTCAGCACCAGGCCATCCTCAAAGTAATGGACAAACTGAAGTGACAAACAGAACGCTGCTGAATGGTTTGAAGAAAAGATTGGATGATGCGAAAGCAAACTGGATCAACGAGCTACAATCAGTACTTTGGGCTTACCGAACTACTCCCCGAGTAGCAACAGGAGAATCACCATATATGCTGGCGTTTGGAAGTGAAGCTGTAATACCTGTCGAGTTGGGCCTCCCAACACACAGGGTTCTGAATTTCAATTCTCCTGTCAGTGACTTAATGAGAAGACTGGATTTAGACATGCTCGAGGAAGTTACAGAAGAAGCAGCCATTAGAAATGCTGCTTACCAGCAACGAACAACTTTGTTCTAAAACAAAAGGGTGAAGAAGTGCGACCTGAAAGAAGGAGATTATGTGCTGAAGAAAGTCATTCAAAAACACAATAAACTGGAGGCAAACTGGCATGGATCATACTGAGTTACAGAAGTTGTTCGACCAGGAACTTATCGAATATCAACTTTAGAAGGCGAGGAGTTTAAGAATGACTGGAATGCAGAGCACCTGCGCAAATATTATCAGTGATGAATAAAACGAAGATATTCTGCCGAATTCTTTCTTTTTATTGAAATTTTTTCGGGGAATAGTGCTACACACTACTCGAGGCAAAACTCGACAAAGCTCAGGCTACTCAAATTTTTTTTTTTCTCGAAAATGCCAACTAAGGTTGGTCGAGAAACCAATATTCCTCCGGGAAGTAAAGCTACCAATATTCCTCCGAGAAGTAAAGCTACCTATATTCCTCCGGGAAGTAAAGCTACCAATATTCCTCCGGGAAGTAAAGCTACTAATATTCCTCCGGGAAGTAAAGCTACCTGTATTCCTCCAGGAAGTAAAGCTACCAATATTCCTCCGGGAAGTAAAGCTACCAATATTCCTCCGGGAAGTAAAGCTACCTGTATTCCTCCGGGAAGTAAAGCTACTTGTATTCCTCCGGGAAGTAAAATTTGTATTCCTAAGGGAAATAAAACTATATGTTTCTCGTGAAATAAAAGTATTCCTAAAAATGCCAACTTATGTCGGTTAGGAAGTAAATATATTCTCGAAAATGACAACTTGAGTTGGTCGGGAGGTAAAATTATTTCAAAAAGATTAACTATGGATGGTCGGGGATAGAAACCCACCAACTGTAGTTGGTTGACAAGGAAAATTTACCGACCTTGGTTGGTCGGAAACATTTAAGAGAAAAATCTACTAACTATAGCTGGTCGGGGATAAAAACCCACTAACTGTAGTTCGTCGACATGGAGAATTTAACGACTTTGGTTGGTCGGAAATATTTTTAAACATTTATTATACTCGTAACTTTATTACTAAGTTGGTCGAGAAACAAAACTTTATTATTAAGTGATCGAGCAATATTTTTTTTATACTCGTAACTTTTACTAAGTCCATCGAGAAACAAAATATTATTTTTGCCAAATGACTATCACAAGTTCAAACTACACAATATTGTTATCTTTTTATAGATATGCAAATATAAAGTGTTATAAGACAATAGCGAATAGAAATGAAAGTCTTTCATTAAATCCAAAACAAATTACATTGATAATGGAATGAAAGTTACATTGATATGTATACTAACAATTACATCAAAATTCCTACTCTACTGGTTTTTTCCCCTCTGCTTTTGACACAGGTTCCTCGCCAGCAGGTGGATCATTTAAAGCCAGAGGAGAATTTATGAAGTTGAGATCCTTTAACATCCCGACATTCATCACGGATGGTCGATCTAGAAGGTGCTCGGGACGAGATACTTCAACAATTGAATGTAGATTGTAGTCGCCGAGATACTTGGAAATCAAGCTCCGAGGAATGGCCCGAGCAGGGATCCAACTCATATCCAGTTTGAATGCTGGCACTGGTAAGTCGAGAAGCCCGGGATCATGGTAGTTCCACAGGTAATGACCCTGTTCGAGCTGCAGCACACCTAAGGTATTCAACCAGCCTTACTTGTAGCCCTCATTATTGGCATTCTGGATACGATCGTCCAAGTGAAAGAGAGCTTCGTTGTATCCAGCCATCCAGAACTCCCTGGGCTGTTTATGGAATTGATATGTTAATCTATCCAGCTGCTCGTGGAGATTTTTGATGAAGATCTCTTTATTCTCCAAGGTAGACTTCTGAGTGGAGAGCTGCTCTTCCAGGTCCCTAATTTTCTTTGACATTTCAGCCAAATCCTGGTTCTTCGCCAGTAATTGGAAGGCCTGGTTCTCTAGGGCAGACTGAGTCCTCTGTTCCTCGACAGGAATCCGATCTGCTCTTGCTCATCCCCGAGGAGCCTTTGCTCGACTCCGAGAAGATGTGGAAGGGCCAGACCTCTTCAAGGTTTCCAACTCGTCCCTCAAGTTGGCGTTCTTGACCTCTAAGAACGAGAATCCCCCATCGGTCACTGGGATTAAGGCTTTTGAAGAAGAGGCTGCAGACCTCAACTGTGATAGCTCTTTCTGCAAGTTATTGTTCTCTTGCTCTAGCAACTCGGCAACTTATCTGCACTCCTCGACTTCACCCCTCAAGGTTCTCTCCCTCACATCGTACCTAACAAAAGCTTCTCGTAGCCCTTGTCGGCAATGATCTGCAGGTACTTCTTCTCGTACCCCTCATGGAACAGGGCAGTGGATTCTTTGTATTGAAGCTGAAGGTCTTTGAGGGTACCTTGGAGATTCTCGATCATATCATAATAGGCCACATTATTGGACACCGCTCGATCAAGCAGACACTTCAGATATTGATATGCTTCCACTGCCTGTTCTGAAGCATTTTGGCCGAGGATGTCTGCAACTTGTGCTGCACTCAGGTCTGTGTGAATAGCTTTAAAATATTCATTACATTGTCGCAGCAGCTTTGTATCATGGGCAGATAACAACTCCATCCTGTCCAGAAAGTAACAGAGAAAGAAAAAGCAGTAATCAATAAGAATCAAGACAGAGTACGAATAGAATATAGACGACAGTATGCCAAAAAGTCCAAGTTTTATTAGATCATAAAGTTCAGAGTTACATATGCTGGGTTACAATTGACAAAAGAAAAATGTAAAGATAAACCCGAACAACTCTACACCTTTTCCTTGTCTCCTAAAACCTTCTCAGGAGGCTGGGACGAGGAAGTAGGTTGCTCGGAGGGAATGGATAGTTGCTCGGGGAGCACTGACAGTTATTCAGAGGAAGTAACAATCTGCTGAAGTTCCTCGACAGCAGGCTGAATGGCTGGGGGATGATCTCCCATCACCATAGAAGACTCTTCTGAGGCAGCTTCGTCCTCTTCAAGATCTTTTGGGGTTTGAGGGGGACCAGGAATGTGTTGCTGGAAAAGCTCAGAAGATTCATCAACTTTCATTCCTGGAGAGCAGCAACCCATCCATCCCTAAAGTATTTGAGGTTGCCATAGTCCACTTGCGACACCATAGCAGCCAACCCCTTGTTCCACCCCTTGTCCCAGCCAGCACTGAAGGACTTCTTCACAGCCATCTTCCTCTTCAACTTCTCCGAGGAAAGCTTCTCGGACAGCAGGTTATCAGCAGCTTTCAATTTATTTTCAACCTCCTCCTTCTGCCGACCTACTTCCCGAAGTTGAGCCAACTCCTCCTCGGCAGCCTTGAGTTTATTTTCAAACTCTCCAGCAGTCTTGAGCTTCTCTTCGAGCTCCTTATTTGCCTTCTCCAGGGAATTTATTATCTTCTCCAACTCCTTGGAGGCATCAACAGCTCGAGCTTTTTTCTGCTCGGTGGAGGCAAGCTTCTTCTCCCAGACAGCCTTGTCAGTAGCATATGTCTGGCAAAAATCGTCCAAAGACTTGATAGCTTCTTCCAAAGCTCCCTCCACGCTGGACGAGGAGCATGAAGATTTAATTGCTTCATCCTTCTTCAGAATTATATTAAAGCAGCTCGTCAACTGTGAAAGGAAAAAGAAAACAAATCAGAAACAGAAATGACAAAGGAAATATGAAAAGTTCAAAATCAGAATACTTACAGAAGCAAGGTGACGAGCAGCTAACGAGGTGACCATGTCCCGAGTAAGGTTTTCTTCAGTACCTTGGACCTCGAGAATGATCCAGGACTTTATCGAGCTCATGGCAGAGCTCGGGGGAACAAAAGTTGGAACCCCAGTTCCAGTAGCTGGGGGCTGAGTAATGGTGTCAGCCAAATTGACCGAGGAGCTTTTCTTCAGCCTCCTCGGGGGAACAGGAACAGATTCAACCAAGGAAGAACCCTTGGTCGGTGATATTACAATCACCTCTCCAGGAGCAGCAGACCTGCTCGGAGCCACTACGGGCTTCTCGGCAACCTTCACAACAGCAGCCGAGGAAGGTGCATCATTCTTATTTGTCCCCTCCCCTGGGACATCAACTTTACTTCTTTTTGCCTCACCCAAACCAGAGGCAGGTTTCTCGAACAGAGTGGGAGGTCTTCTTCTCTTCATCCTTTCGCTTAAAGGGACGTGAGATTCAGGCGAGGAGCTGGTGGAAGCTGGTACTAGCTCTGCGTCACTTATTACTGGACGAGCAGCACTACACCAAATCTGCACTATTGTCAAGGTCAATGACCGGGACATTTCGAAGCGAGACAACTTTTTTTCTCACGGTCGTGTCACCTTGACACAAAACTCGCGTTTTGTGTCACGGTCGTGTCGCGGTCAATGACCGTGACACGTTTGTCACGGTTAATAACCGTGACAAAGCCGTGGCCCTTTTTAAAAAAATTATCAAGGTCATTGACGGTGACAATTCTGGGCAGAATTTAAAAAAAATCTGTTGGGCAGTATGGCCACTGCCACTGCCCAGCAGTATATTTGTACCTGTTATAGCAACGTTGTACCTGTTCCAAACATCATATATCTAAACAAACTAACGATAATGCAAATATATATTCAAATAGAGACAATATGCATCACGATATAATTCAAATGTAACAACTTAAAACAATTCAATTCAAACTTATAACAATTCAATTCAAACTTAAAACAATGTCACTACATGTCTGGTGTATTGTTAAAACTGAGGAGGTGAATAGGCCACACGACATACGAATTGACGCACCCACTAATATACGTCGTGCCGCATTGTTCGCGCAACCACAATAGGGAGTTTTCCTTCCCGGGTATGACATGCGTGATGAGCACCCTGGACTCCATCTCTTGAAGCGCACGTCCATGAACTATTCCATCCTCGACGATATTCGGGTCCCTCAACCCCCGCCCTATCCGCTGGCCATCAAATACGTCCAAATGAACACGCTCGGCCAACCAAGTGTCGACATTGGTCTGTTGAAGGGCGCCAAATAGGGAAGTGGATCATCGAAGTACGAACGTGTCGGTGATGAAGCAGCGAGGTCCACATCCTCGTCATCCTGCGCCTCGTCCTCCCGCACCTCCTCCTCCACCGCCTTCTCCTTCCCTTTCCCTTTCCCTTTGCGGTCTCTGCCCAACGTACGCTTCATGAATGCGTACATATCTTGGACCGTCGCCTCCAAACGGGACAACTTCGCGTCGTGTGAATCCACCGTTCGAGCCAACCCGGTGTCGCTCGTCTCCAATTCGATGATCCTAGATTTGACTACCCACGAGCTCACCCCCCTTGTCCTCCCCTTGCGATCAGAGCCAAGCACTTGGCTGAGTGCATCTGTGGACAAAGATTCCTTGTCGGCATCAGACTGCGACTCATGCACTTCCTTAAGCTTTGCCTGAAACGACAAAAAGCACATGATTAGTAAAATAAGTGAACTAAAAAATTATAACGTAATTAACAAAAATTAAACTGTCGGATTACTTACAATCGTGGCCGCGACGCTCGGGGACACTTCCTTGTCCTTCCCCTTCTTCGTCCGAAGAGCCACATAAGTATCGAGCCTATGTGGCTTACCCCCTGGCCCACTCCCTACCCCCTGAAATAAAATAAAGTAACGTAAAATTAGTATCGGCCCCGCAAAGTAAAATAATGAAGAATAATATATTTTGTAGTTATAGAAAAATTAAATCTTACCTGCATCCTATGCTCCACCTCGGTGTAAGAGGTCCGGCCGGAGTAGTGCACGTCCGTCTTTTTTGCCCGATTTTCCCTCCCCGATTGGCGAGATGCCAATTGTCGATCCTCGATCTCATTGTCAATGAACTTCTGCCATTGTGCCAATGAGATCGGCTCCTTGGGGGGGGGGGGGACAGATTCACGCCATTGGATAATCGACTCTCGTGTTTTTCCAAAGTACCGTGCCCACATATTTTTTTTCCACGACTTGAGTTCCTCCCTAATCTGCTCCAACACGGGATCGCGTAGCTTTGGATCCAAGTTGAATTGTTCCTGTCCAGCAAATACAATGTTAGTTGCAAATAAATATAAATATAAATATAAATATAAATATAAATATAAATATAAATATAAATATGAAATCGAAATTGAAATTAAAATATTCATATAAATATAAATATAAATATATTACCTGTAGTGCCGCCCAAACAGCTAACTTGAGCTCATATGTCACCTCCTTCCAACTCATAAACCCCGGGCCGATGACAGTCTTTAGTAGAACGAGGGATCTCGCTAATATCTCCGATTTGTTCTCGACGGTAATCCCATATTTCCCATATTTGGGGAGCCTAGGGGCGGAAGAGCCCTCGTCGCCTCCACTACCACCGACCCCAGACGACATCATCATAAACAACATTATCATCTTCGCCTTAATATCTGAAGGAGACATTTGCTGTAAAAAAATGTTATTAGTACAGATATAATATTATCACAATATGCATATCTTATAAGAGAGTCGGGTTTGGCATTAATAAAGTGAGAATTACACACACACACATAAAAATCTTTAATAAAATTCTTATATCTTCTTTCAATTTAAATACACACACAGTAGTGACTGTCTATTTAAAATAATCTCAATGTTAATTTCAGGTATTGAATTTCTACTATTGTTTTGTGCTTTTTATAAATCATACCCCACCCCCACCCCCACCCCAACATGTTTACGGGCTTTCATCACCCGTCATAAATTTTTCGGTCCGTGACTTACTGGCCAGTTGTCTTGGGTCTTTTAGTCCCTTAACATTACTTTAAGAATTTTACCCAATCTAAATACCACATTTTCTTTCTTGTTATACACTTGAACACGTTTTGTTATTTAGTCCTTATTAATTTATCTTTGATGTATTACCAGCATCTTTACTTTTATAAACTTTATTTAATTTTCAATTTTAAGGACTATTTTCATCACTTAGTGTTCATCTAAGTTCTAGTATAACAAGTTCCCATAATTTTTTTTAATAAAGTATTATCACAAATATAAACTAAGAGTGATAAAATAACTTTGAGGCATATAAATTAATTGTGACAAAGTAAGATTATGGAAACCCCACTTTTCTTTCTATAACTCCTATTTTATTAAACTTTAAATATAATTAGGGGTGTATAGAAAGAAAATTTAAATAGGAATAAAAACAACATTTTTAAAATATGAAGGGCTCACCAATTTGATCAAATTTTTCAACAACATAGACTAATTGATCTTTATTATAAGACAATTACTACAAATTTATGCGCATTACCCGAATTCAAAAAGTAATTTAATGACTAAAGTAATACTTTTTTTAACTTTAGTTATTCACCACAAATCTTAAAAAATATTTTATTTTTCATGCTTTTAGCAACTTCTGATGCCATTTTAACCCTTATTGTAGTTTTTTAGTTTTCATGCTTTTATTTGATGGATATAAAGTCATGTGATTATTTCACCATATAAAGTCAACAAAAAACGCCATATATGGTTTTTTTCTCCATTAGTATAAGTATATAGCGATTATTTCACACTTAAATCACATATTAAGCCGACCTTCATTTTTTTATGAAATTTGTAGAAAATTACTTATTTATTTTGAATGAAAATAAATTGTTATCTAATATTTTTGGATATTATTTACATTTACATTTTTGGATATTATTTTTGGATATTTTTTACATTTATATTTTTGTATATTATTTTTGGAAATTTATAGAAAATTACTTATTTATTTACATTTTTAACCCCCTACCCCCACCCTGCCCCACCCTACCCCCACCCTACCCCCTACCCCCCACCCTGCCCCACCCTACCCCCACCCTGCCCCACCCCCCACACACGCATACACACACGCACATATATACACACATATATATACACACAAACATATATATAAATGGAAGAGAGAGAGAGAGAGAGAGAGAGCAGCGCGAGAGAGAGAGAGAGGGAGGGAACGACGGGAGGAAAAAAAGAAGGGGGAAAGAGTTTTTACTGCAAACATTGTCACGGTCGTGTCACAGTCATTGACAATTATTTAAAGAATTGTCACGGTCAATGACCGTGACAAGTAAATTTGTCACGACCTTGTCACGGTCAATGACCGTGACAATTCCTTGTCACGGTCCTGTCAAGGTCAATGACCGTGACATAAAACGCGTGTTTTTTGTCACGGTCAATGACCTTGACAAGGGTGGCCGGCTGAAAGGTGACATTTTGGCCATTTTGGTGTAGTACAGTAAAAGAGGTTGTGTAACTCTTGTACTGCAACAGATATGAGCCTGATCTAATGTGCTCGTCGGCAACACTCTGATGCAGACTCCAGATAAGTTTCAAATGCCTTACATTGACATCTGCTTCTTTTGGGCACTTTCTTTTACTGTCAACTGCAAATAAATAGACATTGAAATATCAGTGGCACATTTTATCAAACACAAACGAAGCATGATTTCAAAATAAATAAAATGAAATAAAAATAACCTATCCCATTGCCATAAGGAGGGCATCTAGGACCCTGATAAACTTCATCTCCAGATAAAGGAGCATGTTGCCAATTTTTTATGACAACCCCATGCTCAAAATAATCCCTATTGACATTAGGGAGATTGACTACTAAGGCTCTATTTAAAAATCTAGTTTTTAAATAAAAAATGTTATCATTAGCTGCCCATCTATAGCAAAACATAATCTCAGAAATTCCTTGATTTAATCTATACACCCCATTAACTATTCTCCATGTGTTGGGGGCTATTCTTGCAGGAACAACGTCAAACTACTGACAGAATTCCAGACACAAGGGATTTGGTGGAAAAGAAAATCCACACTCAGCAATAAAAAGACTGGGGAACCAATGCCCCTCAGCCAAACGAAAATAATCAGAAGGCTCAGAAAGCTCTTCCAAAATAACCCAGGAGGGAATGAAAAAATCATAGCGAAATTTATCAAGAGATTCAACAGGGTAAACCATGGTGAATAAAGGAAATAAAGAAGAAGGAAAAAAATCCTACAGAAAAAGAATGGATATGATGACAACGGACGATGGAAGAGATGAATACACAGGAGAGAAAGAGACGATGGAAAACTTGAAAATACAAATTTGAAAAGGTAGAAGACGATGGGAGTGTCTGTGAAGTTTAAATACCTTGCCTTGGGAAATGGTAAAGTAATGATTACAAAAAGAAATAATTACGCTACCGACGGCTAGGGAAACAAAAAGGGCGCGGCAATCGAAGCGAGAAGAAACGATTACGCTACCGGCGGCTAAAAGGACAAAAAGTACGCAGAGATCGAGGCGGTTGTGAAAATTCAAAAGCCTGATTCTACGAATTTGGAAAGAGAAATAAATGCAAGGGAAACATTCCTAAAAATCAGGAAGACTATTTAAAGCTATCATATTCCGAGAAAAAATGTTCCACACTCCTCAAATTTCGAACTATGAAACATTGGGGGCTTCTGTTGATACCAAATTTAATCTGCTGACATGGCTCAATAAAGTGAAGACACGTGGCAGTCTACGTGGAAACAACAAACACTTCCGAGGAACCCACACATTCCGAGGAACCACACTACAACGAGGAACACTGCTTCCCCGAGGAACTCATACGATCCGAGGAACTCATACTCTCCGAGGAACAAGAACTCTCCGAGGAACTCTTGAAAACCGAGAAGCTTAGGCGGTCCGAGCAACTCAGGCGGCCCGAGCTGCACTTCAAACAAAGCATTAATAGCTAGATAACCAACAGTTTAACTGTTCATTAAATGCTCATCATTCAGACGCACACGTTTAAGGGGCATTGATTGTATTACTCTTTCATATGTACATCATTTAATGTATTACCCTTTCACATTACAGAGGGATATAAATACATTGTACAATCCTCATTGTAAAAGGACCCCCGGATCGAAATTTCTTGAGATAATTTGTAATCGAAAATTCCCATACAAACAGCAATACCAAAACATTGGACGTAGGCCATTTTTATAAGGCTGAACCACTTTAAAAATTCTTTGTCTCATTTATTTATCTATGATTGAATAATTAGAGTGATCTAATTTTTTACATCAACAATAATAATAAAATAATCAAACTTTCACTAAAAAAGACTATTTTTTTATATTAATAGGAAAATTGTTTTTTTTAATATAAAAAACTGTTTTTATATCAATTTTTAAAAATAAAAGAATTAGAAAAAGAAACATGAAAAATGTGGTTGCTGGGCGGTTCATGTAAAATTGCTCTTAAATGATATGGGTCCGCGCCAGCCGTACTAATCAATCATAATGATGTGAGGCCGTGCCAGTTTTTAAGAAATAGTTTTTCATATTTTAATTAAAAAAATACATTTTTTTTTTAATAAAAAAACTGTTTTTAAATAATGAAAAATTTGTTTTCTTGAAAAAAATAAGATTTCAACAATTTTTTAACTGTTTTAAAAAATTGGTTAACAGTTTTTCTCAATTTTTATGTTTAGGAAATGGTTTAATTTTTTTTATTGATGTAGTATAATTTTTTTTAAATATAATATAATTTTTTTTAACAAAACCTTGTGCCAATAACTTTAGACCACCATGTGTGTACATGTAGAACTACTCATGTAATAATGGGGATTAATAATTTGGGAAAGAAGAAGAATAAAAAATTTGAAGATTTGGAAGAATAAGAAGATGTTTAAAGGAGTTCAAAGTTTTCGGTTGCTCTCTCATTTTTTTATTGTGCTGTAGGACTGCCACATGTTTCGGTGGCTTACTTTCGGTAAGAAATACGAGCAAAATAGATTTTTTTTGTGTTTAAATTAGGTCATGTTCCTATTTGATAAAAAATCACTTTTTATAGCATTTAATTAGGTCGGGCACGGATTAGGTAATAAAAGAGTTTCCTTTTTTAGTTGTTAAAATTTATAGTTTAGTCTTATATGACTTTGTTGTGATGGGAGATAAAAGAGACGGTAAGAAAAAAAAATTAAGGGAGATGCCGAGGTAGGGGTAGGTATGAGGTCGGTAATTTGGTTTGGCAAAGAGGACTCAAAAAACATATAAAGTTTAAATTCAGACTTTATTAATAAGTGATTAGGCGACTAACGAAAACACAAACAAAAATGTTTGGGCAGAAATATTTTGGAGAAAAAGTCGGAAGACCGGCTGTGCATTGTGAGTCTGTCTTGGCTGTCATTGCTAAGAAAAGAAAACCTTTCAAACATCCCTCTCCTCTTCCTCTCATTTAATCACAAAAACATAATGTACAACATCTCCTTCCCGTCTCTCCCGCCGGATATCTGAGCAAACCACAAAACACCATGGTCCTCCTCACCACCACCTCAGAAAATGACGTAGCATGGCCCTTCGGCAGCCTCGACAGCCTCGACCGCGAGGACCTCCGCATGACAGCCTATGAGGTTTTCTTCACCGCATGTCGCGCCTCACCTGGCTTCGGTGGTCGTAATGCGCCCACTTATTTCCCATCAGACAGCGGCGGTGATGGGGGAAATGGGTCGTGTCCTGGGTCACCGGCATCAAAGGGGTACGGGGTGGGGATGGCGGTTACGAGCCGGTTAAAAACGGCATTGGGGTTGAAGATGTTGCGGCGCTCGCGGTCACGTCGTAGCAGCTCATGTGGCGGGTCGGCTCCTTTGTCACCGGGTGGGTCGAGCCCCGGGATGGCATTCACCGTGCCCGCGACGAGGCTGAAACGGCCGTTGACATCGGCGGAGATCATGAGGCAGCAGATGAGGGTGACGGAGCAAAGCGATAATAGGCTACGTAAGACCCTCATGAGGACCCTCGTTGGCCAAGTACGTAATGTATGTACGTATAGATATTGCATGCATGTCTAATAAATATTCTATTTTCATAAGAAAAATTTGTACAGTAAATGAAGAACTCTTTTTCCCTCTCTTCTTGTTGTATAAGCTAGCAAAAATTAAGCATAACTCAAAAACTAAATAGATTAACAGAATACTTTGGCAAAATAAAAAATTAATATAAAAAAATGCTATGAATGGAAGACACCTAATTAGGTGAATTCAGACGTACTAATAGAAGTATGGATCACCCTAAATATCTCTGTATTTAAACAAAGATTTGATCTCAATGATTAATCTATTAACAAGGATTACATCAAATGTAAGCCACCCTAGAGAATATAAATCTGTCGACCTTTTACTAGTGAGGGATTTTCATATGTGACTGTTTGAAATATTGATGAATAGACCCACTGTTATGTCAGCAATGCTCTAACCAATCACATTTTTAGGTGTTATCATGAGGTTCAACAAATTTGGACTTAAACCTTAAGGGACATTTGAGAATTTAGACTCAAAGAGCATCCAGAACCAAAGACCTCTCGTAGTTATAGTTCATGGTAGTGGATCAGTGGAGTAGCAAAGGACAATGTTGGGCAATTTGCATATGATCATTCGGATACACATGTTATGATCCGTGCTTTGTTCAAGTCTTTACATTTTTTTTCTTATTTCTTCATCTTTTTCTTTTGGAGCCTTGTTTAAATTTTGGGTAAATTAGTTAAATCTCTTCAATTATACACATTTTAACACTTTACACCCTTTATAGAATGTTACAGATAATTTTGCATATTACGAATTTGTGACACTTGACTCCCAAGTTAAGCTAGATTACAAAGAAAAAGGATAAAACTCATGTGACGGCATCACAAGTAAAACGATAACAAGCAAAATGCAGCGCCAGATCGGATCTAAAGCAAAGTTAGAGTGAATTATTATTTTTAGGTGAAAAAATTTAGTGGATTGTGTTATAAGTTTGAGACAAAATCCAGTGCCAAGGGATAAGTTTTCACCCATCCCACTCCCATCATTATCACTCTCTTAAGAACTTCCATACTAGGCAGGGTTAGTTTTTCAATTTTTGTTTGCATTGCATTTGTTTTTCTTGTATAGATTTGAATCATATTTGGTTGTGTTATTAAATGACAATTGTGCAGCACACAATGTGCTCATCAACTAGACTTCAATTGTTGTTTTTATAACTAACCAACTTAATATGGGGTTAATGTTGTGAATGCAAACAGATGGGCAGGCGTGCAGAGACCATTATCCTCCCACTAGAGCTCCTCCGCCACCTAAAGCCATCCGAATTCAATGACTCCCACGAGTACCATCTCTGGCAGAAGCGCCAGCTCAAGATCCTTGAAGCCGGTCTCCTCCTCCACCCCCCAATTCCACTTGAAAAATCCAATCCATTCGCCGCTCACCTCAAAGACATCATCCACTCTGCCCAAACAAAACCCATAGACACTGCCAAAAACTCCGAGACCATGAAAACCCTCTGCAACTCCATCGTTTCTCTATCCTGGCGAAGCTCCGACGGTGCCCCCACCGAAGTCTGCCACTGGGCTGATGGCTCCCCACTCAACGTCCACCTCTACATCGCCCTCCTCCGATCCATTTTCGACCTCAGGGATGAAACATCCGTCCTAGACGAGGTGGATGAGCTTCTTGAGTTGATGAAGAAGACATGGTCTACTTTAGGGATCAACAGATCAATGCACAGGCTGTGTCTAATGTGGGTTTTGTTTGAACAGTATGTGTTTACAGGGCAGGTGGAAGCAGACCTTCTTGGGGCCTCGCTGGTTATGTTGGCTGAGGTTGCAAGTGATGCCAAGAAAGTGGAGAGAGAGGCTGTGTATGTGAAGATGCTGGCATCGGTGTTGGTGTCGATTAAGCGGTGGGCAGAGAGGAGTTTGGTTGATTACCATGAGAGTTTTCATAGAAGCACAGTTGGGTTGATGGAGAATGTTCTCTCTTTGGTGTTTTCAGTGGCGAAGATGTTGAAGGAAGATCTTCCAGGGTTTGCAGTAGCAGCAGTTGCAGGACAGGAGAAAGGGGGATTGGCAATATCGGATTCTGCTGGGAATAAGGTGGATCATTATATTCGATCATCGTTGAGGAATGCATTTGCAAAGGTAGGTTTACATTTTTTTTGTTGTGTTTGGACAAGAATGCAATTTTGTTTTTTTACAATTTGCTTTTGCAGCATGTTAGTTAAGCTCAGTTTGAATTTTGAGTAGTAGAAAACCAATAATACTATTATCTGAGCATTTACTTTGAGTACTTCTAGTGGAACACAGTCTAAGGATAATGTTGCGTGTTCCCTATTCATTGGTTGATATGTAAGGAAGCTTTGACCAGATTTTACTAGACTTTAAACACCAATTCATGGATGCAAGACATGTTCCCTGAGTGTATTTTTTATTTTAGGATAAAAAAGCACAAGAGTTCAACGATATGGAGAAGCATTAGAGTTGTTTACAAAAACATGTGCATACAGATTTTTTTTAAAGAAAAAAACTGGGAAGAAAATGTAGAGAGAAAAATGATGAGAACAACTAACAAAATAGATTTTGTAATGATTCCAAATGAATTCCAGCCCTTCATTTTTGTTATGTCATGCATTAGGGATCATGCAAGTTAACTATGTATACTAATACAATTTTCATTAAACGCGTTTTACTCTTATTGATGTATATAATTTGTGAATTAGAAGCTTAGTGTTGTGCACTCCACTTTCAACGAATCACCCCAGGCATGTGAAGTCCATAAATTGAAATACATTAATTGGTATCCCAATCACATAATTTGGAAAATATCTAGGCATTCTCGGAATATCACGTGGGGGGTACTTTGGACTAATAGAGACAGCACGACATTTGCCCCCACTGTGTCACATTTTTATTGGCTCAGGAGTACCACGTGAAAATGTCACCCATATTTTTTCCTTTATTTTCCTTTTTGAAGTTATATTAAAAAATTGTCATTCTAACACATCAATCCATATATGCTCATTATTTTTTATTGCCTACAAAAGATGATAGAAGATGTGAATGCCAATGGTACAACTAATGAAACGCAAGCAGTGGGCGACGTCCTCCTTAAATTTGCCAAAGAAACTGAGAACTTGGCAATGAAGGAGAAGGAAACCTATAGTCACGCGCTCAAAAAATGGCATCCAATTGCAGCTGGAGTTGCAGCCGTGACACTTCACGCCTGCTATGGAACCCTTTTGAAGCAATACCTAGCTGGGGAGTCCTCGCTCACAAATGAGACAATTGAGGTATTGCAGAGGGCGGGGAAGCTAGAAAAGGCTTTGGTTCAGATGGTGGTTGAAGACTCTGCTGAATGCGAGGATGGTGGTAAAGCGATTGTGAGGGAGATGATTCCGTATGAAGTTGATTCAATCATTATAAGAAGGTTGAGACAATGGATTCAAGAGAAGTTGAAGAGAGGGAAAGAGGTTCTTTACAGAGCGAAAGAATCTGAAGTAAGTTGTTGATTTTGTAAATAGACATCAACAATGCTGACCAACTTATCTGATCAATCTTTGCTAATAATACTAGTCAACAGTTGGATCAGGTATGAACGCCACATTAAATGGGCAGCGCATCAAATCCAATGGTTAACATTGTTTAACGAATGAAAATATACCAAGGTTAGTTGGTCATTGTAGTAGTATTGGTTATAAATTGAGAATCAATGTTACACTGACCAACTTATCTACTATGGACCAAACATTGTCAAATATATGATTTGTATGGCTACTCCAACTGTTGACATCATTTAATCACCAAATATTAATCGAATGAGTTGGTGAGTGCTATTTTATTGAATTGACACCCTTATATAATATTCTTTTAAAGTAAATGTAGAGCTAATCTGTTGCAATTTGTGATATAGACATGGAACCCAAGGTCCAAGAATGAGCCATATGCACAATCGGCTGTGGAGCTAATGAAACTTGCCAAGGACGCTGTGGATGACTTCTTTGAAATTCAAATAGGAATTCCTGAGGATTTAGTTATTGATCTTGCTGATGGCTTAGAGAAGCTCTTCCGGGACTACACTACCTTTGTGGCATCATGTGGTAAGGGCCATCTCCTCACAAACTCTGTCAACTTGCAACATTACTTGCATTATTAATCTTTTATGGTGATCCAAGACAGCTTCTTTTCCTTTATTTGGGACTAGTTTGCATGTAAAAAATAGCGCATAGTTGTAACTCTTGATGTGAATTTTGAGGCTTTATATGTGTTTACCTATATATGATTCCTAGAAAGCACAGAAACTTACCAGGCAAGCACTAAAGCGCATCATCATATGCATTACGGTATGTAACTGATGTGATTATTGACAGAAAGCGTAGATGACAACAATACTAACTTCTAGGGACAGGGTTTGAGTATCAATTATATTCGTATTCTCTCCAAATTCTGACAACCCACTATATTGTGTCAATGGGAACATAAAAACTGAAGAGCACTCACCACAAAAGAAAATAAGTAACCATCAAATAATAAGAAATTAGAAACCCCCCAATACTATGCTCCTGCATCAGAGTCGTTCCACGTATTTGGTGTGGTCAACTTTGGGTGAACATTTAGTACGAATTCCAATAAGATTAGGGCTTGAGTCAATTAATTTATGTGCAACTTTGGTTAAGCTGTAATTGTACCAAAATTATGTTATTTTTTGGGGGGATATATATAGACAAACATTCTTAGAATTTTTAACAGCACGCCAAGCAGAGAATAATAAATTGACTAACTTTACATTCAACCTGACTTGTATATATCCCGGGACACAGTTAGTCTTCAAAAGTTTCGAACTTGATGTTGACTAGAGCTGGTTGTTTTATTTACAACTTACATGCCTTAGTAACCTTTTTTGTTATTTGTTTGGAGATTTGGACTCGGTGCCTCATTTGTTCCCCTATTAAACTTTAGGTATAACGTGCTAAAGTTTGTAACATTGTACCTTTGATCCCTTAAAGCATAAAAAATACTCTTAATAAGTTATTGTCATTTGGGGGATCAAAGGTGTATTATTACAAACATTGACACCCAAAGTGTAAGAGGCCAGAACAAGAGGGAGCCAAAATCCAAGTCACCTTTGTTTGTTTTTTATTTTCCGCATCAAATTTTGTAAGACTAATGTTGCACCGATCAACTTACCTGACTGTATCTGATTCAGGAGCAAAACAAAATTATCTCCCCACACTCCCTCCTCTAACGCGATGCAGCCGGGACTCAAAGTTCTCCAAACTGTGGAGAAAGGCTACCCCTTGTGCTGTTGTGGCAGAAGACACCATCTCATACGGATCTGACCAAGGCCACAACCAGTCTCGCCCATCCACAACCCGTGGAACCCAACGCCTATACATTCGCCTCAACACCTTACACTATCTTCTCTCACACCTCCACTCCCTCGACAAAACACTCTCCCTCTCCCCCCGAGTGGTCCCCTCCCCTCATAGCAGTCGCTTCGGCCACAACCACCGTCGCCAACTCAGCAACTCCTCTTCCTACTTTGACCACACCCGGTCAGCCATTCAGACCGCTTGTCAACACGTGTCCGAGGTAGCTGCCTACCGCCTAATCTTCCTGGACTCGAACTATGTGCTCTATGGAAGCCTATTTGTGGGTGATGTAGAGGGTCAACGAATTCAACCAGCTTTGAGAGTACTCAAGCAGAACCTTACTCTTTTAGGAGCCATGGTCACAGATCGAGCTCAGCCTCTGGCCGTGAAAGAAGTAATGAAGGCCTCTTTTGAGGCCTTCCTTATGGTCTTGCTGGCCGGAGGCAGATCAAGGACCTTTTCCAGGTATTTTTTCTTCTCTTGTTTTAAATTAATTTTGGAGAAATTATAGCTATATTTTTGTTTGTAATTTATTTTCTGTTTGACCCTCACTTTTAGGACTTCTTTTGTGTTACCCCTAAAGAAATTAGTTACACCCGACTAGGGGTTTTAGCAGCACTTTGTGTGGGTCTTTTGTGATGCTTTTTGAGCTTTTGCGACACTTTTGAAGGTGCAACTCAAGTTAATTTTTGTTTTTGGTGCAACTCCAAACTGATCATTAAACTGTGGGTCAAATTCAGAATGACTAGTTTTGTCATTTTAAAACGGGCTACAAAACAAAGTCTAACCCTCCCCGTTTTAAACTGAATGGTGTTTTGCAGGTCGGATCACGAGATGATCGAGGAGGACTTTGAGAGTTTGAAGAGGATTTTTGCCACCTGTGGAGAAGGGTTAATAGCAGAGGATGTGGTTGAGAGGGCCGCAGAGACGGTGGAAGGGGTGGTGGCATTGATGGGCCAGTCGACCGAGCAGCTAGTGGAGGATTTCAGCATTGTTGCTTGCGAAGCGAGTGGGATAGGGTTTATGGGTGCCGGCCAAAAGCTGCCGATGCCTCCAACAACGGGGAGGTGGAATAGAGCAGACCCTAATACTATATTGAGGGTGTTGTGCCATAGGAAAGATGCAGTTGCAAATCACTTCTTGAAGAGGACATTCCGTTTGGCAAAGAGGAGGTGATGAAAGATGAATCCACATGTATGTACATATTGTTTCCTGCAAGGAATTCTGGTTTTACGGGGTCCAAACTGTGCAAAGACAATTTATGCATCTCAAAAAGTACAGAAAACAGAAGGAAAAGGAAAAGTTAATTAAAAGGTACAAAAAATTGTAGCACATCTTTTTTCTTCTTCCATCATATTTTCTTCCATACTCGCTGTCGCTGAGATTCATATATATCGTGGAGGAAGATCCATTTTATACGACTTTTTTTATGGTGATGTGATGAAGAAGATTTGTAACAGTACTCAAATGCACATTTGAATGTGATATGTATGATGATATTAGTGGGGTTCAGAGAGAGCATTGCATAAATTTTGGTCATCATTTTTCTGGGTATTATTGTATTATTAGTAGTTACTGGTGGTGGGATGAGCAAAGGGATACTTTGACTGGCTTTCAATAGTTAGTACCTGTTACGTGCAGCTCGAACCATTAAAATTAGGGTCAATTATTTAATACTCCCTACTATAAATATATATTTTTTAAAAAGGACATATATTTTTAGTTTAACCCATTTAGTCCCTCAAATACTCAATATTCTCTTATTTTTAGAGGTCCGCGCCAGCGGCACTCCCTTTCCAAAATATGTGGCAAAGGACTTTTTGAGTCAAAATAAAAAGGCTTGAACTAAATGAGTATTAAAAAATGTTTGAGGGACTATTTGGTATATGTCCCTTAAAATTATTCAATATCCTTTGTGAAATAATGTAATTTGACTTGATGATAAATGTTAGCATGGTTAAGATTTCATGGAAGAAACATCTTCAAGTCTATCCTTTACTGTGAACTTCTATATGAATCTCGTGATCGTCTTTTAAGTACCCAACTGATGTCATTCATATATAGAAGCTAATTTACATGAGAGATCTGCGAGAAACAATATCTATACACATAACATTCACTATCAGAAAATATTTCCATTAAGCAGCTAGGTTTGAATGACAATCGAGTCTTTGTACACATTATTTCAGGGAAACGCTCCTGTGCGGGACTATAAGTGCGGAACTGTGCGGGATTTTAAAAAGCCCTCCAAAACGCTGCGTTTTGGAGGCAGTCACTACAACCCTAAAAAAAATAAAAAACTCACTTTTCTTTTTCTTTGGTCAAACAATCAACATGGCCCACTAAAAAAAAACCCACTTGTTTTTTGGTTAAAAACAAACACACCGATGCCTTTTCCAAATAAAAAAACCCACATATCCTCTTCCCCAAGTCATTTACTCCTACCATTCCAAAAAAGCTGTTCAAAAGGCAAAGTGGGCCAGATTAGACATTGTTAATTTATATTCCTTTTTTATTGTTAATTTATATGTTTTATGATTTATTGATATTAGGTTATTTATAAATGCATTTTTTTTTCCAGAAAAATGGATAATCATGATTTTGAATTTAACAAGGAGATTTGGATTGGTGATAATATGGAATTAGAAATTGAGATTGAGCAAAATATAAATTTAGAACAACAATATGTGGGTTCAAATTCTAATGAAAATGATTGTGATTTTAATCCTCAAGTCTCCCCTGAAATGAAGCAAAAAATAGGGCAAGAGTTTCAAACACTTGATGATGTCTGGACTTTTTGCAATGCATATGCTAAAGAATCTGGGTTTAGCGTTCGTAATTATTCTGTCAAGAAGGATGTGGAAACAAAAGAGATCACAAGGAAAGAGTATGTTTGTTACAAACAAGGAAAGGGTGTTGTCATAGCAAGTGGCGATACATCTAGACGTCGGGGTTCCGTTAGGGATGATTTTAATGCTAAACTTGTGGTGGTGAGGTCTTTGAGTGGTACATATGTAGTTAGAATTTTTATGGAGAGTCATAGTCATCCGTTGGCCACCCCGCGCAAAACATATTTTTTGCGATCTCATCGAAGTGTTTCGAGCGCCCAAAAATGCTTAACTCAACAACTTTGTATGATTAATATACCACTGCACCAACAATTCAATTTCCTTGGAGTGCAAGCAGGAGGCTTTGAAAATATAGGGTTCACGCAAAAAGATTTATACAACCTAGAAAGGGATACACGTAATGAATTGAAGGGGCATGATGGAGATATCTTACATGAGTTTTTGAAACTAGAACAAGGAAAGAATTCGTCTTTCACATTTCAAATTTCAACGGATGATGAGCAGAGGATTAAGCATTGTTTTTGGGCCGATGCAACTAGTAGACGGGCTTACAAGTGTTATGGTGATGTGGCTATATTTGATACCACGTACAATACTAATCAGTACGGTATGATTTTTGCACCACTAATGGGAGTGAATAATCATGGTCAAACAATTTTATTTGGTTGTGCATTTCTTAGTGTTGAGACTATTGATTCATTTGTTTGGCTCTTCAATCGATTTTTGGAAGCCATGTCGAGCGATGCACCGAAGATGATTATCACCGACCAAGATCCGGCTATGAAAAGAGAAATATCGGAAGTTCTCCCATATACCTACCATAGGTATTGCAGTTGGCACATTTTAATGAAATTTTCTGAGAAGCTAGATTCGATAAAATTTAGTGCTTACTATAAGGAGTTCTCAGATTGCATATGGAATTCAGAGATGAGGAGGAGTTTGACTCCAAGTGGATTGATCTTGTTGACATGAGTGGTTTAAGTGACAATAAGTGTCTCCGTTCTATGTATGAAATTCGTTCAAGTTGGGTCCCCGCATATGTGAATCATGATTTTTTCGCTGGAATGTCAAGTAGCCGACGCGCAGAAAGTACCCATGCATTCTTTAAGAGATATGTTTCAAAGAAGAATTTGCTCGTAGATTTTATGATCCAGTTTGGTAGGGGGCTGGTACATCAACATCATGAAGAGTTGCTTGCTGATCACAAAGACTAGACCGAGAAACCGAAAGCACAAATATTTCACTGTATTTTAGTGCAAATGGTTGATATTTATACACGTGAAATATTTTATAAATTTCAAGATGAGTTGTTGGAGATGATGAATTATAAGTTTGAGTTTGTGAGGGAGGATGAATATCAAACCGTGTATGAAATTAGAAGGAAACAAGATACGCGAAAGGTGAGAGAAATTATTTATGACAAAAAATTAGATTATGTTTCGTGCACTTGTAAGATGTTTGAGAGCGGCGGGATCCCATGCGCACATGTGTTAACTATTTTGGAAAAGGTTCATGATTTTGAAAAATTACTAAACCAATACATTTTGAAGAGATGGACGAAATCTGCTAAATCAATGTCATTCACTGATGCGAGTGGTGTCGAGATAACTGACGACAAGTCTTACTTTCTTACAAGAAGCTAGTTAATTCAAAAGTCTTTGGATGTGGTTGATAAATCGCTCACAAGTCCGAAAGCAATTAAAATTTATAAAGATGGTTTAGATATTATACTTGAGAAAATTAATCAATTGATGACTGGTTCGGGTGAACATGTTAATGCGGGACCGAGTGGAGAATTTTCAGTTAACATGAATTGTAATTTCAAGCGTGTTTACAACGAACCAAGGCAAGTGATGGCGAAAGGATGGGGTACAAGGCTTAAAGGGGGGAAAGAAAGGGCAATGGGAAGATCAAAGAAAAATATAAAAAGGCATTGTAATGGGTGTAATTTGCTTGGACATGACAAAAGAAATTGTCCGGGTCCAATTAATCGGTGAGTTGTTACACATTACCAATTTTTTTATCTTTAAAATGGTATCAAAATTTAATAATGTTTATTCGTTTTTTTATAGGCTCGATGATGCAACAACACATGGTACAAGCTTGGATGGTGATAATTATTTGTCGATGTGAATGCAGTGAACATTTTGGTTTTTTTGGTTGTGTATGCAGTGAACTTTTTTTTGTTGGATGGTGACAGTAATTTATTGACGTGTATGTAATGAACTTTTTTGAATTTGAAATTTGGTTGTGTATGCAGTGAAATTTTATTTTTTATTTAGCATGTAGTTTTTTTTAATTAAACAATCAAAGGGCAATTTTTTATTTGACATGCTGTGTATGCAGTGGATTTTTAGATACATACCTGTTGGTTTGTTTTTAACAAAAGATGTGTATTTGGCAGTGGGTTTTGTATGCAGTGAGGGGGTATGAGTGAATGGGTCTTGTTTTTTTTAACAAAAGATAGGTGGGCCTTCTTTAGTTAAAACAAATGGGTCTTTTTTATTTGGAAAAGGGATCCGTGTGTTTGTTTTTAACCAAAAAACAAGTGTTTTTTTTAGTGGGCAATGTTTGATTGTTTGATCAAAGAAAAAGAAAAGTGATTTATTTTTTATTTTTTTGAGGGTTGTAGTGGTTGCCACCAAAACACAGCGTTTTGGAGGGCTTTTTAAAATCCCGCCCAGTCCCGCACAGGAGCGTTTCTCCATTATTTCATTGTTTTACCCTGAAGATCACGAGAGTGAGATAATCGTAATTAGGATTTATACCATAAGGTAAGTGAGAGTATACCTACTGAAATTATACTTAGTGAGATAGAATACTTCGAGAGATGAGAAGTAAGTATGAAATAAATTATAAATGAGAATAAAAGAGACGAATCCGTTATGCGAGATAATTGAGTAATATGTGCCAAGAGCGGATAATTATAATTATGGGTCGTGAGCGCACCTAATTTGGAAGTGTGAATATTTATATATATATGACTGTGTGATTTTGCATATATTATATATCTGTGTAAAAATAGTACCCGAGCTACTTGCTATCACAGGGGTTTTCGCGCCGGGGCCGGGACATTCTTATCTTGATTGGACCTTTATGGGGGATAACGACTTGTACCCTAGATATAGTATCCTCGATTACAGGCTATCTGAGTTATAGTCAGATGGTCCTAAGAGACGTATGGGTATATACTGACCTCTTAAGACTGGGAACTATGCTTCGCCTCTATTTGTTTGTGTTATGTATTAATATATTTTGAGAGTGATTCCGAACTAGTATTTCCCTTAGTTTGTGTGATACGATGACTTGATAGTAGAGTATGCCAGCACCATATATCTTATGTGGGGTGCCGTTAATATATATATTATATGTGTGACTCGTATATTTATATGGGAACTTTTTATTGTGCGTATAAGTAGATAAGTAATGAATAAATGCTTCAACTTTATTATAAGTGTTCGGGAACTTTATAACGGTAATGTGTTATTTTAAATAACGTATGAAATCCTGTAGAGAATGATTTCCTAAAGTAAATATCATAACCTCGCTTTTCACATGGTAAAACCTTATGGAGAATAAGATAGGGAAATTGATGAGATTTATTAGTACGGTAGGCGTGCACAGTAGATGAGAGGTGAGAATTCTCAAGGGAGTGTCGCATACTAACATGGTTGTTGCATTAGAAGGTAAGCATTTTAAATATTTGCTAAACTAATTTTTAACTGTTTTACACTCAGGCTCTGACCCGTTTCCTGTTATCTCTTTTCTCTTGTGTGTGTGTATGTATATATATATATATATATATATATATATATATATATATATATATATATATTTCAGGTGCCCAGCCACAGGGCGTCTTGCGTAGATTCTTTGGACCGGACGCGCTGTAGCTTATGTGAGAGTTGTAGGACATTTCTTAGACGACCTTGATGTTGAATCTACTCTCATTCTAGTTCTGATTAGTTAGGGCATGTGTCACCCGTTTCCTTATTCAGTTGGATTTGTCAGAAATTGTGTTCATTTATCTTTAGTATTTTTACTCTTTGGGATTTAATTTCTATTAGGATGGTTTTCCTTTGTAGTTTTAAAGTTGGTATCGAATTATCTGAATGATTAAATTCATGGGTGTTTAATTCCATTCTTAATAATTGTGTGAATCTTAAACTGTTACTTATTAAAGGTTTTCATAATTGGATTTAATAAAATGGAAATAATGTTTTTAAATGGTTTTGACCCTTAGCTTAATTATTTAGGGTGTTTAAATTGGAAAATTTATTTTTGCGACAGTGATGCTAAGAATGAACCAACTGTTTGCCTTTATTATAATTTAAAAAATGACTGATTACCCGGTATTTAATTCGGCGGGGTGTTACAGGTGGTATCACAGCATCAGGTTCTAGTGTCCTTTAGTATCCGTGCGACTTATTATGCTTCCAGCGTTGCTTTATTTGATATAAAGCCCTAAGTTTATGATTATTGATTTCTATGGTGAGATTCCCTTCTCCTGCTATAACGTATGTATATTAGTGAATTGTAATTGCGTTTGGATGTGTGCGTATGCCGAGCAATGAAGGATGTCTGACGAGAGCCGTTAAGCAGACATCAGGAGATAGGGCTTAGTTGAGGTTGTAAAGTATATTCGAGGATGATGACCATAGTTGAGGTCACCCTTATTATGACATGAGAAGCTAGGACTTTAAGGACGGTTAGGGCGCAGCCTATGATTTCCGTGTGCTGCTATAGTCGAAAGAGGTGCAAGAGTATACTCACCAAACGTAGTATAACTGGGAAAAAGTCAGACGAAACATTAAAGAGAGCTGTCAGTGGGAATTTTAGAAATGCGAAAATCATGTGTATTAGCCAGAGGAGGTAAAGTATTCGAAGGTTTGGACATAGGGCGGAGTGTGGCTAACTGAAAGTGAAAATTTGGAAAAAAAGTTTCTTGACTTGTAAGAACAAAGTTATCATGGTGAGAGTCAGCCACTACTTTTAGAAGTGGAATGCTATGCCTATAGGAGAATCTTAGGTACAGTTCGACTTCATGTTCCTTTATCAGATGCTAAGAATAAGATGTGAACGTTGTCTTGAACTCATCACAGGAGAACCTGACACATGTCCATTTGTGAATATGAATCGGAACCATTAGCGAATCTTGTATCGGAAGATGTAGATACAAATGGAGGAGAGAACTCCAAGTGGGAGATCGACCCGTAATAATAATTAATAACACTTAAAAGGGAAATTCTGCTCGATGGTCGATTAAGAGGTTGATAATATAGTACTTTGTCAATGGAGATGATAATGCTTCTTTGTGTGGGAAGCTAAAAGAATCAAAGAATTTAGTCAAGAATAAGACTGGATACAATGGTGGTAGTGTAGCACCACAAGGGGGTGTGGATACATATCAGAGGACCCATTTGAATGATTCAGATAGCTGAATTCTTACCAAGAGAGGGTAGATTCAGTAAGGACTATTATAGTCAGTAACATGTTCTTTAGGGCCAACAAGGCTAAGGGAACGAAGGGGGTAGCCATCAGAAATCGAGTCTACCAAAGTCCGAGAGAAGGAAAATCCTAATATGGGTAGCATGGCAGGTGATAAGTGGATTAAGTATCGAGGTATTTTGTGGAGAGTGAAATCACACGTGCTAAAATATTTTTGTCGAAGCGAGTATAGGGGACAAGAGTATAGTGTCTAGTAAGGGACAACGATTAAATTAGTTTTGTTTTGGTT
The DNA here is from genome assembly GCA_949130495.1 of Sambucus nigra. Classification (NCBI taxonomy): domain Eukaryota; kingdom Viridiplantae; phylum Streptophyta; class Magnoliopsida; order Dipsacales; family Adoxaceae; genus Sambucus; species Sambucus nigra. Next base: position 579,408,914 of record OX422209.1, read on the forward strand.
TAGACAGGTGTGTCACGTCCGGAGACCATCTGTGTAGTTAACACGATTGGCGAGGTAGAAGTATGAGTTTTATCCTCGACGGATGATGCGTGTTTTATGTGACCCGAGTGAGTCACTACTTCTTTGTTAATTGCTAGATTAGCATGTGAGATAAGTTTAATGTGTATAATTATAAACATTATTATTATGTGAATATTTTTCCTAGTGTAGCGGGATTATCCTTAGTGCTATCCGCGGAGGATGAATGGGTATATTAATAATGTTATATACTTTATTGAGATTACTCGTTTTAAGTGATGTGATATACGAGTATGATATTGTCTTGGTTACAACTTTATAGTAATGGTTAGTACGATAGTAGGCAGTTATTTCAAGGCTTTCGAAATGGTTGCATTAGTGCAGCATGTTTTGTTCTGACGAGGCCTCACCTGCGAGAGGGCCGGACTCACACTTACATTATCTATTTTAGAGACTTCAGATGGAATAGTGGGCTCGAGATATTCGATCCCGATGCGTGTAAGGACTTTGTTGTTATGATTCAGTATGTATTAGGTTTACTGTTGAGCAAAAAGATTTAACTCATTATGATGTTTAGTGCTTAAGACTTTGTGATAGGAAGAGCGCATTGATATATCTATCCTTTAGAGATGTGAGAGTTAAGAGTTGGACCCATATGTTTGAGGACAAGATTTCGAGAACCCCAAGTGTATGTATTCGAGGTTTATGGAGTGAGATTTCCACCAATTTCGAATGATTGTACAATTGGCAAAATGTTCGTTGTTAAGTATAATTACGGGAAGAGATGTAACTTTTCTGTCAAGAGACGGAATAAATGGGTACATGCTATGGACGGAGGGCCTAACGAATTTAGATAACCGATAATGCTAGGTAGTAGTGTATCGGGGGGTTCCTTGTTTGGATTTCATTTTACGAGACATCTCACGTATAAAATTTAGCGTAAGGTTGGAAATAGGGAGATGTTTGATCATTAGTCCATGAGTTTGGTACCTCGGTCGTATTATGAGCAAGTAATTATATCTGTAATTTGGAAGTTGAGTTATGATTTAAGGTCAGTGGAGCCGGTTGTGTGGTAAGAAAGCATTAAAAGTTTTATCACCACGAGTTGAGGAGTGGAACGATTATAAGGAGAATTTAAAATTTTGATTTCTAAGGTGATTGAGAGTACCTAAGTGTTGTAACCGCATTCGGAACACAAGGAAAATAAAGATTTGGGTTGATTTTTAGTGTGGATTATCTGGAGAAAATTTTTAATACAAGAAAGAAGAGTTGTATTTATTTTGATGTATAAAGCATTACTGATTTATTTTAGTTATTGTACTTATTCGAGAGAATTGTTGTACTTATCTGAAGAACTTGGAGATTTGTAGTTTCTCTTTTATTGTTGTGGGATTTAGATACTCTATACCTTGTTGCATTTTGGATTTGGTTAGTTTTATCATTGAGTAGCGCTCTGCTCGCTCTTCCCGGGTGGTCGGGGTGTTACAAAATGTGGGCATCCTAGTTAGTCGATGTTAGAATCGTCCGAGTTGAAGGGATGTGGGAATGGATGTGTGGGATATATGTTTGTGGGACTAGTATGATGAGGTGGAAGTGGTAGAGTGGATTAAGCGTCGCATGAGGGACGATAATCCATATATACGTGTGCGATTAGAGTAGCACACCCGAATTTAGTTGGAAGATTGTGGGAAGCCATTTGAAAGGAGTATTCCTTGAGAATGGTAGAATATAATTATTATGGAGGACACTCGGGGTGGAGTTATAATTAGTCGAATGTGAGAACGACTTGCGCATACAAAGAGTGATGATGTTAGTATGGTATAAAAGGTCCAGAAGTGCACATTGTGGAGAAAAGTACAAGAGTCGGAACTTTCAGTAATACGCCAAGGAAAGAAGGGGAGTATTAAGTGTCACTTAATGTGAGACATTTCAAGTAAAATTCGATGTTTAGCAGGACATAGTGAGGAGTCTCTGCATGCACCACTCATATATAGATATCGGTTGGAATAAGAGGATCAACTAGAGAAATTGTGGGGCTATCGATAATTCTTGTAATGGAGGAGGCCGATAAAGTCAGTAAAGTTTATAGGATGGGTTGCCATCCTCAAAATGAAATCAAGGGTCCATTTGAACACGTAGGACAAGTCGCCCAGGAGGTAAGTGATTGATATTCCTTTGGGGTGATTTACAATATTAACTAGTGCTCCCTAGTCTTCCTTTGAAAGGAAGGATCGCGCTGGTACGTGGTCCTACACGGTAGTATTTTCTGGATCGGGATGAGATTTTTTTTATCCCACCTTCAATATGGGATTTTAGGAAGTAGCGTGGGTAACGTTTCATTTTGAGTAGGATGTATCACCCATAGCCGCGGAATAGGCGCACGGTGATTAACGATTAGTGGAGCCGCGTGAAAGAAATTTTGGATTCATTACGATCGTTTCACTTCCGCAACGGATATAACTAGTAAGAGGAGTAGAGTACGGTAATTGGGAAATGATATTACCTAAGGGTAGGGTTCCGTGGGAGCACGCGTACCTGTTTATTATGAACATGATGCTTATTGAGGTTTTAATGTGGGAAAAACCTTAACTTTCTCACTCTGAATGTTAAGAGATGGGCGGATAATTAGAATTTTGGATTGGTTGAGTTAGAGTCGGATGACTATGGTAGGATTTCACCACTGTTTTAGGCGAACAAGAGCGGTTAGATGTTCGTATGGTTTCTCTCAGAATGGGAGTTTGGTGTTTAGAAATCCGAGTAGTTGTCATGTAATGAGGTGTGATCTCCCAATGATATTGAAATAATGGGAATTAATAATATGTAGGCATGTCTTATGCGAATGATGTCGGATAGGAGCACAATGTGAAGTGTCTTTAATGAGAATGTTAAACAAGCTTGCTGAGAGGCGGGCGCTATAGTAATTGAACGCCTTACTATGTAGATAGTTTGGGTGCTGATAAGGTATCCAGATTTATTTTACCAGGTAGACCTTATTTTCCGAATTTCGGGACGAAATTTCGTTATTAGGGGGGAAGTATGTAATACCCCGTATTTTTGTGGCTTTTAAAATTAGAGATGTATTAAATTGAATTGAGATAAATTAATTTAATATTAATTCGAAAATTTGCTTTATTATTTACTAGCGTGGCGAGAGTTAGTAATTATCGAAAATTTGTTGAATATTACTAAATGATTAAAGTAATGTATAAGATTGATTTTATAAAAATTGTCACGAGTGAATAAAATTACAATTATGGAAATTTAAGTCGGGGCTCGCCTGCGTCGTGTAAGGTCTAAATTATGATTATTAAAAATAAATAAATTATAAGTCACTCGTATGGTCGTTTTAAGTGGGACAATGTGTCCAGAAGGGTCGAGATAGTCAAAATAAGGTACCCGGGGATTTAGTTTGGGTCTCGGGGCGTTTTTAGGCCTAATTAGCATCCCGGGAGGGTGTTTTGGACATTTCATATTTTTGGGTAATTAAACCCACGAATTTACCAAGGATATATCAGATGTTAGGGGTTGTCATCTAGGGTTAACATAAGCAAAACCAAAGAACGACCATTGGAGAAGAAGTGGAGAAGCTTTCCAAAGAGTTCTAGGCCAAAAACTCCGCCGTTTGCACCGCCGTCACCGCCTAATTGTAGATCGCGCGACGAGGAACACAACCACACCACTTTCTTCCACAAATTAGAAACAAAATTTACAGGAAAGTATCTATCTTACTGATTTCTAGTTAATGTTCCTTCCATGTTAGTCTAGGAATGAGGATCATATATTTTATTTGAAGAATTGTATGTTTTAGAAGAAAAATCGCATGTGTTGTACGGAGAATCTACGTAGCCTGAATTTTGATCATATGTAGAGGTTTTATCACGAAATTGGAAATAATATTGATGAACGAGTTGAGGTTGGTTGGGTTCTTTAATCGAAAATTATGAAACTAGGGTTCTTATGAATTAATTTGGGGATTTCATGTAATCTTAATAATTTTTGACGAATTAATGATTCGAGGAGGTTATGAATGATATATAACCATGTTATTATTGATTGGGATTGAAGATGAGACATTGGGGATTAAACTATAGAGGTTTTTAAGGTTAAAAATGGTGAAAAATGAGGTTGCCAAACGTTGAAGACAAAACAGTCCAGTTCTCGCGCGAAGTCGTTCGAGCGAGATGCAATGTCGCGTGAAGTCGTTCGAGCGAGATCCATTCTGGTTCGAGCGAGATTTCAAATTTTTAGGGAATTTCCTATTTTGCCCTTATTTTAGTGAACGGTTAATTTGAGTGAGGAAAACCAGTATCCGAGGAATCCAGAATAATACAAAATTATTGGGACTTGTTTAGGTGTAATGTTTTAAATATTTGGGACGATGAGTTTACCCTGAAGATCACGAGAGTGAGATAATTGTAATTAGGATTTATACCATAAGGTAAGTGAGGGTATACCTACTGAAATTATACTTAGTGAGATAGAATACTTCGAGAGATGAGAAGTAAGTATGAAATAAATTATAAATGAGAATAAAATAGACGAATCCGTTATGCGAGATAATTGAGTAATATGTGCCAAGAACGGATAATTATAATTATGGGTCATGAGCGCACCTAATTTGGAAATGTGAATATTTATTTATATATATATGACTGTGTGATTGTGTATATATTATATATCTGTGTAAAAATCGTACTCGAGCTACTTGCTATCACGGGGGTTTCTGCATCGGGACAGTCTTATATCGATTGGACCTTTATGGGGGATAACGACTTGTACCCTAGAAAATAGTATCCTCGATTAGAGGCTATTTGAGTTATAGTCGGATGGTCCTAAGAGACGTGTGGGTATGTGCTGACCTCTTAAGACTAGGAACTATGTTTCGCCTCCATTTGTTTGTGTTTTGTGTTAATAAAGTTCGAGAGTGATTCCGAACTAGTATTTCCCTTAGTTTATGTGATACGGGGACTTGATAGCAGAGTATGCCAGCACCATAGATCTTATGTGGGGTGCCGTTAGTATATATATTATATGTGTGACTAATATATATATGTATATTTATATGGAAACTTTCTACTGTGCGTATAAGTAGATAAGTAATGAATAAATGCTTCAACTTTATTATAAGTGTTCGGGAACTTTATAACGGTAATGTGTTGTTTTGAATGACGTATGAAATCCTGTAGAGAATGATTTCCTAAAGTAAATATCATAACATCGTTTTTCACATGGTAAAACCTTATGGAGAATAAGATAGGGAAATTGATGAGATTTATTAGTACGGTAGGCGTGCACAGTAGATGAGAAGTGAGAATTCTCAATGGAGTGTCGCATACTAACATGGGTGTTGCATTAGCAAGTAAGCATTTTAAATACTTGCTAAACTAATTTTAAACTGTTTTACACTCGGGTTCTGACCCGTTTCCTGTTATCTCTTTTCTCTTGTATATATATATATATATATATATTTCAGGTGCCCAGCCACAGGGCGTCTTGCGTAGATTCTTTGGACTGGACGCGCTGCAGCTTATGTGGGGGTTGCAGGATATTGCTTAGACGACCTTAATGTTGAATCTACTCTCATTCTAGTTTTGATTAGTTAGGGAATGTGTCGCCCATTTCCTTATTCAGTTGGATTTTTCAGAGATTGTGTTCATTTATCTTTAGTATTTTTACTCTTTGGTATATAATTTCTATCAGGATGGTTTTCCTTTGTAGTTTTAAAGTTGATATTGGATTATCTGAATGATTAAGTTCATGGGTGTTTAATTCCAGTCTTAATAATTGTGTGAATCTTAAACTGTTACTTATTAAAGGTTTTCATAATTGGATTTAATAAAATGGAAATAATGTTTTTAAATGGTTTTGACACTTAGCTTAATTATTTAGGGTGTTTAAATTAATAAATTTATTTTTGTGACAGTGATGGTAAGAATGAACCAACCGTTCACCTTGATTATAATTTAATAAAGGACTGATCACCCCATATTTAATTAGGCGGGGTCTTAAACTTATTTTAGGCACATGGACGAAGATAATTGCGCGATAGTACAAACCTAAAGGTGGGTGTGGATTCAATTTTGAACCTCTCTTTCTTAGTGTATTCTTACAGGTGAACTTCAGGCGGGCTTAATCCTGGGACTGAAACCGATAGAGTTAAGAGGCACATCTCCTAAAGTTAGGGAAATCAACTTGTTAGAATTAATTAAATGATGATTAGAAAATTCTCCCCTTTTAATAAAAATAATAATAATAATAATAATAATTAGCCAGATGTATTTTAATATAAACTAAGGGTGTGTTTGATAACACTAATTTTTCATGAAAAATGAAATATATGGAGTCATTTTCAAACCTCCTCCCTCCCTTATTATTCATTTTCCAGGGAAAAGAATTACTACACCAAAAAAATTGATAAAGAATCCAGAAAATGAACCAGAAAGTGAATAAAACCCCTAAAACAATGACAAAAATCCAGAAAATGAATAAAAATCCCAAAATAATGAAAAAAAACACGGAAAGTGAATCAAACTCCAATAATAACGAAAAAAAAAAGAAAAATAATGAAAAAAATTCACAAAATTAATAAAAACAAAAAAATAATGAAAAAAATCCATAAACTTATTAAAACCCCAGAAATAATGAAAAAAATCCAAAATATGAATAAAAACCAAAAGTAATGAAAACAATTTTAGAAAGTGAATAAAACCCCAAATATAATGAAAAAAATCCAGAAATTGAATAAAACCCCAAAAATAATTTTAAAAATTCAGAAAATGAATAAAAACCCAAAATTAATGAAAAAATATAGAAACTGATTAAACTCGAGAAATAATTAAAAAAATCCAGAACATGAATAAAAATCCAAAAATAATTTAAAAAATCCAAAATAAGAATAAAAATCCAAAAATAATGATAAAAAATACAGAAAGTGAATAAAACCCCCAAAATGATGAAAAAAATACAGAAAGTGATGAAAACCCCAAAAATAATTCGAAAAATACAAAAAATGAATAAAAACTCAAAAATAATGAATAAAATCCAAAAATAATGAAAAAATATAGAAAGTGATTAAAGTCCCAAAAATAATGAAAAAAAGTGAATAAAAATCCAAAAATAATAAAATCTTTTTCGAAAAGTGGATAAAACCCCCAAAATAATGGAAAAAATACAGAAGGTGAATAAAACTCTCAAAATAATTTCTGATTCTCATAAAATGGAGTTAATAAACAATGTCCTTTCATTTTTTTGATTTGGAGATACGAAACTTGGTGTCTTTTGGGGTGTTCAAAAGTATTATAAATCTTTCTGATTCTCATGAAACAAATGAAACCGGCCAAGCAGGTTGTTGTAGCAGGTAGGTACAAAACTTCCACGCCTATTGCTTAACACCCCTTAAAATTTCAGCCCCCTTTTCATAAAACTTCTACACTGGTAACTTAAACGTATCTCCATCTTTTGGCTAACTATTTTTTTACAAATCTTCCACACTTGTACCTTAACACAACGGACAAAGAATAATTCACTCAAAATATACCGCTAAACCCAGAAAAATTATAATGTTTCAATGCACTTTTCAATCCAAAAAGTTTTCATTGTCTTAGTAACGTTTTTGAACCAAATATTCTAATAAATGCAGAAAAATATCACCCTCTTTAACAGAGTTTTTGAATCCAAAAATACCAATAGTTTTAAATGGCTACCGCAAACCCAAAAACTTTTCACTGTTACCCATTTCTTGGAGAAACGCTTCAAGATAGTTACTGCAAGATTGTTAATGACCCATTGTACTCTGCTGAAAAACTTAATTGAGGGGCTTCTCTGCAAAGATCCAAGAGAGCGGCTGACATTGAAGAATGTTGCAGAGCACGCGTGGGAAGAGGGGCCTATAACGACTCGGTATTTGTGTTGGTGCAAGCAGAACAAATCTGAGATCTGATATTAGTAGAACACTTGACCCAATACTTGTGTAAGCCTGTTAGGACTTGATTTCGCACACTAAATATATGTTTGTTGTAATTATGAGCTGAACATGTGAAAGCGAAAAAATCTTCTTCTGGCGACCTGTTTTTAAACACAGAATTATAATATTCCTGTGTTATAATCAAGTTTTTCAGAAAACAAATTTTGGGTGTTTTATAACATTTTTTTTTTTTTTTTTTCAACTCAAAATTATTCATTCTTAATATTTTAAAGCAATTATACCTTAATATATAATATACATACATAATACATTAATGTGTGTAATTTTTATAAATAAAAAATATATATATACATATACACAAAATTATGTATGGAATAATATAAAGTTAACTAATATTATCAATAGATACATGATATTTATATATAGTTTTATACATATATTATTAATGTATAGAATAATATAAAATATACATATAGTACATATGTATTAAAAAATATTATCAATTCATGTATGTATATAATTTTATAGTGAATTATATATGCGACATCATTATAAATATATATATATATATATATATATATATATATATATATATATATATATATATATATATATAGAGAGAGAGAGAGAGAGAGAGAGAGAGAGAGAGAGAGAGTTAAACTCCCTAACATACCTCATTAAATATACCTAAAAATACATGATATTAAATGTATGTGTATATAATTTATGATGTATGTATGTATATGTATATATTCATGTATCGTGTATGTATGAAAGTTTTATATACATATATAATTAAACTCCACAACATACCTCATAAAATATACCTAAAAATACATGTTATTAAATGTACATGTATATAATTTATGATGTATGTATGTATGTCTACATTCATGTATCATGTATGTATGAAAGTTTTATGTATGTTTATATATATATATATATATATATATATCACACACACACGCATATGTATGATATAAATATACATATTTGTCAATTTTGTCAAATTTTCAAAAAACTGTATTTAAAAACTACTTTACCAAACGCACACCAATAATTATAAACACAAAAAACTGAATTTTAAAACTGTATTTAAAAACAGTGTTTAAATCGAATTTTCTGAATAGAGAACCAAACTCGCCCTAAGTAATGTTGGAAACTCATCTACACAATATAAGGCGTCTGTTGTCACAGTTATTGCATGTTTGGCCCCAAAGTCCTCCATGTGTATATGTAGTGTGTAAATCTGACCTGACCCGAATATTGTTCTGATTATTTTGGGAGTTACCATCTTATTCCATACTTCATTTATGAACTTATGGAAAGAATCCAAAAAGGGTTCATTATAAAAGAAAAAAAAGGCGATTCTTTTGTATAAAACAAAATGTGAAAGTTAAGGGCGAAAAAGATGTACAAGGGTGGGTAGGAGAATTTTCAATTACAATTAGGTTTCGAAAAATAATTCATTTTAGTGATAAGTTGGAAAATGAATGGTCCCATTAATGCACATATAGATAGAGAATAAAAGACATTTACTTGAGGTTTACATATGTGCTTAAAATTGAAGTAATTACATTATTTAGTTAAAACTATACAAATACAAACACTTCTTGGGTGCTTTAGTGATAAAATTGGTGTTCTTTACTTAATTAGTTTATAATTTTTTTGTATTTTCAATAAATACTATATTATGTTCGCGCATCGCGCAGGTTATATGCTAGTTGTATTGAATACTTTAGAAAACCGACCATATCCTTTATGCAACTGACCTTCGTCGACCAGCAAACACACACCGGCCATCCCCGATCATCGGAAATATCATCTGCCACTATAGTCGATCATCCCCTAGTATCTCCAATACCATCGCCGACCATTGGATAAGTGATTGAGAAAGAAAGTTCATTTTGTTGTCACAAAAGGGTTGGGGGGGGGGGGGGGGGATATTTCCCCTTTTTTTCTTCACAGACCCATTTGTTCTCAACTACACAAAGTCACTATCATAAATATACAAAGAAGTGAAAAAATAAACAAAACATATACCATTTGAATCTCAACCGCACAGTCACTATGATAAATGGGTACAAAAAACCCATTCTCTAATTGTGTTTACATAGAGGGAGGGAGAGGGAATTTGATAATTTTCCTTTTTTTTAATCCTGTTTTACACAAATTGTAACCTACAGATTTGTTGGTTGACTCTTATTTGAACTCAACCATTGCCATACGATTGGTTCAATTTTTCCATTATGATTTGCAGTTTTAATTATTGAGCTTCGGTTTGTCATTTGAAATTTATCTACTCTATACAGATTTGTTTTAAAAATGTTAAACTGTTATCAGGGGATTTTAAAAAGGTTATAAATATCTTTTTTTTTACTTTTCTTTGTTAAATTAGCTAATTCTATAAGTCGAGGGTTGTTAACGTAAACAAGTGGTTTATATAAAAATACGTTCGTCTTAAGTGTTGTTTGTTTTTACCTCTTAAGTCTGACTCTGAACCATTCAGACTTAAGAGAAACGAAAAAATGTTTATTTTTTTAAATAATTAAGAGGCTAACAGCTATATTTGGCTCTTAATGATTAAGAGGTGGAGTTACCTCTGAAGTCTGAATCTAAAGTCTGAATCAATCTAAATTCATTCATTCAGAGGTACATTCAGACATAAAAATAAACATATTTTTCAGATTCAGATTTCAGACTTCAGATTCAGTCTTTAGATTTCAAATTCAGACTTCAGATTCAGATGAAAAAATAAATGCAACCTTAAATGCAAAAATATTACTTAACCCAATATGAGTTTCCTCCCTCTCAAAGAAAGTAACTCCACATTCTGGCCATTCCTGATATCATGTTTCATCTCTCCCTCTCCTTCGTTACTTAAAAAATAGCTTTAGTTAAATCACATGATATGATATCATGTTTTTTTACAGTATTTCACTAAATCAATGTATGCCTATCTCTACCCCTTGTATTACTATCAATACTAACTAAATCACTCCTTCTTATTGGGCCATTCATTGGTCTACGCCTGACATATCCAAACCATCTAAGTCGATTTTCTCTCAATTTATCTTTTATATGAGCTACTTTTATCGTTTCAAAAATTTGTTCATTTTTAATTTTATCCTTTCGAGTATTATCACAAATCCATCTTAGCATTCGCATCTCCATCATACTCATTCTATGCACAATTTGTTTTGATTGACCAACATTTTGTCCCATATAATATGACAGGTCTAATGGTTGTCCTATAATATTTTTCTTTTAACTTCGAAGGCATACGCCTATTACATATTACGCCTGTAGCACTTGTCCACTTAACCCAACCTGCTTTAATCCTATGAGTAACATCATCACTAATATTTCTATTTTTTTAATAATCGAGCCTAAATAACGAAAATGACCATTTCTAGCCATTTTTTTACTCTCCAATTTTATTACATCCTTGTTTGTCCTTTTATTACTACTAAAATTGCACTCCACATATTCTTTTTAGTCCTATTTATTTTAAATCATCTTGTTTCTAAAGTTTCCCTCCACAATTCCAATCTATCATTAATTCTCATCTTAGTCTCATCCACTAAAATAATATCATTTGCAAATAACTGTAACACCCTGTATGTTTATGATTTCAAATTATAGGATTAATTGAATTTAATGTGGGATTATTAATTATTAATTAATCCAGATTAAAGTAAGTATTAACTAGCGAGTTAATGGTTAGTATTTATTGATGTGCATTATATCAAATATTACTGAGCGAATAAAGTAATACGTGATTATGGAATTATAAAAATTATCGCAAGTGAAAAATACGATAATTTCGGTAATTAAGTCGGGCGCGCGTGTGAGTCGTGTCAGGACAAATTTAAACGAAATATAACGTAAATTAATTATAAGTAATCCGGATAGCCGAGTGCGCCAACATGTCCGGAAGCACCGAAATAGTCAGAAAAGTCTACTCAGGGGTTTAGTTTCGGTCCCGAGGCAATTTTATGCGAAACCGGCATCCCGGGAGGGCGCTTTGGTAATTTTCATTTTTGGGCACTTAATACCCACGAAATTTAGAGGAGAAATATACTTGTTACGTGAGTGGGATTAGGGTTTTCATTCACAAATTCCAAGGGAGAGCCACAGAAGGTGAGGGAGAACCAAGTCTAAAGGATTTAGGCCATTAATGACCATCTTCCACCACTGAGCCCACCACCGTGTAGATCGAATGACGAGGAATGCAATCATACTGATAACACGCAAATATTGCGTATTTCATCCCTCGAACCGACGCATTTTAGCCCCCTCAGGTATCTTATTCCCTATATTTATGTTCGTCAACCAGACAACCTCGGATTTCTACGTTAACATGTTTTGCAGGGGTTAATTGAGCTTTTATAGGTATTTGGATGCTAAGTGTGAAGTTTGGATGCATTCCCCTCGATTTTCGTACGCGATCGCACGTTCAAGGGCATTTTAGTCTTTTCACAGCTTGGGCACCTGGCCCAATATCTCCACGGAATTTATAGATCTCCTCGCAAGCTTCGCGCGTCCATAAACGGTGTACGATTTCGATTTAGAACGAAGAAGTTACGGGGATTTTAGCGGAGGAGAAATGCAAACATGCAAAACAGCATGCAGCTTGGCTCATAACTGCTTGATCGATCGATTGATCCTTCTTATTTTGCCAAATCGTGGGAGACAATGGGCTCATTTTCTGACCATCGATCGATCGATCATAGGGGATCGGTCGATCGATCCCCTGTTTTCTGCAGATATTTTGGCCTTTCTTTTTCTTTTCTCTTTTCTTTTCTAATTTAATTCCTTTTACTATGTAAAGGAATTTTATTGTAATAATCAGATATTAAGTTGTATATTAGATTTTAGAGAGTTTTAGGTTAGGGTTTGGGGGATTTGAGAGTTTTTCTTCTTCCTCTCTTGGTTTGACACCCTTTAGGGTTTGTAATTGGTACTTTCATCTTCCCTCTCCATTAATATAGCTTGTATTTCATTAATTCTTGCTTTGTAGTGTAATTTACATGCTTTCATAATTAGGTTCACATGATTTCTCTACTTGCTTTCTAGTGTAGATTTATCGCGTTTATTTACCGCATTTCTTTACCGCGTTTTTATCATGCTTTCTAGCTAATTTAAATTAGGTTGTGTTTGAATGGAACTCACTCGAGTTGATGCGTTGTTTTGCTTTGGTGATGGTATTTACGGGTTTATTTTTGGTGCGTTGTCCTAGTTATTGTGCCTAGGAGATTTGACGGGGCATATCATGTATGTCCCGTGCTTACGACCTTGAGTGTGCAATTTTTGGAGTATTTGCTGACGCCAAAATCTTATTAGGCTTTTATGCAGATTTAGGGGCATGACAACCCTTGGTTCAATTAACTGTCGAAACGAGACGCATTCTAAATAACTCGTCGACCCATGTGACCATTTTATACAAATTAACTCGGGTGAGGGATATTCGACGCAACCTATAGTCTTACTCGCTTTGTTAATCTAGTTTCAATACACTCGCCTAGATTAATCTTTCCCTTTTATGCATCTTTTCCTTTTTAGTTTGTAATCACTTTTTAAACTTTTATTTCGGAGTATTAAATCATATAAATTCTAGCAACTCGTCTCAATGGATCTTTCGATACCCGGACTTGGCCGCTATACTCACCAGTTGAGTATAGTCATAAATTTAGGTTTTTGTATTGAGGAGGTGAAGCGAAAACAACGATTGACGTTTGACACGCGCTACTTTTTACCCTCGATCAAAATGGCGCCTTTGCGGGGGATGAGTTTATTTTAGACTTTATTTGATTTAGTATTTCATAGTATTTTCTTTCTATTTGTATTTTTTGCCTAACATTTTTGTAGGACTTCCACATTTGAGCACTTAGAAACGCTTGAATTTTTCCTGAGCGCACCTACTTTGTGGAATTCGCCACTTTCAGCCATTTTTGGGGTAAGTATGTCTTATTCCAATTCTTTCGGTAATCATTGTTATAATTCTCAAAATGCTCATAATCCTATGACTTTCGGTCAATACTTAGAATCCCAAAAATTTACAAATTCAAAAATTACTTTGGGTGAGTATAACAAAAGTCCTAACTTGGGTTATTGGAATTTTGATGATGATGATAATGATTTTGGCCTTTAGCTCCTTAGAATAGGAATTTTGAAACGAATTGCAATAGTTTTCAAAATTCCTATAATAATGAGTTTTCGTTTAAGTCCGATGGTAATTTTCAAAGTTCCCATTTTCAAGGATCTGCACCTCGACCTATGACATTCGGTGAGGGCTTGAGTATGCTTAAAAATGAGAAAATTGAAAATCGTTATCGGGAAGAAAATCGTTGTTGGGAGCAAGACTTGGATTTATTATTCGAATCCGACGACGATTTTGCTTCCGAGACTTTTGGAGTCGAGGAATGTTTTGAACCAAATGAGGACTTTGTGCCTACTTTGGAACAAACCATTATAGACTTTGCCCATTGTATAATAGATATTGAAAGTGACAATGAAAATGATGTAATATCTATTTGCAATTAAATGATTTCTTCTTTGGCCCCCAAAGAGGAACATTTCATTGAAAATGATATTATTTCCTTCGAAACTTAATCTTCATGCGATGATGATTCATCTCACGAGTTTGAATTTCTTTCATCCCCATTTTCATTCTCTATTATCACACCGTCATAAGTACCCGATGATTTGATTTCAAACTTTAATGTTTTAAACCTTTTCGCCGATCAGGACTGCTCGAGTCGCCCTCCACAATCGCATCTTTGCCTTTGTGTGCGCCACCTCCCATTCCGCTTGCTAAATCTTTGGGAGGATATTTGGCTTTTCTCGGTCCCCACATGTTTTTGTCACCCGTTCAATCCAAACCCCCCAGCGTTCCTCTAAAACTTTTAATTGATGATCGTTCATTTCTTTCGCCTTACACATGTCTTCCGTTGTTCAAACATAATTCATATTTTTCGGAAGGCATGCTTGTATGTGAGGGTACGCCGGTTATCCTCCAATGTCAAATCGTTCTTATGGTGGACCCTCAGCTATTTAGATTTCTAATGTACAGTTAGTGTGAAGCCTAAATAGTAGGTTGTATATAGTTAGCTTTTTATTTATTCTTTTCTTTAGTTTTTCTTTCCTTTTTAATTTAGTCTAGTGTAATTAGTTAAATTTTTGTTATTTGTTTTTGCTATGCTCGGTGCTAACTTATTTTGCAGATGCTTTGGATTTGTTCTTATGGGGATCGTTCCAATTTTGGGTAATATCGCTATTTTCCTCTCTTTGACTTGGTTCTTAATTTACATTGAGGACAATGTCAAGTTTTAAGTTAGGGGGTGTGGGATATTCTATCCATTTCTTTAGTTAGTCCATGTTTTTGCTCACATGTTAGTTACTTAGTATGCTTTTCTTAGAAAAATTCAAATATTTCAAAAATATTTTCTTTCTTTTTTCTCCTTTTTTGGGCATTTTGCCTTTGTTTCCGATGATAAATTTCAATAATTGCCCGATCGAATAGACAACCCAATGATGCATATTCTCGATTTTAGAAGTTATTAGACTTTAGTCTCGATTATTGATATTGTGAATAACTTCATGAATTAAACCTTAATCCCATGAGTACATGTACTTTTATTGCTATATTGATTTGGTTTAAGATTTTTATAACCCGGTAATCTTTTGTTCCATTGTATATACTTACACCGAGTAAGCTTTGTACCTTTCGTCGTTTGTGAGTGTTATGCACTATTCTTTCCTCTTTCAAAACGTTAAATTCGTTGGTAATCTCACTATTCTTTCATTTGATTGTTCATTAATTGAGTTCATTCTTGAAATGTATTACTTGAGCATGATTTTCATATATTGTTTTAACTCGAGAATTGTGTAAACTTTTGGAAATGATCATAGGCCATCTTTGTTATATCACCCATGTTGACCTTGACCTCACCTTATATGTTTACCCTCGTCAACCCCTTTGAGCCTAAATATAACCTTTCATTTCATAACCCAAATCCCATAACCAACTCCGAATTGGAGTTTTAGCCCATACATACACTTTTCATACCTTCGTTTGGAATGTTACTTGGGATTGAATGATGTTGTTGTGATGTCGGATGGAATTTAGGCATATGAGAGTTTGAAAAGTAAAGAAAAGAAAGAAAAGTGAAAAAATGATGAAAAAGAGAAAGCAAAAAGCAAAAGAAAACATGAGAAAAAGAAGAAAAGAAAGAAAAGAGAAAGTTGTAAATGTTGTGTATATAGTTCAATAAGCTTTTATTACTCTCCCCGATGATATATCTAATGCCTTTTGGAACTTGTTTTCTATTTTTGATATTGCCCGCATTTTTCCATTATCCCGAGTTTTTATTTCTGAACACTTTGAATCCGTACATACATATTCTTCGTTTCGTACCCTAACTTAACCTACATTATAACCCTATACAAGTCCTATGTGATCTTAGGTGCATTTAATTTAAAAGTTGAAATAGTTTTGATAATCTGTGAAAATGCATTTCGCCTCTTTTAATGTGTGGTATACTTTCATTGAGATTACAGTTTTTCATTTTATATATAGCATTCTTCATTTGTGACATGTGTGCAACCTAGTTTCCATTTACAATTACTCTTTATGCCCGCATGTTCCGTGTGTTAGCTCCATGTTTTGAGTGAATTCACTTGATGAGTGTAATGCCCGTGAGGATTGAATACATGCTTGCTTTAATATTTATCCGGTTCATTTAAGTTTTAGCCAAATCACACTTTGCATGTCCTCGCTCCACTCCTACATTTTAAGGTTTCAATTCTATGAGGTGCATTCTATAATGTTAATAATTACGACTTTTCTTTGAATTCGTTTAATGTGATAATAATGCGTATGAAATATTTTTCGCTATTATTGGGCTTGTCGCATGTTGGTTTGGGCATATTTTGAGGAAACAATGTGATGTTTGTGGGTGTCATTCCTGAAAACCCTCACGAGATGACACTCGTCCACTAGGGTGACCTAAGGGTTTAACGGATTATTGCATATGCTAAAAGCAATCGAATCGCCCGCGAAAGTGGACTTTTTCTTTTATACCATACTTTTGTACTATCTCCTGCTTTTGCTTTGCTTGTAGTTCTTGTTGCATCCTATTTCATTGCTAGGGACTAGCAATGTGTAAGTTCGGGGGCGTGATAATACGCAAATATTGCGTATTTCATCCCTCGAACCGACGCATTTTAGCCCCCTCGGGTATCTTATTCACTATATTTATGCTCGTTAACCATACAACCTCGGATTTCTACGTTAACATGTTTTGCAGGGGTTAATTGAGGTTTTATAGGTATTTGCATGCTAAGTGTGAAGTTCGGACGCATTTCTCTCGATTTCTGTATGCGATCGCACGTTCAAGGGCATTTTAGTCTTCTCACAGCTTGAGCATTGGCCCAACATCTTCACGAAAGTTGTATCCCTCCTCGCAAGCTTCGTGTGGCCGCAAACGGTGTGCAATTCCGATTCAAAACGAAGAAGTTAAAAGGATTTATAAGCGGAGGAGAAATGCAAACATGCAAAACAGCATGCAACTTGGCTCATACCTTCTTGATCGATCGATCGATCAAAAGGATCGATCGATCGATCCTTCTTATTTTGCCAAATCGTGGGAGACAATGGGCTCATTTTCTGACCATCGATCGATCGATCACAGGGGATCGATCGATCGATCCCCTGTTTTCTGCAGATATTTTGGCTTTTCTTTTCTCTTTTCTTTTCTAATTTAATTCCTTTTACTATATAAAGGAATTTTGTTGTAATAATCTAATATTAATTTGTATATTAGATTTTAGAGAGTTGTAAGTTAGGGTTTGGGGGATTTGAGATTTCTTCTTCTTCTCTTCGTTTGACACCCTTTAGGATTTGTAATTAGTGCTTTCATCTTCCCTCTCCATCAATATAGCTTGTATTTCATTAATTCTTGCTTTGTAGTGTAATTTACATGCTTTAATAATTAGGTTCACATGCTTTCTAGTGTAGATTTATCGCGTTTATTTACCGCGCTTTATCATGCTTTCTAGCCAATTTAAATTAGGTTGTATTTGAATGGAACTCACTCGAGTTGACGCGTTGCTTTGCTTTGGTGATAGTGTTTACGGGTCTATTTCGGGTGCATTGTCCTAGTTATTGCGCCTAGGAGATTTGATGGGGGATATCATGTATGTCCCATGCTTACGACCTTGCGTGCGCAATTTTCGGGATATTTGTTGACGCCAAAATCTTATTAGGCATTTATGCAGATTTAGGGGCGTGACAACCCTTGGTTCAATTAACTGTCGAAACGAGACGCATTCTAAATAACTCGTTGACCCATGTGACCATTTTATACAAATTAACTCGGGTGAGGGATATTCAACGTAACCTATAGTTTTACTCGCTTTGTTAATCTAGTTTCAATACACTCGCCTAGATTAATCTTTCCCTTTTATGCATCTTTTCCTTTTTTGTTTGTAATCACCTTTTACACTTTTATTTCGGAGTATTAAATCGTATAAATTCTAGCAACTCATCTCAGTGGATCTTTCGATACCCGGACTTGGCCGCTATACTCACCAGTTGAGTGTAGTCATAAGTTTAGGTTTTTGTATTGAGGAGGTGAAACGAAAACAACAATTGACGTTTGACACGCACTACTTTTTTGCCCTCGATCAAAATGGCGTCGTTGTCGGGGATGAGTTTATTTTAGACTTTATTTGATTTAGTATTTCATAGTATTTTCTTTCTATTTGTATTTTTTACCTAACATTTTTGTAGGACTTCCACATTTGAGCACTTAGAAACGCCTAAATTTTTTCCGCGCGCACCTACTTTGTGGAATTCGCCACTTCCAGCCATTTTTGGGGTAAGCATGTCTTATTCCAATTCTTTCGGTAATCATTGTTATAATTCTCAAAATGCTCGTAATCCTATTACTTTCGATCAATACTTATCATTATCATGATCAGAATTCCAATAACCCAAGTTTTGACTTTCGTTATACTCGCCCAAAATAGCCACATATCAAAATAAAGTGGTTCTAAACAGACACATAAATTAAACACATTGACTTTGCTCAAGGTCTTGTTAAAAAAAATTATACTACAATTAAAAAAATATACTACATTCATAAAAAAATTAAACCACTTTCTAAAAATAAAAACTGAATAAAATTGTCAACTAAAATTTTAAAACAGTTAAAAAATAGTTGAAATCTTTTTTTTTTCAAGAAAACAGTTTTTTTATAATTTCTTAAAAACAGTTTCTTATAAAAAATTATTATTTTTAATTAAAAAAATGAAAAACTATTTCTTAAAAGCTTTCGTGGACCCACATCATTGCGATTATTTAGTATCGCTGGCACGAACTGATATCATTTAATGAATGTGAGTCCGCGCCAGCAAACTGCTTTTATATAAAAAAAAATCATAACAAAAAAACTCTACATTATTAATCTAATAATGCGGAATTTTTTTTAATAAAAAAATAATAATGTAGAGTTTTTTTTGTAATAAAAATAAATTTTTTTATATAAAAGTAGTTTGATGGCATGGACTCACATTCATTAAATGATATGGGTCCGCACCAGCGACACTAAATAATCGCAACGATGTGGGTCTTCATCAGCTTTTAAGAAAAAGTTTTTCATACTTTTATTAATAAAAATGCAATTTTTTTTAAAAGAATTTGTTTTTTAGAAATAAAAAAACTGCTTTCTTAAAAAAAATAAGATTTCAACTATTTTTTAACTATTTTAAAAATTAGTTAACAATTTTTTTTGTTTTTATTTTTAGAAAGCGGTTTAATTTTTTTTTAAATGTAGTATAATTTTTTTTTAACAAGACCTTGGGCCAAGTCAATGTGTCTAATTTATGTGTCCGTGTAGAACCACTCTATTTTGATATGTGGCTATTTTCTTTTGTTTCTAACATTATTCCCCCCCCCCTCCCCTCCCCCCCTCCCCCATTTTTGTTATTTTTTATGGACTAAAAGGTTGAATTGAATGCATTATATAATAGTCTAAGTTTTTTTTGCTACCAAAGTGGAGTGTTGAGAAGAGATGAATGAATTCATATGTAAAATACCTCAAATGCCCCTTAAAACTATCTTTGTCACTAGTATATATGGATGGTTGTTAACTAAAGGATGAAATTGAACCAATTTGAAAGGTAAGGGACTAAATTGAGACAATGGAAAGATAAGGAATTAAATTGAGACCAAAGAAAAAGTAAGGAACTGCTGGGGAACTTTGCTCTAATAATTAATAATTAGCAAGATATATTTTAGCATAAACTAATAGTTAAAGGATTGACTATGATTTAACAACATAGAAAGATAGGCTATTCCACTCGAGGAGTAAAATATATAATATCTTAGGCTCGCCGATTAAATAATACTCCATGTGCATTAAATTAAAAATCAATTTTAACTAATATTAATTAATAATTATGGTTAATTAGTATATTATGTTTTTAAATGATTTTCAAATTAGGACTTTTAATTTGAAAAGTACTGCCCACTTTATTCATATATCTTATACTAACTTAAAAAGTCTCTCAAACATAAATTACCTCTATGGACCTTTATATCCTCAGAAGGTAAAAGAATCACAAAGCAACCATTATTAATATTAAATCTAGGGATTTGTTTTAGGATATTTTTATTTAAACCCAACTTTTCTGTATATAACTCCCCATTTCTATTAATCCACAAATTTTGGGATGAAATCCATGTAACCAAGCCCCCATCTCATTGTGTATTAAATTAAAAGGAAAATTTGTATTGAATAATTTAGAAAACCGACCATATCCTTCGTGTAACTGACCTTCGTCGACCTGCAAACACACATCGGCCATCCCCGATCATTGGAAACATCATCTGTCACTATAGTCGATCATCCCTACTATCTCCAATACCATCGTCGACCATCAGATAAGTGATTGAGATAGAAAGTTCATTTTGCTGTCACAAAAAATTTGGGGGGAGGGGTGCTTTTTCCCCTTTTTTTCTTCACAAACTTATTTATTCTCAACCACACAAAGTCATTATCATAAATACACAAAGAAGTGAAAAAATAAACAAAATATATACCAGTTGGATCTCAACCGCACACAGTCACTATGATAAATGGGTACAAAAAAATCATTCTTTAATTATGTTCACATAAAGGGAGGGAAAGGGAGTTTGATAATTTTCCTTTTTTTAATCCTCTTTTACACAAATTGTAACCTACAGATTTGTTGGTTGACTCTTATTTGAACTCGACCATTGACATACAATTGGTTCAATTTTTCCATAATGATTTGCAGTTTTAATTGTTGGACCTCAGTTTGCCATTTGAGATTTATCTACTTTATACATATTTTTTTTAAAAATGCAAAATTGTTGTTGGGGGATTTTAAAAGGGTTATAAATGTCCTTTTTTTGAAATAACCTCAACACCCTAACGTGTTTTAGTTAATAAATATAACTCTAACTCTTTTTAAATCAGTTTGAAATCTTTGATTCAAACTGTTGTGCACACACACAAACAAAAAAAGATTTGCGATGATGTTGCTCAAATAAAATGATTTAGAATGGGATGAGGAAAAGCAGAATATAACCCTGTATTTGATCATGAGGAAACCACCGAAATGGAAAACCCGGGGTCCCTTAGCAACATGACCACTCACACACGTAAGTCCATTGTTACCAATCATTAGTTACAGATTGCAGAGATACAAGTGTAAATGAACTAACTTAATCAATACAATCAGTACACCAAGATTAAGTTAAACAACTCCCACAATCAAATTGAAATACAACACTAATCACACTAAGGCAGTGACAACTTGAACTCACACACAACTATACATCCAATACATGGATACCAGTGAAGTTGTGCAACAAACTGAATTAGAAGAAGATTTGTTTTTAATAAGAACATAAAAAGAATTATTTTGTTTACAAAAAAAAAAAAGATTAAACACACAAAAGATTTATCTTATTTTAGTTAGCACGAATAATCAACAGTTGTGATTAATAAATAAAAAGGAACGGAAGTAAGCACCACAATCACAATAAAGAGTATAACTAGTTTTTTCACAAGTCGAACTCACATTAACTCACCACTGTTTTAAAGAAATTAACACACAGTTTTAAGTTTAAGACTTGTTTTCTTTTAACCCAAACTTAAGTGACACAGTCAGTTAAAAAAACTTTAAACACAGTTTAAGCAAAAACTCAAACAAAACTAGTTTTGAAGATTTGTATTTTATAAAGACACAAGTCGTTTAAAACGGGAAATAGTATATAAAAAAAGCAGTCCTAAAAAAATTTAATCAAATATAAACAACTTAAACAAACCAACAACCGTTTAAAAAAAAATCTACACATGATCTAGTTTTAAAAATTAAATCAGTTAATATGTTTTGTTTAACAGAAAATTTAATCAAATTTATCTTTTAAACAAAAGAAATAACCAATCCCCAAAACCAACTAGATCCGAATAGATGATATTGTATATCTACCACATGCAAACTAGTAAGATGATTTAGATTTAAACCACAAGCAGAACCAAAGCAAATTAAAGTCGTATATATGTATATATACATAAGTATATAACGTACATATGAAGTAGTATATATGTGTATAGGTAGTTATATAAATATATAAAAGGAAAAGTAACAAGAATCTCACAGTGAAAGCCAATTTGATTTATCAGCAGAGACTCTAAAATCAAGCACCAAACCAACAAAAATCAACAATCAAGAGAGTTCCAGATCTTAAACCCCAGCTTTAGAGATCATAAGACACAAACTGGTTCTTTGTGTTTCAAAAAAATAATAACGAAACCAACAAGCAACTCGTGAAATCAAACCAGAACCACCACTCAAACCCACAAACGTGTATGAGCGTATAATAGGGTAAAGATCCAACAGGGGAAATCTCAAAGTGTTTAAGGCTGGGTTCGTAAAAATGGAGAGAAAAAATGGGAAACCAAATGGATATAATTTCGTCTGTTTTTCAAAATATCAAACCCTATAATTAAAACTAACCCCCAAAGCTCCTATTTATAGAGGAGGTAGAAGGATCGAGAACCAGCAAGGTATAAACACAAATGCCAACAAATAAAAGGTCATAAGCATCTTTAGCCAAGGGCACTCAAGGCTAATTGAGTTAAAGAAAACACAAAGGGTACATGCGTAAAAAGCCGTCTCAGCAGTAAGGGCAAAGGGGTAAAAGCATAGGGAGACATAACGATCGAATGCAGTGACAGCATGACAGTCCACGCGTGGTCAAACTGCATGGACAAAACGCAACAACCCCATTAACATGGATTTATTAAAAGAAACACTCTTTGGGCCAATCACAACCGTTAAAAAGTGATAATGAATATCAACCATTAGATTTCATTTAAGCATTTTAAATAAACAAAAATGATTTTTGTTTATTAAAAGAAATGTTTAAATTAAAAATAAATACTAAATAAATATTAAAAAATGCAAAACATATTATAAAATACATAACTGAAAATAAAAAAAACTTTAAGTAAAAAAAATAATATTAAAACAAAATATTATTTAAAATAAAAAAAATGTCTAAATAAATAATAGACCTAAAAGGGTACAAAATGATGTAAAAGAAAAGAACATAAAGTCTCAAAATTGAGACAATTAAGCAGGGACAATTTCATTCTCTCCCTTTGGTCAATTTTGAGACAAACCAGACTTTGAGACAAAATACATAACTCAACTAACAACATTTTGAGTCTTAAACAAAAAATAAAAGAGTACATAACTCAACTAATAATATTTTGAATCCTAACTAAAAATAAAAAGAGTATATAACTCAACTAACAACATTAATACTAGAAGACCAAAGAGACACACAAAAGAGTCTCAAATTCTCTCCTTATTTGTTTCAAAGGGACAAATGGAGGAAACCAAAATCAAATTAGGCAGGTAATGCACACACACCAATAGACATTCGAAGGGTCTCAAATCGATGATTATCCAAAGGTTTGGTAAATAAATCAGCTAATTGGTCTTTATTGTTAAGATATTCAATGAAAAGTTTCTTTTTCTCGACAAGCTCCCTAATAAAGTGTTCACGCATTTCGATATGTTTAGTTCGTGAGTGAAAAACTAAATTCTTTGAGATACTAATGGCACTTTAGTTATTATATAAAATAAGAGCAGTGGATTCAATTATACCATAGTCTTTAAGCATTTGTTTTATCCACAAAAGTTGAGTACAACAACTACCGGCAATGATATACTCAGCTTCGACGGAGGAAAGAGACATGCAATTCTACTTTTTAGAAGACAAAGAGACTAAATTATGTCCTGAGTAAAAATAATCACCGGAGGTGCTTTTACTATTATCGGCACAACCAACCCAATCAACATCCGTATACCCAATTATTTTAGAATTAGTGACAATCGTTTACATAATACCAAAATTTAAAGTACAACTAACATACTTTAAAATGTGCTTAACAACAAGCATGTGAGATTCATTAGGTTCACATTAGTATCTAGCGCGCGCGCGCGCACATACACTATACATTATATCGGTCTACTAGCCATTATATAAAGAAGGCAACCAATCATGCTACAATAAAGAGTAACTTCAACTTTTTTACCCGATAAATCTTTAGAAAGATTAATAGTGGAACTCATAGGAGTCCTAGCAGTTTTAGCATTAGTTAACCCAAAGCGTTTCACTAATTCAATAGCGTACTTAGTTTGAGATATAAAAATGCAGTTCGGTTTTTGAGAAGCTTGTAATCCTAAGAAAAATTGCAACTCACCCATTAGGGACATTTGAAATCCAGATTTCATAATGTTAGCAAAAATTTCATCTTCTTGGGGAGATGTAGACTAAAAAACAATGTCATCAACATAAATTTGAGTAATAAGTAAACAATTTGTGTTTCTTTTAACAGACATTGTTAGGTCTACTCCCCCTCGATTAAACCCGTGGGTTATGAGAAAAGTTATAAGACGCTCATAACAAGCACGAGGAGCTTATTTGATCCCATAAAGAGCTTTATTTAATCTAAATACATGATCGGGAAGAAAGGGGTCAACAAAACCTTTAGGTTGTTCAACATAAACTTCTACATTTAAAAACCCATTCAAAAATGCAGATTTTATGTCCATTTGGTATAATTTAAACTTCAAATGACAAGAAATAGCAAGTAGAAGTCTAATAGACTATATTCTAGCAACAGGGGCTAATGTCTCATCAACATCAATCCCATCAATTTGGGGGTACCCTTGAGCTACTAGCCTAGCTTTATTACACAAAATATTATCGGTTTTATCAAATTTATTTTTAAATATCCACTTAGTTCCAATAACATTTGTATGAGTAGTATGAGGAACTAAAAACCACACATCATCGATCTTAAATTGACCTAACTCTTCTTGCATAGCATGGAGCCAAGATTCATTAACAAGAGCATATTTTATATTTTTAGGTTATACTAGAGAGACAAAAGAAGACATTAAAGCATTTAGAGTTTGAGCCCTAGTTTTAATTGATTTTATAATATTACCCAAAATATTCTTCTTAGGATGATTTGCCCTCACTCAATTGGTAATGTCAATGTCTTCCGGTGGAAGGGAGTCCGAGTCACTATCCGTTGTTTGTTTTGGTAAATTATTTGAAGAACTATTTTTAACGGGTAATGATTTTGGGCTATCTTCAACTAAAGGGAAAACACAATCATTTATCACAACATTGATAGATCCATTATAGACTTAATTTTCAAATTAGAGACTCTATATGCCCAACTATTTTGAGAGTATCCTAGAAATATAGCCTTATCACCTTTAATGTCAAATTTAGACAAGTGTTCACGGTCTTTACACACATACCAGTCTTTATTAATTGTCTGGCCAAACTAGGGCCAATGGACACTGGTGAGCCAGAATCCGGCAAATCAAGCAACTCTTGTTGGTCGGCGCTAGCAGAAGAACCTTCAGCCAACCTGGAAGGAAGCCCTTTTTTCAGCCTCTTGAGCTGGGTTTTATCATTTTTCTTAGCTGGGGGCTTCTTCCCAGCTTCTTCTTTATTTGTGTCCCCACCAGTAGCGTGTTTGGTGAAACCAGTAGTAGTAATATCACCCAAGATATTGGGGAATTTCCTCTTCCTCATGGCAGTGGAAAGGGGCAAGTCTGAATCAATGAAAGGTGATGGGGGCAACAACAACTTCACCCCTGCCAAATGCAATGGCAGATGAAGTAGAGATAGGGTCTTGATCAAGATCAATCACTGAGGAGGGAACAACAACAGTTGGGCGAGCAACAAAAATAAGTGATGATATTTTTGTACTCCAACAGGTATGATGCAGATCTAATGTGCTCATCCCTTGTCTTTGATGAATTCCTCAAATAAACTTCAACTCCCTCGGGTTGATATCACCCTCTTTGGGACACTTCCTCTTTCGATCAATTGCAATCAAGAGAAAACAAATACAGTTAGTGGTGTAACCAATGAAATTATTAAGGAAAGTTATACAATAGTGTTGCAACCTGTCCCCTGGCCATATTGAAGGAATCTGGGCCCGTTGTATACTGCGTTCCCTGTCATGGGTACATGTTGCCAATTTTTGACAATTTCTCCATGATCAAAGTAATCTATGTTGGAGTCTGGGAGGTTAACTATTACAGCCCTATTTATATCCCTAGTCTTTAAATAGTAAGGGTTATCACTTGTGACCCACTTATAGCAAAATATAGTCTTTGGGATTCCTATATGGGTCCCATGAAGCTGATTTAACTTATGAACCCCATTAATTACTCTCCAAGTGTCGAGGGCTATTCTAGCAGGGACCACATCAAAATAGTGGCAAACTCAAGGAAAAATGGGTTTTGGGGAAAAGTGAACCCACACTCAGCAATAAAAATAGAAGTGAGCCAATGGACCTTAGGTAAAAAAAGGTACATAGAAGGAATGGGAAGTTCCAAATCCACCCACAAAGGGATATTCCACTTATTCCTAAATTCCTCTAGAGAAGCTACTGAGTAAACCATGTTCAAAGATGAAGAAAAGGAAAAGAGAGAGAATTCTTACAAGGATTTAAGGATTCAACAAGAACTGAAGTACAAAAGAAATGGTCTCACAGAAAGCTCAAGAAGATAGCAGCAGAAACTCAGAAAGTTTGAGGTAGAAGACAATCGTGAATTTTCCCGCCTTTTATAGATTGCCTCGAAAACTAGCGAGGGTAATGATTAAAGAAAGTGTCGATTGAACTATTGGCGGCTAAGCCAAAAAAAGACATATCTGCCCAAAAATGATTTGTCAAAACATTGGATAATTGCAAAAATTCCATCCACGTTATGTGTCATCAGTTAAGTCAATAATCTCACAAGTATGGGAATTCAGTAACTGACCAAGCTTCAGAATTGTTCCCGAGCAACTTTAAGGATAAATATTCCACACTTTTACGAAAAAAATCAAGCATGAAACATTGGGGGCTTCTGTTGATGTCAAATACTGCCTTATTACGTTGACCAATCAGAAATGAACATGTGTTATCCAACATGGCATCAGTCCTAGTCAGCAAGGACAAATCTTTCGTCCAAGTCCAGGAATGTAGACCAACATATTAAGAAGCCCGACCAACAGCAGGAAGACCGATCAGCCTGGTCAGTAAAGCGCCATCAGTTGTACACATTATGAACGTTGTACAGATGTAAATGCCTAATTTATAAAGGCATTCCATCTTTTGATATTCCAACTCTAGTACTCCCTCATGGGCTATAAATACATTGTAATCCCTGAATCCAAGGGAGAAGGACACACCTTAACAAAGGCGAGGCAATCCACAACAGTGGACGTAGGATTTTCCCTTTAGCCGAACCACTTTAAAAATCTTTTGTGTCTCTCTTATTTACTTTTTTTATCTGTGATAAAATAATTAGATATATTCTAGTTTTTTTGCATCAACAATGATGAAATGATATTATATGTTGGATAAAATGCCAATATGGATCACAAATGTAATATATCTTAAAATAATGAAAAGGATGCAAATGCGAAAAATGGAGAATTGGAAATTGGACTCGAGTCTCGGGTTTCAAACCAAAACACCTACGTAGCTTATAAAGGCATCAAAGTTCACGTAGTTCGCATGCGTCATAAGGATTTACCCCATAGATTCGAACGAAAATTTATTATATGTGTGTGTGTAGAAAATTTATTTTAGTTTGAGAAATTGTGGTCATCTAAAATACATATAATAAATTTTCGTTCGAATCTATGGGGTAAACCCTTATGAGGCATGCGAACTACGTAGACTTTGAACTACGTACACGAGAGAGTACCAAAGGACTCTTGAACGGGAGTTGACTTTGGGTCCTTTGGTACTCAGAGACATTCAAGAGAGTACCAAAGGTAATTCATAGACATTCAAGAGTCCTTTGGTACTCTCTCGTGTATGGGAGTTGACTTTGGGTCAAATGGGGCTTGGAAGCACTCGTCGGTCCTTTGGATAGGAGATCGCCGAACGATAATAGATCGTTCGTCCAAACCGTAAGTCAGAATCGTGCATGGGGTGGACCATTAGAATTTTTATGAGAGGTTATCCACATTACAAAGAGCTTCACTTGGTTTGGAGAGTTGACTTTGGTCAATTGAGGTCCGGAATCGCCCAATGACCTTTCAGAGTAAAATGGGTCATTCGTCCATACCGTAAGGCTGGTTCGCGCATGGGGTAGATCATTGGAAAGGGTATTCAGTGTTGTTCAAAGATTTATTAAGTCCCATTCAAGATAAAGATTTGACCTTGGTCAAACGGAACCCGAAAGTTCCCGGTGGCCTCCGAATCAATTTTCGAGGGAAAATTGATCGTTCGTCCGATTAGATATCCCATAACCTGCAATTCTTAAAAATTGATAGCGAATTAGATCAATTTTCTCTCTAGTGTAACTTGATCAATGGGAATTAGATATCCCATAACCTGCAATTCTTAAAAATAATCAAGTAGTCCAAAGTTTAATTTGTTAAATCTAGAAATTGATAGCACACATGAGATTTTGATGAAATAAATTTTGTAGGAGAAAAGTTTGGACACTATTACTTAATTTTAATTCATCTAATCGTAATATGAATATGTCCAATTATCAATTTTTCTTCAAGTCCTTCATTAAATTAAAATGTATACTGTAAAACCTTTATTATGGAGTGATTCTCCATGGGTGTTGTAGCATGCTACTGACCTTTGAGCTCCTCTATTGTGAATGGCTTGTGTCCTTTTCTTAAAATGATCCTACGAAGCATCTAGACTCGCATGATTTCAATGATTCTTGGTATATTTCAATAGACATTCTTATCCGCAGTGTCTTAATGATATGATAGTGTGCGAAGATTAGAAAATTGAGGTGATAGGTTCTTAAACACTTAAATGGTGGATTATGAGAAATTTCCATCATTTTTTGTTACCGATGAATGATGCATCTACAGTTGATATTGTGAAGGGGATTTGAGTGGAGGGAGATGTTACCATGGATAAGAAATCAAAGATATAGTAGGTAAAATAATGTAGGAAGATAGTGTAGACACCCCATTTCTTACCCCCTTACTCTATAGAGGTCCCCATTGAGAATGTCTTGCCCCTAGACCTTTATTCCATGAAAAACCCTAAATCTCGGGCCCTCGCCCGACTTCCAGACTCAATTTGACATCGATTTTTTTAAGTTTCAATTTTTTTCCAAAATTAAGATTTTAAATCATTAAAGAACCTTCATAATAGTGCATCCCATGCATGAATCGAAGTTTTAAATATTTCCGTAAAATAGAAAATCCAATTTTTGCATAGGAGCACTGTTGATTGGAAGTGCGCTGGGACAATTTGGTGATTTTGCCCTTTTAGGGTTCTCCTATAAAACGAAATGATGACCTCATTTTCCAGGGATCTAGAAACTTGTGTAGCAACACTTTTCCATTTAGGAACCCTAACTATAACATCATTTTCACTAGATTCCCTCACCAAATTCTTACACACTTACTTCATTTTCATCAAAACCTTTTGTAAATTACCATTCTCACAAGATATTCAAGCATAAATTGCACAAAGCCTTGCATTAAAGGTTTAAAAGTATCTGTCACTTATCAATTTACATATTTTTCTTTTCAATAGGTAAATTTATTTTCATATTTATATTTTGATGATGTAATCGTATCTCTTTATTTTTAGTATTATTTTTGTCACAAACAAGTTAATGCTAATATGCATTTTTTTTTAATTTTATATCTATATTTTTCAAGTGTTTTCATAAACTAAAAATACAAAAATAGGATTTGCATAATTTTTGATAATTTAAGGATATTTAGGTGTTTTCATTAAAAAGGGTTTCATGTCCATTTTCATTTAAATTAACAACAAATTTCTACAAATTATCAAAAACCAAGTAAATTCACATTTTCTATTTCGTATACGAATTACGTGGGCTTTTAGGCCATTTAAAGGTTATGTTGATGGATCAAATGTATTTTTTACATTCAAGTCCTTATATCCTTGTTTTATTATTATTTGGCATACTCTTAATTATATTAGTCTAATTTATCCATTTAACCCGCTTCATACGCTTCTATACCTCCATGATATATATATATATATATATATATATATATATATATATATATATATATATATATATATATTAGTTTTTTTATATATATTCAACATGTTACATATTTGGTAGCCTATCTCGCTTTACATTTTTCACCTCTCATGGATAACTATAATCATTTATGGTGATGTTACGGTAAATATTGATATACTCATCAATTAGATCACTTTGGCACAATCATATGATTACTCCTCACCCATTAATGTTATGGTAAATATTGAATCCAAGTTTGCATTATCACCCATATTTCACTCTTCATCATTTGCACGGTAAGATGTCTCACAAGTTTTCGCGTCCACGAGTCGAGATATCCACAAATAGTGATTAATGGTGCGAGATGAATATAATGGAGGGATATATGTTCCTTTTATGACACGTTTTTATAAAAAAAAATCATAATGTAAAATATTTCTCAATCGAATAATCACAATATAAGTAAGGAAAATCATATTTTCCAAGTTTCGAAATGAATAAAAGTGCTTAATAAATCTTTGTGTGCCAAAATGTCATAATTTATACACTAATAATTAATATTTACTAATAATAATTAGAATAACAATTGTTTTATGTAATTACTAAGGGTAGAAATAAAGAAAAATAAATTGTGCCTAAACATAATGTGCATTTATTTCATATAAGGCGTAATTGATTGTATATTAAAAAAATAATTTAATCGTATGTAAATTTAAAGTATAAATAATATTATAATATGATAACGTTTATGGTAATAGATTATTGGCATATGAAATTGATGTTACATTTGACTTTGAAAGAAAGATGTAGACCATGGGACACGGAGAGAGAGAGAGAGAGAGAGAGAGGGAGGCCTAAGAGGAAAACATGTGAGAAAACCTTGTTTTTAAAGCAACGAGGATAAATATTTTGATAACAACAAAGACATGGGAAATAAGAATACATTTATCTCCATCATAATGAAAATTATGCCACTAAAATTATATAGACTAACATTAAATAAAGGTTAAAAATTGAATGATTGTATCAATGGTGTTTAAATTGCCAAAGAGTGAATCTGATTTCTATAAAAGTATTGGTTTTTAACAAGTGTTGTGTATGAGAATTTTGTCAAAATAAATATTTAAAGGTATAATTGTGTATGAGTCTTACTCTCTCACATAATTCAAACTTCCATCCCACACTTTTAGACACACATCTAAAGTTTGTTCCAAACTCAAACCAAATTTAAAAGTCCTTCTCCCATGGGCTTGATTTATGATATTTCCCACACACAAATGTAGGTGTCCAAATAACACACAAATATAATGTTCGTTCCAATATCCACCCACTATGGAATTCCTATTGTGTGAATTTCAAAGGTAAGAAATAATTTCCATTCGACAATGTTGTTGATGCTCTTATAGGTGGAAACACAAACATACACACATGTAAATTAGCTTTAAGTAATTTTTACCTTATTTCAAGGGTGTTTCTAAGGGTACCACAAAACTTACTTCAAAATACCACAACTATTTTTTTACTCCAAAATACCACTTAATTTTAAGAGTTACTTCCAAATATGATAAAAGGGCTACCACATATTTAAAGTGTTAGAATTCATTTACACACTTTTCCTCCATCTCTGTACACATTCAAACCTTCATCTTCAACTTCCAAACCTTACATCTTCAATTAAAGATTAAGCTAATCAGGTTGGTATATTAAACAAGAAAACTTTTCATCTTCAAATTAGTTAAATGAGTTTAACTGAATTGTTGGTATATTACTGTAACACCACGTAATTTTGAGGATTAAATATTTAATTATTTTGGGGAGTTACAAAAATATTTAAATTGGGGAAACTTAAATTCATGAGTTGGAGAATTTAATTGAGTGAGCCGAATTATTTTTAATTGGCGACTTTTAAGTTTAATGGTTCGAAATCTCGTGAGTCACATTTTGAGGTCGAAATTTGGAAATGACAAAAAGTATTTCAGATGACAATTCCGAGTGCGCGGTTGCGTTCGGATGGGAGATAGTCAGAAAAGACTACCCGGGGGTAGTAATTGGGTCTCGGGGTATTTTTGGGCATAGCCGGACCCACACGGGATGAGTTGGGCCATTTTAATTAGGCCCATATGGAAAATAACGAGATTAAAGGTTTTTAACCTAATTGAGAGACTAGGGTATGACAGCTAACACAATTCTAAGCCTAGGGCTTGAGAGGAAAATTGGGGGAAAGCAAATCAAGAGCCAATTGGCGATTACTGGAGCCAAATTAAAGGACTACACCGACGGATCAAATCCTACGAACAATTCCAGGCAAGTGGTTAACTATTGTGATTTCTAAATTAATGATAATCAATTCATATCATAGTGATGTGTAAATCAAAATTCGTTTTGGGTGTATAATCATAATTAAAATTGTTTTTTTTATGAACTTAGAGTAATGGGCGGATTTAATTACTCAATGGATGTCAAGTTATGATTTGGGTCTGTTAAGATTAAATTGTAGAGTGGATTATAATATGTATAGTGATTACATGGGCTGAATATGGCAGGGTCGGATTTGGTAGAACGAGACCCAGGTGAAAAACCCAAATCGGATATACTTAGGGTTTTGGACAAATTGTTGATGGGTTAAGGTCTCCAGGGTATTTAGAACCTTTCCTTGTGTGGAGAATATGTTGGTTGTGATTTGGGTAAAGGTTTGGGAAGAAACAAAAGCTTGAGGATTCGTCAATGGCTGAAACAGCAAGTCGAGGAAGACGATTCCCTGTTCGATCGATCGATCGACGGTCCCAGAAACTTGGCAGTTCGGCCAGTTTTGTATATAAAGAGGAATTTTATTTAAGATTTAATCCTTTACTTTTATTTAGTGATAAATTCATATGTGGCACATATTTCCTTAACAATTATAGGGTGATACAATTGGGTTTAGGAGGGTGTGAACGGTATGTCATGAGATGAACGAAATTGGGGAAATAATTCATAAGTATTGATATTGGACCAAGGAATAATATTCGGGTATTGTAGTTGGGTGACGCTACATTATTAAAGGAATTGAGGTGAAATATTAAGGTATGGGCCAAGTGAGTGAGTCCGGGAATAATGATTGGGTGACACCAAGTTAGTAAATTAATGGATGTGTTAATTAATGGAAGTAGAGTCAGAAGGTAGACTCGAAAAAGTATTAAATTAATTGATGTTGTAATTAATTAATTTAGAGTCGAATTGTAGACTCGGGTTGGGTATTTATTAATTAATGCGTAAATTAATTAAATGAGAGTCGGACCACACACTCGAGTTGGTATAAATTAATTAATGTGTAAATTAATTAAATGAGAGTTGATTAAATTAATAGGTGTGTTAATTAATTTAATTAGAGTCGAACGATAGACTCGGGATAGGTATTAAATTAATATGTGTGTTAATTAATTTAATTAGAGTCGGACGATAGACTCGGGATATGTATTAAATTAATAGGTGTGTTAATTAATTTAATTAAAGTCGGACCATAGACTCGGGGAAAATAGTATATTAATTGAGGTGTGAATTAATTATATTAGAGTCGGACCACAGACTCGGATTTATGTTAATTAATTAATGTGTAAATTAATTATATTAGAGTCGGACCACAGACTCGGAGTTGTGTTAATTAATTAATGTGTAAATTAATTAAATAAGAGTCGAATCACAGACTCGGGAAAATTTCATATAAATTATTGTGTAGAGTATTATTATTTAGAGTCGGACCACAGACTCGGGAAGATGGAAATTATTAAGTGAGAAAATTAATTAAGTTGAGTTGGGCCAGAGACTCGGGAAATTACAGGCTAGGATTACGGGTTGTGAGTAAACGGTGAAGTTGGGGTTTATTTTATATATATATATACGGTGTAGTGATAGTATTTATATATATGTATATATTGTGTGTGCTATTAAATATCAGTGATTATATATTTACTTAATTTATACACTCTAGCGCTATCAAGGGAGGTTGCGCGACGTGGGTGAATCCCCTAGCTTGAGGATTAGGGTGAGTATATCCTCAGGTCATAGCGTCCGGTATATGGGTGAGAAGATTATCTCACTTTCAGGGAAGGAATATGACCGGCTCTACTTCATTTATGCTTTGGGCCAGGTTGGTGAGAGATTCCAACATGGGTAACTAGGTTATGTGAGCACACCTAGTGAGATAGCACTTTAGAGAGAATCATCCGGCGAGGGTATACTCGGAGGGATGGATATACGTAGGTTATATATGTGTGGATGTTTTAGTAAAGGTATGTATATAATGGTATTCAATATTATATGCAGGTAATAATACAGCGTGTGATGTATTTACTTTATATAACTTGTGACACAGTTATATGTTATTATTTAAGAAGGAATTAATTAAGTTAATTGGTGAGATAACTTATAATTCATGAATAATTATACTCGGGTTAGAGTAGTAAGGCAAGGGGAGGTTATACCAGGACTAGTGGGGCGGGCTAGTACAACTAGGTGGGGTCAAGGTAACCGTTAGGTGTGCACAATAGTGGAGGGGTGAGAATGTTCACAAGGGAGTAAGACACTAACTTAAATATGAAGCGCATTCATACATTTTAAATTACTGCAGTTAATTCACTTGCTAAATGTTTTCAAAATGTTTTGGGTTCTAACCCTTGCTATAAAACTATTTTCAAAACCTTTTAGGTGTCCAGCCACATGGACGTCAGGATTGATATTCTATTCCAGGGACACGGATTTGCGGTACATGTGGATGCTAGCAAGAGTTTGGATTAGACGCATCATTCATTCATTACTAGAGTAGGAAACATTTGTCAGTTTCAGTTTTATTTAGGGCTTGTCGCCCAGGCTTCTCAGTATAGTTTTCAGATGTATTTATTCAGGTGTTGGATGTTTGTATTGGACTATTTCACTTTGGTGGGTGATGATTTATTCGGCAAATTGTTTAATTAATTATTCAGTTGAGTTTTATTCAGTTGTGTGAATGGTTTATATTTATTTCCGCATGTACTGTTTTCTTAATTAAAAAGTTAAAATTTGGCACAAGCTTTTGGAATACTAGGTGGTTAGTAAGTTTTAAAAAGTTTTCGACAGTGATGCTAATGATGAACCAACTGGGATTCCTGTTTTAATTTGGTATAGGACTGATCACCCGGTATTTTTTTAGGCGGGGTGTTACAATTACACTATATATATTTTTACTGCCTTACGTTTTTTTAATCGAACTGTTGGAACGAACTGTTGATCGAAATAGAACTGTTGGCACGATCTGTTGATCGAAATTTAAAGCTTCCCCAAATCGCAAGGTTCGAAATGGAACAATCCACTGATTATTGAAATCAAAACGAACTGATTTATGTTTTTTTTTATTTTGAAATCAAAACGGAATGTTGGAATACTAACTGTATGGTATTTAATTGAACGACCTGTTCGAATTATTGATAGTGTTAAACTAGTGTTTCAATCGATATAATCATAATGAAGGGTGCTGCATTGATTCGTCGTGTCTACAATGAATCAACGGATTCTGAATTAAGGTATCCATTCATTACCATTATCACGAAATGTATGACTTATTTCGCTATGTTTATGCCGAATGGATCAACAAGTTTTTTAATGTTTTATTCGTGACTTTTACACCCAATTGATTCAATTCTTTCGTTATGTTTATGTCGAACGTAGCCACCACCATTTGACACCTTTGTCCCGAATGGAATCAATTATTTTGTTATCTTTATGGCTTATGTTTATAAGGAATACCTATCAATTGATATATAATTACCTATTAAATGACTTGTGTTTATAATGAATTCATGATTACCTATGAGTTAATACATGATTACCTATGACTTATGTTTATAATGAATTCATTATTACCTTTGAATTGATACATGATTACCTATGACTTATGTTTATAATGAATTCATTATTACCTACGAATTGATACATGATTACCTATGAAATGACTTATATTTATAATGACTGTAGGTTTACCATGGATAACCTAGTATCGTACTCTGACAAGAATCGGAATCCGTTGACTACCTCAGAGAGGAAGCATCGAGAAGAGATCCATGTTTGATCTACTGCCACTGTTACTCCCTTAGAGGGCGCTGTCCCAGAGGTGGATATGCATGAGGAGGTGTCAGTTCATGACCAGGAGGTTGCGGTTAAGGTCGAGGAATAGGATGAGGTTGAGTAGGAGGAGGTTGAGGTTGAGGAGGAGGCTGAGGTTCATGAGGAAGGACATGATGCAACCAAGGAGGAGGATGTTGCTCCATTTGAAGGGGTGTATTATCCCAACAACCTAATAACCCATTTAGCATTTCACACAAGACCGCAGCAGCATATAGCAAGAAGAAAAAGATGCCAGAAGAAGGAACTTCTTCTGTAGCTTACGGGGCCCCCGACGATCTTAGCCTATTAAAATATTTCAAGCATCACATAGCCTACGGTATTTGAACTGGTTCAATGGTAATTACAGTCCCTACAAAGTTAAATCATTAATTTTTTAGATTTTTAATTACTTTAATAAATCTTATTAGATATTTTGCTTATATTGTAGGTGGAGCGGGTGCCTTTATTGTGAAGTAATCACTGGATGAAGATCAAGGAGTGGGAATTCAGAGGTCTTTCTGCAAGTGTACAAAGGAGGGTTCAAAGGGCTAAGCTGGGGGGCTTATCTCATCTAGCCAGCATTATATAGACTATGCCCTTATATTTGCATTTGTCGAGAGGTGGCATCCGGAGACTAACACATTCCATATGCCATTTGGGGAGATGACAATCACCCTCGACGATGTATCGACGATCTTGGGCGTTCCTCTCGTCAGATCACCTCTGTATATCCCGTAGCCCACAATTGAGGAGGAAGGGGGTGTAGTGGTCCCGTAGGTTGTGGACCTAGTGGTGGAGTTGTTAGGAGTGAGCAGGGAAGTTGCCTTAGAGGAATTTGGTGAGCATGCGGCCATCCGATTGAACTGACTCACTACGAATTTCAAGTAACGGTTCGCAGGACGCCAATGCATCGATTAAAGACAAAGACTATTGCATAAGGGCCTATTTTCTCTACATTATCGGCTACACAATTTTCCCGGATAAGACAAGGAATAATATTTTTGTGCTTTACCTTCATGTTCTTAGACACTTGAAGGAGGTGGGGAAACTAGCATAGGGGATGAGTTTCCTAGTGCATGTGTATAATAAGTTGCGCCTTACTTCTCGTTCAGGTGTGAGGCAAACGAGTGGTCTCCTGTCTCTTATACAGGTAACTAATAATCTACATTCATATTTCGTTTATATATGTTTATCAATTCCCCCATTCTAATAAATTCATAATATGTGTGTTTTGCAGTCATAAATATATGAGCATTTTACAGGGGTTGGCGGATGCAGTGACATGGAATTTGATGAAAGCACACTAAGGATTGCACGTTGGTCATTGTCCGCCTCTCAGAAAATACTTTTCAAAACCTAATCAATTTTTAGGAGCAATTGGACGATATGAGTGTTGGTGATGTGAGTAAATTCAAATATTATTTGTAATGTTTTCTTTTGACTTTGATATTTTCTGACATTCAATTATGTTTTGTTTATGTAACTACACTAAATCTGCACTATTGTCAAGGTCATTGACCCTGACAAATCACCCTTGTCAAGGTCAATGACCGTGACATTTCGAGGCGAGACAACTTTTTTTATCACGGTCGTGTCACGGTCATTGACCTTGACACAAAACTCACATTTTGTGTCACGGTCGTGTCGCGGTCAATGACCGTGACACGTTTGTCACGGTTATAAATCGTGACAAAGCCGTGATCCCTTTTTAAAAAAATGTCACAGCCAATGGTCGTGACACGTCCGTGACAACCTTTTGTCAAGGACTTGTCACGGTCAATAACCGTGACAATTCTGGGCAGAATTTAAAAAAAATCTGTTGGGCAGTATGGCCACTGCCACTGCCCAGCAGTATATTTGTACTTGTTATAGCAACATCGTACCTGTTCCAAACATCATATATCCAAACAAACTAAAGATAATGCAAATATATATTCATGACGATATAATCCAAATATTCAAAATAGAAATAATATACATGATGATATAATCCAAATATAATTAAAATGGACAAATTTAAAAATAATGTTACTACATGTCTAGGGTAAATGTGAGGAGGTGAGTAGGCCACACGACATACGAATTGACGCACCCACTAATATACGTCGTGCCGCATTGTTCGCGCAACCACAATAGGGAGTTCTCCTTCCCGGGTATGACATGCGTGACGAGCACCCTGGACTCCATCTGTTGAAGCACACGTCCATGAACTATTCCACCCTCGACGATATTCGGGTCCCTCAACCCCCGCCCTATCCGCTGGCCATCAAATATGTCCAATATGAACTATTCCACCCTCGACGATAATCGACTCTCTTGTTTTCCCAAAGTACCGTGCCCGCATATTTTTTTTTCACGACTTGAGTTGCTCCCTAATCTTCTCCAAGACGGGATCGCGTAGCTTTGGATCCAAGTTGAATTGTTCCTGTCCAACAAATACAATGTTAGTTGCGAATAAATATAAATATAAATATAAATATAAATATAAATATAAATATAAATATAAATATGAAATTGAAATTGAAATTGAAATTGAAATTGAAATTGAAATTGAAATTGAAATTGAAATTGAAATTGAAATTGAAATTGAAATTGAAATTGAAATTGAAATTGAAATATTCATATAAATATATTACCTGTAGTGCCCCCCAAACAGCTAACTTGAGCTCATATGGCACCTCCTTCCAACTCATAAACCCCGGGCCGATGACCATCTTTAGCAGCTTGAGGGATCTCGCTAATAGCTCCGACTTGTTCTCGACGGTAATCCCAAATTTTTCATATTTTGGGAGCCTAGTGGCGGAGGAGCCCTCGTCGCCTCCGCTACCACCGAGCCCAGACGACATCATCATAAACAACATCATCATCTTCGCCTTAATATCTGAAGGAGACATTTTTGCTGTAAAAAAATGTAATTAGTACAGATAAAAAAAATGTTAATAGTACACATACGCACACCCCTACCCCACCCCCACCACACACGCACACGTCATGCCACTTTTAAAACTAACCAACCCAACATTTCATCAATTAAACTAACAATTAAAGTATGCAATTATTAATTTACTAATTTACTAATTTACAATGAGGGACAATCCTACTTTCATATGAAATTGGCACTAATTATTAATTTACTTTCATCTAAAACTATACAATTAAAATTACAATTAAAGCTATACAATTTCTTAATTAAAGATATACAATTGTTAAAATTGCCCCTCCACACCCCCCACACCCCACCCCCACCCCCACCACACCCCTTGCCCCTCTCCCCCGCCACGCACACACCTACGCGCACACACACACACACACCCCACCCCCACCCCCACCCCTTACCACGACCCCCTCCCCCACCCCCACCCCCTCCCCCCACCACACCCCACCCCCACTACCCCACTACCCCCCTCCCCCACCACACCCCACGCCCACTACCCCCCTCCCCCACCACACACCTACGCACACACACACACACACCACCCCCTCCCCCCACCACGACCGTGACAACTACAGTTATTGTTTATCAATAAAATTATGGCATGAGATAATTATAATTGGAGCATAAATTTCATTATCATAATATAATAAATCCAACCAAGTACAGAGATTCTACAAATTAAAGTGAGAATTAAATTTAAGACTTTCTAACAACATGCATGTGTATGGATTCTAATGATATTACCAGTGTATGGATTCTAACGAAAGTAACTAATGATATTCCTCAAAATATACAATTGGCAACATTTTATGAATTTACTAAACTTTATATAATATTATCAAATTCTGTTAAAAAATTATCTAGGGTTTTACCTAATTGAATTAATTTCATGAATAAAATTATTATCAATTTAAATATTTATATAATTAAATTTAACATATGAATTCTAGAACTTTTCTAACATTTACACAATTTTAACTATCACTAACATTTACACCATTCTAACTATCACTAACATTTACACATATATAAACACACATACACATATACATATACACACATATATATACACACATACACATACATATAGAAATGAAAGAGAAAGAGAGGAAAAAAAATATACCTTAGAGAGAGAGAGAGCAGAAATCGCGGATGAGAGAGAGAGAGGGAAAACCAAAAGAGGTGTGAAAAAAAAGAAGCCTAGGGCTTTTTTTGCTGCAAAAGTTGCCACGGTCGTGTCAAGGTCATTGACCGTGACACAAATCTTGCGTTTTGTGTCACGGTCATTGACCTTGACAAGGGTGGCCGGCTGAAAGGTGACAATTTGGTCATTTTGGTGTAGTGTGTGTAGGTTATTTAGGAACCCTATCGAGATTCTAAGGCTACTTATCCCTTTCATGAAGCATTATGGTATAGCGGGATTATGATTTGTTTTGAGATGGGGGAGCCTTATTACCCTGACAGATGCCTTAGACAAGTGGTATGGCTGCAAATCATACCTCATGACCCAATGACACCCTTGAAGGATGATAGGGGATACAATACGACTCGATATAAGGTTAAATTCGATAGTCACGAAGAAAACTGGCAAGACCACCTTCTATTCGAGAAATCTAGATATGTGCCCGTATCGAGCCCGTGGGATTGTGGCAGTTATTATATGACTTGGTTCCTGTCCAAATCCCATCCTAGAGTCCAAAACCCCAAGTTTCGCACTGTCAAACAACAACAAACATCATTGGTAAGTTTTATGTTTAAACTACTTTCGGGTCTTATACTATCGTTACTAATCCCACGGTATTATTATATTTTCTATACACGGACGATGTACGAAAGGCTGTGGAATTAATGAAGAACAATATTAACGATGGAATTACTGTTGATCTGGGCAAATTAATTACACACGACGTCCAAGCCTACGATATCCTAGCTGCGACCATTGGGGTAGGCAGG
This sequence comes from Sambucus nigra, assembly GCA_949130495.1. Lineage (NCBI taxonomy): Eukaryota > Viridiplantae > Streptophyta > Magnoliopsida > Dipsacales > Adoxaceae > Sambucus > Sambucus nigra. The sequence goes on from OX422209.1 coordinate 579,450,472, forward strand.
CCGATTGTCATTGAGTAGCGGGTGGCAAAGAAAAGCAAGTCCAAAGGCAAGGGAAAAGAAAAGTATTTGAGGGGTCCCATAGAAGTAAAAGAAATTAATAGGAGTTATGATTAAATGTTTTGGAAGGATCTCAAATGTTGAATTATATAGTTGAATTATTTTGTTGTGTTAATGTTGGTATATAAATTTGTAATTATTTTGTTGGTTATGAATTATCTTGTTGTGTTAATGTTGGCATATAGTTGAATGATATTGTGTTAATGTTGGTATATAGTTGAATTATATTGTGTTAATGTTGGAATATAATACCAGTTGATAATGAGCTTGGTTAGGTATAAACATCCCTAACAGTGGCCTTTCTTTTTTGGAGAGTGGGTTCCATTCGTCATGATTATAGAGAATAAGGGTTATTATTTTGGCACATATATACCGAACCAATTTTGGAGAAACTTGGTTCGAGATAAACATCCCTAACAGTGGCCTTTCTTTTTTGGAAAGTGAGTTCCATTCGACATGATTATAGCGAATAAGGGTTATTATTTCGGCACATATATACCGAACCAGATACATTTGAAACTCATATAACTTCACTATTGCAACTACAATAAATCATACAATAAACCAACTACATTTAAATATCATACAACTACATTTGAATATCATACAACCTCATTTGAATTTCATATCATACAAGTTCATTTCGCACACCAAACAAGCCAATCTGGATAGGTTGATCGTTGGTTGCTACATCGTTTGGACAGGTTTTCTGGAACTCCTCTACTTGTTGTGCGTATTTATCAATCCATGGTTTTGCTTTGGGTAATGAACAACTATGCCAGTGACTTGCTACTGGGGGAATTGGACAGCCGTACTTCAACTTCAAAGCTACAAAGTGATTACCGCATATATAATCAATCTCTATGAACATTGGATGCACGATTCGTTCATGTCTCATTGGTAGAAATGTGAGACACTATCTCTTCAAAATGAGGACGTACACGCACTTGTAAGTTTTCACCAAAAGATAACCGCACTCGGGCATGATCATCCAAGACTTTGACATACATGGGATTGAATAATTGTCCAATATATGTAAAACAGTGTTTAAAAACCATTCACCAAAATAATGTGCATATAATTCATTATTTGCCGTAACTTCTTCAATCAAGTCCGATTTCACCTGTCTCCATCCGTCGGGCCCAAATCTGAGGCATTTAGCAATGCATTTAAACCCACAATCTCTGTCAATTTCAAGCTCGATGATACCTTCTACGCAATCTTTATAAAATTTCGATATCTCATTGATATATTATTTATATGCGGGGGAGTAGTTCGAGCACCATGGGGCTGGGCGGGTGAACTCCGTGAAATTAATTTTCTTCTTATGCCTTTGGACCGTGGGGTGTTCCTTTTCTGTTGATTGCCTAGAAAGTTCAAAGCCTGAAGGATCCCTTTTAGTTGACTTCTCGTGCTTTTGCTCTTTAGCGGTTGGTTTTTAACCTCTCAGGCGACCCTTGCAATGCTTAAGCACGGATGGCTCAAATAGATTAGCGATTGTGGGACACCCGATGTCCTTGAGTTTTCGCAACATGGCCCTTTGCTCATCGATAGTTGGCCATTCCCACCTTTATTTAAAAAGTATCATTTTCGACTCGTAGTCAACCATATGGTACTTCGCTAATTCGGGCACCATTGTTAATTTGTGCCAATGTGCATCGACATCCCCCCATAGTATTGCCCCACCCTCCATCTGGTAGATAACTAATTCATGAGCGCATGGTAGATCATAGATGTTGCGTGCCAAGTGTAGGCACGATTTAACACCTAGTACATCTCTGCGTACTTCCTAAGAGATTCTCACTTCCCTTTCTTAAAAAAGACCAGTGAATCAATCTCCTTGATTGCCTTACTGCTTATTATAAATCAGGTCGCGAATTTCTCGGCTATGTCTCTAAAAGATAGGATTGATCTGGGGTAATTTCTCAAACCAGTTCAAACTAATTTCTCCTATAGCAGGTGGGAACAATCGACACATTTTAGGGCATCGTGATGATTCAAAAATGACATTGTTTTCCGACCGTGCCTGATCTGATGGCGGGATCTGCTTTCCCGTTGTATGTTGTGACCTTTAGCATAAAGAACTTCTTAAATGGTTCAAAGGACTCTATTATCTCAATAAGGGGGATAAGGAATCGTGCCCCAATGCCTTTCTATCTAAGGTCCTTAAGAGTTTGAGCTAGATTTTGGTTTAATCTCATTTGCAACTATTTTTGGATGAGTCTCCTAAGTTTGTCACTCCTTACTCTATTTCATTGTGCCTCTAGATGAGCAGGTTTACCACTTTCGGCTGACTCTGTACGATAGAACTGATGGTGACTGAGGTTTATGGAATTCCTCTCAAGGAAACGATTGTCATGTCGTTGGTTCTGGTGCGTCGGTGAGGTTTTCTTAAACAAGAGGCCCTCTCAGTTTGATATGATCCACGATTTCTTGAAGTGTGAGGTTTTCTTTTGTGGAACTCCCGAGTACAAAAGTCAGACCTGCGATCTTCCGATTACTGGGTCAATTGCCTCCTTAAATGGACAATCTCTCGATCACGATTATCCAGTCTCTCCTCATAAATATTAGCCGGATGTGAAGTATATATCCCTTCCTTCTAGTCGTTTGATCGACAATGTCCATTATCGCCGTCTGGGCCCTGGTCTCCCGAGAGATCTCCCCCTGAACCTAGAATTCCACAGAAAATAAACGGGCCTAATAGGAGTGTGGTTCCTCCTCGCGACACATATTTCATACTGGACGCGTCTCCTCACGTGTGTGTGATGAGATTGATTTGCATTCATGATGATTGTTCGGATAAGTGTTTTTAATAATAGTAAGAACTTCGAGTTTCCAATAAATGAAACCAAATTTTAGGAAATATTAGCCCACAATAAAAGTAGTATTTAGAGATTATCCCCTAAAAAATTATGAATGCAGTGAAAGAATAAAATAAACTAGATGTACGTGGTTCGATAAGGAGATCTGCCTATATCCACGGGGAATATAGGGAGACTGGTTTATTATGTAGGGAGAATAATGGTGTTTCAAGTGCCAGGGTTGATAGCTAAGAGTCCAAGTCACCACATGCAAGCTACAATCAATACCCTCATAATGGGTGAGGTCACCCTTATTTAAAAATCTTAAGGATCCTACTCCTCTAGGTCTCTTCATGTTCGACTTAAGTAAAAGTCATAGAGTCCTATAGGAACTAGGTTTCTAACCCACCAGTATAATCCTTCACTATTTGGATTACCTCCCTTTTTATTTATCGTCTTATAATATAGTGATCTCCAAATATCGTGGTCTCCTAATATTTGTCATATGATATCCACGTGACATGATACATGACGTGGTTTCGATTTCTCCTTTCAGTCTCATTTTTATATTATGTTGCATAATTTGGCATGCTAATTGGATTAATTAAGGACACACATTTTATGGACAATATGATTTAATTTTGAGACCGACCTAAATCATTTTTTTCTTAAATTTTTATTTTATTTATTATTTTCTAAATTGAATTAAGTCGGGGTAATTAATTTAAAGGTATAAATTAAATTTTAATCTCCCGGTTTATTTTAATTTTAAAATGATTTTATTTTTTAGAAAATTAAAATAGTGATATATGGTAATTTAGTTTGTAGAAGTAAATTGAAAATTACCAAGGATTTTCAGTCTTTTAGAATTAAATGAATAGTTTTTCAAAACCGTCAAGTTTTTAAGATACTTAAGTGGGAGAGGGGTTTCACATAAACCCCGCGGTCTCCATTGGTCTCTTGAGAATTGTGATGTGATTACTTCCTCGTGTCAGCTTGATCTATCCCCCTGTCGGATGGATTTAATCAGGGAATCTGGTATTTTGAGATTTTCAAGTGATAATTTATTGAAATTTAATATGAGTGAGCTCGGTCCTCTCATCGAGGAAATTTTACACGACCGGATTTGTTTCAATAAATGAACCAATGGTATATACTTGGACACAAGTTTTGCTATCTTCCCCATCGAAGTTAATGTCATTAGAAGTGGGACCAAAAGTTATCGGTTATTCGTCATATTGGACATAAGGTTCATGTACTGCCAGGATAGCATTATGAAAGACAAATTATGTTTGGTTCAAGGTGGTATGATTTAAGCTCCCATCGATAAATCTCATATCATAAAGGAACTAGGATGTCTAACGAGATTAATTTTTTAAAATAGGCAATTGAGGGATGCCACTTTAAAATTTTATCAAATTAATTCATGTGTGTTAATTGGAAATTAATTTTGCAATTTAATGATTTTAAGATTTCAAAAATGAATTCAACCTTTTTCTCACTGCTTAAGTCTTAAAGTTTTAATTGGAATAATTTTCAAGGACTGAAAATATAATTTGACATTGTTTAAACTTAAAGGGATAATAAAAAATTTAACCCACAATTCCCATAAATATTTTAAAATTGTGATGCGAATAATTCCTCATGCCAACTTGATGTGGCCCCCCATCAAATGGTTTTAATCGCGAAATCATGACATTCTAAAATATATGATAATTTGTTTAAATTAAGTGTTACATGCCCCCCCCCCCACCCCACCCCCACCCATTGGAGAAGTTCTATATGTGCATCTTTGATTTTAAAGAACTGGCCGATGAGAATTTATTAGCACCTATGTCTGTTAATGACACTGAAGTAAGAATCATGTTCTTGAAATGATTTCCATCGCTGAATGAACTAAGGATTCTTTAGATTAGACATGGTGAGAAAACTCGATACCATTTCGTAATCCGGGAGTGAGCATCATCGATAGCCAAATATTGGTGTTAGTTGTTGAGAAAGATCTTTACTTCTTTCCCAAAAAGGAGGTAGTAGAATATAAGGATAAGTCTCAGGTAGACGATTTGGGTTAAGGAAAGTTCATATTCTTCGGAAGTAATGTAATAGCCGATAGGCAAGTATTCTCACTATAAGTAGTTAAAACCCTTATAGCCAAGTGTCTAGCTTCTCCTTGCTTTGTAAAGAATAGGACATGGTAATATTTTTTCTCTTAAAAGTAAATACATAATTTATGATCCGATCTACGATAACCTGGTATATAGAATCGATAACCACAAATCAGGATTGCAACTCGTGAAAAAGGTTTTCGATAACCGCGAAATTACTTTAAAGAGAGATATTCTTAAGGCATAGACAATTAGAATAACACAATGGTATTAACGGTGGAATATTATTATGAATTTTGGTGTAGACATAAAGTTAATGTAGGTAAATTATTTAGTGTACTTGATTATAGAAAAGTGGGCTTCGGTTTTTTAAATTTGTTTTGAACACATATTCGATTGATTTTATTAAATTGTTTTATCAAAATTGGAATATCTTTTATTTGTTCTGGTACATTGGAAAATAATTTATACATTACAAGAGTGTCTCACCAATACTGCTAAATACTGAAATGAATAATTTTATAGACATGACCATTAAAGATAAAGTTTCCTTTTAGAACCAAACACAAGTTAGGCACTTATGTTGAGGTTATTTTATTCTGAATGGAATTCAAAGACTAGATTAAAATAAACAATTGAGTTCATTGGAAGTGGAGGTACTTCTAGTCTTCAACTCCATTTAGAAGGTAAATGACCAAGCGATCCTTCACGATCCAAAGCTAAAGATCCATATATGTGGTGGAAATGGTTCATTTTGATTATATTGGTTCGGTAACTATCTGATCAAAAGGTGGATTTGAGTGTTTCATTGATTTCATTGATGATTACTCAAAGGTATGGATGTGTTTACCTCGGTCACCACAAATCTGAAACCTTTGATTAGTTCAAAGTGTGAAAGGCTAAGGTGTATGCACCACATGTTTGAAGCCTTTGATTAGTTCAAAGTGTACAAGGCTAAGGTTGAACATGGGTGAGGTAAACTAATCCAAGTTCAACAATCTATTTTCCTCTTAAGACAGTTAAGGAATCATTTATTTGAGGATCGAATTATATCCTAGTTCCCTATACTGGGCATTCTATTTCGGAATGGTGTATCGAAAAATAAGGAATAAGACTCATTTAGGTATGATAAGGTCCATGGGTAATTCAGGACTGCAACATTCTTATTGGGATTTTATGTAAGATGGGCATATACATTCTATCTTAATTTATTCTTAATTGGTTGCTTCGAATCTCATTGAACATTGGTGTGGGCACAAGATCATTCTAAGGCATGTTCAGATTTAGGGATGCCTTACACTCGTCTTGTGGAAGGAGCCAAGGAAGTTAAAATTAAGGAAATAGGTATGTATCTTCATTGGTCATCACAAAAGTTTCAAAATTAGTTTATATCTTACTGCTAAGTATAAGAAGGTCATTGATTGCATCAACTCCCGATTCTTTAAAAATGATGATGTAATAAACTATGGGCCCGAGTGTAAGCTGGACATACAAGATATAATGTAACATCATATTACCAATGTTTCAATACCACCGGTAAATGATGAAATGCGACCTAATATTGATAATACACTACCTTATTATAATGGAAACATTATCGATGATTAGGATACACGTGTAAATTAGACTGGATAGCAAGTGATAATATGTGGTAGTAGGAGCATTAGGAGTCATCCTGAATGGTTAGTGTTTTGGATGATCATTTCAATATGATCCCAAGCAAATACAAATCGTGTCTCGAAAATTACAACGAGGCATTTTAAGATAGGGATTTTTTAGTTCAACTTATTACTATAAATTTCAAAAGGGATTTGATGTATTCAAATCAAGTTTTGGGACATGTAAACTTGTTGATGAGGTAAAACCCATCAAGTATAAGTGGAACTAGAAGAATTTGAAAGAAATATGGATGGAAATGTGAAAACCTTCAAGACAAAGCTTAAAAAGAGGGGTACTCAGGAAGAAAGGGATTGATAATGAGCAAATCTTATCTCGATAGTCATGTTAAAGTCTGTCGGGATTCTTTTAACGTCAAGAATATGTTCTTAGACAATCGTTTAGACACGTACATAGTAAGAAGTTAGGAAAATGAAGTGATGTAAGCTTGTGACATCCATTTATGGATTTAAGAAAACATCAAAGTCTTGGGTCATTCGGTTTGATAGGGTAATGAATTTGTGATTTTGATCAAAGATCAAAAAGGATTAGTTATTATAAGAAACATGACGGGAATGTAGTAGTATTTTTAGTATAACTAGGTGTAAACCCAGGCGATGCGCGAGCTAGGTGACTCTGATAATGGCCAAAACTAAAATCGTGAAATACCCAAATAAAATACATAAAGTAGCCTAAAATAGTGAAACACTAAAACAAAATATGAAAAGTAGCCAAATAATCATCGCTATTCAATCTTGTTATAAAACTTAGACTAGACTAGAAGACTAAATGACCCCGGTTGTAACATCTTTATCGGGGACAAAAGAAAATAAAAGGTAAAAAACACATTTAAACATTAAGTAAAAGAACACTCGAGCATCTTAAGACTAATAAAATGACTTTTAACAAAGGATGTGAGAAGAAAATAAACAACATATAGAAATTAGCATGGCGAGTTCTTTATATAATCATATAATATCTTAAATTGTACAAAAAGAATTTATTTTTTATTTGAAACAATCCAAATATCAAAATAAAATATTTAAGAGATGGATACAAACACTTTACTCAAGAGGTAATTCAAAATTCTAGTACGTCCACACCTTCTTTTTTTTTTTGGGGGGGGGGGGGGGGGGGGGGGTACATATGAAAGGAAACAATAGCTAACAATAGCCTCTTGGGTATACAACCCTCTTAAAGTAAAAAAATGCCCCTAATTTTTACAAGAGGTTCAAGTCAGCCCCTAAAATGCAATCCCCTCCAGGGTTAGGCTCCACATTTAGTTTTCTCTTCCTTCGTCATTTTCTAAGTTTTCATATTGGAACTGTGCTTGTAAATAGGAATAAATTTTACAACTTAAAGAACATAAATATCAAAATGAACAATGGAAAACTTACAATTCTAACAATAAGTTTTGGCATTTATACAGCTGCTACCTTCAGATGATAAAGTTACCATAATATGTTGTAACTGAAATCCTACCACAAATAAAGGAAAAATTCTTACATGTGTCATCTACCCACTTTAACTTTATAGAACTCGGTTAGAACCAAATCAACAACATAAAGGTATATAAAAAACACAAATTCACGCATCTACCAACAATGATATTTATAATAAATCAACATATCAAATCAAACTAAAACTAATAGCTAACAACAACATAAATGAAGTTGGCAAAATGACCAGTTTTATCCGCAACCAAACAAAGGTAAAGTATAACAAATAAAAATAAATTGAATCTGAACCTTGAACCAAATATGGAAACAAATAATATTGCCGAGGCACCCAAATATGATAAGTGATTTGTTTTATTTGACCCAATATTCAGTTTGGCACATTTGATTGACATGAAGATTGAATGTTTAACCATTAAAATCCTACACTAAAAAAGGATAATGGTCATAGGCAACTCATTGATCACGACCTTAGCCCGCGACCTTTCGACGGTGAACACTGAAGGTTTTATACTAAAAAGAGATGAATCTTTTATCTTCTCTATGACCAACCTGAATGTATATTAGAAATAACAATATCCAAAAGAAATAACAACTGCTGGAAAATTTTTGAACTAAAGAAAAAAATTAGAAGTGATATCATTAAGATAGCTACAGTACATAAAAAAGCAATAATAAGTTTGTTAAAAAGCCATTACAATTAAAACATGATAAATGAAAACAGCTTTGGTGGCCACCACCTTCAACAACATTATCTCCAAATTCATTATAGCTTTCAATCAAATAGTTTGTGTGATGATTTTTTCTCGAACAGTGGCAATATTGTACCGATATGAAATCTATATAAAACGTATAGTAAACGAAACTATGACAATTCGGTTACACCCTCATACAACAGAGTATCAGTTGTGGTAGTATCCACCACCATTTTCTCAACTTCATATAGAGAGACCCACCTCGACTTACCTTCCTTTTTCTCATGTTCAAAATAATTAGGTGCGAAAGGTAAGGGAAAATGAAAACTACGTGCATTAAATATATAATTCGTCTTCTTCCTCAGCAAAGCAAATGCATTCCTAGTCCACTTTCTTTAGTTATTAAGTGGGGGATTAAAATTAGATATCCAGTGCAAATTTTATCTGTTAGAGGTACCTACATTTTGCTGTTTGATAGCATCTAAACTTGCCTCCTCTTAACTGTCACACAGATTTTAGAACGGTATCTTAAGAATTTTAAAAGAACTTTTTTTCATATATTTATATGGTGACGTGTTCTAACATGTAAAAATAATTTAATCCTTTCAGGCATCCAAAAGACCCAAAAATACTTCAAAGTGCAAGCATGTATCACCTGGAAAAGGGTATTGTGCAGCATAAACAATAAACAATTAAACATTGAAGGCTATTATATCATGATAGTTGTACATACTGCACCAACAAAATGAAAATTATCCAATCAGTGGAAGTAAAAGAAAAGCATACCATTGAAAAGGACACATACCACATTATGCAACTCCTTCTCAAGTACCCAAATGTAAGGCTTGCCCTTCTTGACAAAATACTTAACTTTTGCCAAATATGATTAAGCGTAAACCTGAACAGTTGACAGGAACCTTTTTGCGTTTATTGTTGAATGGATACATTTACCCTCTCCATACCTGCTTTGGGAAGATATAAACCGGTGGCGAAAAATAATATTACTTGCGCAGGAGATGACTGTACCGGAACTGAATTTAACGACTCAACAAATCTCTATCGTTCTAATTTCCCGTCAGTCGATTCAAATCTTTGATTAGGAAATGACTGTATCAGGGAATTTGATGTTTCGGTTGACTGAAAAGATTTTATTATCGCCTCCCAAGTAAGAGAGCTGATTGTCATGGGGTCTAGGGTGGATTTTGCCTCCGTACCTACACATGAATTTGACTTTGTAGTTTGGAGATTGTGGGTCTGCCCATGGGGCTGAGGAAATTAGTAGACGATGGTATAGGGTTTTTATTTTGTTTGAGTGTTAGTATTTAGTGACACGATAAGGAGACAGAGCAACGAAAAGGTTATTAGAAGATGTAGAGGTAGCGGGAATATTAAGAGGTGTCCACATGAAGAGAGAGATAGAAAAGATGTTATGGTAAAAAATAAGTGTCCACGTGGACAACCTAACTCTCGAGTAGAATTGAAAGCTTTGTTCCCCATTTTAGATTAGTTATATAGAGTGTTACTACACGAACCCATCAAAAAACCCAAATTCTATACCCGCCTAATAAAACAAAACTATAAGGGCCCACTCATTTTCTCCCCCATTGAAAACAAGGTCAGCAAATACACAACCCATTTCCTTTGTTGTCTCCGGTTAAAGTCTAGCCAAAAACAAAACATAAACACCTCCTTTTCAGATGCTTACACCACTGCGAAAAAAAAAATTATTTGCTACCAAACTGAAAGTAAAGTCTTTTAAGTTCATAAAAAAAATAACATACAGGAAAACAGTAGCTATTGTCTATTGACTCAGTAGCATTTTATTTCACTCATCAGCATTTCAATGACATAAAAAAACAACATAAAGTAGCATTTTGGTAGCATTCCAAAATGCTACCAAAATAGCATTCCAATTTCTAACAAAAAAAAAAAAGACAGTAGCATTATATTGTCTATTGACAAAATAGCATTTCAGTTTCTAACAGTAGCATTATATGCCATAAGCACTATAGCAAAAAAAAAAAAAAAAACAGTTTCAACATTGACTATTGACAAAGTAGCATTCCAATTTCTAACAAAAAAAAGACAGTAGCATTATATTGTCTATTAACAAAATAGCATTTCAATTTCTAACAGTAGCATTATATGCCATAGGCACTATAGCAAAAAGAAAAAACAGTTTCAACATTGTCTATTGACAAAATAACATTCCTGCTTCTAACAAAAAAAAGACAGTAGCCAAAAAACAGTAGCATTATATGCCATAAGCACTATAGCAAAAAAAAAAAAAAACAGTACAATTTTATCTTCTACAGAAATCAGTAGCATTTCAACAACACCCAAAAAATCAGCTGATATGCATTTCAACAACACCCAAAAAAGCAGTAGCCAAAAAAATCAGCTGGATGTCACTTGAAATCAGTAGCTAAATTGAAATTGATATGCATTTAAGTTCCTTTCCGAAGAGTAATTGTGTGTTCCTTGCCCATTCTGCTCAAAATTTTCAACAGCTTGTTCTCGAGAAACATTCAAAGAAGCCTGCAAAAAATAAATAGAAACTTGCAAAATTAGACGGAAATATTGTAAATTTTTCAGAATTTAAAATAAATTAAAAACTAACCATTTCTAAATTTAAATTGATGCCATCGACTTTGTTAGCTTTCTCTTTTTCAGTACTCATTTTCTTTCCCTTTTTCTTTCTAACTACTTGTTCAAGCTTGGATTGCTTCCTCTTGATAGGTGGACGACCTTTGCCACGGACTACCATTGGACTATGAATATTGGCTCTATCTTTTGGTCGGCCAATTGTGTCCACAGAAATTGGTTCACTACTACCACATGGTCCATCTCCATTGTTTAATTCGTTAACCAACCCCTTGATCCAACGCATCACCACATTTGTCTTGTCTTCATTGTTTGTCGCCAAGTCGGCCGCTTTAAAAAAGGCATTGCACATTCTATCAAAACGTTCATTTTCAGGATGGAAGGCCCAATCGGAGTATGTGATTTTGACCTTTGTGTGCTTTCTCTTCACATCTTTCCTCCATCTACAAAGAATGTATTTGTCCGGTAAAATTTGCATACAATTCCTTTTATTAATTAACACTGTGATAGCGTGTCTGCATAGAATTCCTTTAAATTCAAATAATTGACAAGTGCACTTTATATCACAACCATCCTCCTTAAACCATACAGTAAACTTGGCTTGACGATTCATCTCTCCAATCATATCTTCCAAAATTTCATACACAACACAATTACATTCTTCTTTTACAAGACATATTTCACAATAAAGCTTCCCGGTTAACTCCTTTTGGAACTCCTTAAATTTCGCAGTGGTGTAAGCATCTTGAAATTTCTTTTCTATATCAAAACATGTAATACATGGGATGAAGGAGTTGAATGAGTTGAAGTCCTCGTGGTCCTCTTTTTGCACTTTGCTTCGTAATGCATTTTCATATTGCTCCACAAATTGTTTTAGTGTCGTTTTTGAGTTCACGTAACCATCAAAGAACGCATTCATGCTCTCACTTCTTTGAGTCGACGACATTCCTGCCCAAAAAGTATTCTTCACAAATGTCGGAACCCAACGGTCCCTCTCCTCGTATAACCCACTCAACCAGTCATTCTCTTGCAATTGAAACTTTTCAATGAAATTGTACCAACGTCCTTCAAATTCCTCACGAGTCAATGAATCATAAACTGCATTTTGCATTGCATATTTTATTGATTCATATTGGCTATAACTTCGTAACTTTTCAGGCAACTTTTTCATTATATGCCATAAGCACCATCTATGTCGCGTATTCGGGAAGACAACTTCAATAGCCTTTTTCATAGCCCTGTCTTGATCCGTAATAATTGCAATAGGAGCACGACCATTCATACAAGTAAGCCAAGTTTGAAAAAGCCAAGTGAAACTTTTAACATCCTCATTAGATATCAATCCACATCCCAATAGTATCGAGTGACCATGGTGATTTACACCGACAAATGGAGCAAATGGCATGTCATACGTATTTGTTAAATATGTTGTATCGAATGTGATAGCATCCCCGAACTCTTCATATGCATCCCTACTTCGTGCATCCGCCCAAAATATATTTTTTATGCGATCCTCATCATCGAAATCCATCAAATAAAAAAAATTAGCATTGTTGGCTTGCATTTTCATAAAATAGTTTTGAATTGCCACGGCATCGCCTTCTCCGAGTCTTAATCGTCTCGATTTACTAATAAAATTATAGCAATCTTTCTCTAAAAAGGGCACATTCTCATGTCCACCGGCTTCAACTAACACCGAATTAAAATTCTTGTTTGGTCGGATACCTGCCTTATCATTCATTTCGAGCCTCCGTTTAATAGAACGATTTATGACACGGTTGTTCTTGAAATATCTTGTTTTTCCGGGGCTCACACTATGATTGTGATCAAGGTTTACCACTGTCACCCTCCACTTTCCATCCGAGCAAAAAACTATCCTTACTCTAGCTTTGCAATCTGTTTTAGAAACGGGGCGCCTTTTGAAAATATTTTTTGAAGTGCTATTCCGTTTTCCAGCATGAGAGCATGCCACCACAACATATATGACATCCCCATCTCCATTCTTTCCCGAAGATCTTCTTTTCACGGGAAAACCCCTTTCATTACCATATTTTTGGAAGTAGCAAAAAAATTCTTCAAATGTAACAAATTCCATCCCTACTTCTGGATCTTTTTCTTTATCGTCCCCAACTATATTTTCATTTTCATCATCGCTAATATATATATCTTTATCAGTGTCAATTTCCATACACTCATTCATTCCAGCACTAGAAGATGTCATTTATTGGGCTGTAATTAAATGTATTAGCTATGATCAGTGAGAATGCACAAAAAAATAATTTTTTGCCAATATTATAACAAATATATTATTATTAAATAAATAAGAAACACTTGAAAAATATTTTAAATATGTTGAAAATGTAATCTAAGTATGGAGAGTGAGAAAAGAAAAAAAAAACAGAAAGGGATAAATGAGTGTTACCGTAGAGAATCACGCCGGTGGAAAAAACTGGTGTATGTGTTTGTGGGTTTTGGCGGGAGTCAGAGGGGTAGCTTAGTTGGGTAGTTACTTAGTTGGGTAGTTTAGTTGTGGTTTGGCCGGATAGAGGCCAGAAAATGAGAAAATGAGTGTGTTTCCTTTATTTGTAATTGGGAGTTAATAAGTGGGTCCATGTCATTTTTGTCTTATTTGGTGGGTATAATTTTTGGGTATTTGAGTGTGTCCGTGTAGTTTAACTCAGTTATATATAGATTTGTGGATAATATTTGTCTAATGGGGAATGAAGTGGGAGTATTATCTTACATAAGAGTGTGGTTGTCCAAATATTCGATATAAAATACTTAGGACAATCCAAGCACATCTTAATTATCATGCTTTTTCTAGATCGGTTAGAAAGGATGTTGGGCTTATCCCAAGTTGGTTATATTAATGTTTTATATACAGGAATGGCATCAGTATTCCATGAAAGGAGTTTTTTTTCAAGTATGGAATCACTCTGTCTGGGAATCAATGTCTTAGGACATTTGATTAGATGGAAGGAACGAGGAATATACTTAATGCTTCAGCAGTGGACAACCTCGTGCAATGGCGGATCTGGGCCTAGGCTGAGCAGGGCTACAGCCCAGCCCAAAACAAAAAAAACTGCTTGCATATATAAATTTAAACCGTGTCTACAAATAAGCCCAGCCCAAATTTAGGTAACCCAATCCATTATCCATTTATTTGTCCACAACCACATGGAATACAAGAAAAGAAAAGCAACGTGTAAAGGTGGGACAACTCCTATTCAAAACGTGGGTGTGCGTGCACTTTTGTTTTTGACCCAAACAAAGTTAGTGAGATAATGTTCCCTCTCTCAAAACAAACCAATTAAATTCATAGAAAAGTATTCATTCCAAACCAATTCCTTCCAGCTAGGCCAGCCGCCCTTTTGCAGAGTGTACTGCACCAACCAGCAGACGTCTTCATCAGCGCTCAGGTATTTCCTCTTTTTTTTTCAATTTTTGTTTGCAACTGTATTTCCATTTCTTTCCTATTGTTTTGTTTTTCCTTTCTAATTCCGACGCTCAAGTAGGTATAAATAATTAAACTCATATTTTATTTGTTGAACCTTAATTATTTATATTAATCTATTGATGAATAAATTAATTAAATAAAATTATTTCAATTATTTTTTTGTAAGATTAAATAAGTGGTTTAAATATCAGATTTATGCTTTTAATTAATAAATATTAGAAATTTGAGAATTTTTTTTGTCAAGATTAAATTAGTGAATTTTTTTTCTCTGAAATATTAGAATTTTGGATTTTGAACTTTTTAGATTGTTTTACATTTGTTATTTAGATTTTAGTTGTTTGATTGAATTATTTATCAATATATCGATGATTAAATTTATAAAAATTTCTTATTTCAATTATTTGTTAAATAAGAAATTATTTTTTTATGATTGTATAAAAAATCATATTTTCTTGTTCCCTTGTTAGGTTATAAATTATTATGGCAGATAGTCAACCACCAATAAAGAAAGGAAAAACTATATTTTCGTTCTTTAAAAAGAGAGAGTGTGGTGCGACATCGATGGAAAATACACCTCTCGCATCAAGTAAGGATACTGCAACGCTCGATTTACACCATCCTTCCATATCGAAAGTGGTGGAACCAATACCATTTTCTTCTTTTACTATTGAACGAGATCCCGGGTTACGTACTTCGATATGTGATATTGAATCTCCTGCTCGAAGAAATGACATTAGAAGAGCATACATCAATTTTGGGCCTTATCAACCTAAACTTTCTGAGTATCGAAGGACTTTATTTGGTAAACAATATCGGCGACTTCAATATGCTTGGTTTAAACAATTTCCTTGGCTAGAGTATTCCCCATCAAATCATAAAACATATTGTTTTTCATGCTTTCTTTTTGAAGATAAAAATAACCCAGCTAGTCGTTCTTCACTTACTACTGATGGGTTTGATAGTTGGAAGAGAGTTAATGATGGGGCAAAATGTGCATTCTTACTTCATATTGGAGGCATATCTTCACCGCATAGCAAATCTGTGGAATATCTTCGCAATTTAAAAAATTCGGCACAACATATTGACAAAGTCATTACTGCACAATCCGTGGAGGATGTTATGAAGAATCGAATGCGTCTTATGGCAAGCATTCGAGCTGTTCGATTTCTTGCACTTCAAGTAGTGGGTTTTAGAGGTCATGATGAAGGCCCAAATTCATTGAACCGAGGGAATTTTGTCGAATTATTGAAGTTCAAAGCTGAAGGGAACGATGATCTTTCAAGTATAATTTTAAATAATGCTCCAGGTAATGCCATGTACACTTCTCACTTTATTCAAAAGGAGATTCTAAATATCTTAGCTAATAGAGTGAGAAAGATGATATGTGATGAAATAGGGGGAGGAAAGTTTTGTATTCTTGTGGATGAATCTCAAGATGAGTCGAAAAGGGAACAAATGGCCCTTGTGTTAAGATACATTAAGAAAGATGGTTTGATAGCTGAACGATTTTTTGATATTGTGGGGGTTGAAAACACATCAGCACCAAATCTTAAAAAAGAGATATCTAATATGCTTATTCGTCACAACCTCCCTATTGAAAACTTACGAGGTCAAGGTTATGACGGTGCTAGCAATATGCGAGGTCAATGGAATGGATTGCAAGCATTGTTTCTTAAGGATTGCCCATATTCATATTATGTGCATTGTTTTGCTCATCAACTTCAACTAGCTTTAGTTGCAGCGGCAAAAGAAGAGCCTAGTGTTTGGCAATTCTTCTCTCACTTGACTTGTATTGTGAATCTTGTTGCATCTTCTCCAAAACGCGTGTCGAAGTTAAAATCTGCACAAAAGAATGACATCGAAAGTATGTTGGCCAGTGGTGAACGACAATCTGGTAAAGGGGCTAATCAGATTGGTACTTTGCATCGACCGGGAGCTACTCGTTGGAGCTCACATTATGATTCAGTGAGGGACTTGATGAATATGTATGATGCAGCTTGCACAGTTGTTGAGGCTCTTAAAAAGAGTGGAGCAAGTCCACAAATACGCGGGCAAGATCGTGGGGTGTTCAAAGCTATGAGGGACTTTGAATTCATATTCATTATGTTTCTGATGTACAAAATCATGGGGATCACTGACATGCTCTACCAAGCCTTACAACGTAAAACTCAAGATATTCTAAATGCTATGAAGCTAGTCTCTACAACAAAAGATCTTCTTCAAAAACTGAGACAGGGTGGTTGGGGAACTTTTCTTGAGTCTGTGACGTCATTTTGTATTCAACATTTGATTCCTATACCGGATATGAGTTTTCATTTTGACGAGGGTACAGGTCGTCAAAGTCAGCAGAGAGATCACATCACACTTGAACATTATTATCACTATGATGTTTTTAATGCCACAATAGATTTCCAGTTGACAGAGTTAGAACAAAGATTTTCCGGTGGGGTAGTGGAACTTCTTACTCTTAGTGCGGCTTTGGACCCTAGCGATTGTTTTTCATCATTTAATATTGAGGCTATATGCAAGATTGCAGAAAAATTTTATCCTGAGGATTTTGACGGACAAGATATCCATCGCTTGCGGTGCCAATTGATGCATTACCATCTCGATGTAGGTAGTGATCCCGATTTCCAAAATGTTTCTACCCTAGGCGAGTTATGCCGACAACTGTATCTTAAGAGAAAGATTGATGACTACTATTTCGTTGATAGATTGATTCGTCTCCTCCTCACTCTTCCTGTTTCAACGGCGACTACTGAAAGAGCTTTTCCGGTATGAAACATGTTAAAACATCAGTTCGAAACTCAATGGGAGATGAATTTCTTGTTGATTGTTTGTCTCTCTTCCTTGAACGAGATCTCACTTTAAGTATTGATTTAGAATCTGTGATCGATGAATTTGAATCGCTAAAGACTCGTCGGGAAAAATTTCGATAGATTTTTTTGTAATAATGATTCAAAGAGTGAGGGAACATTTTTTATTAAACTTCTTTATTTGATTATGAATGAATTCTCTTATTGAACTCAATTTTGTCATGATTTTTTGTCATATTGTTTATTTAATTTTTTTATGGGCTTTCACTTGTTGTTAGCCCACCCCGTTGAACAATCCTGGCTCCGCCCTTGACCTCGTGCATGATATATTTCGTACTAGACCAAAATTTGTTATGCCTCCGCATGGTAAGAAGATTTTACACTAATAGTCTTGTACCTTTTAGGCACAAAGACTAGGTTTTCAGCCAAATAAGTATTTCAAGTTTTCTACCTCGAAATATGTGTTTACCCAAGGAGATTGAGCTATAAGTTGGAGGAGCGTGAATCAATCTTTGATTGATGACTCCACCGGGTAAGCGAGCGTTATTGTCATTTCGGAGACAAATAAAGAGGTTATATGTCTCGGTTACTTCCCAAGTAACATCGAGTGAGGTTCCTTCAAGTACAATTATCTATTTCACTTTCAATGTTCGTAGCAGTACGATTGCAAGTTCGAGAGAACCCAGAATTCATAAAAAGGTTAAGCCTAGTGAGGATAGGTTTCACATGGTTCAAGAGATCGAACGAAAGGGGTGATGATTTTATCACGAGGTTGTATCGGATAACACCCAGTTAATCCATTTATCGATAGACATAAAAATTATGTGTATAAATGGGTTAGGAGTTAGATACATGGCTTTAAGACTAAGTGGGAGATTGTTGGAGTTTTATTCTTAAAACCATATATGATGGTTACTTTTCAGTAAAAGTGTCAGTTCATTTTGAAATAATTATCATGGTTACGAGAAAACCTTATATTTAGTTTAATGTATTGTAAACATGTTGGTCAATGGAGCTCAGTAGGAATTCTAATGAGTGGGCTTCGGGTAGAAGATTGAAATTTCGATTCTAATACTATCGAAATGTTCACAACCTAGATTGGGAGTTGACATCTTATTGGAACGATTGTGGTACAATCCTACTAGTTTATCTTAAACTCCGAGAACATGTATGATGGTTCGAAAACTTGTTCAATAGTTCGACAGAGGTTTGTGATCGGTATGTCCAAAGAATGTATTAAACAAGGTCACTTGTGAGATTTGATTCTAAGGATTATTTTGATTAAACTCGGGAATTCTCACACCATTTTCAAAGGGGGCATAAATTATTCTGAGAATTAGAATGCTTGCACAAATGTCACTTTGAGTGTTATGGGTGTGATCTGATTTATATCGGTCAAATGATCCCCGCATATTGGGTAACCCTTGTGTAAGTAGACTAAGATCATAATTAGATGGAATCAACATCCAGAGGATACCGTGGATTGTAATACCCCCTTGATAGACCTATATTTTTTGTTTCCACCAAGGAAAACCCGACCGGTTGATTACTTTATAAGCCTGGTGGAGTAGCAAATAAGTTAAGTATCAGAATCAAGGAAATTGCCTAGATGTTGGTTAAAGTCGATTAGTCATAAATTGATTTGACCAAGCGGGTATATAACACTTAACGTAGAAAATCATATTATGTACCCTAATCAACTTTGTAATGAGACCTCATTATATCCGAGTGATTTCTAAGATAATTAAATTGGAGTAAAATTGTGATTGTTTAGTGCAGTTAATTGATGATTAAATAAATAAAGAAAATAATTACGATAATTTGAATTTTCGAGTATTTATTTGGATCTAATTTAATTATTTGTCTTGGGTCGCTAGTGCAGTCCATGTACCCAAGTAGTCGGGCCTATACTCTTTAAGAAATCGAGTCAAGCCCAAGCCCACCTTTTGTACTTGTATATAACGATGTGGAAAGAAGTTTTAATCATTATGGTTCATTAGGGTATCAAAAGGGTGAGATAAAACACTTTCACGTTTTTGTTACAAGGGTTAGAGAAAGAGGACTATATCTCACACAAAAGCTAGGGTTTTCATCCAAAAAATTAGTCCACCCACTACTTGACTTTGGGAAGGATCATGTATTAGAAAATCCTAGCGTACAAAAGGTTTTATCAAGGTTTTTTAAATACATTGGAGAGCAGCAAGAATTCCACCATCATCTACTTTTGTCTCCTACGAATCACAACAAGATTCACAATAATATTTGTAAACCTAATTCTTGTTTTCTTTTCAATGCATGATTAATCAAAGTTCTTTGGGACTGAATTTTTTTGTGTTTTAAAAGTCTGTCTCAAGTTGTTTTTCCCAACAAAAGTTTGAAATAATACAAGTGAGGGAAGCCATATACAAAGTGTGTTGTATATGCAAAGAGGTTTTATTTGGAAAGGATTCAAAGAGTGCATATCTTTGTAGTGAGAAGTTCAATTATTGAAAGTTCGTGAATGTGTCTTCGAAAACCGATTTATTCTCATAATGAAATTTAAATCTCCCTCTTGTAGACATAACCGATATTGGGTGAAAATTCACAAGTTGAAAATTCTCCGAAATTACCTTATTACAATTTCAAAACATTTGCCAAGGGTAAACAAGTCATGTGAAACAAAGATCATCGTGTAAAATTCTCAAATTTACTTAAGAGTTATTTTATTTAAAAAATATGCATCATAAAACCTGCAAAATGGACTTTAGATCCATTTTTTCTTACAAGTATCAATTTGAATCTGAATAGTTTTCAGATGTTTCCAGAAATGGGGCGTTCTCGCAAATTTTTTTTCTGTCCTCTTTTATTTTTCTGGAAAATGAAATCATAAAACGGTCAAGTACACCAAACATCTTCATGACAACAACAAATATATGAAAGTACATCATCACTCTTTTTTTTATTAAGGAATGAATGAGCCCATGACAATTAAACATTGTTTTGATATATCTAATTAATCAATCTTCAAAGGCTGCAATGTTAAAGTTGAGCAGAATATTTGAGCTCATCACGGAGGATATCAACAATAAGCTGAAGATACACCCTTGTATGGATCACGAAATGCAGCGACGTTGCCAGGCCGTGAAAATACAACCTATATGTATATATAAGAAAACGCAGAAACTGTGAAGTCCATGCACAAATATTATATAATGCAGGTTGATTAACTTGATTCTGTAATAATTAATATTATAAAGGGTCTTGATATGTGCCCTAAGAGTACACTCTGTAAATTTTGGAGGAACCAACTTCTTACGATGATAAATAGTTAATATTTCCTCTGCTTGGTTAATTAAAATTTTAAAATATAGAAAATTAAGGTAAAGGTCGTGTTGCTTCTTATATTTGAATTTTTAGAACAATACTTTTCAAGTTTATAAATCTAGTTCCTGTGGTACAATAGCATTTATAAATCTAGTCCCTATGGTACAATAGCTTTTATTTTTTGGGTCCGCGCCAGCGGCACTATTTTTCACCATTTTTCATGAAATTTTCAGTATAGGAACTAAATTTATAAAATTATATGGAGTGTCCTAATTTTATACACTTTGAACATCATAAGGATCTTTTCCCAAAATCTCCTTTAAAATATATGTGTATAAAGTCTACAAATCTTACCGGGAAGACTAATTTAATAATAATAAGAGAAGGGAGATTAAGAATTTATTTTGAAATAGATTACTAGGCATTATTTCTAAACAAAATGGTGTTTCAAGAACAAGGTAATATATATTTGGGTAAAAAAGTTCCATATAATTACATTTTTAATATTTATGCTGAACATAATATGTTATTTTGATATTTCTTTTTCGTTCATGAAATAAGCAAAATATAAGAAGAAACCATAGGGATAGAAAATCTAATTAAACATTACTGGGTTTTGACAAACACTATTAAACGTCTCAACATGTTTTCGTTCTGTTATTTTTATCATTCGTTAGTATCACAACACTGTAGTTTTTGACTCCACCTACTTGTGAATTAATGTGCTAATGATAGCTGACAATTTTCAATATCTAAATAAGGATAGGTAATGCCATCATATCCACAAATACCTGATAATCTCCGAGTGTACGCGACTGAAAACCAGCAGCACAATAATCAAAATAATACTCCCACGTCCGGATGAACTTTTCGTTGAATCCCAAAGCAAGGATTTCGCTACACATGCATTATAATCCATCAATCAAAATATAGATTTGTGGACTTAAATCATAATGAAAAACAAATAAAAATATATAACATAAGTAGGTAGTTATAGTGACATGTAGAATAAGCTCAAAAGCCCGACAAATTAGAATAGAAGAAATAACATAACTTGATCTTAAATTTTTAAGAATTATTCACATTAACACTTTTCTCAGAAACAGCCTCTCGCTGCGTACATCTAACCCCCATAGTAGACTGCAATGGCGAGAGCCTCATGCATTGGGATTGCCCTTTATTCACATTAACACTTATTATCATTTTCCATTAAGCTAGTTTCTTCATGATAATCGGTCCAGAGAAATTTTCGTAAATTTTATAACTTTATATCAAACTAGTCCAAATACTTGTATGTGAAACTAACCCTCTTGGGAGAGAACACCAAAACTTATACTTCTCCTTCCGTCCAAAACTAAGAGTCTTACCTTTTTTTCGTTTCTTGAAACATGGTTCGTTCATTACGTCCAAAAGAGAAAATTGGACTTTTAATTTGGGACAACCCAAAAAAGGAATAGTGGATTCTTAATTTGGGATGGAAAGAGTATAACTCTGGCTTTAGCTTCCACTTTTATGGTCACGTTTGGGTTATACCCCCAAAACAATGCACAAAAATACAAAATCCCCCCTAAGTATCGCAAAAACTCACGCAGTGTCACAAAAGATCTTCGCTAAGTGTCACCAAAACCCTGTATGGGGCTGTACCTGATATATATATATATATATATATATATGTATATATATATATATATATATATATATATATATATATTAATTTTTAATCTTGGGATCAACTCAAAACTGACCCTTTTGTAAAATATTGAAAATTTAATAATTCAGCAGTTTCAAGGTTTTCCTTCCAATTATTTAATTATGCCTTCATATACTGAAATATAACATGTGATTTAATGGTTACAAAGTTCAATAACGAACATGTGAAAACAACTATTATTTTACCTCTGCTTTTCCATGAAATTTTTCCTCCAACATCTGAGTGTTTGGTAATAATGTATGCCTATGTTTTCCACATGCTCCACGCTGCACTTGTAGCAGTTTTGCATACTTTATAAAAGAGGGAATAATTAAGAAAGAAGCTTCTATCAATGCAATTTTGCAAACAATTTAGCATAGTTACCAGAGTCTGGATGCAGCAGCCATGGCTGTTGTTACTCTACTTAGTGAAGGCAGGCACCCACCAGGAAATATATATTCCTTGATAAAGTCTGAGCTTCGCCTATACTCATCATATCGCTCATCCGGTATTGATATGAACTAAGGAAAAATCAAGTACACAAACTGTTAGCAAACATTATTTGTTATATGAACATTTTTAAATTCAATCCTCTGAATTTCAAGTCCAAACTTAATTTCCACAAGTTATGTTAGTCCATTGTCCCAAACCTTAAATAAGAAATTTAACAAACCTGCTATATAAAAAGGATAAGTTACAAATAGCCCCTAATTTATTACCTCAACTGCAGTTAAGTCCTTGGAAGATGCATCCCCTTTATGTCACTAAAAAATGTCACTGAAATTGTTTTTTAGCGGCACATAGGGACTTCTTTACAACTTTTTAAGATGGTCCAAAAACGTTTTTTGCAAAATTAATGTATCCCATAAAATGACTGCATTTATATATTTTGATTCCTTTTTTAATTACTCCCTCCATCTCAAAGTAAGAGTCGTTATTCCAAAGTGAATTTAAAGAAAATAATAATCTTTATGTAATCAATTGTCAAAATATCCTTAATGGGCTTTGGTTCATTGATTTAGAAATGCGACTCTAATTTGGGACGTCTTAACGGGAAAGTTATGAGTGACTCTTAAAATCACACGAAAGGGAATACTCTTAATATGCTACATTGTTTCTGGCTTCTTTTGATTATTTTGTTATTACCTGTAGAACAAGAAGTCCATCTTCTGCCAATACTGATTCACAACAACCAAAAAACTCCTCCATGTATTCATGACCAACAGATTCTAGCATCCCACTGCAAACAACAATAGGATCATCCAAAGTATTTAAAAATTTATAATCGGATGTAAGATTGATGATGAATAAACTCACCATGATATAATTCTGTCATATTTGTTGTTATCCGGCAACTGGCGATAGTCGCACAGAAGAAATCTTATCTGGTCCTGGAAACATGAAGTTGATATATGAAGTATCAAACTTAATGGAGAAAATATATGAGATAAAGCTTGTGTTCCATATTTTTATTGATTTTTGTACTACTAAAAAATAGGTACTTCACAATTAGATCACCTGAGTATTCAACTAAATGGATGTAGCCCAGAAATTTTTAATCACTAGGATGCTGTCCAGATAGTTAGATACCTTCAAACTAGGCATCTGGTATTTGGACCTTTCTCTAATCTTATTAAAAATGAAGTGACTTCACTCAACTGAGAACGTTTATAACGGACGTTTCTCTAATTTGATAGAAAATTAAATACCTGAAGGCCAGCTTCCTTCACTTTGATTTGTGCATATCTCAGCTGTTCCTCAGAAAGGGTGATGCCAGTGTATTTACATCCAGTTCGTTTGACAACTTCAATAGCCAAACTTCCCCAACCGCACCCAATCTCAAGAACTTCATGGTACTTCTCAATTTTTGCCTAGATTTTAATAAAGAACAAAATAAAAGAAAAAATCATTTTAGTGGAAAATTTCCTAATAAATTGAAGGAAATGTTCAATAAAGTTAACCTTCTCTATCAAAACAGAGATTTTTCTCAACTGTGCGACTTTCAAGTCTTCATCTTCCGTCTGTAAAAAGCCATAATGTGAAGTGGGCGATTATAACTTTAACATGAAAATTTTAACTTTAGAGTGTTCTGTCTAAAAGGATGAGATGATTAGAAGTTTGAAACCACGCCTGACCTTAAATATCGCACATGAGTATGTCATTGTTTCATCCAAGAACAGAGCAAAAAGTTCGTTACTCTAGAAACACATAAGAAAACCAACTATCAGATTAATCTGTGTATTTCATAGCAAACCATGAAAAACAGTGAATTTCATTTGTCATGAAATTTAAACTTCATAAAAATGCAATTAGAAAATAAAGGTTTACTTCGCGAACACATTATTCTCCTGCAAAAAATTTATACATAATACCATAAAAATAAAATTGAATCACAAAATGAACTTTGTATAATCCACCGATTGATATGGTGGAAAATTAGAAGGAAGGGAAAGGAAGAAAGAAAAAAGAAGGAAGGAAAATGAATGGAAATAAAGCTTTTTTCCTTTGTTGGGCATGGAAGGATGCATTTTCCATCCTAGCATACCAAATTGCATTTCTCCAAAAGAGCGAGGCATTAATTAGTATAGCTGGACGACATCAATTACCACTTTATCCTTATAGTAAAATATAAACTAAACGTTTTTTTTTTTTTTTGCTCAACTCCCTGGCTGGGAAATTTTTTTTGCCGCATATTTTTTGGGCACTAAGGTTCCTCTCTCTTAATGTATACCAGATTTTCAATTTTTAGTAATCTATACAATATATTTTGTAAAGTACACATGAATACATTTTTTTAAAAATAATTTATAATTTTGTGTGTAGAATTTAACAATGTATACACAAATTTTTGTAATATACACGTGTTAAGTTTGTGTATACTCTAACTTATAAGGGCCCAAAAAATATGCAAGTGTACTAGAGCCAAAAAATAGGGTTACTTGGGGTTTCGTCACAATTAATTCCTTGGTATTGACTTTGACTTCCAACATTTGCACTTCTTGGGGTTTGACATTCAAAATGATTTTAGCGACGGAAAAAGTGTCACAAAAATAAAAACTTGAGTTGTTCTATTGTGACCAAATTTTTGACAGAATTTTCATGGACAAACTGACGTGGCGGGTTTTATTGGTTGGTTTCCAGGTCCCACTGGCGTGGACCCCAAAAACCAACCAATAAAAGTCCATCACGTCAATTTGTCCGTCAAAATTTGGTCAAAAATTCGGGCACAATAGCATTTTTTAAAAAACTTTGGTAAAACTTTTTGTGACATTTTTTGCTTCACTAAAAGTCATTTTGGGGGCTAAACCCCAAGAAATAAAAATTACGGAAGTTAAACTCAATTACAAAAAATTAATGGGATCCAAATTGAAATAACCCTAAAAAATACTGGCCAATGACTAAAATGGAAAACTCAAGAAATAAACTGAAGTGTTTTTTTCCAAGGATATAGTTGGTAAAATATGCATATATATTTTTTTTCTTTCACCAAACAGTGAAGAAAGAATAATAGCTTTTTTTCCTCCTATTTTCAGTCCATCCTACCAAACAAAAATAAGAGAAATACAGTTTCTGTCCTTCGTAGATAGTACGTATAGAACTTATGATTTCCTTTTCTTCCAATTTTATCCTGACTAACTGTACAAAGGGGAGCAATATGTGTTATATGATTAGAAATTGATTCTATTTCCTTTCTTAATAATTACATAATTATATTCAATTTTAAAAGGTCGCAGAGTGGGGGGAGGGGATTCGCCCTCTTTATGCATAAACTTGTACAATTGTTTCTTTAAAGGACCATACTACCTCCAAATAAAGTTTTGAACCATGACTTGGGGTATTATGTGGATATTTCCCTTCATGCATAACTATGCGATTATACACAAAATCAGATTAAGTAAATAATTAAAAACTTCCAACACAAACTTCAGAACTCATTATTGTTCTCTCCAACATCGACAACGTGTTTACATACCAGGTCATAATGACGAGAGATGTTCCTGCGAGCTTGCGTCAGAGTATTTTGCCTCGAAACATGCCTGTAGAAACTTTTCGCAGATGCCACTCCAGCTGTTAAGAACATTGGTGTCCACCAGCCCCTAGAGCAAAAAACGAGTGGATACTAGCATTCCGATGATGACAAAAAATTATAGAACTTTATTGATAGCCCAGAAATTAATCTTACCTTTTGTTATTAAACCTCGAGAGAGAAGTTTTCAAATCTCTATTGGCTATGAAAATCTGTAAAATAAATTCAGGAGGGTGAATACAAACGGAAACTACTCAAACTCAACACAGATCCATTTTCTTACCATGAAAAGATTTAAAAGACCTTCTTCTTTATCAACAAAAGAAAAATCTCCATTAATATAGGCATCTGCAAGGCCTAAATCAGCTTGTGTAATAACCTGTAATATGAACTTGAAGTGAAGTTTATTCATCACAGAAATCTGACTAAACCTTACTATATAACAAGACACATTGAAACATATTATTTGGTTTCGTCTCGGGAGACATGAACTGCATTGAAAGAGATATCAAAACTACACATACCTTCCAATAAAACTGGGGATTGTGAACTCTCATATAAACTTTCAGAAAACTTTTCCTTCTATTTCCTTCGAAGGTGAAAATTGTACCTCCTTCTTCCAATAAACTGTCGCACAGGTGACATGAATATATCCTCACGTAAAAATCTTATTAGTTTTCAAGATATAAAATTAAAAAAATTGTGCCGAAGATCAGGCTTGAAATATGGCAGGGGAGAGAGAGAGAGAGAGAGAGAGAGAGAGAGAGAGAGAGAGAGAGGGAGAGAGAGAGATTAAAATCACTTGGGCATGTCAAAGAAAAGCAAGGACAAGGCCAGAAAATGATACGGTTTTTCTTGAAGTTCGAGACAAGGGATTGAAGTATAAAAACTAAACAAACTAAAGTTAATCGATGGAAATGGCCATATTTTAGGGTTTTATTAGTTATTTTATTTTCTTTTGTAATTTATTTTATTATGTTATTGTATTTTCCTTTATTTTTTGTTGTTGCATTTAGAGGTAAGGAGTAGTAATGGCATTTTTGTAATTAGGGCCTTAGCTTGGAGTCTAAGCTACCCTAAGCCTCACTTGGGGTAGACTTGAATTTTGAAATAGAAAAGACTATTTTTCTCTCTAAAGTGGTATTTAGATATTTTTTGGAGCCTTTTGACGTGTAGTTTACGTCATTAATAGTTATGTAGTCAACTTATAGTTTAAAGAAAAGAGGTACCAGAAGTGAACTACAATTCCAATTCTACTGCATAACTAAATTGCATGAAATTCTACAGCATTGTCTTTTTCTCCTTTATATTACATGAAATTTGCATCACATGAGTATCATGAAATAATTATAAATCAGCAAACATATATGTGAACACCTGTGTGCAACTCCACTTACAAACATGACTGTACACACCATGTATTCTCTTGAAAATATATTAGAAAAATTGAAATCCTAAAGCTTGTTATGAGTAAATAGTTAGAAAATTTACATAAGAGAACACAAGTTCATCGAATTAACTCACGTTAAACAGCCTGTAGCAATATAACTTCCAAGAAACCTAGTAACAAAAAGGCGTGCGCCAGATTCTATCAAGGAAGGTACCATATGTTTGGGGTTATTAAGAAGAACACAACTCTTTCTAAGCAAACCGTGTGCAGCTACCAGACCAGCCTGAAAAGAAGTAGAACTGACTTGTTAGTCATGTCTTTTGTTCTCTTTTGTATATAATATTTTTTAGCCATTTAGCAAACAAGTACAAAACCACATGGTTACATCTAGTTTCTGTCAATATGACTAAAGCATTTAATTATATTCCCCTTGCATGGCTCAAAAATTATTTTTTTATACTTAACGAAAGGATATTAGCGTCATTGTGTTTTAATAAAAATGGGAGTACCTTTAGTCCATCCTCGTGAAATCCAGAGCCTAAAAGAGACGTAATACAAGATTCACAAAGGAGTCAGTAAAGATACAGGAAAAAGATACTTATGTTTTATTTTAACAGAGAAATATTTTACGAGATGCATCAAAGTTTGATGAATGAGAGCATTCTGATATTTTTCCAATCACAAAGAAGGCATTTCACCTTGGTATGCACCACAAAACCATATTCCCCTCTTCCCTTGAATGTTCTCAAGCTTAAGTGAAGCTTTGGATGCAGCAATCGATGGGACTGGATGGCCAGTTGACCACTTTAGCAAGGTATGTTCAGGTGTTTGGGGTGGATTAAGAGTTACCAGATAAGGTAGTCCTTTCTCATCAATGTTCTGCATTTGACGATGTTGAAATATAAAGTTCCAAATGGGAAAATTAGAGCTTTGCACCACAGTATATAAGATCATGCGGCTCCTCCACCCATTGCCAATTGGTTTTGGGTTGGATGTTCTAATATTTAACATGTAATCAAAGTAGGCTATTCATGGTCCAACGGCCCAATCGCTCGGTGCCACCGAATATAAATTGTCCACGTCTTAGCCTAAATCACACCACACGTGAGGGGGCGTGTTGAGAATATAAATTCCCACATGAGAAAACTATAGCTTTGCAACACAATCATGGGACCCCTCCACCCTTTGCCAATTGGTTTTGGGTTGGGGATGCTCCAATATCTCAACAGAAGTAACCTTAAGGAATAATTTAACAGCGGAAAAGAGAGAAAGCTCCTAATTTGGGAGAGATTGAGCTAAAAGCAAATATCAAGGAAACCGTGGATATGTGCAAATATTATGCATGTTTTTTATGATATCTACATATCTTAAAATGCTTAAATTAACAATAGCTCATTAGAACATGAATATTACTCATTTTCTAATGCTGAACTGATGCTAAAATGAGTATAAACAGGTGGGTTAGTCAAGAAAAAAGTTCTACAAACCTGGAGCACATTGAGCCAATATGTCAGACAAACTTTATTGTTCATAGTTCCAATAAAATTCCATGCGCTCCACGCTGCTCGGTTTTGGGGCATTAAATTTGTGTCACGGTGAAGAAAAATATCACTGCCATAAAAAGTTAAAAAATGATTGTGCATTTTTCAATAATAGAATGAAGTAGAACATTTTTTTTCAATTAAAGCAGATCACATGCAAAACACGGAAAAAACTAAAAAGGACTTGAAACCAGGGGAACCAGTGCATCATATAGAATATTATATAGAAGATCCCACATTGTATTACAGTGAGAAAGAAGGCCACGAATATCCCAAATTCGAAGATCAGTTCCTGAAATTATGTATTAGAGCACTTTACAAAACAGATTAATTTCAATGTCACTAGACAATAGACATTAATTAAACCTACTTTCCTTCAAATTTGAAGCTTGAATCATATTTAGACAACATTTTCTCCGATGATTGATTTAAATATAAAATTTACAGTGAATTGCGACTGTCAAAATGAATTAGGAGTTTTAAGCCAGTAAAAGGAATAAAAAAATTCTTCTCAAGGAAAGCTGCTTGATGTTCTAATAAAATATTTATATTCAAGGATGTAATTATAGTTCCTGCTAATAGCACATTAGTGGAATATAGACTTGCGGAATAAAATAACATTTGAAACAGGCATGTACCCAAATCTTGTTTCAGTATGGGTGATATTCAAAATTAAATTATTAGTAGTAAGAAAAAGGGGAAGAAAGTAAAACTAGGTTTATGAAGCTAAGGGGTTGACCTATGGGTTTAGTATAAACTTCACAAGAAGGAAACCCAGTGCACGAGGCTCCCGCCACTGCATAGATGTACACAGCCTTACCTCTACATATGCAGATAGGCTGTTTCCGCGACTCGAACCTTTGACCGCTGGGTCACAATGGGGCAACCTTACCATTGCTCCAGATTTACCCCTTGAACATGAATCATTAATGCAGGATAAAAATTTGGTAAAGAGAAACAGGAGGAATATTAGTAGCATATCACCATATACTTCTTCTCCGTCTTACATACTAAAGTTATGTACATAAACTTTTGTCCTCACGATTTAACATAAAACTCTCTCTCTCTCTCTCTCTCTCTCTCTCTCAACTGACTAATAGATGCAAAAGAGTATACAATACCTATATACATATTGAAAAGCGCCAAGTACTCTTGTTTCATCATAAGTAGCTTGTTCTCCTAAAATATTCAAGGCATCCGGCGCATGCACTGCTATTACGCATCCATCATATCTTTCTTGTGAACCATCTCCAGATATTAAAAAGCAACCTGCGCAAACTCCCTTAACATTTACGATTAGAATCATATCATAATCCTAATATACATAATGCATAATAAGATACAACCTGCCGAGATAATAAAATATATATATATATATATATATATATATATTTACAGCTAAAATATAACTGTTTGTAGTGTAATAATAGCTTATATAGTTGTCAGAATATATTATCAAATGTTAGGGAGCTGTCAACAGATGCTAGGTCGATTCCTTGTGATAGCCTTGAAGAAAAAGCTTGATCTTTGTGTTCATAGAGAAGTTTATAAAAGTTTATGATGTTTACATGACAGGGCATATGTAGATGTAACCAAGTTGAAGTGATTTTGCACCAAAAAAAAAAATATCAGTTTCTACTTTATCAATGTATCAGTGAAACAGCACCACAAGTAGACTAATACATAAGTTTACTGATGTGATATTATTATGTTATTCTTCCCCAACTAGGCCAAATGATATTACGTAAAAACTTTGTACTCTAATGTTTCACTTCCATCATTGTTTTCACTGTTTCTAGTGTCAATATATTTAAGAATTAAGTATGTATGAATGTATTTGTATGTCTTAAAACATAATGGGAAGAATATAAATTATGTAGTGTAACAAAGATAGACATGTAATTCATTTACGTTTTTACTTTACTATCTGATATGTATGAATTTGATACTGGATTAAGTCCATGTTCAGTTCACCTCAAGTGTCCAAGAAGAATAAAGTGCACGGGTCATAAATCTCTTGAAGACCATGATAAAGGTTCATGGATTCTCTCTCTTGATAACATGTATACTCTAGTCAGATCTCAAGCCACCATTTCACCTCAAACCAACTGATGTTAAGGAGGGTAAACTTTTAATCTTTTACTGGTTCACTCAACTTCATTGTCCTGGGCAAAGCATTTGTTGTACTCTCATTCCAACACAATCCCCCTAACAAATGACATGGACAAGAGTCGAACCCGTGACCATTAGCTCTGATACCGCTAGTCAGATCTCAAGCCACCATCTCACCTAAAACCAAGACAACCCATCGCACAAGGATCCTCTCATGCCTTAACCAATGGGTATGCCAAATGGACCCAAGTCCACAAACACATGTCAACTTTCCAAGTGAGCTTATGATACCAATTTACCCATGACTTGGAATCTTTCCTAATCCATGTTATAAAATTTTGAACTTATGAGGAAGGAACAAAAGAGAATGTCTCGACTATCATGACCAAGGAATGTTCCCATCACAGTGTTTCAGAGCCCCAAGACTCAAAATCCCAGCAATGCTTCAAAGCTCCTTGGAGAGGGTGGACATTAATGACTCCCAACTACCACAATTAATGCATTTTTCCCGCCTAAGCTTAAGCAAGCACACTCCACCAACTATAAATATCGAGCACTTCATTTATGGCCAAGTTTGTAGTTGAGTTGTAATTACTACACTTTGTATTCTCTCTCCCCCTTGCTCTCTAGTAATCCTTAGCCTTCGGGCAACTTGTATTTGGCCTTCGGGCAACTTGTATTTGGCCTTCGGTCAATTATAATTTAGCCTCCGGGAACTTGTAACTTGGCCTTTGGCCCACTATTAATATAAGAGAGAGAAACCCATTTAGTTCATGACATAGGGCCAACTCCTTGGGTTAAACCACATTAAACACTTGTGTCCAACATATTTATTCTTTTCAATCTCCAAGTCTAACACACACGCTTCATACTAGGTGAAGTCCAAGATCACCCAAATTTTGGCTTCATCAGCTGTCGTTGTATGTAAGAATGACTAAATACTTTCCCACATCTCCCTCTGACTAGTGAGTTGGACTACTTTAGTCCATGGATCCGTAAAAAATGTTTGAGAGCATTGAACAAATGTTTCACTGAAAGTTGGTGTAGTTCTTACGATGTGAATGAAGAATAGGAGTTATTTTTAGTATTTTAGTCATTTTTAGTATTTCTTTTATTTTTAGTATTCATTGTATTTTCTCTTTTGTTTAGTATTTAGAAGAATGAAGGTTAATTGGCACTAAGGGTATATTTGTAATTAGATTCTTAGCTTAGAGGCCAAGCAACCTTCTTCGTATAAATACCCCTTATGTAGACTCATTTGAGTCATTCCTTGATTTTGAGATATTGTGATTTGAGAGAGTTTCAGAGAGAATTATCTTTTCTTGCTCCCATTTGACGTCATTTACGTCAATGATGGGAATGAGAATTTATTTTAGTATTTTCTTGCTTTTATTGTAATTTTCCTTTATTTTAGAGCTTTATTAGTTTCGAAGTATGTTTGGGACTAATATGTCATTTTTAGATATTAGTTGCCTTCTTTAGTCTTTTTGGGTAATAGCTTGTTTAGCAAACTAATCTCTCCTATATATAGGCCCCTTGGCCCTCATTTGTACTTAACCTTGAATATTGAGAATAGAGAAGAGAGAGAGAGAGAGAGAGAAATCCATTTCATTTCTTTAGTTGTTGTTGTGTAGTTAGTTGTTGTGTAGATAACTTCTTTTTACGCTTCCGCACCCAAATTCACATCAAATTCGTATCAGAGCTCGGTTTGTTTCTGAAATCAAATATGTTTATCAAAGATTGGGATTCAAGGTGGGTTCATCCAAATGATTTGCTGCCTACGAAACCTTAACTTGCAACCTCAAAGACGAGAAGGAACCGACTGTTGTGGCAGCCCCGTACTCAGATTTTCCAGCCGATTAGGGTTGCAAACCCTCGGCAGCACAGCCCAAGTCTACGGCATCTCTCGAGAGATCTGCTTAAATGCAGGAGCTGTTGACAGAGGCCAAGATTAACAGGCCTGGTTCTGTTCGCAGGGCCGACGGCCACAAACATTCCGGGCGCCAGCAGGTTGAAGAGATCACCACCCGAAGGCTTACCAGACTTCCTACCAACACAGTCGACACCCATATTCAAGAGGGTCAGCCGCTGAACACCTCCCGTCCTGTTCAATTACAGCCCGCCAACCCAACCGTAAGGGATCGAATCAAAATTGACCCCCGATCAACTCAAGATTCATCCAAACCTCAAGAAATTATTGCCAAAGATCAAGAACTGATGTTTTTCACCCTCGATCAATCGAAGATTTGCCCGGTTCTATCCAAGAAACATCCCTCTGCAAACCCTAATCAATTTCAACAAAAAAAAAATTATTCCAAACCCTATTTACCCCATTTTCAAGAATCCCTAAAGCCCACTCCATCTCAAAATCCTAACCCTAATAGACATTCATATTCAACTTCGTCAACCTCCCACGTCACAAACCCTAATCAAATTTTTCCACCACCCGGACCTCTTCAACACACTAATCCTCAACCAATTTCTGAAAATTACAATTCAGCCCTTGCATTTTCCAATAATTATAAATCTGCCCCAAATCTATCAAGGTCCTACGATTTAATCCCTCCCTCACCCAAAGAATACCTTTCTTACAAATTCTCGCGGGATGGTACCAAATACGGCCTCGATATGAATGCATGTGCCGATTTT
Organism: Sambucus nigra; assembly: GCA_949130495.1. Classification (NCBI taxonomy): domain Eukaryota; kingdom Viridiplantae; phylum Streptophyta; class Magnoliopsida; order Dipsacales; family Adoxaceae; genus Sambucus; species Sambucus nigra. The sequence goes on from OX422209.1 coordinate 579,484,832, forward strand.
GACAAGGTTAGTTGTGCCATCATCAAGGAACTCCAAAGTCTTCAAAGATTCTTGGGCCGAGACGGATTCATCTCTCTCAAAAGCTTCACACATTGGCATATAGTGCTTATACTATCGGAGAGTATGAGATGTACCATCAACACCTACATAGATGTCGAGCCGAGTATTATGAGATGGAGATGGCACGTGAACAATGGATACGTGCACGAGCGAGGTATTTGGTCCCATATTTGGAGTACTTGTCCACCGGTGTACCTCCTCCTACATCCGATGTCATTCCGGCGCACACCGATGATACTATCTCTTCGGATATGCTTCACGAGGATGTCTCCGAGGTTTTTGAGACCCCGACGATACTTGTTAGTGACTCCGAGTTTCTTCCTTGTGACTTTTTTTCCATATTCGAGGAGGATGGATGGCTCACCCGTACTCGATATAGGGATTTGGAGACATTTGAGATTGTGGACTTCATTCCTATCTTTGGGATAAAAGATGAGGGGTACTTCCTATGTGATTTTTTTTTTGTTGTTGTTGAAGATGGTTGGGAGACTCGCACTCACTATCGCGAGGTGGAAATATTTGCTTTGGCGGATTTCTTTCCAATTTTTTATCATGATAATGAGTTTTGTGATGATGGTTTGGTAATTGTTTCTTTTGAGGAGTAAATGTTGCGTGAGGTGATCACGCTTGGTGTGGAATTTGTGGACCCCTTTTGGGTTCCTTATGCGGAGCACTCCACTACTCATTTACATATTTCGATACTAAGGCGACTCATTGCAGGGAATTTGGCATCAATGGCCTTCTCCACGTCAATTTTGTGTTAGCTCTTCATTTAGACGGATGAGAGGCCACATTTCTATTCATTGTCCATGACATAAATTTGGGAGTTTTCTTCTCGGATATTTTGCAAGTCGTTATGCGGGACGCTTCAAAGGACGACTTTCTTTTCAAGTAGGGGAGCCCGTGGATGATGCCCTCACCCACACTTTTGTCGCTCGGCTGAGCTCCCTCAAGTAGCGGAGAATGATGGGAATGAGAATTTATTTTAGTATTTTCTTGCTTTTATTGTAATTTTCCTTTATTTTAGAGCTTTATTAGTTTCGAAGTATGTTTGGGACTAATATGTCATTTTTAGATATTAGTTGCCTTCTTTGGTCTTTATGGGTAATAGCTTATTTAGCAAACTAATCTCTCCTATAAATAGGTCCCTTGGCCCTCATTTGTACTTAACCTTGAATATTGAGAATAGAGAAGAGAGAGAAAAAGAAACCCATTTCATTTCTTTAGTTGTTGTTGTGTTGTGTAGATGTTGTGTAGTTAGTTGTTGTGTAGATAACTTCTTCTTTTTACGCTTCCGCACCCAAATTCACATCATCTTGGCTCGTGTCCAAGGACCTTCTCTTAAAGAAAATAAAGCGAAGAGCATAGCAAAAGTGAATTGGCCTTAGAAAGGCAATGGATACTAGTCCACCAAAGGATCTCCTATGATTAATCTATAGGAAGTCCAAGATCCACACCCTTGAGAGAGATGACGTGACATAGGTTCTCATAAATCATGTCTAGTAATATGATGCGGTGATGAGTGTGCAGGATGTTCCAGACACAATCAAAGTAGGGCCTTTAGCACTATGTAGAAGGGCTCTTCCAGAAAACAGTACAACAAGTTGTCTTCTTGGTTTTATCACTTCTTTAAAAGAGATTAACACTTTCTTTAATCACCCCACGGTGTTAGCTACCAAACTAAGTCTATGGCCCAAGGCCAAAGTGACCAAGCTAAGGCTAGATCCCACGGTCTCCGTATATGTCCTTTGACACCTTTGCATTTTTTTCATCCCAACAAGTCCATGAACTTTAGTCTTACGTCATATCCTCCTAACATGTCCATGGAGTTAGTTCTCCGCCTTCATGGAATTTAATCATCTTCCAACATTCAAAGAGTCCATGGACTTAGTTCCTTCAACCTTCGTAAAAGATGCATCTTCAATCCTCAAACATGCTCGCTTCTTTTGGCATTCACGGAGTCCAAATGTTCAAACCATCCATGGACTTAAACCAACTCAAACACTCTGCACACAATTTTTGCTCACCACCCCACGAGTCCTCAATCTCGTGTTTAAGGTGTGATACTCTACGAACTATTAACTCCTTCATGATATCCATGGCCTTCATAATCTTTAAGTATTATCTTTATGTCCATGGATTCCATGAATTTATATCCACCATCCACTCTTCTACACTCCCGTGGCCTTGTTTTTTTGCATTGGGTTCTTAATCCCCTACCAACATATCCTCTCACCATTTTCATGGACTTATGTCCTCCAACATGTAAAGATTTAGTCCTCTATTTTGATTACACCCACGTGAGTGGCTTCCCTAGTCCTCTATCAACAAGTTCTCTTACATACTATGATATACACGGTGATGTGAATCGAGGTCATTTTTGTCATTTCTGGGCAAATTAGTAGTTTTATTTCTTTTTACTATATTTCCTTATTTTTTTTTTATAACTTTTTCTTTTGTTTTGCCTTAGTTTTAAAGAGTAAGGAGTAGTAATGGCATTTTAATAATTAGGACCTAAGCTTGGAGCCTAAGCTACTCCTCCCCTTTAAATACCCACTTGTAAGCCTCATGTGAGGTAGACTTGAATTTAGAATAGAAAAGAGTATTTCTCTCTTTAGAAGTGTATATTAGATATTTTTTGGGGCCTTTTGATGGGTGGTTTACGTCAAATTGGTATCAGAGCGGGTGAAACTCCACATTGGTGTTGGTGTATCGGTGTATATTGTATCAAAAAATCGTGCATTACTCTTCAATGGCTCCCAGAAAATCCAAACAACCGCAAGATGAGAATCTCGAGTTGAAACAATAAGTGGCGAGGTTGGAACGACAAGTGGCTCAACTCCTTGCGGCCCTAGCAACCCCCACCTCCTCCCACCCAAGTGGCCTAAACCCTAGCCCCCTTCTTCCTGCCGCCCCAACTCAAAAAGAAACCCAAACACTAGTCACAACCCACCCAAACCCTAGTGTTGCCTTATCTGCCACCCAATACCAGCACAATAGCCCTGGCGCCTTTGCCCCCTCCATCCTGTCACCGGCAGAGAACTCCGAACCTGCCCCCGTTGCCGCACATCACGTCAGCCCCCTCCCGGCAGTCCCTGAGCCACCGTCCAACACTGCCGACCTCATCTCAGCCACCGTAACTCAACCCTAGCCACTGGCGGCAGTCAGCAACCCACCGGCCAGTACCCAAACGCTCACCCACCGCCCCAATTCAGCCCCCCCTCTCGCTCAGGCCTCCGTAACCCACCATCCGACCCGTCGGACCCCTTCCGATCCTACCCCTTTCCCGCCGAACCTCTCCCTCCCTCTGCCTCCCTCCACAGGTGCCGAAACTCTACTCTGTCCTCAAACCAGCCCTAAAAAATGGCCCCAAATCGACCCACGACACTCAGGAGTCCAGCCCCACTATACCGGACAAAACCCACCCCCATTATTGGGGCCGTCCACTTCCCATCTGCCCCAACCCACTTTCGATTCTATCCAACCCCTATTCTTACCCTACCCACACAAAAATGATGCAAAATTTAACCCTCCTTACCCGTTAGGTCACAGCCCACCCCCATACCCCGACCCAACCATCTTTTTTTATCGTCCAAATGTCTATCCCTTTCTCTACGGGTTCTTCGAACACCCCGGAGCCCCCACCCACCCTGTCCAAGCTCCCAATCAACCTTTACCCCGGCTTTCTCATCATACGCCTTCTCACCACGCCCTCTCGACACTCCATTCAAGTTCCTCCTCGTCTTGTTCCAAATTCGGGCATAGCCACCCCAGTGTTTTGGAATGGATACATCCACCCCAGCCCACACCGGACGCCCACTGCTTAGAACCTCAACAGGACCGACATTGTTTCTACAGCGAAGAGCGTGGCCACTTGATTGGCATGTGCCCTCACTATCCCCACGGCCCCCCAGCGCCTCCTATGCCCCAGCATGCTTACCCTCTTCATCCACCGTCTGCACAAATGTCACCCCCTCCTGCTGATGTAGTTACGCCAGTGTTAGGTGATGTGATGGGGCCAGTATTAGGCGTCCTTCATTCTACCTACCTACGAGCGCGACCTCTTTGCTCGCGTTCAATCTCTCAGACAGGACACCTTATCAGTAATGGAGTGCACGGAGCAGTTTCAGCTTTTGTGCACTAGAGCTCACCTTCCCGAGACAAAGAACCGACAGATCAATCGCTACATATTGGGGTTGCAGCCGCATATTCAGTACGATCTCGACCTGAGGGAGATACCGACCTTCCTAAAGGCGATCGAGTACACGGCGAAGGTCGAGGCTTACCACACAGTGCCCGCAGTTCTCCCGACCTCTCAAGCTCCGCCTGCTCAGATTTCTGCACCAGCTCCTCCTGTAGCGACATCTTCAGCTCCTACTTCCGCTACTCCCACTGTTCCTCCCCCCGGTAACCCTGCCTTCCGGTGCTATAACTGCGGCAATGTCGGGCACCGAGCTTCTAATTGCTCTCTCCCGCGACGCCGAGCATTATTGGCTATGGATCATCCACTTGACTATTTGGACGCGTCCGAAGAGCTTCCCCAACACGCTTTGATCACCGTCTTGAAGGGTTATCCCGTTGGTCTTCCTCTTTGAGCTTCAGGACGAACTCTTTTCAAGGGGGGAGATTGATGTGAATCGAGGTCATTTTTGTCATTTTTGGGCATATTAGTAGTTTCATTTCTTCGTACTATTTTTCTTTATTATTGTTATAGCCTTTTCTTTTGTTTTGCCTTACTATTTAAGAGTAAGGAGTAGTAAAGGCATTTTTGTAATTAGGGCCTTAGATTGGAACCTAAGCTACTCCTCCCCTTTAAATACCCACTTGTAAGTCTCATTTGAGGTAGACTTGAATTTGGAATAGAAAAGATTATTTCTCTCTTTAAAGTGTGTTAGATATTTTTAGGAGCTTTTTGACGGGTGGTTTACGTCACACGGAGTTTTAAATGTTATTTGGCCCACCATCCAAGGAGTCCCTTACCCCAAGGTCTATGGGTTCTCTCTCTTGATAATATGTATACTATCTACAACCCATTGCACAAGGATCCTTTTATTCCTTAACCAATGGGTATGCCAAATACACCCAAGTCCACAGACACATGTCCACTTTCCAAGTGAGCCTATGATACCACTATTTACCGGTGACTTAGAATCTTTCCCAATCCATTATATAAATTACAAACTTATGAGGAAGGAGAAAAGGATAATGTCTTGACTTTCCTGACAAAGGAGTGTTTCCAGCACAAAGTGTTTCAAAGCCCCAAAACCCGTTCCATGGAGTCCCAGCAATGCTACATAGCTCCTCAAAGAGGGTGAACATTAATGACTCCCAACCACCACACTTGATGATTTTTCCCTCATAAGATAAAGAAGCACACCACCAACTATAAATACCTAGCACTTCATTTATGAAAGCCAAGTTTGTAGTTGAGTTGTAATGACTACACACTTGTATTCTCTCTCTCCCCCTTGCTCTCTAATAATCTTTAGCCTCCAAGAAACTTGTTGATTTTGGTCTCTGGGCAATTATAACTTGGCCTCCGAGCACTTGTAACTTGGCCTTTGGCCCACTATTAATATAAATAAGAGAGAGAAATCAATTTAGTCTGTGGATGAGGCCCAACTCCTTGGGTTGAACCACGTTAAACACTTGTGTCCAACTTAATTTATTTTCATTCTCCAACTCTAACTCAAATACTTCATACTAAGTGAAGTCCAAGGTCACCCAGATTTTGGTTTCACCAGTCTATATTTTAACAGACCTGCAAAGCTGAGTAAATTAATACCAATACTTCACAGTGTCAACAAATCATTGTTAAAAATACAAAACTACAGTTTAACTAAAAAAGTAGCCATAGCAGAAAATATGAAGCAACAAGTTATAAGATGAAAATTATATAGCTAACTACTCACCCTCGTCAACTCGTGAAACAGACTGTACCTTGCAACCGCATCTTATTTGACAATGTTGTCTACTCTCTAGCTCTTCTCTAACCTGTTCTAATTCTTCACAAATTCAGAGACAAGAAGCATTTGCATTTTCTTTATAAAAATGGACTTTAGCATGAACACTATCAATAGGTGCAATAATAGTACACAGTTTGTGATATCCCGAAAATACAAAAAATACCTTGTTGACGTAATCATGTGACCGACATCTCACAGTAAGCCATTTAGGGCGGCCAAAGAGCTGTAGGCAAACAAAAAAGGAAAACTTCAATATACTTTGATCTTATTTGATAAAGTAGCACATAAATTAATAAATTATGCATCCCACGTGCCAAACCTAGAGAGTGATGGTAAATATTAGGATATTGTTATTCAAGAGAGAGATATAGAGAGAGTTGCACCTGAAGTAGATGATGGTTGCGGCAAAATGAGAGGACAGAATAAGCACAAAAGCTCATTACTCCTTCTGAGGGGCAGGACCAGATTGAAGAACACATTGGGACCTTTGGAATTTTTTTTAAAGATAAGATGCCAATGAAAAACATAAAATCAATATAATAATATTTTTATTATTAAATCATATGAATATGACAGAAACGATGTTTCAGCAGTCTCACAAGGTACGCCTTCTGAAATAACTCAGAGTAGCCATGTGACTTGATGAAATGCCCCAGTGTTTCATTGCGACAAATGTCAGGGTTGTTTTCGAGATCTTCTAGGTACCTGCAAAATATATGACAAATGAACTATTAGTTAGTTAGGTCATCCTTAAAGGGTAGTGGCATTAAATTGAATACAAATTTTGTATATACCCCATGGCATCATCCTTGAACTTCATAATTTCTCGAAGCATTTGCCAAAAGTATGGGTTGAATGCATTCTTCTTTTGGGCAAACAAACTCGACACACCATTTCGACTCCCCCACTCACAGCCTTGGCGATTTTCTAAGCTCACTGACAACGACATATCAGAAACTTCCATATCAACTCCAAGACTCTCAAAGAATTCCATCATGTTTGGATGCGTAACCTGCATGATGATCGAAAATTTCCTTATTCAACAACTCACGTCATAGATAAGATTCACAATTGAGGCATATACTACAAATTCTATGTATGATCAAGCCAATCTAATCATTTCTGATAAAAATTAAAACAAATGAACGGATGAATGCTGAGCAAAGAATCCTACTTTAAGCATTTACCTCTCAGTGTTTTCATTCTTTCATATTTATATTCAACATGATATTTATTTACTAAATCACCCAATGGATTCTAGAGAAGCAATGATAACTAGAGAGGAGAATCTAGAAATTGTCACTTGCTAAGTCAATTGCCTAAAAGGCTAGGGGAGAGAGAGAGAGAGAGAGAGAATTTGTGATAATTTAATTCTTCTCTTCCGTATATCCTATAATTAAATAAAGGGAATTCTACTTCATTATTCTCTTCCTTATTTCCTGTATGAAAATTACAATAAATCAAATTAGTAAAATCCACAAGTTGTTAACAGATTCTGATGTAATTAAATAAAGGTCTTGGGGTATTTGTAATTTTCATATTATTGCTCTAGTTGTGTTCACATCCTTTATGTCCAGGCGATCGGCACAGAACACATCCATTCCATGAGAACGGCCCCCGTGCATATATAATTATGCTCAGCGAAGTGGCAGTAGTAAAACGGAGCAATGTTACCGGGAACGTGGGTCGCTTTGGTACGTGGTACGATTATGTGTACGTGGTTATAGATATAGCCGATAGGCGGCACGGTGGGGGTAGGATTTGTTGGTTTGCTATTTCGGATTACAGAATGTCTTAATACTCTTCTTGAGACTAAATTAGAACTATAATTAAACTATCAAAAATATATGTAATTCACTAATTTAGAAAGCTTCACTAATTCTGTGTCCTGTATAACTTATGTAACATATTAAAAATATATATTAACCATTCTTTAAACTTTTCTAGGAATCCTCCATTTATCTCATCCACTAAATCAAAATTTGCACTATTACTTATAATAGCTAAAAGAGATTTATTGTCAATATTGGGTATGCAACTTTGGGAGATCCGTATTGTGGACCCACCACATTTCGGGTCGGTAATTCCGTATCGCGGTACTTAGGGGTATGTTGAGAACCCGATAACTATGAAACAGAGTTGTTTCAGTAGTAGCAAGTTGTTGGTTAATGGTGTAGTTTTTTGTAATTCTGTCAGTAGTTGTAGCATAATTAGTTAGAAGGTTGTTGAATGTTGTTTGAAGTTATTTAGGAACTGTGAATATACAAATACCACTACATCAATAGTTTGGAGTATGTTTTGGAATGAAATTCAATTCAATTATCTCCTTCCCTCTACACTAATTCTCCCCTCTCTTCTTTCTTATTGTTTGTGTAGACTTTCTTCCTCATCTTTGTGACTATTCCTTTATCCTCTCAAATGCTCTGCTCTCTCTTTCCTCCCTATACTCCCTGCAATTATAGTCCATCAAATGATAGCTTGGCAACTAGAAAAGAAATGGGACAACAAGATCCTTTGCTAGAGTATGTTTCAATGGAGAATCACATTCATCACCTAGAAAAGAAGAGGGTTTCAAAATTCTTAAAAAAGGGGCGAAGGTAACACAAGTTCAGAAATAATATGACGAAATAGCAGAACAAATTGAATAATTCCATGTCTAGTATGAACAAATGCTTTCAAATTAAAAATGAAAAATTGGGAAGAATTGAATAGAAAAAGTACCAAGAAGAAGGGATTAAGAGCTGCTGAAATTGAGAACTTTATTTCCAGATATTCAGTGGCTAAAGATAAAAATGGAAATGGAGAACCGAAAAGAATTGGCTGTAACTCCATTTATGGTATTAGAAAGTTGGGTCAGCATATGGATGGAATGATGGCGGTATTCAATATAAGCTTGTTGAAGCAAAACTATGGAGGTGATATGTTAATGGCTTCTACAACAATGCACATGATTGAAACGGGATCGGTGTGCCATCTTATCTAAAAGGCATACGATGTTCACTTAGAGGAGATCACACCTTTTATACCTTTTATAGCATTTGACCCCTCGAACCTCACCCCATTCAGGTTGGAATATGCTCATGCATCATCCTACCATTCTACCAGTACATTACGAGCGTGACATGTGTGAATTTTTTTTTTTGCCAAAACGAACTAATATTCATAATCATATTATTTTACAAGTGATGTCCGTAGCTGCTGACTGACGTGACATGCGTGAAGTTGATAGACACCAAATTGCTTGGGTATGTTAAAGCTTGATGGGAGAAGTCAGTGTGGGAAAGAGAGTTATTGGGTTACTGGTCTATATATTATTGGCCTGAAATGAGAGAGAATGGCATAAATAATGCCAAATGGGAATCAAGAAGTAGATATCTGACGTCTCAACTCTCTTTCAATAGACTTTCAAAATATAGAATCCACCCTGGCTTGACCCAGTGGTAAGGAGGGTTTCGCTCTAGACCATAGGTCGTGAGTTCGATCCCTCCCCACGGATACCTGCCATGAGGGTAAGGGGGACTCTGAGCCGTGCGGGTATGCCATAAGGTTCTGGGTTCGATTCCCCCCCGGGTGCCAGATTTAAATTGGGGTGTGTGTTAGGGTGGCTCTGGCACTTGCACCCTCCCTGTTTAGCAAACACGAGGGAGTCCAAAGGGCTTGTTCGTGTGGAGGTTCAAGGCTTAAAAAAAATATAGAATGCCCCAAATGAAGCTACAAGGTGATTATTTTAAGGGGGAAGTAGTTTGGCTCCAAGCTAAAAAACTAATTACAAGTATGCCCCTAAGAGCCTTTTACTACTCCCGACTCTAAATACTAAACAAAAAGAAAATACGACTCAATAAAATAAAATAAAAATAAAAATACGAAAAGCTCAAAATGACACAAATGGCCCTGATCCACATCATTCTCCCCCCACCCCTCTCCTCCCCGAAAAGATCTCGTCCTCAAACTCAAAGGGGATGACCCTCATTGCCACCGTCTAAGATGGTGATGAGAGCCTCCTCTGTCTCATCCAGGTACTCGAGGCCTCCAGACGCAAGGAGAGCTCGGGGTCGCGACAAGGAACAGTCTGAAGCCCTATGCCCAACCACTCCACAATTGTAGCACTTAAAGGTCACCGGGTGGGAGGATGAAGGAGGCGAGGCGGTAGTGGCCGGTGTCGTTGAAGTAGTGGTAGGAGCAGGAGCACTGGAGGGGATCGGCGGGGCATGAGTGTCCGTGGGGCGTGCACGAGGAGGCAGAGCAGTCTGATGGAAGGATTCCACCTTGGTGGCATACTCAACCGCCTTTGCAAAGGTGGTAAGCCCCACTTAATGTAGCTCTGAGGGCCATGTATGTAATGACTAATCCTCTGCTCCTCAGTCTCTCTGAGTCGGGCGCGAGTACATAAAATCTGAAACCGCTCCGTGTAGTCCAAAACATAGGTGTCCTGCTTAAGGTATTGGACACGGAGGAAAAGATCTCGCTCATATGTAGCAGGAACAAAGGTAGCCATCAACTCGGTACACAAATCGACCCACGTTTGAACGGGAAGCTGGACCTCAATGGCTCTGCGTTGCTCTAAGTCGTGCCACCATACACTAGTATAACCCTGAAATCTGGTCGTCGCTAAAAGGACACAACAGCGACCGCTCAACCTCTTGTACTCAAAGACGCACTCCATCGAGGCAAGCCAGTCAATTACTGCATTCGGATGGAGATGTCCATCAAACATCAGAACATCTACTCGGATATCTCCCTGCATACTACGACATAACATTTGTAGGGCCAGACGGGCAATGGAATCGCCTTTCTGAAAGGCTAAATCACGCGTGTCGATCTCGTCATCTCCTGGGGAAGGATCCTCAATCGGGGCCCCGCGGTGCTGCCTCTGAGGCGGTAGATGAATAGGAACTGGAGCGGGAGGTGGAGGTGGAGTCTCAAGTGGCACTGGTGGAGGAACATACGGCGGTATCTCCATCACAGAAGGAGCTGGTGGTGGTGCTGAAACCATGGGTTGCCTCAAGGCACACTGATCCATCTGATGGCCTCTCTAGTAACAAAGAAAGCAGTGTCGCTCGGTAATAGGCACATAAGGTGTGACCTTCAGACCAAGAGAGTCGAAAGGTGACATGTCTCTGCGCCAATCTGTTGGGAGAGTAGGCTCGAAGTCAGGAAGGGACTGGGGTCGAGGGGAGGGAGGTCCACCATACTGCGGATGACCTACCTAATCCTGCACTCGGTCGAAAGTATCCATGGGAGTGGAGCGTGCTGAACAGGCGTCTCAAACTGAGTGAGGGTGGGGAACATGCCTCTGATGTCCGGGAGGGGGAAAGGTGGTATGTAGTAGGGGTGGGGGAGAAAGCGTAGTGAAGGTGGTATTGGGGGGGGGGGGGGGGGGGGGGGGGATCAATAAAGGTGGGTAGAGCTGGGGAATGGAGGGGAAATAATGGGGTGGGTAAGGCTCTTGGTGCCTATGGGGGTGCTGACGGGGTTATGTCGAGATGTGATGGAGGTATGGGTCGTAGAGGGAGTTAATAAGGATGGGATCTAGGGTTTGTGGGAGCAAATAGAGGGAAGGAGGACTCGGGGTGGTGGAGTAAGGAGATTGTGGTTGATGGCCAATTAAGTCTGGGTCGGGCGGAGGAGTGGGGGTGTATGGTTAGGGTGGGAGGAGCAGGCCGCTCACGGCTAGGGTGGGTTCAACTCAGGAATGCAGGCTGTCCTGCCTAGGGCAGGGGCTGTTTCTGGCGGGCCCAGGTGGTTCTCGGTTGGGGATAGGTGGCGCGGTTGTTTTTTTTTGGTGTTGGTGGGTCCAGATTGAACAAAAAGAAAATACGACTCACAAAATAGAAGAAAAACAAAAATACTAAAAGCTCAAAATGACACAAATGCTCGTGATTTACATTATAATTGTTGCGTATTTATTTCCCCGTCCTAAGAGAGGTAATTTTTTTCTCAACTTCAGGGAGCAAGGTCCTGTGTTCGTGAAAAAGTACTCTGATATAGGAGGGTCTGGTTAAAGGAGGGCAGCGAGCAGAAGATTGGGCGGTCTTCGTAGTGGTCCAATTGTGGTACCAGAGTCTGAGGGATTTGTAGTGTATCACTTCTTCGGAAAAAATTGATATGATGTCGAGTATTTCAAGGTGGTGGCTATGGGTGGGGGAGGTGAGGGACCACCACAACTCCTATGGCATAGGTTAGGTCTACTAAGCCGACACCTACCACTCTAGCGACCTTCAAGTACTTCGAGGGTGGAGCCTTCGGCAAGCAGTTAGTGGATTGCCCAAAGCTAAAGAAACAATAGTTTTTAGTTTTTGCCCTAGTGCGAGTTCCACCTGAGACACATCGCATACCCCTTTGACCTCGTGGATGATCTTTTTGAAAGGAGGGGGTAACCCAATTAGATTAAAGGTATGGACATTTTTGTAATTTTTAAATTGTTTCTCTAGTTGCGATCTCATCCCTTATTTCCCTTTTTGGTTATATTAGTAAATGTTGCTATATTAGACTACCTCCAAGCATCTCGAAAAAATGGGTTAGAACACAATTTTCCCGAACAAACTAAATCCAACCCACCGGTAAGGGGCTGCCAATTGGCCTCAACCCTGGGTGGATGAGTGGTGCTTCCACAATTAGTCCCGGATAATCAGTAGCTCGAGATGTGGTATGCTTGCTCTCCCGAACAACGCGTGGTCATTGTTGGATATGTTTGATGATGTATGTTTTGTGCCTAAAGAGCTCCCACCTCTATGAGATATTCAGTGCGTCATTGATCTCGTACCGGGAGCCTTCCTCCCGAACCCACCCCACTGCAGGATGGTCCAAACATGATGAGTTGAGGTGGAAGGTCCTAGAGTTGTGCTCATAATTTGTGGAAGAATATTTCACCTTGTGCTCATAATTTGTGTGGAAGAGTATGTCACTTTGTGTTGTTCAGGCCCTTCTTACTTCCATGTATAAGAAGGACGACAACTGGCGTATGTCTGTATGTACATAAATAGCTATGCCATCGATCACAGTTTAGTACTGTTTTTATATCCCAAAACTTGAGGATATGTTGGACTGGCTTTGCGATGTGAGAATCTTTTCCTAGTTGGGTTTGAAAGAGCGAAAGCCACCAGATTCCCATGAACCACGAATGAATAGAAGACCACCTTTAAAATGGACAATCTTTACAAGTGCACTGTAATGCCTTTCACCCTCACTAATGCTTGTTTAATTTCAGTAGAGTGATGACCAAGATTTTGAGGCCCATATTGGGCAAGTTTCCCGTGGTTTATTTTGATTTACAGTCGGTGAGAGGCTGAACACTTGAGCAGATCCTAGCCATATTGGGACAGAGAGGTTCTACTTGCAGATCAAGAAGTGCTCATGCATAACGAAGTCTATTGCTTTTTAGGGAATTTGCTATAGCAAGATGAGGTTCAGGTTGATGATGCAAAAGTTCATAGGCCATTGGTGACTGGTCGACACCTTTTCCAGTGTCTTAGCTGAGTTTCCATGATCTGGCCAAAATCTCCTGTCGCTTTATTGAGGGTCTAGCAGTATCATGACACCTACATGTTTTAATGAGATCAATACGGGCAATAGGTAAAGAAACGTATGATTAACGGTGTTACTAGACTTTGACCAGTTATTCAAGTTATCTTTCAATACATGCAAGACAGATAGGTGTAGTCCTTAGCCAAATGGTAGACCGAAAGCTTACTTCAGTCAGAAGGTGTCCACACCTGCATTAATTGCCTCACCAATGACAGGTTTCAATATGGTGGTATATGCCGTTAAGAATTGGGAGGGGGTATTCACTGCATCGAAAGTCTATAAAAATTGGCCCATTCCATTCCCTGCCACCACAATACATATTGCCTCATATGGTGACCTTTTGCTTCAGAGAGCTAATTCGGTTACATAAGGTGCCTCATGTGTTCAACTTTGGAACATGACCAAGAAAAACAATTTTCCAGTTGAAAATTTCAAGGTGCAATAGGTATATTTGCAAGAGGAGGTGCATACTCCGAGGGCAATTTTTACGGTTAATTCGATATTTGAAGTTGCATTGAACGGTATACTGATAGGTGAGTTAGCACAATGAAGATCAATGTTGGTTCCTTTGGTTAGCGTGGACAGCGGGGAGATTTGGCATGAGGGTATTTCTCACTGGGTGAAATCTCGGTTGTGGATTGCGCTATTTCTCACTAAGGTGGAGATTTGTGGAGTTTATCTCAAAGTACCAAGGCAGTGACAACAACTTCGCTGGAACGAAGAGGGCTTCGCAGGTTGCGGCGCTGGACAGGGGTTAGGGCTAGCAATTTTTATTCGAAAACACAACACATCCCAACATAAAATTGGCACGAAATTAACACGGTACTTCATGTTCGGGTCGTGTTCGGGCCAGGATATTTTGGCATAACAGCGGGTCGTGTCGTGTTCATGCCATAGTTCTGACAAAAAATTAGCCCGTTTTGGCCCAATTGTGACGTGAATAAGCAACCCGATTACAACTCCTCTATAATAAATATGTTTCATGCAATATAATATAAAAATTATATTTATATAAAAAAATTGAGCAAGTTATCGTGTTGGGTTGTGTTGAATCGTGCCCAATTGACACGGAATCGATTTATTGTGCTATTTGTGTCGTGTTTTTAACGGGTCATGTTCGTGTTATGGCAAAAAAACACGACATCGTGTCGTGTTCGTGTTACATAAAATTAAGTTGTGTCGTATCGGTCCAAATCCAAACATGACCTATCAGCTCGAATCGTTACCCCCAGACATGGTTTTATGGGATTTCAAGATTGAAAACCGCAACAAGAAAAGGTGGTGCTTCACGTCAGGTAACGGATGTAGATCGACGAAAATGGTTTTTGAATCGAGGAATTTTGAAGGTTTTGCCACAAATTTGTTCCACTAACAAAAGGATCATTTGGGGATTTAAACCCTAAGCCTTGGCTTCTCATTTGCGAGCTGGAGAGAGAAAGGCGAGCTCTTGTTCCTAAGGCCAGGGTTTTAGTGAGGCTAGGGATTTGTTGTCGGGGCTTATTTGGAAGCTTATTTATGTTACTTTTATTCTGTAGGGTACCTATTTGTAATCAGTGAAAACCTCATGCTATAAATAGAACGAGAAGGGAGCATGGATGGCCTAATTCATTTCATTAATTCTCCTCTTTTCATATCAGATTTCTCTCCTCTCTCGTCTTCCTCTTTTATACCTTAATCTCTCATAAACATAATCTAGGGTTTGATTACTTCATAACTCAATAAAATTTTCCCTCTCACCCATGGGATTTCTCAAAGGTGGAAGAGAGCGGTGAGTGTGAATGTTTCATGTTCATGTATGGTAGGTTTACTCGATATGTATTGTGTGGGGGATTTCTCACTGGATTACATAAAGAGCGGGATAAACCAAATTAGGTACATGGGAAACGCTTATGACTATGGGATTGAGAGGGTTCTTGGATTAGAATTGAATTCACAAAAGTGGAGAGTTGGTGTAAATGGCTATCCGGGATTTAGGTAGGAGAGTAGAGGGTATATGATTTATCCTTTCTATATTCTCTATTGTACTTATTATTTCTTCAAATCTAGTAAAATCGGGTCTCTCCGTGGATGTAGCCAAATTAGTGAATTATGTATATCTTGTCTCTCTTGGTTTATCTTTTTATGTGCTTGAATGCTATTATTATTTTATCTTGATTAATTGGGTCTTGGTTGACTGGAAGTTGTCCCACCAAATTGGGTATCACGACACAACTTATGTATTCTTCACAAGTCATTTCTAACGGACATTGTGGTGACTTTTGCAATGTCAATTACAGTTATCTATGGCATTTCATCTGTAGAAAAATGGTCATATGGAGGTGGTCAACCGTAATTCGGGGGACCTTCTACGAAATTTAGTTGAGAAAAATCCAAGCACTTGGGATACTGTGACAAAGAATGCCTTGATTGAGCCTGTGTCTTTGATTGATCGAACGCTTACCATTATGCTAAAGCTATAGTTGTTAGTAAAGGTACAACTTTATTCCCGTATACAGATGGTGAGTCTGCCCGATGTAGCCTAAGTCCACCAATCCTCGACCCATTCAGGTAAGAATATGTTTCTCAATCATTATCCTCACCTAAATAGGCTGCCACTCCTGCGACTCGAACACATGATCTCACTAATACCAAATGATGGATCAAGCGCTTACCATTGTCCCAAAAGATATAGCTGTTAGTAAAGGTGCGGTTCATTCTCATATACAAGAGGTGAGTCTGCCCCAAAGCGCGCAAATCTAGCGAACCTCGATCCATTTAGGTTAGAAAATGCTCCTGCATCCTTCTACCCACTAAAATATATTGTCACTCCTGTAACTCGAACCATGACCTCGCTCTGATCCCAAATGATGGATCAAATGTTTACCGTTGTACCAAAAGCTACAGCTATTAGTAAATTTGCAACTTTATTCCCATATACAAGAGGTGAGTCTGCCCCCAAATCTAGCGAACCTTGACCCATTAGGTTAAAATATGCTCATGCATCATTCTTCCTACTTAAATAGGTTGCCACTACTGTGACTCAAATCCATGACCTCGCTATGATACCAAATGATGGATCAAGTTCTTACCGTTGTAGCAAAAGCTATAGCTGCTAGTAAAGGCACAACTTTATTCCCATATACAAGAGGTGAGTCTAACCCACAAGTCCAGCGAGACTCGGCCCATTTAGGTCAGAATATGCTCCTGCATCAGCCTTTGGCCGCATGTGTCATTCGTGAAGATGTGTGCGCCCGGTCACACCCTATGTATGCCGCAAGTTGATCGTCGCCAGAGGAGGGTTGTGTTTCATGTCACTAATTTGGTGATGATTAACTTACGAAAGGAGCGCTGACACGACAACTCTCAGAAGCTATAAATGTGTTACTATGGCCCTTTCCTCTCTTACGGAGTTGAGGTGAAAACACATACAAGCTTGATCATCTCACTGATCTCAAGGAGTGGTGTCCACTCTGCCTTTATCCATTGTGTAAAAGTCATATAGTTATTCTCCTCTTTATTAATCTTTTTAAGGCGTTTTTACTTAACCCCATTTTTTAATATGATATTTGACTTAACCCTCACTTTGTTATTCTCTTTGATGTAAACCCCTACATGTGGGGGTTATCTCAAAATATTGCATAAAAATAGGGGTTAAATCTAAGGATTTATTTTACTTTGCCCCTATTTATAATGTCAAATTTAACCCCCTATATTAGGGGCAGAATCAAAGGATTATCAAAATGAGAGGGTAAGTTAAATTAGGCATTAAAATTTGGTGGTTAAGTCAAAATGACCCATCTTTTTATTTAGTTATAAACTTATTTAATGTATATATTTATTGCATTAGTATATAAACTAATCCACATTTATTTAAAGCGGAGACTTTAAATAAATCTACATTCTACACATCGGATGGGAGATTTTAAATGGTTGTGGGCGGTTACAAAGTGGTTGTGGGCGATTTTAAATGGTTATGAGACTTAAAAACACATCGGATGGGAGATTAAGGAATCTTAGGAGATAAAGACTAAAACAAAATTAAAAATAAAAATAAAAATAAAAAATAAACATCATTTAATGTCTCATACCCATTAAACTTCAATAAATAAAAATAGTTAATGTCAAATTCAATACATCAAAATAAATGGGACTAAAAACCAAATAACTCTTTTAACTTCCAAATGTGTTAAGATGAAAACAAGAGACAAAAAACTGTGTATTGATTCAGAATATATTAGTACAAGATCTAAATCCACATTCTACACTACCACATAAACACATGGATAAATAAAAAGAGAAGAGGAGATTTTGATAGAATGAGGTGAGAAGAAATTGAATAAGGAAGAAGATTCTATTTAAATAAGATAAGATAAATTATACAAATGGAGTTATACAATTTAATTATGGCATTTAAAAGTAGGGTCAATTAATATATAGTCTCCAATATAAATACATATTTTTTTAAAATATATTTATTTTTAATTTAATCTATTTAGTCCCTCAAGCATTTATTTATCCAATATTTTTTTATTTTTAAAGATCCGCGCGGATCCAAAAATGTGAGTAAGAAGGGGCCAAACAATATATATCTATTTTTGTAAGGGCCAAAACTATAAAAATATAATTTTTTTCATAAAATTTCAAAACTTTAAGGTCAAAATTTGAAATTCTTTGAAGTTTGGGGCGGGGGGGCCAAGACGACCGCTTGCCCTCCCTTGTATCCGCCTCTGGCGCTAGCAGCATCCCACCCCCACCCCCACCAAGGAAGGGGGTGTAGGGTGGTGGGGGAGGAAGGTGGGTAAATGAGTTTGTGTGTGCCTTTGTTTTGAGTGTTTTTATGTGATGAGGAACTTTTTAGAATAAAATTAAAAGTCTTGGATTAAATGTTTATTAAAAAATGTTCGAGGAACTATTCGTCGATTGACCTTTAAAAGTATATAACAAGGTTAATTTTCTTCTTGATAAGTAATAACATATTATAAATAATTGTATATACTCGTTAAGGGAATATTAACGTTTAGTTCATAAGAGTTAAATACATTTTGTACTAAATTCACCTTATTTTTTTATTTCTTAAAAGTCTCTTGTCTATTTTTTCGACAAATTTTTCTTAGGATTTAGAATAAAAGAATAAGAGAAGATAGAGTGTTTGTCACTATTTTTATATAATAAAGAGCTTTTTGAAACAAAATAAAAAGGTTTGCACTAAATTTTAATTATTAAATTGTTGAAGAATTTTTCGTTGAATGACCCAAAAATTAATTAATAACTCGGCATCTCAAAATCCACGAAAAGTTAAATGTAACTACAAATTTTACAATTTTAATTATTTAAAAAAAAAATCATTACAATCTTGCACACACAAGCAGCTAGGGCCGTGTTTCGACCGGATCGGAAAATGCCTCTTTGGAAAAAATTCCTATTTTTTCGGAAATAAAATAATTATTCCGATTTCCGATCGGATTTTTTCGTAAATTAAAAAAAATTCCGAATTTGAAAAAATTGCAAAATCGAAAATTCACAAAATATTTTAAAAATTCAGAAATTTCGGAAAATAAATTATGGATTTTCAATTACTCGAAATTCTCCTTTTAAAGAAATAAAGAAAAGGGCTTTAACTCAACATGTAAATACATGAAGATTTGGCCTATTTTTTCATTTGTGCAGGAGTTGGAGGATACTCTCCTTTTATATAGAGCACATTTTGGAGCCCTCTCCTTCTCCCAACCGATGTGGGATATGAAAAATTTTCAAAAAATTGGGAAAAAATCGGAAAGATCGGAAATCGGAAAATATTTCCGAAAAAATCAGAAATAATTCGGAAAAAAATAGGAAAGATTGGATCAGCATCGGATTGGAAAAATCGAAAATTCAGAAATTCAAAACTATTTCCGATCCGATTTTTTTGGAAAAATCGGAAATCGAAAATCGGCAAACTAAAATTTCATTCCAAATTCGGAAAAAATCGGATCGAAAATTCAAAAAATTCAAAAGTTGGGGAAAAAAAATATACAGCCGTACAGGCAGCGGTAAGAAACTGTGAGAATAAATGATAGTAAGCGAAATAGTTGTACAAATAAGACAACTATAAGTCTATAACCATGACTCCACGAGACATATCACAGCTCTATAATTGAAAGCGGAAAAGTGAAATAATTAGTAGCTACTAGCACGGGTGATATATGTTGTTATAATAGTATTAATAGTAGACTTACGCGATTAAAGACCATGAAACCGAGGTCTAGATGGACATCGTCGACGGTAACAGTCTTGGCATGGCCGCCGAGGGTGTCTTCTTTCTCAAATAGCACCACTTGTACCCCCGCTTTAGCCAGTGTATAAGCCGAAACCAGTCCACTAATGCCCGCACCAACCACCGCCACTTTCATCTTTGACTCTACTCTTACCCTCTGCATTCACTTTGATTTATAAATACATATTTCCACTCAAAATGCATTCACTGTGGGAACTATTACATTTCCAAGCATAGAACATGTGCCATTACTGTTTACAATAAACAAATACAAGGATAATTATAAAAATGAAGACTACTTTGGGGAGAATGAGGCTACTTCTGTTTTAGAACGTCATGAAAACTACTTTGGAAAGAATTATTTTTTTAGAATTTTAACGATGTTAGATTCCGTTTCAAGTTTATGCTTAAATACTTGATGGTTTATCTTACGTTATATTTGTGTTGAGAATTTTAATGGTTACGATTGAAATATAGTTTTAGATCACTTTAATATCATCGAAATGTAGTGTTATTTATTTTGTGACGTGTGTTTTGAAATTATATTTTGAGTAAAATTTTTGGGCAATGATTCTATATTTCTACCGGTTAAGCATGAGTTATTACTAGTTTGTTTATATTTATTTCTTTAATGAGAAATTAATATTTTTTCAAAATATAATAATATTGTTAACAGACTTTAATCGTTATAAATAAAAGCATATGTTACAAATATATGACACTCCCATTTGTAATGGTTTTTATCTATTACAAATTCTATATTTGTAACGAGTCAAGACCGTTATATTTTAGTAAATCCGCTATTAACATAGGGTGGTGTGTACCCTTACTAAATCCGTTAGAAAATAAATTGTAACGTTTTAGTATGTTACAAATTGTAAATTTCTAACGGAGTTTATCCGTTACAAATTTCGTTATTATAATAAATAATGCAAATTTTCTAACGGATTAAATTCGTTACAAATATTTTTTATAATGGATTTTGCCCATTACAATGGACTTGATTTGGTGTAGTGGTTTGGTGCGAGAATGGAACACATGATTTGAAGCTAGCATTTGAGTTCCTTGGTTATCACACCATAATACAGGAGTATGAGACAATTTAAGGCCTAATTCTGTGAGAAAAAATTGAATCCATACTAGTTCACTTGTTGTTATATACAATGCTATATATTCAACTTCAGTACTTGAGCGAGCGAGTCACTGATTTTTGTTTCATTGATTACCATGTAATCATGTTGCCTCCAAGAGTGACACTAAAACCTGTGGTTGACTTCTTGTCATCAAGATTATAGGCCCAGCCTGCATCAGAAAATCCTTCAAGTTTAAGATGAGGATCTCATGTGAACATGAGGCTAAGATGAGTTATGCCTTTGATATGTCTTAATAACCTTTTGCAAGCAATCCAATGAGAAGAGATTGGATTTTAAAGAAATTAACACAACTTGTTAATAGTAAAAGATATATCAGGTCTAGTTAAAGTGAGGTATTCAATGCAACACCTCGTGTAATTATGGCATCGACTTCCACTAAAACTATGTCAGGCGTTATTAAATTAAATATCATTCTTAATATGTGACAGATATGAGACATATAAAATTCATTCCACAAGATAATAATTTAAAATTAATCCAATGAGTAATAACTATTCATGCTATAATAAAATCCATCACCATGCTAATCTCCAATTTAATCCAATCTTTAATATATATATATATATATAACTGAATAAAATCAAACTTTGAATATCTTAATAAAATCGTAACAACTGTGGAACCGAATTGCCCACCAAATTCATAAATTGAGTCTCAATATAAATGTGAAGGAATGGAAACTAATCCAAACTACTAAGAATAAAATAAATAACTCCAGGTACACCTCCAAGATATATCTCCAAACGCCTATATAGCTACTCCATTCCTAACACCTGAAAAAAGTTAGTCAATGTACAGGGTCAGAGCCCCGAGCATTAATACATACTACTCCCCTCAATTAGGGTCCGTGAACCCAGACAGTAGCATTATACATGATAAATATCACAATGGAATATTTTAAGTTAAGACGAGATAATTAATAACGATGCGACTAAAATAAATGACATATGCTAACGCATGAAACTACTACCCAAAGTCCAAGTGTAATTTTTTTTAATTTCCAATAACACCATTTAATCAATTTACTCAACTTTGTTATTTTACTCATTTTATTATTATTAGTCGCAGTACTCCCGCATTTAAATCTTATATCATATTAGTTGTGGGACTCCCACAAGTTCTCATTATTTTAGTGCGGGACTCCCGCTTAAAGTTTTACTCCATTTTATTCGTGGGACTCCCAGTTAAAGCTTTATCTCATATTATTTGTTTGGTTGCGGGACTCCTGCAGTTCTACACCATACTCATTCCCCTCATTAAGGCCAGTAAGTCCAGTTCACTATCAGTTATTGTAGGTACCCAGAATTGAGAACCATGAGCCTGGACGAGTAGCCCAGTTCTGGCGGCCCAAAGTCCTGGCCCTCTATCTTTCATATTGATCCGGTCTCTCCCCACGATCCCATGAAGAGAAGTTATAGGGGAGCACAATCCCATGAAGGGAAGGGATAGGGAAGATGGCTAATATGAAGGAACCCATCATCTCCACTAACTAGCATACACATATATAAATTAAAACCTAGGTCCGGGGCAAAGGACAAGTTGTATTCTCTGTACTTATTCTTCATAATATAGAGAAATAATACTGACTGCACCACCGTGGACGTAGGCACATTTTTGCTGAACCACGTACACCTGTTGTTGTGTGATTGACGTTTTATTTGTTCTTTCTTGGTCATTACCTCTTTCATATTTATTTGTGTTGCACAATAATTGTCACCACAATTCCACAATTGGCGTGGTCTGTGGGAATCGTTCATCTTTCCCCGAGAAGAGCCGACGCCAAGAAAAGAATCTAAGATGTCTGGTCACAGCAGCAACGCTCCTCAAGCAGGAGATATTCAAGATCCACCTGCTCCTCGCAGGATTAGGTCTGAGGTTCGACGTTCAGATCGTGAGGCTCGCTTGGAAAAGGCCATCCTCAGAAGAAAGTCAAGGACCAGCAAAGTCCACGCAGATATCCAGATTGATTGATGCATACGAGGCAAGGCTCCACGAGCAGAGGGAGTCTTCGCGCAGATACGAGGCTGAGAATGCTCGCTTGAAAAGCAGACTGGAAAGACTGGAGAAGGAACTACGTTCCGATACCAGGAGACGCCTCTATCGCACTCCTAGCCCTCAGGCGAGCAAATCTCGCAGTCGAGGAAGGAGCCCTAGGCGGGAATATCAAAGAGTTGAAGGTGGCAACTCAGACGACGACCTCCGCGAACAACTAAGAAGAGCTCGCCGCTACCAGAGCCCTGCTCACAGCGACGAAAACATACGGAACCTGGTCCGCAGAGAAATGGACCAACATCCAGCTCACCGCGGCACCAGGTCGACCAGAGAACTCGCCAGGAGAGCTCTCAAGACCCAGATGAAGTCACCCTTCACGAAGGAAATTGAAGAGGAAGAGGCTCCCAAGAAATTTGCCATTCCAAGGTTCAAGATTTACGACGGGAAGACTGATCCCATTGATCATGTCAGGCAGTACCGACAGGCCATGACCCTCTGGAATCACCGGGATACACTGATGTGCCGTATTTTCCCCTCAAGCCTCCATGACGTGGCTCAGAAATGGTTCGAAAAACTCCCTCACCGATCCATCAGAAATTTCAAATCCCTGGCCGAGCTCTTTACAGCCCGGTTCATCACCAGCAGCTCCCATCCCAAAAGGATGGATGCTCTATTAACCATGAAGAAAACACCTCAAGAAACACTCTGAGACTATGCGAAGAGATACTGGGAGTTATTCAACGAGATTGAGGATTGTGCAGAAGAGGTGGCAGTGGCCTCCTTTAAAATCGGTTTACCTAGCTCTTCCCTCCTTTACCAGTCCTTGACGAAGAATGAAGCTATGACCATTGACGACCTGATGGCCCGAATTGAGAAATACGCAAAGGTGGAAGACATCACCCGCCTTAATATAGGAGAGAACGGTCGAGCCAAGCTCACTACCAAGGGAAGTGAGAAAGTTGAAAACCAGAAGAAAGGAGGAAAGAGTGGGAGCAAGAATGGCTCCAAAAGCGGAAGGAACCTTGACGTAACAAAATCGTTCCAAGCGGTCAACACCGTCTTCAAAGAGCCGATTTATAAAATTCTCGCGAAGATCAAGGATGAGCTGTTCATCAAATGGCCCCGAAAAATGGGAGGAGACCCCTCAAAAAGAAACAATGCATTAAGATGCACTTTCCACAAAGAGGGAGGGCATAAGACCGAGCACTGCAAGGCTCTTAAGTCCCACCTCGAGGAGTTGGCCCAGTCTGGACATTTGAATGACTTTGTGGAAAAGAAGGTAGAGAAAGTGGCCGCCCACAAAGAGGCGAAACTCGATAACGTATTGGAAGATGACGCCGGACATGAATTCGCAGTAATCCACGGAGTATCTGATGTCAAGCAAATCCAAGGTAACTCAGCTCGAATGGAGGTAAAGAAACTGACAGCAGTAATGCAAGCTTTTCAGATTGACCCAGCAAAATCACAGTCAGGAAAACGTCTGCGAGCAGAGGACATCAACTACAACAAGCATATTGTCTTCACGGATGAAGATCTTATGGGAGTAAGAACCCCACATCATGATGCCTTAGTCATTACACTCAGGATAGCCAACTTTGACATCGACAGGCTGCTCGTCGATCAAGGAAGCCCATCCGAAGTAATGTACATCGACCTGTTCCGGAAATTGAAGTTGAACATCGCCGACCTAAAGGGAACCACTGTCCCTCTGGTTGGCTTCGCTGGAAAAACGACCATGCCTCTGGGCAAAATAGTACTGCCAGTGGGCGCTGGAAATGTTTCCAAGATGATCGAATTCTTGGTGGTCGACATCGATTCACCATATCAGGACATCCTCGGCAGGGGATGGCTTCATGCAATGAAGGCAATCTCCTCGACCTACCACCAGAAACTCAAATATGTCACCGAGCGGGGAGTAATGGAGATACATGGCGACCAGGCGATGGCAAGGAAGTGCTTCATAGCGGCTATCCGACCAAAGCCAGAAAAAAAAAAGTCGTTCAACCCAGCGAGAAAGTGGAGGAAGGTGCAATTCCTTCCAAATAGCAATTAAAATATGGAAGGCCTGGAGTGGAAGAGACCAGGCTCCTCCCCTCCGAGCGTGTCGTCGAGGACCTGGTAGAAGTGACAGCTAAAGAAGGCGACAACAGCAGAGTCTTCCTGATCGGAGCGTCACTCACCGACCAAGAGCAAAAGGATTTGTCAACCTTACTCAGAAGCAACATAGATGTTTTCGCTTGGGAACCCTATGAGCTGCAGTCTTTTATATTTACAAACAATGATAATACATATTTAGTCGGCGAAGGTCGCCCAAAGCATTTACAATTATCAAAAAGAAAAAGAGTAACAAAATCTCAAGGAGGTGGAAGCCTCCGAGCAAGATAATCAACAACTTTAGCTCTCCTTCCATCATCAGGAGCAGGGGGGAGCTCCTCCATGACCTCATTTGCGTCCAATTCCAATAGTTGCCTGGGAATGGCATCAATGGGGATCCATCGATCATCCCGCCTGAATGGATTGGGCATCAGAGTGGATGAGGACATCTCGTGTCGATACCACAACGTCGAGTTCCTCGGGACCTGCAGCTCTTTGAGGGCACTCAACCACCCTCTGATGAAGGAGAGCTCCTCGAACTCTGATAGTCTCGTCGGAGCATCCAGCCAGCCTTGATCGTAGCCATCGGACCACACTTGTCGAGGACCGTTCTTAAACAAATGCCGTAGTCATGTGACATCCCTCTGGAGCCCAGCAACAGTCACATAAGCTCGTCGAACGTCACCGCGCAGCTCCCCCATCTCCCTCTCACGCTGTTCCTCGACTTCCCTATTACTATCCCTGGCACTCCTACCAGCACGCGGGAGGGAAGGCCGAGCATCTCGCGACGAAGAAGAACCTTGTAAGACTTCCGAAGCGATGATCGGTGAATGCTCCTTAAGCCTTAGGACTTCCCTCCTCAAGTCTTCATTCTCCTGCTGTAGGAACTCCCCGACCTGGTTAATCTCGGTGGCCTCCAGCAACCTTGCTCTCAGTGCACTGACTTCTTCTTGCACTGAAGCATCGATTTCTCCCATCTCCTGGAGCCTGTCCTTCAACTTGGCCACTAGCTCGGACTGATCCTTATATTTTTGATTCCTTGATTTAGCAAACCTGAAAAGTCTAGCAAAGGCCTGGCGAATTGCAGGGCTTGCATTAGGACCAAGAGTCCTACCCAGTTGGGAGGTAACAGGAATATAGTCATCCACATCAACCAACTACAGATAAAAGAAAGATAAAAGAGAAAAAGGGATCAGCGTAAACAAAATGGAGAATCTTATCATTCATTAATAAAGGCCAAGTACATCGAGCAGAAAAAACTTAGGAGATTACAAGCAAAAAGTACAAAAGAAAATCCTAAAAACAGATTAACTGGCAACCTCAGACTGCCCAGCGGTGTCTGGCTGCTTCCCCTTATCAGCTACAGCAGAAGTATCCCCCTCAGCAGGAACTGTATCCGAGGGAAGATAAGCACCCTCGATAATTGGAGCAGGAGCTTCTTCGTCCACAGTTGGCCTGGGACCCGGGTCATTCTCGTCAAACAAGGGAGACTCAGCATCCACACCAGCAGCTAGAAGAGCTTTGTTCCAGCCCTTCTTGAAATTCAGACGGCTGATGTAGCCAATCTGAGCCTCAGCATCATCATAAGCAGCAGCCCACCCAGAGTTATATGAGTCCGCCTTCATGGTGGCTGCCTGGGCTTTCTCTGCCTCCAATTGCTCGGACAGAACTCTGATCTTCTCTGCAAGGTCCATCTTGCTCGTACATACCAGATCATAAGCCTTCCTCAGCTCGCCTAGCTCCCTGACCGCATCATCTCTCTCGTGAGCGGAAGTGGCAAGGGTCAAATCAGACGAGATCCTAGCAGCATCAACAGCCTTGAAACTGGCCTCGAGCTCCTTACCCTTCAGCTTCAAGGCAGAGTTTTCTTGCTCCAGTTCACTATTCTTCTTCACCAGCTCGTCGCGTGAGCGATACAGCACAGCGAAGTCGGTAACGAACTACGAAAAAGAAAGAGATATAAGAAAAGGAAAGCAAGAGAAGTCATCAAAACACGAGAGGAAAAGAAACCTTACCAGAGCAAGCCTCTGACTAGCCTGAAGGTCCAGATGCTCCGAACCTATTGCCCTTTGGCGATCAGCCGGGAGGACAACTCTCTCAAGCAGGGCCGGAGCTAGCTGAGGGGAGATTGCCACGGAAGCTCCCTCTGGCAGAGCAGACACTGGAACTAAGGCCTGCCCGGCCTTCGTCCTTGCCTCAGCTCTCCTCTTCTCCTCCTCCCTCTCACTCTCTCTCTTCCTCCTCTCCTCGACCCTTTTCTTTTCTTCCACCTTCTTCTTCTCCTCCTCCTTCTTTCTCTCCCTCTCTTCACCTGCTCTTCTTCTCTCCTCTTCCTCTCTTGCTCCTGATAGGAAGGCCGAGAACCTGTAGCCACAACCCCAGATACAGTCTTCTGTTTCTTTGACCTTTATGCAAGGAGCACATGGTCATCATCATCATCATCTCTGATCAGGTTCTTCCTTGGAGGAATATCTTCACCAGAACTGCTGGAAGTACTCGACGATCCTCGAGCCTTGAAAGCCTCCTCAGAATCAGAAGAGCTGCTACTATCAGAACTCCCTTCACCTAGATTACCAGCAGGCTCACTTTCAGAGCTGCTCTCTTCTTCGTCCAACGGTATCAGCTCAGCAGTAGTCTCTCCCAAAAAATCAAACTCTGGCACACTTTCCACAGGTCGTGCTATGAAGCTGGAGCCTGTGTTCTTGTACTCGAGCAAAAAGGCAGCAGACCTAGGATGCTCACCGTCACCCAGAGGCTCCCTAATATTCCAAGCTTTCACCAACTTCGAGATGCGAACCTCGCTGAGAGCAGGCTCCAAATTCTTTATCCTCGCTATGGAAGAAAAAGCAAAGAGGCTAGAAAAATCACAAGCCAGCAAAGGTTGAAATAATAGTACAATGTCTACCTATATATTCTTCCCCATAAAAAGGGACAGTGAACCTCTCAGACCTCGACCCTTCAAACTGGGGAGGGAACTGCCAATTCCTAATGAGGAAACCCTCTTGCCAGTAGTCCTTATGGGAATCAGGTAGGTTTACTACCAATACCCTATTAGGACTCCTAGCTTTGAGGTATAAAACACCTGAGCTAGTTCGAGAGAAGGAATAGCAGAAACAGATCTCAGCAAGTCCTAACCTAGTACCATACAACTGGTTTATTCTATGGACGCCATTTACTATCTTCCACACGTTGGTCGAGCACTGTGCGGGAACAATATCAAAATAACCAAAAAAATGCAGAAATAGATCATTAGGGGGAAAAGTAAGCCCCCTGGGAGAGCAACAAAACATGGATCCAGTGAGCATCCTCATATCCCTAACGTTCCTAGGAGGGGAGGCACAACATTCAATATCTACCCACTCAGGAATATTGTAGAACTTCCTAAACTCATAGATTGACCTATTTCCAATCTTCGCCATTGAAAAACTCAAATCCTACAAACCAAAGAGAAAGTGCAAAGAAAGGGCACAAGAAACTTACAAAACAGAAGATCAGTTCGAGTGATGAAGAAGCACGAGCTCAAGACGACTAAGAAGCAATGGGAATGGGAATTCATAGAGGAAGGTACGAGGCGCTAGAGTTCTCAGAAGAAGGAAGAATACTGGAAGGGCTGAAACGACGAATGAAAAAGTGGCTATCCCAACAAGCCTTCAATTCTAATCATAGCTCACGGATAGCGAAGCGGGTGCCTCCAAAGCAACTTCACAGTTTTTGAAGAATCATAAATCAGCCATAATGGCTGATCATTTAAATTCATTGGACCCATAAACATGACCCAACAAATTTAGGGGCAATTGTAGGTACCCAGAATTGAGAACCATGGGCCTGGACGAGTAGCCCAGTTCTGGCGGCCTAAAGTCCAGGCCCTCTATCTTTCATATTGATCCGGTCTCTCCCCACGATCCCATGAAGAGAAGTTACAGGGGAGCACAATCCCATGAAGGGAAGGGATAGGGAAGATGGCTAATATGAAGGAACCCATCATCTCCACTAACTAGCATACACATATATAAATTAAACCCTAGGTCCGGGGTAAAGGATAAGTTGTATTCTCTGTACTTATTCTTCAGAATATAGAGAAATAATACTGACTGCACCACCGTGGATGTAGGCACATCTTTGCTGAACCACGTACACCTGTTGTTGTGTGATTGGCGTTTTATTTGTTCTTTCTTGGTCATTACCTTTTTTATATTTATTTGTGTTGCACAATAATTGTCACCAAAGTTATGCACACGCTTGTGAGGTGTAATATCCCGTATTTTTATGGCTTTTAAAATTGGAGATTTATTAAATTTAATTGAGATATTAATTTAATATTAATTCAGAATTTTATTTTAAATATTTACTAGTGTGACGAGAGTTAGTAATTATTGGGAATTTGTTGAATATTACTAGATGAGTAAAGTAATATATGAGATTGATTTTATTAAAATTGTCACGAGTGAATAAAATGACAATTATGAAAATTTAAGTCGGGGCGCGCCTGTATCGCGTCAGGACTAAATTATTATTATAAAAGTGAATCAATTATAAGTCACACATATGGTCATTTAGAGTGCGCCAAAGTGTCCGGAAGGGGTCGAAATAGTCAGAAAAGTGTACCCGAGGATTTAATTTGGGTCTCGGGGCGTTTTTAGGCCTAATTGACATCCCTGGAGGCTATTATAGACATTTTGTATTTTTGGATAATTAAACCCACGAATTTTCTTATGATATATCAGCCATTAGGAGTTGTCTTTTAGGATTAACAAACATAGAACCTAAGAACGGCCATTAGAGAAGAAGGTGGAGAGTTTTCCAAGCAATCCAAGGCCTAGAACTCACTCGATTGCACCGCCGCCGCCACCACCAAAACGTAGATCGCATGACGAGGAACGCAACCATATCTTTTTCATCAACAAATCAGACCCTTGAATCCCAGGCAAGTATCTATCTTACCGATTTCTAGTTTATATTCCTTCTATGTTAGTCTAGGAATGAAAATCATATGTTTTAATGAAAGAATTATAAGTTTTGGAAGAGAATTTATATGTGTAAGGAGAATCCATGTAGTCTGAAATCTTGATCATATGTAGAGGATTACCCACAAATTTATTATGATATTTGAGAAGAAAATCTGGATTAAAATAGAGGTTTGTGATTATTCATGCAAAATTTGATTTTATAAAGAAATCTGGGATTAAACTCCTCTTTAATTGATTCGTTGAGGATTTATTGATGTTGTTACGTTAGAACTTGTTTATACATATTGCTTATACATTTGGATTACTTTGATGGGAGTTTGGGATGAAATTATAGAGGTTTGGAGGGGTTAGAATGATTGAACCCGTAGGTTGAAATTTGCAAAAAACTGGGCAAGAACTACTTGATCGATCGATCGACCCCATTCCTCGATCGATCGATCCCTCCTGGAAAACCGCATGGTTTTCCCCTTTTTGTTTAATCCGGATAAAATACGTGGGAACCCTTGAATATCTTTTAAATAGTATAATGGGACATTAAGAGGACCAGTGGGGTCTAAGTAGACTCCATTGAGTGAAATTTAATATGGGATGAAATGGTGGGTTAACGGGGAGTTACTCATACATTGGAAATTATGCGTATGTTCAATAAAAGATTGAGACTCGTGAAAGATTTAGACCAGAAGGTAAGTGAGGGTATACCTACTGAAATTATACTTAGTGAGAGGGAATACTTCGAGAGATGAGAAGTATGAAATAAATTATAAATGAGAAAAAAGAGACGAATTCGTTACGCGAGATAATTGAGTAAAAAAAAATGTACGCTAAGAACGGATAATAATAATTATGGGTTGTGGGCGAACTTAATTTGAAAAATGTGAATATCTATATATATATGTTACTGTGTGACTGTGCATATATTATATATCTGTGTAAAATCATACCTGAGCCACTTTCTATCACGGAGGTTTTCGCGCTGGGACAGTCTTATCTCGATTGGACCTTTATGAGGGATATTGACTCGTACCCTAGAAGATAGTATCCTTGATACAGGCTATCTCAGAATGATAGTCAGATGGTCCTAAGATATTAGAGGGTATGTGTTGACCTCTTAGTGACTTGAAACTATGCTTCGCCTCCATTTGTATGTGTATTGTGTTAATACAGTTCGAGAGTGATTCCGAACTAGTATACCCATTAGTACAAGAGATACGGGAACTTGATAGCAAAATATACCAACACCATAGATTTTATGTGGGGTTCTGATAGTATATATATATATATAGAGAGAGAGAGAGAGTAAGGCTCACCTACATCATGCACTATACATCACACCATACATCACATTTATTTCTAGGCCCTAGAAAACGTTTTTTCCAAATTTTATATTTTTTTTTCTTGAAATTAACCTTCTAATCAACCCGTATGAAAAAAATTAGTTCAAAATACATTTTGTAACTATTTTTAAAAAATCCACAAAAAACTGTTGGTGCAAACCCTCATAAATAAGGTATTTTTAGCATTTTTTTGTGGATTTTTTAAAAATAGCTACAAAATGTATTTTGACCTAATTTTTTGTATATGGGTTAATTGGAGGGTTAATTTCAAGGGAAAACTATAAAATTTGAAAAAAAAATTAGGGCCTAAAATTAGGTATGATGCATGGATAATGTATAGAGCATGATGTACTATAGCCTGGTCCTATATATATATATATATATGGAAACTTTCTATTGTGCGTATAAGTAGTTAAGTAATGAAAATTCTCCAGCTTTATAACAAGTGTTTGTGAATTTTTGTAATGGTACTGAGTGGTTCTAAGTAAGGTAAGAAAATGGAAGAGATTAATTTTCTAAAACTAAATATCATGGCCTTAGTATTTCTCGAGGTAATACTTTATGAAAAATAAGTTAGATAGACTTATGAGATCAGTAATACGGTAGGCGTGCACACTAGTTGAGAGGTGAGAATTCTCAAAAGAGTGTTGCGCACTAACATGGTGGTTATATTAACCGGTAAACATTTTAAATACTTGCTAAACTATTTTAAAACTATTTTACACTCGGGTTCTGACCTGTTTTCTGTCATTTATTTCTCTATCTTGTATATATATATGTATTTATTCCACGTGCCAGCCATAGGAGCGTCATGCATAGGTTCTTTGGATTGGACGTGCTGCAGCTTATGTGGGAGTTGTAGGCCCTTGCTTTAGACGACCTCGTCATTGACTCAGTTCCTATTTTAGTTCTTCATAGTTAGGGCATGGGTCGCCCGATTTCCTATTCCGTTTGGATTTGTTAGAGTTTTATGTTTATTTATATTTCCAGTATTTAGTACTCTTTGAGAGCTAACTATTGTCAGGATGATTTCGTTTATCGTTCTTAAACTTGGTTTGGTTTATTTAGATGGTTGAATTCTTGTGTGTTAATTGCCATCCTTAGCATTTATGTGATTCTTAAACTATTGTTTATTAAAAAGGTTTTCATATCGGAATTTAATAGAGTAAAAATAAGACTTTAAATTATTTTTACACTTAGCTTAATTATTTAGGGTGTTTAAATTGGAAATAATTGTTTTGCGACAGTGATGATAAGAATGAACCGACCGTTCGCCTTTATTTTAATTTAATAAAGGACTGATCACCCGGTATTTAATTAGGCGGGGTGTCACATGAGGTTCCACGCACGACCCGTCACTATAGTGCGTCAGCCCGCACATACTCGTTACGCCAACACACACCCACGACGATATAATCAGTCGGCCCGTTTAACTATCAACCCTGCACATACTCTCGTCGCAAATACATTTTAATACCCATTTTATTATCTTAGGTATTAATTCTCAATTTCTCATTTTCTCATCATCATATTTTTATTTACCCCACCCTTATTATCAATGTGAGATCCTCAAAACACCCTTAGTCTCATATCTACGGTCTCCAAAACACAAATACATCCTACCTTATTTATAGGATGAATTTCTATCAATAATCTCTTCCCAGTCTTATGCCTAGGCTACCGAATCAATGGCACGACATAAAAATTAGCCCCACCCCAGAATCACCCCATCCGTAAAAATCTACACGAACTAGTCTCATACCTAGAAAGTGTAAATAACAACTAAGGCATACCTGCTAGTCCCATACCTAGAAAGCATCCTAAAATATAGGTGATAGCATACTACAAAAAATCCCGTCGTACTCGCGATGACAAATATAATTATCAATAAATCACACAATCCAACAACATAGGTGAACCATATTGCAATTTACTCATGATTGCACAGTTTAATTTAATTTAATTAATAAAACTGTCGTCGTCTTTAACACAATTATTTCCTCCTAATAATTTTAGATTAATCAACATGAAAGTTCATGAAACGCATAATAATAACCCACTTTTATTAACTACATAATTATTCAAGTGTGTATACACCCATTTTTCATTTAAATAACATCTATAAAATTCTACATGTGATCCTACACCCGTAAAAACCAAAACCCAATACTCTATCCTATGCATCCAAGGTTTTCGAGTCTTATTTCATATTAAAACTTTTCATCAAAATAGTACCAAATTAGTTCTCACTTTTTCAAATTAATGTTGCTAATTTATTTTAAGAAAACATGTGATTAATTGTTTAGGTGACACTTAAAACGCACAATACTAAAGGAAGAGAATAGAGTATCCATGCCTGAGTAAAAGTCGTTTAGAAAATCTGAGCAGACGGTTGGAATCCTCTCAAAAGATTATGAAAGATTGCTTTTTGAACCAACCTGAGAAAACACCAATTCAGCCTTCAAATCTTGAGTTAAAACTTGATAACTTTAGGGCTAAGGTTTGTATGAGGAAGAAGATGAACAAAATAGAGAGCTGGTGCTCTTGAGATGTTTAAGAATGAGTTTTAAAATTCCAAGTCCTGATATATATATATATATATATATATATATATATATATATATATATATATATATATATATATATATATATATATATATATATATATATATATATATATATATAAGTGTAGGAAGAATTTAAGTGGCATTAGAATCCTATTAAAACTAAAATAGCTCGCCCTCTGGTCACAGCCCAGAACCGTGACAAATGTTTTTTTAGAGATTTTTATGTTATAAAGACTCTTCTAAATGGATCAAGACTTATATATACTCATATTAGGAGTCTTTTAAGATAGCTTTCCAAATTTCGAATTAATTTAATTAATTATCAGATAAAATTATGGGTTGTTACATTTAAGTGCCCCAGTGGTACTTCTATATAATGTGGGATTTTCATAAAAAGTGTTATCTGCATGGTGAAGCTTGTGGCTATGACATATAGGTGTAGAGGTAGCTTTTGTTGAGTCCATATTGGTGCGAGTGACCAAATCAAGAGAATATTTGGTCTAACTAAGATGAAGGCCTAATGTGTCTCTAGAAACACCAAAGGTCAAAAAGTAATTAATAGAGCCTAGAGTTTTAAGAGAAAACTGGGTATTAAGTTGAGTGACGAGGATATGAATAAAATATGTATCTTCTCCAGTAATCAAAATGTCATCAACATATACAAGTATCATAATGATAGGTCTATGCTTTCTGCAGTTTCAAAGAGAAGTGTCTGAAATAGAATGGACAAAGCTCCGTGAGACAAGGACATTTAGCATATCAAACTATGCTCTAGGAGATTGCTTGAGCCTATACAAGGCTTTATTCAACTTACAAGAATGTGTGGGGAAAAGAGGCATCTTCAAAACCTTTAGGTTGATCCATATAAATAGTTTCTTGCAAGTCACTACTAAACACATTATTCACATCAATTTATTGAATATCCCATCCATGTTGAATAGCAAGAGTGAACATAATACGAATGGCGGGGGCTTTAACAATAGGAGTAAAAGTATCAAAATAATCATGTCTAGGTGTTTGTTAAAATCCCTTAGCAATAAATCTGGCTTTAAATTTGTCTAGAGAACCATTAACCTTGAATTTTGTTTTGAATACCCATTTGTTTTAAACAACATTCATGTAAGGAGAGTAGGGAACCAAGGACCATGTATTATTTGTAAGTATAGCTTGATGTTCAGTCTCCCTAGCTCCCTTCCACCTGGAATTACAAAGAGCTTGTTAAACAGTGGTTGGTTCAATATAATCAGTAATAGATTTAGTTATTTTTGCTTTTAAAAGTTTTGTGTTGCGCAGAAAAATACCCAAGAGGGGGGTGAATCGAGATTTTACGAACATTTTAGGTTAAATTTATATTTTAAAAAAGAATTAAATTTAAATCACTTAATCAAATTTCATATTAATAAATGTCTAATGATTCAAACCAAGAATATCAAACAAATACTACCAAATAATTTAAACAAGTTAAAATGCAAATTTTAACACCCAATAAATATTTAAATTAATTTTCGTATTTAATAAAAATTTATATTCTCAAATAAACTAATTAATTCGAAAATAATTATTTTAACCCTAAAATAAATTTACCAATTTTCGGAATTAATATATTTGCAAATTTAAGTGCTAAAAAATATAAGTTCAAGCAAACACAAATAAATAAGCAATATAAGTGTGAAAAGTAAAGACATCGAAATTTAATGTGGTTCGGCCAAATCTCGACCTACGTCCACGCGCCTAGAGCTTCTGACTCCCTTGCGCTTCACTAATCCTGATCCACTTGACGGTAGGATCAAACCACCAGTACAACCATTTGCAAGTTGAAATCGAACTTCAAATATCGTGGTTCGATTTTCGAGTAGGAACCAATCACCGGTACAACAACCACCGTAGCTAAAACCGAGCTACTGAATACAACCTAAGATTCTAACAAAGCTTCAAAGAAATATGATTTTTGTAGTACAATGTAGAATACTGAAACTCTTTAAAATACAATGTGTAATCTGATTTTTTTCGTCTTTAATGAGACTTTAATAAATGATGTTGACGTAGGCTAAAGTTTTGTTCCTTTTCAATGAATGAGTACTGTGTAAAATTAATTTCTCTCTTAAATGATGTAGTGGCTGAATAGTAAACTCAAATGCTCTAAATAAATCTTCTAGTTTTTGCTTATAGTCTCATTCTTGTGTCTTCAATGCAGCTCTTTGAATATTTATATATGTCTTAAAAAACTAAATATTAGATACATGCATTGTGAGCATTAAATGCTCCTAATTTTATGAGATGAAGAAATTGAATTTGAAGATCTTCTGATTTTTCATTTTGCTTCTCCATAAAATTATAACCGTTGAGATATGACATAAACTGCATTATCAAATTATGACTGAAAGTAACACTGCAAATATCTTAAAATAACTCTACAAAATATTAGTACAAGAGAGAGAAATATAAATAGTCATATACAATAAAGTGTTAGTCATTTTAGGGTATAAAAGATATTTTTTTGTGAAGAGTACACACAAAAAATAAATATAAAATAATCTCTTATCAAATCGACAATCAATCAACTCATAAGATATTTTGCCATCAGGATAAAATTGTGGGACCTAAAAAATATGTGTGTGTATATATATATATATACGTGTGTGTGTGTGTGTGTGTGTGTGTGTGTGTGTGTGTGTGAAGAAGGAATACAACAAGAACTGTGTATAACGGTATAAAAATTTGGAATCTAAGGAAATTAACTATTAACCCACTGAATTTACGCATGGCTCGAGGTTATATAAGAACTATGTGGCACCTCAACTTTTAAGTATAGCAGATAAGATAGAACTACTACTCAAGTAGTATATTCAAGTAGTATATTCAATGGCCCAGAACTACTACTCAGTATATTCAATGTGAGTAGGTTGAAAAGATTATTCGCTACTGTTTTAACGCTCTCTACCGTTCAAAATATTATCTCTTGTCTCACTATGCATGATATGCATGCACACCATCTTGATCGAACCATCCTTGAGGATGGTAAGACGCCACCTCCACCGTTGTCCATAGGTAAATCCAAAGAGGATGAAGATCTCCTATTGAGAAGTACTAAAAAATAAAAAGACAAACATGAAGACCTTGTGGTTATGGAGCTGGAGAACTACGAAGATGACAGGAATATCCAAAATGACAATAAGGATCCAAGTATGACTGGGATTGAAACTAACTCTGACATGATTATGGAAGAAAGTCCCAACATGACTACTGGAGATCCAACCATGGTCCTGAATAGCGAGGAAAATGATAAAACCAAAATGACCTTATCCTATAAGGATGTGGTGGGTAAGAAACTAAACTCGGATATATTTTTTGATGATGCTAAATGCTTGTGGTCTGATGATGATATGGAGGTCTCTCAGGAGAATAACTCTCATTCAATGGAACTTAACGTCTGTTCGGGTGATGAAGATGAAGACCCATTATGCCCAGTGGTCTCTATACCACAAAAACATGTTGAAAAACTGAGGGAGAAATGGAATGACAGTATCATTATTAGCCTTCTTGGTAGGAACATTGGTTTCAAAGTGCTTAGTGCAAGAGTCTCTTCCCTTTGGAGCCTGCAAGGTGATTACGAAATAGTAGACTTGGAAGAAGGCCACTTGTTATTTAAATTTATAATGAAGGAGGACTACTACAATGTTTTGACAGGTGGCCCGTGGGTTATCAATAACCACTACTTAATTGTTAGAAAATGGGTGCCAAACTTTAACTCTCTTGAGTCTAACCATGTCACTACAGCCTTGTGGATAAGACTCCCTAGACTCCCTATTGAATGGTTTGATGAAAGAGCGTTATTTCAAATCGGTAGCAAACTTGGGAGACCAATCAATACGGACTTTAATTATGTGTCATCAACTAGGGGAAAATATGCGAGAATATGTGTTGAGGTTGATTTGGCAAAACCATTGATCCCATGTTATAAATTGGATGGTAGAAAATATAAAGTAGAATATGAATTTCTCCCATATATCTGGTTTAAGTGTGGAAAGATTGGACACAAAACAGAGTATTGTCCACAACATGCACCAACTCATGGTTCAAAAAACCCACCAGAAAAACCAGTTGCGAAACCCATGGGAACTGCTCCGGCCAAAATAACTGATAACGGTTATATCACAAATAACTCTAATGGAGGAGGTGATGTAAGCAACCCAGCTAACGTGGATAAAAGCCAAGACCCATTTGGTCCTTGGATGTTAGTACAAAGGAACAGGAGAGTTGATAACGAGGAAAGTAAAATGAATTCAAATGGAACCAAGGAGGCTTTGGGTAGGACAAACAATAGGTATGTTGTATTGAACAGTGATGGAAGTGATAAGATACAAAGCAATACTGATAAGCCACACGGGGAAGGACCAACCGAGGCTAGAAATATGCAAATGAAGGGACGCGTGGAGTCATCTACAGCTGCCAACCAAGGCCCCATTCTAAAAGATGCATAATTGAAAAAAAGGAACGGAGGAAAAAGTGTAAACTGTCGAGAATCGGTGGATAAAAGGAAAAATATTGAGGTGGAAAAAATGGTAAGTGTGAGCTCACCTAATGTACTGCCTTCCGAAAAGGCGAATACTGATAAAACGGAGACTAGAGGTAAGGGGAAAAACCCACACGCCACCTCCACGTGTAAAAACACGGATAACTCAAAATTAATGGTAAACACAAATGACAGCCTTACTGATGGGGTCATTATTAATAAAGACAACCCCTCTCACCATTTGAAAACACAAAATATCGCAAACACCACAAGAAGCGGTGGAGTTCCTCCGCAGGTAAACCACACTCCAGACAAGATACCGGCCAATCAAATTGATAATGGACCTCCCATTTCCACTAGTATTGATAGGGGACGTGCAAATCCAGAACCAAACATTAAATTTAGTGGGGAATGTAGAAGAGGCATCCATATTTCAGATAAACTGGAAAATCTCCAAGGTGAAGATCACAGTCAACATCATGGATCAAACTTGGGGAAACGAGGAGATGATCACAACGATTGTGGAGGAAAAATTCAGGGACCCGAAACTACATCAGGAAGTTGCTAAAAAATTTAGGTGGACGACTACTGATGTGGAATCGCTCATACAACACAAGCCGTCAATGGTTGCGATTATCTGGAATTGTCGAGGGGCGGGAAAACCCACTGTAACGGAGCTGATAAAAATATATAACCCAGATATTGTGGTTATCCTTGAAACACACATACCTATTTGTAATCTGGTTATTTTTTTCGATAATCTTGGATTCTCCAACATGGAAGTGTCTGAGCCAGTGGGCAGGTCAAGGGGAATTTGGGTAACCTGGAACCTAAACTATATTAAACTTGAGACTCTCTCAATAACAAGACAGGCTATCCATTTCATGGTTACTAAAAACAACTATGAGGGGTGGATTTTTTCTGCGATCTATGCTAGCCCCCACCCTTGTCTACGTAGAAAATTGTGGGATAATCTCTTTGAGATATTTCTGAAAATATTAATCTTCCTTGGTTAGTTGCGGGTGATTTCAACGATCACGTGGACGAGTCCGAAAAAAGAAGCTATGGAAAAAAGGCGAATGACAGAAAATGCTCTACCTTTATTGACAATATTAATAGATGCAAGCTTACAGACCTGGGATGTTCGGGACCTAAACTGACCTGGACAAATAGCCGAAAGGGCATGGCTAATACTCTCACCAGATTAGATAGAGGACTTGCTAATGCGGAGTGGAACCTTACATTTTCGGAGGCGAGTGTGGAGAACATTCCACGTACTGCCTCTGATCACTATCCTATCATTATAAGACTGGAAGGTATGACTACCCGCCTTACTTTCTCTAAACCATTTAAACTTTTGGCTTGTTGGTTTGATAGAGATGATTTTAATAATTTAGTGAACATCAAATGGAATAACAATGTCAAACTTGATACTAACATCCAAATATGCACGAAGAACATTATTAGCTGGAATAACACCACTTTTGGAAATATTTTCAAAAATAAAAAATGCATACTCAGGCGTCTTAGTGGCATTTAAAAAGCCCAAGAAAGATATTACTCACACAATCTTTCCATTCTTGAAAGTAACCTCCGGTATGAGTTTAACTCTTTACTTAGACACGAAGAAAGCTTGTGAAAACAAAAGTCGAGAGTTCAATGGCTTAATGAGGGCGATAGAAATACAAAATTTTTCCATACGACCACTTTAATTAGACGAAGGAGAAATAGCATCAAGAAAATTAACATTAATGGTGAATGGATTGATAATAGTAGTATCATCTCAAATCATATTAATTGTTGTTTTAATAATTTGTTTAAGGCTGAGTTTAATTATGAGGTTCAAAGTCAAATACGCAATCTTGATAATTTAAGCTTTGTGGAAGATGACAATTTGTTTTTAACTACCCCACTATCAATGAGGGAGGATAGAAAAGTGACTTTTAGCATGAAAGCTCTTAAAGCTCCTGGACCAGATGGAGTCCAACCTCTTTTTTATCAACTTTGGAAAACCATTGCTAGTAACCTGTTTGAGTTTTGCCAAAAATGTTTTCGAGAATTTTTTTTCCCTAAAGAACTAAATAATAGTTTAATTACACTGATTCCCAAAGTTGATAATCCAGAGAACATTACTCAATTCAGACATATTACTCTTTGCAATGTCTCTTATAAAATTCTTGCCAAAGTTATTATTGACAGGCTTAGACCAATTCTATACCACAATATAAGTCCACACCAAGCCAACTCCCTTCCAGGAAGACAGGCCTCAGATAATGTTATTGTCACTCAAGAGATTATTCACACTATTATGAATTATAAAGGTAAAATTGGGGGTTTTATTCTGAAAATTGATCTTCAAAAAGCTTATGATAGAGTGGATTGGGACTTTCTTGAGGGAGTCCTAAGTTGGTTTAATATAGACAAAGATTTTTGTAAACTTATCTTGAGTTGTGTAAAAAACACAACCACTTCTATTATCTGGAATGGCACCCCTACCCAAGTTTGAACCATCTAGAGGTCTTCGGCAGGGAGACCCCTCTCTCCCTATCTTTTTGTTATGTGCATGGAATATCTCTCAACTATGATTCTGGAGAAAGTCAAAGGTAAAAAGTGGAAGGGAATTAGGGCCTCCCCTGGGGGCCCCCCATTACCCACCTATATTTTGCTGATGACCTTATACTTTTTACTGAGAATGATAATCTTTCTTGTGAAGCGATAATTGATACTCTTGAAGAATTTTGCCATATCTCTGGACAAAAAATTAACTACACTAAATCAAGAGTTTTTGTGTCCCCTAATATCCCTAAAAGGGAGGCCGTTGAAGCAAGCCATTTATTTGGTATGAGTCTTACTAATGATTTAGGTGCTTACCTTGGTAATAGACTTATCCATGGTAGAATGAAAGGCTCCCACTTTAAAGACATTATCGATAAAGGGCAAAAAAGGTTAACGGGATGGAAAACTAAATTCCTTTCCTTTGCAGGTAGAAAAACACTAATACAGGCTGTGACTTCTACCATCCCTAATTATAACATGCAAAATGTCATGCTTCCGGTAAAAATTTGCAATGAAATTGATAGACTTAACAGAAATTTCCTTTGGGGAGCGGAAAATGACAAGAGTAAAATCCATCTGGTTAGCTGGGAGAAAGTTTGTAGACCTAAAGTTAATGGAGGTCTTGGTTTGAGGAAAAGTGGCTTAAATAACCAAGCCTCCGTTACCAAACTTAGTTGGAAACTTGATAATAACGACAAATCCTTATGGGCTGAAGTCTTAAGAAATAAATACAAAGTTGACCAAAATCCAAGATTGTGGAATAAGAGAAATGTTTCTTCCCACACTTGGAGAAGTATTTTCAAGTGTCGTCAAAACCTTGTTAATAATGTCAAATGGAATGTCGGGAATGGTAAGAACATCAACATTCTTCAAGATTGGTGGGTGGGAAATAAGTTGTTAATTCCTAGTGAACAACCTGGAGACTTAAGTAATGTCAATGTTGATACATTTATTGGGGAGAACGGGAAATGGGATGTTAATGCTATTGAGAACTCCTTTAACTTGAACACTAAAAACGATATCCTTAATATCCCACTTTCCCGTACCTTCCCTCATAAGGACATACCATCTTGGTCCTTGAGCAAAAATGGTAAATTTACCATAAACTTATGCTACCAACTCCTTGTGGAGAAGCAAGATGATCAGCAACCTTGGGAGGTTTGGAAAAAGCCGTGGAAAATAAATTTCCCACCAAAACTTTGCACATTTTTGTGGATCATTCTTCATGGTAAACTTCTAACAAATGAACACCGTATGAGAAGAGGTCTCACCTCCAATGGAGAATGCCCAAGGTGTGGGATACTTGAGGACCTCAATCATCTATTTAAGGAATGCATCCATACTAGGGAGATTTGGTGCATGCTCGGCTTCGACCATCCTCTTGATTTTAACCTCACAGGTAATGTTAATGATTGGATCACACTAAATATCTAGGGTAAACCAAATAACAAAAGGTACAAAAGCTTTATTATTACATTGTGGTTTATTTGGAAATAAAGAAATAATTTCATATTTTAAGAATATTGACGATTCTCCATAAACGACTGCCAGCTTGGCTATGAACTTTACAAATTACGTTATTGAAGCCCAAAATTCAAAGCGAGCAAAAGTTTGTGCAGAAAACATTACTAATCTAAATTTTGATCCAGTTTTTAATGCAGGAAAATTCATCATACACACTGACGGTGGATCTGATCATGGGAGTTGTATGGGCGCATTTGGAGGGATAGTGAGAAATGAAGATGGCGATTGGATAGTGCGCTTCACTGGGAAACTGCAAGGCACTGCCAGCCCACTATGTGCGGAACTGGAGGGGATTTTTCATGGCCTAAACCTAGCCCTCAGGAAGGAATGGAAATATGTTTGTCTAAAGAACGACTACCTAAAAGCCATCAACCTCATCAAATAGGAGGTTACCCACAACCATCCTTTGGCCAACATCATCGAGGATTGCAGGACCCTTGCTAAAGACCTAAAGGCTAATATTGTTCACATTCCTAGGGTGAGCAACTTTTCGGCGGACTGTATGGCGAAAATTGTAAGGGAGATAGAGGGATTATACAAGGAATACGACGAAGCTCCAGAGTAATTACTTAGAATGTTTGATAAGGAGATGGAGGAAGATGGTTTTTACTTTGTGTAGTGCAGTTATTTGTTCTTGTTGTTCTTTTTGATTTCCTATTTTCACACAAAAAAAAAAATGGCCCAAAAGATTACAAGAGTAATCTTTTTAAGAAAAAAATGGCAGTCCCATGGCCCAAGGAATTTCACTGCCATTTCGTGGCTCAAGGTAAGTAAAGAACATTAACAGTCATAAGTCTAATATAACACATATATATTACAGGTGTCAAACTGATTGACATGATCTATAATTTAAAACAATTTAACATATAAGAATTATGGGATCAGACATAAGCCAA
Source organism: Sambucus nigra (assembly GCA_949130495.1). NCBI lineage: Eukaryota > Viridiplantae > Streptophyta > Magnoliopsida > Dipsacales > Adoxaceae > Sambucus > Sambucus nigra. Next base: position 579,528,211 of record OX422209.1, read on the forward strand.
ACGCTTGGCTCAATGTCAGCGATACACGGATGAAACAAGAGCTGACAAGATTGGACAACAGGAAATATATAATAATACTTCTCATAACAGTTATATGCGTGGGGCAAAAACACACAGGACATAAGGGTCCGTTTGATTCAAAAGTGGGCAAAAGTGGATATGGCAAAATTTTTCATGGGTAAAATTTTCCATGACAAATTTTATCTAGTTTTTTCACACGAAGCTATCAAACAACAATTAGGCGAAATTAAAGTCAATTCAACTAGTTTATTTAAGTATTTTATAAAAAGTTTTTAAACAATTTTTAAAACATTCTAAAACAGTTTTGTTTTTAAATTTTGATAAACAGTTTTTTAAAATAATTTTTACAATATTCGAAACAGTTTTTAAATTATTCAAAACAATTTTTAAACCTTGTAAAATAGTGTTTTTAATAGTTTTAAAACAAGTTTTTAATAAAACAGTTTTATTAAACATTTTTTTAAAACGGTTTTTAAATTGTTTTTAAAACAGTTTTAAAACTTTTTTGTAACATTTTTTATAAAACAGTTTTTTTTTTATTAATAACAGTTTTTAAAACAGTTTTTTTAAAATATTTTAAAAACAGTTTTTAAAATAATTTTCAAAGCAGTTTTTTTTCAACATTTTTATAGAAAAAAATTTACAATATTCAAAACAGTTTTCTTAATTATTCAAAACAGTTTTTAAACCTTTTAAAATAGTGTTTTAAAACAGATTTTTTAATAAAACAGTTTTAAAAAATATTTTTTAAAACAGTTTTTAAATGTTTTTAAAACAGTTTTTTAACAGTTTTAAAATAGTTTTTAAACAGTTTTTAAAATAATTTACAAACATATTTTATAAAACAGTTTTTTATTTAAAACAGTTTTATAAAACAGTTTGTAAAATAGTTTTTAAAATATTTTAGCATAAAAATATAAAAAAAGCACTTGTAAAAAGTGACAAATTGTTTGGCAAATAATTCTTTCCCAAATAGCAAAATAAAATTTGCCAATTTTTCATGCATTAGAGGTGTTGTACATAAGCAAATAGGTTTTAGGCAAATTTTGTTATCAAACAGACTAAAAAGTGAACAAATATCATATTTATTCACTGATTTAATATTTATCGTGACAAATTTATGAATCAAAAGGACGCTAACTTCTTTTGTTTAAACCGCAAGAGAAAATGATGGACGCTGGCCAAGTGAGCTCGCGTGTTATATCATCAACAACTATTAATAGAAAGAGACTTTGTAAATTTAGGAGCTATTGTAATACGTATTTTAGAAATAGGACAACAAACATTTTATTTATGATTTTAGTCCCTATTTTTTAATAAAGTCGCTGGTGCGGACCCATATTCATAAAACGTCAACCAATCACCGCATGTCATGTGTCCATTTAATTTAAAAATAGAGACTAAAAATAAAAACGAAATATTTATTATCCTATATTCATAATCAATATTATTTTAAATCCTAAAATTACATAATCTAATAAAAAATGGTATGCCAACACCTAACTCTCCTGTACGGACAAAAAATAATAACCCATTCAGAAACACTTACCATATGTATATAGTTGTTATAACCCATGACCAAACATAACTCCCCTGTTGTTAGACCTATATAGATTTAACAATCTAAACTCTCCAAAACATTTATGATAGAAGCTTGAAATAGGAAATAAAAAATATATCCTACAATTTGCTTCATATGTTAACAGACATTAAAAAATGAAAGCAAATGTGTGGACAACTAGAAAATAACGTTTGCAGTTAAAAAAATATAAAAAAAACTATTGCACAAGATTGTTTGTGCCTAATAGTTATATAAAAAATGACGTTAAAAAAAGGAGCATTTACGTTTAGATCCTATTAGACATTCTTATAGACATTCTAGTCTCATCATGTTTTTCTCTTACATATAAGTCCTATTCCTAATTTTTTGGAACTTTTTTTCCAATTTTACCCTTTTAAAACCAACAATCCGTAACTTCCTTGAGGAAGTTACATAAGTGGTTGAACTTTTTTTTTTAATCTTCAAATGATCATAACTTTTGATTCACAAATCCGTTTTTCACAAAATTACTATTTTTGAAATCTGTTCGACGAGATCTATCAAACAAGATCCATGAAGGCTATAAAATTTCAAAGAAAAAAATTTACACAAACAGTAAACTTTACTGTATGCACTACAATATGAAATAGTTTTATATATGTGACATTTCACAAACAGACAGTAACATTAACTGTGGTAATACTACACAGTATATATATATATATATATATATACACACACACACATCCGGTGGATCCAAACTCTCTTTTTTCAAAAATACCTTATATTTAAAGGCCGCACTAACGGCATCCAATCCTTACCACCATTGTTGGAGCTTCAACGACCTTCGTCAGAGCTTTGATTTGGGGTGGGTAAGGGTGGCATGTGGTACCGCTGGCGCGGACCTTTGAAAATAAGAGACTTTTGAAAAAATGGATTTTGGATCCACCGGAATATTATGGGGTGCCGCTGGCGCGGACCTTTGAAAATAAGATTGGATCAATGGGATCGGGATCATCTGGAGCGCCAATTTGAGGTGAATAGGGGTGGCACAGAACTTAAAAATTTACGAGCATATTGGATATATATATATATATATATATATATATATATATATATATATATATATATATATATATAGGCAGGCTCCTGTGCACACTAAGTTTGCACACTAACTTTGCACATTACCTTTTAAAAGTGTGCAAACTTAGTGCTGGCGCACACCAATTTTTTTATGTGATATTTTAACATTTCAACGGACTCACATAAAAAAAATTAGCTCAAAAAAACTTTTTTTGCTATTTTTAAAAAATCGGTCAAACTTTCGCAGTTTTTAAAGGGCTTAAAAACTGCGAAAGTTTGACCGATTTTTTAAAAATAGCAAAAAAAGTTTTTTTGAACTGATTTTTTTTTATATGGGTTCTTTGAAATGTTTAAATATCACACAAAAAAAATCAACTCAAAAATATTTTTTTTACCACTTTTAAAAGGTAATGTGAAAAGTTAGTGTGCAAACTTAGTGTGCACAGGCGCCTGCCTCTCTCTCTCTCTCTCTCTCTCTCTATATATATATATATATATATATATATATATATATATAGTTTATAAAAATGTCATAGATATTAAACTTTATTGTATATACCAGAAAATGAAATAGTTTTATATTTGTGACATTTTCACAAACAACAACATTTACTGTGATAATATATTTATGAAATAGTTTTATATATATAACATTTTCACAAACAGTAACATTTACTGAGTTAATATTACACAATATATATATAACATTTTCACAAACAGACATTTACTTAGTTAAGACTACACAGTATATATATATATATATATATATATATATATATATATATATATGGTGGATCCAAACCCTATTTTTTCAAAATTACCTTATATTTGAAGGTTCGCGCTAGCGGTATCCAATCCTTACCACCATTATTAGAGTTTCAACGACATTCGTCAGAGCTCTGATTTGGGGTGGGTAAGGGTGGCATGTGGTGCCGCTAGCGCGGACCTTTAAAAATAAGAGACTATTAAATAAATGGGCTTTGGATCCACCGAAGTATCATGGGGGCAGCTGGCGCGGACCTTTGAAAATAAGATTGGATAAATGGGATCTGGATCATCTGAAGCGCGATTTTGGGGTGAATAGGGGTGGCACAGAACTTTAAAAATAGGAGCATATATATATATACATATATATATATATAGTTTGTAAAAATGTCATAGATATTAAACTTTATTGTATATACCAGAAAATGAAATAGTTTTATATTTCTGACATTTTCACAAACAATAACATTTACTGTGATAATATATTTATGAAATAGTTTTATATATATAACATTTTCACAAACAGTAACATTTACTGAGTTAATATTACACAATATATATATAACATTTTCACAAAAACAGTAACATTTACTGAGTTAATATATATATATATATATACACGGTATATCCAAACCTCTTTTTTTTTAAATTACCATATTTTTAAAGGTTTACGCTAGCGACATTCAATCCCCACCACTACCCACCCCAATTGTCGATGCTTCAACGACTTTCATCAGCGCTATGATTTAGGTGGGTAGTAGTGGCATAGGGTACCGCTGGCGCGGACCTCTGAAATTAAAAGAATATTAGATAAATGGAGTTTGGATCCACTGACGCTCCGATTTGGGGTGAGTAGGGGTGGCAGTGGGTTAGGTTTATATCTATAACATTTTTACAAACGTTAACATTTACTGTGTTATAACACAATATATATATATACGGTGGATCCAAACCTATTTTTAACGACCCGCGCTAGCGGTATCTAATCCCGACCACCACCAACCCCAATTGTTGGAGCTCGAACAACCTTCATCAGAGTTCTGATTTGGGGTGACATGGAGTACCGCTGGCGCGGACCTTAGGAAATAAGGGAATATTGGATAAATGGAGTTTGGATACACCGGCGCTCCAGTTTGAGGTGGGTAGGGGTAGCATTGGATTAGGTTTATATCTGTAATATTTTCACAAATAATAAATGTTACTGTTTGTGAAAATGTTACATCGGCATCCCATGCCACCTCAAATCAGAGCTCTGATGAAGGTTGTTGGAGCTCCGATAAAGGGGGTGGGGATTGGATGCCGTTGGCGCGGACCGTTAAAAATAAGATAATATCTGAAAAAAGAGGTTTGGATCCACCCTATATATATATATACTGTGTTATAACACAGTAAATGTTAACGTTTGTAAAAATGTTATAGATATAAACCTAACCCACTGTCACCCCTACTCGGAGCGCCAGTGGATCCAAACTCCATTTATCTTATATTCTTTTAATTTTAGAGGTCCGCGCCAGCGGCACCCTATGCCACTACTACCCACCGAAATCATAGCGCTGATGAAAGTCGTTGAAGCTTCGACAATTGGGGTGGGTAGTGGTGGGGATTGAATGTTGCTAGCGTAAACCTTTAAAAATATGGTAATTAAAAAAAAAAAGAGGTTTGGATCTACCGTGTATATATATATATTAACTCAGTAAATGTTACTGTTTGTGAAAATGTTATATATATATATATATATATTGTGTAATAATAACTCAGTAAATGTTACTGTTTGTGAAAATGTTATATATATAAAACTATTTCATAAATATATTATCACAGTAAATGTCATTGTTTGTGAAAATGTCAGAAATACAAAACTATTTCATTTTCTGGTGTATACAAAACTATTTCATTTTCTGGTGTATACAATAAAGTTTAATATCTATGACATTTTTACAAACTATATATATATAATATGCTCCTATTTTTAAAGTTTTGTGCCACCCCTATTCACCCCAAATTGGCGCTCCAGATGATCCCGATCCCATTTATCCAATCTTATTTTCAAAGGTCCGCGCTAGCGGCCCCCCATGATACTTCGGTGGATCGAAAGCCCTTTTATTCAGTAGTCTCTTATTTTCAAAGGTCCGCGCCAGCGGCACCACATGCCACCCTTACCCACCCAAATCGGAGCTCTAACGAAGGTCGTTGAAGCTCCAATAATGGTGGTAAGGATTGGATACCGCTAGCGCGAACCTTCAAATATAAGGTAATTTTGAAAAAATAGGGTTTGGATCCACCATATATATATATATATATATATATATATATATATATATATATATATATATATATATATACTGTGTAGTCTTAACTCAGTAAATGTCTGTTTGTGAAAATGTTATATATATATTGTGTAATATTAACTCAGTAAATGTTACTGTTTGTGAAAATGTTATATATATAAAACTATTTCATAAATATATTATCACAGTAAATGTTGTTGTTTGTGAAAATGTCACAAATATAAAACTATTTCATTTTCTGGTGTATACAATAAAGTTTAATATCTATGACATTTTTACAAATTATATATATATATATATATCCAATTTGCTTGTAAATTTTTAAGTTCTGTGCCACCCCTATTCACCTCAAATTGGCGCTCCAGATGATCCCGATCCCATTGATCCAATCTTATTTTCAAAGGTCCGCGCCAGCGGCACCCCATAATACTCCGGTGGATCCAAAACCCATTTATTCAAAAATCTCTTATTTTCAAAGGTCCGCGCCAGCTGCACTACATGCCACCCTTACCCACCCCAAATCGGAGCTCTGGCGAATGTCGTTGAAGCGCCAACAATGGTGGTAAGGATTGGATGCCGTTAGCGCGGACCTTTAAATATAAGGTATTTTTGAAAAAAGAGAGTTTGGAACCACCGGATGTGTGTATATATATATATATATATATTTATTTATATATACTGTGTAGTATTACCACAGTAAATGTTACTGTCTGTTTGTGAAATGTCACATATATAAAACTATTTCATATTCTAGTGCATACAGTAAAGTTTACTGTTTGTGTAAATTTTTTTCTTTGGAATTTTATAGTCTTCATGGATCTTGTTTGGTAGATCTCGTCGAGCAGATTTCAAAAATAGTAATTTTGCGAAAAACGAATTTGTGAATCAAAAGTTATGATCATTTAAAGATTAAAAAAAAAAGTCCAACCACTTATGTAACTTCCTCAAGGAAGTTACGGATAGTTGGTTTTAAAAGGGTAAAATTGTGAAAAAATTTCCTAAAAAGTTGGAATATGACCTATGGAATTATGAAAAAGTCAATAGGACTTATAAGTTTGTTGACCTAATAAATAGGACCTAGATATAATTTGCTCTTAAAAAAACCGTATTTTATCTATATACAACAGCGTACAAATAAGTCATTACAATAATGAAGTGCAAATACAAGGCTTAAGGTAATGAAAATTTTAAATTCAAAACAGACTTTTATATATATATATATATAAGTCTAGGGAACACATATTTATGACATGATGGGACAAGACAAACCCAAATCTATAATGTTATCTTCCCATATATGATTTGACTGCAACTTGTTGAAAACAAATGAAACGTTGAAGCCATCAAGAAAAATGGTGACAAAACTCTTTAAAAAAATACAAAACTTTCAATCGTGGGGCGCTTAAGAAAGCTTTAAAAAATATATTAAAAGGTTGTATAACAGGAAGTTTCTCTCTACGATTGCCATTAAGAGTTATAAAAGCATCCGTAATGACGGAGTATAAAGATAATAAAAATTGTAAAGATACAAATCAAAAGATATATAGTGGTGGGGAAAAATTTATGAAATTTGTAGAGGAAATGATAATCATTTGCTAAATTTATTGAACGGTTGCTGAATTTACAAATGCTTTCTACGAACTTCATTTATTCGTAGGAATTCCTACGAACAAATAAAGTTCGTAACAAATAGAAATAAGGGTTCTTACGAACAATATTTATCCGTAACATTTCCTACGAACAAATATTGTTCGTAAGAAAAGTTATTTTAGTTCCTACGAACAACATAAATTCGTAGGAACTGATTTATGCCTTTCTACCATTTCCCCCATTGTGTACTGGTTTATCTGACGAAAGGTTATATCACTTTTGGATTTGTAACTTTGCTGATTCTGAGCATCCACCACTGTGGATGCTCTAATATATGTGGTATGAATATGTAGCAACATGTAAGTCTATAATAACATATAAGTAATATAGTATACAAATAAAATAAAAGTAATAGTAAAACTTTCTATATATAAAAAAAATACAACTCATATGAATAAAATATATAAAAGCCTATTTAAAAATATTTATAGAATATGAACTTTATATTTATATTAAAAACAGTTATGCCATATACTACTATAATAAAAAAAGTATATATAATATAGGATATATAGAAAATAACTAATATAAAAATATAATATTATAATATAAGGTATGTATGAATATAAAAGTTTACAAACACACACGCACACACACACACACACACACGCACACACACACATATATATATATATATATATATATATATATATATATATATATATATATATATATATATATATATATATATATATATATATATATATATATTAAACTAAAATGTACATTAATTACAATTAAACCAATGAAATATTAATTAAAAAGGGTAATTACAGTTTCGTTTAACATTTTGGTTTAAAAATTCCAGATCTGGCTCTAGCTTTCATAGGATGAGTTAATTTATTGGGGGCTGAGGTGTTAATAGGAGGAGAGGGAGAAATTTGTTGAGTAATTGGAGAGTTTATGAGAGGAAGTTAAATATGACCAGAAGTATGTTGCAATTTAGTGGTATGATTTTGATTTGGTGAGTGATTAGACGACGTATATGAAAGAGATGTAGGAATAAGATCACTGATGTGTGTGTTGTTAGTGATAGTTAACTGAATAATAGTTGGGTAGAACAAAGAAATTAGGAAATATTTATCAATTTATAAACTACTCCAAATGCACGGGCTATTATAGAATTGTGAAGGTAAGTATGGTTGAACCCACACATATTTGTCAGTTTTAACTTTTAAAAGAATTACAACGGCCCAACTAGACTAAATGGGGTAGAGAATAATCGTGCACTAAACTAATCAAAGCAACTGCGAATAATGAGAGCAGCACACGAGAGTTATAAATAATATGAACGAATTAGGATTCGAGGTCCATTTATCACGTAACTAATATTGAACACCAATTGAAAATTGTCATTCCCATTTTATAACTCAATTTAAATTGACTCTCGTCGCATTTAATTCAAAAAATATGACGATTGTGTGCAAAATATTTTAATGTCTATAATAGATGGCTAAAATCATTACGCACTTATAAGTTACAAGTTTTAAAATTCGCAAATGTATTTAAGCATAGACTATAAAAACAATCAAACTGCTAGCATAATTCATCAAAAATTATTATTTTTAAAATCTCAAAACTTGATTTGACATAACAATTTTGAAGGTTTTAAAACACACTCTCATGTTGTTTTAAAATGAATACCGATTTTTTTTATAACATATAAAACGAGTAGGGAATAAATGAAAATTAAATTAACATGACAATATTAGTTAACTATGATAAACTTCATTGTAATTCTAATAGAAGAATTAAGCTACCATAATGAGAGTTAAATTGCAAGAATGAGTAGAAATTTTCATTAATAAATCAAACTTATAAGAAGTTATCTCACAATAATCTTCAATCTTTTAAAAATAATAAAAACTTAGCCCTCAAATTGAATACAATCACTCAAAAATTGCTCCCAAAAAATGTATGTGAATTTATGAGCCCAATGGTCCTTTTTTATAAGGCAAGGGGTGAGGTGTTTGAGTTGGGGTGAAGCTCTCTTTGATTAATCCAACAGTGTTATAATCGATCACTCCACCTTTTTAATCTTTGGATCGGAATAAGGGCCTTAATTTTCTCCCACTCGAGGACTCTTATATGTGCTTTCTGAACACATGTCAATTTTCATCCAATTCGGAGAATAAAAAATTTGGACTTTTTTAAAATAACTTTTTTTCGAACTATCGTTAAAATCAATTTTTTTTGCCTTTTTATCGAATTGATCATCAATTTGCGTCAAATTCCTTTATTATCTGCAAAATTTTCACTATGAAACTTTTTTCACAAATTAGCACAAGAAAATTATAAAATTATTGAAGTGCCCATTTTTTTTACTTAAAATTACCATTTTGAATATGAATTCAACTTTTTTTTAAACATTTTTTCCTTTTTTAACAAAATGATCCTAAGAACTTATTAAATAAAATAAAATAAAATAAAATAAAATGGGACTAACAAAGTATAAATTTGAATATAAAATATACAAAATAATGCACTCATTACAAAAGGTTTGAGTAAAAGATGGATGAATTTTTTTTAGGAAATAACTGAGAATAGGAAAAGTTTGATTAATCAAAGTTAACACTTTTGGCAATTTAAATTCTACCAGTAGGATGAAGACATCTATGACCCTCACGAGATGGACTATATCCTAGAAAAATATAAGTAGTAGTTTTGAAATCAAACTTGTCTTTATTGTATGGTCTTAAGAAAGGAAAGCGAGCATATCTAAAATTTTGAGAAGAGAATAATCAGGAACTTTATGCAACAAGAGATCAAAAGGAGACTGAGAATTTATTTGAGTAGGAAGTCTGTTAATGAGATATGTGGATGAAACAAAGGCATACCACCAGTACTGAAGTGGAAGTTTAGCTTGAGCAATTATAGTTATTCCTATTTCAATTATGTATCTATGCTTCCTCTAAGCTCTACCTTATTGTTGGTAAGTGTGAGGACATGGATATCTAAACACGGTGCCTAGATTTGTAAGAAGAGATTTCAAAGGTCTATATTCCCCACCTAAGTCGGTTTGGAAACATCGGATTTTGCAAGAAAATTGTCTTTCAATCATAGGCATTAAATTAAATAAAGACATTGTGAACTTTAGATTCCAGTTTGAGAGGAAAAATCCAAGTAAATTTAGTATAATCATCCAAAAAATGAATATAGTATTTATATCATTCTAAAGATGAATACGGAGAAGGACCCCATAAATAAGAATGGACAATTTTAAAAGATTTAGATGTAGAGGTTTGGGATGATGGAAAGTGTGTTTGGTGTAATTTTCCATATTGACAAGCATAATAGAAATCTTCTATAAGATGAGAGGCATAAATATTTAAATGTTGAAGCACTTTATTTAATACGAATCTAAAAGGATGGCCAAGTCTTTTATGCCACATATTAATAACATCAACACTCTTATTTTTTACAAGACTTTGATCAGGAGTGAAAACATGATTGTTTTAAGAAACAAGAGTTGTTTTATTACATAGAGAAAATCTAGGATTCAAGAAACAAGATTTGATAGAATTTGATTGATTTGAGTCTTGACGGCGACTGAGGATAACTACAAGAATCCATCACTAAGTGTTCCTTCTAATATAGTAGTCTTCGAGATTCTGTCCTTAATAAAACAAGAATCAGAGGTAAATGCAACATTCACATTGTTGTCTTGGGTAAATGGAGAAATGAATATAATATTTATTTGTTATGTTTGGAATATAAAGCGTATTATTTAGGCCTAAGGTTTCTTAGCAGCAAAATAACTAGATCCAATGTTAAGAATATTGAGTTTAGCACTGTTACCTACAGTCAATTTCTCACCTCCTTTGTATGCAAGTTTTTCAGTTAGATTATTACAATATTAGGTCACGTGAGAAGGTGCTCCATTGTCCATACACGAAGCATCATTATTCACCATTTGAGGAGATGTTATATATGCTTGATATGTTGTGTTATTAGTAGACTCAAGTCCTTAATAGCTAAGATAAAATATATGGTATCATTTGATTGCTATGTGGCCAGTTTTGCCACAAACTGGACATATAGGCTTGCTCCCATTCGAACATCCCTTTCCATTACTTGGTTTGAAGTTTCTTCCTCTCCCACATTTATTATTATGGCCTTTTTCAGTGCCAAAATTTTAAGAGGTGTGTGAAGTACCAAAGTTTTGAGGAATATTACATGGTTTTTTTATTTAAACAACTTTGGCTAAAGGGGAATTTATATCTAGAGTTGTAGTTGCATTCACCAATATTAGCCTCATTTCATGATTTTGAAGTAAGAATTGAATTTCTTGAATTGTAACTGGGTCTTTAGTAATAAGATTGGCAACCACTGACTCGTATTCACTTTTAATCCCCCCAAGACCATATATAATTAACTCATAATCGAATAACATCTGTCCAGCAGCCATTAAACTATCAGCATATCCCTTCATTTTGAGGATATATTCAACTACTGACATTGATCCCTTTTTGGTAGATTCAAGTAGAGATCGTAGGTGTAAAATATTTACTTTGGATTTAGTTATAAACTACTGTCCAAGAGTGGTCCATATATTTGTAGTAGTTGCGCAACGAAGAACATGTCCTAGCAATTGTTCAGAGATTGAAGACTTCAGGTGGTCAAGAATTGATCAAGTTTAACCTATGCATTATAAAATGGATTATTGACTGAATTGGTTGGATCAGTTGAGTCAGGAATGAGTGGTTCAAGTTGTCTTTACGTTTGAGGAAACTTCCATCCTTATTATGGGCATATACTGATAGTACTTGAGATACATAATTGGAATAGTTTGTTTGATTAAGTTTTGGAAAGGGTAAAGGTAAGGTAGTAAGAACTATTGTTGTGCTGAAAGAAATGGATTGAGAAGTATAAGATAAATTCTCACTACATCAAAATGGTCAAATTGGCACCCTTTAAGCATTTAGCATTGTCACGATCATTGATCGTGACAAAAAAATACGCATTTTTTATCATGGTCAATGATCGTGACAAGTACAGTTGTCACGATCATTGATCGTGACAAGCCTATAAAGTTGTCACAGTCAATAACCGTGACATATTCGTGACAATTTTGTCAATAAAAAACCCTCCCTTTTCTTTTTTTCCCAAGTGGTTGCTCTCTCTCTCTCTCTACAACTTTGGTATGTTTTCTCTCTCTATTTCTCCTCCATTTATGTATATGTGCGTGTGTGTATATATGTGTGTGTAAATGTGCATATGTGTGTGTGTGTGGTGTATATATGCGTGTGTGTGTGTGGGGGGGGGGGGGTGAGGCAGCAGGGCTGGGGTGTATGTACATGTGTGTGTGTGTGTGTGTATGTGCGTGTGTGTGTATATGCATGTGTGTGTATATGTGCATGTGCGTGTGATGGGCAGGGGCAGCGGGGGGGGGGGGGGGGGGGGAGGGTGTAGGGCAGGGGGTGTATATGTGCGTGTGTGTAGGGCTGTCAATGGACGGGGTCTAGACTTGAACCCGACCCAAATTAACGAATCTGAGAAAATTTTATAAACCCGATTATCCAATTACCCGATTAGTTATGGATCGGATCTGGATATACATGACTCCGATCCGATAAGGACCCGATCCGAATGTGTGTGTGTATATATATATATATATATATATATATATATGCAGTTAGTAACAGTTAATTAGTTTTATATGTATATATATGCAGTTAGTTTAGTAACAGTTAGTAACTTGTATATATATGCAGTTAGTAACAATTAGTTTAGTTTTATATGTATATATATGAAGTTAGTTTAGTAACAATTAGTAACTTATATATATATATATATATATATATATATATATATATATGTATGTAAGTTAGTTTATACAGGTATTCATGTCGGGTCTCCGGGTCCTTAACGGATCCGGGTCTGGATCCATTTTCCGAAACCCGACGGGTAATCAAGTAAGACCCGATCCGCTAAAAAAATACCCGGATCGGATCTGGATATACCCTTACCCGATCCGTTTACACCCCTATATGTGTGTATATGCGTGTGTGTGTGTGTGTGTGTTTTAATTAAATTTTTATTAGTTTATTAGATATTGCCCCTCATATTGTAGTGCCCCTTGTAAAATAATTGATTGATTGTTAATTTTTTTTGTAAATTAATAATTGGTTCCCCTTTCATATGCAAGTAGGATTGCCCCTCATTGTAAATTAGTAAATTAATAATTGTATACTTTAATTGTTAGTGTAATTGATGAAAATAATTAATTGAGTAGATGAATTAGAAGGAGTATGAGATACACATTTGTTGTTGTCATTGCGGTTGGATTATAAAGGATTCGATGTTGGGTTGGTTAATTTTAAAAGTGGCATGACCACTAGATTATTGTCCATATGGGGGTGGGATTTTTCAACTTTTTTTGAAAATTACTTTGTATAGCGAACAATATATATATAGTATGATAATTAAATGAAACATACTTGAAATTACATGTAGTGCGCATAGATACTAGCCTTTTAGTTCTTATGAGTACGCATTCAATAGCCCTTAGACCCATTCGAGAGTCATTACCCCTGTAATGAGATCTCTCGAATTGTTCCATTTGGACAGTTTGGGACTGCATAATATCTGTATAATAATATTCTTAGTGGCTTAAAGTTGTTACTTTTGGAGGAAGTTTTGTAGTCGTATCCTAACGTTCTCTGGGTACATACTAGATTGATAAGTGTGACTGTCAATTCAATTGATCAATTGAAATAACACTCACACTTGCCAATCTACGTCGTGTACTTAGAGTACTACGGGGATATGCTGCCGAATTTTTCTTAAATGGTAACAATGTGCATAAGATGTTAAGTATATTAGAAAAAAGTGCGGTCTTGAATGGGATAGGACCACTCCCCCTTTAGAGGAGATAGAGGAAATAGAAATTTCTATTATAAATTGAATTTGAATTTGAAATTTAAAAATCGAATATAAATAAGACATAATTAAATGAAACATACTATAAATCTACGCTTCTTACCTTTATAAATCTACGTTTATAAATCGAATATAAACACACTATACTAATCCATGAATATACACTTATTACCTTTAATAGGCGATTAGTTGTGGTAGCTATGATGGGATATCCGAAATACAAAGAGTGGATGGGTGAGAAAAATAGAATTGGTGGGGGGGTGTTTCGCAGAGTTGCTAATGAATTTGTGAAATACGCAAAGAGATGTCATAATGATGAAGAGTTTTCGTGTCCGTGTGCTAGGTGTAAGAATGGTAAGGTGTTTAAGTGGAAAACAGTTGAACTACATTTGTTAAGATCGGATATGCAAGATAGTTATTGATTTTGGAGTTTTCACGGTGATTCTACAGCTTAAAGGAGGATGAATTATGAGTATCCCGATTTCGCTCGAGAACAAGTCAACAGTCGCTTGTCTATATTAGGGGTGGCAAATTGCGACACGACCCGTTAAACCGACACGAAATCGACACGCTTTAAACGGGTTTGGGTATAGCCTTAACGGGTTCGGGTTATAAACGGGTGGACCCGCCAGACTCGTTAAGCAAACGAATCGGGTTCGTGTATATTCGCGAGACCCGTTTATGACCCGCTAGACCCGTTTATTAAATGAATTAATAACGGGTCGTGTGACCCGTATAGACCCGCCTTAAAAGAGAGGGGCATTTTTGTATTTTCAAGGTAAAAAAGGAATTCAAAACAAAACCCTAATATCACTTTTAACATTTCATTTCTCACTCACACACACACAATCGAGCGGCTATAATGTTTCTCCCTCATCAACACCACCACACCATTTCCATCATCTGAGCTGCTCCGATCTGCTTCATCGCATCAACACCAGCATATCATTTTCATCATTTGAGGTGCTCTGATCTGCTTCATCGCTACCTGCTTCGTACACATTATAGCCGCTCCGATCTGCTTTATTTTTCATCATCATCACCACCTGCTTCGTACACATTATAGCTGCTCCGATCATCACCACCTGCTCCGATATGCTTCATCATCAAGGTAAGATTCCATTTTCGTTTCTCATACCTGCATCGTTTCTCATATCTGCATTTTTTCTCCTCTTTTTTTTCATCTGCGTTTTTCTCCTTTTTTTCATCAGTTGTTATTTATCTTTCGTGAGTTTCTCCTTTCTTTTGTAGCAATTGATGTGTTTTTTACATCTGCATTTTTCATCTGCTCCACCCATGGTAAAAAATATGGCCCATTTTTCTTCAATTGTTGTTGTTTTTTTCATCTATTTCTATTAATTATTCGTACAATAATGGGACTGTTTGTCCAATTTCGGTGTAAATATTGGGACTGTATGTCCAATTTTGCCCTCTTTTTTCATCTAATGATGAGATATGCATCTGGTAATGGGATATTTTTTCATAATATTAAATATTCAGAATACTAAATAAACAGATTACATGTTTTTAGAATACTAATTTTTTTATGCTACATGTTTTTTATATTTTTCAGATGGATTCATTTGAGGCGACAAATTTGGATGATGTTGACGATAACACTAAAACTGATATGGAGGAGGCAATGAGTTGATATGATGAAAATGAAGTTCTAGCAAATTTCAGTAGAATTGTCTTCGTATTTGTTTTTTTATATTAAATGGTTGCGCTATTTTTATTTGAAGAACAATTTATTTGGATTTTGAACAATAGTTGTATTGCTCTTTATTGTGATGATTTTGTTTGGATTTTGAACAATTTGGGTTTGTAATGGTTGTGTTGTGATGATTTAGAACAATTTGGGGTTCTTACTTATTTACTGTTTGTGTAGGGTATTGTTATTTAATTTTGGATGATATCATTAAATTAATTTTGGATGAACATTGAATTTCTGAAATGGGTTAACGAGTAAAACGAATGAAATGGGTTAACGGGTGAAATGGATTAAACGGGTTAACGAGTGAAATGAATGAAACGGGTTAACGAGTGAAAACGAGTCGTGTCGGGTCACACGGGTTAACACGATTCGTTTAGTTAAACGGGTGAAAACGGGTCGTGTCGTGTCACCCGCTAAGCAAACGAACCGTGTACGAATTTGATTTTTTCACCCGTTTAGTAAACGAATTGGGTATGGGTGGAGCCATTTATCACACGATTCGTTTATCACCCGACACGAACCCGGCTCGACATGACCCGTTGCCACCCCTACTCTATATCAACAGATGGTTTCAATCCATTTGGAAATCTAAGCACCAATCAGAGTGTATGGCCAGTGATCATAGCCCCACTCAACCTCCCTCCTTCACAGTGTATGAGACCTGAATTTTTGATGATGTCTTTATTGATACTTGGGCCAAAGGAACCAAGTGATGATATCGACGTCTACCTGGCTCCTTTAGTAGAAGAATTAATTGAGTTGTGGGAAGAGGGTGTGCAATCATTTGACTTTTTTAGACAAGAAGAGTTTACGCTGAAAGCTATGTTGATGTGGGCAATTCATAATTTTTTAGCTTATGGAACATTATCCGGTCGTGTAGTACATAGTTATTTGGGGTGTCCTATTTATGGAGAGGAGACTGAATTTCTTCGTCTATCCTTTAGCTCAAAAAATGTATACCATTGCCATAGGAGGTTTTTACCCCCGACTCATAGTTTCAGATTTGAGAAAGCTTCCAATTTTTTATTGGGCGGGGTTAAACATAGGCTACCGTCGAGACAACTTTCAGGTTCATAAATTGAAAGTAAATCTTCTGAATATGGTCCTAATATGACAGGTAAGAATCCCAAATTTTAGAATGTCAAGCATAAGAAGACCCCAACTGGGAATGAAATTGAGACAAGAAAGGCATGGTGTATGAGGTCAATTTTATTTGACTTGCCTTATTGGAAAAATAACCCGGTGCGCCATGTATTGGATGTGATGCATGCAGAGAAGAACTTCGCTGAACATATTGTGGGCACTTGCCTTGGGGGGAGTCATTCGGAGGATGGAGAAAATGCACAAAAATACCTTAAATCGTTGAAACTTAAGCCACAACTATGGTTGAAAGAAGATAGTAGGGGAAGGACAATAATTCCCCCTGGTGCGTTTACTTTGACGAATGGGGAAGGAAAGGTGATTTTAGACACAATATATAATTTGAAGGGCCCATCTAATTTTTCGCCAACTTGCAAAGGATTGTGAATTATGCTATTCATGATTTACATAAGTGTAAGTCCCACGATTGGCATGTGATCATGCAATTAGTTCCTCTATTGTTTAAGCACTATTTTTCTGAGCACAAGGATTTGTGGAGGGCTATTATGAGAATTAGTATTACCTTCTCACTCTTGTGTGAGAAGGTAGTCAATCGAGAACATATAGTGGCCACAAAATTAGCGGTGACCGAAGCGATTTGTGTGTTGGAGAAGTACTTTTCCCCAACATTCTTTGACATAAGTGTTCACTTGTTGGTACACCTATGCGACGAGGCACCTCTTTGTGGTCCAGTTAGATATCGATGGATGTATTTTTTTGAAAGATTGATGAAAGTTTTTAAAGATTACGTCAAGAATATGCGATACATTGCAGGATCAATTATAGAGGAATACGTCACCGTGGAGTCATCAATATATACTTGGGAATATATGCCTAACTCATCCAGCGTTGATGACACTGATGATTTCGTCGATGATGATGGTCGTGTGATGGGAAAATGAGTGAAATTAACGAGTTTGCAATATGAACAAGTAGCTCGTTACCTGTTTAACACACATGAAGATGTCGAAGAATGGAAAAAAGTAAGTTTAAATTATTTTAATGTTTAACATTATTTTAGAATATTATAGATTATTTTATACATGATTAATTTTATAATATGCAGAAAATATAAAGCCCGTGAGAACAATAAAAGACGAAAAATAATGGTACAATCAGACAGCCAATTTAGGCTGAGGTTGTCACAAGAGGTAATTATAATGAAAATTTCCATTATATAACGTTACATTACACTCAAACTTTACAACTAGTCTAATTAATTTATCTACATTCTCAGCTCTTAAAGACGGGTGATGCGACATCAAGGCTTGCTCGTCTAGCCACTGGACCCTTGTTTGTGACACAAGAGTAACAAAAGTATCGATTGAATGATTACATATTCGACGCAAAAGTGTACGGGGAAAGTACAAATATACAAAACTTGAGAATTTCATACAAGGCTCTTACTTTCTTTCGAGCGAGCGCAAAAGATAAAGACCTCGTTGAAGCTGAAATGACTTACTATGGTGTAATTCAAAATATATTTGAATTGGAATATATAAGCTTCAAAGAGGTTGTATTTTACTGTGTGACTGGGTAAGAGTTGAGGATAAAAATGCTTGTAAAGTTGATCCTGTCACCAATTTGATCACGGTTGACTTGTTCAAGTTAAAGAGCAACGACCACGTGATCGATGAGTCATTTGTTTGTGCATTTCAAAAGGTTAACCAAGTGTTTTACTCAGAGTATATCAACAACGAGCCGTGGTCAATTGTCCTACACATGCCAAAGCATTTAAATAGTAGTGTGGATGACTTTGCAGCTCCTACCGAATATCAATCCATTTTTTATGAAAAACCAAATTTGAAACACATTTTGAATTTGTAATAAATATTCCAATTTGTACTTTATCAATCCATTTTTAATGCTTTTAATTGATTTGCACTTTATCATTTTCACCCTTGTGTAGTGTGCGTGTGTGTGGGCAGTAGGGGTGGAGGTGGGGATGTTTGGGATTTTTAGTAATTGTACATATTATGAGCTAGATGTTGTTGTTTTGGAATTTAAAATTGAGGTGTTAAACAATAACAATTCATTTGGATTTGTAGTAATTGTACATATTTGCATGTCTTCTTCTAATTTATTTTGATTTGTATTAATAACAACATTTTTTTACAGCAAATGTCTCCTTCGGGTATTAAGGCGAGGATGATGATGCTGATTATGAAGATGTCGTCTGGGCTCGGTGGTAACGGAGGCGAGGAGAGCTCCTCGGCCCCTAGGCTCCCCAAATATGGCAAATTGGAGATGGCCATCGAGAACAAGACGAGGCTATTAGCGAGATCCCTCGAGCTGGTAGAGACGGTCATCAGCCCGGGGTACACTAATTGGAGGGAGGTGCCAAATGAGCTCAAGTTAGTTATTTGGGTGGCAATATAGGTAATGAATCTATATTTATATGAATATTTCAATTTCAATTTCGATTTCGATTTCGATTTCGATTTTATTTTATATTTATATTTATATTTATTCGCAACTGACATTGTATTTGTTGGACAAGAGCAATTCAGCCTGGATCCAAAGCTACGCGATTCCGTCTTGGAGCAGTTGAGGGAGCAATACAAGACGTGGAAGAAAAATATACGGAGCCAATACTTTGAAAAGACCCGAGAGTCCATTATCCGAATACGTGAATCCGTCCCGCCGAAGGAGCCGATCTCATTGGGACAATGGTAAAAGTTCATTGACAATAAGATCGGGGAGCAACAATTGGCATCTCGCTAATCGGAGAGGGAAAATCGGGCAAAAAAGAAGGACGTCTTACGCCGAGGTGGAGCATAGGATGATGGTAAGATTTTTTTTTATAACTACAGAAATATATTATTTTGCATTGTTTTACTTTGCGAGGCCGATACTAATTTTACTTTATTTTATTTCAGGGGACAGGGAGTGGCCCTGGGGGTAGGCCATATAAGCTCGATACTTATGTGGATATTCGGACAAAGAAGGGGAAGGATAAGTAGGTGTCCCCGAGCATCGCGGCCACGATTGTAAGTAATCCGATAGTTTACTTTTTATTAATTACGTTATAATTTTTTTATTTACTTATTTTACTAATCATGTACTTTTTGTCGTTTCAAGCAAAGCTTAAGGAAGTGCATGAGTCGAAGGCTGATGCCGACAAGGCATCTTTGTCCACATACGCACTCAACCAAGTGCTTGGCGCTGATCGCAAGGGGAAGAAAAGGGGGTGATCTCGATGGTGGCCAAATCTAGGATCATCGAATTGGAGACGGGTGACACCGGGTTGGCTCGAACGGTGGACTCGCATGACGCGAAGCTGTCCCGTTTGGAGGCGACGATCCAAGATATGTTCTCATTCATGAAGCGTTCATTGGGCGAAAACCGTAAGGGTAAAGAGAAGGAGAAGGTGGTGGAGGAGGAGGTGCAGGATGATGAGGATGTGGACCTTACTGCTTCATCGTCACACGTGTGGACTTTGGTGATCCACTCCCCTATTTGGCCGACCGATGTCGGCACTTGGTTGGCTGAACGTGTTTTTACTGGACATATTTGATGGCCAGCCGATAGGGCGGGGGTTGAGGAACCCGAATACCATCCAAGGTATGCCAATTCATGGACGTTTGCTTCAAGACATCGAGTTCAAGGTGCTCGTCACGCATGTGATACTTAGGAAGGATAATTCTCCCTTGTGGTTGAGCGAACAATGCGACACGATGTATATTGCTAGGTGTGTCAATTCGTATATCACGTGGCCTACTCACCTCCTCAGAGCTAACTTTATCCCAGACATGTAGTGACATTATTTGAATTGAATTATTTTAAGTTGTTACATTTGAATTATATTTGGATTATATTGTGATACATATTGTTTTGAATGTATATTTTCATTATCTCTATTTTATTTGGATATATGATGTTTGAACAGGTACAACGTTGCTATAACATGTATAAATATACTGCTAGACAGTGGTAATGGCCATACTACCTAGCAGATTTTTTTTCAATTCTGCCCAGAATTGTCACGGTCATTGATCGTGACCATTTTTTATTAAATGTCAGGGGTTTGCCATGGTCCTTAACCATGACAAAACTTGTCAAGGCCAAGGACCGTGACAAGTCTAACGAACTTGTCACAGTCATTGACCGTGACAAGTCCGTGACAAAAAAAGTTGTCACCCCCAGAATTGTCACGATCATTGACCTTGATAAGTCTAACTTGTCAAGGTCAATGACCATGACAATTCGACATATTTGGTTTAGTGTCTGATACCAACTTAAGGTATGAAAGAAGAGAAAAAATGATTTTAATTTGTATATTCAACACATACTTATAATAGAAATACATCAAGTTATTTATAGAAGCTACATAAGACAAAGTAAGAAACCTAACAACCTAACTAACTATAACAACTTAACTAACTGTGAACATAAAAACATAACTAACCGTTAACATAACATCCTAACTAACATCTAACTAACTTGAGTAATATGTTTAATAATCTTCGACATTAATTTCCTCCTAAATTTTAACTTCGACTTTTAACTTATACATTCACTTAGGGTCCGTTTGGTGCATGACGTGGCAAATATTGCCATGACAAACTTTGCCAAGGCAAATGTTATTTTTCTCACACTAGGCCATCAAACAACTAAATGAGGTAAAACAAATTTTTTAGACAAAACATTTTAATAACACATTTTTAAAACAGATTTTTTATAACATTTTCTTAAAATTATTTTTAAAACAGTTTTTATAATATATTCAAAATAGTTTTTTAAAATGTTTAAAATAATTTTTACAATATTTTTATAATATGGTTTATAAAAAATATGTAAAACATTTTCTTACCAATTTTTTATAATATTAAAATCGTTTTTAAAACATTACAAAACAGTTTTCTAAATATTGAAAACATATTTTTTTAATTATTTAAAACGGTTTTTAAAATTATTTTTAAAAAGTTTAAAACAATTTTTATAATATATTCAAAACAATTTTTAAAAATGTTAAAAATAGTTTTTACAATATTTTTATAATACAATTTTTAAAAAAAATTGTAAAATAGTTTTTTTTTTTTTTTTTATAATATTAAAAACAGTTTTTAGAACATTACAAAGTAGTTTTTAAATATGCATAACAAATTTTTTAATTATTTAAAATTATTTTTTAAATTTAAAATAGTTTAAAACGGTTTATATAATATATTCAAAACAGTTTTAAAATATGTAAAAAACTGCTTTTACATTATTTTAATAATAGAGTTGTGAAAAAAAAATGTAAACATTTTCTTAACAATTTTATATAATATTAAAGCTAGTTTTTAAAACATTACAAAGCAGTTTTTAAATATTCATAACAATTTTTTTTAAATTATTTAAAACAGTTTTTAAATTATTTTTTAAAACATTAGAATCATTTAAAAAGTTAGCGAATTTGTTGGCAAATATTTTTCACTCAAATAAGTAAGCAAAGTTTGTCAACACCTTATGTATAAATGGTGTTGTACATTGGCAAATAATGTCACGACAAATTGTGCTACCAAACAACCAAAAAGTAAGCAAATTTTCATATTTGTCAATTTTTTGGCATTGGCCATGGCAAAACATGGCAATTAAACGCACCTTTAGATTTATAAATACACATTTTCACTCAAAATGCATTCACTGTGGGAACTATTAGATTTATATGCTTCACGACTGTTAGTCTTAGCATTTCATTAACAAACACACACGAAGAGTATAAAGAGCCAGTTTTACCTTGAGAGGCTTTCTGGACTTGTGAAGTTGCGATATATCCAAAATGCGTATAATAGCTCAAACTTCTTTGCTTATTAGAGGGAATAATTCTTTAACAAGATTCACCAATCACTATGTTTCTCTCTCGCCCTGTTTCCATAATACACATACACCGGACTCTGCTTATCCGTTTGTTTAGGACAGGAGGAATGAAGTTATGTATATTCTTACTAGGAAATAAGCGACATAATTTATATTATTATATTAATAATAGTAGTATAATATAAATGAAAAATGATAACATGTTCCCTTAGGGTAGATGTTTTGAACCTCAAAATAGCAAGTATTAAAGCTCCACATGAGTATCTCTTCCCTATTAAATGTATGTTAGAAATTTGTCCCTACTAAATAGAAACCGATAGGAGAATGGACCACCTTTACTATACCCTTTTATGTATAAACAGTGAATAAGGCTAAGACGACCATCATGCCATGGGCCTTGTTAGCTGTACCTTGCCTACCTGCATGGGTCAAATAATTTAGTTTTAATTTTAAATATTTATTTTAAGAATAACTAATACAATGCGGTTGAGGGAGGCTCTGGGTGGTTACGCGACTTAATATAATTTTAAAAATACATATGAGGGCTTAGAAGGTTGGATTTTATCCCTTTAACCAAGAGAACATCACTTAGTGCAGGAAGTCCAACCTCAATAATTGATCCTTTCCCAATTATTTAGGAAGATTAACCATCTCAAAATATAACATTATCACCAAGATAATGGGTTGTGTTTGCTAAATGTGAAGCATCCGGAGTCATGTGTTTGGAACAACATGAGTCTAAATGCTAAACAACTAAGGAGTTTTCATCTTTTAATGATGTTACCACTTAATCGCACCTTAGTTGTGGTAGTAAGTCGTCCCATCCAATCCATATTGGTCAAAATTTCAAAATATTTTTTTCCATTCTAGTTGGTGGTGAGTCTACGCTTCCTATGTGATAATTTTTTTTTGGTTTTAGACATGTTCTTGGCTTTTCGAGGCTTGTTCCTATTGTTGGATTGTTTGAGAAAATAATAGTTATTATGGTTTATACGAGAATAGTTAAAATGTGTATAAAGTAGACTATAAAATCATTTTTGAAAACAATCATCTTTAGCGTGCCCAAAAAAATCACAGTAGGAGCAGTATTTTATTAAAGTTGGCTTTACTTTATTGGTTAAGTTTTGAAAAATAGTTTTAATACTTGGACCCATTGGAGTTTTTACTTGAAAATATAAAATTATTTTCATTATCTCTAATGCGAGGGAACATACATTTCTGTGTTGGTTTACATTCAAAATTGGGAGTTTAAAATTCTTTATCGCCTTCGAGACTAGTTTTTCTAAAAAATAGTTTTTTTGTAAATTTTTAGTTTTCTCAAGTTTTGATGTTACTATATAATTGGCACTAGCTTTGAAAAATATGTTTTTTTTTATTTTTAAATTAACAAATTTGCTTTTCTTCAAATCCGAAACCACATTTATCATTTTCTATTTTTTCCAACACTTAAGGATCTAGTCCAACTATTTTGTGTTAGATTCAAAATCTTGAAACTCTCCCTAAACAATTGAACATCTTTATTTTATTAGTTCCAACTCTAAGAGAGTAGTTTTATATCTTTTTTCTAAAATTTGATTTGAATATGTTAATTCTAAAATTTTCTTTTGAAAACTTAACTTTTCAGTTTTGAATCTTCTGGAATTGACTGTTATACTTCTCATCACTCAACATAACTTATTTATTTGAAACTTATAACTTTATAGTTCAGTTCCTTATTAATTTATCAAAATTTATATAAAAAAAAATCAAAGCGGTTGCATATAACTCTTGATAATTAGGAGATTCATTGTCAGTTTTAGTGTCATATCTAGGTGGTGCGTGTGTGTGTAGTAATGACCAATGGCGGATCCAAGATTTGGAGTGAAGTGGGGCGAAATCTTTTGACGAAGCCCAGGGGTTCGGGGGAGGGAACCCCGAGGAGATTTTTTTTGGGTTGTTTTTACTTATTTTTTTACGATTTTAAACCCTTAAAATGTTGAGGTACTGATTAACTAAATTTGGATTCCTAAATATTTCTGTTTCGGATACGGTTGAACCTCAACTTTGGACTGAATCTCGGCTTTGGATACGGTTGGTGTGTTGTCTCCTCTTTTCCGTTTAAAATTTTTCTCTATGACTTCCTATATATACAACAAATTTAATTTAATTTCAGACTAAAAGCATACATTATAAATTTAATTTCAGACTAATTTTACATTATAAATTTAATTTCAGACTAATTATAGGGATTTTAATTTCAATATTCGTTATAAATTCAAACACATATTATAAACAAACACATATAAATAATATGCACATATTTTTTTGCTAAAGAAACACATATAAACAAATAAAATATACATAAAATAAAAATAAACACATATAAACATAATATAACGTTGTCTAGGATAGAATTCGGTAACAGGGAGTAGCTCGGAGGGAGGGAGCGAGAAGCCGGGAGAAGAGAGCTCTGCTCTGCTGTGTCCGATAACATCATTAACAGCAAGCGGTGAGGTGCTGAGCCAGTGGAGAGGGAGGGCGGAGAAGCGGTATAAACCCTAGGCGATGGAGGGAGAGGGAGGATTGGAGATCAGGAGTGGAGGTGGAGGTGGAGGGAATGAAGGAGGAAAAGAAATAGAGAAGTAACCTCCAAGTTTATGTGAGAGAAGATAGAGCGACGGTTTGGGTTATGGGAGGAAACAAACACGTTTCAAGTTTTTTTAAAATCTATTACACAATTTCACCCTCATCTTTGAAAATAATTAGAAGTAACCTCTAAGTTTGATTTTTTACCAAAAAACCCCTATTTTTTTATAATTAAAGTTGAACTGTGGCGGCCGCCCCGCTTCGTCCTCGGGTGGATCCGCCCCTGGTAATAACCTTTATATTTTTAGTTTGAAAAAATATGGAACTCGCTCACCCGCAACCTTTAGACTCACACACCCATTTGGATTACAAGGACCATTAATTGTAGTAACAAAAATATTACCATTCACATCACATATATCACCATAATCATCAGAAAAACTAAAAATATAATCAGTATCAGATATGCAATCATCCAAATCAGTTTCAATAACTTTAGTACAAAAATGACATGCATGTTTTACTAATATCTATGTGACAATCCGCCTAATAAAATACCAGGCGATCACTCCTATATCAAATTAAAACATGAGTCGCATATGGATCATTCTTAGCATCACTGTCGAAAACCAATTTAATTACAAATAACCTATTAGGCTAGCGTCAAAATTTTACTTAACTACTCTTTTTAAACCACTACAAAATTTAAAACATCCACACAGTTAATATAAACAAAAATGAAATGAATTAAAACAACCGAACACTCGGTTCAAATATTATACAACCATATCGAATGCCGCACTAAAAGGCAGGAAAAGAATAAATAAATGCAGTTGGGTTGTTAACCCGAATGTGTACACAATACCTCCTATCTAGATTACAAGAATATAAGCGTCTATCGAGAACCTGCACGCATCCACAACTGTTGCAGCAGACGTCTGACTCGAAAGAAGTGTTATCCAGGCGTCCCTGTGTCTGGACACCTATATATATATATAATATATAGCAAGAAAGGAAAATATAGAAATGGGTCAAAGCCCGAGTTTTGAAAATATTTATCAAGTGCATAAATGCTTTATATTATGTTTTATCTCATATTTAAATTGGTATCGCACTCACATGAGATACCCCACACCTCTCTTCTAATAGTGCACACCTAACGCACTAATCTAGAACATTCTAGTTAAGCTACCCTGCCTAACTAATCTAATTCACCCATCTACTAGGAACCTCTACAACCCGAGTACTGATGGATAAACTTCTCTCCATTCCCAACACTGCGCTAAGTTCGTGCGTGGGGTGTCTCGTGAAGCAAAATCCAAACAAGGAACCCCCCCGATACACTACTACTTGGCAGGGTTAATGGTAGGGATCCATTAGGCCCGTAGTACGAAACTAATATATAAATACACACTTATATATTAATATACATATCATATTCATTTATATATACATCTTACCATATACGTCCGGATAATATCTCCCGGACTGAGTTTTACTCTATACTTGTCTTTATAAGACACATCCGGATCTAACTCCCAGACTGAGGATTCATTCTACTTTCATCTTTATAATACACATCCGGATCTATCTCTCGAACTGAGGGGTATTCTATATTTATTTACAAAATGTTTCCCAAGTCAATTTCATCTCAAAACTTTATATTTCCCTTCTTCTATCCAGGAAATATATTTAAAGCAAGTTTTATTATCATAATAATGCTTTTCTGTTTCATAACATCCCATTTCCCTTCTTCCATTCAGGAAATGTATTTAACTTCCCATTTCCCTTCTTCCATCCAGGAAATGTATTTAAATCCAATTTATTATCATAAATTGCTTTAATATCAATAATGTCCCACATTATTAAGAATAGCTATATTATATATCATATAACGTTTCTAAGACCACCCGTCCGAGTTTTCCCACTGTGCGCGCTCCTAAATGGCTATTATCTTCCAGGGCCTATCATCAAGACAACCTGAGATCCTAACGAACGTCGGGAAGCGGCCATATGCCTGCGGGAGAGTCATAACCAGACCCAGAATTACCTCACCATCGCAAAAAAACATATTATAATCTCTCATATGGACTAGGAATATATTCACCCTGCATTCATTAGCCAGGGGACTTCACCTTCCCTTATGATAGCGATTTAGAGAAGTGTGTATACATATATTATCATTTATGAAAATCAAAACATTCATATTTTACATTCTCAAAATCATTTATTCTCAATGATTAAGTAACAACTTTATAATGAGCATTTCTTATTCTCATAGACATATATATTACCTTATTCTCATGCACAAGGAATATACTATATAATACACATCCACATCATGTTTTATATACTTTAATCACATAGTATATATACTATATATTCCTCCTCGAATATATATAAAAGGCCATAATTGCCAATCACATCTAGCGATGACCAATAATCCCAAAAAATTCTCTCAAAGAATCATAATCATGCATTCATATATGCATGATATTATACCCAAAGTATTTCCTCTCTTTAGTAATTAATAAATACCTTAATCCTATTTAAAGATTTATTGGATATTCCAATTTTACTAATTCAGGCTAAGTGAATAAATATATATATTCCCAATTCCTCAAGTCCTTTAGGACATAACCCTCTATAATACTCTAATTTAGAAGGCCCCTAGACTTTAAACTCAAAGAGGAGAAGGAATAATAATCTCTAAAATCTTGGGCTGAAAACAGGCTACCGGTCGACCGTCCCTGGGCCCTCGGTCGCCCGCGATTTGCGGATAAGCCTAAGAAACCAACCAGTAAGCCATTTTTCCTTGACGCGGCCGACCGACCTTAGGGGCGCGGTCGACCGGTCACACCAGATCCTCAAAACTTAATTCCTTAAATCCTCCATCCAACAACCCAAATTCATTTTCAGGGTTTCAAAACTACACCAAAAATCATCCCAAACATTTACACAATTAATTCTAGCCTTTATTTTTCCAATTTTCGAGTTGATGATTTCAACCCCGGAACTGCCATCTTATGAAAATCATATCAAATCGAGAAACATTCACACAAATACGCGGTTGCGTCCACGCAACCGTATCGAAATGATCTAAAACTTTTGTGTTTTGGCTGAGAGCTAAATCAATTCTCTTCTTGGCCGAAATAACCCCACAAGCTACAGGGTCACTATTCATCATCTTCCCCAAAATCCCAAACTCCATTTTTTGTTGTTTTTAATCTCATCCAACAATTCAATAAACATCTAATCTATGTTTTATAACTAACACATCAATTAATTTGGGGTATTAAACCATTTCCCTTAGTTTTAAACCCTAAACCCCAACTTGTCATTTAAACCCATTTCAATCCATTTCTTCACTCCTTTTACATGGATTTAACACTAGAAATCATTAAGAGTTTACATTACATCAATATGTAAACTCATATTCAACTTTTTCCAAATTTATTTTAAGGGTTATAACCCAAAATCATATAGTTTACCAACTATAATATGAAATAAATGCACAAAATGAAATAAAGCAAGTATACACTTGCTGGGAAGATGAAATCCAACGACCTCGAGTCGAATCCGGCGGAGTTTGGCCGGAATCTCCCATTTTCTCCTCTTTTTCTCTCCTCCTCTCGCTCTTCTCTCTTTTCCTTCTCTTCTCTCCCTCTTACCCTCTTTATATAGGGAGAAAAGGATTTATACCCCTTAAAATCCAAAAACGACTCGTTTACTCAATTACGAGTTACTTTTAATTTAAAATTTCCCGAAACTAAATTTTTATAATCGGATACTCTTTTCTGACTATCTCGTCCATTTCGAGACTCACCGCGCAATCGAAATTTCCATCCGAGGTACTTGACCGCAACTCGCTAATTTAACCCCATATAACTTAATGCGAGTTTTACATTTAAAATATTATCCTTTGTCGCTTTACCCAATGGCGACATATAATAAAATAATCCTAATCATTTACTTAATCCCAAAAATAAATATAACATACCTCGAAACTCATTAAATCCTTGGAAGCTCCAAAAATTACTATTCACGATAATTTCCTAAATTCCCAAATTTCGCTTAATTATTAAATTTAATTTGCCATAAAATTGCGGGTTGTTACATATTTCCCCCTTTACAATGGAATTTCATCCTCGAAATTCAGATACAACCAATACTAACCTAGGATCGAGATTCACTCCACATCCTAATGCCTCAAAGTGGAATGGTACTACCCAATAGCTCTTCACCGTATACTCAATCAACACTCACCTCTATTGAGGTTTATACTATACTACACTGCCATCACAGCAAAATCGTTAATTCTATATACTGCGTCCTTTCCATCTCAGGCGGTACATAGAACCAACTTACTAAAGTGACCATACACCTTTCCTCGGTGTAATACTCACACATGGGTCCTCCCAATCCAAGAAATTTCATTATTCTCAAGGTTACCCAACCAATATTTCTATATCGGCGCCACTAACTCCACTGTCTTCGCTGCCCGAAAATTCTAAGATCAAAGCGTTCCTACCTACGTGAAATAGTACTATCCTAAATATCCCTAGTACCCAAGGCCTCTCTCAACTTCCTACATTTGCTCGGTTTCATGCGTGGGATGTCTCGCAGAGCAAAATCCAAATAAGGAACCCTCCCGTTACACTACTACCTCGCATCGTCGGTCATTGAGATATAACGGCCTAAGGCACATCAACGGGACGTCCTAAATCCTACCTCGTTAACCTACTAACACCCTTCTACCACTAACATCCTGTCAATCGGGCGCCCATCTCTATCGAGATGTTACAATCATCTTACCCAAAACATATTTTCTCCAAAATTTTCCTTTTCATTAAGGCCTGGCCATAAGCCTCAAATCAATTCTTTTCACCTTGCCTCACCTTTATACTTGAGGTGATAAAAACATTTAAGTGCTTTTCCATAGCACAATATTCCATAAGCATACCATCATCACATGGCTCATAGTCTATAGTGGTTCATCCACACTATACGACTTTTCTACAAAACCTACATCCTTGCATCCTATAATATCTCTCCACTCCCGACGTCGTTAAAGTTCATGCGCGGAGCATCTCGCTAAGCGAAATCCAAACAAGGAACCCCTCCAATTACACTACAACTTAACTTTGTCGATCGTGGAGGTCCGTTAACTTCAAATATGCAACCGGGATAACCCTATTCCCTTTTCCAACAAAAGGTGGTCTTAACTCCTATCTCTAACTAAGAGTCACACCACCAAGCCCTCGTACTAATATCTAGTCCTCGCACAAACCATAATGAGCTTAAACTCACAGCTCAATCCTTGCGTGCTTTAAACCACATCTATAAGGTCTCCACACACTTAAATCATAATAATGAAACATCTGCTCATCGAAGTTCCATTTACCCATAATAATAAAGGCGAACTCAATCTGTATCCAGGTGAGATATCGCAATAACAACCTGTTCCACCCTGGAATCACGAACACGATAGTCTTGCCATCAATAGCCTGCTATCGCTCCGATAATACTATAACATAATATACTCACAATATTACCATACTCGTATAACACATATAATACGAGTAGTACAAGCCACATATATACAAAATATCAACACTCGCTTATATAGCGAATGAAGGAAAATAAAACTCCGCTGTCGCGGAACACACAAAGGCCTACATTATATAATGTTATGGAGACCGCCACAATCTCAAATTACACACACGAGCCTAGGGCTAAAAAATACCGCGACTTTATCTAGCCAGGCCAATTATACCTCTTCCGTTTGAGGTGAAGCTCATAACAACATTCTTGCCAATTACCCTGGCTACTCCATAAGGTTCCCGGACTTAATACACTTGCCCGAAATGAACCAAAATTACCTTTATTCTGCCCCATCTTGGCACCCTAGTCTTGTCTTTTACTCTTACCGGGAAAGGACTAACCGTGTGGCTCTACACTCCACGTTACTCAATTTTCATCACTGGCCTTCCTGACCATGATAAATTTATCAGTATTATCTGACTCTATATCCTCGCTCCTTACAATCTCCTTATTAGTCCTCTTAACTTCTACTAGCTTCCCAAGCTAGGCCCCGCCTCCTGTTGCCCTCATCATGGCCTTCCTTGGTCGCTCTTCCTCGATCAGCACACGAACCGCAGACGAGCATGCAAAAGATTTCTATAATCTTATACTATGACAGGAGAACGAAATCTCACAAGAGAACTCAACAATTCCTAATCATAAGGCTCTATAACAAATCGAGAGCAACGCTGAAAGCGTAGTACGTCCGCATAAATTCCTAAGGACACTAGAACCTGATGCTCTGATATCATCTGTGACAACCTGCCTAATAAAATACCGGGCGATCACTCCTATATCAAATTAAAATAGGAGTCGCATATGGTTCATTCTTAGCATCACTGTCGAAAACCAATTTAATTACTAATAACCTATTAGGATGGCGTCAAAATTTTACTTAACTACTCTTCTTAAACCACTAAAAAATTTAAAACATCCACACAGTTTATATAAATGAAACTTAAATGAATTAAAACAACCGAACACTCGGTTCAAATATTATACAACCATATCGAATGCCTCAATAAAAGGCGGGAAAAGAATAAATAAATGCAGTTGGGTTGTTAACCCGAATGTGTAAACAATACCTCCTATCTAGATTACAAGAATAGAAGCGTCTATCAAGAATTTGCACGCATCCACAGTTGCTGCAGGAGACGTCTGACTCGAAAGAAGTGTTATCCAGGCGTCCCTGTGTCTGGACACCTATATATATATATAATATATATATAGCAAGAAAAGAAAATATAGAAACGGGTCAGAGCCCGAGTTGTGAAAATATTTAGCAAGTGCATAAATGCTTTATTTTTGAAAATATGTTTTTATCTCATATTTAAATTGGTATCGCACTCCCATGTGATACCCCCCACCTCTCTTCTAATAGTGCATACCTAACGCACTAATCTATAACATTCTAGTTAAGTTATCCCGCCTAACTAATATAATTCAACCATCTACTAGGAACCTCTACAACCCGAGTACTAAGGGCTAAACTTCTCTCCATTCTCAACACTGCGCTAAGTTCGTGCGTGGGGTGTCTCGCGAAGCGAAATCCAATTAAGGAACCCCCCCGATACACTACTACTTGGCAGGGTTAATGGTAGAGATCCATTAGGTCCATAGTACGAAACTAATATATAAATACACACTTATATATTAATATAAATATCATATTCATTTATATATACATCTTACCATATACATCCGGATAATATCTCCCGGACTGAAGTTTACTCTATACTTGTCTTTATAAGACACATCCGGATCTAACTCCCGGACTGAGGATTCATTCTACTTTCATCTTTATAATACACATCCGGATCTATCTCCCGGACTGAGGGGTATTCTATATTTATTTACAAAATGTTTACCAAGTCAATTTCATTTCAAAACTTTCTATCCCCTTCTTCTATCCAGGAAATATATTTAAAGCAAGTTTTATTATCATTAAAATGTTTTTCTATTTCATAATATCCCATTTCCCTTCTTCTATCCAGGAAATGTATTTAACTTACCATTTCCCTTCTTCCATCCAGGAAATGTATTTAAAGCCAATTTATTATCATAAATTGCTTTAACATCAATAATGTCCCACATTGTTAAGAATAGTTATATTACATATCATATAACGTTTCTAAGACCGACCGTCCAGATTTCCCCACTGTGTGCGCCCCTAAATGGCTATCATCTTCCAGGGCTTATCATCTAGACAACCTGGGATCCTAACAAAACGTCGGGAAGCGACCATATGCCTACGAGAGAGTCATAACCACACCCAAAATTACCTCACCATCGCATAAAAATATATAATAATCACTCATATGGCCTAGGAATATATTCATCGTGCATTCATTTTCCAGGGGACTTCACCTTACGTGCGCAACTTCCCTTATGATAGCGATTTAGAGAGGTGTGTATACATAAATTATCATTTATGAAAATAATTTCTTTTTCCATTTTGAAAATATTCATATTTTACATTCTCAAAATCATTTATTCTCAATGATTAAGTACCAACTTTATAATGAGCATTTCTTATTCTCACATACATATATATTACCTTGTTCTCATGCACAAGGAATATACTATATAATACACATCCGCGTCATGTTTTATATACTTTAATCACATAGTATACATACTATATATTCCTCCTCGAATATATATAAATGGCCATAATTGCCAATCACATCTAGCGATGACCAATAATCCCAAAGATTCTCTCAAAGAATCATAATCATGCATTCATATACGCATGATACTATACCCAAAGTATTTACTCTCTTTAGTAATTAATAAATACCTTAATCCTATCTAAGGATTTATTGGAAATCTCCTATTTTACTAATTCACGCTAAGTGAATAAATATATATATTCCCAATTCCTCAAGTCTTTTAGGACATAACCCTTTATAATACTCTAATTTAGAAGGCCCCTAGAATTTAAACTCAAAGAGGAGAAGGAATAATAACCTCCAAAATCTTGGGCTGAAAATAGGGAACCGATCGACTGACCCTGGACCTCCGATCGACCACGGTTTGCGGGTTAGCCTAAGAAACCAACCAGTATGCCCTTTTTCCTTGACGCGGTCGACCGGTCACACCAGATCCTCAAAACTTAATTCCTCAAATCCTCCTTCGAACAACCCAAATTCATTTTCAGGATTTCTAAACTACACCAAAAATCATCCTAAACATCTACACAATTAATTCTAGCCTTTATTTTTCCAATTTCCGATTTGATTTCCGAGTTGATGATTTCAAGCCCGAAAATTCCATCTTATAAAAATAATATCAAAGCGAGAAAAAATTAGAAAAATACGAGGTTAGCGCCCATGCGACCGTATCGAAAATATCTACAACTTTCGTGTTTCGGACGAGAGCTAAATCAATTTTCTTCCTAGCCGAAATCACCCCACAAGCTACGGGGTTACTATTCATCGTCTTCCCCCAAATCCCAAACTCCATTTTTCTCCATTTTTGTTGTTTTTAATCTCATCCAACAACTCAATAAACATCTAATCTATGTTTTACAACTAACACATCAATTAATTTGGGGTATTAAACCATTTTCCTTAGTTTTAAACCCTAAAACCATAAATACCCCAACTTGTCATTTAAACCCATTTCAATCCATTTCTTCACTCCATTTACATGGATTTAACACTAGAAATCATTAAGAGTTTACATTACATCAATATGTAAACTCATATTCAACTTTTTCCAAATTTATTTTAAGGGTTCTAACCCAAAATCATATAGTTTACCAACTGTAATATGAAATAAATGCACAAAATGAAATAAAGCAAGTATACACTTGCCTGGAGGATGAAATCCGACGACCTCGAGTCGAATCCGACGGAGTTTGGTCGAAATCTCCCCTTTTCTCCTCTTTTTCTCTCCTCCTCTCTCTTTTCCTTCTCTTCTCTCCCTCTTTATATAGAGAGAAAAGGGTTTATACCCCTTAAAACCCCAAAACGACTCATTTACTCAATTACGAGTTACTTTTACTTTAAAAATTTTTGAAACTAAATTTCAACAATCGGACACTTTTTTCCGACTATCTTGGCCATTTCGAGACTCACCACGCAGTTGAAATTTCCATCCGAGGTACTTGATCGCAACTCGCTAATTTAACCCGATATAACTTAATGCGGGTTTTACATTTAAAATATTATCCTTTGTCGCTTTACCCAATGGCGACATGTAATAAAATACTCCGACTCATTTACTTAATCCCAAAAATAAATATAACATACCTCGAAAATCATTAAATCCTTGAAAGCTCCAAAAATTACTATTCACGATAATTTCTTAAATTCCCAAATTTTGCTTAATTATTAAATTTAATTTGCCATAAAACTGCGGGTTGTTACAATCTAATGGACCAAAGACATCACTGTTTAACTTAGATAAGCCATCCGAAGTTTTGGACAAATGGGCCTTTGGTGTGGTCTTTATCTTAAAGCTACATATATTAACATAATGTCCAAAGTTGTGGCATTTGTAGCATGTGACTTCTTAGATTTATAGGTGGTCTCAAGTGTTTTCTTATAAGACAGTTCCATCTCTGTTGTCCTAAGTTTGCTACAAAGTAGCTGAGGGGTCAAGTTTGAGTCAATCATCTCTTCGATAACATAATTCTTTGGGTAAAATTTTTGGGGTAATGACCTAAGTAGGGGTGGCAAATTGCGACACGACCCGTTAACCCGACATGAAATCGACACGCTTTAAACGGGTTTGGGTATAGCCTTAACAGGTTCGGGTTATAAACAGGTGGACCCGCCAGACCCGTTAAGCAAACGAATCGGGTTCGTGTATATTCGCGAGACCCGTTTATGACCCGTTAGACCCGTTTATTAAATGAATTAATAACGGGTCGTGTGACCCGTATAGACCCGCCTTAAAAGAGAGGGGCATTTTTGTATTTTCAAGGTAAAAAAGGAATTCAAAACAAAACCCTAATATCACTTTTAACATTTCATTTCTCACTCACACACACACAATCGAGCGGCTATAATGTTTCTCCCTCATCAACACCAGCACACCATTTCCATCATCTGAGCTGCTCCGATCTGCTTCATCGCATCAACACCACCATATCATTTTCATCATTTAAGGTGCTCTGATCTGCTTCATCGCTACCTGCTTCGTACACATTATAGCCGCTCCGATCTGCTTTATTTTTCATCATCATCACCACCTGCTTCGTACACATTATAGCTGCTCCGATCATCACCACCTGCTCCGATCTGCTTCATCATCAAGGTAAGATTCCATTTTCGTTTCTCATACCTGCATCGTTTCTCATATCTGCATTTTTTCTCCTCTTTTTTTTCATCTGCGTTTTTCTCCTTTTTTTCATAAGTTGTTATTTATCTTTCGTGAGTTTCTCCTTTCTTTTGTAGCAATTGCTGTTTTTTTTACATCTGCGTTTTTCATCTGCTCCACCCATGGTAAAAAATATGGCCCATTTTTCTTCAATTGTTGTTGTTTTTTTCATCTATTTCTATTAATTATTCGTACAATAATGGGACTGTTTGTCCAATTTCGGTGTAAATATTGGGACTGTATGTCCAATTTTGCCCTCTTTTTTCATCTGATGATGAGATATACATCTGGTAATGGGATATTTTTTCATAATATTAAATATTCAGAATACTAAATAAACAGATTACATGTTTTAGAATACTAATTTTTTTTATGCTACATGTTTTTTATATTTTTCAGATGGATTCATTTGAGGCGACAAATTTGGATGATGTTGACGATAACACTAAAACTGATATGGAGGAGGCAATGAGTTGATATGATGAAAATGAAGTTCTAGCAAATTTCAGTAGAATTGTCTTCGTATTTGTTTTTTTATATTAAATGGTTGTGCTATTTTTATTTGAAGAACAATTTGTTTGGATTTTGAACAATAGTTGTATTGCTCTTTATTGTGATGATTTTGTTTGGATTTTGAACAATTTGGGTTTGTAATGGTTGTGTTGTGATGATTTAGAACAATTTGGGGTTCTTACTTATTTACTGTTTGTGTAGGGTATTGTTATTTAATTTTGGATGATATCATTAAATTAATTTTGGATGAACATTGAATTTCTGAAATGGGTTAACGAGTAAAACGAATGAAATGGGTTAACGGGTGAAACGGATTAAACGGGTTAACGAGTGAAATGAATGAAACGGGTTAACGAGTGAAAACGAGTCGTGTTGGGTCACACGGGTTAACACGATTCGTTTAGTTAAACGGGTGAAAACGGGTCGTGTCGTGTCACCCGCTAAGCAAACGAACCGTGTACGAATTTGATTTTTTCACCCGTTTAGAAAATGAATCGGGTATGGGTGGAGCCATTTATCACACGATTCGTTTATCACCCGACACGAACCCGGCTCGACACGACCCGTTGCCACCCCTAGACCTAAGTATCTTCATAACTATATCAATGCAGGTAAAATAAACTCAATTTACATTTAGAATATTTATAATGTCTATCAGTTTTAGGTAAAATTATTTAAATGCCTCATCTTCAAACATCATAATAGTGTTAAAGTGTGGAATTATGAGTTGAATTTTTCCATGTTTGACATGTTGTCACCCTCGTGAGCAGTGAAAAGGGTGTCCCACGACTGTTTGGAAAATGTGCAAGCAAAGATCCTTTTGAATTCAGTTTCAGTCATAGACATGAATAAAGAATTGTTATCCTTATTGTTATATTGGAACTTAAACTTTTCTTCTTAGTGCACTCACTAATTAATTTATTTACTGTAAAAAATATTAGGCTCTTCACCAATAGTTTTAATAGGTTGTACCCATTAACAATGTTATCCTAAACATCATCCCCTAATGTCCCTAAATAAAATCAAGCGTCCTTACTTTCTAATAAGGATAGTTGTTTCCATCTAAGAGGGGATCTGTTTAAGTTACCATGTTTGTCCTCCATATTTATGAAGACAGATTTAGGGGATAGGATCCAAAAAATATTTAATAAGATCTAATACCACTCGAAAAAATAAGACCATCCTAATCCTAGGAACAAAAAGTTTAGACACTAATAATATGCAAAATATTTTTACCCCAAATCCCTTTGTGAGCAATATCTTTTAATTAATACGAAAGTAAAAAAGTTTTCACAAGATGTGTAAATATTTTGCACGATTTTATCTAATAACCTAAACTAATTTTATTTGAAGAAACATCTTGATTAAGATTTTAGTCAAATTATTTAACTATTAGTTCATATCTTAGTTTTAGACTGTTTTGAATAACAACGAAGAACACAAGGGTTTATATTGGGAAAAAACTTTGTGGAGGAAACGTCCGGATAGTGGTTACTAAACCACAAACTAAAATCCATTAATAAAACCAATAAGTTTACAAGTATAAAAATGGAGAAAAAAAATAAGTAAATAGAGTTATACCTAAATTGTGAGAACAATACTCTACCTAGGTCTCCTTCTTGATCTTCTATTGTAGATGCTTGAGCAACTCCTTTTTCAAGTTGATTGCAGTTCTTCCCCATAAAAGGACAATCATGGATTTGTTTTTCTTCTAAGTGTTTGTGAAGTGTGTTATTGGGAGCGAATATATTCTACTCTTACATGCAACTCACACACACTTATATTTATAAACAATCCTAACAAATTATAAATAAATAGATCAATACAGTCAATCATGACAACCTACACAGGATTTATATGCATAAAGATATGAAAACTTAAACATATAGTTTATACTCTCATAAACTACCAAAATATTTAGATTTGGAAATCAGTTATAAATATCTAAAATAAAAATTTTATATCTGATCAAAATATAAATAGTTTTTGACAAAAAATAGGTCATAAAATCAGATCAAAAACATTTTAAAAGGTTTAAAATGTTTTGTATGCAAGAGTTTCAGATCTATAAATATACGTTCATAAAAACTGTATTTCAATATCTCAAAGTGAGAGAGTAACGGGATTTAAAGAGTTTGAAGATAAAAAGTCAAATTAAGTACATATATGTTTAAATCTATGTATGCAAAGTTTTATAAAACATTTTAAGACAAAAATGCATATAGATTTCAAATTGGAGAGATTAAACTACACTTGATATGTTTGCGTGTGAGTTATCAATGGTTTAAAATGTCTATCCAGACTCTGAGTGAAAGAAATTTCTTTGAAAAATGTTTAAAAAAAATATTAATCAATAAAAAATGTTTAAAAAAGTTATTTAAATATTTAAGAAAATTTTGGAAAAATTAAGAAATTTTATTTATGTTGATTTTAACCTAATTTCCAGTATTATGGTATTATTAAACACTAAACATGTGTATATCTTATTTATGAAAATGTACCTAAAATTGTGAATAATTGGAAAATTATGCAAATAATATAAGTATGTATACCACGATTGGTAATTTACATTTATACCCTCATACATTGTCTCTGATGTGGGATCCTTACTTGAGATTAAGTTGATGTGGATAGCCAAGAGTATAATTTATAAATATCTAGAAAAATATTTTGTAAAAAGTATACAAATTTGAAATACCACAAATTAGTGTGAAGTCAATTGAATCTAGCATGTCCCCTTAATTTGTGTGTTTCATATATCACCTCAGTTGAGATGAATAGTTTTGGTCAGTGGAAGTACCTTATATATGTGCTGATAAGATTTGTTGTTTGGTTCCCATTAGAACTTGGCGATTAATTGTACTAAGCAAAATTATATTAAGTAGTTCCTTATTTTGATTTTATGTCCCGTGCATGAAGTTTATGTCCGGTTGAGAGATGGGATGTAATTGTCTATTGTGACATTTACTGACTTAGTGTTAGACCTTAGCAGCGTTCATGTATGTTTAGATGTTTAGGTATGAGTTCATGATTAGTGGTTAGTTATTAAATAATCAAGTAGGAAATGACAGTCCTAGTAGCTTTGTATAATGAGAAAACTATTTCGTTTAGATTTTTACCTTATCATTCTTAAGGTAAGAGATTATTGATATTATTGGGATTGCATGTGATAGATTTGTGGTTACTTCTCATTTGTGAGATTAATACTTGTCATGCATCTTAAGGATACCATGGTTTTCATATAGTTAATTCTTATCTTTGTTTGACATTATCTAAATGATTTCATAAAGTGGACTTGAACTCAATTTATTTGTTAACATTTTTCAGTTTCTATAGTTATGGTACTAAGGCCATCTCCAATGGGAGATGCACAAACAATGCAAATTTAGAATTTTTGGGTTGGTTGTGGAGTGCGGTTGGCACAGTGGGGAATGTGTAAAATCAATCTGGGCGTGTGACTTTTGTCCGCCCAAGGTACCACTTCTGCCCGTTAGTAATCCAGCCGTTATAATTCAACCGTTATAAAAAACTATCCGTTATTATAAAAAAAAACCCTATATAAATCACACATCTACCTTCATTTTTTATCATACCCACAATATATCTTTCATTAAAAAAAAAATACCTTTGTACCAAATTATTTAGTCATCAAAATGTTTTACATTAAAAGAAAATGGTGTGGCAAAAAGGCCAAACCAAATGAAAACCCACCTCCACCACTCAATTTACCAATCGTTTATCGAAATTTATTTCAATTATCTGACGAAACACCTCGTGCGACGGACACAATTATTGATCCTAACGCACAAGTAAATGATAGTCAATTTCACATGCGTGGTAGTGTACAAGGTCCGATTGAAGTGTACGCAAGTTTATCCGACATTCCTGCAGTCCGAGACGCCATAAATAATTTCGGGTTCAGTCATTTGTTCAATGAAATTTATCCCAACTCAGATAACCAAATGACCGGTGCCTTAATTAGTAGGTGGTTGGAGAGAACACACACATTTCAGCTACCATCAGTGGAATTGGGGATCACCCCGTTTGATTTTTTTCATTTAACCGGTAATTTATCAATATATTGCTACGCACTTTTTTTATGTTAATTATTTATATATCATATTTGCAACTTTTAATCATTGTAAAATTTAACCGTTTTAGGAATTGAAATTGGTACCAATCCAATTTTGCCACCATTTCCTCATTCTAGTCCTTTTACGGTGGAGGAAATATTTGAATTATATTATCCTGAAATAGGCCACCCACAGTACAAAGGACGAAATATTTCGTGTGCAACGCTAAAACAATACATGTTGCATTGGCGCCAACAAGATCCGCAGCATAGATTAGCGAATGCGAATCAAATCGCTCGAGCTTTTATTGTTTATGTCATGAGTTCCATATTTTTTCCAACGGGACACAATACAGTGTTTGTGGATTGGGCAACTTATTTAGACGACATAAATGACATGGCTGCGAAAGATTGGGGTTCTGCCATTCTTGCCCGAGTTTACTACGCACTAGACGCATGTGCTGCAAATATCCAGAAAACGGTTAATTGTTTTTGGCAATTAATAGAGGTAAAGTATTTACGAAGTTAATATTTCATTTTTTTCAAATAATATAAATATAGTTATTATATGAAAATACAAATTTATTAATTGCTTATTCTTATAAATCGCAGTATTACGGTTACGAGTACCTCCACACCATGGCTCCCTTATTGCACAATGATGCAGTCGAAAGATGGCCGCGTATTTTACGACGGGGGATCAATAATCGCGATAATGTTTAGGGACAAATGTGTTTTAAAAGTTCAGTCATGCAGGAGCAGCTTGAAATTCGATCACCCGAGTCAATTATATGGCAACCGTTTATGGAATTGCCGCAAAACGAGTTTCCTGATGCTGCAATTGCTCATGATTTTGCTCAGAGACGGTACATGCTCTTTGATCCGGAATTAGGTGGGAGTTGGTATCTCGGAGATCGTTGTTACCGTCAAATGATAAGCCACATTGCTATCCCAAATAACCCACTATATCCAATGGCATTCATTCCTCTTAATATATATATGCAACATATTGGCAATTGGCAACCTGCAATTGCTAATGTAACAATCACAGGGCAGGGTGAATGGCTTACATACTGGAGAGCTGTAACTAAGGGTCCAATATTACCTTCGTTAATTCGGTGGCAGAACCATGACGGGGTTGGGTTTGCCTCGATGGTACCACATGATTTACGAGTACCCATCGCACCGACAGATAGATGACAAGCTCCACATTCGTATAACACACAGGGTCAACCTTCTTCCTCGAGTTTGATACCGTTATCACCGGAACTTGAGGTGACACATATGAGTGGAATTGGCACAACATTTATTCAGGTAGATCCACCAAGTGCGCCGAATGACTTGGCTCCGGCTGAATTTTACTCACGCGAACAATGGCGTGATATGGTTTATTATAGAGAGGACTTCATCCGAAAAACAAGGTCCTTAATGTTAGAACGAGAGACTATGTTGCAGAGGCAAATTCATGAGAAAGATCAAGAAATTGCAATTCTACGCGGTGCGGGACCGAGTTCGGCCCCGGAACACTACCCCATTCCGCAACGTACACCGCCATATATATATGGAGATGAATATCGTAGTGCTTCTCCCAATATTTCACAACCACCCTCCCAAGATCCTTTAGGATCGTCTTCTCAACCATCTCTTGCCGATGACGTTTTTGGGATTTTCAACACATTTCCTTATGACCAATATGAGGGAGGACGCCCAATGTAAATTGCATTTTTAAGTGTATTTTCCATATGTAATTTTCGTGTGTACTTTCCATACGATGGAATTTTCCAGTGTATTTTCCATTTACTATTTTATGTTACAATCATGGACATTAATACCAACTATAATTTATTAATACTAACATGTGACATTAATACCAACTATAATTTATTAATACTAACATTTGACATTCAACTATAATTTATTAATACTAACATGTGGCATTAATACCAACTATAATTTACTAATACTAACATGTGACATTCAACTATAATTTATTAATACTAACATGTGGCATTAATACCAACTATAATTTATTAATACTAACATGTGACATTAATACCAACTATAATTTATTAATACTAACATGTGACATTCAACTATAATTTATTAATACTAACATGTGACATTAATACCAACTATAATTTATTAATACTAACATGTGACATTAATACCAACTATAATTGACTAATACTAACATGTGACATTAATACCAACTATAATTTATTAATACTAACATGTGACATTCAACTATAATTTATTAATACTAACATGTGACATTAATACCAACTATAATTTATTAATACTAACATGTGACATTAATACCAACTATAATTTATTAATACTAACATGTGACATTCAACTATAATTTATTAATACTAACATGTGACATTGATACCAACTACAATTTATTAATACTAACATGTGACATTCAACTATAATTTATTAATACTAACATGTGACATTGATACCAACTATAATTTATTAATACTAACATGTGACATTCAACTATAATTTATTAATACTAACACGTGACATTAATACCAACTATAATTTATTAATACTAACATGTGACATTAATACCAACTATAATTTATTAATACTAACATGTGACATTAATACCAACTATAATTTATTAATACTAACATATAAAAACATAAAAAAATTACATAATCTTATCTTTTTTATTTCCTATGCAACCACGGAACACAACATAAGACATTCCCATCCCCCATCAACATGTTAGGTAGATGATGTACAAAATCCAAGTCCGAATCTAGACCTTTGTAATCAGGGAGTTCCGAATCCGATTCATAAATTGGATCGTCGAGTTCAGTATTTATCAAATGTTTAGAATGCCACCG
Source organism: Sambucus nigra (assembly GCA_949130495.1). Classification (NCBI taxonomy): domain Eukaryota; kingdom Viridiplantae; phylum Streptophyta; class Magnoliopsida; order Dipsacales; family Adoxaceae; genus Sambucus; species Sambucus nigra. Next base: position 579,572,015 of record OX422209.1, read on the forward strand.
CTCTAGCCTTTTCTCCATCTGTGCATTTTTGCGTTCCAATAAACGAATGCATTTTTCATTATCTTTCTTTACATCTTTGCAATATGTTGCCGATTTTGCCTGTGGTACAGGTAAACCATGCCACTGACAATAACACTCCAAATCACAACGTCTATCAAATAACCTAGGCCATTTCAATTGATCATCCCGTGGAATATTTCCTTTCGTTGGAGTTAACCATTTCATCACATGATTAACATCGCCTAAGGAATGGAGTGTACATATAGGGATGTTTTCAAACACCCTTTTCTCACCAAACCAACCCCCTCCATGGGGATCTTGGTAGATCCCTGGGTTAGTCAACACTTGTGCAACATTGTTGGGGCCCGCCTCATCATAGTCATCTCCAAATGATGTTGACGCTTTAGACTTACAATTTTTCTTCTTGACCTGTTGCATCCTTCTTATCCCCCCACTTGAGAGGAATTCATTTCGCATAACTTGTTTAGGTGGTGACCAGTTATAGTACGAAAGTTTTTGCCCTGACATAGTTTTCAGGGGAACATGGGTTAAGGAGGGTGAATCTTCATCAGGCATGTACAATTGGTTATGCATTTTGTAGTTTATGATCTGAAGTTAGTATAGCTATTTAAACGGAAGAAAATGGATGAATAAATGTTCAGAGGAGCATTATTTACCGTTCACTTTTGGGCGGTTCTTTATTTACCGTCCAAGTACGAGTGGTCACATCATATGTCAGTTGAAAGTGACTAATAAATGTTCAGAGGAGCGTTATTTACCGTTCAATTTTGGGCGGTTCTTTATTTACCGTCCAAGTACGAGTGGTCACATCATATGTCAGTTGAAAGTGACTAATAAATGTTCAGAGGAGCGTTATTTACCGTTCAATTTTGGGCGGTTCTTTATTTACCGTCCAAGTACGAGTGGTCACATCATATGTCAGTTGAAAGTGACTAATAAATGTTCAGAGGAACGTTATTTACCGTTCAATTTTGGGCGGTTCTTTATTTACCGTCCAAGTACGAGTGGTCACATCATATGTCAGTTGAAAGTGACTATGAACATGTCAGAGGAGCATTATTTACCGTTCAATTTTGGGCGGTTCTTTATTTACCGTCCAAGTACGAGGGCGGTTCTTTATTTACCGTCCAAGTACGAGTGGTCACATCATATGTCAGTTGAAAGTGACTATGAACATGTTAGAGGAGCGTTATTTACCGTTCAATTTTGGGAGGTTCTTTATTTACCGTCCAAGTATGAGTGGTCACATCATGAACAAGTTAGAAGAACATTATTTACCGTTCAATTTTGGGCGATTCTTTTCAAGTACCGTTTAATACTATAAATAATTGATTTAGATAGATATTGAGCATAACGATATTTCCTACTCATATAATATTTTTTCCCAAGTCCATAAAAAAATGTCTAACAACGATCTAGAGGAGATGATATTAGCGCAGATCGCCCAATCTTATGATCTTGACTAAGATGATGAAGCCGCCACGATCCACAACAGATTGCAGAGTACAATATATCAATCGTCCTTACTAAACAGTGGTAGGGAAATACATGAGAGAAGAACGGTGTATAGGGATAGAGAGATGGGTCATCGTAATTTATGGAAAGATTATTTCCAAGAGAACCCCACTTATCCTGAAGAAATATTCAGACGTAGGTTCAGGATGAACAGGGCGAGCTTCAATCGTATTCTAGAAGCATGTTGTGAAAAAGATTCATATTTCATACAGAGAGCCGATTGTGTTGGACGAATGGGATTAAGCTCTCACCAGAAGATTGTTTGTGCACTTCGTATGTTGGCGTACGGTGTATGCGGGGATTTGCCAGGACGAATATTTAAAAATAGCCGAGACGACAGCGATTGAGACTTTAAAACGGTTCTGCAGGGCTATAGTGAAGGTGTTTAGCCCGGAGTATTGTCGCACACCTACAGTCGAAGATATTGCCCGCATGCAGCCCAAAAATGAACGACGCGGTTTCCCCGGGATGATTGGGAGCATTGACTGCATGCATTGGGAATGGAATAACTGTCCACATGCATGGAAAGGACAATATCAAGGACATTGTCATGCTTCCACTATTATTTTAGAGGCAGTGGCATCTTATGATACTTGGATTTGGCATTCGTTCTTTGGGATGCCTGGTGCATGTAATGATCTGAATGTTCTTGCCAAATCTCACGTGTTTGAAGAACTTCTAGAAGGAAATTGCACCCCTATGCACTTCGAAATAAACGGAAACACATATGACACAGGTTACTACCTTGCAGATGGCATCTATCCGCCTATCACAACTATCGTCAAGAGTTTCAAGAGACCAGTCACTCAAAAACAAAAGGTGTTTACACGAGCTCAGGAAGGAGCCCGAAAGGATGTGGAAAGGGCATTTGGGATCTTACAACAATAGTTCCACTTTATCCGGAACCCGGCTAATTTTTGGGAATATAAAGACTTACGTGTAATTATGAAGGCTTGTGTCATATTACACAATATGATTGTCGAGGAGGAGTTGCGTGACGGGACATGGCGAGCTGACCTGCCCTTACGTGACCCACCCCCATGCTTAAGCAGGCAGAGTCTCGCTGGCCATTATCAGTACCAGGTGCGTCAGGCAAAGATGTGGAACAAGGAAGCTCATAACCAGTTACGTGACGATCTTAAGGAACACATTTGGATTCGTCATGCAGAATCATCAACTTGATTGTAATTTCATTTTTATCCATTATGGGCAATTATAACAATTATCTTCGTGATAAATAAAATTTGGTCTGATAATAATAGTCATTCATAAACATGGGTACAAAATTTAATAACTACTAAATTTGGATTACATAAAGAACCCGGCCAAATCTAATTATCTAATCTAAGAAGTTACGATATGCTTGAGACCGACGATGAATTATCTGATTCATTCGCATCTCGTGAAAGGCATTTTGTTGGGGAGTGAATTTAGTTGTATCCATGTAAATAATCTGATCTTCGTCACGTTGGAGTTGAGCTTCAAACTCTTTGGTGCGGATTGAAATTAAACCATCAATCTTTTCATTTAGAGTTCTCCTGATTGCTTGTGATTCCGCAGAATTTTTGTCATAAAGTGTGTTGAATTCTTCAGAGTTCTCTAAAAGGGATGTGTTTGTAGCCTCACTGTTGGCGGCCGCTCGTTTCCTTCCTTTATGTTTTGCCATTTTACGTCTTTCCGATCTTCTAAAAGCATTATTGGATTCCCTTGATTCATTGTCGTTCGAATGAAGCGGGCTCTCATTATTTTCTTCATCCGTATATTGTGAACCAGTGGTTGACATGGAATACTTTGGCAAGTCCTTGAGCACCTCGTAGCAGTGGTCGTAATTGAATTTATGACCTGCTTTGCTTAAAAAGTTATCTCTAGCTCGTTCAATCTATATGAAAAATTCCCGCATTAGTGATGACAATTTAAGAATTTACTAATAAATAAATAAAAAACTTGAATTTAATTGTAATTACCCACGTAACCTCCGTCGTGCCGCTATCTTTCCCGGTTTCGTAAGCTTTGGACAAAGTCGACGTATACAACAAACATTCAACATTAATTTTTCGGTATTTTCCCTGCAACGCATTCTCGGTTCGTTTGTAAATAACACCCTCGCTTGTGTTATATTCGTTGGTAATTTTTTCCCACAAGGTTGCTCGTGATTGGTTAGTCCCCATACGACTATCTATAGAATATTTAACGTATGCCAGACAAAGTAACACCTCGTCGTGTGGGGTGAAATTTGGTTGTCGACTAGAACTTGGCGGAGTACTTTGTGAAGGAGTATCCATAGAAATATTTTTTGAATTGGTGATAATGAAAATAAAATATCAAAGTTTTGATGTTAAAGATTCTAGGGGTGCATAATGTATATATACAAAAATAAATGTTACCTTTTTATTTTTTGTTACCGTTATAATTTTATTACCGTTATCCTCAAACCGTTTGCCTAATTAATTTTTTTTTATACCTGGTCAAATTCTGGGCGGATGAAAGGTTACCGCGCGAGGGGCATAAAAATTTTGGGCGGATGACTTTTGGCTGCCCATATTCTGGGCGGATGTCTTTTAGCCGCCCAGATGTGGGCCCCTCCTCCTGCACAATGTCTTCCGGCCGTGTAAGTTTGCACACCCGTTAGACTTTCTCTCTCCTAGATGTGCACAATCCCTTACCCAGTGTGGAAAAATACAATGCAAATGTATACATTTGCATTGCCCTCTGGAGATGGCCTAAAGGAGTAGCATAGTAACATTGGTTATTTCAAATTGGATTGTTGCCAAGGATACATAGTGTGGGATTCATTTAGTTGCAGAGTTTTGTAATTCATATAATTATAGTTATGTCCATTTATTTTATTTCTAATTTATTTTTTCGCACTTATGGACATTTAACATTTTTATTTATTGTTATATTGTACGGTTTGAGATGTCTATTTATTTATTTGCACTATTTATGTTATTACACATGCTTATAATGTTCATTAATTATTTTATTTTCCTAAATTTTGTATTTAGGCTTGATGATCATATTTGTAATTTATAAAATGTCATAGCTAGGGCCATTTAGTTTAGAGTAAGGTCCCAATTTTTTAAACACTCAATTCCTCATCACTATTTTGTCTATTGTGCTAAAACTTTAAAATTGAACATCTCCCAAAATATAAGTTCAATGTAAATGAAAATTATATTTTTGAAAATCACTTAGTGAGATATATCAAAAGAGATTCACGAAGGATCAGTAATTGTTAACTATCCATAATTGGATTACCCCTCCCAACATTTTGCATTTTGTAAACTTTGAAATTAAAGCCCTCTCAAAATACAACTTTAATTTACATGATTTTTCGTAAAAACCTCTCGATGATATATATAAAAAAAGGTCCATGAAGCATATGTTATTTTAAAATTTTGAAATTTTCATACCCATAACTAATGTTTTGTATTTTTTGGTTTTTGGTGTTTAATTTTTGTGATTTTTGTTAAGGAGTTAGAAGACTGACTATGCGTTATGCAACAATGTGGAATATTTGGATCATAATCTAAAAACTCAATCATAATCTTGTTATTACAAGTAAAGAAACATGTAAATGCATTTTTTTTGTTTTTCTAATGGAAAAATAATTGTAAGAAAGAAATATTTCAAAGTAGTAGGTTTGTATATAATGAAAATTAAGATAAAAGCATTTTTTATGAAAATATGACCATTTACAATGTACATACAAAATTCTTCATAAAAATACGTGCACTTTTTACGTAAACTTTTGGAAATTATACACATTTTTTGTGTATTGAAATATTGTCACTACTTTTTTTGTGTATTATGAGAATACTTTATGACATCTTTCCATATTTTTATGAAAATACAGACTATCACCCTCATCAATCATCCCACTAACATCAAATTTCTTATACATTTCTTTTTTTTCGAAATCGATGCATATAGTTGTAGATTTTAATTATACATAATTATTTATACATTTTTTAAGTTTATGTTGAATTTGAATGTGACCTTGCCTTTTTATTATCAGGGATCGTATAATTCAATTCAAGTTTGGTTATCTTTGATTTTTTTAAGGAAAATTGATGATAAAGGTAACTTGAATCATGTTTTTGTTATTTAATGCAAAAATCGTAGTAGAAAAACATATGTTTTTTTTGTGTAAAGAAGAAGTTAGGGTTTTGGGAATTTAGTATAATTCAAATAGAATGAATGAATGGTGTGAAGAATACATGTTGGTTTTAGATTTGCAAAATAAAGAAAATGTCAAGAGATCTTGTATTTTCTGCGCGAGGAACCTATGTGTTTATTTAACGTGGTAATGAACATGAATGTTAAATTCTTATAATGAGAGAGTAAGGTCGCGTTTGTTTTTCAGGAAAGGAAATGAAAACAAAAGTAAAATAACTTTCCTGCACTTTTTGTTGCGTTTAATTAGTAAAAAGTTGTGGAAAACTCATCCTCAAATTTTCATATGGGAAAAACTTTCCCACAAAAGAAATTCTACTAAAGACATATAATTTTGTAGAAATGTTCAAGGAAACTTTGTATGTTACCATGTAAATTATTATTATTTTTACTTTTTTATTACTATTCTTTTTATTATTATTGTCTTTACTACTACTACTACTAAAATATTTACACATAACTATTCATAGCAATACATTATTTATTGATATTTTTACGAATTAAATGCACATAATTTTTACTTCATATATATTAATGTTTGAGTTAAATGGATTTTTATTATATAAATCATACTTTTGGTAATTTAAATAAAAAAAATTGTAAGGGATATCGATCCCACAATAATTGCAATTTTACTAATCGGCCCCAAGATATGAATGAATACAAGAAAAGACACATAGTTACGTTTTTTGGTAGATCATCCTGCATACGTTCACGGGGAAGGGAAAGAGTTGTTTAGTAACTTTGAACAAATAGAGGCGATTGGACATCTAGGGTTTCCAGCTGAGAGTCTAGGTCGACGTTATAAGAACTCAATTGATCCTACCCCAAACATTTAGATTAGCCCTTATTTATAAGTATAAGTGCCCTACAAATTTAGATCTCCTTTATGCTTATCGTTATTTTTCTTGGATCCTATCTATGGAGTGGTAGAGTTGTGATTGACTTGTATTCGGTCGTTTTAGGCTATGATCCCTTTGATTATCTGTTTGAAGATCCATGATATTCATCCGACTATGCGACCTCAACTTCCTGGTGCCACATGTCATGCCATATGGCCTAATCGAACAAACGTTCCTTTAATTTCCCCTAGGAATGGGGTAATAGATCTTCATGCCTAGTCGGTATAATCTTGTCATTAATTACACACATGACAATACTAGTTTCCTCAAGCGTCGCCAGCAAACTACACTTCCACTGACGCGCGTAATCCCCATGCTTGGCATTACACGAGCCGCAAGTTATCTCTCTAAGTAATGATTGTATGTCGATAATGTTATTTAAGGGACAATAGGAATGGGGCTCTCTACCCAAGGAGATCCTACTCTTTGTCTTCTTTGGTGTCCATAGATATAAAGGTTTGGGATGCCTTTATACCTTCTTCTTCATGTTCATTTCCTCAAAAACCTTCTTCCACTTTCTCTCTCTACAGTTATAAACCTAGAATATTACAACTCTTATTTATTATTATTCTTCTTCTTATTTTTCTTTTCGTCTTTTTTACCATGTCCAGGAATTCGATAAAATATGAGGTGATACTGAAAATAATTTTGATTCATTTCGTGCTAAATATCTCATTCCTAGCAATGTTGATATTGGAACCTCTCATGAAGAAGAATATATCTATAATATTGATGACAGTGTTGCTTTTATGACTATTACCATAATTCAAGGCGGATTTCTCTTCCCTCTTCACCCATTATTGGTGGAAGTACTCATGTTTTATGATATACTTCCAATCCAAGGAAACAAAAGAATTTTTTGTATTGGAATAGGCACACTGACCATTAACCTGATTTTCGGGAACAATACGAGTTTAGACGATATTTAAGTATTATGATGATCTAAGGACTTCTCCTCGGTTTCACACTCACTATTTCCAAGCTAGAGATAAGTCTCACGATCTTGTGACCTAAATGCCTAGATCACAAGAAGACACCGGAAAGGATGTATTATCATTTTCTAGGTTACTATGTGGGGAATACTACACAGTATTTCTTATTCTTGGGTCGGATCTCCTAGTAGGTCATCAACCATTTTCATATGTCAAATAGGTTAATTAAAATTTTAATACTTACCGACCTTTTTTTATATGTATAGCCTCATTCCGTAAGAAAGCCAAGAGATTTCAAAGTTAATTTTTACCTTTTTCAAATTATTTGAAAAAGGACAACTCCAACTGACGTGTGTCCCCATTAGAGAGTTACCCGCATTCTATTGTCTATGAACTGATATTTGCGTCAACTAAGAACGGATAGTTCCCCACATTTTTCTTGATGATTATTCAAACCCCACATCCACCACTGTACTAACTAAAGTAGCAAGGGGTGTTTACCTATCTGAATCTTCATCTCTAATTTACATTGTTTCAACCGAATTCGGCGAAGACCAGGAGGAGGAGGAAGAACAGAGTGATGAGGAAGGGGATAAATAGATAGGAGAGGAGAAAGAATAAAGAGAAGAGGAGGAAGATCTCTTATTCGAGTGTCTTAAATATTTTTTCTCCAATGAAGAGGTAAATATTTTTGGTCAATTTTAGGAGGAGGTTAATGGAGAAGGAGATATGTAGATAGAGTATTTATGCTTCTCACACGTCTTTAACAACCTAAAATAGATGAATAACCACCCCCATCGAATAGTTAATCTCGTCTGAATCCACGCTAACAAGAAAAAATAAGTCGATCAAGCCAACAAGGATGCTCAAGGAGTGATTGCTATGAAGAAAAGGGTGATCTCTCATTAGGATAAAGAGGACCTTGAGTTGCAGAATCAGAGAGAGATAGAGAGAGAGGAAGATCATGACAAGAGGATAAGATTGAAGAAATTTTCTCCTCATGAATCGACCAATGATTATTAATTTAATAAATAGAGTTGCCAGTTGACACCACCACTAAACAATTCTAGGGTTCACCCCTGTACGATAAATGAAGGGTAAGGAGAAAGGGGCCCTTAACAACCATTGACTCAGCCTATCATGACCTTAATAATGGGTAATTGGTCACTCAGGCTACCATGTTATCGTTTGACATGGAAGACTTGAGGAAAGTCGCCCTTAAGAGCTTTCATAAGGGAAAATTATCTACCATAATATTCAGGTAATCTTATTTATTTGTGAACTCACGTTGCTTTACCTCTTGCCCATATTGATCCCACCAAATCAAGTAGGTGTCATGATAATTCTCCCACACAATTGAGTAATAGGAGATTTTGTCCAACTTATGGGAACTTCTCATTTAAGACACGTGAAAATGTGTCGACCAGTCAACAATGACCTATGAATTTTCACAACATCAACCTCAATCTCATATTATGATAGAAAATACCTGAAAGGAAACAGACTTTTTCATGAATGAGCACCTCTTAATTTGCAAGGAGAACCTCTCTTTATCAATAAGGTTGGATATGCTCCAAGTTTTCATCCTCTCACCGACTGTAAACTAAAATAAACAGTGTTAAACTTGCTCTATATGAGCCTCAAAATCTTAGTCATCACTCTATTGAAATTAAAAGAGCATTAATGAGGGTAAATGAATTATTTGGGTTGTACCATATTTTTCAGTAGGGTTCAATACCAAACATTGGCAACCAACTAATTTCTAAGTTGTACCACCTAATTCTTAGGTGGATTTATGCATATTCTAGTCCAATCTATTCGATTTAGGCTATACTAGTGTTTTCATATGGGTTTAATGCCAAATGTAGGCGACCAACTCATTTTTAAGTTGTACCACCCAATTCTTATTGTAGGCCAACCAGTCCAACTTTGGTTGTACCGATATATTCAGATGAGTTTATTGCCAAATGTAGGCAACTAACTTATTTCTAAGTTGTACCACTTAATTCGTAGGCGTTTTTATACCTATTCTAGGTCGATAAGTCCAACTTAGGTTGTACCACCATTTTCAGGTGGGTTATTTCTAAGTTGTACCACCCAATTCTTAGGTGGGTTTATTCTTATTCTAGACCGGCCAGTCCAACTTGGGTTGTACCATTGTTTTCAAGTGGATTTATTGCCACACGTAGGAAACCAACTTATTTTTGAGTTGTACTATCGAATTCTTAGGTGGTTTTATGCCTATTCTAGTTCGACCAGTCGGAGTTGGGCTATACCACCGTTTTCAGGTGGTTGAATGCCAAATGTAGGAGACAATTTTATTTCCAAATTGTACTACCAAATTCTTAGGTGGTTTTATTCCTATCCTATGATGACCAGTCCAACTTAAGTCGCACCATTATTTTTAGGTTATTTTGTTTCCAAACGTAGACAACTAACATATTTTTAAGTTGTACCATGTAATCCTTAGGTAGGTTTATACCTATTCTAGGTTACGCAGTTCAACTCCAATTATTATAATATCAAGATTTATAATTGTACATTGTTTATCTTAGTTTGTATTATCTCATTTCACCCCAATTCACCATCATAAACATTCTCAAGACTTCAAGTGAAGACAAGATTAGTGATCGTACAACAATCAAAGATCGATCGTCACTACATTTAGAAGAGAATGTTTATGAGGTTATTTATGTGAAATCTTATTGTTTAGGGGTATTTTAAAAAGAGTTTGAAAACTTAAAATATTTTTCAAAAAGTTTTTGAAAAACTTCTTTAAGAAATTTTTCAGGTCGCTTAAACGACATTAGATTTCGTTTGAATGAGTTCCCACACCTCGTTAAAATAGCTTCGAACTTTGTTAGAACAAGATTGATTGTCGCGTCTTTTAGAAGGCTCTATAATCACATTGGATCCTTAGTTTGATGTATGTTTGAAAGAGAAAGGGTACTTCGTTCGAAAGAGATGTACCTTCATTCGAACGAGTACGTAAAAAATTGTTTTTATTTATTCCATACATAATCTTTCATGTCTAGCTCTTGGATATTTTTCTCCCTATATATAAAGATGCGAACTTGCATATTAAACAAAAACTTTTAGACATATTTTAGTGATCAAACTCTTTTTTTTCAATCCAAACCCCTTGGATGATTTGAGATCACTTTACCCAACTATGTAGAACACAATCCTTGTTCATAACATTGTGAAGTTAATTCTTCACTAGTGAAGATAGGAATAAGGTTTCATGAGGCTGATCGGTGGATATCGAGGCAAGTGGAGTTTTTTGGTGGGGTGTTATTGGAACTATATTGCCTACTATTGATAATTGGGAATGAATACATAATCGCGTCACTTAGTGGAGCTCTAAGTTTTGTAAGTCTGTAGATGCCATTCTGTAATACCGAGTTATAAATAATGCTAAAATATAGGTTTTGCCCGAACGGTATTTTTCCTTATCTCCAATATTTTATTTGTGGTTTGTGTATTTTTTCACATTTAGTTTCAATGTCTTTAATGTTTAGGTTCACCTAATTTAATCAAGATAAAATTTAAACTAAATAGAAATTGGTTCGTGCGTGTGTAACTGTGACACCCCGCCTAATAAAATACCAAGTGATTAATCCTATACTAAATTAAAACTCAACTGAATAATTAAATAAACAATTTGCCGAATAAACCATCGGCCACCAAAGTGAAATAATCCAAAACAAATATCCAACGCAGGAGTAAAACAAATCTGAAACTGAACTGAAAGTCTGGGCGACATGCCCTAAATAAAACTGAAACTGATACAAGATTCCTACTCTAGGAATGAATGAATGACGCGTCTAATCCAAACTCCTGCTAGCATCCACATATGCAACAGCTCCGTGTCCCTAAAATGGAATATCAATCCTGGCGTCCCTGTGGCTGGACACCTAAAAGGTTTTGAAAATAGTTTTATAGCAAGGGTAGGGGTGGTAAACGGACGGATACGGATCGGATATCATGTTTTCCATATCCGTATCCACTATTTTGATGCACTATCCGTATCCGTATCCACCCGGATAGTTAAAACAACTATCCATATCCGTATCCGCTTGGATACCTCGGATTCGGATAATATCCGTATTCGTTTACATTGTTTAGCCATCGCAAAAAATAACTATTAAAATATCCAATCCAATCCAAATAAATATATAACAAAATTACTACCTCCTAACACAAAAAATCATGGCTTCCATAATAATAGTAGCATTCCATAATGATAATATGACTTAAATACATCCATACTTTACAATCATGTAAGCTTAAAGCCATCCAAAAAAATTATAGTAGCATTTCATAACAATAAATATAAATATCCACCTTTTAGATTAATCAAATTTATTGAGAATGATAATCTTATGGATCTTTTAGTCTTCAAAATATACTGATATTTTTATTTTAATAAGTATACATTTTTATTTTGTATATAATATGTAACTTCCCGTAATTCTGAGGACTTAGAATTTAATTATTTTTGGAAGAAATAAAACTTATTTAAATTTATAATTTGGAGAGTTTATTTGAATTGGAGGAATTATTTAAATCTGACGAATTTGGATTTAATTATTTGGATTATTGTTGTGTCGCATTTTTTAGATCGAAAATTAGAGAATGTTATAAAGTATTTCAGATGACAATTTGAGTGCATGGTTATTTCCGGAAGGGTTGATATAGTCGATAAAGAGTATCTGGGGGTAGTAATCGGGTCTCGAGGCATTTTTAGGCATAACCGGGTCCACACGGGAATGTTTGGGTCATTTGGGCTTGGCCCATAAGCCTAAAAACGGGATTAGGATTTATAAACCTAATTGTAAGTGTATGGAACAGCAGTTAATATAACTCTAAACCTAGAAATTGAGCAGTGGCCGACTGATGCGGCGGAGGGGAAGGTGATGAAATGAGGATTTTTTGTGGAGTGAGATGAGGGTTTCTTTTCTCTTGTTTTGTACAAAAGAGAAATGAAATGAAATTAGTTTTTTTTTTTTTAAATTTTGAGTGGGAGTATATGTTCTTTAGTGGGTGTATGTTGTGTGTGATAGGGTGCATTGTAACTTTAGTGTAGCGCTATGATAATATACCCAATAAATAATAATACATAGCATTTTTTAATATACACAATAAAATAATAACTTTAGGGTGTTTTAATTTTGAGTTGTGTATGTGTTTGTTTTGTTTTAGGGAATAAACAATTAAGTTTTTTTTAATATTATTTTATTAGTAATACCAATACTAATATTATTAGTAATATTTTAAACATATGTTTGATGGATACGGATATCCGGTAAAACGGATATCCGTTAAAATGGATACTCCGCATCGGATACGGATTATCCGTGCCGGATACTAGTACTATCCATATCCGTATCCGTTTTCTCCGATATTTTTTTAGAGTATCCATATTCGTATCCATTTCCATTTTTTCGGAAAAATATCCGTAAATTTGGATTCGGATATCGAACGGATGCGTATTTTCGAATATCCGTTTACAGCCCAAAGCAAGGGTAATAACCCAAAACATTTTGAAAATATTTAGCAAGTGAATTAACTGCATTAATTTAAAATGTATGAATGCACTTCATATTTAAGTTAGTGTCGCACTCCCTTGTGGACATTCTTACCCCTCCACTATTGTGCACACCTACCGGTTACCTTAACCCCACCTAGTTGTACTACCCCGTCCAACTAGTCCTGGTATAACCTCCCCTTACCATACTACTCTAACCCAAGTATAATGATTCTTGAATTATAAGTTATCACAATTAACTTAATTAATTCCTCTTAAATAGTAGCATATAACCGTGTCACAAGTTATATAAAGTAAATACATCACGCACTGTATTATTTCCCGTATATAATATTTACTACCATTATATACATACCTTTACCACAATATCCACACATATAACATACGTATATCCATCCCTACGAGTATACCCTCGCCGGATGATTCCCTCTAAAATGCTATCTCACTAGGTGTGCTCACAAAACCTAGTTTCCCCAAGATGGTATCGCTCACCAACTTGGCATAAAAATATAAACGTAGTGGAGGCGGTCATATTCCTTCCCTGAAAGTGAGATAAATCCCTCACCCATATATACCAGACGCTATGACCTGGGGATATACTCGCCCTACTCCTCAAGCTAGGGGATTCACCCACATCGCGCAACCTCCCTTGATAGCACTATAGTATATAAATTGAATAAATATTTAGTCACTGATATTTAATATCACACACAATATATACCCGTATATATATACTATCTCTACACCGTATATATATAATATAAATCCCGGCTTTACCGTGTACTCAAAATCCCGTACACTGCCTATAATTTAATATCACACACAATATGTACAAGTATATATATATATATATATATATATATATATATATATATATATATATATATATATATATATATATATACACAATCACTACACCGTATATATTATAAACCCCGGCTTTACTGTGTACTAAAAATCCCGTACACTGCCAGAAATTTCCTGAGTCTGTGGCCCGACTCAACGTAATTAATTTTCTCACTTAATAATTTATCGTCTTCCCGAGTCTATGGTCCGGCTCTAATATATTTAACTCACACCTCAATTTACATAATACTTTCCCCGAGTCTATGGTCCGACTCCAATTAAATTAATTAACACACTTATTAATTTAATACCTTCCCGAGTCTATCACCCAGCTCTAATTAAATTAACTAACACACATATTAATTTAATACCTCCCCGAGTCAATCGTCCGACTCTAATTAAATTAATTAACACACATATTAATTTGATACCTCCCCGAGTCTATCGTCCGACTCTAATTAAATTAATTAACACATATATTAATTTAATACCTCCCCGAGTCTATCATCCGACTCTAATTAAATTAATTAACACACCCATTAATTTAATACCGATCCGAGTCTGTGGTCCGACTACCAGTTAATTAATTTACACATTAATTAATTTACACCAATCCGAGTCTGTGGTCCGACTCTAATATAATTAATTAACACACTTATTTATTCAATACCTCCCCAAGTCTACAATCCGACTCTAATTAAATTAATTATCACACCTATTAATTTAATCCTACCCGAGTCTAGAATCCGACTCTAATTAAATTAATTATCACACATATTAATTTAATAACTTGGTGTCACCCAACCATTATCCCCGGACTCGCTCACTTGTCCCATACCTTAATATTTCCCGAGTCTACATTCCGACTCCAAATTAATTACTCTCTCTCAATAATTAATTTAATACTTTGGTATCACATAACCAACATACCCGGACTCACTCACTTGGTCCATTTTTACATCTCATAATTTCATTCTCACATTTTCGCCCACAATGTGTCACGCATTCATCTCCATAAATTTCCCAATTATATTTACCTATAATTATCAACATACCCGGACTCGCCCACTTGGTCCATAATTAAATATTTTACCTCAATTCCTTTAATAATTTAGCGTCACCCAACTACAATACCCGAATATTACTTCTCGGCTCAATATCAATACTTATGAATTATTTCCCCAAATTCGTTCATCTCATGACATACAATTTTCACCCTCCTACACCCAATTATATCACCCTATAATTATTAAGGAATATGCGCCTCACATGAATTTATCACTAAATAAAGTAAGGAATTAAATCTTAAATAAATTCTCTTTATAATCAAAATTGGCCGAACTGTCAAGATTCCTGAACCATCGATCGATCGAACCCCCTGGGTCGATCGATCGATCGATCCAGACTTCGTCTTCCCCAGACCACTATTTTCCACCGTTGACGAAAATCCAAGGTTTTTATCCTTAAATCCAACCTCTAATCAAAACACCTCACCATATAAATATGTTTAATCTACATCCTACACATCATATGGCTCTTAAAATACACAATTTCTCCACTTACTTTCATAATTTCCCGAAATGGGTTTTCCATTAAAATTCATCAACTTTTTCTACAAACCAAATTCCAAATCCAAATTTCCCCAGTTTATATTCCGGATTTTCATGCAAATCAGATATCTATACTCAGAGATATACATCACAACAATTTTTACTTTGATTCTCATTCAATAGTTCCATGAACAGAACCCCATTTTTGTACCCATTTATCCCCAAAACGAATTTTGGTTTACACATCACTATGATATGAATTGATTATCATTAATTTAGAAATCACAACAGTTAACCACTTGCCTGAAATTGTTCGTAGTGTTTGATCCGTTAGTGTAGTCCCTTAATTTGGCTCCAAAATCCCCAATTTGGCTCTTGATTTGCTTTTCCCCAATTTCCTCTCAAACCCTAGGTTTAGAGTTGAGTTGATTTCCGTTCCCTAATCTCTCAATTAGGTTAAAAACATCCAATCCCGTTTTTGGCCATGTGGGTCTAATTTAAAAGGCCCAACTCACCCCGTGTGGGCCCGACTATGCCTAAAAATACCCCGAGACCCAATTACTACCCCCGGGTACTCTTTTCTGACTATCTCGACCCATTCGGACGCAACCGCGCACTCGGAATTTCCATCCGAAATACTTTTTGAAATTTCTAAATTTCGACCTCAAAATGTGACACGAGATTTTGAACCATTAAACTTAAAAGTCGCCAATTATAAATAATTCGGCTCACTCAATTAAATTCTCCAACTCATGAATTTAAGTTTCTCCAAATTTAACTATTTTTGTAACTCCCCAAAATAATTAAATATTTAATCCTCAAAATTACGGGGTGTTACATACTCCCCCCTTACAAAGGAATTTCGTCCTCGAAATTAAGATGATCGTAATGTTCCAAGCTTCGCATATTACTCGCTAGTCATGTATGTCCAAGCCCCTCTGTATCTATCCCATCCGCTTCTACCCATACGTTACACAAGTATGCATTTAGATTTCCCAAGGCGCCCATACATCCTATACTCGTGCTTGACCACACAAAATTTGCCTTAATTAACTCGAGTGCCCATACACCCTATCCCTGTGATTTATCGCACGAGAGCTACCCGACTATACTAGTCGAAACCCGTAATATAACTTCGAACCCGTAGTCATATCACACACACACACACACACACACACACACACACACACACACACACACACACATATATATATATATATATACTGCTCGGGTACCCAACCCATGTGTTAACGTCCAAACATCTCCCCATAAATACTTGTCTCTCAACACAAAAGTATATACGCTTACCCTTATGCTACCAAAGACAACATATAATACCGCGACCTTACTATCACTAGTTCTTGCACAAAATAAACCCCGAGCTATCTCTCTTCGCTCGAAAATCAATTTAACCACCCTGATTCACTTCAGTAAACATCCCCACTTACCGGGAAAAAAAATGTGAGAACATAAAACCTCACTATGTGCTATCGCACCACGCAGTACAACATATATATCCACATATATATAGGCTATACGCCCTCTCTGGTGATACCTAGTACCAATCATACCCTAGTGTCGCGAACACCAAAATTTTACACCACTATCCACAATAGTTAAATTCCATCGCTATCCAACCGATATTTAGGAAATATTATCAACCCTACTCCCATAATTCTCGAAAGTAGTAACTCTTCGCATAATTCAAACAATCACTCAATGTACACCTCCACTCTCCCGTGAAGAACACCAAGGAACTCCGCTACCCTACGGAAAGTTTATCCACATACTATGGCTGCTACCGCCAACGCACCCACTAAGTTCGACTCACCTGCGAACTCTAGTGAAAAATAAGTCTTATACTGTGACATCCTATTTGTCACTCAAAAATATACCCCATGCCCCTAGGGTAAAAATAATTACCTCTATACTCCAGCTGCAACGGCTGGTTCTCGAGTTTCGGAGCAGCTTCTCCTTGCCCGAATGTACCCATGACTTGCTTTAGTGGCTGTACATCCAGGACCTCGTCCTGTAGTTGACCCCTTCCTCGCTTAAGATAATCTCTCTTCATGTGTCTCCCTTCCCCACAAACGGAACACCTTCTAATACATTCACCCTGCCACTGGTCCCTTCCATACCGACCTTGTTGGAATTCCTGGCCATCCTACCGAAAGCCTCCAGTTCTAGATCGTTTGTCATGATTTCCCTGTCGAAAATTCTTCCCTTGATCTCCCCCAGTCTGCTGCTGGGATACCCTACTGGTATTGTTCCCTCCTGCCTTATCCGACTGGCTAGTTCCCACTCCCCTCCCGCTTCCTTTCACGTGGAAGCGATATTCCCGACAGTGCTGGAGTGCTGCATTAACGACATCAGTATAAGCTACTAATGCGTATTTACCAATTAAATGTTGTCTGATTCTCCAGACTAACCCATCCATAAACTTTGCTTTCTTTCTCTTTTCCTTGCTTACCTCATCCGGTACAAAATTTTGCCAATGAGTGAATTCTTCCTCGTAATCGGCCACTTAACGGTCCCCTTTGAGTCACCTCATAAAATTTTCTCCTCGTTTCGATCTCAACCGCTGGAGGAAAATACTTGCGGTCGAACTGCACCCAAAACCCTGCAATAGCTAGTGTGTCCCTTTCCTTAATTGTGGTGATCGACTCCCACCACTGTAGCGCTGATCCCATTAATCTAAAAGTGGTTAGCATTTGATTCCGCACCTCATCTCAATCTCCCATGCGTAGGTGACGTTGGATATCTCTCTTCCTTGACACGCTTGCACTACATCTTAACCCCCTCTCAACTTTGGTGGGTTCCCACTAAAAATAACCTCTCTTTCTTGCTTCCACCCCGACGACCCCGTGTGAGTCTCAACATCTGGCGCCACTAACACTTGTGGCTGATCCCGTGGAAAGTACCCAGCCGTTGCGACCACCGTCGCTTCAACTGCCTGTGCCACTACTTCAGTTACCTATGCTTCCAAAATCATCTCTGGCCGTTGCTGCGGTAACTCTTGATCCTAACGAGCCTCCCTCGTCTCATCTCACCCTGCTGCCCTAGCTGCTCTCTCTAACCTGGGTGTCATCTGGAATGAGAATCGGATTTGTATGAGATCACTCTCAAATATAAATTTTACAGAAGAACATATATGCGCATACGTATGAGAATATAAAAATCCTATGATAGGTCTCTATATCAAAGATTTCTAAGACGAAACATGAAAAGCCGCACAGATCCTAAGGACACTAGAATCTGATGCTCTGATACCATCTGTGACACCCCGCCTAATAAAATACCAGGTGATCAGTCCTATACTAAATTAAAATAGGAATCTGAGTTGGATCATCCTTAGCATCACTGTCGAAAACTTTTTAAGACTTACTAACCACCTAGTATTCCAAAAACTGGTGCCAATTTTTATCTTGTTAAACTACAAAAAACAGTAGATGCAGAAATAAATATAAACCATTCACACAACTGAATAAAACTCAACTGAATAATTAAATAAATAATTTGCTGAATAAACCATCGGCCACCAAAGTGAAATAATACAAAACAAATCTCCAACACAGGAGTAAAACAAATCTGAAACTGAACTGAAAGCCTGGGCGACATGCCCTAAATAAAATTGAAACTGATACAAGATTCCTACTCTAGGAATGAATGAATGATGCGTCTAATCCAAACTCCTGCTAGCATCCACATATGCCGCAGCTCCGTGTCCCTGGAATAGAATATCAATCCTGGCGTCCCTGTGGCTGGACACCTAAAAGGTTTTGAAAATAGTTTTATAGCAAGGGTTAGAACCCAAAACATTTTGAAAATATTTAGCAAGTGAATTAACTGCAGTAATTTAAAATTTATGAATGCGCTTCATATTTAAGTTAGTGTCGCACTCCCTTGTGGACATTCTCACCCCTCCACTATTGTGCACACCTACCGGTTACCTCAACCCCACCTAGTTGTACTACCCCGTCCAACTAGTCATGGTATAACCTCCCCTTGCCATACTACTCTAACCCAAGTATAATAATTCTTTAATTATAAGTTATCACAATTAACTTAATTAATTCCTCTTAAATAGTAGCATATAACCGTGTCATAAGTTATATAAAGTAAATACATCACGCACTGTATTATTACCGTATATAATATTTACTACCATTATATACATACCTTTACCACAATATCCACACATATAAAATGCGTATATCCATCCCTATGAGTATACCCTCATCGGATGATTCCCTCTAAAATGCTATCTCACTAGGTGTGCTCACAAAACCTAGTTTCCCCAAGATGGAATCGCTCACCAACTTGGCATAAAAATATAAACGTAGTGGAGGCGGCTGAAAATATGTTACTAAATCCGTTTATTAAAAATAAACTATTTAAGTAACTCCGAACAGTTTTTTGAAGAAACTCTTTTCTTAAAAATCAAAACTATTTGAACACAAGATGTGTTTAATAAAACAGTATGCACGAGATCTATTCAAGATTTGACTAACAGGTTTATAAAACAGTTTAAACAAACTTTAAACTCAGCACAACCAAGAATGAGATGAGAAGATGTAGGAAGATTAAGTTCACGATTTTTTATGTGGTAAAACCTCACCAACTGAGGAAACATCAACGACTCCCTCTACGGAGTAAAATAAAAAAAAACACTAAAACAAATTTACCAGTTACAAACTATATAACTAACATGCATACAACTCAGACCTATATAAGTTTAGGAATGTACCCTCTGGTGTCCTTATAACTTCTCTGCAGTTCTGATTGTTGATGTTGTTCTCCCAGTTTGTTAACTTCTGATTTGTTCCAGCACCTTACGTCGACTCTTGTTCACAAGATCTTATTACCAACACTTTTCGCATGGTAGGGTGAAAGTGTTTGTGGAGGTGCTCTCTAACACACACACACACACACACACACACACACACACACACACACACACACACACACACACACTAAGTACAAACAGTCCTAACCAATTACATTTAAGGCTATATGCAGTGATTTTTCTTTTTCTCTCATCTCACAAAACTTTAACCCTTTTTGACCTTTAAATCAATCCCAAAATCCACGGATATCTTGCTCAGAAGACGTATCAAGATCTTAATCAATCTCAAAGTTTTGAAAAGATTTTTGAGATTGAAAACCTCCAAGTATGATTCCAAACTAGGTCAAAGGTTTAGTTTTAAGAGAACTAGAAACAGAAAACATTTATTATTGATTTTAAAGTTAAAAACGATTTTCAGAAAAGCATCAACAATATATTTCTCAAGATGAGAAATAAAGCATGCAAATATAAGTGTGATGTAACATGCAGAACATAGATCTGAAATTTCTATGAAGAAGAAAATAGATCTAAGTAAACAATTTAAGTTGGGAACAAGATCTAACGAACAAGAGGTTACAACAACACAACCAACAACACAAATATATCTCAAAAACTCAAGAACACTCAGGGTAGTGTTTTGGATATGTAGGAGTTTTAGAGGAGTGTTTGGTTTGAAAGAGGCTTGACGAACCATGATTAGGGTTAGGGATTCTAACCCTCTCTCTCTCTGGTTTCTCTCTTCTCTCTCTTTTCTCTCCTCTCTCTTTTTTACTCTAAAAAAATTAACTGGCCAAAAGTCTTAGACGATTGAGAGGAGGGTTACTTTTATAGGACGAAGAGAAGGATCGAGAAGATGGTTCAAAAATAAGGGTCAGGATTGAGTCAATCTGGATTGACTTTGATCCAAGGGCTCACAGTACGCGGTGATTAAAATTCACCTGATTGGTTCAAGAGGGATACACATGGATTACCAAAGAAAGCATGCAGATCCCTGATAAGGATTGATCCAACGGTTGTAAGCATACGCGATTATATACTCAGTAAAGAAACACAAAATGCACCAATCCGCAAGCAACAGGTGTTGATCAATTAGGCGATATAAAACGCGCGTCATAAAATAATTACAATCATACCCGAAATTCTCTGCTGCTTTTGGTTTCTACCCAAAGCAACTTTAAGCTAATAAACCCATTAAACCATAATTGTAGATTGAACCCACAAACTTTTAAAACTAAGTTTTAATTAATAAAACCTTTATTAAAAAAAGTTTATAAAATCCCAAAAAAAATATTTTAAAATAAAATTTAGGGATTTAAACATACTCAACATATGTACACACATTAATATGCAATATGACATGTATATGATGCATTCTACTGTGTGTGAGTGTTAGTAATTTGGTTTAGATCACTACAGGATAAATGAATGAAATAGCAAATCAATCTCCGAGGTTCTTTGGTTTCTAGGATAGACATAATTTTGTCATAATTTCCAAACTAAATGAACACTTATACAATATAGACTCAAGTGAGTCAAGAGTATAAGGGCTTCAGCGGCCGTATTCCTTCCCTGAAAGTGAGATAAATACCTCACCCATATATACCGGACGCTATGACCTGGGGATATACCCCCCCTACTCCTCCAGCTAGGGGATTCACCCACATCACGCAACCTCCCTTGATAACACTAGAGTATATAAATTGAATAAATATCTAGTCACTGATATTTAATATCAGACACAATATATACCCGTATATATATACTATCACTACACCGTATATATATAATATAAACCCCAACTTTACCGTGTGCTCAAAATCCCGTACACCACCTGTAATTTAATATCACACACAATATGTACACGTATATATATATATATATATATATATATATATATATATATATATATATATATATATATATATATATATATATATATACTATCACTACATTGTATATATTATAAACCCCGGCTTTACCGTGTACTAAAAATCCCGTACACTGCCTGAAATTTTCTGAGTCTGTGGCCCGACTCAGCGTAATTAATTTTCTCACTTAATAATTTATCGTCTTCCCGAGTCTATGGTCCGGCTCTAATATATTTAACTCACACCTCAATTTAAATAATACTTTCCCGGAGTCTATGGTCCGACTCCAATTAAATTAATTAACACACTTATTAATGTGACACCCCGCCTAATTAACCCCGGGTGATCAGTCCTAAATTAAGTTAGAACAGGTTTCTCAGTTGTATCATCCTTAGCACCATTGTCGTCTTTTTAATTACTAACCGCCTAAGTGAGAAAATTAGACCGGTGCCAAGTTTTATATTTCATTAACTTAAATGAAAACTCATGCGGAAAATAAAATCACCCAATTAATCTCAATTAATTAAAACAACCATACACATTTAAATGACTAACCGAATAAACTATCGGCCCAAAAATCCAACAAACATAAAATAAAGACAAGTAATCAATCTCAACAAGTCTGACAGAAACTAAATGAACTGTGAGCGACATGCTCGAAATAACTGATAGAACACTCTACACTAGAATGAAAGAATGAGGCGTCTATCAAAATTCCCGCAACATCCACATATGCTGCAGCAACGGATTCCTGAAACAGAGTCAAGCCTGGCGTCCCTGTGGCTGGACACCTAAAGGTTTTTAAAATTTTTATAGCAAGGGTTAGTACCCAAAAACATTTGAAAAACATTTAAGAAATGATTAACTTGTAGTAATAAATAAATATGCATGCTTTCCATATTTTAGTTAGTGCCCCACTCCCTTGAGGATATCCTCACCCCTCCTCTAATGTGCACTACTAACGCCTTAATTTAATTTACCTAGGTCCTACTCTCCTGGCCCGATAACTTATGTAACCCCTTGCAATTATCCTACTCTAACCGAGTATGCTTTAAATCATGATTTTTAAGTTATTATAAACACCAACTTAATTAAATCATTACCCTTTTTAAATTTTCATATAACACTCACACCTGTTATGCACATAATACATTTTACACTTTGTATTAATTCTCCCATATATAATTATTTACCTAATTATATATTTAGTCATATTGCAGTATTCACAAACATACTGAAATAACATTTAATAATAGTATTTTCCCCGAATAAAGTCTCACCGGGTAGAAATTTTCTAAAGTGCAATCCCACTTGGTGTACTCACATAACCTAGTTACCCCAAGTCAGAGTTTCTCACTAACTTGGTTAATGCATATACTTTGGAGGCGGTCATATTCCTTCCCTGAAAGTGAGATGTCCCTCACCCATATAACGGACGATATGACCTGGGATTATACTCTCCCTACTCCTCAAGCTAGGGGATTCATCCACTACGTGCAACCTCCCCCTATAGCACTAGAGTATAAGATAATAATAATAATATCTAACCACTGATATTAATGTACACACCATATATATACTATCACACCCGTATATATATATATATATATATATATAAAGTGTCCCGGCTATACCGTGTACTAAATCCGTAACACAAGTCTATTTAAATTATTAAGAGTTTATGGTCCAACTCTAATTATTAATTAATTAATTAAATAACTTTTGGTGTCGCTCCCACCATAAATTTGGACTCACTTCGTAGCCCGCATTAACGTCACCCGAGTCTAAATCCCCGACTCTAAGTTATTTATCCTTTACCTAAATAAAATATTACACCTCGGTATAGCCCAACCAATATTCTCGGACATGTCCACTAACTCCGTATTTAATCATGACGTGTCACATGATTTTATTCCTCAAATCCTAATTAATTGTACTCACAATTAATTAGATTTAAACTCATGTATTAATTTCTCAATAACTAATACATAAAAGATTATAATATAATATTTTTTTTACATAACTGGGTGAAGCTGTCAAAATCTGTCATCCCTCGATCGATCGGCCCCAGACCTTCGATCGATCGATCGAGCAGGTCTTCGTCTTCTTCACGAAGACAGATTCAGCCATGAATGAATTTATTAAAACCCTAATTTCTTCTACCAGTAATCTCAAGCCCTATTAACAATAATACATGTTACAAACCTTATTTGGGATCTCCAGAATGTCCACCAACATCATTAATTCGTCCATCATCTAGTGATTTCTAAATTTGGGGAAAAATTCATCTTTAAATCTTAACCCATTTACACCCCAAATTCCTTCATCAAATTCATTTCTAATTATCCAGATATCATCCTACCAAATATATATCAACTTACAATTATCAGATTTTACATGAATCCTTACCAAAATTTGTAAATCAGATTATTGTTTTCAAAATCCCATGTTTATGCCATTAACACCCAAAACGAATTTCAATTAAACACCTCACATAAATATGAATTGAAAAACAGATTCAATACTACAGCAGGTCATCCACTTGCCTTAGGTTTCGTAGAGTCTGATTTTGGAGATGAATTCCAAGGTTGAAGATGACTCTTGTTGGCTCTCTTGTGATCCCCAAATATGCCTTTAACTGCTATTAGGGTCCTTAACACACTAAGACTTTTTGTAAACTCACATAAGCCGTTTCCTTATTTCTTATAATTTATCAATTAACCTAAATCCCATTTTTTGCCTATTGGCCAAGCCCAAGTGACCCAAATGCCCCCGTGTGGGCCCGGCTATGATTAAAAGCGTTCCGTGACCCGTTTACTATCGGCTACACTTTTCCGACTATCTCGGCCCATCCGGACTCAACCGTACACTCAGAATTGGCATCCGAATTAATTTCTAAAAAGTCCTTATTTCACACCCAAATTAGTCTATACCGACTCCCGACTGAAATAAGTACATATCCCGTCATTAATATCCGAAATGACGTAAATACAATATTACTATTCACATAGTAAAATAAATATTTTCTTAAATATTAACCATTCACTTCCCGATTAATATTTAAATAAAATTTCCCTAATTAATTCAATTAAAATTACGACTCACAAGTAATTTTTGATTCCCGAATTAATTAAATATTTAATGCATGAAAATACGGGGTGTTACATACTCCCCCCCTACAAAGGAATTTCGTCCCCGAAATTAGGTCATACCTATAATGAAAATCTCTTGATAATTCTTCCGCATATCCTCCTCCCGCTCCCAGGTAGACTCGTCAACCCACTGTACTCTAACTAGTGGAATAACCTTGGATCGTAACTTTCGCTCTCTAAGATCCAGAATAGCCACCGGCCTCTCCTCATATGAGATGTCTGGCTGTAAATCCATTTCCTCGAGTGGAATGTGCCAGAAAGCCCTCTCGCTCTTGTGATATTTCTTCAGCGATGCTACATGGAACACGTCGTGTATCCGCTGAAGGTGCTCCGGTAATCCCAGCCTGTAGGCTACATGCCCCAACCTCCCGATAATAGAGAAAGGTCCCACGTACCTTGGTGCTAACTTACCCTTCTTGCCGAACCTCATCACCCCTTTCATGGGGGAAACTCGGACCAATACCTGATCCCCAACCTCTAACTCCACATGTCTCTGTGAAGCATCAGCGTAACTTTTCTGCCTATCCTGAGCTATCCGAATCCTCCCTCGGATCAGATCTATCTTGGCAGATGTCTCCTGAACAATCTTCGGCCCCAATAGTTTATTGTCCCCCACCTCTAACCAACAAGCGGGTGAATGACAAGGTCTCCCATATAGTGCCTCGAATGGTGCCATGCCGATCGTGAATTGGTAAGAGTTGTTATACGCAAACTTTACCAGAGGAAGATATTTCTCCCAACCTCCCCCAAAGTCTAATATGCACATTCTGAGCATATCTTCCAGCATCTGATTGACTCTCTCAGTCTATCCGTCAGTCTGTGGGTGATAGGCTGTACTCAAACGTAACTCTGTGCCCATGACCTCCTAAAAAATCTGTCAAAAATGGCCATAAAGATCTTGTCCCTATCCGACACAATATTTATCGGTACCCCATGCAGCTTAACAATCTCTTCTATGAATAGCTACGCATAACGCATCGTCTCAAAGTCTGTGCGAACCGGCAGGAAGTGGGCGACTTTGGTCAACCGATCCACAATGACCCATATGGAATCGTAACCCTTCTGCGATGTCGGTAACCTTGTAATGAATTCCATAGAGATGCTCTCCCACTTCCACACGAGAATTTCAAGTGGCTGTAGCATCCCTGATTGTCTCTGATGGTCAACTTTCACAAGCTGACACGTGACACATTTCGAAACAAACTCTGCTATGTCTCGTTTCATTCCTGCCCACCAATACTTCCTCCTTATATACTGATACATCTTATCCCCACCGGGATGTACCGCGAATCTCGAGCCATGAGACTCTGTCATAACAGCGTGTCTCAACTCCTCATCCTCTGGCACAATCAACCTCCTATTAAGGCATAAGCCTCCCTCCGAGCTGATCGAGTAACCCTCTGCTCCCTCAGCTAGTAACTGGCTCACCCTATCCCGACAGGTCTGATCCTCTGCCTGAGCCCTCACAACCCACATAATGATCTCAGGTGTGATGGATAATGCTGACATACAAGACCTGGCTACATCATCCTCATATCGAAGTTCCCTCCACTTCGCTTTACAGACTTCTGATATTTCCCCAGTCGGTCTCCGACTCAATGCATCTGCTACCACATTAGCCTTACCAGGATGATACTGAATATCAAACTGGTAGTCTTTCACGAATTCTAGCCATTGCCTCTGCCTCATATTCAGATCCTTCTGAGTGAAGAGATATTGAAGTGATTTGTGATCCGTGAATAACGTGAACTTCTCCCCCAGAAGATAATGTCTCCATATCCTCAAAGCAAAAATGACCGCTGATAACTCCAGGTCGTGAGTGGGGTAATTCCTCTCGTGGGGCTTTAGCTTTCGTGATGCATAAGCTATACCCCTTTCCTCCTGCTGAAGCACACCCCCAAGTCCCTGTAATGATGCGTCAGTGTAAACCCGATACTCTAATCCCCCTTTCGGCAATGCAAGCACGGGTGCAGATGTCAACTTGTCCTTTAACTCGTCAAAATCTAATTGAGAATGATCACTCCAAGTGAAAGGTACCCCTTTCTGTGTCAGATTCGTCAAAGGGACTGCAATCTTTGAGAATCCTTTGATGAACCGCCTGTAATAACCGACCAACCCCTGAAAATTGCGCACTTCACTCGGTGTCGTGGGCTGTCCCCACTCCCTCACCGTCGATACTTTACTCGGATCCACCGCAATACCCCGGTCTGACCCCACGTAGCCAAGAAATGTAACCTCCCGTAGCCAAAATACACACTTACTGAATTTGGCATAGAGGTGGTGATCCCGCAATGACTGTAAAACTATACGCAGATGCTCTGCGTTCTCCTCCTCGGTGCACGAGTAGATCAGGATGTCATCAATGAACACTATGACAAACTAATCAAGAAACTCTCTCAAAATCCTATTCATGAGGTCCATGAACACTGTTGGTGCATTGGTGAGCCCGAATGGCATTGCCCTGAACTCATAAGATCCATACCGCGATAGGAAAGCGATCTTAAGAACATCCTCCTCTCGGATACGTAGTTGATGATACCCTGACCTCAAGTCGACCTTAGAGAACTAAGATGCCCCTCTCAACTGGTCAAATAGATCATCAATCCTAGGCAGCGGATACATATTCCGTATCGTCGCCTTATTTAGCTCTCTATAGTCGACACATAATCGTAGTGAGCCATCTCACTTCTTTACAAATAATACCGGTGCACCCCACGATGATGTACTCCACCGAATTAAACCTTGATCCAGAAGCTGCTGTATTTGCTCTCTCAACTCACGCATCTCTGAAGGGTCCATACGGTATGGGGCCCAAAGTCTCTCACCACTGGGATTGAGTCCAACGGAATAGCCACCTCCTATGAGGTTTCCTCCTCAATGTAATACAAGTGTGTGCGTGACCCTCCCCCAGGTAGCGGCATTGCTATCAAGAACATCTCCTGCCTTGGAATGGAGAACACGATGGTCCTCTCGTAGCAATCCACCGTCGCCCGATAACTTGCCAACCAATCCATACCCAAGATGACATCGTACCCCTCCATATCTAACACTAAGAGGTTCGCTGCTAAACTAAGTCTCCCAATCAAAATGTCCACACCCCGACATATCGAGTGAATAGTAGTCCTGCTGCCTACTGGCGACTCTACACACATTCGAAGACTACCCGTGGTCTCTAGTAGTCCGGCCCGTTTAGAAAAATTAAACTTAATGAATGAATGTGATGCTCCCGTATCAAAAAGAATAATACCCTCATAACCATGAATGAGAAACATACCCTCTACTGCTGGCGGTGCTTGCTGCGCTGGGGGATTGGGAACATCCCGGACGTTATACACACACCCGTAGTACATCTGTCCCTGCTGCGGTGGGGCGGGTGCTGCTGCTGCTAGCGGCATCTGCCCCCGTTGCCCCTATTGGGCCTCCTGCTGTTAACCTCTGCCCCTCTGTGGGCACTCCCTCTTGAAATGTTCTGGCTGGCCACAGACAAAACAACATCTCTGACCATCCCTCTATCGTTGGCCCTGGCGCGGCTAGCCCTGACGACCTTGCGGAACCTGCTGCTGCTGATTTGGGCCCGACTGCCCCTGCCTGAACCCTTGTCCTCCCGGTCGAAACCCACCAGGCTTAAACTTCTTAGCTTGATTCCCTCGCTGATTACCCGTCTACTGCTGAGCACCACTTGTGTCACCACTAGTAACTGCCTTGACCTGTTGGCTCGGCTCCACTGCTCTCTTGCTCCCTTTCGCATGGAAGCGATGATCCCGGCAGTGTACAAGTGCGGCATTAACGACATCTGTATATGTCACCAATGTCGCATTCCCAATCAAATGTTGCCTAATCCGCTAGGCTAAGCCTTCCATAAATCTCGATTTCTTCCGCTCCTCATCGCTCACCTCATTTGGCACAAAGTTTGACAACCGGGTGAACTCTTCCTCACAGTCAACCACTGATCGATCACCCTGAACTAAATCACATAATTTCTTTCTCATCTCAGTCTCTACTGCTGGAGGAAAGTACTTGCGATTGAACCGCACCCAGAACTCTGCTATTGTCATCAAATCCAGCTCCTCGGCGGTGGTAACTGACTCCCACCACTGTAAGGCTGCCCCCGACAGATGAAAGGTAGCAAGCATCTGTGTCTGTACCTCGGTACACTCCAGCATGCGCAGATGGTGCTGAATATTCTTCTTCCAGTCACAAGCCTCTACTACATTTGTGCTATCCCGAAACTCAGGTGGGTGACCCTTCTGAAAGGTCTCCCTAACTCTCTGCCAAGATGGTGGCCCCACTGGAGCCTGAACTGCGGGTGCCACTAGAGGCGGTGCCTGGGGCTGTGGAAAGTGAGCTGCCATAGCTCGCATTCCTGTCTCGACCGCCTGGGCCACTATCACTGCCACCTGAGTAGTGGAAATCAACTCGGGTGGGGGTGGTGGTGGCGGTACCTGTGGCTCCTGGTGAGCCTCCCTGACCTCATCCCTAGCCTCAGCCCTCTCCGCTCTCAGTCTCCTTGGTGGCATCTGAAATAGATTAAATCGTATAAGTACATAATTTACACAATAATATACATAGCAGAAATACGATATCTCACAAGCGGAAAATGAATCAACAGTCGTAATAATAGGGTTCTATAACAACCAAGTGCTACGCTGAAACGTAGAAAGCCGCACAGATCCTAAGGACACTAGAACCTGATGCTCTAATACCATCTGTGACACCCCGCCTAATTAACCCCGGGTGATCATTCCTAAATTAAGTTAGAACATGTTTCTGAGTTGGATCATCCTTAGCATCACTGTCGTCTTTTTAATTACTAACCGCCTAAGTGAGAAAATTAGACCGGTGCCAAGTTTTATCTTTCATTAACTTAAATGAAAACTCATGCAGAAAATAAAATCACCCAATTAATCTCAATTAATTAAAACAACCATACACAATTAAATGACTAATCGAATAAACCATCGGCCCAAAAATCCAACAAACATAAAATAAAGACAAGTAATCAATCTCAACAAGTCTGACAGAAACTAAATGAACTGTGAGCGACATGATCGAAATAACTGATAGAACTCTCTACACTAGAATGAAAGAATGAGGCGTCTATCAAAATTCCCGCAACATCCACATATGCTGCAACAATGGATTTCCTGAAATAGAGTCAAGCCTGGCGTCCCTGTGGCTGGACACCTAAAAGGTTTTCAATTTTTTTATAGCAAGGGTTAGTACCCAAAAACATTTGAAAAACATTTAAGAAATGATTAACTTGCAGTAATAAATAAATATGCATGCTTTCCAATATTTTAGTTAGTGCCGCACTCCCTTGAGGATATCCTCACCCCTCCTCTAATGTGCACTACTAACGCCTTAATTTAATTTACGTAGGTCCTACTCTCCTGGCCCGATAACTTATGTAACCCCTTGCAATTATCCTACTCTAACCGAGTATGCTTTAAATCATGATTTTTAAGTTATTATAAACATCAACTTAAATAAATCATTACCCTTTTTAAATTTTCATATAACACTCACACCTGTTATGCACATAATACATTTTACACTTTGTATTAATTCTTCCATATATAATTATTTACCTAATTATATATTTAGTCATATTGCAGTATTCACAAACATACTGAAATAACATTTAATACTAGTATTTTCTCCGAATAAAGTCTCACCGGGTAGAAATTTTCTAAAGTGCTATCCCACTAGGTGTAATCACATAACCTAGTTACAACAAGTTAGAGTTTCTCACTAACTTGGTTAATGCATATACTTTGGAGGCGGTCATATTCCTTCCCTGAAAGTGAGATGCCCCTCACCCATATAACGGACGCTATGACCTGGGATTATACTCGCCCTACTCCTCAAGCTAGGGAATTCATCCACTACGCGCAACCTCCCCTTATAGCACTAGAGTATAAGATAATAATAATATCTAACCACAGATATTAATGTACACACCATATATATACTATCACATCCGTATATATATATATATGTTAATATAAAGTGTCCCGGCCATACCGTGTACTAAATCCGTAACACAAGCCTTTTTAAATTATTAAGAGTTTATGGTCCAACTCTAATTATTAATTAATTACACATTAATTAATTAAATAACTTTTGGTGTCGCTCCCACAATAAATTTGGACTCACTCTCGTAGCCCGCATTAACCTCACCCGAGTCTAAATCCCCGACTCTAAATTATTTAGCCTTTACCTAAATAAAATATTACACCTCGGTATCGCCCAACCAATATTCTCGGACTTGACCACTAACTCCGTATTTAATCATGACGTGTCACAAAATTTTCTACCTCAAATCCTAATTAATTTTACTCACAATTAATTAGATTTAAACTCATTTATTAATTTCTCAATAATTAATACATAAGAGATTATAATATAATATTTTTTTTACATAACTGGGCGAAGTTGTCAAAATCTGCCGACCCTCGATCGATCGACCCCAGACCTTCGATCGATCGATCGAGCAGGTCTTCGTCTTCTTCGCGAAGACAGATTCAGCCATGAACGAATTTCTTAAAACCCTAATTTTTTCTACCAGTAATCTCAAGACCTCTTAATAACAATACATGTTAGAAACCTTATTAGGAATCTCCAGAATGTCCACCAACATCATTAATTCGCCCATTATCTACTGATTTCTAAATTTGGTGAAAAATTCATCTTTAATTCTTAACCGATTTACACCCCAAATTCCTTCATCAAATTCATTTCTAATTATCCAGATATCATCCTACCAAATATATATCAACTTACAATTATCAGATTTTACATGAATCCTTACCCAAAATCGTAAATCAGCTTATTTTTTTCAAAATCCCATGTTTATGCCATTAACACCCAAAATGAATTTCAATTAAACACCTCACATAAATATGAATTGAAAAAAAGATTCAATACTATAGCAAGTCATCCACTTGCCTTAGGTTTCGTAGAGTCTGATTTTGGAGATGAATCCCAAGGTTGAAGATGACTCTTGTTGGCTCTCTTGTGATCCCCAAATCTGCCTTTAATTGCTATTAGGGTTCCTTAACACACTAAGCCTTTTTCTAAACTCACATAAGCCGTTTTCTTATTTCTTCTAATTTATCAATTAACCAAAATCCCGTTTTTTGCCTAATGGGCCAAGCCCAAGTGACCCAAATGCCCCCGTGTGTGCCCGACTATGCCTAAAAACGTCCCGTGACCCGTTTACTATCCCCGGGTACACTTTTCTGACTATCTTGGCCCATCCGGACTCAACCGTATACTCATAATTGGCATCCAAATTAATTTCTAAAAAGTCCTTATTTCACACCCAAATTAGTCTATACCGACTCCCGACTGAAATAAGTACATATCCCGTCATTAATATCCGAAATGACGTAAATATACCATTACTATTCACTTAGTAAAATAAAGATTTTCTTAAATATTAACCCTTCACTTCCCGATTAATATTTAAATAAAATTTCCCGAATTAATTCAATTAAAATTATGATTCACAAGTAATTTTTAATTCCCGAATTAATTAAATATTTAATGCATGGAAATACGGGGTGTTACAATTAATTTAATACCTCCCGAGTCTATCACCCAGTTCTAATTAAATTAACTAACACATATATTAATTTAATACCTCCCCTAGTCTACCGTCTGACTCTAATTAAATTAATTAACACACATTAATTTATTACCTCCCCGAGTCTATCGTCCGACTCTAATTAAATTAATTAACACACATATTAATTTAATACCTCCCCGAGTCTATCATTCGACTCTAATTAAATTAATTAACACACCCATTAATTTAATACCGATCCGAGTCTGTGGTCCGACTCCCAGTTAATTAATTTACACATTAATTAATTTACACCAATCCGAGTCTGTGGTCCGACTCTAATGTAATTAATTGACACACTTATTAATTCAATACCTCCCCGAGTCTACAATCCGACTCTAATTAAATTAATTATCACACCTATTAATTTAATCCTACCCGAGTCTACAATCCGACTCTAATTAAATTAATTATCACACATATTAATTTAATAACTTGGTGTCACCTAACCATTATCCCCGGACTCGCTCACTTGTCCCATACCTTAATATTTCTCGAGTCTAAATTTTGACTCCAAATTAATTAATCTCTCTCAATAATTAATTTAATACTTTGGTGTCACATAACCAACATACCCGGACTCACTCACTCGGTCCATTTTTACATCTCATAATTTCATTCCCACATTTTCGCCCACAATGTGTCATGCGTTCATCTCCATAAATT
The DNA here is from genome assembly GCA_949130495.1 of Sambucus nigra. Classification (NCBI taxonomy): domain Eukaryota; kingdom Viridiplantae; phylum Streptophyta; class Magnoliopsida; order Dipsacales; family Adoxaceae; genus Sambucus; species Sambucus nigra. Next base: position 579,605,667 of record OX422209.1, read on the forward strand.
TTTCAATTATATTTACCTATAATTATCAACATACCCGGACTCGCCCACTTGATCCATAATTAAATATTTTACCTCAATTCCTTTAATAATGCAACATCATCCAACTACAATACCCGAATATTACTTCTCGGCTCAATATCAATACTTATGAATTATTTCTCCAAATTTGTTCATCTCATGACATACAATTTCCAACCTCCTACACCCAATTATATCACTCTATAATTGTTAAGGAATATGTGCCTCAATTGAATTTATCACTAAATAAAGTAAGGAACTAAATCTTAAATAAATTTCTCTTTATAATCAAAATTGGTCGAACTGCCAAGATTCCTGAACCATCGATCAATCGATCCAGACTTCGTCTTCTACAGGCCACTTTTTTCCACCATTGACGAAAATCCAAGGTCTTTATCCTTAAATCCAACGTCTAATTAAAACACCTCACCATATAAATATGTTTAATCTACATCCTACACATCACATGGCTCTTAAAATACACAATTTCTCCACTTACTTTCATAATTTCCCGAAATGGGTTTTCCATTAAAATTCATCAACTTGTTCAACAAACCAAATTCCAAATCCAAATTCCCCGAGTTTATATTCCGTATTTTCGTGCAAATCAGATATCTATACTCAGAGATATACATCACAATAATTTTTACTTTGAATCTCATTCAATAGTTCCATGAACAAAACCCCATTTTATACCCATTTATCCCCAAAACGAATTTTTGTTTACACATCACTATGATATGAATTGATTATCATCAATTTAGAAATCACAACAGTTAACCACTTGCCTGGAATTGTTCGTAGTGGCTGATCTGTTGGTGTAGTCCCTTAATTTGGCTCCAAAACCCCCAATTTGGCTCTTGATTTGCTTTCCCCCAATTTCCTCTCAAACCCTAGGTTTAGAGTTGAGTTGACTGCCGTTCCCTAATCTCTCAATTAGGTTAAAAACATCCAATCCTGTTTTTGGCCACGTGGGTCTAATTTAAAAGGCCCAACTCACCCCGTGTGGGCCCGACTATGCCCAAAAATACTCAGAGACCCAATTACTACCCCCGGGTACTCTTTTCTGACTATCTCGACCCATCCGGATGCAACCGCGCACTCAGAATTGCCATCCGAAATACTTTTCAAAATTTCCAAATTTCGACCTCAAAATGTGACACACGAGATTTTGAGCCATTAAACTTAAAAGTCGCTAATTATAAATAATTCGGCTCACTCAATTAAATTCTCCAACTCATGAATTTAAGTTTCTCCAAATTTAACTATCTTTATAACTCCCAAAAATAATTAAATATTTAATCCTCAAAATTACGGGGTGTTACAGTAACCTAGTTTATGATTTATATATATAACCGAACAACTTTGTTTTTTTCAAGTTGATATCAGAGATTATTTCTACAAGTTACATAGATGAAATCTAGTGGTTCTATGGATAACTCGTATAATAGGTCACATGTGTTTTATGGCTCTAATTATGCATATTGGAAAGTTCAAATGAGATCGGCTTTGAAATCAATCGACAAGCTTGTGTGGATTGGTTTTGAAAGGGGGTGAACTCTTTCCACTGTGACTAATAAAACTGTCATTAGTCTCAAAGCAGTCACAATTTGGACTAAGGAAGATTTTAGATGGAATAAATTTAATTCTCGAGGCTTAAATGCAATTATTAGTGTTGTCACACTCGATAAATTTCATTGTATCATGGCGTGTACCGCATCCAATTAAGCTTGGGATATCCTCCAATTCACTCATAAGGGTACCAATGCTGTGAAAGACTCTAAGCTACAAAATCTCACCACATAATTTGAGACCATTAACATGCTTGAATAGAAAACATTTAATGAATTTTATGTAGGCTTATCTGATATTATGGTGTCTATCTTTAATTTGGGTGAACAAATTCCAAAAACTAGGGTAGTTTAGAAAATTCTAAGATCTCTCCCATGCCATTTTGGTGTGAATGTCATGGTCCTTAACTCTTTGGGAATTTTACATACACTTAGGTTATAAGAGCTCATAGGTGATATTCAAACCTATAAAATAAATTTGTTCCCCAAAACTTAAAAGAAAAGGGGAAAATGGATCACTTTAAAAGATTAATCAAAGAAAAAAAATGAGGTTTCTGACTCCGATTTTGAATTCGATTTAGATGATCCTACCTTGTTTGTTGAAAAATTTAAAAAGCTTATCAAATTGAAAAATCAAAATTCTTCCAATATGGGAAATGAAGGTTTTGAGAAAGAAATAAAATTCAAAGCAGACAATAATGTTTTTTAGAATTATCGAAGAAGAGATGAAGGACAATACTGTAACAAAGATGACTCTAAGATATGCTATGAGTGTGAGGGGAAGGATCACAAAGCCCACGAGTGTGCTACTAGGCTTAAGAGATAGGGCAAAGTCAAATCTGCTTATAATGCCACTCGAAGAGATAACGATATTGAGTCGGGGATTCCGAGTATGAATCACCATATGGAAGTAACTTTACAGTGTTCATAGAGAGTTACGTTAGCACTTCAAGTATGTCTCACGCTAATGAGGACATTTTTAAACTTGATTGATATGAAAATGTATCGAAGCATTCTATAGAGAGTGAGGGTGATGATTTGGGTGAGGGAGAACATGGCCTCCAACATGCCTACGTCGAGCTTTACACCGAGTCATTAAAACTAAAAAGAAAAAGGAAAATTTATCTCTTAGGGTGTTATCTTTATAAAAGAATTTGAAAGTTTCGAGAGAGTGAGACCTTGATTAAGATTTTTTTGAGTGATCAATTAGTTTCTATGAGGAGGGAAAATAGTGCCTTGACCAAAAAGTGGATAGTCTTACGAGAGATCTTCAATAATTATTAGAGGCTCGTAAGAAACTTAAAACCTTATTTCCCAACTCGAGAAAGATCTCGAACATTCACGGGAGGTCAAAGTTACTTAGAGGACACATCTAAGAAGGTTGGAAAGATGTCCCCAGTTCCTTCTCTAGGTTTTAAAGAGAGTAAAGGAATGGGTTACAATGTTGCATCCACTTACCAAAATGCACCCAAACCGGTTCCCAAGTTTGTGATCGATCCGTATGAGTTTGGACCTAACCCACAAGGGACAAATCGTCCTAATTGTTTTAACCAATGTTTACCCAAAAAACTCTATGTTTGTACCCATTGCAAACAAAGAGGCCTCCTTAGGGAATTTTTTATAAGCTAGGAAGAGTTTCTCATACACATTCCCCCACACGCCACTATATCAACATTGCTAGTCTTAGAGAGCAAGTTGAGTTTCTAGTCATGACTTCTAAAAGCTTAATGAAAGAATTTCAAAATATGTCTACGCCTTTCAAGAAAATTTTGCAACACTATAACTAGAGCTAAAAATAATACGGGAAAATAAAATGTTACCTCATCTTATGTAACGTTTCTCTCAGTGTTAAGGATACTTATCAATGGTATTTTGATAGTGGGGGATCTAGTCACATGACTAGTGACAAGTCATATTTTACTAACTTTGTGGATCGCAAGGAAGGAAAATTCATATTTAGAGATGGGAGTAATTCTAGTATATTAGGACGTGGTTGCTTGGAGATACCCAGTTTTCCTAAGCTAGATAATATGTTGTATGTTGAAGGGTTAAAACAGATCCTGATATGCAAAAGCTAACTTTGCGATGTTAACTTTACAGTAAAGTTTGACTGGTCAGAATGTAACATTCACGATCAATTCGGTGAACTTTTTCTATGAGATAAGAGACCTACCAACAATTTTTACGGTATTATTCCCAAGTTTTTTTTACTGTTTGATAATGATAAGGTCTCCACCACATAACTTTTTCACCAACGACTAGGTCACGTCAATTTTAGTTATATTAAGAGATTTGTTAAGAAAGACCTAGTCCGTGGCTTACCATCGCTTGGAAAACTAACTTTCTCGGTTTGTGATCCTTGCCACAAGGAAAACAAATCAAGAGTCCTCATAGGAAGTCAAATACCATTACAACCTACCATGTTTTGGAGTTAATATATGGATCTTATGGGTCCCATGCATACGGAGAGCATTGGTGGAAAGAAGTATATCCTTGTGAGGGTTGATGACATTTTGAGATATTCTATCGTTAGATTTCTTAGAGACAATTATGATGCTATTGAGTTACTAACAACCAAGTGTCATGTTCTACAGAATCAACATGGTGTCACTATAAATCATATTTATAGTGAAAATGGCACTAAAAATAAAAAATCCAAAGTGGATAGCTTTTGTGATGAAGTAGGCATCAAATATGAGTTTTCGGTTGTTCATACTCATCAACAAAATGGGATTATTGAGAGGAAGAATTTAACAATTAAAGATATGGATATATCCATGATTTTTGGAAGAAACATGCCTAGATGTTTTTGGGTGGAGGCAATTAATATCGCATGCCACGTGGTGAATATGGTCTATCTTCGTCCACGCACACTTCACACTCCACATGAGTTGGGTATAGGGAAAAATTCAATCTATCATATTTCAAATTTTTGGGAGTCCTTGCTATATCCTTAGAGATAGAGAAAACTTAGGGAAGTTCAACTCTAGAAGTGATGAGGGAATACTTTTAGGATATTAATCGTTTAGTATACCTAATAGGTTGCTTAACCTTAAAATCTCTAAGGTTACAGAATCGATAAAATTCAATATTAGATACGACGCATCGACTACATTTATTAGTTCTGGCATTAAGTGTGAGAACAATTCACACCCGTTGATGATCTCATTATTCCTCTCACCACCACAGTGGACCCCCTCTTAATATATATGATCCACCCTCTTGTGTTCGAAAGATTAATGACCCTCCCAACATATTTTGTGATCCCACGCTAGATGTCTAGACTCATTCTCAACATGAGAATATGGTTAGCTACTTTTTGTAAACTTTCACGGTAGAGCCCAAGAATGTGAAGGAAGTAATAAAAGATAAGCATTCAATGTGTGCTATACAAGATGAGTTGTTTTAATTTCAAAAGAACGTTGTGTGGGAATTAGTCCCCCCACCTAGAGAGACTAATGTGATTGGTACCAAGTGGGTGTACAAGAATAAGATAGATGAGAATGGAACCATTGTTCGCAATAAGTCTAGGTTAATCGTTCAAGGTTACACACAGATTGAGGGTGTAGACTTTAACGAGACAGTTGCTCCTATTGCTAGGCTTGAGTCCGTTCGCTTATAACTAACCATAGCATGTTATCTAGGTTTAAGTTATACCAAATGGATGTCAAGAATTACTTATTTAATGGCATTCTTCAAGAATAAGTTTACATAGAACAACCAAAGGGGTTTAAAGACTCAAAGTACACGAAACATATGTTTTATCTAAAAGAAAATCTTATATGGTTTGAAGAAAGCACCCAGTGCTTGGTATGAAAGGCTAACTACTTATCTTTTTGCTCATGGCTTCAAGATAGGAGGAGTTGATATGACGTTATTTGTTAGGAGAGAGCGTAGTGATATATTAGTTTCCCAGTCTATATGGACAAAATAGTCTTTATATCCACGTGTTCCCAACATGCTCACACATTTAAGGATGAGATAAATAGTGAGTTTGAGATTAACGTGGTTAGTGAAATCACGTTCTTCTTAAGTCTCTAAGTGAGTCAAATTAAGAATGGGATATTTATATGTAATAACCTGCCCTTTTGGAGAGGATTAAATTCCATAATTAAGTATAATTTGGAATTTGGAGAATTTCTCGAAATAGTGATTTAGGGATTTGTGAGGATTTAATAATTTTCGAAGGGTGTTATAAATTATTTTGGGACTATATAGGTCGAAGTAATTTAATTATATGTTGCCGTGGAGTATAGCGACAAAAGATGTAAGATTTTGAGTAGAAGACCGCACTTAATTATTTTGGGTTAGAATAGTGATTTGCGATCAAGTACCTCAGATGGAAATTTTGACTGCGCCATGAGTCTCGGAATGTCCGAGATAGTCGAAAAAGAGTGCCCGATTGTCAAAATTGAGTTCCGGGTAATTTTAGAGTTAAATAGGCTCGTAATTGGGTAAACGAGTCGTTTTTTGGTTTTAAAGGGGTTAAACCCTTTTCTCCTTAGAAAAGGAGGGAGAGGGGGAGAAAAGAGAAGATAAAAGAGAAGGAAGAGAGGGAAGAGAGAGAGGAGGAAGAAAAGAGGAAAAAGGGGGAGATTCTGGCCAGCCTCCGCGGGATTCGGCTCGAGGACGTCGGATTTTATCCACGAGGCAAGTGTTTACTTGCTTTATTTATTTTCAAGCATAAATATCTCATATCATTGTTGGTATAAAAAACCCTAATGATTTTGGGTTGGGTATTCGTGGATAAAACGGGTTTTTGGGAGTTAAAACGAATAAACCCCTAAAAATGGTAAATTGGAGAAACTTAGGTTTTACTTGAAATTAATTGGTGATTTCGGGTTCTTGGATGTTTAGAACCCGCATTATAAGTGTATTTGTAGTTGGTTGAAGTTGTAGGCCGTTGGGTGAGGAGATGGAAGCTTGGGGAAAGCTTCCATGGACGAAACAGCTTCTCGGAGAAGAAGCGGCCCGACTTGATCGATCGATCGATCATGGGGGCTCGATCGATCGAGCCATCGATCGATCGACGGCCATGGGTCGATCGATCGACCCCTGCTAAAAGTTGATAATTTTCTAGGATGATTTGGATGGGATAGATTCCATTTCATCTTGCTTTGAGGTTAATTAGGTGATAACCTAAAGGACCTTTTAGGACTTTATGGTCCATAAATTAAGGCAATTTAGGAGGGTAAAGTAAGGGTTTTTAGTATATAACCTTTATCTACATTTTCGAGGAAAATAGAATATTTGCAGAAATTGATGGATTTGGGTTCCTAAATTATATTGGGGACTTCTAAATGATTAATTGGACTAGGTGTAGTCTTGGGGGTTCAAGGAAATGAAATCCTTAACTCGTTTAATCTAAGGTTGTTTGGGAGAGATAAATCCCGAGGATAATTCTCGTAGGCATACAGGCCTACATAATTATGCTTATAGAAAGCATAATTATATCGATTATCGGTAAGTGTATCCTAGGAGATAATTAGGATAAACTAGGAATATAGGTATTTGTTGATTTCACTTAGAGTGAAGGGTATCATTGGAGATATCCAATAAATCCTTAGAAGGGATTGAGGTATATAGTGATTATTAAATTAAGAAATATTTGGGTTTAGTATCATGCTTATATGAATGCATGATTATGATTCCTGGAGGGAATATTTGGGATTATTGGTCATCGCTAGATGCTATAGGCCACTATGGCCGTTTATATATATTCTAGGAAGAATATATAGGTTATGTATATACTATGTGATTTAGGTATATATATATGTTATGATGGAAATGATTTTGAAAATGTAAAAATGAATATTTTCAAAATGGTAAATAAATGATTTTCATAATTGATAAAATATGGATTGCACACCTCTCTAAATCACTATCATAAGGGAAGTTGCGTTCGTATGGTGAAGCCCCATGGCTAATGAATGCAAGGTGGATATAGTCCTATAGGCCGTGTGAGCGTTTGTTGATATATATTTTCTGCGCTGGTTAGGAGATTCCGGGTGTGGTCTTGACTATCCCACAGGCACATGGCCGCTTCCCGACGGCTTGCGATGTAGGATCCCAGGTTGTCTTGATGATAGGCCCTGGAAGATGATAGCCATTTAGGGGCGCGCACAGTGGGGAAACCCGGACGGGCGGTCTTAGAACGCGTTATATTAAAGCAATTCATGATAATGGATTGGCTTTAATTACATTTCCTGGATATAGGAAGAGAAATGGGTTATATGTTTAGCTTCGGTAACACTCCCGGATGGAAGAAGGGATGTGGAAGCATATGATATGATCAAAGCATTTTTATGATAATGAAAATGTCTTTGAATACATTTCCTGAATATAAAAAGGGAAATGGGATATTTTGAAGCGGAAAAGCATTTTTATGATAATAAAATTGGCTTTTAAAAGTATATGATTTGTTAAAGCAATTCATGATAATGAATTGGCTTTTATATTTACATTTCCTTGATATAATAAAGGAAATGGGAAGTTTTGAGAAAATGAAAGTAGTGATAAATACTTTGTATATGGATTCTCATTCCGGGAGATAGATCCGGATGTGTATTATAAGATATAATTGATATTATGTAAACCTCAGTCCGGGAGATATTATCCGGACGTATATTGTGAATGTACATATATATATATTTATACGTTTGTGTGTGCTATGGGCCCAATGGATCTCTTCCATTAACCCTGCCAGGTAGTAGTGTATCAGGGGGGGGGGGTTCCTTGTTTGGATTTCGCTTTGCGAGACACCCCATGCACGAACTTAGTGCAGTGTTAAGAATGGAGGGAAGTTTAGCCCTTATAACTTGGACTATCTGGGGTAGATAGTAGTTGGGGAATAGACTAGTTAGGCTAGGACAACTTGACTAGGGTACGTTGTTAGGATGCGTTAGGTGTGCATTACTAGAGGAGAGGTGAGGGGTATCTCATGGGAGTGCGATACCAATTTAAATATGAGATAAAACTATTTTTCTAAAAAAAATAAAGCATTTATGCACTTGCAAAATATTTTCAAAATTCGGGCTCTGACCCTTTTATCTACTCTCCTTTCTTTTTATATATTATATATATATAGGTGTCCAGACACAGGGACGCCTGGATGGAAATTCTTTCGAGTCAGACGTCTGCTGCAGCAGCTGTGGATGCTTGCGGGTTCTCGGTAGACGCTTCTTTCCTTGTACTCTAGATAGGAGGTATTGTACAAACATTCGGGCCAATGGTCCAACTGATTTTATTTATTCTTTGCACGATATTCGATATGGTTGTATAATTTGAACCGAGTGTTCGGTTATTTTAGTTCATCTCATTTTCCTTTTTATTTCATTTACGCACTAAATTGTGGATGTTTTATTTTAATCGTTAAAAAGAGTAGTTAAGTTAAAATTTTAACGCTCGCCTAATAGGATATTAGTAATTAAAATGGATTTTTGACAGTGATGGTAAGAATGATCCATATGTAACTCCTGTTATAATTTGATATAGGAGTGATCGCCCGGTATCCCATTAGGCGAGTTGTTACATTATATCTCAATCTGAATTTTCTAGGGACCTAGGAAAGAAGTTTTGTTTATACTCCTCTAAGAACACATGCACACCCATGAGTTCCTAGACTAATATTACCAAAGACATTTTAGGAACGAACATAGAGCAAATAATTTCTAGGAGTATCATAGGCAGTCTCCTCTACTTGATTTTTAGTCGTCCCAACATAGCCTTTAGTGTTGGAGTTTATGCATATTACCAAGCATCCCTAAAAGAGTCACACTTTCTTGTATTTAAACATATCATTAGTTATGTGAGTGACACACTTTCTTATGTAATTTGATAATCATTTGATACTAATGAACGTTTGTTGGCTTATTCGGATGTCGATTGGGACGAGGATGTTGATGGTAGTAAAAGCAACTTGGGTGGATATTTTATTTTGGGAGTGCTCTTGTATCTTGGTTGAGTAAGAAGAAAAACTCCATTCCTTTATCCCCGATGAAGTCTGAGTATAGCACTATCGGGAGTTGTTGCAGACAATTCTTATGGATGAAGCCAATGTTGGAAGATTATGGTATTACTCGAGGCACAATGAATATTTTTCGTGACAATATGAGTGACATCTATATTTCTCGTAATTTGATCTAACAGTCCCGTACAAAGAACATTAGGACTCGTGACCAATTTATTCTTAGTCTTGTTGAGAAGAAGATCGTTTCCTTAAGCTTCATGACTATAGAACATCAATTGGAAAAAAATTTCACTAAACCTTTAGATGCACTTAGATTTGAGGATCTTATCAAGTATTTGGGTACTTGTGCCATTGATTGAATTGGGGTATTGTTTCTAGTAAAAGGTGATTATCATATTTCTATCATTTATCTCTATTACTAGATTGTATTCATATGATTATATTTTTTTTAAATCCAAAAAGATTTTTTCTTTTAGAAAAAGTTTCAAAACTTTTGGAAAAGATTTTATTTTTTAATAAAAAATTTAAAAATATTTTTGTTTTCACCGTGAATGGATGCGCATTTAAGATACTCGAATCATAATTTCATTATATCCATTCATGTGACTTACTCATAATGTTATGAGACTTGGCTTCGTTTTGTTTGTGTGCTTAAAAATGCATGTTTATCATTGCGTTATTCATTAATGACTACTTCCCTTATTCTAGACATTTTATATCTCATTTATTTCACACATGCATGAACCTCTTGGCATTGTACTTGCTTGTCATATGTCGAATATGATGTTCTCATCTCAATCGTGCTTAATAACAAACAAAATGTACTAAGAACTAATTTTTCTTATAAGAACCATTGCTCGTATTTCTTATTTCCAAAATTTGAATTTTGTTTTTAAGAAAGAGGATACGAAAGTAGCAGTCTTCTTTGCATTAAATTCCACTATGGTCAAGAGCCTAAAAGATGATTTTGGAAAATAAAAAACAGAAGTGTCAAGGCCCATTTTTTTATTTCATTGATTCTTCATTCACATGAGTTAGATGATTCCTTCAAAAAATTTGCAGTTTATGCTTAAAAATGTGAGATTTTGAGGGTTTTATAAGTAGAAGATCAATGGGTTAGCATAATTAAATTCCTTCAAAAACATTAAATAGTTTGACATTATTGATTTGAGAAGCATTAAAATTCATGGCATTTTGCATAAGTTGAGTCAATTTTACTCCATTTAATAATTTTACACCAAAGGTTCAGTTCTTTATTTTGAAGTATCTCCCTGACTTTGTGCACCTTTGCTTCGTATGTCTATGTTGATTTTTCCATGATTCAAGTTCACAAAATTTAATTCCATTTCCATGATTCAGATATTTTGTGCTACTCCATCGTGTGACTGTTTGTATTTGTACTTATATGTATATTTATATACTCAAAAATTTCAAGAATAGTTTGTTGCTTCATTAAATTTTCATCGCATATTATTCGTTGTTTATTCTTTATGACGATATTTCATATTTGGATTCTCGTGATGCTAACATTGCAGGATTAGTTTCTAACCCTTTGTCTATTAGAGACAAAAGGGGGAGATCATATTGAGGGGGAGTTTTTATGCTTTAAGGTATTTATTTTACTTCATGTGTGTAGGTCTTTTCCACCTTAAAGATTTCATGGGCTACACGATGAAGATTTTTTTATTCAAGACAATATCACAAGTGTATTTTTCTTTTGGGGGTTGGAAGGGACATTAATAGTACTTATCTAAGTGGCTATTTGTTTTTGTTTGTATTTTGTACCAGAGCCAAATGGGAAGATTTGCTAGAGCAAGATTTATAATTTCTCATCATCTATTTTATTTTGGCTTATCCCATTACACCCCAATTCTCTATCATTAACATTCTTAAGACTTTAAGTGAAGACAAGATTAATGACCATATACAACAATCGAAGATCAATCGTCATTACATTTAGTGGAGAAGGTTTATGAGGTTATTTGCGTGAAATCTTATTATTCATGGGTATTTTAAAAAGAGGTTGAAAACATAAAATATCTTTCAAAATGTTTTCTAATTTTTTTTTGAAATTTTTTCTAGGTCATCAAAATGATAATAGATGTCATTCAAACGAGTTCCTATACCTCGTTATAACATCTTTCAACTTCATTCGAACGAGATTGATTACTACGTCTTTTGGTAGGCTCTGGAATCTTGTTGGACCCATCGTTTGATGTATATTAGAATGAGAAAGGGAACTTTGCTTAAATGAGTACGCAAGAAAAAATCGATTTCAAATTCTGTCTTTTATGCCTATCGCTTGGAGATTTTCTCCCTATATATAGATATGTGGACATGCATTTTAAAATAATACTTTTAGACGTACTTTAGTGATCAAACTCTTTTCTTTTATAAATCCAAACCTTTTGGATGATTTGATATCACTTTACCAAACCACGAAAAACACAATCCTTGTTCATAACCTTATGAAGTTAATTATTCACTACTAAAGATAGGAATACATTGTCCTGAGGTTGATCGGTGAATACCGAGACAAGTGGAGATTGTTGTGGGGAATTGTTGGATCTGCATCACTTGCTGCTGATAATTGGATTAAAGACACTACTGCATCGCTTAGTGGTGATATAAGTTTACTAAGTTTGTGGATGTCTTTCTGTAATATCGAGTTACATATAGGGCTAAAATGTAGGTTTTTCCCGAAAGGAAAATTTTCCTATCTCATATCTTCTATTTGTAGTTTTTGGCTTGTTTTTATTTAGTTTCAATGTCTTTCATGCTTAGGTTCACCGAATTTAATCAAGATCAAATTTAGACTAAATAGAATTTGATTTGTATGTGTAACCTAGTATATGATTTATACATATAATCAGGCCACTCTGTATTTTTCAGTTGTACCACCATTTTCAGGTGGGTTTAAGGACAAACGTAGGTGAAAAACTTATTTCTAAGTTGTATTATCCAATTATTAAGTGGGTTTATGCATATTCTAGGCCAACCAATCAATTTAGGGATATATCACTGTCTTTAGGTGGGTTTAATGCGAAACGTAGGAGACCAACTTATTTCTACCACCCAATTCTTAATTCTTAGGTGGGTTTATATATATTTGAGGCCGACCAATCCAACTTGGGTTATACAACCATTTTCAGATGGGTTTAATTCCAAACTTAGGCAACTAAATTATTTCTATGCTATACCACCAAATTTTTAGGTAGGTCTATGCCTATTCTAAGACCGACCAATCCACCTTTGGTTATACTACTGTTTTCAAGTCGGTTTGATGATGAGCATAGATATTAAATGCACAATCGTAAAGAATTTTTTTTTATTAAAATGAATCACTTTATTGAAACATTTGAAAAGATGTAAATTATCAACTTAAAGGTAAAATTTCCAAAGGTTCATGGCATTTCATGACCTAGGTACTACTATGCTATATAACTTTTCCATATAGTAGGATTTGCTTCCTCCTTTTAACACCACTCTATATAAGTCTTTCCAATTTGGTGTTGACTTTCCATTAGAGGTTTTCTTCATCGCTAGGTAAGAGCGTCATGAGGACTAGGTCGCCGACATGAAACTTCTTGACATTGAACTTTTTGTCATGCTGTTTGGCGAGCTTTTGTTGATATGCTCCAAGGTGTATAAGAGCTTGCTCCATCATCTCTTCAGACAAATCAATCTCGTGAACCAATTGGACATCATTGCATCCATCCTCAAAGATTTATGTATTTAAAGTTAGGACTCTTATTATTAGCGGGATGATTGATTCCATGTCATAGGACAAGGAATATGGGATTTCTCATATTGGTCTCCTGGGTGTTTTTCTATAGCCTAGAGGATAAACAGGAGCTTGTCCACCCACTTTTATTTTTCATTTTCCAATCTCTTTTCGACCACAGTGAGCAGAGTCTTGTTGGTAATCTTGGCTTAGACGTTTCATTGTGGTAATGCGACTGAATCATAGTGGATCTTGATCCCATATTCCACACATAAGTCTCTAAATGTGTCATTCTCAAATTGAGTCCCATTATCAGCCATCAGAGTTATGGGAATTCCAAATCTGGGGAAAATTTTCCTCCAAACGAATCATTTAACATCTACTTCTCTGATGTGAGTCAACGATTTTGCCTCCACTCACTTGAGGAAGTGGTCAATGGAAGTTATCAAGTACTTCCCATTCCTGGGTGCTACAGGCAAAGTTCCCACAATGTACATTCGCAACTTATCAAAGGGATATGGTCTTGTGAGAGGATTGAGATTGAGGACTAATTATATGATGATGGGAGATAACTCTTGGCAGTTGTCGTATTCATGGATAAACAAAATGTCATCCTTCTACATGAAATCCACAAGTAGCGTTAGTATATCATCTTATAGACGAGTGAGCTTCCATCCGCATGAACATTATAACTTCATTAATGTATATCATTGAGGATCCCTTTCTCTTGGTCTAGATGATCACCTTTGAGCAGAAGACCCATGAACGATCATTGGTAGAGTTTTTCTTTAGAGTTAAAGTAAAACCTTGCCAATTAGATCTTTAATTTTTCTGCCTTCTTGTCGTTTGGTGGAAAATCCTCCCTTTTCAGGTATGCCATGATTAGATCCATTAAGGATGGAGCTAGATGGATATTCTTAATTTTTTGTGCTATATCTGTCTCATCAATGCTCAGTCGGTCAACATATTCCACTGCTATTGTTCTCTTAGATCGATGACAATGGACAATGCTAAAGTGGGTAAATCATAAGCATAACTATTGATGTTTCTTGATATATGTTCCACTAAAGATGACCATAAAGACTTCAATAATCCTCCCTCCATGTCCTTGTAAGGGAGAATTCTAGGGTCCCTGGCCTCGTACTCCCCATTGCGATGATTAACAATCATACAGGAGTCACAATGTCTTTTGATCCCATGTTAATCTCCCTTTATAAACCATGGATCATGGCATCATACTCTGCGTCATTATTGGATCCTTTAAATCTAAGGTGAACTTCTTGCTCGATGAGGCATCCTTGAGGAGTGATGAAGATGATCCTGATGTCAGTCCCTCGTTCGTTGGATGCACCATCTACTAACATTTTCCATCCTTGTGGATGATCATTCTTATTGTCATTAAGGATTTGCATAATTAAGTTAAGGTGTATTTCTTCCTTTTTTGGTATGGTAGAGAACTCGACAATTAAATCTGCCATAGCCTACCCCTTAGCATCTATCATTGTTCATACTTGGTGTCAAATTGTGCCAGCTCCAATAACCATTTTGTCATTTTGTTGGAAAATACTCCTTTTGAGCACTTATTTTATAGCATAGGATGTCAAGACAACTACTGCGAGGGCGTCATAAGAAATTTCGTGTTATGTCCATGAGTAAATCACCTAAACCAAACCTATAGGGGGCATGAATAGGTTAGATGACAAGTTATGACCAATTTATTATTTGAAACAAATATGATTGCACGTCCAAGTTACTCAACACAAGTTTTGTCAAATTGATTACCAAATAACTTGAATAACTCACACAACAAAGTGATTAGGGGAATCTAAATGAACAAAACTAGAACTAATACACCTAAGTTAATTTTAATTCAATTCACTAGATTCAAAATGTTATAAAAGTGATGTTTGTGATCAATAGTGTGCATGTGGGCATAAAACATTCACAATGAACCATAATACATATTTACAAGGAAAAAAACCCCACATAGGGGTAAAAAACCTTGACACAATCCAATTTTCATTTCTACTTGAATATAAATTTTACACAAAGCAAGATTATACTTCTCATACAATTATTCCTTTGTAGTTACCTATGAACCTTGCAACTCTCCCGCATAGAAAATGAAAATCCACAACGAACTCCATGCCGCGAATGAATGAGTCCACTCTCTTTCTTGGAATCGCGTCACTCTATGATTTTTTTAATAAATTGAGGTTCTTACTCTACTAGATCTAGAATTAGACAATCACACTATTAAGAGATAGATTGATTTGAATGGATAGGATATGTGAAATCTCAATCAAAACAATCTCAATTCTCTCTCAAAAATAATAAATCCAGGATATATCTAGCTTTTATCAAAATAAAGGGAACATATGATTTTGTAAAGAGAGGCAAAGGAATAATCCTCTTAACCTCGAAAATACTCTCGGAGATCTATTTTAGTTATGAGGTTTTCACACACTTAGAAATGAGCTTTAAAAAAGATTGTTCCAAAAAATAACACCATCATGTGCACCGTTAGTATGGTCGTGTGCACGATTATGTCCAGTATGGGCATCATGGCAAAATTGTGCGCATAAGCACAAAGATGGGTCATATGAATGGGTCACGCGCACGGGCACAAAGTAGTTTCGTGCGAACAATTAGGCCAAAAAAACTTTAAAAAATTATTTTCTATAAGGGCGATCAGAGTTCAACACCTAGTCATTTCCCAAAAAATATTTTCTCAAGAGTTTTGAGACAGTTTAAATATATTTAAGCACTTGTTCCATCAATTTTTTCATCCTCGAACAACTTTAAAAATGTTTTGTGCACGTGTATGTGTTTTATCCATAATCAAATCAAAATCTAATAAAAAGGATATAGTCTTAAAACTTTAATGTGAATGTGTGGAAACATAAGTCTTCAATGAGTAGAGATGCATCCCTTTCAATCTTCAAAGTTCATATAACCTATACTAGATCGTGACTCACGCATAAAGAATTAAGTCCATTTGACTTGATGGACTCGATGACTCAAATGTTTTAACACGAGAATATATCCAATTAATATTATTACGGAAAATACATTTTCATGTACAAATAATTTTACAACTTTCTTGCAGAGGTCAATAGTGATATAACCATATTCTCAATAGGCATATATCTTTTTTTGCCTCAAAGAGAGTGTGGCTGAGATGTTAGGAAACAACAAGGTATAAGTGGAGATTCTCACCATAAACAGCGATTGACAACAAGTGAGGATATCCCAAGTACAAACGAATCCTTTCAATGTCTAGTCACACTCCTCTGTCCATATTATTAGACTTTGCTTCTTCATATCTTAGAATAATGATTGACATTTGTCATATGAACGTGATGTAACTGATTAAGGGAGACTAACATCTTGATTATGGCTTATACATATCCGATGAAGGTCAAATTATTAGAATCCTACAAAGCCTTTATTAGATCCTGATTTTGTTCTATCCCTCTTTCTATTACCAAGTAGCCCAAGAACTTATTAGAGTTAACCTTGAAGACACACTTCGAGGCCTTTCAGATTCATCTTATATTCCATGAGTATCTTGAAGGTCTTGGTCAGATCTCTGATATGATTGGTCGCATGGTTTCACATAACGAGAAATTCATCTATGTATACTTCCAATGTTGTTCCAATACACCAATTCAACATCTTGGTGACTAGGCACTTGTAAGTTGCCTTAATATTTTTTAGACTGAAGAGCATGACTTTTGTAACACCCCGTATTTATGAGTATTTGAATTTAATTAATTTTTAATTAATTAGTTTTTTTTTAAATTACGCGAGAGAAGTAATTTAATTTAATTGAGTAATAATATGTTTACTATATATTTATCGCGAGAGAAATGATGATTAATATTATGAATTTAATTTACTAAGTGAAGAGTAAATAATCTATGGAAATTATTACGCATAATAGCGAGTGATATTGGCGTAATTTGAATTATCTAAACCAGGAGTTTCTTGTAGACTAATTTGGGGTCGAGATGGAATAATTATGTAGATTTACTCAAATGATGATTTCAAGGTCACAGATGATTCCGAAAGGGTCGAAATAGTCGAAATAGTATACCCGGGGGTATTGTTTGGATCCCAGGATATTTTTAGACTAAACTATAGTCTTATAAGGGTAATTTAGTCTTTAGATAGCCTATGGTAGAAGGAGCTAGGAATTTCCCAACCTTATATTAGATGTTAGATAGAAGAGGCAAGGGTTAAGAGTGTTGAAAACCAAGGAAAACCATTAGAGAGGAAAATGATAGAGTCCTTGGAGCTTTTGAAGAGATTCTTGGAGCTTTTTATCTCAATCTTGCACTACAAACAACCTATGAGTGAGGATTGAAAGATAAGACAATCAAGTCCATCACCCCATGAAGTTAGACCCCTACCGATCAAAGGCAAGTGTTTAAATACAAGTTATTTGAAGTTATAATACCCATGTGACTAGGGTTTCATCATATTGTGATTAAAGTAACGATTCTTGGAAGAAAAGAATGATTTAAATTCATGTTTGGGTAGGAATTGCATGTAGAAAGATTTGATATCAGTAGAGAATAATAAGTTCGAGATTTTGTGTTATTATCCACGAATTAAATCTGGGTTTTTGATGAATAATGGTAGAAGAACATAAAACTTAGGGGTTTTGAGGTTTAGATGATTCAATCCATTCTCGAATGAAAATTATAAGGGTTTTATGTTGTGTTTACGTTAGAAATCATCCTAACGCATGTAGAAATAGTGAGGGATAATTGGTTTCAATTTTGGTGAAGAAATATGTAAGTTATGTGGGTGTTAATGGCGAAAAGCGCACTTGCATAAGGAAGAAGATGTAACAAAAGGTTTCGAATCCATTCGGGCAAGAGATGAATCGATTCGGCAAGGTGAATTGATTTGGCCTCCTAGCGAATAGATTCGGTTGCCCATAAAATATGAGATTTTCCCTTTTAAGCCTAGAATTCCTAAATTGTTATCGAAAAAACTTTTAGGACATTGTTAGAATATAATGAGGATTTATTATATTGTAATAGTCCATTAGGGTTAAGGGATTAAGTCTTATCGAGAGAATTAAGATGATGAGTAAACGGGATTAAATGATATTGTAATTACTTCGAGAGAATGGGAATAAAATTATGGGAAAGCCTGAGTGAGCTTGTTATATAAACTAATAGGGTAAGGAAGAGTTATCTACTGAAATAAAACAAGGGGTAACTAGGACCCAAAGAGTAAAGAACAATACTCCATTAAATGTAATAGTGAGAATAATCGTAAATTGAATGTACGGTGAGTATTAGAGTGATATATATACTACGTACAAATGATGATAATTAGGTTGCGTGAATACCTTGCGAATATATAGGTTGTGTCTGTACCTATTATATGATTGATGATATCTGTTAACATACCTACACTGTCTGCTATCACGGAGGTTCCGACGCAGTGGGCGATCCCACCTTGCCGATTCCAGCGAGGTCTGGATTTGTCCCTCAGAACATAGAACTTAGGGTGGCTCACTATGTGTCGAGTATTAGTGTATTCGGTGTGTTATTTGGGTACGTTAGCTATGTGTGTAGCCGAAAGGCTTAGAACTATGTTCGCCCCACTACTTATTGATTGATTTTGGGGTTCGAGGAGATGTACGGAACCATTTGTCCCTATTTAGTACGAGAGGCACTTGGACTGATAGAAGAGTATGCACACATCTCACGGTGGTCCTTTTGAAAGACACCGTAATGATATATATATATATATATATATATATATATATATATATATATATATATATATATATATATATATATATATATAGACACACACACACACACACCAATGTGAATATTCTACTTACGTGTGACAATAGAAAATTAGATAGTTTATATCTAAATATTGAATTAAGTTGTGAAACTTAATTAATTGAATAATGAGAATATAAGTGAAATGGTAATTTCAACTCTTCTAACGTATGAGAAACGTTAACTAACGGGTGAAGTATTGTATGGGAAATACGAGATTAGAGACGTGTTTATCTTAAGAAATACTTAAGTCTAGTTAGCTTGGGTAGAATAGCTGGGTGGGCTAAGTAGAAACGTTAGGCGTGCAAAATAGTTGATAGGTAAGAAAACCCAAGAGAGTGTACGTGAACCTAACATGTGTAATAGATAATTGGTTTTAAATTGTGATAAGTACTTGCTAAATATTTTTAAAATGTTTTGGGTTCTAACCCTTGCTATAAAATATTTTCAAAACCTTTTAGGTGTTTAGCCATAGCGACACCAGACTTGATGATTCCTTACAGGGACATATAGAAGCAACGTTGTGGAGGCTTGCAGAGTTTTGATTAGACGAATCTATCATTTCATTCCTAGTGTAGGACCTCTCTAAAGCAGTGTTTCATTTGAGCGTGTTGCCCCGATTTGACTTTATTCATTCCGTACTTCTGTTTCAGACTTGTCTTCAGATATTCTTATTTGTTGGATTCATTATTTTGTTTAGAATTTTAGCCGATGGTTTATTTGGCAGGGCTTTATTTATTCATTTATTTGAGATGGTTTGGACTCTGGTATTGTGTGAATGTTGAAATTTAGTTTTTCTGTATATTATTATTTATCTGTTTAATGCAAGATAAAATTTGGCACCGACTTAATTAACTAATAGGTGATTAGTAATTAATTTGCTTTTCAACAATGATGCTAAGAATGAACCCTTTTTTAAATCCTATTTTAATTTAATAAAGGTCCGATCACTCAGTATTTAATTAGGCGGGGTGTCACACATGGTATCAGAGCATCAGGTTCTAGTGTCCATAGGATCTGTACGGCTTATTACAATTTTAGTGTATTGTTATTTTGTTACGAAGCCCTATTAATAGGACTGTTACTTTTATCTTCATGCATTTGAGTTATCGTGCTTCTAATATTAAATTTTTTATAAATTGTGTGCTTATAAAATTCGATCTATTTTCAAATGCCACTGAGGAGAGAGCGAGCAGCTAGGGCAGTGGCTAGGGATGAGGTAAGGGATGCTCACCAGGAGACACAAGAGGTTCCTCATCCACAGAGATGATATCGACGACCTAGGTGGTAGAGATTGTGGCCCAGGAAGTCAATGCAGCGATGGCAGCTATAGTCATGTAGTTCCCGCAGCCCCTGCCGTAGCAACTAGTGGCATTGGTCATTTAAGCCCAAATAGGGCCATCTACTTGGCAGAGAGTCAGAGAGACGTTTCAGAAGGTTCACACACCCAAGTTTCAGGGTCGTTTTGATGTGGTGGAGGCGTGTCAGTGGAAGAATAATATTCATTGCCATTTGCACATGGTGGAATGTACTGAGATGCAGAAATAGATGTTAGCTACTTTTATACTGGATGAAGTAGCCTTACAGTGGTGGGAGTCGGTGACCACACTGAGGAGAGAGATATGATGACCATTATCGAGTTTTGGGTTCGGTTCGACCGCAAATACTTTCGCCTGTAATCGAGTCAGAGATGCAAAAGAAGTTTGGAGAAGTAGCACAGTGTGATCACTCGGTAGATGAGTATGAGGAGGAATTCACCCATCTGGCTAATTTTATGACAGGGTGAGGTGAGCAATGAGGAGAGAAAGAAAGAAAACTTTATGGACAGTTTGTCCTGGAAGATCAGACAGCACTTGATAGGTAGCCCCACGTTGGTGACATATACTGATGTCGTCAATGCTACTCTTGTAAACTTTCAGGATCATCGCTTCCACGTGAAGGGAAGTAAAAGAGGAGGAGAGCCTAGCCAATATGGCAAGGCAAATGGGAGTGGTTCCAGCGGAGCACCGCAGTAGCAGATAACCACTCAACATGGGAAGGATTATCGACAGGGGAACAATACTAAGATATTTAGGCACGCAGGGTACCGACCAAAGGGGCAGGGTTACAGATAGGGTCAGCAGGGCCTAAATCAGCAATAGTTTCCTCAGGATCGTCGAGGCTAAGGGAAGTAGGGTCGAGGACAACAGGGCCAGAGACAGATAGAGTTCCCAGGACAGTTCATTATATGTGGACAGCAGGGTCACAAGAGGAGAGATTTCCCATTGTTGGGCAGGGCACGATAGTAGGGTGCCTAGCAGGGACAACATGATCCTTTACCCTCTGCACCACCAGCACCACCAGCCCCCCAGTAGCAGCAGGGACTGATGCATTATGGGGGTGTGCATAACATCCGGGACATATCAATGCCACATGCACCTCAGGCACTGGCAACAGTAGAGGGTAGGTTTCCTATTTATGGGCTTGAGGGTAGGATTATTTTTTATACTGGGGCATCTAATTTGTATATTAAGATCATATTTATTATATTATTCGTCTTATTAGAAATCGCCGGTAGTCTCCTTATGTGTGTAAAGTCACCGATGAGTAGTGGTTCACTGATACACTCGATTTTTATAGGATTTGATACCGTAATATGGAGACTGATCTTACCAACAAACCTTCTAGTGTTAGACATGGAGGGGTATGATGTGATTCTGGGTATGGATTATTTGGCAGGTTAAAAGGCGGTGGTAAATTGCTATGAGAGGACCATTGCGTTTTCCATTCCGGGGAAGGAATATGTTCCTTGTGGCGATGCCTCTTCCTGAGGGGGGGGGTCGTGCACACACTTATACTACATTGAGGAAGAGACCACACAGCAGGTAGTGATTTTATTAGACTCAATTCTAGTCGTGAGATATTTTTAGGATGTATTCCAAGAGATACTCGAGTTGCCACCCAATTGGGAAATTGAGTTTATGATCGACTTAGCATCGGGTACGAGACCGATTGATCGAGCACCTTACCGTAAGTCCCCTTCAGAGATGCGTGAGTTGAGAGAGCAGATTCATCAGCTCTCGGGTCAGGGTTTCATTCGATGGAGTACATTACCTTGGGGTGTGCTTATATTATTTATGAAGAAGTGGGACGATTCGCTTCGATTGTGTGTGGATTACAAGGAGCTGAACAGGGTCACTATACAGAGTAAATATCCATTTTTGAGGATCGTTGACCAGTTTGATCAGTTGAGAGGGGACACCTATTTCTCAAAGAATGGTTTACGATCGGGTTATCACCAGCTACGTATTCGGGAGGAGGATGTTCCCAAGATCGCTTTACTATCACAGTATGGGTCATACGAGTTCAAGGTGATGTCGTTTGGGCTCACCAATGCACCACCTGTGTTCATGGATCTTATAAATAGAGTATGTAGGGAGTTCTTGGACCAGTTCATGATCGTGTTTGTAGACTACATTCTGGTTTACTCTCCTACATAGGAAGAGCATGCAGAGCATCTCTGTAGAGTCTTACAGACACTTTGGGACCATCAGTTGTATGTCAAATTTGGGAAGTGTGGATTTTAGCTACGGGAGATGTAGTTTCTTGGACACATCGTATCTAAAAGAATTATTACAGTAGATCGGAGTAAGGTATCAACGGTGAGGGAGTGGGAACATCCCACGACACTGACGAAGATTCGTAACTTCTTTTTATTTATTCGAGTATTATGGCTACTTTATTAAGGGATTTTTGAAGATTACGGGTCTATTAACAAACTTGACTCGTGAGGAGGTACTGTTTGTGTGGAGTGACTACTGTCAGCTAGCCTTCGATGAGCTGAAAGAAAAGTTGACGTCAGTTCTAGTACTTGCATTGCCTAGGAGTGGGGTGGAGTATCAGATCTACACGGATGCATCCCTACAGGGACTTGAGGGTGTATTACAGTAGGAGGAGAGGGCCATAGCTTATGCATCTTGAAAGCTTAAGCCCCATGATAAGAACTACCCCACCCATAGCAGCGGTGGTATTTACCTTAAGGATATGTAGGCACTATCTGCTGAGGGAGCAGTTTATATTGTTCACGAACCATAAGTCACTTCAGTATCTCTTCACACAGAAGGATCTGAACATAAGGCAGAGGCGGTGGCTAGAGTTTATGAAGGATTACCAGTTTGATATACAATATCATTGTGGTAAGGCTAATGTGGTAGCAGAAAGATTGAGCCGATGACCTACTTGAGAGTTTGTGAAGGTTTGGAAAGTGAAGTGGAGTGAACTTTTACATGATTATGCGATCGCAAGAGCGTGTATGGAAGTATTATCTATCACTCCTGAGATTTTGATGCGAGTAGACAAAGCGCAGGTAGAAGATTATTTCTGTCAGGATAGGGTATGGCAGTTATTAGCTGAGGGTGTGGAGTCTTAATCGATCAGCTCAGAGGGAGGTCTACGTTTTAATGGGAGATTAGTTGTGCTCGAGGATGAGGATTTAAGGCATGCTGTAATGGCTGAATCCCATAGTTTGAGCTTTGTGGTACATCCCGGTGGGGATAATATTTACCGGGACATGAGGAGACTGTACTGGTGGGCAGTAATGAAAAGAGACATAGCAGAGTTTATCTCGAAGTGTATTTGTCATCTTATGAAGTTGTCCATCAGCGACCTTCAGGGATGCTACATCCATTGAATTTTTTTATGTGGAAGTGGGAGAGTATCTTGATGGATTTTATTATAGGGTTGTTGACATCGTAGAGGGTCACGATTCCATTTGGGTAATATTCGATCGGTTGACAAAGGTGGACCACTTCTTTTCGGTCCGCATCGACTACGAGACGAGTCAGTATGCACAGTTGTTCATCATCGAGATAGTTAAGAAGCACGGGGTGTCGATAAACATTGTGTCTGATAGAGACAAGTTCTTTGTGTCTCACTTCTAGCAGAGCTTCCAGGAGGCCATGGGTACAAACTTGAGGTTGAGTACCGCTTCTCATCCAAAGATAGACAGGTAGACTGAGAGGGTTAATCAGATGCTAGAGGATATGTTAAGTATGTGCATTCTGGATTTTGGGGGAGGATGGGAGCGATACCTTCCATTGGTAGAGTTTGCGTATAATAAGTCTTACTAATTTACTATCGGCATGGCTCCGTTTGAGGCATTGTATGGGAGACCATGTCATTCGCTCGCTTAATGGTTAGAGACGGGGGACAACAAGTTATTGGGGGCTACAGATGATATAGGAGACGACTTTTAAGATTGAGTTAATTCGGGGACCGATTCGGATTGCACGAGATAGGCAGGAGAGTTATGTTGATGTCGATCAGAGGCACGTGGAGTAAGAGGTTTGTAAAACGCATGACGTGTGATAATTGATTAAAACTAATTCGCAAGTTTCCAATTAAACCTTATTTAATTAGGGTCTATTTTTAAACAAACTAAATCCATCCCCTAAACATGCATCTATGTGTGTGCGTGTGTCAACCCATAAATTGATAAAGCATGTGACACAAAAATTAAGGAAAAATCCCCGAAGGGCAAAACCTTTTATTTTCACTATAATTTATAAAGAACGGTTACACGAATTATAATAAAAATAATAATGACATACGAAATACCCGCAGGTGTCGATTCCGATGTCGTCGCTAGAATCTCCCGCAAGAACTCCAGGTGGTCAGCAATGAAGAAGAGAAACGACTTCTCCACAAGTTGTGAACTTTATAAGGACTTCCTCCACAATAGCATGCAGTTGTCAGTTGTAGAGTTTTCCCCACAAAGAATAAACCAAAGAAAAATATGTTATTGGGTTCCACAAAACAATTCACACAAAAGTAATTGGGATTTTGTGAATTAAAAAACAAAATATTTGAACCCTTAAAATTGTTGGAGAAAAACTTTCTGCCAAAGGTATGCAATTAATTCTGGGTAGATAAACAAAAAGATTCAAAAGATAAAGCTCTTTAAAGTTGAACCTGTTCTCCACGTTTAAAACACAAGGCTGACATTCCTTTATATAGGAATTTTTTAGGCGGTCAAAGGATAAGTATGAAACCAGCGTGTCAGGCAAAAAGTAACCTCGCTCGAACGAGAAGGCCATGTCGCTCGAACGAGATACGCGTGTCATTTTAATGACTACGCACGACATCTCAATGTAGTTCAAAGAAGAGGGTGATCTCACTTGAACGAGATTCGCGTCGAAATCGAGAAACGCATACTGCCTTAGAAGATTTTTCAAACCTTTGATTTTCAAAACTCATTTTTTCTAAAACACTTAACAACTTTTTATAAAAAAACATTTATAAAAACATTTTCATATAAAAGATTTTTAAAACTCCTTTTAAAAATATCCCAACACTCTTAATATGAAATGTAAATGAAACTTTAAACAATATCTTACCAAAGTTCATATTACTGGGCTTGAATGGTGAAGACAACTTGTAATTTGGATCCGTCTTTTGTAAATTCAATATTCTCAATTCTTCGACGACTTGTAGCGGTATACGACATAATTAATTGTGACGGACTTATTAAAAATACGTCCTTACAAATCTCCCCTATGTCTATGTCGGTACATACATAAAAAACATCTGAATTATCAAAAACCAAATTGCCTATACAAATCTACCCTCCCATGAATCCCAAAACTGAAAAGGTAAAATTTACAAGTTCTCAAATTTTTATTCAACATCAAAACTCTCAAAGCTTTTCTCATCAGGGTGTGCAACATCATGATCTTCAGTCTTTGTACCTACATACATGAGATAAAACAAAATACCTTCATGATGCATCGAGTTTGAAATGATATAAGAATAAAGAATTAATAATCAAATCTCCCTCATAATGAAAAAACTTCCCCATAACATAATAATTCTTTGTCCCCCTTTTTATGATGTCCCCAAATAGACAGATAAGAAGAAAAAATCAAAACATGGAGTGTCACAATAAAATGCATAGCAAATGTGGATCAAACTACGTGCATGCAAAGGTATGTCCCCAAAAAATCCACAAACTATTTTTGGATTTTTTAATTTTTTATACAAAAGTAGGATACTAAAAATCACACCATGGATTTAAACTCAAACAACCAAGTCATGGAAACAGAATGTATGGATGTGAACACATTCGATAGGTAAATTAACTCAATCAATCATAAGTGCACGATGAATACGTGTACTCCTAATGAATGAACATCAAAAGTATCATTCGGTGTAAAAATTTGTTGAATTTAAATGACATCGTCTTATACAAATCAACAAATCAAAGTCAAAGTGATTTCCACACCAATAACGTCCAAAACTATTTAGCGCTTTTTCAAGATTTTCAAGGACGTGCAAACCTGTTATAAAATCTCCAACCAAACTCCCTCATATATATTTTCTTTTAGAGGTGTTAAACTAAATTCTCAAACTTTGGATAATTGGTGCTAAAACCTAAATGGCCCATATTTGGCATGAATTTATTTTTATTGCCTTTAAATTTTTTTGGGCTCTTTTAAACCTATTTGGACCCCAGATAATAAAATTCCTCAATTTTTTAGGTCCAATTTAAACGGCGGCTTAATCGCAAAGGATAAATGAAAATCTTTCGTAGCCCTTCACTGCTTTCAAACAAAGCACACAAACTCACAAACGGTTCTTATATGCACAACTTTCTTATCAAGTTTTATCGTGCTTGGTTCATTTTAAGGATAGGATTGAAGTGAAAACACCCAACCAACATGTGATAAGACAAGCACAATAATCAAACAAATTCGTGCATGTGTGCAATAAAGGAAAACATGAGTCAAACATGTAGGAAGTAACACTTAATTACATCTCAATGACTCCGAACATTATAAAGAACATGGATGAATTGAACTATTATTTCAAAACACTATCAAATAGTCACATGAAAAATGGAATGATGTTGTGACTCAGTCATCCTAAGTGTCCATCCATAAACAGTGTAAAAAAAATTCAACAATCTTTTTAGATTTTTTTAAAAAATTTATCAAAATAAAATCTTTTTGTAATTTTCAAAATTTTTAAAAACAAAAATCTACACAAAAATTACATGTCACAACGCTAGCAAAAATATATCAAAAGGCATAACTAGCGTATGACAAACATGAAAACACAATCATCTATATGATATATCAAGAGAAGGATCATGTGCAAGCAAACGAGAATCAACTATTCTAAAATATAACGTATCGAAAAGTGATTTCCTCCAAACAGATGTAACACGTCGACACTGGGTTTTGGGAACCAAGAGAACACTAGACTTCGAATTCCTAGGACCTTTTCCAAGATCAAAACAAAATCTCCTCAGGTGACCTTTCCTACCACAATATGAACATGTGTAAATAGGTGGAGCGACACCTAAATTGTGATCTTTTCTAATGTTCTTGGGATTAATTGACCCTCTAAAACATATAATGGTTTTGGATTTAGCATTAGAATCATGAGAACACGATGAACCATTACCATCGCTATCAAACCTGCTTGAGTATGTCAAATCATTTTTTAACTTCAAAATTTTTGACTCAAGCAGAGAATTGGACTCTTCCGAAGACAGGGATTTCTTTTTCAAATTTTCAATTAAACTTAACAGTTTATCACACTCCCCCTCAATTAAAACGAACTTATCCCTAAGAGTATTCTCACGTGCCGTAAAATCATCGATTAATTTTTTATCCTCGACGACACAAACGGGAACACTAGAATTTTTTAAGTCCTCTGATTCCTTCTTTAAAACAAGGACTCTCTCATCACTCTTCTTTTTGGCAATTTTCAAAGAATCAAAATCAATACAAAAATTACCAAAGTGCTCATGACAAATATCACTTTGAGTTTGAAACGCTTGCAAATATTCAATCTTACTTTTAAAGAAATAATTTTTTTCTTTCAAAACTTTAATTCTTTTGCAAAGTTTCGAATTCAAACTTTTTAATTTTTCAGCACGGTTGTGAACTTTATCAAAAAAAGCCTCCTCATTAAATGGGCATTCCATTGGAAAAATTATGATTTTTCACAAAACAGATTTTTCAAAAAAATCAATATCACATGATTTTGCGAAAAATAGGATCACGCGATAATTTAGCGTAACCCGCTCTGATACCAATTTGTAAAATGTATGACGTGTGATAATTGATTAAAACTAATTCGAAAGTTTCCAATTAAACCTTATTTAATTAGGGTCTATTTTTAAACAAACTAGATTCAGCCCCTAAACGTGCATCTATGTGTGCGTGTGTCAACCCCTAAATAGATAAAGCGTGTGACATAAAAATTAAGGAAAAATCTTCGAAGGGCAAAACCTTTTATTTTCACTGTAATTTGTAAAGAACGATTACACGGATAAAAATGAAAATAATAATGACATACGAAATACCCGCAGGTGTCGGTTTCGATGTCATCGACTAGAATCTCCCGTAAGAACTCCAGGTGGTCGGCAATGAAGAAGAGAAACGGGTTCTCCACTAGTTGTGAACTTTATAAGGACTCCCTCCATAATAGCACGCATCTGTAGGTTATAGAGTTTTCCCCACAAAGAATAAACCAAAGAAAAATATGTTCTTGGGTTCCACAAAACAATTCACACAAAAGTAATTAGGATTTTTAGAATTAAAAAACAAAATATTTGAACCCTTAGAATTGTTGGGGAAAAACTTTCTACCAAAGGTATGCAATTAATTCTGGGCAGATAAACAAAAATATTCAAAAGATAAAACTCTTTAAAGTTGAATTTGTTCTCCACATTTAAAACACAAGGCTGACATTCCTTTATATAGGAATTTTTTAGGCGGTCAAAGGATAAGTATGAAAGCAGCGTGTCAGGCAAAAAGTAACCTCGCTCGAACGAGAAGGCCATGTTGCTCGAATGAGATACGCATGTCATTCGAACGAATACGCACGACATCTCAATGTCGTTCGAACTAGATGGTGATATTGCTTGAACGAGATTGGCGTCAAAATCGAGAAATGAATAATGCTTTACTGCCTTAGAAGATTTTTCAAACCTTTGATTTTAAAAACTCATTTTTTCTAAAATAGTTAACAACTTTTTATAAAAAACATTTTCATATAAAAGCTTTTTAAAACTCCTTTTAAAAATATCCCAAGACTCTTAATATGAAATGTAAATGAAACTTTAAACAATATCTTACCAAAGTTCATATTGTTGGGATTGAATGTTAAAGACAACTTGTAATTCGAATCCGTCATTTGTAGATGCAATCTTCTCAATTCTTCGACGACTTGTAGCGGTATACAACATAATTAATTATAACGGACTTATTAAAAATATGTCCTTACAAGGTTGAGGACTAGGTGTTGGTACATTTGTCTTCCATGAAGTGGATCATGAGATTCGGTAAGAAAGGGAAGCTAGCACCGAGATATGTGGGACATTTTCCAATTATTAAGAGAGTGGGACTAATAGCTTATAGATTGGGTTTATCAGAGAAGGTTCAGCGATTACACGACGTGTTTCATGTGTCGTCACTGAATAAGTACAAGAGGAGAGAGAGAGAGAGAGCTTTTGGAACGTTCCGCTTGAGGAGATTATTTTACATCCAGATGTCTCATACGAGGAGAGACCCATGACTATTCTGGATCGTAGTTTGCGTAAACTTCGGTCTAAGGTGGTGCCACTAGTCAGAGTTCAGTGGGGACACCACAGTGTTGATGAGTCTACTTAGAGCAGGAGGATGACATGTGAGAGCAGTATCCAGAGTTGTTTACCACATGTATGACTTAATTTCGAGGACGAAATTCCTTTGTAAGGGGGAAGTATGTAACACCCCGTATTTCTGAGCATTTGAATTTAATTAATTTAGCAATTAATTAGTTTTCTTTTAAATTATGTGAGAGAATTAATTTAATTGAATTGAGTAATAATGTGCTTATTTTATATTAATCGTGAGTGAGATAATGATTAATATTATGAATTTAATTTACTAAGTGAATAGTAAATAGCATATGGAATTTATTACACGTAATAGCAAGTGATATTGGCGTAATTGGAATTATCTCAACTCAGAGTCGCGTGTAGACTAATTCAGGGTCGAGATGGAATAATTATACAGAGTGATTCTGATGATGATTTTGAGGTCACAGATGATTTCGAAAGGGTCGAAAGAGTTTATCCGGGGGTATTGTTTGGATCCCGGGGAATTTTTAGACTAAACCAGGGTTGTATAAGGGTTTAGTCTTTCGGTAGCCTAGGGTAGAAGGAGCTACGAATTTCCCAACCTTATATCAGATGTCAGATAGAAGGGGCTAGGGTTAAGAGTGTTAAAAACCAAGGGAAACCATTAGAGTGGAAAATGATAGAGTAATTGGAGCTTTTGAAGAGATTCATGGAGCTTTTCATATCATTCTTGCACTATAAATAACCTAGGAGTGGGGATTGACAGAGAAGACAATCAAATCCATCACCAAGCCACAAAATCAGACCCATACTGATCAAAGGCAAGTGTTTATATACACGTTATTTGGACTTATAACACCCATGTGACTAGGGTTTCATCATATTTTGATTAAAGTAGTGATTATTGCAAGAAAATAATGATTTAAACGCATATTTGGGTAGGAATTGCATGTAGAAAGATTTGATATCAGTAGAGGATAATAAATTAGAGATTTTGTGTTATTATCCACGAATTAAATCTGATTTTTTTTATGAACAATGGTGGAAGAACATAAAACTTAGGGGTTTTTGAGGTTTAGATGATTCAATCCATTCTTGAATGAAAATTATAAGGGTTTTATGTTGTGTTTACGTTAGAAATCATCCTAATGCATGTAGAAATAGTGAGGGATAATTGGTTTCAATTTTGGTGAAGAAATATGTAAGTTATGTGGGTGTTAATGGTGAAGAATGCACTTGCGTAAGGAAGAAGATGTAACAGCAGGTTTTCGAATCGATTCAGCCAAGAGGCAAATCGATTTGGCATGGTGAATTGATTCGGTCTCCTGGCGAATCGATTCGGTTGCCCATAAAATATGACGTTTTCCCTTTTGAGCCTAGAATTCCTAAATTGTTATCGAAAAACTTTTAGGACATTGTTATAATATAATGAGGATTTATTATATTGCAGTAGGCCATGATAAGGTTAAGGGATTAAGTCTTATCGAGAGAATTAAGATGATCAGTAAATAGGATTAAACGATATTATAATTAATTTAAGAGAATGAGAATAAAATTATGGAAAAGCTTGAGTGAGCTTGTTATATAAACTAGTAGGGTAAGGAAAACTTATCTACTGAAATAAAACAAGGGGTAACTAGGACCCAAAGAGTAAAGAACAATACTCCATTAAATGTAATATTGAGAATAATCGTACATTAAATGTACGGTGAGTATTAGAGCGATATATATACTACGTACAAATGATGATAATTAGGTTGTGTGAATAACTAGGGAGTATATAGGTTGCGTGTGTACCTATTATACGATTGATGATATATGGTCAGCTATCACGGAGGTTCCCGCTTAGTGGGCGATCCCACCTTATCGATTCCAAGGAGGTCTGGATTTGTGCCATAGAACATAGAACTTAGGGCGGCTCACTATGTGTCGTGTATTAATGTGTCCGGCATGTCGTTTGGGTACGTTAGGTATGTGCGTAGCCCAAAGGCTTAGAACTATGTTCGCCCTCACTACTTGTTGACTAATTTTGGGGTTTGAGGAGATGTACGAAACCATTTGTCCCTATTTAGTACGAGAGGTACTTGGAATGATAGCAAAGTATGTTGATGTCTCACAGTGGTCCTTTTGAGAGACGTCGTACTGATATATATATATATATATATATATATATATATATATATATATATATATATATATACACACACACCAATGTGAATATTCTACTTACCCGTGACAGTAGACGATTAGATAATGTATAACTAAAACTTTAATTAAGTAGTGAAACGTAATTATTTGAATAATGAGAATATAAGTGAAATGGTAATTTCAACTCTTATAATGTCTGAGAAATGTTAACTAACGGGTGATGTACTGTATGGGCAGTACGGGAATAGAGAGGAGTTCATATTCGGAAATACTTAAGTCTAGTTACCTTGGGTAGAATTTCTACTTGGGCTAAGTAGAAACGTTAGACGTGCACAATAGTTGAGAGGTTAGGAAACTCAAGAGAGTGTACGTGAGCCTAACATGTGTAATCAAAAACTGATTTTAAATTGTGATAAATACTTGCTATATATTTTCAAAATGTTTTGGGTTCTAACCCTTGCTATAAAATATTTTCAAAACTTTTTAGGTGTCCAGGCACATGGATGCCAGACTTGACGATTTCTTACAGGGACGTATAGCTGCAGCGCTATGGAGGCTTGTTGAGTTTTTATTAGACGCATATATCATTTCAATCCTAGTGTAGGACCCCTCAGCAGTATTTCAGTGTTTTATTTGGGAGTGTTGCCCCGGTTAGACTTTATTCATTTCGTATTTCAGTTTCAGACTTTTATTTAGATATTCTTATTAGTTGGATTCATTATTTGGTTGGGATTTTTAGTCGATGGTTTATTTACAATACTTTATTTATTTATTTATTTGAGATGGTTTGGACTCTAGTATTATTTGAATGTTGAAATTTAGTTTTTCTGCATATTATTATTTGTCTGTTTAATGCAAGATAAAATTTGGCACCGTGTTAATTAACTAATAAGTGATTAGTAATTAATTTGTTTTAGACAGTGATGCTAATAATGAGCCATTTTATAAATCATGTTTTAATTTAATAAAGGACTGATCACCCGGTATTTAATTAGGTGGGGTGTCAAAACTTTGTAGAAGTAAAGCCCTAAATTCGTGAAGAATAACATCCTCTCTTGATTGGGATCAAACTTAGATATTTGATGATAGCCCGATTAGGCTTCAATGATGCTCATCCTTTAGTGTCTCATCCTTCAATGATGCTCATCCTTTGGTTTGGAATTGGTGAGATAAGTGAAATCAACGCAGGCTAGAAATGTTTGGATCAAATCCTATAAGGTCTTAAGGTTGTATCGTAAACCATACACGTTTACTTTAAAAAAGTGAATGAGTCGCTCTGTCCCATACTTTGACAACTTGGAATTGATCATTAAGGTATTATCTAGATGATAAAAGTCTCGGGGAAAGATGATGAGTTCCTCTATTACCTAGTCTATGAGGGCCAACATGGTCTCCTCAACCCCCGACTAGGCTCCCTTTGGTCGTTATTTAGGTTGGTTGTCCTTCGAATCGTCATCGTTCTAAGTTTTCTTAGACGGCGTCTACTTGGATTTGATTGAGGCAACAAAAAAATATAAGTTGCTTCTTGGTCTCCCCTAATTTCCATAACTCCTTGATTGCATAGAAACTTGAGCTTTTGATGAAGTAAGGAGGGGATGACCCTCATGGTGCGAAGTCAACCTCTACCAAGAATGGCATTATAAGGTGACTCAAATGACTTGAAACTCTATCTCATCATTGACTAGGTCGACCTTGACATCCAACTTAATCTTTTCCAATTGGTTTTATACATGTCCATTGAAGTCGATTAATGTCCCCACCTTTGTGTCAAGGTTGTGGAAGGCATAACTAATTTTGAGCAGAAAATTGATGATCATTATTTCTAGAGAGCTCCCTTGGTCGATCGGTATTCTTTTTACATTGAAATTTTCCATTCATAGAGTGATGACCAAAACTTGTTTCTGGGGTATGTTAATGCCGAATAAATCCTTGTTGATGAACATTATTTCCCTGTCAAAATCAATGTATTTTATTTCGTGCTTAATCAGAATGGGCTTACATATTTCCACTTGGAAGGCTTCCTGGGGGCACAAGATGTAATTTTCACCCTTTCTATGATTTTTTTGCAAGTTCACTATGTGGAATTGGTATAGTCATGTATGAATATAATCAACCTTAAGGGTGTAAGGCCATCATCTTCTCCCATATTTTGTACAACACTCACCCGAGTTAAGGACTTTGTCTTTGTCTTTGTCGTGTCAATATACTCCTTAAGATGCCCAACTTGTACAAGAACTTTGAGGTATTGCTTGGAAATTTTATAATTCATCGTGAGATGACTATGATATTGATGGTAGGTACACCCGAGATTAATGTCCCTATCATTTAAATCATTATCCATCTTGGATGGCCATTTAAATAATGATTTGTCCTTTATCTGAGGAATCAATTTATAAATTGGTTGCTTAAAGAAAATCTCCATTTACCATGTGCCTTAGATTGTCCTTTTGAAGTATCAGTCTTTCCTCCTTTCGTCACTGGAGTTAATTGATTGCCTACCTTGGGTGCTTTCTTCGAATCATTCTTCTTAGTCTAGTTGGGGTTCATTTTGTTAGAGCATCCACATTTAGGAGTTCATCCTCTACCTTATCATACGTCTTAATTCAAGCTATAAGGTCGTCCATGGTTGATGTGGATTCTTTCTAGTAACTGGTAAAGATTGTCCAATATGGAAAGTCTAAACTTGAAGGATGAGATCGTCAATTACTCATTATAATTATCAATTGAATTGAAAAGTTACCAATATCACTGAGAATTATTCTTAAGGGATCCCCCTTCTTTATCCTGGGAGACATAAGTGAATCATCCACCTTAACTACCTTGTTGCTAGTGATAAATCAAGCCTGGACTGCTCGGCTAATTCTCTAAAGGAGGATATTGATTTCGGGGTCAATTTCTCAAACCATCTCAGATCTATCCCGAGCTCTACACCAAAACTAGTGAATTGTAACGAGTAAAAACCGTTACGAAAAATATATGTAACATATTAAATTCATTAGGAAACTTGCGTTATTTATTTTACTAATATAATTTGTAACGGAAAAAATCCGTCACGAATCACGTATTTGTAATGGTCAAAACCATTACAATGTATTTGTAACATGAATCACGTATTTGTAATGGTCAATGATGCATTGTAATGGTTTTACCCATTACTTATTAACATACTACTTATTAACATACTACTACTTATTACCATAATGGGAAAAACCATTACAATGCATCATTGACCACTATGTATGCCCAAGTCTTTCAATCGTTTCGCAAATTTATTTTATCTTATCATCGAGGATTGTACTTATTAGATGCTCTGCAAAATTCTTTTCGATGTGCATCACATCAAGAACATGTCAAATTTTATGAATAATATAATATTCCAAGTCAAGTAAAATTGACCTTTCATACAATGCCTCTTTAATTTCAAAATTACAATTCTCATTTGCATCACCCATTTTTCGCTTCTTACTGGAAACTTGTGGAGACTTTCCCGGTGTATAATTGATGCAATATAACTTCTTTAAAAGTGTGTCCCCATTCAACCGACATGGAGGAGGTGTATACTCAGTTGACCTAAGCCACAAACTCCCACCTTTTCGAAAAGGGTGATCCATGTCAAGGAAAATACGATAGTTTATATAAACTATCTTATTACTGTGTATCAGTCGGATGGATGGAGTATTGTCCCCACAAACAGGGCAAGCTTTATAATCATGTGTAACACATCTAGATAAATTCCCATATGCAGGGAAATCATGAATCCCCCACATTAACATATCTTTCAATGTAAAATGTTGCATCTCATACATGTCATAAGTCAGAACACCTACTTCCCATAATTCCTTCAACTCGTCAACTAATGGATGAAGAAAAATATCGATGTTTGACCTGGTGCCTTCGAACCAGGTATTAACAAAGATAACATTTGAAACTCTATATTCATGCATAATTAAGGTGAAACATTATTCGACACCATAATAATAAGACAACATCTATAATGGGCAGACTGAATGCCATGAGGATTAAGCCGAATGATTGTTATCGAGAGCCAAACATTGCATCCTTCTTAAGCAAATTCAGGCCATTTAGATTTGAAACTCCTCCATTGGGATAAATCACATGGATGTCGCTGGTAATCCCTATGAAGTGATTGCCTTATAGTGCCATATCATTTCTCGGGCTATCCACTGAATAATATAAAATCTCACCAGCCTTGGAATCGAAGGGAAATGTCTCAATATATATTTAGGTTCTTTAGAAATCCTTCCCCCTTTCCTAATAGTAAATGAACACCTTGATTCTCCGCATTGGGGACATTCATACATATATTTATTCTCCTTCTAATATAAGACACGGTTAATGCATGCATGAATGTAATTGGTTTTATCCCCAAGTCTTTCATCATACTCTTCATCTATGGATATTTTTCTAGTACTGTATTCCCTTATGAGAGCCAGCTTTTTAAGACAGACAAGAGTGTTGTGACACTATTTCCTAATCAACCAATTGCTTCTTTAAGCTGTGAAGTTCTACGATTGAAGAAAGAGTTATTTCAAGATCCTCGCATGAAGGATATAATTTCTTAACTGATAATCTCTTATATTTATTGTACTTATTATTTTCGACGTGATCTTCTTTGGAAACTCTTAGATGATTGCATTCAACATCTACATAAGGTTCCCCATGCACTCCGTAACAAACCTCATCAAGATTTTCCACCCCAATACCTTGTTCCTCAATGTTTTCTTCTACTATGTTCTCCTCAATGTGTTCTACGGATAGGGGGATCATTAGTTTTCACAGATGTATTTTCACTGTGAAATAAACAAACAATATGCAATTGATTCATATTGTTCCCCCACAAATGTCTCTTGCCTTCTTTCGATTTATAATGCAATTTATTGCGACACCTCAAACATGTACAAGGTATCATTGTCAACCCCTAATCAATGTTCTCTTCCACAAATTTAATAAAATCTTCAATTCCCTTTATATGCAACAAGTTGCCTTTGTTCTCTTCGGTCATCCAGTCATTGTTAATCGATCGTGACATTCTATAAAACAAGATAAAACACATATTAACAATAAGTTGCAACTGTAATATTCAGTTATGGTGGGTGCCTATTTATGGCAACTAATTATACCACGACTTATGCTAAATTCATGATTTCTAAATTCTAAACACACTTTTGATGAATAAGAAGAAATTTTGACCATATTCATCATATAAAGTAACTAAAACGCATAATTCATTATGATTTTTATCTGCAACAAACCTGATCATTAATGGGGTTCCTTTTGATTTACCATTAAATTTAAGATGTGTATCGCAATAAGTGCATTGGGAAAAATTAAATATTAATCAACTTAAGATGGAGAGATAAGAAAATGACCCTCCTCGTAACGTCTCAACCTAAAATAGATACTTATCCTAAAGCCCATGTTTTCATCACCAAATATGTATCAACAACTTTGGTTAATAAATACATACAAAATATAACTATTTGCATTCATAATCATAAAGTATTAACTTTAAATTTTTCACTTTGTCACTAACATTGACTACCATAAGTTAACATTAAATACCTAAGCAACATATTTTGGACTGCGTAGAACATATTTTCATAAGAAAAAGATTTTTTTGGGGTAAAACAGCATGCATCAAACCAATCAATATTATTAGTGGTCATAACATGAAATCAGCACAGTAAACAATAGTTATATAATTTGAAAATGAAAGGTAAAACTCCTAATCTAGAAAATAAAATGTAATCAAAGGAGGAAGTAAGTCCAAAATCTCAACTATTATATATATATATATATATATATACACATTTATTCATTTTCTCCAATTAAAAGTACAGCTTCATGCAGCAATGATAACATTTCAATTAAAATAAAGGGATTTCAAATTACACTCAATAATCGATAATACCCACTTTCTTCAAAAAATTTACACTTTGGTTACATTACTGGAAAAGAAAAGGTCTTTCTTGGACAATGTTTTTGAACCAAAAAAATTCGATGGAAAATATTTTCAAGTTGAAATTCATCTTCTGTGTTGAAATTCATCTCTCCATACTAAGAATCGTATGGAGAGAGATAAGAGATGAATTTCAACAGCCCGATTGTGAAACGTGCTATGAATTTCATCGTTCATTACATTAGGGTACATTAACTACCCTTAAAATTATATCTATAATGATTTATATATATAAAGTATATAGAAAAATTACAGTAACCAAAAAATCCTGAAACAACTGGCAAAAAAGAATCAATGGAACGGTAAAATAAGCACATCACTTTACCCTAACTAAGGCTAGAAAATTACATTCAACCCATTCCCCTACCGTGTCCTTTTAAACCTTCAAATCTCTTTAACAAAAAAAACATTTAAATCAAGGGCAATGCATGTAATGCCAAAAAAGTTCATATTTTAAAAATATTACCGATCGTAAAATTCAATTCTTGGCAAAACAAATCACAGAAACTTCTGGATTCTCTTTTGAACCCACAAATATCATATCAACAAAGGAAAGGGGCCAAACAAGAATTTAAAAGGGTAATATACATATATTTAGTATGAACAATTCCAATTTTGGCAAAATACACACTTGTTTGTGGACATAAAGACTCTATATTCTATAACTAAAAACACTAATTTTTTTTTCGTGTAACTAAAATGGTACATACATCTATCCACTGTAAACTATCAAAGGGAAAAGAATTAATAAAGTTTAATAAATTATAAATCGAAATAAAAATAACTTCTCTATACAAAATCTAATAAATATAATCCGATCATGATAGACACATAAGAAATACTCAAATTGATCATCGGATATGGTAACAATAGGTAACAACCTTTCTACATTACAAAATAATTTCTTTAATATAGAAACTAAAAAAAAATTACCTTTTTTTTTTTATCTAAAAGGGATATTACCCCCACACATTTTATTAGGAATAATAGAGAAATAGCCTCTTGGTGGCATACCTCAAACAGATAAATCTAAAGGTTGAGCTCAATGCTCTAGATTAATAGAAAACTTCAAATTTGGGGATTTATAACTATCCCCTTTTCAATGAGAACAAGCTAAATGAAAATGTAAACTTGGAGCTTTATAATTAGCTCCAATACAACATCAATATTTCTTTCTAATAGATGGAAAATCTGCCTTGTCTAGATTAATACGACCTTTAATAATTGAGGGGAGAGATGAATGAATTATAAATTTTTAGACCTTTAAGTAGAAGAACTTAATATAGCAAAAGAATCAGCTACTGTATTAAACTCTCTCCAAACACAAAGTATTGTGAAAGCAGGAAGCAACTGGGAGTTCTACAATACATTCATAATCAGATGCAATAATAACTTTTTAAAGATTTAATTGATTACACATTTTGACGCCTTCACTTAAAGCAAGAGCTTATGCTTGGAGTGAATTTTTTTAACCAACTGCAATACTGGATGCTGCTACAAAATTTCCTGAGTAATCCCTTATAATTTTACATATACCACTAGGGCTAGGATTTCCTTGGGAAGACCCGTCTATATTTATCTCCATATGACCCTCTGAAGTCTTTGCCCATATACATTGTAAAATGTGAAGCACTTTAGGCTTAATTTCTAAATTGAACCATTGAATAGCATAGGCATCAACCTTTTTTTTATTATATCTTCAAAAGCATTCAGAGAAGCTAACTTAAAAATCAAAGAGGAAACATTAAAAATAATTTTCTCTGAATTGACATTCATATCCTAAAAATGCTTGAGATTCCTTGCTTTCCATATCTCATACATAATGATCTTAGGAAAATTAGTATGAATAAATTATTGATGGTATCTTATTGGAATTTTCAACCACCAAGAGATAAGCATGCTATTAGAATTTTTAAAATTCATCCTCACTCCCATCTTATTTTCAAATAAATTCCACGCTTCATTTGCAACTGGACATTTTATTAGTAGATGATTAAGGGACTATGATTCTTTCTCATAATTTCCACATCTAGAAACAAGCTTCTAACCAATTTCTTGAATTGAATCATCTAGAGGGAAGGCTTTATGCAGAACTTTCGAAAGGAAAATGTTGATTTTAGGAGGACAACTTCTGCTCCAGACATGTCTCCAACTCAATGAAGCAGGTCTAGAGGGACTCACTACTTCATTGGTTATTTTAAGATTGAAATCCCCAGTGGGAAAAGGAAGTCAAAGCTCCTATTCTCATCTATCAGATTACCAGCCTTTTCTTGGACTTCCACAATTCTTTTAAAAGCTTTAGAGCTTTTGGGAGAACTAAAAATAGATTAAAATTTATTCCACATGAAAATACCCTATAGACCTGGGTCAAATCTCCATTTCTAGCATAACTTTAAGTTAGAAGCTTCAATGATGCTTTCCAATGATCTAGTGTTAAGACCCCCTTCGAAATGAGGATAACAAACTTGATCCCATTTAATTCATTGATAGGTTTTTGGAGGACGAATAACATAAAGAATATGAAAGGGGATAGATGAAAGCATGTGATTTATAAGAGTAATCCTACCCCCTTAAGGTATGAACTTTGAAGACAAAGAGGAAACTGTAACACCCCGTAATTTTAATAAATTTTTATATTTGAATTTAATGGGATTAATTAAATTAAAATGAGAAATTAATCCAAATTAAAATAAATATTAATTAGCAAGACAATGGTTAATATATATATATCTATTGAATATTACTTAGTGAATGAGTAATTAATTGATAAGAAATTATTATGATTGTCGTGAGTGAGAAATACAACAGTTACGAAAAATTTAGTCGGGACGCGTGTGTTAGTCATTTCGGGACTTAAATTTGGGATATAAAATGTAATTTCATTTTAGATAATTCAAATGTTCATTTAGAGTACGTCAGTGTGTCCGGAAGGGTCTAAATAGTCAAAAAAATTTTCTCAGGGGTTTAGTTTGGGTCCCGAGGCATTTTTAGGCCAAACTAGCATCCTTGGAGGGTATTTCGATCCTTTAGATTTTGGAGGAGAGAGGACCTACGAATTTTCTAGACTTATATTATCTGGTAGGTTGAGGATACTAGGGTTAGAAGTTAGAAACTCAAACAGAGGCCACAAGCGGAAGAAAGAGAGGTGTTCCAAGGCTTAACCCGCCATTCTTGCACCACCACCACGGTTGGGTAGATCAGAAGGAGAGGAATGCGACCCTACCACTATTCTATGGAAATTCATACCTACATATAGAGGCAAGTATTTATCTTGTTTAATAATTATGAGCTGATATACCATCCATGTTAGTGTAGGATGAATAAGCTTTCAAATTCATGAATTTTGGCCTTAATTTGGAAGATGTAAATTATGTTCTTGGGTAAAAATTGTGATAGGCTTAATCCCTGATGCATTTAGAATGAAGTTGGTTAATTAGTATAATGATATTTTGAAGAAATCTAGGATCTTGTTGAAGTTCTTGAACAAAATTGATGAACTAGGGTTTTTAAGAATTAATTTAATTTAAAGATGTTATTTGATGATTTAATGACTCCATCACGTTAAAAATCATTTATACGTGTTACTATGAATTTGAGACCTTTTTTGGGAGTTTGGGCTCGTGTAATGGTAGTTTAGACGACTAAAAATGGTAGAATCCATAGCTGCTAAAATGAAGAGACGAGACATGTTACGGGCAAATTGATTTGGCACCTTGGGTGAATCGATTCGAATAAAGTTCGAATCGATTAGGTTTCTCAGATTTTGACTATTTTCCCCCCTTTTTTGTTTAGAACTCGTGAGGAACGATCGGGTTTACTTTTGAAAGAATTTTAAAATGTAATGAGTGATA
The DNA here is from genome assembly GCA_949130495.1 of Sambucus nigra. Lineage (NCBI taxonomy): Eukaryota > Viridiplantae > Streptophyta > Magnoliopsida > Dipsacales > Adoxaceae > Sambucus > Sambucus nigra. Next base: position 579,647,353 of record OX422209.1, read on the forward strand.
CTTTAATTACCAGTAGGCTAATGTTGGGATTGTGACTTAGTAACATGAGGGGATTTTGGGCTAAAGTTAATTAGGTTTAATTAGGTAATAAAACCTAATTTGGAGAATGATATTGTGTCATGGGAAATCATGTGAACGTATGTCCTAGACCAATAGGGTATGAGTGAGGTATTTACTAAATTGACTAAAGGGGCAATTTGTAATCCTTTGAGTATTGGGAAACCCTCGAGGTTAGACGATGAGACATATTATGGTAAAGTAATGATACGTAGAATATTCGAGAATTATCATACTACGTACGGGATATCTATTATAGGTTAAGTGAGTACCTATATATATATATGTGTGTGTGTGTGTGTAGGTGGTGTGAATATCTATTGATTTATTTGTTATGTGTGAACATAACTAGGCTACTTGCTATCACGGGAGGTTCCACGTTGTAGACAGTCTTATTTTGATGAGCCTATTGGGGGGGGGGGGGGTTGACTTGTACCTCAGAACATAAATTTTAGGGATTGAGCACCACTTGTGTGAGTAATGGTGTGACCAGTCATTTGGGTGCGTTAGGTGTGTGAGTAGCCCAAAGGCTTAAACTATGTTCGCCTCCAAATTTATGTGAATTTTTGAATGTATGGTTCGAGAGTGATTCCAAACTCGATGTCCTTGCTTAGTATATGATGTACCAGGACTTGAGAGAAAAGTATGCCTACATTGCAGGTCTCTACTTAGGGATGCCGTATAAGTATATATTATGAGAGTGATATGTGTGTGTGTGTATATATATATATATATATATATATATATATATATATATATATATATATATATTTATTTATGTGTGTGTGTGTGTGTGATTTATTCTACTACGAATGTTTTAGTTGATAATAGATAGTGATGTCTGATTGATCTCAGCATGTGTGAACTTAATAATTAATTGGTGACTCTTAACAAATAAAAGGGATTGGAAATTAGTAACGTATTATATGGGCAATAAGGGTGGGAACAATGAATCCTTAGGTGGGAAGAGTTTTAAGTCAACTAATTAGACGGGGTAGCGTACCTAGGTGGGTTTAGAAGAGTACGTTAGGCGTGCACAATAGTTGAGAGGTGAGGATCTCAATTGAGAGAACGTGAAGCTAAAATGTATCTAATATGTACTCTTTAATGCATCTTAAATATTTATTAAAATATTTTCAAACTGTTTTACTTGGGCTCTGACCCGTTTCAAATCCATTTTTTGTAAAAACATTTTAGGTGCCCAGCCGCAGGGACATCATGCTTAGAAGTTCCTTCATTTGATGTGTTGCAGCTGCTGTGGAAGTTTTGGGATCTTGCTAACAGACACCTCCATATTTATCAGTTTTTATTCCTCATTTTGTCTACCTCAGTCGAGCATGTCGCCCCTTTCCATAGTTGGTTATTATTATAGAGACATTGTACTTCTATTTTACTTTCGTGTTGGATTTGGATTTTATTTATGGATGATTGTATTGGCATTTTTATGTAGAGTGTTATTCCAGACAAATTTATTTATTATTCTATCTTATCGTTCATTACTATGTGTGTGGAAATGGTGTATGTGATTTGTTTAGTTTATTTCAGTTGCATGTTAATAAAAAGAATTAAAATTTTGGCACCGGGCCATTAGGGTATTAGTAAGTAATTGGAATTCTACAGTGATGTTGAGAGTGAAACCATTAATGATTCCTATTTAATTTAATAATGGACTGATCACTCAATATTAGAATAGGCAGGGTGTCACGAAAACTTTATTTCTAATATTATTTTATCATGTCTGCAAAAGTTGAGATCTTCTTTCTACCAATATCAAGAGTGAAACCTAAGTATTTAATTGGAATCTTCTTATGAGAGATCCATGTTTGTTGAGAAATAGACGTCAACCTGCATTTCTTTGTTTTCTTACCCATATAGAATGCATTCTTGCCTCTATTAATTGATTGCCCACAATAGGATGTAAACTCAGCCAGCATATGAAACAAATATTTAATAGTTCTTTTTCCTGCATTACTGAAAAGGTTGAGATCATTAGTAATTCCCAAGTGAGATATTAGGACACTTATTGGGGGATGTGAGAATGGAGTAGCTTGGTTAGACTTGAACAATTCATCAATCTTCTTGTTTAAAATTTCATTCACTAAAATGAAAAGACTAGGAGACATTGGGTCTCTTTGTCTTAAACCCCGAGTGGTGTTAAAATGACATTTACTTTCACCATTGATGATTATAGAAAACCATTTGTAGGCTACTAGTCTCCAAATCATATCAATACAAATTTCCCCAAAGCCAAAACTCCTAAGCAATGGACATAAAAATGCCAATAAACCCGATCATATGTTTTTTCCATAGCAATTTTAAATATTACATTACCTACATGAGTTTTCCTTCTAAGGGATTGAATCATTTCTTGACCCAACAAAATATTGTCTTGGATACTTCTACCTTTCACAAAACCACTCTGGTTAGGAGAGACAATCAGAGGCAGTTATACACATAATCTATCACATAAGATTTTAGAAATGATCTTATTTAAGAAATTGCACAAATTAATTAGCCTAAAATTAGCACAAGACGTGGGGTGAGGGATCTTGGGGATAAGAATAATATTAGTACTAGACCAACTTTTAGGCATTTCAGCCCCATTGAAGAAAGATTGAATGGCTTGAATTAAGTCCTTTTTTATATCTCCCAGCAGTGGATGTAGAATTTTCCCCCAAAGCCATCAGATCCTAGGGCATTGTCCTCATTTAGATTTTGAATAGATTTTAGAAATTCATCTTCTATAGGAATAGCAAACAACACATCATTCTGCTCAACTATAATAATTTTAGGGATAGAGGACAAGTACTCACCATCTAAATTCAAATAGTCAACTTGCCACAGGCGGCCTTTAAAATGGTTGATGAAAACTGTTTGAATACCTTCTTTGGACGTCTCTATATTTCCTTCACTATCTTTGATCTCATTAAGTAATAGGATCTTTCTTTTAGTTTTTGCTAATGAATGAAAATATTTGTGTTACCTTCCCCATCTTTGAGCAATTTAAGATTGCTTTTTTGCTGTCAAAATAATTCTTCCATTTTCATGTCATGGTTCAACTTTGATTTGCATTCTTTCATTTCCATTCGAGTAATAATGGTAGGGTCTATTTCAAAAGAATGCTCTTTGATAATCAACTGGTCTTCAAGGTTTTGAAATATTTTGAAAAATATTCTTTACATAACTGGTATTCCATTCCTTTAACTTAGTCTTGAGTCTTCTAAGCTTGATGGAAAAATTTGTCATAGGAGGGGCTTCAAAATCAAAATTCCAAGATTCTTCCACAACTTGTAAAAGAATTTTATCCAGGCACCACATGTTGATGAATTTGAATGGTTTAGTGTTGTCATCTATTTTGGTTTTAATGGATAGCATGAGAGGTCTATGATATGAATAGTATTTATAGAGATGGGAGATTTGAGCATTAGGGAAGTAAAAATCTAATTTCAATTCACTAAACCTCTATCAAGTCTATTAATAATAGGCTAAATAATTCTGTTATTTGACCATGTAAATCTAGAGCCCATATAACCAAGATCAATGAAATCACATTTTTATGGCATATCCAATAAGTCTTTAGTGGCATTAAAATCTAACTCATACCCCCAATTTTTCATCTGGATTGGCAACCACGTTGAAATCCCCAATGACCATGAGAGAATGAGAATGGAGTTGATTACTGAGAACCTCTAAAGAGTCCTAAATCTACAATGTTTCTTCTTCTGAACATTTGGCATAAACCAATGCTATAAAGACTTGATGTTTTATATTTGTGCACTCCATTTTCAAACAAAGTAGTTGGTCCTCCTTTGTAAAAATTTTAACTACAAATTCATTAAACAAAAAAACCAAATTTTATTTGAGCAATTGTGCATACAGTTTGGGAAGTTCCATTTTAATTAAAACTTTGATATTTTTTATGAACAAACTTTAGGCTCTAATAAATCAATCGTAGTCAAAGAGTATGCCTTTTTTAGTCTCTTTATTAATCTACTAGTTATTTGTTGGCAACCCCTCTAGCATTCCAACATAAAAAATTTATCATTGAGAATAGTGGGATTGAGTTTTTAAGTTTACCTTTCCAGATGCCCTTATAATTCTTCTATATAGAGGATCAAAGTGAAGCTGTTTAGGTTGTTTGCTTGCTTTGGTTTCATTGGGGACTGATGGAACAGTTGGCTCCTGCATTACTATTTACTTCTTATTTGCAGCAGCTTCTTCCCCTGATATATGCGCCCATTTCTCATCAAATTTTTGGGAGAATGATTTGAGTTCTTCTATCTTTGGAGGGACACATTCTTTGACATCATCATTAATTACATAATTTTTTTAGCTTCTTGATTTTTTTTATAATCAGGTAGAGTTGTGGCTCTAGGGAAAATATTGCATTTATCTAACATGTCAACCTCTTCAACTATGATTTCACAATGTCGAATCTTCTTGATTTGTTATTATATTAGAACCTGATTATTTGTGCTAATGGGGCTTTCGGTGAGATCTTGATTAGCTTCATGGGTATTCTGATGTTCAATAGGGATGCTCTTTTAAATTTCTTGATTATGAGATTTATTCTTCTCAATATAAACACCTTGGGATTTGTTCCTTTCTTGCAGTATTCTTGCTGGTATATTTTTTAGGATGATTTTTAAATAAACATTTTAGTTCTTCATGGCCTTTTGTCTTGCAGAAAGAGCAATACTCTAGTATATTATCATAGTAAACATGTTGACAAAATCCTTTAGAACCACACCCGATCCAAACTCTATGAGGGTTTTGGCCTGATAGGTTTAATTCAACACAAACACGGTTGTACTTCATCTGGAGATTGAAGTTGTAAAAGAATCCAGTTTGAGGGGATTTCCTATTAATTGGCCAATCTTGAATAAAGAGGATTTTGCAAAGAAGTGGATGGGGAGATTTGGAAAAGAGATCCAAATAGGGACTATTGGAGATTCCTCGTCTGGCCTAAATTCTGTAGATCATTTAAAGGTTCTCATAGGAAAATGTCCTATATACCATTGATTCCTTAACCATAAACAAACATAATCCTCTTCACAGTTGGGTCTTATTAAGATATTTTTGGAATCCATGAGACCTATTGAATATGCTGCTTTAAGGAAAAAATCTCAAAATTTTTACGTATAACTTCAAGAGATGTTCTCCCATGTGAAAACTTACCTATGATTGAATGTTTGAATGGTTCTAAAAGAGCTTGAATATCATCATCTGAGAAAATCACAACAAGATCACCTTTAAAGTTGTAGGTTGTATGAGTTCAGGTTCTTTGGGTGTGTTAGCAACCACTACACTCGCAAAGGATCTTGTTTAAGGATTATGGTATTGGGGTTTGGGCATGGGAGGAACTATAGTGGTAGCTTTCATGGCTACCATGAAATCATAGATCGCCTAGGGAAAGAGAGTTACCCTTCAAATTATCTCACTAAAAAAAGGAAAATTACCTTGTAAATTGAAAAACCAGAACGATTGAATATAAATAGTAGAAGAATCAACCTCGAATCTTCAATTGATAAAACCTAGAGATGAAACTAAGGCTGTGAATGGTATGGAGATAGAAGAAATTAGGCGATAAACTGGAGAGAGACAGACAAATGTGGGAAGTATAGAGAGAGAGACGGGAGAGAGTTGGTGAGTGGAACTCGCGTGACACCCCCACTTTATTTTTTTTCAAATGACTTTTGCATATAATTGTAATATATTTGCTATGTTTTTTTTAATTAATAATGGACTTTGTTCATTATAAATGTGTAACGGATATAATCTGTTACAAATAGGAGAAGAATATGTTACAATTTTCCTCTTTTGGTGTAGTGGAGGTTGAGAGAAAAACATAACACATAAGGGCATCATGATGACTCCATAAAGACACTGATTGCCTGTATTGTCTGATATGGTGAGTGGTGTCTCCCTTTTTGTCATAGGTTGTGATTTTTGGAATGCAAAACTTCTTTTGTGGTTCTGACGTCTTTATCTCCATGATAAAAGGAGAAATCAGTCCATGCCCTAGTGCCCTTCTTACAAGGTCCTTTCGAGTTCTTGTTAAATTGGGATTTAGTTGACCCTTCAATTCCTTTTTAATAAAATTCATATGGTCATCACTTATGACCTTCTTTGATCGCTTCCTAGGTTTATCCAACTTATTTTTGTGTGCAGATTTCACTAGCCAAACGAGCATATGGCTGCTACCCACGGAATAATAGGCTAGCATGGCTCCTCGATCTGGAGGCTCTGCCAGTGTAGTTGGTTCTATGGTGTCTAGGAGAACAAATTTTCCTCATTCTTTGGTGCTCGAGGTTATGGGAATTGTATTCACGTTCCTCTAACTTCCAAGTTAACCATCTCCAGAACCCGACGCTTTTTTTATCACGCTCATACAATTATTCTTTATAAAGACTGACCAGTCGTGACACATTTTCCCCTCCAAGTCATTCTGTAAAGGGAGTGTAACATTTTCGACTAAGACCAAACTTTTGGGGTAAGCTTCCCCTTAATTTCGTTTCACTGGGAGATGATAAGCACCCAAAAGTGTTTAAATAAAACCCCAAATAGACGATTTTTAATTGCTAATTCTTGAAAAAATTGGTATCATGCTCGTTCGTCTTTATCTTGTAGGTCAAATGCCTCTTGCGGAGTTTAAAGTATTAAATTAAGGCAAAATGCGACATTGATGCGGTTAAGAGAGGGTAAACCCAGTCCCCTACCTAAGCATGTCCCCTAACCAAGCCCCAGCCATCCATACCCTGTCATATAAATGCTCAGAGTGTGTGTGTGTGGGGTATTATTCTTTCGATTTTTTTACATAAATATATATATTTTATTTATTTTAGCGTCTTTATTTTTAGTATTTATTATTTTATTTAAATATTATATTGTGCGTGTCGTCATGTCAGCGTCTGTATATATTTAGGCGTGTGTTTAATATTTTCTTTTTAATATTTTTTAGTGTTGTTTGTTTTATATTTTATTTTATTTTTAATTCTTATTTTATAATGAGTCTTTTTTATATGTGTGTTTTTAAGTTTTTATATTTTTATTGTATGTGTGTTGTATATATATATATATATATATATTGTACCTACACATACACTATTTTCATACACACCCATACACCTAACTCACTCCCTAACCTACATCTCCTTCCCATGTACCTTACCTACACACAATACCCTCTCATACATCACATGTCAAACCCAACGACAAATCAGATTTTACTTTTCTCTCAACTCACTATTCATCATCTCCTACACCATTCTTTAACTCTCCCTCTTACTTCCACCCAACCTTAACCCAAAACTCACCACCTCCATAGCCAAACAAACCCACCACACCATCGTACCCTCTCCGACGACCATTCCGGCCAGAATCGTCGGCGACTCGATTCGGGCATACCCATATCGGCCAGTGCTCAGCCCCATATTCAAAACCTCCTCACACCCCAAAACCACCTGCTTAACAAAGAACTCTGGCCTCCCACCTTTGTACCCGGACCTATATCCGGCTAAGCCCCAACCCTACAGCATCCCCTCCAACCCTTTGACTCATCGACGATCGGACCCACTTCTGCCTATCCATCTCTGACCCTATATCCACCAAATCTTCAACGCATTAACCCCATACCCAAATCCAAACCTTCAACCAAAACCCATTTCCCACTATCTCACCATCTTACCCATCTCGCAAAGCCATACGCGATTATCTCCTGCATATAAAACAAAGAACTCACGTGTTCTAAATGCGTATATACCTTATTCCTAAATTACCTCCGCACATATTAAAAGCCACATATCCCTTTATTCCCCCCAAACACCCTCATCACCCCCACGATCCACATGCATTACATTACCCTTACCCCACTCTTACCAAACACCCATTTTAGCCTATTTACTTGTCCATCCAATTTTAGAAGAGCAATTTACAATGAGGTCCCTTGGTAATAATTTTAAAATATTTAAGGACAATTTAATATTAAGTCCACTTGTTATGCCACGAGCGTGGACTTCTACAATAAGAGAACTAGTGGATCTAAGTGTTTAAAATTTATCAAAATTTCTTTAGTTTTTAAAATATGTTTGTGAGGGGCCTAAGAGTACTTTTCCCATTTTAGAAATACCCTTATCGTCATTTCACCTATAAATTGAAGACTTGGTGACATTTGAGAAAAATCTTCATTATAGTTTTAAACTTGGGATAATTCTTCTTTGTTTCTCTATAGAGAGTATTTGCATTTTTAACAAATATCTTAATATAGAGTGATGTAGTAGAACTTATCTCTTGAGATGAATTATTCTCTACCCCTCTATAGAGAGTATTTGCATTTTAAGCAAATATCTCAATATAGAGTTGATGTGGTTGAATTCAATTTTTTGGAAGTTAATTCTTCTCCTTCCCTTTATGGAGAGTATTTGCATTTTTAGCAAATATCTCAATTTAAAGTGATGGTGTAGAATTTATTTCTTTTGATGAATTATAATGTATAATTTTATAATAAGAGGATTTGTAATTTTTAACAAATCTCTCTCATTATTTAAGAGTCCATTATTAATCCATCCATTGTATATATTATTAATAGTTTTTTTTTTGTAATTTTTATTTAATAAAAATATATTAGTGAGTGATTGTAATTGAGAGAATGTTGGATTGTAATTGAAGATTCCAATTGAAGGCTAAAACGGATTTGTTTTATTACTTTTTAATTATTCTTGTTTTAATCCTTGCATGCTTTAATTTGTATATTCAATGTCTTGGATGGTGATTATGAAGGGCTCATTTCCCATTCAAGAGATGAATTGAAGCCCTCGTGAGTTTTATTTAGTTAGTTTACTTGTTAGCACAATTTTGTGACTTTTACTTATCACACATTTCTCTTATTAGATTTTACTTTTTAGTTAATTACTTTAAAAATTATCACATTTATTTAAGTAATAATCCCCCCAAAAAAATCATACAAAAATCATATGAAAATGATTCTTAACTTGTTTTCACATATTTTGTGCATCACACATTAAAGGTGGATTGATACCCTTACTTACCCAATGCATATTTTTAGTGTACTTGTAGGTTGAAGGGATTTTGATTGGAAAATGCTTTGGAACAACGATTACACTTACAAGCAACTTTTTTCCACCAGGAGGTGGAGGGAACCTCGAAGGAGTTTGTTTCGTCATGTCAATTCATACCTCAAATTAGATATAACATCTAGCATGTAAACGATAAGTATGGTCAACAGTTATATTGTTTGGGGACTGATAATTCTGGTTAGTTCAGATTTAAAGATTTCCCACAAATTGCGCCAAATTGTAGGGGATATCGAACCCCACAATAATTAAAATGTTACTAATCGACCCCAAGATATAAATGCAATATAAGAAAAGACACAAAGCTATGCGGTTCGAAAAATCGTCGCGTCTACGTCCACCAGAAATGGAGAAAGTTTTTATTAACTGAGAACAAAGAGGGGTAACTGAAGTGTTAGGGTTGCTAGCTGAGAGTTGAATTCATCGTTATAAAAATTAAATTGATCACACCCCAAACAGTTGGAGTCGTCCTTATTTATAAGTGTAAGTGCCCTACAAATCTAAGTCTCCTTTTTACTTATCATTACTCTTGTTGGATCCTATCTCTTGAGAGTGGTAGTTGTTGTTGACTTGTATTCAGTCGTTCGAGGCTATGATCTCTTTTGATTTTTTGTTAATAGCTCCATGATATTCGATCGACTTCGCCGACTCGACTTCTAGGTGTTATGTGGGCTAATCGGCCAAATGTCCCTTAAAAATATATTATACTTTTGTTTAGTGTAAAATTATAACTATATATATATATATGTATATAGTTTCTTATTTTTTTAATTATAATTTTCTTTCTTACTTAATTTTGACAATCACACGGAACCTATTGCATTAAGCATGAAAAGAAAATGTTACTGGCATTTATTGGTGTTACAGGTAAATATATACTTATTAAGTTATAGTTTCTTTTTGGTTTAGTCTCATGCCCAAATTTTTGTTAGGCTCAGCATAAGTTAGTTTCTTAATATAGACAACAAAGTAATGTTACCAAAAAAATATTGCAATTTTTTTGATAAAGAAGGTTAATGTATTCTAATGGGTAACAAAACCAAGAATAATTGTTACATTGTTGTTCTTGGCTTTGAAACACTTTAAATTTCAATTAAATAAACTAGATGATGTTGATTTATGGCACATTATACTGGTCACATAAATTTTGAAAATCTTAACAGATTGATAAGTCAAGAACTTGTTCGTTGCTTACACCGAATTAAAAGGGTTCAAAATTTTATGTGTGAACCACATTAAGTTAAAAATATAGTTAAATATAAACATAAGAATGTTAAACATATATTAACCACTAAACCGCTAGGACTTGTCCGCATGGACCTTATGGGTCCAACCAAAACATTTAGGTGGTGTGGAAATAACTACATTCTGGTCATGGTGGATGATATTAGTCATTTCACTTGGGCCGATTTCCTGAAACATAAGTCAGAAACTTTTAAAGATATTTATTAAAAATTCTTTTAAAGATTAAAGGGAGAAAAAACCCAAAATGAATTGAATAAGGAATGATAGGGTTGGAGAATTTAAAGATATTGGAATTGTTGAGTTTTTTGCAAAAAATGATTATAAACATGAATTAAATGCCCCCAAGACACCAAAATAGAACATAATTGCTGAAGGAAACTATAGAACCATTCAAGAGATGGGTAGGGTAATGCTATATGCAAAAAAAAAACTTCCCTAAATATTTTGGGTATAGTCGATTCGATCTGCATGTCATATTAATAATAGTATATACCTCCGAATAAATTCTAAAAATACTCCGTATGAGGTTTGGTTCAACAAAAAGCCTAATTTAATATATCTCCACATCTTCGGTCGCATTTACTCCATGGTTAAAGATATAGAAAATATTTAGAGTGCATATGAATGGGTCCAATCAGGATAGAGGATACCCAATTAAATTAACTTGTCAATAAAGAGAAAAGTTTTTTTTCCCCTTAAATCCAAGTTTAGGGTAACAAAGATAAGGCCTAAGGTCTGTGTGATAAATTATTTACTAAGTAGATTACACTAAATTTTATCTTTAATATTAGATGACTTAATAAGAGTGTGAAAAGATAAACAATAGAGTGTAACACAAAGGCGTACGAGGAAAAATTTACAACAGAAAAAAAATTCAGGCTGACAGAACGACAAATGAATTATGATAGAGTATTACACCTAGTAAACAAAGACTTATAAGGTCACAATTCTATGATCGACTAAAAACTCTTTCACACCATATATTCAACCAAGGGAAGGCATTAACATCTATATCACACTTCACAACCGCTATTGCTTTTTAGTTTCAACTATTGTCTCCTTCAAGACACAAACAACAAACCTCCTTTTTAAGTGGAAAAAGAGTTTTGTGTTCCAAATCTTGTAAAAAAGTTGAGAAGATCATATGAGTATGATACCACTTTCTAGCTGTGTGAATGATCTAAAGTGAGAGTGTATTTACAAATTGACTTAACTCATATATATATTTTTGGGATAAGTAAAATACAAAAATAACACAAGAATAAACTAGAAAGTTATTTCTTCAAGGTTTGAAAAAGATTTTAAAGCAAATAAATTTATTTCAAAATATCTTTAGATTTCACAAGTATTAAAACTAAAATATCTCAAGATATAAAGAGGAGAAAACAAGATTAAAACTTAGAAGAATACAAGATTCCACATAAAAGAAATGTTTATCCTATAAATATTTCTCTTTCTTAAAAAGGGTTCTCGTGTCAAGAAAGTTTTATTAAAATATTTTGCCTCACAAGGAAATCATAAAATCACACTTCTATCACACAATTGTACAATGAAGTCTAAGACCACATACATAAACACTCAAGCTTGGAACAACTACCTGGGGAGACAAATAGATAATTTGTGGGCTTACATTTAAGTGATAAGGTGCAAAAAGTAAAAATATATGGTTGGATCCTTGTGTTTCATGAGTACCAATAAAGATGTAGATAATCTAACTCAAAAAGAAAGATTTTGTACCAAACTGATATCTTTTTTAGAGCTTTACTACACCGAGAATATTCCTAATTGTGGAGATCCTTTGGCAAAACAGGTTGCGGAAAATTGAAAAAAAAACTAAAAGAGTATGCGTTCAATGAAGAGATTTTATTGCAGGCAGCGACGATCATATTTGCTGCGGTGATACTGGGGCGACTGACTAAGTAATAGCCAAGAAGGGATAATAGGTTTGATTTTGTCACAAGTATGTTTTCTAACTTGAGCAAAATATATTTAATGCAACACATATTTTTTAAAAGTAGTTTTTTCATTATATATTTACTACAACAAGGAATCCATACCAAAGAAAACACACATACACAAAAAGGTATTATGAAAATATAGTTTGTATGATAAAAATGGGCATATGAGTCTCTAAGTCCTTTTACCTTCCTACAAGTAGTATGGAAATGATACGTGTCTTTGAGGATGTCCATTGAATTATTTTAATGAAGCTTTGTCGCAATGACCTAAAGGACAAGGCTCAAAGTATATTTTGAAAATAGTATAAAACAATCTAGTCCTATTGGTCACAATGAGTAAATGCATACCTCTACACATTTGTCTATATTTGACACACAAGGGGACAAAGGAATTTTAGTAAATTTACTCTTCAAATAGTTGGGCTTATAAAATTTATAACCTATGCACGAAGTCTATAAAAGATTCCATAAAGGTTGTTGCAAACGACAGAACTGTACCACCTGTCCGTATTGAATCCATATCATTTGTTAATGATGTCAACAATCTTGATAATAACTCAAATGAAGAAATTGAATCACTGCCAATAGAGGAAGCTATTGTTCCCACCTGGGTTTCTTAAGATCACCTAAAAGATAAAATACTTAGAGATCTTATAGAGCTTGTGAGAAATATGTCTTAGAATAATATGTATACTAATTACATGAGTTTCATTTTGCTAGTGAAATAGAAAATGTGGCCGAGGCTTTAATTTGCTTGTATTGGATAAATGAGATGCACAAAGATCTTGGTGTGTTCAAAGCACACAATGTCTGATACTTAGTCCCATGACTCGCACACTTAAAAACATTATCCGCAAAATGGAATTTTAAAAATAAGACTGGTGAATATAGTGTGATAATTAGAAGCAAAGAAAGGTAGATATCATAAGGTTATAATAAAGTAGATGGAATATACGTTAACGAGAAATTTCCACCAGTTACACATCTTGAGTCTGTTTTATTACTTCTTGAAGTTGCTTATCACTTACAATTTAAAATTTATCAAATGGTTGTAAAATATGTGTTCCTAGCTGCTATTTTATCGGAGGAGGTATACGTTGAACAACCTAATGGGTCCTAATCATGACTATTAGTTAAAGAATGCATTTTACTTCTTGAAAAAAGCCTCAAGGGCCTATCATGACCACCTTTTGGGATTTTTGGTTGATAAAGGTTTCGAAAGAGGTTGAGGTAACAAAACATTGTTTGTTAGAAAAATTAATCTGAAGTCTTGATTGCACAAATTTATGTTAACGATATTGTCTTCATATAAACTTCAAATAAACAAATAAAAGAATTTTCATATATAATGAATGGAGAATTTCATATGTTGATAATGGAGGAGCTCAAATATTTCTTAGGATTACAAGTTAAACTTAAAAGTGATGGTATTTTTATAAATCAATCTAAATACCCAAAAGAGCTTGTTAAAAAATTAATTTACAAAATTCCAAAATTGCTTGCACACCTATGAGTACTACTATAACTTTATCTAAAGATGAATCTAGTACACCTATAAGAAAAACTATAGGCGATCTGTTATTACTAATTCGAAGTAGGTAAAATATCATGTTCTCCATATGTGTATGTGCTAGATGTAAATCTATGCCTAAAAAGGGTCACCTTAAATCAATTAAAAGAATTATTAAATACATAAAAGGTACACTAGATTATGGTATAAAGTACTATAAAAACACAATTATTGCTATTGTCGGCCATAATGATGATGACGGGGCTGATTATAAGATCACTTTAGGTGACAGTTACTACATGGGAGACAACCTAGTCGAATGGTCAGGTAGATAGAATATTTACATATCTTTATCCACGAGTAAAGCTAAATACATAGTTGTTGGCAGTTCTTGTGCAGAGTTAATATGGATAAAATAAATGTTAAATGGTTTGGGAATTTTTGAAAAACAAGCAATGCTCTTATGTGATAACTAGAGTGCTATTAACATTACAAAAAATAGTGTACAACAATCTAAGAAAAACATATAAAAATAAGAAATCATTTTATTCTAGAACTTGTAGAAAATATGGAGTTACTTATTAAATATGTTCATATTGACAAATAATTAGTTGATTCACTTACCAAACCTCTAGATTACCTTAGGTTTGAGCGTCTTATAATACCCATTGGAATGTGTATTTTTGAATAATTATAAACTTCCTATAATAATAGTCTACATGTATTAATGTTTGCTTATAATGGTCCTATGAGGTTTTAGGGTAGGGTTGCTTGATAAATAACAAAAGGCAAAACTTATAACTATTTTGTGTAAGAGTGACATAAATTTGTCCATGTGACTATATTTTCTTATGTTAGTTTGTTTTGAATATTTCTTTCATATCTTTTGATAAACCCTTGTCTATTTGAGACAAAATGGGGAGATAGTAAATCATTTCATAACCTTTCATACCTAATAAAATCTTAATTTTTTTATATTCTTTGATTGATTATGTAAGTGGTAATATCCTATTAGTTATGATTCAATACAATTTAACCGAACCGAAAAAGTAGTCATGCATAATCACAAAAGAATTTACGTCATTTGGCAATGTGCCTATGTCCACAGGAAGTTCTCTATTTTCTATTTTCTATTAGGCTGGTTCCAATGATTGTGATTAATTCCCCTTCCCCCGGGCTAGGGTTGTATTAATTGAAAAATAGATAGCTAAGTCGTGACGGGATCAATAACTGTGGTGGTTATCCCAACTTGATCGGTTCTATCTGGCTCATTGATTCTCACAGGTCAGTTAGCTCCACTAGTCCTTATCTTGATGGATGAGATCTTAGCCATATCTATGGGCATGTGACATCCTTAAATGATTGTTTGGATTATTTCCCTCATAATTTCCCCCAAAGCTTTGTAACTGATTAAGGTCATAGGGCTTTGTTTTCTTTTTATCATAAATCTGAGTCATGGTCACAACTCATGTTGGTCATCCGACTATGCTATGGTGGGAGGGCATGGTAGTAATAATGCTTGAAGGAGAGGAGTCTTTTTACCCGCTAAATTTTGAGGGTATACAAGTAATCTACCCAAATCATTTTAGGGGTAAGTTAGTAATTTTATCACCCTAAGATGCAGGGGAGGTTGTGTGACTATCGTCATTTGTGAGCATGTAAGGTAATGATGAGATTTTGCATTGGAATGTGTTCCAAGCCACTAAACCCACTTCTTGTCATCATTTTGATCCATTAATCAAAACTTCTACTACCTTCAAGAGTTCAAGATTTTTATTGTCACTCCCACATCTTGTGAGTCTTCTCTTTCCATTTAATTCTACATTAATATATTTTTTTAATATTCTATATGTTTATTATATTTCTTGCTATTGGGTGTCAAAATGTTGTACATAATTAATGATAATACTATCGAGGCTTTTAAAAGTTTTTAAATCCCTCCATGGGTTACCGTTGAGTTAAAATCAATCCCCATGGACTTATACAGTGTTGAGGATGGACATTATCTTTTCTCCCGATTTGTGGCTGAGGCTCGAATCACATTTCCCCTAAACCGCATATACCTTGAGTTTTGTGAAAATTTAAATGTGGTCCCTTCCTATTGTTCCCCAAACACTTTGAGGGATGAGAATGATGTAAATCGTATAAATGATCTTTATGGGATCCAACTAGGGATCTGAGAGTTATATTATTGCTATATGTGGGTAATGACCTATAAGAAGGTCAATAACCTGAATGCTAGGAAAGATAAAAGGGACTTGACCATCAACCTTCCAGACTTTATTAAGGAGTATTAGGACAAAAATTTTGTGGTAAAAATTGGGAACATTTTCCCATGCGTAAGGGCAATGATCCCTACCATATCCTTAATTGTCGTAAGGGAAGGAATGGGATAGGTTTAACTCCTTTTGAAATGATATATTATATTATATTTGTTTGTTTTCACGTCTTTCGCACTGTTGTGATACTTTAATGTCTTGTTGTGAAGTTACTTGGAATAAGAGAGAGCCCAATCCACAAGATATAATTTTTTTGCCTTAAAGAAAGCCTAATCGAATGAATAAAGTTTGAGAGACCTCGACCACCCAGATCGACTGCACTCCTACTCTCCAACACTTCTTCAACAATATTATTCTTTGCTCAACCTATAGACCAAGAACTAAAGATCCAGAAGGGTTTGCTAAGCATAACCCTTTATCTTGTAGAATATCGATATATTTTGTGTTTGTGGACATGTCTGCCATTCCAATCGTCATCCCAATTTCCTCAGAGGACTGAATGTATCTAAAAAGGAAGATACGCAACTTTTTAGGGCTTCCCTTTGTCCGACCTCCTTTATTACTCAATCGATAAAAAAGAAAGAGGTCGCAGGTTCATATGGCCCTATTGTTATGGGGGATTCCGCTAAGAAGACGTATGTCTAGCCTATAAAAAGGAGCAAGGTGGGCATTAGCCTTATCGTCCAGTTGCCGACTTCCAAGTCAGTAGATTCCTTTGGGAAGGGGAAAGCCCTGTAAAGATAAATTTCCAATTTAGTCAATTTATTTGTAATTGGCTTGATTTTGGACAAAACGTTTGAGTCATAGGTTAGACTTTGCATTGTCGATCTCGTAATCCTATGATATGTTTGATGAAGATATAGAGACCAAGCATCAAAGATGGATACACATCATGTCATGTTTCTTGCTAAGTTTGTCTTTGTGGTTCCGAGGATGCATTAGATATTATCCTTGGAAATTTAGTTTGGGTGTTTATTTTTGAACAAATTTTTTTGGAACTATTTAAAAATGTTATTTGTGAAAAATATTTTTTTGAGTTCATTAGAACAAGATTCAGACTTCGTTACAACGAAAGGATAATTTCACTCGAACGAGTTTGAGCTCTCATTGGAACGAGCTTAGAAATTCTAGAAAGAACATCTAACGAACTTCAAACGCTCACCATCTATCAAACATAAGGCCACCCATTGGAAGCTCGTGGGAATTTCATTTGAACGATAATGCTTTTCATTTGGATGAGACTGGTCTTCATTTGAACGAAATAAGCATTTCCTTCGAACGAACCCTATGTTTACGTTCGGATGAACTAGACGCATCTAAATTCTTGTTTTGCTATTTAAGGCATACGTGACTCACATTTTCAAGAATTTTTGGCAAAAAATGTTTTCTTATATCTTACTAAAGTTCCAAAGCCCCATTTTCACCCAAAGTGTTTAATGATTCAAGTTTCACGATTATTTTATGCTTTGAGATCTTTGTGTTGGGCACCAAAGTTTGTTTCTCATCATCTTGAGTTTAGAACATGCTTTTTGCGGTGGACTCCATGCTAGTTTGTCGTGTTACTGTGAAGAAGAGGTGTTTTGTGTTTTGGTTCCGTAGACAGTTGTTGAACCTCATCAGTGGATAACATGGTGCGTGTGGATTCGCGTGTTGTGTCATCTTACGTGGGTACTCTAATGTTGCACTGTGGTGGATAGTTCAAAGATATAAGAGCATCAAGGCTTGCTCGGGAGATAAGTCATTGAGTAAATCTACCGTCTAGTCTTTGTAAAACCTTATCATAGTGAATCGTTTGGTTGGGCCATTTGAGGTTTTTCCCGTTGAAACTTTTCCTCATACATCGGGGTTTTGTGAAATTTGTTTACTTATTTTATTTTCTCATCACCTAGATGCATGCTTTAGGTTAAAAAGATAAAATTGGGTAATATTTTTTTTCACAATAAACTGTTTAAATCGGTGCACAAGTTTTATTGTGTTTAATTTGCTTAAATTTTTTCTTTAAATTTGAAAAATATAAAAAATTGAATTTTTATTGTTTAGACTATCCCTGCCTAAGCTTCATAGGGCATTTTCAAATTGGTATCAGAACTAGAACACCAAGTTATAGTGTTTAGATCCGGTGTTCTAGGCATGAATTTTGGTGGTTTTAATGGTCCTAGAGCTTCGATATTTGATGGGACGAATTATGCATACTAGAAAATGCGTCTGAAATCATCATTTAAGGTGACATATAAGTGGGTATGTAAAAAGGTACTGACGGGTTGGTCCCCACCTACAACCTTAGTTGGAGAAAATAGGATAGGCAAACCCATAAAATCATCGAGTGAGGTTGATAAATGGTTAGCAAATTATAACTCGCATGGTTTAAATGCTCTATTTTGTTCTATCTCCCTGGAGGAGTTTCGTCGTTTTATGACTTGTGAGACGTCTAAAAAAGACTGGGATAAAATCCAACTCACCTATGAAGAAACTAATGTTGTTAAGGCTTGCAAACTCCAAGCTTTACCACTCAGTTTGAAACGATTAAGATGTTGGAGAGTGAGACATTTGATGAGTTATATGTTAGATTATGTGACATAGAGAACTCGTCTTTTAACTTAGGAGAGAGAATACCCGAGAACCATGTTCTCAAGAAAATATTAAGGTTATTTTCAGAAAGATTTAATCCAACAGTGACGATTTTAAATTCCTTGGGTACTTTAGATTTTTCGAAACTTGACGAACTTATAGGTGACTTACAAACTTATGTGCTTGATATATTTTCCTCCAAAACAAAGAAAAAGGACACGAGCATTGCTTTGAAAACTCAAAAGGAGGAAACACATGTTTTGGTTGATGAGTCTGACATCGAATCCGAAGATATGGTGATGTTAGTAAAGAAATTCAAATATTTTCTCAAATATCATAAGCAATCCAGATGCAAAAAAGTTTGAGAAAAACATATATAACAAGGAAGATCACTTTCCTAAATTTTTCAATGATAACTTTAAGAGGGATGAATCAAAAATATATTTTGGTTGTGAGGGTTATGGCCATATTGTATCTGAGTAACCCCCTAAACTGAAGAAGAAGGACAAGAAGCCGAAGGCGTATAATGCCACCCTTAGTGATGGTGATTCGAAAGAGGAATTAGATTCCCATATTGAGCAAAACTACATTGTGTTTGTGGCTTATCGTATGAGCCATGATGGAAAATCTTCCCATGAATATATTTATATGCATGACACTTAGGAGGCTATCATTTTTCATTCCTAAGTGAGTGAAGGTAGAGATAATGGAGAAGATAATTAGGATGAAGAAGAGGAGGAGGAGAGTAAACTCCAAGTTACCTTTCGTGAGTTGTATGTGGGAAACATTTAGAGTGAAGAAGTCTAACTTGTAGTTAAAATCTAGGTTGAAAGAACATGCCATAGGAAATGATGATGTTATTTTGATAAATGATCTTAGGGCATGTGCGAGGAATCTTTGAGAGAATCAAGAGTATGTTGAGGTTGAGAGAGATAACATTCATGGTTTGATGGAGGTAATGAATATATAGATTTTGGCATTTAAGGAGTTTAGGAATTTACTTCAGTTTCAGATAGTTGAGCTTGAAGAGAGATTGAGAGACTCGAGTCATGTCAAATTTGATTTGTAATCTGGGTTGACAAAGTTAGATAAGATGTTAGTCACTGTCCAAACCAAATATGACAAGTGTGCAATTGGATTCTATGATTAAAATTCTTTCAGTACCCAAGCTAAGACCATGCGGTTAAAAGAGTCAACTATTTATAGGAATGTGGTAAAGGTCAATCCTTAGGCAACACCCCTCGTCGTGTCTACACATGCACACATTGTGGTAGGAAAGGTCACCTTAGTCATTCTAGTTATGAGCTTAAAAATTATTTTAGGAAGTCTAAGTCTAGAGTCACCGAGGTTTCCAAAACCCTTAAGCGTCATGTTACACCTACGTGGCTTAGGAAATACGATTTAAAAGCTTTACATGTTAGATTTATCGAATCTCGCTTGCTTGAACATGATACTTCACATGCTACATCTAATTGTTAATTGTATTCACATGTTTGTATACACCAACTTTTATTCTTCATTATATATATGTTAGATAGTTTTATGTTGTTTAAGTCTTTGTATTTTGATTTTTCACTTAATGGATCTTATTGAAACTACAAAAAGATTTATTTCTATTTTGTGTTATTTTTTTAATTAGTATTTTTAACTTTTTTTTAAACTAAAAAAGATTTTTGGTTTTTATGTGTTTTAGTTTTACACATTTTATGTGGCATATCAACGTGTTTTGCGTATGATTAGGAAATTTGGTTATGATTATCAATACTTAGATTGTTCGTAATCATACTTGCATGGAGTTATTTTGACTTTGATTTTCTTAATGGATTCAACTTTGTATATGCCTCCACACACACATGTATGATATCTCTTTTGGAATTTTAACTTCACATATTATATTTAAGCTAAATGAGATATTCTCCAATCAATCTTGCCTGTGACTATGGAAAATTTGTGCATGCAAGAATCGTTGCCCGTGAGTATGTTGATTTTTATTGAAAATATGAGGGTGCACATGAAAGGGCTACGAAAGGAGAAAATCTTCTTTGCGGGAAAAGCTACTATTGGCGAGAGCCTAATATAAAAAGATTATAGGCATTATAAACTATAAAAATTAACAAGGCCAATGCGTTGGTTTATTTTTTATTTTATTTTTAATGTGATAGCTTCAAAATAATTGAGTTAAAAGAAAATATGATATATGTTTGGCTTTTGAGGGTAATATAGCTAAAGATCAACATGTTTGCACAATGAATCCTAGTTATTCTTATCATGCCTTGATGCTATTGATTTATAGAATCATCAATATTCTAGGCTTGTGTGCATTATACTCATTTGTTCATTGATTTCCCTTTATCTTGTCGATTAAGTCTAAATCTTAGTTTGATAAAGCTTTGCAGTGAAATATAACTCCTTGGAAATATTAGAGTGTTTGGGTCATAATTCATTTGTATCTAGTTTACATCCATTCATTGCATCCCACATTTTTAGACACATTAATACTATGCTAGTGTGTAAAGCTTATGCGTTTGTGCCAAGTTTTGTGATTGTTTATTATGACTATATATATGTGTCGATGTGTCATTGGTATATTTTGCATATTTATATATATGGTATCATTTTGTTTTAACTCTTTTCATTTGCAATTATTCCCTGTTTGCCATATTCTTTATCTTTAGATTTAATTTGGTGTGCCATATGACTGTATTAATATTTCTTATTGATTGTTTGCATTAACATATCATACTTTCTTTTGTATGAAAATTGGTATCTAATTTGCATCAATATTGATATTATTTAATCATTGTTTGGATTATTTGTGGTTGTAATGTCGTGTTGTGTTTGTTTCACCTCAAACCGTTGCATTATGTTATTACTTCTTCAATAATTTATCTTGGTATTATATGTTCACACATTTAAGGGGAGATTTGGTTTATGACGGATAAATAGTCTATGTATTATTTCTATGTCTATTCTTGAACAAAAATGAGGAGAAATGGTATCATTCATTTCACGATTATGATATCTTTATCTTAGGGGGAGACTTCTTACCTAATTTGATATTCTTTAGAGAAAAGTTTATTCTTATGCAGATATTATACTTGTTATATTATCTTTGAAATTGAATTTGTGTTTAAGTGTGCAAGTTTACAACATGCGTTGAAGTTTTTCAAGCGAGCAAAGCTACAGTGTATGTATTTGTCGAGCGTCTGTACTTTTTCCTGTTGGGGTTGGGACTAAGTCTTTTAGAAAACTTGACGACCCATAGGGTCTTTATTATGTTTTTTTCCTGAAATAGACAAAGGGGGAGACTTGTACGGATAAATTTCCAATTGAGCCAATTTGTTTATAATTGGCTTAATTCCAGACAAAACAGTTGAGTCATATGTTAGGATTTTTATTGTTGATCACTTAAGCCTATGACATGTTTGATGAAGACATAGAGACCAAGATTCAAAGAGAGATACGAATCATGCCGTGTTGTATTGCAAGTCTTTCTTCATGGTTTCAAGGATCTCACAGGTATGGGTGCATTAGATTATAATCCTTGGAAATTTAGTTTAGGTGTTTGTTTTTTAACAAAATTGTTTAGAACTATATTTAAATGTTTTTTGAGAAAAATATTTTTTTAATTTTGTTAGAATGAGATTCAGACTGCATTAGAACTAAATGAGAATTTCGTTCGAACAAGTTTGAGGTCTCGTTGGAACGAGCTTAAAACTTCATTAGAACGAACATCTAATGAACTTTGAATGGTTTCTCTCTATCAAATAAAAGTCCATCCGTTGAAAGCTCGTGGGAAGGTAGTTTGAATAAAAATGCCTATTTAACTGATCTTCGTTTGAACAAAACTAGCATTATGTTAGAATAAACCCACCACCTCAAAATTCATTTTTTACTATTTAAGACGTGTTGGACTCAAATTTTTCAAGAATTGTTTGCAAAAAACTTTTTCTGTCTGTTTACCAAAGTTCCAAAACCCTAGTTTCACCTCAAGTTTCACAATTATTATTCTTTGAGATCTTTGTGTCGATCACCAAAGTTTCTTTTTCATCATCTTGAGTTAATAATGTGTTTTGTGCAGTGCACTCCATACTAGTTTACTGTGTTGCGGTGAAGAAGCGTATATCGTGTTCCGATTACATGGATGGTTGTTGAGCCTTATCGGTGGATACTAATGTGTATGGGGATTCATATGCTATGTCATCTTACATGGGTGGACTCCTGCATTGCACTGTGGAGGAGAGATTGAAGATAGAAGAGAATCAAGACTTGCAAGGGTGACGAGCCGTTGAGTAAGTTTATTCTCTAGTCTTTGTAAGACCTTATCATAGTGATCTGTTTGACTGGACTATCGGAGGTCCTTCCGATTGTGGGTTTTCCTCATACATCGACAATTTGGACGATTATTTTACTTATTTTATTTGCTTATAACCTAGATACATGTTTTAGGTTAAAAAATAAAATTGAGTAAATCGTTTTTTCACAACAAACTATTTAAATTGGTGCAAAAATTTTATTGGGTTTAATATGTTTCAAGTTTTATTCTATAAATTAGAAAAATATAAAAAATAGACTTTTGGTTGTTCGTACTATCCTTGCATAAGCTCCGTAGGGTGTTTTCAAGACCCCTCGAAGGGATCAGTTGCCACAAAACCAGAATTGGCTCTTGTTCTTTTGATGGGGATTATCTCACCAGTGACTAGTCATTAGTCACTAGATTAACCTCCTATAGGTTAGCTCTGCAAGATACCCATATATTTTTTCTTGTAAGTATCAAAGTCCATCTATCTTTTTTTTTATTATTTTTTGTTCAAGTAAAGTTGACTTGTGTTCGTATCTTTTGCTTGACATTTTATGGTGGACTTCGTCAATATGCTTAATAGAAGGTCCGACTACAAGATAGAGGTGGACGGCCTGAGGGTCACCTTAACTAAGGCTTAGAAAGTCTTTGATACTACCAAGGCCAAGATGGACGATCATGAGGTTTGGATGAAAACCAAGGACAGTGAGATCATCCAACTAAAGGAAAAGGTGGAGGTCTTGAAGAAGGAAAGAAATGACTTCACCCAAAACCTTGCTACAACACCGGAGGTAGAATGTGATTCCTTTAAAAAATTCAAGGACAAAGCCTTTACCAACACTAATAAGTAATTGGGTTTTGTCTAAAATTCATTCTTTAATAAGGTTTGGGATAAGGTCTTGGCTATGGACGGAGTTACTACTAACTCCAATCTATTCACCCAGTATGCTCCAGATTTTCCCCCTAACTTAGAGGAGAAATAAGAATAGATGGATGAGGCTTCCAACTAAACTAAGCTTATCGAATATCCTAAATAAACCCCTACTGTGTAGATGGTAATTTTTTAAATTTGCGTGTCCTTTCTATTTTCCTATAATTTTTTAAAGGGTCTACCCCATTATTTGGAATAGAATGAAAAAATATTTTCACTTCAATCATGCCCTACTTAACTATATATTTTCTTTGTACTTTGCTTATGTATCTCTTATATTGTTATTGTTTTATATGTTAAATTGATTTAATTTATTCTTGTCGTTTGGTGATTGCATAGACCTTGTGCCTATGGTCTAAGAGAATGAAAACTTAGACTTTGTACTTAGTGCTGAGGCCTCAAATCGAGCTCAGACGACCTTCGTGGCTATTTCCCAAGCTTTGCAAAAAATTATGAGTTATTATATCGACCAAACGAAGAAGGTTGATTGTCTCCAAGACAAGCAAAAGTAGATAAAAATCATTATCGACCTTATTCAAAATGAGAAACTATCATCAAGGGAAGAGATCAGAAAGGACGAGAAAGTCTTTGAGCAGTACAAGTCGATCAGATAGGGGAAACATCAGAAGATCATGAAGCTAAGGTACGAATTCATAAAGTAGGCTTGTGCATATAACACCCCGTATTTTTTTTATGATTTTTAAATGTGGGATTAATTAATAAACTAAAAATGGGATTTTTTTTAATAATTAATCCAGATTAAAATAAATATTAACTAGCGAGATAAGGGTTAGTATTTATTGATGTGAATTATATTGAATATTACTTAGTGAGTAAAGTAATATGTGGTTATGAATTTATTAAAATTGTCGCGAGTGAAAAATGCGACAACTATGGAAATTAAGTCGGGACGCGCTTGTCAGTCGTGTCAGGAGTAATTTAATGGGATATAAATTAAATTATCTATAAGTCTGTGAGTGGGACAAAGTGTTAGGAAGGGTCAAAATAGTCAGAATAGTCTACCCGAAGGTTTAATTTGGATGCCGGGTCATTTTAGGACCAAACGGGCATCCCGGGAGGCTATTTTGGTGAATTATATTTTTGTGTGAATAGTACTTATGAATTTCTAAGTTATTATATCTGATTAGATAAGGGGAGGTTAGGTATAGTTATGTGAGAAACACAGAGAACCCACATAGAGGCGATAGACGAAGGAAGATGGGAGTTCCATGGCGAGGACCATCTTCTCGCACCACCATCACCACCACCGGATTGTAGATCGAAAAAGGAGAAACACCATTAGGATCATCATCTTCAACGGATTAGACCTACCATAAGAGGCAAGTGTTTAATCTCGCAAATTTATAGCTATATAATATCCATGATAGAGTAAGTTGAATTAATTATGAAATTCATGTGATTTGAATGAACTTTGGAAGACATATATCATTTTCTTGGGTGAAATTGATATAGAATAGGATCCTCCATGTATGTAGCATGAAACCCATGAAATTATATTGAATCTTAATGAAGAAATCCAGGTTTTGATGGGTATGATTGAATTGTAGAACAATTTCTTGAATTCAAAGAAGTCTAAGAAATTGGGTAAATTAAATCGTCGTTTTAGAAGCTGTGCTGAGATGTTTTAGTTCCGAAAATGGCTATTTTGTCCACCTTGCCTTGTAGAAAATCCCATTTTCTGCATTTGGTTCTCTGATATGTTTTTTTCAAAACGACTCCGAAATGCCTCAAAACTGCATTTTAAAAATCTTGGCAGATTCGTGAAGTAATTTTTATGAAATGTTATTTTTAGTGGTTATTTCGTTGGAGGTTGTCTAGATTGATTGATTGTGACTGTTGTTCTATAATAAGGACACTAGGACTAAAGTGGAGATTAGGTTTACATAAAGTGAGACGAATAAATATTGGGATAATTGAGAAAATATCCGTAATTGATAAATGTACGAAAATTCGAGAAGGGTGACGTAGTGATGAGTGAACCTATGTTTATGACCACTAGTGACGACGTGAATAATTTTTGAAAAAAAATGAAGGGGTGACTAGGTCCCTTAGAGTTGTGTGAAAATTCATACAAATACGATGAGATATATAATTGAAATTTAATAATACGTAGGGTATTTGAGGGATATATATGTACTACATATGGGACATATAGTATAGGTCGTGTGTGTATCTATACTGATGATATAAGTATATGGATGGTGTGAATACCTATTGTATGATTTCTTATGTGTATGACATACCTATGCTTCTTGTTATCGAGGAGGAGGTTTCGCGTAGTGAACGGTCTTATCCTGATGAGCCCATTGGGGAGATTTTAGGTTCGTACCCAGAACATAGAACCATGGACACGTGCTATCTGAGAGTATGATAGTTTAAATGTTTGAATGGGAGCGTAGATATGTGCGTGACCCATTTGGCTAGGGACTATGCTCGCCTCCAATATATGTGGTTTGTATTTATGGTTCTAGGGAGATACCGAAGCAACAGTCCTTTATACAATGCGAGATGTACTAGAACATTATAGCAGAGTATGCATGCACCGCAGCCGAGTCTAGAGGTGCCATATTAGTATGTATATATGATAGAGTGATATATATATATATATATATATATATATATATATATATATATATATATATATATAGATACTCGTGATATGTTCTACTGTGTGAACTCAGTAGATAAGATGGATAATGAAATCTAAAATAACTTAAGTGCGTAAACACTTAACTTTGAATGTGAAAACTCTCTCATTCGAGATAAAAGGTGTGAAAATATTCATTTATGTATTACGTGGGAAATACGGGTAGCTATTACGAGATAATATATATGAAGATTAATGAGCTTGAACTAGTTAGGCGTGACATCAGTAACTAGAATGGTTTAGCAGTACGTTAGACGTGCACACTAGTTAAGAGGTGAGAATTCTCAAATGAGAGCCCGCATAACTAACATGTATATAATATCTGGTTTTAAGCATTTTAAATACTTGCTAAACTGTATTAAAATATTTTTACTCGAGATCTGACCCGTTTCTTATAAATATATTTACTCTTGTTCGACCTATCTTAGGTGTCCACTCACAGGGACGCCAGGCATAGATTATCAGATGATTTGATATGTTGCCGCTATTGTGGGAGTTGCAGGTCCTCCTTATTAGATGCCTCCACTATAATTCATTCAGTTCCTGATCTAGTTATATCAGTTAGTGCATGTTGCCCATTCTCAATTATCATTTATTTCAGAGTGATATTAGACTCCTTTATTTCAGTTTGACGGGATTCAATTTTATTATGGATTGATGTATTTGAGACTTTTGAATTGGGACGTTTATTCCAGTCTTATTTATTCAGTCATATGGTTTCTTATTCATTAGAATGGTGAATGTGGTTAATGGTTTATAATTTTGTATAATATTTGAATGACTAAATGTTTTTGACACCGTCTTAATTAATTATTAGGTAATAGATCAAATAAATGTTTTTTGACTGTGATGCTAAGTATGAACCAACTAGATATTCTGATTTAATTCTATAAAGTATTGATCACCTGGTATTTAATTGAGCTGGGTGTCACAGTAGGTATTAGAGCATCGGGTTCTAGAGTCCTTAGGATTTGTGCGGCGTTTGAAGTTTCAGCTTATCATTCTTTGATATTGAGCCTTATTATAGGATTGTTGTATTCCTCTATGTATGTGACCTACGTTCTTCTGCTATGATGAGGGTTGGATGGATGCCTCAATTCATTTTGATAAGGCCATGGAAGAAGCCTACTAGTATGGATGGTTGAATGCCTTGGCAGTCCTGAAGGTTCCTAGAGATTCCCAATTGTGGTATTGGTATGGGGTGGACTCTATTTTGTTAGTTTCCATCCAATTGGAAGGGAAAATTTGTGGACACCAGATAATGTGGTCCCTATAAACCTCATGAAGGATTATTTTATCAATCGTGACAATGATGATGAATTTCCACCCATTCAAATACTAATCGGACGTCATACAAAGATAGGACATCTCGTGGTCGGGGAAGATGATGTGATCTTCCCTTGTTCCTTTTTGTTTTAATCATTTGATTATGATCGCCTTTGTAATTTGATGGACATTTGAGTGAAATGAAGTTATATGATTCTCAATTCATGTTTCCATTTTCCCATTTCAACTATGCCTAGCATTTTTTCTTTAGTCTTACCTTTTAGGACGTGCCATCACACTACCATAGGCATAGTACCAATTTATGGTGAGAATAAACCTCTTCGCTGGGTTGTCCACCCGTTTAGGATTTTACCCGATTAAAATGGTTGGATTACTTCTTCCTTAGGTATTAACCCATATGTACTTGTCTTTCTAGGGGCGATGCATTATGTTTTCATGTTATTATTGACGACATGTGACCTTAAGAAGACTAAGTGTAATCACATCAATAAGGCATCAAAATAATAGTCAGATCAGATAACATTAAGATAACCTTACATTAATACTAACCTTTCATTTTAAACAATCAATCCTAACTGTAGTAAATAAACTTAAAATTCAAGAAGTGAATATAGATGACAAACTAAGATTTAATCAAATATTGAAATTGATATTACATAAATATAAAAATTTATAAGTTTGGTTGTGTTCCAAGCCTGAGCTCTTTCCCAACCCTTCATTATTTCCAAATGATAGTCCTTTGGAGGTAATCTTTGGTGAATCGGAATGGTCCTTTGAAATTAGGTCCTAGTTTCCCATTTGATGACTTCTTTGCGTTATCGAACATATTCCATATGACATAGTCTTTAAATTAAAATTCACTTAAGTGCATGCCTTTGTTGTACTTCCTGGATAACTATTTCTAGTTAGCTCCCATTTCGATTAAGTCTTGTTCCCCTCTTTCATCTACTATGTAAAGCTTTGTTTTGATGTTCTCATTGATTAGGTTTTGATTGACCATTCTTTTTGAGTATTTACTTCATTACATCGAGGAATGTTGTATTTTAAACTTGATCTTGCCCATTTCTTTTACGGCAATCCACCTAACTATAGTAGTTCCTACTAGCATAACTATACCAAAAATACTGAAAATTCCAGCTCTAAAATTATGTTATGTTATTGGTGATATGTGTACATGGTACACCACCCTTATATTTTCAAAAGCTTATGCCTCAATCCACTTGGTGAAATAGTCAATGCTAATCAGGGAATACTTCCTAGTTCTAGGTGCCATGGGTAATGTACCTACGATATCTAACCCCCACTGAGTAAATAGTCATGGGTTGGTCAAATACTTTAGGACACTAGTCTGCTGACAAAGTAATAGTGAGAAAAATTATCACTTTTTGCACTTATTTACATAAAAGATGACATCCTTATGCATGTAAGCTTCCATATATCCATCATGTATAGCCCTGAATGCTATGGATCTTTGATCTGCATGATTGTCGCAAATTCCTTCATATAGGTCAAACAGGACTTGGTCGACGTCTCTAATTGGGAGCTTTTTGAACAACGAGCACTTAGTTTAATTATTATTTCCTATAGATGATCATCTTTGAAAAACAATCAACCTTCATCACCCTTTTGAGGTTAAATTTAACAGTTAAAGAAAAAGTGGCTAATGCACTTGCGCGGTTATTATTCCCCTAGGGGGTGTGACACCCCGACTAATTAAACACCGGGTAGCTACTCCTTTATAAAATTAATTCAAAATGCCAAGTTGGCTCAGTTAATAGCATCACTGTCGAAAACATTTTAAAGATTACTAACCACCTAGTATTTAAAAAGTAAGTGCCAAATTTTATTAAATCTGATTAACATGCAACAAAAGTAATGAAGAAATAAATAACACCATTCACCATACTGAAGTGAAACGAATAACCATCACAAAATGTAAATAAAACCTAGAGGAAAAACTCCTCAATACAAATCCCACAACTGATAAGTAAACTGAAATAAATAACTAAAACTGAATACTGAGCAATACATGCTAGAGTCTGAAAACTGAAATGTAAAAATGTCTAATAGAATTGGGCAACATGCCCTACAACTGATAGATGCTGAGACTGGAATCCAAATGAGAGAAGCGTCTACATGCAAATCCCTGTAGCTTCCACAAACAGCTACAGCTCGTCACCTGAATGAGAATCCTATGCTTGGTGTCCTTGTGGCTGGGCACCTAAAATGGTTTTACAAAAATATATATTTGGAAGAAAATGGGTCAGAGCCCGAAAGTGGAAGTCATTTTAAAAACCTGCAAGTGCTTTAAAAACATTTAAAACATTAAATGCAAAGTACATGTTAGGACGTGCACTCACATTAAATTCTCACCTCTCGACTAACTGTGCACTCCTAACGTAAGTACCCATCTATAACTACCCTTTCCACTAGCTAAGTGACAACGTAAACTAGCTAGACAACCAAAGGTTCTACCCATTTTACTCGGTTAATTTAACATAACAACGCTCGTAATTTAATAGAGGTTTCACGTAAACTCAGTTATTAAGTATGCCATTGATATAACTATCAGCTAACTCATTATATATCTCGAAACAATACCGGAATATTTTTACAACATTAACATGAGGATTTCCATAAATTTAATGTATATTATTCACATCATAAATATACGATACAAGCACCCCGCAATCTAAGCTATGGTGCACACATACTCTGCTATCCATCCCGGTACATCACGTACATAAGGATCACATATTCCGAATCTCTCAGGAATAGTTCAGATAACACAAATCACAAATAGTGGAGGCGAACATAGTCACCATCACATGGGTCACGCACATACCTACGCTCCCATGGGCAGCGGACTTATTAATATCACAATAAGTCTTTCTATGACCTATGTTCATCAAGGTACCAGTCTATATCCCCCCCGTAGGCACACAAGGATTAGAGGGTCCTAAGCGAACGAAACCTCCCGTGATAGCAAGTATGGTAGGTATGTCATACATACAATCCATATATCAATACTAAGTAAACACACATCTTAGTAATATCGTATTATATTCGTAGTACATATTGCACTCTCGTACTAATTATAATTATCACAACTTATTTTATTCCGGTTCATAATTATACGTGCCATAATTTATCCTCACATCGTAGTAGACACTCACGTCTCAACCCAAACGGTTCATTGAATATAACTCTAGTGTATGATCTACTCATCTCAATAACCCAAAAGTCCCAAATCAATCACTATATCATCAAAGGGATGCTAACTCTACCCTTGAACCAGTTTCCGGGACTCCAAAAGTCAAAACAGTCCAAAAAGGACCAAACTGTCAACTCGTTAGAAGTCTCGTTCGAACGAGGCTTCGAACGAGTTTGGACTGTCAGGTCGTTAGAAGTCTCGTTCGAACGAGGCTGTTCGAACGAGGTCCCAGTTCGTTCGAACGAACTGACTCTTCTAACGATATCTCGTTCGAACGAGATATCGAACGAAAATCCTACTCGTTAATAACGACTGGTCAACTCGTTAGAAGCTCGTTCGAACGAGTTCGTTCGAACGACCTGGGGCTGCTTCTAACGAGATGCCAGTTTCGGCCCAGAACTTCCCAAAAATCGTTTTTCACCATTTTTACTCCTCAAACCTCTTCTAAAATTCGTTCCCACAATATATTGAGTTCTCTAATCATCCTCAAACATGTTAAGGGGCTATACTAACATCATTAAAGGGTTTGATATCATCTAAACATCATTAAATCACAATTTCTACATTAATTCCCAATTTTCTTCAAGAACATAAACCCCAACTTTTTCTCATCATAAATTCCCAGATTTTAATTCGTTTATTGCATCACCTAGATACGAAGTCTCCGAAATTAAATCACCCAACAATGTTTCTACATGCAAACCTATCCCAACATTCAATAATAACTTCAAATTTCATGGGTTTTCTTTTAATCTTTCAAGAACAATTAAGATTCTTCAATTTCTAACATGGAAAAGACATTCTTCGAATTTAAATGAAATAAAGTCACTTGCCTTGGTTTGATTTCTGAATTTGGTGTGGATTCGGTGTAGAATTTCTGCAGAATTCCTCTCTCTCTCTCCTTCTCCAAGCTTTCTTCTCCAAAAGGCTATGGTGGCTAGGGTTTGCTTTGAGGGAACTTATGAAAACCTAATTTAATAAACCTCCGTAGCTTGTTGGGTTAATAAAGGTTGGTTGGGTCAATCCCTTATCAGATTACAACTCTCAATTTTCGTCACTTTTAATTACCCAAAAATATCAAATTACTAAAATACCCTTTATAGTGCCGGGATGGCCTAAAAATACCCCGGGACCCAAACTATACCCCCGGCTAGTGTTTTCTGACTATCTCGACCCTTCCGGACGCATTGGCGCACTCAAAACGACCATACGGATTATAGATTTTAAATTCACTTTTAATATCAAAATATTATACCGTGACGCGGCGGTCCCACGCGTCTCAACAAAATTTCTAAAATGCCGTATATAAATCCCACGACAAATTTTATAATACCAAGTACATATATAATCATATATGCACATAATCAAATACCAATTCGCATCACATCAGTATTTATAACCCGGATTAATTTCCAATTAATACGCATTTAATTAATTAATCCCAAAAATAAATATTGCCAAAAGTACGGGGTATTACATACTTCCCCCCTAATAACTGAATTTCGTCCCGAAATTCGAAACTAGAAAGTACCTGCTAAAAACAGCTCTGGATAACGTTCGCGCATCTCATCCTCGCGCTCCCATGTGGACTCCTCGACATTGTGATGTCGCCACTGAACACGCACTAACGGGACTATCTTTGACCGTAGTTTCCTCTCGCTTCGGTCCAAAATAGCAATCGGCCCTTCCTCATAAGAGCTATCCGGCTGGAGATCGATGTCCTCCACAGCAATGTGAGAATGAGCCAAATCATCCCTAAGGTATTTCCTCAGCGAGGAAATATGGAACACGTCGTGAATCCGATGCAAATGCTCCGGTAACCCGAGTCTATACGCAACCGGTCCGATCCGCTCAATAATAGGAAACGGCCCCACATACCTCGGTGCCAACTTCCCCTTCTTCCCGAATCGCATAATCCCCTTCATCGGAGAAACCCTGAGCAAAACCTGGTCCCCCACTTGGAACTCCCTGAAAAACCTCTTCGCATCAGCATAACTCTTCTGCCTGTCTTGAGCTACCCGAATGCGACTCCGAATCAACTCAATCCTTGCCAAAGTATCCTGAATCACTTCCGGCCCAAGTAGTTTGTTGTCCCCCACTTCTAACCAACATGCTGGGGAACGACAAGGCCTACCGTACAATGCCTCAAACGGAGCCATACCAATCGTGAACTGATAGGAGTTGTTGTAAGCAAACTCCACCAGTGGAAGGTACTGCTCCCATCCACCCCCGAAGTCAATAATACACATGCGTAGCATGTCTTCCAACATCTGATTGGTGCGCTCGGTCTGCCCATCAGTCTGCGGATGATAAGCCGTACTCAACCGCAATTCCGTGCCCATGGCCTCCTGGAAACTCTCCCAAAATCTCGAAACAAATATCTTGTCTCTGTCAGACACGATATTTAGGGGCACACCGTGAAGTCTCACAATCTCTGAAATGAAGAGCTGGGCATACTGACCCGCAGTGTAATCAGTCCTAACGGGTAAAAAGTGAGCGACCTTGGACAATCTGTCCACAATTACCCAAACGGAGTCGTGACCCCTCTGCGACGTAGGCAACCCCGTGATAAAGTCCATGGATATGCTCTCCCACATCCACACCGGAACCTCCAATGGCTGTAGCAATCCTGTTGGTCTCTGATGATCCACTTTTACAAGCTGACAAGTGGCGCATTTCGAGACAAACTCAGAGATATCTCTCTTCATACCGCTCCACCAATACTGCCGTCTCATGTCTTGGTACATTTTGTCCCCTCCGGGATGTACCGCGAACCGTGAGCCGTGCGACTCTGCCATCACATCGTGTCGCAGTTCCTCTCCTTCCGGAACTACCAATCTCCCATTGAAGCGTAATCCCCCGTCTGAGCTAACGGTATAGGATTCAGCTCCCTCAGCGAGTAATCGAACTATCTGCTCCTGACAGAACGAATCATTTGCCTGTGCCCGTACAACCTTCGTGACAATCTGCGGTGTAACGGTCATCACAGACATGAAAGATCGGGCCACTGCATCCTGGTGTCCCAATTCCTTCCACTTCGCTTTCCACACCTCTGCCACCTCATCTGCTGGCCTGCGGCTCAACGCGTCTGCTACCACGTTAGCCTTACCCGGGTGGTACTGAATGTCGAACTGGTAGTCTTTCACAAATTCAAGCCACCTACGCTGCCGCATATTTAATTCCTTCTGCGTGAAGAGATACTGTAGTGACTTGTGGTCCGTGAACAGCTGAAACTTCTCCCCCAAAAGATAGTGCCTCCAAATCCGTAAGGCAAATACTACTGCTGCCAACTCCAAATCATGCGTGGGGTAATTCTTCTCATGAGGCTTAAGCTTACGGGAAGCATAAGCTATGGCCTATCTCTCCTGCTGCAAAACACCTCCAAGCCCTTGCAAAGACGCATCGGTGTAAACCAAATACTCAACTCCCGGTCTCGGCAATGCTAACACAGGTGCTGAGGTCAATTTGTCCTTCAACTCATCGAATGCCAACTGACAGGCATCACTCCAGATATATGGCACACCCTTACGAGTAAGATGTGTCAAAGGACCTGCTATCTCCGAGAAACCCCGAATAAACCTCCTGTAGTATCCTGCTAAACCCAAGAAACTACGAATCTCCGTTGGTGCCGTGGGCTGTCCCCACTCCCTCACCGCTGACACCTTCCCCAGATCAACAGATATTCCCTGATCGGAAATAATATGACCCAAGAACTGGACTTCCTTCAACCAAAACCCGCACTTCTCGTATTTTGCATACAACTCGTTCTGACGAAGTGTCTGCAAAACCTGCCTCAAATGCTCGGCGTGCTCCTCCTCTGTCTGAGAGTAAACCAGAATGTCATCAATGAAGACAATAACAAACTGGTCTAGGAAATCTCTGAACACTCTGTTCATCAAGTCCATAAACACTGCTGGAGCGTTGGTCAAGCCGAAAGGCATAACCCAAAACTCATAAGAACCATATCTCGACAGGAACGCAGTCTTCGAGACATCCTCCTCCCTGATACGCAACTGATGGTAACCCGATCTCAAGTCAATCTTTGAGAAGAAAGAAGCTCCTCTCAACTGGTCGAATAAGTCATCGATTCGAGGCAACGGGTACTTATTCCGTATCGTGACCTTATTCAACTCTCGGTAGTCCACACACAACCTCAGTGAACCGTCCCTCTTCTTAACAAACAAGACTGGAGCGCCCCAAGGTGAGGTACTCCTATGAATAAAGCCCTGCCCTAACAGCTGCTCTATTTGATCCCGTAACTCTCGCATCTCAGCTGGAGCCATACGGTACGGTGCACGTGCTATAGGTCTCGTACCCGGTAGCAAATCAATAACGAAGTCTATCTCTCGACTGGGCGGTAAGCCTGGTATCTCCTGAAACACATCCGAATACTCCCTGACAACCGGGATCGAATCTAAAGGAATCACAACCTCCTTAGAGGTATCCTCCTCTATGTAATACAGATGAGCGGTCGATCCTCCCTCTGGGCGAGGCATCGCCACTATAAACATCTCCTGCCCCGGAATGGCAAAAACAATGCTCCCGCTGAAGCAATCAATCATGGCCCTATATGATACGAGCCAATCCATACCGATGATCACATCGTGAACATGCATGTCTAACACTAACATGTCCGCAGGCAATACCAAACCACCAACCGCTACCCCCACTCCCCGGCATATAAAGAAAATAAGTGACCCACTCCCCAATGGTGAGTCGACACACGTCACTGTGCTCTCTGCCGTAGCTAACAATCCTAAAGCTTCCGCGAAGTGTGTAGCTATAAAACAATGTGTAGCACCCGTATCAAATAACACCCGACCCATAGTGCCATGGATAGGAAACGTACCCTCGATCGCGGGCGGTGCCTGTGGAACTGCAGCCTGGTGAACGTTGTAGACACGTCCATACTGTAGCTGCCCCTGTTGAGCTGGGACTGCTGGAATGGGTGGCAATGCTGCCATCGGTGGCGGTGCAGGAAGAGCGGCGGGAAACATAGGTCTCTGTGGCTCCTGGCGAGCACCCTGTTGCTGCTGCTGTGGGGCCCTGCCCCTATCAGGACAATCCTGCTTCTTATGGCCAGTCTTGCCACAAGTAAAGCACTTCCCTGGGAAGTTCCCTCCCCTCTGCCCCTGCTGTCCCCGACCCTGGTGGCCGTTACCATTCCTCCCTTGGCCCTGCTGGCCCTGATGGAACTGCTGCCCATTCTGCCCCTGCTGGCCCTGATGGCCGTTTGGACCCTGATAGCCCTGGCGGAAACCTCCCTGTCACTGCCTGTAGTTCCCTGACCGGAACCTCTTATTGTCCCCCTGCTGGTTACCCTGCTCAGTCTGTCTCTGCCCCTGACCGGTCTGTGCCCCGCTGGCACCATGTCCTCCAGTCCTGCCCTGATGTCTAGACTCCCCTGACCGCTTGCCCTCGGCCATATGAAAGCGGTGGTCCTGGCAGTGCAATAGTGCAGCGTTAACCACATCAGAATACGTGGCCAACGATAGGTTCCCTAGCAGATGCTGACGGATCCTCCAATTCAACCCATCAGTGAACTTCTCTATCTTCTTCTTCTCTGTTGGAATCTCGTCTGGAACGATGTTCAACAGGTTAGTAAACTCGGCCTCATATTCGGCCACTGTCTTGCTCTCCTGCCTCAGACTCATCAGCTTCCTCCTCATCTCTGTATGAACTGCGGACGGAAAGTACTTGCGGTCGAACCGCACCCAGAACTCCTGAATGGTGAGGGTATCCCTCTCCTCCGCGGTGGTAATGGACTCCCACCACTGCAGTGCAGATCCAACTAGCTTGAAAGTAGCTAGCACCTGCTTCTGAACATCTGTGCACTCATGCATCCTCAAATGCCTCTGTATGTCCTTCCTCCATTGGCTCGAGACCACTACATCTGAGCTTCCTGCAAACTCTGGCGGATGCGCTTTCTGAAAAGCGTCACGTACACGCTCCCAAGCAGACGGGAATGCATTAACCTGTGCTGGCGCGGCAACCGGCGCCTGAGGTGGTGCCTGCTGGATCACGGCAATCGCTGCATTTACCGCTTGGGCTACTATAGCAGCAACCTCAGCGGCGTTCAACATGCCCTGAACTGGAGCGGGCTGTGGTTCGGGCGTAGCATTCCTGGGAACTCGTCGTGCACGTCGTGGAGGCATCTGAAATAAGAACAAAGTTTATAAGTTCGCAGTTTATAAACTT
The DNA here is from genome assembly GCA_949130495.1 of Sambucus nigra. Lineage (NCBI taxonomy): Eukaryota > Viridiplantae > Streptophyta > Magnoliopsida > Dipsacales > Adoxaceae > Sambucus > Sambucus nigra. The sequence continues at coordinate 579,684,660 of OX422209.1, forward strand.
AATATAGCTGAAGAACGAAACGTACACAATAAGAGTACAACAGTCCTAAAATATAGGGCTCTATATCAAAGAAAACGTAGCGGAAACATAATAGCCGTACAGATCCTAAAGGACACTAGAACCTGATGCTCTGATACCACCAGTGACACCCCGACTAATTAAACACCGGGTAGCTACTCCTTTATAAAATTAATTCAAAATGCCAAGTTGGCTCAGTTAATAGCATCACTGTCGAAAACATTTTAAAGATTACTAACCACCTAGTATTTAAAAAGTAAGTGCCAAATTTTATTAAATCTGATTAACATGCAACAAAAGTAATGAAGAAATAAATAACACCATTCACCATACTGAAGTGAAACGAATAACCATCACAAAATGTAAATAAAACCTGGAGGAAAAACTCCTCAATACAAATCCCACAACTGATAAGTAAACTGAAATAAATAACTAAAACTGAATACTGAGCAATACATGCTAGAGTCTGAAAACTGAAATGTAAAAATGTCTAATAGAATTGGGCAACATGCCCTACAACTGATAGATGCTGAGACTGGAATCCAAATGAGAGAAGCGTCTACATGCAAATCCCTGTAGCTTCCACAAACAGCTACAGCTCGTCACCTGAATGAGAATCCTATGCTTGGTGTCCTTGTGGCTGGGCACCTAAAATGGTTTTACAAAAATATATATTTGGAAGCAAATGGGTCAGAGCCCGAAAGTGGAAGTCATTTTAAAAACCTGCAAGTGCTTTAAAAACATTTAAAACATTAAATGCAAAGTACATGTTAGGACGTGCACTCACATTAAATTCTCACCTCTCGACTAACTGTGCACTCCTAACGTAAGTACCCATCTATAACTACCCTTTCCACTAGCTAAGTGACAACGTAAACTAGCTAGACAACCAAAGGTTCTACCCATTTTACTCGGTTAATTTAACATAACAACGCTCGTAATTTAATAGAGGTTTCACGTAAACTCAGTTATTAAGTATGCCATTGATATAACTATCAGCTAACTCATTATATATCTCGAAACAATACCGGAATATTTTTACAACATTAACATGAGGATTTCCATAAATTTAATGTATATTATTCACATCATAAATATACGATACAAGCACCCCGCAATCTAAGCTATGGTGCACACATACTCTGCTATCCATCCCGGTACATCACGTACATAAGGATCACATATTCCGAATCTCTCAGGAATAGTTCAGATAACACAAATCACAAATAGTGGAGGCGAACATAGTCACCATCACATGGGTCACGCACATACCTACGCTCCCATGGTCAGCGGACTTATTAATATCACAATAAGTCTTTCTATGACCTATGTTCATCAAGGTACCAGTCTATATCCCCCCCGTAGGCACACAAGGATTAGAGGGTCCTAAGCGAACGAAACCTCCCGTGATAGCAAGTATGGTAGGTATGTCATACATACAATCCATATATCAATACTAAGTAAACACACATCTTAGTAATATCGTATTATATTCGTAGTACATATTGCACTCTCGTACTAATTATAATTATCACAACTTATTTTATTCCGGTTCATAATTATACGTGCCATAATTTATCCTCACATCGTAGTAGACACTCACGTCTCAACCCAAACGGTTCATTGAATATAACTCTAGTGTATGATTTACTCATCTCAATAACCCAAAAGTCCCAAATCAATCACTATATCATCAAAGGGATGCTAACTCTACCCTTGAACCAGTTTCCGGGACTCCAAAAGTCAAAACAGTCCAAAAAGGACCAAACTGTCAACTCGTTAGAAGTCTCGTTCGAACGAGGCTTCGAACGAGTTTGGACTGTCAGGTCGTTAGAAGTCTCGTTCGAACGAGGCTGTTCGAACGAGGTCCCAGTTCGTTCGAACGAACTGACTCTTCTAACGATATCTCGTTCGAACGAGATATCGAACGAAAATCCTACTCGTTAATAACGACTGGTCAACTCGTTAGAAGCTCGTTCGAACGAGTTCGTTCGAACGACCTGGGGCTGCTTCTAACGAGATGCCAGTTTCGGCCCAGAACTTCCCAAAAATCGTTTTTCACCATTTTTACTCCTCAAACCTCTTCTAAAATTCGTTCCCACAATATATTGAGTTCTCTAATCATCCTCAAACATGTTAAGGGGCTATACTAACATCATTAAAGGGTTTGATATCATCTAAACATCATTAAATCACAATTTCTACATTAATTCCCAATTTTCTTCAAGAACATAAACCCCAACTTTTTCTCATCATAAATTCCCAGATTTTAATTCGTTTATTGCATCACCTAGATACGAAGTCTCCGAAATTAAATCACCCAACAATGTTTCTACATGCAAACCTATCCCAACATTCAATAATAACTTCAAATTTCATGGGTTTTCTTTTAATCTTTCAAGAACAATTAAGATTCTTCAATTTCTAACATGGAAAAGACATTCTTCGAATTTAAATGAAATAAAGTCACTTGCCTTGGTTTGATTTCTGAATTTGGTGTGGATTCGGTGTAGAATTTCTGCAGAATTCCTCTCTCTCTCTCCTTCTCCAAGCTTTCTTCTCCAAAAGGCTATGGTGGCTAGGGTTTGCTTTGAGGGAACTTATGAAAACCTAATTTAATAAACCTCCGTAGCTTGTTGGGTTAATAAAGGTTGGTTGGGTCAATCCCTTATCAGATTACAACTCTCAATTTTCGTCACTTTTAATTACCCAAAAATATCAAATTACTAAAATACCCTTTATAGTGCCGGGATGGCCTAAAAATACCCCGGGACCCAAACTATACCCCCGGCTAGTGTTTTCTGACTATCTCGACCCTTCCGGACGCATTGGCGCACTCAAAACGACCATACGGATTATAGATTTTAAATTCACTTTTAATATCAAAATATTATACCGTGACGCGGCGGTCCCACGCGTCTCAACAAAATTTCTAAAATGCCGTATATAAATCCCACGACAAATTTTATAATACCAAGTACATATATAATCATATATGCACATAATCAAATACCAATTCGCATCACATCAGTATTTATAACCCGGATTAATTTCCAATTAATACGCATTTAATTAATTAATCCCAAAAATAAATATAGCCAAAAGTACGGGGTATTACAGGGAGTTGCTTAACTTGGACATGTTTGAACCGGGAGACTAACTCTTGATTTTTCTAAAGATAGGCTGATATACATTCATCTTTGGCACTTTATTCTATTGATATTTTATTGGATACCAACCCTAAGTAATAAATTACTTTAAGGTGACTAGCGCTAAGAGAAAGATCTTTCCTCAATCCTTCGATTAGATCCTCGCGTTTCTCCTCGTTATTTGATGAATCAAAGCTAAGTCGTATTCCTTGACCGAGGAGGGTCTGATATGGGGTCACTAGTACTATCCCTACCCCAGATTCCATGGTATTGGATACTCCATACATATAGAGAGTCCTCCTGTCATGTTGTTCAGGCTCTCCTAAAGTTTCTTGATCGCTAGGCTCAACTTCCACACGTTGATTCTCTCCGCTAAACCCAACGATGAAATCTGCTAAACTATGTCCTTTTATTGGATTTATGGGTTAATAATGGATGTCAAGCCTTCCTGATTCCACAGTCACTTGGAAATCCATCCATAGAGGTTGACCTTTTTTAGGATTACCTTTAATGGAAAGGAAGTGATGATTATGATGGAGTGTGACTAGAAGTATCGCTATTACTAATGAATAATAATATTTTCCAATGGTAGGTGGCGCAATTAAATATTTAGAAATGTGTTACTAACTTATTAGATTAGGGCTTGATGACCTTGCTTATTACAGACCAAAATCAAACTGAATTCAGGGTCAGAAACAAAAGGATATAAGTAGATCGGATCCCGCAGGTTTGGAACTACGAGTCGAGGATGATGACTAAGGTAGATCTTAATTTTTTCTAGAGCTTTTGAGAATTTATTATTCCAAATTCCCTTCTTTTCATTTCTTAACATATGAAAAAAGGTTGACATCTCTAAAAATATTTGTAAATGAAGTAATTAAGTTCCAGAAGTACGCCGATTATCTTTTTGATGTTTGAAATACTCTTGGGTGGTTGAATGGTACTTATTGCCTCGATTAGATCATGATTTTACTTGACCCCTCTTTGGTTGACCAAATAACCTAAGAAATTTCTGTACTGGACCCCAAAAGATTATTTAGTTGCGTTAAACTTCGTCTTATAGTATTAGAGGATCTTAAAGATTTTATTTAAATATGAAAGGTGGTGACTATTCTGTCTATTTTTCAAGATCATATCATTTATGTACAACTCTATGATGTTACCCATATGATGTTTAAACATCTGAGTGATCATGAAATTTTGAGTATAAATGGATTTATTATGTAACAATAAAGGACAAGTGTGATGGTGAAATACATTTTTTATTTCTCATGCCCGAATAGAGTAATAAGGTGAAAGGTAAAATAATCGTCTAAAAATCTTATTCACTCATGGCTAGTTATGCCATTGAACTTATGGTAAATCTGTGGCAGAGGAAAGTTATGTAAGGATATTATTTTATTATTCGGTTTACATTTGAGTTTGTCGTATACCGCTACAACCGTTGAAGACTTATTCAAGCTCAATCATGTGTCAATACGGATCTGAATATCAAAGTTCTTCAACATTCAAGTCTCCGAAACATTAATTTGGTAAGGTTGTGTTTAAAGTACCTTAGCATTACACTTAGAATATTTTCTAAGTGTTGGAGAAGAGTTTTCGTCAAAAGTATTTTTTATAGTTTTGAGGCGGAGTAGTTTCTGGTGAAATTAATTTTTTTTCCCTGTCTTGTTCGAGTGATAGAGGTACACATTCAAGTGACAGAGATGTGTCGCACGAAGCTCATTCGAGCGACACGTATAATCGTCTGAGCGATGCGTGTAATCGTCCGAGAGACAGGGAGTTTTCGTTTAAGCGACGCGCTACCTTAACATTTTTATAAATAGGGTGTTAAAAATCTCCGTTTTTCTTCAGAAGACCTGAGAATTTCATTCTACAAAAACTAATTTGGGAGAAACGTTTGTCTTTTCACTTTTGAGAGTTTTAGTTTTGTTTTCAATTCATAAAACATCCCAATCTTTGTGCGAATTGCTTTGGAACCCGAGATAAAACTATGGTGAAGTTATTTCTCTTGTAGATAGGGTAAATCAACGACTGAAGATTGCGTGTCGATTGGGAGTGCGTGAGGGTGTTCCTCATTGATTTGGACTGTGTGTTCATGTGGACTGTCGCATTATTCCATTGCTGACTCTAGGCTGCGTGCCTATGTGACTGGTTCGAGGAGTGATCATTGCATATTTCATTGTAATCTTTGTAAGTTTTGATCTACTATTTATAGTGAAATAAAGGTTCTGCCTGAAAGATATATTTCATGAAATTTGTGAGTTAGCAATTTTATTAGTGATGCTTTGACACACACACACACACACACACACACACACATAGTTGTATGTTTGAGGGATGGATTTGTTTGGTTTGGAAATGGACACCGGTTAACTAAGCCTAAATTTGAAACTTGCGAATTCGATTTAAATCAGTATCACACACCCATATTTCACAAATAGGTATTAGTGCAGGTTACACTAATTTATTGTGTATTCCTATTTTTTGTAAAAATGATGTGATATTGATTTGTTTTTGAAAAATTTGTTTTGTGAAAAATCACAATATTTCAATGGAGCACTTTTATAATCGGATGCCCATTTTGATGGGTCTAATTATGCTTACTCGAAAGCACGTATGAAAAACACAGTTAAAGGCCGTTGATGAGCGCGTTTGGTTTGTTTGTGAAAAAGTCTGGACTCCTTCCACTGTCACCGCAAATAATATCACCACGTTAAAACCTGTGACAGATTAGACTTAGGACGGATTTAAATGGAGCAATTTTATTTCGTGTGGGCTGAGTGAAATTTATAGAGTCGTCACTCTGAGGGGTTTCGAGGTATTATCACGTGAACCACATCAAAAGAAGCATGGGACATTTTACAACTTACCCACGAGGCACAAATGCGATCAAATAGTCTAAAATTATTCAAAATTTAACTACTCAATCGAAACAATTACCATGCTTGACACTAAGTGTTTTGATGATTTTTCTGCACGTTTATCTGACATTTTCAACCCTAGTTTCAATCTTGGATAGTTCATACCTAATGCATGAGTGGTTAAAAAGATTTTAGGATCGATTCTTATACTTTTTATCCCAAAATTGACTGTTTTGAATACCTTAGGTAATTTGGGCAATTTAAAACTAGAAGAGCTGGTAGGAGACCTCCAGACATATGAAATTGACATGTTTCTTGAAATTGTCAAACCGAAGGATAGAGGGATAGCACGTAAAGACCAATCTAGGAAGAAAAAGAGAGTGAGAGTTTGTGAGTCCGACTCTAAGGGTGAGGGTGATTTTGATATGGCGATGCTTGCGAATTTTTTTTTTAAAAATTTCATAAGTTTTTGAAAGAAAATTCTTCCAATAAAAAGTTTTTTGAGAAAAACAAAAAGAAAGATGAGGCCAAAGAGAGCGGTGAGAAAGAGGGTGAGAAAGCGAAGGAGGAAGAAGAGAAGAGTTTTGAGTGTGAGGGTAGGGGGCATAGAGCTTCTGAGTGTCCCACAAGTCTAAAGAGAAAGGGCAAACAAACTTCAATGCCATATATTCTTAGAGATAGTGAGGAAGAGGTGAAGGATTTCGGGGATGAGTTTTCACATGGGAAAGTTGTCATCGTTGTACCTAGTCACTAGAGCACACCTAGTTTGTCCCATGACGATGAGGATACTTGGGCACGTTAGACCCTAAGGAGGAGGATAGTGTTTTGAGTGAAGGTGATAGTGAGTGTGGTTGTGAGGGTGATGGAGAGCTTCAAATTGCATTTAGATATTTGTGTGCCGAGACCTTAGAGACTAAGAAATTGAATAAGGAGTTAGGTCTTAGGTTGAGATATTTGGAGAGTGAGATTGAGAGTTTGAGTCAAAAGTAAGTCAACTCGAGAAGGTTAATGTTTATTTAAGTGAACAGTTGATGGCTTTCGATCGGGAAAAGAGTGATTTGACCAACACGGTGTCTAGTTTGACGATACGTGTATCCCAAATCGAGAGTGATCTTGAACATGCCCGAGAGGTCAAATTCCCTTTAGAGAACACATCTAAGAAGGTTGTAAAGATGGCTCGCAATCCCGTTTTGGGAGATGTTGAGATAGGAGGAATAGGTCATGATAGTGCGTCCACTTCCCACGTTGCACCCCAGCCGATTCTCGAACCTATATGTCTTGTTCCTAATAGGAGAGTGCACCGTAGATTTTTTTAAAGAGGTGGTCCTAGGCCCGTGTATGTTTGCATTCATTATAAGAAGAAATGACACCTTAGGGAGTTTTATTTTGAGTTGGGTTATGTGTCACATTTTTCTACTACACGTGTGCACCCACACGCACCCACACATGATGCTCCGAATGACTAAGTGAGAGAGTTTGCACATCTTAGGGAGCAAGTAAAATTTTTAGTCAAGACTTCACATGACATGATGGATGTTTTACATAGGATGTCACCACCTTTGAAAAACTCCATCCCACCTAACGGATGAGGTTTAGACTTGTTTGCTAGCATAGGTTGATTTTCTTGATGATATTTTATACCTATTGCTAGTATGTACCTTCTTTTCTAGTTATGTTTTCTATTTTGATATATTTTTTGAAAAAATAAAAAGATTTTGTTTTTGAATTTTTTTTGGAAAAATACAAAAAGATTTGTGTTTTGTTTTGCACCGTTTAAGGATGGACATTTAGGATGACCGAGTCACAATTTCATTCTATATCCATGTGACTATTTGATTGTGTTTTGATATGAGTCATCATTTCATTTTTGTGCTTTACAATGTTTAGAGTCATTAAGATGTAATTTGTTATCACTACCTACATGTTTGACTCATGAGTTCCTTTAATACACACTTGCACATATTTATTTGATTATTGTTATTGTCTATCACATGTTGATCGATGTATTTTCATCTCAATTCTATCTTTAAAATGAACCAATTGCGATAAAACTTGATAATGAAAGTAGTGCATCTAAGAACCGTTGTTTGTGAGTTTGTGTGATTTATATGAAAGACAGGGGTGTGTTATGAAAGGTACTCATTTATTCTTTCGATTAAACCACCGTTCAAATCGGACCTAGAAAATAAAAATTTGTTAAAAATAGAAGCCAAGGTCTAAGGAGGTTGAAAAGAGCCCTAAAAATTTAAAGGCAATAAAAAGAAAAATGTGCTATAAAGTGGGCCAATTTAGTTTAGTTTTATCACCTAAAAATAAAAATAAAAATAAAAATAAAAATAAAAATAAAAATAAAAATAAAAATAAAAATAAAAATAAAAATAAAAATAAAAATAAAAATAAAAATAAAAATAAAAATAAAAATCATTATTATTTATTGAGGGATTTTGGAGGGAATATAAAACGGGTTTGCACGTTCTGACAAAGTCATGAAAAAGCATTACATAGTTTTAGACGTTATCGGTGTGAAAATGATGCTCGACTCTGATTTGTCGATTTGATTAAGACGATGTCTTCTAAATTAATATTTTTCGACACCTAGGGATGATTTTGAGATTCATTAGTTAGGAGTACACATATTCATCGTGCATATATGTTATGTTTGATTACATTGATTCACCTATCGAATTGTTCACACCCATTCATTCTGTTTCCATGATTTGGTTGTCTTAGTGTAAATTCTTGGTGTGTGATTTTTGTAAAATTATTTTTGCATTTTAGTACAAAAAATTGAATAATAAAAAATATTTTGTGGAAGCTTTTGAGTTAATCTTTTGCATGAGTATAGTTTGATCCATGTTTTCTACGCATATTTGTCGTGACACTCCATGTTTATTTTGTTTATTCGCTTCCTTGTCTATTTCAGACCAATAAACAAGGGGAGAACGAATCATGGGGGAGTTTTTGTATTATGGGGGAGATTTGATTATTGATTGATTTGTTCTTATATAATTTCAAACTCTATGCATCATGAAGGTATTTGCTTTGTCTCATGTGTGTAGGTACAAAGATTGAAGATCATTATGCTGCACACCCTGATAAGAAAAGCTTAAAGATTTGAAGTTGAAGATTTTGAAGTAAAGTTTTATACTTACATGTTTAATAACTTTTTAGTTTTGGGTTCATGGTAGGGTATTAGATTTGTATAGGCATTGTGATTTGATAATTTGAATGTTCCTATTTTGTACCGGCATAGACATAGGTGGAGATTTGTAAGGCTATTATTTTATTTTTCGATTTACATTTGAGTATGTCGTATACCGCTAAAATCGTTAAAGACTTATTCAAGTTCAATCGTGCGTCAACACAGATCCGAATATAAAAGTTCTTCAACATTTAAGCCTCCGCGAGATTAATTTGGTAAGGTTATGTTTAAAGTACATTAGCAATTCACTTAGAGTATTGGGATAAATTTTCTAAAATATTTTCTCAGTGTTGGAGCAAAGTTTTTTGTCAAAAGTATTTTTTAAAATTTTGAGGCGGAGTAATTTTTGGAAAAATAAAAAGATATTTTTTCTAGTTTTGTTTGAGCGACAGAGGTACTCGTTCGAGCGACTCGTGTCATCATTCGAGTGACAGGGAGTTTTCGTTTGAGCGATGCGCCGCCTTAATGTTTTTATAAATAGCGTGTTAAACAGCTCCATTTTTCTTCAAAAGACCTGAGAATTTTATTCTACAAAAAGTTCTTTGGAAGAAACGTTTTTCTTCTCACTTTTGAGAGTTTTAGTTTTGTTTTCAATTCACAAAACATCCCAATCTTTATGCGAATTATATTGGAACCAAAGATACAACTTTCGTGAAGTTATTTCTCTTGTAGAGAGGGTAAATATACGGCTAACGATTACGTGTCAATTGGGAGTGCTTGAGGGTGTTCCTGGCTGATTTGGACTGTGTGTTCATGTGGATTGCTGTGGTTGTTCCATTGCTGCCTCTTGGCTGCATGCCTATGTGATTGTTTTGGGGAGTGATCATTGTAGATTATATTGTAATCTTTGTAAGTTGCGATTTACTATTTATAGTGAAATAAAGGTTTTTCCCGAAAGGGATTTTTCCTGAAATCTGTGAGTAAGCAATTTTATTTGTGATGATTTGACACACCCACACAGACACACACATAGTTGCATGTTTAGGGGATGGATTTATTTGGTTTGGAAATTGATACCAATTCGGTTTAAATCAGTATCATGCACCCATATTTCACAAATTGGTATCCGAGCAGGCTACACTAATTTATTGTGTATTCCTATTTTCGCAAAAATTATATGATATTGATTTGTTTTCGAAAAATTTGTTTTGTGAAAAATCGTAAATTTTCAATGGAGAACTTATATAATCGGATGCCTATTTTTGACGGGTCTAATTATGCCTACTCGAAAGCACGTATGAAAAACACAGTTAAAGGCCGTTGATGAGTGCGTTTGGGTTGTTTATGAAAAAGACTGGACTCCTCCCACTGTCTACACAAATAATATAACTACTTTAAAGCCTATGACAGATTAGACTGATGATGAATTCAAATGGAGCACTTTTAAATCGCGTGGACTGAGTGCAATTTCTAGAGTCGTCACACCTGAGGGGTTCTGACGTATTATGACATGCACCACGTCAAAAGAAGCATGGGACATTTTACAACTTACCCACGAGGCACAAATGCAGTCAAAAGTCTAAAATTGTTCAAAATTTAACTACTCAATTTGAAACAATTACCATGCTTGAGACAAAGTGTTTTGATGGTTTTAATGCACGTTTATCTGACATTGTCAACACTAGTTTCAATCTTGGTGAGTCTATACCTAATGCATGAATGGTAAAAAGATTTTAGGATCGATGCCTATACTTTTTATCCCAAAAGTGACTATTTTGACTACCTTAGTTAATTTGGGAAATTTAAAACTAGAAGAGCTGGTAGGAGACCTCCAGACATATGAAATTGACATGTTTCTTGACATTGTCAAACCTAAAGATAGAGGGATAGAACTTAAAGACCAGTCTAATAAAGAAAAAGAAAGTGAGAGTTTGTGAGTCCGACTCTGAGGGTGAGGGTGATTTTGATATGGCGATGCTTGAGAAATTTTTTAAAAAAATTCTTAAGTTTTTAAAACAAAATTCTTCCAACAAAAAGTTTTTTGAGAAAAATAAAAAGAAAGATGAGGCCGAAGAGCGCGGTGAGAATGAGGGTGAGAAAGCGAAGGATGAATAAGAGAAGTGTTTTGAGTGTGAGGGTCAGGGGCATAAAGCTTCTGAGTGTCCCACAAGTCTAAAGAGAAAGGGCAAACATACTTCCATGCCATATACTCTTAGAGATAGTGAGGAAGAGGTGAAGGATTTCGGGGATGAGTCTTCACATGGAAAATTTGTCGCCGTTGTACTTAGTCACTAGAGCACACCTAGTTTGTCCCACGATGATGAGGATACTTGTGCACGTTAGCCCCCAAGGAGGATGATAATTTGAGTGTTTTGAGTGAGGGTGGTAGTGAGGGTGATAGCGAGATTGAAATTGCTTTGAGAGATTTTTATGCCGAGACTTTGAAGACTAAGAAATTGAATAAGGATTTAGATCTTAGGTTGAGTGATTTGGAGAGTGAGATTGAGAGTTTGAGGTTGTTTGAGATGAAAGCAAGTCAACTCGAGAAGGTGAAAGTTTATTTGAGTGAACAATTGATTGTTTTAGATCGTAAAAATAGTGATTTGACCAACATGGTGTCTAGTCTAACGATACGTGTATCCCAACTCGAGAGTGATCTTGAACGTGCCCGAGAGGTCAAAGTCCCTTTAGAGGACGCATCTAAGCAGGTTGGAAAGATGGTTCTCAATCCTTTTTTGGGAGATGTTGAGAGAGGAGAAATAGGTCATGATAGTGCGTCCACTTCCCACATTGCATCCGAGCGGGTTCTTGAACCTATGTTTCCTGTTCCTAATAGGAGAGTGCACCGCAGACTTTTTTAAAGAGGTGGTCCTAGGCCCAGTATGTTTGAACTTATTATAAGAAGAAATGACACCTTATGGAGTTTTGTTTTGAGTTGGGTTATGTGTCACATTTTTCTACTACATGTGTTCACACACACGCACCCACACATGATGATCCGGATGACTACGTTAGAGAGTTTGCACATCTTAGGGAGCAGGTAAAATTTTTAGTCAAGACTTCACATGACTTGATGGATGTTTTACATAGGATATCACCACCTTTGAAAAACTCCATCCAACCTAACGGATGAGGTTTAGACTTGTTTGCTAGCAGAGGTTGATTTTCTTGATGATATTTTATGCCTATTGCTAGTATGTACCATCTTTTGTAGTTATGTTTTCCATTTTTGATATACTTTTCAAAAAACCAAAAAGAGTTTTGATTTTGAATTTTTTTTGGAAAAAGACAAAAAGATTTTTGTATTTTGTTTTGCACTGTTTACGGATGGACATTTAGGATGACCGAGTCACAATTTCATTCTATTCATGTGACTATTGGATAATGTTTTGATATGCGTAATCCTTTCAGTTTTGTGATTTACAATGTTTAGAGTCATTGAGATGTAATTTGTTGTTACTACCTACATGTTTGACTCATGAGTTCCTTTAATACACACTTGCACAGATTTATTTGACTATTGTTATTGTCTATCACATGTTGGTCAATGTGTTTTCATCTCAGCTCTATCTTTATAATGAACCAAATGCGATGAAACTTGACAATGAAAGTAGTGCATGTAAGAATCGTTGTTTGTTAGTTTGTGTGATTTATATGAGAGACAGGGAAGTGCTATGAAAGGTACTCATTATGCTTTGCGATTAACCCACTGATCAAATCGGACCTAGAAAATATAAATTTGGTAAAAATAGAAGCCAAGGTCCAAGGAGGTTGAAAAGAGCCCGAAAAAATTTAAAGGGAATAAAAAGAAAAATATTCCATAAAGTGGGCCAATTTAGTTTAGTTTTATCACCAAAAAATAGAAACAAAAATCATTATTATTTATTGAGGGATTTTGGATGGAATATAAATGGCTTTGCACGTTTTGACAAAGTCATGAGAAAACATTACACAGTTTTAGACGTTATTGGTGTGAAAATGATGCTTGACTCTGATTTGTCAATTTGATTATGACGATGTCATCTAACTTAATATTTTTCGACACCTAGGGATGATTTTGAGATTCATTCATTAGGAGTACACATATTCATCGTGCATATATGTTATGTTTGATTGCATTGATTTACCTATCGAATTGTTCACACCCATTCATTCTATTTCCATGATTTGGTTGTCTTAGTGTAAATTCTTGGTGTGTGATTTTTGTAAAATTATTTTTGCATTTTAGTATGAAAAATTGAAAAATAAAAATATTTTGCGAAAGATTTTGAGTTACTCTTTTGCATGAGCATAGTTTGATCCATGTTTTCTATGCATATTTGTCATGACACTCCATGTTTATTTTTTTTATTCGCTTCCTTGTCTATTTCGGACCAATAAACAGGGGGAGAACGAATCATGGGGGAGTTTTTGTATTATGGGGGAGATTTGATTATTGATTGATTTGGTCTTATATCATTTCAAACTCGATGCATCACGAAGGTATTTGCTTTATCTCATGTGTGTGGGTACAAAGATTGAAGATCATTATGTTTCACACCATGATGACAAAAGCTTAAAGATTTGAAGTTGAAGATTTTAATGAAAAGTTTTATACTTACATGTTTAATAACTTTTCAGTTTTGGGTTCATGGGAGGGTATTATATATGTATAGGCATTGTGATTTGATAATTCGAATGTTCTTATTTTGTACCGACATAGATATAGGGGGAGATTTGTAAGGACATTATTTTATTGTCCAATTTACATTTGAGAATGTCATATACCGCTAAAATCGTCAAAGACTTATTCAAGTTCAATCATGCGTCATTTCGGATCCGAATATAAAAGTTCTTCAACATTGAATCCTCCACGAGATTAATTTGGTAAGGTTATGTTTAAAGTACATTATCATTTCACTTAGAGTATTGGGATAAATTTTCTAAAATATTTTCTAAGTGTTGGAGCGGAGTTTTTGTGAAAAGTATTTTTTAAAGTTTTGCGGCGGAGTCTTTTCTGGCAAAATAAAAAAATATTTTTTCCTGTTTTGTTCGAGCGACAGAGGTACTCGTTCGAGCAACAGAGTTGTGTGTAGCGAAGCTCATTCGAGCGACGCATGCCATCATTTGAGCGACGTGGAGTTTTCGTTTGAGCGATGCGTCGCCTTAACGTTTTTATAAATGGCGTGTTAAACAACTCCGTTTTTCTTCAAAAGACCTGAGAATTTTATTCTACAAAAACCGCTTTGGCAGAAACGTTTGTCTTCTCACTTTTGAGAGTTTTAGTTTTGTTTTCAATTCACAAAATATCCCAATCTTTATGCGAATTATTTTAGAACCCAAGATACAAATTTGGTGAAGTTATTTCTCTTGTAAAGAGGGTAAATCTACGGTTAACGATTGCGTGTCGATTGGGTGTGCTTGAGGGTGTTCCTGACTGATTTGGACTTAGTGTTCATGTGGGTTGCTGTGGTTGTTCCATTGCTAACTCTAGGTTGCATGCCTATGTGATTGTTCTGGGGGTGATCATTGTATATTTCATTGTAATCTTTGTAATTTGCGATATACTATTTATAGTGAAATAAAGGTTTTGGCCGAAAGGGATTTTTCTTGAAATCTGTGAGTTAACAACTTTATTTGTGACGATTTGACACACACACACACACACACACATGTAGTTGTATGTTTAGGGGATAATTTATTTGGTTTGGAAATTGATACCAATTCGGTTTAAATCGGTATCACGCACCCATATTTCACAAATTGTTATCAGAGCAGGTTATACTAATTTAATGTGTATTCCTATTTTGGCAAAAATTATGTGATATTGATTTGTTTTTGAAAAATTTGTTTTGTGAAAAATCGCAATTTTTCAATGGAGCACTTATATAATTGGATGCCCATTTTTGATGGGTCTAATTATGCCTACTCGAAAGCACGTATGAAAAACACAGTTAAAGGCCGTTGATGAGTGCGCTTGGGTTATTTGTGAAAAAGGTTGGACTCCCCCCACTGTCTACACAAATAATATCACTAGTTTAAAACCTGTGACAGATTGGACTCAGGACTAATTCAAATGGAGCACTTTTATTCGCACGGGCTGAGTGTAATTTCTAGAGTTGTCACTCCTGAGGGATTCTGACGTATTATGACATGCACCATGTCAAAAGAAGCATGGGATATTTTACAACTTACCCACGTGGCACAAATTCTGTCAAAGAGTCTAAAATTATTCAAAATTTAACTACTCAATTTGAAACAATTACCATTCTTGAGACTAAGTATTTTGATGATATTTATGCACGTTTATCTGGCATTATCAACACTAGCTTCAATCTTGGTGAGTCCATACCTAATGCATGAGTGGTTAAAAAGATTTTAGGATCGATGCCTATACTTTTTATCCAAAAAGTGACTGTTTTGAATACCTTAGGTAATTTGAGCAATTTAAAACTAGAAGAGCTGGTAGACATATGAAATTGACATGTTTCTTGACATTGTCAAACCTAAAGATAGAGGGATAGCACTTAAAGACCAGTCTAATAAAGAAAAAGAAAGTGAGAGTTTGTGAGTCCGACTCTGAGGGTGAGGGTGAGGGTGATTTTGATATGGCAATGCTTGCGAAAATTTTTAAAAAAATTCTTAAGTTTTTAAAACAAAATTCTTCCAACAAAAAGTTTTTGAGAAAAATAAAAAGAAAGATGAGGCCGAAGAGAGCGGTGAGAAAGAGAAGGAGGAAGAAGAGAAGTGTTTTGAGTGTGAGGGTCAGGGGCATAGAGCTTCTGAGTGTCCCACAAGTCTAAAGAGAAAGTGCAAACATACTTCCATGCCATATACTCTTAGAGATAGTGAGGAACATGTGAAGGATTTTGGGGATGAGTCTTCACATGGGAAATTTGTCGCCGTTTTAGCTAGTAACTAGAGCACACCTAGTTTGTCCCACGACGATGAGGATATTTGGGCAAGTTATCCCCTAAGGAGGAGGATATTTTGAGTGTGATAGTGAGGGTGATGGAGAGATTCAAATTGCATTTAGAGATTTGTACGCCGAGACCTTAAAGACTAAGAAATCGAATAAGGAGTTAGGTCTTAGGTTGTGAGATTTGGAGAGTGAGATTGAGAGTTTGAGGGTGTTTGAGTCGAAAGTAAGTCAACTCGAGAAGGTGAAGGTTTATTTGAGTGAACAGTTGATTGCTTTAGATTAGGAAAAGAGTGATTTGACCAACACGGTGTCTAGTTTGACGATACGTGTATTCCAACTCGAGAGTGATCTTGAACGTGCCCAAGAGGTCAAATTCCCTTTCGAGAACACATATAAGAAGGTTGTAAAGATGGCTCTTAATCCCGTTTTGGGAGATGTTGAGATAGGAGGAATAGGTCATGATAGTGCGTCCACTTCCCACGTTGCACCCCAGCCGATTCTCGAACCTATGTGTCCTGTTCCTAATAGGAGAGTGCACCGTAGATTTTTTTAAAGAGGTGGTCCTAGGCCCATGTATGTTTGCATTCATTATAAGAAGTAATGACACCTTAGGGAGTTTTGTTTTGAGTTGGGTTATGTGCCACATTTTTCTACTACACGTGTGCACCCACACACACCCACACATGATGCTCCGGATGACTACGTGAGAGAGTTTGCACATCTTAGGGAGCAGGTAAAATTTTTAGTCAAGACTTCATATGACTTGAAGGATGTTTTACATAGGATGTCACCACCTTTGAAAAACTCCATCCCACCTAACGGATGAGGTTTAGACTTGTTTGCTAACATAGGTTGATTTTCTTGATGATATTTTATGCCTATTGCTAGTATGTACCATCTTTTGTAGTTATGTTTTCTATTTTTGATATATTTTTCAAAAAAATAAAAGATATTTGTTTTTGAATTTTTTTTTGGAAAAAGACAAAGATTTTTGTATTTTGTTTTGCACCGTTTATGGATGGACATTTTGGATGATCGAGTCACAATTTCATTCTATATCCATGTGACTATTTGATAGTGTTTTGATATGCGTCATCATTTCATTTTTGTGCTTTACAATGTTTTGAGTCATTGAGATGTAATTTGTTGTTACTACCTACATGTTTGACTCATAAGTTCCTTTAATACACACTTGCACATATTTGTTTGACTATTGTTCTTGTCTATCACATGTTGGTCGATGTATTTTCATCTCAATTCTATCTTTAAAATGAACCAAATGCAATAAAACTTAACAATAAAAGTAGTGCATGTAAGAACTGTTTGTGAGTTTGTGTGATTTATATGAAAGATGGGGAAGTGCAAAGAAAGGTACTCAGTTATCCTTTTCCATTAACCCACCATTCAAATCGGACCTAGAAAATAAAATTTTGGCTAAAATAGAAGCCAAGGTCCAAGGAGGTTGAAAAAAGCTCGAAAAAATTTGAAGGCAATAAAAAGAAAAATATGCCATAAAGTGGGCCAATTTAGTTTAGTTTTGTCAACTAAAAATAAATATAAAAATCATTATTATTTATTGAGGGATTTTGGATGGAATATAAAATGGGTTTGGATGTTCTGACAAAGTCATGAAAAAGCATTACACAGTTTTAGACGTTATTGGTGTGAAAATGATGTCTGACTCTGATTTGTCGGTTTGATTAAGACGATGTCATTTAAATTAATATTTTCAACACCTAAGGATGATTTTGAGGTTCATTTGTTAGGAGTACACATATTCATCGTGCATATATGTTATATTTTATTGCAATGATTTACCTATCGAATTGTTCACACCCATTCATTCTATTTCCATGATTTGGTTGTCTTAGTGTAAATTCTTGGTGTGTGATTTTTGTAAAATTATTTTTGCATTTTAGTATGAAAAATAAAAATATTTTGCGGAAGCTTTTGAGTTACTCTTTTGCATGAGCATAGTTTGATCCATGTTTTCTATGCATATTTGTCATGACACTCCATGTTTATTTTTTTTATTCGCTTCCTTGTCTATTTCGGACCAATAAACAGGGGGAGAACGAATCATGGGGGAGTTTTTGTATTATGGGGGAGATTTGATTATTAATTGATTTGTTCTTATATCATTTCAAACTCGATGCGTCACGAAGGTATTAGCTTTGTCTCATGTGTGTAGGTACAAAGATTGAAGATCATTATGTTGCACACCCTGATGAGAAAAGCTTAAAGATTTGTAGTTGAAGATTTTGAAGAAAAGTTTTATACTTACATGTTTAATAACTTTTCAGTTTTGGGTTCATGGGAGGGTATTAAATTTGTATAGGCAATTTGATTTGATAATTCAAATGTTCTTATTTTGTACCGTTATAAACATAGGGGGAGATTTGTAAGGACATTATTTTATTGTCCGGTTTACATTTGAGTATGTCGTATACCGCTTAAATCGTCAAAGACTTATTCAAGTTCAATCATGCGTGAATACGGATCCGAATATCAAAGTTCTTCAACATTCATGCCTCTGTGAGATCAATTCGGTAAGTTTATGTTTAAAGTACATTAGCATTTCACTTAGAGTATTGGGATAAATTTTCTAAAATATTTTCTAAGTGTTGGAGTGGAGTTTTTCGTCAAAAGTATTTTTTAAAGTTTTGAGGCGGAGTATTTTTTGGAAAAATAAAAAAAAATCCTGTTTTTTTCGAGCGACAGAGGTACTCGTTCGAGCAACAGAGTTGTGTCTAGCGAAGCTCGTTCGAGCGACACGTGTCATCATTCGAGTGATAGGGAGATTTCGTTTAAGCGATGCGCTGCCTTAACGTTTTTATAAATAGTGTGTTAAATAGATTCGTTTTTCTTCAGAAGCCCTGAGAATTTTATTCTACAAAAACTGTTTTGGCAGAAACGTTTGTCTTCTCACTTTTGAGAGTTTTAGTTTTGTTTTCAATTCACAAAACATCCAATCTTTATGCGAATTATTTTGGAACCCAAGATACAACTTTAGTGAAGTTATTTTTCTTGTAGAGAGGGTAAATCTACGGCTAACGATTGCGTGTCGATTGGGAGTGCTTGAGGGTGTTCCTGGCTGATTTGGATTGTGTGTTCATTTGGATTACTGTGGTTGTTCCATTGCTAACTTTTGTTTTATGCCTATGTGATTGTTCTGGGGAGTGATCATTGTAGATTTTATTGTAATGCAATTTGCGATTTATTTTTATAGTGAAATAAAGGTTTTGCCCAAAAGGGATTTTTCCTGAAATCTGTGAGTTAACAATTTTATTTGTGATGATTTGACACACACACACACACACACACACACATATACACATAGTTGCATGTTTAGGATGAATTTATTTGGTTTGGAAATTGATACCAATTCGGTTTAAATCAGTATCACGCATCCATATTTCACAAATTGGTATCAGAGCAGGTTACACTAATTTATTGTGTATTCCTATTTTTACAAAAATTATGTGATATTGATTTGTTTTTGCAAAATTTGTTTTGTGAAAAATCACAATTTTTCAATGGAGCACTTATATAGTGGGATGCCCATTTTTTATGGGTCTAATTATGCCTACTAAAAATCACGTATGGAAATCACAGTTAAAGGCTGTTGATGAGCGCGTTTGGGTTGTTTATGAAAAAGGCTGGACTCCTCCCACTGTCACCGAAAATAATATAACTAATTTTAAACCTGTGACAGATTAGACTGAGGAGGAATTTAAAAGGGGCGGTTCGATGTGACTTCAATGTGATTGGAGGGAATGTCATGTTTACATCAAGCTTGTGTCACATCACTTGGGGATCGGTGATAGACATATCATTAGACATCGAGACAAACATATCTTGGTTATTTTTGAGGAAACATATTAGTTCTTTGTTTTCATGATCAACGAGATAACTGCCGATCATAAATTTCTCGTGTGGGCGAGAGTTGTCGATGCAACTTCTTACAACAGTTACACGACCCTCCTTTAATTGATATTTGGAGGTAGTACACCTCTTCGTGTTCTCCATCGTCTCATTATTCTTCTCGTGCTTACATCTAATGTTTGCGATAAAGCATTTTTAAGAAGAACCTTGATTTCCATGTATCTCCATTACCCCTAGTTGGTAATGCATTTGAACTTTTGATGGTATGTGAATGGAACTCCCTTCATTGTATGAATGCATCCTCATCCAAGGATTGTATTATATGTAGATAAGCTCACATGCATTAATTTATGGCGTTATTATATCCTAATACTTAATTGGATACTATTCTGGAAGCACAAAATACATTAAGGTAACTAGAGCAAGAGATAGAGATTTTTGCAATCTTTTAATGAGAGCCTCGTATTCCGCCTTATTGTTTGATGCCTCAAAGGCAAGTCGTATTCCCTACTTGAGAATGCTCTGATATGGGGTCACCAATATTGTCCCTACTCTGGATCCCTTGGTATTGGATGCTCCATCCATATAGAGAGTGCACCTATCGTGTTAGTCAAGCGCTTCTATAGTTAGTTGATCACTAGTCTCAATTTCCCCAGGTTGATACTTCCAGAAGAACCTAGTGATGAAATATGCCAAATATTTTCCTTAATTGCAGTAATGGGTTGATAATGGATATCAAATCTCCCCAATTCCATTGACCCCCTATAAATCTGTCTGGAGATGTTGATATTTTTTAGGACTGCCTTTAATAGAAAGTAAGTAATGACTACGATGGAGTGTGTCTCGAAGTAGTACTTCAACTTGAGAGAGGTTATTAATAGTTAATAGGCTAAGTTTTTCGATGGGAGATAGTGCGTCTCATCGATTATAAATATTTTACTAACAAATTATAATGGGGATTGATGATTATCCTTCTTGCAGACTACGAATGAACTAACTGTATAGTCAGATACAAAAAGATACAGCTTCATTGGATCCCATAGGTTTAAGACTATGAGTAGAGGAGGTGAGTTGAGGTAGAGCTTGATTTCTTCTAGCGCTTTTGAGCATTCATGCTTCCCGATTCCATTTTCTCCTTTCTTAATAGATAAATAAAATATTGTCATCTCTCAAAATATTTAAAAATGAAGTGATCAATTGCCATAAGCATTCAATTAATCCTTTGGATATTTCTGGTGCTGTTGGGCGGTTGAATGGTCCTTATGTCCTCAATATGAATGAGATTTTCCTTGACTCCCTATTGCCTAATGAGATAACCTAAGAATCTGGTGGACTAAACCAAAAAAGAGAATTTACCTGCATTTATTTTCATCTTGTAGTACCATAGGACCTCAATTATCATTGTTATATCTAAAATGTGGCCGCCTTTCTGTCTACTATTCCTGAGCATATCATATATGTACACCTTCATAGTTTCACTCAATTGATGTTTAACCACCTTGGTGACCAACTCCTAGTAAGCCACCCATGCATTCTTGAGTCCAATTGGCATTATTGTGTAATGGTAATGGCTAAGTGTGGTAATGAAAGACATATTTTCCTGGTGGATCTCGAATAGAGGAATTTGGCGATCGAGTGAATAAAGGGTCTAAAAAAGATAATCCGTTCATAGCTAGATATGGCATCGACCAACTACTTAATGTTTAGCAAAGGAAATCTATCCTTAGGACACACTTTATTCAGGTCGGTGAAATCTATGCAAACTCTCCATTTCTTATTACCCTTTTTAATCACAAACAGGTTTGAAAGACACTTGGTGAATTGAACTTATTTATTGGACCTTGCCTTCAGAAGTTTCCTAACTCACTCTTCCACTACCATTGATTTTGGGGGACCGTTTGATGTGAATTTTGTATGATGGATGAGAACGCCGGGACTACTTGAAGATTGTGGCCCATCACTTACTGATCAAGTCCATGCATATCATATGGATATGATGAAAATGCATCTTGTTTCTCTTTGAGAAAAGATAACAATTGTTACTTTTCGTGATCAATGAGAGAACTGGTGATTAGAAATTTCCTGTATAGGTGAGAGTTGTCGAATGCAACTTCTTGCAATAGTCCCATGACCCTATCGACGAGGCCCACCCTTGTGTATTCCACCCATGGTCTTCTACACTTTAGTTTATATTTGGAGGGAGTACACCCCTTTATGTTCTATACTATGACAACCCACATTGTTTAATACCGGGTGGCCAGTCCTCTAGAAAAATAAAATGCGAATCTCAATATAGTTTCATTCTCAGCATCACTGTCGCACTAATTAATAATATAACGAATAAAACTATACAACTATAATAAATAAATAATAAAAGTGAACCTATTAAAACACCAGTCACCAAATAATAACACCCACTGAATAAAACTAAGTAACATCCGAGCACTAAAATTAAAATATCGAACAATAATATAAAATCCTATCATTTATAGGCAACACACCCAAACTTAAAACTGAAGTGAAAAGATCCTATCTAGATTGAATAAGCTGAGGCGTCTAAATCAAATCATGTAGCATCCTCAGCTACTACAATGGCAATAAGGGAACAATCCCCGTAGTCTTGCCTGCTGTTGCTGCACACCTAGGGTTTTAAAAGAAAGATAAGGAAAAATAATTGCCCACGGGTCAAAGCCCGAGAAGTAAAAAATATTTTGCAAGTAGATAATTTTTTTAAATCGATTAAAATTTATTGTATTACTTTCGTAATTAACCGATCTCACTCACATGAGATATTACCTCACCTCTTAAATAAAATGCACACCTAACCAGTACATTTTATTATTTAGTTAAACTCGATCTAACTTGGACATATAATTTCTATCCAACCCCAAACTCCGCTAACACTCTGTGTTAGCTAAGTATGGCTACTTTCATTCGGTATATGCTCATTACAACATCGTAGCGACACAATAACTATATATATAAATATTTCCCGCAATAATAATAACATAGCTAACTTTGCTATAAATGAATATTCAGACAATATATATATATATATATATATATATATATATATATATATATATCTACACTGGAGCTATAAATACAAGTACACATCATATCTCATTTACACATACGCATACATATATATACCAACCGTTATACACATATAACCGTATTCCCAGAGTCTTTACCTCGTGGATGCATTACTCGTGTGCTACAAGGCTCCAGGCATCACGTATCACATTGAGCCACCGGGTCGGAATCTTACCACCGATCCCAAACATAAACACAAACAGCGGAGGCGGTCATAAACATACATTCGTGGGATTGCAACTATACCACATCGCACCCCATTGGTCTTCAAATCACACCTATCCCCACACAGGATAGTGGCCATGCAACAGTACTATGATCCGGGGAATCAATCCAACACCTACTGATCCACGCCAGGGTGGACTACCCACTATGCGCACCTTCCTAGCGATAACACGATCGAGTAAGTATGTTCTAGTAAATGCATCCATCACACATATGTGTATATATATATATATTACCCATACATATTGATAAGCACCCAAAAGTGTACATTTTATACCCTCGAATAGACGCATTTTAATTGCTAATTCTCGGCAAAATGGGTCTTATATGCGTAAATGTTAATGTGCAGACTTGATCGTCGTTTGTGGAGTTCAAACGCTTATTTCAGGGCAAATGTGCGATTTGTGGAGTTAAATCACCATTCCCGTGATCTTAACTGAGCCTAAACTATCCACATTGAACCCTGTGTGTGTGTTGAGTTTGTACTTTTATTTTTTTATATTTTTATTTTGCGTCGTTTTATTTTTTAGGATTTATTTAGAATTTTCTAGGATTTATTTTCTATGTTTTTATTTATTTTTATGTAGTACAATTTTATTTTTACTTTTATTATTTTTTATTTTATTTTTATTTTATCTTATTTTATTAGGATAAGTTTTTAGGAATTTATTTTTCTAGTTTTATTAGATTGTTTTTTAAGGATTTTAGTTTTTATTTTTATTAGATTTTTAGTTTTTTATTTCTTTTATTTTATTATTTGAGTTTTATTTTTTTAGATTATGATTTTATTTTTAGTAGATTTTAAATTTTTAGTTTGTTAGTTTTATTTTTAGTTAGATTATTTTTCATTTTTTTATGTGTACAGATTTAACACACACACAAACATCCTACACACTCACCTACACCCGATCTCACCCACACCCATCTCTTCTCTCTTTCCTCAATCGTCTCCAATCCACTTACCTCCCAACTCCAAACCCGGACCTATTCAATCTTCAACCTGAATACCCACCTTCTGCCCAAATTGGGTAGAACCGAGCCAACCCGCAACCCATGGTTCGACCCTCATCAGACATGTTACCCGATCGCGACCCGGAACCCTCCTACTAGCTAACCCGCCAACCTGACTACCAAACCCGATCCTTCCCCGACCTCCTTACGAACTTGCGACACCCCCTGTTCCATATCACCTGAAAACCCAAACCCGAGAACCTACCTCCACTGACCCAAGACCCATTTACCTTCTTTCCTAAGCTTTAAACGATTTTTTCTACCTGCATAAATTCCAAAGCCAAGACTAAACATTAAACCCACACGTGCTTTAAAAAACCAACTTACCCATTTCCCATATTACCCCCAACTAACTTTTATCCCCCTTATTTCCTATATTGCCTCTCATACCAAATCAGATTTTATCACCTCACTCAACACACATGCACTCGTGTGTCTCACGTAAAATACCCTTATGCACACCCAATTATCATGCTCACTCTTAACCCATACCTAATATGCCCCTTCTCCATGTCCACCCTATAAATGCAAGACTTGGTGCCATTGAAGAGGGATCTCAAATTTAGTTTTTAAACTCATGTGTGATAAATTTCTCTACGCTCCTCTATAGAAAGTATTTGCATTTTTAGCAAATATCTCAATATAGAGGTGTGTAGTAAAAATTTATTTCTAGGTTGAATTCTACTCCACCCCTGTATAGTGGGTTTTTGCATTTTTAGCAACTATTTCAAAATATATTAATGTGGTTGAATTTATCCCTTATAGGAGGTAAATTCTAATCCATTCCTTTATGTTGAGTATTTGCATTTTGAACAATTATCTCAACATAAAGTAATGATCTAGATTTTATTTCCTTGGATGAGTCCTAATGTACAATTTTTTAATGTTAGGATTTGCATTTTTAGCAAATCTCTTTTATTATTTAATTGTCCATTATGAATTCATCCATTATCCTTTTTTATTTTTATTTTGTAGTTTTTATTTTAGATTCAATAAATACATTAGTGAGGGATTGCTATTGAGAGAATTTTGATGTATAATTGAAGAGTTTCTCCAATTCTAGTACAAATGGGTTTGATCTATTCCTCTTGAATTACTCTAATCCTCACATGATTTCATTTGTTTACTTTTACTTTTATTTTTTGGATGATGATTATTGAGGGCTAATATCCCATTCATGGGATGAATTTTGAAGCCCTCACGAGTCCAATTTAGTTAGTTTGCTTATTAACACAATTTTATTTATCTCATTTTTTTAAAAATAGCTTTTACATTTTAGTTAGTACCATAAAAATTAGTATAGTTTGTTAATTAATAATCCCTTGAAAAATCCATAAAAAATATATAAAAAGCATAAAGAGAAAAATCATAAAATATAATAAAATGCAAATAAATTTACATATGGCTTCACTTATTTTGTGTTTCACCCTTAGATTTGTATTGATACCTCACTTACCACTACGCTTTAGTTTATTATATTTTGTAGGTATTTGAGATTTTTTATTAGAGGAACTCTTCAAACAACGAGAAAAAGACAACGTTAGAGACAATTTTTTTCTCTCTATCAAATGGCGCTGTTGCCATAAATACCGATTACGTACGAAATCCATACATACAAAATCTCACAACGTACCACTCAACCTAATCACAAAGTACTAAACTACTTCCCAATTGTACGAAATAAGTATACCAAACTCGTACGCATATCCCACATCGCAGTAGTCTCCCAATCCCAAAGTTCAAATGAACTTTCTGATTAACTCTCTAAAGGTTCATTCACTTGAATTACCAGTTCTCCTCACCCACAATACTCAAGAAGCTCTTACGATCATTCCCCAAGCTCTAACTCGTCAAAACTTCGCACAAAGAAAAACTGGACAGGCTAGTAAAGCGAACTGGTTTGCTAGCAGACTAAACTGATTTTGTTAAACGAATCAGTTTGCTCCACCGGCAAACCGGTTCGGTTGGCTGTCATCTTCAACCTTTGTTTTTTCACATCCAAACCCTCTAATGGACTTTCCAAACCACCCCAAACCTAAAAAAAACCTCTTATATCATTACACTAATGTTCCAAAATCATTAAAATGTATAATCAATCATGAATCATTTATCAAACGCCTAGGATTATGAATCAAATAACAAATTAATTCAACTAAGAATTTTTCCCCAATTGATTTTCAAGAATTCAACCTTCCTATAAGGTTCGTCATTTAATTACCAAAATTAATTTTGAAATTCTAACATATTTAATCCCAATTAATAATTAATTTAAAATCAATGATTCCTTATCATTTAAATCTCTTCATCAATCAATAGAAGTTTCAATCTTTAACACATTGAAACTCAAATTCCGACCTATAATCATGAAAGTATTTAACTACGCACAATTTGTGACATAAAGAACATAACTACTTGCCTTGGCGGATTAAGATACAATGTTCTCTATGTATTTGATGAGGTCTTGAATTCAAAACTTGCTTTTTTTCCTCTTCTCCAAGCCTTTTCTCTTCTTTCTTCCTCTTTTTCTCATCTCTCGAACTCTCTCTAAAACTCTCTTGTACAGAATATCAAAGGTGGGCTGTCATCCACCTTAACAACCTTTTAAATACTCCCTTAATTACCCAAATCCCATTTTCCACATAACCCTCAGTGTAAAATGACCCTCCTACCCTTATATGGGTCCTACTATGTCTAAAAATACCCTGGAATCCAATCATAACCCTTGAGTACCTATTCTGGAATATTTCGACCCTTCCCAAATCATTGGTGCACTTCCAAAGGTCATTCAAGTCACCCAACTAAAAATATGCTAACATCTCATTAACCGAGTCTGACATGTACGTACCCTACGCGTCGTTTATAAATTATTCTATTTCGTCGATGTGGCACTCTATAGACATATCATAATAAACCTTCGCTTTCAATCATATGTGACATATAATAAATCACATAATTATTTACTTGTGGAACACAAGTAAATAATAAACAATTAAATATTAGTCCTTAACTCGCTAATTAATATTCGCGTAAACCAATTTAATTTCCTCAATTAAATGAATGAATCCATGCACACGAGGAAATTTAAAATACTCATAAAAGTACGGGGTAGTACATTCTTCTCCCCTAACAACAAAATTTTGTCCTCAAAATTCGAACGTCGTTGTCCCAAAGAGCTCTGAATACTTTTCTTACACAACTTCTTCATGCTCCCACGTTAACTCGGCAACATTGTGTGTCCCCATTGTACACACATCAACGGTACCACCTTTGACCAAAGATTTTGCTCATTACGACCCACAATGACAACAAGTGTGTCATCATAAGAAATATTTTGTTGTAAATGTATATCGTCTAGCGCTATATGCTGGTAAGAAACATCACCCCTGAAAAACCTCTGCAACTATATCATATGAAACACATCATGAATCTTCTGTAAGTGCTCCGTTAAGGCAAGACTATAGAAAATGGCCATACCCTCTCGATGATGGGAAAAGGCCCTACATACCTAGGCTCCAAATTCCCTTTCTTCCTAAACTATGTCACTCTCTTCCTGGGAGATACCTGCATTAACACCTGATCACGAGCATCAATCTCCAAAATTCTCTGGTTTGCATCGGTGAAACTCCTCTACCGGACCTGAGCTACCTGAATAAGATCCTTGGTTAACTCAATCTTCGCCAACGTATCTTGAATCATGTTCGGCTCGAGAAGCTTATTGTTCGCCATCTCTAATCAACACGAGGGAGAACAATAATATCTCCCATACAAAGCCTCAAAAGGATCCATGCTAATAGTAAACTAGTATAAGTCATTATACACAAACTCTACCAAAGACGGTTATTGCTCTTATCTACCCTTAATGTCCAGAATATTCCTCAGCATATCCCCCACAAAAACTTCAACCTCTCCACTTTCCCATTGGTCTATGGGTGATATGCCATGCACTAATGCAACTCCATCCCCATCCCCTTTTGAAAAACTCTACCATAAATGGAAGACAATGTAGGTTCACTCTTTCTTTAATAAAAGTTAGCCATACTGCCCTACCGTGTAATTCTCTCGAACTGGCCATCATCCCACCATTACTGCCTCCTCACATTCTCACACATCTTATCCCCTCTAAGATGTACTAAAAATCTTGACCCATGTGCCTTTTCCATAATTACACTCCGTAGGTCCTTATTATCTTGGAGCACCAACCTTCTATTGATGCGCAAGCGACCCTCAGAACTGACAGAGTAAGACTTCGCTCCACTTGCCAATAACTGTTGAACCCTCTCATGATAATATGGATCCATTCTATATGCCTTCACAATCCTAAAATAATCTTGAGTGTGACGGTTATCACTGCTATAAATTTTTGGACTATCTCCTCCTCTTGACGAAGCTCAGTCCACTTCACCACTCTGAAACTACTGACAACTTCCCTCTAGGATTACGACTCAATGCATTTACTTTCATTTTAGACTTTCCTGAATGATACTGAATGTAGAACTAATAAGGGAGCCCATAAACCCTATACCACATGCATACACGCATAAATACAACTGATGCAACCCACATATATCAAAATCAAGCACACATGCCCTACATGATCATACAGTAAAGGTATAGTCTATTACCTTACTAAATGTAACTCAAATATTCTAGAGATTGCCCACTTATCAACTAGTGGTACAAACATTCCCCAATGTGCTCTCTACATTTCACTACTTTACTCCACTAGTCTTAAATCATATAATATCTCTCTGCTCAAAGCGTGATATTTTTCACACATATAATGACTAACGTACTAAGCAGATTCCCTAGAGCTTAAATGTATCCCTACTCCTAACACTTACTAAGTTTCATGTCTGGGACGTCTTGCAAGTGAAATCCAAATAAGGATCCCTACCGATACACTATCGCCTAGCACTGTCGGTTATTGAGATACGTTGGCCTAAGACACAGTACAAGGGCACCTAAAAGCCTTGCCCCAAAAGCTGCTAAATCTGATTTCTCAACTCCCACCTCTCTAAAGGAGTCATATGATATGATGCCCGCATTATTGGTGAGTCCCCAGTGCTAAGTCAATCACAAATCGATCTCTTGACTCCACTGTAACCCTAATATTACCTAAACCACATCAGTGAAGTCCTTAAACATAGGGAACGAATCTAATGAGACAACTATATTCTCTGATGTCTTCCCATATATAATATAAATGCATGCTTGACCCTCACTCAGGATGAGGCATTGCCACAAGAAATATATCCTGCCCTAGAATAACGAACATGATAGCCTTACTATAATAGTCCACCATCTCCCTACACATCGTTATCCAGTCCATACCCAGGATAACATCATACATGTACATAACTAAAATGATCAGTTCTGCTACTAAGCATAGCTTCTTAATGTCCACACCTACTCCCCTACAGATGAAACGAATAAAGGCCTTATTTCACACGATAATTATACGATCATAATAATAATTGACGCTATATCTGCTAAATCCATCTGACGCGCGAATCGAATTCTAACAAAAGAATGTGACGCACCCGTGTCACACAAAACTCTCCCCATATTCCCAAGGATAAGAAAATATAACCTCAATCGCTAAAGGCGTTGGCTGTAAAATTACACATGCCCAAACTGCCCCTGTGGAGGTAGCAATGCTGGACCTACTGATGGGCTGGAATCTACGGTAGTTGCTGCCCCTACTGGGTGTCCTACTACTGAACCCTAGCCATATTTGGGCATGAAAATCGTATAAGGCTCTGATCCCCACATATGAAACATCTAAAAAAAAATTTAACTCTGGCCCTAGCGAGGCTTCCCCTGTCTCTGTCCTTGCTGGACCTGATATTTGTGGCCCTGTTGGACTCTAATCTTGTTCCCTTAGCCCTATTGGCTTTAAGGAACATGTTTTTCTTCCCTGATGGCCCTACTTATAACTATCATTACCCAACCTAAATCCCTTAGTCGAGTCCCCGTACTAAGAACCTTGCTCTTACTGCCTACTCTACTGCTACGACATCTCGCTGGCACCGTTGCCACCAGTCTTTCCCTGCTCTCTTGACTCTCCTATCTTCTACGCTCACTTATGATGGAAGGGATTATCTTGGTAGTGAAATATTATGGAATTAACGACGTCATTATAAGTCCTCGATGACAGGTTCCCTAACAAATGTTGACGGATCCTTCAAGTCAATCTATCAATAAACTATGAGACTCTTCTTCTCATTAGTGTTCACCTCATTTGGCATAAAGTTCAAAAGGCGAGTGAACTCCTCCTCATACTCGACCACTATCTATCCCTCCTGCATGTGATCTAGAAATCTTTTCCTCATCTTTGTCTGAACTACTGACGAAAATAACTTATGATCAAATTGTAACTAGAACTCTTGGATAGTCATCGAACTCCTCTCCTTTGATGTGGCGATCGACTCCCACCACAACAAAGCTTCCCCAACTAGCTTGAATGTATCTTGTACCTTATTTTGAGTATCACTGCACTCAACCATGTGAAAATGCTACTGAATGTCCGTCTTCCATTAGCTAGTTGCTATAAAATCTCCACTCCCCTAAAACTCCAACGGATGGTCCTTATGGAAGGCTTCTTTGACTCGCTCCCAATCTCTCGACACTGGGTGACTCTAAATTGCGTCTTCCACTAGCGGTTATGGTTGTGCCTAAGGAAAATATTGTGTTAAGGCGATCATAGAGGTATTAATTGCCTATGATACAATAGTTGTGACCTCTGCTGTGGTCACAGTCCCCTGAGTGGTCTGTGGCTCTAGCCGAGCCTCCTCGTCTCCAGCCCCCCTCGCGGCATGTGCTAGTCTACCTCTCTTAGTGTTTGGCATCTGAAACCAAATCGAGATTTGTATAATATTAACTTCAATTATATATAATAGAAGAAGAATCTAAAATCACGATATGAATCAACAATCCTACGCATAGGGTTCTACATCGAAGAAGCGCAACGCTGACAACATAACAAGTTCACACAGATTCTAAAGACACTATAACACACCTATTTTAATACTAGGAGGCCAATCCTCTACCAAAAGAAAGCAGGAATATCAATATGGTTTC
Organism: Sambucus nigra; assembly: GCA_949130495.1. Taxonomy (NCBI): domain Eukaryota; kingdom Viridiplantae; phylum Streptophyta; class Magnoliopsida; order Dipsacales; family Adoxaceae; genus Sambucus; species Sambucus nigra. Next base: position 579,716,031 of record OX422209.1, read on the forward strand.
ATTCTCAGCATCATTATCACAATGAATAATAATATAATGAATAAAACCATACAACTATAATTAATAGAAAAATCACCATGCATAGATTAGTAATAAAAGAGAACCGAATAAACTATCGGTCATCAAATAATAACACCCACTGAATAAAACTAAGTTTAATCTGAGTAATAAAATAAAATATGGGACAACAACATAAAATCCTATCATCTATGGGCGGCACGCCCAAACTGAAGACTAAAGTGAAAAGATCCTATCTAGATCGAATAAGCTAAGGCGTCTAAATCAAGTCCTATAGTGTCCACAACTATTACAACGGCAATAATGGATCTATCCCTGTGGGTTCGACTACTGCTTCTGCACACCTAGGGTTTTAAAAGAAAAATAATTACCGGCGGGTCAAAGCTCGAAAAGTAGAAGATATTTAGAAAGAAGATAATTTTTTTTAAATCGATTAAAACATGTAATGTGTTACTTTCATAATTAATTGGTTGGACTCACATTAGATAATACCTCACCTCTCAACTATAGTGCACACCTAACAAGTTCATTTTTTTATCCTAATTAAACTACCTAGTCTAACTAGGACATGTAACTGTTATCTAAGCCCAAACCCCGTTAACATTCTATATTAGCTAAGTATAACTACCTTCACTAGGTATATGCTTATAGTAACATCATAGCGACACATTGACTATATATAAATATTTCACACAATAATAGTGACATAGCTACCCCCACTATAAATGAATATTCACACAATATAAATCATAGCTACACTCAAATTATAAATAGAAGTACACACGTACGCATACATATATATCACTCACTATATACATATAACTCCATCCCTAGAGGCGTAACCTCACGGATGCATCCCTCGTGTGCTATCAGGCTCCAGGCATCATGCTCACACTGATCCACTGGGTCAAAATCTCACAAACGATCCCAAACGTAAAAACAAATAACGGAGGATGTCATAAACATATATCCGTGGGATCACAACCATACCACATTGCACTCCACAGGTCTCCAAACCACATATATCCTTATGCATAGATAGTGGCCATGAAATAGTATTATGACACGAGAAATTAATCCAACACCTACTGGTCCATGCCAGGATGGACTTGCCACTATGTGTAACCTTCTAGAAGTAGCACGACCAAATAGGTATGTTAAAGAAAATACATCTATCACATATATGCATATATATAGGTAAACCACGATATGTATAGGTATATATAAATACCAACTATGTACAAAATTCCACAATATACCAGTCTACCCAATCTGAAGTCCTTAATCGACTTCTCGATTATATGAAACAAGTATACCAAACTTATACGCATGTACCATAACCCACTAGTCTCCGAATCCCGAAGTTCAAACCAACTTCCCGATTAACTATGTAATGGTTCATTCACTTGAATTAGTGGTTCTCCTCATGCAAACCCATATATTTATTGGTCTATCACCCATACCAAACCCTGAAAAGCACTCCCCAGTAATCCCAAAATACTCATGAAGCTCCTATGGTCATTCCCCAAGCTCTAACGAGTTAAAACATTGCACGACCAAAAAATGGACAAGCCAATAAACTGAACTGGTTCACTGGAAGACCGAACCAATTCATCTGAATGAATCATCTTGCCCCTAACAAAACGGTTCGGTTTGTTGGGCTAGCTGTCGTCTTCTAGCTCGGGTTTTTCTCATCCAAACCCTCCAATGTAGGTCCCAAACCCCCCAAACATCAAATATACCTCGTAAATCATTATACTAATGTTCCAAAATCATTAAAACGTATAATCAATCATAAATCCTATCATACACGTAGGATTATGAATCAAACATCAAATTAGTTCAATTTAGAATTTTCCCCAAAATAATTTTTAAGAATTTAAACTTCCTATCACGCTCATCATTTAAATCCCATAATTAATTTCAAAAATATAATGCAATTAATCCAAATTAATAATCAATTTAAAATTAGTGCTCCCTTATCTTTTAAATATCTTCAACAATCAATAAAAAATTCAATCTTTAATACATCGAGTCTCAAATTTCTATCAATAATCATGAAAGTAATTAATTACGCACGATTTGGAAATAAAGAAGGTAACTACTTGCCTTGATGGATTAAGAGCCGACGTTCTCTACGTGTTAGATGAAGGTTTGAATCCAGAATTACCTTTTCTTCCTTTTCTCCAAGCCCTTTCTTTTCTTTCTTCATTTTCTCTCTTCTATTGAACTCTCTCTCAAACTCTCTTTTAGAGAATATCAAATGTGGGTTGCCATACACCTTCCCAACCTTTTAAATACTCCCTTAGTTACCCTAATCCTATTTTTCCACTTAGACCTAAGTGTAAAGTGACCATCCTACCCTTATACAGGTCCTACTGTGTTTAAAAAACCTTCAGAACCTAATCATAATACCCGAGTGCCTATTCTAGACTATTTCGACCCTTCCCGGATCACCGGGGTAATCGAAAGGGTCATGTGAGTCACCTAACTACACATATGATATATTGTTCAGCTAATGCCATTCTATCGACATATCATAATAAATCGCCGCTTTCACTCATACACGACATATAACAAATCACATAACTATTTACTTATCACACGTAAGAAAATAATAAACAAATAAATATTAAACCTTAACTCACTAATTAATATTTACCAAAAATAAATTTAATTTCCCTAGTTAAATTATATATCCATGAACATGTGGAAATTTAAAATACTCATAAAAGTACAAGGTATTACATACACCTTCTCCTTTTTCTTCTATTGCATAGGTTTTATGGCCGTGATAAATTATTACCGATCAAAAGCTTGATTTCCTTGTATCTCCACTAACCCTCAGTTGGTAATTTACTTGATCTTTTGTTGGTAGGTTGATGGGACTGCCTTAATTTCATGGTGACATTCTTTTCTACGGATTTCATTATTTGAAAATTAAATATCCATGACTAGGAATTTAATCATCTTCAATATACTTTGAGTTCGTACTGGGAGCACAATGTTTCCTAGTGGCATTATCATTTTTTTGATGATTCTAACCAAAGGAATTGTCACCTCCTTTAGATCCTATATCTTAAAGTTAAGTTGGTTAAGCATATTGAAGTGCATCACTTTTTAAGAACTTCATTATTCCACTAGTAGCTTAACCACATCCCAATTAGCAATCCCGAGCGTGATTACTAATGCATCATAGTGTGGGGTCCTGACTCTAACTAGGACTTCTTCAATAAAGATTATGTGCTTGGAAAAATTTATATCCTCTGGGAGATGATGCTTGCTAATAGTGGTCTTGATTGGGTCGATCTGGAAGGCCTTATGCACAATAATGATCTTCTTCGATTCCATTATTATGACATTCCCTTTTATTTGGTTAAGGATTGAGGACCTGTGAATGACGATGAACTCATATCCCATCACGTCATTTTCTAAAATAATATTTTACTTTTGGTTGCACTTAGTAGGACCTTTTCCATTTTTCTTTTTACATAATCATCTAGGTGGATTTAATGGGCCAACTCCTCAAGAGACAACTTGAGTGCATTATAGTTCTCTATCTTGTTATCATGATCCTTATGGTAGGAGCATATGAGGACTAAGTTTCTCTTTGATGGGTCCCCTGCCATCTTACTCAGTCATGTGAAATAATGTTAATCCTTGATTTATTCAAGATCTTTTATACAGGTTCTTTAAAGATAGTGTTGATGATGCGATGAGCCTTGCTTAAACTAACTGCTCCTTGTTCTTGGTTTCATCGTTATGCTTTTCCCCTTACTTGGATGAACCTCCTTATCTCTATTTTTACTTGCCTTTGGTCGACCATTATCCCATGGTTAACCTGCTACCATATCCTTCACCTTAGCATAATTATTAATTTGGGACATCAGGTTATAATTAGTAATTGCTTTATTCTTAATGAGAGGTTGATGCATCATGGGGTTATTCGATAAATCGATATTAAATGAGGCTACCACCACATGTTCAGAGAAGTTTTCTTCCTCATTTTAAATCTCCTAATATCACTGTGCATACTCGTACAAAGTTTCTTGATGATTCTTTTTAAACATGAGGAGGGAGTTCATCCTCTTTGGATGGGTATTAATGGTTATGAACCTTGTTATGAAGGCTTCTTCGACCTATTTAAAGATAGAGATGGACCAGTGTAATAGTTTTTAAAACCACTTTTGCTCTACATCACCCAAACTAAAAGGAAGATATGACACGTGATATAGAGCAAAAGTGGTTTTAAATCCTGAATGGTGAAGACAGATCCCACCGATCATGTCCATTAATGTTTCTAAATTATGATTAATGGACATGATCGGTGGGACCTGTCTTCCCATAACATATCTTGAATCTATTCTTAATGATCTTCTTCAGAGGTTCAAATCCTCGATATTGAAGGAATAGAGATTTCTTTTGGCACATGAGGGCCCTTTTTTCTAGTTCTTTAGTATTTTATCCTCTCAGTTAGCAGGTTTGTCATCCATATCCCTTCGTATAAGATTATAGATGACATATTTATTGCGATGAATTAAATGGTGATCTATTTTTCTCGGTGAATTCCTCTTATAAGAATGGTTAGGATCACACCATGAACTTCTTCCTTGGCTGAATATTTACTCGCCTGAGGGCTAGAGGTGCAGGCAGTCTCATGGCACTTGAATTTATCCCTTTGGATATGTTGTTCCATCATCTTTAGAAAAAATAATATAGAATAAGAGAGAAGGAAAAGAAAGAAAGAAAAATAGAGACGAAAAAAATAGAGAAGAAAGAGTGTATACCTTCTCGGCTTCTCTACAATAACCACCTCGTCGTTGCTCTATAGAGATACGAACCAGGAATTGAGTGATCTTGAGGTTTTACGTTTATAAAACCTTGAGAAAACATTTAAATCCTACATTTTCGAGCACAAAACACATCATATGTAGTTTAATCTCCCCAGTTTAATATATATATATGCATTTTTTGGTCTTGAAAGGTTTTGTAAATCTTTGCATCTATATATATATATATATATATATATATATATATATATATATATATATATTGTAAATAAAAACAAAAATAGTTGGTGGATTTTTTTTAATACTCCTTTGCATGCGCGTAGTTTGATTCATATTTTCTATGCAATTTTATCGTACACTCCATGTTTTAGTTTATTTCTTCTTATCTGTCTATTTGTGGACATCATAAAAAGGGGGAGAAAGAACTATCATGTTATGGGGAGCTTTTGCATTATGGGGGAGATTTGATTTATTCTTATATCATTTCAACTCGATGAGTCACGAAGATTTTTGCTTTATCTCATGTGTGTTGGTACAAATATTTAAGATCATTATGTTGTACACCCTGATGAGAAAATCTTTGAGATTTGATGAAGATTTTTTGAAGAAAAATTTGAGAACTTGCAAATTTGTACCTTTTCGGTTTTGAGATTTATGGGAGGGTATATTTGTGTAGGCATTTTGGTATTTGATAATTCGGATGTTTATATGTATGTTCTGGCATAGCTTAGGGGGAGATTTCTAAGGACATATTTTTATAAATGTCCATCACAATTGGTTATGTTGTATACCTCTACGACCGTCGAAGAAGTTCAAGAGAAATCTACATCAGGACGGATCCAAATATATCATGGTTCTTCATCAAAAAGCCTCCACAAAGTTTACTTTGGTAAGGTTATGTTTTAAATACCTTAAATTTGCACTTAGAGCTTTAGGATATTTTTTCAAAATATTTTCTAAGTGTTGGAGCAGACTTTTTTCGTCAAAATTTAAGAATGAGTAAATTTTATTAAGTCCTGTAGCGTTCCTCTATTTTGACGCTCAGGTCATTCAAGCGAGATCCCATCTCGTTCGAATGACATTGAGATGTCACGAGATGTCATTCAAACGACACGTGTCCTTCGTTCGAGCGAGATCCAATTTTCGTTCTAATGACCGAGGCGGTGCAATTTTCTATAAATACTCATTAAATGGTTTTGTTTTCATTAAGAAGTTCCAGCATTTTAAAAGACAGAAAACTTCGACTCTGCAGAATTCTTTTTTACTTCTTCTTTCCTTTTTGTTTTCAATTCACAAAAATCTCATATGCCTTGGTAAATTGTTTTGGTGTTAAAGAACACACTTTGCTTTTGTTCATTCTTTGTGGGGAGAACTCTACAACCAGAGAGATGCGTGCTATTATGGAGGGAGTCTTTATGAAGTTACTCTTGTAGGGAGGATAACCTACACCATGAAGATTATGTGTCTGGACTGCGCGTCCTTGTGGTATAGCTGCGTGTGAACCACTGCTAATTGATCATTACAATCAAACATAATGAAGGAGATTCATCCTGAGGTAATTCCAAATACATAACTGTTGCCACTTTTGAAGAACCTCTGACCCCTAATTTATCTTCCCTCTTTGTCTGTGACCTTGGATCCCTCCTTTGTTCACTTAAATCCTACCTAGGTATTTCTCTATCCACTCTCTTGTGTAAGTCCTAATAGTTTTTTTACTTTGCCTACTGTAATAATATGACCTGTAACTCCGGTTTGTTCTCTTATAAACATTCTACTTATCATATACCTAACATTCATAGTGGTCATGGATCTACTATGAATGTTATTCATATAAGACAAGTCTCCACCTCAATTGTTTCACTTTTTTACACTTATCTTATACCCAAACTCACTTTAATCTTCTATTTGTTGGTCAACACTTTGAACTTGGCCTAAAGGTCAACTCTTTGAACTTGGCATAAATTCAAGTAGGGGTGTAAGAAAATGACACCAAGTACATAAATTTCCCCAAGACCAAAAGTGCTCGAGTTATACTATCTTAGTCTGAAAATAAAGAAGAAATTCAAAAGTTGAGCATTAAAATAAGGTCAAGAGAATGAGCAAAGGGATAAGAATGTATACCTGAGCTCTCAGAGGAGGAGAAAATCTAAAGTCAATCATAATATGAATTCGAAACCCAATAGACTGAGTGGAATGAAGGGAAGGTTACTCTTACTTACTTTTCAATAAAAGAAATAAAATGCATCAAATAATAGTTCAAGTTGATGACTTCTATATAGACCATTTTAAGGGTACATCTCATGACAAACCATGAATACTAGGTTACCTGCTCTAAAAGAGTAATAGGTAATGTGGGTCCACCCGAAGCCACACTCAAAATGGGTTGCATGGAGAGGGCATGAACTTGACTCATGTTATTTATTAGCAAACAAAACACTAGGAGAAATATTATTCATGAGAATGGGAAACTTGGAATAATCATCCCAGTGGAAAAAAGAATCCCTCCATAGGTAAAGCGGTCATTGGTGACAAGTCCCTAAAAGGGAAAGTCACAAATTATTTCATGTGCAGAAAAAAATAAAAAAATGACTAAAAGAAAAAAAAATGTTTAAAGTAAAACTACATCATCCGAGTAAGAGGTAGCACTATCTGGGGATGGGCTAGTGTAACTTCTCATCCTCAAAGGAATAGTTGGGTCACGGGCATAATGAAGTGGTGGAATAGGAACCTGTCATCCAAATGAGACTAAGTACAGTGTTTAAACAAATTCAACATGAAAAGGGAATTTTTTTTAACGAGATATATCTAAGAAGACGTGCTCGTTGTCTGAGTAATTGCACAAGTGGATACTGATGAACTCCCATTGGTTATAGGGAATACAATTGAAAGCGATAAAAAAGAACTGAAGCATTAGATCACGAATGAGTGTAAATAATCCACTTATATAAACTTTGTAAAAAAAAGGTTTAGATATATACCTGTCGTTCTAGACTCAGTGGGGAAACCAATATGGAATTTCTCTCCCTTAGAAAAGAAACGCAAAGAGGATGAAGAGGAAATGGAGTTATTGTGCTCTCTCTTGTGGATCCATACATTCTTAAAGATAAAGTCCTCTTAAGAAGAGAGAATTATAATATTAGTCATAATAAAGACCATTGGGACTAAAAATATATGAATTTTAAATAAAACTATAATACTTATAGGTTCAGAATGAAGAATTATCCCATAGGGTAGCAGTCTAGTAGTGGGGCTAGTTGAGTTAGGCAAGGGGATCATTGACTCATCAAGATCACCAGTTGAATGCTCTAAGTTGGCTGCATGCCTTAATAATGACTCATGAGTAATGTGGGGATGACCTTAATAAAATATTCGTGAGTAATGTCCTGAATGAAAGACTTGATAAGTTGAATTTTATTTTTCCACTGAATAAATCACAAGAGGCTAATATATAGTACATAGTCAAGATAAAAAATAGAGAAATTCATAAACTAGGTAGTTCTGCAAATCATGCACTCAGTAGTAATATTGGAAGTATGATTGTTCATGTGAGTTATTAGTTGTGAAATTAGGAGAATAAGTACCATGGGCATACCCAAATTGTTTCCTCACTCGCTCGAAATGATATAATTCCACCTCTTTCCCCAACTCAGTTAAAGAATGAAGAACAAAGGTCATTGTAGATATATGGGCACAATCCTTCATATACTGAGCATTCGCTGGAGGATTAAAAAACTTAAGAAGTAGAACAAAAGAAGCTCTAATAGAATATACATCCCAACCTTCACGAGTAGGTATGGAAGGATAACTCATCGATATTGCCCAAAAATGGAATAAGCGAGTGCTTAAGAAGCTTCATATTCGACCTTGATAGTTGAGCAGTACTTTTAGGCAATGAGCGAGGTTCCGTGGGCCAATTTGGGAACTGATCGAATAAAAACCCCATTAAAATCAAAGAGTTAGAAAAATTATATACATTAAAGCGACCATGTGACCTGTCCATATCTACATGTGTTTAATCCTGCTAGGTATACATAGAGCTAAGAGTAAAAGTAGCAAGTGGCACATTTTTTCCATGAGAAAGTCTCACGGCTAGACAAAAAAATATCTCACGAGGAGGGTCATTGGGTTTCTCCTGGAATAAAATTTTAAGTAAAAGGTCTAAAAAATCAACGAGATGTTCCTTGGACTTCAATTTTGGGCCATCTTGACTCTTTGGGACCTTCATCCTAGCTTCATCCCTAAATAGAGGCTCGAAATCTTTTAAACCAAAATCTTTTCCATTTGGAAAACGACTGCTTGCTTGCACCAATACGAGTAAGCCCGGCATATTGGATGCATTCTTGTAATGCCTTACGTAACTCCTCACACAATTCAGTTTCCTTTATGTCTTCATAACTATCCTTGGAGACATGATCTCCTAAAATAGGCAGGTATGTGAGCTCATAAATGTCCATTAAAGTAATATGAAACTCTCCTTAGCCACTAACAAAGGTATGAATCTCTATGATCAGATGATATACTAGGGTTTTAAGAGCACTCGTGTTCTTGCTAATTGTACAGTTCTTTAAATTGACAAGAGTTTTTTCTAGACCAATCCCTTAAATTATCTTACGATAGTTGTCCACTGACAAAACATATTATTCAACCCATTGTTACCACTCCTTAGGCACTTAACCATAAACATCAAAATTTATATTAGAGAAACAAAAATCACCCATATTCGCCTATATTCACCTGATTCCTCCGAATACTATCAAGCAGAATGACAGAGGCATCCTTAGACTATTGAAATACCAAAATTGTATGCTCGACCACCTTAGCTACAAATTTTTCTTCAAACCCCTCGAGTGAGGACATGCAATTATCATCATTCCCCAAAACAGAGCCAGTCTGTAAGTTGTAACGTTCCTTTTTATCCTCATTTCCAAATAAAATTTATGAGCCTAAATGATGGTAATAGAACCATCAATGCCTTTCTAAGAAATCTCCCCACTGCCTTCAGTTGTGAAGGTATTAGAAGAATGAGTAACCAAAGTGGTGCTAACAATGTAGATATTAGCCACGTTTAAAGTGGTCATCGTGACTTGGATATGCAAGGATCCCATCAACATCTCAATAGTAATGGTGGAACATCGATTGAAGTAGCATTAGATGAAGAAGACATTGGAATAAATATTTTCCTAAGAAAAAGATGGAAGAAAAGCTTAATGAAAATGGTGGATAAATGAAAACTCTTAAGAAAATATCTCTCTCTTTAGCAACTTTCAAATGAAGATAAAGTTTTAGAGAATAAGACTAAGGATATTTATACGTTACGAAGGCAAAGAGGCAATGACGGTTTAAAAAGTAGGTCTAATGATTACCCAAATTATAAAAGTCTCCCCCAACATGACATATGTCTCCTCAAAATACTAAAAAATGTCCCACACAGTTAGGTATGTTAGAGAATTAAATGCAAAACAAATCAAGTAATGATGATTAACCTTTTAAAAATCCCAAAAGTAACTTTTTGTGCACAATTCTCTATCTCTCCAAACTAAAGAGAGACTTGTGCACAAGAGTATTAATGTATCGGGGTATACAAGCAACCCCATAACCACTGAAGGGTCACTCGAGCAGTGACCAATAGAAGTAAGTGAAAAAGAAAGTCCAATTCACCAATGATTCACACGATAATTGACCAATAAAGAAGATTGGAAGATAAATTCCAATCATCACACAAGTAATGATTAATAATGGGGTTACATGAGGGACCCCAAGTCACCAGTGTAAGAGAATATTTCCTATCATTGCTCAAATAGCTTAGGCTTACATTTATTTTTTAGTATATCCCGTTACAAATTGATTCGAACCATCCGAAAATCGAATATCTCCAATGAGTATCACCATACTTTGAAGGTATAATGCTTTAGTTCTTGAATTTATTCCTTAAATTTATTTTGGGATGTTCGTTTGTATTAAAACAGGAAACATGACTTTTTTTAAAATCTATTCAACTTTTCTTTATTTAATTTTTTTTATACATGCATCTCGTTCAAACGAGATAAAAATCTCATTCAAACGAGATTGTTATCTCGTTAGAAGTGGTAATTTGAGGGTTTCCTTCAATCGAACATCTCACTAGGGCGTAATATTTTACATCATTTGAAGCTCGTTCAAATGAGATTTGGATGTCATTCATATAACCCTATTGTCATTCAAATGAGGTTCATTTCTCGTTCAAACGAGACTGGTTTTTTGTTCGAACGAGTGTGCCACCTCAAATTTGTTTTCGCCTTATAAATAACTGTTTCTTGTCTATTTTTATTAAGACTTTTTCCAGAACTGATTCTTTATATCTTTAGAAAAAGTTTCCAACCTTTTGCATTTGAAAAGCCTTATTGATTCACAAATCATTCCTAAAATATATTTGAGTGAATTAAGTTTAAACCTTATAGTGTGCATCTTGCATTCAACCTTTGGAAAGAAGGCATCTCCATGGCTTGCTTGTGATACCCGAGGGTATTCACCGCTAAAGGCGGAGGACTGCGGTTTTTATGATTCTTTGAAGCATCATTGCTAAAGGAAGGCTGCGGTTGTGTTGTTATTGAGAGGATTATTATAGATTTCTTTATAGAATTTGTAAGTTGGGAGTTGTAAATTTTATAAAGTGAATAAAAAGTTTTACCTTGAGTTTTTTTTCTTCTAAAACTCTATTTTGATTGCATGCTTGGTTTTATTTATGTTTTGAATCACATAGTTGCATGTTCTAGGGTTAAAATTAAAATTTGGCTTGGATTGTGATTTGAATTTAATAAGTTGCACACTTTCCAATTGGTATCAGAGCATTCTTCTTACCTTTTCAAATTGGTATCAGAGTTGATTTCACCAAATTATCGTGAGATCCTAATTTTTCACAAAAAATTTATGTGATATCATTTGTTTTGACAAAAATGATTTTGAAATATCACAAATTTTCTCATGTAGAGCTCATATAATAGGATGTCAATTTGCTATGGATCGAACTAAGCCTATTGGAAAGCCTGTATGAGATGCACTTTAAAAGCCATAGATGAAAGACTTTGGTTAGTATGTGAAAAAGGGTGGACTCCTCCCAGGATCACTGTTTAAAATGTCATAAATCCTAAACCCGTCTCTTCCTGGACTGATGATGAGTTTAAATGGATCACTTACAACTCTCACAACTTTAGTGTTATTTCTGGAGCCGTCCCCTGACTAGTTCTAACACATTTTAACATGCACTACTTCTAAGGAAGCATGTGATATCCTTCAGTTGACACATGAGGGTACTAACGTTGTCAAGGCGTTTAAGCTTCAAAATTTGACCACCCAATTTAAGATCATCACTATGTTAGATTCCCAGAGTTTTGATGATTTTTTTGCTAGGTTGTCGAACATTGTAAACATTAGTTTTAATCTGGGTGAGAAAATTCTTGAGACTAGGGTCATTAAAAAGATTTTGAGGTCACTCCATTCCAGATTTATTCCTAAGGTCATCGTGCTTAACTCTTTAGGGGTTTTAGACACTCTTAGTTTAAAAGAACTCGTAAGAGACCTTCAGACATATGAGATAGATATGTTCCCTAAAACCATTGAACCTAAGGATATAGGGGTAGCTTTAAATATTCAAGCTAAGAAGCAAAAAAAGGAGAGTTTGTGAGTTTGAATCTAAGGGTGATTTTGATGTTGATGACTTGGCCGTGTTTGCTAAATTTTTTAAAAAGTTTCTCAAATTTTCCAAAAAGAATTCTTCCAATAAAAAGATTTTTCAGAAAAATAAAAATAAAGATGAGGTCAAGGATAATGATGAGAAAGAGGAAGAAATAAGGTGTTTTGACTGCGAAGGTAAAGGGAAAAAGTCTTTTGAGTGTCCCACTATGCGAAAGAGAAAGGGCAAAGAGATTGTAAATAAAGCCACTCTTAAAGATAATGACATCGAGTTAGTTGATTTAGGGGAGAATTGCCACAAGAAAAGTGCGTCACTTTCATGGCTAGTCACGTGGGTACTTCTAGTTTGTCCCATGACAGTGAGGACATATCTAAATGTGAGAGCCTAGATTGTGTTTTGATGAATTCGGGAGATATTGAGAGTGAGGATATTGTTTTAAGTGAGGAAGAAGGTGATCTCCAAAAGGCGTTTAGTGATTTATGCACCAAGATGTTGAAAACTAAAAGGTTAAAAAAATTTGAGTCTTAGGGTGTTAGATTTGGAGAGAGAGGTGAAAGTTTTGAGGGTGTGTGAGGCATCGGCGAGTTAACTCGAGAAGGTCAAGGTTTTTTTATGTGAGAAGTTGGCAGTCTTAGGTCAGGAAAAGAGTGATTTGACCAACATTATGGCTAGTCCTATGGGAGATCTTCAATCTTCATTAGAGACTCATGAGAAACTTGAAGCCCATGTATCCCAACTCGAAATACATTTAAACATGCCTGGGAGGTCAAGGTTACTTTAGAGGAAACATCTAAGAAGGTAGGAAATATGCTCATCACTTCCTCTTTGGGTAATGTTGAGAGGCTAGGAATAGGTTATGACGGTGCGTCCATTTCCCATGTAGCACCCGAACTGGTTCCCGTGTTTGTTTTGGATCTATATGGCCCTCGACCTATCCCACCTAGGCATCAAAATCCATATAGGAGAGCACATCTTAGATGTTTTGAGAAAGGTGGTCCTAAGCCCGTGTGTGTTTGTTCCCATTGAAAACAAAGAGGACACCTTAGGGAATTTTGTTTTAAGTTGGCTAGTGTGTCTCATAGATATCTTCCATGATATGCTACTACACATTTTCTCATGCGCACTCCCACACATATGACTCCACATGCTCTCTCACATCACATGAAATATTTTGAATGTTTTCGAGAGCAAGTAGAGTATTTAGTCAGGACTTCACAAGATTTGATGGATGTTTCTCATAGGATGTCATCTCCTTGGGAGAACTCCTCCGGACTTCATGATTGAGGTTGAGATTTGTTTCTAGCATAAGATGCGTTTCATGTTTATATCTTACATTCCTATTTCTAGATTGTACTGTCATTGTACTTATATTTTTCATTTTGATATATTTTTCAAAAAATTCAAAAAGATTTTTGTTTTTATTGAAATTTTTTGAAAAATACAAAAAGATTTTCGTTTTAAAAAAAAAGTGAAAAAATAAAAAAAGATTTTATTTTTGATAAATTTTTGAAAAATTCAAAAAGAGTTTTGTATTTTTTTCCACCAAATATTGATGAACATTAAAGATGTCTGAGTCACCCATTCATTCCATATTCGTGGGACTATTTTGTAGAGTTTTAAGACGTGACATCATTTCATGTTATGATTTGTAATGTGTGGAGTCATTAATATGTGATATGATGACTACTTGTTACATGTTTGACTCCTTGTCACCTTTAATACACATGAACATAAACTTATTTGAGTATTGCACTTACCTTTCACATGTCGCTTGGAGTATTTTCATCTCAATCCTGCTTTTAAAATGAACCAAATGTAAAAGAAGAGATAATAAAAGTAGTGCTTCTAAGAACCATTGCCCGGGTTGGAAAAATTGAAAATCATATCTCCGGTAGATATTGTATAATTAAATCATTGTAATCGGGTTGTGAAAGACGGGCTGCCTTTGCATCAATAGACACCATTTGCAACAAGAAAATAACCTAAAAGAATAAAGGTACATAAAAAGAAAAAATATAGAGTGCTAGGACAATTTCAAAGAATATTAATTCTTCGCTACATATGAGCATTGATTTCTTCAAAACAAAAAATATTGAGAGAAATATTCAATATGTGAGTTTTGAGGGAGTTTAGTCGAAAAATTCTCGTAAGGTAGACTTTGGTAAATTCTCGTAAAAGCATTACATAGTTTGGGACGTTGTTGGTGTGAAAATCATTCATGACTTTGATCAGTTGAATAAGCTGAGTCAATTTCACTTGAGTTCACTATTTTTACACCTAAGGTAGACTTTGAGATCTTGCATTAGTGGTGTATCATTCCTTCATGCACATAAATTATATTTGTCGACGTTAATTTTCCTATAGAATGTGTTCATGCCCCTACATTCCGTTCCATGATTCAATTATTTGTGTTCTTCTCTATAGTGTGTAGTTTTTGTAATTTTTTTTAGATTCTTGAAATAATCAAAAATAGTTTGTGATATCTTTTAAGATTATCATTGTATATTATGATTATTCGTTGATATCTTGTTGTGATAATACCTTTCTATGCTTGGTGATGTTCCTTATATGTTTCATGATGAGTTTTTTCTCCTTGTTTATTTCAGATAAAATAAAAGGAGGAGAACAAATTACAGAAGAGTTTGATTTAAGGAGGATAGTTTCGCATTTCATATCTTTATGCATTTATTTGATATATGTCAAACTCGACGCATCATGGGGTATTTTCTTTGTTTCATGTGTGCAGGTATTTCGAAGATCATATTCGGATTACACTCAATGAAGATAGATATCCCAATAGAAAATAATGAAAAGGGAAACATTTGAGGACTTTTTTTCAGACAACTATATCTTGTACCTATCCATTTTAGGGTTTGGAAGGGTACCTATCCATTTTAGGGGATCATTTTGTAATTTGGATTTCGGTTTTATGTTGGTACCGGAATAGCCAAAAAGGAGGATATTTATAAGAGCATGTTTTCTCTCATTGCTTAAATAGCGTGGGTTTACATTTAGTTTTCAGTATATCATGTAACCGATTGATTCGAGCTGAGTCAAAGTCTGAAGATCCAATATCTCCAAAGTTCAAGCATCTCCACACTTTTAATGTATAATGCTTTAGTGTTTGAATTTATCCCTTAAATTTATTTTGGGATGTTTGTTTTTAATAAAACTCGAAAAAAAAAATCGTTAAAACTCGAGGTATTTTTTCTTTATTTAAAAACAAATTTTTTACGTGCATCTCATTCAAACTATATAAGAATCTCTTTCAAACGAGATTGGTATCTCATTAGAAGTGTTCATTTGAAGATTTTCTTCAATCAAACATCTCACGAGGGCGTACTGTTTTACATCCTTTGAAGCTCGTTCAAATGAGATTTGATTGTCATTCAAACGAACCTACTGTCATTCAAGTGAGGTTCATTTCTCGTTCAAATGAGACTGGTTTTTCGATCGAATGAGTCCGCCGACTCAAAATTTGTGTTCGCCTTATAAATACCTATTTCATGTTTGTTTTCGTTATGACTTTTTCCATAACTAATTTTAAATATCTTTAGCAAAAGTTTTCAACCTTTCGAGTTTGTTTTGATTCAAACTTTGTGGATAAGGCATACAAACGTTGTGGAGAAGGCATCTCCATGACTTGTGATAGCCGATGGTATTCACTACTGAAGACGAAGGATTGTGGTTCTTGTAATTCTTGTGAGGATCAATGTTGAAGGAAGACTGTGGCTATGTGGTTCTTGAGAGGATCATTGTATATTCCTTTATAGAATTTGTAAGCTACGATTTGTAAATTTTATAAGTGAATAAAAGGTTTTACCCTGAGGAGATTTTTCCTGAAACTCTGTTTTGATTGCATTCTTGGTTTGATTTATGTTTTGAATCATATAGTTGCATGTTCTAGGGTTAAAAGATTAAAATTTTGTGTGAATTGTTAACTGAATTTAATAAGTTAACACCGTTAGATAATTATGCACTCTCATATTAGTACTAGAGAATTCTTATTACCTTTTTAACTAGTAAACCATGCGAGAAATGAATTCCAAGAGGGATGCACCAAAATGTTTTGTAAGCAATGATATAGAAGAATTAGTGGGATCAATCCCTGTTCATAAATCTCTCAAATAAGAGCAAGTACACGAGCATTCCCTTCACTATTGAGTAAAGGGAATTATGATTGGTCACTCAAGTGACATAAAATAATAAAATGACCACTTCCCTCACTAAATTTAAATCTGTTGTCTTGCATAGGTTTACTTAGTAAGGAGCCTTAGCCGAGAAAGTAGGGCCCTATTAGGAGTCCAGTTGGAACTTCTTGAGAGTTTTGGTTTGTAGATAAGTCTTATTGAGCAATCTAGGGCTCAAACCACTTCGATATCTTGGGAAAGAGAGAACGATAAGGCATGGAACCCTAAAAGTCACTCACACTCACACTTAACCCAACAAACATTGTTGAACAAACCATGAGCAGACACTAGAGATGCCCATAAAAAGTTTTTTTCACAGATAAGCGAGTAGTCACATGACTTCTCACAAGAAATTTCGACATTATAAATACAGAGTGACCTTAAATGTCACTCGCCAAGTTTTCAAAATTAATAAACAAGTAACTTTTTGAAACAGACAAAATAACACTTTTTGGTGTTAGGGCGGATAAGATCACCTTTTTATCCACTACCACGCCAGGTGTCGTAGACACGGACAAATTGTAGATAAACATTAAAAGATAAGAACAAATAGGTTTTTCGTAATATTTATTTTAGCACTCATGTGAAACATTAAACTTAACTTCTAACAATAAATAGAGCATTTGGTTAGAGATCTGAGATAATAAGAAAAAAAGGCATTGTTATGCAACACAAGATCACACACACACACACACACACACACACACACACACACACACACATATATATATATATATATATATCCTTTTCCTGCTCCCTCTTAGATATTGAGTTTCTTACCTCTTCGTTCTCAGAGAATCACTACTCCCAAGGGTTTGTTTATTACTTTAATTTTGAAAGTTATATTTAATTATTAATTTCTCATTTCTTATTATCACAAAACTTCACTATTATATTTGAAAAGCTAGTTTTTGTATTTTCTCTTGTTGTTGAAATATTGTCACCTTGAAGATAGTTTCCATTGGACTAGGTTAGGTCTCACCCATTTATAAACTTTAATAAACCCAGTCCCATTACCATCCTGTAACATGATTGTATTGTATGTGTATGCATGAGAGGTTTCATCTTGAAATAGTTTAATATCACATGCAAGGTATGAGAGAAGGATAAAAGGGTAATGTATGAGAAGTAAGAGACGAAAGCAAGTAGGCGAGGACAACAAATTGAGAGGCATATTATCGAGGTTGGTGCTTATGAGAAGGACTCGATATTGTGCATATGTACTCTTTAGTCTCGAAATAAAAGCCTACATAGTTCAGTTATTTCGGTGAGCCACATGGAAAGCTTCTAACGTGATTTGTGTGCAAGTGATGTAATACCCCCCTAAATATTTTATTTAATCCCCATATAAAGTAGTGATAAAAACAAAAAAACATGGAGACTTGGAATATTATGGTTACGTTGTATTCCTATTTAAACAAATTTGGAGGCTTAAAAATAATTATTGAAAATTTGGGATTAAATTAAATAAAGAGAAATTGTGGATTTTGGACAATAAGATTTATTAGCTATTGAGTAGTTAAAATTATATATATGGAATATATATGCTGGGGTATAAATTAGAGTTGAAGAAAAATTAATTGAATTATGGATTTTTATAAAGTCTTATATAAGGAATATAGAAATTTAAGGAAAAAACAAATTATTTATTCCCTTACTAAAAGGTGGAAACTATTTAGGGAAAATGTGAGAAAGGAAAGTTTTGGATTAAGAAGCAAACGAATTGGATCATATAGATTTCTGATTGGATATCGGTAGATATTAAGAGGGAAAATCCAGATATTTGGAAGCTATTCGTTTGAACGACCAAGAGTGTCGTTCAAATGATAAGGAGTCTCGCTCGAATGACGCCTCGGTCGTTCAAATGACGCCTGACACGGGCAGGCCTATCAGATGCATGTCGATCTCTGGTTTGTGTGTTCAAAATATATCAGAATGTATTCAAGTCTTGGGTTGTAATATGATACCCATAGAGAGAGGGACACATAACGGATCTGACATACCAAAATTGTTGGCTCTTTAAGAACCGTGGATCATATTGGGATGGTGGAGATTTTGTCGAGTGAAGAGATTCGAAGTATTAGGGTTTTCAATTTTTTTGTGTGTATATATGAGAGGGAGGCGTGAGATATTTAACATAAGAGACCATATATAATATTCTCTCCTAAAAACTTACTCCGCTCCCTTACCGTCTTTCACTACCTTTTTTAAGCATAGTGTTATACACTCAAACCCCCAGTAGTTATTTCCCTACTATAAAGAAAATAAGGCCACGAAATATAAGGGTTGTATGGAGTTTTTATGGGAATTTGAGGAAATATTATTAGAAGAATATGAAGGTGTCATTGGAGGTATTTGAAGAGGGTTTAATGGAGATTCCATGGAGGACTGTTTTGGTGGAGCTTTTGTGACTCCCCTTAAGGCCACCTTTAGAGGTGGGGGAGTCACCCATCTTCTTCACCACCACCACCATTTTCAGAGTGTTTGAGGTGGGATAACCTACTCTTATATTTGAGACTCTAATGGTGCATATTGTAGTCTTATTACTATTGAGTATTAAGAGTAGGATTCCTACGAATAAAATGATAAGTTTCTAGTATAATCAGATACATTTTTATAGGAGATAAAAATGTAGGAAATAATCATTTGTATAGTTTTCCTGGTAAAACTGAAAATATACATTTTTACGGGAGATAAAAATGTAAAAAATGTTATTGGTGAATAGTTCTAGTAAAAGGAAATATGGGACATTTTTATGGAATAAAAATGCAGGAACAATATTATATGTGTATATTTATAATAAAAAGCAATATGGGCCATTTTTATGGAATAAAATGCAAGAAAGTATTATTCGTGTGAATATCTAGTAAAAAGAAACATCGGTCATTTTTATGGAATAAAAAAGGTAACAAATTGATATTTTGTGTGCTTTTGGTGAACGGAGTTAATAGAAATTTTTATGAGATAAAAATGTGAGGAATTGATTATTTTGTTAAAAATAACGGGAGGATAATTATCAAGGTTTGAAATAATAAAAGTTGATGTTTTATGAATATGGTGTATGTTCTAGTAATTTTGATGAAAGTAAGTTTAAATCATGTAGCAGGATTTTGAATTTAAAATCAACCGTCTCATGGATATAAACTTGTGGGCATTTTGACATCAAATGTATAAACAAGTTTAGAGAAAATTTTGTTGGGTTTAAATAAGAAAAATTAAAAGTTAACATTTTAGCATTCAAAGTGTGTAATTAGGCCTAAAAGGCATGACGAGAATAAGGGTAAAAGACTACATGTTAAGTTAAAAGAAGTGATAATTTTCTCACAAAAGTATTCGCTAAGTGTTAATGGGTAAACATGGAATGTAATTACTAACTTTGTGAAATATTAACACTTATGGAGTTAAAAAGGGATTAAAGGTGTAAAAGTGTTTCCAATCAAGTAAAGAATTAATCAAAGTGTAAAAAGGTGTTAAAGGGTTAAAACACTTAAGAATTTCATGTTTATAACTTAATAGTATTCTTGGGTGAAATTAACACTTAAGAAATGGAGTAAAAGGTGATTTTGGAAACAAATGGGTAAAATGGTAATTTTACTTAAAGTGGAATATTTTTATGGAATAAAAATGTTGGAAAGGATGTAATACAAGGTGGTGTAGATGGAAAATATATTTGAAATAAAAGGCAAGGTTAAAGGGCAAAGGACATGAAATAGTAAATTTTCAAAGTGTAAAACAAGATGGGGTGGTAAAGTCCCATGATTTGGCTTCGATCGTATAAAAAGGAAAGTGGGATAATGTGAACATTATAAAAATGTCGAACACATTGGCAATATAGTGATACTGGATGATGCTAGGTTAAATAATCCGGTGAAAGACCCCAAAGCAACTATAGTTTACTGGCGCTCGGTGCCGGACGGTGAAATTTTGTGAATTCGTGGGTGTGCGTGTGTTGTGATGGGTGGGTGTGTTGGCAGAATCCCTAAAGATAATGCTAGGTAATGAATTCAATATTCATGAAAGAGACATATATGAATGGGATTAATTCATTTATTTACATGCATTAAATATTTAATTTTCAAGTGGTAACATGGGATGGTTAAATAAGGTGACTTAATGATATCTAAGTTACCTAATGAGATTTGAATCATAATGAACACAAGCATGTGTTATATGAGACTTTCAAAGGAAAAAGAGTAATTTTGTAAACACGGTGTGTGTGTGCATTGAGAGATAGTCTTAAGTAACGATTAATAACTCGACATGAGTTAATGGACATTGAGTAATAAACGTTTAAAAGTCAATGAAAGGTTTTTTTCCCAACGATTGTAAATGGTTTAACTGGTTGAGTTAACGGGAAGAATATGCTAAGTTCTAAGCATAGAATACAAAATGATTATTTTGTAAAGATAAGGAGGATAAAAGGTATCAAATAACGTTTTCAAATAAACAACTAAATATATTGGGACATGTATTTTCAAAAGTATATATGTAGATATATATGTATTTTCACATGCATGTGATTGTAGCGTGTGAGTGTTTTTTCTGCCCTTCATTTGTATATGTTCCCACTGAGCATTCGGCTCACGTCCCTCCTTTTGTTATCGCAGGTCATATGCTATTTCGTACTTTGAGAGCGTTATACAGGTAATTAGTTACTTGCATTTTTTATTAGTAGATTTTTTTTCTTGACCTTGGGGGCACTTCCCTCTGGTCATAACACATAATTGATGAAAATTAAAATTACATGCTAACAAGAGTAACATTAAATAATAATAAAACTGGATTAGAAACTTTATTTAGGTTGTTTCACTGCACTTCGTAATTAATGTAAGATCCGAATAGGGTTGAGCCTTTATTAACCATTAAATACGGGTCGGGGCGATTTAACTTAGTATCAGAGATACACTGTTCCTTTCGGGTGTGACGTGATGAGATCAATAGTGTATCTTTCGTCATCATTGTTGGTTAGAGACGGTCACGCTTTCTTGGTGACGATTTTGAATGGTACCTTGATGGTAAAGTCGAGGTCTTGAGAACGTTGTGCCCTTCTATTTGAGTTTGTGATCGGCTAAGTTATTAGCCATTTTTATTCCGCTGCATTTGTTCTGGTAGTGTTAGCTAACAAGTATCGAGTTTTGGTGTAGGCCGTTAGGCTGTGGCACCTTAGGTTTTTGTGAGATGTATCATGTGGAAGTTTTATAATTAGAAAGTCCTAATGATTTTAGTTGCATCTTAGATGGTATGATTGTGGTTTTATATATGGGATGAAGTGACTAAGTATCGTGACTTGTAAATAAATAATTCTATGGAAATTAGAATGCCTAAGTGACTTGATTAAGATTTTGGCTTAGATAATCATGTTGATTCAGGGTAATTTAAGAAGAAATCTATATAATCCTTGGGACTTAGTGTTATAAATGGTGGTATTGAATTATGGAGAAAATGAAGTGGTATTAAGGAATAGGATCTCTTATGGCATGAAAAGTATTGGCCCAAAGTTTTATGGGTAGTACCCGCTGGCCCGTATCCTACTAAAAGCTTTATAGTGGTGATAGCTTGTGATCTAGCAAATGAGTGTGATGGCTATTTAATGAGACAAGTTAGTTTTCATAGCCGAGTGTTCAATAAGGTTAAGTTATATGCCATTGAGTTTGATATCGTGTTATAATTATGGATATGCATATGAATTCGTACTGATAATGCCTTAGAGATATGTGCTAAGGGTTATCTAATGAGTTATTAGTATAAGTGATAGACACTCCCTAGTAATGGTGAACTTTAAATTGTGCTCTGTGTGTTATGATAGTAAGGATGTCTCTCGTTGAACTTTGGGAATTCCTTATAATGGAGATAGTCTTACAGTGGTTATAACACGTAGTGACTCAGATGGATGCCTTGAGGTTACGAGTTGGTAATCGTGATCAATTGTTATGATAAGATTCTGACATAACAATTCTTACTCTAGCATATGCATGATCGTTGGAGATGATTGAATTTGTGTCTTTTCCATGGAGCGGGGGGAAATTTATTGTATGGATGCATAGGGTGTTAACATTTATAGCACGATTTAGTCATATCTTTTGTGGAAATATTAAGGAGTTAGTGCCATGGCTAGTTGATAAATTTGTTTTAAGGTATGACCCTTGTGGATAATATTAAAAATAGGTTGATACATGTTATGTTTTACACTTGGGAGACTTAGGACACAATGACGTTCAACATGGCTTTAGAGATAGCACTCGAAATAGAGTGTTAGGCTTGATTATAACTCCTACTTGGGCAACCCATATGGCTTAGTATGAATCTAGTGAGGAGAATCATTAGGTATTAGGCATGGATAATTCTTAAAAATTTGAGGGGTTATTATAACTAGTCCGATAGATTTGGTTTGGGATCACATGGGACGTTGGTAAGGATTGTAGCGATGGTCTGTTGGGTAAAATTAGGTGAATATTGTGTTTCACTAGATGAGAAAGATCTCAAGGTTTGAAAATCACATGTGGAAATTGTGGAGACTTGAGTATGTAGGTCAGTAACTAACAATAAGAAACCAAAAATATAACTTCGCTTTAATGGGAATGATAACAAGTAACCCCAGTCCTAAGGAGGGAAGCCTAGCGTTCTAGCTTCCCAAATGAATCGGTTCCCAGGTCATTGTCTTTGAAAATGGGTAGTCGTGATTAGTGATTCAAACCAAGGCGCGTGCCATAGCTAATACTTTAACGCACGTGTAGGTCAGCAACATATTAGACTTCAAGTGTATGTTGTGGTCCTTACTACGCGTGGCAGGGTTCATTGGTTGAATTCAATTATTTCATTCTGGCATAGCAGTCATCTGATCCATTACATCTTATTTTGTCTTCTTCGATCCCGATGATGGGAATTTGTTGTGTCAGTTATGGGTCTGTATTCAGGTGTAACATTACATAAGCTCAGTAGTGATGCAGGATAGGTCAAGTTGGGGCTGATGCATCACGGTACATGAGTATGCTCTTCTTTGAAAGCACCCTTATTTTAAACTAATTAGTGTGTACACATGGTCTCGTGGTTTGTTACATATATACTTAATAACTTTAAGTTAACACAGTCCCTTATAACTGGTTATGATGTATATCGTGGATTTAAGGTCATAAATCTAAGATATGAATATTAGAACTTGATGGGACATTAAATGCTAGTGTTGCACTCTGTATGGAATTTGCAGATTAAGAATGTAGGCTCTCATGCATATTTGGGTTATCATACCTTGGATGACTCTAGCTTAGCGCGTAGTCTAGTAGAAGGTACCAGTCAGATGAATCATTGGGATTGAAATGGTTGTCTAGAAATCATTTGTGGGAATAGTTATTAATGTTGAGGATATATTTTCCTAGGCTAGGCAAGATCCAAATCGTTTGACGAAATGTATACTTGTAAATCCCGATGTTAAGAGTAATTTATGATAATTGGTTATTTGGTTGTTAGCATGCTATTGGTGATTATCAATTATTTTGAGGTACTGTTTAGATGGACATGATAAGCATGCTTATGAGTCATCAATAAGACCTTAGGGTCTACCTTGGATGTATCAAATTAATGATATGAAATATTTGGGTTAGACAATAGTGTTAAAGACACCTAGGATTGGAATTAACTTGTTGCATGAATGTTTTGTCAGTTGATGATCATAAATTTTGAGGAAAAATTTCCTAAAGAGAGAAGAATGTAATACCTCGCCCTAAATATTTTATTAATCCCCATATAAAGTTGTGATAAAACGAAAAAACATGGAGACTTGGATGATTATGATTAGGTTGTATTCCTATTTAAACAAATTTGGAGGCTTGAAAATAATTATTGAAAATTTGGGATTAAATTAAATAAAGAGAAGTTTTGGATTTTGGGTAATAAGATTTATTAGCTATTGAGTAGTTAAATTATATATATTAAATATATATGATGGGTATAAATTAGAGTTGAAGAAAAATTAATTAAATTATGGATTTTTATAAAGTCTTATATAAGGATGATAGAAATTTTAGGAAAAAACAAATTATGTATGCCCTTACTAAAAGTTGGAAACTATTAGGGACATATGCGAGAAAGGAAAGTTTTGGATTAAGAAGCAAACGAGTTGGACCATATAGATATCTGATTGGATCTCGGTAGCTCTTAAGGGGGAGAACCTGGATATTTGGAAGCTAGTCATTTGAACTACCAAGAGTGTCGTTCAAACGACACCTCGATCGTTCGAATGACGCCAGACACGGGCAGGCCTGTCAGATCCGTGTAGTTCTCTGGTTTGTGTGTTCAAAATTATATCATAACGGATCGAAGTCTTGGGCCATAATATGATACTAGAGAGAGAGGGACACATAACGGATCTGACATACCAAAATTTCTTTCTTTTTTAGAACCGTGGATCATGTTTGGATGGTGAAGATTTTGCCGAGTGAAGAGATTATAAGTGTTAGGGTTTTTGGTTTTGTTGTGTGTATATATGAGAGGGAGGCGAGAGATATTAGACAAAATAGACCATCCCTCATTTTCTCTCCCCAAAACTTACCCCGCTCCCTTGCTGTCTTTCACTACCTTCTTTAAACATAGTGTCATAGACTCACACCACCAATAGTTATCTCGCTACTGTAAAGAAAATAAGGCCACGAAATATAAGTGTTGTAAGGATTTTTTATGGGTGTTTGAGGTAATATTAATAGAAGAATATGAAGTTGTCATTGGAGGTATTTGAAGAGGGTTTAATGGATATTCCATTGAGGACTGTTTGGGTGGAGCTTTTGTGACTACCTTTAAGTTCACCTTCGGAGGTGGGGGAGTCACACATCTTCTTCAATACCATCACCATTTTTAGAGTGTTTGAGGTGGGATAAAATACTCTTATATTTGAGACTCTATTGGTGTATATTGTAGTCTTATTACTGTTGAGTATTAAGACTAGGATTCCTACGAATAAAATGATTCTAGTAAAATTTGAAGTGTACATTTTTATGGAAGATAAAAATGTAGGAAATTATCATTTGTGTAACTTTCCTAGTAAAATTAAAAATATTCATTTTTATGGGAGATAAAAATGTAGAAAATGTTATTGGTTTATATTTCTAGTAAAAGGAAATATGGGACATTTTTGTGGAATAAAAATGCAAGAACAATATTATTTGTGTATGTTTCTAGTAAAAAGAAATATGGGACATTTTTATGGAATAAAATGAAAAAAAATATTATTCATGTGTATTTCTAGTAAAAAGAAATATCGGATATTTTTATGGAATAAAAATGTAAGAAATTGATATTTGGTGTGTTTTTGGTGAACGGAGTTAATAGACATTTTTATAGGAGAAAAATGTGAGGAATTGATTATTTTGTTAAAAATAATGGGAGGATAATTATTCCAAGGTTTGAAATAATAAAAATTGATGTTTTGTGAAAATGGTGTATGTTCTAGTACTTTTGATGAAAGTAAGTTTAAACCATGTAGCAGGATTTTAAATTTAAAATCAACCTTCTCATGCATATGAACTTGTGGCATTTTGACATTAAATGTATATACTAGTTTAGAGAAGATTTTGTTCGGTTTAAATAAGAAATAATTAAATTTATCATTTTAGCCATGAAAGTGTGTAATTAGGACTAAAAGGCATGATGAGAATAAGGGTAAAAGACTACATGTCCAGTTAAAAAAAGTGATAATTTTCTCGCAAAAGTATACGCTAAGTGTTAATGGGTAAACATGAAATGTAACTACTAATGTTGTGAAATATTAACACTTATGGAGTTAAAAAGGGATTAAAGGTGTAAAATTGTTTCCAATCAAGTAAAGTATTACTCCGAGTGTAAAAAGGTGTTAAAGGGTTAAAACACTTAAGAAGTTGGTGTGTATAACTTAATAGTATTTTTGGGTGAAATTAACACTTGAGAAATGGAGTAAAAAGTGATTTTGGAAATAAATGGGTAAAATGATAATTTTACTTAAAGTGGAATAGTTTTATGAAATAAAAATGTTGGAAAAGATGTTACACAAGGTGGTCCACGAGAGGGCATTTCGATCATTCGAAAGTTTGTGGTAGAGAGAACTTCGAAAATGAAAAGAATATATCAAACCCGGAGAGTGGAGGCTTAGTCTTATATCCATCTTGAGAGAAAGGAGGCCACATGGGAAGAAAAAAGAGAGTTCTTGGTGGTGCAACACTAATTCTCCGCACCAAAGTGTTGGATTTGTAATCGGAGAAAGGGAGGGACTTCGCTAGCACACCAAAAATGAAATCAGACTTACACACCCATGGAAAGTGTTTATTTTGCATGTTTTGATTTAGTTATAATACCCATGTAGAGTAGGGATTATAATATCATGATTTTTTTAATGTGTTCTTGAGGTTTAAATGAATAAAACTCATGAATTGGGATAGGATTTCATGTAGAATGGATCCACTGATGTAAATAATTCGTAATCAGATGACATGTAATGATTACCATGGAAGAAATTTGGATAAACGTTTAAGTATGGAGGAAGAACAATGAAAACTATGTTCTTTTTATAAATATTGAATTTGATAGGTTCTTGGATGTTTCCTTAATGATTTATTGTGTTTATAGCGTTAGAAACGATTCCTATACATATGAATGATGATGGATTATGTTAGTTGGGAGTTTGGGAGTCTTTCATGAAATATATATAAACAAAAATGGTAAAAAATGAAATTGTATAACGAAGAATATGACATGTGACAAAACGAATCGATTCGGCCTAGGGGAGAATCGATTAAACCTTTGGGCAAATCGATTCGATTTGTCTTGAATAGATAAATTTTCCTTTTTAAACCCTGAAAATATGAATAATTAATGGGGAGACTTTTGAAACACCTTTAAATCATAATGAGGATTATATTGAATTAGATTAGGCCTAGTCTGGGGTGGACGCTTAGCCATAATGAGATAATTAAGGCGAATACATGTGAGATATAAATTATGAAAATAATGAATCCAAGGGAATGAGAACAGATCATGAAGAGAAGTGAATCTAGGATTTGGACTGACAGTTTATGAGTGTATTAACTAGTTATATTATTGAGGGGTAACTAGGACCTTTAGGATAGTGAGCGATTCCCGAAGAATTATAGTAAGAGCTTAAATGGTAATTATTTGTATGGTGAGAATGCGAGAGATATGTACTACGTACGGACTTGTATAATGGGTTGTGTGTATACCTACTGATTTGTATACATATATAGGTTGTGTGAATACCTATGGTTATGATTAATTATGTGTGTGAAGTTATCTACATTGACTTTTATCTGGAGGTTTCTGCACGGAAGGTGATCCCACCTTGGTGATTCCAGTGAAGTCTGGATTTGTGCCCCAAAAAATAGAACTTAAGGCGTCTCATTAAGTTGGGATGGGTAACATAGCTAGATAGGGTACGTTAGGCAGACACATTAGTTGAGAGGTGAGGATCTCAAGGGAGTGTACGTGTAACTAATATGTGTATCTAATAACAGATTGAAACTATGATTTAACTAATATGTTTATCTAATAACATGTGTTATGATTGGTTTTAAGGGAATATGAAGGCCATTTCAGCGAGCTGAGGTTGGTTCTGGGGACTTGAGGATGACCGATTCTACGAGTCGAGGTTGACTCTTACATTGTGTTAGGGATGATTAATTCAGCAGGTCGAGGCCGATTATGAGGACCTTAAGTTGTAGCCATAAATTCTGAGGGCAAGATCAATTCTAAGGACCTGAAGTGGTGACGATCGATTCTACGGGTCGAGGTCAATTTTAAGGACCTTGAGTTATGGAGAACGATTTTGAGGGTCGAGGTTGATTCCGAGGACCTTATATTATGGCAACCTCTTCTGAGGGTCGAGGATAGTTCCGAGGACCTTAAGTTGGGATGACCAATTCGAGGGTCAAGGTCAATATGAATTTTAAGGATCTTAAATTATGGTGCATGAGGACCATAAGTTACAACGAACGATTTCGAGGGATAATATGAATTTTAAGGATCTTAAATTATGATGACCAGATCTATGGACTGAGGTCAATTCTGAGGACCTTAAGTTATGGTGATCAATTCTAAGGGTCAAGGTCAATTCTGAGGGTCTTAAATTATAATGACTAATTCTGAGGGCCGAGGTCAATTTAAAGACCATGAATTTTAATGACTAATTTTGAGGGTTGAGGTTAATTTCGAGGACCTTGAGTTTATAACGACCAAATCTGCGGTCGAAGTCAATTTTGAAGACCTTAAGTTGTAACGACCAATTCTGAGGATCGAGATTAATTATGAGGATCGAGGTCAATTCTGAGGACCTTAAGTTGTGATGATCGATTTTGAGGGCCGATGTTATTTTGAGGACCTTAAGTTGTGACGATCAATTTTAAGGGTTGAGGTCAATTCTGAGGACCTTAAGTTGTAATGACCAATTTTGAGTGCCAAGATCAATTATAGGGACCTTCAGTTGGGGAGACCAATTTTGTGAGATAAGGTCAATTATAAGGACCATGAGTTTGTAATTAATGAAATCTGTTGGTCGAGGTCAATTCTTAGAACCTTTAGTTATGCTGAGGATCGTGGTCAATTCTTAAGACCTTAAGTTGTGACAACCAATTTTGAGGGCCAAGGTCAATTATGAGGATCTTAAATTATGACGACCAATTCAGAGGACCGAGGCCAATTTTGAGGACCTTAAGTTGTGATAATCAATTATGAGGTTCAAGGTCAATCTAGAGGAATTTAAGTTGGGGCGACCAATTTTACGGTCCGAGGTAAATTCTGAGGACATAAAGGTATAGTGACCAATTATGAGGGCCGAGGTCAATTATGAGGTCCTTAAGTTGTAACGACCAATTCTGAGGGCCGATGTCAATTTTGAGGACCTAAAATTGTAGTATGGGGAATAACTCTCATAGGGAAACTTAAATTATCTTGAGGTTCAAGTGCACTTGTGGTTCCGCTGGGGGATTATGTTATTTTGAGACTCCACTGGGGGGATTCTTAGGCTAGAAAATTGTAGTAGACTTAAATGCGGGCGCATTGTTGGTTTTTCTTGTATAATATGTTAAAGATTGTAGTGTAAGATTAATTTGACTGATGATGATGTTGGGGATAAGAGTGTACGATTAATCCTATTGGGGACTTCGAGATATTGTGAGGAGCTTAGTGCTCCAAAAAATGATTTTCTTGAGGAAATTGAGATTCCGTGTTTTTCAGGAATTTTTACCAATTTTCCAGGAAATTTTTGAAAATTTTCAGAATTTTTGTACAAAATTTGGTAGGTAGTGCTGATAGATAGTTTTGGAAGGGTGATAATGGATAAGGGCACAGACTCCTGGGCTTCCTTGGGGAAGAGGAAAAGATGGTTGTCGATTGGTATTGTCCGGGTCTTCAAAACTTTTCTTTTGGGTGGATTACAGAATCTTTGTTGGGGATATAGGTGACCTTCTATCCTTGAAACCTTCCTTCATGGGCCGTAGGGGCTACGTGCATGTAGGTGTAGATAAGGAGGTTATTGGTGCATGAGGTGATTTCTGGGTTAACGGGGTCTACGAATGACGTGACATCCATTTCCGATTCTTTCCTTTCGAGATTTTCTAGCAAATATGTCTTTATGATTAAAGGAGCTTGGCATTGACCATATTGTACACTTAATTTAGGGACCTTGTACGTAAAAAGAGAGACCCGAGAAGGCAAAAATGATGCATATTTTTGTTTAATTATCTTAATTTAGTGACTTATTATACATGCACTTTAATTTGTTGTTGTGGCTTGGTTTTTGAGAAAAACTAGGAAAATGTGTTTTTTGAAATGTTTTGAATATGTTTTTTTGGAATTGTTTTGAATAGAAAGGGGTTATGGAGTCTTGGTGGGTATATGGATGAGGAGATTAAAAAATTGATGTAAAGTGGTGCTCATATCCTTTGTTGGGTGGTGTTGATTCGGGTGTGTCGGGGAAACTGTATTGGTGATGGCTTTGCTGGAGATGTTGGCTAGAATCTTCTAGCAGCGACAGTAAAAGTTTGGTACCCCGAGGACCATGTCTTCCATTATTTCCTAGACAACATTTATCCCACCTATGGGGAGTTCTTATCCATGTTAGGGGTCAGCCCCAGTGTGGCAGTGTCTATGCTTAATTTCTCCCGTTCTCCTCGATACTCTTGTAGGAGTTTCCTCACATTTCTCCCTCATCGGCTCGACCATGGGTTATCGGAGGGGATATTTATCTTCAGGAGATTATGTATTCAATGCTCTTGAGGGATTTTGAGTATGATGTATTTTCCGGAGATGTCACCTTAGGCCTTACTATGAGGCTATTTCTAATGACAATGGATCCCCAGGGGGCTACGATAAAGGCGTGGATGTCTTACCACCATAATCCCGTGATGATGGTGCTGGTTGAGACCTTGAACGGTCTGGATGCTTAGAAGGAGGGTCATTCTGACTTTCTGAGGGGGAGCCCGATAGCCCTCCAAAATATCCCTTGGCGATTGTGCCTAATTTCTTTGTCCGACCTTTATTTATCTTTGACCAAGATATAAAGAGTTGGGTCAACTTGTTAGTATATCATGGATCCTGGTGTCTTCACTGGCCAGTTCCATAGTGGGGGGAGTTACTTCTTGTCTTACATCTTGAAGAGCATCAATATGTCCGGTTAGTAGGCATTCGGTAGACTTCTTTCTATTTCACCTAGTGGATTTTGTGCCAAGTAGAATGGGAACAAATTTTTCCCCCTCGCATAAAAAACTTTTTTCCATTAGAGGACTTGATTGAATCACCGAGGATGATGTTAGGCTCTTTGTGACAGCGCCATCGGCCGTCTATCCGTTCATCAAAATTTGTAGGAGGAGACTGGACTTTTTCTGGGGGCTACCTAAAGTGGTTATAGAAGTGGGTAGTAGAGAAAATCATGAAGGAATATACCAGTCAAATGCGGTTCACTGCTTTTGACACCATGGAAAATGGTATTTTGGTTCTATCCAGCCTTGTTAGGGCATACCACTCCATGGAGCGCATATGGAATGTCAACTAAGAGTGGGAAATTTGGGGCCCTTTGGGGACTAAAAATGACAATGAAGCGGGGACATAATAAAGTTGAGGGCAATGTTTTGTGAAGCTATGGTGATTTTTTTGTTTAGGGGGTTTCGAATAATATTTGTGTAGCTTGGTAAGGGTTAGGTTTGTTTAGAGAAAATTTTAGTTGAAGGGGGTGGTTTGTTTAACTCCCTTGGCTGATACTTTAGGTAACAATGTTGTATTCCTTAATTAGAAATAAAAAATAATTTTGATCATATTTTGTTGTGTCTATTCATGAGTTTTGCATTTGAGTTATCTATACCACTCTCTAAGGCATACGTAATCCTTTTGTTCATGTAAATGATCAAATGGACCGTTGTTGTCGGAGGTTAGAAAAGAATAGCATTTTATGAAAAAAAGGGGGTCGTACCCATGTATGGCGTATGGGCTGCCTACATACCTCTAGGGGTTTTGAAAAATTTCATGAGTCTAATTTTGAAAAAAAATAGTTTTTGAGAGGATCAAGTCCCACGTAGTTCTGGGCAGGGGAAATTAAAGTTTTTTTTTAGAATAGAAGGGGGGGTAAGAAGGGTTGTATCGTGCCAAGATTTCGAACTGAGGGTAAAATTTCTTGAAACAATCCAAGTTGATTGGATGTGCCATCTATTCTCTATCGAGGTCTATGAGTATATTAGTTCATCCTGAGATAATTTTCTTCACGATGTATAGGCTGCACCAATTTAGTTTGGATTTCCCTCTGGGGTCCCAGACGGGTTCTATGATCTCTTTGAGGGTAAGGTCTCTTTCCTGGACACTTCATTCCTTGACCCTTCAATTGAATGGTCTCACTATCCGGTGATGGTACCCCTCTATATGATATAGAGCCTTCGACTTCTTTTCATCCAAGAGTGATAGTTCATCTAAGAAGCTCTGATGCCATTCTTATTCGCTAACTCTTCTTTCCAATAGGATGCAAAGTAAAGGTATTTCCAGCTTAACGGGTAGGACTGATTCTATGTCGTATACTAAAGAATAAGGGGTAGCCCCAGTAGGCATTCTTATTAAAGTGCGGTAGCCCCAGACGACGTAAGGGATCCAATGGGCCCAATCTTTGCAACTCTCAGTCATCTTTCTGATTATGATTTTGAGGCTTTTATTGGAAACTTCGACGGCACCATTGGTTTGGGGACGCTAGGGAGAATATTTGTGTTTCTGAATCCTCTACTCGTCGACTAGTTCTATGACCTCAACTTCAATAAGATGATGTTCATTTTGATAAACTTGTCCACTTTCTTGGCATTCAGCACCACGTATGACTCAACTTTGACCTATTTGGTGAAGTAATCAATGGTAACCAGGATGAATGCTCGATCTTTTAAGGCTTTGGGAGTAACCTTCCCTATAATTTCACTTCCCCAGGTGGACAAGGTCCAGGGTGAGGTCATATTATATACTTCTCGGGGAAACAAGTGTTGAAGATTGTCAAACTGTTGGAAATTAAGTCATCTTCACACATAGGTCGTGTAATATTTAACCATGGTGGTCCAATAGTATCCTTGACGGATGAACTTTTTAGCAAGCATATGATCATTCATGCGGGGCCCGCATTCCTCACTGTGGAAATTCTGCATCATTTCCTCAACATCATCCCCTACAATGAAATGCAAATGGATTTCATTGAAGTTTCTTTTGATCAATGCTTTACACAAATTATATACTGAGTAGCCTGTTTGCGAAGGGTCACACGATCTTTCTTATCGGCGTCTTGGGGGATACTTACCATGTTTAGTAGGTGAAAAATTTCACATTACCATAACATAACCATATCATAATCTTCCTTGGTAACGAGTTCAATGTGGTAACAATGAATGAGCTTAGTTTTTTTTACCAAAAGGGGGTCATTATTATTACCGCAGGGATGTTGACCATGGATGCTAGGGTAGCAAGGGCATCAACTGGCTTTTCTTTATACGAGGCAAGTAGTGGAAGGTGACATATTTGAATTGGAAAGTCATTTCTTCTAGGTGGGCATGGAAGGTAGGAGCTTCTCATTTTTAACTTTCCATTTTAGGAGGATTTATCGACGATGAGGGCAGAGTCTTCGTAGACATCTAGGTGCCAGATTCTTTTTTTTTTTGGGAAATCTTGAGGCCTATAGTGCATGCCTCAAACTCAGTCATGTTGTTGGTGCAAGGGAGCCTAGTTTGATGGCAATGGGGGTGTGAGAGTCATCGGGAGATATTACAAGTTTCCTAATATCGTATCCTTTCTTGTTGGCAGCTCTATCAAAAAATATTTTCCATCTGAGCTCCTCCTAAGAGGTGAAAAGAATATCTTCGTTCGGAAATTTAGAGATCCAAACATCGTCTTCTTCCATGGGGTAATCATCGAGGTAGTTGGATATGGATCTATCTTTCATAGCTTTCTGTATGATGTACATGATACCGAACTCAGCTAGCAACATCAACCAACAAGCCATTCAGTTGGATAAAGCAGGATTCTCTAGCAAGTACTTGATAGGATCCATATGGGATAGTAAACTGATAAGTAAGTCAAGGATATAGTGTCGTAATATCTACATAACCCAGAATAGGGCAACTAGTGATTTCCCAAAGCAGTGTAATTGACTTTGTACCCAACCAATTTTTAACTGGCGTAATAAATGGATCTCTCCTTGCGGGATTTTGCATTGTATTAGATAGAAAAGACCTGATACAATATATTTTACGATAAATTACATGGATATGAGGAGGCCTGGTTACGAAGGCATAAGCACTGGAGGTCAAGTGAGGTATTACTTGATTCAGTCAAAGACTTCTTGGCAGACCTCATTCCAAACTTTAGTTAGATCATTTCAAAGAAGTTTGAAAATGGGTTCACAGATAAAAGCCATTTGGCTGATGAATCGACTGATATATTGTAGATTACCCAGGAATCCTCGGACTTCTCTCTACGTCCGTAGTGGTGGCATCTAAATTATGGCTTTTAGCTTGGCAGTGTCTGCTTCAATTTTATTCTCACTGACCATGAATCCTAAGAGTTTTCATTTCATGACGCTGAAAATGAATTTTTTTAGGTTTAGCCGCATCTGGTATTTTTATAGTCGCTCGAAAAACTTTCGAAGGGTGAGAATATGACCATCCCAAGTTTTATACTTGATGATCATATCATCTACATAGACCTTGACCTCCTTGTGAATAAGGTCGTGCAAGATGGTTGTGGCATCCCTTTAGTAGTTAGCCCCATCGTTCTTGAGTTCAAATGACGCAGACGGTTCCCCAAGGGATGATGAAATAAGTTTTCTCTTTATGCTCAGGGAACATCTTAATTTGGTCATATCCATTAAGTCCATCAATAAACAACTTGAGGGCATGGCTAGCTGTGTTGTCCACGATTATGTCAATGTTGGGATATGAGTAATCATCTATTAGAGATGCTTTATTCAAATCCTGATAGTCGACATACATGCAAACTTTTCTTACCAATTTTGACACCGGGATGATATTAGTGAGCCATGTAAGATATTCGACTAAGCGAATGAAACCCACATTCAATTTCTTGACCACTTTCTCTTTGACTTTGATCGGCCATTCGGTGCAGAGCTTTCATGGCTTTTGTTTGACTGGCTTACATTTTGGAAATGTTAGGATCTCGTGATGAGATATTTCTGGGTTAGTGTTGGGCATGTCATTATAGGACCATGCGAAGACTTCCACGAATTCTTTTAGTAGCTCTTCGATTTTTACACGCTCATGTTCATCAAGGGTGGACCCTATCTTAATCTTGCGCTGATGGCTATTAGAACGAGATTAATAATGACAATCTCATCGTCATTAATTTGAATGTGGTTATGTTGTTTTTTATCCTCGTTATTAGGATTAGCTAAGAATTGTTCATTTGCAAAATCATCATCATCAAAGATTTGATTAGAATCAAGACAATTAATGTAAGGCATAACAAGATACTCAAAATCCTTGTTTATTTCATTTTTGGGTAAAATATTATTGTGAACCTCATGAAAAGAGGTCTTAGTTACATTGATATCAGAAAAAATTATAACAATATCAGGTTAAGAGAATTGGATATGGTAGATAGCAGGGACAAGTTGAATCTAAGCAAGATGGAAGGGCATGGCATTCCATTTGAGGAGAGGCATGTCAATAACTTTGATTTGAGTAGATGGGTCCGACGACATGGTGTCCGAGCACATCATGCAAAGACTCATCTCTAGTATCTACAGGTTTAATGATTCCTTGAAATTACTTACCTCAGAGTCCCCGGTAACTATCAGGACTTTCGGTGACAGGTCATACTTTATGTTGGCAGTCTTCAGCCTAAGAGTTTCTATCTTGAAAGAAGATTTCCAGCCTTGGTTTTATCTTCTTATCGACATGGTCATACCATGGTTAAGGGAAGCCGTAGAAAGTTAAGTCTTCACCCTCCTTAATAAATAATCCATTTAGAGAGTCTCTTGAAATAATTTTTTCTTCTTCTAAGTTTAGTTTCGGGAGTGGTCTTCGATGTGCTTTGAGTTCTTCTGATGAGGGCTGGTAACTCAGGCCATATGGCGGAAAGGCATCCTGCAGGAATATGGGCTCAAGGATCCCTTGATGGCATCACCCTAGCCCCATTTTGGGCATGAAGTGCATGTTATTGGACATCTAAATAGCATTGACATTACCATGAGGTTGTGTTGTGAACAAATTCGATCTTTAAAATTTTATCCTGCTAGAAGGGGAAGTGGGTCAACTTTGAAGCTAGAGAAGAGCATGTCATTCATCCCATGCTAGATTTCCAATACCGAATTGCTAGTACTGACAATGTCTTAACTATAACCATCTCCCAATATGGTGATAACCTTGCCTTTGGCGAAGAATTTTAATTTTTGATGAAGAGAAGGATATCCCCCTCGGATGCTTTGGAGCCATGGACGGTCAAGGAGTAGGTTGAAACATACAGGTATGTCAGTGATATGGAACTCAGTAAAGGATTGATAGGGTTAACCCCTACTATGAGTTTTATGAACCCCATTACCTCTCGATGGGTATTATCGTAAGCAAGCATGGCATCAGAAGTGGGAGTGAGATAACTGACTTTCAATCCCAAGTAATTAAAGGTTATGAGAAGACAAACATTAAGGGAAAATCCGTTATCAACAAGTGATATTAGGACTAACTTTTCTAATACTTCAACAGAGATGTTAAGGGCATAATTATGGTCAGGGTTTATCTTCGGTAATTTTGCTTTGGAAAAGGAGTCTAAAAGAGGTCAAGGACCTAACCATGTTTACGGCATATTCGAGATTGGTGGAAGGATGGACTGCAGGCCTAGTGAGGAGCTTTATCAAATCATTCTGGTGCAACTAGGAGGACATAATAACCCCTATATGGTGATATTGGCTTGGGTCTTCTTGAGATGGTCAAGGACTTTGCTCTCCTCAATGGTCATTTTTGGCAAGAGAAGTTATTCGATAATTTTCTCTTTTTTATCTATCTCAGTGACATGAGGAATATAATATTTATAATGTCTCCCTGGCCTGGTTATGTGATTTGATGAGGCGAGGAGGAATAGGAACCCCGTGTATTGATCTACCTCTAGATGAATGATCACCTTGTTGATTTCCCCGAAAATATTTTCAAAGGATATCATTCCACACAGACTAGCTACTAGACTAGTTCCTTCCTGATTGGGTTCGTCATCTGAGATGTCAAAGTCATCCCCCCATCCGGTTATGACTATGTCCTATTGACAAGATAAATCAATACATTTAACAACCTCAACGACTGCATTATATAAATCTTCCCACTCAGTGGGGAGGTACAAGAGTGAAGGGACTAACCATCCCCGAAGCTTCAAAGCGGTGAATAACTCATCAATGCTGCAAATTTCACTTGTCTGTTGAAATGCATCAGCTATTATCTGTAACACATCATCTAGACTGACTTATTCAACGAGTAACCCCCATTTATATGATTCTCGAGCCCACTTTCATCTTCTATGAATAAGCCACTGAATTTACGACAATCAACAATCATCTCGATAGGTAGTTTCAAGTCATACTCCAAGAGTTTATTTAACACAACTAGTAACTCCATATATTTCTCTTTAGATCGGGTACGAACGGTAATGCAGTCCTTTATAAGGAGTGACAAAGTTTGATCGATAAAGCAGGTAGGGTGTAGGAGAAGATATGGGCAAACTTTGAGCAATTTAGGTAAGATTCTGGGTATGATGGGTGCTTTGCGAGGCTCAATTTGAGCAGATGGATCAAATTTTGGATCTCTCTTTAGAAAGATGGAATTTGTATGGTTGAAAGTGGGTTATAAGTGGTATTAGGTTAACTATTGGATGGTGGGGGAAATGATTCCCTCATTAATTAGGCCTTTGATCACATTCTGATGGTGGAAGCATTGGCTTGTAGTATAGCCAGTAGACTAGTGGAAATTACAATGGGCATCTGCTTTGAAATTTTTATGGAGTGGATTTGGTAATGGATAAGTGTCCAAGGGTTTGATCAGGTTTCGTCTCAATAGGGCCTCGTAGACTTTAGATAGGGGAGCATGGAGCTCAATGTACTCTTTCTTGCCAGGGTTTGGGTGACTTTTCGATGCCCAAGAGTTAGCAAGTTGGTAAATGTTGTTGACTGTTGAAACTATAGCACTGGCAGGCTTCTCATACTTTTGGGGAGTAAGTTGTCCAGTCACTTTCTTTGGCTCAGATTTTACTTTAGTAATTCATTCCTCAATTTCCACACCAGCTTCTTAGAATGCTCAAAAGTGCGGGTAATACTGTCCTCCCATGGATACTTGGATAAGAGGTAAGAAGTTTTTCTTCACGATACTGACTTGTTCCTCCTCGGAGGGTCTTTTGGTCATGGTACCAATTTTCTCTCTCCACCTTCTTATGAATCTACTAAATGTTTCCCCACGGTTGTGCTTAAGTAGCTCTAGATCTCGGCATGTAACCTCTAGCTCCTCATTGTAATTGTATAGAGACATGAATTCTCGGGTCATATCCTCCCAACTATAGATTATAGATTCTTCGAGATACAAAAACCAATGGAGGGAGCTTTCTTTCAAGATTTACTGGAACATCAGGGCCATTATCTATTTGGAGGCACCAAGGAGGTTGTTTGGCTCAGTGATATCTTCAAAGGTGAATAATTGGGACTCCTCTTCCCTTACACTTTTCGATGTCTGGTATCTTGAACTTCTCTAACAGTCTGTCTTTGGGATAAGGAAACATATGGGTGTATTCCATGTAAGTTCCAAATATCTTGACATGGTCGAACTTCTTCAATAAAAACTTGAGTTCTTTATTGACCTTGTCCAGTTCCTCCGCCTCAAGATCCATGGGTACTGGTAGGTTAGCCCTTAGATGTGTAGGGTTAGTAATAGGGAGGTTAGATGGTGGTGACCCATTGGTAGGTAAGGCACACGGGGAATGCTGACACTCTTCTAGGATCCAAATAGGCTCGGGAGCTAGTGGACTTATAGCATGAGGAAAAAGAACCTCTGACTCTTTAAGAATTTGGGCTCGATAATGCTGCATCTCATGGACCTTAGTTTAAAGGTTGCCAATATTGGCACTGATCTGGGCTAAGATGGTCATTCAATAGGACTGCACATTCGGTGCTTGGTTAGTGTTCTCCATAAAGAGGTCATGAAGGTAAATCCCAAACTCGGATGAGGTATAAAGAGAACTGGAGGTACTTCGGGGCAGTTTTGATAGAAGACTGAAGCCAATGGGAAGCCAGGACAAAATTGGTATGCGATCAACCTGAGAGGGAAAATGGTTCGAATTTATTTTTGAAAGAAGAATGGAGAAATTTTTTGTATTTTGAAAGGAGGAGAAAAATATTTTTGGTATTTTTGGATTCGAAAAAGGAGGGAAAAAGGAGAGGAATCTCAGCATGATTATTATTAATGTTATTGTTAGGTTCTCACTTGTATTAGGTTTGCCTAAATGAACAAAAAAAATGTCCGACAGGACCCGAGTCTGGGAAAATAGGGTTTGAAAATATGTAAGACACGGTTGGACTTGTTTCTAGTCTCACGAATGGTTTCCTATTTTGGAACAAAAGGCGAAATTGCGTGAAAATTCGAGTGGTATGTTGACCCATAATTTCATCAGAGTTTCGCTTGGTAAGTGAAAAACTAAATATGAGTGTCCTAGGTTTCACACCTGTATGAGGTTTATTCAATTATTGGGTTAGTGGAAGGGTTCCCCCTGTTGGCATGACTTTCATGATATACCTCTTGCCTATAAGGGCAATAATTCATTAGTACGTGTGGATAAGCCATTTGATATAACTGAGTGTATATGAATTTTATCACTATATACCTCATGGGGATAGTACGTGTGGGTGTGAGAGATAATTTGATATACTCGACGTACATAAACGAGTTCCTTGCTATATACCACCCGTCATGAGTTCGATCAAGTGGTACGATGCGGGGGGACCGTTCGATATATGTCAAAGGTACAAGGGCAATGGAAGTAATAGTCATATCGCTTAGGCTAACTGCAACCCGCATGACCAATGCCCATCATAAAGTGACTCTCTAGTATGAGACAAAATTTTGGTCAATATAGACCTGCTCTTGGTGATGTAGTGTGCAACAATGCATGAGTCTTAATTAACATATTATGGAAAGAGATTATTTTCTACCATTTTTATTCGCATGATGAGTAAAGGAAATACTAAACTAATGAGGATCATATAAAGTATTATGACAAGTAGATCTATCATGGAGACTATATTACACATGGATACATGTGAGTGAGTAGGTGATATGGGAATATATACAAGTGACTGTGTGTGGTAGTGAAACTATATATGGACCAACTACAAGTGATGTGGGATATGTGTAAGTGATCATATATACTCTAGTGAAGCCTAAGCATAGATATTCTAAGTGGTGTGTGAAGCATGTGAGTATAAAGTGAAGCTAAGTGTAAGTGTGTGAAGTGTACATGGAGAATACATACGAGTGTGTTAAGTGTATAAGTGAGTGGAAAGTGATATATATATATATATATATATATATATATATATATATATATATATATATATATATATATATATATATAGACAGATAGATAGATAGATAGATAGATAGAGAGAGAGAGAGAGGCGAAAAAGGAACATATAGGTAGGTGAATACGCACACATGAAGAAAATAATAACACATATGTAGAAATAAAGTCTAGTCTTCTTATAGTAGTCCCCAACAGAGTCGCCACTGTGGCCATCCCGAGGTTTTTTTGGGGGTTCAAGGGGTTATCTCCCAAGGTGGATCTCTCATTCCTTCCCCTTTTTCCAGCATGCGAGAGGGATTGCATCCTTTGTCGAGTCCTTGGTCATCATCGATGTGGGGTGATATGTAGAGATAGAGTCATCGGCCTATTTTCACAAAACAGGCAAAATAATATTGCCATCTTGAGAGAACAACATCAAGAACAATATTGATGCTTGCTAAACCAACTAGTTTAAGGGTTCGGGGACTAAGTTACGGAATCGGAAGGTGCTATGTTCCCATCCTGCCCTTTCGATCTCTCATCACTACAAAACAAAGTTGCTTTTAATACCCTATTTTTTTAGACAGGCAAAATATAGTCTTTAAAAGATACTTTTTGAGACGGGTAAAATTAGCCGTCTCAAAAACTATTATTTTTTGAGACTACTAATTATACCCATCTCAAAAGAGGTCACTTTTTGAGATAGTTAATTATTTCCGTCTTATAAAGTAAACCAAATAAGACCATAAAATGTTTGTTGTCTCAAAAGATATATTAAATAAGATGGCTAAAAAAATTATATTCCATCTATAATCATTTTTCATCTCCCGCCTTACATTACCCCAAATAAAAAAAGTAAAAAAACACATTCTCACCGTGTCTCATGAACCCAATTGGCCCCTCCTTCTCTCACAAACACCATCGGCAACCCTCACCTCATCTCTCCCATCACTTTGATACGGGTCGACAGCCACATCATTTTGGTACTCACCATCTCTCGTTGTATCTCACCCACACACGCACACACATACACATTGATGCACACACCGATTCATACACACACACACAGAGTGATGCACACACACACATTTACATGAACATAAATATTCAAAGTTAGGGTTTTTAATTTAATTTTGTGTTGAGTATTTAGAGGGGAGAATAAAATCTTTGAATTTAGGGTTTTCATTTTAATTTTCAATTTTATTTTTATTGTTTAAAAACCCTGACTTTCAAAAAATTGATTATTGATATAATTTTTAGGAAAATGTAATTAAAACCAATTTATTGTTTAAAAACAAAATTTTCATATTGTATAAAATGCAAGATTTTTATGATTATCTGTAATATGTTTGATATTGCCAAAAATCACTATAATTGTTTTGTTGGTGTTTTCTTTCCTAATTTTTTATCGTGCCTTTTTACAATTCCTTATTGGGTTGTACTCATTCAGCTTTGATTGAGGGGTTAAAATTTCTGTAATGAGAATTGAGCTAAATACTTTTAGTATTTAATTATTATTCTTTTTTTGTTCTAATTCTAGGTGCCTCATGGTTATCAGTATTTTAGCCTCACTTTAGTTAAATTTTTAACTAATTATCATTATTTGAGTTGTTTTGCTAATGTAGAATAAACTGTTTGTGGTTTTAGGCCACATTTGGAACCATTCTTCACATAGTTTTGTTGAAGTGTGAGA
The DNA here is from genome assembly GCA_949130495.1 of Sambucus nigra. NCBI lineage: Eukaryota > Viridiplantae > Streptophyta > Magnoliopsida > Dipsacales > Adoxaceae > Sambucus > Sambucus nigra. The sequence continues at coordinate 579,758,418 of OX422209.1, forward strand.
ACTGAGAAACAAATTAGTTATTTTTATATTTATTAGTATTTTAGCCTCACTTTAGTTATATTTTGAACCAATTCTCAGTATTTGAGTTAGTCTTGCTAGCGTAGGAGTAACTATTTCTAGTTTTGGGCCACATTTGGAACTATCCTTCACATAGTTTGGGTAAAGTGTGTGAACTAAACAACTTATTATTCATGTTTTTTATTTGTCAAATTTGACAGGTGGTATGGGTGGAAAGGGTTATCATTGCATGGAATTTAAGATATCTTGGTATTTGGTGATGATATTTGCCTACTCGGTCAAGGTAAATGGCATTAGAAATTAGAAGGGTAGTTTGTATTTCCATAGAATAATAACTAACGTATACAATAATGATGACTGTATGTTATAGAAATATGAAGTGGGATTTGTACTTTGTTTCTCTTGATGCATATTTAGTTAATGAAATTGTTACCGTATGTTTATATCATTTTCTTAAGTTGATGACTTCGTTGCCTGATTTCACAATTTGACACTTCGTGATTATAGTCACATATCTCTACATGCATATGTGAACCCCATTTACATTATATTACTTTGTCTTGGCATTGCAAAAAATGTACGAGATAGCATTCTAATATAGGAATCAAGTTTTAATAGTATAGTTGTTACACGTAAAGAAAATTATATGAAAGTCCAATGTTGTTGATATAAGTGTTGATTTTAATAGGATTGTCAAAATAATGGTTTTTGGGTGTACATGGTTATGTTTACATTTTATGTGTTGAATTTATATGGGTTTATTTAGTGTATTGGTTTATATGTTGACATGGCTATGTTTTTTATGGCTATGGTTTGTATATGACTTTATATGGGTTTATTTAGTGTATTTACATTATATATATTGACTGTTTGGGTATACATGGTTGTGAACTCACATCGATTTCTACTATAATTTGAATGCGGTACTTTAATTTGAATGTGATACACATGTTTATTACTATATATCTTGTTTTGGAGATGGCAATGAGACTAACTTATTCAAGGGACTCATGTTGAATATGAATTAATTGTGTGAAGAAGTCATTTTACTGATTTTTTTGGTGCCTTTTATGGAATCTCTTCATTCAGGTATGCCTAAATACACACAATCTTCATTGATATTATAAACTAAGTTGGAAAAAGAGCTCACCTAAGCTGCTATTTTGGTTACAAATTGTGTTTTGTTAATCTAGAGGTCACTGGATGTTTTCGAGCTCTGTTTGACTCCAGTAAACTCACGGAACCAATGTTAACTGATTAAACTTTTATAGGACTTTGAATACCCTTTCTAACCATCCCTACCATGTGCAAATTTGCCTTACGTTTCACATTTACTTGCATTGTTACTCTAGAATCCTAATCTAGAGGCCACCAGATACTTTCGATCTTTGTTTAACTGGAGTCAATCCTCGGATCCAGGGGTAACTAGAATGAACATTTTTAGGGATATGAATAACCTTTATAAAGATCCATACCATGTGTGAATCTGCCTTATGATTCGTATTTAGAGGCCTTTTTACTTCGGAACCCTAATCTAGAGGCCATCGGATGATGTCGAGCTCTGTTTGAGTCTGGTCAACTATTGGAACCAACGATAACTGGAATAACTTTCATAGTTCTTTTAATAGCCTTTCTAACGGTTCATACCATGCATAACTCTACCTTACGGTTCACATTTACTTATCGGTGGCCGATTATGTCCGTGGTAGCCCGTGAGAATCACGTGAGTGCAAAAAGAGGATTTTCTTCCTTGATACCCGCATGTATATACATTTATCTCACTAGGAGAAAACCTCTCGTAAAATCCTGAATGGATACAACTCCAGTTACTTAAGCTAGTAACACAAGATTCAACTGTTGAACATCCAGCTAGCTAAAATTTTCTTTCTACTCAAGCGTCAATGGAAAAAGAAAAATAAATTTTGATGGAGGAACTCCATCTAAGTGAACAACAATAGTTAATATATCAGATTGACGTGGAAGAGGCTGGAGGATGAAAGCTAGCCTCAGTTTTTAAAAAAGATTATCATACATAAAAGGAAGGTACCCCAGTCATTTACTTTACCGTGAAACTCCAAACAACAATTTAGATCTTCCTATAGAGTTTTAGGGGATGCAAAAACAACTTGATTTAGCGATGTTATATCAGATGGATTATAATCAAGCTCCTTTGGTGAGTCCTGCTATATGGGAAATAATGAAAAAAGAATAATTAGAAAACAAACAGTAATATATAAGGATTATATTGTATATACTGAAGAGAATCTTATTGATATTGAAATAATTGAGTGTATGTAATGTAATAGTAACTTATCTACAGGGTTCTCTGTGTGGACCCCTCCAAGACAATGATAATCCTATCTTGGAAATGTCAAGGTCTTGGTAATTCCTTAACAATTCAATCTCTTCAAAACCTATGTGTTTTGAAGAGACCTGATGTTATTTGTCTTTTTGAAACAAAAGTCGATAATCTTAATGGTTCAAAAATTACTTAAATTTGATAAAGTTTCTTGGGTTGACCCTATTAGATTTTTGGGTGCTATTTTCCTACTCTGGAATAGGTATGTTTCAATTCATTTTATGGAAAAATCAAAAGACTTTTTGGATATTTATGTTAATACTGTCATTAATGTTGACGAGGCTACGCAAGAATCAAATATGAGCTTCTTCTGAACTCCTTAATCTTCGATTTATCTACTTTTGGTTTAAGACAAGGCAACATAGACATATTGTGAATTATTTTTAATTTTTTCACTCTTCTAACAACACTCTTTTTAACAATTCCTCTTATATTCCATAGGATGAAATTTAACATTTTGAAAGGTTGTTGGAGGTACATCTGCTGGCAGCTCTTAAGGCCAATCCTGGGCTTAGGGATATACTATTGGCCTTTCTACTTTTCTTCTTTTTAGTTACAACTTCAGACCAAACGACATTATTAATAGAGGGAAACCTGGGGGACAGATTGAGGTACTCCACTACATTAATGCATTCTTCTCCACTAGATAGAACCTCATATAATTCTGAGTTGTATGTATCCTCGTTAGTAGCATTGGTCATATAGACTGTAGGCTCTGATAGAATATAATTGTTGTCATAGAAGATAATGTTTTGGGAAATGGAGTTACCACCATGATTTTTATTGCTTCGAAGTGCTATGCCAGAGGTAATTCCTTCATGCATAGAGGCATTGATTTTTTATTCAGTTATAAGTTCTGTGTTGGGAGGTTTATTCGACCTATGAGGAAAATTATATATTTCGAGTGGTATTTTTCCCTCTTCGATGCCATTTTCAACAGGAATGTTATTTAAGTAAGACTTTGTGTTACCTGCTATGTCTCCATCGCTCAACACATAGATCATATTGGATGCTTCTTAGGCTTGAGTCTGGGTTATCTCTACTTGGTGAGGGATATAGATTATATCAGACTTGCATCCCTCCTTCAATACTGAGTTTATTAAAGAGTCTTCTTATATAGGAGTACTGAGTGTCTTTCACAAAACTAATGTCAATAAGGAATATGCTTGAGTTTGATTATTGTTGGTCTTTTTTTTGGTTATGAGTGGGATTAACTCTTTTGGGACTTTCATCAGTTAGCTTTCCTTATAAATGTTGCTCATAAAAATTTTTGGATCTCCTTCTATAGTGTTTGTTTCCATGAAAGTGTTAACCACCCAAGCTTTCGTGGGTTCTTTGTTGCCTGTAATGTGATTCTTCAGAGTTTTTCTTGAGTTTTCACCTTGGATTCGGATCTAGTTGGTTGAAGATTCTTCTTATGTTCAACTTTGAATTTATAATGAGTGACATCATGACCTTTTTAAAAAAAAATGAAATGAAGGAGCAGTTTCATACTTCACACACCGCCAGAATCCTTTACCTCCTTCCCCATAACCAATCCAAACCCTATGAATTAAAGGTTTTTTAAGGTCAATTTCAATGCATACTCTAGCTACGCTAGGTATAGTTTGGTCTACTATGGGTGCGTCAAGTTTTAGGGGGGATCGAAGGCACTAGCAATTGAAAATATGTTGGGCTTGTTGTATAGGTGAATAGGGAGCAGAGGAAGATTGATCCAAACAGGGGCTTGGGATGACTCACTCCTGGATGAAATTTATGGGACCGTTTAAACACTCTCATGGGGAATGAATTGATATATGAGATATCACGCAACCGTAATCTTAAGAAATGTTCTTTATGAAAAGATTTAATAAAAATGTGTTTAGCATGCACAAATCCAACATTAAAGGCTACTTTGAGACCCATTGCCACAATGACTTTCCTAATAGAGTCAATTGAGGGTCTCCCATGGTAGAATTTACCAACCAGCATAAATTTGTAAGGTTCTGAGAGCGTTTTGGTATCCTCCTCAGAGAAGAAAATCGTTAGTTCTCATATGTGTAAACCAATAGTTTTGAGGCTAATTGATTGTTGGGATAAATTCTTTCCCAGAGGCAAACGATTTGTTCAAAGGTGGGTCAACGGGAACTGTAGACGCATGGGGAAGGTCAAAATTAGTTGCTACCTCCTTGTCGAAGGTGGCTGAAGTGCCCATGATCCAGGAGGAAAAGAGTCATTGCAAGTAGGGCGATGATGATATAAATATCATAAATACTCAAAAAAATGTTAAAAACTTATGAACCATTTTGTATGTGGGTACGATAAATTTTGTCATGGTTTGAACCTCGCTAGACTTTGATTATTTTCTTGTGTTTTTGGTGCTTGTACAGTTCATCTCCCTGCTATTACACATATTCTAGCGAAATCCTTGTGGTAACCCCAACCCCAAACATACCCGAGAGTTTGCCTTGGTTTACAAACAATTATTGACTGGGTACATGTATTTGAGTTGTTGACTCGGTACATGTATCTGAGTTGTTATTGACTAGTTGTGTTTATTGTTTTGACATCTCAAATTAGAGAAAACAATAGAAAACAAACTACGACTCTTTTAATTTTCTACCCTTTTTATAATCTACTCCCATTCTTAATTGTAATGAACTCCTTATTCTTATTAAAATAATGTTGCCACTGTAATCAGTTGTAATGGCTACTCGACTTGTTCATCCTAGATGATTTCGTTCATTGTATAACTTATATAAATTACTTATATGAAGATTTGAAAGACTACACCACATAAATTTTACTTTTAATAAAATATTACTCAAGCATAAAGAACAAATTACAAAATATGAGTGTCTATTATCTCCAAATTATTGTTCGTTTCTATATGTGAGACTAGGATTGTCTCCTCTACTCGACAAGAATGGAACACCTGAGTGTACCAAGACGTCACAAAATGATTTACCAAGGCCGCATTTTACTGATATAAGACGACTAGCTCGATCACTGCATGCAACTGTAATCCAAAGTTCTATAGACCAACATGAAAGAGTATTACATAGTGATGAAGGTGTTACTTGTATAACTCAAACGTTTAGAAAACATTATGTTAGACATGGTATCTATAACTTCATTTTTTAAACATAATTAAGAGTTTTACAAGGTGCGAATTCCACAACATCAACTATACAAGAATCGTCTAGAGAAGTTGAATTAATTACACATAGTAATAAACTTAAACAAAAAAAATGAATGCCTACTGACCTACTTTCTTTATGCAGAAGAGAACACTATTTCGAGTAGTGATATTGATGATCAGTACGAAAATGGATGAGTTCATCAAGATAGATGCACTGAAAGTAGAGGGCGTGTCACATGTTGCGACTATTATGCATATATGTTATAGGTGATCTTATTCATGCATTTCCTTTTTTATAATGATAAGTACAAATTTCAGATTCTATAAGTTACTGGCAACTTATTCTAATCAAAAGATTTGGCAAGGTGAACAAAGCCTTCTTCTCCGGGGAGGGTGTGTGTTTCAACAATATGTGGTAGATAATTATGTGAAGATAGAAACACAAAAATTGAGATGGATATATAATCACCAAACTAACATTAGAGCTAAACTATGTAAACTATGCCAAGTGTTTCTTTCCTTTTCAAGGTTCTTGCTTCTAGGCAAACATATTGATTGTCATAATAAAGATTAATTAGTGTTTTCCACCTGTATTTATGGGCATAAAATTTTTATCACACTCTTGGCACTTGGGAATGTTAATGCTTGGGTGGACAGATTCCATTATGATATGGAGCGTTTGATGGGTAAGTATGATGTGATAAATTTTGGGAATTAAAAGTTATATGAGTGATTCCCAAGTTTTTCTACACTACCTATCGAATATAAAGTTCCTGCTATGAATAATTCCCTTATTCGAATTGTTCGCTAGATGATCATCTTCGAGTATTCTGGTGGCTCATATTGATGAGTTCGATAGGTCTAATTTAGACCTTATGTGAAAGATTGTGTGTATAGGTGTTTTTTTGGAGATGTAGATCAAGAGTTTGTTTACAAGAAGATTAATGAATCGACTATTTTGAAGACTTCGAATATCAATGCCCTGGATTTGTTTTTTTACTGGTCAGTTTCCTTTTAGTATTGACTAGGGTGAGGTGATGTTATATATAGTCCTCACAGGGTTATAAGGAATTTTGGTTATGATCATTATCATCATGAATCTTATATTCCTAGAAATTTAAAGGATACTTATGATATTTCATTTAATATCTTTATATATAGTGGTGCAATGTTTACATGTCGAAAGTTGTCCTTTCTGGATTGAAAAATCAGCCAGTGTCCAAATAAACACCTCATGTGTAAGGTTCACGAGAAGCGAGTCCAAAGAGGCTGCTGACAGTAAGAATGCCAAACTTGTTGCTTGCCCACCGCCATGACGGTAAGGACTTCAGTGTGAACTGAGCTACTAAGTGTATTAACTCACTATAGATATCCATTCTCACAAGGTCTAATAACTGGTAATTAACTTTAAAGCGTCCAAGAAGGCGACAAAACGTATGGTAATTATCATGATCATCAAGACCTACCTCCTATAAACTAACTGGTCATTAAAACATAATGTTAAAATTGATCAGTTGAGTATCGTCTAGAAGTTGTATAGAAGGGAACATTGAATTAGTTTTCAGTTGTTTAAAACCATTATCCTTCTTCACCAAACCCCCTATTTATGTAAGAAAATAAAAGTAAGTAAACATTGAGCAGACTAGTTAGGTTATAATAACTTTGTTTCCTTTGTTGATTGCTATTATGTTCCTCGTTAATAGGGAATATGCTTTACTCGACCCTATGGAAGTGCCTAATGTTACTTATCTTTCTTTAGGAAGTGGTTCACATATACTGGAATTTAGGAGGGGTAAGTACATTCAGACCAGTCCTGATACGAATGTTGTAAGCGGTGCAACATATGTGTACAGTGATCTCACTGAACGTTGTGGGGTACCCAAGTTAGAAAAGAAATTGAACCAATTAAAATAGTAAGACTGTGTAAAACTAACTCAGATTATGGGACTTAAGGAACTAAAATACTTAATGTAATTTTTCATTGATGGATGCAAGTCGATTGAAAGATTACCGAATTTGACAAACCTTAAAAATTAAATGAAGATGTTTGGGTGTTCTCCTACCTCTTGTTTTGTCATATCTAGGTCTCGACGTGTGATATCTAACTCGTTATTGTACTTTTATTATTTTATAAATTCTCTGACGTTGTTGCTCTATGTCATGTTTCTTCCATCGTGTATTAAAAAGAACCATTTAAGGGATCCCCCATACAAGGTATGCAGTCATTAATAAGAGCAATGGTTACCTTAGCGTTTTCATTTGTTACTCTCATTCACTTCATTATTGTGCAGATGTGTCATGGTTGCTATTGTAAGATATGTGAACATCACTGTTATTGTCCCGGAGCTGGATACAACTACCTTTTGGGTAGATCCTCATGTTAGGTTTTCCATGGTCCCGTGAGATTCACGAGTTTAGGTCTTACATTCACCTCATGCTTCCATTACTTCAATAATTCAGACATGTAGAATCGCTACAACGGAAATATTGCGACTTCTCAAATAAAATCCAATTTTAATTAATGCCAAATTTTAGTTAAACCCTAAAACATGCATCTAGATGATTTATCCAATAAAATAAAGCATGAAGGATAAAACAAACAATTTCAGGAAAAAAATCCCCCAAAGGGGAAAACCCTTTTTTATTTTCACTATAATTTGTAAAAACGGTTACACGGATTACAATGAAAACAAGAGCAACATACAAAATACCCTCAGGCATCGATTTTGATGTCTTGGCTGAAATCTCCCGTAGGAACTCTAGGTGGTCAGCAATGAAGAAGAGAACGGCTTGTCTACAAATTCGTTGGCTGGAAATTTCCTTTTTCAAGAGGGCAGCAATGAAGAAGAAAGACATATTCTCCATAAGATACTCCAGATGAGTAAAACCGATCCTCTTGAACGTCTAAAGATTCACATACATATATGGGAGTGTTTATGAATAAACACGGTATTAAAACCTTAAAAGGCGAAGTATGTTTCTGGGCAGTTTTTCGTAGAAATCGTGTTGTGAAAAGACTTGAAAACATGTAGAAGGTACACTGGTATTTATAAGAAAATCTAGGCATCGTCGCTCCAACGAGATAGGCATCTCGCTCGAACGAAGGATAAGTGTCGTTCGAACGACTTCGCGGGAGATGCTGATATCGCTCGAACGACAGTGCTAGCTCGTTCGAACGAGCTTGTCGACCGAGGCACCCCGCTTCTACATTTAGAAAAAAATTGCTTTTGATAAAAAGAAACTAAAACTTCAAAAATTATTTTTTTTAAAATTTCTCAAATATTTATGCAAATATAAACAACTCCAATAAATCCTTTACCAATATTGCATAGTGGAGTAGTATGAAACAACTGAGTAGCACATCGCATGTAGCCTGATGCACGTGTAAAGATGATGGATGCATGGATTCGAATAGAGGCCATCGTGGATGATCGTGATGACGTGCTGAATGTAGCCGTATCAAACATAACTATGATCTAGGGAAAATAGAAAATTCGTAGATTGTACCCCGGACATTTATAAAATTATGTCCTTACAAATCTCCCCCTATGTCTATGCCGGTGCATACATAAAAAATTTGAATTATGCAATCTTCCTAAAGCAACTGACATACAAGATAATATCCCCATTGAACCCTCAAACTGAGAATACTACATGACATGTATTCAATCAAAATTCAGCATCTTCAAATCTTCAACTCTTGAGAAACTCCCAAAGCTTTTCTAATCAGGGTGTGCAATCCAATAAATCAACTTTGTACCTACACATATGAGATAAATATGATACCCTTGACAAGCAACAGTTTGAAATATAATGATATGCTAATATCAAAGATCAATGAAGCTTAAGAAAATCATTGATAAATCAACCAAATAAATCTCCCCCATAATTCATTCTCCCCTTTTTATGTTGTCCCCAAATAGATAGATATAAGAAGCATAAATATGGAAAATGTCACATAGTAAAAACAATCTATTTCTGAATTTTTCAAATATTTTCATACAAAATATACAACAAAGAATCACACCATGAAAAAACACAAAAATAACCAAGTCGATGATAGCGTAAATGAAGGGATGTGATCAAGTTCGATAGGAAAATTAATGCATACAAACATGACATATGTGCACGATGAATATCGGATACTCCTAACAAATAAACTCAGCATCTTCCTTAGGTGTAAAAAGATGGAAATATGAGAGATTGACTCAATCAAATCAACAAATCAAAGCTCAAAATGAATTTCACACCAATAACGTCCAAAACGATTTAATGTTTTTTCAGGACTTTCAAGGAAGTGAAAACTCGTTTAAATTCTCCAACCAGACTCCCTCAGATATATATTTTGAATAGAGGTGATCTAAATTCTCAAACTTTGAAGAATTGATGGTGAAACCTAAATGTCCCATATTTGGCATGTATTTCTTTTTATTGCCTTTAAAAAAAATTTAGGCTCTTTTAACCTCTTTGGACCCCGGATAAAAAAATTCCTCAATTTTTTTAGGTTCGATTTAACGGTGACTTAGTATTCGCAAAGGCAAAAATGAACCTTTCGCAACCCTTTGCCATTTTCAAAAACACATAATCTCAACAAATGGTTTTTACATGCATTCCAATCTTATCAAGTTTTATCGCATATGGTACGTTGTAAAGACAGAATTGAGATGGAAACACTCAAGCCAAAATGTGATAGATAATTACAATAATCAAATATAGTCGTGCATGTGTGTAAAAAAGGAGATAGGAGTCAAAAATGTAGAAAGTATCACTAATCACATCTCAAAGGCTCCAAACAATATAAAGCACATGGATGCAATGATGTAGCGTTTCAAATCACTATCAAACAGTCACATTGATAAATGGAATGAAATCTGTGACTCGTCTATCTTAAATGCTCATCCATAAAAGTTGCAAACAAATGCAAAAAATCTTTTTGAATTTTCAAAAATTTTATCAAAATAAAATCGTTTTGTATTTTTCAAAATTTTCAAACAGATAAAAAATATACCTACAAAATGACAACCAGCAATAGGCATATAATATCGATATGAGCAACATCCAATGCTAGCAAACAGTAATCACACAAGAGAATCCATAAAGAAAGCAGATGTGATAAACGAGCAATGCAGTGTTATCAATTAAGCATGGATACCAAGAATAACTGCATATAACTTACCAGAAGCAACCCATCAGTATCAAAAACCTAAGCATATAAACACTGGGTACTGAAATCAGAAGGGAAAAAAAAAAATTTCCAAACAGGTCGCTCACACGATCTCGCTCTATCGCTCGAACGACAATAGAATGTCGCGATAAGCGACTTCGTCCGAGACAGGGTTGTCGCTCAAACGAAATATAGGTCTCTCTCGAACGAGAAAATAAAAAAATTCCCAGAAAATCATACAGTTTTGCCCAGTGCAAAAATTTCATGAAAACAGTACCTGTAAAGGGCAAACAGTTCCAAAATAATGCTAAAACAATACCAAAACACACAAGTGCAACAAATAAATCAATGTGTGCTACGTCAAAGTGAGTCATAACACTAGAGAGAATATAACAATATGTATCGCTAGTGTATGACAAACATCCAATACAATCAGCCAAACGATCTCACATGGGGTGAATCACGTGCAAGCAAACAGGAATCGTGGACAAATAAACCATAAGCCTCTAAATTCGATTTCCTGACCCAAATTGATGTGTAACGGAGTGTGGGGGTTTGGGGAGTCGAATTTATTCTTTTATCAACCTTACTAGGTCCATTTAAAAGCTTGTAACCAAAGTGCCTAAGATGACCTTGCCTACCGCAATGTGTGCAAGTGTAAATCGGGCGGTGTGTGTTACCTAAAGGTGACCCTCTCCTCAAATTTCTCGGTTTCTCTCTCCTAATTTGCCTAGGTGGGTCTCTCCTAATGATCCTAGGAGGTTCTCTCACGATGTTCCTAGGGGGATCTTTCCTAACAAACTTAGGTGCCTCTTTCTTAACAATCCTAGGAGGCTCTCTCACATGTGTGGGAATGGGTGCAACATATTTTTCAAGACCAATCCCACCCCTATCCTTTTTTATCTCGACGGTGCCTAAAATCTTATCTAGTTTTTAATACCTAGACTCCAAATCAAATTTCACATTACTTGAAACTTTCAATTTCACCTCAAGTTCACCTATCCTAGATTCAAGTACACGTCTAGAATCCTCAAACTTTAAAAGCTCTTTTTTTATAGTCTCCATCAACCCTCTAAGACTATCTCTCTCACCCTCGACGTACTCAAGCTTCTTTTTCAAAATTTTCTCATGTCCCCTAAGTTCTTTTACTAAAAAATCATTATTTTTTAAGGCACACTTTTCAATTGAACTTTTAATTTCAAAATTTCTTTCTTCGTTTTCAAAGATTCAGCATAAAGTTCATTGAAAGCAGTTTGCAAATCACGCTCATATACACTTTTATCCTCACTTCCATCACCCTCACTATCATTACTAATCACTTGAGTGGGAATCTCTCTCCTAGAAGAATAAAAAACTTCTTCTTCCGAATCACTATCACTAAGGATAGAAACACGAGAAACCGGTTTATTCAATTTTTTTAAAAATTTGTGGTACACTCATCTAACGTGTTACCAACACCCTCACAACAAGGACACCTCTCAAAATCGTTTTCAATAGAAGATTTAAAACAACAGTTCGTGTGAATTTTCAAATTAACTTTTTCAAAAATTTGACATCGAAGATCATCGAAACCACCAAAAGACATTTTTGAAAAATCGGGATCAAAACACAATAAGTTAGTGCAACAGGCTCTGATACCAATTTGTAGAATCGCTACAGCGGATATATTACGAGTTCTCAAATAAAATCCAATTTTAATTAATTCCAAATTTTAGTTAAACCCTAAAGCATGCATCTAGATGATTTGTCCAATAAAATAAAGCATGCAGGATAAAACAAACAATTTCAGGAAAAATCCCCAAAAGGGCAAAAACTTTTTATTTTCACTATAATTTGTAAAAACGGTTACATGGATTACAATGAAAATAAGAGCGACATACGAAATACCCTTTGGCATAGATTTCGTTATCTCGGCTAAAATCTCCAGCAGGAACTCCAGGTGGTCAGCAATGAAGAAGAGAACGGATTCTCCACAAATTCGTCGGCTGGAACTTTCCTTTCCAGGAGGGCAGCAATGTAGAAGAGAGCCGGCTTCTCCACAAGATACTCCAAATGAGTAAAAATGATCCTCTTGAAGGCTTAAAGATTCACATACATAGATGGGAGTTTATGAATAGACAAGGTATTAAGACATTAAAAGGTGAAGTCTGTTTCTGGGCAGTTGTTCACATAAATCGAGTTGTGAAAGGACTTGAAAAACGTGTAGAAGGTACACTGGTATTTATACAAAAATTGAGGTGACGGCGTCATTCGAACGAGATAGGCATCTCGCTCGAACAAGGGATAAGTGTCATTCGAACGACTTCGCGCGAGATGATGATCTCGCTCGAACGACAGTGCTAGCTCATTTGAATGAGCTCGTCGACCGAGGCACTCCGCTTCTACATTTAGAAAAAATTCTGCTTTTGATAAAAATTATTTCAGACTTTAAAAATTATTTTCTGAAAATTTTCCCAAATATTTATGCTAATATAAACAAGTCCAATAAATCCTTTCACCAATATTGTGTAGTGGAGTGGTGGGAAACAGCTGAGCAGCACGTCGCATGTAGCATGATGCACGTGTGAAGATGATAGATGCATTGATTCGGATAGAGGTCGTCGTGGATGATCATAATGACGTGCCGAATGTAGCGGTATCATACATAACTGTGATCTAGGGAAAATAGAAAATTCATAGATTCTACCGCAGACATTTATAAAATTATGTCCTTACAAATCTCCCCCTATATCTATGTCGGTACATACATAAAAAATCCAAATTATGAAATCTTCCTAAAACAGATGACAGACAAGATAATATCCCCATTAAACCCTCAAACTGAGAATACTACTTGACATGTCTTCAATCAAACTTCAGTATCTTCAAATCTTCAACTCTTCAGAAACTCCCAAGGTTTTTCTCGTTAGGGTGAGCAATCCAATAAATCAACTTTGTACCTACACACATGAGATAAAGCAGATACCCGTGACAAGAAATAGTTTGAAATATAATGATATGCTAATATCAAAGATCAATTATGCTTAATCAAATCATTGATAGATCAACCAAACAAATCTCCCCCATAATTCATTCTCCCCTTTTTATGTTGTCCCCAAATAGACATATATGAGAAGCATAAATATGGAAAATGTCACATGGTAAACACAACGTATTTTTGAAGTTTTCAAAATTTTTCATACAAAATATACAACAAAGAATCATACCATGAAAAAACACAAAAACAACCAAGTCGATGATATCATAAATGACGGGTGTGATAAAATTCGATAGGAAAATCAATGCATACAAACATGACATATGTACACGATGAATATCGGATACTTGTAACGGATAAACTCATCATGTTCCTTAGGTGTTAAAAGATGGAAATATGAGACATTTACTCAATCAAATCAACAAATCACAGCTCAAAATGATTTCCACTCCAATAACGTCCAAAACGATTTAATCCTTTTTCAAGACTTTCAAGGAAGTGCAAACACGTTTAAATTCTCCCACTAAACTCCCTCGGATTTATATTTTGAATAGAGATGATCTAAATTCTCAAACTTTGGAGAATTTATGGTGAAACCTAAATGGCCCATTTTGGCATGTATTTCTTTTTATTGCCTTTAATTTTTTCCGGGCACTTTTAACCTCTTTGGACCACTGATAATAAAATTCCTCAATTTTTTTAGGTCCTATTTAACGGTGGCTTAGTATTCGTAAAGGTAAAAATGAACCTTTCGTATCCCTTCATCATTTTTAAAAACACACAATCTCACCAAGGGTTTTTTACATGCATTTCAATCTTGTCAAGTTTTATCGCATATGGTACGTTGTAAAGACAAAATTGAGATGGAAACACTCAAGCCAATATATGATAAACAAGTACAATAATTAAATATAGTCGTGCATGTGTGCAACAAAGTAAATTTGAGTCAAACATGTAGAAAGTATCACTAATCACATCTCAAAGACTCCAAACAATGTACAACACATGAATGCAATGATGTAACGTCTCAAATCACTATCAAACAGTCACATGGATAAATGGAATGAAATAGGTGACTCGGCTATCTTAAATTCTCATCCATAAAAGGTACAAACAAAATACAAAAAATCTTTCTAGATTCTCAAAAAATTTATCAAAATAAAATCTTTTTGTATTTTCAAAATTTTCAAACAGAAAAAAATATAACTACAAAATGATACAACCCGCAATGGGCATATAATATCGATATGAGCAACATCCTATGCTAGCAAACAATAATCACACAAGAGAATCCATAAAGAAAGTAGATGCGATAAATGAGCAATGCAGTGTTATCAATTAATCATGGATACCAAGAATAACTGCATATAAACTGACCAAAAGCAACCCATCAGTACAAAAAATCTAAGCATATGAACACCGAGTACTGAAATCAGAATGGAAAAAATAGAATTTCCATACAGGTCGCTCACACGATCTCGCTCTATCGCTCGAACGACAAGGGCATGTCGCGAGAAGCGACTTCGTGCGAGACAGGGTTGTCGCTCAAATGACATATAGGTATCGCTCAAACGAGAAAATAAAAAAACATCAAAATTCCGAGAAAATCATATAGTTTATCCCAGTGCAAAAATTTCGTGAAAACAGTACCTGTAAGGGCAAACAGATCCAAAACAGTGCAAAAATAGGACCAAAACACACAAGTGCAACAAATAAATCAAGGTACGCTACGTCAAAGTGAGTCATAACACTAGAAATAATATAACAAGATGCATCTCTAGTGTATGACAAACATCCAATACAATTTATCAAATGATCTCACATAGGGTGAATCATGTGCAAGCAAACGGGAATCATGGACAAATAAACCATAAGCCTCTAAATACGATTTCCTGACCCAAATTGATGTGTAACGGAGTGTGGGGGTTTGGGGAATCAAATTTATTCTTTTATCAACCTTCCTAGTTCCATTTAAAATCTTGTAACAAAAGCACCTAAGATGACCTTACCTACCGCAATGTGTGCAAGTGTAAATTGCACGGTGTGTGTTGCCTAAGGGTGACCCTCTCCTCAAATTTCTCGATTGCTCTCACCGAATTTGCCTAGGTGGATCTCTCCTAATGATCCTAGGAGGTTCTCTCATGATGTTCCTAGGGGGATCTTTCCTAACAAACTTAGGTGCCACTTTCTTAACAATCGTAGGAGGCACTCTCACATGTGTGGGAATGGGTGCAACATATTTTTCAAGACCAATCCCACCCTTATCCTTTGTGATCTCGACGGTGCCTAAAATCTTATCAAGTTTTTCAGACCTAGACTCCAAATTAAATTTCACCTTACTTGAATCTTTCAATTTCACCTCAAGTTCACCTATCCTAGATTCAAGAACACGTCTAGAATCCTCAAACTTTAAAAGCTCTTTTTTCATTGCCTCCATCAACCCTCTAAGACTATCTCTCTCACTGTCGACGTACTCAAGCTTCTCTTTCAAAATTTTCTCATGTGCCTTAAGTTCTTCTACTAAAAAATCATTATTTTTTTAAGGCACACTCTTTCAATTGAACTTTCAATTTCAAATTTTCTTTCTTTGTTTTCAAAGGTTTAGCATAAACTTCATCGAAAGCAGTTTCCAAGTCACGCTCATCTACACTTTCATCCTCACTTACACCACCATCACTATCACTACTAATCACATGCGTGGGAAGCTGTCTCCTAGGAGCATAAAAAACTTCTTTCTCCTAATCACTATCACTAAGGGTAGAAACACGAGAAACCGATTTATTCAATTTTTTTAGATTTTTTGAACACTCATCTAACGTGTGACCAACACCCTCACAACAAGGACACCTCTCAGAATCGTTTTCAACAGAAGATTTAAAACAACAGCTCGTGTGAATTTTCCAATTAACATTTTCAAAAATTTGACATCGAAGACCATTAAAACCACCAAAAGACATTTTTGAAAAATCAGGATCAAAACACAATAACTTAGTGCAACAAGGTCTGATACCAATTTGAAGAATCACTACAACGGAAATATTGCGGCTTCTTAAATAAAATCCAATTTTAATTAATTCCAAATTTTAGTTAAACCCTAAAACATGCATCTAGATGATTTATCTAATAAAATAAAGCATGCAGAATAAAACAAACAATTTTAGGAAAAATCCCCCAAAGGGGAAAACCTTTTTATTTTCACTATAATTTGTTAAAACGGTTACACGGATTACAATAAAAATAAGAGCAACATATGAAATACACTCAGGCGTCAATTTCGATGTCTCGACTGTAATCTCCTGCCGGAACTCCAACTGGTCATCAATGAAGAAGAGAACAGCTTATCCACAAATTCGTCAGCTGGAAGTTTCCCTTTCCAGGGGGTAGAAATGAAGAAGAGAGACGACTTCTCCAAAAGATACTCCAGATGAGTAAAATGATCCTCTGACAGGTTTAAAGATTCAAATACACAGCTGGGAGTGTTTGTGAAAAATAAGGTATTAAACCTTAATAGGTGAAGTCTGTTTCTCGGCAGTTTTTTGCAGAAATCGTGTTGTGAAAAGACTTGAAAAACGTGTAAAAGGTATACTGGTATTTATATGAAAATTGAGGCCGCATCGTCGCTCGAACGAGATAGGCATCTCGCTCGAACGAAGCGCAAGTGTCGTTCGAAAGACTTCGAGCGAGATGCTTATCTCGCTCGAACGACAGTGCTAACTCGTTTGAATGAGCTCGTCGACCGAGGCACTCCGCTTCTACACTTAGAAAAAATTCTGCTTTTGATAAAAAATATTTCAGACTTCAAAAATTATTTTCTGAAAAATTTCCCAAATATTTATGCAAATATAAATAACTCCATTAAATCCTTTTACCAGTATTGCGTAGTGGAGTAGTGGGAAATAGATGAGCAGCATGTCGCATGTAGCATGATGCACGTGTGAAGCTGATGGGTGCATAGATTCGGATAGAGGTCGTCGTGGATGATCGTGATGAAGTGTCGAATGTAGCAGTATCAGACATACAAACTGTGATATAGGAAAAACAGAAAATTCTTTGATTCTATCCCGGACATTTATAAATTATGTCCTTATAAGACCGACTAGGTAATAATATGTAGTCCATACATATAATTACTTATATATATATTGAGAGATTTTCGTTTGGAAAATCCTCTTTTTTAAAGTTAAATTTCCAATGGTGGTGGTGAAATTTTTCTATGGTGGTTGTGAAAATTTGTTATGATGGTGGTTAGAATTTTTCGTTGGATGGTTTATAGTATTCTTAGAATCAATTCTAATGTTTAAAATAGGTTGACTACATGTGGGTTTCATGAATAAACAATGGAGACTTTGCCGATTTAAAAAAAAATATTAGTAGTAAGATATTGTGATGAGAATATACTATATTGATTCATTACACATTGTATTGTTGATGAGTGGGCTATTGGTTTTGTTGTAATTGACACTATTTTTTTTTGCAGGTGATAATTTTTGTAGAACATACAATGATAATCAGTGATTTTGGAGGTCGTACGCTTTAAGATTACGGGATTACTTTGATAAAAACATTTCGTCTTTTGGAGTATAAGAAATTAATGTACTTTTGTTGTCAAGTTGAATATTTTAACTTAGTGTTACAACTTTTGTTTTGATGAATATTTGGAGATACTTGTAAGAACTCTAACTATTGTTAAATGAAAATTATTCATTGTGTTGGTTCAAAATCATCTTATGTATTATATTTTATGATTATTCATTGTGTTGTGTTGTTTTAAATGTAATTCAATTATATATTAAACAATAAAGATAGATATTATTGTCCACAATATATTGGTGCAAAAATTTTAAAATCCCTTCACCTCTTTTAGGATGGTTAAAACTGTCCCAAAAATATATTAAAGACGGCTATGTTTTCGTCTTAAAAAGATATTCTAAAATAGTAACCTTGTAAGACAGATTAATTCTCTTACTGTCTCAAAAGGATCATATAAAATGGTAAGCTTTTGAGACGGATTTGTTCCCGTCTCAAAAAACACTTTTGAGACGGCTATAGCGTCACAAAAAGTATTTATAACCCCCTATCAAAAAGACCCCCCTAGCCGTTCCAAATAGCGTCCAAAAAGTATTTGAGATGGATAAACCATCCTTTGGGATTTTTAGGCCACCGTCTCAAAAGCTGCTTTTTTTGTACTGCATGGACATGTGTTAATCTTCTCTTATTGAACTCCGTATTGTGTGTGATTATGTGTATAATATAAATGGAGAGCAGATTCACTCGACTCGCATCATGGATAAAGGCGGAGACAGGTCATCCTTAGGAGTGCTCCCGAAATAGAAATTCAAAGTATGATGTAAGTGTTTGCCGATTCATAAGTCGTTATAGAAGAACGAATGCATATATCGGACAAGACACAATCAAGAAAGCATATATATATATATATCCCTAGAACAATGTAACAAATGTGTGTGGGAGGACTTGAATCCAGGGATTTACCCAAGACACCTATGTAGCTTGAGGGAAATCAAAGTTCACATAGTTAGAAGAGAATGCGAGGTGGGATTTGACCCATAAATCCAACCGGGGACTTTTTTTTTATAAGAGTGTGTGTGTGTAGAAAAAGATGTTTTAGCATGAGAATATGTGATGAGAAATCCGCATTTGGAATTTATAAGTAAACTCCCTTTTTCTTGTTTTTATTTTTTTTATGAAAATAAAGTATGTGCAAATACTGATAATAAAAAGTTTGAAATTAAGATATGTGATGTAATGAAGTAAAATGCTAAAGTGAAAACAAAGTAACTATTGAACAAATAAGAGAATTTAAGGATAAAGGGGAAGAATTATACCTCCTTATGAAGACTTAAAGTGGATCTTGATTGTGGATGCGTTGATCTTATGATGACATGATGGTCATTTGAGGAGATAGCTGGGAATTTGCTTAAAAGAATACGAAAAGGTTTGAACGAAGGTGGGGAATGGGCTTTTTAAGGAATGGACAACTCTGAATTCGAGAGAATTCTCTATGAATTGCTGAGAGGGATGTTTAAGGGTGATGAGATGTGTTTCAAAGCGGGTTGCCATTTGGCAGTCTGAGGTAGGTTTTTCAAAAAAATGGTCATAAACTGAGAATCGTAAGTCAGAATCATGCATAAGTTGGATATTTGTAAAGGTTTTTCAGATCCCTTTAAGAATTCATTGAGCCACTCCCAGGTTTGAAAGTTGACCGAAGTCAAATGAGGATCGAAAATGCCCATTAGTCACTAGACAGGAAATTATTGGAGGAAAACGAATCGTTCGTCGAACCATAAGGCCGATTCGAACACATGAAAAAATATTGGAAAGGGTAATTAGAGACCTTAGAGATTCATTCAGCTTCGTTCGGTTTAGAGAGTTGACTTAGGTCAAACGGGTCCTAGAAAACTCGATGACCCTTCAGAGTAAAATGGGTCGTTCGTACGTACCGTAAGGTTGATTAATGCATGGGGTAGACCACTGAAAAGGGTATTCAGTGCCCTTCAAAGCTTCATTTATCTCATTCAAGATGAAGATCTAACTAGGATTAAATGGGAACTGAGTGCACCCAGTGCCCTCTAGGTCAGTTTAGGGGTAAAACAAATCATTTGTCCGAACCGTAAGGCCGATTCGCTCACGGGGTAGACCATTGGAAAGTGAATTCAGAGACCTTTAAAGATTCATTGACCTTTCGCTCAGACGAGAAATTTGATGGAGTCAAACGGGGATCGAGAGAGCTCAATTGCCTTTAGATCTATTTTTGATAGTAACATGGATTGTTAATATGAGTCGTAAGGTCGATTTTAGCATGGGGTGGACCATTTGAAAGGGGATTCAGATCCCTTTTAATATTTATTGAGCTTTTGCCTATAGATCGATACTCGGGATATGACCTAGGATTTGTCGTGAATGAGTGAGTGCTAGGGACCTAAAGAGGTTATTAGGAAGTCCTAGGATGGGGTGTCTATAGCTAGTGCGATTTATGATAATCACATTCGTATATATATGGTTTTTTATGGTATTATGAGGGAGATACGAATGATATACTATTTTTCGATTAGGATTCATGTATTTACGTGTGATTGGGTTGACAAAAAAAGTGGAATCAATATAGATGAGCTTGGTTTCACATCTGTAGTTCTTGATATAATTGGTCATAAATATGATTCTTTTATCTTGGCCTCTCAAGCGAAACAAGTTTTTTATGTGCGTGACCAGATGAATCCAAAATGTTCAATTGTATTGTCAATTCCTCAAAGGGATTTTTATGATATAAATGATGATACTGATCTCATTGATGGATTTGGCGGTGATGATATATGCACAAAAATTTTGCCTAAAATTGAATCTTTTGATATGGTTGGCGAATCTTTTAAAACTTATACACGTGAAGATTATGAGGGGACATGGATTGATAACACATCAACATGATTGTGTTCTTTTTTAAAGTTGGTGTTTTGATCTTTTACAGATGGAACATATTTATATTATTTATAATATTAAGTTATGTTTTAATTGTTATTTTTTTATTATTGTATGTGGTTTAAACTTATGAATTTTTTGGGTAACATTATCCCAATATTTGTTCTTATGCGGAAGCTACCATGGGGATATTTTGAAAATTGTACGTATGAATAATGCATATTTTTTATTCAATTAAAGTAAATTTTCTTGAATTTATTTGATGTGTTGTTTAGTTGGAGTGTTTATTGAGCTTAGTTTTATTAATGAAACATATATTTCCACTCTTTTCTTTGTGTGTTTTACATCACTCGCTGCATATAAAAATGGAAGATATTGACACCGAACCTGTGAAGAAGACTGCACAGTATAGTAGAAAAGGTAGAGATGCGACCATGCTAAAGCAATTGAGTAAAATGAAGAACCTCGAACAATGAATAAAATTCATATACAATGATCTAGAGAAGGCGATAAGTACAAGCAAAAGGAATTAGCAAGTTATGGGGGGTTGGTGGTGAAGTGTTTTGTGCCGATAACGTATCCAAGTTGGCCTAAAGTTCCAATCACATAAAAGAATGAATTATGGAGTGCAATACATGTAAATTCAAAAATTCCCTTTGCATTTATTGATAATTTGTTCTTAAAAGTTATTATTATTTTTTTTAATATGAATGGTAATTAAAAGAATTGACAAGTTATTTTCTGTGTTGGTGGCGTGTCAATAATTAAATTTGGATGTTATGGTTTAGATGTCCATCTTTTTTTTTTTGGGGGGGGGGGGGTGTATCACGAAATTCTCCTTCATATCTATGAGTAATTAGGTTAGTTTTGTAATTTTTTCTAGTTAAGTATAGCAATTATAATTTGACTTTTGGTGATACATAATTTTTCTTGGGTTTGGTGTGGTTACTGAGCCTATTTTGACATTACTCAGCTAATATATGACATACTTCTCAACATTACTCGGCTAATGTATGATATACTTCGTATATCAGAAACAAAAAATAATCACATCATTAGCCCATCATCCTTTGCTTCAATAACCTTTTGAAAAATATCTCTGAAGCATTGTCTACTCCTAGAAGTGAGAGTGGGTTGGAGACATATTGAAAAATATACCCAAAGCATTGTTTACTTCCATATATCTTTTCGTGATCACTATACACAACATCAAAGCCCCTTCGTGCAATCCAAGGCAAAGACACATTGAGATATTTTTTTGGAGATAGTTAGAAAATAATTTATTGTCCAAGTTTGGTCTTACTTGTTTATGTTATTAGTTGGTTTTATATCTTTGGTAACTATATTAGTTTAAATTCAATTAGCATACTTAGTATTATAATTTTTAACAGTAGATAATTTCTTAATTCCTATCTTTAAAGTTCTTGTGTTTAGAAGCCACAACACTTTGAAAATTAAATAGGAGGCTAGTTGAAATGAGATTTCAGTCCCAAATTTAGCAGGTGTCAACAAAAGTTATAAAAGATTATTTCAATTTAGCAATTGATATATGATCTCTGGGATGTTTTGTTTATTTTCTCATTTTATAGTAACAATATTTACTAGGGTGTTTTGATTATTTTCTCCACCTATACCTATTCCTGATAATACCTTTCACAATCCTCTTATCATGAACAATCTGTAAGAGCAAGTTTTATAATTGCTCAATTTAGTTTTTATTCGACTTATCCCTTTAAACCCCACTACACCTTCATGACTACTTCCATGTATTATACGACAAGAAGTTGATGCCATTTGTAAGATTGAAGATCATTTATCACAACAAAATTCAGAAGAGTTATGAGGTGGCTTGATAAAGACTTTAATTGTCCCAATGTTACTTTAAAAAGAGTTTACTTTTAAAAGGTTTTTCAAAATATTTTAAAATAAAATTTAAAAGATTTTTAAAAATTTCAGCGGCTCGTTAAAACGACTCGGTATGTCATTCGAACTAGATTGGGCATGTCGTTACAATGAGTTCCCACATTCGAACGAGATTTGGAACCTTGCCTTTCAGTCAGCTCTGGAATGTCATTTGAAGCTTTGTTGGAAACACGTTCGAACGAAAAAAGGGTACGCTATTCGAACAAGGTAACCGGTCTTTAGAATGAGTGCGCAAATTTTATTTTTAAACAAATCAGATCCAAATCTCTAATGTTTATCTTTTCATAAAACTTTTCCTTACAAAAATATATGCGGGATTAGATTTTTGGAAAACTCATTTAGACTCTCAAGAATCCTTTTAGAGTTCTTTTTGTGATCAAACTCAATTAAATTTTGATCCAAATCCCTTGGAACTTTAAATATCACTTTAAAAATTATGAAAACATATTCCATCTTTAAGAAAGCTTGTGTAGGATTTCGCTACTGCTGAATTGTGGAGTTTAGGCACTACTACTAAAGAAGGAGGTTAATTGGTGGGTACCAAGGGTAGACCACATCCTATGGATGGTGCTGGACTGTGCCGTATTATTTAAAGATTTGAAGAATTGCACGTTATACTTAGTGGATCCCTAAGTATTATGTAAGTCATTTAGTGTCTTCCAAACTCTTTAATAGTGTTAAAATCTAGGTTTTGTTATGAATGGACTTTTCTTTAATCATCTTCTGTTTGGGTTGGTTTGTTTATGTTGTTTGGCTTATTACTCAATTTTGCATGCACAATATTTAAATCATAATAAATTTGGTAAATAAATTGATTTTGTGTTTGGTTAGCCTAAGATACGAATCAATCCATTGGAAATCCCATATTGCTTTCTCAAATTGGTACCAGAGAAGGTTACACTAAGTTTTTGTGTGATCCTTTAAAATTTGGGTTTTATTGATAATTTGTATAGTGGGCTACCATTTTCGATGGGTCTAATTATGAGAAAAATCTATTGATGAAAGAGTCTGGGTTATTCATGAAACAGGGTAGACACCACCAATAGTGAGCAATGGATATGTCATTTGTCCAAAATCTGTCACTGCTTGGACAGAAGATAAATTTAAATAGAGTAATTTTAACTCACCCGATTTAATTGCCATTTTTGGAGCTGTCACCCCCGACGATTCTATTGCATCATGACGTACACCATGTCTAAGTAAGCATAGAATATCCTCCAACTCACTCACGAGGATACCAATGCCGTGAAAGCTTCGAAGCTTGAAAGTCTCACCACCCCATTTGAGACTATTACCATGATATACTTAAATTTTATGCATGATTGTCTGATATAGTTAACTCTAGTTTTAATTTAGGTGAGAAACTTGAGATGCGTGTAGTTAAAAATATTTTGAGATCACTTCCATATTATTTTCTTCCTAAGTTAATTGTTTGTAAAAAGTGCGCTACAGCAGAATAATGAAACTTCTCAAATAAATCTAATTTTAATTAACCCAAGCTTTAGTTCAACCTGTGACAGCCCGCATTCCGAAATAAGGGGTGGCAAGCCCGATTTACCTCGACATAAAGGAATCATGGATGGATATCACCCTCAGCATCATAACAATAAAATAGGTATACGGGAAAAAAACCACTCAATAAATCAGAAATAAGGTTGTCAAAAATTTTGGTTTGATAACGAGATAAGAAATAAATTAAACAACCCAAATCCGATGAAAGTGGAATTTCAAAGGAACATATAGATAAATACCAAAACAACATACAATAAAAAGGACCGAATAATCTGTCGGTCCATAGTTACATTCAACGTGTTTCAACAATTCAATATTTTACATAATACATTCATTAACAAGTACAAAAGATGGTCCACTAGCCCGAATGAAAGACCCAATCATATCTAGAGTCCAAAAATGAAGGCGTCTAACAATCATCCTGTAATAATCCGCAAGATCATACAACTCGTCAAAGCATAGGAGTAATAAAATCACAACGAGCGCCCTTGCGGAGGAGCACCTGAGCGGATACAATAACATGCACAACATGGAAAATGAACGGGTCAAGGCCCGATTTATATATGATTCCCAAAAGAGTAAGAAGCATGATAGATATGGACTATAAATCGTGAATAATGTGAATGAGAATCTAACAACCTAATCATCAGATGTGATAATGTATTTATATAGGTTTCTAACAGTTATTAACTTAAGCAAGAGAAATAAAATTAAATCTCATTTCTTCTCATATCTTATCATTTTCCATTCCTTAGTAGGAGTATAATTTCCATCATATCTTTCCGTTTTCCATTCCTTAGCAGGAATATAATTACCATCTCATTTATCATGGCAATTCACATATCTCAAGTCCCACTTGCGTTAGAAAGGTTATATTCTTATACATATAACGTTTCTAAGACCGCCCCTCCGAGTTTCCCCACTGGGCGCGCCCCTAAATGACTATCATCATCCAGGGCCTATCTATACAAGAAAACCTGGGCACCTAACGCACATCGGGAAGTGGCCATATGCCTGCAAGTGAATCATAACCACACCCGGAATTACCTCACTAGCGCAGAAAAACATATACAAACCCCTCATATGGTCGAAGACTATAGTCAGCCTGCATTCAATAGTCAGGGAACATCACCTCATGCGCGAGCTTCCCTTATGATAGCATTTAGAGAGGTGTGTTTAAGTAATTTAATAATTACCAATTTAAATCTCATTTTCATTACCATTAATCACATGTGTTTCATTTTACTCGAAACATTTATCTTTGAATTTTTCTAATTCAATATCATCATATGTTTAGGTCCCGAAGTATTCTCTAAACAATTTCCCAAAAGTCTTATAGGTCCCAAGGTTTTATATACCTCAAAAGGCCTCTAAAATCTCCACATATGGGCTTAGAATTCTATTTTATAATTTATTTACCAAATGAGAAGTGATGCCTAAACATCACTTTAAGTACCCCTGAATTCACCCCAAGTGATCCCATTCAACTATAGGGTAACGACCAAACTCGACTAAAACTCTAGGATCCTATGTTTACTTCATTCAAGAAGGTTCCTAGGTTCTAATCCTAAGGGAAAGGGTCAAAATTTGAAAAGAAAAACAAAAGGAAAAATGTAGGATTTCCGAATCGATTCGGACTAACCGAGTAGATTCGGCCAAACAAGTGAATCGATTCGGCCAGGAAAACCAGCATTCTGCATAACAACCGAATCGATTCGGTTCACCCAGACCTGAACACTGCCTCTATGCGAATCGATTCGGCCTGGCCGAATCGATTCGCTCCTGCGAATTTTGCCAATTTTGGCTATGGAGTCTTGGACTCCTAATTTCTTCCAAACTTAACCAACCCAAACCCTTATCATTTATTGCTACTAATTGAGTATAAATGCATCCAACAACCAAAATTTCATTATCAACAACCATTCAAATCAATCTCCAAACATTCCAAGCCCATAAATCAATTAAAAGCCCTAAGTTTCTTAAACCATACATAACCACAACTATCAATGCTAATTACTCCACTTAAATCATAAAATAGCAAGTAGATAACTTGCCTCAAGTTTGCAAGTTCAGATTTTGATGAAGTTTGTATGCAAGAACAATCACCAAAGCTTTAATCTCTCACTTTCTCCACAAGTTCTCTTCCTCTCTTTCTTTCTCTAGGTTTACCAATTCAATTAGGGGAATAGTGACTTAAACAAGACATAAATCTTGGCTTAGGTCCAAATTCCAGCTTTAAGTGATTAATACGCGGTAAAATAATACGCAACTACTCATCTAAGCTACAACCAGTCAAAAGTGCCCGGAACCTCGAAATACAATATGGCACATAGTTTGACTATCTCGAACTTCCCGAAACTATCTGCACCCTCCAAATTAACATTTGGAAATTTTATAATTCATTTTAGGTTCCGGTTTCATTTTTAAGACAAATGTCATTTTAAATCATATGACATTACAAAACATAAAATAGCAAAATTCACCTATACTTACGGTAAATATGCAACATCATAGTAGATATTAACTTTTCTATCTTAAATTAATACCTACTACCATACCAACATCTTTATATCTAATCACTATATCTAGCAAATTAAGTATAAAATAGGACCTCAAAATCGAGAGTTGTTACATAATCCCCCCCTTATGAGGGAATTTTTTCCCCAAAATTTTGGCGTACCTTGTATAAAGAGATGCGGATACTTTTTCCGCATGTCATCCTCACGTTCCCGTTTAGATTCCTTAGCGTTATGGTGACTCCATTGAACCTGCACCAAGGGCAACACACGAGACCTTAATCTGCGCTCCTATGCTCTAAAATAGCAATCAATTGTTCTTCATATGAAACATCGGGTTGCAAATCAATATCCTCGAAAGGGATATGCCAAAGCGCACCTTCGCACCTCCTATACTTGTTTAGGGAGGAAACATGCAATACATCAAGAATCTGTTGCAATGGTTCCGGTAAAGCAAGTTGGTGTGCCACTGGACCCACCTTCGCAATAACTAGAAAAGGTCCAACAATGCGTGGCTCAAGCTTCCCCTTTTTATCGAAATGCTTTATGCCTTTCATGGGCGACACTCGAACCAAGACTTGGTCCCCAATCTCTAATTCCATGTGTCGCCGACCCGCATCGTCATAGCTCTTTTGACGATCTTGGGCTATCCAAATGCAATCCCGAATCAATTCAATTTTTGAGGAAGTATCTTGGATCATTTCTGGTCCAAGAAATTTATTATCACCCACTTCCAACCAACAAGCGGGTGATCTACATGGTATTCCATACAAAGCTTCATAAGGTGCCATTCCAATTGTGAATTGGTAAGAGTTGTTATAAGAAAACTCAACCAATGGGAGATATTGTTCCCAACCACCTTTGAAGTCAAGCATACACATGCGAAGCATATCCTCAAATATTTGGTTTACCCTTTTAGTTTGGCCATCTGTTTGAGGATGATATGAAGTTCTTAACCTCAATTCGGTCCCCATCGCTTCTTGGAAACTCCTCCAAAAGTGGGAAACAAAAATTTTGTCTCGGTCGAAAACTATATTCAAAGGCACACCATGGAGTCTCACCACATCCTCAATGAATAAGCAGGCATACCGAGAAGTGTCATAATCTGTCCGCACGGGTAGGAAGTATGCCCACTTTGTCAAGCAGTCAACAATCACCCAAATAGAATCACATCCACTTTGTGATCTTGGCAAACCCGTGATAAAATCCATCGATATGCTTTCCCATTTGCACACCAAGATCTCTAACGGTTGCAACAAACCTATCGGTCTCTGATGATCGAACTTGACTAGTTGACAAGTAGTGCATTCACAAATTCCGAAATATCCCTCTTCATACCTGGCCAACAATATTGACGGCGTATGTCTTGATACATTTTGATCCCACCAGGATGTACCGTAAACCTAAACCCGTGAGATTCGGCCATCACTGCCCGTCTCAAATCTCCTTCCTTCGGAACAATGAGTCTTCCATGGAAGCGTAATCTACCCTCAAAACCAATTGAGTAGGACTCCGCTCCCTCGTACAGTAATCGGCGAATATGGTCTTAACACCCCTTATCCATTCTTTGGGCTTCTACCACACTTTCCACAATAGTAGGAGTAACGATCATCACCTATATGAATTCTCTCACCACAGCATCCTCCTGACTGAGTTCCTTCCATTTAGCTTTCCAAACCTCAGCTAATTCTCCATCGGGCTTCCTACTCAAGGCATCTGCTACAACGTTCTCCTTACCCAGATGATAACGAGTATCAAATTGATAATCTTTCGCGAACTCTAACCATCGGCATTGTCGCATATTCAAGTCCTTCTGTGAAAATAAATATTGCAGCGATTTGTGGTCCGTGAAAAGACTAAACTTCTCTCCCAAGAGATAATGCCTCCATATCTTTAAGGCAAAGTCAACTACGGCTAGTTCTAAGTCATGCACCAGATAGTTTCTTTCATGGGGCTTCAACTTGCGGGAAGCATAAGCGATAGCCCGTCTCTCTTGCTGAAGTACACCTCCTAATCCTTGAAGAGATGCATCGGTGAAGACTAAATATTCTAATCCCAATTTTAGCAATGCAAGGACTGGAGTCGAAGTTAATCTTTCTTTAAGCTCATCAAATGAAGCTTGGCAAGAATTATCCCAAATAAATCTCACCCCTTTCCGGGTCAAATTTTTCAAAGGTCTAGCGATCTTAGAGAAACCCTTGATGAACCGACGGTAATAACCCGCCAAACCTAGAAAACTGCGAACCTCTGTAGGTTTCGTGGGATGACCCCACTCCCTCACCGCAGCCACCTTGCACGGATCCACCGATACACCCTAGGACGTCACCACATGACCCAAAAACTGTACCTCCTGTAACCAAAAGCCACACTTCTCGAACTTGGCATACAGTTGATGGTCCTGTAATCTCTTTAGGATCAACCTTAAATGCATAGCATGATCAGATTCCATTCGAGAATAGACTAAAATTTCATCGATGAACACAATAACAAATTGGTCCAGGAAATCCCGAAACACCCTATTCATGAGATCCATAAATACAGCGGGGGCATTAGTTAGTCCAAAGGGCATAACCAAAAATTCATAGGACTCGTACCTTGTTAGAAAAATAGTCTTGGATACATCCTCCTCCCATATCCGTAATTGGTGATACCCCGTCCTCAAATCGATTTTGGAGAAGTACAACACTCCTCGAAGTTGATCAAACAAGTCATCGATACGAGGTAAAGAGTATTTATTCCGGATGGTGACCTTATTCAATTCTCTATAGACCACACATAACCGGAGAGAGCCATCTCTTTTCTTAACAAAAACACTGGAGTACCCCACGGTGATGTGCTACGCCGAATAAGTCCCCGCTCCAACAACTTTTGAATTTGATCTCTTAGTTCCCTCATTTCAACGGGAGCCATTTGATATGGAGCCCTCGCAATAGGCCTCGTTCCCGACGCTAAATCAAGCACAAACTCAATCTCACGGATTGGAGGCAAACTCGGTATTTCCCAGAAAGCATCCCCAAAGTCTTTCACAACCGGAATAGAATCCAAGGGAACAACTACATCCCTATAAGTCTCCTCGGCAATGCAATACAAATAAGTACTAGTACTCCCCTCTAAACGAGGTAAAACTACCAGGAACATTTCTTGTCCCGAAACGGCGAAGACTATACTCTTCCCATAGTAATTTACTATGGCATGATACTTCATAAGCCAATCCATGCACAAAATCACGTCATACCCGACCATGTGCAGGATGAGTAAATCAGCCTCAAAGCATAAATTACCGAGAGAGATTTCTATATTTTTACAAACAAAGAAGATGAGTGAACCATCACCCATAGAGGACTCCACACTAGTAAAAGTTTTTTCAACAGATTTAATCAACTCGATAGTCTGAGCAAAGATCCTAAAAATGAATGAATGCGTGGCACCAGTATCAAATAAATCACGTCCCATATGTTCCTAAATAAGGAACTTACCCTCAATGGCTAGCGGTGCCGGTAGAACTGGTGGAAGCATAGCATCCTGAATATGATAGACCCTACCATACTGTAATTGACCCTGTTGTGAAGGAGCAACTGGGTTAGGCACCTGTGGAGGGAACTGAACATACGGCTGCTGTGGAGCTCGAGGAAACTGTCCCCCAATCAACTGAGGACATTCCTTCTTGTAGTGACACGCTTCCCCACATTGGAAACACCGACCTATCATATTTTCAGCATTTCGACCACGATTATTTCTAATATAATTCACACCTAGGCCCTGCTGGCCTCTACCTCCCTGACCACCACGACCTGCTTATTATTGTGTGGAACCCTGGCCGTGCCTATTATTATGGTTCCCCGAATTAAACTCACCAGAACGCTGCCTCTTTGACAAGTCCCCCTATTGGGGATCCCTTTCTTTCTGTTTACTGCCCAAAGGTTGGGACGAGGGAAAGACTCATCCTCCAATCCCACTACCTCCCGGCCTTCCCGCTTGCCCCAATACGGAGGCCTTCTTGTCACTTGGCAAAAATAGTCTATGGCCTTGGCAATGTAGTAGCGCTGCATTCATCACTACCCCAAAAGTCGGATTACCCAACAAGTGTTTCCGGATTCTCCAGTTCAACCCTCTCATAAACTTCGAAACTTTCTTTTCTTCGGGAGTCACTTCATTCGGTACAAAACTTGCCAACCGGGTGAATTCCTCCTCATATTTTGCTACTGACCTCTCCCCTTGCACAAGGTCCTGCAACCTCCTTATCATCTCCCCTTGAATTGCGGGAGGAAAGTACTTATGATCGAACAAAACCCAGAATTCAGAGATCGACATTATATCCCTATATTCTGGCGTAGTCACGGACTCCCACCAGTGTAATGCGTCCCCAACCAGTTTAAAAGTAGCAAGGACTTGCTTCCTGTCCTCACCACACTCCACCATACGTAGATGGCGTTGTATATCTTTCTTGCATTGATTCGCCTTTATAACATCCGAGCTCCCGTCAAATTCCGGGGGCTGACCCTTTAGAAAAGATTCCCTAGCTCTCTCCCACGGAGAAGTTCCGGTAGGAACTTGGGCATCTGACGCTCTTTGTTGAGCCTGTGGCGCTTGTTGGGCCACTGCGGTCATAGCCGCATTAACGGCTTGAGCCACTATATTCGCCACATTCGCAGCATTGAATGTTCCTAATGGTGGCGGGGGAGGACCAACATCCTCATCTAAGAGCCTATTTCCTCTTGTCGGGCGACCTCTTTTAGGCGGCAACTGAGATGGAGAAACAATAGAGTTATAATTCTACTTAAAACAATCTATTTTGTAGAAGATCGTAACCATAAGCAACAAAGCAGTCCTAACATTAGGCTTTATATCAAAGAACGCTACGGTAGAACGCTATAAGTCCACAAAGATCCAAAAGACTCTAGAACCTCATGCTCTGATACCATATGTGATAACCCGCATTCCGAAATAAGGGGTGGCCAGCTCAATTTACCTCGATGTAACGGAATCATGGATGGATATCATCCTCAGCATCATAACAATAAAATAGGTATATGGAAAAAAAACCACTCAATAAATCAGAAAGCAGGTTGTCAAAAATTTTGGTTTGATAACGGGATAAGAAATAAATTAAACAACCCAAATTTGATGAAAGTGGAATTTCAAAGGAACATATAGATAAATACCAAAACAACATACAATAAAAGGATCGAATAATCTGTCAATCCACAGTTACATTCAAAGTGTTTTAGCAATTCAATATTTTACATACTACATTCATTAACAAGTACAAAAGATGGGCCACTAGCCCGAATGAAAGACCCGATCATATCTAGAGTCCAAAAATGAAGGCATCTAACAAACATCCTGTAATTATTCGTAAGATCATGCAGCTCATCAAAGCATAGGAGTAAGAAAATCACAACGGGCGCCCTTGTGGAGGATCATATGAGCGGATACAACAACATGCACAACAAGGAAAATGAACGGGTCAGGGCCCGATTTATATATGATTCCTAGAAGAGTAAGAAGCATAATAGATATGGACTATAAATCGTGAATAATGTGAATGAAAATCTAACAACCTAATCATCAAATGTGATAATGTATTCATATAGGTTTCTAACAGTTATTAACTTAAGCAAGAGAAATAAAATTAAATCTCATTTCTTCTCATATCTTATCATTTTCCTTTCCTTACTAGGAGTATAATTTCCATCATATCTTTCCGTTTTCCATTCCTTAGCAGGAATATAATTACCATCTCATTTCTCATGGCAATTCACATATATCAAGTCCCACTTGCATTAGAAAGGTTATATTCTTATACATATAACGTTTATAAGACCGCCCCTCCGAGTTTCCCCACTGGGCACGCCCCTAAATGACTATCATCTTCCAGGGCCTATCTATACAAGACAACCTGGGCACCTAACGCACGCCGGGAAGTGGCCATATTCTTGCGAGTGAGTCATAACCACACTAGGAATTACCTCACTAGCGCAGAAAAACATATACAAACCCCGCATATGTCCGAGGACTATAGTCAGCCTGCATTCAATAGTCAGGGGACATCACCTCATGCGCGAGCTTCCCTTATGATAGCATTTAGAGAGGTGTGTTTAAGTAATTTAACAATTACCAATTTAAATCTCATTTTCGTTACCATTAATCACATGTGTTTCATTTTACTCGAAACATTTATCTATGAATTTTTCTAATTCAATATCATCATATGTTTAGGTCCCGAAGTATTCTCTAAACAATTTCCCAAAAGTCTTATAGGTCCCAAGGTTTTATATACCTCAAAAGGCCTCTAAAATCTCCAAATATGGGCTTAGAATTCTATTTTCCAATTTATTTACCAAATGAGAAGTGATGCCTAAACATCACTTTAAGTACCCTTGAATTAACCCCAAGTGATCCCATTCAACTATAGGGTAATGACCAAAATTGACTAAAACTCTAGGATCCTATGTTTACTTAATTCAAGAAGGTTCCTAGGTTCTAATCCTAAGGGAAAGGGTCAAAATTTGAAAAGAAAAACAAAAGGAAAAATGCAGGATTTCCGAATCAATTCGGACGAACCGAATCGATTCAGCCAAACAAGCGAATCGATTCGGCCAAGCCGAATCGATTCGATCAGGAAAACCAGCATTCTGCATAACAACCGAATCGATTCGGGGATAACCGAATCGATTCGGTTCACCCAGACCTGAACACTGCCTCTATGCGAATCGATTCGGCCAAGCCGAATCGATTCGCTCCTGCGAATTTTGCCAATTTTGGCTATGGAGTCTTGGACTCCTAATTTCTTCTAAACTTAACCAACCCAAACCCTTATCATTTATTGCTACTAATTGAGTATAAATGCATCCAACAACCAAAATTTCATTATCAATAACCATTCAAATCAATCTCCAAACATTCCAAGCCCATAAATCAATTAAAAGCCCTAAGTTTCTTAAACCATACATAACCACAACTATCAATGCTAATTACTCCACTTAAATCATAAAATAGCAAGTAGATAACTTGCCTCAAGTTTGCAAGTTCAGATTTTGATGAAGTTTGTATGCAAGAACAATCACTAAAGCTTCAATCTCTCACTTTCTCCACAAGTTCTCTTCCTCTCTTTCTTTCTCTAGGTTTACTAATTCAATTAGGGGAATATTGACTTAAACAAGACATAGATCGTGGCTTAGGTCCAAATTCCAGCTTTAAGTGATTAATATGCGATAAAATAATACGCAACTACTCATCTAAGCTACAACCAGTCAAAAGTGCCTGGAACCTCGAAATACAATATGGGACATAATTTGACTATCTCAAACCTCCCGGAACTATCTGCACCCTCCAAATTATCATTTGGAAATTTTATAATTCATTTTAGGTTCCGGTTTCATTTTTAAGCCAAATGTCATTTTAAATCATATGACATTACAAAACATAACATAGCAAAATTCACCTATACTTACGGTAAATATGCAACATCATAGTAGATATTAACTTTTCTATCTTAAATTAATACCTACTCCACATACTAACATCTTTATATCTAATCACTATATCTAGAAAATTAAATATAAAATAGGACCTCAAAAGTGAGGGTTGTTACACAACCCTAACACATGCATCTAGGTGATTTGATAACATAAAATCAATAAGCATGCAAAGAAAACCAATATAAAAAAATCCACGAAGGGCAAAACCTTTTATTTCATTATAATTTGTAAGTAACTTACATGGATTACAATGAAATAGATTTTAACACACGAACACCCACAGGTGTCGATCGGTGTTGTCAACACTAAATTACGCGCAGCAATCCATAAGAACCATAGCCTTATCTTCAGCCCAGGAATGTCGCAACACTCCCTATGAACCTCAGTCCAAATCAGCAAAGAATCTTCAGGCAGCAAGATCCTCAATGACACGCAGTCATATGATGTAGATTTACACTCTCTACAAAAGCAAGATCAGCAAGATCGTATTTTGGGTTCTAAAATAATTCACTAAAGGATTTGGATGTTTTGTGAATTGTAAAAACAAAGTATTAAACCTCTAAAGTGAGAAGACAAATTTTGTATTGGTGTTTGCAGAAAATGTAGATATTTTTTGCACAGGTCTTCTTATGGAAAATGGAGTTGGAGAGTCCTATTTATAAAAGACTTAAGGCAGCGGGTCACTCAAACGAGAAAGCGTGTTGTTTGAAAGAGATCTAGTGCCGCTTGAACGATAGCTGGCACTTCGCGGGACATATGGTGTCGTTCAAATGAGATTAATAAAATAATATTTTTTTTATCTTTTTCTCGTTAAATGCACCACCTCAAAAACTCCGAAAAATATATTTTTGACGAAAAATATTTAAAGCTCCGCTCCAACACTTAGAAAATATTTTATGAAAAATAATCTCAATACTCTAAGTGAAATGCTAAAGTACTTAAACACAACCTTACCAAAATTAATCTCACAGAGACTTCTTTAATGAAGAACTTTGATATTCGGATCCGTTTTGATGCTTGAACGATCTTGAATAATTCTTCGACGGTTGTAGCGGTATACGACATACTGTAAACAGAACTTATAAAATATGTCCTTACATTGTTTTGAATTCGTTGGGATTTTAGATATGCTTAGGTTAGAAGAACTCGTAGGAGACCTTCAAACTTATGAGATAGACATGTTTCCCAAAATTATTAAACCTAAGGAAAAGGAAATTTCATTAAAATTTCAATCTAAAAAGAAAGAGGAAGTGTCTTCTGACGCTGAGTTTGACTTTGATCTTGATGATATTGCCCCTTAAGAAATTTCAAAAAAATTCTCAAACTTAGAAAAGAAAACACTTCCAAAGAAAATAAAATTTTGAGAAAGACAAAAATATATATGGAGCAAGAAATTTTTTGAAAAAGGCAGAAAATATTACCATAAGAAAGATGAAAAGAGATGTAATGAGTGCAAGGGTAAGTGTCATTGCGAGTGTAATTAATTGCAATAAAGTATTTCCAAAAATATGGAATAAAATAACATAATGAAATTATCACAACATAAATATTTACATGGTTCGACAACTGCCTACGTCCACTATCGCATCGGGAAATTTTGTGTTTTAATGGTAAATAAGAATAAAATTAAATACAACAATAATTTAAGTGCAGCGAAAATTAGAAGACCTTTATTATGGGGATGCCTAGCATCGTATTACATATCAGAGTCTAAAAATAAAATAAAGTACAATATTATTCATTTATGCCATACATAATATAAAATTTCATAAAAACACTCGGGGTTCATAAGTGCTGATAAGTTGTGGTGTAGATATGCCAATAGGGACTACTGTCCTTATCTGTTACTGCCCACACGTATGTAGATGAGAATATTTTCGAGGGCATGATAGAAGAAAAGTTCAAGTGCATGGAAGGTAACTTGTCTTCCTCAGGTTCGTCGTCCATCAGGAATTTAAACAATTAAGTAGAAAATAATGGAAGGAAATATTGAGATTATACCTGCTGAAACAAAAAAAAAATATCATAGAACTATTAGGGGTATACTGAAGTCTATTGATATGTAAATGAATAATATGGTGAATCAAACATGATAACCCATAAATTATCGGTTATAGGGCTTGAATAGCGTAGACTTACTGTTACAATATCACTTAAGGCATAAAATACACTTGAAGAGGCCATCCTAATAATCAAAGAATAATAAAATATACCTCAGCACGCTTAGCTAGAGTGGCACTCAAACGTATGTAGTAATTAAACAAAACTAAGCACTCAACATTTGAGTCCTACAGGCCAATTATAATTAGCGTGGTATGTTGGGGTCTAATCCATCAATCGTAAGATACTTGGGGTTTCACTGATAAGGCTGGTAAATTGCATGGTTGTATGCAATTATTCATAACAGGTTATAGGGTTATACCACAATTAAGGTTAAAGAAATTTAGTGGTTCGAGTGTGATGGTTTTTTTATTTCGAGAATAACAGGAATATCGAGAGAATCAATATACGACATAAATCTGAATTATTCAAAGGAGTTCCTATTTGAAATAAGAGTTCAAAATTATCAGAGAGTGATATAGAAATGAGTATTTAAAAGACATAAGCTCAAGTTGTCTAATATTGAAATTAAAATCATCTACTTTGAATTTTACGGATTCTTGAATTTTATATGGCTAAATTACTCGGTAGGCTGGGTAGCCTGAAATCATAAAGAATGTAAGTAGGTCATATAGGTTTAAAACAATGCTTATGCGATGTAATAGGATGTTATTCCAAAAGAATTTTAAGTGTAAAATTAACATAAGAGGGTATAAAGTATAATTTTAGAACTGTTAAATAAATGTATTCTCACATATTATTTAAGATTTGGAATTAGTGACAAAAGACAAAGTAGCTCTATTTATGCTCAAGTAATTATAAAAAAAGTTTGGGGTGGTTGTGACATACTTAATAAAGTTAAGAGGGGGTTATGTGTAAACATAAAACATAATTTTTAAACCTAAAACTAGTTTTCTTGATAAAACACTTTCCTGGAATCTAAACATGGTGATGTAATATACCATTTTATTTAGAATAAAAAAATCAAAATTTTGGAAAATAAATCAATTTTTTTTATTGGAGACGTGCCCACATGCTCCGTCAAATTTATTACGCGCCAGATTTAATTTTCACTCGTGCGCGTGTAAGTCACTCACCTTCAAGCTTATGATTGTTTGACTTTAGGGTTTCAAAACTTTGACCTTAAATTTGAAAAATTTTAAAATTCCTTTTAATTTCATTCCTGAATCAAAGTTGCCTAAATTTTGAAGAGGAATTTAAGAATTTTGGTGGGCTAAATCGAGCTATTGGATTTCTGTAAAAATGGGGAGATTTTGACCAAACAGAAGTAATTGAAAGCTGTGGTTTTCATTATGGCATCATAAAGGTTTTGTTGTATATCAAAAATTTGGAACAGTGAACTTGGTTTGAGGGATTTTAGTGGAGTAAACTTTCAATTGGTTTTCAAAATTTTCAGGGACGGAAACTTCAACCCTTGATTTGAGGTATTAAAAGCCATTTTTTTCAATTAAACATTACACCTAAGTTCCTGAGAACCTAAACTCAACTTTCCTCACTTTGAAACTGGTTCAAGGTTAAGGAAGCAAAATCCACCATGGAAGCTCAAGGTTTAATGGAGTTTTCTAGTTTTTGATCCATTTTAGTGCATATACATGTTAACTTTTACATCAAAACACATATATCTACTTTACATATATGCAGAAACATAAACACATTCAAGAAACAAGCATTCATGCATAAAATTACAAAAATGTAAAAACTCTCAAATTTTTACTTTGAGTTTTTTCTCAGATGCGATGATTTTCTACTGAGGTAAGAGGGGGTATTTATAGGATTCGAATAGGGGAGTTGATTGGTGGTTTTGTAGGTGGAGATTGGGCAGATTTGCACAAGTTTCCATTTGTAATACCCCATATTTTTGTGATTTAAATAATTAAGGGATTAATTATTGTGGGATTAATTGAATTAAAATGTGAGAATTTAATTATTGATTAATCCGGATTTAAAATAAATATTAACTAACGTGCCAGGATTAATACTTATTGATTTAATATTACTATGTGATATATAATATGGAACTATACACTTCGGTAAATTGTCAAGAGTAAGAAATACGACAGTTTAGTAAATTAAGTCAGACGCGCGTGTGAGTCGTGTCGGGGCTAATTTAATGGAATAAATATATTAATTATTTTTAGTAACTCGTATGGTCATTTTGAGTGCACCGTTGAGTCCGAAAGGGTCGAGATAGTCAAAATAGTATACCCGGGTGTTTAGTTTGGATCTCGGGATAATTTTAGGCCTAACCGGCACCCCGAGAGGGAATTATAGTAAATTGTATTTTTGGACCTAATTAATGGACGAAAATTAAGAGTTATTTATCAGTCGTGGAAAGTCCAATTAGCGTTAAAAAGTGTCAGCAAGTTAAGAACAACCATAAAAGGTGTGAGGGAGAGATATTTCCAAGAGAAAAGGGCCAAGATAACACCACCTTACACAACCACCACCACCACCGTGTAGATCGGGATAAGGAGAACACAATCAAACCAACAATGTCAAGAAATCAGACGACAAATTCAAGACAAGTGTTTATAACTTATTGTACCTTAGCAATTATTATACTCATGTTAGTGTAGGGATGCTATAATCATGTTTTAGTGCAGAAAAGTGATGAAAATTGAGGAATTAGGATACGTAGATTGAATCTGAGAATTATTAAATTGAAACCCTTCATGTATGTAGACTAGAAATCACATTTTGATGAACTCATGTGTAGAACGAATCTGGAAATTTTGTGTTCTTGAATATGAATTTGAAGAACTAGGGTCTTGGTAAATTAATGTGGGGATTCCATGTTTTATTGATGATTCGTAATGAATTGATGATTCTAGGATGTTAGAATTCATATATAATTGATAGGATTCAAATTGGAACTGTTTATTTAGAGATTGGGATGTTGATTTAGAGGTTTTAGGGTTAAAATGGTGGGAAAACGCTAAAATTCTGGGTAGAAGACGAATAGTGCAGTCTCGTGCGATCTCGTTCAGACGAGATTTCATCTCGCGTGAAGTCGTTCAAGCAAGATTACATCTCACGCGAAGTTGCTCGAGCGATACTTGGCAGTCGTTCGAACGACATGCCATCTGGTTCGAGCGACAGGGTGAATTTTCGAGAAATTTATTAGGGCAATTTAGGAATTTTCCAGTCTTTACGAGTGAGGCTAATTTATTAGTTAACAGATTCAAAACGAGGTAGGTTTTCGAGGAAGTATGTGAGTTTATACTGAAATTAATCCGGAAAGAAGAGTTACTTTGGAAATTACTAAAGAATGGTAGTAATTTAGTAATACTTTAATATACGTAATACTGAGAATGAAATACGTATGGAACATATATAAGAAGGTTGGGAGAACACATATTAATATTCATAGGATGTGTGAATACCTATTACTTGCTATTATTATGTGTATGACATACCTAGTTGCTTGCTATCACAGGAGGTGGTGTAGAGACAGTCTTATCCTGGGTGACCTTCGAGGGGATTATTGACTTGTATCTCAGAATATAGGACTGTGAAGGCTTATTGGTGAGTTAATAAGCGAGCTGACTATGGGAGCGTAGGTATGTGCGTGACCTATAGATATGTGAACTATGTTCCCCTCCATTATGTGTGTTTTATATATATGGTTCATGGAAAATTTCTAAACCGATAGTCCTTATTAAAGTACGAGATGTACTGGGACATGATAGCAGAGTATGCAATGGACTATAGGTTTAGCCTTGCGGTGCTGTATTAGTATATGTATATTATAGTGGTGAACATATGTATATATATATATATATATATACTTGTGTTATTCCTACAGAGAGATAATTGTAGGATATTGGGTTAGTACAATCTTAAGTGATGTAAGTTGTGAATACTTAACTTAATGTGATAACACTCAACCGAATCTATTAATAAATGATGATATTAATAATGTGGGAAATTGAGAATTTCGAAATGCTACTACGAGTTATAACAAGAAGTGTAAGTCTTTATCTAGTTAGAAGTGTTACAAATGGCTAGGTGGGGATAGATGTACGTTAGGCGTGCACAATAGACGAGAGGTGAGAATCTCATGTGAGAGTTCGAACTAACATGCAATTGATACTTGCTTTATTGAAAATTTTAAATACTTACTAAAACAAATATTTTTACACATCGGGATCTAACCCGTTTCTTACCTCTCTTCTCTCTCTCCTGTTATATATATGTATTATATCAGGTGCTCAGCCACAGGGACACCAGGTTTAAAGATTGGATTTCTTGGCATGCTGCAGCTGTTGTGGAAGTTGTAGGTCTTCGTATTAGACGCCTCCATCATTTTATTTCCATTCTTTATAGACTTTCCATTTAGGGAATGTGTCTCCCATTCCATACACAGTTTTTCAGAGATTATGTTTAGTTACTTTCCATTCATTTTCATTTGGATTTATGGTTACTATGGTTTTGGTTTGGAGTTTTGAACTGGAATGTTTTGTCCAGCCTTAGTTATTTCAACATGTGATTCTGATTCAGTATTTTATTAATTAATTATGCGTGGATGGTTTATATTAAATTTCTTGAATTGGTAATTAAATGGTTTTAATTAAAATGGAAAAATGTTTTGCCACTTAGCTTAACTATATTAGGTTATTAAATGAGTTATTATGTTTTCAACAGTGATGCTAAGAATGATCCAACCGAACATTCTGCTTTAAATTTTATAAAGGACTGATCACCCGATATTTAATTAGGCGGGGTGTCACACCATTACTATTTTATTGGAGGTAAAAAGGTTACTATTTTATTGGACGTAAAAAGGGTACCATAGGTTATTCACACGGTATAAACTATGTTGGCTATCATGATGATGCCATGTTGATAACCATCCAAAAGTTTATATTTTATACCCCGAATAGACGTATTTTAATTACTAATTCTGGATAAAATTGGGTCTTATGCGCGTAATTGTCTATTGTGCAGGCTTGTTTGTGTTTGTGGTTTTAAAAGTGTTATTTCGAAGCAAATTACAATAAGAAAGGACTAAATAACCTCTCCCCATACCTGTTAACCATCCCCCAAACCCGAACCATAACCCAATCCTGACCCCTCGTGTGTTTAGTTTGCACCCTTTATTTTATTTTTATTTTTATTAGTTTTTATTTGAGTCGTTTTTAATTTTTAGGATTAATTTTATTCAGAATTTTGGATACATTTTTAGAATTTATTCGTGTTGACTATTTTTATTTTTTTATTTAGGTGTGAGTTTATTTTTAATTTTTTATTTCTAGTTTCATTTTACTAGGTTTATTAGTATTATTTTATTTTAAGTCTTTTATTTTTAGGATTAGAAGTTTATTTGTTTTGGACTTTATATTGTTTAGTTTCATTTCATAGTTTTGCAAACATTTATTTATTTTATTGGATTTTAATTTTACAGATTTTATTTGGAGCCTTACTTTATTTTTTTTAAGCTCACAACTAACACATACACACCACAATATCCTACACTCGCCTACACCCAAACAACTCACACACCCTCACCCTCACCTATACCACACCTACACCCAATTCTATCCCACTTCATCTTCCCTACCAAAACCCAATCATTTTCTCTCCTCTTACCTACCTCCATAACAACAAACCTTCCATACATGTCTTCTCTCTTTAACATCCAATAACCATAAACCCATTTCATTTAGCTCAAACCCATTTTTGTACTCAACCACCCATCTCAATCCAACCCACTTCTTCCATAATCCTACCATTAACCATTCATTAAAACCCAATTGCTACCAAAATCGGATACCCATTTCCCACACCCAAAACCTTCAACCAGCGTGTCCCCAAACTCGACAGCCATGGCAGCCCCAACCGACTGTAAACCCCAAACCCGTAGCTAATCGGACCTGCTCACAAACCCGCCAATGTACCTCCGACGACATCTATCCGAAACCTCTGGGTAAAGCTCCCTTAACCCGCTACACACAACTCGACCCATACCATACCCGCCGGACCTGATACCCATTTACCCGAAACCCATATCCATCTAAACCTTTCAACACTTTTACACAATAACCCATTTCTCCCATTTGAACTCCCAAGCTAAAATCGTATCTGCTAAATAAGATCCCAAATAAGACCAAACACAAAAGTCAAATGAAATAAAAACCCACATGTGTCTTAAACCTCATATCCTTTTTTTCCCAAATTACCCCCAACTAACATTTGTCCCCTTTTCCAAATAAAATCAAAATTACCTCATTCTCATCACCTCACCCAAATACCTCACACCCCTCATGGTTACCATGCCCAATTTCCCCCTTCTCCATGTTCACCCTATATATTGAAGACTTAGTGTTATTGAAGGGGGATCCTCATTTTAGTTTTTAACCTTGTGTGATAAATTCTCCTCCACCTTACTATAGAGAGTATTTGCATTTTTAGCAAATATCTCAATATAGAGTGGTTTGGTTGAATTTATCTCTTGGATGAATTGCACTCCACCCCCCTATAGTGAATTTTTGTATTTTTCAAAATTGTTTCAATGTAGAGTGATGTGGTTGAATTCATCCCCTTAGAAAGTAAATTCTAATACATTCCTTTATGGTGAGTATTTGTATTTTTAGAAAATATCTCAACATAAAGTGATGATGTAGAATTTATTTCCTTAGATGAGTTCTAATGTACAATTTGAGGATTTGCATTTTGAGAAAATATCTCTTATCATTTAAGAGTTCATTATGAATTCATCCATTGAATATTGTAATTAGCTTTTATTTTTTTATTTTTGTAGTTTTTATTTAAAAAAAGATATATTAGTGAGGGATTGTAATTGAGAATTTTGGTTGAAAATGAGAGAATTTTGGTTGTAATTGAATATTCCATTCCAATTCAAGGCTTATATGGGTTTTATCTTTCCACTTTAATTACTCTTATTTCA
Organism: Sambucus nigra; assembly: GCA_949130495.1. Lineage (NCBI taxonomy): Eukaryota > Viridiplantae > Streptophyta > Magnoliopsida > Dipsacales > Adoxaceae > Sambucus > Sambucus nigra. The sequence goes on from OX422209.1 coordinate 579,801,948, forward strand.
ATCCCCACATGCTTTAATTTGTTTAGTTTATATTTTGGATGATGATTAATGAGGGCAAATCTCCCTTTCTAGGGATGAATTTTGAAGCCCCCACGAGTCCAATTTAGTTAGTTGCTTTTTAGCACAATTTTGTTTATCTCATTTTTCTCTTATTAGAGTTAGTATTTTAAAAATTAGTATAGTTAGTTAATTAATAATCTCTTGAAAAATCCATAAAAAAATAGAAAAAGAAAAAATAGAAAAATCATAAAAAATAATAATATGCAAATGAATCTACACATATCTTCACTTATTTTGTGTTCATCCTTAGATTTGAACCGACTCTCTTACTTACGCTATGCATATTTTGAGTTTATTTATAGGTTCAAGAGAATTTTGATGAAAAATAAGTTGCAACAACGACACTTACACAAGATACACATTTTCTTTTCTATCACATGTCACTAGGGGGTATAAGGTAAACAAGTCCGTGTTTAAGTTTAGGTTCTAGGATAGTTTTCATATAGGCTTTAAGGTTTTTAGGTTATTTTACTAAATTTTAGGGGATTTTGTGTAATTATACAAAGTTACTGGATTTGTTTATGAAACTCGTATGAAATATATGTCTTTATGTCAAACTTTGAGTGAAAGTTGGGATCAAATTGCTATAAGAATTTGTAAAGTAACCTAATTCTATTTTTAGGGTATTTTGGTAATTTTGTGAAAGCTTAGGGGTTTGCTTGGAAATTTTATATATTTAAGGGACCAAGGGCTAATTTAAGGTGTATTGTAACATGCATGAAGAGGGTTCTCAATTCTTATTCACATCCCCTTTGACCCTAGAGTAGGGTTGTATTAATAGCAATGTAAAGAAGTTGACTTATACAAGGAACTCCCCTAGCGTTTTATTGTCTGGTATGGTCACTCCTATTTATTTCATTTGAGATTTTAGGTAACCAATTCAGTCTGTCAATATCCATGTGATAAGTGCTTGTATATCCATATTATAAGCATTCGTATATATCCACATGACACTAAACTTGACTGGTGCATCATGTTGGGCATGCTTGGATCGCCAAAAATTAGGCTTTTGTGGTTTGGGGCCCATAATTTCCCCTAAATTCTTGGCCAAAATTAGGCCAGAGTTGGGACAAATAATTTTAAATCCTTTTCCAAAAGTTGAACCAAATAATTTTGGAATCCATTGGTCGTATATACTCATGATTAATCAAAACCAACAGGGGTACGATGATCTTTATTGAAGATTTGAACTGTTAACAATAACTCTTTAGCTCCAATCCATATAATTGCCTGCACAAAGTTATAACATCATTCATCTCATTTAATTTCTCATTTCTCTAAAAATGGCTTTCAAAGTTCTTGCTTTCATTTTCTCTCTAATTTCTTATAGTTTCCTTTTGCTTTCTTGGTTTTTCCATCTTCATATCTTTCCTCTATTGCATACTCTTGTTATTCCTTCGTCTCTGTAAATAAATGGTGCACGTTCTTCCAAAAAGAACATAGATGACTTTAGGAAGACATACTTTATCCCTTTTGGCATCATTGAGTATTCCACTCTTCCCGGCGATTAAAGGGGGTCACTTGATTCACACACTCGGTGTGGTTCAGGGGAGGTTAACATTCCCCCCAAATTAACTTTTCATGGAATTCTATGATTACTTTAACATTGCTCCTGTCCAATGTGCCCCAAACACGTGGATTATTATCAATGGAGTGCATAGGATCAACGAATTGTATGGGACCCATATGAGGATCCGAGAAATTAGATAGTGATACTCTTAGTCTCACACCATTGATGGTGGCCATACCTAAAGGGAAGAAATGATAACAGGGTCCTTGTGTTGAACCTCTCTAATTGCATCAAGGGTTATTGAGATCAGGGGTTTATTGATCATAATTGGAACATCCTCCTCTCCCCTAGGACGAATAGTACACTGGGTTCTTATGCCCATCTTGGGGGAGTGACATAGGCTGACACTTATTTCTTATAAGCATTTTTATGAGTTTCATTTTTTGAATTGTCTTGACGGATGGAATTTTCTCTTTTTTATTTGAAATCTCGTTCAAAGAAGAAGGATCCCCCCCTTACCCATATCAATAGGTCAGAGTTGTTAAAAGTTGAGGGAGATTCTAGCAGGTGGTGATCATCCTCGTTCGCCCTATTTCCTTCTTGAATATAAAAACTCTACTTGAAGCTTTACTGCTCACCAAGTACACAGCATCCTCGACCACTCTTTTCTAAGCGAGGAGGCTTCTGTTTCCTTTTCCTTGTAATCTCTTAACATTGGGTACATCATTGTTGATGAAGAGGACTCCATAGACCCCTAGAAGAGGATTCCATTGATTGAAGACGATGACGTTGAGGTAGATGCCTCTTCTCGCAAGACCAAGTCCTTATAGATGACTAAACATGAAGGACATAAGGCCGTTGAGTTGAAGTTGGACATCCAAGAGAAGAACGTGAAGGACAAGGACTCCATGGCCCCTTAACCCTCTAAAAATGGTGATCTTCCTCACTATGTGAGGACTTCAAAGGCAATGTTTGTAGACAATAATCCTTCCCTATCTTATTTCCTTTTAAGGGTAGTTGTGATTGCAATTGATCACAAGAAAGTTAAGAAGTTATCCCCTGATCAACTCTCATCTCATGCCTTTCAAGCCCTATCACTAGTAAGTCCGGAACTTTTTTCCTTCTCCTTTTTATATTTGTTTTTCTTTGAGATAGATGTTTTTAACACATCTGTTATTTATTTTCTTACCATTTGTGGTATATTTTGTTCAAATTTTTTATGTTCATGTGGACCAGTATAAGACCAATAATGAGCTTAGCAAGGCTTTCCAAAAATCGCATAAAGCTTTAGCCAATGCCAAAAAGTCTTATAAGAACGAGAATAAGTCCACTAGGGACTCCATGGGTGGACAGAAAACTGAGAATGACAATATCAAGTTTGAGAGTTCTTAACTAAAGGCCGAGCATTATCGGTTAATAAAGAGGTTGAGGAATTTTCCTCGGCTAAAAAGATAAACTGTAAGAAAAACTACACTAAATCCTTTGAGGATGCCAAGTGCCAACTGGAATCCATATGAAGTTCAACCTTGAATAAAATGTCGGATACAGTCTTGGTGAAGACAAATATCTCAGCTGAATCTGAACTCTTTGGTGAAGAACAACCCAGGATCTCCACCAAGAGTTTAAGAGGAAGCTACCACCAGTGCCCCATCCGACCAAAGTCAGGATGTGGCGTCCAAGGGCAAAGCCCTAGAAGTTGATGAGTAGGTGAAGAACAAGAATGCTTAGTCTAGGACTGTATTTCTTGTACCTTTTCCTTCTTTCTATTTATAAGGGCTTTTCCCACTTTGAAGTTATCTATGAAAAATACTCACCCTTTATTCCACTTTTATCGAAATATCTTACTCAATGTTTTTCTTATTTGTGTTTACTTTATGTATTTTGTTGCCAAGTATATTCCCTCCTTTACTAGCAATTTGGATGTCCTGTTTGGTCAATATGTTAGTGTCCAGGCTAGTCGAGCATTTTTGTCCATTCGTGAGGATCTCAAGAAGATGACTAGTGCCTACAAGAGCTAGTAAGCCTTGGTGGAAAAGTTAAAGGATGATGTAAATACTTGGGAGATGGGGGCTCCTTGATGCAAGAAGTGAATAACTTGAAGGCTCGACTTATTGTGTCAAAGGATATAGTAGACATTGGTGCACTCCTTCAGTCTAAGAATGAAGATCTTGATAAGAATCTTATTGAAGCTGAGGAGAGAAGAAAAAGATCTCTAGTGATGGTTTTGGTACTTATTCACGATGTGATCAAACTTTGCTATTTTTCAGGAGGGCTCTCCGAGCGGCGTGGTTAGCAGGATATGATGAAGATTGGTAGATGCTCGTATAATACTAGAGGAGGTTAAAAGTGTTTCCTATAAACATAGTTGGATAAATTCCTTTAGGATATTAAAAGTTCCAAAGGATTTTTAACTTTGCTATATGTCGCAAGTTGACTTCCCGGCGGGCATATTCCTTTCGGTAGTGAAAAAATATGGGTCTCTTTGGACGTTGTTCCTCTCTAGCTCACTGATGATATTGTAAACAGAACTACCAGATAAAGAGGTAATAGAGCTCAAACAGGCATAACAATGGAGGAAAATGACAACACATATGTAGAAGGAGATGAGGGGAAGAGGAGAAACACGCCAATATAAAGGGTTCGGCAATTGCCTACGTCCATCGTGCAAGTGAGTGTAAGTATCACTACAAGAAGAGGGATCTAATGGCCTTAGCAATACAATCACTCCACTTTCTCTCTTTACTGTAAATGCACTAGAGTTTGGCTAGGGTTTGTAATTGAGGACCTTATATAAGGTAGGAGAAGACAAGTATATATAGTGCTTGAGGGGGTGTAGTGTACCCCTAGGCATGTAATGAGCATGTGTCGGATGATCTAGTCAATCTAGTGATGCCACTAGTCACTATCATATGTAGAGGATGAAGATGAAATATTCCCTCACATGCCAAGAAGATTTGGTCATAACAGTTTGTCCACGTGGGATATGCCATATTGGGATCTTATATTGCTCGTACGGTAGATGTCATCTAGGGGGTCTTGGCCTAGAGTCTATCATCCCGATCTCGGCTGAGGTTGAGATGATGTTGATGTTGGAGAGGGCCGAGGCCGAGTTAATGAGTCAGTCCCTTGATGGGAGTCCTCCGTGGTCTCTATCATCCTAGTCTCGACTGAGGCCGAGACGACCTTGATGCTGGAGAAGGCTGAGGTCAAGGCACAATGTGACGATTTATGAGGCTGAGTTGCTGTATCAGAGCTATAAGGCTGAGGCTGAGGTCGACACCTTCTGTTCTGACCCTTAGGACGAGGTATCAAGTTCACTACATGATGGTCGAGGTTACTGCCATGATGTCTGATGTTACCAATAACAAACTAATGATCTTGCAATGATAGGTGCAAATGTAGTCTATGTTATAGTAATAAGACCGAGGTTGATTAATCTGTGGCCGACCCTACTGAGGCCGACTCTAATCTGGAAGACCCTACCAATTATTAAGCCATGACCAACCCTACTGAGGCCGACCCTTATCTGGATGACCCTGCTAATGATTTAGTCATGGCCGACCCTACTAAGACCGACCCTTATCTGGACAACCCTTCTAATGATTAATCCATAGCCGACCCTACTGAGGCTGACCCTTATCTAGATGACCCCATTAATGATTAAGCCATGTTCGACCCTACTGAGGTCGACCCTTATCTAGATGACCCTGCCAATGATTAAGCCATGGCCTACCCTACTAATGATTAAGCCATGGTCGACCCTATTGAGGCCGACCTTTATCTAGATGATCCCACCAATGATTAAGCCATGGTCGACCCTACTAAGGCCAACCCTTATCTGGATGACCCTGCCATTGATTAAGCCATGGTCGACCCTACTGAAGTCGAGCCTTATCTGGCTGACCCTGCCAATTATTAAGCCGTGGCTGACCCTACTAAGGTTGACCCCTATCTGAACGACCCTACTAATGATTATGTCGTGGCCGACCCTACTGAGGATGACCCTTATCTAGATGACCCCTCCAATGATTAAGTCGTGTTCAACCCTACTGGGGCCGACCCTTATCTAGATGACCCCGCCAATGATATGTGAGGATCTTGTGATGACTCGACTCTGATATGTGATGCCCATCGTCCTAAGAGACAAGGATACATTTTGGTTATATTAATTACCCCCTAGCCCTTAGTCTTCAATGTAGATAGAAGGCTGAGGGATAAAGTATCTTTGGGTCGAGAAGTTAATGAGACGTTCTTTCATATGGTGGAGGAGGTCGAGGGTGCTTGGGTCATAAGACCTCTGATGCTTAAATCCTTCTCTATACTTTGCACAAAATGATGGTACCGCTATTAGTCGGCCTAGCCGAGGGGTCCTTTCTCTGATGAGACTAAGATAATAAGCTAGTCCTTTGGCAGGATGTTGTGTTGGTCCAGACCGAGATGATTAGTCGATCTTCTGATAGGATAGTTGTTGGCAATGAGATCATCAGATTTAATGTCATGGATGAGGCCAAGTCTTCCTGTGTCGACCCCTAGGTCGAGTCATAATATCTCTATGTCTGATGATTTGTCAAGGTCGTCCTTGACCGAGGGGTCCCAAGCTTGGACAAGGGTATACTTGGGCATATCAATGATGTTTGTCTCTAACCAAGCCAATGGTTTTCAAAGTATGAGATCACCAAGTTAATGATGTTTCAAGATATGAGGCCACTAAGTTAATGATGTTAACTCTAATTTCACCAAGTTAATGATGTTTCAGATATGAGATCACCAAGTTAATGATGTTTATCTCAGATATGAGGCCACCAAGTTAATGATGTTAACTCTCATGTCACCAAGTTAATGATGTTTTAGATATGAGATCACCAAGTTAATGATATTTATCTCAGATATGAGGCCACCAAGTTAATGATGTTAACTCTCATTTCACCAAGTTAATGATGTTTTTGATATGAGATCACCAAGTTAATGATGTTTGTCTCAGATATAAGTCCACCAAGTTAATGATGTTAACTCTCGTGTCACCAAGTTAATGATGTTTCAAGTATGAGATCACCAAGTTAATGATGTTTGTCTCAGATATGAGGACACCAAGTTAATGATGTTAACTCTCATGTCACTAAGTTAACGATGTTTCAGATATGAGATCACCAAGTTAATGATGTTTGTCTCAGATATGAGGCAATGAAGTTAATGATGTTAACTCTCATGTCACCAAGTTAATGATGTTTCAGTTATGAGATTACCAAGTTCATGATGCTAACTCTCATGTCACCAAGTTAATGATGTTTCAAGATATGAGGCCACCAAGTTAACGATGTTTGTCTCTACTCATCTTGTCCTTGGTCGAGAAGAGTATAACAAATTGATTTTTCAAATTTAGGTTTATCGAATTACGATGCTATACCACATCCTCTCTCATCATTTTGAGAGTTTATGTATGAGGGTCATCTCGTCCATATACTATCTTTTCACCGAGAGGGTTTCTCACTAAAATGATGATGTTTTATAGTTTAGTACGAGTTAAAACATGTAATTGAACACTTCGTATAAGAAAAATATGAGAGAGAACATATGAAATTTTTCATTGACCTTTTGTTATAAGATAGACAGCCGATATATATAAGGTAGCGAATACATTAAAACTCACTTGACAGAGATAACACTCGCCTCAGTCTGAGATAGCAGTGGGTCAAATTTATGGATGAAGAGTTGTCGGTCAACTTTTGATGAACTTTTAATGCAGCCGACCCTTTGGAGAAACATCTTATGTGGGAGGTCGGGGTCGACTTCCCCACAATCGTCGAATTCTTTATCTTTTGTGTTGTTTGGACATCTCGTCTCAGCTGGCTGTACTTTTTCTTGGATTCCTTATTATCGACACTTTTGTCAACATACATTTTGAGCTTTACCTTCTTTAGGATCTTCTCAATCTCTTCCTTGAGGGAAAAGCATTTGTCAGTTGTATGACCGTGGTCTTCATGAAACTCACACCATTTACTCTGGTCCCTCTTATATGGAGGATCTCTCAGCTTCTCAGGCCATCTCAAGTTCTATCTTCTTTAATCTCATTTAAAATTATATCAGGTTTTACTGTGATTAGAGTGTAGCCGATAAATTTGTCATCAGCAAACCTCTTCTTCCCGTACTTATCCTTGGCTTTTTGAGACTTGCTTCCACCAGCTTCATCCTCTTCTTTGGAAGTCAGGGCTTCCTCAGCATTCATGACCTTTCTTCCTATAGCTAGTAGCTCAGCCATAAACTTCGGAGGGTCTTCGGCAAGCTTTCAAATAAACATCCCCTTTTGTAGCCCTCCTATTAGTGTTGTCATAGTGATACTCTCTTCGTAATCTTACACTTCTAACTTCTTATTGTTAAACCTTTCAATGTAGTCTCTTAGTCTCTCATTCTTTCCCTACTTGACGTACAAGAGGTGAGTGGTCTTCTTTTGAGGTCTTACCCTAAAACATAAGTTATGAATGAACCTCTCTACGAGTTACTTGAAGTTATCAATGGAACCCTTCAAGAGCGATGCTCCTGTCAAAGTGTTAAAGAAGGCACGACATCTCATCTCATCTCATCTCATCTGAGCTGGAGTAGATATCGGCATCAGAATGATACATTTCCATATGGTTGATTGGGTTCATACTCCCATCATACTCTTGGGTTACCATTGGCGGCTTGAACTTTTCAGGTGTTGGGAAACCAACTATTTTAGCTGTAAAAGGTGAGCCTTCAGAGTAGCCCCTTTTTAAAGGGTCTCGACTTTTGAGGATGTGTCTTATCTTATCCTCTAGCCTCTGGATTAAGATGTTACAGGGTCTATCTCTTGCTCCTATAATGTCGACCTAGCCGAGGTTATCATCGGCTACTTCTGCAAGCCTAACTAAGGGTTCCCTCCCCTTTGCAAAGGGTCTCAGCTTTCGAGGATGTATCCTATCTTATCCTCCAGCCTCTGGATTGAGAGGTTCCAGGGTCTATCTACTGCTGCTACAATATCGGTCTGGCCGAGGTTATCATCGGCTACTTCCACAGGCCTAACTGAGGGTTCCCTCACCGCTGAACTACATCGATTGCTGACCTCCCTCTGACCATCACCTTGGCCAGGGTTTGGCTGACCTTCCCTTGCATAACATACTACACTTCTTGATCTATACAATATGTCTTTTAAGTCACACCCTGGGTCAAGCCTTTCAAAGGACAGCCTTCGACTCAATATGTCAAAGGTCGAGCCTCTTGGTCGACCATATTGGCTTGTTCGCACTGGCCATACGGCTTCTCTTGAGATCTCATAGGGCTCCTAACAGTCTATCGGAGCATCTTCCTCAGCCTCTAAATTTTCATACCGGCCCTCCGGGCAGGGTTGACCATGCCTCCCTAGGTGTAAATACCTGGGGTCAACAACGTCTCTCCGCCTTTGGCGAGGCGGGACCTCCTTTAGTAGAGCCTGTGTTGGTCTCCTGGCATCTTCACGTTGAGGTAAGGCAACTAAAGTGATAAATTTTGGTGCTCCTCTGACTGGTCTTCTGAGGATGTCTTGGCTGAAGTAAGCTAGTTGCTCTTGCATAGCCTGCTGGGTAGCTGCCAGTGACTTTAGTGTCGTCACCACCTCCGCCATCTCTGATTGAGGAGGGGCGTTGCTTGTTCTAGATCCACCAATAAGAGGTGGATATTCTGATGCTATAGTCTAACCTTGATTGTGGATGTGCTGTAAACTAAATAGAGCTTACAAACTCGACAGGTGCTCTTTCAATGGTGGTTCAAACCCAGCAACGGTGGGTTGGACCACCACCAGAGAATCCGATGAAGAGTAAGCTAAGATAGGAAGCAGATGACTATCTACGTTCCCACAGACGGCACCAAAATGATAATATTGTAAACAGCACTACCAGATAAAGAGGTAGTAGAGCTCAAATAGGCATAACAATGGCAGCAAATAACAACACAGATATGTATAAAGAGATGAGGAAAAAAGGAAAAACACACCAATATAAGTGGTTTGGCAATTACCTACGTCCACTGTGCAAGTGAGTGTAAGTATCACTATCAAAAGAGGGGTCTAATGGCCTTAGTAATACAATCACTCCACTTTCTCTCTCTACTGTAAATGCACTAGAGTTTGGATAGGGTTTTAATTAATAACCTTCTACAAGGTAGGATAAGACTAATATATATAGTGGCTAGGGGTGTAGTGTACCCCTAGGCATACAATGAGCATGTGTAGAATGATCTAGCCAATATAGTGAAGCCACCAGTCACTGTCACATGTAGAGGATGGTGATGAAATATTCCCTCACATGACAAGAAGATTTGGTGATAACGGTTTGTCCATGCGGGATATGCCATGTTGGTATCTTATATTGCTCGTAAGGTAGATGTCATCTGGGGGGTCTCGGCCTAGAGTCTATCATCCTGGTCCCGACTGAGGCTAAGACCACGTTGATGTTAGAGAGGATCAAGGCCGAGTTGATGAGTCAGCCCCCTGATAGGAGTCTTCCTTGGTCTCTGTCATCCTAGTCTCGGCTAAGGATGAGACGATCTTGATGCTGGAGAAGGCTGAGGCCAAGGCATAATGTGATGATATATGAGGCTGAGGTTGAGGCTGAGGCTGAGCTGCTGTATCAGAGCTATGAGGCTGAGGCTAAAACCGACGTCTTAGGCTAAGGTATCGAGTTCACTGCGTGATGGACAAGGTTTCTACCATGATGTCTGAGGTTGCCAATGACAAACTTATGATCTTGCACTGATAAGTGCAAATGTAGTCTCAACTTTAGTGATTAGGCCGAGGTTGATTAAGCTATGGCCAACCCTACTGAGGTCGATTCTTATCTGGATGACCCTCCCAATGATTAAGCCATGGCCGACCCTACTGAGGTCGACCCTTATCTAGATGTCCCCTCCAATGATTAAGCCATGGACAACCCAACTGAGTTCGACCCTTATCTGGATGACCCTGCTAATGATTAAGCCGTGGCCGACCCTACTGAGGTCAACCCTTATCTAGATTACCCCACAAATACTTAAGCTATGGCCAACCCTACTGAGGCCTAACCTTATCTGGACAACCCTGCCAATGATTAAGTCGAGGTCGACCCTACTGAGGTTGACCCTTATCTAGATGACCCCGCCAATGACTAAGCCATGGCTGACCCTACTGAGGTCGGCCCTTATCTAGACGACCCTGCCAATGATTAAGCCATATCCGACCCTACTAAGTTTGACCCTTATCTGGATGACCCCGCCAATGATCAAGCCATGGCTGACCCTACTAAGGCCGACCATTATCTGGATGACCCTACCAATGATTAAGGTGTGGCCGACCCTACTAATCATTAAGCCCTAGCCGACCTTACTGAGGCTGACCCTTATTTGGATGGCCTCGCCAATGATTAAGATGTGGCCGATCCTACGGAGGCCAACCCTTATCTGGATGACCCCGCCAATGATTAAGCCATGGTCGACCCTATTAAGGAAGACCCTTATCTGGAAGACCCTACTAATGATTAAGCCGTGGCCGACCCTATTGAGGTTGAACCTCATCTACACGACCCTGCTAATGATTAAGCCGTGTCTGACCCTATTGAGGCCAACCCATATCTGGATGACCCAGCCATTGATTAAGACATGGCCGACCCTACTGAGGCTGACCTTTATCTAGATGACCCCACCAATGATATGTGAGGCTCTTGTGATGACTTAGTCGTGAGATGTGAGGCCCATCATCCTAAGAGACGAGGGTACATTTTGGTCATATCACTCACCAAAATATACTTGGAATCCCATCAAAATGATGTCGAGTTCAAACCAAGCCCCACAGATAGTCGAAGAAGAGAGTTTGTTGAATTCCTTGCAAGCCAGCCAAATCCTCTTCATTCTTTTTTATGTTGTAACTTTGTTAAAATCGATATTTTTTAAACTTATAACTGAATGCTATGACCAAGTTTCTTTAATACCGATTTTACACATTTTTCCATTTTTTTATGCCAAGCCTATGTTATATTTTTCTTATCTTACATTTTAGGTTGTGTCTTCACACTACCTTAGGCCTAGAATAGACTATGGCAGAAATGCACTTAGTTTAAGGGAAATCCACCCATTCAGGATTTTATCCGACCAAATTGGGTTCATCTAATGCCTAGGGATTCATCGTAGGGATTTTGCTTTCCTGAGCAATTCATGAGCTCATTTGTGTTTTTTATGACAAAGACCTGAAGGCCTTAAATTTAATTGTAATTAATAAAATTGCTATTGTAACTAAGCTAACGTAAGTCTATTGGGTGTGTGAGCAGCTAATGCTAAATGTGAACTTATCACTTTGGAATAATTAAAAGTAATTAAAAAGCTAAGTATTTGAGAGAATAACTTGTATCTTTATTAATGGCTTGAATTCAAACTGTGAGCATCATAAGTCTTGAAATGAAAATTTGCAAAAACTAAACATGATGGAAATAAAATTAAAAATTAAATTTCTTAAGGTTGGTCTCATTTTAGGCTTTGTTTATCTCTTTGCCCTTTATTGTTTCCAGGTGATAGGATCGTTACAAGTCATTTATGATTAATTTTAATAATCCTTCCCAGTTAGGCCCTATCTTTTCATCTGAGGGACTTTTGGTAATGCCAAGAACTTTCTTGAGGACATAATCCCCGACTTGAAATTTCCTCATATTAACCCCCTTATTGTACTGTTTTACCAGCAGTTGCTGGTAAGAGGCCATCTTGATCATTGCATGTTCCCTCCATTCTTTTTTTAGGTCAAGTTCAGTGTTAATTACTTCATCGTTCAATCCTTGATGGTCAATGTTTGTCCTCATGGTCAGACCAACTTTTAGTGGAATCACGGCTTCTATTCCATAAGTAAGATAAAATGGAGTTTCCTTAATGGATCTCCTAGGTATAGTATGATACGCCCAGAGAACATGAGGAAGCTCATCCACCCAAACACAGCCTCCTGTTTAAGTCGTCGATCATCGTTTTGTCAGAGGCCTCTACTTGGCCATTACTTTGGGGGTAGGCCACAAAATTGAAATGGTGTTTGATTCCATGGTCATCAAAAAAACTTTAAAATATACCAATTTCAAATTGTGTGCATTTATTAGTTATGCTCATCCTGGGACCCCAGAACGAGTTACAATGTGCCTCCAGATAAACCTAATCCTATCAAAATCTCTGATGTTCGCTAGTGTTTCAGCCTCAATACACTTAGTGAAATAATTTGTGCCGACCAATAAGTACTTGTGATTTTCTAGTGTAGTTGGGAGTGTCCCTATAATGTCCATCCCCTATTGCATGAACGACCAAGGACTGGTTAGGGACTGCAAGTCTTTGGCCGATTGACGACTCATAGGGGAGAACTTTTGGCATTTTTTTCACTTTCAAGCTTGAGTACTTGTATCTTTCTTGATATATGGTCAGCAATAAACTTCTTTGATTGCTTGAAAGCTATAAATCTCCCTCCTTCGTGGCTCCCACAAATCCCATTATGAAGTTTATAGAGAACTTTGTTAACATCTTTTGGGTACACAATGGAGATAGGGTCCTATGAAGGATCTTCTGTAAATTTTTGCCCTAAGTCTTAGGAAAAAGCATGTAGCATTTATCCTGATTTGATAAGCTTGCTTTTTTTTTTTGCCGACATGTTGTCTTTTTATAGGTAAGAGATGATCGAATACATTTATATTGGGACTTTTTAAATGGAAAGAACGTTCTCGGAGGCCACCACTTTCATAATGCTTGATTTGGTAAGTAATTACACTTCAATCGTTCTCCTGAAATTGGAATCTACTGTTGGGCTTAGGGCTGCTAAATCATCTGCATAACTGTTGTGCCCCTGGGGAACTGTTAAATGTGGACTTTCTCAAACTCTAATACCATCTCGTGAACCACCTATTGGTATGATCCCATCCTTTTGTCCTTAGAGTTAAAATATCTACAAACTTTGTTAGAGAACAGTATTGAATCACAATATACCTCAAGATGGTTTGCCCCCAACAAAGGAGCCTTATGCAGTCCGACTATAAGTGATTCTCACTCGACTTCATTATTGAAGGCTTCAAAACCCTGATCCCTTTCTCAATCATGGAATTTTATGGCGTTACAAGAACAATTTCTTCTCTTGTTCCCTTATAATTACTGGCACCATCCACATACAATATCCACTTCTCGAATTGACCCGTCTTATGATCTTTTAACTGGTCGACCATTTATTGATTGGTGGGAGAATCTCCTCCTACAAATTCTACTATGAAGTCAGTCAACACCAGCTCCTTTATTATTATCCTTTGTTGGTAGTGTAGATTAAATCTCCCGGGCTCTATTGACCACTTGGACATACGTCTAGATAGGTCAGATTTGCTAAGAATATCTTTAAGAGGTAAAGATGTGAGGATAGTGGTGGGGAGGGACTCAAAGTAATGCTTTAGTTTTCGAGACACGATCACCTGCACATAGGCTAATATCTCTAGCGATAAGTAGCGTTACTCGACGCCTAGGAGCATCTTCCCGATGTAATTAATAGGGAACTATTTTCCCTCATTCTCGTAGACCAAGGTTGAACTAATAGTGGGGGTTTGCTTAGGAAGGACTTGATTTCTTTTAGATCCTTTGAACATTCATCATTATAGGTAAGGCTATTTTCCTTCTTGTGCAGCTGAAAAAATAGTTAGTAATGCTCAGATGACTGGGAGATGAAACGATTCAAGGCTGCAAGCATCTCAGTGAGCTTTTGAATTTTTCATAGTATCTTTGACAGCTGAACATTATTGATCACTTTGATCTAGTCATGGTTTGCTTAGATTCCCCTCTTGCTGACCAGATAGCCTATGAACTTTCCTGATTGAATCTCGAATGATAACTTTCTCTCATTGAGATTCTTGATTAATGTCTAAAGATTTCAAAAGTGTCTGCCAAGTCCTTGAGGTGACCATCTTTAAACTATCTTTTGACGACCATTTCCTCAATGTATACTTCCATTGTCTCACCCATTTGTTTCTTAACATCTTGTGACCAATCTATGGTATGTGTTTGTAGTTATCTTAAGGCTAAAAGGCATGAACTTATAATAGTATAATCCCAGTGAGGTAACAAATTAAGGTTTGTCCTTATCGGGGCCGAATAGGGGAATCGGGTGGTAACCCGAGTAAGCATCTAAAAAACTCATCCATTCATGGGTTGCAGTAGCGTCGAGCAGTTAATTTATCATTAGCTGCAGGAAGATATCACCTATCATCTGATGGACATTGCCTTTAGAAGTTTCCCTACCTCCTTTTCCATCACTCTTACCTTTTTTGGGGAAGTTCGATAAGCTTTCTACATGATCGACTGAAATGCTGAATCCCCCTGAAGATACTGTCAAATGACTGTGGGATCAATCCCTGGCATGTCGTATGGCTCCCATGAAATAACATCTAGATTTTATCTCATAAAGGTTATCAACTCCATACTTTCATGGTTAGACAAAGTGGTGATGATTAGGAACTTCCTCTCTGGTTGGCTTTCATCAAAAATTACTCCCTTCAGCTTCTCTATAACCCTATCGGTGGGGTAGATCCTCGTCTCCTCCACACCCGGTTGTCCATGCCTTGATTGCTAGTTGGAAGGAGTATCTCCATCATGGGGCATCTCGAGGAGGACTTCCTTATCTTTATTCTTATATTTCTCGGGCCTGATGGCAGTAATATAGCATTTTTGAGCGATATCTTAATCACCTACGATCTCTATTATTCCCCGATCTGTGATATATTTAAGTTTTTGGTGGTAAGATAAACGGATTGCTCACGTAGCGTGAAGCCATCCTCTATAGAGGATGGAGTGATAAGGTGAATCAATGTCGACCATTAAAAACTCAATGAGTTTTAAAATATTCCATACCCTCACTAGCAGGACTACCTTCCCTAACGGTATGGTCATCTTTCCTACAAAATCGACCAATGGTAGAGTCGCTTCCTTCAAATCTGACATCTTTAATTTGAGATTTTGAAAAATCTCTAGGTACATTACCTCGGAAGAACTCCCTTGATCCACCAGTAACTTTTACATATCCAAATTTGTAATCCTGAGAGTGATTACCAGCGCGTCATGGTGTGGGGTTCTTACCCCCAACCAAATCATCCTCTATAAACACTTTGCATTTGCTATAGTCCATATCCTCCGATAGTTTATTCTTGTAAGTCTGGCTTTTGGCAGGGTCTATCTGGAAGACCTCCATTATTATTGTGACCTTATTGTGTTCCATTTAAACTGCGTTTCCTTGTATATGCTTGAGGTCGAATGCCCTGTATATTACAACAAACTCATGTTCTGCTTCATCGTCAAGTACATTATCTAGTTTTAGTTCCCATTGGTGACGACTTGATCACCCTTCTTCTCTATGTATTCATTTAAGTGACCTTCTTGAGTTAACTCCTCTAATTGAGATTTCATTATTTTACAGTTTTTTTGTCTTCTGTCCATTTTCCTTATCGAACGCACATTAAAGTGTGTTATTCATTTTGGCCAGATCTCCTCCCATCTTTTTTGACCACTTGAATAACTGTTGGTCCTTAATCTTCCCTAGGATTTTTTAAGTTGGTTCCTTAAAAACCATGTTGATGGATTGAAAAGCTTTAGAAGAATCTTATTTGCCCTAGTTATTTGCTCCCTTTTTCTTCTTGATACCCTTTTATGGGTGTTCTCCATGTGTCGCCTTTGTTCTCCTTAGCGCAACCAGACTACGCTTGGTTGGTATTGACCACATCCTGCACTTTGGATTACTTTTCAATACACAACATGATTTCATTAATGGTTTTCACTTCTTTCTTAGTAAGGGCAAGATGATCTAGAAAGATGTTAAAGAAACCTGCTCCAAGTAGTCCTCCATTTAATTAAAAGTTTCCCAGTAATGCTTAGCATACTCCCATAGGGTCTCCTATGGATTTTTCCTCATCGTGAGTAGATAATCCATCCTATTTAGATGTGGGTTGATGGTTATTAAGCCAGTTGTGAAAGCCTCAATGAGGGACTTGAAGCTCTTAACTAACATGTGATGAAGCCTCTCAAACCAACTTTGTACTATAATTCCTAAGATGGATGGGAATATGGGACACATACAACTATCGTTATGATTCCACATAGTCATGGCTTGCCTATACTAGCGAACATGATCTATTGAGTCTATTTTGCCATCATAAATTTTAAACTTTGGGGCCATAAACTTCCTCGATGGTTCCTCCTCCTCAATGGCCCCGGATGAATGAGACTTCACTTGTATGATTAGGACCCCTTCTCGCTAGCTCTTTTATGGATCTGGATCCTCGATGTGTCGGGTGTTTGTCCATCTCTCTCTGAACCAAACTCCTTATATCATTCCTATGGCACTATTTGTTCCAGTTTTGTTTCACCAGGTGGCTCCCACGCTCTAAACGGTCTTGGTTGTGCCCAGTACTCCTTCCTCGGCTATTAGTTTTACTCGCCTTTGGTCTAGGAGTCTGACCACAACATTTCTAGTTCTCTTGATTGTGTTTTTTATCCATCTTCTCTTATCGTCGCTGAAGGCATGCATTATCCTCCATTTGAGGCAGGTTGCTTCCTCTTACAGTTAGAGTCGGCTTCATGTGTGTCGACCAACCATGAGATCTGGGTTGATCTACACTGCTTGTGTCTCTAATTAGAGTGCTTCTCCTCCCAGAGGAATCTTGGCTTCTCGTCTTGACAAACATCAAATCTAATCCTGAGTGGAGTTAGGTCAGCTCGCATGTCACTGAATTAGGGTGCACTGTTTGGGTGGTGAGATATTTGTGATTATTCTTTTATATGGGTTACTTTCGTATAAAAGAAGATCATTTTCCACAGATGGTGTCAATTGTGAGTGCAATTAATCACAATAATGTATTTCGACAAAAGAATGGAATAAAAAGAATATAATGAAATGCTCATAACATATTGGTTTACGTGGTTCGAAAAATGCCTATGTCCACGAAGAGGGTTCTCCATTCTTATTAATTTATCTCAAAGTTTAAAATTACATCCCCTTTGACACTAGGGTAATGGTTTCATTTATAGCAATGTAAAGTAGTTGAGTTGTATAAGGAACCCCCTAGCTTTTATTGGCTCATGTGGAGACTCCAATTTATCTCGTCTGAGATTGTAGGTAATCAATTTAGTCTGTCAATATCCACATGGTAAGTTCTTATATTTATCCACATGATAAGCATTCATATTTATCCACGTGACACAAAACTTAACTGTAGCAGCATGTTGAGCCTGCTCGGATCGGTAAAAATCAGGCTTTTATGGTTTGGGTCCCATGGTCACAAAGATGACGAGTGTGAAATGAGATTAAAGAGAAAAGGCAATGGCAAAGTTGCCTTCAATGCTATGCTTAGTAACAACGATGTCAAGTCGATGAATTTTGGGGATGAATCACCGTATGGACATAAATTTACTGCGTTATGGATAGTCATGTTAGAACATCCAGTGCGCCTCATGCCAATGAGGAAGTTGGTAAACATGATGACCTCGACAGCGAGTCTAGTCATTACAGAGAGAGTGAGGGAGATGACTCTTTTAGTGAGGGTAAGTGACCTTCAATGTGCTTATAACAAACTTTAGCGCTTAGAGTTATATCTTTAGAGAAGGAGTTGATAAAGGCGAGAGAGAGAGTCCTTGGTGAGACTTTCTTTAGGAGAGAGAGTCGTTCTAGTAAAGAGAAAAAATGGTGACTTGACTAACAAAGTGGCTAGTCTTACGAGAGATCTTTAAGCATCCAAGAAGACTCATGAGAAACTTAAAGTCCATGTATCCCAACTTGAGAAAGATATTGAACGTGTTCGGAAGGTTGAGGTCACTATAGAGGATACATAGAAGATAGTTGGAAAGACGCTCCTCGATCCTTTTTTAGGTTTTGGGGAGAGGCGAGGACTAGGTTATGACAGTCCATCCACTTCCCATACCGCACCAGAACCAATTCCTAAATATATGGTAGATCCTTATGAGACTCGAACTAAACCACAAAAGAGAGTTCAACCTAAGAAAGAGAACCAAGGTAGACAAAAACAAGTCTATGCTTGGACCTGTTACAAAAGGAGAGGTCACTTTAGAGAGTTTTGCTGCAAGTTAGGAATAAATCATCATACACAAACTCCCGCGCACCGCTATAGCAATTTTACTAGTCTTATAGATCAAGTTAAGTTCCTAGTCGTGACTTCACAAAGCTTAATAGAATAATTTCAATGGATGTCTATGCCGTTTGAGAATTCTTTTAATGCTACTACAAGATCCAACAACGATAAGGGAAAATAAAAAGTTATCTCCACTTGGGTACCTAAGCAAGACGAAAAATCCCATGTTGTTCAAGTTTCTCTCAAGGTTCAGAATAATTCCCAATGCTATTTTGATATTGAGTGATTTAGGCACATGATCGGTGACATATCATTTTTTTACCAACCTTAAGGATCGTAAGGAAGCAAAGTCACCTTTGGAGATGGGTGTAGGTCTAGTATTTTAGGACGTGGATGTTTTGAGATACGCGAATTTCCTAAACTCAGAAATGTGTTGTACGTTAAAGGGTTGAAATGAAACTTAATTAGCATTATCTAATTGTACGACGCAAACTTTGCGATAAATACCGGTCTGAATGTAACGTATATGATTAATTCTGTGAACTTTTACTACAAGGTGTGGGGACCAAAGATAATTGTTACGAGATCATTCCCAAGTCCTCCTTTGTGTTCAATAATGCCACGGTCTCCTATATAGGCCTTTGGCATGAATGACTATGTCATATGAACTTTAGAGATCTTGAGAGATTAGTGAAAAAGGGACTAATTCATCGCTTATCGTCACTTGGTAAACCAACTTCCTTGGCTTGTGGACCTTACCAACAAGGAAAACAAATTCGAAGTCCTCATCGAAATTTGAATACCATTACCACCACACATGTTTTAAAGTTGATTCACATGGATCTTATAGGTTATACTCACTCGGAGAGTTTAAGTGGTAAGAGATACATTCTTGTGATGATCGATGAATTTTCAAGATACTCTATCGTGGGATTTGTCAGAGAAAATTCTGATACAGTTGAGTTACTAAAAACCAAGTGTCATGTCCTATAAAACCAACATGTGTCACTATTAATCAGATGCATAGTGACAACGACACAGAATTTAAAGAAGCCGAATTGGATAGATATTATGATGGAGTGGGCATCAAACACAAGTTTTCTTCCATCAGTACTCCTCAATAAAATGGGATAAGAGAAAATCGAACGATATAAGAGATGGATAGATCCATGATTCTTGGGAGAAACATGCTTATACATTTTTGGGGAGAGGCGGTGAGTACTACATGTCGTGCAGTGAATATAGTATATCTTCATCCATACACATTACCCACGCCATATGAGTTGTGGATAGGGAAGAAACCTAACCTATCATTATTGATGTATAAAATTAGATCGAATCCAATTTTAGACTCACAAATAAATAATATGAAAGCACTTAAATCACATACACGAAACAAGAAGTTTTTAAAGTGGTTCAACTATAAATTAGCTTATATCCACTGTAAGGTATTATTACTTAGTGATTACAATAGCTCAGTGTGTATGGGATTCAAGTTGTCCCCAGAGCTAAGGGATTTGTAGTACATTTATAGGGGTGTGAAACCCTAGAGATGGAACGCTTTCATATGCCAAGCCTTTAAATCTGTATAATAAATACGTCTCTTGGGATTCAGAATATGTTCGTAATCTGAGCCGAGTAACCCTTACAATTATGGTTGGTATACCTTCAAGCATAGGTCGGCATTCCATCTGACTAAGCACACTTGAGGATGAACAAGTATGATGAGGTTCCATGTTGTACGGCATGTGTACCTTTTTTATTGGTCCACGTAAAGTGTAATTTTTACATACAACAGAAGCCCCCAATGTTCTATGCTTGATTCTTGCATGAACATATGGAACATTCAATCCTGAAAGTAGCTCGTCTTATTCTCATAGTGCCTGGTCGGTAACTGACCTCCCACACTTGTAAAATTTTAGCGGTACTGTTTAAAAATTGTATTTTTGTAAATAATTTGAATTTTAAAGGACCGTCCAAAGGACAAATATGTATTTTTCAATTTTTGAAACAGTCTGTCGTAAGAACGTCAATCATTAGTACGTTCAATCATTACTTTCGCTGTTTGGCAGGAGGATTTTCCAGACATTGTCTTACCACAAATCTTCGAACTGAAGTAGCCATTTTTTAACTTTTATGTGATCGTTTGCCGCCATTCATCCCTTCTCTCTATAGTTCTTGCTAAAGCCTTAATGTTCCATAAGAATTCTTTCTTTCTCTCTGTTTTTCTTCATTTCCTTTCTTTTTGAACCATGGTTCACATAGTTGATGATGATTCTTTAGAATAATTTAGGGAAGAAAAGAAAAACCCATCTTGGGTTGATTTAAAAATACCCCATGACCCTATAGATGTATATTATTTGGTTGAGGGTTATTAGATCCCAACCTTGTTTATTGCTGAGTGTGGTTTCTTCCACCAAATCCTTTTTTTTTCTTCATTTCTGCCAATACTTTGACATCGTTCCAGTGAGAGTATCCCTTAATACCTAGAGGGTTGTTAATGGTGTGAATAGATTGAATAAAATCTATGGAACCAATATTGGGATTCCATGAACATATTCTGCTATAAATAGGCAATTGCAGGGGAGAGCACATATTACTTGAAAACCAGACAAGTTAATAAGGCTTTAGTATTGAATCTACACGATTCCAATAAGAATTATTGGGATCATCCTCTAATAGTTAAGAATTGACAACATGCTCCACTTGGTACTGGAGTAGCTGATAATGGTCCCAGATGCCCTTAATCAGGGAATGGGATAGGTTGTTATTTTAGCTTTTGCCTTTCTTTACTGATTTCTTTTCTGATGTATGCTAACTACTACTACTTATTGTTTTGTGGCAGAAGAACGCAAGAGAAAGTGTCCCAAACAGAGTGAAGTAAATTTGGAATAACTAGTTGGGTTAGTAAGTTAATCAAAGTTGGTACCCTCCCAGACCATAGAGCTGCTGCTACCTCCATGTCCTAATCAAAACTATTAGATAGGGCTACACAAATTTTGGCCTTGGTAAGTTTTCATTTTTAGAGTTGGTCGGATATTATTTATGTCTTTCTTGATTCTTGCAGTTCTTGGTTTATTACAACCAAATGTTGGAGAAGGACAATCATCTACATTCTTCTTCAAGAGAAGTAGATAAGGCCTTTGAGAGTCCTAAGAAATCCTTGAAGGAGTCCAGACAAGATTTGGAAACAAAGTAAAATATTTGGGAGGAGAAGATCGAGGATGCCGAAAGAAATACGATGAAACTCTGACTGTGGCTACCTTGGCCTCCACTTAAGCTGACCGCAGGGTAAAGGCTGCTGAAGAGAAGGTAGCTAAACTGTCTCCTCACCTTTCTTTTGAGAAGGAAAGAGGAAAAAAATAGAGAGGAATCCTTTAACAAGGACTGTGATAAATCCATCTCTGATAATTATGCCCAAATAGCATATGTTAAGAAGAAATTCTTCAAGGACGATTGGTCGACAACTTTGAGGGAAGTTAGCTTTGCTGATTCAGAGCTATTTCTAAGGAACAATTCAGGCTCCCCCCAACCTTGATGATAAAATGATGATGAAGCAGGTTCGGGTGAATCCTCTCTGGCAATTGAGTCAATCACTCCTCCAGTCGATCAAGACAATGCTCCTGTTGACTCAGTTATCCCTCTTACCGTCCAGGAGATAAACCCTGAGGTAGAGAATGATAAGAAGAATGTGTAGAATTTTTTTTACTTCTAGTCGTTTTATCTTTCACCTTTATTATGTCTTCTTTTTTATCTTTATTTAATTTACCGTTCTGTAACGTTGCCATCTATTAATTAAATAACTTTTTCTTTAATTATATTGTCTATTGCGATCACATTTTTTATGCTTAATTTTTGCTCTGACTATTTTTGTTATTGATCAAATATTAGTTTATCTTTCTAGTTTAAGTCCAAGATGGAACAGATTGCTTCCAGTGAATTTGATATACTCAAACGCTGACACAACTTGTTTAAGGTTGGTCACTAGGATTTTATGGATAAAGTACTAACAAACTTTCTCGGCGTAGACGCTTCTGATTAAGCAAAGGATGCATACACTTATCTCAAATTCCTTCTTGATCGGGCTGTTGATAACAATGTTGCATACTTTGAGATGATCACGTAGCTGTAGCATAATCATAATCGATCGAAGGCTCTTCTCCATGATGACTATGAAGCTAAGTTCAAAGCTCTGAATGAAGCTGATGGATTTGAGAAAAAAATTTGGAAGTATACCTCGAATTTGAATAAGAGAGAAATTGTGCTAAAGCAGGAGGTTAAAGAGGCTCAAGAAATTACAGTAGAGAATAATGCATTGAGAAATGAATTAGATAGCTTGAAGAAGTCTAAAACTTATGGCTCTAATGAAGGAGTTTATTTCTTCAAAGAGGAGAATGTCAGGTTGTTACAAGAGTTAGAATCTTTATAAGGGAAGAAGACTAAGTCTGGCCAGTCATCCCAGGAAATAATTATTGCTCGATAAACTCTTGAAGAAGAAAAAACTCACAAAACTTTAGCCGATCAAGTTGCGGAGTTAAAGGCTAAGACTTTCTCTATTTCTGATCTTTCACTTCAGTTAAAAATAAAAAATTCTACTATTGCCGACCAGGTGATTCATTTGAAAAATAAAGACATTGTTCTTAAAAAACTTCAGCATCAAGTTGATAGTTTCAATTTTTAGTTCCACAAGCAACCCAGAGAAGTGTGGATGGAATATTACAATGAAGTCATGTGTCATGTGGATGATAGTTTGGCCTAGAGTCATCGCGAGGGTTATCAATGGCAATGGACCAATCTTCTTGCTTCATTGAAAGTTGACCAAAACAACAAACTATGGTATTGGAATGATCTCGCTCTTTTAGATCATCAAAATCCTCCGTTCAAGTTAGATGTAAGTGGGATTCCTGCTAATTCAATTCCACGGTTTTTAATATCCAAGTATTTAGGGGATTATTAATTGCATTATTAACTTGAGATAATTCAACCTCCTCGTCTAATTAACCGATCGAACAGCAGTAACATGAGGATGCTGCAGGATTTTAACTTTATGAATTCTCCATATACTTTGGTGATCCTCCAGCTGGCATGGATAAGGCTCGGGGCAAGTGCCCATCCAAATAGTTCTCTCTTTTTCCAATTTGCTATTGTTGTAACCTTGTAAAAAAATTCTAGTGAAATGAAAACATATTTTGTTTATAGATTATTCTTTCGTATTTTTGTTTGCAATCTGGACACTTGTAATTTCACTAATGATTAGTGTGGGTACCACGTTTAATTATCTTGGCCCAGAGAAGTAGTCAGGCTAAGCCCTATCAAAAATAGGGGAAGCCCGGCCCAAACTCCCAAGCCTTATAAACAGTTAATTAGCAGTGACCCATTCAACTCGTAAAATGTCTCAGGAGATATTCTAGGGATTATGGGCCAACGTGGAAGTGCCCAACACCTCCACTCAGAGATAATTACATGTATATATTAAACCCCCCAAGCCAGAGGCAAAGGGCATGTATTTTATAAACACTCCCATGGAGAAAAAAGAAATATAAACAGAGAGAACCACCATGTACGTTTGCCATTTTACTGAACACGTATATCTTATGTCTCATGTGATTGTAGATATTTTATGTTCTTTATTTTTTTTGGTGATCGCATTTGCTTATCATTTGTGTTGATATTTATTGTCACCGCAATTGACGCCGTCTGTGGGAAGCGATTGTTCTTCATTTAAGAAAGCCTTCACCAATAAGAGCCTAGAATGTTTGGTCACAGGAGAAATGCCCCTCAAGTAGGGGATATTCAAGAGCAACCTACCCCTCGTAGGGTTAGGTCTAAAGTTTGACGCTCAAACCCAAAGCCTCATCCAGAACGGCAAGCCGCAGAAGAAAGTCAGGGACCATCTAGGTCCACATAAGTCTCCAAGCTGATCGACGCCTATGAGGCTAGGATCCAAGAGCAAGAATAAGCCACTCGCTAGAAGGAAGATGAGAACACTCGCCTCAAAAGGAGATTGGATAAGATGGAGAGATAAATCCATTGCAGCACAAGGCAACGCCATTATCGCATTCATATCCCTCAGGCGAGCAGATCTCATAGTCGAGGAAGGAGCCCAAGACATGGATCTCAAAGAATTGAGGGACATATATCAGATAACGACTGGTCTGAGAAATAATAATCAGATCACCTTTACAGGAGCCCAGGCCAAATAAATGATGACATATAAAATTTGGTCCTAAGATAAATGGACCAACACCCAGCACATAGGGGTGCCAGGTCGACGAGTGAGCTAGCCAAGCGAGCTCTCAGGACCCATATGAAATCCCCTTTTTCAAGGGAAATAGAGGAAGAAGAATCCCCCAAGAAGTTTACAATGCCAAGTTTCAAGATCTATGATGGAAAAACTGATCCTATTGACCATGTTAGGCAGTATAGGCAGGCCATGACCCTTTGAAACCACAAGGATGCATTGATGTGCCATATTTTCCCATCGAGATTGAACGATGTAGTCCAAAAGTGGTTCGATAAACTCCCTCATAAATACATTAGGAACTTCGAGTCCCTGGCAGAGCTCTTCATAGCTCTCTTCATTACCAGCAGCTCCCATCCGAAGAGGATGGATGCTTTGTTGGCAATAGGATGACTTTGACTCTTATCTTTGTATGATGTACAATTATAATTCGACATACTTGATACATAGATACAATTACTTATAGGTCTCCTCGGCGTAGTACGATATCCCAAAGAATATGGGGAAGCTCGTCCACCCAATTTCCCTTTGCTCTTTCCACCCTCTTCTTTATATCGACGAGCATTATTTTATTGTATCCCTTTTCTTGGCCATTACTATAGGTGTAAGCCACATAACTAAAGTGGTGTTTGATTCCGTGTTATCATGAAAACCTTGGAAAGTCCAGCTTTCAAATTGTGCGCCATTATCCGTTATAACTATCCTGGGTACCCCAAAGCGAGTAATATTGTTCCTTCAAATGAAATCGATCATATCAGCATCCTCAATGTACTCCAATGGTTCTGCCTTAAAATAATTTGTGAAATAGTCCATACCAACAAATAACTATTTATGATTTCCAGGCACAGTAGGGAGTGGGCCTATGATATGTAGCCCCCATTGCACGAACGACCACAGACTGGTCAAGCGCCTCAGGGTC
The DNA here is from genome assembly GCA_949130495.1 of Sambucus nigra. Classification (NCBI taxonomy): domain Eukaryota; kingdom Viridiplantae; phylum Streptophyta; class Magnoliopsida; order Dipsacales; family Adoxaceae; genus Sambucus; species Sambucus nigra. The sequence continues at coordinate 579,827,768 of OX422209.1, forward strand.
GCTCTTTGATTGATGAATTATGGGGGAGGAATTTTGGCATTTTTTAAACTTTCAAGTATAGACACTTGCGAATTTTTGCATATGTCACCACAAATAGCCTTTCTTGGTCACTCGGAAGGCCAAAAATCTTCCTCATATATGGATACAATAAATTCCATCACGTAACTCATAGAGAGCTTGGTCGATATCTTTTGGGTGCACGCACTAGAGGTAAGGGCCTCTTGAGGATCTTCTATAAAGTTTTTCCCTAGGTCCAAGATAAAAGTGAGCGACTTTCATCCTAATTTGATGAGATTTCTTTTTATCGGTCGGCAACGTGTCATTCTGAATGTACGCGATGATGTTGCCCATCTAGCTCGAGCCATTTTCAATGGAAAGAACATGCCCAGAGGTTGGAATTCTTTCAATTCTAGTCTTGGCGAGAAACTCCACTTCGATTGTTCTCCTGAGATTAGAATCTAGTGTTGAGCTTAAATCTCCTAAGGCGTTTGCATGTTTGTTGTGCCCTCGAGGGAACTGTTGAATGTAAACTTCCTTAAACCTTGATATTAGCTCGCACACTACCTTGAAGTGTAGTTCCATTATTTCATCCTTGGCATTGATATTCCCACTGACTTAACTAGATACTAGCTTTGATTTACAGTATCCTTCCAGTTGACTTTCCCCTAGCAAATGAGCCTTATGTAGTTTGATGATAAGTGATACATACTTAGCTTCATTATTTCAGGCTTCAAAACCTAGTCTAATCCCTCATTCGATCATGGCATTTTCTGACGTTACAAGAACAAACCTTATGCCTAACCCTTTGGAATTAGAGGCGCCATCCAAATACAATGTCTAACTCTCGGATAGATTCTTCTTCGGATCTTTTGATTGATTGACCATCTGTTGATCGATGGGAGCATCTCCTCCTATCAATTCTTCTATATAGTCATGCAATATTTAAACCTTGACAGTTATTGTTGGCTAAATGTGTATGTCGAATCTCCAAGTTTTATTGACTATTTGGACATGTGTCCAAATAGGTCGGCTTTGCAAAGAACATCTTTAAAAGGAAAAAATGCCATGATAATGATGGAATGGGCCTCAAAGTAATGATTTAGCTTTCGAGAGGCTATCACTAGGGCATATGCCAATTTTTAGAGTGGTGAGTAGCGTTCCTCGACATCGAGGAGAGTTTTCCTGATATAATAAATAGGGGACTATTTTCCCTCTCTTTTTTAGACCAAGGCTAAACTATTTTCATGGCTTGAGACTGAAAGGTAGAGGTATATGGGATCCCCATGATTAAGAATTTCCAACAGCTGGGGTTTGCCCAAGTAGGACTTGATTTCCTCGAGGGACTTTGAATAATTATCGTTCCAGTTGAGGCCCTTCTCCTTTTTGAGTAGCTAAAAGAATGGTCTGCAATGCTTGGATGACTTGAAAATGAAGCAATTTAGTGCTGCCAGTATCCCAGTGAGATTTTGGATCTCTCCCAGCATCTTTGGAGGTTGAACTTTGTTGATCACCTCTATCTGGTAAGGATTTTCCTGATTCCCCTTTTGCTGACTAGATAGCCTACAAACTTCCCTGATTGGACCCCGAACGAGCACTTGCTCGCATTGAGCTTCATGAAATAAGGCATGAGGATTCCAAAAGTGCTTGCCAAGTCACTGAGCTGGTCATCCTTGCACTTTTGTTTGACGAGCATATCGTTGATGTAAACCTCCATAGTTTCACTTATTTTCTGCTTAAACATCTTCATGACCAGTCTCTGGTACAAATCTCTAGCATTCTTAAGGCCGAACGACATGACTTTATAATAGTATAAAACCAACGGCGTAATGAATAAGGTATTGTCCTGGTCAGGCCGAACAGAGGAATCTGGTGATACCTTTGGTAAGTTGCCAATAAACTCATCCTTATATGGGCAATAGTGGCATCGACCAGTTAGTCTATTTCTGGCAGGGATAAACTGTCTTTAGGGCAGGCTCTATTGAGGTCAGTGAAATATATACAAACTCTCCAACTACTAGTGCTTTTTTGGACTACCACTTTGGGAATTAAACTCCTCTAATGGACCTTGCCTCCAGATTTTTCCCGACTTCCTTTTCTACTACCTTTGCCTTCTCAGGGGCAGTGTGGGGAGCTTTTCGTATGATCAGCTTAAACGTCGAATCCATATGGAGATGATGGTAAGTGACTGTGGGATCGATCCCTGGCATGCCCATGCAAAAATGTCTAGGTTTTTCCTTATAAGGGTGATCAATTTTGTCCTTTCATGGTCGAACAAGATGGTGCCGATTAAGAACTTCCTTTCAGGTCAGCTTTCGTTAAAAACCACTTCCTCTAGCTTTTTTGTGACCCTGCCAATGGGGGATTTATCCACTCATGGTTGGTCGTGCCTTAGTTGCTATTTGGAAGTAGTGGGCCCATCTTGGTATGTCTCTTGAGGGACTTCTTTATCTTCCTTTTTCTCCTTCTTGGATCTAATGGCGGCGATGTAGCATTTTTGAGCAATGAGTTAGTCTCCTTTGATCTCCATAGCACCCTCATTTGTGATGCACTTGAGTTTCTGGTGATAAGTTGAAGGGACGGATCTCATAGCATGAAGTCACCCTATCCAGAGGATGCTATGATAAGTTTAATCGATGTCGGCCACTAGAAAATTAGTGATCTTCGAAATATCCCCTACCCTTACACACAAGACTACCTTACCCAAAGGTATGGTCATTTTTCTCATGAAGATAACCAGTGGCACACTCGCTTTCTTCAGAGTTCTAGGTACATTACCTCTAAAACACTCCCTTAATCCACCAGTAACTTTTCCATATCCCAGTTTGCAATCCTTAGAGTGATTAGCAGCGCATCCTAGTGTAGGGTCCTCACCCCGATCAAATCATCTTCAGTAAATACTTTCTATATGTTGTATTCCACATATTCTAGTAGGATACGCTTACCAGTCTCGCTCTTGGCAGGATATGTTTGGAAGGCCTCCATTACCATTATAACCTTTTTTTAGCTCCATTCGAACTTCGTTCCCTTGGATCTACTTGAGGTATAAACCCCCATGTATTATAAAAAACTCATGACCCATGTCATCTTCCAGCACGTTATCACCTAATCAGTCTTCTTCTCTATTTACTCATTCAAGTGCCTTGCCTAGGCTAATTCCTCCAGGTGAGCTTTGAGGGCCCTATAATTTTCTATCTTGTGTTCGTTTTCTTTGTGGAAGGCATAGCGAAGCATGTTGTTCCTCTTGCTCGGATGTCCTCCCATTTTCCTTATCCACATTAGGAACTGTGGGTCCTTGATCTTCCTCGAGATCTTATAAATTATCTCTTTAAAAACTGCGTTGATGGCTTTAAAATATTTGGAAGAATCCGTTTTACCCCAATTCTTAACTCCGTTTTGCTTTCTATTATCCTTCTTAGGGACATTCTCCTTATTGTTACCTTCGTTTGTCTTACCGTGACTAGTCTTTGTCTAGTTGATATTGGACATGTACTCTACCTTGGTGTATTTTTATACGCGTAACATGAGGTCGTCAATGGTGTTTGCTTCCGTCTTGATGAGAAATCGGTGCAGCATAGAGGTAGAGGGCAAGCCTACCTTTAAAGATGCTACAAAAACCTACTTCGATCAGTACTCCACCTCCTTGAAAGTCTCCCAATAACGCTTGGTGTGCTCACATAGAGTCTTCAATGACTTTTTCGTCATCATGAGCATGGAATCCATTCTCTTCGAATGTGAACTACTAGTTATGAAGCGAGAAATGAAGACCTCAATGAAATCCTTGAAGCTCTTAACCAACCTATGAGGTAGCCTCTGTAATTCCCCGACCTGGATTTATGGGTTACTCATAGTTAACTCTTCTGACCCGAGCAGTAGGTGTGAAGTGCAATTACACAACCTACATAATGTTGTTAATCAAATTTTAGTTTAATTAACGTTTCACTTATTAACATGCAATTCAAATTGAAAATTAAACTATAAGAGGGACCCGTGGAAAGAATCTCGGGAGTCCAAGCATACAGAGCTACAAACGTAAAATAAAAAAGAGTAATTACCTAAGTAACGATCTCAAAATACGAACCCGCACTCAACCTGTCATAACAAAGATGAGGGTGTGAGATGAATGCTAAGTGGAAAATATATAAATACAATATAGAATCGAATGGAAGAAAGAAGACTCTAACATGTTAAACCTACATGAAAATACAACTACCTTATATATATATATATATATATATATATACACTTAATGTATGAAACCGTTTTTTTTCCCAAAAAGTGATTTGTCTCGCTTAAATTACTTTAATATCACAAATGGACTTCTCTTTCTTGACTGGAAATTTCTCCCTTTACTTAACAAACACGGTTAAATACTTGAAGAGCAACATTTAATTAAAATGAAAATTATTTCTTTAACAAAATCACCCTTTCATTTAAACCAAATCATCTTAGTATTCTCATTAAAAATCACCTCTTTCAACACACACAAACATCGTGTTAGGAAATACTTATTTAACTTATGAAAACCTTTCATAACACAGCCTTGTGTTAATTATGGTTAAACCTTCTTAGGTTGCTTAAATCACCCAATCAATCACGATACTTTGTCGTTCCTTTACTTTGTGGACATTAATCAATTTACACGTTTCTTGTCCATTTTAACCTTCACCGAAAAATTTATTATTTCATTCAAGTTAGATTATCTTAATACATTTTCACTACACAACCCATTTATCGACATGTTCCTTACTCCTTTATCTTTTTCTCATAATCACTTTTCCCAAGTTTTTTACTAAAGATCTCTTTCAAAAGTTTTCCTCTCAACTATAATCATCAACCTCCAATATAATCAAATTTTTCTCACAAGATTTGGAGGCTTAATTGGGGTTTAATCAAGTTTGTTCAAGAACACTTATTTGTTAGTTTTTCGAGAGGAATCCAACCGTGCTACCAGATTTTCTTCATCTTAATCACAGGCATGAATACTCTATTCCTTTCCTTTATTATTATGCATTTTAAGTGTCGCATAAACCCTTAATCATGTGTTTTTGATTAAAATCAATTACTAACTTAATTAGATAAAGTGGACACTGAAGTTTTGGGACTGTTTTTATGAAAATTTTAAATATGATTTAATCATTGAAACCCTTGGGTGCGTAGATTAGATCTTTGGGTTTTTATGATTTTGGGTGTAGGTTCTCATGTAGAATTTTATGAGGGTTATTTTTATGGTTATTGGGATGCGCTCACACTTATAAAAATTAGATGACTTATAAAAGAGAACGACTATGACGTATTGAATATTGTCGCATGTTAATTAATTTAATATTTTTGAACGGGAATAATTATGTAAAAATGACGACAATATTAAATTGAATTGTGACATTTGTGATTAAAGTGACATGTTGTGATTATGATTTGTGATATTGTGTAAATTGTTTTATTCACTTTAGCCATCACGGGGAAGAGGGGCTTTTGGGTAATATTTTTGCTCACCTCTATTATAGGATGCTTACTAGGTATGGGACTAGTGGCTAGGCCTTGGTTATAATTTATGCTCCCTAGGTATGGACTAGTTAGTGTAAATTCATGGGGATTTTAAATTCGACGGTGGGATGATTTTTATATTTTATTATCGTTGCGTTATCTTAGGCATGAGACTAGGATGTGCTTTATATTGGTAATTCGTCCTATATGTAGGATAGGACGCATGTGTACTTAGGGACCCTTAGGTATGGGGCTAAGGGGGTATTTTGAGGATCTCACATCACTTAAAAGGGTGGGGTAATTTGTTAATTGGGAAATTGAGGAAATTATAATTAATGCCTAAGATGAAAACGGGTATTAAAATTTGTGGTGACATAATGTGTAGGGGTTGACAGTTTAAATGGGTCAGCTGGCGATTTATGTCGTGTCGTATGCGAAACCTTGTCAAATTGCGAGGGATCGACAGTTTAAACGGATTCGGCTGGCGTTTTAGCAAGGGGAAATGTTAAACTTTAGTGAAAATTACCACTCGAGGCGGGAAGACCGCCATAATAAAAATTGAGAATAATAATGTTTGGTTTAAGTTAATTAAATTAATACAATGTGGGCTAATTAAATGATATTGGTGTGTTTTAAAAGAATCTTTGGGGTGGTTAGTAATTTATCTTTCATGTGCTTAATTATATTCGTTTAATTAAAATACTCTATTATGATATTTATTGTGTATAATGCTACTGTCTGGGTTAATGGACCCTATTTGAGGGGAGTAGTGTGTATTCGTGCTCACGGCTCAGACCTCGCGCATTGATTAACCTTTTTAGGAATAAGTTTGGAGAAGCTGCATATGATTATTTGGAGACTTTCTTGGAGGTGCAGCTGGAGTTATTTACTTTATGCGTATTAGTTTAGTTTAGTTTTCTATCCTTCGTATTTACATTAAGACTCAGTTTAGTTTGTATTTTTAGCAAACATCTCAAAATAGAGTGGTGCAGTAGAAATTATCTTGTTGGGGTAAATTATGCTCCAACAATTTATAAAGAGTGTTTGTATTTTTAAAAAATATCTCAATATAGGGTGTTGTGGTATAATTTATTTCACATGAATGAATTTTTATGTACAAATTTGTAGTGGGGGATTTGTATTTTTAGAAAATATTTGTCATTATTTAATAGTGCATTGAGAGTTCATTTGGAGGGAGAAATACTTAATGCAAATCTTGGATGGGATTGTTTGTATTTTTAGCATTTGATTCAAATATTGATGAGTATTTAAGAGTTCACCCATTTGTACATAGTGTTAATTATCTTATCTTTTAGTATTTAATTTTTTCTCTTTGAGATTTTTACTTATTGAGAGAAAAATGTGTAAATATTTTATTTAGCTAGACTTTTATATTTCATTAATTTATTTCCAGCATTTTCTTTTAATTAATTAGTTTAGATTAGTTTTAAAATTATTTTTGAACTCATATTATATCACTCCATTTTAATTTAAACAAAAAAAGTATTTATCTCATTATCATTTTCTTCTTAGTTAGCTTACTTCATAAAAATCAAAACACTTTGTTAAATAAAAATTCCTTTTAAAAGGTAAAAATACCAAAAAAAACATTAACTTGAAAATGATTTTACAAATATCTTCACAAGTTGAGTGCTTCACACATGAAAGGTGGATTGATACCCTTACTTATCCCATGCATATTTTTAATGTGTTTATAGGTTGAAGGAATTTTGAAGGAAATGAATTTGCGACAACGATATTACACTTAGAAATAAATTTTTATTTCTATCAAATGGCGTCGTTGTCGTTTTCTTTACGATGGACACTCATGTGAAGACTTGTATTTTATTTTTAGTTGTAGTTGCTATATTTTTTTATATTGGTTGTATTAGGTTATTGAAGCCTTGTATATTTATTTGTGTTGCTTTAGACACCAACTATTTGTAATAATTAATTAAAAAAACCAGAACAAGGTAGAGAGAGCATCCAAAGGCGAGGAAAATTGAAGCTTCTCTACTTTGGGTTGGTAGGACTCCCAAGTATAATTGAAGTTAGGCGAACTTCCCATCGGTCATCTCAACTCGGTCTTCACCCCCACGTGTGTAAAAGTTGTGGGAGGTACATTTCTTTATCACTCGTGCATCTCCTGTTAGCGAGTCCATTTATTGTGTGACCATTTGCTCCTACGTGACGTTATTTTTTGCATAGTCTTACTTTGAATGGTTTGATAAATTAATTGGACTTAAGACCTCGACCCGGTCATCGAAACGAGTTGGGGTTTCATCTCGATTTTTTACCCCTTTGTAAAAAAAATCGGAACTCCAAAATATTTTTCATTCTTTTTCTTATAAAAAATAATTTTGAAAAAAAAATCTCCGTGACGCTAGACCATTTCATTATCGGTTGATTTTGGTATACTCTTTCCTTCCCTGCGCTTTAAAATTTTCAAAATATTTTTTTAAACATCGAGGACGATGTTCTTCTTTGTTAGGGGTGGGGTATTTATCAAAATCATTCCAATTTTGAAAATGTTTATCACAAACAAGTCATATTTTTTAATTTTTAAACGTTTTTCTTATTTTTGACTTGATTTATCTATTATCCATCATTAAAGTCTAGAATAATATGTGGAACTTGAAGTCGATTTTTGAACTTATAAGCTTAACTAATACTTTATAAGGCATAGTGCACCATGAATTCCTAGACTTAACGCTATTTTGCGCATTTATTACGTCATTACGATAAAGTTGAAAAGTGAAAATTTTCAAAGAAAACCTTAAAAATCATTTGTGGAGACTTAAAACCCATGATATTTGAGCTTTTCTTCATTTTAGAGAATTTTTTATGCAATTTTTGAGTCACAAGTTGACTCAACTTTCTTTGGATACCTCACTAAAAGTCGTTGCATGATCACATTATTCTTCATTTTCGGCATATTCACTGAGAATGACATCAATTTCGAGTTGTAATAAACACGTGTCTTTTAATTTCTCTTGAACATTAACTTACGATATCCATACATATCACTACCATATATCGTTCATATTTCCCTTACCATCCATAATTTCCATCATCACCATTTGTTTTGAGAAAAAGAGTGCTTGTAATTATATATGTAGAATGTCCCCATCCGTGATCTAAAAGACGAATAGCATCGCAAAGCAAAGAAAAAGAAAAGAGCATTAAAGTACAAAGCCTTTATAGAGTGTTATGCATTTTTAGCGAATATCTCTTTGAGAGTCATTCAGAGGAAGAAAATCTACGTTGAGGTTATTTGGTATTTTTAGTAAACTTGTCTTACACATTGATGAGTATTTGCAAGCTCAAAAAAAAAAGAGGCATGCGATCATATTTAATGAATGGAGACATTAATTTTTCAAGTTGTCCACTCTTCTCAAAATCCCATTAATCGCCCATAGTACCCATTTCATTTCCCCTCAACCATAAACATCCATGTTTTTCCCTACATATTCGGGCAAATGAAAATCAACGTGGTGAATAACTCGACATTCTCGATATAGTGATTTCCATTCCTTTCATGAGATCAAATTCATTCTTGTATTCGTTCTTTCTTATATGTGTGTGAGACGTTTGAGCTTGTTTAAATTGACTCACATCCTCACAAACACGAGAGATACACTTACCCAAATCTCGAGAGATTATTTTTAGAGAGAAATATTCGGTGAGATTTGAAAGTTGAAACAATTGATTCTAAATGGAAATCTACGAATTACTCTTATGATGCTTGAAACCATTTTGAGTGATGCACACTACACACGTTGAGTTCTAGAAAAAGATTTGCATTGGGTATTAAATAAGTTAAAAATTTTCATATAATTCTAGTTCATTGTTAGTATTACTTAAATGATCGATTTTATGATATTTCTATGTCAACGAAGAGATTAACCATATTTTTAATAAATAGTTAAAAAAAATTAAAAATTATTTTGAATTTTGTGGGTATATTCACTGCAAACCCTCACGAGACAACACTCGCCCTTTAGGGCAACCTAGATGTTTAACGGCTTGTTACACATGCTAAGTGCAATCTCAAGTGCTCGCGAAAGTGGTACACTTTTGATTTTTATCTTTCTTTCTCTCTATATATTTCTCGAGGACAAGCAATGTTCTGTTTGTCAGTTGTGTGATAAGCACCCAAAAGTGTTAAAATAATACCCCAAATAGACAATTTTTAATTGCTAATTCTCTGTAAAATCAGACTTATATTAGTATTTGTTTGTTTTGTAGGTCAATTGGCATTTATGGTTTCAAAAGGCATAATCCAAGTAAAGTGTGGCAAAAATGTGGTCAAAAGTGCTAAAATCTGATTTTATGCGATCGGAGAAAACCATACCCTTTAAACCCTGTCCCAAACCAAATCCCTAAGCTCCCGTGTGTTGTGTTTAAATATATGTTTTGTATATTTATATACATAATTTATATACTATTATATTTATTTATTATTATTTTATTAATAGTAGTAATATACGCGTTTATGTTTATTATTACAAATGTATCATTTTCATTGGTTTGTGCATTACTTTATCTTTATTTATTAATTTATTTATACACCAATTTATTTTACACACTTTATTTCTTAAAACCATACTACATATAATATATCATAACACACACACACACACACACACACACACACATATATATATATATATATATATATATATATATATATGTGTGTGTGTGTGTGTGTGTGTGTGTGTGTGTGTGTGTGTGAATAAAATGATGGATTTTTAGAAGATTTGTAATAAACATTTTTACGAAATAAAAAAGTTGGCAAAATATTATTTTGTTAGAAATAAATGAAGAGTAAACATTTCGTCATGGAATAAAATGTTTTGAAAAATGATGTTGGTCTTGCTAAAAATATTTGGTGAAAGTGTGACATTTGTTGAGTTTCAAGAAATAAAATGTCATTTGCTTCTTGAATGTGCATTTTATCAAAGTATTATAAATTTATAGAATGAAAAGTTTGCTTAACCCATTTAATAGGATTTTAGGACTAAAATTCATCTTCTTATGTATATAAAGTTGTAGTGTTTTGATAATGGATATATAAACAAGTTTAAAGAAGATTTTGTTAGGCTTAAACATGAAATAAGAAAATTAGGAATTTTAGTGTTCAAAGTGTGATATGTATAAGGTTGTAAGACTACAAAGGTTAATAAAAGCAAATGGTATTTTTCTTATAAAATAAATCGTTGAGTGTAATTGGATTTCTTGGATAAAGAAAGTAAAGAAATATCTAATTTGGAAAAGTGATTAGTAAAAGTGTTGAATAAGTGTTAATTGTTAAAATATTGTAAAATTGGTGTATGTAACTTAATAATGTTTTGAGAGATTAAAACTTATGAAATTAGAAAAGAAATAATGGGATAAAGATATTTCCAACTTGAAAGAAAATTACTCCAAATGTTAAAAGGGTGTTTATGTGTTAAAAATACTTAAAAAGTTGGTGTGGGTAACTTAATAGTGTTTTGGAAAATAACACTTGTAAAAATGGAGGAAATGACTATGTTTGGAAATAAAAATGGTGAAATGGTAATTTTATATAAAGTGGAACATATTTATGAAATAAAAATGTTGGAAATGGTGTTACGCAAAATGGTCCTGAATGAACATGATTTTGGAATAAAATCAAAGCTAAAGTGTAAAGGACATGAAATGATGATTTTTAAAGTGTAACACAAATTGGGGTGAAATTCTGAGTTTCGACTTCGGCCAGGTAAAAAAGGAAAAGTGAAGTAATGTGAACCTTTGTAAAATGTTAAAACACATTGAACGGAACTCGAATGATACCGGGATAATTAACAAGGGCTCGGAGCCCGGGAGTGAAAGATCCAAAATCATTGGCCAGAGCATATAGTGGCATCATCGGCAACGTGGAGCCCATTAAAGTACGCGGTTTATTAGAAGATTACGAGAAAATGATAAAAAAAAATAAGAAACATGTCAAGAAATGGGTTGTGTGGTGAAAATATGTTAAGACAACCTAACTTGAATGAAATAATAAATGTTCGAGTGAAGGTTAAAATGAACAAGAAATATATAAATTGATTAATGTCCATAAAGTAAAGGAATAGTAAAATATAGTGATTAAACGGGTGAGTTAAGCAACCTAAGAAGGTTTAACCATAATTAAACAAGAGTGTGTTGTGAAAGGTTTTTAAAATTTAAATAAGTATTTTCTAACACGGTGTTCGCGTGTGTTGAAAGGGGTGATTTTCAATGAGAATACTAAGTTGAATTAGTTTAAATAAAAATGGTGATTTTGGTAAAGAAATGGTTTTCGGTTAAATAAAGTGTAGTTGTTCAGGTATTTAATCGCCTATGTTAAGTAAAGGGATAAATTGCAAGTAAAAAAAGAGAAATCCTTTTGTAACATTAAGGTAATTTAATGAGGACAAATCATATTTTAGGAAATAAACACAGTTTCATGCATTATATATATATATATAAGGTAGTTGCATGTGCACATAGGTATAACGTGTTAGAGTCTTCTTTCTTTCTTCCGTTCGATTCTATGTTGTATTCGTATATTTTTCACTAAGCATTCGACTCAGACCCTCATCTTTGTTACGACGGGTTGGGTGCGGATATGTATTTTGAGAGCGTTACTCAGGTAAGTACTCTCTTTTATTTTTCGTTATTAGCTCTATATGCTTGGACTCTTGGGGTGCCTCCCATGGGTCCCTCGCGTAATTTAATTTAAAATTGAAATCACATGATAATAAGTGAAACGTTAATTAAACTAAAATTGGATTAACAACATTATGTAGGTTGTTTCAATTCACTTCACACCTAATGCTCGGGTCGGACGGGTTGATTATGGGCAACCCATAAATCTGGGTCGGGGTGTTACGAATGGTATCAGAGCTCTAGGTTTAAGGTTCCTTTCAGGAGTGACGTGGTGAGGTCGGTAGTGAATCTTTCAACGTTGGTGTTGGTTTGGTCTAGTCACACTAATTTTGGTGACGGTTTAGGATGTGTCCTCTATGGTGAAGTCAAAGGAGTTCAGCATGACGGGTGAATTATTGCCAAGTTCCATATGACTAAGTTAGTTGTTATCAATTTCTTTCGCGCTTCTGATTAGATATGTTAGTAATTTACGGGTGTCCAAGCAAGCCAACAGTGGTTACACCGTAGGTTTTAGTGTGAGTTGCTTGTGTTCCAACCTTGATGATGTAGTCTCTTTTAAGATGTTAATAGAGTGAGATTATGCCCATTGGGTAGGTGGCACGAATTACGTATAGCCAACGGTAGAGGTTGATAGTTAGGGTGTTGTGACTAAGTAATGATGATTAGTGATTAAAATGCATATAGCCCCTAGGTACGGACCTTACGAGTAAGTAATGTTAATAATGTGATTGGGCAAATTCGATCCTTGGGGTTAATACCGTAATTGATGGATACTTAGATGAACATGTAAAACATTTTTTGGGTCAATGATGGATGATATGTACACTTAGTTTTAGGTGATAGGATGCTATCGCTGTGGGTAGTGCCTTAAGGATTATTGGTCGATAATTATATCTCATTAGCCGTGACTAAAATCACGGTCCATTTACGGAAAAGGTGTCACATGTGTAACAATGATGAGTTATAATGATAGGAGAGTGAACCCTATTTAGCCTTAAGGGGTGGTTTTGGAAATGATATTACAACATTTGATGAATAGGATCTTTAGTGACACCAGTAGTGTAGACCTAGAGATGTACTGGTTATGATCAGTGTCCTATATCCTACCAAAGTCCTTGGTAGTGTTAGCTTGTGGTTCATACGTGGCGTATAACATCAGTTGTAGTAAGGTCTTTAAATTATCCTTGGGATTAAATGTCAACTTGGCGTGATCCTTGAGGTGTCCTACGGTTATTAACTACCATTTTAGAAAATTTCAGATTTATATTTGGGTGAGTGACTAGTAGTCGTTGAAGTGAATATTGAGAAATCATATGGTACAATCTCTTTATGGAAAGTGTAGTCAATGAAGTCTTACATAGTATTGGTAATAATTGCTTGGGTATACTTGGTCTCCTTAGGAGACCAGTCAGACTCAATTTTGTGGAATGTGTTGTGTTCGGTGATAGGATGTGGAAAATTTGGTGATGGCCTTGGGTTGTTGACAAAGTTCAAAGGAACCGCTTCATATAGCTTTGGGTGAGGATGCCAAAGTTTAATGTAAATAGGTACTAAAATCTTCTGAAGTGAAATTGGAGATTCAAATTATGATTGGGTATAATACTCGTTGTCTTCAGGGGACCAATGTAGGGTGGGTTGTGTTAGGTTCAGACGAGTACCAAAAAGGAGTTATAGATTTAGCCAACGATGTTATGATTGAGGCCTTTCATATTGCACATTTGATGGGGTATTGCAGCATGATAGGTATGTGTTTGGATGACACTATTCGGGAAATGTGAATACCTTGGGTCATTTTATTAGACTCGTGTGGACTTGAAAGTGTACGCTCGAGAGGTACTTGTTACCCTTATGGTGTTAATAACGGGAAGTTGGTCATCACGGGGACTCGGTTGAATTGAACTTTGGGATAGGCGACTATAACGACAATAACCGTGATAACATAAGTGATTCTTCCAATCGAGTAGTGCCTAATGAGGCGCTGGATATGACTATTGTACGATAAAGTAAGATAGTTATCTAGGTGTATTAAATTGGCAGCATCACTGAAGAGATGGAGAATGTCGGTGTCGATAAGGACGTTAGCACTCGTTGGCTAGGTGGTTCCCATTTGTCAAGGATCTAAGTGGGAGGCGTTATCCTTAACGATGGAAGTCTAGTATTTAGCTTCCCAAGGAACATTAGGTTAGTTTGTTGCTTCCGTCTCGAAGAAATGAGTGATTCATGGCTAGGTTCGTCGAACTTGGTGTCTCAAGCCGGGGCATATGGTTCCATTGAGTTTTCCCGGGATGGGACATGGACTCTAAATGTGCGGCGTAGGTTCGTCTTCAAAACCATCACGATTATATGCGAGTGGGGTTCTGTCGGATCTATTGGTTATCTCTATCAATTCTCGTATTTTCCTTCGGTTTCGATGATAGGAAATCGTATCCCTTATGGTGGTGACAATGCGAACTTGTACCACGACATGGTGTGGCGTGGTTTAATTCTAGAAATTTGATGCTAAACATTTCATGGAATAAAATGTTTTGAAAAATGATGTTAATCTTGCTAAAAGTTTTTGGTGAAATTATGTTTCAAAGTTTCTTAAAAAAATGAACATTTTATGAAAGAGGGAAATTTGTTGAGTTTGAAGAAATAAAATGTCTTTTGCGTATTTAAAGTGCATTTTTGTAAAGTATTGTAAATAATGTATGTTTAACCCATTTAATAGGATTTTTGGATTAAAATTCATCTTCTCCTGCATATAAACTTGTAGTATTTTGATAATGGACATATAAGAAAGTTTAAAGAAGGTTTTGTTGAGTTTAAACATGGAATAAGAAAAATAGAAATTCTAGTTTTCAAAGTATGTGAAAAAAGTGTTAAAGATGTGATAAGTTTAAGGTTGTAAGACTGCAAATGCCAATAAAAAAAAATGGTATTTTTCTTATAAAAGTATTTTTTTAGAGTAATTGGATTTATTGGATAAAGAAAGTAAATAAATATCTAATTCAAAAAGGTGATTAGTAAAAGTGTTGAATAAGTGTTAATGGTTATAACATTGGGAAGTTGGTGTGTGTAACTTAATAATGTTTTGAGAGATTAACACTTATGAAATTGGAAAAAAAATAATGGGTTAAAGATGTTTCCAACTTGAAAGAACATTACTCCAAATGTTAAAAGGGTGTTTATGAGTTAAAAACACTTAAGAAGTTAGTGCAGGTAACTTACTGGTGTTTTGAGAAATAACACTTATGAAAATTAAAGAAATGACAAGTTTGGAAATAAGAAGGGTAAAATGGTAATTTCACGTAAAGTGGAACGTATTATGAAATAAAAATGTGCCTACCCATAAAATACCACAATTAGGCGCCCATACACCTAACCTACCCGAACATAATCCTTAACAAAAATACAATATATATAAAGCCTACATATACAAGTATTTAAGAAAGTATTACGTACCACGATACTCTACTAGCCACGCAATCTATCCTGATATGCCTGATGCTGAGGCGAATTTCACCTCCCATAACTGATATTGGTTGGTGTTGCGTCCACCTCCTGACCATT
This sequence comes from Sambucus nigra, assembly GCA_949130495.1. NCBI lineage: Eukaryota > Viridiplantae > Streptophyta > Magnoliopsida > Dipsacales > Adoxaceae > Sambucus > Sambucus nigra. Next base: position 579,843,461 of record OX422209.1, read on the forward strand.
ATCAATGTTGGTGCTACTGGTTCTCCCTAAACACATGCACCTGCGAGAATTAGAGGCTTGAGTCCTTATTGTCCCTGCACCCCTTGACCTTGTTACCCTTGTGTGACTTGACCCTGTTGGGCCTGCTCCGCTTGGCCTTATTGGCCTGGTACCTTGTAACACCTAGCCTCTTGATGTAATACTTTCCCACGGATAAATCATTCACCTTTAAATGGTTCATAACGTCTAATATTTGCTCACTCTTCTCCTTGTCCTTGTTGTTACTGATTTGTTCTTTGTTTCTTCCACGCTTGGTCATTGCGACCCTTATTCTCACCACCTTGTCCATTTGACTCTTGTCTCTTTCCCAACTTCTTTGATAATTGGACTTTTCTTGCCAAAGTAACATTGCGACATCCACCACCTGAGCATAAGTAGTGTACGTTGGATTTCCCAACACCATCTGCCTAATCGACCAAGACAGTCCTTTAATGAAACACTCCATTTTCTTCACCTCAGTGCTAACCTCCTCTAGTATAAACATAGATAAATTGGTGAACTCTTGTTCATACTCAACAATTGACTTTGAACCTTTATCCAAGTCCATAAATTCTCTATTCTTCGCATTTCTAATTGTATACGAAAAGTACTTATTGTTAAACTTTATTAGAAAATCTGCATAACCCAACTGATCTTTATCCTCCGACATGGTGGCACTCTCCCACCATTGTAGTGCATCCCCTGTCAGTTTAAACGTTGCTAAAATATGCTTCTGCACATTCATGCAGTCCACCATCCCCAAATGTATCTCCATTTCCCTCCTCCATTGGTGACCAACCATTGGGTCAGATCCCCCTACGAAGGTGGGAGGATTGCCCTTAACAAAGCTGATTCTCACCCTATCCCAAGTTGAAATGGGTTTACCCTGCTGATGTGCCTCTAAAATAACCCATCTTTGTCTCCCCATATCCATACCGGCTGTCATGGCCTCACGAATGATAGCCTCTAACTCCTCGGCCTCCAAAATAATCTGTCGCCGCATCTCCTGAGTCGTTGAACCAGAAATAGACTCCTCTCTCCTACTCTCAGCTCTCCTTGTGTTCGCCAACTGAAAAGATAGGAACAAAACAACATCATACTCGTAATGACTAATAGTACAAATCATCAAAAGGAATCAAAGATAAGAAACGCGAAAACTAAGACGGATTCATAACCTATGAGACCTAAGACCATGCTCTGATACCATCTGTCACACCCCACGTAATTCTGGCGTCAACCGCTACCAAAAATATGTTGGACATGAACTAAATAAAATATCATTCTTAGCACGAGACAGATATGAGACATAAATAAATAAATCCATAGGATAAATAATTGAATCAATCCCAAATGATATTAACAACTGAGATATAAAAGATCCATCACATGCTAAAACTTCGAATGAATCCAATCTCCAATAATGATTTAATTAAAAACTGAATATTTATCAACTGTGAATAATCCAACTAAAATCCTCCAATAACTTGGGAACCAATTGGCCAAACAAAACCATAAACTGAGTCTCAATATAAATACGAAGGAAAGGAAACTAAACTAAACTAATACGCATAAAGTAAATAACTCCAGTTGCGCCTCCAAGAAAGTCTCCATATATTCCTTGCAGCTTATCCAAACTTATTCCTCAAAAGGTTAGTCAACACACAAGGTTAGAGTCCCGAGCATGAATACACACTACTCCCCTCAAATAGAGCCCGTGAACCCAGACAGTATCATTATACGCAATAAATATCACAACAGAGTATTTTAATTAAACGAATATAATTAAGCGCAAGAAAGATAAATTACTAACCACACCCAAAGATTCTTTTAAAAACACACAAATATCATTTTAATTATGCCACAGCCCCAAAGTGTTAATTTAATTAACTTAAACCAAACATCATTATGGTCACTTTTTATTATGGCGGTCCTCCCGCCCTGGGTGGTAATTTCCACCAAAGTTTAACACTTCCCCTTGCCAAAATGCCAGCCGAATCTGTTTAAACTGTCGATCCCCGTAATTTGACAAGATTCTACACACGACATGACATAAATCGCCAACCGGTCCGTTTAAACTGTCAGCCCCCGCACATTATGTCGTCACAAATTTTAATACCTATTTTTATCTTAGGCATTAATTCTCATTTCCTCAATTTCCCAATTAACAAACTACCCCACCCTTTTAAGCGATGTGAGATCCTCAAAATACCCCCTTAGTCCCATACCTAAGGGTCCCTAAGTACACATGCGTCCTATCCTTCATATAGGATGAATTACCAATATAAATCACGTCCTAGTCTCATGCCTTAACTAACACAACGATAATAAAACATAAAAATCATCCCACCCCCGGAATTTATAATCCTCACGAATTTACACTAACTAGTCCCATACCTAGAAAGCATAAATTATAACCAAGGCCTACCCACTAGTACCATACCTAGTAAGCATCATATAATAGAGGTGAGCCAAACTATTACCCAAAAGCCCCTTGCCCCCACGATGAAAAAAGTGAATAAATCAATTCACACAATATCATAATCACAACATGGCACTTTAATCACAAATGCCACAATTCAATTTAATTCCATTAATAATATAGTCGTCGTTTTCAACATAATTTTTCCCGTTCAAAAAAGTTAAATTAATTAACATGCGACAATATTCAATACGTCATAGTCGTTCTCTTTTATAATTCATCTAATTTTTATAAGTATGAGCGCGTCCCAATAACCATAAAAATCACCCCCATAAAATTTCACATGAGAACCTACACCCAAAACCCTAAAAACCCAAAGATTTCACCTACGCACCCAAGGTTTTCAAAGATTAAATCATATTTAAATTTTTCATAAAAATAGTCCCAAAATTTAAGTGTCTATTTTCTCTAATTAAGTTACTATTTGATTTTAATCAAAAACACATGATTAAGAGTTTAGGCGACACTTAAAACGCATAATGCTAAAGAAAATGAATAGAATATTCGTGCATGTGACTAAGATGAAGAAAATATGGTAGCACGATTGGATTCCTCTCGAAAAATTAGAAAAGAAGTATTCTTGAACAAACTTGATTAAACCCCAATTAATCCTTCATAGCCTATGATAAAAACTTGATTATGTTGGAGGTTGAAGAATATAGTTGAGATGAAAACTGTAGGAAGAGCTCTCTGGTTAAAAACTTGAGAAAAAGTGATTATGAGAAATCCCCCCATGAATTATTAAGGTTATATACAAATTAGGAATCTTAATCCTAACTATATAAAACAGCTAGCTGAACCGCCTCAAATCTGGGTGTAATAACCCTCGCTTATGAGACCGTATTTTATAGTAATTACTTAGTATAGTAATTGGAGACAAGTGTTGGGTTATGATTTGAATGTTAATTCAATGTAGAAAGTTGATATTTATTGTGAGTTTGCATACATATCATAATTATGGGTAAATATTGCTCTGTCATGCTTATTAGTATCATTTGAATTCAAAATGATATTTGGCTTAATAATGAGACAGGAACCTAAATTGAATTTTAAATTGTCCAAATGATAATTTGGAGGTTGCAGTTGATTCCGGAACGTGCGAAATAGTCAGATAATGTACCATATTGTATTTTGTAGTTTTGGGCATTTTTGACTGATTGTTCCTAATTTATACAGTTGCGTATTATCTTATCGCACTATTAGTTACTTAAGTGGGACAATTGCCTTAAGCCACGACTTAAGCCTATTAAATCTTCTAATTACCCTAATTTCCTTCCAAAACCAAAGAGAGAAAGAGAAGTGTAGAGAGAAAGACTTGGAGATTGAGAAGGATTTTGCTACTACACCAAGAAATTTGCAAGTTGCTGAATCAAGGCAAGTTTTTACTTGCTATTTGTGTCTTGAGATAGATGATTTGCTATGATAATGATGTATTGATTTTGGTTTAGCAACTTAGGGTTTTTCCTTATGTATTTATGGGTTTTGATTCACTCAAAGATGATTGGGATGATTTATGAGGTTTAAGATGGTCAATAGTATCATTGATGTTATCTTGATGTTAGTATATAAGTTTGGTTTGAAGAAATTTGAGTTGGGGTAGAAAATGGAGTCCAAGACTCCATAGCCAATTCTTGGCAAAAGCGCAGGCCCGAATCGATTCGGCCCCCTGGGCGAATCGATTCGGTAATGTCCAGTGCTCAGGTCTTGTGAACCGAATCGATTCGAAATTTATCCGAATCGATTCGGCAGTTATGCAAAAACCCAAATTTTCTGGCCGAATCGATTCGGCCAAGGGGGCGAATCGATTCGGTAGCCCTGCACTTTTCCAAAATTTTTCTTTTAAAATTTTAACCCTTTTTCTTTAGAATTAGTAATTAGGGACCTTCTTAAATGAAGTAAACATAGGATTTAGAGTATTAGTTGAGTTGGGTCGACATCCTAGACTCGAAAGGGTTCATCTAGGGTTCTTTTAAGGGGGAATTTAAAGTGATGCTTAGGCATTACATTTATCTTGTAGTTTTATAAGGGTCTAGAACATCTTTAGGTAACTTTGGAGACCTTAGGAATCAACTTGAGTTAGATTTTGACTTGAGGGTTTATGTTAAAGCCTAATGGAGGCTTTGGAAATAACTTTGGAGTCTGAATTTCTTATCGAGGAGGTTATGACAGTATGTAATACGTATAGTCCCGATTTAAGCTTAAACATTTGTTAAAATGGGAAATTGATAAGGTAAATGATAAATTACTAAATCATGTAATGGAAATACATAAAAAAGGATGTTACACACCTCTCTAAATAACATCTTAAGGGAAGTCCGTGCGAGAGGTGAAGCCCCCTGGCTAATGAATGCAGGGTGGATATAGTCCTAGGCCATATGAGCGCTTGTTTTATTTTTTTCTGCGATGGGTAGGAGATTCTGGGTGTGGTCTTGACTACCCCGCAGGCATATGGCCGCTTCCCGACGATTTCGATAGGATCCCAGGTTGTCTTATGTTAGGCCCTGGAAGATGATGGTTATTTAGGGATGCGCACAGTGGGGAAACCCGGACGGGCGGTCTTAGAATCGTTATATTTATGTTTATGACTATTCTAATTATCGAGTTGGACTCGGTGGAACATAAATGCCATAAAGAGCAAATTTATGCCACAATGAGCATGCTATTGAGATTAGTGCCATAAAGAGCACATGATGATACTTGTATTCCTGATAAGGAAAATCAAAGAAGATTAAAATTGAAATATGATGATTGATGATAAAGGCTCATAAGTACTTTTAATTCTGTTTTAATAAGAATCTCACTCCATGTAGTCCTTTATCAGTTTTAGTTCCTTATATGATGTTACCATGCTAGACTATCATCCTTGCTTAACTGTGCATCCTTGTCATACCTATCATTTATCTATTGATCACATATACCCGGCCCTGACCGGTTTTCCTTTCTTGTTGTATATGTATATATATAATCCGTTCAGGTGTTCCGCCGCACGGTCGCCCGTAATGACCTTTCCTTCCACATGTTTTTGAGGAGCCGTGACATTGTGCGGGTTTCACGGGATGTTTGCGTAGTCGCCTCCGTTTATGTTTTCTAGCTATGATCAGTTTATTCGGGCATGTTGCCCAAACAGTTGTAATTGTATAATGAATCTATTATGTAACCCTTGGTACTATTTGCATGTTGTATGGTTACTCTTGACCGACGTTTCATTCGGTCCTTTTGTATCTTTTGGGTTTCTTATGTACGCTTGTGGGGGTTTCCACCCTCTATTTCTATTATGGGTTGTTGAAAATGTTTTCTTTTTCTTTCAAAACCAAAGTTTTTGATAACCCGTTTTCTGGAATATAGTGTGGTTATTCCTTATGCTTTGTGTATGGTTGTGATGCTGAGGATGATATTTATCCATGATTTCCTATTTTATCGAGGTATAGGGCTGGCCACCCTCTATTTCGGATAGCGGGTTGTCACAGATTGTATCAGAGCATCGGGTTCTAGAGTCTTTAGGATCTATGCGGACTTGTCACGTTCTACCGTAGCGTTCTTTGATATAGAACTTAATGTTAGGATTGTTTTGCTGCCTATGTATGCGATCTTCTGCTAAATAGATTGTCTTATATTATGTTTTAACTTTATCTCGTCTTTATCTCAGATGCCGCCGAAGAGGGGACGTCCCGCTAGACGTAATAGGGTTTTTGAGGATGAGTTTGGTCCTCCACCGCAGCAGGGGAGTATCAGTGCCGCTGAAGTGGCAACTATTGTGGCCCAAGCTGTCAACGCCGCGATGACTGCAGTGGCCCAACAAATGCCACAAGCTCAAGTGAGGGGACAAGAAGCACTAGTTCCTACGGGACCTTCTCAGTGGGAACGGGTGAGGGAGTCTTTCCTTAAGGGACATCCCCCGGAATTCGAGGGAGGTTCGGATGTTATCAAGGCGAACCAGTGGAAGAGAGATATGCAGCGCCATCTTAGGATGGTGGAATGTAGTGAGGAGAAAAAGCAAATTCTCGTTACTTTCAAGCTTGTCGGACCGGCCTTGCACTGGTGGGAGTCAATGACGACACCCGAACAAAGGGATACTATGTCCATCACAAATTTTTGGGCTTTGTTTGATGGAAAGTATTTCCCTCCTGCAGTTCAGAAGGAAATACAGATGAAGCTTCAGGATTTGGTACAAGGGGAGAGATCGGTTGCCTAGTACGAGGAGGAGTTTACCCGGTTAGCAAGCTTTATACCGGATGAAGTAACTCCAGAAGCGAAGAGGATCTCCAAGTTTGTGGGAGGTTTGCACTGGCGAATAAAACAACATTTGCTTGGAAATCCATCTCTGGTGACCTTTGGGGATGTGATGAATGCTGCTTTACTTCACTGTCAAGAGCATAGATTGTTTGTGCAAAACAAGAAGAAGGTTGTAACTGCGGGGCAAACAGTGAGACAGGGAGGAACTGGGAGTGGAGGGGGAACATCTTCTTCATCCCAATCCTCGGGGAACAAGCAGGTTGAGAGGGATCCTCAGCAGGGGGATTCTTCCAAGCATCAAAGTTTTGGTGGGTTTAATGCTAGTGGCAATAATAACAGGCAGGGTCAAGGTGGTCAGTAACCACAGGGTGGTAGAGGTGGAAATGGAGGTAGAGGCCAACAGGGCCGAGGTGCGGGGCAATTCCGAAATAACCAAGGTAGGAATCAGGATAATACGACAAATAAATGTTTCCAGTGTGGGGAGCTGGGCCACTATAAAAGGGAGTGTCCTCAGTTGGTTGGAGGGCATCTTCCAAGGGCCCCACAGTAGCCGTATGTACAGTTTCCGCCCCAGGCGCCTAATCCGGTTGCTCCTCCTCAACAGGGGCAATTGCAGTGCGGAAGGGTTTACCATATTCAGGAGGCTCTACTCCCTCCAGCTCCTCCGGCACCACCAGCGATCGAGGGTAAGTTTCTCATTCATGGGCATATGGGTCGAATCCTATTTGATACAGGTGCTACACACTCCTTTATTTCTAGAAGTTTTGCTCAGACTACAGGTTTGATAAAATCTGCTGAAAGTACCTTCACTAGCGTCGAATCCTCTATGGGCGATGGCTCATTGATTTTCTTCGTATGTAAAAACGTAGTAATTAACCTTGGTGACTTGTGTTTCGAGGCTGATTTACTCGTCCTTGATATGGTCGGGTACGATGTTATTTTGGGTATGGATTGGCTAGTGAAGTATCGGGCTATAGTAAATTGTTTCGGGAAGAGTATAGTTTTTGCTGTTCCGGGACAAGAGATGTTCCTGGTAGTTATGCCTTGTATGGAAGGGAGCACGAGTGCTTACCTATTTTGTATTGCGCAAGACGCATCTAGAGATGTCGTGGTTCCCCTAAATTCTCTTCCAATCGTTAGAGATTTTGAAGATATTTTTCGGGAGATATCGGGATTACCTCCAAGTCGGGAAATAGAGTTTGTGATTGACTTAATGCTGGGAACTCGACCGATCGCCAAAGCTCCGTATCGAATGGCTCCTGTGGAGATGAGGGAGCTGAGAGATCAGATTCAGAAGCTACTGGACCAGGGCTTTATTAGGCATAGTACCTCACCGTGGGGCGCTCCGATTTTGTTTGTGAAGAAGAGAGATGGTTCTCTCCGGTTATGCGTGGACTATAGGGAGTTGAATAAAGTCACCATCCAAAATAAATACCCTTTACCTCGCATCGATGACTTGTTTGATCAACTTAAGGGAGCTTCCTACTTCTCCAAGATCGATTTGAGGACAGGGTAGCACCAATTGAGGATACGAGAGCAAGATGTATCCAAGACGGCCTTTTTGACCCGTTATGGATCTTATGAATTCTTGGTTATGCCCTTTGGGCTAACCAATGCCCCTGCAGTGTTTATGGACCTTATGAACAGGGTGTTTCGGGATTTCCTTGACCAGTTTGTCATTGTATTTATCGATGACATCCTAGTATATTCTCAGACAGAGTCGGATCACGCTGCTCACTTGCGGTTGGTTCTGCAGAGATTGAGGGATCATCAATTGTATGCAAAGTTTGAGAAGTGTGGCTTCTGGTTGAAGGAAGTTCAGTTTCTGGGGCATGTGGTGTCATCCCAAGGCGTGTCTGTGGATCCGGGTAAAGTGATCACGGTAAAGGAATGGGGTCAGCCCACGACGCCCACTAAAGTTCGTAGTTTTCTGGGCTTGGCAGGTTATTACCGTCGATTCATTAAGGGCTTTTCCAAGGTTGCTAGCCCATTGACGAATTTAACCTGAAAAGGAGTAAGATTTATATGGGACAGTTCATGTCAAGCGGCTTTTGATGAGCTCAAGAATAGACTAACTTCGGCTCCAGTCTTGGCATTGCCAAAGCCGGGATTGGAATATCTCGTCTTCACTGATGCATCTCTTCTAGGGTTAGGAGGTGTTCTTCAACAAGAGAGACAACCCATTGCGTACGCTTCTCGTAAGTTGAAGCCTCACGAGAAGAACTATCCGGTACATGACTTGGAATTTGCCGGCGTTGTATTTGCCTTGAAGATATGGAGGCATTATCTCTTAGGGGAAAAGTTTAGTCTGTTCACAGACCACAAATCACTACAATACTTATTCTCCCAAAAGGATTTGAATATGCGCCAGCGTCGTTGGTTGGAGTTTGTGAAAGACTACCAATTTGATATTCATTATCACCCCGGAAAGGCGAATGTGGTAGCAGATGCCTTGAGTAGGAAGCCTGATGGAGACTTAGCTGAGGTATGGAAAGCTAAGTGGAGAGAACTCAGCCTAGAGGATGCAGGAGTGAGAGCATTCCTTTCTGTGATGACGGTTACTCCCACGATTATAGCAAAGATTGTGGAAGCTCAGAAAAGAGATAAAGTTTGTCAAGACCATACACGCCAGTTGTTGTTTGAGGGAGCAGAGTCGTACTCAATTGGTTCTGGGGGTGGACTACGCTTCCATGGAATACTTGTGATTCCCGACAACGGAGATTTGAGACGTGCAGTAATGGCGGAATCCCACGGGTCCAAGTTCACGGTGCATCCAGGCGGGGACAAGATGTACCAAGATATGCGTCGTTTGTATTGGTGGGCGGGTATGAAGAGGGATATCTCCGAGTTTGTGTCTCAATGTACTACTTGTCAGTTGGTTAAGATTGACCACCAGCGACCGACAGGTTTGTTACAAACGCTCGAGATTTCCGTATGGAAATGGGAGAGCATTTCGATGGACTTTGTTACTGGCTTGCCTAGATCGCAAAAGGGTCACGACTCAATTTGGGTGATTGTCAATCGTTTGACCAAGTCGGCACACTTCTTGCCCGTGCGCACCGACTATGATACCGCTCGTTATGCCCAGTTGTTCATTGAGGAGATCGTCAGACTCCACGGGGTACCTTTAAACATTGTCTCCGACTGAGATAAGATATTTGTGTCCCACTTTTGGCAGAGTTTCCAGGGAGCTATGGGGACCGAGTTGAAGTTAAGCTCTTCCTATCATCCTCAAACAGACGGTCAGACCGAAAGGGTAAACCAGATGTTGGAGGATATGATTCGTATGTGCATACTCGATTTTAAGGGCAGTTGGGAACAATACCTTCCATTGGTTGAGTTTGCTTATAATAACTCTTACCAATTTACTATCGGAATGGCAACCTATGAAGCTCTGTATGGCAGGCCTTGTAGGTCGCCCGTTTGTTGGTTGGAAGTGGGTGATAACAAGTTCCTTGGACCTGAAATGATCCAAGACACTTCTTCGAAGATTGAGCTTATTCGAAATCGCATACGGATAGCCCAAGATCGTCAAAAGAGCTATGCTGATGCGGGTAGGAGACATATGGAATTGGAGGTGGCAGACTAAGTGTTAATGCGAGTGTCCCCGATGAAGGGTATTAAACGTTTTGGGAAGAAAGGAAAGCTTGCACCCCGTTTTGTTGGACCTTTCCCGGTGATTGCAAAGTTTGGTCCCGTGGCATACCAACTTGCCTTGCCGGAACCTTTACAACAAATCCATGATGTATTCCATGTCTCCTCTTTGAAGAAGTACAGAAGGTGTGAAGGTGCCCTTTGGCACATTCCTTTCGAAGATATCGATTTGCAGCCCGATGTTTCTTATGAAGAACAATCGGTTGCTATCCTTGAGTTTGGGGAGCGAAAGTTAAGATCTTGTGTGGTGCACCTAGTGAGAGTTCATTGGAGTCATCATCATGACAACGAATCAACTTGGGAACGTGAGGATGAGATGCGGGAGAAATATCCACATCTTTTCTTATGAGGTACGCCTAAATTTTGGGGGCAAAATTCCCTCATAAGGGGGGGAGTATGTAATAACCCTCGCTTATGAGACCATATTTTATAGTAATTACTTAGTATAGTAATTGGAGACAAGTGTTGGGTTATGATTTGAATGTTAATTCAATGTAGAAAGTTGATATTTATTGTGAGTTTGCATACATATCATAATTATGGGTAAATATTGCTCTGTCATGCTTATTAGTATCATTTGAATTCAAAATGATATTTGGCTTAATAATGAGACAGGAACCTAAATTGAATTTTAAATTGTCCAAATGATAATTTGGAGGTTGCAGTTGATTCCGGAACGTGCGAAATAGTCAGATAATGTACCATATTGTATTTTGTAGTTTTGGGCATTTTTGACTGATTGTACCTAAATTATACAGTTGCGTATTATTTTATCGCACTATTAGTTACTTAAGTGGGACAATTGCCTTAAGCCACGACTTAAGCCTATTAAATCTTCTAATTACCCTAATTTCCTTCCAAAACCAAAGAGAGAAAGAGAAGTGTAGAGAGAAAGACTTGGAGATTGAGAAGGATTTTGCTACTACACCAAGAAATTTGCAAGTTGCTGAATCAAGTCAAGTTTTTACTTTCTATTTGTGTCTTGAGATAGATGATTTGCTATGATAATGATGTATTGATTTTGGTTTAGCAACTTAGGGTTTTTCCTTATGTATTTATGGGTTTTGATTTACTCAAAGATGATTGGGATGATTTATGAGGTTTAAGATGGTCAATAGTATCATTGATGTTATCTTGATGTTAGTATATAAGTTTGGTTTGAAGAAATTTGAGTTGGGGTAGAAAATGGAGTCCAAGACTCCATAGCCAATTCTTGGCAAAATCGCAGGCCCGAATCGATTCGGCCCCCTGGACGAATTGATTCGGTTAAGTCCAGTGCTCAGGTCTTGTGAACCGAATCGATTCGAAATTTATCCGAATCGATTCGGCAGTTATGCAGAAACCCAAATTTTCTGGCCGAATCGATTTGGCCAAGGGGGCGAATCGATTCGGTAGCCCTGCACTTTTCCAAAATTTTTCTTTTAAAATTTTAACCCTTTTTCTTTAGAATTAGTAATTAGGGACCTTCTTAAATGAAGTAAACATAGGATTTAGAGTATTAGTTGAGTTGGGTCGACATCCTAGACTCGAAAGGGTTCATCTAGGGTTCTTTTAAGGGGGAATTTAAAGTGATGCTTAGGCATTACTTTTATCTTGTAGTTTTATAAGGGTCTAGAACATCTTTAGGTCACTTTGGAGACCTTAGGAATCAACTTGAGTTAGATTTTGACTTGAGGGTTTATGTTAAAGCCTAATGGAGGCTTTGGAAATAACTTTGGAGTCTGAATTTCTTATCGAGGAGGTTATGACGGTATGTAATACGTATAGTCCCGATTTAAGCTTAAACATTTGTTAAAATGGGAAATTGACAAGGTAAATGATAAATTACTAAATCATGTAATGGAAATAAATAAAAATGGATGTTACACACCTATCTAAATACCATCTTAAGGGAAGTCCGTGCGAGAGGTGAAGCCCCCTGGCTAATGAATGCAGGGTGGATATAGTCCTAGGCCATATGAGCGCTTGTTTTATTTTTTTCTGCGATGGGTAGGAGATTCAGGGTGTGGTCTTGACTACCCCGCAGGCATATGGCCGCTTCCCGACGATTTCGATAGGATCCCAGGTTGTCTTATGTTAGGCCCTGGAAGATGATGGTTATTTAGGGATGCACACAGTGGGGAAACCCGGACGGGCGGTCTTAGAATCGTTATATTTATGTTTATGACTATTCTAATTATCGAGTTGGACTCGGTGGAACATGAATGCCATAAAGAGAAAATTTATGCCACAAAGAGCATGCTATTGAGATTAGTGCCATAAAGAGCACATGATGATACTTGTATTCCTGATAAGGAAAATCAAAGAAGATTAAAATTGAAATATGATGATTGATGATAAAGGCTCATAAGTACTTTTAATTCTGTTTTAATATGAATCTCACTCCATGTAGTCCTTTATCAGTTTTAGTTCCTTATATGATGTTACCATGCTAGACTATCATCCTTGCTTAACTGTGCATCCTTGTCATACCTGTCATTTATCTATTAATCACATATACCCGGCCCTGACCGATTTTCCTTTCTTGTTGTATATGTATATATATAATCCGTTCAGGTGTTCCGCCGCACGGTCGCCCGTAATGACCTTTCCTTCCACATGTTTTTGAGGAGCCGTGACATTGTGCGGGTTTCATGGGATGTTTGCGTAATCGCCTCCGTTTATGTTTTCTAGCTATGATCAGTTTATTCGGCATGTTGCCCAAACAGTTGTAATTGTATAATGAATCTATTATGTAACCCTTGGTACTATTTGCATGTTGTATGGTTACTCTTGACCGACGTTTCATTCGGTCCTTTTGTATCTTTTGGGTTTCTTATGTACGCTTGTGGGGGTTTCCACCCTCTATTTCTATTATGGGTTGTTGAAAATGTTTTCTTTTTCTTTCAAAACCAAAGTTTTTGATAACCCGTTTTCTGGAATATAGTGTGGTTATTCCTTATGCTTTGTGTATGGTTGTGATGCTGAGGATGATATTTATCCATGATTTCCTATTTTATCGAGGTATAGGGCTGGCCACCCTCTATTTCGGATAGCGGGTTGTCACACTGGGTTGGTCGATCGATCGAGCAGGTCTGATCGCAATACCTCCACAAAAATTTTATAAGTAAAAATAATTAAAAACATTATAAAAACTCCATTTTAATTCTGAATTCAATTCCACTTGAAGTTTTATTCTTCTAATATTAAAACCAACATATTTAACTAATAAAAATTATTGAATCCAAAAATTTGTTTTTCTCGAATATTCCAATTAATTAGTTAAATTAATTAATAAAAACACAGGGTGTTACAATGATATATGATATGTAGTAGTTTGTTAAGAAATACAGTGTGTAAAATTAAATAGTGTATAAATAAATTAAAAAATAAAGATAAAGTAATGCACAAACCAATGAAAATGATACATCTGTAATAATAAACATAAATGTGTATACTGCTACTATTAATAAAATAATAAGAATAATAAGAATAAGAATAAGAATAAGAATAAGAATAAGAATAAGAATAATAACAAATAAATATAATAGTATATAAATTATGTATATAAATTACGTATATAAATATACAAAACACATATATAAACACAACACACGGGAGGTTAGGGATTTGGTTTGGGACAGGGTTTAAAGGGTATGGTTGTCTCCGATTGCATAAAATCAGACTTTAGCACTTTTGACCACATTTTTGCCACACTTTACTTGAATTATGCCTTCTGAAACCATAAATGCCAATTGACCTACAAAATAAACAAATACTAATATCGGTCCGATTTTACCGATAATTAGCAATTAAAAACTATCTATTTGGAATATTATTTTAACATTTTTGGATGCTTATCAATTTCCAAGAAAAATTTAACAGAGTATCAAAATATATTACTATTTTCCCTCCTTTTTATTTTCTCGATTCTCTTTTTTCTCTCAATTGACGAAGTGGCCAAAAGTCTTCAAATGGGGACCTAAAAACATGTATTTATACTAATCTTGGATGGGTATGGAAGATCGAATGAAATGGACGGCTTAGATTAAATCAACGGTTAGAATTCAAATTGTAGGGCTAATAAGAAACCGCACAAAACTAATCTCTAATTGGTTAAAATGTGATGCACATGGATTATAAATGAATGTATGCATTCCATTGATGTGACACCCCGCCTATTCTAATTCTGATTGAGCAGTCCATTATTAAATTAAACATGAATCATTAATGGTTTCATTCTTAGCATCACTGTCAAAATCCAATTAATTTACTAATACCCTAATGACCCACTGTCAAAATTTTAATTCTTATTATTAACATGAAAATAAATATTTCACATTCACCATTCCAAATAACAACATAATAAATACTAGAACATCTGAAAAATAATAATGACTGGAAAAAATACTCCAGACTGAAATTCAAATACAATCATCTATAAAATAAACCAAATCCAGTATTGGAAATAAAATGGAAGTACAATGTCTTAGAAATAATCACTAACTAGGAATGTGCGACATGCCCGACTGAGATAGATAAAAGGATAAATAAAAACAGATAAATGTGAAGGCGTCTACTAACAGGCCTTACAGCTTCCACAGCAACTGCAGCATGTCAAAGATGAAAGAACTCTTAAGCATGGCATCCTTGTGCCTGGGGACCTAAAATATTTTGACAAAAATGAATTTGAAAAGAGACAGAACCCAAGTAAAAGAGTTTGAAAACATTTTATCAAGTATTTGAAATGAATTAAAGAGTAAATATTATCTACATGGTATCTTCACATGCTCTCACTTGAGATTCTCACCTCTCAACTATTGTGCACACCAAACGTACTCTTCTAAACCCACCTAGTTATGCTACCTCACCTAACTAGTTTGATTTAAGCCTTTTCCCATCTATTAATTTACTCTGCACATCCGTATTTCCCATACAATACATTACTAAATTTCCATTCCTTTTAATTTGTTTAGAGTCACCAATTAATGATTTATGTTCTTACACACTTAGAAAAATTTAGTTATCACTATTTATCTTATCTACTAATACACCCGTAGTACAATAAATTACGTGTATATATATTTACATCACGCTTATAATATATACGTATATGGCATCCCTATGTGGACACCTGCGATGCGGGCATACTCTTCTATCAAGTCCAGGTACATCACGTACTATTAAGGACATCGAGTTCGGAATCACTCTCAAACCATACATTCTAAAATTCACAGAAAGTTGGAGGCGAACATAGTTCTAAGACTTTGGGCTACGTACACACCAAACACACCCAAATGATCGGTCACACCTATGACACCCCGCCTAATTAAACATCGGGTGATCAGGCCTTTATTAAATTAAAACAGGTTTCTCAAATGGTTAATTCTTAGCATCACTGCCGAAAACTTTTTAATTACTAATCCCCTAAGTAAAATTAGACCGGTGCCAAATTTTATCTTTCTTAAAACAGATAAATCAACCATGCGGAAAATAGTAAAGCAAATACCATGCTAAAACCCAAACCAACAAAGTATAAGTACAACAGTGCAAAAGTATTACCGAATAAACCATCGGCTAAAAATGCTAAACAACAATAGAACAACTACTAATCTGAAACTAAAATTTGAGACTGATATCGGACTACAAGTCCATACATGGAATAATGTGACATCCTGTACTAGATCTGAATGAGAGATATCGTCTAGTCAAAATCCTGTCAGTATCCACTGTGCTACAGCTGCGAGTCCCTGGAATAGAATCATCATCCATGGCGTCCCTCTGGATGGACACCTAAAAGGTTTTGAAAATATTTTATAGCAAGAGTTAGTACTCAAAACATTTTGAAAATATTTAGCAAGCGTTAATCACAATATAAAATGCGGTTATTGATTACACATGTTAGGTTTTCGTACACTCTCTTGAGTTCACTCACTTCTCATCTATTGCGCACACGTAAATTTCTACACCTAGCCTACCTAGCCATGTTCCCCAAGTTAATTAGGTCTAAGTAATCATCTGAACTTATTTAAGCTTAAGTTCTCACATCGCCCACACCGTGCATTCATTTCAATAACATCTCGCAAAGGTTAATTAATACTCAAATAACATTTCACCTATGTTATGCTTCAAAGCTATTTAGTTATACTACTAAATTTCTAGGATTCTCACAATTGTTATCTTTCCACTTATGTAATTAAGTTATTAAATAGATATTCTCTATCTATAGATACATTCCGTAATTAAGTTTCACTACTTAACTTACCAATTTGATACGTAACATTAAACACATCATATTCATCTACTTATTCACAACGGTATAATATCATTAAGTGTATATATTTCACACATAATATATACTAAATATCAGTCATTACTATTTGTCCGTTTTACACACATAAAGAACTCTTGGTTCGGAATGATTCATCGACCCCAAGTAAGAATTGGTTCGGAATGATACATCGACCCCAATTATTTATATACACAAATTCTGGCTCAGACTCTTTCATCACGCCACCAGTTCAAAGGTTTGGTTCGGCATTTTACATCGACCCCAAACATATAATAACCCAATGTTAGTTCGGAATGTCTCATCGACCCTAACATAGTTAATTTAAGTATATATCAATCTACTAATACACAGAAGTAGAATATCATTAAATATATATTTCACACACAATATATATTAAGTATCAGTCATTACTATTTTTCCTCTTTACATACATAAAGGACTCTTGGTTCGGAATGATTCATCGACCCCAAGTAAGAATTGGTTCGGAATGATACATCGACCCCAATTATATAATAACCCTATGTTAGTTCGTAATATCTCATCGACCCTAACATAGTTAATTTAGGTATACTTATCTTAACCTAAAAGTTCATACAATTCAGTAGGTACACGCCCGACCTATCAACCATGTTCGTACGTAATATTTTATTCTCTTATATTTACCGTACAATATTCACTGTACGATTTATCTCATTAATCGCATTTATTTGAGTTTTCACAACGATCTAAGGGCCCTAGTTACCCCTAACATAATATCAATTCAGTAGCTACCCTTGTTAACATATTGAACGAATAAATTTAAGCTCGCTCATGCTTTTTCGTAATTATATTCTTATCATCTCGAATTAGAATACGTCACAATCAAGCCTATGAATCTCCACTTTAATTCTCTCACAAAATTAAAGTCCAATGCTCAATCATAGACCTACTTCCATAACATTATTCCAAAAATATATTTCATCAAGGTCCCAAACACTTCCCCGATAAAATTTTAGGCATTTGAGGCTTAAAATTAAATATCTTACATTTTCTCGCAGCCTAACGAATCATAAAATTTTCTGGCAGATTAAACACCTTCTAGTAAAACTTCGATTTCTCCCTCTACAGAACTCCGGTTGACCTGATTCCAGGTTCATTGGAAAGATAAGAGATATACATTTCCGTACATCTATGATTAACACTCTAATTATAAGTACAACTCAAATCGTACATGTTTAAAATCACGTCAAACCTCTGGCAGATTACTATGCTGGCAGATTAAACACCCTGTAGTAATATGTCTATTACTCCCTCTACAAAACTCCGATTGACCTGATTCCAAGTTCATTGGATATCTAAGAGAAATACATTTCTAGTAATGTATAATTCACACTATAATTCGAAGTATAACTCAAATGGCATACGTTTAAAGTTGTGTCAAAAATTCTGCCCGATGGACATCTTGTGTTCATCAATTAAACCCTAAGTCATTCAAGATTCGTGTTCTTTAACCAAGAACTCATAAATATTCTATGTTAATCATCAAATATATTCAAATTTCATTTTACCTTTACTTAGGGATTCATTCTACATGCAATCCTACCCAAACATGTGATCAATTCAAATATTTAATTCATGGTTTTCAATAGAATTAATCAATTCTTAAAACTCCCTACACATGGGTATTATAACTTGAATTTGATTTGCAATAAACACTTGCCTTGATAGATGGGTTCTTATTTTGTGATTGTTGTTGATGATTGATTATTTTTCTCCTTCAATATTCCTTCCCCACAAGTTTGTGGTGAAAATCTCCTTTGAATCCTTCCCAATTCTTCCTTTTTCCTTGAGAATTGTTTCTCTCTTCTCTGTAATGGCTATGGTGTGTTTTTTCTTCTCTCTAACCCTAGCCTCCAACTCTTATAATCTGACTTAGAGTTATTAAATTCGTAGGTCTTCTCACTCCTATAATTTAAAAGACTAAAACGCTCCTGAACGGTCCCGACTTAGCCCAAAAACATCTCGGGACCCAACTAGTACCCCTGGGTATACTATTTTGACTATTTTGACCCTTCCGTGGTTAACCGTGACCTCTAAATTATCATTTGAGTCACTTAAAAATATATTACTCGTTCTCGCCCCAAAACGGTCTACATGCGTTAAGTAACTATTTACTACTCGCACTAAGTAAATATAATGAGGCAATATAAATCGGTAACTATCTCTTGATTAATATACTATAATTACAATTCTTAATAAATATCATTAACTTACTCCTCTTACGTAATTTAAATTAATCCGTATTTTCTCATTTAATTTTCTAATTTAATTAAATCGAATATTCAGAAATATAGGGTATTACAACACCCATATTCACACAAGTGGTGCTCAATTCCTAAGTTCTGTGTTTTGAGGTACATGTCAAAATCCCCCTAATAGCTCATCAGGATAAGATTGGCCGCGGTGCGAAACATCTCGTGATAGCAAGTAGCCTAGGTATGTTTATACATGCAAATTCACACAATAGGTAATTAAAAAATCTTTATAAATATAACATCAGTATAGGTATACACTCAACCAAGAATATATGCCACATACGCAGTATATACAACTCTCGAATATCCTACGTATATTTAAATTTCAATTATACTTTTCATAGTAAATTCCCGAGTATCTCTTACTACTCAAAGGATCCTAATTGCCCATTAAATTATCTCAGTAATTATAATCCCGCTTTTACTAGCTCGGTATAAGGTTCACTCATATTTCCCATGACCGATTTTATTTATCGACAAATTATTTAATATCAAACTACGTCCAATAATTTCTAGTCTTAATTCTCATCATTTGGGAAAGGTTTGAATCCTATCCTTTAAAAAAATAAAATAAGCCACTGCCCGGACTAACAGGTCATCCGAACTGATTTGAGGTGTACACCGAACCGGTTTGAGGGACAGGTCGAACTGGTTCGGGGTACCTGGTAGTTCATCTTCACACAGCTACAGGTTTCACCATTTTCAAAGCCATGAACATCCATTACACAATACCAAACTCCCAAACAAGTATTCTTAACGTTATACCAACATATATACATGATTTTCAACGTAATAGAATCATCAAATTGTCAAAGAACAGCTTTAAGTAGAATTAATTCAAGATTAATCCTTAAGAATCCTAGTTTATCAATTTTTTTCAAAATCCTCAATAAAACCCTGATATCTTCACATGTTAATGTTACTAATTCATAAAATTCATTTTACATGCATAAAGGGATTTAACTTATAATTATTCCTACCCAATAACATTAATTAAACCTTCCCAATTAACACTAAATCTTTATGTATTCACAAATTTATTCATACTACACTAACATGGATGGTATATATGCTCATAATTTAGCAAGATAAATACTTGCCTCAATTAGTAGGTCTGAATCACTGCAAATGAATGGTATGGTTGGTTTCCTTTCCTCCCAATCTATGTTTTGATGGTGGTTGTGGGAAAAACGGTGTAGAAAGTCTTAGAACTCCCTTTGAAATCTCTTCCTTACTTGTCTTATGGCCTCTCTTAGGTTTTGTAATTGATAACCCTAACTTCCCCAACACATATTCTGATATACACTTATAAAATTCGTAGGTTTCTTTCCACCAAAACTTTAAAAGACTAAAATACCCCTTCGGGGTGCTAGATTGGCCTAAAAAGCCTTAGGACCCAAACAAAACTCCCGAGTACATTTTTCTAACTATTTTGATAATTCAGGTCACACTGGTGCACTCAAAATGACCATTTGAATTATCCAAAATGACATTACATTTTATTTCAAAAAATTAAGTCCCGGCACGACTAACGCGCGTCCTGACTAAATTTACCATTATTATCGTATTTCTCGCTCACGACAATCATAATACTTTCTTATTAATTTATTACTCATTCACTAAGTAATATTCAATATAAATAAATATTAGCCCTTGTCTCGCTAATTAATACTTATTTTACTCCGGATTAATTTCCCATTTTAAATTTAATTAATCCCTATTAATTCCAATATAAAAATCATTAAAATTGTGGGGTGTTACATACTTTGCCCTAATAATGAAATTTCATCCCAAAATTCAGAAAAAGAAATACCTAGTATAAATAACCCTAGATATTTGTTGCGCATCTCATCCTCGTGCTCCCAAGTAGACTCGTCGGCATTAAGATGCCCCCACTGAACATGTACAAGTGGAACTACCTTCGACCTCAATTTCCTCTCACTATGGTCTAGGATAGCCACTGGCCTCTCCTTATATGAAATATCATGTTGTAAATTGATCTCCTCCAACACAATGTGACTGTGAGTTAACTCGTACCGGGGATATCGCCTCAGTGAAGAAATGTGAAATACATTATGAATCTGATGCAAATGCTCAGGCAACCCGAGCCTATATGCTACTGGCCCAATCCTCTTAATGATAGGAAATGGCCCCACATACCTTGGTGCCAACTTCCCTTTCTTCCCGAACCTCATTATCCCTTTCATAAGAAATACATGTAGTAACACCTGGTCCCCCACATTAAACTCTAGGAATAATCACTTGGCATCGGCATAACTCATTTATATGTCCTAGATAATACGTATACGACTCTGACTTAACTCAATTTTGGCCGATGAATCCTGAATTAACTCTGGTTCAAGTAGCTTATTATCCCCAACCTCTAGCCAATAAGCGGACGAATGACAAGGTTTACCGTAAAATGTTTCAAATGATGCCATGCCAATAGTGAACTAGTAGGAGTTATTATATGCAAACTCCACTAGTGGAAGATATAACTCCCAACCCCGTCTAAAATTATGGATACACATCTGTAGCATATCTTCTAACATCTGATTCGTCCTCTCCATCTGCCCATCCGTCTGTGAGTAATAGCCCATACTCAATCGCAACTCAGTACCCATGGCCTCTAAAAAACTCTTCCAAAAATAAGACACGGAGATATTATCCCTGTTGGACACAATATTAAGTGGCACCCCATGCAATCTCACTATCTCAGGGATGAAAATCTAGGCATATTGTCTCGTATTATAATCCGTCTGAAATAGCCAAAAATGATCTACCTTGGTCAACTGATCCACTATCACCCAAATGGAGTTGTGACCTCTTTGCTAAGTAGGCATCCGAGTAATAAAATTCATGAAAATGATCTCCTATTTCCACATTAGAATCTGTAAAGGCTGCAGAAACTCGACTGGCTTCTGATGTTCCACCTTCACCAACTAACAAGTGATAAACCTTATGACAAACTCGATAGTGTCTATCTTCATCCCACTCCACTAATATTTTCATCTCATATCCTGGTACATCTTATCACCTCTAGAATGTAAAGTAAATTATGACCCATGCGACTCTGCCATAACCAAGTGTCGTAACCTACCCCTTCGGGACAATCAATCTCCCGTTGAAGTGTAAGTCTCCCTTTGAACTCACGGAGTAATACTCGTCTCCCCCGGGTAAAAGTTGTCTGATCCGATCCTGACAAAATGAATCTGTTGCTTGAGCTTGTACTACCCTCATGATAATATGGGGGTGACGGTCATAATTGACATAAATGATCTGGCAACGAAATCCTGGTGTCCTAGCTCCTCCCATTTTGCCTTCTAAACTTCAGCTACATCCCCCATTGGCTTGCATTTTAACGCGTTTGCCACCACGTTAGCCTTCCCCGGGTGATATTGGATGTCAAAACAATAATCATTCACAAATTACATCCACCTATGCTGACGCATATTCATCTCTCTTTGCATGAATAAAGAATGTAGTGACTTATAATTTGTGAATAGGTGAAATCTCTCATCTAAAAGGTAATGTCTCCAAATCCGAAATGCAAACATGACTGCCGCTAACTCAAGTTGTGGGAGGGGTAATTCCTCTCGTGAGGCTTAAGTTTATTGGAGGAATAAGCTATAGCCTAGTCCCCCTACTATATCACATCCCCAAGTCCCTGTAAGTATGTGTAAGTAAAAATAAGATGCTCCACCCCTACCCTGGGAAGTGCGAGCACAGGTGCTGAAGTCAACTTGTCCTTCAGCTCATCAAAAGCTAATTGACAAATGTCATCCCAAATAAACGGTATGCCTTTGCGATTCAAATTAGTGAATGGACCCGTAATCTTTGAAATCCTCGAATGAACTATCTGTAGTACCTGATTAACCTCAATAAACTATGCACCTCCATCGGTGTCGTGGGTTGTACCCACTCCTTCACCGCTGACAGTTTACTAGGATCCACTAATATCCCCCCAAATATGATATGACCCAAAAATTAAACCTCACGTAGACAAAACCTACATTTCTCCAATTTAGTGTACAACTGGTGTTCGTGCAATGTCTGCAAAACATGACGCAGATGCTCGGCATGCTCCTCCTCACTCTGAGAATAAACCAAGGTTTCATTAATAAAGATAATGTAAAATTGATCCAAGAAATATTTGAACACCCTATTAATCAAGTCCATAAACACCACTGGCATGTTGATTAGCCCAAATGGCTTAACCTGAAACTCGTACTACCCGTATCTCATCAGAAAGGCAGTCTTAGGTACATCCTGCTCTTGGATGCGTAATTGGTGATATACCAACCTCAAGTCTATCTTAGAGAAGTATGAAGCTCTATTTAACTGGTCAAATAAGTCATCAATTTTGGGAAATGAATACTTATTCTGTATCGTGACTTTATTCAACTCTCGATAATCCACACACAATTGTAAAGAACCATCCCTTTTCTTCATAAACAGTACTAAGGCACCCCAAGGTAAAGTACTCTGAAGGATAAATCCCTATCCCAACAGATGCTTAATTTGATCTCGTAGCTCCCTCGTCTCTATAGGAGCCATATGATATGGCTCCCAATCTATCGGTCGAGTGCCAGTTCCTAAATCAATAACAAACTCTATATCTCTGTTACGTGGTTATCCTGGTATCTTTTGAAACACATCGACAAACTCACACATAACTCGGATAGAATCTATGGAAATAACTACTTCCTGAAAGGAAATGAGTCGATGATCCTCCTTCGGGACGAGGCGTCGTCACTAAGAACATCTCCTGGCCTGAAATTGCAAACACTATCCTCCTACTATAACAGTCAATCATGGCCCTGCTAGCCAATCCATACCAATAATGGCATCATACTCCGACATATCTAACACAAGCATATCGACGGGCAAAATAAGTCTCCTGATATCTATACTCACACCCCGACAGATAAAGAATATAAGTGTCCCGCTACCCAGTGGTGAGTCTACACACGTGACTCTACTATCGACTATGTCTAACAACCCAGTGGCTCATTCAAATCTAGTGGTTATGACCGAGTGAGAAGCCCCAATGTCAAATAAAATGCACCCCGAAGTCCCATGTATAAGAAACATATCCTCTACTGTAGGTGGAGCCTATGGAACTGCAACCTGGTGGACGTTATTGATGAGTGCATTATTTTGTATATTTTATACCCAAATTTATACCTTGTTAGTTCCATTTTGTTTTATTTAATAATTTCTTAAGATCATTTTATTAAAAAGGGAAAAAAAATGCAAGAATGCTGGAATTCATAGTTAAAATGGCAATTTTAAGTCAAAAATGGGTGCTTCATTAATTTTATAATATTATTATGCTAATTTGTGAAAAAAGTTACCTAGTGAAATTTTTCGAGGTAATTATGAAATTTAGTGCAAATTGATGATCAACTTGAAAAAGGTGTGAAAAAGCTAAATTTTACGGTCGTTCAAAAAATTGTTGTTTTTACACTTGTGAAATTATAAAAAAACTCAAGAATTTTTATCCTCCGAATTGGATGAAATTTGACATGCGTGTTGAGCAAGAAAAGATAAGACTTTTCGAGTGGGTGGAAATTGAAGAGTTCCACAAAAACCCTAAAACCTCACCCTAAGCTTATAAATAGGACCCTTTGGCTCATTATTTCGGCTGTAGAACAATAGGAGAATTGTAGAGAGAGTTTGGGAAATAGTTTTTGGTTCTCTTATCTTGAGAGTTTTATTTATATTTGAGGGCCAAGAATTGTATCATTGTGGAAGGAATTCTGTCAACATCAATTATAAGACACATCATTTGTAAGTTGTTTTATTAATGAAAATTCATATTCATTCTTGCAATTTTATTATGTCTTTCATTATGCTAGTGTAATTTCTTTACTAGGTCTAGGTGAAATTTATCATGTCTAGTGCGTGATTTAAATTCGTCTTTGTTACCGATATGTGCTAAAGGTCTTAAAAATTTGGTATTCATTTAAAATGACACGACAGTGTTTTAAACCTTTGGGTTTGTTTAAGAAAAATAGTATTTTTATTTTTAAGTGTGAGTACCTTTTGATGGATTATGCTTGCACTCGATTGTTTTGATAGTCCATGCTTAAAGACTATACAGTGAAATCTAAAAGTGAACTTTTAAGGGAATAGGGATTTTAGCCATCTTAATTTAGAGGCATTAAATTTTATTGGGAACTTAACCATGTTATCCTTCGAATTAAATACGATGAGAGTCGATTTAATTTGAGTTATAAAATCGGGGCTGACGAGTATAAATTATTACATGATATTAGTTGAATGTGATAAATGGATCCAACGTCCTAGTTTTCAAGCTACCTTGATAATATCTCTGGTACTCCTATTTCTTGTTTGTGTTGCTTTGTTTAATATTACTTCTCATCTCCAATCCAATTTAGTCGAGTTGGACAGTAACAATTGCTTTTAAAGAAAAAAATTGATAAATCTCTGTGGGTTCGACCCGTACTTACACTCGTTATTCTATAATAGTCTGTGCACTTGCGGTATTTGATCAAATTGACAACAATTATATACATTCCCGTACTATAACTTCCCCTGCTAAGGTGGGGCTACTAGAACGATTGGTATTATAGGTAATACTGGCACGGGTGCTGGTGCTGCGAGGGCAGTGGGGAAAATAGGCCGCTGGGGCTCCTAATGAGCGCCTTGCTACTGTTGAACTCTGCCCTTAATAGAACAATCTTGATCCTTGTGTCCATTCTTGCCACATATGAAATACCTGCCTATGAAATTTCCTCCCCTTTGGCTCTGTTGGCCACGACCTTGCTGGCCACTACCACATCTCCCCTGACACTGATTACCCTACTAAAAACTCTGTTGGCCTGACTGGCCCTTACTAAATCCACCCTGTCCCTTCCCGTAATCTCCCAAAGGAAAATGCTTAGCAGCATCCCCCTGGTGGGAACCCTTCTCACTTTGCCCCGGCTGACTCTGAATCAATTTTGCCCCACTGACACTGCTACCCCAATCCTACCCTGCTGGATGGACGCTCCTGAGCGCTTGCTTCCCTTAACATGGAAGTGGTGGTCCTGACAGTGTAGTGGAGTAGAATTCAACACATCCGTAGATGTCTTTAAAGAGGGATTACTGAACAAATGTTGTCGGATCCTCCAGGTAAAACCATCCATAAACAACTGTATCTTCTTCTCTTTCGTACTCACCTCCTATGGGATAAATTTTGCCAACTTAGTAAATTAATCCTCATACTCTGCTGCAGTCCTCCCCTACTATGACACGTCTAATAATTTTCTCCTCATCTCAGTTTAAATGACAAATGGAAAGTATTTGCGCTCGAACTGCTCCTAGAACTCCTGAATAGTCATGTGTCTCTCTCCTGTGTTGTGGTAACAGACTCCCACCACTATAAGTCTATCCCCATTAATTTAAAAGTATCTAGTATCTGTTTCTGTTTCTGTACGTTAGTGTACTCATACATCCTCAAATGCCTCTGAATATCATTTTCCATTGGTACGCTGCAACTACATCAAAGCTTCCCTTAAACTCGGGAGGGTGAGCCTTCTGGAAGGCATCTCTAACCCACTCCCAGATAGAAAGTAACGAGTGTGCAGGAGAAGGAGCAACACCCAGAGTCTAAGGTGGCACATGTGTGCCTATTAGGCATAGCTAGTCAAGGCCGTATTAATCGCCTATGCAACAATAGCGGCAACCTCGGCAACTTTTATAGACCCTAATGCCTGAGTTGGCTGTGGCTCGGGCTATGCCTCTGTGGTATCTCATGGTGCATGTCGAGGAGGCATCTAAAACGAAAAGGAATTTTTTATCAGTCCACAGTTCATTATATCTTAAAATAGCTGAAGACGTAAATGCGTAATAAAGAATACAACAATCCAAATAGTAGGTATCTACATCAAGGAAGGCTACGCTGAAAATCGTAGTCACACATATTATATGGACACTAGAATCTGATGCTCTGATACCATATGTGGCACCCCACCTATTCTAATCCTGGGTAATTAGTCCATTATTAAATTAAACAGGAATCATTAATGGTTTCCTTCTTAGCATCACTGTCGAAATCCAACTAATTTATTAATACCATAATGGCCCAGTGTAAAAAATTTAATTCTTATTATTACCATGCAAATAAATATTTCACATTCACCATTCCATGTAACAAAATAATAAATAGTAGAACATTTAAATAAATAATAGTGACTGGAATAAACACTCCAGACTGAAATCCAAATACAATCGTCCATAAAATAAACCAAATTCGATATTGGAAATAAAATGGAAGTACAATATCTCTGAAATAATCACCAACTAAAATGGGCGATATGCCCGACCGAGATAGATAAAAGGATAAATAGGAACAGATAAATGTGGAGGCATCTACTACCAAGGTCCTACAACTTCCACAGAAGTTATAGCACGTCAAAGATGAAAGAACTCCTAAGCTTGGCGTCCCTATGGCTGGGCACCTAAAATGTTTTTACAAAAATGGATTTGAAATGGGTAAGAGCCCAAGTAAAACAGTTTGAAAACATTTCAGTAAGTATTTAAAATGCATTAAAGATTAAATCTTAGATGCATGTTATCTTCACGTGCTCTCACTTGAGATCCTCACCTCTCAACTATTGTGCACGCATAAAGTACTCTTCTAAACCCACCTAGTTATGCTACCCCTCCTTACCAGTTTGACTTAAGATTTTTCCCATATATTAATTTACTGTTCCCACCCATATTTCACATACAATACGTTACTAAATTTCCATTCCCTTCTATTTGTTTAGAGTCACCAGTTAATGATTAAGTTCTTACACACTTAGAGTAATTTAGACATCACTATCTATCTTATCTACGAATACACCTGTAGTAAAATAAATCACACGTATATATATATATATATATATATATATATATATATATATATATATATATATATATATATATTTACATCACTCTTATACTATATATACATATACGGCATCCCTAGGTGGATACCTACGATGCGGGCATACTCTGCTATCAAGTCCTGGTAGATCACGTACTGATTAAGGACATCGGGTTCAGAATTACTCTCGAACCATTCATTCAAAAATTCATATAACATTGGAGGCGAACATAGTTCTAAGCCTTTGGGTTACGCACATACCTAATGCACCCAAATGACCAGTCACACCCTTATTCACACAATTGGTGCTCAATCCCTAAGTTCAATGTTCTGAGGTACAAGTCAAAATCCCCCTTTATGGCTCATTAGGATAAGACTACCCACAGCGCAGAACCTCCCATGATAGCAAGTAGACTAGGTATCTTTATACATGAAAATTCACATAATAGATAATCACACACCCTATATAAATATAACATTAGTATAGGTATACAATCGACCTATAATATATGCTACATACGCAGTATATACAACTCCTAAATATCCTACGTATATTTAAATTTTGATTATACTTCTCATCATATATTCCCGAATATCTCCCATTACTCAAAGGATCCTAACTTCCCATTAAATTATCTCAGTAATTATAATATCCCACTTTTACTGGCCTGGTATAAGGTTCACTCGTATTTTTTGTGACCCATTTTATTCCTCGAGAAATTATTTAATATCAAACTATGTCCAATAATTTGTAGTCGTAATTCTCATCATTAGGGAAAGGTTCGAATCCTATCCTTTAAAAAAATAAGATAAGCCAAGGCCAGGACTAACAGGTCATTCGAACCAGTTTGAGGGTATATCTGAACCAGTTTGAGGTGTACATCGAATCGGTTTGAGGGACAGGCCAAACCGGTTCGGGGTACCTAGTAGTTCATCTTCTCCACAGCTATGGGTTTCACCATTTTCAAAGCCCAGAACATATATTACACAACCCCAAACTCCTAACCAAGTATTCTAATCATTATACCAACGTATATACATGAATTTCAAAATAACAGAATCATCAAATTGTCAAAGAACAACTTTAAATCGAATTAATTTAAGATTAATCCTTAAACACCCTAGTTTATCATTTTTATTCAAGATCCTCAATAAAACCAAGATTTCTTCACATGTTAACGTTACTAATTCATCAAATTCGTTCTACATGCACAAAGAGATTTAACCTATTGTGGTCCCTACCCAAGAACATGAATTAAACCTTACCAATTAACACCAAATCTTTATGTATTCATGAATTTGTTCATACTACACTAATATGGATGGTATATATGCTCAGAATTTAGCAAGATAAATACTTACCTCAATTATTAGGTCTGAATCTTTGCAAATGAATGGTATGGTTGGTTTCTTTTCCTCCCGATCTACGTTTCGATGGTGATTGTGGTGCAAAACAGTGTAGAAAGCCTTAGAACTGTCCTCCTTCCATCAGTGGTGGTCTCTCTTAGGTTTTGTAACTGATAACCCTAACTTACCCAACTCATATTCTGATATACACTTATAAAATTCGTAGGTCTCTTTTCCCCAAAATTTTAAAAGATGCCGATTTGGCCTAAAAATATCCCGAGAGCCAAACTAAACCCTGAGTACACTTTTCTGACTATTTTGACCCTTCTGGACACACTGGTGCACTCGAAATGAACATTTGAATTATCCAAAATGAAATTACAATTTATTTCATAAAATTAAGTCCCAACACGACTGACACGCGCATCTCGATTAAATTTACCGTAACTGTCGTATTTTCACTCACGAAAATCATAATACTTTATTATTAATTTATTACTCATTCGCTAAGTAATATTTAATATATATAAATATTAGCCCTTGTCTCACTTATTAATTTTTATTTTATTCCGAATTAATTTCCCATTTTAAATTTAATTAATCCCTATTAATCCCAATCTAAAAAATCATTAAAATTACGGGTCTTACAATTAATAAATAAGATCCAACAGTCAAGATTAAGTGCATCTATTATGAGTGTAAACAAACACACACTTAACCAATCAAGTGTAAACACGTGTAGAGATATTATCAGTTATAAAACGCATGTTTTTGGAGTTTTAAAAATTCGACTTTTATCCACAATAATTTGTGCCGGTTTTAGATTCCACCCAAGCCATCTTTTAGGAACTTATAAAATACAAATTTTAACCCCAAAATAATTTAAAGCCCTATTTTAATTTTGTTAAAAATAAATTTTAATTGGTTTAAAATTCCTAAAAATTATAGAAAATTCATTTTAAGTCAATTCAACACAAATATGAGAAGAAATGCAATCCTATGTGTTGAGTGTGTTGGTTTTCTACCTGTATGGATTTAATCTTTGCTGATGATGATGTAGTATATGAAGAGTCAATGATGTATTGAAGGAGGGACTCAATTTTGTTAATCTTTCCAAACTAATTGAGGCTCCTATATAGTGCAGACTCAAGTGAGTCAGCTATATAGTGTGCTTCCATCTCTCACTTTGGAAATGGCAGACGAAATCTCCTTTGAGTCTGAAAAGTCGTAACAGTGATAATTGATTAAATTTGCAACTTTCTATGTTGGCACACTTATTTAATTAGTGTCAATTTTTAAACCAAAATAAATTAGCCCCAAATCATTCGACTGCGTGTGTGCGTGTGTCAAACCATAAAATAAATAAAGCACGCGACACAAGCTTAAGGAAAAATCTTCGAAGGGTAAAAACCTTTTATTTCACTATAATTTTGTAAGAAAACGGCTTACACGGATTACAATGAAATAAGGTGACATACAAAATACCCGCAGGTGTCGGTTCCGATGTCTCAGCTGGAACTTTCCCTTTCCGGGAGGGCAACAATGAAGAAGAGAAACGGCTTATCCACAAGATGTGAACTTTATAAGGACTCCCTCCACAATAGAACGCAGCTCTCTAGTTGTAAACTTCCCCCCACAAAGATAAACAGTAGTAAGGTGTGTTCTTCAACAACAAAACAATTCACTAAAGCATATGGGAGTTTTGTGAATTGAAAACAAAGAGGGATTAAACCCTAAAAGAAGAAGCCAAAGGATTCTGGCGTTTCGCAGTTTTCTGTCTGTCAAAAACTGTGGACTTCTTAATGAAAACGGACTCATTTAATGAGTATTTATATAAAAACGCATTGCCTCAAAATTCGAACTCGTTCGAACGATATGCTATGTCATTTGAACGATAATTTCAGGTCATTCGAATGACCTATCAAGCGAGAATCCACGTGAACCTGTAGAAAATTTAGTTACGAATGCGTGGCCGCCAGTTTCGTATCATTCGGATTTTTTATGAATTAGTTATGATTTTTCTACGAAAAGGAGTCCGAAAACAAAATCTTTAGAAAAATATTTTGTTAAAAATATCCCAAAAGCTCTAAGTGAAAAGTTAAGGTATTTAAAACAAAACCTTACCAAAGTAAACTTCGCGGAGTCTTTAATGATGAAGAACTTGAGTAATTCGGATCCGTCTTTGATGTAGATGTTTCTTGAATGCTCTTCAACGGTGTAGCGGTATATGACATAATAAATTGATAACGGACCTATGAAAATATGTCCTTACAAATCTCCCCCTATGTCTATGCCGGTACATACATAAAAAATCCGAATTATCAAATACCAAATTTCCTATACAAATCTACCCTCCCATGAATAAATTTGCAAGACTTCAAAATTGTTCTTCAATCATCTTCGTCAAATCTCAAATCTTTTCTCATCAGGGTGTGCAACATATCAATCTTCAATTTTGTACCTACACACATGAGATAAAGCAAAAACCTTCGTGATGCATCGAGTTTGAAATGATACAAGGATAAAGTATTAATAATCAAATCTCCCCCATAATGCAAAAACTCCCCCATAACATGATAATTCTTTCTTCCCCTTTTTATGATGTCCCAAATAGAAAGATAAGAAGAAACAATCAAAACATGGAGTGTCACGATAAAATGCATAGCAAACAAGAATCAAGCTACGCGCATGCAAAGGAGTATCTCACAAATTTCACAAACTATTTTTGAATTTTTCAATTTTTTATACAAAAATAAGATACAAAAAAATCACACCATGGATTTAAACTCAAACAACGAACTCATGGAAACGAAATGAATGGGTGTGAACACATTCGATAGGTAAATTAACCCAATCAATCATATGTGCACGATAAATACGTGTACCCCTAACGAATGAACATCAAAAGAATCCTTAGGTGTAAAAATTTGTTGAATTTAGATGACATCTTCTTATGAAAATCAACAAATCAAAGTCAAATGATTTCCACCCTAATAACATCCAAAACTTTTTTTAGCGCATTTTCAAGAATTTTAAGGATGTGCAAACCCGTTTTAATTCTCCAACCAAACTCACTCATATATATTTTCTTTTAGAGGTGAATAAACTAAATTCTCAAACTTTGGAGAATTGGTGCAAAAACCTAAATGGCCCATAATTGGCATGAATTTCTTTTTATTGCCTTTAAATTTTTTCGGGCTCTTTTAAACCTCTTTGGACCCCGAATAATAAAATTCCTCCATTTTTTAGGTCCAATTTAACGGTGGCTTAGTATTCACAAAGGCAAAATGAACCTTTCGCAGTCCTTCCCCGTTTTCAAACAAAACACACAAACTCACAAAACGATTTTTATATGCAATATTTCCTTATCAAAATTTATCGCGCTTGGTTCGTTTTAAGGACAGGATTGAAGTGAAAACACCCAACCAACATGTGATAAGACAAGCACAATAATCAAACAAATCCGTGCATGTGTGCAATAAAGGAAACATGAGTCAAACATGTATGAAGTAACACTTAATTACATCTTAATGACTCCAAACATTATAAAGCACATGGATGAATTGATCTATTATCTCAAAACACTATCAAATAGCCACATAAAAAAATGGAATGATGTTGTGACTCGATCATCCTAAGTGTCCACGCAAGTAAAATACAAAAATATTTTTAGATTTTCAAAAATTTTGTCAAAATAAAATCTTTTTTTATTTTTCAAAAAATTTCAAAAGCAAAAATCTGTACAAAACGTACATGTCACAACGCTAGAAAAAATATATCAAAAATCATAACTAGCGTATGACAAACATGCAAACACAATCATCTATATGATATGGAAAGAGAAGAATCATGTGCAAGCAAATGAGAATCAACTATTCTAAAATCTAGTGTATCCAAAAGTGATTTCCTAACCCGAACGGATGTAACACGTTGACACGGGGTTTTGGGAACCAACAAAACACTAGACTTCAAATTCCTAGGATCTCTTCCAAGATCAAAACAAAATCTCATAATGTGACCTTTCCTACCACAATATGAACATGTGTAAACGAGTGGAACGACACCTAAAGTGTGATATTTTCTAACATCCTTTGGAACGGTTGACCCTTTAAAACAAATAATGTTTTAGATTTATCACTATAAGCATGAGAACAAGATGAGCCAATACCATCACTATCAAACCTACTAGAGTCAGTCAAATCATTTTTTAACTTCAAAATTTTTTACTCAAGCAAAGAATTAGACTCTTCCAAAGACAGGAATTTATTTTTCAAATTTTCAATTAAACTTAACAGTTTATCACGCTCCCCTCGATTAAAACAAACTTATCCCTAAGAGTCTTTTCACATGCCGTAAAATCATCGATTAATTTTTTATCCTCGATGGCACAACCGGGAACCCTAGAATTTTTTAAGTCCTTCAATTCATTATCTAAAACTAGGATTTTCTTATCACTCTTCTTTTTGGCAATTTTCAGAGAATCACAATCAATACACAAATTACCAAAGTGCTCATGACAAATATCACTTTGAGTTTGAAACGCTTGCAAATATTCAATCTTACTTTTAAAGAGAGAATTTTCTTTTTCCAAAACTTTAATTCTTTTGCAAAGTTTCAAATTCAAACTTTTTAATTTTTCAGCATGGTCGTGAACTTTTTTAAAAATAGGCTCCTCATTAAACGGGCGTACCATTGAAAAAATTGTGATTTTCACAAAATTGATTTTTTCAAAAAAAATCAATATCACACGATTTTGCGAAAAATAGGAATACGCGATAAATTAGCGTAACCCGCTCTGATACTAATTTGAAAAAGTGAGTAGACAAATTGTATCAGAAAGTAAATCCTCAAAAAATCAGGATCACGCGATAAATTAGCGTAACCCGTTCTGATACCAATTTGAGAGGTGTGCGCTTGCATTCAAATAACGAAGTTATTTAATTAAACACGGTTTTTACCACTTAAGTCCTAAACATGCATCTATATGTGATTAAATACGATGATGAAACATGCAAGAACACATATATGAGGAAAAATCCCCCAAAGGGGAAAAACCTTTTATTTCACTATAATTTTGTAAGAAAATGGCTTACACGGATTACAATGAAATAAGGTGACATACGAAATACCCGCAGGTGTCGGTTCTGATGTCTCGGCTGGAACTTTCCCTTTCCAGGAGGGCATCAGTGAAGAAGAGAAACGGATTCTCCACAAGATGTGAACTTTATAAGGACTCCCTCCACAATAGCACGCAGCTCTCCGATTGTAGAGTTCTCCCCACAAAGATAAACAGTAGCAAGGTGTGTTCTTCAACAACAAAACAATTCACTAAAGCATATGGGAGTTTTGTGAATTGAAAACAAAGAGGGATTAAACCCTAAAAGAAGAAGCCAGAAGGATTTTGCAGTTTCGCAATTTTATGTCTGTCAAAAACTGTGGACTTCTTAATGAAGACGGACTCATTTAATGAGTATTTATATAAAAACGCACCTCCTCGAAATTCGAGCTTGTTCAAACGACATGCTATGTCGTTTGAACGACAATTGCAGGTCGTTCGAACGACCTATCAAGCGAGATTACATGAGGGCCTGTAGAAAATTTTGATATGAACGTGTGGCCGCCAGTTTCGTATCATTCTGATTTTTTTATGAATTAGTTCTGATTTTTCTACGAAAAGGAGTCCGAAAACAAAATCTTTCGAAAAATATTTTGTAAAAAATATCCCAAAAGCTCTAAGTGAAAAGTTAAGGTATTTAAAACATAACCTTACCAAAGTAAACTTCGCGGAGTCTTGAATGATGAAGAACTTGAGTAATTCGGATTCGTGTTTGATGTAGATGTCTCTTGAATGATCTTTGACGGTGTAGCGGTATATGACATAATAAATTGATAACGGACCTATGAAAATATGTCCTTACAGAGTCATCTAGGACTCGTAGGAATAAAAAAATAAGAAAATTGATTCCTATACAAAAATTCCAACTACCCCATTTCCTAGAAATCAAAAAGTACATAAGTCAACTATGAACAGACCAATACCCTAAACAGACTTGATGGTAATGATTCCTGAAAAATAAAATAGCAACTAACGGCAAAGATCAAGAATAAGTCAAGTTTTTACAATAATTGTCCTGATGTACTCAAATATCTCTCCCCCAATTTGTCTCAATTGGAAAAGGGTAAAAAAATATAAAATGAACATAATAAGCATTCAATCAATGGGTCACCTCAATGGTCTCTTATATAAAATAGAGATAGGAGGCGTCTTTTATCATTGATGATGTCCTATATCCTCACAGACCAATTATAAGACTGATAGCAACCGAAGGATATTATAGGTGAATTATCTATTCAATCATTATCACACGGATGAATTTTCTTAAAGATTCAAAACATAAATTATCCAAAGGTTTGGTGAACAAATCAACTAGTAATGTTCAGTAAGTAAATAGTTTATCTCTAACTCTTTAGACTCAACAAGTTCACGTGTAAAATGATGTCTTATTTCAATATGTTTCGTACGCAAATGTTAAAAAGGGTTCTTAGATATATTTGTCGCATTTTTGTTATCGCAATAGAGATTTACCTTTTTTACACTAATTCCATAGTCACTAAGCATTGTTTTATCCATAATGATTGAACCCAACGACTTCCTATCGCTATATATTTTGATTCTGCCATGGAAAGCGATATGCAGTTTTGTTTTTTACTACTCCATCCTACTAAGCTATTACCTATGCAATAATGAGCATCAAAAGTGCTTTTGTTGTCATTTGAGCATCCGGCCTAGTCAACATCAGTATATCCCATAATTGTGCTTGTGGTGTCTTTTGTGTACCATATACCTTAGTTTATAGTTCCCATAATATATTTAATTATGCATTTAACACAGATAAGGTGACCTTCCTTAGGTGTACTTTGATAGCGAGCACAAACACACACATCGTACAGGATATCGGGTCCAAAAGGTCTTAGGTACTATAAACTACCTATCATAATTCTATATAGCGTAGGATCTACTGGTTTACAGACTCATCTTTGGATAGTTTTATAGAGGTTCTCATAGGAGTCGTAGAAACTTTAGCATTATCTAAAACGAATTTTTTCACTAATTCTATTGGGTATTTAAACTGCGATATGAATAACCCATCATCTTTTTACTTAACTTAAAGGCCTAAAAAACATTGAAGCTCCCCCATAAGAGACATTTGTAATTCCCCATGCATAATTTTTAAAAACTCTTTAACTTCAGAAGGGGAAGTCGATCCAAATATAATGTCATCAACATATACCTGAGAAATATAGACATGTTTATTAAAAAAATTAACAAATAATGTTTGGTCATTTTTGCCACATAGAAAATCTTTATTGATTAAAAAGTTTGACAGGCATTCGTACCAGGACCGAGGGGCTTGCTTTAAACCGTATAATGCCTTTTTCAATCTATACACATGGTTTGGATAATGAGGATCGATAAATCCTTTTGGTTGTTCAACATGGATCTCCTCCGTCAAAATACCATTTAAAAAAGAAGAATTTACATCCATTTGATAAAGGTTGAATTGTAAGTGACAAACTATGGCCAAGAGTAATCGAACAGACTCGAGGTGAGTGACCGGGGCAAAGGTCTCCTCAAAATTAATTCCTTTAACTTAAGAGTAGCCCTGGGCAACTAATCTAGCTTTATTTATAACTATCATCCTAAATTCATCTGTTTTATTTTTAAAAATCCAACGATTGCCAATCACCCTTATATTTTTTGGCCTAGGTACAATATTCCATACGTCATGACTTTTAAATTGGACGATCCCTTCTTGCATATCACTTATCCAATATGAGTTACTAAGTGCCTCATTTACATTCTGTTGTTCTACAAGAGAAAGAAAGCATGCAAAATGGGCAACATTACTTAATTGAGATCTTCTACGCACTAGCACCTCAGGGTTACCAACAACATTATCTATGGGATGATCTTTAGAAACCCAATTAGGTACTTCAGGGTTCTCAGTCGGTAAATGCTCATATATCTCTGGAGATTCATAAGTAAAACTATTTTCAAACTCTTCCAAGATAATTGGTCCTTGTTCTTTACTCTCGACATTAGTGTCACTCACTATCACATTTTATATATTCAATGATTACTTTGGTACGTAAATTATAAATGCTTTAGGCCCTACTATTTGAGGAATATCCAAAAATATGGCTTTGTCACCACGGGTTTCAAACTTAGGCGAGTGTTCTCGATTTTTGCAAACATAGCAGGACTCCCAAACGTTCTAAAATATTTTAAATTGGGCTTTTTACCATACTAAAGTTTGTAAGATGTTTGTTTAGTATTTTTCCCAAGATAGACCATATTGATAATGT
Source organism: Sambucus nigra (assembly GCA_949130495.1). Taxonomy (NCBI): domain Eukaryota; kingdom Viridiplantae; phylum Streptophyta; class Magnoliopsida; order Dipsacales; family Adoxaceae; genus Sambucus; species Sambucus nigra. Next base: position 579,881,005 of record OX422209.1, read on the forward strand.
AACACACTGTTTGAACTGCCTCAACCCAAAAGTATTTTGACAAGTTCTTAGCATGTATCATTAGCATGGCCATTTGTTTGATTGTGTAATTTTTACGCTCGATAACACCATGTTGAGGTGTTTTAGGAGCACTGAACTCGTGTTGATAACCATTACCACTATAGTATTCTGTTACATCTGGATCCTTAAATTCACCTCCTTTATTGCTATGTATTCTATTAACTTGCGTATTTTTTTCATTCCCCATTATCAAAAGGATTTTCAAAAATTCTCAGAATGTGTCAGATTTATGTTTTAAAAATGCTACCCAAGTGAATCGAATAAAGTCATCCACAATGAATAAAATGTAACTGTTACCACAAAGTCTTACAGTTAGGGAAAGTCCCATAAGATCCATATGGATGAGTTCTAGAGGTTTAGATGTTAAAATGTCTTTAACTTTCTTTTGAGAAGATTTAATCATTTTTCTATCCTGACACGGCCCACACACAACATTTGAAATTGAGTTATATTTGGTAAACCTCTAATTATATCTAGAGAGCTTAATTTTCCAATATTATCATAATTAATGTGACCCAAACGATTGTGCCAGATTTCATTATCATCAAGTCTCGCTATCCAATAGGTCTCATTTCCCAGATTTACTGTATAACAGTTATCTGGGTCATGTGACTTGTAAGGATACAATCACCATTCTCATTTAAAAATTTATAATTTTTTTTCGAGAATGTGATAGTGTGATTGGAGTCACAAAATTGAGATATGCTCAACAAATTAGCTTTAAGACCTTTTACTAATAGGACATATTTGAGAGTGGGGAGTCCCTTTTCTTCGAGTGTACTCCGTCACCAAACAAAACATTTCCTCCTAAGAAGTTGGTCTTGTCGATAATTTAGTATCGTCTCCGGACTTATGATTGGATCATCCAGAGTTAAAGTACCAACCAGATGTAGTGTTCTCAGGCTTTAAGCACTAATAACAATGATGCACTTCAACTGGGGGATTATATCGTCCTTTCCAACCCAAATAGGTCTGGTTTTAAAATGTTTATGAGCTTTTGATTTAGAAACAGATCATGGACTATTTCTCTTAGATTTCTTCTTAACACGATATCTTGTCTTCCTACTTATATAATTAAAGTTTTTATTGGGTTGTTTAGGAAGGACATAATTATTCCTGCTCCGCCTAAAATAGTTAAAGTTTTTGTAAACTGGTGAATTATAGACAGGCTTATACAGTCGTTTTTGAAAACATTCAAGGAGACAGTGTCCATAAACATCGCAAGAAGAATAGTATTGGTGGCTAGACTATTTTTTCACATTTTGAAAACCTTTGAAAAAGGTCTTATCCATTTCCTGGATCTAGCTTTAGGTCTAGCTGCAACAGTTTTAAATTCGGGATCACATTGCCTAATAAGGGGACAAACATACTTAGCCTTAGGTTCAACAGTTATATGAGGACACTTTTCCATTTCATTATTTGCCCATTTTTGCTTATTTTCAAAATCTTTCTTTAAGGCTTGAAAATCAGGACATATATAATCAGGTCTTTTTCCAGAAGACAAAAATTGCACATGTTGAAAACTTTTAATTCATTCCTTAGTCTTTTGGTCAAAACATGAACTAGTTTTATCTTTAGAATTAGTTTTTCTTGATGCAACACAATCTTCAAAATAGTTGGAATGATTTTCAAAATTAGAAATTTTGTTGAAGACAGTTGCAACTTTTTGTTTAGATTCTTCCAATTCTACTAAAGTTACCTTACATTTCTTTTCCAAAACATCATTTGATTCAGAAATTTATTTGATTTTTTTCAACAAAAGATTTAGTTTTCATTTCATAGGCCAAACACTGATTTGTATAGTACTATGTGTTCTGTTTCACCAATAGGCTTACAACTTAAATTTTTTTAGTTAAGTCCTTGACTGGCTTTTTTAGTCTAGTGCTCTTCCTAAGAGTCTTAGTGTAAAGTGTGTGAATGTCAGGTAAATCATCATTATCGAACTCATTATGTGCATTGTGTTAATTGTCACCAAGAGCTTCATTTATCGAACTCACACACCCATTCAATTTGTCATAAGTATGAACACTTTGACTTGCACACAACGTTGAAAAGCTATTACTAGCAACTTCTACAACATTTGTATTATCTAAGAAAATAGTAGATAAACTAGAAGTAGACAAAACATCATCAGACATAACAGTACTAGGCATAATAGCATCAGGTTCAACATTGTTCACAATCATATCATCAGAATAGACAATTTTTGCAAAGAAGGACATGCAAGGATAAAAAAAGTTGGAAGATTCAGTCTCATCTTATTCAGAGTCACTTGAATCATCCCAAGTCTTACTGAAGTTAGCTTTAGCAGATTTATTTTAACCCTAAAATTAGTAGCTATGTGACCCTTTTTACCATATCAATAACCTTGAGTGTTTCTAAAGTCTTTTTCAGGTATGTTATTGTTCTCGGTGTTTTTTTTTCATGGTTTCTTTCACGAGGCCTGTTATTAGAGTTGTTTTGATATCCAACTTTTCCTTATTTAGAAGTAATAGTGTTTTTCAACTTAATAATTTTCTTAAACTGTTTTGACACAAGGGCAATCTCGTTATCCAAACTCTCTAAATCACAGTCATCATCCGAGCCCAAGTCTATATTTGGAAAGACTAACTGAGGTGAGGTCATTTTAAACTGAAAAACTATATTACAACTGGACTGTCTTTTTTATTATTAGAAATATGCTTCTTAAACTCAAGTTCCATTTATACAGTGCTAAGTTTGCTACTGAGGAGTTCAGGGGTTAAGTAAAGGTCATCTATTTCCTCAATTACATACCTTTTATTATCAAACTTAGGGGGAATGGACCTAAGTATTTTGGACACTATTTCTCTCCTATTATACATAATACCATTTGCATGGAGTTTTGTAATTATGTCATTCAACCTAATATAGAATTCGTCAAAGGTCCCAGTCTCATTCATGAGTAGGGTGTTATATTGTTGTATTAACATCTGAGTTTTGATTGCCTAAACACATTCATCACCTTCGTGAGTAGTGACTAACGTGTCCCAGACTTTCTTAGATGTAGATAAAATAGATACATGTTTGAATTCGTGCTCATTAACAGACATGAATATAGCATTTTCCCTTTGTTATTTCTTAAGGAGGCTAGTTTTTCTTCCTTGGTAAACTCATTGAGGAGTTTTTTAATCCTTACAGTACTACCCTCTACAGCAGGTTTAGTTGGATGAGAACTTTTATTTTCAATTACTTTCCAGACATCATCACCTAATGTCCTTGGATGAAAGCAATCATCCGTACTTTCTAGTAAGGAAAATTGGTTCCATCGAAGAAGGGAGATCTGGAAAAATTTCCAAGAGGCTCAAATTTTTCATCCATAGAGTTTTTTAAAATAATTTCAAAGTACACGATCAACAAGTTTTGGAAAAATACTCAGCTTTGATACCAATTGAAAAACCACACTATATTATGTTAACAAACGTTAAAAAGGTTTAATGAGTTCCGAAAATACTTTTTGAAGAAACTATTAGAAAAATCTTTACAAGAACACAAGATGTGTTAAAACAGTTTGATGAACAAATTATTTAAGTCTCTTGGAAATAGGTTTTAGAATAAACCTAAGTCTGAAATGCAAAATGTAGTAATGAAGAAATAAAAAAAAACACATAAGAGACAATAATTTTTTACATGCTAAAACCCCACCCAATTGGGGAAACATCCACGGTGACCTCTACGCCACAAAATTAAAATCCACTAAAACAGTTTTCAGGTTATAAGCATACAACAAATCATAAAATCAATTCCTATTCTAAGTCTAGAAATATTCCTAACCAAGATTTCACTCCTTCACTATATCCTCCCTAAATTCTTTAAGGGGCTGGATTTTCCTTTCTTTGTTCCCTGCTCTGCTCCCTTTCTCCTTTTACATGATTTCAACTCAGTAGTCAAGATCTCTCATGCAACAACAACATTTTAGTGTTTGTGGGTGACAATGTATTGAGTTATGTTCTTAAAATTCCATGCATGTACTCACACACACCTAATTATAAATGGATCCTATAAATTACAACAAATTTAGATAAGAAATCCTCTTACACTTCTGAAATGTAGACATGATCTTTTTGACAAATATTTCAAGATCTGATTTTCTTTAGGATCATTAAAATAAAAATCATGACAAATTATATATACACACAATTTTTATAAGTGAAAATTTTTCTCAAATCTGAAACATGCAAGTCATGATTTCAGTTTTGTAAAAAATTGAGAGATGTTGGATAAAAATGATTCTAAAACTTTTTACAAATAATATCCAACAAGAAAGAATTTCTCAAAATGAGAAATCAAAACAGCCTGGAAGACTAAATCGTGAACTGTATCACTTTGATTTTAAATCTACTAATTTCTAAAAATAAATGAGATTAGAAATCATGTGTGGTTGTTAAGAGAGAGATTAAAACTAAGAGGAATATGAAACTCCAAACTCTCTAAAAGATTTTCAAGAAAAAATTTAAGAGACTTATAAAACGTTTTTCTATTTTCTCTTCTTTTTATTTCATTTGTTCCCTATGCTCTCTATTTTTTCTCTTTTTTTCTTTTTTTTTTTTTTTTTTCAAAGATTACAATTTATTCATATGGGTTAGAAGAACTAGCCTCTTCTAAATAGCTAACATCCTTGGAAGAAACTAGATAAAAATTGACAATCTATTTTTTCTCTTAATTGATGAAGTTGACAAAAGTCTTCATATAGGGATCCAAATACATGTGTTTATACTAAGCTTGGATGGGTCTGGAAGATCGAACGACATGGATGGATTAGATTAAAGCAACGGTTAGAATTCGAATCGTAGGGCTGATAAGAAACCGCACAAAACTAATATTTAATTGGTTAAAATATGATGCACGTGGATTATAAATGAACTCATGCAGGACATTGATAACTAGATCCAACGGTAAAGATTATGTGCATCTATTATGAGTTTAAACAAACACACATTGAACCAATCAAGTGTAAACACATGTAGAGATATCATCAGTTATAAAATGTGTGTTTTTAGAGTTTTCAAATTCAACTTTTATCCACAATAATTTGTGCCGATTTTAGATTCTACCCAAGCCATATTTTAGGAACTTATGAAATATAAATTTTGACCCCAAAACAATTTAAAACCCTATTTTCATTTTGTTAAAAATAGATTTAATTGTTTTAAAATTCCTAAAAATGATATAAAATTCATTTTAAGTCAATTAAACACACACCAATCAAATATGAGATGAAGTGCAATCCTATGTGTTAAGTGTGTTGGTTTTCTACCTGTATGGCTTTAATCTTTCCTAATGATGATGTAGTACATGAAGAGTCTATGTTATATTGAAGGAGGGACTCAATTTTGTCTATCTTTCCAAACTAGTTGAGGCTCCTATATATGCATACTCAATTGAGTTAACTATATAGTGTGCTTCAATAGAGTTTTAAAATAATAGTAGATTTTTTCCACCTCAAATGAATCTCCAATAATGAAATGCCTAAGAAGATGGAAACCTCCCACGTCCAAAGGTGGCCTTAGAGAGGTTTCCTAGATACACAAAGCTTGCTCCATTAAGATTTCAAGCAAAATCCCTTTAAACTCCATAAATCTTCCATTTCCATCGTCAAGGAACCCTAATAAAAGCTCCATAAATTCGTAGATCTATTCATCCATGTTGGAAATGGGTATGTAGGGTTTAGATATGGTGGAATACATATAAAATATGATGACGCAAGGTGTAAGGACGGTGGTGGTATAGTGTTTTATGGTAGAGAAAGCTGGAGAAATGCATAAACATGGTGCAAGACCCATCTCTCTCTCTCTCTTCTTCTTCTTCTTCTTCTTCTTCTTTTTCTTCTTTTTCTTCTTCTTCTTCCAACCTAAAATAACCAAAATAAATCCAAAAAACCCTATAAAAATACACCAAATCCTTAAAATCTCATGTTTGCCCAATCTGGGCTCATTAGAGCTCGATAGCTCATCCATCCAACGGCCCAAAATGAGACAGCGCACAAGAAAAACCTGATTTAAAAAGCTTAGTCGCACCCGTTTGAATGAGAATCGCCTCTCGTTCGAAAAAGAAAGGCATCTTGTTCGAACTAGCCTTTGAACGACTTTTGAATAACCTAGACCTATTATTCAGTAGGATCTCATTCGAAACTCATTCAATCTCCTCCTTCGAAAGACTTGGTTTCTCGTTCGAATAACCTAAACTCGTTCGAATGACCATTCTTCATTTTCTCCAAATTTTCCATTTTTTATCCCATAATCTTCCAATAATTACAATCAGGAACCCAAATAATCAATTGCAACTATAAACTCAACCATAATGATCCAAATCTCAAGGTTTTCATATTATTACAACTTATGTGAGAAAATTTATATAATATTGGGGTGGGATATTACAGCCTCTCGAACCACTTTAAAGCAACGTTTCCTATGATAGGTGGAAATGTGAGACACATGAGAGTGTCATTATGATTCCATAGAGTCTTGGCTTACCTGTATTAGTGAACATGATCTATGTAATTCGTCTTGCCATCATAAATCTTGAACCTTGGGGCCATATATTTCTTTAGGGGTTTCTCTTCCTCAATAGCCCTTTAGAAATGAGACTTCATTTGTGTGATTAGGGCCCTTCTCACCATCTCCTTTATGGATCTGGACCCTTAGTGTGTTGGGTGTTGGTCGTTTATCTTCAGGCCAAATTTCTTATATCATCCATATGGCGCACTTTATTTCGGTGACTTCATACCAAGTGACATCCATGCTCCGAACATGCATGGTCGAACCTAGTACTCCTTCCTCGGCTACGACTTTTGCTCGTCTGAGGGCTAAGAGTTCAACCACGGTGTTTTTATTTCTCCTAAAGGAGTTCTCTATCCATATTTTTGAATCGTCACTGATGGCGAGAATTCTCCTCAATTTAGAAGTGAATTGCCTCCTCCTTCTGTTGAAGTCAAGCTTCATATTCATCGACCAGCCTTGAGATCTGGGTTGATCTAGGCTGCTCGTGGATCTCCTCAAAGTGATACTATTCGAATGGAATCTTGGGTTCCTATCTTGGCAGATTTCAAATCTGACCCTGAGTGGATCTAGGTTAGCCTGTAGGTTGCCAGGCTAAGGTGCACTATTTGGGTGATGAGACATTTGTATTTATTTTTATATGGTTTGCTTTCTTAGAAAGGAAATTGCTTCCCATAAAATATGCCAATTGTGAGTACAATTAATCACAATGAGTATTTTCTAATAAAGTAAGGAAACGAAAGAATGTAAATAAATGCTCACAACAAAAAGATATATGCGGTTCAGCACGGAGAGGTTCTCATGTCTTATTAATTACTCTCAAAGTTTGAAAATTATATCCCCTTTAGCCCTAGGGCGAGGGATTTATTTATAATACTGATTAGGCATAAATTCTTCCCATTTATCCCCTTAATTTAGAGACTTTTATTGCTCCGCAAAGTGTAATTCAAGTGGATTTATATCATATCATTACTATTGACAAGTTTCTAATGAGTACGTCGAGTTTCGTGTGTTATTTATCTATTTCGCAGGTGTTCAGTGCTTTAATCCGAGTTTCGTACCAAAAGCTTCAAAGAAACACAAGAAGGAAAGGTTTCTGTAAAAGTTGACAAGATGGAACCGAACCTAAGTAGAAAGAAAAAGAACCGAATCCATCTTGGAAAAGCAACTGTAAAGACTGTCAAGACAAAACCGAACCGAAGGGAGGAAATAACAAACCGATCTTATACCTGGAAAACTTCCTGTGAAGAGTTAACAAGTTGGAACCAAACTGAAGGAAGGAAATAAAGAACCGGTCCGGTGCTCAAAGAATTCTCTGTAAAAGCTGTCAAAGACAGAACCGAACCGAACCCCTTAATAAGATCGGTTATGTTCTCGATTATCCGAACTTATCCACTTGTAAAAATTAGAATCTTGTTTGGTTCAAACTCTTAAATTTTGTAGATGATAAATAATAACTCCTCCCAAACATAAAGAGGAGGCTTTTGATTCGTTAGGGAAGATTTGCAAACAATTTTAGAGAAGAAGAACAATAAACCTTAGTTGCTTTAAGTTTGAAATTCAAGTAATACCATTCTAATTCTTATTTTACTGCAGTAATTACCTTTCTAATAACACCTTCATCCCTCTTCATCTTCATTCAGTATTAAAAATGTTTTCTTTCATTCTAAACATGTTGTCTTCAAGTTTTCATATGTTCGGCTAGATTATTAAGGTCGGGATGCATGAACTCAACCTGATGTGGTAGTTGCATGTGTATAAAATTAATCCTCTAAATTTAATGGTTTATTACGACTGTATTGCGTAGAAACGCGACAATTGTCAATCTTTGGATGTCATTTTCTTCCAAGTAATCGGGATGCTTCAGAATGCAATTCGAGTGTAACTATCGCAATACTGATTTACTCATCCTCTGATTAAGAATGGTGTGGGCTTGAACCTTATATCCGTAATGCTTGGGAGTACTAAATTATGGGTCTAATTAATCACTTAAATTTATGATTAGTTTTATACCATCAATACACTAGGGCTGAGGGATTGTATTCCCATCCTGTTTTCCTTATCATACAGTTCACGTTTTAATTCAATCATCATCAGTATTTTGAATAATTTAGAATAGTTGCATCCTATTCATACTTTAGTTCATTAGTTAACCATTTACAAAATTGCATCTATTTGTAGTCATTCCAACAATCAGATCATCTTTTCCTTTTTCTTTAGAGTCAGAGTTAGGGTTCCTTCATCTGTCCAACATCGTTACAACTCGTTTGTCCTATTTCCCTGAGAATCGATACCCGACTTATCGGATTATTACTTGTGCAACAGGCTTGCACTTGAGCCTAGAGAGTACGCACTTCTGAGACACATTCTTAGTCGCGTCATTTTTTTTGGCACCGTTGTCGGGGACGTAGGTAGACTTAGGATTAGATCAAGTCAATCTAAAGCTTTGACCAAAAATTTCAAAAAAAATCCAAAAAAACATAAAAAATTTAAAAGCACAAAAATATTCATCATCATCTCTCATAATACTATTAATGCAAAATTATGAACTCACTCCAACTCCCCATAATACTCCCACCCACTTTCAAGAAAACTCAATAGTTGAGTACGATCCTGATAGCCCTCACACTCCTAACGCTCCACAATTCTGGGTCCCACCTCCGACATCGTCACACTCAATCGTAAATAACACTTCATTTTCCCTCTTAGGGCACAATTCAGAGCACGCTCCGAGTATGCCCAGTGAGGACACAGAGTCTTTGAGTGAGAGAGAAATGTCACAACATGGTAGTGCAGCCTCCGGTGAGGAAGAGGCCCCGTCCCGTACTTTGAGAGAACTCTTATATCCCGAGTGCACTGTCACTCCAGGACACATTTTACTCCCGTATATGCAGGGCAATTTTGCTTTAGGAATGGGATGATCCAGATACTTCCCACTTACCATGGAATGGATTCAGAAAAGCCATATCTCCACATCATGGAATTTTAAGAGGCGTGTGAGACCCTCAGCGACCAAACTTGCACAAAAGATGTGATTCGCCACAAACTCTTCCCATTATCGCTAAAGGACAAGGCTAAGACCTGGCTATGGTCTTTACCTACAAACTCGATTTCATCATGGAATGAGTTATAATCTAAATTTCTTAAGAAATTATTTCCTACACATCGAATAAACTGCATCAACGCTTAAATTCAAACCTTCTGACAACTAGAAACTGAGTCGTTCGATCGATGTTCTGAACATTTCAATGAGTTAGTCATTTCGTACCCTCATCATGGACTTGATAAACTGTAAATAATTTCCTTCTTCCATGATGCGCTGAATATGAATTCCAAATAACTCGTTGAGACTATGTGCAATGGTCCCTACGTCGACTTAGATGACAATGATGTTGAGCTTCACCTGAGGTATTTCGCCAAGACAACCCAATCCCGGGATACATCTGACCCTAGTGCTCAAAATCAAACTCGTCAAGTGACCACCACTCCATCAGCGTCCGACCTATTTCACGTGGATAAGAATACTATGACGGACATCCGACTCGATTTACTTGAGAAAGGAATGTGAGAAATACTGTAGGTATGTGGAAGAGGACCAACTGGATCCATCCCAAACCCCATTGAGAAAGTGTGTGCAATTTGTGAGGCGGGTCATTCAATAAAGGAATGCCCGATAATACCCGCCTATAAAGTGATACTTCAAGAACAAGTAAGTGGTATAGGAGGATTCAAGGGTAATTTCGGTGCACCGCATGGAAATTATTACAAGCCTTCATGGAAAAACTATACTGATTTTAGTTATGAGCAACAACATGTTGCGATGAATCATAATTCACATGTTATCCCTCCTCCACCATCACACGTTCCACAAGCTTCACACATGAAAGGACATGTGAAGGAACCACCGCCTCAAGGGGCATATATCACTCCACCGTGAAGAAATCTCGAGGATATCAGGAACCAATTTATCAATACCCAGAATGCAACCAATGCTAGGTATAATCACATGATCAGCGACATAAATGCAAATATTTCAAAAATGCAATCATCATTGAGTATCTAAGAAAAGGGAAAGTTTCTTGTCTAGGGAAAAATATCGCCTCAAGGTCAAACTAGTGTTAGCTCCACCTCTATAGAACATTATGAGCAACGTCAAGTTGTGACCACTCTTCATAATGGGAGAGTCGTTGATTTATCACCTCCCCCACATGACGTAACCAAAGATAAGGAGATTTCTCCCGGTGCGAAAGAGGCCAAAGATGTTCCCTTGAAAGAGAGTGATAAAGAAGACACTAGTGAGCCCGATGTAGTAGTGAAACCACCCACTGTGGCACTATTTCCTCAAAGGATGGTTCCTTCCCACAAAAGGAACCCCCGTGATGAAGTGCTAGACATGCTAAAGCAAGTAAAGCTAAATTTAATGTTCCTCGATGCCATCAAGTAAATTCTTGCTTATGCAAAAGTCATCAAAGACTTGCTAATAGCGAAGAGGAAGAGGAAGGTAAATAAAAACGTATTTCTAGCACAAAACGTGAGCTCCATTCTACTTAATGATCTCCCACCAAAATTCAAAGATCCCGATGCACCCACCATTTCCTGCATCATTGGAGAAAATAAAATTAAAAAATCCTTACTTTACTTGGGAGCAAGTGTTAATATCCTCCCTTATGCCATCTATAGGAAACTAGATCTGAGTGACCTTAATCCCACAAGCATCACTCTCCAGTTAGCAGATCGAACTCTGAAGATCCCAAGGGGTATAGTTGAAGACGTGATCGTTCAAGTTGACACTTTCTACTTTTCGATAGATTTTGTCTTTTGGGACACGGAACCCTCCTTCACCTCAAGAAATCATGTTCCCATCATTCTTGGGTGCCCTTTCCTAGCTACGGCTAATGCAATTATCAATACTCAAAATGGGAAGATGAAACTCACCTTTGGGAACATGACCTTGATACTAACATCTTCCATATAGCCCAATATACGGGGGAAGAAGATGATCTTCATGCGATGAGCCTAATCGATGAGATCATAGAGGAGTACTTTGAGGAAAATTATTATGGAGATGCCCTAGGGTCCTGTTTAGTGTCGAGCCATAAGAGTGAGGGGGCGTATACTGAATTTGAGAGGGAAGTTGAGGAGTTGAGAGAGTTACTTAATGAGAGAGCATCGGACGAGGACGCGAGAGATGTAAGTTGGGTTTCTCGATTCAAGGAGTTTCCGCCATGGTAGGCACGCATGGTTCCCTCCAGCGAGACATTTTTTACCCTCAAATTAAAGAAACTACCCTCCCATATTAAATATGAATGACTAGGAGAGGATGAGACATTTCCTGTTGTTGTCTCCTCTAGCCTAGACGAAGAGCAGGAGGGTAAACTGTTAAAGATTCTGAGGAAGTACCAAGGTTCTTTCGATTGTTGTATTGTTGATTTGAAGGGAATAAGTCCTTTAATTTTCATCCACAAGATCCACCTTGAGGAGGATGTCAAGCGCTCGAGAGAAATGCAAAGAAGGCTACACCCCAATATGAAAGAATTGGTGAGGACCAAAATCATTAAGTTATTTGATGTCAGGATTATCTACCTAATCTCGGATAGCAAGTGGGTGAGACCTATTCAAGTTGTCCTGAAGAAGTCGGGCATGACTGTGATTGAGAATTCTAAGGGAGAGTTAGTTCCCCAACGTACCACCACCGAGTGGCGCATTTGCATTGATTACCGTAAATTCAATGCGGGAACTAGGAAAGACCATTTCCCCTTGCCACTTATTGATAAGATGCTTGAGAGGGTATCGGGCCACCCTTATTATTGCTTCCTAGATGGATATTTTGGATATAACCAAATTTAGGTAGATGTACTTGATCAGGAGAAAACGTCCTTCACTTGACCCTTTGGTATGTTTACCTACAAACGTATGCAATTCGGATTGTGTAAGGCACCCGTGACCTTTCAAAGGTGCATGTTGAGTTTATTTAGTGACATGGTTGAGAGAGGACTTGAAGTGTTCATGGACGGCTTTAGCATTTTTAGCACCTCTTTTGATCTTTGTCTGGAAAAGCTAGAAAAAGTACGTGCTCGGTGTGTGGGGAAGAACTTTGTGCTAAATTGGGAGAAATTACATTTTATGGTCACTGAGGGAATAGTTCTTGGCCACATAGTTTCATCCAAGGGGATTAAAGTTGATAGATGCTACAGATGATCTACCCCCACCAAAATCGCTTAAAGACATGCGCTCTTTCTTGGGCCACGCGGGATTTTATCGACGGTGAATTAAGGACTTTAGTTCCATCACTAGACCCTTAAGCAATCTTCTTATGAAGGACACCCCATTTGACTGGACAAAAGCATGCCATAGCGCTTTTGAAAAACTAAAAACCATGCTTGTGTCCGCTCCCATCTTGCAAGTTTTGGATTGGTCCTTACCATTCGAAATTATGTGTGATGCTAGCGATTATGCGATAGGGGTTATTTTGGGCCAAAGAAAAGACAAGTAGGGTCATGTCATCTACTACGTTAGTCGAACTCTTATCGGACCACAACTCAATTACTCCACCACAGAAAAGGAGTTGCTAATGATAGTTTTGCTCTCTAGAAATTTCGGTCCTACCTTATCGGTTCTCTCATCACTTGCTTCACTGATCACACGGTGTTGAAATACCTTGTGAAGAAAGACGCAAAGTCGCGCCTCATAAGGTGGATCCTACTCCTACAAGAGTTTCATCTCTTCATTAAATACAAAAAAGGAGTAGAAAACATCGTTGTCGACCACTTATCACGGCTTTCGTCTGACGTACCTAGTGATCCGATACCCAGAGATGAATATTTTTCGGATGAGCAACTCTTTGACACCTCTTCTTTTCTCTAGTTTGTGGATATAGTGAACTATCTTGTCACGGGTGTCGTCCCTCCCGATTGAACACCGCAAGATAAGAAGAGGTTCATCACTTGGTTGCGCATGTTTTTCTATGACGATCCTTTCCTTTTTAAATATTGCTCCGACCAAATCATTCGACAATGTGTAATAGATGACGAGATCCCAAAATTCATCCAATTATGTTATTTCGAAAGCTTGTGGAGGTCACTTTTTGATGAAAAAGACGGCTGCTAAGATTCTTCAATGCAGACTTTATTGGCCCACACTTTTTTGTATGTGATCAATTGTTGCAAATCTTGAGATAGATGTCAAAGGATGGGAGCGATTACCCGATGAGAGATGATGCCATTAACCCCGATACTCATTATTGGGATCTTTGATTGCTGGGGTATTGACTTCATGGGCCATTTTCCCCCATCTTTTGGTTTTCTATACATCCTTGTCGCGGTGGACTATGTTTCTAAATGGGTGGAAGCTATAGCTACCAAGACAAATGACAGAAAAGTGGTGATTAGGTTCCTACAGGAACACATAGTTTCCCGCTTCGGTGCTCTGAAAGCGATAATTAGTGATAACGGCACACACTTTTGCAAAAGGCGATTCGCGAAGTTCATGAGAAAGAATGGCATCGTTCACAAGGTTGGAACAACTTATCACCCACAAATGAATGGGTAGGTCGAATTAGCGAATCTGGAAATCAAGAACATTCTCGAAAAGACCGTCAATCCCACTCGAAAAGATTGGTCACTTCGATTGAACGATTCACTATGGGCTTATCGTACCGCATACAAAAATCCACTCTGCAGGTCCCCATTCCGCTTTGTATATGGAAAACATTTCCATCTTCCCGTAGAATTATAGCATAAGGTGTATTGGGCAATTAAGAAGTTAAATTATGACCTGAATAAAGCCGGTGAAGCTCACAAGCTCCAACTAAATGAGTTAGAAGAGATACTCAATGATGCGTATGAGAATGTAAAAATTTCTAAAGAAAGGATGAAACTCGCTCACGATAACATTATTCGACGCAAAGAGTTTCTTCCCGAATAAAAAGTGCTTCCCTATAACTCTCGACTTCATCTATTTTTGGGAAATTTGCGGTCATGATGGTCTGGCCCGTTCATTGTAAAGAATGTATTCCCTCACAGAGCTATGGAATTAGATGATTTAAAAGGGGGAAATAAATTCAAGGTTAATGGATAACTCCTAAAGATATATCTAGAGGCATGTGCGATAAAAGTCGACACCATATGGTTGTTAGACCCCGTTTACGAGGTAGAATGATCTTGAAAGAAAGGTCGTCACACCCCCGACGCGTATGGGTTGAATTCTTATGTATAGTAGTTGTGCTTCGATAAATTAGATTGAGTCCGTAGGTAGGTTGCATGAGGTTAGGGTTAAGATCACATTGCCAACGCACTATCTATGAGGGCATCGAGAAATCCAAGTGGGTGAATAAGTGAGAAAGCATCCAGAAATTCGAGAGTGCAGGATTCCAGTGCAGTAGTCTGAGAGGAGGGTTCTGCTAAAGATGGAACTGAATCAAATCCCTTAATCGGATCGGTTCAGTTTTGAAAAATCGCAAAATAAAAAACCCTTGAACTGGATCGGTTCTCCCCTGAACCAGATCGGTTCAGTTTTTGCGATTTTGGTTCTTCTTGAGGTGCTTATTCCTCCCCTTATCCTCTCCCTTCCCTCCATTCTTCCCCGTTTTCCCCCCAAAAAATCCATCCACCTAACCCTCCCCACCACTGACGCGACTCAAAAAGTGTTTCTAATGTGCGTTCTCTTCTAGGCTCAAGTGCAAGCCTGTCGCGTTAGTAATAAACCCAGTAGGTCGAGATCGTATCCAAAGGAAAATAGGACAACAGAGTTGTAACGACATTGGACAGACGAAGGAATCCTAACTCTCACTCTCTAAAGGAGAAGAAAAAGGTGATTTTATTAGTGTATATAATTACACTAGATGCAATTGTGAAATTATAAAAAATGCAAATATTCTAAATTACCTAAAATACTGATGAAGAATGATTTGAAACTTTAAACTATATGATGAAGAAAACAGGACGGGAATACAATCCCCCAACCCTAGTGCATTACAAGTATAAAACTAATCAAAAATTTAAATGATTAATTAGACCCAGAATTTAGTACTCCCAAGCATTACGTATATGAGGTTCAATCCCGCACCATACTTAATCAGAGGACGAGTAAATCGGTATTACGATAGTACACTCGAATTGTATTCTAAAGCATCCCAATTACCATGAAGAAAACGAGATCCAAAGATTTATAATTTTCGCGATACTACGCAACACGATCATAATCAAATCATTAAATTTAGTGGATTAATTTTACACACATGCAACTACCACATCAAGTTGAGTTCATGTATCCCGACCTTAGAAAATCTAGCCTAACATGCTGAAACTAATGATTAAACTAAGGAAGAATTGTAGAATGATGTAGAAAGAATATTAGACAGAAGACATTAACCACTAATCTTACCAAAGCACTAAAAGCATCAATTAAAAATACTTGTAATCACAGAAATCTGAACAATCTTCAATCTAGGAATTAAATTTATAATCAACCTTCAAACTAGGGTTTTACTGAAAAAATGGAAAATTAGATAAATTCTCCGTCCTTAAAATGATACTGAATTGGGTTTAAATACCCTACAAGACTTCAACAGTTTTATCTGAACTAGGACTCTCCATTAGAGGAAGAGTAAAAAATCAAAATTCGACAGTCGGACCGGTCCGGTCCTCCTTCGGTTTGGTCTGGCTTGAATCCGGATCGGTTCATTTATTTCTTGGCCGGATCGATTCGAAATGGATCGGTTTATTTATTTTCTTTCAGCTTCGATCAGTCTTCGGTCTGAGGTTCTCTACAAATTGGCATTTCGGATCGGTCCGATCCAGATTGGTTCGATATTCCTTTAACTTTTTCTTCAACCTTTGACTGCTCATAACTTTCACACCGGGACTCTGATTAAGGTGCCATTTCTTCCTATGTTCTTGTAATTGGAAGCTCTTAAAATTTTCTTTAGATGCCTTATCCGAATTCTGGGTAAAAATTACAACTTTGTCCTTTTAACTTTTCCTTCTTTTCTTTCTTGATTCTTCCGGTTTCTTTCTTTCTTTATTGACATTAAATACCTGTAAAATGAGTACAAAATATCATAAACTCGGTGTACTCGTCAAAATAAGTTAGTAGCAAGATTATAAGATAAAATCAAATCGATTACGTTATTTGAGGTGCTAAAAGTAACTAAATTAAAGTGATAAATTTGGAAGAATTTATGCCTCATAAAATCCCCCTAACTTAGAACTTTGCGCGTCCCGAGCAATGTAAAAGAATTCTAGCAAGACTCAACTCTTGAAAATCATTTTATTGGGATATAATACCTTTTTTGCGGGCAAGTGATTGCATTTAGCATATGCAACAAGCCTTTAAACCCCTAGGTCACTCTAGTAGGACGAGTTGTGTCTTGTGAGGGTTTGCAGAGAATATACGCATAAAATTCGACTCAAAGAAACTTCAAAATACGCAAAAATTGTATAATTCAAACTTTTCTAGAAAATATTCGTCATCAAGTCATGCTCAAGAGTCTCAAATCATGGTGCATGTGTGCGAAGCCAAAAATCGAACTGCTAACTTCCATCGATTGACCATTACGTTACTTATCCAAAAATTCGCTTTGATTTCAAAATCTCACATGATGCTCTCACAAACGAATCACTCAGAATGTGTCTATTCTCTCGGTATTCGTGATAAAAAGAGTAAATATAATGGACGCAAAGTCACGCACACAAGTAGAAAGACTGAAATTTTATAGTGACATGATCTCATCAACGGAATACGGTTTTAAAAACGGGAACATTGCCACTTATTCACGCATTCAATCTCTTTTGTTATCTTTTGGTGTCTTAGCTCTCCACAACCAATTTCGCAATTTGGACTCGGTTAGGACTTTTTTGGGTTTTAAGGTATATTGGGTAAAATGAAAATGGTAGGGAAGGTTGTAATTGGAAAAGTCATTTATGATGTCCATTGTGCTTTTTTCGGGCTATTGCGCATTTTTTTCTCCTTTTTCTCTATTTTTTTTCTTTCTGTTTTTTACTTTTTTTTATTTTCTTGTTATTTTTGTTGAGCATATCTATTTTTTTCTTGATCCTTTTTATTGCACTTTTCGAACTTAACTTCTGAATATTCCATTTTCGCAATTTCGGGCTACTTGGGTTTTTTGGGTTGTCAAACGAAAGGATAAATTTTATTCGGCTCAATTGGGTTATCAACGGGATAATTTTTCACATCTTTTTATGGTTAATGTTTTTGGATAACAAACGATGGCCTACTTCATTGTCCGAATTACTTATTAATTTACCATATGCCTTTCGAGATGAACTTAATTTAGAGATTTGTAGCGCGCTTTTTAAGTCAATACCATAATTTTTTATCAAAACCGATCAAAACGAAAGGATTGATATCCTCGACGAATTTTTAGGCGCTGAAAAGAACTTTGAGTTAACAATTAACTCGGATTGATTTATAAATTTCACAAAGATGAAAGGCTCGAATCTCACCGGGTTTGTTAATCTTCACACTTATTCGTTAAATCGTCAATTTTCGCTCAATTTTCATCTTTCGTCAATTTCGGCTTTTTCTATTTGAATTTTACAACTTGAGACTTTAAACCGAATTTTAATGATATTTTTGAAAATTTTGAATTCTAATTTTTATTTATTTTGAACAAAAATATTTTTGGGTTTTTCAAAATTTTATGATTTTTGTGGAAATTTCTGGGCATTTTTGAAAATTTGTGAAGTTTTAGAAATACGCACTTGTCACCCCCCCTAACTTAGACTTTTGCATTATCCTCAAGTAAAAAGGATGAAAAGCTAAACAAGGCAAAATAAGAAGTGCGATAAATAAAACAAACAAATAGAGAAAATGCAGATTTTTATATAACAGGAAAAAGCTTACAACCATGTGAACAAGGTAAATAACTAAAAACTACCACAAACTAATAAAGCTTCACTGGAGCGGTGGGTGGGAAGAGTTGGGCGCGTCAGGGCCATAAGGGTCATGAAAGTAGAATGGCAATGGCTCGTTGGGATCCTCTTAGCGTCGGAACAAGTCCGTTTGGAAACAAAACATCATGCTTGTATCGCGACGGTAGTTGGTCATAAAGTTACTAAATTTCATCTCAAGGGCCGGCATACGATTAGTGAGGTCGCTACCCGCCCATTCATGGGTCGTCTTCTTCTTAGGCCAACTCTTCATCTACTCCCACTTCTCCCATCTTCACACCGGTCGTTGCCACTTCTTCTTCCTCTTCCTCACTCGAGGCATCATCGTCCTCGTCATCACTTCCATGCCTCGCCCAAAGGATGGCTAGCTGTTTGGCGCTCCGAGTACGGGTTCCCTGTCCAAAAGGACCAGGGAGGCGAATACGGTAAAGCGGCGCCTCAATGCCAGCATCCTTGAGAATGGAGGTAATCAGGCATGCATAAGGAAGTGGTGTTGCAGCTTTCTCATCCATGGTTGCAATGATAATGTTAACGTATAGGGTGCGAGACAGGTTAATTGGAGTGTTGGGATCGAAGAGGTGGTATGTCAATGTGGCTTGCCGGGGATGCATTGCGGATTCGTTGGAGGTTTGCAGAATGTTAGCACACACAATTTGGAATGTGAGGCGTGCTTTCTCGTTAAGTCGGCCAACAGCGACAGTCTCCCCCCTCCATGCCATGCCGGGGGTAACTTGCTCCATAATCAGTTCCTTGGCTACCGGGGTATGTGTAGTCTCGAACATCGGGAACGTCATATTTGCCCAACTTGGCCGTGAGAAGGGCCAAAGAAAAAGGGATGACAGTACCATCGACATAGGCTTGGGACTCGAATTGGCTCGTGCGAACCAGGGATCCATAGAAAGATCGTACTTCGGCGGCCCAAACCTCTTTGTATGGTTGATTAAGGAAATGGCACCAACCCCTAGGCATGAAAAGTGCGGTGACGGAATTGGGCAGACCTGTCCATTGGACTGCGCGCTCCATGTGGAGTTTGCGATTCGGACCAAAGAAACGGTTCCACCAATGCTCTTCTTAACAGGAATGGAATTCACCATGGCCGGAGGGTAAGATTTCAGTGGAGTCGTATTTGATGGGGGGCGATCGTTGGGCCATTATGACAAGGAGAGGTTGCTGGAAAAAAATAGGTAGAGAGAAGAGATGAGTGATGCAGTTGAAGGTGTGGGTGAAAATAAAGGATTTGGGTGTGTATTTATTGTTGAGGGGTGGGTAGGGTTTTGTAAATGGAGGGAAAGGGTTTGGAGGGAAAGAGGGGATGTATTTGGGAGGAAAATTGAAGGGTGGGGTATGGTGGGACGAATTGGCAGTAAAGGGAAGGGATTGGGGAGAAGGGGGTGCACCTAGGGAAAGGGGAAAGACTGCAAAAATAGGACCGATCCGGATGGTACAGGACCGGATCGGTCCGGCCCTTTTAATTTTTGAGCTTTTTATCATCAGATCGATCCGGATGTAAAAGAAACGAATCGATTCGGTCCGGTTAAAAAATAAAAGAACCAGTCTGGTTCTGGCATTGAGCTGGATTTCTACCCCTAACTTAATTGTGATCGCTCTTCTCCGAAAGTTTTCAATTCTCATCATGCTCCCTATCAATTTGGACTCAAAATCCTCTCGATATCTATGGTCAACGAAACTTGACTCAATTTCCAAAAGTATGTGAATGCTCTCAACTTATTGTATCCTAATCCTAGGGACTCTCACTACTCACGTGACTATCATCTACTATACACAAGAATTCACCCCATACGCGTCGGGGGTGCGACGACCTCACTAAAACAGCTCACTCTACCCCGTAAACGGGGTTCGACAACCAAACGGTGTTGACTTCTTCCACACACGCCTCTAGATATGGCTTTAGGCGTTATCCATTTACTTTGAATGTATTTCCCCCTTTCAAATCATCTAACTCAACATCTCCGTGAGGGAAAACATTCTTCACAACGAACGGGCCATACCATCATGACCGCAACTTGCCCGGAGAGAGATTAAGCCGAGAGTTATAGAGAAGCTGTTTTTGTCCGGGAAAAAACTATTTGCATCGAATGATGTTATCGTGAGTGAGTTTCATCCTTTCGTTGGAAATTTTTGCGTTCTCATATGCATCATTGTGTATCTCTTCTAACTTATTTAATTAAAGCTTGAGAGTTTCACGGGCCTTATCCATGGCATAGTTCAACTCCTTAATCGCCCAATATGCCTTGTGCTCTAATTCCACGGGAAGATGGCAAGATTTTCCATAAACAAAGCAAAAGGGGGACATGTCGAGCGGATTTTTGTATGCAGTATGATAAGCCCATAGAGAATCGTTCAATCTAGGTGACCAATCTTTTCGGGTAGGATTCATGATTTTTTTAAGAATGTTCTTGATTTCCCGATTCACTAGTTCAGCCTGCCCATTCATTTATGGGTGATAAGTCATTCCAACCTTGTGAACGACGCCATACTTTCTCATAAGCTTCTCGAATGGCCTATTGCAAAAGTGCATGCCATTATCGCTGATTATCGCTTTCGGAGCACCAAAGCGGGAAAGTATGTGTTCCTGCAGGAACTTAATCACCACTTTTTTGTCATTTGTCTTGGTAGCTATAGCTTCCACCCATTTAAAAACGTAGTCTACCACGACGAGGATGTATAGGAAACCAAAGGACGGGGGGAAAGGACCCATCAAGTCAATACCCCAACAGTCAAAGATCTCAATAATGAGTATGGGGTTAAGAGGCATCATGTCTCGTCGAGTAATATCTCCCATCCTTTGGCACCTATTGCAAGATTTACAAGCATTGTTCACATCCCAAAATATTGTGGGCTAATAGAGGCCGCATTGAAGAATTTTAGAGGTTGTCTTTTTCATCGAAAAGTGGCCTCCACAAGCTTCCGAATGACAAAATTGGATGACTTTCGAGATCTCGTCATTCGGTACACATCGTCGGATGATTTGGTCAGCGCAATATTTAAACAGGAAAGGGTCGTCATAGAAAAATATGCGCGACCAAGTAATAAACCTCTTCTTATCTTGCGGTGTCCAATCGGGAAGGACGGCTCCCGTAACAAGATAGTTCACTATATCCGCAAACCAGGGCGAAGGAGAGGTGGCAAAGAGTTTCTCATTCGAAAAGTATTCATCTATGGGTAAGGGATCACTAGGCACGCCGGACGAAAGCCGTGATAAGTGGTCGGTAATGACGTTTTCTACTCTTTTCTTAACTTTAATGGAGAGATTAAACTCTTATAAGAGTAGCATCCACCTTATGAGGCGCGGCTTTGCATCTTTCTTTGCAAGTAGGTACTTCAATGCCGCGTAGTCGGTGAAGCAAGTAATGGGAGAACCGATAAGGTAGGATCAAAATTTGTCAAGGGAAAAGACTACTTCTAGCAACTCCTTCTCTGTGGTAGAGTAATTGAGTTGTGGTCCGGTAAGAGTCCGGCTAGCGTAGTAGATGACGTGAGCCTGTTTGTCTTTTCTTTGGCCCAAAATAGCCCCTATCGCATAATCGCTAGCATCACACATAAGTGCGAATGGTAAAGACCAATCTGGAACTTGCATGATGGGAGCGGACACAAGCATGGTTTTCAGTTTTTCAAAAGCGCTTTGGCATGATTCTGTCCACTCAAATGGGGTATCCTTCATGAGTAGGTTGCTTAAGGGTCTAGCAATGGCACTAAAGTCCTTAATGAACCTTTGATAAAACCCCGTATGGCCCAATAAGGAGCGCACTTCTTTGAGCGATTTTGGTAGGGGAAGATAGGCTATGGCATTTATATTATCCTTATCAAATTCTACCCTTTTGGATGAAACTATGTGGCCAAGAACTATTCCTTCAGTAACCATAAAATGGTATTTCTCCCAATTTAGTACTAAGTTCTTTTCCACACACCGTGTGAGTACTTTTTCTCGCTTTGCCAGACAAAAATCGAAAGAGGTGCCAAAAATGCTGAAATTATCCATGAACACTTCCAGTCCTCTCTCGACCATGTCGCTAAATAAGCTCAACATGCACCTTTGAAAGGTCGTGGGTGCATTACACAAGTCGAATGGCATACGTTTGTAGGCAAACGTACCAAAAGGGAAAGTTAAGGTTTTTTCTCCTAGTCAAGTACATTTACCTCAATTTGGTCTTATCCGAAATAACCATCAAGGAAGCAATAGTAAGGGTGGCCCGCTACTCTCTCCAACATCAGATCAATAAATGGCAAGGGGAAATGGTCTTTCCTAGTTCTCGCATTGAGTTTTCGATAATCAATGAAAACGCGCCACCTGGTGGTGGTACGTTGGGGAACTAGCTTCTCAATCATTATCATGCTCTACTTCTTCGGGATAACTTGAATAGGGCTCACCCACTTGCTATTCGAGATTGGGTAGATAATCTCGGCATCCAATAACTTGATAACTTCGGTTCTCACCACTTCTTTCATAATGGGATTTAGCCTTCTTTGCATTTCTCTTGAGGTCTTGACATCATCTTTGAGATGGATCTTGTGAGTGAAAATCAAAGGACTATCCCCTTTAAATCATCAATGCACCAACCAAAAGCACTTTGGTTCTTTCTCAGAATTTTTAACAGTTTACCCTCCTGCTCTTCATCTAGGCTAGAGGAGACAACAGTAGGAAATGTCTCATCCTCTCCTAGGTATGCATATTTAATATGGGAGGGGAGTTTCTTCAATTCGAGGGTTGGAGATTTATCGCTGGACGGAACCATGCATGTATCCCTCTGTGGTAACTTCTCTAATCTAGAAACCTAACTTACATTTCTCGCATCCTCGTCTGACGCTCTCTCATCAAGTAACTCTCTCAACTCCTCAGCCTCCCTCTCGAGTTCGGTGTATGTCCCCTCACTCTCATGGCTAGACACTAAACAGGACCCTAAGGCGTCTCCATAATAGATTTCCTCAAAATAATCCTCTACGATCTCGTCTATGAAGCTCACTACGTGAAGATCATCTTCTTCCCCCGTATGTTGGGCTATATAAAAGATGTTAGTCTCTAAGGTCATGTTCCCAAAAGTGAGTTGCATCTGCCCATTCCGAGTGTTGATAATAGAGTTAGTCGTACCTAATAATGGGTGCCCAAGAATGATGAGAACATGATTGCTCGAGGTGAAGGAAGGCTCCATGTCCCAAATAATAAAGTCTATTGGGGAGTAGAAAGTTTCAACTTGGACGATCACGTCCTCAACTACACCTCGTGGGATCTTCACAGTTCGATCCGCTAATTGGAGAGTGATCCTTGTGGGCTTGAGGTTGCCCTAATCAAGTTTCCTATAGATGGAGTAAGGGAGGATATTGACACTTGCTCCCACGTCGAGTAAGGCCTTTTCAATTTTATTTTCTCCAATGATGTAGGAAATAGTGGGTACACCGGGATCTTTGAATTTAGGCGGGAGATCATTAATTAGGATGGAGTTCACGTTCTGTGCTAGAAATACATTTTTCTTTACCTTCATTTTCCTATTCACTGTTAGCAAGTCTTTTATTACTTTTGCATAAGCTAGAATTTGCTTAATGGCATAGAGGAAAGGTAAATTTAGCTTTACTTGCTTTAGCACGTCTAGCACTTCATCACGGGGGGTTCTTTTGTGGGAAGGAATCAACCTTTGAGGAAACGGTGCCACGATGGGTGGTTTCACTACTACCTCGGGCTCACTAGTGTCTTCCTTATCACTCTCATTTAAGGGGACATCTTCGGCCTCTTTTGTGTCGGGCAAAATCTTCTTGTCTTTCGTTGTGTCGTGTGGTGGAGGTGATAAATCAACGACTCTCCCACTACGAAGAGTGGTCACAGCTTGACATTGCTCCTGATGTTCAGTAGAGGTGGAGCTAACACTAGTTTGACCTTGGGGAGGTCTTTGACCCTGGGCAGTAAACTTGCCTTTCTCTTGGACACTCAACGATGATTGTATCTTTGAAATATTTTCATTTATGTCACTGATCAGGCGATCATATCTAGCATTGGCTGCAGTTTGGTTATTGATAAATTGGTTCATCGTATCCTCAAGAGTTCTCCGCAGTGGAGTTATATATGTTCCTTGAGGTGGTGGAGCTTGTTGAAAGTGTAGTGGTGGAGGAGGGGCAACATGTGAATTAGGATTCATCACAGCATGTTGTTGCCCATAGCTAAAACCAGAATGGTTTTTCCATGAAGGGCTGTAAGAATTTTTGTGCGGTGCACCGAAATTACCCTTGAATCCTCCTATACCATTGACTTTCTCTTGAAGCATTACTTTGTAGGCGGGTATAGTCGGGCATTCCTCAATTGAATGACGCGCCTCATAAATCATACACACCTTCTCGACGGGGTTTGGGATTGATCAAGTTGGTCCTCTTCCATATACCTCAAGTAGATCTTGCATTCCTTTCTCAAGTACATCTAATCGATTGTCCGTCATATAATTCTTTTCTACGTGAAATAGGTCGGATGTCGATGGAGTGGTGGTCACTTATCAATTTCGATTTTGAGCATTAGGTTCAGATATATCCCAGGATTGGGTAGTCTCGATGACATACCTCAGGTGCAGCTCAGCATCGTGGGCGTCTAAATCGATAAATGGACCACTACCCATGGTTTCAACGAGTTGCTTGGAATTAAGGTTCAGCCCATTATAGAGGAAGGAAATGATTTGTGGTATATCAATACATGATGGGGGCACGAAGTAATTAACTCATTGAAACGCTCGTAACATCGATGAAATGGCTCATTTTCCAATTGTCTGAAAGCTTTAATTTGAGCCTTTATGGAGATTGTTCGATGTGTAGGAAAGAATTTCTTGAGAAATTTAAATTGAAACTCGTTCCAAGATGCAATCGACCTGGAGGTAATGACCATAGCCAAGTCTTATCCTTATCTTTTAGCGAGAATGGGAAGAGTTTGAGGCGGATCCCCTCTTGTGTGCAAGTTTGGTCATTGAGAGTTTCACACACATCCTCAAATTCCCTAATGTGGAGATATGGCTTTTCAGAATCCATACCATGGTAGTGGGGGAGCATCTGGATCATCCCATTTTTAAAACAAAATTGTTCAGCATTATACAGGAGTATAATGCATCCCGGAGTGACAGTGCGCTCGGGATATAAGATTTCTCTCAAAGGGAGATATGGGGCATCTTCCTCATCGACGGCCGCACTACCGTGTTGCGACATGTCTCTCTCACTTAACGACTCGGTATCCTCACTTGGTATGATCGGGGCGTGCTCTGAAGTGTGTCCTAAGAAGGAAAATGGAGTGTTATTTGAGATTGAGTGTGACGGTGTGGGAGGTGGAACCCAGAATTGTGGAGCGTTAGGAGTGTGAGGGCTATCAAGGTCGTACTCAACTATTGGATTTTCGTGAATGTGGGTTGGATTATTATGGGGAGTTGGAGTGAGTTCAGAATTTTTCATTAATAGCTTATGAGAGATGATGATGAATCTTTTTGTGCTTTTTCAAATTTTTATATGTTTTTGGATATTTGGAAATTATTGGTCAAAGTTTTAGATTGACTCGATCTAATCCTAAGTCTACCTAAGTCCCCGGTAATGGCGCCAAAAACTTGACGCGACTCAGAAAGTGTCTTTAATGTGCGTTCTCTTTTAGGCTCAAGTGCAAGCCTGTCGCGTTAGTAATAAACCCAATAAGTTGGGATCGTATCCACAGGGCAATAGGACAATAGAGTTGTAACGACGTTGGACAGACAAAGGAATCCTAACTCTGACTCTAAAGGAAAAGAAAAAGGTGATTTTATTTGTGGAATAACTATACTAGATGCAATTGTTAAAATACTGATGAATAATGATTTGAAACTTTAAACTATATGATGAAGAAAACAGGACGGGAATACAATCCCCTAACCCTAGTGTATTGCAGGTATAAAACTAATCGTAAATTTAAATGATTAATTATACCCAAAATTTAGTACTCCCAAGCATTACGTATATGAGGTTCAAGCCCGCACCATACTTAATCAGAGGACGAGTAAATCGGTATTGCGATAGTTACACTTGAATTGTATTCTAAAGCATCCCGATTACCTTGAAGCAAACGAGATCCAAAGATCTACAATTTTTGCTATACTATGAAATACGGTCGTAATAAAATCATTAAATTTAGAGGATTAATTTTATACACATGCAACTACCACATCAGGTTGAGTTCATATATCCCGACCTTAGAAAATCTAGCCTAACATGCTGAAACTAATGAAAACGATTTTTGAATTGTAGGAAATCATGATTAAACTAAGGAAGAATTGTAAAATGATGTAGAAAGAAGATTAGATAGAAGACATTAACCACTAATCTTACCAAAGCATTAAAAGCATCAATTAAAAATACTTGTAATCACAGAAATCTGAACAATCTTCAATCTTGGAATTAAATTTATAATCAACCTTCAAACTAGTGTTTTACTGAAAAGAATGGGAAATTAGACAAATTCTCCGTCATTAAAATGATATTGAATCGGGTTTAAATACCCTACAAGACTTCAAGAGTTTTATCTGAACTAGGACTCTCCATTAGAGGAAGAGTAAAAAATCAAAATTCGACAGTCGGACCGGTCTGGTCCTCCTTCGGTTCGGTCTGGCTTGAATCCGGATCGATTCATTTATTTCTTGGCCGGATCGATTCATAACGGATCGGTTCATTTATTTATTTTTAGCTTCTATCCATTTTCGGTCCGAGGTGTTCTGTAAATTGGCATTTCGTATCGGTCCGATTCGGATCGGTCCTATATTCCTTTGACTTTTTCTTCAAGCTTTGACTGTCATAACTTTCACACCGAGACTCCGATTGAGGTGCCGTTTCTTCCTATGTTCTTGTAATTGGAAACTCTTCAACATTTCTTAGATATCTCATCTCAATTCCAGGTAAAAATTACAACTTTACCCTTTTGACTTTTCCTTTTTTTCTTTCTCGATTCTTCCGATTTGTTTATTTCTTTATTGACATTAAATACCTGTAAAATGAGTACGAAATACCAGAAACTCGGTGTACTCGTTAGAATAAGTTAGTATCAAGATTATGAGATAAAATCAAATCAATTACGTTGTTCGAGGTGCCAAAAGTAACTAAATTAAAGGGATAAAGTTGGAAGAATTTATGCCTAATCAACCACCTATAAAAAACAATCCCAACCCTACCCTTCCACTCACACATCCACTCTCCTTTCCTCTCTACAACCCTAGTCTTTCATCTCCTAAATTCCAAGTTTTCCCCATGGCTAATCCCGCTCTCCCCACAAAATATATGTCCACCGAAATTCTGCCAAAAGATAATGGAGAATACCGCTCTGACATGGAGCACGTATGGTGTGAAAAGTCTTTTAGTTTCTCCTGCCAATTTCACATTGAGCGAATCGTCAACTGGGCCGAGCTGCCCCGCTCCATCACCAACCTTTTTAGTCATAGGTGGTGGACGCAATACCTCCAATAACCCCACGAGGTCGTGTGGGCGGACGAAGTCCAATTCTTCTATGGCTCTCTCGTCCGCACGGGCGAGTTTGAGTGCCAATCTTTTGTTGACGACCGCCCCATCCCATTCTCCTTGGCCATCCTCACCCGCAAAATTGGTGCCAAGGGCATCCCCCACCCAGAAATCTATGACTACCCAACCAATTCCCCCAACCATTCCCAAACAATAATGCATTGACCGGATCGCACCCAACGATATTTGGGAACGGGGTACCTTCCCCGTGGGCCGCCTAAATGATAAGGAGCGCATTACCTTCCATATAGTGTGCATTGTGCGCCAACTTGCATCAAACCACCAACGACTTGGCGATGCTCCCTCGCCAAGCCACGCTCGTGTACCACCTTTTCAACCCCAATTCCACCCTAAATCTGGCCCGCATGCTTTACGCTAATATCATTTACGCATCCTCGAAGAAAAAAGGTGCGGTACCTCTCCCATATGCCAGCCTCAAAACTTCCCTCCTTGTCGACGCTGGTATCTAGCCACCTCACGCTTTCCCACGCCTCCCGGAGCCCATTGGGAAGGTATCACGCACTCGGAGTGCCCAACAAAGGGCTACCATTCGAGCAGCCCGGGAGGCAATTAATTTAGAGGCTGAGAAGGAAATCCCTATTGAAGAGCCTATGGCTGAGAACGTCATGATGGGCGGGGCCAAAGAAGAAGAGTACAACGACAATGATAATTCAGATTTCAATCCCCCGGGTGCGGATTTTGATAGGCACCTTTCAACGGTGGAATCCCATTTTGAAGGGTTCATCACCCAATACAACCGAGACCAAGCAGCCTATCAAAGGGATCAGGACGCCTACCGAAGGGACACGAGCATGATGCATTAGCTCCAAGCCCACCTATACGAGATAAACTTCGGTGGATCGCCCCCCACCTTCTTCTATGATCCCTACAATCCCAGCACACCCAGGCCCTCAAATCTGCCGCCCTAATGAAGCCCTCGTCTATTTTTAGCTGTTTGTTTGTTTTTGGTGTTTGTTTAAGCAGTGTTGGTTGTGTGTTCTTCCTTACCCTATGTAACTCAGATGTTATTTATAAAAATGCTGCATTTCTGTTTCATTTGTCTGTTTTATTTTCTCGCACTTTTCATTCACTTTGAGTTAGATTTTAGTCCTTTTTGCTTGAGGACAATGCAAAAGTCTAAGTTAGGGAGGGTCACAAGTGCGTATTTCTAAAACTTCACAAATTTTAAAAAATGCCCAGAAATTTTAAAAAAATCATAAAATCTTGAAAAACCCACAAATATTTTTTGTTCAAAATAAATAAAAATTAGAATTCAAATTTTTCAAAAATATCATTAAAAGTCGGTTTAAAATCTCAAGTTGTAAAATTCAAAACGCACAAAGTCAGAATTGACCAAAGATGGAAATTGAGCGAATGTAGGCGACTTAACGAATAAGTGTGAATATTAACAATCCCGGTGAGATTTGAACATTTCATTTTTGTGAAATTTATAAATCAATCCGAGTTACTTGTTAACTCAAAAGTTCTTTTCAGCATCAAATAAGTCGTCGAGGATCTCAATTCTTTCACTTTGGTCGGTTATGAAAAATGTGTGTGATATTGCCTTGAAAAACGTGCCAAATAGATCTCTAAACTTAATTCATTTGGAAACGCATATGGTAATGCAATTAGTATTTTGGACAATGAAGTAGGCCTTCGTTTGTCACCCAAAAATATTGGCCAGAAAAAATAGTGAAAAATTATCCCTTTTGTAACCCAAATTGAGCCGAATAAATTTTTTCCTTTCGTTTAACAACCCAAAAAACCCCAACTGGCCCGGAATTTTAAAAAGGGGACAATCCCAGAAATTAAGTCCAAAAAGTACAGAAAAAGGGGAAAGAAAAAAATAGCTATGCTCAATAAAAATAGCAAGAAAAGAAAAGCGTAAAATATAGGAAAAATAGAAAAAGAAGAAAAAATTAGCAAAAGCCCGAAAACGCACTAACGTACATCATAAGAAAACTTTCCAATTCCAGATTTCCCGTACCACTTTCATATTTCCCAATACACCTTTAGCCTGAAAAAGTCCTAACCGAGTCTAAAATTGCGAAATTGGTTACCACGTGGAGAGCTAAAACACAAAAAGATAATAAAAGAGATCAAAGATACTAATTAGAGGCAATGTTCCCGTTTTCTATATTCGTAATCCAATTATGAGATTCGGTTACCACAAATTTTCGTCTTTCTACTTGTATGCGTGAACTTGGTTCCACTATATTTAATCTTATAAATCACGCATACCGAGAGAATAGCCACATTCCCAGTGATTCATTTGAGAGAGCATTCCGTGAGATTTTGAAATCAAAATGAATTTTCGAATAAGTAAGAAATTTGCGGTTAAATCTTCGGCTTCACACACGCGCACTATGATTTGAGACTCTTGAACATGAATTGATGATGACTATTTTTTGGAAAAGTTTGAATTATACAATTTTTGCATATTTTGAGTTTTCTTTGAGTCAAATTTTGTGGGTATATTATCTGCAAACCCTCATTAGACACAACTCATCCTACTAGGGTAACCTAGGGGTTTAAAGGTTTGTTGCATATGCTAAATGTAATTTCTCCCCCGCGAAAAAGGTATCCTATCCCATTTTCGAGTTAGACTATGTTTTTATTCTTTTACATTGCTCGGGACGATCAAAGTTCTAAGTTAGGGGGGTTTGATTAGGCATAAATTCTTCCCATTTATCCCCTTAATTTAGAGGCTTTTATTGCTCCGTAAAGTATAATTCAAGTGGATTTATATCATATCATTACTATTGACAAGTTTCTAATGAGTACACTGAGTTTCGTGTGTTATTCATCTCTTTTGTAGGTGTTCAGTGTTTTAATTAGAGTTCCGTAGCAAAAGCTTCAAAGAAACACAAGAAGGAAAGGTTTTTGTAAAAGCTGAAAAGATGGAATTGAACCTAAGTGGAAAGAAAAATAACTGAATCCATCCTGGGAAAGTTCCTGTAAAGACTGTCAAGACAGAACCGAACCGAAGGGAGGATATAACAAACCGATCCTACACCTAGAAAACTTCCTATGAAGAGTTAACAAGTTCGAACTGAACCGAAGGAAGGAAAAAAAGAATCGATCCGATGCTCGAAGAATTCTCTGTAAAACCTATCAAAGACATAACCGAATCGAACCCCTTAATAGGATCAGTTGTGTTCTCGATTAACTGAACTTATCCACTTGTAAAAATTAGAATCCTGTTTGGTTTAAACTCTTAGATTTCGTAGATGATAAATTGTAACTCCTCCCAAACATAATGAGGAGGCTTATGGTTCGTTAGGGAAGCTTTGCAATCAATTTTAGAGATGAAGAACAATAAACCCTAGTTACTTTCAGTTTGAAATTTAAGTAATACCATTCTAATTCTTATTTTACTGCAGTAATTACCTGTCCAATAACACCTTCATCTCTCTTCATCTTCATTCAGTATTAAAAATGTTTTCTTTCATTCTAAATGTGTTGTCTTTAAGTTTTCATATGTTTGGCTAGATTATTAAGGTCAGGATGCATGAACTCAACCTGATGTGGTAGTTGCATGTATATAAAATTAATCCTCTAAATTTAATGGTTTATTACGACCGTATTGCATATAAACGCGGCAATTATAGATCTTTGGATGTCGTTTGCTTCTGGGTAACTGGGATGATTCAGAATGCAATTCGAGTGTAACTATCGCAATACCGATTTACTCATCCTCTGATTAAGTATGGTGCGGGCTTGAACCTCATATACGTAATGCTTGGGAGTACTAAATTCTGGGTCTAATTAATCACTTAAATTTACGATTAGTTTTATACCATCAATACATTAGGGTTGAGGGATTGTATTTCCGTCCTGTTTTCCTCATCATATAGTTCAAGTTTTAATTCAATCATCATCAGTATTTTGAATAATTTAGAATAGTTGCATTCCATTTATACTTTAGTTCTTTAGTTAACCATTTACAAAATTGCATCTAGTTGTAGTTTTTCCAACTATCAGATCATCTTTTACTTTTTCTTTAGAATCAGAGTTAGGGTTCCTTCGTCTGTCCAACGTCGTTACAACTCGTTTGTCCTATTTCCCTGAGGATCGATACCTGACTTATCGGATTATTACTTGAGCGACAGGCTTGCACTTGAGCCTAGAGAGTACGCACTTCTGAGACACATTCTTAGTCGCATCAAATAGCGTAAAATAAAGAGTTAAGTTATTCAAAAAACTTTCACAGGTTATTTTTGGCTCATTTGGTGACTCCTGATTATCTCATTCGAGATTGTAGGTAACCAACTAAGCCTAATAATAATTAAATGATAATTGTTTGTATTTATCCACGTGATATATATATATATATATATATATTGATGTTAGTCCTTTTGCTGAACTTGATTGGAGCAGTGTTGTAATCCCGTTGGGCCAGCTCGGACTAGCTGAAATTAGGCCGTTATGGTTTGGCCTCCACAGTTACATGTAATTGCATTATACCTATCTTATACTCCTTTAGTTGGGCAGGTAACATTGTAGGTGATAGATTTAATTTAGTCACTTGTAATTTTTATTTTGTGTGTTTTCCCCATGGAATATACAAAAAGGAATATTGTAAAAGTGTAGTATACTCATGTTTCCCATAACACTAGAATTTTATTATTCTATTTGGAAAAACACGTGTTGGGTCTTTTTAAAGAGATCTCTAAAAAGTTTCATCAAATCATACTTGATCATTCATGTCGTTGCCTTGAGTTAATCACTTAGGATTAATTATATTATATAGCATCCTTATATACATCCTTAGTTTTATTAATTTTTGTAATTGGAAAATCTTATATCTTCAACCTTATGGTCATTTTAAGATCGCAAAATATAAGATGGTAAAATCTTCCCATATAGCAAACTTATGTTTTTAAATGCCTGTTTTGTATTTAGAAATTTTATTTTTCTTAGTTAAAAAAGGGGAAATTATATGTTTTGTGAAAGTTTACAAAATAGGGAAACAATTATTTCCATCCACTACTTGTTCGCTAGAAGCTCACAGCAGCAACACAAAACTCTGCGTCCGCAACTTATGGGAACTATGTCAGTTCAAATCTCGGGTCTCTAGCGTAACCTCATTCGTTGACCTGTCGCCTCAGCTAGACATGCCTTCACGCCATCGAAGCGTCTAGTTCCCTATTCGCGACATTTATTAACCTATACTACAAAAACTCTGGCTACATGCCCAATCTTGATCGATAACCTTTCGCATCAGTGAACAAATGCCATCGTTGCAGTGACTAGTCCACGAATCCATCATATTTGACACCTTTTTGGGATATTTCCATATTGATATCATTGGGAGTTATGGCTTGACACAATCTTTGTTGATAACCATTAGAATGTAGTACTTCGAATTTTTGGGAATATTTAGATTACACGGGTCACAGTAATTTAATTAATTTGAGAAATAAATTGAATTTAAATAAATATTAATTAGTGATAAATGTTTTATTGTATTTACTTGTGCGATAAGTAAATGATACTTGTGCGATAAGTAAATGATATTCCATTATTTCATATTACGTCGTAAGTGGATAAAATTGACGGGTTAACAGTATCTTATTCGTGATGAGCGTCTGGGGTCGTGTTGGGAATAAGATGGACAATTGATGATGGGTGACTCGAATGATGATTTCGAGTGCATGGTTGATCTAAAATATGTCAAAATAGTAAAAACTAAGTACCCGAGGTAATGATTAGGTTCCGATGGCTTATTAGACTAAATGGGACCCACATATATGGGTCATTTTAAATATGCATGTTAATTTAATTTCGAGATTAGGCTTATAAAATGAAGGTTTGGGGTTAAAGAAGAGTCAGTTGGTTATATCAAGAGTTTAAGTTATTATACCAAGAGTTTAAAAGAGAAGTTAGAGAGAAAAGAGGAAGAAAATCAAAGAACTCAAGAGGAACACCAAAGGGACTCAAGAGAGATCGATTGGGAGAAGATTTTGGAGATTTCTGGGCTAGGATTATCATCAACAAAGACAAAATCAGACTCTACAAACCTTAAGGCAAGTGATTAACTTGCTTAGTAATTTATGTTTGTAATTCAATTCATATTAGAGTTGGTGACAAACATTTTGGGTGAGATTCATATGAAAAGTGGGTATTGGGATACGATTTCATAGGATTTGTGAGTGAATTACATAATTGAAAAATTGAGATTAGGATTCCATGTAGAAAGATATAAGTTGATTGAAAATATTTGAAAATTTTGAGTTATTGTATCATTAGCGAGAATTATACAAATCCTGAATAGGAGGATGATGTAACACCCCGCCTAATTAAATACCGGGTGGCCAGTCCCATACCAAATTAAAACAGAATATACAGTTGGCTCATTCTTAGCATCACTGTCGAAAACATTTACAACTCACCCAATACCCAATTAAGCTGGTGTTAAAAAATTTCCAAATTTAAATTTAACAAAATCCATTTCCAGTTTAAGAATAACACAACACATTTTATTCTACAACATTGATAACCAAGTAGATAACACAAAAGAATTTAAATGCAATTAGAATAAACATTCCCAAATAATATTAATCCATTACAGTAATTCCAACAATATCAAATGTATTAAAATGACACGAATACCATAGTATTTGACCCCGATAGAAGAAGATAACTAAATCCTTTGGGCGACATGCCCTAACTAAGAATACTGTGAATAAAAAATATGATAGGAGTCTAAGCAAAACTCCATAAATCCATAGCCTGTCATAATCCACTAAGGTTGGCGTCCCTGTTGCTGGACACCTGATATAGAAGATACAATAGAAAAGAAAATATGCAAGGATACGGGTCAGAGCCCGAATGTGTAAATGATTTTTAAAACATCAAGTATTTAACAAGTGCAATAAATCTTTTATTATGTACATGCTAGACCCAACTCTCACTTGCCATTCTCACCTCTCAATTAGAGTGCACACTTAACGTTTCCTATTAACCTCCTAGTTAATGATTCCTCTTTAACAATTCCATAATATAATTCCATTCCCATATCATAACCCCGTATGTCCCATACCATACGTTATATAATCATTCTTATACATTTTTCATTTATATGATTAGTTTCTCATTAACATGAATAATTTCTCATTAATATGAATTAAGCTTTTCAATTCTATAAGAATAAACATTCATTAACTTAATTCCATTCTTTTCTCAATTCGCCTTTATCTAAAATTATCACACAGTAGATGACTTAACCACAATATAACTATTCAATCATTTAATTCATTATATATATATATATATATATATATATATTCATATATAATACAGCACCCCGAGTCACAGCTGCGGTGCAATGCATTACTCTGCTATCATGTCCCAATATTGCTGGTCGCCGAAAAGGGGACAAAAGATTCGGTGAGGATACCTCGAACCATTAACAATAACACAATCATTGGAGGCGAACATATCTCTCATACCCATGGGTCACGCACATACTTACGTACCCATAGTCAGCGGACTTATCAACTCCCTGATAAGTCTTTCATAGACCTATTTCCTCGAGCGACAAATCAAAGATCCCATGGATTCATTAGGATATAACTGCCCTCACGCACAAACCTCCCACCGATAGCAAGTAAGCTAGGTATGTCATACACATAAATCATCAATCAATCAATCAAATAGGCATTATTATCATACCTATAGTATACTAACAACAAGGTACTCACATTAACCTTAGATTATTCCCTTACGTAGCATTATATCTCTTTAAATCCCACGTATTAAAATGTCATATCTTTACTTCATAATTTAATTATCCTCGCATCCTATAACATCTCTCCACTCCCGACGTCGTTAAGGTTCATGCGCGGAGCGTCTCGCAAAGCGAAATCCAAACAAGGAACCCCTCCAATACACTACTACTTAACTTTGTCGATCGAGGAGGTCCGATAACTTCAACTATGCGATCGGGATAACCTCATACCTTCTTTCAACCAAATGTTTTCTAAACTCCCATCTCTATCCAGGAGACATACCACTATGCTCTTGTATTACACTCCGTCCTTGCGAAATCAATAATGAGCTTAAACTCAGTCCTTGATGTTCAAATTGTATCCCTAAGGCTACCCTCACTCAGTACACAAGATTCAAATAGGTTTTTCCTCAACATATATTCAGTAAGAAGTCACTAATATCCTACTGGTCCACAACATTATTTCTCCCGAACTACTACGGGTTTAAATTCTCCCTTTAATTAAAGTTTAAACCGATAGTTTCAAATCTCTTATAAACACATCTTCTTTCACTTAGGATTAAACCCTCTTGTAAACTTAAGGATACCCAGGTGTTATATTAAATCATCCCTATTGGTCCTATCTTTAATCATCATACATCCCCATTTAGAATTTAACAAATGAATCTAGCAACCGAAATTCCATTCAATATAATTTTCATCATTTTAATCACTTGAATCCAAATCAAATTAATTCAAATCTTATCAAGGGTTTACTGATATTTTCTATGTCCCATAATATCCAAATAATAATCACCAAAGATCCAAAAAAGGTTTGGGATAAGAATCAACATTTAAAAAGAAACAACTTTACATATTCTGGGGAGGTCGATCGATCGAAGTCATCGGTCGATCGATCGATCCCTCAGATCCAAGCTTGGTTTCTGCATTTTCTGCAACTACGGGTTTCACCATTTTTACTCATTCAAACCTTCATATTAACCTCCAAAATGAGTTATAATTATTTCTACATGATATATCAACATATATAAACGATTTCCAATACTCTAAACATCCTAGAATCATCAAGGGATTGGATTAAAAGCATGCTTCTCTCCTTATTTCCAGAAAATCATCAACATATTAACTTCAAGAACACTTCAATGGTTTTTCAGATTTTTCTTCAACATATTCATGATCATTTCGTGGATTATTATCATCCTACAATATAAGTTTACTTCCTATATTATTTCAGTTTCTATAAATCCATATAACAACTCCATTATGTCTTCCAAACAAAAAAAATCATCTCTTTTCATAATTATTCTAACATGGACAATATACGAACTTAAGTTGCAATTATCAAACACTTTCCTTTATAGAAGGTCTGATCCTTTGGTGTAGTATATCTCAGTTGGTTGTCCCTTCTCCGATCAGCCTCCGGTGGTGGTTGGTGGTGGTGAACCTTGGTTCTTGTTCTTCTCCTTCCCAAGTAAGTTTTTCCCTTCCAAAGCAACCTTTCACTCTCTCTAGGAAGATGACTTCTCTATTTTGTGTAGAGGAGATGTATAACCCACGTACACTTAATCTACCAATACTTATAATAGGACAAAACTCGAAATTACTATTCACCCCCCTAGAAAAATGACCAAAATGCCCTTTTGGGTTGTTTATTCATTTCCAAATGACCCGAGACTCAAAATTAACATCCAAATAGACTTTTCTGACTATTTCAAACCTTCCGGACGCAACGGCGCAGTCAAAATGACTATAAGGTCGATAGAAAATAAATTTCCTTTTTAATTTAATAAATTAGTCTCGACACGTCCCATACCGCGTCTGACTAAAAATTCAAATTACTGATTTTATATCACACCGTCATATCAATGACATCACATTCATATATTACCTAAATATCTTTAAGTAATATTCAGAATCATCCATTTTAATATCCTCAATTCGGATAAAACCCAAATGAATTAATTAATAATAAAATCAAATTAATCCATTAATTTAAAATATAATTCATTTTAAAAGTCATAAAAATTACGGGGTATTACAGATGAATCGAATAAAATTGATGATATATGTAGGAATTGAAATATGAAAAATGTTAAATTCACATTTGGGATTGATGGAGAATGAGAATTGTTGGTTGAATTGGGTGATATGTTGGATTGAATTAAATAACATTTGATAGAATTTCAAACTAAACAAAATTGGGTTATTTTGGGTGTTCTACAAGGGATAATTGGTCCGCCCTCAAGCCGAACCGATTCGGTAGCCCTGTTATACCCAGGTTGATTAATTTAATGGAATTTGCTAAGGGTTCAATTCCATGTTGATTTATGAT
Source organism: Sambucus nigra (assembly GCA_949130495.1). Lineage (NCBI taxonomy): Eukaryota > Viridiplantae > Streptophyta > Magnoliopsida > Dipsacales > Adoxaceae > Sambucus > Sambucus nigra. The sequence continues at coordinate 579,919,063 of OX422209.1, forward strand.
GTCCGTGAATGAGTTAGGACTTCTGGATTATTATTATTATAACACTGATAAAATACCTTAGGATAGTTGGAATAATTTTGGGGTGAGATTTGGGGTATTTGGAATGAATAAAACTCGAAAAATTGAAATAATGAATTATTGATGAAAATTTGGTTAGAGGGGGATACCAGCTGGTTAAGAATGGTTATGCGTCCAGAATTATATTATAAGGATCAATTAATTAAATAAGTGAATATTTATATAATTTGGAATCAAGATGTGATTCGGGAAGTATAGGGTAGTGCTACGAGTGACATGCATGGTTAATCAGGTTTATTATATATATATATGGGTATAGAGACAGTACATATATGTATAATTATATATGTGTGCATGATATATATGGAACATACCTATCCTAAAAGATATGCTATCGGTGGAGGTTGCACGTTGTGAGTGATCTCTCCTGGCGAATCCCGGCAAGTGTAGTATCGGTCCCCTGGATCATAGGTTTGTCGCACGACCACACTATGTGAGTTTAGAGTCTGGGGGGTAATTTGGTATGGTTTTTCCCCACAGATGTATGACTATGATCGCCTCTAGTTTACGTTTATATTTTTGGTTCGGTGGTGAGATTCTGACACTGTTACCCAGGTAGAGGTATGTATTCCCTGGAGCTTGATAAAATGCTATAGATTCGTATCCAGTGGGTTATTACCCTGAAGGATATATATATATATTCATGTGTACTTTATGTGATATGATAATACATTTATGAAGAAAATTATATATGGGCATAAGACACTAAGGTATGAATATTAAAATAATAACTAGTGAAAGTTATTTGAAATGAATTGATTAATTATAATTGTTAAGTGGATGTGAAGGATAATTATATAAAATACGTGTGACACATGGTAGTGTGTGAACTTAAAGGTATATGGAGACTAGTTAGGTTGGATATCATAACTAGGGGTTAAAATGCATACGTTAGGTCTGCACTATAGTTGAGGGGTGAGGATTATCTGATGGGAGTGTGACACCAGTTTAAATATGGAAGAATGAATTTATATTTATTAATGCATTTCAATTTCTATCAAAATATTTTCAAAAGGATTTGGGCTCTGGCCCGTATCAAAATATTCACCAAACCTTTTAGGTCTCCAGCCATAGGGACGCCATGCATGAGTATCATTTCCAGGTCATCAGAGTTACAGCTGCTATGGAGTGTTGCAGGGATTGTTTATTAGTTTTCTATTTTTGAGATTATAGATAGAACCCAGTCAGTTATTATCCGAGCATGTCGCCCAATGTCAGCTTTTTATTTAATTCAGTTTTATTGGATTATTGTATAAGATTTTAAATCAATTGTTTATTGAGTTAATGGATTTTATTTTATTTTTGTATTCAGATTTACTTATGTGATTATGGATTTAATTATTTATTTGACATAGTTTATAGTGAATGGTTTTATTTACGATAATTTCATTAAAGTTCAAAATTGACATGCGCATTGATTAAATAATAAGTCGTTAGTGACTAATTAGATTTTCGACAGTGGTGCTAAGAATGAGCTAAATCAGATTCCTATTTTATTTTAGTAAATGGTTGGTTACTCATTATTGCTTCTAAGCCACTTGGGTTGCATAACTTAAGTGTTATTCGTCTCGTCTTCATACACAAGTGTTATACATACCCTTGATTGCCTCCTTCCATGTTGATTTAGAATAAACTCTTATAAGAAATTAGATAGAAAATATTCAACTTTTCAAAGAGAAATTTTCTTGTTTCATCTCTTGTTTGTATTTCAAGCTTTGTGATTCAATCTTGAATACTTGAAAGTAATACTTATCTACTCAAGCTAGTTTTGACAAATCATTTTTCAAACATAGTTTGTTCATGAGTATGACCTTCTTTCAAGCTTGAAAAATACATTTATGTGTTTTTATATAAACAAATATTTATTACATCTTTTCAACCATAGGATATCCTCTTACATCATAGTTGTAATCGGTGGTTACTCGGTGATCCCGTTGCCTCAAACCTCCACTTTAAATTAAGATTTGTTAGCGTAAGACTTGAAGATATTGGACGAGTCCAAAACGGGGTGTGATTACGTAGAATTCTCCAATCGTTGACACTCTAGCCAAAGAATATGATGCGAAAGAGCAAATAGCCAGTTGGTGCATTGTGTGATTGTAAGTCATCTTTCTCTATTTATAAAACTCCAGCATAGTACATTTGTCATTCATTTCGGTCCAAGATTTTTTTTCGTTAATAATTTTTTCTGGTGCATCCGGTATCATGTGAATTGTTCTAGTTTTTCACACATTAGTTAAACAATTCAACTTAAGAGTTTTTGAGTCATTTAATTTATCAAATTTCATTATAATGTAAAAATATTATTCTTATAAGAGATTTTAAACGAGAATTGTAATCTTGTAAGAGTGTATCATTTATGTTTTCAAAATAGAGTAAATGACGTTTATATTAAATCCATATTACCGGTTCGATGACAATTTAAAAGGCAATAAGAGAATCAGTACCATGAATTTCTCAAGTTAAGGAAAATGAAGTGAAAATATTGACAAAAACTTGAGAACATACTCCTATATATAATGTGTGGGCGTAACTATATTAGTTATGGTCAATATTGATTGGGCGTATGATACATTTTTTGTATATACATACATGTGTAATACCTGTAAATAATTGATGAATTTGGAAATACTAACCGTGATTAGTGTAAATCACATTATCATTTGTATCTTTAAAAAAAGGAATGGTTGGGTTTATAAATTCAGGATATATTTTTTAATTTTGATATAAAGGATTATAGGGTAAAAAAAGAAAAATGTGAGAATAATGGCCCGTTTGGTTCTGTATTCAGAAAACTCAATTTAAACACTGTTTTTAAATACAATTTTAAAATTTAGTTTTTTGTGTTTATAATTATTGGTGCGCGTTTGGTAAACTTGTTTTCAAATACAGTTTTTTAAAAATTTGATAAAATTGGCAAATATTTATATTTATATTATACATATATGTGTGTGTGTGTGTATAAACACATACATAAAACTTGCGTACATTCATGTGTGTATATGTGTGTGTGTGTGTGTGTATAAACACATACATAAAACTTTTATACATACATGATATATGAATGTTGATGATACGCAAATATTGCATATTTCATCCTTCGAACCTACGCATTTTAGCCCCCCTCGGATGCCTTAATCTCTATATTTAAGCCCGTTAACCAGAAAACCTCGGTTTATATTGTTAACATGCTATATGAGGTATAATTGGGCTTTTGTAGGTATTTAGGTACTAAGTATGAAGTTCGGACGCGTTCTGCTCTATTTCTGTACACAACCGCACGTTCAAGGGCATTTTAGTCATTTTACAGATTGGGCACCTGGCCCAATATCTTCATGGAAGTTGTAGCCCTCCTCATAAGCTTCGCGTGGCCATAAACGGTGCGCGATTTTGATTCAGAACGAAGAAGTTACTGCGATTTTAGCGGAGGAGAAATGCAAGCCAAAACAGGGGAAAATGCAGTCTGCCCCTGCTTGATCGATCGATCGACCAAATGGTAGATCGATCGACCCTTCCCATTTTTTCCCCGTCTTATATGATCGATCGACCCCCTATTTTTCAGCAGATATTTTGTTTTTCTTTTCTCTTTTCTTTTCTAATTTAATTCCCACTTGGTATATAAGCCAATGTTGATGTAATAAACAGATGTGAACGTTTTTAGATAGTTTTAGAAGATAGAATAGTTAGGGTTTGGGTGATTTGCTTAGTTCTTCTTCATTTCTTCTTGGATTGACACACTTTTGGGCTTGAATGTTGACTATTCATCATCCTCTCCATTAATATAGTTTGTATTTCTTCATTTCTTGCTTTCTAGTTAATTTACAAGCTTTCTAATTTAGGTTTACATGCTTTGATTACTTGCTTTGTAGTGTAATTTTACCGCGTTTATTTACCGTTTTCCATTTATCGTGTTTTTAACATGCTTTCTAGGTAACTTAAATTAGGTTGTGTTTGAATTGAACTCACTCGGGTTGACGCGTTACTTTGCTTTGGTGATGGTGTTTACGGGTCTATTTCGGGTGTGTTATCCTAGTTATTACGTCTAGGAGATTTGACGGGGCATATCATGTATGTCCCGTGCTTACGACCTTTCGCGCGTAATTTCCGGGATATTTGTTGACGCCAAAATCTTATTAGGCTTTTATGATGATTTAGGGCGTAACAACCCTTGATTTAATTAACTGTCGAAACGAGACGCATTTGTAATAACTCGTCGACCCATGTAACCATTTTATACTACTTAACTCGGGTGAGGGATATTCGACGCAACCTATAGTTTCACTCGCTTTCATAATCTAGTTTCAATACACTCGCCTAGATTACTATTTCCCTTTTATGCATCTTTCCCTTTTTAGTTTCTAAACACCTTTTACACTTTTATTTCGAAGTATTAAATCACTTAAATTCTAACATCTCATCTCTGTGGATTTTTGATACCCGACTTACCGTTGTGCTTGCCTCGCAAGTGTAGTAGTAACTTAGGTTTTTGTATTGAGTTGGCGAAACGAAAACAACGACTGTGCACTTTACACGCGCACACTTTTCGCACTCGATCAAATGTATACATACATATGTACACTAAAAATTATATACATGTACATTTACTCTCATATATATATATATATATATATATATATATATGTATGTATGTATGTGTGTGTGTGTGTGTGTGTGTCTACATGTATAATTCACAATAAAATTATTTACATAAATGAATTGATAATATTTTTTTAATACATATTGTGGTTAAAAGCCCAATCAATCTGTCGACTAACCCAGCACACAAGACGGACTGCCCAATCCAACTTTTGGATAATTATTGTTTTATCCGTGTATTTAATAAAGGCTTAAACGCCTGGGGATAGGCACAAATTAGTTACAAAAAATCTTGGGGAGATATTCAGGGACACTTACATGCTATCTAACAAGCTGGTTGAGTTACCTATATGATTCAATCACTTATTTCTCAATTCTACAAAATGTAAACCCTGATCCGGGGGAAAGGATGTAATCTCGTGAGAGACACTATAATATAACAGTTACCTCTTCGTGGATGTAGGCAAGTTGTCGAACCACGTACATCGTTGTTGTGTGTGTGATCTTGCTTTCTGGTTTTTGTGATTGTTTCGTAAAATTTTACTGTGATAATTCTTGTACTCACGCATATGTATTATATGTATATTTTATATTATTCCATACATTAATAATATATGTATAAAACTATATATGACTATCGTGTATCAATTGATTATATTATTTAACATATGAATCTTAGTATATTATATAATTTAATAATATAAATATACATAATTTTTATGTACATGTACATAAATATTTTTTATTTATAAAAATTACACACATATTAATATATTATATATGTATATTATATATTAAGGTATAAATATATTAAAATATTAAACATAAATAATTTTGAGTTAAAAATAAAAAATAAAAATAAAAAAAAATTTATTGTTTTCTGAAAAACTAAATTATAATACAAATATATTATAATTCATTATTTAAAAATAAAGTTTAAAACCAAATACTCTGAGAAACGAAAATTTGATGGAAGCGCAAACCATGGCACGCATAAAATTTGTAATACAATCTGGGGTCAGCGGCTGATCACTGATCCGCGAGTGGGGATTAGTCGAGGTGCGCGTAAAGTTGATCCGGACAGCTCATGGTACCTCTAAAAGTAGGGAAAGAAATAAAAAAAAATAAAGTTTGTAATAAAGTTAAAAATCATCTTGACATGTTAATTTGTTGCTGCATTGGGATGCACAGTGTCTGCCGATGACCACTCGTTTTGTTTGTTTATTAGTACCTACTTTCATTGCAACGTGGTTTCATTAGAGACCAAAACATGTTCTTGGCGACTAGAGGGCTGTTGACTAGTCTAAGATGGGAAGATAAACAAGGAACAAAATATTAATAAGTTTTGTTTCACACGTATTTTATGGATAATATACACACGCGCAAATAACATATTCGTTGTGCATACGGCACTATTAATTTTACGCATGAAACATTACATGTGCCTAATCTTTGTACTTACGCAAATTAGCATATAATCCGTATTCATGTACAATAAATAAATATAAGGGGCATATATTAAATAGATTATGTATTTTTAAGATTTAAAATAAAATTGATTAAGGATATATGACAATAAATATTTCGTTTTTATTTTTAGTCCCTATTTTCAAATTAAAGGAGCATGTGGCGTGCTGTGATTGATTGACGTTTTATGAATATAGGTCCGCGTCAGCGGCTTTATTCAAAAACAGGCCTAATGCTATAAAGTTTTTTAAATATTTTGTAATACACATTTAGTCCAAACTTTTTTATTTATTTCAAAAAGTCCCTCAACATGCTGCTAGCGCGAATTTTAAAAATAAGATAATATTAGTCAAATGGATGTTTGAGGGACCTTTTGGAACAAAATAAAAAGATTAAACTAAATGTGTATTAAAAAATATTTGAGGGACTTTTTGGTATTTGATCATAAATATAAAGATAATTAAAAAAATAATATATATTATAAATTCAATATCTCATTTTAAAATCATTATACTGATAATCCATTTTTTCATTTATTACATGCTTAAAATAAATTAAAAAATCATAGTTTCAGCAATTTTATATGTAATTAAAATAATATGATACAAACTTTCTTAAATATTTTAAAGTTAAGTAATCAAACATTATTGTACCAAATGTAGAAAATTCATTTTAAATATAACATCTTTTGTAAAGAAATAACACTGAAAGATAAAGCGAGAAAATAATAAATATCTCCAAAATAAATTGTTTTAAACGGTTAACAAAACATATACTTTAATATTTTTGTTAAAAAATATATAATTTAATATATATGTAAAAATGTATCATACAGTGGGTCTAGTTTTGAAATATTACCACTTTCAATCAAAAATTGAGGAAAATGAAAAAAAGAAACTATATGTAAAAATCATATTTCTATTTTTAGAGAAATATTTCAAATATTTAAAAATTTATCCTACAGTTTGTCTTTATAAATTTTATACCCACCCATGAACTCTATCAGTTTATCTTTGTAAATGTTCCATTATCTATTATTTGTAAATTTTATACCCACACAATTTTATATATTAATTGAAAATTCTCATATGAGACTCGGTTATCTGGGTACATCCTGGTATCAGGGATTTCAACACTGTCATATTTTTCAATACGTTAGTGGAAGTTTCTATATGAAAAGTTTATATTGATAAAAATTAGTTATATTCGAAAAGAGCGATCTTTTTAATTTCCAAAAGATTTTTGATCTATCTATTTTTTGTTTCAAAAAATACAATATTTAAGATGAGAGAGAAAATGATAATAAATATTAAAACCTTATTAACTCCTTGAATAGTATTACATTAGAGGTATAACAAAGATTAGGGTAATGTTTAATTTTGTGCTTCCAGTTAATTTTTTTTGTCTATGCTAAGCCTACTGCATTACCTAATATTTTAAATTATTGGCGCCTACAAGTACAACGCTACCATATTTCATGGTAAATCGTCCATCGTTATGATACTATCAAAGATTGTGTCTAATTATGAATTACCCTTCAATTAAAAAAATTTATTCCTTAATTATTGCAAGGCATTAGTTTTATTCTAGAAAGGGCTAATTATACTTAGGGCCCTTGAACTTTGACCCCCTTACACTTCATAACATTAACTTTCAATTTGTCCACTTAACCCTCGAAACTTTGAATTGTCGTCAAATTGAATTAATTTTTTACGTGAAACGTTAGGCATGTGAGTGTCACATGACTTAAAGTAAGGGCATTTTTGTCCTAACATAATTGTTATTGAATAAAATCCTAAAATAATAGCAAAAACATTTAAAAATTAAGAAATTATAACAAATATTTTTGAAACACCAAATTTCCTTGAAAAAAATTAGAAATTTTATAAAACATTTGGAAACTATGAATATATAGATTTAAAAATTATGAAAATTATCAAAAAATATTTAAAATCTGCAAAATGCAAAAAAATAATTTAGAAAATATATTTAAAATAATTATTGAAAAATAAATTGAAATACAAAAAATATATTTAAAAACATGGAAATTCATAAACAATTAAAATTACGAAAAAAATATAAAAATAACATGAATTTTTTTAAAGAAAATTATAAAACAAATTAAACGGGAATTTGTTTTAAAGGAAAACAGAAAATGTAGAACATACGCAAAAATAGAAAAATACATAAAACAGGAAAAGTATTGTACAGAAAAACCAAAAATATAGAAAATATTAAAAACAGAAATTATTTTTGTAGAAAATATGAATCAAAATATATTTCTAATAAAAAGATAAAAACAGGAAAAAAAATACATAAAAACAAAAAATACATAAAACGGAAAAATATATTACAGAAAACAAAAAATATTGAAAATATTAAAAACAAAAAATATTTGTCAAAAAATTGAATAAAAACATATTTTCAATAAAAGGATAAATTTCTAATGAAAATTAAAAAAATATATAGAAAATTCACAAAACCAAAAAATATTTAAAAAAATATGTGTTGAAAATCTGCATAAAAACAGATTTCCAATAAAAAAAAACAAAAAAACAAATACAGAATTTTATTGAAAATCATTTAAAATTAAAAACAAAAACATTATTTAAAATTTTGCAATAGAATTTACAGCATGAAATAATAAAATTTTCACAAAGAAAAATAAATTGATTTCCAGATCAAGGGTTAAAAAAACCCAAATAGATTTCTACGTAAAAACTGTTAAAAAACCTAGATGAAAACATGAAAAAAAAATCAAGATGAAAACGCAAATCAAATCCAATACCTCATCAACAAACAAAAACCCATCAATAAAAAATCAATACCTTCTCCTTCAAACTCATGAACAAAAAAATCCATAAACACCAAAATCGAGGCATGTGTATGTGCGTTCATGTGAGATGGAACAGAGGAGGCAAGGGGCGAGGGTAGTGGTGAAGGGCGGGGCGTGGGAGGGCAGGGAAGGGGGTGGGTAGCAAGGGTGGGTGGTCTTCATGGCTAAGAGAGAGAGAGAGAGGGGGGGGGAAAGAGATTGAAAAAAAAAAGATATAAGAGACAAAGAAGAAATAGGGTGGGTGGGTATTCATGGACAAAAATACCTTTTAATGAATCATGTGTGATATGCCCCAAGTGTAACCTCGGCCTAGAGACACCAACCTCGGCCTAGAGATGCCAACCTCGGCCGAGATCATGGCAGACGTTGGACGAGTCTTGGGCACACGATATCATCCCTCGGCCGTATCAGGGTCGGCCCAGGCCGACACTACTAAGAGCCTCTCCAAGGGACATCATAAGGATCGACAGCACTCGCATATGCCTTGAAATGGCAACCTCGACCATACATAGGCCGAGCCTGCAGGAAGTCACCAGCAACCTCATCAAACCACCAGTTCAACCTCATATCAGGCCGATCCTGCCCATTGTCTCGACTAAGATCAGGCCGAGACCTACATGGAACACTCGGGCTGAACAGGTATCAAGACTCACTAACCTCGGCCTCATCGAGGTTGAGGTCATACACCAGGCACGATAGCCGAGCACCTGCTGATATTCAGATAAGGACACGTTGACACAAATCAGTTATAACAAGATTATTCCCCGCACGTGGGGAGAATATTGCATCATCATTCTCTACATGTGACAGTGACAGATGGCACTCCCACATTGGTGAGGTAACCACACACATGCTCATGGCATGCATGGGAGGTACATTACACCCCCTAGGTACTATATATAGAGGTCATCCTCTACCTTGCAAAGGGATCCCAAAATATTCAACCCTAGCTGAAACTCTGTCCATATACACAGTAAGAGAGAGAAAGCTTGAGAGGTTGTATCCATGGCCATTAGTGCCTTGTTGCAGTGAGATTATTCACACACACAGTGGACGTAGGCCAATCTAGGCTGAACCACTTATATCCTGGTGTATTCTCCTTATCTCATTCTCTTACTTCTTTACATAATTGTGTTGCCATTGTTGTCCTTAGATAAATCTTGAGAACACATTATCTGGTGATGCTAATTCGTAGCATCATCATTTTGGCGCCGTCTGTGGGAACGAGAAGCTATCTCTTCCTCTTTTTCTGCTTAACCTCATCGGAGACTCTGGTGGTGAACCAGGCCTCCCCCTAGCGCGGAGCTGTTTCACCATTGAAAGAGGTCCTGTGAGGTACTAAGCTAATCTGCTACTTACGCTCTATAGTGTTAACATATGGCACCAGACTTACCACCGCCTCTTCCGCCGCCTGGGGGTGGAGGGCCTAGCTCCAGTCAGGCGCCCCCCCAGTCCGAAATGGCGGAGGTAGCAGCAGCCTTGAGATCTTTAGCTGCAACATAACAAGCCATGCAGGAGCAATTTGCTCAGCTCAGTCAAACTATGATGAGGCCACCTGGTGTCTCACCGGATATGATCACTCCGGCGGCAGTTCAGCCTCATCCTGACGCCAGGGGACCACCCTAGGCGCCAATGAAGGGCCAGCCTGCACCGCAGCGGAGAAGGGACGTTGCTGACCCTAGGCGCTTGCGCCTGGGGAGGCAGGGAAACCCTTACCCAGAGGACAGGTATGATGACCTAGAAGCTGAAGAAGCCCCAGAAGACTGCTGGGAGCCGTATGAGGTGTCAAATAACACTGTACGGCCTGTTAGGCAAAGTCAAGGGTGTGTCGGCCGAAGAGGTGAAGAGGCCCAGAAAAGAGAGTCGGCCTTTGATGGGTTGAGCAGAGGGTCGGCCTTCGAGAGCCTGGGGCCGGTGAACGACCTAAGACATAGGCTGTCGAGATCAAGGAGAGCATCAGTCTCTCAGAGAGGGAACAGGCAGGGTCGGCCAGACCAAGGCCGACCCTGTGAAAGAAGAGGAAGGGAACAGGAAGAGGTCAACAACCAACGTATCGTGGCAGGGGAACCCTCGATCCATCGCAGGGAGGTGACAGGGGATAACCTCGGACAAGTTGATGACAGAAGACCCTAGAATGATTCTATCCAACGCCTTGAGGAGAATATAGGAGACCTCATTAAAACCAGGGACCCATTATAAAAGGGTTACTCAGAGGGATCCCCGTTGTGGATAGGATAGTGGGGTTCCCAACCCCGGCTAAGTTCAAGCCTCCTACAGTGTCTCCCAAGTATGATGGCAGCACTAACCCTGTACATCATATCGAGATGTACCAGTCAGCAACAGACATTTACTCGATACCCGATGAGATGAAGTGTAAGGCCTTCTCGGGGACCTTGACAGGGGCATCGCACAGTTAGTTTACCTCCCTTCCGAAGAACTCAATTGAGAACTTCAAAGGCTTGGCTGAGCAGTTCATCCACAACTTCTGCTTTGGGGTGAGGCCTCAAAAGAAGACTACCCACCTGCTGTACGTCAAACAAGCCAAGGGTGAGAGCCTAAGAGACTACATAGCAAGATTCAACAAAGATAAATTGGAAGTGGAGGATTATGAAGAGAACATAGCCATGACCGCCCTTATAGGAGGCCTCCAGAAGGGGAAGCTATTGTGGAAACTGGCGGAAGACCCCCTAGGTCTATGGCAGAGCTGCTGGAAACCGCAGGGAAAGTAATGAATGCGAAAGAGGCAATGGCCGCCAAGTATGAGGAGGAGAACCGCGGTGGCACTGGGAGATCCCAAACCAATAAAGAGGGGAAGAAGAGGTCAATAGACGATAAGTTCGCTCACTATACTCCTCTGACTGTGAGCTGCGAGCACATCCTCAATGAAATTAAGACTGACTGGACTCTGAGATGGCCAGAGAAACTGAAGGCCCCACCACATAAGAGGAAAAAAAACCTATGGTGCGAGTTCCATCAGGATCATGGCCATGTCATGGATAGATGCTTCGCTTTAAAAGATGATATTGAGAAGATGTTAAAGTCTGGAAAGCTGAGGAAGTATGTGAATGGTAAGGCTCCAAAGGGTGGAAGAGATGACCCTAAGAAAAGAAGAAATGACAGATGCCGTGGCAATGTTCCGGCCAGAAGAGATGATGATTCAGAAGGAGATGACAAAGATGATCCAGATCTTCCTCCAAAAGATGACAATACCCCGGTGAAGAGAGTCGGTACGATCTCTTTTGGTGTTAGCACCATATGTGGGGGATTTGCAGGAGGTGGCTCTGAAGTAGCTGACAGGAAGGCTCATGTAGCAGAGGACAGGTCAGTGGCCAAGCTTGAAGTTGTGAATCTTACGTCTTCCGATACAGTGCAGAAGAGGAAGAAGGTAGACATGGACACCCTCGTAGTGGGGTTTTCCAGACTCGACTTCAAGGGCATGTTAGTCCCCCCATGATGACCCACTGGTCATAATAACGAGGGTGAATGGGTGCGAGGTACAGAGGATCCTCATAGACGGGGGGTTCTCAGTAGACGTGATGTTCTGGCCTTGCTTCAAGAGCCTGGGTCTTAGCAGGGTAAGGCTGGTGCCCTACCATCACCCATTGATAGGCTTCAGTGGCGAAAAGGTCCACCCCTTGGGCATGTATGAGATGGACGTACGGATAGGTGATGAGTGGCCTAAGAGGCTGACCAAGAAGATAAACTTTTTCGTTATGGACGAGAATGTCTTCTCGGCCTACAACCTCATCATAGGAAGGGTGGCCCTTAAAGAGTTTGAAGTTGTGCCGTCGACGGTCCATCAGATGCTAAAATTCCTGACTCCTTATGGAGTAGGGGAAGTGCAAGGGGACCAGACCACGGCACGAGAATGTTACTTAAACTCGGCCGAAGAGAGGGAAGCCCATAAGAGGGCAACCACTACTTATAGCATTAACACTCTTGACCCAAGAGATGAAACAAAGTTGAAAAAGAGAGAGGGCGCAGAAGAGGTAGAATCCATCGTCCTCAATGAGGATGAGCCGAAAAAAACCGTCCAGGTCGGCAAGGCCCTAGAGCCAGGAATCAAGGAAGAGCTGATAAACTTCCTCAGGAGGAGACAGAGTGTTTTCACATGGAGCCATGCAGACATGCCTAGCATCGACCCTGAGGTCATGATCCACAAGATCAATGTGGACAGAGATGGCAAGACGATCAAGAAGAGACGAAGAGTCTACTCCAGGGAGAAGTACGACGTCATCCGAGAAGAGGTCTAAAAGTTGGAAGAGGCCGAGTTCATAAGAGAGGTAACCTATCCGGAGTGGCTCTCAAATGCATTCATCGTGCCTAAGGCCAATGGGAAGTGGCGAATGTGTGTGGATTTCACTTACCTGAACAGGTCTTGCCCAAAAGATAGCTATCCCTTACCTCGGATAGACCAGATGGTGGATGCAACGGCGGGGCACGAGCTCATGAGCTTCATGGACGCTTATTCAGGCTATAACCAAATCTTCATGGATGCCGAAGACTCTGAGAAGACAGCCTTCATTACTAACAAAGGGATGACTGCTACAAAGTGATGCCCTTCGGTCTGAAAAATGCAGGGGCAACATATCAATGTCTTGTCAATAAGATGTTCGAAGAGCAAATAGGTAAGACCATGGAGGTGTATGTAGACGATATGCTAACGAAGAGCTTGAAAGCTTGTACTCATGTAGCAAACCTTGAGAAGACCTTCGATGTTATGGGCTCGTACAAAATGAAACTCAACCCAGCAAAGTGTGTCTTAGGATTAGGAGTTGGTAAGTTCCTGGGGTTCATCGTTAACCAGAGGGGAATTGAAGCGAACCCTGAGAAAATTAAGGCATTAATTGACATGAAGACTCCTAGGAGTATCAAGGATGTCTAAAGACTCACGGGAAGAGTGGTTGCCCTTAACAGGTTTATTTCTAGGGCAACGGACAAGTGTCATCCCTTCTTTAAAGTTCTAAGAAAGGCCTTCCAATGGGACGAAGAGTGTGAAAAAGCCTTCAACCAGCTCAAGTCCTACTTAGGGTCTCCCTTATTGCTGTCTCGGCCCATCGCAGGAGAAAGGTTATTTGTGTATCTGGCAGTCTCTGAATCAGCCATCAGCGCGACCATCATACGGGAAGAGGATGGGATTCAAAGGCCTTTGTACTTCGACAGTAAGGCCCTTCAAGGGTCTGAACAAAATTATCCCCGTATGGAGAAGTTATCTTACGCCCTAAAACATGCCTCAAGAAAAATGAAGCCTTAATTCCATGCTCACTCCATGGTAGTCCTCACTGACTCCCCACTAAGGCAAGTTCTGCACAAACCTGAGAAATCCGGGAGATTGATGACCTGGGCCATCGAACTAGGAGAATATGATCTTACCTACCAGCCTAGGGAAGCCATCAAGGGGTAGTCCCTCGCGGACTTAGTCACAGAATTGACCTGGGAAGAGGCCTATAGAAGTTCGGAAGAGGCCGAGACAGAGAAAGGCCTAGATGACGGCGAAGAGACAAACCGTGGTGTCTTCCGAAATTTGGAAGAGACGGAACCGAACGTCTTCTGAGATCGGAAAGAGGTCATCTCAGGCAAAACCCAAAGCAGAATAGAAGAGAACAAAGAGGATCGATACCTCTTCAAAAAAGGAGTTATGACAGAAGGGGTCTTCTCCTCAGAAACAGACGTCTGGAGCCTCTTCGTTGACGGCTCTTCCTGTGATAGAGGAAGCGGTGCGGGGCTAATACTCTCGACTCCAGAAGGAGCCAATATTGAATACGCCTTGAGATTCAACTTCCAGGCCTCAAACAACGAGTCCGAGTATGAGTCCATGATAGAAGGTCTCTTATTGGCAACAACTCTTCGAGTAAAGCGACTCCTACTCCATAGCGACTCGAGGTTAGTTGTCAATCAAGTACTAGGGATATACGAGGCCAAAGACGAAAGGATGGCCAAGTACTTAAAGAGGGTAAGAAGGTTGTTAGAATATTTTAAAGAAGCAAAACTGAAGAGAGTGCCTCGACTAAGCAACAATCATACTGATGCATTGGCAAGGCTGGCCTCGGTAATGAAGACAGATATGGGAAGGACCATTCCAATCGAGGTCTTAGGAAAGGCAGCCATCGAGGAAGAAGAGGTATGTAACCCTTGTCACAATGTGAACCTAAGAGACTCGTGGATTGACCCGCTCGTCAGATACCTAAGAGAGGGAGAGCTGCCTGAGTCCAAGCTAGAAAGGAGAAAGTTGAGATACAGAGCTGCCAAGTTCTCAGTGGTAGGATACGTCTTGTATAAAAAGGGGTTTCTATTGCCTCTCCTCAGATGTGTGCATCTCGTGGAAGTTACCCGGATCTTACAGGAGGTTCATGAGGGTTATTGCTCTAGCCATATAGGGGGAAGGCCCTTAGCCAAGAGGATCATCACTCAGGGATACTGGTGGCCTACCTTGTCCAAGGACGATGCAGACTATATGAAGAGGTGTGACAAATGTCAAAGGTTCGCCACTATCCCTCATCAACCCCATCTGCCTATGACATCAATCTCTTCTCCATGGCCATTTGCGGTATGGGGAATTGACTTAGTAGGACCCTTGCCAAGAGTTGTCAATAACTATAGATTCTTGATAGTTGCCATTGACTACTTCTCAAAGTGGGTGGAGGCAGAGCCGATGATAACAATCACAAAGCAGAAGACCTTCTAGTTCATTTGGAGGAACATCATATGAAGATATGGCCTCCCAAACACTCTCATCTCGGATAATGGGACCCAATTCAAGACTCCTCCTTAGAAAAGTATTGCTTAAGAGTGGGGATTAAGCAGTTCTTCTCATCTCCTGGTCGACCTCAGGCAAATGGTCAGACTGAGGTCAAAAATAGAACTATCTTGGACGGAATCAAGAAGAGGTTAGAAGATACGAAGTGGAGATGGACTGAAGAGGTCTACGCTATATTATGGGCCTACAGAACCACGACAAGGACACCAACGGGAGAAACCCCATTCATGCTAGCACATGGCTCAGAGGCCGTCATACCAACAGAAGTAGGACTCCCAGCTCATCGGATTCAGACCTACGACTCTGACAGCAATGGGGAAGAGAGGAGGCTAGACCTGGATCTTATCGAAGAAAGAAGAGAAGACGCAGAGGTCAGAAAGCAGCCTACCAGCAGAGGGCAGCGAAATTCTACAACCAAAGGGTGAAGTCAAGACCCATTGCAGTGGGAGACCTAGTGCTAAAGAAGACCCTACAGAAAGCAAATAAGCTTCACCCAAACTGGCATGGCCCCTACAAAGTAACAGAAGAGGTTGTGCCTGGCACTCACACGCTAGAAAACCTAGAAGGAGAACCTTTCACTAACCCATGGAATGCTGACCACCTAAAGAGATATTACATATGATGTTGCATAGAATTTTATGTAAATGTACCATCTTATTGTGAAGAGGTTATTAATAAAGATCAGTTTCCATGACAGTTCTTGCTTCATTCTTAGATCAGAAATATCTTATGAGGATAACATCTTAGGTGATGATCTCAGACCCCTCATAACATCACTCAGTGGTGACGAGGCCTGAGCTCAGACACCATAATGAGATGACCTCAGACCCTTAACATCATTAGTTTGGTGAAATATATTATGAGGATAACATCTTAGGTGATGACCTCAGACCCCTATAACATCATTATTTGATGACAAGGTCTGAGCTCAGACATCATAATGAGATGACCTCAGACCCTTAACATCATTAATTTGGTGAAATATATTATGAGGATAACATCTTAGGTGATGACCTCAGTCCCCTATAATATCATTATTTGGTGACAAGGTCTGAGCTCAGACATCATAATGAGATGACCTCAGACCCTTAACATCATTAATTTGGTGAAATTCATTATTAGGATAACATCTTAGGTGATGACCTCAAACCCCTCATAACATCACTTAGTGGTGACGAGGCCTGAGCTCAGACACCATAATGAGATAACCTCAGACCCTTAACATAATTAGTTTGGTGAAATATATTATGAGGATAACATCTTAGGTGATGACCTCAGACCCCTATAACATCATTATTTGGTGACAAGGTCTAAGCTCAGACATCATAATGAGATGACCTTAGACCCTTAACATCATTAATTTGGTGAAATTCATTATGAGGATAACATCTTAGGTGATGACCTCAGACCCTTATAACATCATTAATTTGGTGACAAGGTCTGAGCTCATACACCATAATGAGATGACCTCAGACCCTTAACATCATTAATTTGGTGAAATTCATTATGAGGATAACATCTTAGGTGATGACCTCAGACCCTTATAACATCATTAATTTGGTGACAAGGTCTGAGCTCAGACACCATAATGAGATGACCTCAGACTCTTAACATCATTAATTTGGTGAAATTCATTCTGAGGATAACATCTTAGGTGATGACCTCAGACCCTTATAACATCATTAATTTGGTGAAATTTATTATAAGGATAACCTCTTAAGGTAATGACCTCAGACCTGCATAACGCCATACATTGGTGACAAGGTCTGAGCTCAGAACCATTGGTTGAGTTTAAACAAGACCATTGCACAAACAAGCTTAGAAAGAGGGCTTCAGAGGTTGAAGCTCATTGAAAATTTATTTCTAGCAGACATCATAACAATGGAACTAAGAATGAAAAGCATCACATGACATTCAATGAAAAGAAAGTGAAGAGGGTCCTCATCATAGGTTGATATATATATTCAGAAATTGTATGTTCAATAATTACAGAAAAGTTCCACAATAAAGTTAAAATTACAAATAACGATCAAAATATCCTAAGGGTCTGAGGGGGGAACGTTGACACCCTCGGCTTGGTTAGTCACCTCGGCCGCATCATCACAAGGGTCTGCCCCTCCAACCTCGGTGACCTCCAGTGTAGCAGTCTCGGCAGGAGCAGCAGCCTCTTCCTCAACTTCTTGAAGGGCCTGGGCAAACTGAGGATCATCAAAGCTGAGACCCACGAAGTCAGAGGCCTTCAAAGTACCGGCCTCTCTCTCTCTCTGATGTCAGCCCATTTGGTAGTGGCTTTGATACCTCTTTCAAGGTATTCAAAGCTAAACCCCATGAACTCATCAGAGGATTTGTAGTCAGAAATGATCTTCTCTGAGGCGTCCTCAAGGGAGGCCTTGACAGCCGAGTTGACATTTTGTTGAAGAACGTTATCCTTAGCCTTCAATGCGGCAGCATGGTCCTTGCCGAGCTGGGAGATGTCCCTCTTCAACCCCTTCACCTTCTCCTCAGAGCCCTTCAGCTCAGACTTGAGGCGCTCTATCTCTGCATTCAGAGCACCCTGGACTTTCTCGACCTCTTTCCCCTTTTGGATGAGAGGTAACTTCCTCTGAGTCCAGTTTGATAGATGGTGCATAGTGGTCAAGCCCTGCATGTTTAGTGATCATGAGTATAATTGAAGAAGAATCAGATGTTACACTTAAAAGAATTTGTAATAAAGGACCAAATCATACCTGAACAGCTCTGTGAAGGCCGAACTCAACCAGCAGGGGGTGTCCATAGCCCTGTAAAAGCGCTTTTCAGCCTCGGTCATTACAGAGCGGATGGCATCCAAGGCCTACATACTGTGGCCGACCACACTATCAGTTAACTTCAACTGATCCAGACGGGCCGAAAGGATGTTGGCTGAAGAGATAGGGATGGCAGCTTCAGGCGTCTTCTTCTTCGGCCTCTAATCCTCAGAGGCATGATCTTCAGGAGCCCTCTTATTTTTTATCGGGGGCTTCGAGGCCGAGGGAGCAGGGGGAGGAGCGTTCAGACCTTCTCTCTTGGCAAGTCTTGTCAAACTCGGTGCAGCCATATCCCAAAGCTCATTTGGAATGTCCCCTGGTCGCTCTGTAAAAAAATTAATAGACCTGAGTTAGATAATCAGATATGAATAAACGCAGAGGATAAACTTGCAAAACAAAAATGCTTACTAAGCTCGGCAAGGGGACTTCCACCCAGACCTGTCCCGGAGAGGAAGTGGGGAGTCATCAGTTGTTCAAACCTGACAAACAGACCATTTACCCCCTGATCCTGAAGGGCTTTCACCTTCTGGAGGTTTTGAAGACTTAGGCCAGGGTCGGCCCTGGCAGACATGGTGACCTTACCCCACCTAAGGGGCATCCTCTGCTCCAGATGAGACGAGGGAACATATGGGCCAAACTCCCATGGCCCTGAGGCAAATAAGTACCGAGGCTTCCAGTTATGGTTCGAAGTCTGGGTCACCTGAAGCAATTTCTTCTGAGGCCTCTGAGCTACAAAATAGTAGTAGCTCGGATGATTTTTGGCCGAGGAAGGGACGTAACATCCTACAAAGACTTGAACTGGAAGGTCTGAGTGGTGGGTGGCCTTCCATAACACTATGGACCCTATTAGGATTCTCCAGGCATTAAGAGAGAGATGGGAGGGGGCCAAATTAATATAAGAAAGGATGGATCTGATGATGGGGTGAATGGGAAGACGAAACCCCAACTTGAACACTTGCTCGTACAAGCAGATCTCCCCGTTTCGGCCGTGAAAAGCCCTCTCTTCCCTCAGAGGTATCCTAAGTTTTATTGAGGGGCTGATAGAATACAGGTATCTGAAGCAGAGAAGGTCTACCTCAGTAATAGTACTCTAATGCTCGGACGCCTCGAAGACGTCGACATCAGACATCAGACTCAACCTCATCATCATCCATCTCAACGTCGGCCGGAGCATATGTTGATGGGTTATCAGGAAACCTCTGAGCAAATTCTACCCCGGTAAAAGCCGACATAGGAATGGCGTTAATTGGTGGTGGTATGGTCACACTCGGCTCAAGAATCTCAACCTCTGAGGAAGACCCTGAGGTGCTTGAGTGGTTATGGGACGAGGCTCGGCTGGAGACCTCGGCTTGATCAGGGGCCTGATCAGGCCTAGGTGTGAAGTCCATGGCCTCTTGAAAGGAGTCCACAGACATGGGGTCTGAGGTAGAAGATTCAAACTCAGACATAGGTATGGGATCAGCAGGAACCCCTGTCTGATAGAAGTTCTCCGGGGGGGTCAGGATATATCACCTTCAGAGGTGGGGGAAAATAGGGGTCTAATAGGAAATTCTTGTGACCTACGAGTCTCCTCTTGAGCTCTTTCTATTTTCCTAATCTTTTCTAAAGTCTTCTCTCTAAGAGAAGGGAACTCCTCAAGAAGCTTATATAGGGGTCTGAGCATCAGAGGAAGACACTATACTTGGGGATTTTCCTAAACTCCAAAAGTCACAAACAAGACTGGCTAGTAAGCAAAGGAATTTAAAGATCAAACTACTTAAATTTGGCAAGAAAATCTCGCCAAAAACTATGGTGGTGACGCCGAAAAATCAAGAAAGTCGTTGAAAAGTATGAAAATAAGGGTGCTTGCAGGTAAAATGAAGGAAAAAGTATGGAAAACCTTACCTGAGGATGAAATGGTAAGGAAGAGAAGAGAAAACGCGAGAAATCACCACCCAAATGCCTTGAACCAAGATCATTCTAGAAGAGAGAAAAGCTGCTGAACGATAGCGACTGAAATGAAGAAATGAAGAAGAAAGAAGGATAAGGGTTCAAAACCCTTATATACTCAGGCACAACTCCCAAGGCCCATCATTGCCTTGGGAGCCCCAAAGGACGGCTGACAGCACACGCCTACCAAGTAAGCATGTTCTAGCATTGGACAGGTGTCAGGCAGGTATTGGCTTGGAACAGATAGGCCTCGGAGGTGTAGTAATCCCCTAGTCACTTGCTCTCACATATGACTAAGGGCTGGGGGGTGATTGATATGCCCCAAGTGTAACCTCGGCCTAGAGACACCAACCTTGGTCTAGAGACACCAACCTCGGCCTAGAGACGCCAACCTCGGTCGAGATCATGGCAGACGTTGGACGAGTCTTGGGCACGCGATATCATCCCTCGGTCGTATCAGGGTCAGCCCAGGCCGACACTACTAAGATCCTCTCCAAGGGACATCATAAGGATCGAAAGCACTCGCATATGCCTTGAAATGGTAACCTCGGCCATACATAGGCCGAGCCTGCAGGAAGTCACCAGCAACCTCATTAAACCACCAGTTCAACCTCATATCAGGCCGATCCTGCCCATTGTCTCGGCTAAGATCAGGCCGAGACCTACATGGAACACTCGGGCTGAACAGGTATCAAGACTCACCAACCTCGGCCTCACCCAGGACGAGGTCATACACCAGGCACGATAGCCGAGCACCTGCTGACATTCAGATAAGGACACGTTGACACAAATCAGTTATAACAAGATTATTCCCCGCACGTGGGGAGAATATTGCATCATCATTCTCTATATGTGACAGTGACAGATCGCACTCCCACATTGGTGAGGTAACCACACACATGCTCATGGCATGCATGGGGGGTACATTACACCCCCTAGGTACTATATATAGAGGTCATCCTCTACCTTGCAAAGGGATCCCAAAATATTCAACCCTAGCTGAAACTCTGTCCATATACACAGTAAGAGAGAGAAAGCTTGAGAGATTGTATCAATGGCCATTAGTGCCTTGTTGCAGTGAGATTATTCACACACACAGTGGACGTAGGCCAATCTAGGCTGAACCACTTATATCGTGGTGTATTCTCCTCTTCTCCTCATCTCATTATCTTACTTCTTTACATAATTGTGTTGCCATTGTTGTCTTTAGATAAAGATTGAGAACACCTTATCTGGTGGTGCTAATTCGTAGCATCATCAATGTACAATGCAGATGACTCAACTTTTCGATAAAAAATAATGGAGTTGGACGATAGGAAATAATTTGCAATCGTATTAAAAGTTAAAGGGGTTAAATAAAAAAAACTGAAAGTTAGAATGAAAAAATATAGAAGGATCAAAGTTCGAAAATCCCAAGTGTAATTAACCCTTCTAGAAAAGTTTTCTTTTTTTGCCCAAGTCAGAACTCAATGGAAATAGTCAAATTTCATAAGATACAACTATTTAATTGAATTTACTACTGTGGTTTTGTATGGGTCCGTTCAATTTAGATGCATTTAAGAATACAAACTTTTACACATGTCAATATTTTTTTTGTTCAAATTCAGAATTTAATAATTAATTCTTAAATTAATAATCATTTCACAATGATTGTACATATAAATATTAATTAATCATAAAGAAAGAAGTATCTCATCGTAACTTTCTTTTGCTCAACATAAGTCAAATATTTATCAATGTTTGATAAACTTAAAAATTTATGTACGTATTATGGACAATAGAAATGTCAAATTCATTAATTATATCCCAAGAGTTTTTTTTTAAAAGAAATGTTCTTTTGTTTGACACAAGTGTAAATAAACCCCTCTGTTGATTAATAGATCTATTGTTCCCAAAATTAGTTAAGAGCATTGCCTTACTTCACATTGATTCGAAAGTAAGATCATCATCGATGCAAATGTATATATTTCCTTTATGTGGATGTCCAACACGATTATATGAAGATTATCAAAAAGAAAAATAAAAATTCACATATATATAAAAATTCTTGTTCACTTCAAATTTCTACAACTTAATTTCGATCACAAATGACATTGTGGGTGGTTACACTATGGCCTTTTATTGCACTGTTCTATTTTGATAGAAAAAGACAAACTTTTATTAAGTCAAAGTGAAATTATTGAAACTAAATTTATAGAAAACTTTGTGGTTAGTTTTGATTTAGATATTTCAAAATATGATTTACCAAAATTAATATACTAAAACTATTGTCGTGTCAAAAATACCAAATTTATATAATGTTTGTTACTTTATATCATTAATTGAACTCATTTATCACAACTATTAATATTAACAGTGATCTCAAACGTTAATTGTTTTTCTCCATATAAAGTATCTCAGTGAATGATAAGACGACATCAACGCGACAAAAAGACCCATCACATCAAAGCTCAAATACACAAATATATAGTACATGGGGGAAAAACATATTTTTAGAAGTATTAAAATCAATTTTAGTTTGGTGAATTTAAAAAAAATATCGAATTCTTTAAAAGGGATTTTTTTCTAAGTTTTATGACAGAATATTTTTAGCGACGCACCTAAAGCATTCCTATAAAGATCAAACATACATGGGTCTTTAAAAGAGGCTAAAAAGAACTTCATAGCAATCTAGTGAACCTCGCGAGATGACTACGACTCAGCTACGAATTGATTCCTCCCAAGACTGCGGCTAAGTATGGTCACTGTAGCGGCTTATACCCACCGTTATAGTGGGTATGGGTCGGCTATAGTAGGGGCAGGTTATGGTTTGCCTTGCGCATGGATTAGGTTATTTGGTCAATGATTTTTTGCCAATTTCTTATGTTTTGTTGGCTTGGCTTTTTCTTCGTTTATTTTTCCTTGTCCACAAGATTTTCAAAGTTCTTTTTTATTGGTTGTTTAATTTTTTAAACAGGTAGGGCTCTTTTTTTTAACTAATCTTCTTTTTGTTCTATTATGTGAGTCTTTTGAACCATAACTCCTCGTTTTTTTTTTATTTTTAGAGATCCTTTTAGAGTTTAATCCTAAGAACTCTCAAGCACACTTCTTCATATTTTGGTTCTCTTTAATGTTTAAAAAAAATCCCTTTGCACATAAAATCATATATTTTAATGGTGTTTTTATGAAACAAAATTCCCACAATTTCATTTAAAATTTGTGGAGGTTTGACTTTGGTTGTGATCAAAGGTTAAGGATATTTTTTAGATCGGTGAGCTGATTGACTTGGGTTGCGATCCAAGGCACGTTTGTAAGACTGGTGATCCAGGGGTCAAAGTTGCGGTGGAGATTCGAGTAGTTTCATTAATCGATGGATACCGAGGTTTAAGGGTTATGGTTGTTAACTCAAAGTTGGGGTGGAGAATTACAAACTAGTACTGCAAATATTGAAGGTTCAAAATTATGATGATTTGTGGGTACGGTCAAATCGATGGTTGTAAGTCGTTTCTGTACTTTTCAAATCGGTAAAATTTTTACTAGTGGACTTGAGTATAGGGTGGGTGCCTGTTGTTTTTTCCAAGAGAATTTCCACGTTAAATGACCCTGACCCTATTTGTGTAATTGATTTTATTTTCCGCCATTGTTAATTGATATCACCTCATATGAAATTTGGACCTAATTAATTAATTAATAAATTATAAAATTGACTTAATTAATGTGGTTAGGAACAAATTAAATCGGTTATTTAATTGCACAATATTACTCTGTGTTAATTAATTCAATTTTGAATTAATATATTGACCTTAAATAAATAACTAATCGGCGTTAAAATTTAAAATAATTAATTTGGGATTTATTTATTTCATCAACCCATACAAATGTCTATGCACATGTTTCAATATGTACCAAAGCATATTACTCTAAGTTATTGAGTTCTTTTTTCTTTTTCTTTTTTTTTTTTGGGGGGGGGGGCGTTCTTATTTTTAGGTCTTTGGTTTTTTATCGCAATGGACCCTTAAATTGATAATTCGAAACACGTTTTTAATGATGAGGATGATTTTGATATACGAGAGGAATTTACTATAAATTAAAATAGGAAAGTATCACACTCTTTTGGCCGGCCCTTATCACGGTCAAGGACCGTGACCAAAAAATACGTGCGCCTAGTCACGGTCAATGACCGTGACAAGATCGCGATTTTTTATCTCGTTCTTTATCTTGGTCAAGGACCTTGACAATTTTGACGTAGGTATCCCACTTAAAAAAAAAATCCAACACATTCACCCCCCTCCCCCCCTTAATCCATTTCTCTCTCTCCTAGATCAAAATTCATTATTTTCACTCACTCAAAAGGTATTATTTACCTATATGTATATGGTGCACGCACACACACACACAATATTGTGTGTGTGTATGTGTGTGTGTGTGTGTGTGTGTGTGTGTGTGTGTGTGTGTAGTTCTTGAATATATCTAGTCTAAGCTAGTTGTATATATATGTACTGTCTTCTTATTCTTTGAAATCATGTTGTGCCAAAAAGTAGGTTTCAATATTCAAATCATTGTTGAATATAATATGAATAATATTGGATTTATATATTTATTTGGGCTTCATTATAATGTGTTTGTTTGTTACATATTAGTTGTATATACATGTATGTCATTGATATTGTTATTGTTATAAATAATTTGTGCAAAAACTAGGTTTGAATATTCAAGCCATAGTTCATTAAAAGGTGATTATGTTGACTTTATATATTTTTTCGGGCTTCATTATAGTGTGTTCGTTTGTTGCAAAGTAGTTGTATATACATATATATGTCTTTGATAATGTTAGAAATAATTTGTGCAAAAATTAGGCTTGAATATTTAAACCATTCTTCATTAGAATGTGAATATTTAACTTTAATATTTGTTTGGACTTTATTACAATGTGTTTATTTGTTGTAAATGTAATCATTTTGGTTAAAACATACAATTCATGAGCTTATATAAAAATGTGAAGTATTTGGCAATTTTGACCGAAAATGGCAAAGAACAAAATGCACATTCTTCGATAATTTTTAATGTTATTCAAATTTAAATAGGTAATGAAATTTATATTTGATTAGGTTCTAAGGTATAATTAAAATCAAAACGGTATGTATAAAAGGATTAGGGTTTCAACATGATAGTGTCAAGGGCATCACGAAATACATTTTAATGAACCCATAATTATTAGGACTTAACCTCTTTATTATTATTAATTTTATTAATTAACTTGTTAATTAGGTTATTAATTCGGTTGCGCTTGTGTCTGAGTTAATCATGTCGTTAATTAGGTTACGCTTGTGTCTAATCCAACTACCCCATTTGTTTATAATTTGTAGGTAATGATTCCTACTAGCTGTTATATGTTATCATTTATACAAAGAGTGGATGAGTGAGACAAACAGACTTAGGGATGTGTACTGTTGAGGTGATAACAAGTTTGGAAAATTCGCAAAGAGGTGTCTCAATGATGAAGGGTTCTCCTATCATTTTGCAAGTTATAGAAATGTGAAAGTGTTTGAGTGAAAAAACATTAAATTATATTTACTTCATTGGGGTATGCAAGATAATTACTGGGTGTGAATTCTTCACGGGAAAATACATTGTCCTTTTGTCCCTAAACAACCTCCTTTACAACTATGAAGTAGGACTACGGTGTTTTACACTTTGACGACGAGATAGGGTCATTTATCGTTTGACTGAATTTTCGTTTTGACCATTATTGAGATTTTATATTTTTATACTTATGATTAAACTTTGTTTGATGTAATTAAATTTTTGTATTTGGTTTTGATGTAATTAACTTGAATTTTACGTAATTTGGTTTGATTTGTGTAATGGCGTCTTTGGTTTGAATATTTTTTATTGCATATTATATTGTGGTTGGTTGTTGTTGTTTTGTTTGAATAAAAATATGTTATTTTGAGATGTTTAAAGCAGGTTTTCTCGATTACAGTTTTGTACAACAACAAGAATTATGTTATCATGGTCGTTGATCGTGATAAGATCCTGATAACATACATATTGTCATAGTCCTTAACCGTGACAAACCAAAATTTACCGTGACAATATATGGTCACCCCCAAGTTTGAAAAAATTTCTAGGGTTAAAAGGATCATGACAAAAAGGAGTTGTCACGGTCCTTGACGGTGACAAGATATGTTGTCGTGCCCAAAATTGTCACCATCCTTAACTGTGACAATACCATTTTGTCACGATTAAGAACTGTGACAATACGACTCAAATGGTGTAGTGTTAATGGTCTTCATAATCACGCAAAAAAGTTAAATAATTTGAATTTGAAATTTGCAAAAAGAATAAAATTCCTTAAAAAGTAATTTTTTTTATAAAGGTTACAATTAATTTTTGCAAAATATTCAAAGTTGTAACACCCCGCTTAAAATAATAACGGGTGACCAGCCCTATACTACATTAAATCAGGAGTTTCAAATGGTCCAGTCTCAACATCAACTGTCGGTACTATATAATATAGGACTAACTACCCGATATCATATAAGCGAGATGTTAAAATTTAATAAAATATGCAACAGACAACAAACCAACACTATAAAACTACTAATAAAGGAAATAAAGATGCATAAAAGAACTACGATAAATGAAATGCTAGAATAAAATAAAATAAATAAATACAACTGAATGTACCACAAGGAAGTAAACCCGAATAAGCTGTCGGGTCACAGCCAATACAATGACTGAAATGAAATAAATGCACACATCTATATATATCCCTTGGGTATAAACCCGATATACAACACGAGTCCTACCTAGGTTTTTAGAAATAGGAAGCGGCTACAATCTAAGTCCCGCAACAGTCTGCACCTGTCACGGCTCCCAAGACTCTGGATAGAAGGTCATCCGGCATCCATGCGGCAGGACACCTGTATTAATATATATATATACAGGCAAGAGAGAAAAGTAAACAGGTCAGAGCCCGAGTGTGAAAAATATTTAGCAAGTGTGTTAACCGTGCATAATAAATATCGGTGCACTTATTTCATAATTAAAGTGGAAATCGCACTCTAGTGAAACCCCAACTCACCTCTCATCTAACGGCGCGCACCTATTCGCGTCCTCAAATTTTAATTAAGTTACCCCACCCATAAGGACAACCTAACTTACCATAGGCATAGCCTATACCCACGAGATCTACCTTCCTATTGTAGCCCCAAAACCCACTCTTACTAATCACACCTAAATGTTCTTATAAACATATATGCCATACTAGGCTTAATGGATTCCGGTTTATAATTTAATTAATTTTAGGATTCTTAATACGTTACCCATTTATATATGGGTTGAATCATAAGATTTAATTTCTAATTTACATGCATACAAATTATTATTGACAAAACTTCTCTCCACTCTCAACATTGTACTACATTTCGTGCGTGGGGTGTCTCGCAAAGCGAAATCCAAACAAGGAACCACCCCATTACACTACTCCTTGACAATGTTGATCCTAAAGATCCATCATGCCACACATAAATATTTGACAAAACTTTTCTCTAATCTCAACATTGCACAGCGTTTTGTGAGTGGGGTGTCTCGCAAAGCGAAATCCAGACAAGGAACCACCCCGTTACACTACTCCTTGATAATGTAGATCATAGAGATCCATAATGCCATGCATACCATATAATACTACCACTACTACTAAATTTTTAGACTACAATATAAAAATAACTAAAATCTCCAATAATATCCTTGGGATGATGTAACCGAAATATTCCTTAAATGCGATACATCAACCCCCATCAATCTAGTACACCATAATCATCCAAGATGTACTCCACAACGATACCATATCCTTTTATCTTTAGGATATATAAATATATATATAGGCATTTTATTCTAATCATATATATATATATATATATATATATATATATATATATATATATATATATATATATATATATATATATATACCATCATCATCCATACCCATGACCAAGAGTACATATCACATCTGATGTACAATGGCCATGCATAAATAATATACCCGGCTATATATATCGCCGATAAAACTGCATCATGTATCATCTTCCCAGTGCCCGGCTCACGTAGCAATACTGGGGCCACCATGGTGGGACTAAACGACACCCATCTCGTGGTAAACACACGCACACGACGTCCTGGGAAGCGGTCATAGGTCCTAACCGGCAATGAGACGAAACATACCCACCACGTCTCATCCCAAAAAAAATGTAAATCACATAATAACACACGGGACGACTATGACCTAGGGAATATCCACACCCTGCTTTTCTAGTCAGGATGCTCACCCTCTGCGGGAAAACATCCCAATGATAGCATGAACGGGGTATGCTTAACCACATAAGTATATATATCATTCACATACACAATATATATACATCCATATGATCCCATCATATAATTATACCATCATATACGGTTTAGATATTCACAACATGTATATCCATATAGATATATTTTCAAATATATTCACATATCCACATATCTATATATACAACTAATTATCGTTCATATGTATAAGATATATATATGTATTCGGCAATATGTATACATAATCCTCGATATACAAGCCGTCACCACAATTTCCTTTAAATTTACCTCGATATGTGAATACAATCTCTCACTTGAAACATATTCGATCATTTTTGTCTATGATGAATTGTCTCCCAAAATCATATGTGTATATATACATATATATACCATATTAAGGTTATCACCCAAAATTTTGTGTAGGAAGCCATCACTACACATACCACCTATATCCGAGCGCATATCAATACCTCCAATACAAATATTGACTAAAGATATACCCCTAACCAAAAGTCTACAAACCTCAACTTATTCCAACTTTATTTCAAGTGTTGGAATCCCACGTGATTATTTCCACACAATTATGTGTAAACTATCCTGACGAGAATTATACTACCATCTATTCTAGTTGATAGTACGATCCCAAACCATTCCCAATTTTACCTACGGTTCAATTAATCTCATGAACCCTTACTCCCATCCGGTTACCTATTGTTCCTTAATTTAAACGTTTCTAAGGATATGTGACCCCTCACTCTCTATGAGTTCTCAACATTACATCATTTTTATACCCTTTCTCTATAATTAGTATTCTCAACCTCAATGAGGTTTCCCCGTAATCTCTATATGCAACTCCAATACATACATGGATACATTTCTCCCAAATTACCCTAAGGAGTCCCCAAAATCATAATATGTGAGAAACTCCTTATATGTCTCCAAGAACATATCTCTTACATTATAAGAGAAGGCTCCCAAATCAATAAACTCAACCAAAAAGGTTTGAAATCACTATGGAGAAAATACCTCAAAATGCCATGTTCCCGAATCGATTCGGCCCTATTCCGAATCGATTCGGCCTAGAGAATCGATTCGGCCTAGAGAATCGATTCGGCCTAGAGAATCTATTCGGACTCCCAGGAGAATCGATTCAAGTCCAAAGACCTGGGCTTCTGCCACATGTCAAATCAATTCGACTTGGGTCCGAATCGATTCGGTCAATGCAGACCTGCCAATTTCCCTAAACCGAATCGATTCGCTTAGGGTGCGAATCGATTCGGGCCTGCAGATTTTGAAGGGGTTCTTATTCTTCAATGAACCCATGAATTTGCTCAAACTGCTAGGGATGCAGAGGATGCAGTTCTTTGTGCTGAAATAGCATATGAGGAAGATCCTAGTGAGGTTAATAGAGTGGCTCTTTCTAGAGTTCTGTCTCAATGTAACTACAGTCTCAAAGTTGAAAATGAATTCTGGTGTCAAAAAGCAAATGAAAAATGGGCTTTAGATGGTGATAGGAATACTTCCTATTTTCATAAGGTAGTTAAGAGCAGGCATAAAAGGCTATTCATTTCTAGAATTCAGAATGAGGATGGCAATTGGATTGAATCTCCCAGTCAAGTTAGAGATGCTGCTATTGAGTTTTTCAAGAATCAATTCAGATCTGATGAATTGGATTTTCATGAGGAGGAAGATGAGGTGCTTCAGCATGTTCCGAAGTTGGTCACTCTCGCTATGAATGAGCAGCTGACAAAATGGCCC
This sequence comes from Sambucus nigra, assembly GCA_949130495.1. NCBI lineage: Eukaryota > Viridiplantae > Streptophyta > Magnoliopsida > Dipsacales > Adoxaceae > Sambucus > Sambucus nigra. The sequence goes on from OX422209.1 coordinate 579,949,601, forward strand.
AATGAAGACGAAATAGAGATGGCTGTGAAAGGGCTAAGTTCTTCCAGTTCTCCTGGGGTGGATGGTTTTGGCGGCTTCTTCTACAAATTTTTCTGGGAAACTATCCAAAACGATATTAATGCTGCTGTTTGGGGTTTCTTTTCTGGAATGACCCTTCCTAAGATGTCTACAACTACTTTGTTAGCTCTTATTCCTAAAGTTGAATCTCCCACTAATTTTGGTCAGTTTAGGCCAATTAGTATGCAGAACTTTATTAATAAGATTGTCTCTAGAATTTTGAGCAGCAGGCTTGCTAATCTTCTTCCTAATCTGATTGCCCACAATCAATCTGGCTTTATTAAAGGCAGGTCTATATCTGAAAATGTGATGTTAGCTCAAGAATGCTTGTCTAATTTAAATGCCAAGAATTATGGTGGAAATGTAGTAATGAAGTTGGATATGGCCAAGGCTTATGACAGGGTATCTTGGTTATTTTTTATTAAAGTATTGAGGAGGTTTGGTTTTAATGAAGCATGGATTGACTATATATGGAGAATTGTTTCAAATTGCTGGTTTTCTTTGGTGCTAAATGGTGAAGTCATGGATCATTTTCCCTCCTCTAGAGGTTTGAGGCAGGGAGACCCGCTCTCTCCCTCTTTGTTTGTGTTGATGGCAGATGCTCTATCCAGACAGTTAAATCACCTGACTTCTTCTCCTTCTTATGTGGGATACAAGTATCCTATTGGGAGTATAAAATTTAATCACTTGGCTTTTGCTGATGATCTAATTATATTTTGTTCAGGTTCCAAGAGGGAATTATCCACTCTTCTCAAAGTTCTATCACAATATGAAGCATGTTCTGGACAGTTGATTAACAAAGGCAAAAGTACTTTGATGCTATCCAATAAGATTCTTGTCTCCAGAGTAGCTGCTATTGGAAGACAAACTGGTATGCAATTGAGAGTTGGATGTATTACCTATCTTGGGTGCCCCATCTTCTCTGGTAGGAAGAAGATTATATTCTTTGAACCTCTCATCCAGAAGATTAAAAAGAAGTTATTGGGATGGAAAGCTAAGCTTCTAAGCTCCGGAGGAAAGTTAACTCTTCTCAAATCAGTTTTATCCTCTATGCCTATGTTCCTGTTGACCTCGATTTCTCCTCCTAAAGCAGTTCTAAGAAGAGTTGAATCTTTATTTGCTCAGTTTTTCTGGAATACATCTCATGGGGTTGCTAGGCATCATTGGTGCAAATGGGAGCTTATTACTAGACCTGTGGAGGAAGGGGGTTTGGGGATTAGATCAATCACTGATGTATCTAAGGCTATGGATATAAAATTATGGTGGAAGCTTAGGACCTCAAATTCTATGTGGGCATCATATATGATCTCTAAGTATTGTAGAAATAGTCACCCGGTTATATCTTCAAATAGAGCTACCTCCTCTTCATGGAAAAGAATCTCTGCAGTGAGAGATGTTGCTGAGGATCACATTTTATGGCATGTCAGTACGGGTACTTGTAGTATGTATTATGACAATTGGTGTGTCGGGCCAGTCAGAGATACTCTAGTGCAGGATGATGTTAGGGTTAATTGGTTTTGGAATGAGTACCATATGTGGGATAATGCTAAATTGCAGCAATTTTTCCCTATCTCAATATGTAATCAGATTAAATATACTCTTCTATATGCCTATGACTCTGATGTTGCAGTATGGGACCTAACATGTTCTGGAGAATTCTCTCTAAAATCTGCATGGAATCTATGTAGGAAACCTTATGCAAAATAATGGAGCTCTTCATTTCTTTGGGATAAAGCCATACCTTCTAAAATGTCTATTCTTGTATGGAAACTCTTATATCACCTTCTTCCCACAGATGATAGCATTAGGTGTCTAGGTATTTGTGGTCCTTTTATTTGTCATTGTTGCCCTCTTCATCAAGAGGAATCAATTGATCATGTTTTTGCTCATGGTGATATTGCATCCAAAGTATGGGATTTCTACTGCAAAGAATATGGGATTTCTAGAGTTCAAAATGGAGTGAGAGGTCAACTTATGAACTGGTGGCTCAATTGCAGCAGGAGTATATCAATGCATAAATCCATCCCTGTCTTTATATGTTGGAGTTTGTGGATTCATAGAAATAAATGCAAATATGAAGGGATAAAAGGAAGTACTTCATCTGTATTTCATAATGTCAAGTACCTTCTGCAGTTATATCACATCCCTTCTATGAGTAAAGTTGTCAAGCCTATGCTGGTTAAATGGATGGTTCCTCCTTCTGGGGTTTTAAAACTAAATGTTGATGGGAGCTCAGTGGGAAATCCTGGTATGGGAGGAGCAGGGGGTATTCTTAGAAATTGTAAAGGTGAAATTGTGTGGGCTTTTTCTAGCAATCTGGGATAGGTATCTAATATTGAAGCTGAAGTTTTGGCATTGTACAAAGGCATCTCATATTACAGAGACTTGAAAGACTATGTTGTGGAGATTGAAAGTTATTCTAAGATTGTGGTTGATATTCTTAAAGGTAGAGTGAGATGCCCGTGGAGGGTTAGATGGCATATTGATAAGATAACATCTATGTTGACTGACTATACCTTCTCATTGCGACACATATATAGAGAAGCGAACTATGTGGCTGATTATTTGGCCAAATTGGGTAGCAAAGAATCTTTTAATATGTTTTCTTTCCATACGTCTGACTTTCCTAAACACCTGGTAGGATTTGTTAGAGTGGATAGGTGGGGTCTACCATCAATCAGACAGGGCTAGATGCCTTTGGGGTATCTCCTCCTTTTGGAGGCTTGTAAGTTCTCAGTTCCTTTTAATCATGTCCTATATTTTGTAGTTGCCACGAGTGAGGCGTTTTCACTCCTATATATTGGATAGTTTTTTTATTAAAAAAAAAAAAATAATAAAATAAAATAAAATAAAATGAACCCATGAATTTTAAACCCTAAAATTCCTATCCTAACCCCCAAACCTTCATCAAATCATGATTCTAAGTTAACAAATCAACCCAAAGTTGATCCCAACAATTTCTACACCATTAAACCCATATTTAAACATTGATTTCAAAGTTAAACCCAAAAATCTAGGTTTTGATATTTATACCCAAAAACCATTTCTTTATCCCACAAATTATGAAATGAAATACACAAATATATATTTAGCAAAATTAAACACTTGCCTCAGATTTGTAGAGGTTGGATCATCCTCGATGTCGCGTTTGGGCCAGAATCTCCTAGCTTTTCTTCCTCTCTCTCCTCTTTTCTTCTTGTTTCCTTCCTCCTTTCTCTTTTCTTTCTCTTTCTCTCTTTCTCAAATGAGAAGGCTTCATCCGTAAGCCTATTAAATCCCTTGAAACAATAAACTCAAATTTTAAATGTTAATACACACTTTAAATGACTCGTTTACTCTAATTCGAGTCAACTGACTTAAAAACATTCTGGAGCTGAAATAAAACCCAATGACAGTCATTTTGACTATCTCGACCTTTTCGGGATTGATGGTACCCTCAAAATCATCATTCGAAATACTTAAAAATGTCCTCTATTTTTGGACTTCAATTCCCAATTTTTAGAATTCTCCAATTCAATTAAATTTTATTTTCCCAAAAATTTAATTTCTGAGTCTCTAAAATTGTGCGGTGTTACAAAAGTTAAAGAGATATTCTTTATCAAAATCTCAAACACATATAATGTGACTTTCTTAAATTATATGAGTCCAAGAAAGAGGTTGAGGCTAGTGTCCTTGTGTTAGACAATGAGCTAATAGACTCAAAGAAAGTAAAGGTTGACATGGAATTGAGATCCGAAAAATTAGAAAAAATGTTAGGGCTCCTTCATATTAAATAGGGTAAATTAGACCAAAACCACTTAACTATATCGGGTTTATAGGTCACCCCCTAAACTAAAATAATCGAAAAACTTACCCCTAAATTATCAACCCGTTTCAAATAAACCCCAAATCAGATTACAACTATATTTCATTGTAAATTAACTTCAATGTCCTCGGCCTAAATTTGAACACTTTGTAAACATTTTGAACATAGACATTTTCTCCCCAAAAATTAATACCTTATCATTTGAACAAACACTTTAACCTATATGAAATCTCAAATTCATCATTGGTTATTGTTGAGGTATCATCATCCACATGTCTGTGGTTGACTATGTGTCTGTGTATCACTTAGGTTTTGGTTATTTTAGATCAATTGAAGTTATGTTCATGGTGATAGTAACATTTGTGTGTTGTGATGATGGATTGTACAAAATGTGTTACTATGAAGATGTGTTTGTATTTCTTCTAGATGTTGGACATGGTGGATATATTCCTCAAAAAAGGATTTAACAATTCCAATGTTGGGTTAATGCAATTTTTGGAAAGGTTTATGGCTTAAGCATGAACTTGCGAGTAGAAGTGAATACATAATGGTCAAGTTTACTGGATTGTAATATGTCTTTTAACCGGATCTCCAAAGTTGTCATTGATGACTAAAATCAATCATTCGAACATTCTGAACATGTAACTCTCGATTTTATAAAATAATAAAAAGTTAAAACTTTCCAAAAAATATTGCGTACCGCATTATGTGTGTTAATCAAGTTGTGTATTTTGGATTGGATTAAAAGAATTATACAAAACAAATTATATAATTATATAAATATATTTATGTTATAAAATTATTAGGATAAATAAGGTATTAAAATATTATTAGTAGAACAAAATTTTGCACTTGTCAGATGCAAATCAATTCGGGATAGGACCTAATTAATTTAGCACATGCAGAAAGGGTTCTTTTGAGTTGTCTACTTTTGGATCATTTTTGGGTCAACCTCCATGTTGATACCAAATTTAATCTGCTGACATGGCTCAATAAAGTGAAGACACGTGGCAATCTACGTAGCAACAATAAACACTTTCGAGGAACTCACATGCTCCGAGGAACCATACTACAACGAGGAACACTGATTCCCTGAAGAACTCATACGCTCTGAGGAATAAGAACTCTCCGAGGAACTCTTGAGTACCGAGAAGCTTAGACGGTCCAAACAACTCAGGCGGTCCGAGCTGCACCTCGAACAAAGCATTAATAGCAGGATAACCAACAGTTTGACTGTTCATTAAATGCTTATAATTCAGACGCGTACGCTTAAGGGGCATTGAATGTATTACCCTTTCATATGTTCATCATTTAATGTATTACCCTTTCACATTATAGCCTTAGGGCTATAAATACATTGTACAATCCTCATTGTAGGGGGACCGAAATTTCTTGATATAACTTGTAATAAAAAATTCCCAAACAAACAGCAATAACATAACAGTGAATGTAGGCCATTCTTATAAAGCTGAACCACTTTAAAAATTCTTTGCCTCATTTATTTATCTGTGATTGAATAATTAGATATGATCTAATTTTTTACATCAACAGATTGGCGCCGTCTGTGGAAAACGACTGGTAATATCGTTTTCCATCAAAAGCAATCCATCACAAATGGCTGATATTCCAGAATCTAGCAATCGAAACGCTGGAAGCCCTCCAAATCCATCTGCTCCGCCAAATATTCCAGATCTGGCTGGAATAATAACAAATCTGGCTCATGGCCAAACCGTCATGCAAGAAACTATGCGATAACTCATACAAATCCTCCATGGCGGTGCACCAACACATTCAAGACCACGAAGTATTCAAAGAAATACCCGTGCACCTTTTTCACGTACTAGACGTACCAATTCATATCGCAATGAGGAGTCTAAAGATTTTTCTTATCAACCTGGATGAACTTCGTCAGTGCGAGCCACAGATACTGAACAACGTATCACTCTCTCCCCGGAAAGGACCAGTGCGCTAGAAAGATTAAGCAGAGTATCTCCTTTTAATCGATTAGGTCCTAGGAGGAACAAAAGTCCTCCTAAAGCCCCATCTAGGATTTTCGACGACCATCAGACTTAAGGGAAGGATCTGCCCAGTCGCGACCATCTGCTCGTCAAGATAGATCCCAGGAAACCACTTCAACGCGATCAGTTGCTCGAACCAACAGGCCCGAGGAAGGAAATAATGCATGGAAAGGCTCTATTTAGAGGCTGGAGGATAGATTAGGGGAAATGGTTCAAGCCAAGAACCCTCTACAACGAACCTTTGTTCGAGGAACACCTTTTGTCCAGGCTATTGCAAATTTTCCAACACCATCAAAATTCAAAGCACCTGTTGTGACCCCCAAATATGATGGAAAGACAGACCCTGTCCTTCATATAGAACAATACCAAGCTACAGCCGATATCTATGCTGTTCCAGATGAGATGAGATGTAGGGCATTCTCAGGAACTCTTATCGGATCTGCTCAAATATGGTATAATAATCTTCCTAGGGGTAAGATATCAACTTTTCTTCAGCTGGCCGAGTTATTCATTGGGAATTTTTGTTTTGGGGCAAAGCCAGTTAAACGAGTAGCATATTTGTTAAGTGTTAGACAAAAAACTGGTGAGAGCACCAGAGATTATATAACTCGTTTTAACAATATGAAACTTGAAGTCATTGATTATGAGGAGAAGACAGTGATTACTGCCTTGATGAGTGGACTACTGCCCAACAAGTTGTACTACACTTTGGCCAAAGATCCACCTAGAACTATGTCAGGCCTAATGGGAAAAGCGTCCAAGATTATGAATGCCGAGGAGGCTATGGCTGCAAAGAAGAACATGGATGCTAAAGAAACCAAGGTGGAAGGTGATAAAGCTAAGAAGAAAGAGCATAAGAATAATGGTAATGACAAACATTCAAGAACTAGATCGGTATGGGACGCAATGAAGAAATTCGATAATTATACTCCTTTGAAGAAGGATATCAACCATGTTCTAGAAGAAATCAAGAATAACGAGGAATTAAACTGGCCAGAGAAAATAAAGGCAGACCCTGACAAGAGGAATAAGACAAAGTATTACGAGTTTCATAAAGATCATGGCCATATGACCAAAAATTGCATAGCTCTTCAAAATGAGATTGAAACACTCATCAGACGAGGAAAGTTGGCAAAGTGCGTTGATCGTGGAAGCGAAAGAAGGAACAATGACCGAATAAAAGAGAGGTCTAGATCTCCTCGTCGAGTAGAGGAGAACAAGAAAATAAACCATGAAGTTGATCCCAAAGACGACCCCGATCTTCCCAAGAGACCAAGGCATCCAGAACGAGAGGTATTTTTAATATGCTTTGGGTCATTTGACTGTAATGTTACAACAGGTGGAGATGCAGGAGGAGGAGACCTTACTGCCGAGAGGAAAGCTTACCTCTGTGAGGCTCAAGCTTGATCGTACATTCAACGAATAAATATAGCTGAGGAGGATCGCCCGAGAAAGGTGAACAAAGAGAAGTTGGTCATTGGGTTCTCAAAGAATGACCTTGCAGGTGTTCTATATCCTCATGATGACCCATTGGTGATCAAAATGAGGATGAAGGAAGTAATAATTTCAAGAGTACTGGTCGACAATGGTAGCTTGGCAGACATCATGTTATACTCGTGCTTTGATAGTTTAAATCTAAAGCTATCTCAACTGGAGCCTTATCGTAGACCCCTCCTCGATTTTGATGGCGAGAAAGTATGTCCACTTGGGACGACCAAGTTGGATATATTCATTAGTACGTGGCCTGCTTGTTGAACAGAAAGAATACGTTTCTTCGTGATGGATAAGAATGTTCAATCATCATACAATATCATCATGGGAAGAGTAGGATTGAAGAAGTTCGAGGTTGTACCATCTACAGTACATCAATGCCTAAAATTTCCAATAAATTTTGGAGTAGGAGTTGTGAAACATGATCAAAAAGTAGCTCGGGAATGCTATTATTCATCCGTCGAGCAAGAGGAACTGGAGGAATCAAGGAAAAAGACTACTACCTATCAAGTGGATGAAGGTGCAAAAATTGAAACATTGGATCCTAGAGATGAGTCTCAACCCGTGAAGGGTCAAGTGGTGGAAGCTATTGAAAACATCATTCTGGACGACGAGCACCCTGAGCGAACTACTCAAGTAGGTTCGTCGTTGGAAGCCTCACTAAAATAGGAATTGATAACTTTCCTTAGAAGCAGAAAGCAAACTTTTGCGTGGATTCATGAGGATATGCCCGAAATAGATCCAAATTTCTTATGTCACGAACTCAATGTGAATAAGGAAATCAAGCCAGTGAAGCAGAGAAGAAGAGCGTTCAGCCCCGAGAAGAATCAAGCTATACAGGAGGAAGTCGAGAATCTCCAGAAAGCCTGCTTTATTGAAGATGTTAAATATCCAGACTAGTTAGCAAATGTGGTGATGGTGAAAAAGAAGAACAGCAAATGGAGAATGTGTGTAGACTTCACCGACCTGAATAAAGCATGTCCAAAGGATCATTTTTCGTTGCCCCGAATTGATCAACTAGTGGATGCTACCTCGGGACACGAGCTGCTGAGCTTCATGGATGTTTATTCTGGCTACAATCAGATTAAAATGAAACCTGAAGACAGGGAGAGTACTTCTTTTATTACCCCTAGGGGAACTTATTGTTATAATGTTATGCCTTTTGGTTTGAAAAATGCAGGTGCGACATATCAGCGGCTGATGAATAAGGTCTTCGCTGAACAAATCAGTTGTAATATGGAAGTCTATGTTGACGATATGCTGACAAAGAGCAAGAAAGTTGTCGATCATCTAGTTGACTTAAGTCAGACTTTTGATCAACTAGATAAATATCAAATGAAGCTGAACCCGACGAAGTGCATATTTGGAGTACGAGAAGGCATGTTTCTCGGATACATTATCAACCAACGAGGCATTGAGGCAAATCCTGAAAAGATCAAAGCTCTATTAGGGTTTTGATCTCCAACGACGAAGAAAGAGGTGCAAAGTCTTACAGGACGAGTAGCAGCACTCAACAGATTTGTATCGCGAGCAACTGATCGATGTCTCCCATTCTTCAAGACACTCCGAAAGACTTTTGAGTGGAATGATGAATGTGAGAAGGCTTTTCATGACTTGAAGAAATATTTGGGAGCACCTCCACTGTTGTCCAGGCCGGTGATGGGAGAAAAATTGTACTTGTATCTAGCAGTATCGGAGAATGCACTTAGCTCGGCATTGATAAGAGTGGAGAATGGATTACAAAAACCAATCTATTACACAAGTAAGGCCTTCTGAGGAGCAGAGATCAGATATCCAAGGCTGGAAAAGTTAGCACTGGCACTGATTGAGGCGAGTAAGAGAATGAGGCCATACTTCCAAGCTCATACTATAGTCGTATATACTGATATGCCATTGAGGCAAGCCCTTTATAAACCAGAAAAATCAGGGAGATTGATGTACTGGGCAATAGAGCTCGGAGAATACGATATAGTCTATGAACCCATATCATCGCTTAAAGGGAAAGCTATAGCGGATTTTGTAGCAGAGTTCACCTATCCTGATACCCCCGATGAGCAAAAGTTGCCTGCTGATCAACCTATGGATGTTACAGGATCATCAAATTCGAGCTCAGACCAACTCCGATTGGTAAAAGGGCAAGAAAAAATGATCGATAAAGAGCAAGAAATATCATGGGAGGATGAAAGGAAGCAACAAATATTTCACCGAGGAACTCTGTCAGATCACAAGTTTAAAGATGAGTTACCTATATGGAGGCTATATGTAGATGGCTCATCTTGCACAACAGGCAGTGGGGCAGGGATAGTTTTGAGCACTCCTAACGAGGTCGACATGGAATACACCCTACGTTTCCAATTCAAAGCTTCCAATAATGAGGCTGAATATGAGGCCATGATTGCAGGTCTTAATTTGGCAAAAATTATGGAGGCACAGCAAATTATTATCTTCAGTGATTCTCAATTAATTGTAAATCAAATATTGGGAATATATACGGTCAAAGGAGAATTCATGATCAAATAGCATGCAAAAGTGATGGAGTTGGTATCAAAATTTGTTGCTATTCAGCTGGTCAGAATACCAAGAATGGAGAATGCAAGAGCAGATGCCCTAGCTCGATTAGCATCAGCTACTCCTATCGAGCTACGAAAAACAATCCCAATTGAAGTTTTAGCTGGTCGGAGTATAGATGAAGATTTAGCGATGAACTTTATCACCCTTGATTTAGGACCATCTTGGATGGATCCCATCAGGGCATATATTGAGAAGGGAGAATTACCAATTGACAAGCTCGCGGCCAAGAAATTGAAGTTTAAAGCTGCTCGGTATGTATTAACTAACGGTATTTTATATAGACGAGGAATTATGGCAGGTTTGTAAAGATGTGTGCATCCCTCCGAGGTGAAATATTTAATTAAAGAGATCCATGAAGGGTACTGTGGAGCCCATGTAGCAGGTCGGACGCTTTTGCAAAGGATGATGACGCAGGGATATTACTGGCCGACGATGAGGGCTGATTGTATAGCCTATGCCAAGAAATGTGACAACTGCCAACGCTTCTCCTCCATCCGAAGAACTCCACAAGCATTGTTGACACACATCACTTCCCCTTGGCCATTTGCCATGTGGGGAATAGATTTGGTCGGGCCACTGCCGACGACCAGAGGAAGGTTCAAATACCTCATCGTCGCAGTGGATTATTTTACTAAGTGGGTAGAAGTTGAGCCTCTCATTGATATGGCGCACGAGAAGGTGTATCAATTTATTTGGAAGAACATCATTTATTGATATGGGCTTCCTCGTGCTTTCATCACAGACCATGGAACACAATTTGATAACGAGGAGTTCGTTGCTTATTGTCATCAATCAAATGTCTTGAAGATCCACTCAGCACCAGGCCATCCTCAAAGAAATGGACAAACTAAAGTGACAAACAGAACACTGCTGAATGGTTTGAAGAAAAGACTGGACGATGCGAAAGCAAATTGGATCAACGAGTTACAATCAGTACTATGGGCTTATCGAACTACTCCCCGAGTAGCAACAGGAGAATCACCATATATGCTAGCGTTTGGAAGTGAAGCTGTTAAACCTGCCGAGTTAGGCCTCCCAACACATAGGGTACTGAATTTCAATTACCCTGCCAGTGACTTAATGAGAAGATTGGATTTAGACATGCTAGAGGAAGTTAAAGAAGAAGCAGCCATCAGGAATTCTACATACCAACAACGAACAGCTTTATTCTACAATAAAAGGGTGAAGAAGTGCGACCTGAAAGAAGGAGACTATGTGTTGAAGAAAGTAGTTCAAAAGCACAACAAACTGGAGGCAAACTGGCATGGACCATACCGAGTTACAGAAGTTGTTCGACCAGGAACTTACCGAATAGTAACTTTAGAAAGGGAGGAGTTTAAGAATGCATGGAACGCAGAGCACCTGCGCAAGTATTATCAGTGATGTGTATTTTATCCTTTTATTGAAAGTTTTTTGGGGAATACTAGTGTTACACACTACTCGGCGAAACTCGGAAAAACTCGGGCTACTCAAAATTTTTCTCGAAAACGCCAGCTAAGGTTGGTCGAGAAACAAATGTATTCCTCCGGGAAGTAAAACTTGTATTCCTCCGGGAAGTAAAGCTACTTGTATTCCTCCGAGAAGTAAAGCTACCTGTATTCCTCCGGGAAGTAAAGCTACTTGTATTCCTCCGGGAAGTAAAGCTACCTATATTCCTCCGGGAAGTAAAGCTACTTGTATTCCTCCGGGAAGTAAAGCTACCTGTATTCCTCCGGGAAGTAAAGCTACCTGTATTCCTACGGGAAGTAAAGTTACTTGTATTCCTCCGGGAAGTAAAGCTACCTGTATTCCTCCGGGAAGTAAAACTATATATTCTTCGGGAAGTAAAAGTATTCCTAAAAATTCTAACTTATGTCGGTTAGGAAGTAAATATATTCTCAAAAACGTCAATTAAAGTTGGTCGGGAGGTAAAATAATCCCAAAAAGTGCCAAAGCTCCTCGTAGAGGAAAAATCCACTAACTATGGCTGGTCGGGGATAAAAACCCACTAACTGTAGTTGGTCGAGAAGGAAATTTACCGACCTTGGTTATTCGGAAACATTTTATGAATACGAGACAATGATCAAGCAAAATTATTGATACTCGTGATTTTTTAAAATTATTAGTAAGTTGGTCGAGAAACAACTTAGTGAGTTGGTCGAGAAACAACTTAGTAAGTTGGTCAAGGAATAACTTAGTAATTTTTTATAATGACTACCACAAATTCAAGCTAGTCGATAATAAGTTGATAGACAAACAACACAAAAAGACACAATATTGTTATCTTTTTAATAGACATACATGCACAAATGTAAAGTATTTTACAAGACAATAGAAATTAAGATTGCGAACAAAAATAAAAGTCTTTCATTAAATCAAAAATAAATTACATTGAGAATGAAATGTATACTAACTATTACATCAAAATTCCTACTCTATTGGTTTCTTCCCCTCTGCTTTTGAAACAGGTTCCTCGCCATCAGGCGGATCATTTAAAGCAAGAGGAGAGTTTATGAAGTTTAAATCTTTTAACATCCTGATATTCATCACGGATGGTCGATCTAGGAGGTGCTCGGGACGAGATATCTCGACACTTGAATGGATATTGTAGTCGCCGAGATACTTGGAAATTAAGCATAGAGGAATGGTCCGAGCAGGGGATCCAACTCATATCGAGTTTGAATGGTGGCATGGGTAGGTCGAGTAGCCCAGGATCATGGTAGTCCCATAGGTAATGACCCTGTTCGAGTTTCAGCACACCTAAGGCATTCAACCAGCCTTGCTTGTAGCCCTCATTATTGGCATTCTGGATACGATCGTCTAAGTGGTAGAGAGCCTCGTTGTACCCAGCCATCCAGAACTCCCTGAGTTATTTGTGGAATTGATATGTTAGTCTTTCCAGCTGCTCGTGGAGATTTTTGATGAAGAGTTCCTTATTCTCCAAGACTGACTTCTGCGCAGAAATCTGCTCTTTCAGGTCCCTAATTTTCTTTGACATTTCAGCCAACGCCTGGTTCTTTTCCATTAATTGGAAAGCTTGGTTCTCCAAAGAAGATTGAGTCCTTTGTTCCTCGACAGGAATTCGAGCTGCTCTTGTTCATCCCCGAGGAGCTCTTGCTCATCCACGAGAAGATGTAGAGGGGCCAGCTCTCTTCAAAGTCTCCAATTCGTCCCTAAAGTTGGCTTTCTCGACCTCCAAGAACGAGAATCCCTCACCAGTCACTGGGATCAAGGATTTTGAAGTGGAAGCTATAGACTTCAACTGTGACAACTCTCTTTGCAGGTTATTATTCTCTTGCTCTAATAATTCAGCTATTTGTCTGCACTCCTCGACCTCAGCCCTCAGAGTTCTATCCCTCACATCGTAGCCAGCAAAACGCTTCTCGTATCCCTTGTCAGCATTGAGTTGCTGATACTTCTTCTCATACCCCTCGTGCAAAAAGGCAGTGGATTCTTTGTATTATTGCTGAAGGTCTTCAAGAGTGCCTTGGAGATCCTCGATCATATCATAATAAGCCACATTATTGGCTACTGCACGATCAAGCAGACACTTCAAGTATTGGTAGGCCCCAATTGTCTGTTCCGAAGCATCTTGGCCGAGGATGTCGACGATTTGTGTTGTACTCAGATCTGTGTGACCAGCCTTAAAATAATCATTGCATTGCCTCAACAGCCTTGTATCATGAGCAGACAGTAATTCCATCCTGGCCAGAAACTAGTAGAGGAAGAAAAAGCAATAATCAATAATCAAAATAGAGCATGAAGAAGAGACAACAGTATGAATAAACACAAGTTCAAGTTTTATTATATCATAAAGGTCAGAAGTATAAGGTTCAGAGTTATATGTTCAGGATTACATTTGTTAAAGAAAAATAAAATAGAGAAATCCGAACAACTCTACACCTTTTCCTTGTCTCCTAAAACTTTCTCGGGAAGATGGGACGAGGAAGTAGGTTGCTCGGATGGAGCAGATAGTGGTTGGGGAAGTGCTGGAGGTTGCTCGGAGGAAGTTGCAGGTAGTTGAAGCTCCTCGCCAGCGGACTAGATAGTCGGGGGAAGAGAAACCTGATCTCCCATCACCATGGAAGACTCTTCGGAGGCAGCTTCATCCTCTTCTTCATCTTCAGAAGTTGAAGGGGGACTAGGGATGTGTCACTGAAAGAGTTCGTAATTTTCATCCACCTTCATCTCCTGTAGAGCAGCGACCCATCCATCCCTAAAGTACTTGAGGCTGCCATATTCAAGTTGCGACATCATCGCAGCCAAGCCCTTATTCCACCCCTTGTCCCAGCCATCGCTGAAAGACTTCTTCACAGCCAATTTTCTCTTCAACTTCTCCAAGGAAAGCTTCTCGGACAGAAGGTTTTCAGCAGTATTCAATTAATTCTCAACCTCCTCCTTCTGTCGATTTACCTCCCGAAGCTGACCCAACTCTTCCTCAGCAACCTTGAGCTTATTCTCAAGTTCTCCAGCATTTTTGAGCTTCTTGTCGAGCTATTTATTTTTCCCTTCCAAGTCCTTTATTCTCTTCTCCAACTCCTTGGAGACTTCAACAACTCGAGCCTTCTCCTGCTCGGTAGAGGTAAGCTTTTTCTCCAAAGTTTCCTTATCATCAGCATATTTCTGGCGAGACTCTTTCAGAGACTGCCCCAAGCCTATCAAAGCTTCCTCTACACCAGACAAGGAGCTCGAAGCTTTAACAGCTTCATCCTTCTTCAAAATTGTGTTAAAGCATCTCACCAACTGAAAAAATAAAATGAAAGCAAGTCAGAGACAGATATAACAAAGGAAAGGCGAAAAGTTCAAAATAAAAGGACTTACAGAAGCAATGTGGCGAGCTGCCAAAGAGGTAACCATATCCCGAGAAAGGTTTTCTTCGATACCTTGGATCTCGGGAATGATTCAAGTCTTCACCGAGCTCATGGAAGAGCTCGGGGGAACGAAAGTGGGAACTCCACTAGCCGGGGGCTGAGAGATGGTGTCAGCCAAATTGACCGAGGAGCTCTTCTTCAGCTTCCTCGAGGGAGCAGGAATAGATTCAACCAAGAAGGAACTCTTGGTCGGTGATATTACAATCACTTCTCCTGGAGCAGCAGACTTGCTCGGAGCCACTTGGGGCTTCTCGACAACCTTTACAATAGGGGCAGCCGAGGAAAGTGCATCAGTTTTCTTTGTCCCCTCCCCTGGGACGTCAATCTTACTTCTTTTTGCCTCTCCAGCACCAGAGGCAGGTTTCTCAAAAAGGGTGGGAGGTCTTCTCTTCTTCGTCCTTTCACTCAAAGGGATGTGTGACTCAGGCGAGGAACTGGTAGAAGCTGGTAATGGTTCTACTTCACTTATCACCGGACAAGCAGTGAAAGAAGTGGTGTAGCTCTTGTACTGCAGCAGATACGAGGCTGACCTAATGTGCTCGTCGGCAACACTCTGATGCAAACTCCAGATAAGTTTTAAGTGCCTTATATTCACGTCTGCTTCTTTTGGACACTTTCTTTTGCTATCAACTGCAAATAAATAAACATTAAAATATCAGTGGCACATTTTATCAAACATAGAAGAAGCATAATATCAAAATAAATAAAATGAAATAAAAATAACCTATCCCATTGCCATAGGGAGGGCATATGGGACCCTGATACACTTCATCTCCTGATAAAGGAGCATGTTGCCAATTTTTTATAACAACTCCGTGCTCAAAATAGTCCCTATTGGCATCCGGAAGATTGACCACTAAAGCCCTATTTAAAAATCTAGTTTTTAAATAAAAAGTGTTATCACCCACTGCCCATCTATAACAAAACACGATTTTTGGATTTCCTATGCGAGTTCCATGAATTTGATTTAACCTATGAACCCCATTAACTATCCTCCATGTATTGGGGGCTATTCTTGCAGGAACAACGTCAAAATATTGACAAAATTCCAGACATAGAGAATTGGGCGGAAAAGAAAATCCTCACTCAGCAACAAAGAGACTAGGGAACCAATGTCCCTCAGCCAAATGAAAATAGTCAGAAGGCTCAGAAAGATCTTCCAGAACAACCCAGGAGGGAATAGAAAAATCAGAGCGAAATTTATCAAGAGATTCAACAGGGTAAACCATGATGAATAAAGGAAATGAAGAAGAAGGAAGAAGATCTTACAGAAAAATAGTGGATCTGTTGACAACGAACGATGAAAATGATGAACGCACAAGAGAGTAAGACAATGGAAAATTCGAAGATGCAAATTTGAAAAACTAGAAGACGATGGGATTGTCTGTGATGCTTAAATACTCTGCCTTGGGAAATGGTAAAGTAATGATTACAAAAAGAAACGATTACGCTACCGACAGCTAGAAGGACAAAAAGTATGCGGAGATCGAGGTGGTTATAAAAATTCAAAAAAAAGCCTGATTCTACGAATTTAGAAGGAGAAATAAATACAAAAAACTCCTAAATTTCAGGATGACCATTTAAAACTGCCATATTCCGAGAAAGAATGTTCCACACTCCTCAAAGTTCGAACTATGAAACATTGGGGGCTTCTGTTGATACCAAATTTAATCTGCTGACATGGCTCAATAAAGTGAAGACACGTGGCAATCTACGTAGCAACAACAAACACTTCCGAGGAACTCACATGCTCTGAGGAACCATAGTACAACGAGGAACACTGATTCCCCGAGGAACTCATACGCTCCGAGGAACAAGAACTCTCAGAGGAACCCTTGAGTACCGAGAAGCTTAGACGGTCCGAGCAACTCAGGCGGTCCGAGTTGCACCTCGAACAAAGCATTAATAGCACGATAACCAACAGTTTGACTGTTCATTAAATGCTTATCATTCAGACGCGTACGCTTAAGGGGCATTGAATGTATTACCCTTTCATATGTACATCATTTAATGTATTACCCTTTCACATTACAGCCTCATGGCTATAAATACATTGTACAATCCTCATTGTAGGGGGACCGGAATTTCTTGATATAACTTGTAATAAAAAAATCCCAAACAATCAGCAATAACACAACAGTGGACGTAGGCCATTCTTATAAGGCTGAACCACTTTAAAAATTCTTTGCCTCATTTATTTATGTGTGATTGAATAATTAGATATGATCTAATTTTTTACATCAACACTCCATATGTGTTTGACCAACTTTATATCTAAATTTTGACCCTTTACGTAGTAAGGTAGCAACCCCTAATGGATAGAAGCCATTTGAGATGGGTAGGGGTCATGTAGGGTGGCTTATAGGGGGTACCTATCCTATTTTCTCCCATTTATTCAGACTGAAAATCTGTTAGAGTCTCATTCGAAAATACTCATTCTCTCCATCAATTATCTCAACAAAAGCTTACTTATTCTCTCTATAGTTCACTCATACCACCCCACACAATTATCCAACCGTTATCAAGGGTTAGAAGAAGTTGTATTAAGCTTTAATGATGATAAAGATGAGGTTAAAGAAAAAGTTTTGAAGTAGATTTTTAATTAAGGAAGATTTGAAGCATACATGGAATTTGAAGGTGAAAAAGAAAGCAAAATTTTGGAACCTATATGAAGTCAAGCCTGAGGAATCTTGGTAACCTCTGAAAAATCATCCTAAACTAATATTACATTCAAAGTTTTATAACGTGATTATTATGTATTTTAGTACATTTACATGTAGGATTTGAGCATTCTTCCATAATTAGTTGAGTGTAATAGGTTTCAATGTGTTAGGATGAATTGTGATGGTTTAAAGAAAGATTTTCAAAAAGAGTTAAATTTCAGAATATATAATAAAAATGTGTTGAAAAGTATGTTTTTATGACTTCAAACAAGGATTTTCAAGTAAAAAAATTATCGAGTTTTATGTAAAGTAATTTGAATGTTAATCATGCATATTTACATGAACGGAGAAATGTTTTAAAGATATTTTTTAGAATATTCAAAAAATATTTTTATTTAAAAATATTGGAAATGAGGTTTTATGATGTTTATATGGAGATTTTCAAGCATAAAAGGTTTTTGGACTTGTGTAAAGATTATTTGTACCTAAAATGTGTATTTTACACCATGGAAAAGGATTCCAAGAAGGTTGAATGGAATATTTATGGAACAAGTATGAAAAGTGCTCAAAAAGCATGTTAAATGGGCTTTTGACATGAAATTATAAAGTTGTGGATTTCAAAATTTATATAACATAAGATAATATTATTTTATGTGAAGAATAAATAAGGAAACAAGATAAAATATTTCAAAGTAATTATTGGTATGAATGTATAAAAGTTGACAAAAGTAGTGGTTGAAACTAGTAAGTTGTTAATTTAGGTTTAATATTAGTAAATATAAAGTTTGGCATAAAGTAATGTGCAAAGTTGCATTTTGCAAGTTAAAAAAATATAGGCATCAAACTACAATTTATGTGTAAAAATATGATAAAGGTCACTAACGTAATTTTAAACCAACTAATGACATGGAATATGCTAAAGTTTATTGCGTAGGTAATTTCAAAGTAAATTTAAGCTTATAAAAGTGATCTTAAATGCGTGAAAACATAATAAAGATGATAAAGGGGTAAAATTTAAAATATTCTAAAATATGGTGTAAATGGCAAGGTTGGAATACAAATAATATATTTGTTAGAGTATACCAAAGAATGATGAATTAAAGTAAGTGCATAATGGATTCTAAAGTAAAATAATTAAAGTTTCTTTAAAGAAGTAACTTTTATGAAATAAAGTGAAAATAATTATGCACCAAGGCTTAAATGAGCATGAAGTGCTGAAATAGTCATTACACTTGAAAATATACAAAAAGCAAAGATGTTGGTAATACATCGGAAAAATATAATATGGACTGACGGTAAAATATTCTCATATATATAAAAGGAAATCAAGATGTCATTTACCTAGGGTGAAAATGTTAAATTAAGCGAAAAGGTGGAAAGGTACATTTCTATTGTAAATATAAGTATGGCGACAAGCCGAGATTTTTTTTTATAAAAAGGAGGTTTGGCCATAAGAAAAAATAAATTAATGTAAAGTAAAACAGTGTTCACAAAGGAGAACCAAAAAATTTAATAACGGGCCTGGAGCCCTAGGGTGAAACTTCGGTTTAGACCCAAGACGTACTAGCTAAAGAGAATATTGCAACATTTGTGACAATCAACAAAAGGCTATTAATATAAATAGGATGCGGTCAACTACAAAATAAAGATATATTACAGTATTTTGTGGTAGTAGGTGAAAGGCCCATAAATACAAATGGGATATAGTCAATTACATGAAAAAAAAAGTAATTAGTATTGGTAATAATTCCAAAAACGGTTAATGAAAGCAAATAAATACGAATGCAACCCTAGGAAAGTTTAAAATGGACTTAAAGGAAATTAATGTAAATTAAATAAAGTTCATGGAAAGATAAGTCCAAATTAATATTAAGGACAAAGGGTGTGTTCTTAAAGGTGTACTTTAAGAGTAAGAATGTCAAGATATACAAATGATCACCTTAACAACGAGTATGTGTATATTGGAAAGAAATTAAGAAAAGTAATATTTTTTTAAACAAGATAGTGTTTTCCAAAGAAGTCACAAAGAAAGTGTCTTTCTTACATTACGAGGATGGGTTAATGAATAAGTTTACATTTCTGAATGTAACAAGAAAAGGACATTGAAGGGACTAATATAATTTAGCAGGGATAAAGTAAGAATTTCAATATAAAGTAAAGGTTTGGGTGCACACACACACACACACACAAACACACACACACACATATATATATATATATATATATATATATATATATATATATTGCATGTACGTAGTGGTATCAGTTGGTCATAGCATAGGTATCGTTCGGTCAGTCGTTTCTATATTACATTTTGCTAAGAACCCCCTCGGACATTTATCTCACATCCCTTACTTTATTAAGGTGAGGTAAATGTAGTTCCATATTTGAGACCATTTTTCAGGTAAATGTTTCTTACCATCTTATGCTAAAAGCTATAATTACTTGAATTTGGAATGCATTGTAACGGGTTCTTCACTTGGCTAATTATTTATATTACATGAAAATGGAGTTGAATACTATAAAAATGGGAATTAAAATATTGTAAAAGGAACTATAAACATTAGTTAGGGTTGTTCACATCACATCACATCACACTTGACACGACCGAACCAATTCGAGTCGACCCACGGGTGACCCATAAGCTCAGATCGAGGCGTCACAACTTGGTATTAGAGAATTAGGTTTCTAGTTCCTTACAGGAGTGATATGTATTCGTGAGGTTGGTATTTAATCTTTCAATCATCACCGTTCGATTTAGGCTCAGTATCGTATGACAAGTAGGGACTCTGAGTTATGCACACATGTTGTTGCGTCAATGGAGTTAAGAAATTAAAAGTAAGTGGTAAAGGCTTATTCATTAATGATGATATTTTAAGTTCAGTCATCGTACTAGTTTTCAACATCCTAAGTTAGGATAACAAATAATGTCACTTATTTTTTTAAGAAAGTGTGGTAACAATTGTGTTCCCAATGAATGGGCAACATTCCACGTAGTATAAAAAGGTGTGCAAATCAGTTTTACGATTGAATATAGTCTAGTGATTCTTATAAGATCCATTAGGTTCCATGGATAGAAAATGTGTCATTGCTTGAGAGCAATGATAATAATTAAGAGAAGTAGCACATTGGGGTGGTGCCTCTTCTTAGGTAGCTTCGTCAAACAGTTAGAAAGTTTTATATGCATTGTGTAGACGTTGGTACCAAGATTTAATGTCGGTACATTGTAAAATCTTTCATATGAATATTCCATAAGGTGTCAATTCATGAGGATACTTAAGAAATAAATCCTAAGTATAAAATTTGAGTTCATAGTGCATGAATGTGGTATAGTATCAAGGACACAAGGGGGTATTATCTTCAAGTGAATGTAGAGTAAGTAGAATAAGGAATATTAGTGTAAAGGTATTGTGGCCCGCTCGGTGGTAAATGCTAAATTTCGGGAGCAAGCTCGTTGTCTGGATAAGAAACATCCAATAGATTGTGAATGTGCAATAGTATTGTGAAAGAATTACTAAACGATGTGAGTGAGACCATTAGGATGATACTATGGATATTTATAAGTTATTGGTAGGTGGTATGGCCTTGTAAATTTTAAATGCTTACATCCTATAATTATATAAGGTTTACATCTTATAGTTATATAAGGTTATCAAGGTAATGATACTTGAGTGTATGATATGATGGTGATACCACGGGTTTAGTGTCAGGATTAGCGTAGTTACTTGAGTAATAAGCTGAAAGGTATCAAAGGAAAAATTTTAAGAAGTTTGGTGAACTCTACGGGTAATTAAAAAACTAAGAGTTGCCAATGTTACATTGATGTATTGAGTAACACTCGGTAATGGGTGATAGATATGATTATACTCTTTATGTGTGTGTGTGTATATATATATATATATATATATATATATATATATATATATATATATATATATATATATATATATATATATATGTATGTATGTATGTGTGTGTGTGTGTGTGTTAAAAGCACTATGGTAAAACTCGATAAAGGAAATCGATAGATTCTTAGCATGCCCTGTATGATCGATTGCGATTAGGAAATGTAGAAATGTAAATTATGTAAACTAGCATGATTTCTTATGCTCAAAGGTTATCAAGGGACTAAATGTGTTCCATTAGATATCTTTACTGATAAGTGTGATACCGAAGCACATATTGTGGTGTCGAGAAAAGTATAAATTTTAGGTCCAGCACTCGAGAATTTTTTTTCAGCATTCATTGGTTGGATTGTCATCCTTGGGTCCCATAGAATGAGAAAATGTACGGAGTTTGTTTCTAAGGAGGTAAGCCTAGTATAGTGACTTTCCATTAGTAGCATACTCACATACGTTGTGTGAAGTTCACAAATAGTATTTTAAACTGTGAAGGATAGGCCATTCGGTCCAAGACGCATAAGGTCGGATTAGGGCTTTAGCAAGTTTGGAAAAAGTGAGTTATATGACTCAATCACGTGAGGTTAGGTCCGCAATTAGCAACGCAAGCTCTACTTCTGTTGAAGGGGTTTTCCTATTTCAGGGAGGATTAATTGTTCACTCGTGGTAAATTATTATTTTCTTTTGATCCAGCTAGTTGGGAATCATCACATAATGGTGTTCGGATATATAATGGGTTGACTCAATTCAATATTGATGTGAAGTAACACATATTATCCATAAACAAAAGAAAAAATCTCCAACGCAATCCTCTATAATACATATGATAGTGATGTGACAACAATGAGTATCTATATAATATATTTTTTAAAATCTTTGTGTCAAAGACTAAAATACTAATTTTCCAAAGTGATACAATTTTGATGATGCATTTGTTGATGAGGGTCGAATTGCCTTAGATATCTCTGAAATCAATAAAAGTTTTGCTATTTCACACTCCTCCTAAATTACCGAGGCATCATAAGGAAATAAACCATGAACAACCCTAACCTTTGAATCACATGTCAGGCCTCATATCCTCTCTGAAATTTGAGAAGACTTGAATGCAATACCAACATTTATTCTAACTAGATTTCAGTCCTGCATTGTAAAAGAAAGAAAATAAAATTAGAATGTATATGCAATAACATTTTGAAGCAACTCAATACCGTAAATCTATTGATAAAAATACACCAAATTATAAAATACATTTCTCTTATGATTTACTTTTATGCCTCACACCATTCCTTAAATCATACATTTTGGTTCCACATATTATAACATACAAAAGAAATATTAAAGTAAAAAAATCCTACTCTTCAAGGAACCTTCATTACCGTTGAGCACTATCTGAGTATTTGTTAAGAATTCCTTGAAATTACTAAAATTCACAACTCATGATCAATGATGAGTTGTGACCTACTAATATGAATATCTAGAGAGAACAAATTAAGAGGTTGTACACGGGAAATCAATGAAAGGGGGTACGAAAAGAGTTATAAGGGGAGAGGGTGTGAGAAGCCTAGCTAAATCAATTTAAATCTAACTAACAGTCACGTGCGATGACCGGGTGGTTGTAAAATGTAATGTTAAAAAAGATAAGATTGGAAAATAAAAACTTTTGATGGGTTGTTGTCCATTTGAAACAAATAGGTACAATATTAAGATTGTCATTAAAAAACTAATGGCGAATTTAAAAATGTCATAAGAAACCAAGGGAGAGTTTAAATTGGTTAGGTACTTATTATCCATTTGAAAATAATCAAGCATTATAAATTAGGATCTAGGTACATTTTTCACTTAGTCCACCTTTTGTTTTTATGTTCCAAACCCTTGTCTATCTTTTGACAATTTTTCTTAGATTTTAGGATAAGAGAAGAAAGAATGGTTGTTTGTGTTTTATATGGTGAGGAACTGTTTGGAACAAAAGAAAAAGTTACGATTAAACGTTAATTAAAAATTTATCGATGGACGTTTCATCGAATGCACCTATAAATTATTATGCCATGATATTTTTATACATATAGTTTTTATAACTAATTGAACTTTTACATTGTGTCAACTGAGAATTACTTGCATACATTGTGCTTGCCATTAATAGTGGGTATTCAATTTAGTTTGTGAATATAAGTCCACTAAAAATTTAATAATTAAATGTGTTTAAGATAACTAGTGAAACATAAAATTTGGTCATCAATTTTATAATAGTTTTCTAAGTAATATCTCACAGTTGAAATGTGACATAGACTTGAATGAAAACAGACAAAAAAAACACAACATAAAACCATTGGTAAGATTTTTGGAATGATATTATAAAACATAGCATAAAGTATATGGAGGGGCACTTAGTCAATCTAAACTATAGATAAAGATAAGGAAATGGAAAGGAAATGATAGGGAAAAGAAATGAGAGAATTATAGAATCAATTGAGAGAGAGAGAGACGAGTGTGATTTTGAAGGTGTTAAGGGTGAGAGTTCGAAAGTTATGATCTTTTTCCCTAATGGAGGTAGAAGGAGAGGTTGGTTATTATGGGTGAGGGACAGAGGTTGCGTTCTTTGAGCTACAAAGAGGGTTTCGAGAAATCTTGCATTTACTGACACACGTTGAGGGATCCATTTTGGAGCCTTATATTTTATATATTTACTAACACGCAGCCCGTGTGATGCACGAGTGGTTTTTAGATGGAAAATACCATAAGCGTGTACATTATCTTAATCCATTAAACACCAATCAATTTGGGTTAAATATTATCACATTTTAAAAATAACGAAGTAGGAATAAGAAGTTTTATAGCATGACGATAAATTTCTGAATATGATTCTCATATTAGTTTCTAATGAGGATAATGAAGAACTCACAAACATTACTTCATGTTATGAGTTGCATGGATTTGTTTTTGGTATGGATCTTTTGAGTGCAACAGGTCAAGACGGATTTAATGGAAAATTATTTCACACTTATTGGCCTATTATCAAGGAAGATCTTTACATGGCAATTAAGAGTTTATTTATTGGCCACACGATTCCCAAAATTTGGTCTAATACATCTATCATTTTTATCCTAAAAATTCCTAATCCTTCCACCAATGGGGATTTTAGACCGATAAGTTTATGTAACTTCTCAAATAAATTTACCACTAAAATCTTTGCCAATAGACTGAGTAAAATCCTGCCTAAAATAATTTCTCATTAACAATTGGGTTTTATCATGGGGATAAATATGTTGGATAATATTTTATTACCCAAGAATTGATGTCAGAATTCAATAACAACGTTCGAGCTGAAAAGATTATATTCAAGCTTGACATGTCGAAAGCCTATGATCGGGTGTCTTGGTTATTCCTTTTGAAAGTTTTAAGTTCTTTTGGTTTTTCAGAAATGTGGATTAATAAGATTTGGTGATTTGTCTCTAATTGTTGGTATTGCATTCTCATAAATGGTCAACCTCATGATTTTTTCAAGTTTTTTAGGGAGTCCAGCAAGGTGATCACATTTCTTTGAATTTGTTGATTATTGCAGTAGAGGCTTTAAATAGAGGTACTCATGAACTTATGAGGAATGAGAAAGTCAAGCACTTTAGTATGCCTTCGGGTAGCCCTCTTATACCTTGCTTATCTTTTGCAAGCGATATTTTGATCATTTTTACTGGTAAAAAATTCTCTCTAGATAAACTTATGAACTTTTTAAAAAGATATGAGTTAAATTTTGGCCAAGTTATTAATTCTTCGAAAAGTTATTTTCTGATCTCAAATAAAGCTCCTAACTGTAGAAAAAGGTTGATAGAGAGATGTACATGTTGCCATCATAAAATCTACCCACTTACTTACCTTGGTATCCCCTTCTACCGTGGCAGGAAAAATAAATCATTATTCAACAACTGATCATCTTTCATAAACAATAAGCTTTCATCCTGGAGTAGTCGTCTTTTATCTCCAGCTAGTAAATTAATTTTGAGTGTTTTTTTTCTTCAAATCACTTCTTTTCATTTTTTGTTGCTCTAGATCCTTGCGAATGCATTATTACAAATTAAAAAAAATAATTTGCCAATTTTTTTGGGGTTTTGAATGGAGATTCTCTCAAAAGACATTGTATTGGATAAATTAAGTTGTGTTTTCCCAAAGAAGAGGGTGGATTGTCCATCTGGAATTTTGGAAACATTGTGAATACTTTCTTATGCAAATTGTGGTGGTCTCTTCATAATGGAAATTCTTTATGAAGATCTTTCATGCTTAATATATATGGAAAGAGGACTCAACCTCTTATTTTATTATCAACTTTCGGCATATCATATTTGGAAACGCATGCACAAAGGGAAGGATATTGTATAAGTTAATTTCGAGTTAAATAATGACATTTCTTGGCTTTCGAATCCTCATGGAAAATTTTCAGCCTCATCAGCTTGGGAGATTATTTGAAATATAAGTTGCATTTTGCTCTCTTTTAAATCTAATAGGAATACACAAATTCCTTTTAGTATATTAATAGTTATGTGATAATTACTTTCTCGAGTGATCCTTATACATGGATAGTTAATGAAAATTAAAATTCTGATAGTTTTGAGATGTTATTATTGCTCTAGCCATAATATGGAAACTTTTGACCATCTTTTTTAGTCAAATGAAGTGATTCACAAGTATGATCAACAACTGTGGGTCTTCAATCTACTTTAATGGCTCAAAAATCATGGTAAAAGTATTACGTCTATCATGTGTAAAATCTTTCCTAACCTCATTTGCTGGCAGATTTGGTGTGCTAAAAATATAAGTTTTTCCAATGGTATCAAAATGCATGCTTAGAATTGTTGTGCGGATACTCACTCAATGGAATGATTCATGCATGCCCAACATCCAAGATAAAGAGAAACCCAAGAGATAACAAAGCAATTACACTCTAAATGCAAAGTAATGTGAAACAACACACACCAACAAATCAAAAAACAAGATGTACGTGGTTCAATAATTTGTTTACGTCTACAAATAATGGCTTCATTTATTTGATATAAACAGCAAGGGTTACAACTCTCTCAATCTTTACAATCCTCTCGAAGTGTATACAAGAGCACTAAATGATGAAAAATAGAAGCTCTCTTATATTTTTGTGCATTTTGAACCATAGTTGAAACCATCCTCAAATAAGGAGTAAAAGTGAACAGTATCTCGCGTATGAATAATACCCCTCATGTGAATAGTACTTCACATATGAATAGTGCCCTTTGTATGAACAGTACCCCCCCCCCCCCATATGAACAGTACCTTCAGTGTGTGAACAATAAATTTCAAGCTAATACCCACAAATCTCCACTCCGGCGAAAGAATTCTGTAACCCCCACACATTAGCTAAACATTTAGGAACACCAGCACCAGTTAACCCCTAAGGTTCTCAACAATATAGAACATTGATCAAATTTGAACAATTCTCAAACTTGACCACTGGTACCACCTTCGTCAATATGTCGACCAGGATATTTTTGGTGCCAATTTTCTTCCAAAAAAGTACCTCCATCGATAATCTCCCATATGAAATGAAATTGAACATTAATATACTTGCTCCTAACATGACAAGTGGATAGAGGTTTAGCTATCATAATGCACCTCCACATGATCATGTGTAATCCCTAAATCACCAATGAGACCTTGAAGCCATAAGGCCTCCTTCACGGCTTCCGTTGCATCCATATACTCCGTCTTTATAGTAACCAAATCAACTATGGCCTGCAACATGGACCTCCAACTCACTGAACTAGTAGCTAATGTAAAAAAAATACCTTGTAGTACATATAGTCCAAATCCATATACTCACACACCTGGAACTTTTCCATCCGTTAGTACACAATTCCCACATCAAGTGAACCCCATGGATATCACAAAATCCATTTCGACTCATTCTAATACTCTTTAGTTGTATTTTCCATATACCTACTCACAATGCTCACTGCTTGAGCTATATACAATCGAGTACAAACTATTTCATACATCAAGCTACCCACCTCACTTGGATATGGAAATTTAGTCATATACTCTACCTCATCCTCGATGCTCTGGGCCATCGTAGTCGAGATTCTAAAGTGTGCAACCAAGGGAGCATCTTTGCATCCTGCATCCAGAATTGTGCTGCAACTTTCTTTAGGTATTGCCTTTGAGTAAGAATCAATTTTCGTCTTTCTCTCTCTACTAATCTCTATATTGAGAATCTTCTTGGATTTACCAAAATCTTTTATCTCAAACTCTTCGCTAAATTGAGCCTTCATCTTATCAATTTCTACCACGATCGAACAAACAATGATCATGTACGCATCCTTCAAAACATTGAGGCCAAGGTGCTTGTCACGTATGTGATAACTACGAAGGAGAACTTCGCATTGTGGTTGTGCGAACAATGTGGCATGATGCATATTAAGAGGTGTCTCAATGCGTATATCGTGTAGCCTTCCTTCCTTCTTGAACCTGGTCCAGACTCTATGGCGTGACATTATTTGTATCTATTTTTTATTTGGACACTTGGATTATATTTGAATTGTTTTGATTTGTTACATTATGGTTTGGATATGGATCATATTTTTATTTTATTCGGATATGATATTATATATGCAATGATTTAGTGCACTATTTCTATTTTATTTGGATATATTATGTTTCAACAGGTACAATTTTGCTATAACAGGTACAAATATACAGTTGGGCAATGGTAGTGGTCAAACTGCCCAACAGTTTTTTTTAATCCTGTCCAGATTTATCACGGTCATTGACCGTAATAAGTTTGTGACAAATAAAACTTGTCACGTAATTTTCACAGTCAATGACCGTGATAATCTTTTAGTGTTTGTCACTGGTTTGTTACGGTCTTTAACCGTGAAAAAACTTATCGCGATCAAAGACCATGACAGTACCGTGACAAGTCTAATGAACTTGTCATGGTCAGTGATCGTGATAAGTCCTTGACAACAAATATTGCCATCCCCAGACTTGACACGGTCATTGATCTTGACAAGTTGGACTTGTCACGGTCAATAACTATGACAATCCGATAGTTTTGGTATAGTGAATCAATATATTTTTTCTCATACTATGCGTAGAAAAATGAACCGCTGTGTATAATTTTTTTTCCAAACATTGACGTCCTTCTTTCCATTTGAGGAGCATGAAGAGGTAGAGGGTCCAGATGATTAAACCAAGAAAATTTATTGGTGCAATTAATGAGACATTCTTAATTTCATTAATTTTTTAATATTACAAATTAAATTAAAAGTAATAATTACGTTAACAAATCAGACACTCATGATTTTAATCATCCAATTTCAATATGTAATATGATTAAGAAGAGCTTTCATTCGGATCAATTACATAGGTAACATGGACATTTTAATAATGTAAGGAAAAATGAGAATAATCATGTACCTAATCACTTATTCATTCTTAGCAAAGGTGGATTTGATCCTAAATCTAAGGTTGAGAAAGGTGCTTACCCAGTGCAATAAAAACATGCCCTTAGTAAGCAACAAATTCTCATATACCATTTAAAAAGTCATTCAAACGACCAACTAGACAAGTGAATGATAAGTCTAATAATATAGGAATTATAATGGTCGATCAGTTGGTTTTAAAGTTGATAATTAATGAATTTTTTATTGGAGGTTACATTGGTAAGGTTAAAAATAATAATAAGAATAAATATAATACAAATATAATACGTGCACCCAAAGTGAGATATTGATGATATTAATCAAGGTAATAACATATGAACTCTGAATTCCTTGATCCACGTGGACAACATATCCAGTGATGGAGTGAATTCTTAGCTGGAAACAATGATGAATATAAATTACTTAATAAAAAATTGTATATCCCCGACTCTTGAAAACAATTGATATATCTAAGAAAATGTATGAAACCATATATATTAGTTTGGTTGGCCTACTTCCATGTAAAAACATTTAAATCATGCATAGTCAAGTCAAAATGCTTACTTATTTATATAGACGTGATAGGTAAAGAGAGTCTTGTGCATTAGATATCAGTGAACATTGAACTTTAAAGACTAAGATTCGACTTCTCAACCACAAAGTCTTCGGTTAAGGTTCAAGTGAAGAATGTTCTTTATTATTGATTTGAATTTATATTTAAGGTTATGCACAAATGCACACATTTTCACTTTGAAAATTTGGTTATTAAATGAAACAAGTAATATTGTATTTTTGAGATTGTGGTGTTCTTTCTAAAGGGAAATTTTAAAAATCCAGCCTGCTTGGTAAAATTATTTTTATCTTCATCCATTCACACAAAGATGTTATAATCCCATGCGCACGAACTGAAAGGTTTTAGGCTTGGTGTATATTTTGTCTAATTCGTTCGCACATACAGGTTTTATACCAACGCTCACGAACATCACGATTTTATCTGACTATACTTTTACCTAAAACCGTGGTCCTGAGGTGTTTTTAGCCCTGTGCACAACATTATCAAATTTTTGAACCCTTTATTTGTTTATAAATAGAGATTTTTACTTACAAATCTTTTAGTCAATCACCTCCATGAATTTTTACATACTCTTGCGATATTTTTGAGCTTCAGAGAATACCACCTGCAAATTGCAATTTCACTCGTTCCATTTCAAATTGATAAAAAAAACTAGATATATACTTAGACATATGTTTGTGAGAAACCTTTGAGTGTTTTTGCCTTTAAAACCACTCAACTAACGACTCATACACACCATTATGTTAGAGTTGATAGGATTTTGATGAGATCTTTAAGAAGTAATTGGATTATTAGGGAATTCAGTCCTTATGTAATCTTAAAAAGGAGAATGCGCCTTTTTTCATTTGACGGAGCTTCGAGTGGATTTGTCAACTTCGATGGGGGAAAGCTCAATGTTAATATGAAGTAACTTCTTTTTAGGGAATAAGAGAGAGGTATAATCCTACATTGTATAAAATATTATTGAAGTAAAATGAGAAATTAAGGTGCATGAAGGTTTTTAACCCTAGGTGATGAATTCCCTCACAAAAAGACTTATGGATGTTTGATTGACTTGATCTCGTTTATATACCTTGTTATTCACATACTTCACCCAAATCTAGTAATCTCAAATAGATCCAACTCATTTCACTTAGATGATTGTCGACATCAAGGTTGCTAAAATTTAAATTGATAAAAAATATATTAAATTTTGGATATAAACCTATTTATTCCCTCTAGGCATTACGTTGTAGACTTAAACTTTCATGCGGACATTAACTTTTATCATAATCATGGGCGACAAAATGCATACTATGTTGTATTTAATTGAGCCCTAGAATAATGTACTTAAATAGGAAGATTTGTTGGAAGAAGAGATTACTCCAGACATTGACTAGCCTAAGTTGATTTAATTAATTTTGTCCAAAATATTTCCATCCCCAATATGCTAATTATTTGGATAATAATGGTTTATATCCTCCATTACCCGATCAGCGAGGGCTAACTTGGTCTTGTCAACACCCAACGGAACTCCCTTTTATTGCTATTTGGGTTGGTCATCCTCTGAATTGTCATCTAATTAACTTTTCTTAGACTGATTTTACTTGGATTTGATGGTGGCCACAAAACAACTCCAAGCTTCTTCCTAGTCTCCCCTAATTTCCAAAACTCCTTTATCGCTTAGAAATATGAGCTTTTGATGAAGTGATAAGGGGACGACCCTCATGGTGTGGAGTCAGCCTATACTGAGAATGAGGTTTAAGGTGTCACGACCCTAACCCAAAAATAGTAGGGAACGAGTGTCTTGACATGCCACCAAGGCATCCAATATTCTGGCCTTAAAATTTTTCTCTTAAAATATATGTAGCGGAAGTATAATCATATGGTTATGAATCGTAAAATACTGAAAGTGAAAGAAATTACAGGATCAGAGCTTTCTAAAGGGAACTTCATGTGTATTCAAATATCAACGAATTATAACTTGACACAAAGAGCTAAACATGCTCTATCTAATTAAACAAACTTTTACTTAAGGTAACAAAAAAAGGTTCAAAAGCTAAATCTTCAACACAGTCCTTTTTTGTTCCATCCACGAGTTTAATTATTTATTAAAAAATGGTTATTTATACAATGTCAGCTAAAAGACGAATGAGATTCAATCTCAAGACATTCCAAGGTTTTTCAGAAAATTGATACCTATTCAATTTATAACAGAAGGCATATACGTAGAGATAGGAATTTCCATTAATATATATAAAGTAAATGACAATATATATATTCAGAAAAACCAGTTCAGAACAGAGCAGATAAAACAATTAAGCATATGTCAATTATTCAGTTTTAGCGGCCATGTACGCTCTAATACCCAGACAGATAGTGTTACCAAATATTTCCACCCGGTAACATCACAAACAGAGAATCATGATTTCTGGAACAACGCCCTATTTTGGGCACACCAGCGAAAAACCAGCTGGGAAGGTACCACCCAAATATTTCCACCCGATAGTCAAGGCTAACATAGTAAGAGAGTTTCCATCGGCAGAATCAATAATTTCATAATTCAAATCAGATGTATATATCGAGAGATATACACATATAACAAATGACGAAATCATCGGTATCAGATGCATTTTGAGAATAAAATCATTTCACAAAATATACATAGTTTGCATAATATAATATAATCAAAATACGTAAGAAATTGCATAGAGTACTCACCTAAAATAGAGGCTCGAAAATACAGATATTGAATCTTGGATCACACGTTAATCTAATAAATATAATAAAGGTTTAATTACATATTCTAAATAAATCCCAATTCTAAATATTGTGTTAAATATTAAAATAACTTGTTGTGAAAGGTTATTAAAACCATTTTCTCAAATTTTAATATTCATTCATCGTATTTAAAGAATTCAATTCATAGTTCTTCCTAATCAGTCGGTTCCCAGTAGAGATGGAGGGTCACAGGGGGACCACTTAAATACCATCTCATCTAGACAGAACATTTTCGGATTTATTCCCAGTAGAGATGGAGGGTCACAGGGCCACCACTTAAATGCCATCTCAGCTAGACTAAATTTCACCAGGCCTGACTTTGGAATTACTTAAATGAGATTCCATAATAACGAGAAATTACTTACAAAAATCGTTTTAAAAAGCGTATATATATTTTCAAACAAGTTTACATATTATCAAAATAAAATCAATTTAGATTGTTTTCAAATTTTAAGTTTTGATTAGTTGAGTCTTTAGTGTATTTTACCAGCATAACTACTAAGTAAAGCTATAAAACACGAATTTAAATCTAACAAAATGCATTACAACATTTAAATAAAATCATACCTACGAAACGAATTCTTTCTTCAAAATTATAGAACTCGTTCTTAAGATATTTCCCAAGCTATCACTCTTTCTTACTATAATTCTTAAGGAATTGGTGTGAGTTATAAATGAACCCTAAAACCCTATTTATAGGTTTCCAAAAGTATTATGGTGTTGACATGTGTCTAGGTGATCAAGCATTTACGGTGGCAAGTCATCCTTTGGGTGTCGCGTTCCGGGGTGGTCTTGCTGTCTTAACATCACCAAATGATGACAAGTGTTTTTGCTTTCTCTCTAAAGACGACATGTGTAAGGTGGAGGCGACCAGCACGTGGTGGAAAGGTGATAAGGGTATAAGGGTCATTTCACACATGAAGGATATTTTGGAAATTTCGCACTATATATTTTCAATATTTCTTAGAGGTCCTTGAAAATATTTTAATTTCAAAATGGCCCTTTTATATTTTTATTTTAGTCCCTAAAGTTTCATAAAATTATATTTTCTACCTCAAAACTTATTATTTACCTTAAGATGTGTCATAAGACTTCGATTTGATCCAATTTACAGTTGATTCTTCATATTTAAAAATGGGTTTTGTTATATTGATAGCCAATAATACCACATATCTAATAATACAACATTTATAAGATAATAAATAACACATGAGTGTAAAAACGAAGTATATACATATGAGAATATAAAAGTGGGGTCATTACATCCTTCCCTCCTTATAAAAAGTTTGGTCCCCAAAATTAGCTCATATTAATTTACAGGTAAGTATGGATATCTCTCCTTTATTTCATTTTCCCGCTCCCATGTTGACTCTTCAACTGAATGATTACGCCATAATACTTTGACCAGTGGAATTATCTTGGTTCGTAATATTTGATCTTTATGGTCCAAAATTTCTACTGGATGCTCAATGTATGACAAATCTTCTCTAACTTGAAGAGGTTCGTGACTTAAGATATTTGTTAGATCTGGGACATATTTCTTTATCATTGATACGTGAAACACATTATGTACACTAGAGAGTTCAGGTGGTAAGGCTATTTTAGACGCAACAGCTCCTCTCCTTTCAAGGATTTCAAAAGGTCCTATGTATCTTCGGTTCAACTTCCCTTTCTTCCCAAATCGTATTACTCCCTTTGCAGGCGATACTCGCAAGAACACATAATCTCCTCTTTGGAATTCTAACTGTTGGTGTCGATTGTCAACATAACTCTTTTGATAGCTTTGAGCGGTTTGAAGTCGGTCTTGTATTAATTTCACCTTCTCAGTTGTGATCTGAATCAATTCTGGTCCCAATAATTTTCTTTCCCCAACTTCTACCCAACACGTAGGGGAATGACACCTTCTACCTTAGAGTGACTCATACGAAGCCATTTGAATACTTGCTTGATAACTATTATTATACGTGAATTCCACTAACGGTAAATGATCATACCAATTCCCTTTTCAATCAAGTGCACAAGCCCTAAGCATATCCTCTAAGGTTTGAATAGTTCTCTCTGATTGTCCATACGTTTGAGGATGAAAAGCGGTGCTAAAATTCAATTTTATTCCCATAGATTCTTGTAGGCTTTTTCAGAAGCGAGACACAAATCTAGGGACACGATCAGAAACAATTGAAATTGGGATTCCATGAAGCCTAATAATTTCCTGCACATACAACTTAGCTAACTTTTCTAAAGAATGGGTAATCTTAATGGCAAGAAAATGAGCAGATATAGTTAGCATATCAACAATTACCCAAATAGAATCATTACCATTCGAACTCCTTGGTAAACCTGTCATAAAATCCATAGTGATATGTTCCCATTTCCACCCCAGGTTAGGTAGGAGTTGTAGTAATCTTTATGGTTTTTGATATTCAGCTTTTACTTGTTGAAAGACCAAACACTAAGATATAAATATCGCTATCTCCCTTTTCATGTTATTCCACCAAAACACTTCTCGAAGATCTCTATACATCTTGGTATTTCCGGGATGAAATGTGAATCTCGAGTAATGACTTTCCTTCAAAATTTGCCTCTTCAGTTGGGCATCACGTGGAACACACACTCTATTTCCAAACCTCAATATATCATCCCGTATCGTAAATTCCAATCTCTTCCCTTCAATAACCTCTTCTCTAGTCATCTTCAGATGTGGGTCATTTACTTGTGCAATTTTGATCTTTTCCATCAATATGGGTTGTACTTGTAAGTTTGCAATTATTCCACCTTTATTATAAATAAAAAAATCTATTTCCATATTTCTTAAATCCTTCAATAGAGCCTCCTGGTTTGTAATAAGACATGCTAAATTTGGAGTAGACTTCCTACTTAAAGAGTTAGCTACTACATTAGCTTTCCCTAGGTGATAATAAATATTTAAATCATAATCCTTCATTAATTCTAACCACCTCCTTTGTCTCATGTTCAATTCTTTATGTGTAAATATATATTTGAAACTCTTATGATCAGTATAAATTTCACAAGTCTCACCATATAAATAGTGTCTCCAAATCTTAAGAGCAAAAATTATAGCTGCTAATTCTAGGTCATGGGTTGGATAATTCTGCTCATATAGTTTTAACTGTCTTGAGGCATAAGCAACTACTTTTCCATTTTGCATTAACACACATCCTAAACCATTTTTAGAAGCATCACTATAAATCACCAATCCTTTTGTACCTGAAGGAATAGTCAAAATTGGGCAGTCATTAATCGATTCTTAAGGTCTTGAAAAATTTTCTCGACTTCCTCAGACTATTCATATTTCAATTTCTTCTGTGTTAACCTAGATAGAGGTTTGTCAATACTAGAAAATCCTTCAATAAATCATCGATAATAACCTGCTAATCCAAGGAAATACGAATCTCACTCACATTAGTTGGTCTTAGATAATCTAGTATAGCCTCAATCTTTTGAGGGTCAACAGACACTCCCTCTTTAGATATGACATGTCCTAGAAAAGAAACACTAGGCATCCAAAACTCACACTTCTTTAATTTTGCATATAATTTCTCTTTCCTAAGGATTTGTAATATTGTCTCTAAATGCTTCTCGTATTCTTCAATACTCTTAGAATAAATGAGAATGTCATCAATGAAAACCACAACACATTGATCCAAATATTTCCAAAAGACTTTATTCATCATATCCATAAAAGCGGCTGGTGCATTAGTTAGTCCAAATGGCATTAAAAGAAATTCATAGTGACCATATCTAGTACGAAAAGTTGATTTTGAAATATCATCATCCTTAATCTTCAATTGATGATAGCCTGACCTAAAGTCAATCTTAGAAAATACTTGTGCACCTTCTATTTGGTCAAACAAATCATCTATACGAGGTAGGGGGTATTTATTCATAATAGTTATCTTGTTCAGTTCACGATAATCTATACATAACCTCATCGTCCCATCCTTCTTTTTAACAAATAATACAGGAGCACCCAAAGGAGATATATTTGGTCTGATAAAACCCTTGTCTAAAAGGTCTTCTAATTGACCTTTTAATTCTCTTAATTCTAAAGGTGCCATACGATATTTTGATTTTGAGATTGGTATAGTTCCAGGAATAAGGTCAATGATAAATTTTATTTCTCTATTAAGAGGTAGGCCTGGTAAATCATCTGGAAAAACATCCGTAAAGTTCTTAGCGATAGGAATATATTCTAAGCTAGGCCCTATCATCTGCAAACTGGTAACAGCTGCAAGAAATCCTTGACATCCCTTCTTAGAAAACTATAGGCTTGCATTGTAGAAATAATACACATTGGAGACATGATGCTAGTTCCTTCAAAACTAAATTTTGGTGGGTGTGGAATTTGGAAAGTAACACTCTTCTCAAAATAATCCACCTTAGCATGATATGACGCTAACCATTCCATCCCCAAAATGACTTCAAAATCTCTAATGTCTAAAACTATCAAATCAACAAATAGTTTGTGACTATCAATGTCTACGGGGAAAGTTTTGTATACTAATTTACCCATCAATAACTCACCCGAAGGATTAGAAACATGTATGTTATGATTCAAGGGTTCATGCAATTTATGAAAGCGATTTAGTACATGTATAGATACAAATGAGTGGGTAGAATCGGGATCTATCAAAGCTTTAAAAGGTTGTGCACATATAGAAAGTTTACCTGACACTACCGCATTGGAAGATTGGGTATCAGAAAGTGTAAAAACTTTACCCTGTCTGCCTTGATCCTTGTTGGTACTTGAAGGTTTTATCGGAACCCTTGCTAGGTTTGGGCAGTCTTTTATCTGATGTCATTTATGTCCACATCTAAAACAATCTCCTGAATCCTTATAACAAGGCCGTCCTCCATGCATCTTTCCACATTATTGCCATATCTGGTTATTATACTGTTTGTTAACACTAGATCCCCCAACATTGGATGTGTTCCTAAAGAAATTTCTATTATTCGGGTTCTTTACTTTTTGTTCCCCAAACTTCCTCTTGCCATCTCTAATTCGATTGTACTCCTCACCATCCCTCTCAGTTATTGTAGCCCTAGTAACGACATCAATATATGATGTTAATTTCAGGATGGAAATTCGACTACGAATATTCAACATTAACCCACGCTCAAACTTCTTCGCTCTTAAAACATCAGTTACTACTACAACATGACGGGAAAAATGGGATAACTCAGTAAACTTTGCCTCATATTAGCTAACCGTCGTATTCCCTTGCACTAGACTCATGAAGTCAGCTGCCATTTCGTCTTTCACCGTTTCAGGAAAATATTTCTCATAAAAGATTACTAAGAAATCATTCCAACCTAGGTAAGTATTCCTTTCCTCGTGTATTCTCTTTGTCATTCTCCACCAATGTTCGGCTTACCCTTCTAACATAAATGTTACAAATAACACCATTTGTTCATCGGTACAGTTAAGAACATCGAGTATCTTTTCCATCTGCATCACCCAACTTTCTAATTCAATGGGGTTAGGAGTACCTTGAAAAGACGGTGGATTCAACTTCTTGAACTGTTCAATAGTACATCTACTTAGTTCAATATTCCTTAGAACTCCATTATTCACCTGTTGCTCCGCAATATTTGCTAGACTTTCAATCGCCTTGTATACACCTTCCAGTCCTTCTATACTCGAATCACTAGTTCCCATATATGATCTTTTCTTGGTCATTTTCTACAGTCATGGCCAAATGTAAGATATACTATTCTATATCAAGATTGAAAACTAAAAGACCAATTATAAATAACATAACACATGGGGAGGGTTATCACATAAATCAGATATCTAATACTATCTCCTAAGGATGGAAACATAAAATCTATAGCGTACGAAATCTATGTTCAGTAGTCTACGGGTTCATAACCTATGCTCTAATACCACCTCTATCATGACCCCGACTCAAAAATAGTAGGAAACGAGTGTCTTGACATGCCACCAAGGCATCAAATATTCTGGCCTTAAAATTTTTCTCTTAAAATATATGTAGCGGAAGTATAATCACATGGTTATGAATCGTGAAATACTGAAAGTGATGGAATTACATCATCAGATCTTTCTAAAGGCAACTTCATTTGTATTAAAATATCAACGAGTTACAACTTGACACAAAGAGCTAAACATGCTCTATCTAATTAAACAAACTTTTACTTAAGAAAACAAAAAAAGCTTTAAAAGCAAAATCTTCAACATAGTCCTTTTTCGTTCCATCCACGAGCTTAATTATTTCCTGAAAAATGGTTATTTATACAATGTTAGCTAAAAGACGAATGAGATTCAATCTCAAGACATTCTAGGGTTTTTCAGAAAATTAATACCTATTCAATTTAGAACAGAAGGCATATACGTAGAGATAGGAATTTCCTGTAATATATATAAAGTAAATGACAATATATATATTCAGAATAAAGAGTTCAGAATAGAACAGATAAAACAATTGAGCATATGTCAATTATTCAGTTTTAGCGGCCATGTACGCTCTAATACCTAGACATAAAGTGTTACCAAATGTTTCCACCCGATAACATCACAAACAGAGAATCATGATTTCTCGAACAACGCCTTATTTAGGGCACACCAACGATAGACAAGCTGGGAAGGTACCACCCAAATATTTCCACCCGGTAGTCAAGGCTAACATAGTAAGAGAGTTTCCATAGGCCGAATCAATAATTTCAGAATTCAAATCAGATGTATATATCGAGAGATATACACATATAACAAATGACGGAATCGTCGGTATCAGATGCATTTTGAGAATAAAAGCATTTCACAAAATATACAAAGTTTTCATAATATAATATAATCAAAATGCGCAAAAAAATGCATAGTACTCACCTAAAATAGATGCTCGAAAATACAAATATTGAGTCTTGGATCACACGTTAATCTAATAAATATAATAAAGGTTTAATTACATATTCTAAATAAATCCCAATTCTAAATATTGTGTTTTAATCCTAAAATAACTTGCTGTAAAAGGTTATTAAAACAATTTTCTCAATTTTTAATATTTATTCATCGTGTTTAAAGAATTCAATTCATAGTTCTTCCTAATCAGTCGGTTCCCAGTAGAGATGGAGGGTCACAGGGGGACCACTTAAATACCATCTCATCTAGACAGAACATTTTCGAATTTATTCCCAGTAGATATGGAGGGTCACAGGGCCACCACTTAAATACCATCTCCGCTAGACAGAATTTCACTGGGCCTGACTTTGGAATTATTTAAATGAGATTCCATAATAACGAGAAATTACTTACAAAAATCGTTTTAAAAAGCGTATATATATTTTCAAACAAGTTTACATATTTTCAAAATAAAATCAATTTAGATTGTTTTCAAATTTTAAGTTTTGATTAGTTGAGTCTTTAGTGTATTTTACCAGCATAACTACTAAGTAAAGCTATAAAACACGAATTTAAATCTAACAAAATGCATTACAACATTTAAATAAAATCATACCTACGAAACGAATTCTTTCTTCAAAATTATAGAACTCGTTCTTAAGATATTTCCCAAGCTATCACTCTTTCTTACTATAATTCTTAAGGAATTGGTGTGAGTTATAAATGAACCCTAAAACCCTATTTATAGGTTTCCAAAAGTATTATGGTGTTGACATGTGTCTAGGTGATCAAGCATTTACGGTGACAAGTCATCGTTTGGGTGTCGCATTCCGGGGTGGTCTTGTTGTCTTAACATCACCAAATGATGACAAGTGTTTTTGCTTTCTCTTTAAAGACGACATGTGTAAGGTGGAGGCGACCAGCACGTGGTGGAAAGGTGATAAGGGTATAAGGGTCATTTCACACATGAAGGATATTTTGGAAATTTCGCACTATATATTTTCAATATTTCTTAGAGGTCCTTGAAAATATTTTATTTTCAAAATGGCCCTTTTATATTTTTATTTTAGTCCCTAAAGTTTCATAAAATTATATTTTCTACCTCAAAACTTATTATTTACCTTAAGATGTGTCATAAGACTTCGATTTGATCCAATTTACAGTTGATTCTTCATATTTAAAAATGGGTTTTGTTATATTGATAGCCAATAATACCACATATCTAATAATACAACATTTATAAGATAATAAATAACACATGAGTGTAAAAACGAAGTATATACATATGAGAATATAAAAGTGGGGTCATTACATCCTTCCCTCCTTATAAAAAGTTTGGTCCCCAAAATTAGCTCATATTAATTTACAAGCAAGTATGGATATCTCTCCTTTATTTCATTTTCCCGCTCCCATGTTGACTCTTCAACTGAATGATTGCGCCATAATACTTT
Organism: Sambucus nigra; assembly: GCA_949130495.1. NCBI lineage: Eukaryota > Viridiplantae > Streptophyta > Magnoliopsida > Dipsacales > Adoxaceae > Sambucus > Sambucus nigra. The sequence continues at coordinate 579,990,053 of OX422209.1, forward strand.
GACCAGTGGAATTATCTTGGTTCGTAATATTTGATCTTTATGGTCCAAAATTTCTACCGGATGCTCAATGTATGACAAATCTTCTCTAACTTGAAGAGGTTCGTGACTTAAGATATGTGTTGGATCTGGGACATATTTCTTTATCATTGATACGCGAAACACATTATGTACACTAGAGAGTTTAGGTGGTAAGGCTATTTTAGACGCAACAGCTCCTCTCCTTTCAAGGATTTCAAAAGGTCCTTTTTATCTTCGGTTCAATTTCCCTTTCTTCCCAAATCGTATTACTCCCTTTGCAGGCGATACTCGCAAGAACACATAATCTCCTCTTTGGAATTCTAACTGTTGGTGTCGATTGTCAACATAACTCTTTTGATAGCTTTGAGCGATTTGAAGTCGGTCTTGTATTAATTTCACCTTCTCTGTTGTGATCTGAATCAACACTGGTCCCAATAATTTTCTTTCCCCAACTTTTACCCAACATTTAGTGGAACGACACCTTATACCATAGAGTGCCTCATACCGAGCCACTAGAATACCTGCTTGATAACTATTATTATACGTGAATTACGCTAACGGTAAATGATCATCCGAATTCCCTTTTAAATCAAGTGCACATGCCCTAAGCATATCCTCTAAGGTTTGAATAGTTTTCTCTTATTGTCCATCTATTTAACGATGAAACACAGTGATAAAATTCAATTTTCTTCCCATGGATTCTTGTAGGCTTTTCCAGAAGTGAGACACAAATCTAGGGTCACGGTCAGAAATTATTGAAATTGGGGTTCCAGGAAGCCTAATAATTTCCCGTACATACAACTTAGCTAACTTTTCTAAAGAATGGGTAATCTTAATGGCAAGAAAATGAGAAGATTTAGTTAGCCTATCAACAATTACCCAAATAGAATCATTCCCATTTGAACTCCTTGGTAAACCTGTCATAAAATCCGTAGTGATATGTTCCCATTTCCACCCTGGGATAGGTACGGGTTATAGTAATCCTGATGGTTTTTGATATTCAGCTTTTACTTATTGAAAGACCAAACACTAAGATACAAATTTTTCTATCTCCCTTTTTCATGTTATTCCACCAAAAAACTTTTCAAAGATCTCTATACATCTTGGTATTTCCGGGATGAAACGTGAATCTCGAGTAATAACTCTCCTCCAAAATTTGCCTCTTCAGTTGGGCATCACGTGGAACACACACTCTATTTCCAAACCTCAATATATCATCCCATATCGCAAATTCCAATCTCTAGCCTTCAATAACCTCTTCTCTAATCTTCTTTAGTTGTGGGTCATTTACTTGTGCAATTTTGATCTTTTCCATCAATATGGGTTGTACTTGTAAGTTTGAAATTATTCCACCTTTATTATAAATACAAACATCTATTTCCATATTTCTTAAATCCTTCAATAGATCCTCCTGGTTTGTAATAAGACATGCTAAATTTGGAGTAAACTTCCTACTTAAAGATCCAGCTACTACATTAGCTTTCCCTGGGTAATAATGAATATTTAAATCATAATCCTTTATTAATTCTAACCACCACCTTTGTCTCATGTTCAATTCTTTTTGAGTAAATATATATTTCAAACTCTTATGATCAGTATAAATTTCACAAGTCTCACCATATAAATAGTGTCTCCAAATCTTAAGAGCAAAAATTATAGCTGCTAGTTCTAGGTCATGGGTTGGATAATTCTGCTCATATGGTTTTAACTGTCTTGAGGCATAAGCAACTACTTTTCCATTTTTCATTAACACATATCCTAAACCATTTTTAGAAGCATCACTATAAATCACCAATCCTTTCGTACCTGAAGGAATAGTCAAAATTGGGGCAGTCACTAATCGATTCTTAAGGTCTTGAAAATTTTTCTCGACTTCCTCAGACCATTCATATTTCAATTTCTTCTGTGTTAACCTAGATAGAGGTTTGTCAATACTAGAAAATCCTTCAACAAATCTTCGATAATAACCTGCTAATCCAAGGAAACTACGAGTCTCACTCACATTAGTTGGTCTTAGATAATCTAGTATAGCCTCAATCTTTTGAGGGTCAACAAACACTCCCTCTTTGGATATGACATGTCCTAGAAAAGAAACACTAGGTATCCAAAACTCACACTTCTTTAATTTTGCATATAATTTCTCTTTCCTAAGGATTTGTAATATTTTCTCTAAATGCTTCTCGTGTTCTTCAACACTCTTAGAATAAATGATAATGTCATCAATGAAAACCACAAAACATTGATCCAAATATTTCCTAAAGACTCTATTCATCATAGCCATAAAAGTGGCTGGTGCATTAGTTAGTCCAAATGGCATTACAAGAAATTCATAGTGACCATATCTAGTACGAAAAGTTGATTTTGAAATATCATCATACTTAATCTTCAATTGATGATAGCCTGACCTAAGGTCAATCTTAGAAAATACTTGTGCACCTTCTATTTGGTCAAACAAATCATCTATACGAGGTAGGGGTATTTATTCATAATAGTTACCTTGTTCAATTCATAATAATCTATACATAACCTCATCGTCCCATCCTTCTTTTTAACAAATAATACTGGAGCACCCAAAGGAGATATACTTGGTCTGATAAAACCCTTGTCTAAAAGGTCTTCTAATTGAACTTCTAACTCTCTTAATTCTAAAGGTGCCGTACGATATGGTGGTTTTGAGATTGGTATAGTTCCAGGAATAAGGTCAATGGTAAATTCTATTTCTCTATTAAGAGGAAGGCCTGGTAAATCATCTAGAAAAACATCCGTAAATTTCTTAGCGATAGAAATATCTTCTAAGCTAGGCCCTATCGTCTGCAAACTGATAACAGTTTTAAGAAATCCTTGACATCCCTTCTTAAGAAAACTATAGGCTTGCATTGCAGAAATAATACACATTAGAGACATGATGCCAAATCCTTCAAAACTAAATTTTGGTTGGTGAGGAATTTGGAAAGTAACACTCTTCTCAAAATAATCCACCTTAGCATGATATGATGCTAACCAGTCCATCCCCAAAATGACTTCAAAATCTCTAATGTCTAAAACTATCAAATCAACAGATAGTTTGTGACTATCAATGTCTACGGGGTAAGATTTGTATACTAATTTACCCATCAATAACTCACCCGAAGGAGTAAAAACATGTATGTTATGATTCAAGGGTACAGGCAATTTATGAAAGCGATTTAGTACATGTATAGATACAAACGAATGGGTAGAATAGGGATCTATCAAAGCTTTAAAATGTTGTGCACATATAGAAAGTTTCCCTGACACTACCGCATTGGAAGCTTGGGTATCAGAAAGTGCAAACACTCTACCCTATATGCCTTGATCCTTGTTTGCACTTGAAGGCTTTATTAGAACCCTTGATAGGTTTGGGCAGTCTTTTATTTGATGTCCTTTCTATCCACATCTAAAATAAGCTCCTGAATCCTTATAACAAGGTCGTCCTCCATGCATCTTTCCACATTGTTGGCATATCTGGTTATTATACTGTTTGTTAACTCTAGATCCCCCAATATTGGATGTGTTCTGAAAGAAATTTCTATTATTCGGGTTCTTTCCTTTTTTTCCCAAACTTTCTCTTACCATCTCTAATTCGATTTTACTCCTCACCATCACTCTCACCTATTGTTGCCCTAGTAATGACATCAATATATGATGTTAATTTCAGGATGGAAATTCGACTACGAATATTCAACCTTGACCCATGCTCAAACTTCTTCGCTCTTAAAATATCAGTTACTACAACATGACGGGCAAAATGGAATAACTCAGTAAACTTTGCCTCGTATTGACTAACCGTCATATTCCCTTGCATTATACTCATGAAGTCAGCTTCCATTTTGTCTTTCACCGTTTCAAGAAAATATTTCTCATAAAATGTTACTAAGAAATCATTCCAACCTACGTAAGTATTCCTTTCCTCGTGTATTCTCTTTGTCATTCTCCACCAATGTTCGACTTCCCCTTCTAACATAAATGTTACAAATGACACCCTTAGTTCATCGGTACAGTTAAGAACATCGAGTATCTTTTCCATTTGCATCACCCAACTTTCTGCTTCAGTGGGTTTAAGAGTACCTTTAAAAGACGGTGGATTCAACTTCTTGAACTGTTCCATAGTACATCTACTTAGTTCAATATTCCTTGGAACTATATTATTCACCTGCTGCTCCACAATCTTTGCTAGACTTTCAATCGCCTTGTATACACCTTCCATTCCTTCTATACTCGAATCACTAGTTCCCATAGATGATCTTTTCTTGGTCATTTTCTACAGTCATGGCCCAACGTAAGATATACTACTATATATTAAGATTGAAAACTAAAAGACCAATTATAAATAACATAACACATAGGGAGGGTTATCACATAAATCAGATATTTGATATTATCTCCTAAGGATGGAAATATAAAATCTATAACGTTCGAAACCTATGTTCAGTAGTCTACGGGTTCATAACTTATGCTCTGATACCACCTCTGTCACGACCCCGACCCAAAAATAGTAGGGAACGAGTATCTTAACATGCCACCAAATTTCTCTCTTAAAGTATATGTAGCGGAAGTAGAATCACATGGTTATGAATCGTAAAGTACTGAACGTGAAAGAATTACATCATCAGAGCTTTCTAAAGGGAACTTCATTTGTATTAAAATATCAACGAGTTACAACTTGACACAAAGAGCTAAACATGCTCTATCTAATTAAACAAACTTCTACTTAAGGTAACCAAAAAAGTTTTAAAAGTAAAATCTTCAATTTAGTCCTTTTTCGTTCCATCCACGAGCTTAATTATTTCCTGAAAAATGGTTATTTATACAATGTCAGCTAAAAGCCGAATGAGATTCAATCTCAAGACATTCCAGGGTTTTTCAGAAAATTAATAACTATTCAATTTAGAACATAAGGCATATACGTAGAGATAGGAATTTCCTGTAATATATATAAAGTAAATGGCAATATATATATTCAGAATAAATAGTTCAGAACAGAGCAGATAAAACAATTGAGCATATGTCAATTATTCAGTTTTAGCGGCCATGTACGCTCTAATACCTAGACAGATAGTGTTACCAAATGTTTCCACCCGGTAACATCACAAACAGAGAATCATGATTTTTGGAACAACGCCTTATTTAGGGCACACCAGCGAAAAACCAGCTGGGAAGGTACCACCCAAATATTTCCACCCGGTAGTCAAGGCTAACATAGTAAGAGAGTTTTCATAGGTCGAATCAATAATTTTAGAATTCAAATCAGATGTATATATCGAGAGATATACACATATAACAAATGATGGAATCATCGGTATCAGATGCATTTTGAGAATAAAAGCATGTCACAAAATATACATAGTTTGCATAATATAAAATAATCAAAATGCGCAAGAAATTGCATAGAGTACTCACCTAAAATAGATGCTCGAAAATACAGATATTGAGTCTTGGATCACAAATTAATCTAATAAATATAATAAAGGTTTAATTACGTATTCTAAATAAATTACAATTCTAAATATTGTGTTTTAATCCTAAAATAACTTGCTGTAAAAGGTTATTAAAACCATTTTCTCAATTTTTAATATTCATTCATCGTATTTAAAGAATTCAATTCATAGTTCTTCCTAATCAGTCGGTTCCCAGTAGAGATGGAGGGTCACAGGGGCACCACTTAAATACCATCTCATCTAGACAAAACATTTTTGGATTTATTCCCAGTAGAGATGGAGGGTCACAGGGCCACCACTTAAATACCATCTCAGCTAGACAGAATTTCACCAGGTCTGATTTTGGAATTACTTAAATGAGATTCCATAATAACGAGAAATTACTTACAAAAATTGTTTTAAAAAGCATATATATATTTTCAAACAAGTTTACATATTTTGAAAATAAAATCAATTTAGATTATTTTCAAATTTTAAGTTTTGATTAGTGGAGCCTTTAGTATATTTTACCAGCATAACTACTAAGTAAAGCTATAAAACACGAATTTAAATCTAACAAAATGCATTACAACATTTAAATAAAATCATACCTACGAAACGAATTCTTTCTTCAAAATTATAGAACTCCTTCTTAAGATATTTCCCAAGCTATCACTCTTTCTTACTGTAATTTTCAAGGAATTGGTGTGAGTTATAAATGAACCCTAAAACCCTATTTATAGGTTTCCAAAAGTATTATGGTGTTGACACGTGTCTAGGTGATCAGGCATTTACGGTGGCAAGTCATCATTTGGGTGTCGCGTTCCGGAGTGGTCTTGCTGTCTTAACATCACCAAATGATGACAAGTGTTTTAGCTTTCTCTCTAAAGATGACATGTGTAAGGTGGAGGTGACGAGCACATGGTGGAAAAGGGATAAGGGTATAAGGGTTATTTCACACATGAAGGGTATTTTGGTAATTTCACACTATATATTTTTAATATTTCTTAGAGGTCCTTGAAAATATTTTATTTACAAAATGGCCCTTTTATATTATTATTTTTGTCCCTAAAGTTTTATAAAATTATATTTTCTACCTCAAAACTTATTGTTTACCTTAAGATATGTCATAAGACTTCGTTTTGATTCAATTTACAGTTGATTCTTCATATTTAAAAATGGGGTTTGTTATATTGATGGCCAAGAATACCACATATCTAATAATACAACATTTATAAGATAATAAGTAACACATGATTATAAAAATGAACTATATACATATGAGAATATAAAAGTGGGGTCATTACATAAGGTGACTTTGATGACTTAAAAATCCATCTCGTAGTTGACCGGGCCGACCTTAGCGAGCAACTTAATATTTCCCAATGGGGTTTCTACATCTCCATTAGACCCAATTAATGGCCCCACATTCATGTCAAGGCCCTGGAAGGTATAGTAATTTGAGATACATGATCTCTGGAGATCTCCCTTCATCGATCGGTATCCTCTTTACATTAAAATTTTCCACTCTTAGAGTGATGAAAAAAAAGGCTTTGCAGGTCATGTTAACGCCGACTAAATCCTCGTTGGTGAATATTATTCTCGATCAAAATAAATGTATCTGCATTTTTGCTTAATTATAATGGGCTTGAATACATCCATCTGGAAGGCAACCTGGGCACACAATGTAATATTAACCCATTTTCTTAGTTTTTGCATGCGTTTTATGTGGGATCGGTTTAGTCATGTATGGCTATAATCAACAGTGAGGGTGAAAGGTCATCATCTTCGCCCAAATTTTGTATGACATTCACCCGAGCTGAGGACTTTGCCTTAGTCGTGCAACATACTCCTTGAGATGCCTAGCTTGTACAAGATCTTCGAGTTGTCGCTTGAATTTTTTATAGATCTCCATGAAATGGTCATAATCTTGATAATAGGTATACCTGAGGTAATGTCTCTATCACTTAGACCATTTGTCATATTGGATGGCCTTTAAAGAATAACTTATCCTTTATCTGAGGAATCAATTTATAGATTGGTTCCTTGAAGAAAGTGTCCACTTTATGATAGGTATTCTCATTACTATGTGCCTTGGATCATACTTTTTAAGTATCAGTCTTTTTTCCCTTCTTTGTTAGAGTTAATTGATTTCCTCCCTTGGTTTCTTTCTTCAAATAATTTTTCTTAGTCTTCTTATGGTTATGTTCGGTTAGAGCATCCGAATTGAGGAGTTCGTCCTCCAACTTATCATACTTCTCAATAGGGGCCATGAGGTCGTCAATGGTTAATGATGGCTTCTTGGTTAGTGACTATTAAATATTGTCTAATATAGAAAGTCTAAACTTGAAGGATAAGATCTTCAATTGCTCATTGCAATTATTAATCTCGTTGAACAATTACCAATAATGTTAATAATTCTTCCTAAGGGATTCCCATTTCTTTCTCTTAAGGGAGATTAGTGAATCGATCTCCTTAACTACCTTACTACTAGTGATGAATCGAGCGTGAATGGCTTGGCCAACTCCCTAAAGGAGGAGATTGGTTTAGGGGTCAATTTCTCGAACCATTTGAGATCGATCTCCCCCGGGATTAAGGAAAAAACATGACATATAAGGGCATTGTGATGACTCCATAAAGACATTGACTGCCTGTAGTGTTTGATAGTATGATCAGGGTCTCCCTTTCGAACATAAGTTGTGACTTTTAGGATGAAAACTTTTTTGGTGGTTTTAAGGTCTCAATCTCCACGATGAAAGAAGAAGTCAGTCCATGCCCCAATGCCCTTCTTGCAAAGTCCTTTGGAGTTCGTGCCAAATTGGGATTTAGTTATCCCTTGCAAGGCCCCGAGATATGAATGTAATATAAAAAAAGTCACGAAGTTACGTGGTTCGACAAAATGTTGTGTCTACGTCTACAGGAAAGGGAGAGAGTTTTTTTATTACTGATTAGGCACATATTCTTCACATTTATTCCCTTAATTTCGGTATTTTTATGATCCAGTGCAGTGTATTTAGCTTGGATTTGTCTCTTATTTATGCTACTAACCTTTTTTGGCAAGTATTTCGTGTTTTGTGTATTTCTCATGTGTTTTACAGGTATTTCATGCAAGTTAGTGCGAAGGAGAACTCAAAACAGTGAAAGAAACCAAGAAATGGGAAGTTCAAGGGCATTTTCGTAATTTTTCAGCCTTATTCCGAAGGTGGGGCCAACTATAAAGTTGAATATCTCTAAATTACAAGAATACTGGAAAAAACGGCACCTCAATCCGAGCTACGGTGAAGAAGTTACAATGTTTTGAAGTTGTGCGATAATGAAGAGTCTGGATGTGCGGATTTTTGTAATTAATTATGCATTTAATGCAGTGCAACTCTTGGAAAACTTGTTCCACAAGCGAAATTTGATGCCAAATTCGTGCAACTTGGTGCTATAAAAGACCAAGCCCTACCTCATTTTCAAAGGAGGGTGGCTAGAGAGAGGCTGGGTTAGGAGTAGGTTAGAAGTGCTAGATTGAATTTTAGGGTTAGATTTTGAGAGCAAATTTCCTATTCCTTCAAGAGTTTTCATGAACCCTAGTTTGTAAGAAATTCTGGATTCCAATTCCATTTTTGTTGTTGAATTCAAGTAATATCTTTCCATTCTCTATTTTTATTATTTGCAAATTATTTCCCATGTCTTGTAGATCCATAATTTTGTGTGTGAATTTATTCTTGAACCAAATCATGAGTAGCTAAATTCCCAAGGGTTAGGGTACATGAACTCAATCCAAGGCAAGTTATTTATGTAGAAAATAGAGGTTAAATTAAAATATTGATTGAATCGTGAAAGCACCGCTTTATATTTACCATTGATTTCGTATGGTGCGGGCTTGAACCTCATATACGTAATGCTTAGAATATATAAAGACTGGATTCATTCACCGCTTTATATCTATCTTTGATTTCATATGATGCGGGCTAGATCCCTCATATATGTAATGCTTAGAATGTATAAATACCGGATCTAGTCAATAATTTTAATTTACAATTCTAGTATTCTATACGGTAATTTGTTAAGGATTGAGGGATTGTACCCTACCCTATTTTCTCCCATTCGTCAGATCTAATTTCTTTTGCACTTTTTAGTTTGTTTTTCTTAATTAATTTTTTAATAGAAATTTTGCCAATTTTTAATCATCTTTTCGTTTCTTTTACGAAATCATTTCAAGATTTAATAATTTTTCTTCTTACTATTTGGCAATCTCGATCCCTGTGGATACGATCCCGACTTACCGGGTTTATTACTTGAGCGACAGGCTTGCACTTGAGCCTAGAGTGAACGCACTTTTGAGACAAATATTAAGTCGCGTCAAGTTTTTGGCGCCGTTGCCGGGGACTGAAATTGTTAAATTTTTAAGAAAGTTATTTTTATCTACAAGTGATTTCGAAAAAATATATATATATATATATAACAAAAATTGAAAAAAAAAATGGGTGTCACGTTCTTGAATTGCCCAATTTGAAATGTCTTATTTTAACTCTTTTGGTGGCTTTAATTGTTATGCTAATAGTGAGGAAGAGGAGGCACTCAAGACTTATGACCATTGGATCAATATCACTAAAGATGATTATATTAAATACAAGCCTAGTGCTGAGAAACTCCAAATTTATCAAAATCAATTGCTTGAAGAAGAAAGACTTGAAAAAGAATATCGCAAAAAAAATCGTTATTGGGAGCAAGAGTTAGATGCATTATTTGAACCCAATGAGGATTTTTTTTTCGATAGTTTTGAAGATGAAGTAAGTTTTCAACCAAATGAGGAATTCGAGGTGCTAGAACCAAGAAATCCTACTTTGGAAGAACTCTTACTTGATCTAAAAAAGCAATCTGATGACCGTACTGTTCTCGAGTCGAAAATTATAGCAACTTGCAAGGAGTTGAATGATTATTTGGACAACTTAGAAAAGGTCGAGACTTGCGCTTCACCTAATACTTTTGAGAATGAAATCATTGAAATTGATCCAAGTTCTTTTGAATCTCAACCTATTATAAATATTGCAAAATCTACTGAGGTTGAGGATCATTTGTCTCCTTGTGTCCCCACTATTATCGAACCATTAAATCCATCACAAGAATTGGATGAATGTCTTAAGGATGTTGATCCGCTTCTTGTATGGGAATGTTATTTTGAGATGCTTCATCTTACGGACCACACACTTAGACGTGTCACTCCACCAGATCCAATTGAAAATTTTGAGGGAAAAATTTTTGAGGACACCAAGCAAGAGAGAGAGCTAGAGGAGTTGAGCCTAGCAGAGTTTGAGCGCAAGTTCGGACCGGTGGATGCGAGCCTAAATGATGAAGTCCAATCTTTCTGGGCCTCATTTCGTCATTTAGACGAAAGCGAGTGGGACAATAGAATTGATGAATTTCTCCTTCCTAAACCTCCACCCATACCATTTGAGTCTTCGGAGGTACTTGAAGATACGACTCAAATATCGTCCGACTTAGAGACCAACACACGTGCTACGCAACAAGAGGATCATTTTCCGGTTTATGAGGACAAGCACTCTATGCTTAAATTGTTTTCTAATATGGATTGTTCTTTTTTGTGTGCCCCTCTCCCCATACTACTTGAAAAATCTTTGGAACGTGATTCTATATTTCTTGGATCCCAATGGGACTTGTCCTCTTATGCACCAAAATCCTTCATTATCCCCCTAAATTTTGTAATTGGTGATGGTTCATTTTTTAAACTTTTCACATGCCTTCCGTTTTTCAAACGGAATTCTTACTTTTCGGGAGGCATGCATCCTAATGAGGGTACACCATTAATCCCTCAAAGTCAAATTGTATTTTGGGTGGACCCTCAAATTTTTCGACTTTTAGTGTATGATTTATTAGCCGTTCAAATTGTAGGTTGTACATAATTAGTTTTTTTTCTTTTTCTTTTTCGTTTTTAATAGTGTAGTGTCATTAGTTAAAGTTTTTGTTATTCTTTTTGTTATGCTTGGTTCTAACATGTTTTGTAGATTCAATGGACTCGCACTCATCGAGGATCGCTCCATTTGGGTAATATCTTTCTTTTCCTCTCTTTATGTTGTGTTCTTGATTTGCATTGAGGACAATGCAACATTTAAGTTAGGGGTGTGGGATATTCTTCCCATTTATTGTTTAGATTCATTTATTTGATCACATGTTCTTTCCAAGTGTGTAGTTTAGAAAATTTCAAAAAAATAAAAATAAAAAAAATAGAAAAAAAATAGAAAAATTTTGAAAAAAAACCAAAAATATTTTTCTTTAAAATAAATAAAAATTGGAATTTAAATTTTTTAAAAATGTCACCTTTATTCTATTTAAAGTCTCAAATTGTAAAATTCATAATGCACTAAGCCAAAATTTACCAAAGATGGAAATTGAAAGAAAATTGACGACTTTACGAATAAGTGTGGAGATTAGTCCAAACCGGTGAGATTTCGAGCCTTTCAATTTTTTATGAGTTTTTAAATCAATCCGAGTTTATGATTAACTCAAAGTTCTTTTCAGCGTTTTAATAAGTCGTTGATGATCTCAATCCTTTGTTTTGATCGGTTATGGGAAATGTGTGAGATGTTGTCTCGAAATTCGTGCTAAATATATCTCTAAACTTAACTAATCTCGAGATGCATATGGTAATGTGATTAGCAATTTGGACGATGAAGTAGGCCATCTTTTGTTACCCAAAAATATTAGCCATAAAAAGTTGTGAAAAATTATCCCTTTGCAACCCAAGTTGAGCCTAATAAAATATTTTCCTTTCGTTTGATAACCCGAAAAACCCAATTAGCCCGGAATTGTGAAAATTGAGAAAATTCATCAAGTAAGTCCAAATTGTGCAATAAAAAGGGGCAAGAAAAAAAAATGTTAAAAAAAAAATAGTGAAAAAGAAAGAGAAAAATGAGCAAATGCCCGAAAAAGCACAAATGGACGTCATAAGGACATTTTCCAATTCCGAACATTCCATCCATTCCCATTTTTACCCTTTACACTTTTTAACCCGAAAAGTCCTAACTGAGTCCGAATGGCGAAATTAATTACCGCATGGAGAGCTAAGACATGAAAAGATAATATGAGAGATTAAATGGTGTGAACTAGAGGTGATGTTCCCGTTTCCTAATAACTGTAATCCGATGATGAGATCTTTTTACCATATATTTCCTTCTTTTCAATTTTGTATGCATGAATTTGTGTCCATTATATTTACTCTTTGTATCATGCATACCGAGAGAAAATAGCCACAATCCGAGTGATTCGTTTGTGAGAGCATTCCGTAAGAATTTGAATCAAAACGAATTTTTGGAAAGTAACGTAATACTCAATCGATGGAAATTTGAGGTTTAATTTCTGGCTTTGCACACACACACACACACACTTTGGTTTGAGATATTTGAATATGAATTTACGGTGATTATTTTTCGAAAAGTTTAAATTGTACAATTTTTAAATATTTTGATATTTATTTGAGTCAATAAAGAATTTTGTTGGTGTATTCGCTGCAAACCCTCACGAGACAAAACTCGTCCTACTAGGGTAACCTAGGGGTTTAAAGGCTTATTGCATACGCTAAATGCAATCGCTTGCCCGCGAAAAAGGTATGCTATCCCAATAAAAGAATTTTCAAGAGTGGAATTTTGGTTAGATTCATTTACATTGCTCGGGACGCGCAAAGTTCTAAGTTAGGGGGTGTGATTAGGCACATATTCTTCACATTTATCCCCTTAATTTTGGTATTTTTATGATCCAGTGCAGTGTATTTAGCTTGGATTTGTCTCTTATTTATGCTACTAACCTTTTTTGGCAAGTATTTCGTGTTTTGTGTATTTCTCATTTGTTTTACAGGTATTTCATGCAAGTTAGTGCGAAGGAGAACTCAAAACAGTGAAAGAAACCAAGAAATGGGAAGTTCAAGGGCATTTTCGTAATTTTTCAGCCTTAGTCCAAAGGTGGGGCCAACTAGAAAGTTGAAGAGCTCTAAATTACAAGAATACTGGAAAAAACGGCACCTCAATCCGAGCTACGGTGAAGAAGTTACGATGTTTTGAAGTTGTGCGATAATGAAGAGTCTGGATGTGCGGATTTCTGTAATTAATTATGCATTTAATGCAGTGCAACTCTTGGAAAACTTGTTCCACAAGCGAAATTTGATGCCAAATTCGTGCAACTTGGTGCTATAAAAGACCAAGCCCTACCTCATTTTCAAAGGAGGGTGGCTAGAGAGAGGCTAGGTTAGGAGTAGGTTAGAAGTGCTAGATTGAATTTTAGGGTTAGATTTTGAGAGCAAATTTCCTATTCCTTCAAGAGTTTTCATGAACCCTAGTTTGTAAGAAATTCTGGATTCCAATTCCATTTTTGTTGCTGAATTTAAGTAATATCTTTCCATTCTCTATTTTTATTATTTGCAAATTATTTCCCATGTCTTGTAGATCTATAATTTTGTGTGTGAATTTATTCTTGAACCAAATCATGAGTAGCTAAATTCCCAAGGGTTAGGGTACATGAACTCAATCCAAGGCAAATTATTTATGTAGAAAATAGAGGTTAAATTAAAATATTGATTGAATCGTGAAAGCACCGCTTTATATTTACCTTTGATTTCGTATGGTGCGGGCTTGAACCTCATATACGTAATGCTTAGAATATATAAAGACTGGATTCATTCACCGCTTTATATCTATCTTTGATTTCATATGATGCGGGCTAGATCCCTCATATATGTAATGCTTAGAATGTATAAAGACCGGATCTAGTCAATAATTTTAATTTACAATTCTAGTATTCTATACGGTAATTTGTTAAGGATTGAGGGATTGTACCCTACCCTATTTTCTCCCATTCGTCAGATCTAATTTCTTTTGCACTTTTTAGTTTGTTTTTCTTAATTAATTTTTTAATAGAAATTTTGCCAATTTTTAATCATCTTTTCGTTTCTTTTACGAAATCATTTCAAGATTTAATAATTTTTCTTATTACTATTTGGCAATCTCGATCCCTGTGGATACGATCCCGACTTACCGGGTTTATTACTTGAGCGACAGGATTGCACTTGAGCCTAGAGTGAACGCACTTTTGAGACAAATATTAAGTCGCGTCAATTACTGAGAATAGAAAGGGGCGACTGGAGTGTTATGGTTGCTAGCTGAGAGTTGGAGTTGTCATTACACGAATGCAATTGATCGTACCCCAAAGAGTTGGATTTGTCCTTATATATAAGTACAAGTGCCCTACAAATCCATGTCTCCTTTCTGCTTATCATTATTCTTATTGGATCCTATCTCTTGAGTGGTAGAGTTGTTGTTGACTTATATTCGGTCGTTCAAGGCTATGATCTCTTTTGATTTTCTAGTTAATAGCCCTATGATGTTCAATTGATTACGCCGACTCAACTTCTAGGTGTCATGTGTCCTAATCGGCCAAATGTCCCTTCAAAAATATATTATACTTTTGTTTAGTGTTAAATTATAACTATATATATGTCTATGTATATAATTTTTTATTTTTTTATTTATAATTTTCTTTCCAGCTTAACTTTGACAATCACACATAACCTAAAGGGTTAAGCGTAAAAAGAAAATGTTATTAACACTTACGAGTCTTACAGGCAAATATGTACTTATGAAGTTATGGTTTTTTTGGTTTAGTCACATGTTCAAAGTTTTGTTAGGCTCCCCTCTAATATATTTTTTTAAGTTGTATTACGTCAAATTATCACCCAAAACTTTACTCAACCACTTTGCACTAGTTATCCTTAAAATAAATCTTTAAAATTAAAACTAAATTATTTGACCCGTATTAGTTATCCTTCGATTGCAGGTTAATCACTGTTTATGTGTGAGAGCAATGGCGGAGCCACATAGAGCCGAAGGGGGGCGGTGGCCCCGGTTGAATTTTTTTTAAAAAAAAATATAGGATTTTTTGGTAAAATTTAAAACTTTAAGGTATACCTATAATTATTTACAAAACTGAGGGTGTAAGATTGTAATTACTTAAAATATTAAACCTAAAACCTAAAACCAAAACGTAGGAGCAGATAACTTATCTCATCTCTTTTCTTCTCTAAACTATTTCCCCCCCCCCCCCCCGCCTCCCTCCCTTTCCCAGCAGCGACTATGGTCCAGCGTCGCCTCCCGTCCCCCCTCCCTCCTTCCCAGCGCCTATCCAGCCTCCCTCCCTCCCTCTCCGTGCTCCACTATCCAACCTCCCTCCCTCCCTCCTAGCGGCTCCACTGTCGACTCCAGCCTCTTAGTACAAGTTGTTCAATATTCATTTCAGGTATTATTTTTATGTATTTATATGTTTTGTGGTAGAAATTTTATGTATGTGGAGTTGTGTAGTTTAGTTTTTTGTATGTAAGTAGGCCTGTAAATTGAGCGCCCGAGGCCCGAAGCCCGAAGCCCGCCCGTTTGGCCAGCTATTTTCGGGTCGAGCTTTATTTGAGTTTGAGCCGAGCCGAGCCTGAGCCAAAATTTCAAGACCGAATTAATTTCAGGCCGAGATTGAGCCGAACTATGTGACGCGACTGAAAATGTGTCTCAGAAATGCGTTCACTCTAGGCTCAAGTGCAAGCCTGTCGCTCAAGTAATAATCCGACAAGTCAGGTATCGATCCTCAGGGAAAAAGGGACAACGAAGTTGTGACGACGGGAAAAGATGGAGGAATCCTAACTTTGACTCTAAAAATAAAGGGAAAATGATTTGATTTTGGGAATGATTATAACTAAATGAAAATATGAAATTATAAAAAGATGCAATTACACTAAACTACCTAAAATATGATTGAAAAATAGTCCGAAACTTTTTATTTAAATGATGAGAAAAATAGGACGGGAATACAATCCCCCAACCCTAGTGTAGTGCGGATATAATACTAATCTTAATTTATCTGATTGATTTGACCCGGAATTTAGTACTCCCAAGCATTACGTATACGAGGTTCAAGCCCGCGTCATACTTAATCTGAGGATGAGTAAATCAGTATCGCGATAGTAGCATTCGAATTGCACTCTAAATCATCACGAGTACCCAAAGGCAAACGAGATATAAAGATTTACAATCGTTGTGCAACTACGCAATACGATCAAGGTCAATCATCAAATTCAGCGAATTAATTTTATACGCACACACTAACACATCAGGCTGGGTTCATGCATCCCGGCCTTAGGAAATCTAGCCTAACATGTTGAAAATAATATAAACAAGGATTAATGTGCAGGAACTCATAATTACTCTAAGGAAAATAATGATTAGATGCAGAAAAGAATTAGAACTAAAAATTACTCACTAATATTATCCAAGCAATAAGTGAAACAATGAAAGAAACATATACTCACAGAAATCACTGAATAAAATCTTCAATCCTTGAAATAAATCTGAAAATATTAACTAAGCTAGGGTTTCTGGAAAAGAAGAAGAAAAACCTACTAATTCTCCGTCTCTATATCAATACTAAATCGGGTCTTTTATACCCTACAACAATATCGGAAGTCATCTGCACTAGGAGTCTTTTTAGGAAGAGAAAAGATTTTCAAATCTCGAAGACCGGACCGGTCTGGGTCTTAGGCGGACCGGTCTGCCCCAAAGGCGGATCGATTCTTTTTATTTTGGGGCGGACCGGTCCGGGGGCGGATCGGTTCTTTTTATTTCTGCCTCCTTCGGTTTGCATGCGATCCGGGGTCTTCTGGAGTTTGGCAAGGCGGATCGGTCCGGGGTAGGGGCGGACCAGTCCGGCTTTTTGACTTTTTTGTTCCTCTTTGACTGCTCATAACTTTCGTTTCGGGATTCCGATTGAGGTGTCGTTTCTTCCTTTATTCTCGTGAATGAGATGTCTTCAACTTCTCTTTAGGTACCTCATCCGAATTCCGTGTAGAAATTATGCTTTTTCCCTTGAGACCTTTCCTTCTTTCTTTCTTGATTCTACCGATTTCCTTCTTTCATTTTTTGACATCAAATACCTGCAAAATCACTACAAAATACCAGAAACTCGGTGTACTCATTAGGATCAGTCAGTAGCACAGTTATGAGATAAATTCAACTCAATTACGTTGTTCGAGGTGCTAAAAGTAACTAAATCAAGGGATAAATTAGGAAGAATTTATGCCTAATCAAACCCCCCTAACTTAGAACTTTGCGCGTCCCGAGCAATGTAAAAGAATCCTAGCGTGGCTCAACTCTTTGAAAATCATTTTATTGGGATAAAATACCTTTTTCGCGGGTGAGCGATTGCATTTAGCGTATGCAACAAGCCTTTAAACCCCTAGGTCACCCTAGTAGGACGAGTGTTGTCTCGTGAGGGTTCGCAATGAATATACCCACAAAATTCGACTCAAAGAAAATTCAAAATACGCAAAAATTGTGCAATTCAAACTTTTCTAGAAAAATAGACATCATTAAGTCATATTTACAAGTCTCAAATCATAGTGCGTGTGTGCGAAGCCGGAAATATAACCGCCAATTTCCACCGATTGATCATTACGTTACTTATCCGAAAATTCGTTTTGATTTCTATTTCTCACGGAATGCACTCACAAACGAATCTCTCGAATTATGGCTATTCTCTCGGTATGCGTGATATAAAGAGTAAATATAATGGATGCAAAGTCACGCATACAAGTAGAATGACGGAAATTTCAGAATGATAGGATCTCATCAATGGGTTACGGTTTTAAAAATGAGAACATTGCCTATTTTTCACGCATTCAATCTCTTATATTATCTTTTGGTGTATTAGCTCTCGACGCGGTAACCAATTTCGCAATTTAGACTTGGTTAGGACTTTTTCGGGTTTTAAGGTATATGGGGTAAAATGACAATTGTCGGGAAGGTTGGAATTGGAAAACTCATTAATGATGTCCATTTGTGCTTTTTCCGGGCTATTGCTCATTTTTTTTTTTAGCATATTTATTTTTTTCTTGCCCCTTTTTATGCACTTTCCGGATTTAAATTCTGAATTTTCTCATTTTTCACAATTCAGGCTATTCGGGTTTTTCGGGTTATCAAACGAAAAAGACAATTTGTTTGGCTCAAATTGGGTTACAAAAGGGGTAATTTTTCGCTACTTTTTCAGGCCAATATTTTTGGGTGACAAACGAGGGCCTACTTCATTGCCCAAAATGCCAATTGCGTTACCATATGCGCTTCGAGATGAATTTAAGTTTAGAGATCAATTTGGCACGTTTTTTCAAAGCAATATTACACACATTTTTCAAAACCGATCAAAATGAAAGGATTGAGATCCTTGACAACTTTTTAGGCGCTGTAAAGAACTTTGAGTTAACAATTAACTCGGATTGATTTAAAAACTCGCAACACGTGATAGGCTCGAATCTCACCGGATTTGTTAATCTCCACACTTATTCGTTAAGTCGTCAATTTTCGTTCAATTTTCATCTTTGGTCAATTTTGGCTTTATGTACGTTGAATTTTACAACATGAGACTTCAATTCGACTTTTAATGATATTTTTGAAAAATTTCAATTCCAATTTTTATTTATTTTGAACAAAAAATATTTTTGGGTTTTTCAAAATTTTATGATTTTTTTTTTTTGGAAATTTCTGGGCATTTTGGAAAATTTGTGAAGTTTTAGAAATACGCACTTGTGACCCCCCCTAACTTAGACTTTTGCATTGTCCTCAAGCAAAAAGGACTAAAATCTAACTCAAAGCGAATAAAAAGTGCGGAAAAATAAAACAAACAAATAGAGAAAATGCAGTTTTTATTACAACAGGACTGTGTTACATGTGCAGGGGAAAACATACAACTGTGAACAAGGAAAAATAAAGAAAAAAAACTGCCAACACCATATAAAGCTTCACCGGGGTGGGGGATGGGAGGAACCGGGCGCGTTGGGGTCATAGGGGTTCTGGTAGTAGGAAGGTAGTGGCTCATTAGGATCCCCTATGCACCGATAGATGTCCGCTTGGAAGCGGAGAACGATGCTCATATCGCGCTCGTAGTTGGTCTGAAAGGTGTTGAAGTTGGT
The DNA here is from genome assembly GCA_949130495.1 of Sambucus nigra. Taxonomy (NCBI): domain Eukaryota; kingdom Viridiplantae; phylum Streptophyta; class Magnoliopsida; order Dipsacales; family Adoxaceae; genus Sambucus; species Sambucus nigra. The sequence continues at coordinate 580,009,499 of OX422209.1, forward strand.
CTCGAGCGCCGACATACGCACGGATAGGTCCGTTCCCTCCCACTCAAAATCTGGGTCGTCATCCTCGTCCGCAGACTCTTCGTCCGGACCGAGATCCCCCATCTCAACGTCCTCACCAGCTGCCCCTACGTCTTCCTCATTGTCGCTCGAAGCAGCCTCCTCTTCGACATCATCACCCCGCCTAGCCCGAAGGACAGCTAGCTGTTTGGCACTTTTGGTGTGGGTCCCCTGTCCGAAAGGACCGGGGAGGTGCGTATGGTCGCTCGGCGCCTCTATGCCAGCATCCTTAAGGATGGACGTGATCAAACGGGCATAAGGAAGTGGGGCGACGCCCTTCTCATCCAAGGACACGTTAATGATGTCCGCGTATAATGTGCGGCCCAAATGGATGGAAGTTTGGGGGTCGAAGAGATGATATGTCAAGGTAGCTTGCCGAGGCTGCATGGCAGAGTCATTGGACGTTTGCAGTAGGTTGGCGCACACAATCTGAAATGTAAGGCGCGCCTTCTCGTTGAGGCGTCCAACGGCGACGATTTGCCCCGCCCAAGCCACGTTCGGTGCAATGCGGGCTATGATAATGTCCTTGTCGATCGGGAGGACGTTTTGGGGATAAGTAAATTCTTGGACATCCGAGACATCAAACTCGGCCAACTTGGTCGTGAGACGGGCCAAGGAAAAGGGGATGGGAGTCCCATCCACGAAAGCTTCGGCCTCGAATTGGCCCGTCCGAACGAGTGTACCATAGAATGAGCGGACTTCGGTTGCTCAAACCGCTTCGTGAGGTTGGTTGAGGAAACGGCACCAGCACCGGGCCATGAAAAGGGCGGTGACGGAGTTGGGCAGAGCTTCCCATTGGACCGCGCGCTCCATATTGAGTTTGCGGCCCAAACCAAAGTATTGAGCGCACCATCGCTCCTCTTGGCGGGAGCGATATTCGCCGTGATCGGAGGGGTAGATCACGGTGGAGTCGTATTTGGTGGGGGCAACACGGGGTGCCATGGAAATAGGAGAGAAGTATTGCTTGAAAAACTAGAGAGGAAGAAGAGAGTATTTGGGTTGAAGGTGTGAGGAGAAAGGGAGGATTGGAGGTGTATTTATAGGGGAAAGGGGAGGGCAGGGGTTGGTTTTGGAGGGAAGGGGTTTGGAGGGAAAAGGGGATGGATTTGGGAGGGAAAGGTTGGGGTTGGGAAGAGGAAAAAATGGATTGGAGGGAATGAATGGGATTGGGGGGAAAGGGGGTGAATCTTGGGAAGGGGAGAAGACAGATCTGCAGAAGGCGGACCGGTCTGGGGTAGGGGAGGACCGGTCCGGCCTTTTGACTTTTCAAATCCTCGACAGGCGGATCGGTTCCGTTAAAAATAAAAGGAACCGGTCCGGGGTCGGACCGATCCGCCTAAAAAAGGAACCGGTCCGCCCCAGGCTTTTTGGGCTGGACTTCTTCTCCTTCGGTTGTGATCTCTCTTCTGCAAAAAAAATTCACGTTCCCGATATCCTCTCTATCCAATTGAACTAAAGACCCTCTCGATTTCACTGGTCAACACCCTTTGACTCAGAATTCCCAAAACACACGAATGCTTATCCCGAACGAAACCTGGTCCTAACGACTCTCAAAACACACACGACTCTCATCCCATACGCGTCGGGGGTGCGATGACCTCACTTCAACAGCTCACTCAACCCCGTAAACGGGGTCCGATAACCAGACGGTGTCGACTTCTTCTGCACACGCCTCTAGATATGGCTTTAGGCGTTGTCCATTCACTTTGAATGTATTTCCACCTTTTAAATCGTCCAATTCAACAGCTCCATGGGGGAAAACATTCTTCACAACGAACGGGCCAGACCATCGTGACCGCAACTTTCCCGGAAAGAGGTGAAGCCGAGAGTTGTAGAGGAGAACTTTTTGCCCGGGGAGAAACTCCTTTCGTCGAATTATGCTATCATGAGCGAGTTTCATCCTCTCTTTCAAAATTTTGGCATTCTCATACGCATCATTGCGTAATTCTTCTAACGCATTCAATTGAAGCTTGCGGGCTTCACCGGCCTTGTCCATGGCATAATTTAATTGCTTAATCGCCCAATACGCCTTGTGTTCTAGCTCAACGGGAAGATGGCAAGGTTTGCCATACACAAAGCGGGAAGGGGACATGCCGAGTTGGTTCTTATATGCGGTACGATAGGCCCATAGCGAATCATTCAATCTAAGGGACCAATCTTTCCGGGTAGGATTGACGGTCTTTTTGAGAATGTTCTTGATCTCCCAATTCGCTAGCTCGGCCTGCCCATTCGTTTACGGGTGATACGTCGTTCCAACCTTGTGAACGACACCATACTTTCTCATGAGCTTCGCGAATGGCTTATTGCAAAAATGGGTGCCATTATCGCTAATTATTGCCTTCGGTGCACCGAAGCGGGAAAGTATGTGTTCCTGCAGGAACTTTATCACCACTTTGTTGTCATTAGTCTTGGTAGCTATAGCTTCCACCCATTTAGAAACGTAGTCTACCGCGACGAGGGTGTATAGGAAACCAAAGGATGGAGGGAAAGGACCCATGAAGTCAATACCCCAACAGTCGAATATCTCAATGATGAGTATAGGGGTAAGAGTCATCATGTCTCGTCGAGTAATGGCTCCCATCCGTTGACACCTATTGCATGATTTGTAAGCATCGTTCACATCCCGGAAGATTGTGGGCCAATAGAGACTGCATTGCAGAATTTTAGCGGCCGTCTTTTTCGTCGAAAAGTGGCCTCCACAAGCTTCCGAATGACAAAACTGGATGACTTTTGGGATTTCGTCATCCGGTACACATCGTCGGATGATTTTGTCTGCACAGTATTTAAAAGGGAATGGATCATCGTAAAAGAACATGCGCGACCAAGTAAGAAATCGCTTCTTATCTTGCGGTGTCCAGTCGGGAGGGACGGCTCCCGTGATAAGATAGTTTACTATGTTCGCAAACCAGGGATACGAAGAGGTAGCGAAAAGCTGCTCATCCGAAAAATGTTCGTCTATGGGTACGGGATCACTAGGTACGTCGGACGAAAGCCGAGATAAATGGTCGACAACGACATTTTCTACTCCTTTCTTATCTTTGATGGAGAGATTGAACTCTTGTAGGAGTAGGATCCACCTTATGAGGCGCGGCTTGGCGTCTTTCTTCGCAAGTAGATATTTTAAAGCCGCGTAGTCGATGAAAACAGTAATAAGAGAACCAATGAGATATGACCAAAACTTATCAAGGGCATAGACTATCGGTAGTAACTCTTTCTCCGTGGTCGAGTAATTGAGTTGAGGTTTGGTAAGAGTCCGACTAGCGTAGTAGATGACATGAGCTTGCTTATCTTTTGTTGGCCCAAAACAGCCCCGATCGCGTAATCGCTAGCATCACACATAAGTTCGAATGGTAAGGACCAGTCCGGAACTTGCATGATGGGAGCGGACACAAGCATGTTCTTCAATTTGTCAAAAGAGCTTTGGCATGCTTTCGTTCACTCAAATGGGGAGTCCTTCATGAGTAAGTTGCTTAAGGGCCTAGCGATGGTGCTAAAGTCCTTAATGAACCTTCGATAAAACCCCGCGTGGCCCAAAAAGGAGCGCACGTCTTTCAGCGATTTCGATGAGGGAAGGTCAGCTGTGACATCTATCTTTGCCCTATCAACTTCTATTCCGTTGGATGATACAATGTGTCCAAGAACTATTCCCTCGGTGACCATGAAATGGCACTTCTCCCAATTCAGCACTAAGTTCTTTTCCACGCATCGGGTAAGTACTTTTTCCCTCTTTTCTAGACAATGATCGAAAGAGGTGCCAAAAACGCTGAAATTGTCCATGAACACTTCGAGTCCTCTCTCGACCATGTCGCTAAATAAGCTCAACATGCACCTTTGAAAGGTCGCGGGTGCATTACACAAGCCAAATGGCATACGTTTGTAGGCAAGCGTGCCAAAAGGGAAAGTGAAGGTCGTCTTCTCCTGGTCAAGTACATCTACCTCAATTTGGTTATACCCGGAATAACCATCAAGGAAACAATAGTAAGGGTGGCCCGCTACTCTTTCAAGCATTTGATCAATAAATGGCAAGGGGAAATGGTCTTTCCTGGTTCCCGCATTGAGTTTCCGGTAATCAATGCAAACGCGCCACCCGGTGGTGGTACGTTGGGGAACTAACTCTCCCTTGGCATTCTCAATCACAGTTATACCCGACTTCTTCGGGACGACTTGAATAGGGCTTACCCACTTGCTATCCGAGATTGGGTAGATGATCCCGGCATCCAACAATTTGATTATTTTGGTTCTCACAACTTCTTTCATGTTAGGATTCAGTCTTCTTTGCATTTCTCTAGAAGGTTTGACATCCTCTTCGAGATGGATCTTATGAGTGCAAATTAAAGGACTTATCCCCTTCAAATCAGCTATGCACCAACCAAAGGCACTTTGGTGCTTCCTCAGAATTTTTAATAATTTACCCTCCTGTCCTCCATTTAGGCTAGAGGAGATAACAACAGGAAATGTCTCATCCTCTCCTAGATATGCATATTTAATATGGGAGGGAAGTTTCTTTAACTCGAGGGTTGGAAATTTTTCATTGGAGGGAACCATGTGTGTATCCCTCGGAGGTAATTACTCGAACCTAGAAACCCAATTAACCTCTCTCACGTCCTCGTCCGACTTACTCTTATCGAGTAGCTTGCTCAACTCTTCAACCTCCCTCTCGAAGGCGGTGTACGTCCCCTCACTCTCGTGTCTCACCGCTAAACAGGATTCTAAAGCATCGCCACAGTAATTCTCCTCAAAGTACTCCTCTACTATCTCATCTATGAGGCTCACCGCGTGAAGATCGTCTTCCTCCCCTGCATTTTGGGTTATGTGGAAGATGTTGGTTTCCAAGGTCATGTTCCCAAATGTGAGTTGCATTCGCCCATTCCTAGTATTGATGATTGCGTTAGCCGTAGATAGGAAAGGGCGCCCAAGGATCATGGGAACATGATTACTCGAGTGGAAGGAGGGTTCCGTGTCCCAAATGACAAAATCCACCGGAAAGTAGAAAGTGTCAACTTGAACTATCACGTCCTCGACTATACCTCGTGGGATCTTCACTGTTCGATCCGCTAATTGGAGAGTGACCTTCGTGGGCTTGAGGTCTCCCAATTCAAGTTGCCTATAAATGGAGTAAGGGAGTATATTTACGCTTGCTCCCAAGTCAAGTAAGGCTTTTTCAATTTTATTCTCCTCAATGATGCAGGATATGGTGGGTGCACCGGGATCTTTGAATTTAGGCGGGAGTTCATTTAGTAGGATGGAGCTCACATTTTGTGCTAGAAAGACGTTCTACTTCACTTTCATCTTTCTCTTAACCATCAACAGGTCTTTGATAACCTTGCCATACGCTGGAATTTGTTTAATGGCCTCAAGGAAGGGTAAATTAAGCTTGACCTGCTTTAGCACTTCTAGCACATCATCACGGGGATTTCCTCTGTGGGAGGGAATCAACCTTTGAGGAAACGGTGCTGCGGAAGGAGTTTTCACTACTACCTTTGGCCCACTAGCATCTTCTTGGTCACTCTCATTCAAGGGGACATCTTCGGCCTCTTTCGTGCCGGACGAAATCTCCTTGGCTTTCATTGTGTCGGGTGGGGGAGGTGATAAATCAACAACTCTCCCACTACGAAGAGTGGTTACAGCTTGACATTGCTCCTGATGTTCAGTGGAGGTGGAGCTAACGCTAGGTTGACCTTGGGGGGGGGGGGCTCGTTGGCCTTGGGCAGGATACTTGCCCTTCTCTTGAACACTCAATGAGGATTGTATTTTAGACAGATTCGCATTTATGTCGCCAATCAGACGATCATATTTGGCATTGGTAGCGGTCTGGCTTGCGATGAATTGATTCATGGTATCCTCGAGAGTTCTCCGCCATGGCGGGATATAATTTCCTTGAGGTGGTGGTGCTTGCACATGTCCTTGCATGTGTGGAGTTTGTTGAAAGTGTTGTGTGTAATACCCCGCATTTTTATCGATAATTATTTATGGGATTAATTAAATTAAATGTGAATTAATTGAGGATTAATCCGGATAAAATACTAACGAGATGTGAGTTGGTATTTTATTATAATGTGTATATATGGCAATATATGAATATTGGAAATATTGAATTAGTCGTGAGATAGAAATACAACAATTTGGGAAATTTTGTTGGAACGCGCGTGACAGTCGCGTCAAGAAAATATTTAATTTAAATAAAAATGAATTTTATTTTTATTAAGCGTATGGTCATTTTGAGTGCGCCAACGTGTTCGGAAGGGTCGAAATAGTCAGAAAACACTAGCCGGGGGTTAAGTTTGGGTCCCGGGGCATTATTGGGCCATACCGGTAACTTAAAAGGGCATTTTGGTAATTTCGAAAATTTGGGAATTAAAACCCACGAAAATTAGAAATAAAAATCTGACTTATTCTTTATCCACTAAACCCACTAACTACACTAAGGGACTTAATGGGCTACAGGAGAAGTTAAGGAACTAGTTCTAACTTGCCAAAAACCAACCCCCACCTCCATTGTCATCTTGTGAGAAGAGCTTGGAGAGAGAGAGAGAGAGAGAGAGAGAGGAGAATTCTGCAAAGAGAGAAAGGAGAATTCTACAGATAGAGAGAGAACAATTCAACCTTCAAGATTCAACATCAAATTCAGAGAAAGATTAGAGGCAAGTGATTTAATTACAATTGATTCAATGTTATGCTTTTCCATGTCTAAGGAAATTATCGGATTTATCTTGGAAGATTGATATAGACCCATGAATTTGAAGTTTAAAACTATGAACTATGTTAGGTATTGCATGTAGAAACATTCTGGACGAATTATGAATTCAAAATATAACCCTTGATGGTCTAAAAACGGATTTAAGAAGAGGTTTATTAATGTTCTTGAAAGAAATAGAAAAACAGAGTTCTTGATGAGATTTTCATCCAAATAAAGCCCTTAGTTGTTGAATTATTGGTTTTAGAACGTTAACAATGTTGTAGGATGGTTGTATGATGATATTACAATGTTATCTTAGAGTTTCATGCTTGTTAATGGAGTTTTGGGACGTTTTGAGGACTGCAAAACGAAGCAGTCCGTAGCCTACCTGGTGTGATCGATTGATCGACATTCATCAGTCGATCGATCGACCACCAACGATGGATCGAAGGTCAAGGTCGATCGATCGACCTTCCCAGAATGAGTAAAATTTCCCCTAGTTAAATTTTAATGATGTTAACCCTTGGAAAATATTATTGGAGACTTTATGAATATCCTTAGACTTAAGGAAGACCAGTAGGTGTGGTTATAAAGTTTGGACCTTAATTAGAATTCAATTTGAGGAATTATTCTAAAATCTAATGAAACCCGATGAGTGAGATAATGTTAGAGTTAAAAGAGTAAATTTGAATAAATTGATGAAATGAGGTTTGGGGAAGAATTAAGGACCTTAAGGATAAGGATGTAATATGTGGGAATAATAGGAAACTTAATAACCCCTTTGAGATAGGTTTTAAGTACAAGAATCTATGACGTGAGATGTGTCGACAGTCTACATTATATATTATCGGAAGACTTAAAATGTATAAAATTGGAATGATGGTATAAGGATGTAGAAAATACTTTTATTAATATTGAGATATCTAAGATGTGTGCATGATTAGTATATGATCTTATGTGTATGACATACCTACCATACTTGCTATCACGGGAGGTTTACGTTCGCTTAGGGCCATCTAATCCTTGTGTGCCCGGATTTAGTTTGGTACCTAGAGGACATAGTTCAAGGGAATGACTTAATTGTGAGTTATTAAGCCAGCTGACTATGGAGCGTAGGTATGTACGTGACCCATGGATATGTTGAATTATGTTCGCCTCCATTTTTGTGTGTTGTGCTTATTCTAACAATTCCTCAGAGATTCGGAATTTGTAATCCTTATGTACATGATGTATCGGGATGGATAGCAGAGTATGTGTGCACCGCAGCTTAGCCTCGGGGTGCTTATATTGTATATTTATGATGTGAATAATATACGGTTAAATGAAAAGGAATTTGTTATGTTTAAATTGCGAGAATAATTTATAGTGACTCTTTGAGAAGTTAAAAAGGGATAACATGCCGAGAATTGTAATGTTAACAATTAAGAATCCGAGTTTAAGTAAAGCTATCTATTTAAGTAATAACATTGGGAATTCATATTGTGAATCGAGTAGTTAGGTTAGAACTTATGAGAGTTTAGTTAGATAAATAACACATGAATGGGCACAGGAACGTTAGGAGTGCACAGTTAGACGAGAGGTGAGTATTTCATGTGAGAGCACGTCCTAACATGTATCTTGAATTCATTGTTTTAATTGTTATTAAAGCACTTGTTGTTTTTAAAATACTCTCCACATTCGGGCTCTGACCCGTTTTCTTTCAAATCTATCTTTTTGTAAAAACCATTTTTAGGTGCCCAACCACAAGGACACCATGCATAGTATTTCCAGTCAGGTGACGAGTTGTAGCTATTGTGGAAGTTACAGGACCTTGCTAGTAGACGCTTCATTTGACTTGACTCCATATTCAGATTTCATCAGTTGTAGGGCATGTCGCCCATTTCTTTTAGAGACATTTCATTTCTTTTAGTTATTCAGACTTTTGGCTTCTAATTAATTCAGGATGCAGACTTGTTTTATTTCTTTTCATATTGGGATTGTTGTGAGGAGTATTTCCTCTAGACTCATCTTTATTTGTTGATTCACTATAGTTGGACCTTATCGTAAATGGTTGTGTTACATTTCTATATTTCGTTTATTGCATGTTAATCAGATTTAATTTAAAATTTGACAACTCACTTTTTAAATACTAGGTGGTTAGTAATCATTAAAAATGTTTTCAACAGTGATGCTATTAACTGTACCAACTTGGCATTTTGTATTGATTTAATAAAGGAGTAGCTACCCGGTATTTAATTAGTCGGGGTTTCACAGGTGGTATCAGAGCATCAGGTTCTAGTGTCCTTTAGGATCTGTACGGCTTATTATGTTTTCGCTGAGTTTTCTTTGATGTAGAGCCCTATATTTTAGGACTGTTGTATTCTTTTATGTATGCTTCGCTCTTCAGCTATTTTAAGTTTATAACTGTGAAATTATAAACTTTACTCTTATTTCAGATGCCTCCACGACGTGAGCAGCGAGTTCCTAGGGATGCACAGCCCGAGCCACAGCCAGCTCCAGTGCAGGACACCATGAATGCCACCGAGGTTGCAGCCATTGTAGCCCAAGCGGTAAATGCCGCTCTTGCCGTTGTACAACAGGCACCACCCCAGGCGCCAGTAGCCACGCCAGTTCAGGCACATGCATTCCCGTCTGCTTGGGAACGCGTTCGTGATGCTTTTCAGAAAGCACACCCTCCGTAGTTCGCAGGTAGCTCCGATGTTGTGGTATCTAGTCAGTGGAGGAAGGATATTCAGAGGCACCTGAGGATGTATGAGTGCACCGATGTTCAGAAGCAGATACTAGCTACTTTCAAGCTAGTGGGTTCTGCATTGCAGTGGTGGGAGTCTATTACCACCGCAGAGGAGAGAGATACTCTCTCTATACAGGAGTTCTGGGTGCGGTTCGACCGCAAATATTTTTCGTCAGCTGTTCACACGGAAATGAGGAGGAAGTTGATGAGCCTTAGACAGGAGGGTAAGACAGTGGCCGAGTATGAGGCCGAATTCACAAATTTACTGAACATTGTACCGGATGAGATACCGATAAAAGAGAAAAAGATTCAGAAGTTTACAGATGGATTGACTTGGAGGATCCGTCAGCACTTGTTGGGGAATCTATCGTTGGCCACTTATTCTGATGTGGTTAACGCTGTATTGCTCCATTGCCAGGACCACCGCTTTCACTTGACAGAGGGGAAGCGATCAGGAGAGTCCATCCATCAGGGCAGGACAGGGGGAAATGGTGCCAGCGGGGCACAATCAGCTCAGGGTCAGTATAGGCAGGGTGATCAGGGTTCCCAGCAGGGGGATTTTAAGAGATTCCGATCAGGGGGTTTCAGGAATGGTCAGAGAGGATTTCAGAATGGCCAGCAGGGTCATAACGGCCATCAGGGCCAGCAGGGTCAAAATGGTCAACAACAACAGTTTCACCAGGGCCAGCAAGGCCAGGGCAGAAATGGTAACGGTCACCAGGGCCGTGGTCAGCAGGGACAGCGAGGGGGGAACTTCCAGGGGAAGTGTTTCATTTGTGTTAAGATTGGCCAAAAATGTCAGGAGTGTCCTGATAAGGGCAGGGCCCCACAGCAGCAGCAGGGTGCTCGATACGAGCCACAGAGGCCTATGTTTCCCGCCGCCCTTCCAGTACCACAGATGGCAGCATTACCACCCATTCCAATAGTCCCAGTTCAGCAGGGACAGCTTCAGTATGGGAGAGTGTATCAGCTTCAGCAGGCCGCAGCCCCACAAAATTCGCCAGCTATTGAGGGTATGTTCTCTATTCAGGGGACTCTGGGGCGCATTTTATTTGACACGGGGGCTACACACTGTTTTATTGCTATGAGATTTGCACGCACCATTGGGTTGTTTGACACCGCAGAGAGCACCGCTACTTGTGTAGACTCACCGTTGAGTAGGGGTTCCATGATTTCGCTTATGTGTAGAGGTGTGGGTATAGAGATCGGGAGGTTTACTTTACCCACTGATATGTTAGTGTTAGAGATGACCGAGTATGATGCCATTATTGGTATGGATTGGCTAGTTGCGTACCGAGCCATGATTGACTGTTTTAGTAGGAGTATTATCTTTGCCATTCCCGGGCAGGAGATGTTTTTAGTGGCGATGCCTCGTCCTGAGGGAGCATCGTCCACTCATTTGTACTACATAGAGGAGGAGACCTCTAAGGAAGTGGTGATACCACTTGATTCGATACCCGTTGTAGTGAGTTCGCCGATGTATTTCAGGATATACATGGACTACCTCCGAGTAGGGAGATAGATTTTGTGATTGATTTGACGCCGGGCACTCGGCCTATTGCTCGCGCACCTTACCGTATGGCTCCAGCTGAGATGAGAGAGTTACGGGATCAGATTGAGCAGTTATTGGGTCAGGGGTTTATTCGGAGGAGTACTTCGCTGTGGGGTGCCCCTGTATTGTTCGTTAAGAAGAGGGATGGATCGTTGAGATTGTGTGTGGATTACCGGGAGTTGAATAAGGTCACGATACGGAATAAGTATCTGTTGCCCCGAATCGATGACTTATTCGACCAGCTGAGAGGAGCTTCTTTCTTCTCGAAGATTGATTTGCGATCTGGTTACCATCAGTTGCGTATCAGGGAGGAGGACGTCTCGAAGACTGCTTTCTTAACGAGATATGGTTCCTACGAGTTTCGGGTTATGCCTTTTGGTTTGACCAATGCTCCAGCCGTGTTTATGGACTTGATGAATAGGGTGTTCAGAGAGTTCCTAGATCAGTTCGTTATTGTCTTCATTGATGATATTCTGGTTTACTCCCAGACAGAGGAGGAGCACGCCGAGCATTTGAGGCAGGTTTTGCAGATGCTACGTCAGAACGAGCTGTATGAAAAGTATGAGAAGTGCGGGTTTTGGCTGAAGGAGGTTCAGTTTTTGGGGCATATTATTTCCGACCGGGGATATCTGTTGATCCGGGAAAGGTATCCGCGGTGAGGGAGTGGGGACAGCCCACAACACCGACTGAGATCCGTAGTTTCTTGGGCTTAGCAGGATACTACAGGAGATTTATTCGGGGTTTCTCCAAGATAGCGGGTCCTATGACACATCTGACTCGTAAAGGTGTGCCGTTCATTTGGAGTGATGCCTGTCAATTGGCATTCGATGAGTTGGAGGACAAGTTAACCTCAGCACCTGTGTTAGCATTGCCGAGACCGGGAGTTGAGTATCCTGTTTACACCGATGCGTCCTTACAAGGACTTGGAGGTGTATTGCAGCAGGAGAGTCAGGCCATAGCTTATGATTCCCGTAAGCTTAAGCCTCACGAGAAGAATTACCTCAATCACGATTTGGAGTTAGCGGCAGTTGTATTCGCCCTTCGGATTTGGAGACATTACCTTTAGGGGGAGAAGTTTCGATTGTTCACAGACCACAAGTCCCTACAGTACCTATTCACGCAGAAGGAGTTGAATATGCGGCAACGGAGGTGGCTTGAGTTTGTGAAGGACTATGAGTTTGATATCCAATATCACCCGGGGAAGGCTAACGTGGTAGCAGACGCGTTGAGCCGTAGGCCAGTAGATGAGGTGGCAGGGGTGTGGAAGACGAAGTGGAAGGAGTTGGGACACCAGGATGCAGTGGCCCGATCATTCATGTCAGTGATGACTGTTACACCGCAGATTGTCATGAGAGTAGTAAAGGCATAAGCAGATGACTCATTCTGTCAGGAGCAGATAGTTCGATTATTAATAGAGGGAGCCGAGTCCTATACCGTTAGCTTAGACGGGGGATTATGCTTCAATGGGAGACTGGTAGTTCTGGAAGGGGAGGAATTGCGACACGAGGTGATGGCAGAGTCGCACGGCTCACGGTTCGCGGTACATCCCGGTGGGGACAAAATGTACCAGGACATGAGACGTCAGTATTGGTGGAGCGGGATGAAGAGAGATATTGCCGTGTTTGTTTCTAAATGCGCCACTTGTCAGCTGGTAAAAGTGGACCATCAGAGACCGACAGGACTTCTACAGCCATTAGAGGTCCCGATGTGGATGTGGGAGAGCATCTCCATGGACTTTATCGCGGGGTTGCCTATGTCACAGAGAGGTCACGACTCCATTTGGGTAATTATGGACAGGTTGACCAAAGTCGCTCATTTTCTACCCGTAAGGACAGACTACACTACGGGACAGTATGCCCAGCTCTTTATTGCAGAGATAGTGAGACTTCACGGTGTGCCCCTAAATATCGTGTCTGGCCGAGACAAGATATTTGTTTCACGATTTTGAGAGAGTTTTTAGTAGGCCATGGGCACGGAATTACGGTTGAGTACGGCTTATCATCCGCAGACCGATGGGCAAATCGAGCGTACAAATCAGATGTTGGAGGACATGTTGCGTATGTGCATCATTGATTTCGGGGGTGGATGGGAGCAGTATCTTCCACTGGTGGAGTTTGCTTACAACAACTCCTACCAGTTCACCATTGGCATGGCTCCATTTGAGGCGTTGTACGGTAGACCTTGTCGTTCCCCAGCATGTTGGTTGGAAGTGGGGGACAACAAACTACTTGGGCCGGAAGTGATTCAGGATACTTCAGCGAGGATAGATTTGATACGGAGTCGCATTCGGGTAGCTCAAGATCGGCAGAAGAGCTATGCTGATGCGAAGAGGTTCTTCAGGGAGTTCCAAGTGGGGGACCAGGTTTTACTCAGAGTATCTCCTATGAAGGGGATTATGCGATTTGGGAAGAAGGGGAAGTTGGCACCGAGATATGTGGGACCATTTCCTATCATCGAGCGGATTGGGTCTGTTGCGTATAGACTTGGGTTACTGGAGAATTTGCACAGGATTCATGATGTGTTACATATTTCCTCGCTAAGGAAATATCTTAGAGATGATTTGGCTCATTCTGACATTGCTTTGGAGGACATTGATCTCCAGCCCGATAGCTCCTACGAGGAGGGGCCGATTGCTATTTTGGACCGAAGTGAGCGAAAACTGCGGTCAAAGATTGTTCTGTTAGTGCGTGTTCAGTGGCGACATCATAATGTCGAGGAGTCCACATGGGAGCGCGAGGATGAGATGCGCGAACGTTATCCAGAGTTATTTTTACCAGGTACTTTTTAGTTCCGAATTTCGGGACGAAATTCTGTTATTAGGGGGGAAGTATGTAATACCCCGCATTTTTATCGATAATTATTTATGGGATTAATTAAATTAAATGTGAATTAATTGAGAATTAATCCGGATAAAATACTAACGAGATGTGAGTTGGTATTTTATTATAATGTGTATATATGGCAATATATGAATATTGGAAATATTGAATTAGTCGTGAGATATAAATACGACAATTTGGGAAATTTTATTGGAACGCGCGTGACAATCGCGTCAAGAAAATATTTAATTTAAATAAAAAGTGAATTTTATTTTTATTAATCGTATGGTCATTTTGAGTGCGCCAACGTGTTCGGAAGGGTCGAAATAGTCAGAAAACACTAGCCGGGGGTTAAGTTTGGGTCCCGGGGCCTTATTGGGCCATACCGGTAACTTAAAAGGGCATTTTGGTAATTTCGAAAATTTGGGAATTAAAACCCACGAAAATTAGAAATAAAAATCTGACTTATTCTTTATCCACTAAACCCACTAACTACACTAAGGGACTTAATGGGCTACGGGAGAAGTTAAGGAACTAGTTCTAACTTGCCAAAAACCAACCCCCACCTCCATTGTCATCTTGTGAGAAGAGCTTGGAGAGAGAGAGAGAGAGAGAGAGAGAGAGAGAGATAGGAGAATTCTGCAAAGAGAGAAAGGAGAATTCTGCAGATAGAGAGAGAACAATTCAACCTTCAAGATTCAACATCAAATTCAGAGAAAAATTAGAGGCAAGTGATTTAATTACAATTGATTCAATGTTATGCTTTTCCATGCCTAAGGAAATTATCGGATTTATCTTGGAAGATTGATATAGACCCATGAATTTGAAGTTTAAAACTATGAACTATGTTAGGTATTGCATGTAGAAACATTCTGGACGAATTATGAATTCAAAATATAACCCTTGATGATTTAAAAACGGATTTAAGAAGAGGTTTATTAATGTTCTTGAAAGAAATAGAAAAACAGAGTTCTTGATGAGATTTTGAACCAAATAAAGCCCTTAGTTGTTGAATTATTGGTTTTAGAACGTTAACAATGTTGTAGGATGGTTGTATGATGATATTACAATGTTATCTTAGAGTTTCATGCTTGTTAATGGAGTTTTGGGACGTTTTGAGGACTGCAAAATGAAGCAGTCCGTAGCCTACCTGGTGTGATCGATCGATCGACATTCATCAGTCGATCTATCGACCACCATCGATGGATCGAAGGTCAAGGTCGATCGATCGACCTTCCCAGATTGAGTAAAATTTCCCCTAGTTAAATTTTAATGATGTTAACCCTTGGAAAATATTATTGGAGACTTTATGAATATCCTTAGACTTAAGGAAGACCAGTAGGTGTGGTTATAAAGTTTGGACCTTAATTAGAATTCAAATTGAGGAATTATTCTAAAATCTAATGAAACCCGATGAGTGAGATAATGTTAGGGTTAAAAGAGTAAATTTGAATAAATTGATGAAATGAGGTTTGGGGCAGAATTAAGGACCTTAAGGATAAGGATGTAATATGTGGGAATAATAGGAAACTTAATAACCCCTTTGAGATAGGTTTTAAGTACAAGAATCTATGACGTGAGATGTGTCGACAGTCTACATTATATATTATCGGAAGACTTAAAATGTATAAAATTGGAATAATGGTATAAGGATGTAGAAAATACCTTTATTAATATTGAGATATCTAAGATGTGTGCATGCTTAGTATATGATCTTATGTGTATGACATACCTACCATACTTGCTATCACGGGAGGTTTACGTTCGCTTAGGGCCATCTAATCCTTGTGTGCCCGGATTTAGTTTGGTACCTAAAGGACATAGTTCAAGGGAATGACTTAATTGTGAGTTATTAAGCCAGCTGACTATGGAGCGTAGGTATGTACGTGACCCATGGATATGTTGAATTATGTTCGCCTCCATTTTTGTGTGTTGTGCTTATTCTAACAATTCCTGAGAGATTCGTAATTTGTAATCCTTATGTATGTGATGTACCGGGATGGATAGCAGAGTATGTGTGCACCGAAGCTTAGCCTCGGGGTGCTTATATTGTATATTTATGATGTGAATAATATACGGTTCAATAAAAAGTAATTTGTTATGTTTAAATTGCGAGAATAATTTATAGTGACTCTTTGAGAAATTAAAAAGGGATAACATGCCGAAAATTGTAATGTTAACAATTGAGAATCAGAGTTTAAGTAAAGCTATCTATTTAAGTAATAACATTGGGAATTCATATTGTGAATCGAGTAGTTGGGTTAGAACTTATGAGGGTTTAGTTAGATAAATAACACATGAATGGGCACAGGAACGTTAGGAGTTCACAGTTAGATGAGAGGTGAGTATTTCATGTGAGAGCACATCCTAACATGTATCTTGCATTCATTGTTTTAATTGTTATTAAAGCACTTGATGTTTTTAAAATACTCTCCACATTCGGGCTCTGACCCGTTTGCTTTCAAATCTATCTTTTTGTAAAAACCATTTTTAGGTGCCCAGCCACAAGGACACCATGCATAGTATTTCCAATCAGGTGACGAGCTGTAGCTGTTGTGGAAGTTACAGGGCCTTGCTAGTAGACGCTTCATTTGCCTTGACTCCATATTCAGATTTCATCAGTTGTAGGGCATGTCGCCCATTTCTTTTAGAGACATTTCATTTCTTTCAGTTATTCAGACTTTTGGCTTGTAATTAATTCAGGATGCAGACTTGTTTTATTTCTTTTCATATTGGGATTGTTGTGAGGAGTATTTCCTCTAGACTCATCTTTATTTGTTGATTCACTATAGTTGGACCTTATCGTGAATGGTTGTGTTACATTTCTATATTTCGTTTATTGCATGTTAATCAGATTTAATTTAAAATTTGACAACTCACTTTTTAAATACTAGGTGGTTAGTAATCATTAAAAATGTTTTCGACAGTGATTCTATTAACTGGACCAACTTGACATTTTGTATTGATTTAATAAAGGAGTAGCTACCCGGTATTTAATTAGTCGGGGTGTCACATTGTGGTGGAGGAGGGGCAACATGCCAAGGAGGGTTCATTGCGGCATGTTGTTGCCCATAGCTAAAACCGTGATGATTTTTCCATGAAGGGTTGTATGAATTCCCGTGCGGGGCACCGAAATTACCCTTAAAACCTCCTACACCACTAACTTGCTCTTGAAGCATTGCTTTGTAGGCGGGTATCGTCGGTCATTCCTCAGTTGAATGTCCCGCCTCACAAATAGCACACACCTTTACAACTGGGTTTGGAATGGGTCCAACTGGTCCTTTTCCATATATCTCGCATAGATCTCGAAATCCTATCTCAAGAGTCTCTAATCGGCTATCCATCATAGAATTCTTATCTATATGGAATAGGACGGATGCTGACGGAGTGGTGGTCGCTTGTCTATTTCGATTTTGAGTGTTGGGATCAGAAGTGTCCCAGGATTGGGTAGTCTCGGCGACATACCTCAAGTGAAGCTCAGCATCCTGGGCATCTAAATCGATAAACGGACCACTTCCCATTGTTTCAACAAGTTGTTTAGAGTTAAGATTCAACCCATTACAGATAAAAGAGACGACTTGCGCTGAATTAAATCCATGATGGGGGCATGAAGCAACTAACTCCTTGAAACGTTCATAACATCGATGGAATGGCTCATTTTCAGCTTGTCTAAATGCTTGAATTTGAGCCTTTATGGAGATTGTTTGATGTGGTGGGAATAATTTCTTGAGAAATTTCGACTGTAGCTCATTCCAGGATGGAATCGAGCTTGGAGGTAAAGACCATAGCCAGGCCTTAGCTTTATCTTTGAGCGAGAAAGGAAAGAGTTTGAGACGGATTACCTCTTGTGTGCAAGTTTGATTATTGAGAGTATCACACACGTCCTCAAATTCCCTAATATGGAGGTATGGCTTTTCAGTATCCATACCGTGGTAATGCGGTAGCATCTGGATCATCCCATTTTTGAAACGGAATTGTCCGGCATTATATGGGAGTATAATGCACCCCGGAGTGATAGTACGCTCGGGATATAAGAATTCTCTAATCGGACGGTATGGGGGTTCTTCCTCACTGGCGGGTGCACTGTCGTGTTGTGACATCTCTTCCTCACTTATTGACTCGGTGTTCTCACTGGGCGTGCTCGAAGTGTGTCCTAAGAAGGGAAAGGGAGTGTTATCGGAGACTGAGTGCGACTGTGTGGGAGGTGGGATCCAGAACTGTGGGGCGTTTGGAGTGTGGGGACTATCAGGATTATACTCCACAATTGGATTTTCGTGAATGTTGGTTGGAGTATTATGGGGTGTGGGAGTGGTTTCAGAATTTTGCATTAAAGCTTAGGAGAGATCATGGTGAATCTTTTTTTTGTGCTTTTCGAATTTTTTTATGTTTTTGAATTTTTGGAATTTTTGGTCAAAGCTTTGGATTGACTCAATCTAATCCTATGTCTACCTAATTCCCCGGCAACGGCGCCAAAAACTTGACGCGACTGAAAATGTGTCTCAGAAATGCGTTCACTCTAGGCTCAAGTGCAAGCCTGTCGCTCAAGTAATAATCCGACAAGTCGGGTATCGATCCTCAGGGAAAAAGGGACAACGAAGTTGTGACGATGGGAAAAGACGGAGGAATCCTAACTTTGACTCTAAAAATAAAGGGAAAATGATTTGATTTTGGGAATGATTATAACTAATGCAAATATGAAATTATAAAAAGATGCAATTACACTAAACTACCTAAAATATGATTGAAAAATAGTCCGAAACTTTTTATTTAAATAATGAGAAAAATAGGACGGAAATACAATCCCCCAACCCTAGTGTAGTGCGGATATAATACTAATCTTAAATTTATCTGATTGATTTGACCCGGAATTTAGTACTCCCAAGCATTACGTATACGAGGTTCAAGCCCGCGTCATACTTAATCCGAGGATGAGTAAATCAGTATCGCGATAGTAGCATTCGAATTGCACTCTAAATCATCACGAGTACCCAAAGGCAAACGAGATATAAAGATTTACAATCGTTGTGCAACTACGCAATACGATCAAGGTCAATCATTAAATTTAGCGGATTAATTTTATATGCACGCACTAACACATCAGGCTGGGTTCATGCATCCCGGCCTTAGGAAATCTAGCCTAACATGTTGGAAATAATAGAAACAAGGATTAATGTGCAGGAACTCATAATTACTCTAAGAAAAATAATGATTAGATGCAGAAAAGAATTAGAACTAAAAATCACTCACTAATATTATCCAAGCAATAAGTGAAACATTGAAAGAAACATATACTCACAGAAATCACTGAATAAAATCTTCAATCCTTGAAATAAATCTGAAAATATTAACTAAGCTAGGGTTTCTGGAAAAGAAGAAGAAAAACCTACTAATTCTTCGTCTCTATATCAATACTAAATCGGGTCTTTTATACCCTACAACAATATCGGAAGTCAGCTGCACTAGGAGTCTTTTTAGGAAGAGAAAAGACTTTCAAATCTCGAAGACCGGACCGGTCTGGGTCTTAGGCGGACCGGTCTGCCCCCAAGGCGGATCGATTCTTTTTATTTTGGGGCGGACCGGTTCTTTTTATTTCTGCCTCCTTCGGTTTGCATGCGATCCGGGGTCTTCTGGAGTTTGGCATGGCGGACCGGTCCGGGGTAAGGGCGAACCGGTCCGGCTATTTGACTTTTTTGTTCCTCTTTGACTGCTCATAACTTTTGTTTCGGGATTCCGATTGAGGTGCCGTTTCTTCCTTTGTGCTCGTGAATGAGATGTATTCAACTTCTCTTTAGGTACCTCATCCGAATTTCGTGTAGAAATTACGCTTTTTCCCTTGAGACCTTTCCTTCTTTCTTTCTTGATTCTACCGATTTCCTTCTTTCGTTTCTTGATATCAAATACCTGCAAAATCACTACAAAATACCAGAAACTCGGTGTACTCATTAGAATCAGTCAGTAGCACAGTGATGAGATAAATCCAACTCAATTACGTTGTTCGAGGTGCTAAAAGTAACTAAATCAATGGATACATTAGGAAGAATTTATGCCTAATCACTATGCCAAGCCCGAGTTGGGCCCGAAGCCCGAACTTCATATTTATAAATAAATAAATAAATAATTTATATAATATAACATATTTATGTTAACATTGTTTAATTACGTTTCGTTCTTTTATTTCATTTACTACTTTTTAAAAAAAAATCATTTGTTACAATCTATTAGATTACATGTGATTTTCAATTTTGTGATTTTATTGTTAATCTCATTATGGGTATTTGATTTAATAATTGCTCAAGTCATAATAGGCCTTTGGTAGTGATTAAATTTTGCTAAATGTATGAAATTTAATAGGCATTTGTAGGTTTTCACTCTTATTTCCTTTGTTTTAATTTAATACATTTCAATATTATATATTTTATTTCATAAAATATCAATTATATTTTAATGTGTAATTTTGTCCATTATGAATATACAAGGAAAAAAATTTAATTCAAGCTTTTTCAACAAAAAAAATTGAAATCGGACCCGAAGCCCGTAATATTTGTGAGCCGAGTTCGGGCCTAGGTGGGAAAACATAATTCAGGCGAGCTCGGGCTTGAGCATGGGTAAGTGAGTTCGGACCGAGCCTGAACAACCCCAAGCCCGACTCACCCAGCTCGATTTACAGCGCTATATGTATATATAGTTTAATTTGAAGTTGTTCAATATTCAATTTAAATATATGGTGATATATGTAATCTTAATAATAATTGAGAGTAATTATTTGAGCATTATAAAATTATAATTTATCTAAAATTAGAAATAACTCCTCAAAAAAAAACCCTCGATGGCTTCCGCCTTGGAATCCATGGCAGTACTTGAAACTAGGGGTGACAATTTTTGACACGACTCAAAAATTCGACTCGAATTCGACACGATTTTTGCAGGTCAGGTCATGGCTAAATAGGTCCGAGTCGAAATCGGGTCAGACCCGCTTAACCCGTTTATTAAACAGGTCGTGTTTCGGGTCAACCCGCCTAACCCGCAATTGACACGTTTATTTTTCGGGTTGATTTCGGGTCAAAAAACCTATTAACCCATTTAGACATGAATAATTATAAACCGTTGATTTTTTAATCTAATGGTCAGAAAAATGAAAAATCAAAGGGGCTAATTGAAAAACCTAATTGGAAAACCTAACTTTAGAAAAAAAAAAGATCGCCGCACACAGCAGCAGGTCTCTTCTCTCTCATCTTCTCTTCCCATCTCTTCTCTCTCGCCATCTCTTCCCACCGCACACATGTAAGATTTCTTCTATTCTCTTCCCATCTCTTCGCACCGCACACCGCACACAATACTCACGCACACACACAGAACACACACACACACACACGCACACACACAGAACACACACAGAACTCACGCACACACACAGAACACACACATAACACACGCACACACACAGAACACACACACGCACACACACACACACACAAAACTCGATCCATGATTTCTGTTATTTCTGAATTTTGATTTTATATTTTTGATTTTTTTTTCAGGTACTGATTTTTTTTTCAGCAGGTAATTAGATTTATGTTATTGATTTCTGGTAATGATTTTTTTTTCAACACATTGATTTCAGATTCCATATTGCATATTAATATATAGTTTAATTAAGTATCCTATTTGTTTTTTTAATCTTATTGTGCGTTGTACTCATTACTTTTTTTGTTCGTAAGTATGGAATGAAATGGAAGGAGACTAGCTTTTGGATAGAGTGGAGCATGACATCTTTTTGCAATTTGGTTGAAGACTTACAAATTGTAATTTGAACTTGAAATTATGAATGTGTAATAATAGATAATGGATTAGAGTTTGTTGGATGATGTTATTTGGATAATGACTAAATGTTGTTGGTATTATTATGTTATGTTTATTAGATTTGACAAATATTTTTTTGATTAATGTTGTGATGTTTATTTGTTAAATTGTTTTTGGAAATAAATAGTGAAAATTATTTAATCTCATAAACAGGTCATTGTGGATCATGTAAACAGGTTCCCTTTGCAGATGACCTATTTATTAAGCAGGTTAAACGGATCGTGTCGTGTTAGCGGGTTGGACACGACCTATTTATTAAATAGATTAGACGGGTCGTGTCGTGTTAGCGGGTTGAACACGACCTGTTTATTAAACGGGTTAGACGGGTCGTGTCGTGTAACCTATATATAAACAGGTTCGTGTTCGAGTCAGGTACAATGACACAATTACTTAAACGGATCGTGTTCGTGTCAACGGTATATCTAGACATATCAGATCTCGATACGATCCAAACACGACACGACAACCCAAATTGCCAGGGGTACTTGAAACTTTCCCATATAAATTGCGAGGCCTACTTGAAACTTTCCCATATAAAGAGTCGTGGGACTCGTGGCCATTTTACCCCCTCTATTTATACTATACTATTATTAATATAATAATATAAATTCTGTCGCTTCTTTCCTAGTAAGAATCTGCATAACTTCGTTCCTCCTATCCCAAATAGACGGATAAGCAGAGACCAGTGTATGCGTGTTATGGAAACACAGAGAAAAATAGTGATTGCTGAATCTCGTTAAAGAATTATTCCCTCCAATAAGCAAAGAAGTTTGAGCTATTTTCTGCATTCTGGATCCGTCACAACTCCAGAAGCCTCTCAAGGTAAAACTGACTCTTTATATTGTTGGTGTGTGTGTTAATGAAATGCTAAGAGTAACCGCCAGTCATGAAGCATATAAATGTAATAGTTTCCACATTGAATGCATTTTGAGCGAAAATCTGTATTTATAAATCAAAGTGAATGCAGAGGGTAAGAGTAGAGTCGAAGATGAAAGTGGCGGTGGTTGGTGCGGGCATTAGTGGGCTGGTTTCGGCGTATACTCTGGCTAAAGCGGGGGTACAAGTGGTGCTATTTGAGAAAGAAGACACCCTCGGCGGCCATGCCAAGACTGTTACCGTCGACGATGTCCATCTAGACCTCGGTTTCATGGTCTTTAATCGAGTAAGTCTACTACTAATACTATTCTAACAACATATATCACACGTGCTGTGCTGCTACTAATTATTTCACTTTTCCGCTTTCAATTATAGAGCTGTGATAGGTCTCGTGGACTCATGGTTTACTTGTCTTATTATTTGTACAACTATTTTATCCACCCAAAAAAAAAATTTGTACAACTATTTCGCTTACAATCATTTATTCTCACAGTTTCTTACCGCTGCCTGTATGTGCAAGATTGTAATGAATTTTTTTTCGAAAAAGTTTTTAAATAATTAAAATTGTAAAATTTGTAGTTACATTTAACATTTCGTGGATTTTGAGATGCGGGGTTCATACTTAATTTCTGAGTTATTTAACAAAAAGTTTCTCAATGATTTAATAATTAAAATTTAGTTTAAATGTTTTATTTTGTTTCAAAAAGTCTATTATCATATATAGATACTTATAAAACTCTATCTCCTATTATTCTAAAATCTAAGAAAAATAAACGAGAGACGTTTTAAAAAATAAAAAAAATAAAAAAAATAAAGTGAATTAAATGCAAAATATATTTTAATTCCTATGAACAAACATTAATTTTCCTTTAATGAGGGTATCCAATTATTTATAATATGTTTTTACTTATCAAGAAGAAAGTCAACTTTTTTTATATAGTTTTAAGGGTCAATCGATGAATAGTCACTCAAACATTTTTTCATAAACGTTTAATCTAATTTTTTTTATTTATTTTGTTCCAAAAAAGTCTCTACCACATAAAAACACTCAAAACAAATACACACATAAACTCATTTACCCACCTTCCTCCCCCCACTCCACTGCCTGAGTTCCGGCAGTGGGATGGGTGGTAGTGAGGTGCCGCTTGTGAATTTATAAAAATTAGACAATATTATGTAAATTAATGTTTAAGGGACTAAATAGATTAAATTAAAAATATGTGTATTTTTACAAAATATGTATATATGTTGGGGACCATACATTAATTAACCCTACTTTAAATGCCTCAATTAAATTGTATAACTCCAATTGTAAAATTCATCTTATTTATTTAAATAAAATCTCCTTCCTTATTCAATTTCTTCTCTCACCTCATTCACTCTATCAAAGTCTCCTCTTCTCTTTTTATTTATCCATGTGTTTCTCTTCTAGATTTAGAATGTAGATTTAGATCTCGTACTAATATTTTCTGAATCAATATACATAGTTTTTCTTTTCTTATTTTCATCTTAACACATTTGCAAGCTAAAAGAGTTATTTGGTTTTTAGTCACCATTTATTTTGATGCATTGAGTTTGACATTCACTATTTTCATTTATTGAAGTTTAATGGGTATGACACATTAAATGATGTTTACTTTTTAAAATAGTTTTTATTTTTAATTTTATTCTTATCTCATAAGATTAGTTAGTTTCCCATCTGATATGTTTTTAAAATATAGTAAGTTCTATAACCATTCAAAACTGTCCATAATCACTCTGTAACTGCCGCCCTTCATTTTCGAAGAAAATGACACTTGTCCTAATTCAATAGCGATTATAATAGATCCAACAACTAAAAACAAATAAAAAAATAGGAGTGACTACAAATGAATCTTACAAAATGTGAGTAAATATACTTAAGGTCCCTTTTGAAAATGGTGAAGAGTTAAAAAAATTTTTTGAACCCGTAATCCAAATATGATTAAGTACATTTATTTAGGGGTTCCTTCAAAATCTAAAACAAACATTGCATACTTTTATTAAATAATGTTTTCTCAAAATGGTTAAGAGTTAGAATCTTTTATTAACATTGAATCTAAATCTCTTAATCCGACTATATAGATTAGTTTAGGGATTCCTTCAAATATAAAACAAGAATTTATTTTTCTTATTCACATTTCGACTACATATAAAAAACAAAGTTTACCTAACTATTTGAAAGTGTCATAAGTATGATATAGCGAAATAACTTGGGCCAAAGCCTAATAATCCAATTTAAAAGGTGTGTAGTGAGAGGAAGGTGTGTAGTGAGACGAGTGAATCATATCAAAGCAAAATATCGGGTCTATATCTATTCAATACTCCAAATGTATTTAAGTGAATAGTATATAATTGTTACATTGTCACATGGCCCTGCCCTGTCCCTATGACAGATATAAATGAAGCAACTGGTTCATATGGGACACTCTTGTGGGGCATCAACGGGTTGCAGAGGATTGGTAATTCATTATTTTATCGTAAGTAACTTAATAATCAAATAGAAAAACCTGTGGAAGGACACCTATAGATATGGAAAAATATGGAATATATGTGTAATAAAGAAAAAAGAGTCATGCCAAACTTATCATTGTTGCATGATTAGTTGGTGGTTTTTGTTGTTTAGTATCCTTAAGGATTTAATTAAGGGCCTCTCGAACCTTTGAAGTTCTTAATCAATTATTATTCGATTAAGGCTTCTCAATAGAACCACTTTGTTTAGATTCTCTCTTGGTAGCCAATGGTCAAGGCTTCTCTACATGACCATGTGGAAAATTAGGTTCATAGATCTCTCCTATCTTCTTTTGTGGTCGATTTTCACGTGATTCTCATGGGCCACTATGTTTGAATTGATAAGGTTAAGATCTATGGGACCTCCACCATAAATTTTGGAATTCTGCTCTGTTGGAAAATTAGATGCTGCTATTAGGACGTTGGGATTTAATGGGTCAAGAAATTAATGCAAGAATAATAATGCACAGACAACGCAAGAGATTTACGTGATTCACCAATTTGGCTACGTCCACGGCTCACACCCACTTTCACTATAGAAAAATTATAGGAACACTTTTACACACTCTCTTGTATGCACTCACTATTTTTGTGGAGGCTAACACTACCTTCTATACACTCTGACAAGTGCTAACAATGCACTGTCTTTCTCCCTTACTACCCTCTCTCCTTTTGCTCTCTAATTGTTCTCAAGCTTGAGAGTTTGGAATAATTACAATGATAGAATTCAAGACCTATTTATAGTTGTTTTGAAGTCACCATGACCATTGGATTAAAACAAGATTGGATGGTTGAGATTAATTTTGTGCCACCAACCATTACTATTCATTTGGTAGGCTACCTAAATATGTGTGTTAACTATTCATTTGGTAGGCTACCATGTGTGTTAACTATTCATTTGGTAGGCTACCATGTGTTAATTATGGTCACACATGGTAATTACCCCAAACATCTCCATTTTCATTAACAATCTCCCACTTGGAGACTTTTGAACTGCAACTCATCCAGTGCATCTATCAATGAATTTGGTGTGAGGCTTTCCTGTCTTCTATCCTTGAAAATCCACTGAAGCTGAGCATAACTCCAGTTTCTCTATAGTAACTGCCTTGGTTAACATGTCAGCTGGGTTCTTGCTGCCTTGGATCTTCTCAAGTGTCAGCACCCCATCTTCTAATAAAGATCTGACGAAGTGATAACGAAGTCCGATGTGCTTGGTCCTCGAATGAAATGCTGAATTCTTTAGTAGATGTATAACACTCTGGCTATCACTGTGCAAAACATTCTTCACCTGTTTGAATCTCAATTGTGCCAACATTCCTTGTAACCAGATGATCTCCTTACTGGATTCTGTCACAGCTATGCATTCTGCTTCTGTAGTGGATAATGCGACTATCTTCTGTAGCTGCGAAACCCAACTGATTGCAGTAGTTCCTACTGTGAAAACGTAACCGGTAGTGCTCCTCTTGTGATCTACCTCACCAGCAAAATCCGAGTCTACAAAACCTTGTAGTATCAATCAGTGTTCTAAAAGGCGTGCATAGGCGTGATGCTTTTTAGAAACGCAACGCATAAGGGGTATGCGTGGGAAAAGGCGTGGTCAACGCTTTTTTAAGGCGGTCAACGCTTGCAATGCGCGCTTTTTTTTCAAAATTTTTATATTGCTAAAATCATTTTTTCTTATGTTTGAGTTAAAATGACGTCGTTTTGGGTAAAAAGCATACAAAAGTTTTATTCATTTATTTTTTTTTATCTAATATACTAATCTAACCCTAACATAATAAATCAGACAAAACAAAAGAAAAAAAAAGAACCCTAACTTCAAGGTATGTTTTATTTTATTCGTAATTTTGTAGGAATAAAATTTCAAATTTCAACGTATGTATTATTTTATTCAAAATTTTGATTGCATGTTTATGATTATGTTTTTTTTTTGTAAGTTGTGCTTATATTTATGCTTTTATTATTTTAGAAACCTACGTATAATTAAAAAATATTAAAAAAAAGGCAAAACACCTTTTCACGCATAGGCCTCGCCTAGGCGCCCCTAGGCTCCTAATGCTTGATGCTTGGCCTCCACGCATCGGTCACGCATCGCGCCTTTTAGAACCTTGGTATCAATTCACTTCTTCTAAAACATAGGCATTTATTAGTAATACCTCGCAGATACCTTAGTGTCCACTTAACTGCTTCAAAGTGTTGTTTTCCAGGATTAGTCATGAACCTGCTCACAGCTCCCACTACATGAGCAATATCTGGTATTGTGCAAACCATGGCATACATGAGACTTTCAATCGCTATGGCGTATGGAACCTTAGCCATGAAGTTTCTCTCTTCTTCCGTCTTAGGAGACTGTTCCTTGGATAGACGAAAGTGACTAGCCAATAGCGTGCTAACAACTTTAGCATCACCCATGTTGAACCTTCGCAAGACACGGCTGATGTACTCTGCCTGAGACAACTGCAAAGTACCTTTTTGCTTGTCTGTGTTGATTCTCATCCCAAGAATCTGCTTCGCTGCGCCCAAATCCTTCATGTCGAACTCACTCGACAGCTGCCTCTTCAATTTTTTGATTTCGCCCATATCAGAACCGACCACTAACATGTCATCAACATAAAGTAGAAAAATAATGTAGCTGGACTCAAATCTCTTGAAGTAACAACAATGATCAGCGTTGCACCTGTAATAGCCATTTGTCTGCATAAACCCATCAAACTTCCTGTACCACTACCTTGGAGCTTGTTTCAAACCATATAAACTCTTCTTCAATTCACTCACGAATTTCTCTTTTTCATGCTCCGAGAAACCCTCCGGTTGCTGCATATATATCTCTTACTCAAGGTCACCATGGAGGAAAGCAGTTTTCACATCTAACTCCTCAAGATGCAAGTCTTCTGCTGCAACAACTAGGGGTATTCGCGGTCTGGTCCGGTCCGATTTTAGAGTTTTTTTGGGACCGGATCGCATTAATCGGTCCTAAAAAATTACGGACCGAGACCGGACCTAAATTATTGGTCTCGGTCCCATTCGATTTTCAAACGGTCCGTGTTCGGTCTCGGTCCTATTCGGTCCTTACCAATAAAAAAAATAACACATTTTTTATCATTAAAAACAACACTTTTTTTTGTAAAACTGCATTTTTTATTAAAAACAACACGTGTAAAACTCCATTAAAAAACAACACATTTTTTTTTATTAAAAACTGCATTAAAACAACTATTTTCTTTTTAAAAAAACAGCAATTTTCTTTAAAAAAAAAAACAGCACTTATCTTAAAAAAAAAACAGCAATTTTCTTTTAAAAAACAACACTTTTCTTTTTAAAAATCAGCACACTATTTAAAAAAACAACACTATTTTAAGAAAAACAGTTAATATCCAGATACAAAAAACAACTAATACCCACAATACATCCATGCCGCCACGCCCAATCTGTATTTAAACAAATAATTACTACTTAAGCAACTAATTTAATTTAATTTCAGAAGAAAAAAAATATGTAAATCTGTATTTATTTAATTTTTTTTTTAATAAAACATCAAACACAAACACCCAATTTGTTTCCTCATATTGTTCCTAATTTGACAGATCTATAATCTCATAGAAGTTGCATATTAGAAGTACTCATGTTCTATATTAAGGTCCTTCCATTAGGCATATACACTGAACAAAACTAGAATCCATAGAAAATTATAATTACTTCTCATAAAGAATCCATTTACTTCTCATAAAGGTTAACAAACATTTAGATCTAGAAAAACAAGTGAAAGTGAAATACCAGATGGGCGATGGGCGGTAGCTGGCTGCCGTGGCTGGCGATGGGCGGTGGTTGCCTGCGGTGGGCGGTGTCTGCAGCTGGGCGTGCTGGGCGATGGGCGGTGGACAGATGGGCGATGGGCGTGCTGGTGCTCGGCGATGGGTAGTCGTGTGTGTGTAGAGAGAGATGGGAAGGGGCGGCTGTGCTGTTTGTTGCTGTGTAGAGAGAGAGATAAGAAATGTTTATGTTAATAGGGTTGTAACTTGTTGTGTCCGTGTGG
This sequence comes from Sambucus nigra, assembly GCA_949130495.1. Classification (NCBI taxonomy): domain Eukaryota; kingdom Viridiplantae; phylum Streptophyta; class Magnoliopsida; order Dipsacales; family Adoxaceae; genus Sambucus; species Sambucus nigra. The sequence continues at coordinate 580,038,632 of OX422209.1, forward strand.
GTACATTGGGGTGAAAGTGTGTGTGTGTGTGGGTATATTGGGGTAAATATATATATGTATTAAAATATATATATATATATATATATATATATATATATTTTAATAAATGCGGTCCGGTCCGGTCCAAAACCGTTTTTTAAGAGCCAAAACCGAGACCGAACCGAATAATGCGGTTCTACATATTTTAAGACCGAATTAAAATCGATTTTAAAAAACCCCGTAAAAGTAGGCTCGGTTCGGTTCGGTTTTTTCGGTCCATTCGGGTTCGTGCACACCCCTAGCAACAACGCTCAAAACTGATCGAATGGTAGCCAGTTTCAGAACCAGTGAAAATATGTCGGTGTAATCGATTCCTTCCTTCTGCTGGAAGCCTTTGGCTACAAGTCTTGCCTTGTACCTCTTGGATCCGTCATGTTCCTCCTTGACTCGATACGCCTATTTGTTGTGTAAAGCCTTCTTTCCCACGGTACCTCAACTAGCTCCCATGTCTTGTTAGAGATAAGGGACTTTATCTCATCTTTCATTGCGAGCTCCCACTTGCTAGCATCCTCTACCTGACGCGCTTCGTCATAGAATTCAGGTTCACCACCATCAGTAAGCGACATATAGTTCATATACTTCCTATTTGGTACATGTGGTCGGGAGGATCTTCTTAGCACAGGAGATGGAGATGGAGATGGAGACTGTGGTTTATCCGTCTATTGTTGGCTGTTCTACAGTATGGATTCCTCTGGTTGAGGACTCTCATTTGTCTGCTTTGCCATACTGCTATTTGGAATATTATCTGGATCAACGTACATAGGGTCGCCCTGTGTTGCACCACTGGATTGTAGTGCATCTATGTCCTTGTACATCACCCTCTCATTAAATATCACGTCCTAACTTCTGATTATCTTCCTAGTTTTGTCATTCCAGAACTTGTACCCAAACTCATCTCCACCATACCCAATAAAGGTGCATTTTAGTGATTTAGGGTCAGGTTTATACCTAGCATGATCACTAATATGCACATAAGCAATACAACCGAAAACTTTCAAATGGGAAAGTTTTACCGCCTTTTCGCTTAACACCTCCTCTGGTATTCTGTGCTCTAGCTGTACTGATGGTCCTCTGTTGATTAAGTAAGTGCTGTGTTGACTTCCTCTGCCCAAAACTATTTGGGTAATCCTATATGTATATGTATGCTTCTGGCTCTCTCTGTCAATATTCGGTTCATCCGTTCTTCTATGCCATTCTATTGCGGTGTCCCTTGCACAGTCCTAACTAGTCTGATGCCATTTTCATAACAGAACTTCTTGAACCCGGTGTCATCATACTCGCCACCGTTATCGGATCTCAACTTCTTTATCTTCAGTCTTGTCTCATTCTTCACTATGGACTTCCATTTCTTGAACACCTCGTACACCTCGGACTTGTGTCTCAAGAAGTAAACCCACACCTTTCTAGAGTGGTCATCATTGAAAGTCACAAAGTAAGACTTTTTGCTGATGGATGAGACAGTAGCTAGGCCCCGGATATCTGTGTGAATCCGCTCCATCTTTTCTTGCTTAGGTAGTCTGCCACTTTTTATGAAGCTAACTCTCTTCGACTTTTCAAAGATGTAACTTTCACATATGTCAGTGTCAACTGACTGTATATCTGGTAGTTTCCCCTTATAGTGCATGATCTTGAGCCCCTTGTCATTCATGTGACCAAGTCTCTGGTGCCATAGGTTTGGATCATCTTTCATGTCTGCAACTGTAATTGACCCACAAGAGTTCCCCTTCATATAGAGTATACCACTCTTCTTGCCACGAGCGATTGTCATTGCTCCTCTGAAAACTTTCCATGAATCGCCATTGAAGGTTGTGACATAACCTTCAATTGCTAACTGGCCCACCGAGATCAGATTCTTCCGTAAATCAGGGATGTGTCTCACATCCTTTAGTTTCCATACAGACAAGCTCAAGTTGATCCGTACATCTCCCTTGCCAACCACATTGCAGGGATGATCATCACCAAGGTACACCTTGCCAAGGTTTCCTGGAGAATAACTCACTAAAGGTTCTTTGTTGGAGGTCGCATGAAAGGAAGCTCCAGAGTCTAGAACCCATGACTACGATTTGCTCTCTAAAGAGCATATCAGTGTATCTTCTGTCACTTCTGCTATGATGTTTGTTTTTGTCTTCTCTTTTTCTTTCTTCGGGAATCTACACTGATTTTTGTAGTGCCCGGTCTTTTCGCAGTTCCAACATTCGATCACCTTCTGATTGTGATTGTGGTTATTGGAATTTCTGGAACTTCGACACTGCGACCTTCCATTTCTGGATCTGAATCTGTTGCGCCCTCCGCTTCTGTTTGAATCTCTGCATCTACTTTCTACGTTCAAGGCTGACGCTGAGGTGGAAGCACCATTTGACCGATTTCTAATTTCTTCAGTCATAATTGTGCTGACTACATCATCAAACTTCAATTTTTTCTTTCCTGTAAATCCGGTGATTGCAGTAACCATGCCTTTTCAACTATCAAGCAACTGCCCAGGAATTAGACATGCTCGTATCTCATCAGTGAAAGACATGTCCACCGCCTCTAACTGGTCCGTCACTTTTTTAAACTCGCTAAGATATTCTCTGAATTGTGCTCCTTCTGACATCATCATAGTAAATAAATTCTTTATTTGATGAATTTTATTTGTTACAAAAGGCTGTTTATACATACTGGAGAGGGCCTCCATGAGAGACACAATTGTCTTCTCATTTTTGATGTTGTAGGCTACTGACTTTGACAGTGATAACCTTATGGTTCCAAGAACTTTTCGGTCCAGCATCTCCCATTCTGAATCTTTCATTTCCATTGGTTTGTCACCCAAAGGTAAATAAAGATCCTTTTAGTACAAGTTGTCTTATATTTGCATTTTCCAAACTCTAAAATTTGTACCGTTAAACTGAGAAATTTTAGACTCCTTTTATGACACCATTGCTCCCACTCGAACAAATAGGATGGATACAAAAATTACTTTGCCGAGTAATTTTTAGTAAGCACCTGTTATGCCTTCGGTTCACCATCCAAAAGCATACCAACTGTTGGGAAATTAGACACTACTAAATTCCGCCAATAATATTTTGCCAGGACCTTGGGATTTAATGGGTCAAGAAATTAATGCAAGAATAATAATGCACAGACAACACAAGAGATTTAAGTTGTTCACCAATTTGGCTATGTCCACGGCTCACACCCACTTTCACTATAGAAAAATTATAGGAACACTTTCACACACTCTCTTGTATGCACTCACTATTTTTATGGAGGCTAACACTACCTTCTACACACTCAGACAAGTGCTAACAATGCATTGTCTTTCTCCCTTACTCCCTTACTCCCTCTCTCCTTTTGCTCTCTAATTGCTCTCAAGCTTGAGAGTTTGGGATAATTACAATAAGAAAATTCAAGGCCTATTTATAGTTGTTTTAAAGTCACCATGGACATTGGATCAAAACAAGATTGGATGGTTGAGATTAATGGTGTGCCACCAACCATTACTCTTCATTTGGTAGGCTACCTAAACATGTGTGTTAACTATTCATTTGGTAGGCTACCATATGTGTTAACTATTCATTTGGTAGGCTACCATGTGTTAATTATGGCCACACATGGTAATTACCCCAAAAATCTCCATTTTCATTAACATGTTCATTACTTGGATACTCGTAATAAAGATATGGGCTTTTACATATAGATTTCATTGGAAGAGACAACCATTCTATGTCATATTTTTATGTTTTGTGGATTTTTATTTGACAAACTTATGCATTTTAAACCATTCATCCTTAAATTATTAAAGGGAAAGTTATTGAAATGGTTGAGTTTCTTTGTTCTTATTTTTTAATCCTCAAATGATCTTTACAAATTCATTTTTTCAAAAAATTACTCTACTCAAAGAGATATATTAAATAAGATCCATGAAACACTATAAAATTTTGAAGAAAAAAAATGCATAGACAACATATAGTTACTGTTTTCGCCATAAAATGATTTTTTTTTCTATTTATTACGTTTTCACATACAATAAATATTTATTGTGCTACTATTAGACAAACAACAAATGTTTACTGCCTGCATGAAATATGAAGGAAACACATCATTTTTTTTTATTATTTTCTATTGAATATGGATCTTATTTTATATAGATTGATTAGTAGATTTCAAAAATATCAATTTATAAATTTTTGATTTGTATATCGAAAGTTATAGTTCTATATAGTTTGAAAGAAAAAAAATAACTACCAATTTAATTTGGAGGGAATATAGGGAGAAGGGTACATTAGTAAGGAAAAAATTCGTAAATTAAAAAATATGACTTAATTAATGGTCCACTATTCAATAGGACTTAAATAAGAAAATACTCTTCAAATAGGAATCACATATAATAATCCCATCCTAAAATTATACCCAAAAATCAATAACGGTGATACATCAATAGGGGTGGTAAGTTTAGAAATGATACGAAAAGGCTATACAGAACGATCCGAAATTGACACGATATGTTGTGTTCGTATCGGGTCTGACATGAAGTCGTGTTATATTTGTGTCAAAATTATGAGTTGTGTTAGTTGAGTTATTTTATTTTGTCGTGTTAATCGTATTTTTATTCATGTCATCGTGTCTATTTATATTTAATTTACTGTAATATTTTAGAATTTGTGTTACTCGTATTGCGTCGTGTTGTATTTGGTTCGTGTTTGTATCAACTAAAAAACTAGAATTCGTGTCGTGTCGTTTCATGTTTGTGTAAAAAAAACCTTGTCGTATCGTGTCGGCCCGAAACACGACACAAAAACACGAATTGTCACCTCTATATGTCAAGCATGCATGCATTGATTGGTGTTTCCAATTGACTTCATATGAACTCCATAACTGAACCGGTGCATGCATCACACATCTGATTTTTAGGGTCTCTCTATAGGTATGTACTAATATACAAAATATGTTCTCTTTATACAAAAGATAAAATAGCGAAAATGGGTTAAACCCATGTTACGAAGAGCCAAACCTAAGTATTTAACTAGAGTGCAGGGCTTGTGTTGCCTCATATACTCCGGATGACAAATCTCTTACCGCCTAGAAAACTGGTTTAAACGAGTAGAAATGTTTAGGTTACAAATCATTTTTTGCTTTAAACCCGCCTCTCTAATATGTCGGGTTGGGCCTAACCCGCCAGTTTGAAAGCAATTAATGACCTTGGCCGTGGTGTTGACTATTGATGGGCCGGGTTTCGGGTTAATATATAAATATGAAGGCTCAACCTCTACATATTTATCGGAATAAGGAGCTGAACCCGGAATGATGTATTCTGTACTGGAGAAGAGTGGAGCTAACTCCAAAAACTAGTCCTTTGTTCGGATTGCAGGCTGCAACTCACCTGCATAAAGCTGGAATCGCTAGTAATCGTCGGTCAACCATACGGCTGTGAATTAGTTCCCGGGCCTTGTCACCCCCCCCCCCCTCGTCGCACTATGGGAGTTGTCCATGCCTGAAGTCGTTACCTTAACCGCGAGGAGGATGGCTGCCTTAGCTGTCCTGAATAGCCCTCGACAGTTCTGGCTGGTCAGAGCTCTGGATTGGAGCGTGGGTCATCGACCAGATACCAGGAAGGCCAATCGACCTCGTATCTCTCCTGTTTGAACCAGAGAGAGTAGCTTCGAAGTACGCGGTGCCGTCGGGAGGAATAGGGGTGCATCTGAGTGTAGGTCAGCCATTATCGGGACAGAAAAGGCCATAGGGGGTCGGCCGACCTATTAGTTAAGGTTCCGCTTCATGACCGAGGCTTTTGAATCAATAGGAGGTGGGTTTTGGCATTGCTAGTGGTTGGCGGTGCTCCAAGTCATTCCACCAAACACTAGCGTAACCCTGGAACTTGGTTGCCGCTAACAGAACACAGCGGCGACCCTTCAGTCACTTGTACTAAAAAATTCGCTCCATGGCGGTCAACCATTCAATAACGACATTAGGCTATAGGTGTCGATCGAATATCGAGACACCCGCCCGAATATCGCCCTGCATACTCCTGGATAACATCTGAAGCACTAAGTGTGTGATGGGGTCACCACCTTGTAGGGTCAAATCACCCTCATCTGTGTCATCATCGCCTAGAGGAGGCTCATCAATTTGGGCTTTCTGTCGCTGTTTTTTAGGCGGTGGATGAGGAGGATCAGGAGCTGGTGGTGGTGCCTCTAGAGGGACTGGTGGAGGGGGATGAATATAGGGTGGATAGTAGTGGGTAGGATCGGTGGCATGGAAGGAAGATTATGGGGCTCAAGGTGTCTCTGTGGATGGTGGCGAGGGTTGGTTGAAATGTGGTGTAGGGTGGGTTCATGACGAGGGGTTGTGGGATAGGTTTGGTGAGTTTGTGGGGGTAAATGGGATGGGATAAGAATGCGAGGCGGGGAAAGGTGTGGGGATGGGAGATGAGGGTGATGTAATGGAAATTTGGGTGGTGGTGGGGGGTATTTTTTGGGTGATTCTTGATGATTGTAGAGAGTGGGGGTATGTTGGTGGAGTGGTTCCAATCACAAGACGGTAGGTGGGGAGAGACTAGGGGGTTGGAGTTTATGATTTCTTGAACATGTGGGGGTTGAAATTCTATGATTTCTTGTCCAAAATCTTTCCCATTGATTAATATGGGTTCATCTAGTACCGGATTAAGGTTGGAACACCGTCGGTTGGTTGTGATTGGGTCGGATCTGACCTCTTTGGATGCCAGAGATTACAAATGATTTTTGCGATCGTTGGAGAGTGTGTCCTGATCACCATAGGGGTGGATTGAACCCGTAATGGTGTATTCTGTACCGGAGAAGAGCGAATCTGCCTTGGCTATCCTGAACAGCCTTCGGTAGTGGTGTCTGGCTGGTCGGAGATCCATATCAGAGTGTGGGTCATTAGCCGGATGTCAGGAAGGCCAACCATTATTGGGACAGAAAAAGTAGTTTTTGAAGTCCGCGGTGCCGACGAGAGGAACAGGGGTGCATCTGAGTGTAGGCCGACCATTATTGGGACATAAAAAGTAGTAGGGGGCCTGCCAATTTGTTGGTTAGGGTTTTGCTTCATAGTCGAGGCTTCTGGATGAGCGGGAGGTGGGTTTTGGCATTGCTGCTGGTTGACGGCGACGGAAAAATGCCTAGAAGTGGTTGGATGTGGTGGTGTGGCCCCTCCACTGGTGGTGGTTAGGGGTATTTGGGATTAGGGTTTTGATTTTTTTTGGGTAGAGGGGTTGAATGGACAAAATTTGAGGAATTAGGGTTAGGATTTTGAGATGAAGTAGGAGCGATGCGAGGGCAGCCAGTGGTGGGTGTCGGTGGAGGAAGACGAGCGTCAATTTCATCCATTCGGGCCATAAACTAGTTGATAACCACCTCGAGATGCTCGTTAGAAGTTTCTACGGAGGTGTACTTCTTTCTTGGACCCATCTTGATGTTGTTTACGAGTTTTTATTGGTTTACAACAACAACAACAACAACGGGTAGAACCAACGAGGCTCTGATACCAATTGACGTAAATAACATCAAATGGGAGCAAGAAGATAATAACTCTAGACAAAACTCTCTCAAATCAATATATCTCAAAATGGAAGAATGCCTCAAATGAGGCTACAAAAGAGTAGTTATAGGTAGGAGGTTGCTTGGGCTTTAAGCTATCAATTTAATTACAATTCTGTCCCTAGATGCCCTTAACCTTCCTTCTTCTAAATACTAATAAAAGAAAATACAAGAAAAATACAATGTACTACTAGAAAGAATAAAAGACTAAAAATGATCAAAGGGCTGATATTCACATCACTGGATTCAAAGATTGATGCACGAGCATATTCTAACCTAAATGGGCCAAGGCTCGCTTGACTTAGGTTCCATAGGTTAAACCCACCTCTTGTATGTTGGAATAATGTTGTGACTTTACTAGCAACTATAGCTTCTGGTACAACGGTAAGAACTCGACCCATCATTTGGCATCAGAACGAGGTCATGGATTCGAGTTGCATGAGTGCCAACTTATTTAAGTGGGGAGAATGATGCCGGAGCATATTTTAACCTAAATGGGTCGAGGTTCGCTAGATTGGAGGGTAGACTCACCTCTTGTATATGGGACTAAAGTTGCGTCTTTACTAATATCTATAACTTTCGATACAACGGTAAGCACTCGAGCGAGGTCATGGTTTCGAGTTGCAGGAGTAATAATCTTTTTAAGTGGGAGAATGATACATGAGCATTTTCTAACCTAAATGGGTTGAGGTTGGCGATTTGATTTCTTTGGGGCAAACTCACCTCTCGTATATCAGAATAAAGTTGCGCCTTTACTAACAGCTATATCTTTTGACACAATGGTAATCATTTGATCCATCATATGGTATCATGGGTTCTAGTTGTAGGAATGACAACCTATTTAGATGAGGAGAATGATGCAGGAGCATATTCTAACCTAAATGGGTTGAGGATCACTGGACTTGGGCTTCATGGGGTAATCACATCTTGTATATGGGAATAAAGTTGGGCCTTTACTAATAACTATAGCTTTGGTATAATGGCAAGCGCTAAACCAATAAAAAACACACGCTCACTAAGGGCATTCTTTGTCACAATATCCCAAGTGCGTGGATTTTTCTGAACTAAATATTATAGAAGGTCCTCCGAATTACGGTTGACCACCTCCGTATGACCATTTTCTATAAATGAAATGCCATAGATAATTGTAACTGACATCGCAAAAGTTACCACAATGTTTGTTAAAAATGACTTGTGTAGAATACACATGTTGTGCCGTGATACCCAAGTTGGTGGGACAACTTCGAATCAACAAAGAACCAATTAATCAAGATAAAATGATAATAAAATACAAGCACATAAAAATATAAACTAAGAGACAAGATATACATAGTTCACCAATTTGGCCATATTCACAAAGAGGCCTAATTGCAATATATTTGAAAAAATTAAAAGTACAATAGAGACTATCCAAAGAATAAATCATATGCCATTCACTCTCCTACCCAAATCCCGGATAGTCATCATACACCAACTCTCCACCTAAGTGAATCCAAGTTCTAAGTCAAGAACCCTCTCAATCCCATGGTCATAAGTGTTTCTCATATACTTAATCTGGTTTATTCCGCTCTCCATGTAACCCAGTGAGAAACCCCCCACACAATACATATTGAGGAAACCTACCATACATGAACATGAAACTCTCATACTCACCACTCTCTTTCATATTTGAGAAATCCCATGGATGAGAGGAAAAATCCTATGAAGTAATCAAACCCTAGATTATGTTTATAAGAGATTAAGGTACAAAAGAGGAAGAAGATAGAGAATAGAGAAATTTGATATGGGAAGAGGATAAAGAATGAAATGAATTAGGTCATCCACTCTCCCATCTCATTCTATTTATAACACAAGGTTTCACTAATTACACATAGGTACCCTACAAAATAAAAGTAACATAAATAAGCCCCTGACAATAAATCCCTCATCTCACTAAAACCCTCACTTTAGGATCAAGAGCTCTCCTTTTTCTCTTCAGTTCTTAAATGAGAGGCTAAAGCTTAGGGTTTAAACCCCCAAATGATCCTTTTATTGGTGGATCAAATTCGTGAAAAATCCTTCAAAATTCTTCCATTAAAGCCCCCACTTTTGTCGATCTACATCCGTTCGCTGACGCGAAGCACCACCTTCGTTGGTCACGGTTTTCAATCTTGGAATCCCATAAAACCCTGTCTAGGGGTAGCAATTTGGGCTGATGGGTCGTGTTTGAGTTTGGATCGACACGACACGACATGACTTAATTTATGTAACACGACACAATGTCGTTTTTTTGGCCTAACAAGGAACACGATCCGTTAAAAACACGACACGAATAACACAATAAATCAATTCCTTGTCAATTTGGCACAATTTAACACAGCCGAACACGATAACCTGCTTAATTTTTTTATATTATATTGCATGAAAAATACTTATTATAGAGGGGTGGTAATCGAGTCAAATCGGGTTGCTTATTTGTGTCGCAATTGGGTCAAAACTGGCCAATTTCATGTCAGAACTATGGCACGAACACGACACGACCCGCTATTATACCAAAATATCTTGGCCCGAACACATCCCAAACACGAAATACCATGTTAATTTTGTGTCAATTTCATGTTGGGTCGTGTCGTGTTTCGCGTCAAAAATTGCCAGCCCTAACCCCTATCCGGGGCCGCAAAACCCTCTTCTTTCAGCAAAGCTGCTGTCGTTGCCTTGGTATTTTAAGATAAACTCCACAAATCTCCACCTTAGTGAGAAATATCGCAAACCACAATCGAGATTCCACCCAATGAGAAATACCTCATGCTGAATCTCCTTGTTGTCCACGCCAACCAAAGGAACCTCCATTGATCTTCATTGTGCCAGCTACATCTACTCTTCAATGCAACTTCAAATATTGAATTAACTGTAAAAATTATTCTCGGAATATGCACCTCCCCTTATAAATATACGGGATGATTCAAAGCTAGTCCCATTTATTGGGTCAAAGATGCACCAAATCCTATTGATTTTTTTTAATGCACCAAGTCCTTTTTCATTATAGACTATATATATTTAGACAAATATACCCTCATATGTACCAATTTTAAATCCACTTACTCTCTCTCTAAAAAAAATACATAATCTCACTCTTTCTCTCTAACAGCCCCACCCCACCCCACCAGAGACTCACCGAAAATAGCCCACCGGAAAATCTCGCCGGGCGTTGCCGGAATTCTCGCCGGAGTGTTTCTCTCTCTCTCTTCGTCTATTTCTTTATTTTTTTTGGTCCGCGCCAGTGGCACCATCACTCGAAAAAAATGGAGGTTTCGCCGGGAAAAATGGAGGTTTTACAGAAACAGATAAATTTATCTGTTTCGATTTTTTCGTCAAAAAATATCGAATATGGGTGTTGTTTGATAGATATCGACGAGTAGATTCCAAATATATAAATTTTATGAATTTTGGATTTGTAGATTTGAAGTTATGGACTTTTAAAGATTTGGTGGATTTTTAAAAAAAAAATGACGTTAAGAGCTCAAAAGAGTTGTGAGGGTGATTTTGAGGGTGTATTTGTCATTTTAATGTGTTGAGTTGACAAAATAGGACTCTTGACACCATTCACTCAGTCAAATTAACGAAGTGAATGAAACTTCAAAATAATTACCCCTAAATATACTCATTGCACCTTGCAGTTTTCAACTGGAAAATTGTTGTTCTTAATCATTTTCTAAAGTTGAACACATGAGGTACCTCATGTAACCGAACTAGCTATCTGAAATAAAAGGAATAGACTTCGTTATGAATGAGCATTTCTTGATCTGCAAGTAGAACCTCTCTGTCCCAATATGGCTAGGATCTGCTCAAGTGTTCAGCCTCTCACCGACTGTAAATCAAAATAAACCACGGGAAGCTTGCCCAATATGGGCCTCAAAATCTTGGTCATCACTCTACTGAAATTAAACGAGCATTAGTGAGGGTGAAAGGCATTACAATGCACTTGTAAAAATTGTCCTTCATTTTTAAGGGGGTGTTCTATTCATTCCCGGTTCATGAGAATCTGGTGGTTTCTGCTCTTTCAAACCCAACTTGGAAAAGATTCTCACATTGCAAAGCCAGTTCAACATATCCTCAAGCTTGGGGATAGAAAAACAATACTAAACTGTGATCGATGGCATAGCTATTTATGCACATACAAATATACACCAGTTATCGTCCTTATACATGGGAGTAAGAAGGGCCTGAACAGCACAAGGTGACATACTCCTCCACACAAATTTTGAGCACGACTCTAGCACCTTCCACCTCATCTCATCATCCTCTGGACCATCCTGCAATGGGGTGGGTTTGGAGGAAGGCTCCCTGAATGAGATCAATGACACACTGAATATCATTTTTGTTCTGCTATTTTGTCATATTATTTCTGAACCTGTCTTACCTTCGCTCCTTTTTTAAGATTTTTGAAACCCTCTTCTTTTCTAAGTGATGAATATGATTCTCCATTGAAACATCCTCTAGTAAAGGATTTTGTTGTCCCACTTCTTTTCTAGTAGAGGGAAGAAATAGAGAGAAGGAGAGAGCAGAGCATTTGAGAGGATAAAGGAAAAGTCACAAAGATGAGGAGGAAAAAAGTCCTCACAAACAATAAGAAAGAAGAGAGGGGAGAATTAGAGTAAAGGGAAGGAGATAATTGAATTGAATTTCATTCCAAAATATACTCCAAACTATTGATGTAGTGGTATTGTACATTCACAGTTCCTAAATAACTTCAAACTACATTCAACAAGCTTCTAACTAATTATGTTACAACTACCAACAGAATTACAAAAAACTACACTGTTAACCTACAACTTGCTACTACTGAAACAACTCTGTTTCATAGTTAAAAGGATGTGAACACAACTAGAGCAATAATATGAAAATTACAAATACCCCCAGACCTTTATTTAATTACATCAGAATCTGTTAACAACTTGTGGATTTTACTATTTTAGTTTATTGTAATTTCATACAGGAAATAAGGAATATAATAATGAAGTTAAAGAATTCCCTTTATTTAATTATAGGAAATAAGGAAGAGAAGAATGGAATTATCACAAACTCTCTCTCTCTCTCTCTCTCTCTCTCTCTCTCTCTCTCTCTCTCTCTCTCTCTCTATCTATCTATCTATCTATCTATCTATCTATCTATCTATCTATCTTCTAGCCTTTTAGGCAATTGACTTAGCAAGTGACAACTTCTAGATTCTCCTCTCTAGTTGTCATAGCTTCTCCAGAATGCAAGGGATGATTTACTAAATAAATATCTGGTTGAATATAAATATGAAAGAATCAAATCACTGAGAGGTAATGCTTAAAGTAGGATTCTTTGCTCAGCATTCTTTCATTCATTTATTTTAATTTTTATCAGAAGTGATTAGATTGGCTTGATCATACAAAGAATTTGTAGTATATACCTCCATTGTAAATCTTATCTATGGCGTGAGTTGTTGAATAAGGAAATTTTTGATCATCATGCAGGTTACGTATCCAAACATGATGAAATTCTTCGAGAGTCTTGGAGTTGATATGGAAGTTTCTGATATGTCGTTGTCAGTGAGCTTAGAAAAAGGCCAAGGCTGTGAGTGGGGGAGTCGAAATGGTGTGTCGAGTTTGTTTGCCCAAAAGAAGAATGTATTCAATCCATACTTTTGGCAAATGCTTCGAGAAATTATGAAGTTCAAGGATGATGCCATGGGGTATATATAAAATTTGTATTCAATTAAATGCAACTACCCTTTAAGGATGACCTAGCTGACTAATAGTTCATTTGTCATATATTTTGCAGGTACCTAGAAGATCTCGAAAACAACCCTGACATTTGTCGCAATGAAACACTGGGGCATTTCATAAAGTCACATGGCTACTCTGAGTTATTTCAGAAGGCATATCTTGTGAGACTGCTGAAGCATCGTTTCTGTCATATTCCTATATTTGATAATAAAAATATTATTATATTGATTTTATGTTTTTCATTGGCACCTTATCTTTAAAAAAAATTCTACAGGTCCCAATGTGTTCTTCAATCTGGTCCTGCCCCTCAGAAGGAGTAATGAGCTTTTGTGCTTATTCTGTCCTCTCATTTTGCCGCAACCATCATCTACTTCAGGTGCAACTCTCTCTATATATCTCTCTTGAATAACAATATCGTAATATTTACCATCACTCTCTAGGTTTGGCACGTGGGATGCATAATTTATTAATTTATGTGCTACTTTATCAAATAAAATCAAAGTGTTTTGAAGTTTTCCTTTTTTTTTTGCCTACAGCTATTCGGCCGCCCTCAATGGCTTACTGTGAGATGTCGCTCACATGATTACGTCAACAAGGTAATTTTTGTATTTTCGGGATATCACAAACTGTGTACTATTATTGCACCTATTAATAGTGTTCATGCTAAAGTCCATTTTTATAAAGAAAATGCAAATGCTTCTTGTCTCTGAATTTGTGAAGAATTAGAACAGGTTAGAGAAGGGCTAGAGAGTAGACATTGTCAAATAAGATGCGGTTGCAAGGTACAGTCTGTTTCACGAGTTGACGAGGGTGAGTAGTTAGCTATATAATTTTCATCTTATAACTTGTTGCTTCATATTTTCTGCTATGGCTACTTTTTTAGTTAAACTGTAGTTTTGTATTTTTAACAATGATTTGTTGACACTGTGAAGCATTGGTATTAATTTACTCAGTTTTGCAGGTCTGTTAAAATATAGACTGTGGTGAACTCAAAATCTGGGTGACCTTGTACTTCACTTAGTATGAAGTATTTGAGTTAGGCTTGGAGAACGTAAATAAATAAATAAGTTGGACACAAGTGTTTAACGTGGTTCAACCCAAGGAGTTGGGCCTCATCCACGGACTAAATTGATTTCTCTCTCTTATTTATATTAATAGTGGGCCAAAGGCCAAGTTACAAGTGCTCGGAGGCCAAGTTATAATTGCCCAGAGACCAAAATCAACAAGTTTCTCGGAGGATAAAGATTATTAGAGAGCAAGGGAGAGAGAGAGAATACAAGTGTGTAGTCATTACAACTCAACTACAAACTTGGCTTTCATAAATGAAGTGCTAGGTATTTATAGTTGGTGGTGTGCTACTTTATCTTAGGAGGGAAAAGTCATTAAGAGTGGTGGTTGGGAGTCTATAATGTTCACCTTCTTCGAGGAGCTATGTAGCATTGCTGGGACTCTATGGATCGCGTTTTGGGGCTTTGAAACACTTTGTGCTGGGAACATTCCTTTGTCAGGAAAGTCAGGACATTATCCCTTTCTCCTTCCTCATAAGTTTGTAATTTGTAGAATGGATTGGGAAAGATTCTAAGTCACGGGTGAATAGTGGTATCATAGGCTCACTTGGAAAGTGGACATGCGTCTATTTGGCATACCCATTGGTTAAGGAATAAGAGGATCCTTGAGTTGGTTTTGGCTCTCCTATTTTTTCAGTTTTGGTTTATTTACAAATTTGTTATTTTGGCTCAAATCTATAAATACAAGTGTTATTTCTAGGTTTTGGGAGAGGGCAAGTTTGAGAGCTATTTTGAGAGTTATCAAAGTTAAAGAGACTTAGAGCTCCCATTTGAGGGGTGAGTTCTTGTGAGGTTGTGAGTGACTTTCTAAGAGAGATAAATTGTGTGTGTGTATAACCTTTGGGTTCCTCCATTTATCTATAGAAAGAAGAAATCCTCCTTGGTGGATGTAGCCCAAATTTGGATGAACCACGGTATATCGTTGTTGTTTTGCTTTGATGATTGCTTGTATGTTCTTATTGTCTCTTCATTGATGCTTGGTTGAATTGATTGGGAGTTTGCACACTAGTTCATTTACGGAACAAGGTCTTGGGTGTTTTTCGCACATCAAGTGTTTGATAAAATTCCCGAGTGAGTTTTGTTTTTCTTGGTCGCTAGAGATAGTCTTGCTTTAGCGCAACAAGTGGTATCAAAGCTTTGGTTGCATTGTTTGCCCGGTATTTTGGTTCGAGGTTGAATCAATTTTGGCAATTTTGGAGTAGCTTTTGTTTTTATTCCAAATTATGGAAAAGGTGGAGAGTACTCGAGAATCAACCTCTACGACGGAGGCTCTAAGAGATGGGATCCGAGTTATGGATCGAGTGGCTTAATGAAGACAGATATGAAGGCTTTTGATGAGAAGATCAATTTCGGGTTATGGCAAAGACGAATGCGAGGCGTTCTTGTCCAACAGAGGTTGCAAATAGCATTGTTGGGGGTAGAGGGACGACCGGTAGGCATTACCGATGCCGAGTGGATTGACATTGATCAAAGAGCGGCTTCGTGTATTGAGATGCTTATCACAGATGATGTGTTGAATAACGTGATAGCGGAGACCACGGCTAAAGGCATGTGGGATAAGCTAGAAGAGATTTATTTGGGAAAGTCGTTGTCAAATAAATTGTTCCTCAAGAAGAAACTCTTCAAGCTTGAGATGAAGGAGGGTGAGGATGTGATGAAGCATATCAACGTTTTTAATGCCTTGATCAATGACTTAAATCGGACAGATGTTCAATTCATTGATGAGGATCGAGCACTGTTGTTGCTTGCATCAGTACCCGATTCATATGAGCATTTTGTGACCACTCTCATGTTTGGGAAGTCTACGCTCCGATGCAACGAGGTTGTGCAAGATATTCAATCTCATGTCACGATGAGAAAGAAGGAAGGTGGCGGTGACGGGTATTCCCATAATGAAGGCCTTACGGCAAGAAACGGAGGTGGGCAAAATGGTGGGAGGAACTCCAACCAGGGATTTAATGACGGTAGTAGGTCTAGATCGAGGGGTGTTGGTGGTAAAGGGCCGAAATACTACAAGTGCCGGGAATGGGGTCATATGATTCGAGAATGCCCTTTGTGGAACGACAAGGTTAAGGGCAAGGTTGATTCCGAGAGGGCAACGGTAGCGAGTGTGGATTATGAAGATGAACTTGGAGAACTTCTCACAATCTCCAAGGTTAACTCTCTTTCCCAAGATGATTGGATATTAGATTCGAGATCGTCGGATCATGTTTGCTCCAAGAGGGAATATTTTGTGACTTTCACAGAAAATGGAAAAGGTTCCATGTCTTTGGCTAACTGAAAGAAGGTTGCCATTGAGGGTGTCGGGATGGTGAAACTCAAGATGTTCGATGGGGTGGAACGCACTTTGGGTGGTGTGGCCTATGTCCCAAAGTTGCGAAAGAATTTGATATCCATTAACCGTTTGGATTCCAAGGGTTGTCGGGTGTCGATGGCGGGTGGAGTCTTGAAAGTCACACGCGGTAGTATGGTCCTAGCGAGGAGAGAGGAGAAAGAGGGTTGTATCGTCTAAATCAGACTTCGAGGAAGATGGGGAAGCGGTGTGCACAAGTGATCGAACGTTCGAGGCATGTCTCGTTTGGTAACAAAACGGAGACATTGGGTGCTAGCTTTTCGAGAGTAGACGGTAGTGATGGGATAATACCTACTAGTCCCCCTCCAGGGCCAACGGGTGATGTTGACTCGGTTTAGTTGCGCACATGCATTGGCCGATTGGAATCGAGGAGGTGTACGACTGTGATGGATTCGAGGTGTGTGTAGCTAGTTCAAGGAAGGTCGATGGGTGATTGTTTGCGAGCATTGACAAACGGGAGTCTTTCGTGACAAAGACTTGGTACATCTTTCGAGGGTGAGATTTGGAGGGTGTGGGAGGTGAGAAATTTTCCCTCTCATCCGTGGTTATTTCTCAAGGTGAAAGATGGTGTTGATGTGTTTGAATGTTTCGTGTAAATATGGTATACGCTATATGTATTGTGTGGGGGTGTACTCACCGAGTTACATGAGGAGCGAGATTCACCGTATGGTTACATGGGAAGCATTCAGATGCATGAGATGAGGAGTTCTTAGTTTAGAACTTGGTTCCTCGGCGGGTGTCGTTTGGAGTCTTGGAGTGAAGACTTGCGGTATCTCACTTCGTGGTTGAAGTTTAGGGTGGCTTAGCGTCGGGTGGAGCGTATTGGCTTGTTAGACGTCGGTATGATCTTCGAATGGATTTGATGTTTGTATTCCGAGTTTGGTTGGATCGTGAGGATCGCCTTGGGGAATCGCATTAGCTTGGTAGATGGTGGGACGGTCTTCAAGCGGGTTCAATTTCAGCATTCTAGAGATTGGTTGGATCGTCAGGATTGCCAAGGTGGAGTTTGTTGGTTTTGGCTCTCTTATTTTTTCAGTTTTGGTTTATTTACAAATTTGCTATTTTGGCTCAAATCTATAAATACAAGTGTTATTTCTAGGTTTTGGGAGAGGGCAAGTTTGAGAGCTATTTTGAGAGTTATCAAAGTTAAAGAGAGTTAGAGCTTCCATTTGAGGGGTGAGTTCTTGTGAGGTTGTGAGTGACTTTCTAAGAGAGATAAACTGTGTGTGTGTATAACCTTTGGGTTCCTCCATTTATCTATAGAAAGAAGAAATCCTCCTTGGTGGATGTAGCCCAAATTTGGATGAACCACGGTATATCGTTATTGTTTTTCTTTGATGATTGCTTGTATGTTCTTATTGTCTCTTCATTGATGCTTGGTTGAATTGATTGGAAGTTTGCACACTAGTTCATTTACGGAACAAGGTCTTGGGTGTTTTCCGCACACCAACTGTTTGATAAAATTACCGAGTGAGTTTTGTCGTCTTGGTCGCTAGAGATAGTCTTGCTTTAGTGCAACACCTTGTGCAATAGGTTGTGGACAATATAAATATTATCAAGAGAGAGAACCCATGGCCCTTGGGGTAAGGGACTTCTTAGATGGTTGGCCAAATAACATTCAAAACTCCGTGTACGATTCTATGTATATTGTAGTATGTAGGAAATTATGTTGGTAGAGAACTAGGGAAGCTACTCACGTGGGTGTAATCAAAGTAGAGGACTAAAGCTTTATATGCAGGAAGACATAAGTCTATGAAAATGGTAAGAGTATATGTTGGGAGGGGACTAAGACCCCAATGCCAAAAATACCTAGTCCACGGGAGTGTGTAGAGGAGTGGATGGTGGTTGTAAATTCATGGAATCCGTGGACCTAAAGATAATGGTTAAAGGCTATGAAGGTCATGGATATCATGGAGGACTTAATAGTCCGTAGAGTATCACACCTTAAACATGAGATTGACTCGTGGGGTGGTGAGCAAAAAATATGTCCAAAGTGTTTGAGTTGGTTTAAGTCCATGGATGGTTTGGACGTTTGAACTCCGCGAATGCCAAAAGAACCGAGCATGTTTGAGCATTCAGGATTCATATTTTATAAGGATTAGAGGACCTAAGTCAATGGACTCTTTGAATGTTGGAAGAGGATTAAATTCCATGTAGGCAGAGAACTGACTCCATGGACATGTTAGGAGGATATGACGTAGGACTAAAGTTCATGGACATGTTGGGATGAAAAAGTGCAAAGGTGTCAAAGGACATATATGGGGACCGGGGCGCTAGCCTTAGCTTGGTCACTTGGATCGTGGGCCATAGCCTTAGTTTGGTAACTAACACCATGGGGTGTTTAAAGAAGTGTTTCTTTTAAAGAAGTGATAAAACCAAGGAGACAACTTGGTGTACTGCTTTCTAGAATAGCTCTTCTACATAGTTGCAAAGGCCCTACATTTGATTGTGCCTAGAAAATCGTGCACACTCATCACTGCACCTCTCAAGGGTGGGGATCTTGGACTTCCTATAGATTGGTCAAAGGATAGCCTTTGGTAGACTGGTATCCATTGCCTTTGTGAGGCCCATTCACTTTTGCTTTGTTCTTCGCTTTGTTTTCTTCTAGAGATAGTCCTTGGACACAAGCCAAGAGCTACAACAACTTTCAGTGAAGCTTGGTTGTTGAATGGTTACTCCATGCCCTCAAACATTTTTTATGGATCCATGTACTAAAGTAGTCCAACTCACTAGTCAGAGGGAGATATTGGAAAATATTTAGTCATTCCTACATACGAGGTCAGCTGATGAAGCCAAAATTTGGGTGATCTTGGACTTCCCCTAGTATAATGCGTGTGTGTTAGACATGGAGAATGAAAAGAATAAATATGTTGGACCCAAGTGTTTGATGTGGTTCAACCCAAGGAGTTGGCCCTATGTCATGAATTAAATGGGTTTCTCTCTCTTATATTAATATTGGGCCAAAGGCCAAGTTACAAGTTCCCGGATGTTAAATTATAATTGACCGAAGGGCAAATACAACAGGTTGCCTGGAGGCTAAGGATCACTAGAGAGCCAAAGAGAGGTGAATACTAAGTGTATAGTTATCACAACTCAACTACAAACTTGGCTTCCATAAATGAAATGCTCGGTATTTATATAGTTGGTGGAGTGTGCTTGCTTAAGCTTAGGTGGGAAAATGCAATAATTTTGGTGGTTTGGAATCATTAATGTTCACCCTCTTTAAGGAGCTTTGAAGCATTGCTGGGACTTTTCCCGGGGCTCTGAAACACTGTGTGATGGGAACATTCCTTGGTCAGGATAGTCAAGACATTGTCTTTTGCTCCTTCCTCATAAGTTCAAAATTCATAACATGGATCAGGAAAGATTCCAAGTCATGGGTAAAATTTGTAGCATAAGCTCACTTGGAAAGTTGACATGTGTTTGTGGACTTGGGTCCATTTGATATACGCATTCGTAAGGCATGAGAGGATCCTTGTGCGACGGGTTGTCTTGGCTTTAGATGAGATCACTGTTCTAAAAAACCCGCCTAGGCTTAAGGCTTAGGATAAACGCCTCGCCTTACGCTTTTCACGCCTTATTCTTGGTAAAACCCTTATGGCGCACTTTTTTCTGAAAACAACAATGCCTTAGTGAAACGATGTCGCCTTTTAAAGAATTTGTTTACAAACCGGACCATTATCTTATCCAAAATAATCAGATAGTATTTTAATTTGCATATATTCAGACATATTTTTATGATATGTGCAATTTTTGTATTTTAATAGCCTTGTTATGGTTAAAAAATATTAAAGTATATTAAGAAGGCCTAAACGCCTTTTCACGCCTTTTTACGCCTAGGCCCGCCTAGGCTTCTAAGGCTTAAGGCTTAGCCTCCACGCCTCAATCACGCCCCGTGTTTTTTAGAACCTTGGGTGAGATGGTGGCTTGAGATCTAGCTAGTGGCATCAGAGCCAATGGTTAGGGGTTTGACTCTTGTCCATGCCATTTGTTAGGAGGATTATGTTGGAATGAGAGTAGCTGAGGACAACGAAGTTGAGTGAACCCATAAAAGATTAAAGGTTTACCCTCCCTGACACCAATTGGTTTTAGATGAAATGCCGGCTTGAGATCTGACTAGAGTATACATGTTATCAAGAGAGAGAATCCATGAACCTTTATCATGGTTTTCAAGAGATTTATGACCTGTGCACTTTATTCTTCTTGGAAACTTGAGGTGAACTGAACTTGAACTTAATCCAGTGCCAAATTCATACGTATCAGATAGTAAAAACGTAAATGAATTACATGTCATCTTTGTTAAACTACATAATTTACATTCTTCCCAATGTGTTTTAAGACATACAATGATACAAATACATTCATACATACATAATTCTTAAATATATTGACACCAGAAACAGTGAAAACAACGATGGAAGTGAAACATTAGAGTACAAAGTTTTAACATAATATCATTTGGCTAGTTGGTGCATAATAATATCACATCAGTAAACTTAAGTATTATTCTACTTTTGGTGCTGTTTCACTAATACATTGATAAAGTTGAAACTGATTTATTTTTGTGCAAAATCACATCAACTTGGTTACATCTACATATGCCCTGTTATTTAAACATCATAAATTTTTATTAATTCTCTATGAACACAAAGAACAAGTTTTTTCTTCCAGGCTATCACAAGGAATCGACCTAACATCTGTTGACAGCTCCCTAACAATTGATAATACTTTCTGACAACTCAACTATATAAGCTTTTATTACACTACAAACAGTTATATTTTAGCTGTAAATATAAATATTTTATTATCTCAGCAGGTTGTAACTTATTATGCATTATGTATATTAGGATTATGATATGATTCTAATTGTAAATGTTAAGGGAGTTTGAGCAGGTTGCTTTATAATATCTGGAGATGGTTCACAAGAAAGATATGATGGATGCATAATAGCAGTGCATGCGCCAGATGCCTTGAATATTTTAGGAGAACAAGCTACATATGATGAAACAAGAGTACTTGGTGCTTTTCAATATGTATATAGGTATTGTATACTCTTTCGCATCTATTAGTCAGTTGTTTACTCTCTCTCTCTCTCTCTCTCTCTCTCTCTCTCCCCCTATATATATATATATATATATGTATCTCTCTCTCTCTCTCTCTATATAGCATTTTGTGTTAAATCGTGAGAACAAAACTTGTATGTACTTGAAAACTTTAGTATGTAAGAGGGAGAAGAAGTAGATGGTGATACGATACTAATATTCCTCCTGTTTTTCTTTACCAAATTTTTATCCTGCATTTGTATTTCATGTTCAAGGGGTGAACCTGGAGCAATGGTAAGGTTGCCCCATTGTAATCTGGAGGTCATAGGTTAGAAGTGGCGGGAGCCTCGTGCGCTAGGTTTTCCCTTTTTATTTATAATTCATATTCCTTCTAATGAAGTTTATACTAAGGCCAGGTTAACCCCTTAGCTTCATGAACCTAGTTTTATTTTCGTCCCCTTTTTTCTTACTACTAATAATTTAATTTTGGAAATCACCCATACTGGAACAAGATTTGGGTACATACCTGTTTCAGAAATTATTTTATTCCGCAAATCTATATACCACCAAGGACTAGGTTCTAATGTGCTATTAGCAGGAACTTCAATTACATCCTTGAATTTAAAATATTTATTAGAACATCAAGCAGCTTTCCTTGAGAATTTTTTTTTATTCCTTTTACTGGCTTAAAACTCCTAATTCATTTTGACAGTCGCAATTCACTGTAGATTTTATATTCAAATTGAAGTAAAGTAGGTTTAATTAATGTCTATTGTCTAGTGACATTAAAAATTGATCTCTTTTGTAAAGTGCTCTAATATATAATTTCGGGAATCGGCCTTCAAATTTGGGATATTCGTGGTTTCTTTCTCACTGTAATACAATGTGGGATCTTCTATATAATTATTCTATGTGATGCACGGGATCTCCTGGTTTCAAGTTCTTTTTAGTTTTTTCCGTGTTTTGCATGTGATCTGCTTTAATTGAAAAAAGTGTTCTACTTCATTCTATTATAGAAAAATGCACAATCATTCTTTAACTTTTTATGGCAGTGATATTTTTCTTCACCATGACACAAATTTAATGCCCCAAAACCCAGCAGCGTGGAGCGCTTGGAATTTTCTTGGAACTACGAACAATAAAGTTTGTCTGACATATTGGCTCAATGTGCTCCAGGTTTGTAGAACTTTTTTCTTGACTGACCAAGCTGTTTATACTCATTTTAGCATCACTTCAGCATTAGAAAATGAGTAATATTCATGTTCTAATGAGATATTGTTAATTTAAGCCTTTTAAGATATGTAGATATCATAAAAAATATGAATAATATTTTCACATATCCATGGTTTCCTTGGTATTTGCTTTTAGTTCAATCTCTGCCAAATAAGGAGCTTTTTCTCTTTTCTGCCGTTAAATTATTCCACAAGGTTTCTTCTGTTAAATATTGGAGCATCCCCAACCCAAAAACAATTGGCAATGGGTGGAGGGGTCCCATGATTGTGTTGCAAAGCTGACAAAGGCTTGCAAAACTAAGTAGGGCCTTTTGAATGGAATCTCAAGTAGTCTATCAGTGGGGCAAAGCGGCTTTGCCCCTTTTCAGTAGGGGAGCGAAAGGTTAGACCTTAGAAAGTCAGCAAATCATTGAATTAATATCTTTATCTTCTTATTATATAATAAGAATCGAAAGATTTTTATTATTATATTATAGGCCAGCTTGACAAGCTACCCTTGCTCTTGATCTGAGGTGCGAAGAGAAGATCTCTTTTATATGACTTCCGCTTATAGTGTGCAAGGCTATAGTTTTCCCATTTGGAACTTTATATCTCAACATCTTCAAATGCAGAACATTGATGAGAAAGGGATACCTTATCTGGTAACTCTTAATCCACCCCAAACACCTGAACGAACCTTGCTAAAGTGGTCAACTGGCCATCCAGTCCCATCTGTTGCTGCATCAAAAGCTTCACTTGAGCTTGAGAACATTCAAGGGAAAAGGGGAATATGGTTTTGTGGAGCATACCAAGGTGAGATGTCTCCTTTGTGATGGGAAAAATAATCAGAATGCTCTCATTCATCAAACTTTGACGCATTCAGTAAATTATTTCTCCGTTAAAATAAAACATTAGTATCTTTTTCCTATCTTTACTGACTCCTTTGTGAATCTTGTATTTCATCTCTCTTAGGCTATGGATTTCACGAGGATGGACTAAAGGTACTCCCATTTTTATTAAAACACAATTACGCTAATATCCTTTCATTAAAGTATAAAAAAAAAAAAAAAAATGAGCCATGCAAGGGGAATATAATTAAATGCTTTAGTCATATTGACAGAAACTAGATGTAACCATGTGGTTTTTTACTCGTTTGCTAATTAGCTAAAAAATATTATATACAAAAGAGAACAAAAGACATGACTAACAAGTCAGTTCTGCTTCTTTTCAGGCTGGTCTGGTAGCTGCACATGGTCTGCTTAGAAAGAGTTGTGTTCTTCTTAATAACCCCAAACATATGGTACCTTCCTTGATAGAATCTGGCGCACGCCTTTTTGTTACTAGGTTTCTTGGAAGTTATATTGCTACAGGTTGTTTAATGTGAGTTAATTCGATGAACTTGTGTTCTTTTATGTAAATTTTCTAACTATTTACTCATAATAAGCTTTAGTATTTCAATTTTCTTAATACATTTTCTAGAGAATACAAGGTGTGTACAGTCATGTTTGTAAGTGGAGTTATGTCAGGCTTCAAAATCATATAAATTATGTATGCAGAGTTGCACACAGGTGTTCACATATATGTTTTCTGGTTTATAATTTTTTCATGATACTAATGTGATGCAAATTACATGTAATTTTAAGGAAGAAGAGGCAACGCTGTCAAGTATTTAATAACGTTATTTTATATTCATGCAATTTAGTTATGCAGTAGAATTGGAATTGTAGTTCACTTAAGTTGTGTTTTAGGTTATATATATCATCTCTTTCACCTCTTTTCTTTAAACTATAAGTTGACTACAGAACTATTAATTTTAGTTTGCTTAGTTTTTATACTTCAACCCCTTAGTCTGCAACTCTGCATACTTTTTGAGCTTCACTTGTCTTGAACTTCAAGAAAAATTGTATCACTTTTCAGCCTAGTCCTTGCTTTTCTTTGACATGCCCAAGTGATTTTAATCTCTCTCTCTCTCCCCTGCCAGCCATATGTCAAGCCTGATCTTTGGCACAATTTTTTTAATTTTGTATCTAGAAAACTAGTAAGATTTTTATGTGAGGATATATTCATGTCACCTACTTCTGGTGTGACAGTTTATTGGAAGAAGGAGGTACAATTTTCACTTTCGAAGGAAATAGAAGGAAAAGTTTTCTGAAAGTTTATATGAGAGTTCACAATCCCCAGTTTTATTGGAAGGTATGTGTAGTTTTGATCTCTCTTGCAATGCAGTTCTTGTCTCCTGAGATGAAACCAAAAAATATGTTTCAATGTGTCTTGTTATATATTAAGGTTTATTCAGATTTCTGTGATGAATAAACTTCACTTCAAATTCATATTACAGGTTGTTACAGAAGCTGATTTAGGCCTTGCAGATGCCTATATTAATGGGGATTTTTCTTTTGTTGATAAAGAAGAAGGTCTTCTAAATCTTTTCATGGTAAGAAAATGGATCGATGTTGAGTTTTGAGTAGTTTCCATTTGTATTCACCTTCCTGAATTTATTTTGCAGATTTTCATAGCCAATAGAGATTTGAAAACTTCTCTCTCGAGGTTCAATAACAAAAGGTAAGAATAATTGCTGGGTTATCTATAAAGTTCTATAATTTTTTGTCATCATCGGAATATTAGTATCCATTCGTTTCTTGCTCTAGGGGCTGGTGGACACCAATGTTCTTAACAGCTGGAGTGGCATCTGCGAAAAATTTCTACAGGCATGTTTCGAGGCAAAATACTCTCACGCAAGCTCGCAGGAACATCTCTCGTCATTATGACCTGGTATGTAAACACGTTGTCGATGTTGGATAGAACAATAATGAGTTCTGAAGTTTGTATCGGAAGTTTTTAATTATTTACCTAATCTGATTTTGTGTATAATTGCATAGTTATGCATGAAGGGAAATATCCACATAATGCCCCAAATCATGGTTCAAAACTTTATCTGGAGGTAGTATGGTCCTTTAAAGGAACAATTGTACAAGTTTATGCATAAAGAGGGCGAATTCCCCACCCCCACTCTGCGACCTTTGAAAATTGAATATAAATATGTAATTATTAAGAAAGGAAATAGAATCAACTTCTAATCATATAAGACATATTGCTCCCCTTTTGTTCGGTTAGTTAGGATAAAATTGGAAGGAAAGGGAATCATAAGTTCTATATGTGCTATCTACGAAGGAAAGAAACAGTATTTCTCTCATTTTTGTTCGGTAGTAAGGACAGAAAATAGGAGAAAAAGAAGCTATTCTTCCTCCTTCACTGTTTGGTGAAAGAAAAAAGTATATGCATATTTTACCGACTATATCTTTGGCAAAAAACACTTCAATTGATTTTAAGGAGTTTTCCATTTTAGGTATGTCACAATTGTGACAAGTGCTATCAACAGAATTAGAAATTGAACAGAAAAGACGAAAGAAAATAAGAGAAGTTGAAAGAGAACTTGAGTTTATTATTTATGAAAAATCAATGCCTCGTACAATCTTAGCTATAACTATATATAGCTGATCTTACAATTCTGTTACAAGCTGTTAACAACTAAATGCTGAGAATAGTCTCTTGTGCTAACTGAGCCTAACTAACTAACAACCTAACATTCTAGCTCAACAATTACCATCAGTTTCTAACTAACTGATCGTGAACACTTACAACAGCTATGACAATTACCCTTCTCTCCACAATTTCCTTGTCCTCAAGTAATAAATTGAGGAAACTTGGCAGCAATGAAGTCCCAATCCTCCCACGTGGCATCTTCAGGAATGCTATTAGACCATTGAACTAAAATCTGAGGAACTGGTTTTAACCCTCTCTGAATCAACGTCCTACCTTTAATAGCCACAGGTGCTACACGAAATTGACCTTCAGTACCAAGTGTAGGTAACTCAGTACTAGCTGTGCAAGCAGACCCAACTTTCTTCTTTATTTGGGAAACATGAAAAACAGGATGGACTTTGGATGAAGGCGGCAACTGCAACCTGTAAGCCACATTGCCCACCTTTGCCAGCACGCACAAAGGGCCATAAAACCTTGCTGCTAACTTGAGATTTCTTCTAAGAGACACTGAAGATTGTCTATACGGTTGTAGCCTCAAATAGACCATATCCCTGACTTGAAACTGTCTTTCAGACCTTCCTTTATCAGCATACTGTTTGGTTCTCTGTTGGCTTGTAATAATTGTTCATGAAGCAATTGAAACATCAATTGTTTTCTCGAAGCATATCTTCCACAGCTGCCACAGAAGTTTCTAAATCAGATGGAATAGATAGCAAGCGAGGAGAGTAAACATATAAGACTTGAAATAGAGACATCATTAAACTACTGTGGTATGTGGAATTATACCACCACTCTGCTGAACTAAGCCATTTATGCCATTGTTTAGGTCTCAGCCCCGTTATACACCCCAAGTAAGTTTCCAAACATTAGTTAACTCTTTCAGTCTGGCCATCAGATTGAAGATGGTAAGATGTCTGAGATGCAACCTAGTACCCACCAATTTAAACAACTCTTGCCCAAAATTTCTTGAAGCATTCAGTTGGACCATATTTTGACAGTACCAACTCGGAGATTTATTCTTGACACTGCGCATCCCCCACATAACTATCCATCACTTCTTGCATCCATACTGGGGTAACTATTGATAGAGCTTGTAGTTGAGCCTGATCTTCATGCTGTCGAGATAAAGCATCAGCCACTATGTTGTCCACTCCTTTCTTATACTTAATCTCCTAATCCAACCCAAGCATTTTTGTGAGCCACTTTTGTTGCAGCAAAGTTGTAATCTTTTCTTCTGTAAAAAATTTCAAGCTCTGATGGTCAGTCATGATGATAAAATGAGTGCCTTGCAAATAAGCCTGCCACTTTGTCACTGCCATTATGACCGCAAGCATTTCTTTCTCATATAGATAGCCCCATGTTCTTAGGCCCTAGGGATTTACTCAAGAAAGCTATAGGTCTTTTGTTTTGCATTAACACAGCCCCAATGCCCGTGGAACATGCATCAGTCTCAATAATAAAGGGTTGCTGAAAATGAGGAATGGCTAGCACAGGGGATGTAGTCATGGCTGTTTTCAACAACTGAAAAGACTTGTCAACTTCATAATTCTATTTGAATCCATCTTTCTTTAATAATTCAGTAAGAGGCTTGCTTATCACACCATAACCCTTGATAAATCTCCGGTAAAAACCCGTTAAACCCAGAAATCCTCTCAGACTCTTGACATTGCTAGGAGTTGGCCACTGAGTCAGGGCTTGAATTTTGCTAGGATCTGTGTGTGACACCTCGACTACTTAAATACCGGGTAGCTACTCCTTTATTCAAATTAATACAAAATGTCAAGTTGGTTCAGTTCATAGCATCACTGTCGAAAATATTTTTAAACAATTACTAGCCACCTAATATTTAAAAAGTGAGTTGCCAAATTTTATTAAATTAAATTAACATGCAACTAATTAAATTATAAGCTAACTATACCACATCCACATCACAATCACAATAGAAATAATAATGGAATAATAAAATGAGTATGGAGTAGCACTCCCCTAAATAATCCAAATACTGAATAAAACCCAATACAAAGTCTGAATAAATAAATAAATCCAAAACTGAAATGAAACTGGGAGTCTAAGAATGCTATCTCTAAATGGAAAGGGGGCGACATGCCCTAACTGATAAATGACCCTGAATAAAATCAATTGCAGAATGTGGAGGCGTCTACTACCGAGATCCTGTAACTTCCACAGCAGCTACAGCACGTCAATGGAATGGAACTCCTATGCTTGGCGTCCCTGTGGCTGGGCACCTAAAAGGTTTTACAAGAAAAATAGATTTGAAAGCAAACGGGTCAGAGCCCGAGGTGAAAACAGTGTAAAAATATAGCAAGTGTTTAATTGCATTAAACAGTAAATATTATATACATATTAGTTACGTGCTCTCACATGAGTTCCTCACCCCTCAACTAATGTGCACACCTAACGTATATCCTTAACCCATCCTAGTTATGCCGTTAACTAACTAGTCTGTACCTCTTCCTGTCCTCACATTATAATATAGGGGTATATTCATAACATTCTAATAAATCCTGCGTGTATCTCAACTTTTCATTTATCAGATTAATTTATAATAATTACGATAGGAATTTCTCATTTTTAATCCCATTCAAAATGTCTCAATTATTCATATTCACACTTTAACAAAGATTCTGTTATAATCACAAGTATACTATTCTCAGCATAAATATACAAATAGGGCACCCCTAGGCTAAGCTGTGGTGCATACATACTCTGCTATCGAATCCCGGTACATCACGTACATAAGGACTACGTGTTCCGAATCTCTCAGGAACCGTTTCAATAAGCAAAATCACACATATTGGAGGCGGACATAGTTCACATATCCATGGGTCACGCACATACTTGCGCTCCCATGGTCAACTGACTTATTAACTCACAAATAAGCCATTCACAACCCTATGTCCTTAAGGTACCAATCTAAATCCCCCCGTAGGCACACAAAGATTAGATGGCCCTGTTCCGAAAGCCGACCTCCTGTGATAGCAAGTATGATAGGTATGTCATACACATAATAATCCATATACTAAGCATTCACACAACTTAGATAACTTGATATATTATTAAAGGTATATTCTCAGCCGTATACCACTAGTCCAATTCGTACGCCATTATAATTCCGGGTGATATATAATATATTTCGCCAATACGTCTCATGTCGTATAGTTTCGAGTACTTAAACCTAACCAAAGAGGTTACTAAGTTTCCTACATTTCCCACATATTAATTCAGTACTCTTAAGTCTTTATTTATGTCCCAAATCCTAACTTGTCACTCCTAAGAATTTATATCATGTTATCGCATCTTAAAATAGGAATTTACTCGTTGAACCCTCGTAAATTCAACATTACATTCCAACCAAATTCTAATATGTTCCGGGCTTCAAATATATCCCTACTAGACTCCCTCAAATCCTAATGTATTCATATAATCCCCAACTACAACGTTCGATGGCCGGAAACACTTAAAATTAAAAAGGCCAAAAGGTCACAGTTTCTAGGGAGATCGATCGATCGATCTTGAGCATGATCAAGCAGGTGCAGGCTACGGGTTTCTTCATTTTTCAGTCCCAGATTTGTCCCAAATCTTCATTACATGATGTGAAATCCTAATGTAAGTATATGGGGTCATTATACAACCTAATTTCGTGATTCTTAACGTTCCAAAACTTTTAAGTCATCAACAATTAGACTTTTCTTGGATCAAATCTACATATTATCATAAAAACCCTATTTTTTTATTTTCTTTAAGAACCATCATTCTTCTCTTCCTAAATCCATTTTTAATTCATCAAGGGTTATGATTTTGTTACTGAGATACTTTCAGAATTAAACTACATGGAAATCCTATCCAAAGTTTAGGTTTCTTCTCCAAATTTCATGAGTTTCAATCATTATTCATGGCTATCATCAAATCCTACACTATCATGGATAAATTATTCACTGAAACTTAATGAAATCCAATCACTTGCCTTGGAATTGATGTTCTGATCCGTTGGTGATTTTTAGGGCTGGTTCTCTCCCTCTCTCCGGTCACAATTCCAGCGAAAAGTGGTGGTGGGTGGTGGTTATGGCTTTGTAACCCTCTTGTAACTTCTCCTCTTTCTCACGTTGCCCACTTCTTGCTTTTTGACAGATAATGGCCCTAACGGCTCTCATATTGGCTGATAAATGAGGCCTAAAATTCGTGGGTCAAAATCCCTTAAAAATTAAAATGACTAAAATACCCTCCCGGGTTGCCGGTTTGGCTTAAAAATGCCCCGGGACCCAAACTAAACCCCCGGCTAGTGTTTTCTGACTATTTCGACCCTTTCGGACACGCTGGCGCACTCAAAATGACCATACGGATGATAAAATTACACTTTACTTTTAAATCCAATTAAATTGATTCCTAACGCGACTGACACGCGTGTCCCAACTTAATTTCCCGAATTGTCGTATTTATGACTCGCGACAATTTTAATAAATTCAATAATCATATATTACTATATTTACCCAGTAATATTTAACATTATCATCATAATCAAATACCAACTCACGTCTTGCTAGTATTTAAATCCAGATTAATTTTCAATTAATTCCCATTTAATTTAATTAATCCCAATAAATAAAATCAATAAAATTACGGGGTATTACACTGTGGATACTCCTGTCCCAGAAATTAAGTGGCCAAGATACTCAATCTTAGCCTGAGCAAAAGCACATTTAGTTTTTTTAGCAAATAATTGATTTTCTTTCAACACGATTAGAACTTGTTCAAGGTGCATTTTATGAGTTTCCATTGAGGGACTATAGACCAATATGTCATAAAAAAATACTAGTATAAATTGCCTCAAGAAAGGCCTAAAAATGTGATTCATCAGAGATTGAAAAGATGCAGGAGCATTTGTGAGACCAAACGGCATGACTCTGAATTCAAAATGACCATTATGTGTTCTAAAAGTAGTCTTATAGATGTCATCTTCAATTACTCTAATCTGATGGTATCCCGATCTTAAATCTAGTTTGGAAAACACAGAGGCACCATGCCACTCATCAAGAAGTTCTGCAATAATGGGAATGGGAAACTTATCTTTAATGGTGGCATCATTTAGCTTCCTGTAATCAATACAAAACCTCCAACTGCCATCTTTCTTTCTGACTAGTAACACAGGGGAGGCAAAAGGACTTTGACTATGTTGGATAATGCCCGCATCCATTATTTCCGTTACTAACCTTTCAATTTTTGCCTTTTGAAATTGAGGGTATCTGTAAGGCCTTTGATTTGTGGGTTCTGCTCCTGTTTTCAAGGGAATTCTGTGGCCATGAGCCCTCTTTGGAGGTAAGGACTTAGGTTCTTCAAACATTACCTCATACTTCTGCAATAATTCCTCAACTTCAGCAGAGTTATTTTCTTGGCCATCTTCTACTGCATTTATAGCAAAAAACTGTCCTATGAATACTTTCGTGGACTTTTTGAGTAATTTCACTAAGGCTTGCCCTGAAATAGAATTTAATTTTGCCTCCTCTTTTGTACCCATAATGACTACCTTCTTCCTATCTTTCTTGAAAATCACCTTTGGATCAATAAAGTCAAAGGTCACAGGGCTGTATTGCTTCATCCAATCTACACCAAGAACCATATCACAACCACCCAATTGTGCTGAAAATTCCTTGCCTTCCATTTTCCATTTAAACTCGGGGCATCTTGCATCACTAATCATCTTATTGCCATCAGCTACAGTGACTAGCAATTTATTGGTAGGCTCAATCAAATGGCCAGTCATTATTGCAGCTTCCTTATCCAAAAAACTGTGCGCGCTTCCTGTATCCACAAGTATTGTCAATGGTTTTTTATTCACAAACCATTTTAATCTGATTGTGTTATGAGCAACATGACCTCTGAGAGCATGAACTGATATTTCTATATCTTCCGCATCCATTTCTATTTCCTCCTCTGGAACACTTTCTTCTCCAATCTCCTCCTCCACACATTCTATAGTGTCAGTGAGGAACAATCTATAGTGCCTATAAATCTCATCACAATAATAACAAAGGCCTTTTGCTCTCCTAGCTTGCATTTCTTTCTCAGTTATGGTCTTAACAGGTATGGTGGTGGTAGCAGTGGTTGGGTTTGGGGTTCTTTGGTTACTGGAATAATTGGTTTGTTTGATATTTGGATTGGCTTGCCATGGTTTGGTAGTTGGAATAGAAGAGTTGGCATAGGATGGGTTAGGTACAGACTGGGTCCAATTTATGAGGTTAGAAACAATAGGCTTGATAGTGGTTTTGGGTTTTTTAACATCAAGAATGTGCTCATGTTTCCGGGCTAATAGAATGGCTTGGTTTATGGTAGATGGGGTGAACAATTCTACTTGGTTTTTAATTTCTTCCTTTAGACCACTAACAAAACTAGACACAAAATACTGTTCTGATAGGCCTTTATTTTTACTCACCATGATAGCTTTTAACTCCTCAAACTTCAATTGGTAATCTTCAACTGTGCCTTGTTGTTGTAGTTTGTTGAATTCAGCCACCACATCACCTTGCTCCAGATCTTCAAATCTCACAAAGACTGCAGTCAAGAATGTCTCCCAATTGATGGAAGCCTTGCCTTCTTGATAGTCTTGGAACCATGTATCAACTTTTCCCTCCATATACAATGACGCATACCACACTTTTTGATCCTCTTCCTGGTGATAATACTGAAAAAATTTGTTAGATTTTTTAATCCAAGCTCTTGGATTTACACCATCAAAATGCGGAAAATCAAACTTAGGTAGTTTTTTTGAGATGAAAATTGTCAACTCCCCTTTGGCCAAACCGATCACCAGAAGTTCTGTGATTTATCTCCACCTCAACAGATCTTTGGGAAGAACTGGTTTCTGTCACTTCTTTCTCCTTGTTCCTTGACCCAATGATGGTATTTTTTAACTGTGCTTTAACCTCCCTCATATTATTGTCGATCCTCTCCAAAAATGCCTTGAACCCTACCAAATTAGATTCCACATTTGCTAATCTATCGTTGGTGTTCAATTGTTGTGACATTATTTCTGAAATTCTTGTCTCTTGATCCTTGAATCCCGTTTCAAGAGCTTTGTATCTTGTTGAATCTGCCATGGAAGCTTGCCCTGAATGAACAGCTCTGATACCAATTTGTCACAATTGTGACAAGTGCAATCGACAGAACTAGAAATTGAACAGAAAAGATGAAAGAAAATAAGAGAAGTTGAAAAAGAACTTGAGTTTATTATTTCTGAAAAATCAATGCCTCGTACAATCTTAGCTATAACTATATATATCTGATCTTATATATCGTACAATCTTATAATTCTGTTACAAGCTGTTAACAACCAAATGCAACCAAATGCTGAGAATTCTCTTGTGCTAATTGAGCCT
The DNA here is from genome assembly GCA_949130495.1 of Sambucus nigra. NCBI lineage: Eukaryota > Viridiplantae > Streptophyta > Magnoliopsida > Dipsacales > Adoxaceae > Sambucus > Sambucus nigra. The sequence continues at coordinate 580,072,542 of OX422209.1, forward strand.
AACTAACTAACAACCTAAGATTCTAGCTCAACAATTACCATCAGTTTCTAACTAACTGATCATGAACACTTACAACAGCTGTGACAAGGTATTGGCCAATATTTTTTGGGTTATTTGTAGTTTGGATCCCATTGATTTTTTGTAATTGAGTTTAACTTCCGTAATTTTTACTTTTGGGGGTTTAGCACCCAAAATGACTTTAGCGATGCAAAAACTATCACAAAAAGTTTTACCAAGCTTTTTTTGTGACACTTTTTCCTTCGCTAAAAGTTATTTTGGATATCAAATTTCAAGAAGTGCAAATGTTGGAAGTCAATGCCAACATCAAGGAATTAATGGGGATGAAACCCCAAGTTACCCTATTTTTTTGGGCTCTAGTCCACTTACATAATTTCTGGGCACTAAAGTCACTCACCTCTTAATGTATACCTTATAAGTTAGGGTATGCACAAATTTAACACGTGTATATTACAAAAAATTCGTGTATACATTATTAAATTCTACATACAAAATTACAAATTGTTTCAAAAAAAATATATTCATATGTACTTTACAAAATTTATCGTATGCATTACTAAAAATCAGGTATACTATAAGAGAGAGGGAGCTTAGTGCCCAAAAAATATGTCAGTGGATTACAACAAGAAAAAAATTACCGATTGCGGAGTTAAAAAACATTTATTTCATATTTTACTATAATCAAAAAAATGTTTATTTAACCGAAGATATTGCACTGGACAGAATGGAATGGAAAAATAAAATTCATGTAGCCGACCCCAAATAATTGGGAAAAGGTTTTGTTGAGTTGAGTAGATAAAATGGTAATTGATGTCCAGCCTTAGTAATTAATGTCTCGCTCTCCTTCTTTCCCTCCATTTTCCGATCACTTTTGGAGAAATGCATTTTCGTATGCTAGGATGGAAAATGCATCCTTCCATGCCAAACAAAGGAAAAGCCTTATTTCCATCCGTTTTTCCTTTCTTCCTTTTCCTTCCTTCTAATTTTCCACCAAAAGGTGGATTATACAAAATTTATTTTGTGATTCAATTTTTTTTATGGTATTATGTATATAATTAAATTTTTGTAGATAGGAGAATAATATGTTCGCAAAGTAAACCATTATTTTCTAATCGCACTTTTATGAACTTTAAATTTCATGACAAATGGAATTCAGGCTTCATACAGTTTTCCATAATTTGCTATGAAATACACAGACTAATCTGATTGTTGGTTTTCTTATGTGTTTCTAGAGTAATGAACTTTTTGCTCTGTTCTTGGATGAAACAATGACATACTCATGTGCGATATTTAAGGTCAGACTGGGTTTCAAAATTCAAATGATCTCGTCTTTTTAGATAGAACACTCAAAAGTTTAAATTTTCATGCTAAGTTATAATTACCCACTTCACATTATACTTTTTCACAGACGGAAGATGAAGACTTGAAAGTCGCACAGTTGAGAAAAATCTCTGTTTTGATAGAGAAGGTAAACTTTATGGAACATTTCCTTCAATTTCTTAGGAAATGTCCCACTAAAATGATTGTTTCTTTTATTTTGTTCTTTATTAAAATCTAGGCAAAAATTGAAAAGTACCATGAAGTTCTTGAGATTGGGTGCGGTTGGGGAAGTTTGGCTATTGAAGTTGTCAAACGAACTGGATGTAAATACACTGGCATCACCCTTTCTGAGGAACAACTGAGATATGCACAAATCAAAGTGAAGGAAGCTGGCCTTCAGGTATTTAATTTTCTATCAAATTAGAGAAACGGCCACTGTAAGCATTCTCAATTGAGTGAAGTCACTTCATTTTTGTTAAGATTAGAGAAGGGTCCAAACACCAGACGCCTAATTTGAAGGTATCTAACTATCTGGACCGCATCCTAATGATTAAAAATTTCTGGGCTACATCCTATTAATTGAACACTGAGGTGATCTAATTGTGAAATACCCATGTTTTAGTTGTACAAAAATCAATAAAATACTGAACACAAGCTTTATCTGATATATGATATATTCTTTCCATTAAGTTTCATATTTCATATATCAACTTCATGTTTCCAGGACCAGATAAGATTTCTTCTGTGCGACTATCGCCGGTTGCCGGATAACAACAAATATGACAGAATTATATCATGGTGAGTTTATTCATCATCAATCTTACATCCGATTATAAATTGCTAAATACTTTGGATGATCCTATCGTCATTTCCAGTGAGATGCTAGAAGCTGTTGGTCATGAATACATGGAGGAGTTTTTTGGTTGTTGTGATTCTGCATTGGCAGAAGATGGCCTTCTTGTTCTACAGGTAATAACAAAACAATCCAAAGAAGCCAGAAACAATGTAGCATAGTTAGAGTATCCCCTTTCGTGTTATTTTAAGAGTCACACTTATCTTTCCCGTTTGGACGTCCCAAATTAGGGTCACATTTCTAAATCAATGAACCAAGACCCATTAAGAATATTTTGACAATTGATTACATAAAGATTAATATTATCTTTAAAAATTCACTTTGGAATAACAACTCTTATTTCGAGATGGAGGGAATAGTTCAAAAAGGAATCAAAGTATAAATATTCAGTCTCTCATGGGATAAATTAAATTTGCAAAAAACGGTTTTGGACTTGATAGTCAGAGGATTGAATTTAAAAATGTTCATTTAACAAATAATGTTTGCTAACAGTTTGTGTGCTTGATTTTTCCTTAGTTCATATCAATACCAGATGAGCGATATGATGAGTATAGGCGAAGCTCAGACTTTATCAAGGAATATATATTTCCTGGTGGGTGCCTGCCTTCACTAAGTAGAGTAACAACAGCCATGGCTGCTGCATCCAGACTCTGGTAACTATGCTAAATTGTTTGCAAAATTGCATTGATAGAAGCTTCTTTCTTAATTATTCCCTCCTGTAAATTATGCAAAACTTACAGTGTGGAGCATGTGGAAAACATAGGCATACATTATTACCAAACACTCAGATATTGGAGGAAAAATTTCATGGAAAAGTCGAGGTAAAATAATAGTTGCTTTCACATGTTCGTTAATGAACTTTTTAACCATTAAATCACATGTTATATTTCAGTATATCAAGGCATAATTAAATAATTGGAAGGACAACCTTGAAATTGTTGAATTACCAAATTTTCAATATTTTACAGAAGGGTCGGTTTTGAGTTGCCCCCAAGATTAAAAATTAATATATATATATATATATCCTCATCCAGGGGTTCAGCGACACTTAGTGAAGATCATTTGTGACACTTCGTGAGTTTTTGCGATACTTTGGGGGGATTTTGCATTTGTGTACATTGTTTTGGGGGTATAACCCAAACGTGACCATAAAAGTGGAAGCTAAAGCCAAAATGAACACTTATAGTCCATCTGTCGCAAATTAAGAGTCCACTATTCCTTTTTGGATGTAATGAACAAACCACGTTTCACAAAATGAAAAAAAGATGGGGGCTCTTAGTTTGGGACGGAAGGAGAAGTATAATTTCTGGTGTTCTCTCCAGCAGGGTTAATTTCACAAACAAGTATCTGGACTAGTTTGATATAAAGTTGTAAAATTTTTGAAAAGTTCTCTGGACTGTATATCATGAAGAGAAGAGCTTAATGCAAAAGGATAGTAAGTGTTAATTTGATGCAGGAGCATAGAGATATAATTGTCTTTTTGACATTTATTCTATTTTTTACCCTTTTGTACCTTTTAGTATAAATAGCTCATAGGTTCCTCATTGTATCACTTTTGCCATTTTGATATTGAGAGACTAGAGAGAGAAGTAAGAATCCCTCCTACATTTTCAATATTGTTGTTGTTGTTGTGTAGATAACTTCTTTTTTTTACTCCTGAGATTACATCAAATTGGTATCAGAGCGTGGTTTGTTCTTGAATTAATCATGCTAATTGAAGATTGGGACTCAAATTGGGTTCATCCGGATGAGACCCGGATCATCCCCAAAATTACCTCCCAAACCCTAACTGCAAACAAGAATCCTAATCCAACCAATTCACACATAGACAATCACTAATCAATCTGAGAAATCTCCAGCACTGATGAACAGGGCCGATTTCCATTAGATGTTGTCGGAAATCCCAGGCAGTTACTGATGATTAGACCCATGTGGGTCAGCCACCCGATGACACCCCAACCTCTTCTTTCGGACACCGATCAACACCAGCTGACCAGAACTCCTTGGAAAGGCAGTCCGAACACCCTAAGGTCACCGGAGCAGATGAAACCCTGCCGACACCACTGGTCGGACATGCCGCCAGTCCCTATACACCGAACCGATCTATTACAGCTGCCCCGAAGCCTCCTCAGGCGTACCGTATAGTAGGGACGATTATTAACCACACGGATTTTCAAGATTGTCCTACCCGTGACCAAGAACTAATTATTTTTGCTCCCGATCGATCCAAGAATTATCCCCTCACAAACCCCAACTGATTTCCACAATTTTTTTTTTAACCACAAACCCTACCTTCCCCATCCTCAAGAAATCCCAAAACCCATTCCACATAAAAACCCTAATCTTTGTAAGGATGTGCCTCCTTGGACAATGTCGAGTAAACTTCTCGATAGGAGACTACCATGATGTGGTAGTATGTACCGTGGTGGGCATGAAGGTGTGCACCTACTTGTGGGGAGGCCTTTGCAATATGATCATTTTAGCGTACATGACGGCGAGCCAACACCTACTCGTTCAAACTTGAGGAGAGGGGTTTCCTCCTTCGTTTTATGAGGCCATTTCCAATGGCACGACCTTCTTCCCTAGTAGTTTCACATGAGGAGTTAGCCATGGAGGTCGCGGAGATAGGATTGTTTTATGCTCTCATTAGTCCCATTACTACTCCGGAGGCATCTGTTCCACAGCGTGTTCAGAGTTTGTTGGATTCTTTTACCGACGTGTGTACACCTCCAGACGATCTTCCCCCTCTCAGGGATATCTAGCATTGCTATTGATTTTTTCCCTGGGGCGCAGCTCCCCAACCTTCCCCACTATCTCATGTCGCCTATGGAGTACGCTGAGCTACAGAGGCAGGTCACCGAGTTGTGTGACAAGGGTTATATTAGGGAGAGTATATCTCTTTGTGCGGTGCCGACATTATTAGCACCCAAGAAGGATGAGAGTTGGCGTATGTGCATTGATAGTCGTGCCAGTAACAAAATTAAGGTATAATATAGATTCCCAATTTCCAGACTCGAGGATATGCTGGACTAACTCCATGGGGCGACGATCTTCTCCAAGCTAGACTTGAAGAGTGGCTACCATCAGATATGTATGAGGCTGGGGGATGAATGGAAGACGACATTTAAGACCAAGGACGAGCTTTATAAGTGGACGGTGATGCCTTTTGGCCTCTCCAACGCTCCATCCACATTCATGAGGGTGATGACTCAGATTTTGCGCCCTTTCTTGGGCAAGTTCGTCGTGGTCTACTTTGACGACATTTTGATTCATAGCCGATCCGAGGAGGAGCATCTTGGGCACATGACCTAGGTTTTGGAGGTTTTACGAGTCGAGTTCTTTTTCCTCACATTGAAGAAGTGTGCTTTCATGGTTCCATCAGTGACTTTCTTGGGTTACGTAGTATCGGGAGATGATGTCCGGGTGGACGACGCTAAGATTTAGGAAATAGTGGACTAGCCCACTCTCACTTCTGTGACTCAGGTTCGCAGCTTTCATGGGATTGCCGGGTTTTATCGGCCGTTCATAGCGAAATTCAGCATTGTTATGGCCCCGATCACGGACTTAATGAGCACTTCGTTGAGCGTCGAGTTCGTGTGGACTGAGGAGGGCAAGCGAGCCTCACGCGTATCAAGGAGTTAATGACATCCGATCCCATCCTCTCCTTACCTGACTTTGATCAGTTGTCTGAGTTATCTTACAATGCTTGCAAGATAGGGGTGGGAGCTGTCTTGGGTCTGAATGGGAAGCCCATTGCATTTTTTAGCCTCGAGTTGACGGGAGCGACATTACACTATTCTATGTATGACTTGGAGTTTTATGCGGTTGTGAAGGTACTGAAATTTTGGTCACCTTACCTTCTACATAAGGAGTTCGTGTTCAAATCTGACCATGAAGCCTTGTCATTCCTTCATAGCCAATGGCGTGTTAGCGACAAACACGCCAAGTGGACCGCCTTTCTTCAGCATTACACTTTCCACCTCCACTACAAGCCTAGTAAGGAGAATCTGGTAGCGAATGCACTTAGCTGGCGAGCTCATGCTCTGATGACTTTGCAAAGTCAGATTTTTGGGTTTGATGAGATTCGAGACCTTTACCCGATTGATGTGGAATTGGGACCCATTTAAGCCGCATGCCAGCAGGGCAATGGGGCGTCAGGTGAGTATCTATTACAGGACGACTTTTTACATCGAGGGATAACTTTGTGTATTCCTTCTTCCTCTTTACGAGATAAAATTATTTTTGAGGTTCATGGAGGTGGATTAGCAGGTCACCTGGGGCAGGCATGCACATACGCGTTATTACGATACCGTTTTTATTGGCTGACTATGGGGCGAGATGCTAACACCTTCATTAGGCATTGCTATACCTGTCAGACAGCCAATGGGTAGCACTCCAATGCTGGCTTGTACACTCCACTACCGATACCCGAGCTCCCGTGGCAAGATGTTTCGATGGATTTCATTGTTGGACTCCTACGTACTTCCAGCGGGCATAACTCTATCCTGATAGTTGTAGACCGATTCTCCAAGATGTCTCATTTCATTCCGTGTACTCGTACGACGAATGCTTCTCATGTCGCGTCCTTGTACTTCTGTGAAATTGTCCGTTTACATGGAGTTCCCCGCAGCATCACGCTCGATCAAGATGTGCGCTTTACGGGACATTTTTGGCAGACATTATGGTGCTTATTACAGACAAGGCCCCAGTTTTTGACTGCCTTTCATCCACAGACAGACTGGCACACTGAGGTGGTCAACAGGAGTGTGGGTGACCTCTTACGTTGTTTGACCTCGGAGCATCCCCGTAGGTGGGATATAGTGATTTCTCAGGCCGAGTTTGCTTTCAATAATGTCGTCAATCGTTCTACGGATTTCTCCCCCTTTCAGATTGTGTTGGGTAAGTCTCCCACTATGCCCATTGACCTAGTTGAGTTGCCACCGATAGTTCCTACATGCCCCTCCACAGAGGAGTTTGCAGTACACTTGACTTCCATTCAGGTTGACGTCCGTGCTCGTCTACAGACCACATATGCCTCTTACAAAGAGGCGGTTGATGAGCATCGCCGTTTTGTTTCCTTTCAGCCCGGTGATTTGGTTATGGTGTACCTTCAGAAGGCGCGACGTTTAGGTAAAGGCAACAAGCTCATTATGCGACGTTTGAATGCTTATGATGTCGACCTTCCTCCTGAGTTTCGCATGCACTACACGTTTAACGTGGAGGATCTTTCCCCTTTCCGAGGTACCCAGCCCCACCCATTCGTCTTCCTTCCTCCTCAACCCAGCCGGTCTGTTCCCATATTAATCGCATTGAGGGTATCCTTGATTCCGCATTTGTGTTTTCCTCATCGGGAGACTACACCCGCTACTTGGTTTGTTTGTTGGGAGATTACATCATAATGTGAATAATTCTTAACAATTTAAGTTCAAGTTATGTTATTTCTTATATTTTAATTTATTGGGCTTTTGAGCTTATGCTACGTCACTATAACTACCTACATATGCTATATATTTTTATTTATTTTTGAATATGATTTAAGTTCACAATTCTATATTTTGTTTGATTGATGGATTATAATACATGTGTAGCAAAATCCTTGCTTTGGGATTTAACGAAAAGTTCATCCGGACGTGGGAGTATTATTTTGATTATTGTGCTGCTGGTTTTCAGTCGCGTACACTCGGAAATTATCAGGTATTTGTGGATATCATGGCATTACCTCTCCTTATTTAGATATTGAAAATTGTCAGCTATCGGTAGCATATTAATTCACAAGTAGGTGGAGTCAAATATTAAAGTGTTGTGATAATAATGAATGATAAAAATAACACAACGAAAACATGTTGAGACGTTTAATAGTGTTTGTAAAAACCCAATAATGTTTAATTAGATTTTCTATCTTTGTGGTTTCTTCTGATGTTTTGCTGATTTCATGAGAGAAAAAGAAAAATCAAAATAATATATTATGTTCAGCATAAATATTGAAAATGTAATTATATGGAACTTTTTTACCCAAATATATATTACCTTGTTCATGAAACACCATTTTGTTTAGAAATAATGCCTAGTAGTCTATTCCAAAGGAAAATTCTTAATCTCCCCTCTCGTATTATTATTATTATTATTATTATTATTATTATTATTATTATTATTATTATTATTATTATTATTATTATTATTATTATTATTATTATTGTTGTTGTTGTTGTTAAATTAGTCTTCCTGGTAAGATTTGTAGACTATATACATAAATATTTTAAAATTTTAATTAACCAAGTAGAAGAAATATTAAATATTCACCATCATAAGAAGTTTGTTCCTCCAAAATTTACAGAGATTACTATATTTATAATATTAATTATTAGAGAATCAAGTCAATCAACCTACATTATATAACATTTGTGCATGGATTTGACAGTTTCTGCGTTTTCTTTATATATATATAGGTTGTATTTTCACGGCCTGGCAATGTCGCTGCATTTCGTGATCCATACAAGGGTGTATCTCCAGCTTATTATTCATGTCCTCCGTGATGAGCTCAAATATTCTGCTCAGCTTTATCATTGCAGCCTCTGAATATTGATTAATTAGAGATATCAAAACAATGTTAAATTGTCATGGGCTCATTCATCCTCTGTATCATTGTTATTATTTTGGTTCCATTGTTGGGAATATTAATTATTCAGAGTGATGATTAAGACCTTGATAAAAGAAAAAAGAAATAAAAGAGTGATAATAAAATGACGAGTTGGTAACATTTTTTTACCCTTATATTATACTTCTGTATATTTGCTGTTGACATGAAGATGTTTGGTGTACTTAACCGTTTTATGATTTCATTTTCCAGAAGTAAAAAGACAACATAATTTTTTTTTTGCAAGAACGCCCCATTTCTGGATACATCTGAAAACTATTCAGATTCAAATTGATACTTGTAAGGAAACATGGATCTAAAGTCCATTTTGCTGTTTTTATGTTGCAAGTTTTTAAAGTAACTCAAAAGTAAATTTGAGAATTTTACACTATGATCTTTTGATTTTAAATGAAGAAATTATGTTAAAAATCAAAATCAATTAGCGAAATGGAGTGTTAAATAAGAATAAAGATACACTCCCCGAATGGGAGTTACCCATTCCATACCCATAGATCTCTACCCTTAATCTCACTAAATGACAAAATAATCTTGACCCTTAATTTATTACTTAAAAATAATACATTATATCTTTAAAGTTATAATTTATTTTAAATTATAACTCAAAGATATTCTTTTAATTATTTTTAAATTTATTTTAAATTGATAAATAAATAGAATAATAATTCATTTTAAAGTTAAATAAATTTTATATTAAACTAAATATGTTTTTTTACATTAAACTAAAACTAATTATGTTTTTTTAAAATTATTTTTAACTCATTTAGTCCCTCAAACAATCATTTATTCAATATTTTTTATTTTTAAAGCTTCGCGCCAGCGAGACCCCTTATTTTTAAACTTAATTTTTTAACTCACTTAATCCTTTAAACATCCATTTACCCGATATTCTCTTATTTTTATAGGTCCGTGCCACCGGTACCCTTATTTTTAAACATAATTTTTTTAACTCATTTAGTCCTTTAAATATCCATTTACCCGATATTCTCTTATTTTATAAGTTCGTGCCAGCCCCACCCTTATTTTTAAACATAATTTTTTAACTCATTTACTTTCTCAAATAAGCATTACCCAATATTCTCTTATTTTTATAAGTTCGCGCCAGCGGCACTGTTATTTTTAGGATCAAATACAAAAAAATCCTTCAAATATTTTTTAATACACATTTAGTTCAAGCCTTTTATTTTGTACCAAAAAGTCATTTATTCTTTTATCTTTAAAGGTTCGCGTCAGCACCTTTTTGACATGGTGAAGGACTTTTTTGTGCAAATAAAAAGGCTTGAACTAAACGTGTATTAAAAAAAGTTCGAAGGACTATTTGGTATATGCCCCTTATTTTTAAGCTTAATTTTTATTTTATTTTAAAACATTTAAGACAATTTTGTATTTCCTAATTCCGTTTAAAAATATAAAAAAAAAGTTTCTTTTTATTTATATTAAACGGACTTTTATTTTTTAAAACATTTTTTAAAAATATATATATTTTTAATATTTAAATAATGTTTTCGTAAAATTTTCGCATTTAATTGTGTCAGATTCGGGTTATTTTAATTTAGCGATGTTGGTGTTCCTTTTTCTATATATAAAATACTGTTATTTTTATATAAAAATACAAATTTTTATAAAACAAAACAAATTTTCAATAAAAAAACAATACAAATAAAAAAAGAGCTTTTCCATTCGGTATGGATTGGGGACGGAGTTCATTTGTCAGACTATATTTAGATTCAATTTATTATGTCGGACTTATATTTGAATTTGGTTGGTAACTGATGGTTTATTTGGTCTTATTTATTTATATATGTGTCGTGTGAATGTTTAGATTATTATGTGGATGGTTTGGTTAAATTAATTTATTTTCGTATGTTGTTATTGTAATGAAAGATAAAATTTGTCATCAACTTAATTTGACTTAGGTGATTAGTAATTAATAAGTTCTCCGATAATGACGCTAAGAATGAACCAGATGATATTCCTATTCGTTTTAATGAATGACTGATCACCCGTGGTTAGAATAGGTGGGGTGTCACAGAATGAAGCAATTGAGTTTTTTTGGAGTTATTATCTAAATTAGATGCAATTGGAGTTCATGTTAGTAGAGAAGTTGATAAACCTTTAGGTGGTTCTGACATCATCGAAGTTGATCGTATGTCCTTGGGCAAGCACATCTTCTTGCGTTGCATAACATAAATGACGTTCAACCTTATATAGAGTAACTATATTGATTTGCCTCTTAATATGAAATGCTTCCTCATATATGCACTTTTTGATTTATGAGTAATGATGCCTTTTAATAAATCGGTAGTAAGCATGGGCGTACGTGAAAGAAACCTATCCTCGAAAAGGAAAAAATAAAAAATGGCTTGAAGATGAGCACAATTGTACCTTTATCCACTGATTGCGTAAAAGGGTATGATTAATTTATATTTTATTTGGTAAGTAAATAAAATTTAAAATTAAAAGGTTGAGCTTGAAGGGCAGATCCAAAATAATAATGTCTCGGATTACTTAAAATGGATTGCTCGTGGACCTCATCGAGACATGATTAGTGTTCACGACCATGTCATTAAAGTTATTTGTTATCAAACGAAGGACCATGATGATGCACTAGTAACCCAAAATAGTGGAGTGAGCCTAGTTGCTAAGATGTTGCAGGTAGATAATGTGTCTATCTTGATAGTTTTTTTTTTTTTTTTTTTTTTTTTTTGGGGGGGGGGGGGGGGGGGGGGTCTATGAGGGTTATCTCTCGAGGTGGATGCCTCCTTCCTTCCCCTTTTTCTGGCGTGCATGTAGTATTGCATCCTTTATCAAGGTGCTCGACCATCGTCGATGTGGGGTGATATGTAGAGATAGAGTCACTAGCCTAATTTATAGAAAACAGGAAAAAGAAATGTTCCTGCCTAGAGAGAATGACTTCAAGGACAATACTGATGCTTGCAAAAACAGGTAGTTCAAGGGTCCAGGGACTAAGTTACGGAATGGAAAAGTGTTAATCATCCATCCCGCCATTTTGGTATCTCACGGACATGTGTTAATCTTATCCTATTGAACTCCGTGATGTGTGTGCTTATGTGCATAATATAAATGGAGGACAAAATTGCTTGACTCGCATCATGTATAAAGGTGGAGCAAGGTCATCCTTAGGAGTTTTCCCAAAACAGTAATTCAAAGTATGATGTAAGTGTCTACCAAGTCACAAGTCGTTGTAAAAGAACGATTTCATATATCGAACAAGACACAAGCAAACAAGAATATAGAATATGTATATTATGAATATATGCTAGGAACAAAGTGACAAATATATGTGGGAGAACTCGAGTCTAGGGATGTAACCAAAATGCCGACGTAGCCCGAGAGGCATCAAAGTCCATGTAGTTCGAAGACAATACGATATGGGGTTTAACCCATAAATCAAATTGGGGACTTTATTTATAAGTGTGTGTGTAGAAAAATGTGTTTTAGTATGAGAAAATGTGATGAGAAATTCCAGTTTGGAATTTATAAGTAAACACGTTTTTTCTTATTTTTGGGGTTTTTAATGAAAATAAAGTATGTGTGAATACTAATAATAAAAAGTTTGAAATTACAATATGTGATGTAATGAAGTAAAGTGCTAAAGTGAAAAGAAAGTAACTAATGCAAAAATAAGAGAATTCGAAGATAAAGGGGAAGAATTATACCTCCTTAGTAAGACTTGAAATGGATCTTGATTGTAAATGCGTTGATCTCACGATGAGATAATGGTGGCATGAGGATATAGGTGGGAGTTTTCTCAAAAGATTTTGAAAATGAAGGATGGAATGTGGGCAATGGTCTTTTTAAGGAAGGAATAACTCTGAATTCGAAAGAATTCTCTCTGAATTGCTCATAGGGGTGTTCAGGGGTGCTGAGGTTTGTTTCAAAGTGAGGTCATGGACTCTATTTATAGGGATAAGGTGTGCCGATCATCATGGTCCTAAACCTGCCTATCGGCATACAACCCTAGACACACTGCCAATAAGCAGGGTCCTGGGGTTGCCATTCGGTAGTCTGAGGCAAGTTTTTAAAAAAAATGGTCGTAAAACATGAATCGTAAGTCAGAAATTCACACAGCGTGGATCATTGGAAAGGGTATTAAGAGCCCTTTAATAATCCATTGAGCCACTTCCAGGTTCAGAAGTTGATCAAGGTTAAACGAGGCTCGAAAACGCCCATTGGTCACTCTAGAAGAAATTCTCGGAGGAAAACGGATCGTTCGTTCGAACCGTAAGGCCAATTTGTCCATGGGATGGACTATTAGAAAGTGTATTTAGGTACCTTTGAGATTCATTCGTCTTTGTTCGGTTATGAGAGTTTACATAAGTGAAACGGGGCCTAGAAACCCCCGATGACCCTTTAGAGTGAAATGGGTCATTCGTTTCGTACTATAAGGCTGATTCGTGCATGGGGCAAACCGTTGTAAAGGGTACTCAAAGAACTTCAAAGATTCATTTAACTTCATTCAAGCTGAAGAGTTTATCGTGGTCAAACGGGGATTGGGAGCAGCCGATTGCCTCTAGATTAATTTTTGAGGTAAAACAGATTGTTCGTGCAAATTGTAAGGTCTATTCACACACGAAATGGATTTTTGGAAAGGAGATTCATATCCTTTTAAAGATTCATTGAGATTTCACTCAGGCGAGAAAGTCGATCGGAGTCAAACGGGCTTAGGAGCTCCCTCCAGATCATTTTTTATGGTAACAGTTCGTTTGAACCGTAAGATCGATTCACATAAGGGGCGGACCATTAGAAAGTGGATTCATAGCCCTTAAAATATTCATTATTCTTTTGCTAAGGAGAGAAATTTAATCAGAGTCAAATGAGGCTCACAAGTGCCCGGTGGCCTTTAGATCGATACGCGAAGTGTGGCCTAGGGTTTATAGTGAATTAGTGAGTGCTAAGGACTTAAGGAGGTGCTTAGGGGGTCCTAGGATGGGGTTTCTATTGAGAGACCATCGATGTGAGAGATTGGAATAAGTGAATGTCATCAAAGGGTAGACACCACATCGATATTGGGGAAGAGGATTTTAGGTCAATTCTGTGGTTCTAAAGGGTGGGATTGACAAATCTGGTGGGTCGTGGTCAGTTTTGAGGACCTAAGGAGATGATTATGACCAATTCAATGGGTTGAGGTCTGTTTAAAGGACCTATGGAGTCGAGGATGAGTGATTTAACAAGTCGAGGATGTGTTACGATTGGTTTTAATGGCTATGGAGGCAATTTCGATGGGTCGAGGTAAATTCTGAGGCCCTGAGGATGATCGATTCTACGAGTCGAGGTTAACTCTTACATTGTGTTGGCGATGACTAATTCAGTGGGTTGAGGCCAATTCTAAGGACCTTAAGCACTTGCAACCAATTCTGAGGGCTAAGTTCAATTCTAAGGACCTGAAGTGGTGACTATCAATTCTACAAGATGAGGTCAATTTTAAGGACGTTGGGTTATGGCGAATGATTTCGAGGGTCGAGGTTGATTCTGAGGACCTTATATTATGGCAATCGCTTCTGAGGGTCGAGGTCAGTTCTAAGGACCTTAAGTTGGGATGACTAATTTTGAGGGTCGAGGTCAATTATGAGGGCCTTAAGTTATGGCGAGCAATTCTGAGGGCCAAGGTGAATTCTGAGGATTTTAAATTGTGACAACAAGATCTGTGGGCCGAGGTCAATTATGAGGACCTTAAGTTGTGGTGACCAATTCTGAGGGTCGAGGTCAATTTTGAGGACCTTAAGTTTAATGACTAATTTTGAGGGTTGAGATTAATTTCGAGGACCTTGAGTTTGTAACGACCAAATCTGTGGTCGAGGTCAATTTTGAAGACCTTAAGTTATACAACAAATTCTGAGGACCGAGATTAAATCTGAGGATCGAGGTTAATTTTGAGGACCTTAAGTCGTGATGATCGATTTTGAGGGCTAAGGTTAATTCTGAGGACCTTAAGTTGTGACGAGCAATTTTGAGGGCCGATGTCAATTTTGAGGACCTTAAGTTGTGACGAGCAATTTTGAGGGCCAAGATCAATTATGCGGACCTTAATTTGGGGAGACCAATTTTGCTAGCCAAGGTCAATTCTAAGGACCTTGAGTTTGTAATGACCAAATCTGCAGGTCAAGGTCAATTCTGAGAACCTTTAGTTGTACTGAGGGCTAAGGTAAATTCTTAGGACCTTTAGTTGGGACAACCAATTCTGAGGGTCAAGGTCAATTCTGAGGATCTTAAATTTTGACAACTAATTCAGAGGACTGAGGTCAATTATGAGGACCTTAAGTTGTGATAATCAAGTCTGAGGGTCGAGATCAATTCATAGGACTTTAAGTTGGGGAAACCAATTCTACGAGATCGAGGTGAATTCTGAGGACATAATGGTATAGTGACCAATTCTTAGGGCCGAGGCCAATTCTGAGGTCCTTAAGTTGTAACGACCAATTCTGAGGGCCGGTGTTAATTCTAAGGACCTAAAGTTACAGTACGGAGAATAGCTCTCCTTGGGAAACTTAAATTATCTTGAGGGTTTAAGTGCATTTGTGGTTTCGTGGGGGGATTAGTTATTTGAGACTCCACTAGGGGGATTCTTCGACTGGAAAATTGTATTAGAGTTAGATGCGGGCACATTATTAGTTTTACTTGTATAATATGTTGGAGATAGTTGTGTAAGATTAATTCGACCGAGGATTATGTTGGGGATAAGGGAATAAGATTAATTCTGCCGGGGATTTCGAGATATTATGAGGAGATTAGTTCTTCAAAAAATGATTTTCTTGAGGAAATTGAGATTCCATATTTTTCAGGATTTTTTGCTAATTTTCTATGAAATTTCTGAATTTTTTTGGCCTTTTGTACAAAATTTGGTAGGGAGTGCCGAAAAATTGTTTTGGAAGGGTGCTAATCGGTAAGGGAATGGACTCATGGGCTTACTTGGGGAAGAGAAAAAGATGGTTGTCGATTGGTATGGTCTAGGGCTTCAAAATTTTTCTTTTGGATGGATTATAGAATCTTTATTGGGGATGTAGGTGACCTTTTGCCCTTGGAGTCTTCCTTCGGGGGCTGCAGGGACTACATGCATCTAGGTGTAGATAAGGAGGTTGCTGGCGCATGAGGTGATGTCTGGGTTGATGGGGCTTTCCAATGACTTGACATCCATCTCTAATTCTTTCCTTTCGAGATTTTCTCACAAATCTGTCTTTGTGATTAAAGGAGCTTGGCGTTGACCACATTTTACGCTTGATTTAGGGACTTTGTACCTAAAAAGAGAGACTCGAGAAGCCAAAAATGATGCATCTTTTTGTTTGATTATCTTAATTTAGTGACTTATTCTACATGCACTTTAATTTGCTTTTGTGGTTTTATTTTTGAGAAAAAGTAGGAAAATGTGTTTTTCAAAAATTTTTGAATATGTTTTTTTGGAAGTTTTTTTAATATAGGGGGGCTATGGAGGCCTGGTTGGTATATGGATGAGGAGATTAAAAACATTAAGTATAGTGGTGCTCATTGCCTTTGTTGGGTGATGTTGATTCGGGTGTGTCGGGGAGATTGTATTGGCGATGGCTTTGCTAGAGATGTTGACTAGAACTTGCTAGCAGCAACATTAAAATTTTGGTACCCCGAGGATTATGTCTTTCGTTTTTTCCTGGACGACATTTGTCCCACCTATGAGAAGTTCTCGGCCATATTGGGGGTCAGCCTCAGTGTGGCAGTAGTTATGCTTGATTTCTCCCGTTCTCCTGGGTATTCTTATCGTAGTTTCTTCACATTTCTCCCTTATCGGTCGACCATTGGTTATCGGAGGGGCTATTTATCTTTAAGCGATTATGTATTCAATGCGCTTGAGGGGTTTTGAGTATGCTAGCTTTGTCGGAGATGTCACCTTAGGCTTTATTGTGAGGCTACTGCTAATAACGGTGGACATAACAACGGATCCCCAGGTGGCTGCGATAAAGGCGTGGATGTCTTACCACCATAATCCTGTGATGATGGTGCTGGCTGAGACCTTGAACAGTCTGGATGCTTGGAAAGAGGGTCGTTACGACTTTCTGAGGGGGAGCCCAGTAATCTTATTTATGTTGCTTGCAGAGAGGTTTCATATGGCGGACCCTTCAAAATATCCCTTGGCGGTTGTGCTTAATTTCTTTGTCCGACATTTCTTTAGCTTTGACCAAGCTGTAGAGAGCTGGGCCAACTAGTTTGTATATCATAGAGCACGGTGTCTTTACTGGTCAGTGCCATAGTGGGGGGACTTACTTCTTGTCTTACATCTTGGGGAGTATCAATATGTTCGTTTAGTGAGACTTCGGTAGACTTCTTTCTATTTCACCTAGTGGCTTCTGTGCCAAGTCGAGTGGGAACAAATTGTGCCCCCTCACATAACAAACTTTTTTCGGTTAGAGTATTTGACTGAATCACTATGGATGATGTTGGGATCTTTGTGACAGTGCCGCCGGACACTTATCCGTTCGTTACAATCTATGGGAGGTGCCTGGACTTTTTCTGGGGGCCTACCTGAAGGAATTATAGAAGTAGGTGATAGATAAAATATGACGAAAGAGACCAGTCAAATGTGGTTCTCTTATTTCGACACCATGGAAAATGGTATTTTGGTTCTATCCAGCCTTGTCAGGGCGTACCACTCCACGGAGCGCATATGGAATGTCAACTAAGAGTAGGAAACTTGGGGACCTTCGGGGGATAAAAGTGACGATGAAGCGGGGACATCAAAAAGTTGAAGGCAATGTTTTGTGAAGCTATGGTGATTTTGGTGTTTTAGGGGTTTGGAACAATTTTTGTGTAGCTTGGTAAGGGTTAGGTTTGTTCAGAGAAAAGTTTTGTTGAAGGGGGGTTTGTTTAACTCCATTGGCTGATACTTCAGGTAACAGCGCTGTATTCCTTAATTATAAATAAAAAAATGATTTTGATCATATTTTATTGTGCCTCTTGATGAGTTTTGCGTTTAAGTTATCTATACAACTCGCTAAGGCATATATAATCCTTTTGTTCATGGAAATGATAAAATGGACCGTCGATCTCGGAGGTTAGAAAAGAATAACATTTTATGAAAAAGAAGGGGACCGTACCCATGGATGGTGTATGGGCTGCCTACATACCTCTGGGGGTTTTGAAAATTTTCTTGAGTATAATTTTTTAGAGGATCAAGTCCCACGTAGTTTTGGGTAGAGGAAATTAAGAATTTTTTTTAGAATAGAAGGGGGTGAGAAGGGATGTAGCGTGTCGAGATTTTGAACCGTGGGTAAAATTTCTTGAGACGATCCAAGTTAATTGGGAGTGCCATTTCTTCTCTATCGAGGTCTGTGAGCATATCGACGCCTCCTGAGATAATTTTCTTCATGATGTATGTGCTGCTCTAATTCAGTTTGGATTTCCCTCTTGGGTCCCATACGGGTTCTATGACCTCTTTGAGGGTAAGTTCTCCTTCTTGGACACCGCATTACTTGACTTTTCAGTTGAATGATCGCATTATCCGATGATGGTACCCTTATATATGATATAAAACCTTCATCTTCTTTTCATCCAAGAGTGATAGTTCATCTAAGCAGCTCTGATGCCATTCTCCTTTGCTAACATTTCTTTCGATTAGGATGCGAAGTAAAGGTATTTCTAGCTTAACGGGTAGGACTGCTTTCATGCCGTATACTAGAGAATAAGGGTTAGACCCAGAGGGAGTAAGGGATCCATTCGACCCAATATTTGTAACTCTCAGTCATCCTGCGGACTATGATTTTGAGGCTTTTATTGGAGACTTCGATGGCACCATTGGTTTGGGGGCGATAGGGAGAATATTTGTGTTTCTAAATCTTGTACTTGTCGACTTATTCTGTGACCTCAACTTCAAAATGGATCCCATTATCTGACACTAACTCATGTGGAACTCCATATCAAAAGATGATGTTCATTATGATAAACTTGGCCACTTTCTTGGCATTTAGCACCGTGTGTGACTCAACTTTGACCTATTTGGTGAAGTAATCAATGGTAACCAGGATGAATTCTTGATCGTTTGAGGCTTTGGGATTAACCTTCCCTATGATTTTAATGTCCCAAGTGGATAAGGTCCAGGGTGAGGTCATGATATATACTTCTCGGGGAGGCAAGTGTTGAAGATTGTCAAACTATTGGAATTTAAGGCATATTCAGACATAGGTAGTGTAATATTAAACCATGGTGGTCCAATAGTATCCTTGATGGATGATCTTTTAGAAAGCATATGATCATTCATGTGGGTCCCGCATTCCCCACTGCGGATCTTTTGCATCATTTCTTCAACATCAGCCCCTGCAATGAAATGCAAATGGGTTACATCGAAGTTTCTTTTAAATAGTGCTTTATTGCAGATTATATACTGAGTAGCCAGTTTGTAAAGGGTCACACAATCTTTCTTATCGGTGTCTTGGGGATACTTACCATGTTTAAGGAGGTTCCAAATATCATAGAACCATAACACAACCGTATCAGAATCTTCGTCAGTAACAAATTCAATGTGGTAGCAGTGAATGGGCTTATTTTTTTTTTGAACTAAAAGGGGGCCATTGCTATTCCCACAGACATGTCCACCATGGAGGCTGGGGTAGTAAGGGCTTTAGCTGACTGTTATTTGCATAGGGCAAGTATTGGAAGGTGATATCTTTGAATTGGAAAGCCATCTCTTCTAGGTGGGCATGTATGGGTATGAGCTTCTCGTCTTTGACTTTTCGATGATGAGGGTAGAGTCTTCGTAGACATACAGGTGCCAGATTCTTTTTTAGGGAAATCTTGAGGCCTACAGTGCATGCCTCATACTCGGTCATGTTGTTGGTGCAATGGAGTCTAGTTTGATGGTAATGGGGGGGGGGGGGGTGAGAGTCACCAGGAGATATTAGGAGTATACTAATGTCGTTTCCTTTCTTGTTGGTAAATATATTAAAGAATGTTTTCCATTTGAGGTCATCCTATGAGGTGTAGATAATATCTTCATCCAGAAATTCAGAGACCCAAATATTGTCTTCTTCCATGCAGTAATCAGCGAGGTAGTCGAAGATGGATATCTCTTTCATAGCTTTCTACATGACGTACATGATATCGAACTGAGCTAGCAAGATCAACTAACAGGCCATTCAGTTGAATAAAGCAGGATTCTCTAGCAAATAATTGATGGGATCCATACGGGATACTAGACTGATGGGCAAGGTAAGGATGTAGTGCCGTAACATCTACGTGATCCAGAAATGGGCGACACATGCTTTCCCCAAAGCAGTGTAATTGACTTCGTACCCAACCAATTTTCAACTAGCGTAATAAATGGATCATTCCTTATGGGATTCTTCAATGTATTGGCTAGTAAAGCCCTGATGCAATATCTGTTACGATCAATTACATGAATAGGAGGAGACTTGGTTGCAAAGGCATAAGGACCAGAGGTTAAGTGAGGTATTATTTGATTCAGTCAAAGGCTTCTTGGCAGGCCTCATTCCAAACTTTAGTTAGATCCTTTCAGATAAGTTTGAAAATGTGTTCACAGATAGAAGTCAGTTGGTCGATGAATCGACTAATATACTGTAGTTTGCTCAGGAATCCTTGGATTTCCTTTTCTGTCGGTAGTGGTGGCATCTCAAGTATGGCTTTCAGCTTGGCAGGATCTGCTTCGATTCCCTTCTCATTGAACATGAATACTAAGAGTTTTCCTTTCATGACGCCAAAAATGAATTTTTATGGGTTTAGCCGCATCTGGTATTTTTATAGTCACTCGAAAAACTTTCGAAGGGTGAGAATATGACCATCTCGAGTTTTAGACTTGATGATTATATCATTTATAAAGACCTCGACCTCCCTGTGAATAAGGTCGTGCAAGATGGTTGACGCATCCTTTTGGTAGGTAGTCCCAGCATTCTTGACTTCCAATGACATGACTACATAGCAGAAGGTTTCCCATGGGGTGATAAAAGAAGTTTCCTCTTTACACTCAGGGTGCATTTTAATTTGGTTATATCCAACAAGTCCATCGACAAACGACTTGAGTGCATGTCTAGCTGTGTTGTCCATGATTATATCAATATTGGGCTATGAGTAATCATCTATTGGAGACGCTTTACTCAAATCTCGATAGTCGACGTACATGCGGACTTTTCCTATTGATTTCTTCACGGGGACGATATTGGTGAGCCATGTAAGATATTTAACTAAGAGAATGAAACCCACTTTCAATTACTTGACCACTTTCTCTTCGACTTTGAACGACGATTCAGTGCAGAGCTTTAATGACTTTTGTTTGACTGACTTGCATTTTGGGAATGTTAGGATCTCGTGATGAGTTATTTATGGGTTAATGTTGAGCATGTCATTATAGGACCATGCGAAGACGTCCACGAATTATTTTAGTAGCTCTTCGATTTGCGCATGCACATGCTCATGCTCATGCTCATCAAGGGTGGACCCTATCCTAATCTCGCACTGATGGCTGCTAGAACCAAGATTAATAATGACAGTCTCATCATCATTAATTTGAATGCGGTTATGTTGTTTGTTATTCTCCTTATTAAGATCAGTTAATAATTTTTCATTTGTAAATCATCATCATAGATTTGATTAGAATCAAGATAATTAACGTTAGGCATAACAAGATACTCAAAATCCTTATTTATTTCATTTTTGGGTAAAATAGCATTGAGAACCTCGTCAAAAGAGGTCTTAGTTACATTGATATCAGAAAAAATTATAACAATATCAGGTGAAGAGACTTGGATATGGTAGATAGCAGGGTCAGGTTATATTCTCAACAAGTTGTAAAGGCATGGCATTCCAATTGAGGAGAGGCATGTCAGCAGCTTTGATTTGAGTATGTGTTTGATGGCATGGCATCTGAACACATCATTCAGAGACTCATACCTAGTGTCTATAGGTTGAATGAGTTCTTGAAATCACTTTCCTCAGAATCCCCAGTAACTGTCACGGCTTTCGATGAGATGTTGTACTTAATGTTAGCAGTCTTTAGCCTAAGAGTTTCTATCTTGAAAGAATATTTCTAGCCCTGGTTTTATCTTCTTATTGACGTGGTCAAACCATGGTTAAGGGAAGCCACAAAAAGGTAAGTCTTTACCCTCCTGAATAAACCATTCTAGTGAGGGTTGATAACTTAGGCCACATGGTGGAAAGGCGTCCTTCGAGACTATGGGCTTAAGGATCCCTTGTTGGCATCACCCTAGCCCCATTCTAGGCATGAAAAACATGTTCTTAAACATCTAAATAACATTGATGTTGCCACAAGGTTGTGTTCTAAACAGATTCGGTCTTTAAAATTTTATACTATTGGAAGGGAAGGGGAAGGGGATCAACTCTGAAGCTAAAGAGGATCATGTCCTTCATCCCATGTTGGATTTCAAATACCTGATTGCTAGTACTGGCAGTGTCTGAACTATCATCATCTCCCAAGATGGTGATAAACTTGCCTTTGGTGAAAATTTTTGATAAAGAGAAGAAAATCCCCCTCAGATGCTTTGGAGCCATGGACGGCCAAGGAGTATGTTGAAACATGAAGGCATGTCAATGATATGGAATTTAGTGAAGGTATTGATAGGGTCAGCTCTTGCAATGAGTTTTATGGACCCCATCCTCGACGGGTATTATCGTAAGCACGTATGGCGAGATAAGTGGGAGTGAGATAACTAACTTTCAATCCTAAGTAATTGAAGGTTCTGAGAAGACAAACATTAAGGGCAAATCCGTTATCAACAAGTGAGAGTAGGACTATCTTTTCTAATATTTCAACGGATATTTTGAGGGAATAATTATGGTCAAGGTTGATCTTTGGTAATTTTGCTTAGAAAAGGAGAGGAGTCTAAAAGAGGTCAAGGACCTAACCATGTTTACAAATTCTTCGAGAATGGTGGAAGGAAGGACTGGAGGCCTAGTGAGGAGCTTTATTAGAGCATTCTGGTGAAACTAAGAGGACATAAAAAGGCCCTATATGGTGATATTGGCTTGGGTCTTCTTAAACTGGTCAAGGACTTTACTCTCCTCAATGGTCATTTCTAGAAAGAGAAGTTTTCGATAATTTTCTTTCTTTAATATGTCTCAGTCACATGAGGAATCGAATATTTATAATGTCTCCCTGACCTGGTTATGTGATTTAATGAGGTGGGGAATAATAGGAACCCCGTGTATTGATCTACCTCTGGATAGATGATCACCTTGTTGATTTACCCCGAAATATTTTCAAAGGATATTATTCTACACAGACTGGCTATTAGACTGGTTCCTTCCCGATTGGGTTTGTCATCTGAGCTGTCAAAGTCATCCCCCATCCGGTTGCGACTATGTCCTCTTGTCACGAGAAATCAATACATTTAACAACCTCTGCGACTTCATTGTATAAATCGTCCCGCTCAGCAGGGAGGTGTAGGAGTGAAGGGACCAACCATCCTTGAAGCATGAAAGGGGTGAATAGCTCATCAATGCTACAAATTTCACTTGTCTGACAAAATGCATCGGCCATTATCTGTACCACATCATCTAGACTAACTTATTCAACGAGTAACCCCCATTTATTAGATTCTCGAGCCCATTTTCTTCCTTCCATGAATAAGCCACTGAATTTGTGACAATCAACAATCATCTCGATGGGTAGTTTCAACTCAAACTCCAAGAGTTCATTTAACACAACTGGTAACTCCATATCTTTCCCTTCAGATCGGGTACGAATGGCAATACAGGCCTTTATAAGGAGTGACAAAGCTTGATCAGTGAAGCAGGTAGGGTGTAGGAGAAAATATGGGTAAACTTTGAGCAATTTAGGTAAGATTATGGGTATGATGGGTACTTTGCTAGACTCAATTTGAGCAGATGGATCAAATTCTGGATCTCTCCTTAGAAAGATGGAATTTCTATGGGTTGAAAGTGGGTTATGAGTGGTATTAGGTTTAGGATTGGATGGTGGGGCGATGATTCCCCCATTAATTAGGCCTTGGATCACATTTCGGAGGTGGAAGCATTGGTCAGTAGTATGGCTAGCAAACTGGTGGAAATTACAATTGGTATCGGCCTTGAAATTTTTATGGAGTGTATTTGGTAATGGACAAGGGTCTAAGGGCTTGATGAAGTTTCATCTCAATAAGGCCTTATAGACTTTGGATAGGGGAGCATGGATCTCAGTGTACTCTTTCTTGGCAGGGTATTAATTAAGTGTCTGTCGATTCATAAGTCATTATAAAAGAACAACTGTATATATCGGACAAGACACAATCAAGCAAGCATATATATATATATTCCAAGAACAAAGTAACAAATGTATGTGGCAGGACTCGAGTCTAGGGACTTACCCAAGACACCTATGTAGCCCGAGGGGAATTAAAGTTCACGTAGTTCGAAGACAATACGAGGTGGGATTTGACGCATAAATCCAACCGGGGACTTTTTTTTATAAGTGTGTATGTAGAAAAAGATGTTTTTTTGTGAGAAAATGTGATGAGAAGTCCCCATTTGGAATTTATAAGTAAACCCTTTTTTTCTTGTTTTTGTTTTTTTTATGAAAATAAAGTATGAGAGAATAATGATAATAAAAAGTTTAAAATTAAGACATATGATGTAATGAAGTAAATTGCTAAAGTGAAAATAAAGTAACTAATGAAAAAATAAGAGAATTTAATGATAAAGGGGAAGAATTAGACCTCCTTATAAGGACTTGAAGTTGATCTTGATTATGGATGCGTTGATGTCATGATGAGATGATGGTGATTTGAGGAGATAGCTGGGAATTTGCTCAAAAGAATATGAAAGGGATTGAAGGAATGTGGGGAATGGTTTTTTTAAGGAACGAACGACTCTGAATTCGAGAGAATTCTCTCTGAATTTCAAAGAGGGATGTTCAGGGGTGCTGAGGTGTGTTTCAAAGTGGGTTGCCATTCAGCGGTTTGAGGTAGGTTTTTCAAAAAAATGGTCATTAAATGCGAACCGTAAGTCAGAATCGTGCACAGGGAAGATCTTTAGAAAGGTTATTCAGAGACCTATAAGAATTCATTGAGCCACTCCTAGTTTGAAAGTTGACCGAGGTCAAATGAGGCTCAGAAATGCCCATTGGTCACTGGAAAGGAAATTCTTGGAGGAAAACGAATCGTTCATCGAACCATAAGGCCGATTTTCTTATGGGACAAAATATTGGAAAGGGTATTCATAGCCCTTAGAGATTCATTCAACTTGGTTCGGTTTAGAGAGTTGACTTAGGTCAAATGGGTCCTAAAAAATCTCGATGACCCTTCGGAGTAAAATGGGTTGTTTGTTCGTACCATAAGGCTAATTAAAGCATGGAGTAGACCGCTGGAAAGAGTATTCAGAGCCCCTCAAATATTCATTCATCTCGTTCAAGATGAAGAGCTAACCATGATTAAATGGGGACAAGGAGCACCTAGTGCCATCTAGATCAGTTTAGTGGTAAAACAAATCATTCGTCCAAACTATAAGGCCAATTCGCTCATGGGGTAGACCGTTGGAAAGTGGATTTAGAGAACTTTAAAGATTCATTGAGAATTTTCTCAGGCGAGAAATTCGATCGGAGTTAAACGGGGCCAGAGAGCGCCCGATTGCCTTTAGATTAGTTTTTGATAGTAAAATGGACCGTTAATCTAAATTGTAAGGCCTATTTACACACGGGGTGGACCGTTTGAAAGGGGAATCAGATCCCTTATAATATTCATTAAGATTTTGCTCAGGCGAGAAAGTTTATCGGAGTCAAATGGGGTCGAGAGTGCCCTTTGGGCTCTATATCGATAATAGGGATATGACCTAGGGTTTGTCACGAATGAGTGAGTGATAGGTACCTGAAGAGGTGCTTAAGAGGTCCTTGGATGGGGTGTCTATAGCTAGTGTGATGGACAATAACCCCATCCGTACCTATATGGTTTTTAATGGTATTATTAGGGAGATATGAATGCTATATTATTTTTCGATTAGGATTCATGTATTTAAGTGTGATTGGGTTGACAACAAAAATGGAATCAATATAGATGATCTTGGTTTCAAATTCGTAGTTCTTAATAGAATTGGTCATAAATATGATTCTTTCATCTTGGCCTCTCAAGCGAAAAAAGTTTTTTTTGTTCGTGACCAGATGAATTCAAAATGTTCAATTGTATTGTCAACTCCTCAAAGGGATTATTATGATATAGACGATGATAGTGATCTCATTGATGGACGTGGTGCTGATGATATATGCACTAAAGTTTTGCCTAAAATTGAATCTTTTGATGTGGTTGGTGAATCTTTTAAAACTTATACGCGTGAAGATTGTGAGGGGACATGGATTGATAACACAATAACATGATTGTGTTCTTCTTTAAAGTTGGTGTTTTGATCTTTTATGGATGGGACCTATTTATATTATTTTGAATATTAAGTTATGTTTCAATCATTATTTTTTATTATTGTATGTGGTTTAAACTTATGAATTTTTTGGGTATCATTATCCCAATATTTGTTCTTATGCAGAAGCTACCATGTGGGTATTTTGGAAATTGCATCTACGAATAATGCATATTGTTTATTCCATTAAAGTAAATTTTGCTGAAATTTATTTGACGTGTTTCTTAGTTTGAGTGTTTATTGAGCTTAGTTGTATTAATGAGCCATATATTTCCACTATTTTCTATGTGTGTTTTACATCACTCGCTAAAAATATAAATGGAAGATATTGACACTGAACATGTGAAGAAGACTGCATAGTATAGTAGAAATGGTAGAGGTGTGACCATGCTAAAGCGATTGAGTAAAATAAAGAACCTCGAAGAATGAATAAGGGTCATATACAATGATCCAGAGCAGCCGATAAGTACAAGCAAAAGGAATTAGCAAGTTATGGGGGTTTGGTGGTAAAGTGTTTTGTGCTGATAACGTATCCAAGTTGGCCTAAAGTTCCAATAATATTAAAGAACAAATTGTGGAGTGCAATACAGGTAAATTCAAAAATTCACTTTACATTTATAGATAGTTTCTTCTTAAAAGTTATTTTTTTTTAATTTGAATGGTCATTAAAAGAATTGGAAAGTTATTTTTTGTGTTGGTGGAGTGCCAATAATTAATTTTGGATGTTATGGTTGGATGTCCATCTTTGGGGGGGGGGGGGGGGGTATATAACGAAATTCTCCTTAATATCTATGAGTAATTAGGTTAGTTTTATAATTTCTTCTAGTTGAGAATAGCTATTACAATTTGACTTTTACTGATACGCAATTTTTCTTGGGTTTGGTGTGGTTACTGAGCCTGTTTTAACATTACTCAGCTAATAATGACATACTTCACAACATTACTCAGCTAATGTATGATATATTTCTTATATCAAAAATAAAAAATAATCACATCATTATCCCATCATCCTTTACCTCAATAACCTTTAGAAAAATATCCCCGTAGCATTGTCTACTCCAAGAAGTGAGAGTGGGTCTGAGACATATTGAAAATTATACCCAAAGCATTGTTTACTTCCATATATCTTTTCGTGATCACTATACACAACATCAAAGTCACTTACTGCAATCCAAGGGAGAGACACATTGAGAGATTTTTTTGGAGATAGTTAAAAAGAATTTAGTGTCCAAGTTTGGTATTACTTGTTTATGTTATTAGTTGATTTTATATCTTTGGTAACTATATTAATTTAAATGCAATTAGGATACTTAATATTATAATTTTTAACAGTAGATAATTTCTTAAATCCTATCTTTAAAGTGTTTGTGTTCAGAAGCCACGTCACTGTGGAGATTACATAGGAGGCTAGTTGAAATGAGATTTCAGTCCCAAATTTAGCATGTGTTGACAAAAGTTATAAAAGATTATTTCAATGTAACAATTGATATATGATCTCTGGGATGTTTTGTTTATTTTCTCATTTAATAGTAACAATATTTACCAGGGTGTTTCGATTATTTTATCCACCAATACCTATTCCTGATAATACCTTTCATAATACTCCTATCATGAACAATCTGTAAGAGTACGTTTTATGATTTCTCAATTTAATTTTTATTTGGCTTATCCCATTAAACCCCACTGCACCGTCATGACTACTTCCACGTTTTCGAAGATAAGAAGTTGATGCCATTTGGAAGATTGAAGATCATTTATCACAACAATATTCTGAAGAGTTATGAGGTGGCTTGGTAAAGACTTTAATTGTCCCGATGTTACTTTAAAAAGAGTTTACTTTTTAAAGGTTTTTCAAAATATTTTAAAAAGAATTTTAAATTTCTTTAAAAATTTCATGGGCTCATTAGAATGACTTTGCATGTCATTCGAATGAGATTGGGCATGTCGTTAGAATGAGTTCCCACATTCGGATGAGATTTGGAACGTTGCCTTTTAGTCAATTATGGAATGTCATTTGAAGCTTTGTTGGAAACACGTTCGAATGAAAAAGGGTACGCTATTCGAACAAGGTAGCAGGTCGTTCAAATGAGCACGCAATTTTTTTTAAACAAATCAGATCCAAATCTCTAATGCTTATCTTTTCATAAAACTTTTCCTTACAAAAATATATGTGGGATTAAAGTTTTGGAGAACTCATTTAGACTTTCAAGAATCCTTTTTGGAGTTATTTTGGTGATCAAACTCAATGAAATTTTGATTCGAACCCCTTGGAACTTTAAATATCACTTTGAAAAATCCATAAAACATATTCCATCTTCAAGAACGCTTGTATAGGTTTTCTCTACTGCTGAATTGTGGAGTTGAGGCACTACTACTAAAGAAGGAGGTTGATCGGTGGGTACCGAGGGAAGACTGCATCCTGTGGATGGTGCTGGACTGTGCCGTATCTTTGAAGATTTGAAGAAATGCACGTTCTACTTACTGGATCTCTAAGTATTCTCTAAGTCATTTAGTGTCTTCCAAACTCTTTAATAGTTTTAAAATGTAGGTTATGTCAGGAGTGGATTTTTCTTTAATCATTTTCTGTTTGGGATGGTTTGTTTATGTTGTTTGGCTTATTACTCAATTTTGTATGCACGCTATTTAAATCATAATAAGTTTGGGAAAAAATTGATTTTGTGTATGGTTAGCCTAAGGTACGAATAAATCCATTGGAAATCCCATCTTTCTTTCTCAAATTGGTATCAGAGCAGGTTACACTAAATTTTGTGTGATCCTTTAAAATTTGGGTTTTATGGACAATTTTTATAGTGGGCTACCGATTTTTAATGGGTCTAATTATGCGTACTGGAAAGCTAGAATGATGTCTGCTTTAAATTCTATTGATGAAAGAGTCTGGGTTATTTGTGAAACCGGGTGGACACTACCAATAGTGAGCAATGGAGATGTCATTTGTCCAAAATCTATCACTTCTTGAACAGAAGATGAATTTAAATAGAGTAATTTTATCTCGCCCGATTTAAGTGCCATTTTTGGACCCATCACCCCCGACGAGTTTCATCGCATCATGAAGTGCACCACATCTAAGGAACTATAGGATATCCTCCAACTCACTAATGAGGATACCAACACTGTGAAAGCTTCTAAGCTTCAAAATCTCACCACACCATTTGAGACTATTACCATGATAGAGTCTGAGTCTTTCGATGAATTTTATGCACAATTGTCTGATATCGTTAACTCTAGTTTTAATTTAGGTGAGAAAATACCTAACATACGTGTAGTTAAAAAGATTTTGAGATCACTTCCATCTAGTTTTATTCCTAAGGTCATTGTTTGTAGAAAGTGCGCTACAGCAGAATAATGTGACTTCTCAAATAAATCCAATTTTAATTAACCCAAGTTTTAATCAAACCCTAACACATGCATCTAGGTGATTGGATAACGTAAAATCGATAAGTATGCAAAGAAAACCAATATCAGGAAAAATCCCCGAAGGGAAAAACCTTTTATTTCATT
Source organism: Sambucus nigra (assembly GCA_949130495.1). Classification (NCBI taxonomy): domain Eukaryota; kingdom Viridiplantae; phylum Streptophyta; class Magnoliopsida; order Dipsacales; family Adoxaceae; genus Sambucus; species Sambucus nigra. The sequence goes on from OX422209.1 coordinate 580,102,253, forward strand.
AGAATTTGTAAGTAACTTACACGGATTATAATGAAATAGATTTTGACACACGAATACTCACAGGTGTTGTTCGGTATCGTCAACAATGAATTACGCGCAGCAATCCAAAAGAACTGGAGACCTATATTCAGCCGAAGAATGCCGTAGCATTCCCTATGAACCTCAGTCCAAACCAGTAAAGAATCTTCATGCATCAAGATACTCAATGACACGCTGTCATATGATGTAGATTTACCCTCTCTACAAGAGCAAGATCAGCACGATCATATTTTGGGTTTCAAAACGATTCACTAAAGGATAGGGATATTTTCTGAATTATAAAAACAAAGGACTAAACCTCTAAAGTGAGAAGACAAATTTTATACTGCTATTTGCAGAAAACATAGATAGTTTTTGCACAGGTGTTCTTATGAAAAAAAGAGTTAGAGAGTCCTATTTATAAAATACTTAAGGCGGCGGGTCGCTCAAACGAGATAGCGTGTCGTTTGAATGAGTTCCAGTGTCGTTTGAATGACAACTAGCACTTCGTGCGACATGCCATGTCGTTGTAACGACATATGGCGTCGTTCGAACGTGATGAATAAAATAATATTTTTTTCATTTATCTTTTCCTCGTTAAATGAACCGCCTCAAAAACTCCGAAAAATATATTTTTGACGAAAAACATTTAAAGCTCCACTCCAACCATTAGAAAATATTTTATGAAAAATAATCCCAATACTCTAAGAGAAATGCTAAGGTACTTAAACACAACCTTACCAAAATTAATCTCCCGAAGACTTCTTTGATGAAGAACTTTGATATTTGGATCCGTCTTGATGCTTGAACGATCTTGAATATTTCTTCGATGTTTTGTAGTGGTATACGACCTACTCTAATGTAAATAGGACTTATAGATTATGTCCTTACAAATCTCCCCCTATGTTTATGTCGGTACAAAATAAAAACAATTTGAATTATCAACTCAAAATGCCTATCCAAATCTAATACCCTCACATGAACCCAAAAGTGAAAAGGTACTTAAAATGCAAGTTTTCAAATCTTTTCTTCAAAAACCTTAATCAATCTTCAAATATCAAAGCTTTTCTCATCAGGGTGTGCACCATAATGATCTTCACTTTTATACCTTCACACATGAGAAAAAGCAAAAACCTTTACGACACATCGAGTTTGAAATTCTATAAATATATCAATCTATATAATCAAATCTCCCCCATAAAGTAAACTCCTCCATAATTCTTTCTCCCCCTTTTTATTTGTCCGAAATAGATAAGGAAAAGAAGAAATAGACAAAACATGGAGTGTCATAACAAATAGTATAAATATGGATCAAACTACGAGCGCGTAGAGGAAATACTCTAAAGATCCACAAACTATTTTTCAATTTTTCAATTTTTTTACACAAAAATTATACAAAAATCACACGATGAATTTACACTAAAACAACCAAGATATGGAAATTGAATGAATGGGTGTGAACAAATTCAATAGGTAATAAAACTCAATCAAGGATATGTTCACGATGCATATGTGTACTCCTATCGATTGAACATCAAAAATATCATAAGGTGTAAATTTGTTGAATTTACATGATATCGACTAAATCAAATCAACAAATCAAAGCCTAAGTGATTTTCAGACGAATAACGTCTGAAACTATTTAGTGCCGTTTCGAGAAATTTTCAAAGGAGGTGCAAACCCATTGATTACTTTTCAACCAAACTCCCTCATATATAATAATGCAATTTTTTATCTAATGAGATACTAAATTCTCAACTTAGAGAAAACCTATTGTCCCAAATTTTGGCATGTTTCATCTTTTTATTGCCTTAATTTTTTTTGCGGGCTCTTTTCAATCGGTGACTTTCACGACGTGATTATTATTCACTCTCAACCCTTTCTCGTGCACTCATTATGTTTTCAAATTTAAGAACATACCTCACGGGCAATGGTTTTCAACTGCACTAATTTTATTACTCTCGTATTATTGCACTTGGTTCGTTTTAAGGACAAGATTGAGATGAAAATACTCGACCAACATGTGATAGATACGTACAATAATCAAACCAATCCCTACATGTGTGCATTAAAGGAAATAATGAGTAAAACATTTAGGAAGTATCAACTAATAACATCTCAATGACTCCAAACATTATAAATCACATGGATGACATGATATATTGTCTCAAGACACTATCAAATTGTCATATGGATAAATGGAATGAAATTGTGACTCGTTCATCCTAAGTGTCTATTCATATACGGTGTAAAACAAAATACACAACTCTTTTTGTCTTTTGCAATTTTTTAAGCAAAATGAAAATCTTTTTTCATTTTTCCAAAAATTTTCAAAAACAAAAACCATAAATACAAACACGGTACACATTAGCAATAGGTTTAATATCGGCGTGAGCATCATCCTAAGATAGTAAACAGTAAATCACATAAAGAATCATCAATCTAAGAAGGTGTGATTAAATGAGCAATGACATATTTGAAATTAAGCATAAATAACAAAAGTAACTGCATATAAACTGGCAGAGGCAACCCAACAGTACCAAAAGCATAAGCATATGAACCTAGGGTACTGACACAGAAAAATGCTGCAAACCAAACAGGTCGTTCAAATCAAACTCGATGTCGCTCGAACGAAAATGCATGTCGTTAGAATGACAACTTCGTGCGACATGATATCTCGCTCGAACGAGAAAATCAAATTTTCACAGATTGCCCAGAAAACTAAATGGATTTGCCCAGTGCAAAAATTTTGTGAAAACAGTATCTGCAAGGGGCAAACAAATCCAAAATAATGATATAACAGTAGCATACTCATAAAACAATGTGAGTTACTACAAATGAGTCGTAACACTAGTAAGAATATAACATGCAACATTGCTAGTGTATGATAAACATGCAACTTTATAAACCAAAAGATCTCACATGGGGTGAATCACGTGCAACCAAACGAGAGTCATGAACAACCAATGCAAACGACTCTAAATCCGATTTCCTAACCCAAACAGATTTGTAACGACATGTGAGGGTTTGAGGTATCAAATTTATTCTTTTATTAACCTTCCTAGGTCCTTTTAAAAGTTTTTAACATAAATGCATAGGATGTATTTGCATACCGCAATGTGTACAAGTGTAAATCGACCAGTGAATGTTACCTAACGGTGGACCTCTCCTAAAGTTCCTAGGCGGCACTCTCACTATGTTCGAAGATGGATCTCTCACAATATTCCTAGGTGGCTCTCTCCTAATGATCCTAGGTGTATCTTTCTTAACAACCCTAGGAGTCTCTCTCACACGAGTGGGGTTGGCTTTAGGAATGGGTGCACCACAATCATCGAAGCCTATACCACCTCTATCCTCTTTGATTTGGACAGTGCCTTAAATCTTATCAAACTTTACGAACTGAGACTCCACATCAAATTTTACCTTACTTGACACTCTCAAACTCTTTTCAAGCTCACATATCCTTGACTCGAGTACACGTCTAGAATCCTCAAGCTCCTTTTTTATAGCCTCTATCACCCCTCGAAGACTATCTCTCTCTCCCTCGACGTTCTCAAGCTTCTCTCTCAAAATTTTCTCATGTGCCCTAAGATCTTCAACTAAAACATCATTATTTTTGAAGGCACACTCTTTCAATTGAGCTTTTAATTTCAAATTTTCTTTCTTCATTTCCAAAGCTTCAGCATAAAGTTCATTGAAAGTCATTTGCAAGTTTTGCTCATCTACACTTCCATCCTCACTCTCATCATCCTCACTATTATCACTAATCCCTCTGGTGGGAAGCTCTCACCTAAAAGCATGAAAAACTTCTTCTTCCGAATCACTAAGGGTAGAAACATGAGATGTCAGTTTATTCAATTTATTTCTTAAATTTATGGGACACTCATCTATTGTGTGACCAATTCCCTCACATCCCAGACACCTCTCTGAATCATTTTCAATGAAAGATTTAAAACAAGAGTTCGTGTGAATTTTACAATGAGACTTTTCAACAAGTTGACATCGAAAATCATCAAAACCACCAAAAGCCATTTTTAAGGGAAAAAACAGGATCAAACAAAATAACTTAATGCAATCCACTCTGATACCAATTTTTCGAAAGTGCGCTATAGGGGAATAATGTGACTTCTCAAATAAATCCAATTTTAATTAACCCAAGTATTAGTTAAACCCAAACACAAGCATCTAGGTGATTTGATAACATAAAATTAATAAGTATGCAAAGAAAATCAATATCAAGGAAAATCCATGAAGGGCAAAACCTTTCCTTTCATTATAATTTGTAAGTAACTTACACGTATTACAATGAAATAGATTTTGACACACGAATACTCACAGGTATCGGTCGGTGTCGACATCAATGAATTACACACAACAATCCACAAGAACTATAGTCCTATCTTCAACCCAGGAGTGTCGTAGCACTCCCTACGAACCTCAGTCCAAATCAGCAAAGAATCTTCACGCATCAAGATACTCAATGACACACAGTCATATGATGTAGATGTACCCTCTCTACAAGAGAAAGATCATCAAGATAATATTTTGGGTTCCAAAACAATTCACTAAAGGATTGGGATGTTTTGTGAATTGTTAAAACAAAGGATTAAACCTCTAAAGTGAGAAGACAAATTTCGTACTGCTGTTTATAGAATTCGCAGATAGTTTTTGCACATGTCTTCTTACGAAAAATGGACTTGGAGAGTCCTATTTATAAAACACTTAAGGCGGAGGGTCACTCAAATGAGATAACATGACGTTTGAACGAGATCCAGTGTCGTTTGAATGATAACTGACCCTTTGCGCGACATGCCATGTCGTTTAAACGACATACGACGTCGTTCGAACGAGACGAATAAAATAATATTTTTTTCATTTATTTGTTCCTCGTTAAATGCACTGCCTCAAAAAGTCCGAAAAATATATTTTTGATGGAAAATATTTAAAGCTCCGCCCCAACACTTAGAAAATATTTTATGAAAAACAATCCCAATACTATAAGTGAAATGCTAAGGTACTTAAACACAACCTTACCAAAATTAATCTCGCAGAGACTTCTTTGATGAAGAACTTTGATATTCGGATCCGTCTTGATGCTTTAACGATCTTGAATTAATCTTCGACCGTTGTAGCGGTATACGACCTACTTTAATGTAAACATGACTTATAAAATATGTTCTTACATTGTTTTGAATTCGTTGGGATTTATATATGCTTAGGTTAGAAGAACTTATAGGAGACCTTGAAACTTATGAGATAGACATATTTCCCAAAATTATTAAAGCTAAGGAAAAGGGAATTTAATTAAAAGTTCAATCTAAAAAGAAAGAGGAAGTGTCTTCTGACTCTGAGTATGACTTTGATCTCGATGATCTTTCCCCTCAAGAAATTTCAAAAAAATTATCAAACTTATAAAGGAAAACACTTCTAAAGAAAGTAAAAGTTTTGAGAAAGACAAAAATATAAATCGGGAAAGAAAATTTTTGAAGAAGAAAGATAATATTACCCTAAGAAAGATGAAAAGAGATGTTATGAATGCGAGGGTAAACTTCATCGTGAGTGCAATTATTCGCAATTAAGTATTTCCAAAAATATGGAATAAAAAGAATATAATGAAATGCTCACAACATAAAGATTTACGTGGTTCGACAACTGCCTACATCCACTATCGCATCAGCGAATTTGTGTTTTAATGGTAAATAAGAATAAAATTAAATACAAAAATAATTTAAGTGCAACAGAAATCAAAAGAATTTTATAATGGGGATTCCTAGTATCGTATAACATATCGGAGTCTGAAAAAAAAATAAACTACAATATTATTCATTCATTCCATACATAATATAAAACTTCGTAGAAACACTCGGGATTCATAAGAGCTAATAAGTTGTGGTGTAGATATTCCAACGAGGACTACCATCCTTATCTGTTACTACCCACACATATGTAACTAAGAATATTTTTGGGGGTAGGATAGAATAAAAGTTCAAGTGCGCGAAAGGTAACTTGTCTTCCTCAGGTTTGTCTTCCATCTGGAATTTAAACAATTAAGCAAACATGCCAAGTGGAAACTTTTATTTCTTTAAAAGATATGGAAGATGACGTAGTGCTAGAAAATAACGGAAGAAAATATTGAGATTATACCAGCTGAAACAAAAAGAAATATCATAGAACTATTAGGGGTATATTGAAGTCTATTCATATGTAAATGAATAATATGGTGAATGTAACACGATAACCCATAAATTATCGGTTATAGGGATTCAATAGCATAGACATACCGTTACAATATCGCTCAAGGCATAAAATACACTTGAAGAGGCAATCCTAATAATTGAAGAATAGTAAAATATAGCTTAACACACTTTGCTAGAGTGACACTCAAACGTATGTTGTAATTAAACAAAAATAATCACTCAACATTTGAGTCCTACAGGCCAATTAAAATTAGCGTTGTATGTCCTACTTGGGGTTTCACTGATAAGGCCGATAAATTGCAAGGTTGTATGCAATTATTCATAACAGGTTGTAGGGTTATACCACAATTAAGGGTAAAGAAATTTAGCGGTTCGAGTGTAATGGTTTTTCGATTTTGGGAATAACGGGAATATTGAGGGAATCAATATACGACATAAATCTGAACTAATTAAAGGAGTTCGTATTTGAAATAAGAGTTCAAAATTATCACGGTGTGATATAGAAATGAGTATTTAAAAGACATAAGCTCAAGTTTTCCAATATTGAAATTAAAATCACCTACTTTGAATTTTACGAATTCTTGTGTTTTATGCGGCTAAATTACTGGAAAGACTGGGTAGTCTAAAATTGTAAAGATTGTAAGTAGTTCATATAGTTCTAAAACAATACTTATGCTATGTAGTAGGATGTTATTTCAAAAGAATTTTCAGTGTAAAATTAACATAAAAGGGTATAAAGTATAATTTTAGAACTGCTAAAATAAATGTATTCCCTTATATTATTTAAGATTTGGAATTCGTGACAAAAGACAAAGTAGCTCTATTTATGCTCAAGTAAATATAGAAAAAGTTTGGGGTGGTTTTGAAATACTTGAAAAAGTTAACAGGGGGTTATGTGTAAACATAAAACATAATTTTTAAACCTAAAACTAGTTTTCTTAAGAAAACACTTTCCTGGAATCTGAACGTGGTGATGTAATATACCATTTTGTTTAGAATAAAAAAATAAAAACTTTGGAAAAGAAATCAATTTTTTTTATTGGAGACGCGCCCTCATACGTTCAGTCAAATTTATTAAGCGCCAGATTTGATTTTAACTCGTGCGCGTGTAAAGTCACTCACCTTCAAGCTTTCGACAGTTTGACTTTAGGGTTTCAAAACTTTGACCTTAAATACGAAACATTATAGAATTCCTTTTAAGTTGATTCCTGAATGAAACTTGCCTAAAGTTTAAAGACGAATCTAACCATATTGGTTTTAAGAATTTTCGTGGGCTAAAACGAGTTAATGTATTTCTGTAAAAATGATGAAATTTTAACCAAACAGAAGTAATTGAAAGCTGTGGTTTTCATTCCGGCATTATAAAGGTTTTGTTATATATCAAAAATGTGGAAGAGTGAACGTGGTTTGAAGGACTTAAGTGGGGAAAAACTTTCAATTGGTTTTATAAAATTTTCAGGGACGAAAACTTCAACCCTTGATTTGAGGTATTAAAAGCCATTGTTTATTCAATTAAACATTACACCTAAGTTCCTAAGAACCTAAACTCAACTTTCCTCACTTTGAAGATGGTTCAAGGTCAAGGAAGCAGAATCCACCATTGTAGCTCAAACTTTAAACACAATCAAGAAACAAACATTCATTCATAAATTATAAAAATGTAAAAACTCTCAAATTTTTATTTTGAGTTTGTTCTCAACTGTGATGATTTTCTACTGAGGTAAGAGGGGGTATTTATAGTATTCGAAGAGGGGATTTTATTGGTGGTTTTACAGGGTGGAGATTGGGTTGATTTGCACAAGTTTTCATTACTATTTTATTGTAGGTAAAAAGGGTACCATAGGTTATTCACATGGAATAACCTATGCTGGCTATCATGCTGATGCCATGTTGATAAGCACCCAAAAGTATATATTTTATACCCCGAATAGACATATTTTAATTGCTATCTCAACAAAATTGGGTCTTATGAGTGTAATTGTCTATCGTGCAGGCTTGTTTGCGCTTGTGGTTTTAAAAGTGTTGTTTCGAGGCAAATTGCGAGGCAAATTGCAACAAGGAAGGACTAAATAACCTATCCCCGTACCTATTAACTAGTACCCAAACCCGAACCTTAACCTAATCCCGAACCCTCGTGTGTTTAGTTTGCACCCTCTATTTTATTTTTATCTTTATTAATTATTATTTGAGTCGTTTTTAATTTTTAGGATTTATTTTATTAAGAATTTTGGATATATTTTTAGAATTTATTCGTGTCGACAATTTTTTTTATGTAGGTGTGAGTTTATTTTTATTTGTTTTTAGTTTTTATTTCTAGTTTCATTTTATTAATATTTTATTAGGTTTATTAGTGTTATTTTATTTTAAGTCTTTTATTTTTAGGATTAGAAGTTTATTGTTTTTAGATTTTATATTGTTTAGTTTTATCTTATAGTTTTGCAAACATTTATTTTTTATAGGATTTTAATTTTATAGATTTTATTTGGAGTCTTAGTTTATTTTTTTAGGGTCACAACTAATACATTCACACCACACTAACCTACACTCACCTACACCCAAACAACTCACACACCCTCAACCTCACCTAACTAACCTATACCTCACCTACACCCAATCCTATCCCATTCATCTTCCCTACCGAAACCCACTCACTCTCTCTCCTCTCACCTCCCTCCATAACCACAAACCTTATATACTCGTCTTCTCTCTCTAACATCCAACAACCATAAACCCATTTCAATTAGCTCAAACCTCATTTCCTACTCAATCCAACCCACTTCTTCCATAATCCGACCATTACCCATTCATTAAAACCCAATTGCTACCAAAATCGAATACCCATTTCCCACACCCAAAACCTTCAACCAACGTGTCCCAAACCCCGCGGCCATGGCAGCCCCAACCGACTAATAAACCTCAAACCGTAGCTAACTGGACCTACTCACAAACCTACCAATGCACCTTCGACGACCTCCATTTGAAACCTCCGGCCAAAGCTCCCTTTCCTCGCTGCACAAAACTCGATCGATACCTTACCCTCCGGACCTGATATCCATTTACCTGAAACCCATATCCATTTAAACCTTTCAACACCTTTTACCCAATAACCCATTTAACCCATGTCTCCCATTTGAACTCCCGAGATGAAATTTTATCTGCCAAATAAGACCCCAAACAATACCAAACACAAAAGCCAAATGAAATAAAAACCCACATGTGTCTTATACCTCATATCCCCTTTTTTCCCAAATTACCCCCAACTAACTTTTGTCCCCTTTCCAAATAAAACCCGAACTACCTCATTCTCAGCACCTCGCCCAAATACCTCACACCCCTAACGCACAATTGCCATGCACAATTTTCCCCTTCTCCTTGTGCACCGTATATATTGAAGACTTGGTGTTATTGAAGGGGGATCCTCATTTTAGTTTTTAACATTGTGTGATAAATTCTCCTCCACCCCCACCATAAAGAGTATTTGGATTTGTATCAAATATCTCGATATAGAGTGGTTTAGTAGAATTTATCTCTTGGATTCCACTCCACCCCTCTATAGTGAATTTTTGTTTTTTAGAAATTTTGGTTGAATTCATCCCTTTAAGAAGTAAATTCTAATCCATTCCTTCATGGTGAGTATTTGCATTTTTAGCAAATTTCTCAACATAGTGTGGTGACGTAGAATTTCTTTCCTTAAATGAGTTCTAATGTACAATTTTATAATTTGAGGATTTTCATTTTTAGCAAACCTCTCTTATTATTTAAGAGTTCATTATGAATTCATCCATTGAATATTGTAATTAGTTTTTATTTTTTATTTTTGGAGTTTTTATTTAAAAAAAAAGATATATTAGTGAAGGATTGTAATTGTGAATTTTGGTTGTAATTGAGAGAATTTTAGTTATAATTGAAGATTTCATTCCAATTCAAGGCATATATGGGTTTGATATATTCCTCTTTAATTACTCTTGTTTCAATCCCCATATGATTTAATTTGTTTAGTTTATATTTTGTAGGATGATTAATGAGGGAAAATATCCCTTTCTAAGGATGAATTTTGAAGCCCTCATGAGTCCAATTTAGTTAGTTTGCCTTTTAGCATAATTTTGTTTATCTCATTTTTCTCTTATGAGATTTAGTACTTTAAAAATTAGTACAGTTAGTTAATTAATAATCCCTTTCAAAATCCATAAAAAATAGAAATAATAATAAAAAATAATAATATGAAAATGAATCTACACATGTCTTCACTTATTTTTTGTTTCATCCTTATATTTGGATCGACTCCCTTACTTACCCTATGCATATTTTGAGTTTATTTGTAGGTTCAAGGGAATTTTGATGGAAAAAAAGTTGCAACAATGACACTTACACAAAATAACCATTTTCTTTTCTATCACATGTCATCGAGGGGTGTAGGTTAAACAAGTCCAGGTTTAAGTTGTGATTCTAAGATAGTTTTCATATATGTTTAAAGGTTTTTAGGTTATTTTACTAAATTTTAGGGGCTCTTGTGTAATTATACAAACTTAGTGGATTTGTTCATGAAATTCCTATGAAATATGTTTTTAGGTCAAACTTTGAGTGAAAGTTGGGATCAAATTGCTATAAGAATTTGTAAAGTAACCTAATTCTATTTTTAGGGGTATTTTGGTAATTTTGTGAAAGTTTAGGGTTTTTCTTGGAAATCTTATCAATTTAAGGGACCAATTGCTAATTTAAGGTGTATTGTAACATCCACGAAGAGGGTTCTCAGTTCTTATTAATTTAAGGTGTATTGTAACATCCACATCACATCCCCTTTGACCCTATGGTGACGGTTGCATTGATAGCAATGTAAAGAAGTTGTGTTGAACAAGGAACTCCCCTAGTGTTTTATTATCTAGTATGGTCACTCCTATTTATCTCATTCGAGATTTTAGGTAACCAATTAAGTCTGTTAATATCCATGTGATAAGTTCTTGTATATCCACATGATAAGCATTCGTATTTATCCACATGACACTAAACTTGACTGGGGCAACGTGTTGGGCATGCTCGGATCGCCAAAATTTTTGCTTTATGGTTTAGGCCCCATAATTTCCCCTAAATTCTTGGCCAAAATTGGGTCAGAGTTGGGAAAAATAATGTTAAATCCTTTGCCAAAAGTTGAACCAAATAATGTTGGAATCCATTGGTCGTACATACTCTTGATTAATCAAAATCGACAGGGGTACGATGGTATTTATTGAAGATTTAAACTGTTAAAAATAGTTATTTATCTACAATCCATATAATTGTCTGCACAAAGTTCGAACGTCACTCATCTCGTTTAACTTCTCATTTCTTCTAAAAATGACTTTCTAAGTTCTTGCATTCATTTTCTCTCTATGTTCTTCTAGTTTCCTTTTGCTTTTCGAGTTTTTCCATCTTCATAGCTTTCCTCTATTGCATACTCTTGTTATTCCTTCATCTCTGTAAAGAAATGGTGCATGTTTTTCCAAAAAGAACATATATGACTTTAGGAAGACATACTTTATCCCATCTGGGGTAACTATTGAGTGTGCCACTCTGCCCCGAAACCCTATAGTGGTTAAAGGGGGTCACTGGATTCACACACTCGTTGTGGTTCAGGGGAGGTTAACATTCCCCCAAAATTAAATTTTCATGGAATTGTGTTATTACTTTGACATTTCTCCTGTGCAATATGCCCCAAACACCTGGATTATTATCAATGGAGTGCATATAATCAACAAATTATATGGGACCCATCTGAGGATCCCTGAAATTAGATACTGCTTCTCTTGGTCTCACACCACTGATGGTGGCCAATACCTAAAGGCAATGAATACTGATAGGGTCCTTGTGTTGAACCTCCCTGATTGCATCAAGGTTATTGGTATCAAGGGTTTATTTCTCATAATTGGAACATCCTCCTCTACCTGAGGGTGAATAGTACACTGGGTTCTTATGCACAGCTTGGGGGAGTGACATAGGTTGACACTTATTTCTTATAAGCATTTTTTTTAGTTCCATTTTTCGAATTATCTTGACTGATGGAATTTTCTCTTTTTTATTTGAATAGTTCGTTCAAAGAAGAAGGATCCCTCCCTTGCCTATATCAATAGGGCAAAGTTGTTAAAAGATTGGAAGTTGAGGGAGATTATAGCAGGTGGTGATCATCCTCATTCGGCCTCTTTCCTTCCATAATATAAAAAACTCTACTGGCAGCTTTACTACACGCCAAGTAGATAGCATCCCCGACCACTCTTTGCGAAACGAGGAGGCTTATGTCTCATTTTCCTTATAATCTCTTGACATTGGGTATATCATTGTTGATGAAGAGGACGCCATGGACCCCAAGAAGAGGATTCCATTGATTGAGTACGATGACGTTGAGGCTGTGCCTCTTCTCCCAAGACCAAGTCCTTATAGATGACTGAATATGAAGGCCCTAAGGCCGTTGAGTTGAATTTGGTCATCCAGGAGACGAACATGAAGGACAAGGACCCTATGGCCCCTCAACCCTCTAAAAATGGTGATCTTCCTCAGGACGTGAGGACTTCAAATTTAATGTTTGTAGCCAAGAATCCTTCCCTAACTTATTACCTTTGAGGGGAGTTGTGTTTGCAATTGATCGCAAGTAAGTTGAGCACTTTTCCCCCGTTCAACTTTCATCTCATATCGCTCAATCCTTGTCACTAGTAAGTCGGGAACTTTTTTCCTTCTCATTTTCATATTTATTTTTGTTTAAGATAGATTCTTTTAACATATCTGTTATTTATTTGGTTTCAATTTGTGGGAGATTTTGTTCAAATTTTGGATGTTCATGTGGACCAGTATAAGACCAATGATGAGCTCAGCGAGGCTTTCCAAAAATCATATAAAGCCTTGGCCAATGCCAAGAAAGATTATTAGGATAAGAATAAGTCCACCAGTGACTCCATGGGTGCGTTGAAGACTGAGAATGACAATCTCAAGGTTGAGAGTTCTCAACTAAAGTCCGAGCGATCTCGATTAATAAAAGAGGTTAAGGAATTTTCCACGACTAGAGAGGTGAGCTGTAAGAAAGGCTACACTAAAGCCTTTGAGGATGCCAAGTGCCAGCTGGAATCCATCTGAAGGTCAAACTTCAAGAAAAGATGGGATACAGTCTTGATGAAGACAAATGTCCCAGTGGAATTTGAACTCTTTGGCGAAGAACAAGCCAGGATGTCCACCAAGAGTTTAAGAGGAAGCTCCACCAGTGCCCTAGCCGACCAAACTGGGGATGTGGCATCCAATGGAAAATCCCCAGAAGTTAAGGAGTAAGTGAATAATAAGAATGCTTAGTCTAGAACTATATTTCTTGTAAATTTTCCTTCTTTATATTTATAAGGGCTTTTCCCACTTTGAAGTTATTTATGAGAAAAACTCTCCCTTTATTGCACTATTATCCAAATATCTTGTTGGATGTTTTTCTTATTTGTGTTTACTTTTTGTAGTCTGTTGCCAAGTATATTCCCTCCTTTACTAGCAATTTGGAAGTCCTGTTTGGTCAATATGCTAGTGTTCAGGCTCGTCGAGCAATTTGGTCAATTCGTAAGGATCTCAAAAAGATGACTGGTGCCTACAAGAGCCAGTAAGCCTTGGTGGAAAAGTTAACGGACATTGTAAAATACTTCGGAAATGTGGGCTCCCTAATGCAAGAAGTGAATAACTTGAAGGCTTGACTTGTTGGGTCATAGGACATGGTAGACGTTGGTGCACTCCCTCAGTCTAAGAATGAAGATCTCGAGAAGAAGCTTACTGAAGCTAAGGAGAGAAGTCAGAGATCTTTAGTGATGGTTTTGTGACTTAGTCGATACGTGACGAAACTTTGCTATTTTTTTAAAGAATGTTTTCCAAGCGGCGTGGTTAGCAGGCTATGATGAAGGAGGGTTGGATGCTCCTATCAGACTGAAGGAGGCTAAAAGTCTGTCCTATAAACATAGTTGGCTAAATTCCTTAGGGATATCAAAAGTTCCAAAATATTTTTAACTTTGGTATATGTCCCAAGCTGACTTCCCGGCATACAGGCATCTTCCTTTGGGTAGTGAAGAAAAGTGGGTCCCTTTGGACATTGTTCCTCTATTTCTCACCAAAAGATACTTGGAATCCCATCAAAATGATGTCGAGTTCTAAATAGACCCCAAAGATGGCCGAAGAAGAGAGATTGATTAATTCCTTGCTCACCAACCATAGCATGTTCATTCTTTTTTGTGTTATAACTTTGTTGAAATTAATATTTTTTGTAACTTATAACTGAATGTTATAGTGAAGTTTCTTTAATACTAATTTTAAGCATTTTTTCATTTCTTTATGCCAAGCATGTGTTATATTTGTCTTATCTTACCTTTTAGGTTGTGTTATCACACAACCTTAGGCCTAGAATAAACTGTGGCAGAAATGTACTTGGTTTAAGGGCAATCCACCCATTCAGGATTTTATCTGACCAAATTGGGTAAATCTCATGCCTATGGATTCCTCGTAGGGATTTCACTTTCCTGAGAAATTCATGAGGTCGTTTGTGTTTTTTATGACAATGACCTGGAGGCCTTAAGTTTAATTGTAATTAATAAATTTTCTATTGTAACTAAGCTAAAGTAAGTCTATTTGGTGTTTGAGGAGCTAATGCCAAATGTGATCTTGTCACTTTGGAACAATTAAAAGAAATTAAAAAACTAAGTATTTTAGATAATAACTTGGATCTTTATTAATGACATGAATTCAAACTGTGACTTGAAATAAGTCTTGAAATAAAAATTTGCAAAAACTAAACATGCTGGAAATAAAATTGAAATTAAGATTTCTTGAGGTTGGTCTCATTCCAAGCTTTGTTTATTGCTTCCAAGTGATACGCTCTTTACAAGTCATTTCTGATTAATTTGAATAGTCCTTCCCAGTTAGGCCCTAACTTTTCGTCTGAGGGACTTTTGGTGATGCCAAGGACTTTCTTGAGGACATAATCCCCGACTTGAAATTTCCTCATATTAACCCATTTGTTGTACTGTTTTTCCAGCAGTTGCTGGTAAGAGGCCATCTTGATCATTGCATGTTCCCTCCGTTCTTCTTCTAGATCAAGTTCAGCGCTAATTGCTTCATCGTCCAGTCCTTACTGGTCAATATTTATCCTCATGGTCAGACCAACTTTTAGTGGAATTACAGCTTCCATTCCATAAGTAAGATCAAATGGAGTTTCCTTAATAGGTCTCCTCGGTATAGTATGATATGCCGAGAGAACATGAGAAAGCTCATCCATCCAAGAACCTTTTACTCTTTTTAGCCTCTTATCTAAGCCTTTGATCATCGTTTTGTTAGAGGCCTCTACTTGGTCATTACTTTAGGGGTAGGCCACAAAATTGAAATGGTGTTTGATTCCATGGTCATCATAAAAAATTTGAATAACCCAATTTCAAACTGTGTGCATTTATCAGTTATGCTCGTCCTGGGAACCCCAAAATGAGTTGCAATGTTCCGCCAGATAAACCTAATCCTATCAACATCTCTGATGTTCGCTAGTGTTTCAGCCTCAATACACTTTGTGAAATAATTTGTGCCAACCAATAAGTACTTACGATTTCCTAGTGCAGTTGAGAGTGGCCCTATAATGTCCAGCCCCCATTGCATGAACGACCAAGGACTGATTAGGGACTACAAGTTGCTGGCCGATTGATGAAGCATAGGGGAGAAATTTTGGCATTTTTTTCACTTTCAAGCGTAAGAACTTGTGTCTTTCTACATATATGGTTAGAAATAGACTTCTTTGATTGCTCGGAAAGCTACACGTCTCCCTCCTTCATGGCTCCCATAAATCCCATTTTGTAGTTCATAGATAACTTGGTTGACATATTTTGGGTACATAATGGAGATAGGGGCCTATAAAGGATCTTCTATAAAAATTTTCCCCAAGTCCTAGGAAAAATCATGTAGCTTTTACCCTAATTTGGCAAGCTTTCTTTTTGGCGATCGACAGTGTTGTCTTTTTATAAGAGATGACCGAATCCATCTATCTTAGGCCTTTTTCAATGGAAAGAACGTGCTCGGAGGCCACCACTTTCATAATGCTCAATTTGGTAAGGAATAACACTTCAATCGTTCTCCTGAGATTGGAATCTACTGATGGGCTTAGGGTTGCTAAAGCATCTGTATAACTGTTGTGCCCCTGGGGGAACTGTTGATTGTGGACTTCCTCAAACTCTAATACCATATCACGAACCACCTATTGGTATGCTCCCATCCTTTTGCCCTTAATGTTAAAATATCTACAGACTTGGTTAGATACCAGCATTGAATCACAATATACCTCGAGATGGGTTTTCCCCAATAAATGAGCATTATGCAGTCCGACTATAAGTGCTTCTCACTCGACTTCATTGTTAAAGGATTCAAAACCCTGATCCCTTTCTCAATTATGGAATTTATGGCGTTACAAGAATAATTTCTTCTCTTGTTCCCTTACAATTAGAGGCACCATCCACATAAAATATCCACTTCTTGAATTAATCCGTCTTGTGATTTTTTAACTGGTCGACCATCTATTAATTGGTGGGAGTATCTCTTTCTACAAATTCTAATATGAAGTCAGTCAACAACTGCCCCTTTATTATTGTCCTTTGTTGGTAGTTTATATGCAATCTCCCGAGCTCTATTGACCACTTGGACATACGTCCAGATAGGTCGAATTTGCTAAGAATAGCTTTAAGAGGTAAAGATGTAAGGATAGTGGTGAAGTGGGCCTCAAAGTAATGCTTTAATTTTCGGGGCGCGATCACCGGCACATAGGCCAATTTCTCCAGTGATAGGTAGCGTTACTCGATGTCCAGGAGCATCTTCCTGTTATAGTAAATGGGGAATTATTTTCCCTCGTTCTCACAGACCAAGGCTGAACTAATCGCATGGCTTGAGACTACAAGGTAGAGGTAGAGAGGGTCCCCGGGATCGGGAATTACTAATAGTGGGGGTTTGCTCAGGAAAGACTTGATTTCTTTTAGATCCTTTAAATATTCATCATTCTAGGTAAGGATATTTTCCTTTTTGTGCATCTGAAAAAATGGTCAATAATGCTCGGATTAATGGGAGATGAAACGATTCAAGGCCGCAAGTATCTCAATGAGCTTTTGGATTTCTCGTAGCATCTTCGACAGCTGATCGATTCAATCTAGTCGAGGTTTTATTTTATTCCCCTCTTGTTGACCAGGTAGCTGAGGAACTTCCCTGATTGAATCTCGAATGAGAATTTGCTCGTAGTGAGCTTCTTCAGTAATGCCTGAGGATTTTAAAAGTGTCTGCCAAGTCCCTGAGGTGACCATCTCTACACTTGCTTTTAATGAGCATTTCCTCAATGTATACTTCCATTGTCTCACCCATTTGTTTCTTAACATCTTAGTGACCAATCTATGGTATGTGGCTATAGCTATCTTAAGTCCAAAAGGCATGACCTTTTAACAGTACAAGCCCAGTAGGGGTAATAAATGAAGTTTTGTCCTTATCAGGAATAGGGGAATCAGGTGATACCCCGAGTAAGCTACTAGGAAACTCATCCATTCATGGGCTGCAGTGGTGTCGAGCATTTAGTTTATCATTAGCAGGGGGAAGCTATCTTTGGGGAAAGCCCCATTGAGATCGATAAAGTCTATAAAGACTCTTCAATTGTCGTTGCTCTTGTGATCTACTATTGAATTTTATATCCACCTTGGGAATCGAACTTATCTAATGGACATTTTCCATTACCCTTACCTTTTTTGGGGAAGTACGATAAGCTTTTTACATGATCAGTTAAAATGTCGAATCCCCATGAAGATGATGGAAAGTGACTGGGGGATCAATCCCTGGCATGTCGTATGGATCCCATGAAAGAAAATCTAGGTTTTATCTCAGAAACGTAATCAACTCCATCCTTTCATGGTCAGATAAAGTGGTGATGATTAGGAACTTCCTCTCTAGTCGGTTTTCATTAAAAATTACTCCCTTCAGCTTCTCTACAACCCTATCAGTGGGTTAGATCCTCGTATCCTCCACATCTAGTTGGCCATGCCATGATTGCTATTTGAAAGGAGTATGTCCATCTTGGGGAATCTCGAGGAGGACTTCCTTATCTTTATTCTTCTCTTACTTGCACTTGATGGCAATAATATAGCATTTTTGAGCAATAACTTGATTACCTATAATCTCTATTATGCCCCGTTCTGTGATATATTTAAGTTTCTGGTGGTAAGATAAATGGATTGCTCTCATAGTGTGAAGCCACCCTCTGTCGAGGATGGCGTGATAGGGTGAATTAATATCGACCACAAAAAAATCGATGAGTTTTAAAATATTACTTGCCCTCACTGACATGACTACCTTCCCTAACGGTATGGTCATCTTTCCTACAAATTCGACCAATGGGATAGTCGCTTCTTTCAAATTTGACATCTTTAATTTGAGATTTTAAAATAGCTCTAGGTACATTACCTCTGAAGAACTCCCTTAATCCACCAGTAACTTTTCCATATCCAAATTTGCGATCCTGAAAGTGATTACTAGCGCGTCGTGGTGTTCCGTTCTTACCCTAACCAAATCATCCTCCATTAAAAACTCTGCATTTTCTATAGTCCATGTCCTCCAATCGCTTATGCTTGTCAGCCTGCCTTTTAGCAGGGTCTATCTGGAAGGCCTCCATCATTGTTGTGACCTTATTGTGTTCCATTCGAACAACGTTTCCTTGTAAACTCATGTTCTGCTTCATCGTCCAGTACATTATATGGTTTTAGTCCCCGTTGGTGACGACCTGATCATCATTCTTCTCTGTGTATTCATTTAGGTGGCCTTCCTGGGATAACTCCTCTAGGTGACATTTTAGTGTTTTACAGTTTTTTGTCTTCTATCCATTTTCCTTATGGAACGCACATCAAAGTGTGTTGTTCATTTTGGTCGGATCTACTCCCATCTTTTTTTACCACTTGAAAAACTGTTGGTCCTTGATCTTCCCCAGGATTTTTTAAATTTGGTTCCTTAAAAACCATGTTGATGGATTGAAAACCTTTAGAAGAATCTTGTTTGCCCTTGTTCTTGGCACCATTTTTCTTTTTGTTACCCTTTTTATGGGTGTTCTCCTTGCATCGCCTTTGTTCGCCTTAGTGAAACCAGTCTCCGCTTGGCTGGTATTGACCACATTCTCTACTTTGGATTACTTTTTAATTCACAACATGAGGTCATCAATGGTGTTCACTTCTTTCTTAGTAAGGTTAAGATGATCTTGAAAGATGCTAAAGAAACTTGCTCCAATCAGTCCTCCAATTCATTAAAAGTTTCCCAGTAATGCTTAGTATACTCCCGTAGTGTCTCCTATGGATTTTTCCTCATCATGAGTAGAGAATCCATCCTCTTCGGATGTGGGTTGATGGTTATTAAGCCAGTTGTTAAAGCCTCAATGAGGGACTTGAAGATCTTAACTGACATGTGAGGCAGCCTCTCAAACTAGTTTTGAGCTATATTTCCTAAAATGGATGGGAAAATGCAACACATAAGGATGTCGTTATGATTCCACATAGTCGTGGTTTGCCTATACAGGCGAACATGATCTATGGAGTCCATTTTTCCATCATAAATTTTGAACCTTGGGGCTATAAACTTCCTCGATAGTTCCTCCTCCTCAATGATAGAAGGAGACTTCATTTGTGTGATTATGACCCCTTATCGTTAGCTCTTTTATGAATCTGGATCCTCGATGTGTCGGGTGTTGGTCCAACCCTCTCTGAACCATACTCTTTATATTATTCCTATGGCGCTCTTTGTTCCAGTTTCGTTTCACCAGGTGTCTCCCATGCTCTAAACGGTCCCAGTCGTGCCCAGTACTCCTTCATAGGCTATGCATTTTACTCGCCTAAGGTCTAGGAGTCTGATCACAACGTTTTTAGTTCTCCTGATGGAGTTTTTTATCCATTATCTCCAATCATCGCTGAAGGCATGCATTATCCTCCATTTAGAGGCAGGTTACCACCTCTTACAGTTAGAGTCATGCTTCATATATGTCGACCATCCATAAGATCTGGGTTAATCTACGCTATTTATGGCTCTACTCAGAGTGCTCCTCCTCCTGGAGGGATCTTGGATTCTCATCTTGACAAATATCAAATCTAATCCTGAGTGGAGCTAGGTCAGCTCGCAGGTCACCGAATTGGGGTACACTATTTGGTTTGTGAGACATTTGTGATTATTCTTTTCATATAGGTTACTTTCAAGAAGATCATTTTCCACAGACGGTGCCAATTGTGAGTGCAATTAATCAAAATAAAATATTTCCACAAAAGCATGGAATAAAAAGAATATAATGAAATTCTCATAACACAATGGTTTATGTGGTTCGATAATGCCTACATCCACGGAGAAGGTTCTCAATTCTTATTAATTTCTCTCAAAGTTCGAAATTACATCCCCTTTGACACTAGAGTAAGGGTTGTATTTATTGAAATATAAAGTAGTTGAGTTGTATAAGAAACCCCCTAGCTTTTTATTGGCTCGTGTGGTGACTCCAATTTATCCCGTCTGAGATTGTAGGTAACCAATTTAGTCTGTCAATATCCACATGGTAAGTTATTGTATTTATCCACATGATAAGCATTCATATTTATCCACGTGACACAAAACTTAATTATGGCATCATGTTGAGCCTGCCCCGGATCGCCAAATATTAGGTTTTTATGGTTTGGGCCCTATGGTTACAAAGACGACGAGTGTGCAATGAGATTAAAGAGATAAGGCAATGGAAAAGTTTCTGTCAATGCCACGCTTAGTAACAACGATGTCAAGTCGATGAATTTTAGGGATGAATCACCGCATGGACATAACTTCACCACGTTTATGGATAGTCATGTTAGTACATCTAGTGCGCCTCATGCTAATGAGGAAGTTGGTAAACATGATGACCTCGACATCAAGTCTAGTCATTACGGAGAGAGTGAGGGAGATGACACTTTGAGTGAGGGAGTAAGTGACCTTCAATGTTCTCATAACAAACTTTAGCGCTTAGAGTTATATATTTAGAGAAGGAGTTGAGAGAGGCGAGAGAGAGAGAGTCCTTGGTGAGAGTTTCTTTGGGAAAGAGTCATTTTAGTAGAGAGGGAAAATGGTGACTTGACTAGCAAAGTGGCTAGTCTTACGATAGATTTTTAAGCATCCGTGGAGACTCGTGAGAAACTTGAAGCCCATGTATCCTAACTTGAGAAAGATATTGAACGTGTTCGGTAGTTTAAGGTTACTATAGAGGATACATCGAAGAAAGTTAGAAAGATGCTCCTCGATCCTTCTTTAGGTTTTGGGGAGAGGCGAGGAATAAGTTATGACAATCCATCCACTTCCCATACCGCACCGAAACCAATTCCTAAATATGTGGTATATCCTTATGGGACTCGAACTAAACCATAAAAGAGAGTTTAACCTAAGAAAGCGAACCAAGGTAGACAAAAACCAGTCTATGCTTGCATCTGTTGCAAAAGGAGAGGTCACCTTAGAGAGTTTTGCTACAAGTTAGGAAGAAATCATCGTACACATACTCCCGTGAATTGCTATAGAAATTTTACTAGTCTTAGAGAGAAAGTCGAGTTCCTAGTCATGACTTCACAAAGCTTAATAGAAGAATTTCAATGGATGTCTTTGCCATTTGAGAACGCCTTTAATGCTATTCTGGAGACAACAACGATAAAGGCAAATAAAAAGTTACCTCCACTTAGGTACCTAAGCAAGACTACAAATCCCTTGTTGTTTAAGTTTCTCTAAAGGTTAAAAATACTTCCTAATGCTATATTGATATTGGGTGATTTAGGCATATGACCGGTGACATATCATTTCTTTTACCAACCTTAAGGATCATAAGGAAGGCAAAGTCACCTTTGGAGATGGGAGTATGTCTAGTATTTTAGGACGTGGATGTTTTGAGATACCCGAATTTCCTAAACAAGATAATGTGTTGTACGTTAAAAGGTTCAAATCAAACTTAATTAGCATAATCTAATTTTGCGATGCAAACTTTGCAATAAATACCGGTCCGAATGTAACGTATATGATTAATTCGATGAACTTTTACTACAAGGTGTGAGGATCGAAGATAATTGTTATGGGATCATTCCCAAGTCCTCCTTTATGTTCAGTAATGACGCTGTCTCCTATATAGGCCTTTGGCATGAATGACTATATCATCTAAACTTTAGAGATCTTGAGAGATTAGTGAAAAAGGGCCTAATTCATGGCTTATCGTCACTTGGTAAACCAACTTCCTTGGCTTATAGGCCTTTCCATCAAGGAAAACAAATTCGAAGTCCTCATCGAAATTTGAATATTACCACCATAAATGTTATAAAGTTGATTCACATGGATCTTATAGGTTTTACTCGCTCAGAGAGTTTAAGTGGTAAGAGATACATTCTCGTGACGATCGATGACTTTTTAAGATACTTTATAGTGGTATTTCTCAGAGAAAAGTCTGATACATCTGAGTTCCTAACAACCAAGTGTCGTGTCCTATAAAACCAACATGCGTCAGTATTAATCAGATGCCTAGTGAAAACGACACTGAATTTAAAAAAGACGAATTGGATAGATATTGTGATGGAGTGGGCATCAAACACGAGTTTTCTTCCATCCATACTCCTCAACAAAATAGGATAGTTGAAAGAAAAAATTGAACGATACAAGAGATGTCTAGATCCATGCTTCTTGGGAGAAACGTGCCTAGACATCTTTGGGTAGAGGTGGTGAGTATCACATACCGTGAAGTGAATAGGGTATATCTTCGTCCATACATGTTACACACGCCATATGAGTTATGGATAGGGAATAAACCCAAACTATCATTGTTTATGTCTAAAATTGGATCGATTCCAATTTTATAGTCACAAATAAATAATTTGAAAGCACTTAATTCACACGCACTGAACAAGAAGTTTTTAAAGTCGTTCAGCTACAAATTAGCTTACATCCACTGTAAGTTGTTATTACTTAGTAATTATAATAGCTCAGTGCGTATGGGATTCAAGTTGTCCCCGAAGCTAAGGGATTTGTAGTACATTTATAGGGATGAGAAACCCTAGAGATGGAATACTTTCACATGAAAAGCGTTTAAATCTATATAATAAATACGTCTCTTGGGATTCAGAGTCTATTGGTATTCTGAGCCGAGTAACCTTTACAATTCTAGTTGGTCGGCCTCCTAGCATTGGTCGGCGTTCCATCTGACTAAGCACACTTGAGGTTGAACAGATAGGATGATGTGCCATATTGTACGCATGTTTACCTTTTTATTTGGTCCACGTGGAAGTGTAATTTTTACATACAACAGAAGCCCCCAATGCTCTATGCTTGATGCTTGCATGAAAGTATGGAGAATTCGATCCTGAAAGTAGCTCGGCATATTCTCATGGTGCCTGGTCGGTGACCGACCTCCCACATTTGTAAAAATTTTCCGGTACTGTTTGAAAATTGCATTTTTGAAAATAATTTGAATTTTAAAGGACCGCCTAAAGGATAAATCTATATTTTCCCATTTTTGAAACAGTCTATTGTAAGAACGTCAATCGTATGTTTAATCATTACTTTTGTTGTTTTCGAGACAAGCTATAAAAGGCGGGAGGATTTTCCATACTTAGTCTTACCCCAAATCTTCGAACTGAAGCAACCATTTCTAAACTTTTATACGATCATTTCTATTCGTTCGTCCTTTTACTCTATAGTTCATCCTAAATCCTTAATCTTCCATAAGAATTCTTTTTTTCTCTCTGTTTTTCTTCATTTCCTTTCTTTTTGAACCATGGTTCACATAGTTGATGATGATTCTTTATAAGAAATTAGGAAAGAAAAGAAAAACCCATCTTGGGTTGATTTAGAAATACCCCATGACCCTATAGATGTATATTCTTTGCTTGAGGGTCATTGGATCCCAACCTTGTTTATTGCTGAGTGTGGTTTCACATTTCCACCAAATCCTTTTCTTCTTCATTTCTGACAATACTTTGACATCATTCTAGCGAGAGTAGCCCCCAACACCTAGAGGGTTGGTAATGGTATGAATAACTTGAATGAAATCTATGGAACCCATATTGGGATTCTAGAGATCATGTTCTACTATAAATAGGTTATTGCAAGGGAGAGCACATATTAATTGAAAATAACACAAGCCAATAGGGATTTAGTATTGATTCTGCCTGATTCCAATAAGGATTATTATATCATGCTCTAATAGTTAATAATTGGGAAACATTCTCCACTTGGTACTGGAGTAGCCCATAATGGTCCTAGATGCCCTAAATCAGGGAATGGGATAGGTTATTATTTTAGCTTTTTCCTTTCTTTATTGATTTCTTTTCTGATGTATGCTAACTGTTACTACTTATTATTTTATGGAAGAAGAATGCAAGAGAAAGTGTCCCAAATCGAATGAAGTAATTTTGGAAGAACATAAATTCTTGTGGAGCCTATTAAAGGACAGGAGAAGAGTATCCACGATCAGCTTCCGTATTTCTAGAGTATAAGAGCTCTATAACCTCTTTTGTAGATCGACCAACAACTTCTATGCCTTTAATTGTGATTGATTTGGAGAAGGATATAGTGTCTACTTCCTCTGCTACTGAGTCTATTGGTGCTGGTGCTAAAGTTACTACTGGTGGCACTTCTTCTTCTTTTAACTCTGATCTTCCATTTTCTATCAGCATGGGAAAAAGGAAAATTCCCAATCTTTTGGAGGAGGACTACACTACTGGTGCCAAGAAACAAACTTATACTAATGCCCAAAAGAAGAAGGTTAAGGCTGGAAAGAATCCCCCTGCCAACAAAGGTGATGAGTCTCCTCTTAAAAGGTTAAAGAGAGGTCATGCTGATAAGTAGGTTGATAAGGTTATTAATGCCGATTAACAGGGATTGGTTGGTCAGGTCTAATCTATTATTGGTTTATCTGTACCCTTTAGTTCTAGCTTAGCTGGGAAGATGATCAAGGCTGGTACCCTTACAGACCATAGAGCTGTTGCTGCCTCCATGTCCCAATCAAAATTATTGGATAAGGCTACTCAAAGTTTGGCCTTGGTAAGTTTTCATTTTTTAGATTTGGTCAGATATTGTTTATTTCTCCCTTGATTCTTACAGTTCCTGGTTTATTACAACCAGATTTAGAGAAGGACGACCATCTACATTCTTCTTCGAGGGAAGTCGAGAAGGCCTTTGAGGGTCCTAAAAAATCCTTAGAGGAGTCTAGATAAGCTTTGGAGACAAAGCAAAAGATTTGGGAGGAGAAGATCGAGGCTGCCGAAAAAGCACGATAGAAATACAATGAAACTCTGACTGCTGCTACCTTGGCCTCCGCTCAAGCTGAGCACAGGGCAAAGGAAGCTGAGGAGAAGGTAGCCAAACTGTCTTCTCACCTTTATGTTGAGAAGGAAAAAATAAAGAAAACCAGAGAGGAATCCTTTAACAAGGGTTGGGATAAATCCATCTTTACTACTTTTGCCTGAATAGCGTATACCAAGAAGATATTCTTCAAGGACGATTAGTCGACTGCTTTGAGGGAAGTTGACTTTACTAAAGATTCAGAGATATTTCTAATGCACGATTCAGGCTCCCCCCAACCTTGATGATGAAATTAATGATGATGCAGGTTCGGGGGAATCCTCTCTGTCAATTGAGTCAATTGCTCCTCCAGTCGATCAAGAAAATGCTCCTGTTGACTCAGCTACCACTTTATCGACTAGGATATAAACCCTAAGGTAGAGAATGATAAGAAGAATGTGTAAACTTTTTTAGCTTCTAGTCGTTGTATTTTACACCTTTCTTTTGTCTTCTTTCTTTCTTTGATGTACCATTCTGTAACGTTGCCATCTATCAATGAAAGAACTTTTTCTTTAATTAAATTGTCTATTACTGTCACGTTTTTTATGCTTAATTGTTGCTCTGACTATTTTTGTTGTTGATCAAATATTACATGATCTTTCTAGTTTAAGGCCAAGATGGAACAAATTGCTTCCAGTGACTCCGATCTACTCAAACACTATCATAATTTGTTTAGGACTGGTCCCTTAGATTTTACGGATGAAGTACTAACATACTTTCTCGATGCAGACGCTTCTGATCAAGCAAAGGATGCATACACTTACCTTAAGTTCCTTCTTGATCAGGTTATTGCTAATAATTTTGCATACTTTTAGATAATCGAGCAGCTGCAGCATAATCATAATCGATCGAAGGCTCTTCTCCATGATGACTATAAAGCCAAGTTGAAAGATCTAAATGAAGCTAATGGCTTTGAGAAAAAACTGTAGAAATAGACCTCAGCTTTGAATAAGAGAGAAAGTGTGCTGAAGCGGGAGGTTAGAGAGGCTCAAGAAGTTGCAGCTTTGCTAGATGAGGAGAATAATGCTTTGCGAAATGAACTAGATAGATTGAAGAAGTCTACTACTTATGGCTCCAATGAAGGAGTTTATTTCTTGGAAGAGGAGAATGCCTAGTTGTTACAATAGTTAGAATATTTTTAAGGGAAGAAGACTAAGTCTGGCCAGTCATCCCGTGGAATAACTATTGCACGCGAACTCTTGAAGAAAAAAAACTCAAAAACCTTTAGCTGATCAAGAAGCACAATTAAAGGCTAAGACTTTCTCTATTGCTGATCTTTCATTTCAGTTAAAAATAAAAGAGTCTACTATTAACGACCAGGAGATTCATTTGAAAAATAAAGACGCTGTTTTTAAGAAACTTCAGCATCAAGTTGAGAGGTTAACTTTGCAGTTCCACAAGCAACCAAGAAAAGTGTGGATGGAAGATTACAATAAAGCCCTGTGTCATGTGGATGATCATTTGGCCTAGAGTCATCACGAGGGCTATAATAGGGGATGGACCAATCTTCTTACTTTGTAGAAAATTGACCAGAATAACAAACTATGGTATTGGAATGATCCCGCTCTTTTAGATTGTCAAAATCCTCCATTCTAGTTGGATGTAAGCGGGATTCCTGCTAATTCAATTCCCCGGTGTTTAATATCTAAGTATTTAGGGGATTATTAATTGGATGATAAACTTGAGATAATTAGACCTCCTCATCTAATTAACCGACCGAGCAGCAGTAAAAGGAGGATGCTATAGGATTTTGAGTTTATGAATTCTCCTTATACTTTGGTGATCCTCTAGCTGGCATGGATAAGGCTCAGGGAAAGTGCCCAACCATATAGTTCTCTCTTTTTCTAATTTTCTATTGTTGTAACCTTGTAAAAAATTTCTAGTGAAATGAAAACATCTTTTTTTTATTGATTGTTCTTTCATATTTTTGTTTTCAATTTGTACACTTGTGATTTCACTAATGATTAGTTAGTCGGCTGACCGACTAAGTGATCCTCTTGATTACTATCCTTTGCTATTATAGGGCCTTATATTCTACTAATATACTTAAATCAAACCAACTGCATAGTTTTGATCAAGTAATGTTACTAGTTATCAGTGGCAAACCATGTGTATTAGGGATCTGTATATGTATTCCTATAGTAGGAATGTATGTGTTTATCCCATTATGTAACTCTATTGGGTAAAAATTGTAAGTTTAACAGGCTTCTCATTCTTGATTCGTCCAAAGGAGAAATCATTCAAGAAATAATGATCATTAATCGCCTTCCAGTTCTTGACTTAAAATCATTTATGCAGTAATGATCATTTGTAGCAAGCAACCATTAATCGGCTTTTTGTTCGTGACCTAAAGTCATCCAAAAAGTTATGGTCATCAATAAGTGTAAGTAAACTATTAATTTAGTTGACATAAACCCAGTTGGTTGGCCAACTAACTTGTAGTACAGTGTTGATTATTTTGTATACTTATGGGGAGATGTATATCACTATACTCCGGGAAAAAAACTGAATTGAAATGAATTGGAAATTATAACTTTTTTATTCAATTCTAGGAGAAATAAAGATTACATAGACTTTTTCAATAAATGGTAGTATTTTCGGAGATGATTGGCATTCCAAGGGTTCTTGAACTGTTCTCCCTCCAAAGTCTCCAAACAAAAAGTACCAGGTCGGATGACTGCTGAAATACGATAAGGACCATGCCAATTTGCTTCCAACTTGTTCCCTTTATAGATCACTTTTTTAAGTACATAACTCCTTATTTTATATTAGTCGACTTCATCCTTTTGTTGTAAAAACAAGAGGTTCTCTGTTGGTAGGAAGCAAGCCTGATAGCGACATCTTCCCTTACTTTTTCCACTAAATCCAGGTCCAATCTTCTCATCAACTCAATTTTTGGAGAATCAAAGTTGAGCATTCTTTGACTGGGTAAACCTATCTCACTTGGTACTACAATGTCAGTGCCAAATGCAAGCATGTATGGAGTTTCGATAATGGTGGTTCTTAGTGTTGTTCGGTAATCCCAAAGAGCAGAATGCAACTCATTTATCCAATTACCCTTTTTCTACCACTAGTATTTTCTTCAATCCATCAAGCAGAATTTTGTTTGTGATTTCAATCTGACCATTGCATTGCGGGTGTCCAGGTGCAGAATGACGTTTTTAAATCTTTGATTGGATACAATAAGCCTCAATCAAATTCATTATTGTCAAACTGAGTACCATGGTCGGTAATGATAGCATATGGCATCCCATGTCTACAGATGATATGCTTTTATATTAATTGAAAACCCTTTTCATATGGCATATCTATCATTGGATCTACTTCAACCCACTTGGTGAAATAATCTAATACAACTACCAAGTACTTAAACCTCCCTTTTGTGGTTAGCAGTGGGTTGACCAAGTCAATCTACCAAATGGAAAAAGGTTAAGGTAAAGTAATTAGTGTCAAAGCATCCCCGAGTCTTCGATGAATTGCTACAAACTTTTGGCACTTTTCACATTTTCTAGTAAAGTTCCTGTAATCTGCTTTCATGGTAGGCCAATAATATCCCTACATAGCAATTCGTCGGACCAATGAACGTCCAGCTGAATGAGCTACACAAGAGCCCTCATGCACTTATTTGATTCGTTCTTCAATTTCTGAGGGATAAACACATCATAGTAAGGAGACAGTGTATCCCCTTTTGTATAAGATTCCTCTTTCCAGGACATATCCTATTGCTTTGTATCTCATTTTCTTCACTTCTTTTGTATCAGTGGGTAGAATATATTTATCAATGTAGTCCTTAATTGGATCCATTCATGATGGTCCCAAATCTATGGTAATAAAGTTAATTATAAGATCTTCTTCGATGCTTCTAGATGTTAGGATCTCCACCAATATGCTTCTTCTCATCTCAATCCTAATTATTGAAGTTATCCGAGCAAGTGCATCTGCTGGAGCATTATCCATCCTTAGGATTCTGACTATTTGGACAGTAGGAAATTTGGTCATCACTTACAGGGTCTCGGCTAAATATCTAACCATCAAATCTGCTTTAACCAAGTATATCTGCAAAACTTGATTAACAATTAACAGAGAATCACTGTGGGCTATTACTTACTTGGCACCCAGTGAAAAAGCTAACTTCGGTCATGTGATTAGGGCCTCGTACTCGACCTAATTATTTAAGGCTTAAAATTTAAATCTTAGTGCATATTTAACATTAAGATTGTCAGGGGTAGTGACAATAATACCAGCTCCACTGCCTGTAGTGCATGAAGATCCATCCACGTATAATTTCCACAAGGAAATCTCTATATCAAAGCATTTTGTAGTCAACGCTCCATGCTTGAAAATCTTCTTGATTTCCTCCAAATATTTCTAAGTGAGCTCTGGAATAATTGATGACTTAGGTTGGTTGTTCGCAACCTTAGTTTTCTTTGAACTCTCTTCCGAATAAGTATATTCTGAATATGTGAATTCTATGATAAAATCAGCCACTACTTGGCCTTTCATCAACAATCTGGGCTCATAACTTATATCGTATTCGCCTAATTCCATTGACCAACACATAAGTCTTCCTAATTTTTTTTGGCTTATGAAGTGCTTTTCGAAGAGGTAAGTTCGTGTACACCACTGTCGCGTGATCTTAGAAAAAAGGCCTCATTTATCTAGATGTTTAAATTAGTGCTAAAGCTAATTTTTCCAGTCGTGGGTATCTGATCTCAACTCCTCTGAAGGATTTATTGGTGTAGCAAACAGGTTTTTGTACTCCGTCTTCTAGTCGGAGGAGTGCCGAGATAATAGCTAACTCATAAATGGCTAAATACAGATACAACTTATCCCCCATTATTAGTCAGGATAATAATGGTGATGACCCCAGGTATTTTTTTTAATTATTGGAATGCCTTTTCACACTCTTCGTTATACTCAAAAGTTTTTCTCAACACCAGGAAGAAAGGAAGGCATTTGTCCGTTGCTCGGGACAAAAAGCGATTTAGGGCAGCTACTCTTCCAATGGGCCTTTGGACGTCCTTCTTGCTGGTTGGGGATAGAGTTTTAGAAAAAGCTTTTATTTTTATAGGATTTGCCTCTATACCTCTCTAATTAACAACAAAACCCAAAAACATTCCTTCTCGTACTCCAAATATGCACTTGGTTGGATTGATCTTCCTTTGAGGCTTCTCCAACTGATCAAAGGTCTGAGAGAGGTCAGCAATATGGTCATCATCCACTTTGGTTTTTATGACCATATCATCAACATAAACTTCCATATTTTTCCCAATTTTCTCTTCAAACACTTTGTTGACCAACCTCTGATAAGTAGACCCTTCATTCTTTAATCCAAAAGGCATTATAGTGTAATAATAGGTTCCTCGACTGGTGATAAAAGAAGTACTTTCCCTGTCTTCAGGTTTCATTTTGATTTGGTTATAACTAGAGTATGTGTCGATGAAGCTGAGTAGAGCTCATGAACAGTAGTTCCATCAACCAATTGATCGATTCTTGGTAAAGGGAAATGCTCTTTTAGACATGCCTAATGAAGATCAATGAAATCCATGCACATTCGCCATTTTCCATTCTTCTTTTTCACCATCACTACATTTGTTATCCAGTTGGGATACTTGACGTCTTAAATGAATTGAACCTTTTGTAATTTTTCCACTTTTTTGTGTATAGCTACATTTATCACGGGACTGAACACACCACATCTTTGTTTAATTAGCTTGGCATCCCGACTGATATTAAGCTCATGACAAATGAAATGAGGGTCAATGACATGCATATCTCCGTGGCTTCTCCACTCCTTATGGAAAGAAATCAGTTCTTTCTTGAGGGTTGGTGCTAGGTGGAGCCGATTTGAGTGGTCCTTTATTGTCTTTCATCATCTAGGATTACATTTTTCGTGGTTTCCACAACCTTCCCTTTAACAAGATTAGTCTCCTCTCTAGGATATAAAATATCCACTTGGTAGGTGACAGTCCTTTTCTTCAACTCTACCACATCACCTTGATCGGCAGAAGTATAATAACATTCTCTGGCCACCTTTTGATTACCCTTGACTATGCCGACTCCGAAGTGAGTGGGGAACTTCAGGCACAGATGGATGGTGGATGGTACCAATTCAAACTTTTTCAATCCAACCCTGCCAAGAATTATATTACAACCAGATTTAACATTTTTATCAAGAATAAAAAAAAATGAATCTTCTCTATTCTGCTGATCGGCCAGATGCCGAGAAAAACTTCTACTTTCACGGTTCCAAGTGGATAGACTTTTTCTCCTGAAAAACAAATTAAAGTTATATGGTATGGTTCCAATTGACTAACATGTAAACCCAAACTTTAGAAATAATAAAAAAACAAAACATCGATCGAGATTCCATTATCGACTACCTGGCAATTCTGGCTTCATTAATTTTAATAGTTACTACTAAGGGGTCGTCATGTGGGTACAGTACTCCAAATAAGTCATTTTTTTAGAAGTCGATGACCGGTTAATCTTTGTTCACCTTCCTGGGTCTATTATCATCTTCGTCATTTAGGTTCATGCGTTTGATGAGGGAGCAAGATTTATTTAGGTAAGATTTTATTTCAGCAGCTTCGTCTCCTTCTCTAGCACATCCCCCTTAAATAACTTGACAATCAAAAGAACCAAAAGTAATCATCCTAATTTCTTTCTCTGGTTGTTTGGGTTTCTTTGGAAGATCCAAATCATCTTAATAATCATTATGATCTCTTTTCTATCATCTCTAGGCTTGCAAGGCAATGCCAACCTTCTACCTGGCTCTCTGTTCTCCTGTCGATCAATGAACTTGCTAAGTTTTCCTCAGCGGATGAGCATTTTAATATTATTTTTCAGAGCGATGCACCTATCAATGGTGTGTCCATGATCTTTATGGAATTCACAATATTTAGATTTGTCTCTTTTATGGGGTGGTATTTGCATCCTCCCTAGCCATTTCATATCCTTACTATTCCTAATCTCCTTCAGAATGTGATGGCCTCCCATAGTTAAGGGAGTGTATTCAGCAAACTTTTTGAGTTTGTCCTATTTTTTCTCCTTAGTTTCCTTTGGCTCCTTTTTATTAATTGGCTTTGATGTCGATCCTTGTTTAGTAGTCATTGCTTCCTCGACATTCATTATTTTCCCTGCCTTGGCCATGAGTTCGACCGTGGTTTTAGGTGGATCTTTTACTAAAGCGTAATACAACTTCTTAGGAAGTAATCTGCTCATTAAAGCGACTATAGCTGTATTTTTTCATAATTAACAACCTCTAACTTCTCATGGTTGAACCGAGTAATATACTCCCTAGTATTTTCTCCAACTCGTTGCCTGACATTCAGAAGATGTTCTACTTGCTTGGCTGGTTTAGCCCCGAAGCAGAAATTGTTAATAAATAGCTCGATGAGTTGATCAAAAGTCATAATTTATCCTTGAGGTAAGTTTTTATACCATATTTGAGCTGGGCCGGTAATAGAACTTGAGAAAGCTCTTTATTTCATTTCATCACGAATAAAAAATATGTCAGCTATAGCTTGCTATTTTTCTATGTGCAAAATAAGATCAGTCTTACCATCATACTTGGGAGTGATGGCAGGTGGCTTGAATTTGTTTAGAATAGGAAAATACACAATGGATTGAATAAAAGGGGGTCATTTCGTTAAATTGCGTTGTAGTGGATTCTTTACCTTTGCCATTTCTCCCAGTTGATCTTCCAATTGCTGGACTGATCCTCTCCATGCAAGATCCTCAGTATTATAACTCTTTGAAGCTACTCGGCCAGCATTACCGTGCTTATGCATTGAGCTATCTTCCTGGGAAATCTGCTCAACGTGAACGATTCATCGAACGCTTGATCTGGCTCTGATAGATTTTCCATATTGATAGGCCTGATGCGCATGTGAATGGGAGAATTCCCAAGGAAGACCTCTATTTATTCTAGGGACTAACCGATCAAAATATGACTCCATACTTAACCTTTCCAAGAGGCTTAGTCTTTCTGGAATGAAATATTGCACATTATAGGGCTCGAAGACCTAATAGATGAAGTGGTCCCCAAATGATAGGACCTATTATGAGATGATCTTGAATGACTACTCCTGAGATGGTGTGGAGGTATTCCTCTTCCAGGCAATGGTGCCATAATTTTTCTAGATGGAGCAACAAATCTTACTTTTAGTGATTGAGAGAATTTCCTCATGGTTTCTTACATTGCCTCCTTCCCTCTAGAAAGATTCATCAGGACTACATTTAAGTCAATAGTAATTGGAGGAGGATATGGAATGACATGATAGTTGTCATTTCGGTTACTACTCTCTGGATTATTCATGATAAAAATAAGGTGGTAGAGAAAGATGATAAACAATCGTTCCCACAGACAACGCTAATCTGTTGATGTCTAAAATGGGATCGATTCCAATTTTATAACCACAGATAAATAATATGAAAGAACTTAAATCACACACATAGAATAAGAAGTTTTTAAAGTGGTTTAGCTACAAATTAGCCTACACCTACTATAAGTTGTTATTACTTAGTGATAACAATAGCTCAGTCCGTATGGGATTCAAGTTTTCCTTGGAGCTGAGGGATTTATAGTACATTTATAGGGGTGTGAAACCCTAGAGATGGAACGCTTGCATATGCTGAGCGTTTACATCTGAATAATATAACGTCTCTTGGTAATCAGAATTTGTTGGTATTCTGAGCCGAGTAACATTTACAATTCTGGGTGGCCAGCCTTCTAGCATTGGTCTGTGTTCTATATGACTAAGCACACTTGAGGTTGAATGGGTTGGATGAGGTGCTACATTGTACAACATGTGTACCATTTTTATTGGTCCATGTGGAGGTGTAATTTTTACATACAACAATCATATTTCCATATCTTTGGGATTACTTTCTACATCTTGAGAGATAGAGAACACTTAGGAAAGATCGACTCCCAAATCGACGAGGGGATATTTTTAGGTTATTCATCATTGAGTAGGGCTTATATGGTGTTTAACCTTTAAAGCTATAGGGTTATGTATTCAATGAACATTACAATTAGAGATGACGAGCCATCGATGTCTATTGACCCTAGCCCCAAGTGTGATGATGATGCGCCCCTGGTGACAATCCTATCCTTACTCATACTACCTCGGTGTACCCCAATCGTGATTTAAAGGATCCACCCTCTTCGGTTTAAAAGAGTTGTAACCCTTCCGCTATACTTGATGAACCCAAACTAGGTGTCAAGACTCGTGCTCAACTTAAGAATGTGGTTAGCTACCTTCACTACACCTCCTTAGTCGATCCCAAGAATGTGAAAAAATCACTCAATGATGAGTATTGGATATCTATGCAAGAGGAGTTGCTTCAGTTTCATAAGACTCATGTCTGAGAGTTATTCCCCCTACCTAGCGAGACTAATGTGATAGGTACCAAGTGGATTTAAAAGAATAAGATGGATGAGAATGGTACCATTATTCGCAATAAGGTTAGGTTGGTCACTCAAGGCTACACACATATTAAGGATGTAAAATTTGATGAGACATTAGATCTTGTTTCTAGGCTTGAATCCGTCCTCTTATTAATCTCCATATCATGTCATCTGCACTTCAAGTTATATCAAATGGATGTCAAGAGTGTCTTCCTAAATGACATTCTACAGGAGGAAGTTTATGTGGATCAACCAAAAGGGTTTGATAACCTAAAGAACCTTAGACACGTCTTTTTATCTTAATAAGACCATGTCTTGTTTGAACTAATAACCTTATGCTTGGTATGGGAGTCTCACTTCCTATCTCTTAACTTGTGGCTTCAAGAGAGGGGGAGTGGATAAGACATTGTTTATGAGGAAATATAGTGGTGTTATATTAGTTGCCCAAGTCTATATAGATGACATATTATTTAGATCCACGTGCTCTCGACATGCTTGCACTTTATGGAGGAGATGAAGAGTGAGCTTGAAATGAGCATGGTTGGTGAGCTTACGTTCTTCTTAGGTCTCCAGGTGCGTCAGCTAGAGGATGGAATATTCATATCTTAATCAAAATAGCTTAGGTACCTAGTGAAGAAGTTTGGTTTATACTCTGCTAATAAATCATGCACCCCTATGAGTACATCGACTAAGTTTATTAAAGACACCTTAGGCAAGGACGTAGAGCAAACTCTTTATAGGTGCATGATAGGTAGTCTTCTCTACTTGACCGCTAGTCATCCTGACATTGCCTTCAGTGTTGGAGTCTGTGCATAATACCAGGCATCCCTGAGAGAGTCACACTTGAATGAACTTAAACGTATCATCAAATACATTAGTGGAACTTTTTCCTTCGATATTTAGTATTCCTTTGATACCAATGACCATTTGTCCTCCTATTCGGATGCCGATTGGGCCAGGGATTTTGATGGTTGTAGGAACTCCTCAGGTAGGTTTTTTTACTTTGGGAGTGCTCTTGTCTCTTGATTGATAAAGAATCAAAACTCCATATCTTTGTTTACGGTTGAGGCTGAGAATATAGCCGCCAGGAGTTATTGCATGCAGATTTTATGGATTAAGCAAATGTTAGAAGATTATAGGATTTCATATTGCACAGTGACTATTTCTTATGATAATACTAGTGCGGCCCATATATCCCGTAATGCAGTCCAACATTCTCGCATAATGCATATTAGGATACGTGAGTATTTTATTCGTGATCTCATTAAGGATAAGGTCATATCCTTTAGCTTTGCGATCACCGAGCATGAATTAGCCAATATTTTCACAAAACCTTTAGATGCACCTAAATTTGAGGGTTTTAGGAAGTCTTTGGGTATTTGCTATATTGATTGAGTTCGGGTACTTTATCTAGTATAGGATATTTATCATGATCATATCTTATATCCCTATTGCTAGATTGTATGTTTATTATATTCATATGTTTTTCTTTTTAATATACCTAGAAAAATTGAAAAAGATTTTTAGTTTTTAAGAAAAAAGTTTGAACAATTGAAAATAAATTATTTTTGATAAATTTTTTGAAAAACACAAAAAGAGTTTTTTACTTTCATTTTTCACCCAATATGGATGAACATTTAAGATATTCGGATCATCTCTACATTCCATCCATTCACGTGACTTTTTCATAGTGTTTTGATAAAGGGTTTTGTTTCGTTAGTGTGCTGAATAATGTTTGGATAGTATTTCGTTGATTATTGATGATTACTTTTTAAATTTAAGATTCTTTCTCATCTTTATTGCACTCTTGCACAGAATTTTTGAACATTGTACTTCCTTATCATATGTCGAATACAATGTTCTCATCTCAATAATGCGTAATAACTAACCAAATGTATTGATATATGTTAAGCAATGGAAAGGGTTTATGAAAGAGAAAAATTCTCTTTGCGTTATAAGCCACCATTTGAAAAAAAAGCCTAAAAGATTAACGACACACAAAAATAGAAGTGCCAAATCCATTTATTTTATTACATTGATGCTTTTTAATATATAAGCATTATGATATCTTTAAAATATTTGAGATTGAGTTCTTATATATGTGAGATTTTGAGGGTGTTATAAAGTAGAAGATCAATGGATTTTCACAACGGACTCTCTTAAAATATCATTAAGTAGTTTGGCGTTATTAATTTGAGAATCATTTAAATTCATGACATATTGGATAACTCGAGTCAATTTCATTTAAGGTCAACACTTTTACACCTTAGGTTCAAATAGAGTTCTTTGTTTAGAAGTATGTCATGACTCTTCCCACTTATATTATGAATCCTTATGTTGATTTGCCTATGGAAAATGTTTAGACAATTACATTCGATTTTCACAATTTGGGTACGTTAGTGGGATTCCATGGTGACCATATGTTTTGTACCTTTATATACTTTTCATACATATACCTTATACTTGGAAATTTGAAAAAATTCAAAAATAGTTGTTTAATAGGGGGAGAACACATAACGCTTTA
The DNA here is from genome assembly GCA_949130495.1 of Sambucus nigra. NCBI lineage: Eukaryota > Viridiplantae > Streptophyta > Magnoliopsida > Dipsacales > Adoxaceae > Sambucus > Sambucus nigra. The sequence continues at coordinate 580,139,754 of OX422209.1, forward strand.
TCGATTATCCTTGTGATGATATCTTTACTTCTTCAATAATGATTGTTATTCATGACTAGACTTTATTCCTTTGTCTATTACTGACAAAAAGGGCGAGAACAAATTGAAGGGGAGTTTATTTACCTTTCTAAACTCATACGCTTTACGGTAATTCTTTTGTCTCATGAGTGTAGGTCACTTCCTCCTTGATGATGATCTCTTTGACTGCACGAGATGAAGACTTTTTAGTTTAAGACTTATATATTTATGCATTTTCGTTTCTCGAATTGGGAGGGCATTTGTTATATTGGTCATAGGGATAAATTTGTCTTCAGTTTGTGTTTTCTACCAGAATAGACAAGCGAGGAGATTTGTAAGAGAAAGTTATATAGTTTCTTAGTTTAGTTTTTATTTGACTTATCCTGTTATATCCCACTGCACCTTCATGACTATGTCCACATATTCGAGGACATGAAGTTGATGACATTTGGAAGATTGAATATCATTCGTCATAACAACATTCAGAAGAGTTACGAGATGGATAGGTAAATACTTTAATTATCTAGGGGTCACTTCAAAAAGAGTTTGATTTTAAAGGTTTTTCAAAATATTTTAAAATGAATTTTTAAAGTTTTTTAAAAATTTCATCGGCTCGTTAGAACGACTTGGCATGTCATTCAAACAAGATTGGGATGTTGTTATAACAAGTTCCAACATTTGAATAAGATCTGGAACGTCGCCTTTTAATCAGTTCCAAAATATTATTCAAAGTTTCGTTGGAAACACATTCGAACGAAAAATGGTACCTGTTCGAACGAGGTACCAAGTCATTCGAACGAGCGTGCAAATTTTTATTTTTGAACAAATCTGATCCAAATATCTAATGCTTATCGATTAATAACAACTTTTCTTATAAATAGAGATGTGAGATTAGAATTTTGGAGAATTTTTTTGGAGTTTCAATCAGCCTTTTTAGAGTTCTTTTGGTGAGCAAACTCTATCAAATTTTCATTTAAACCCCTTAGAAAATTAAATATCATTTTTGCCAAATCAAGAAGAACATATTCCATGTTCAAAAAACCTTATAGAGGATTTCTCTACTGCTAAATTGTGGCATTGAGTCTCTCTTGCTGAAGAAGAAGAAGAAGAAGGTTGATCGGTGGATACTAAGGGAAGCCCGCTTCCTGTGGACGGTGCTGGACTATGTCGTATCTATTGAAGATTTGAAGATGTGTGAGTTATACTTAGTGGATCTCTAAGTAGTTTGTAATTCATCTAGCGCTTGTCAAACTCTTTAACAGTGCTGAAATCTGGGTTTTTCCCAAAAGGAATTTTTCTTTAAACTTCTTATGTTTGGTTTGGTTGGTTTACGTTGTTTGTGTTATTTAATTTGGACCCAATTTTGCATGCAAACTAATTTAAATTAAGATAAATTTGGTTTAAAAAAATTGATTTTTTGTGTGATTAGCCTAAGATACAAACAAATCGATTGGAACCCCCGTCTTGGTTTCTCATAATCCTTTTAAAAATATTATTGATTCATCTCTTATTGTGATAAGCAGCATGTTCAACAAAATATGAATTATTCTGTCCACCTAGAAAAATATCAACAATATTTTAATAAGGGACATGCTGACTGATATTGCTACTGTAGTGAGAAAATATGAAGTATTTAGTTCACTGAGCAAAATATGAAGTACTATGTTCATGGAGCAAAATATGTAGTATTTTGATAAGGGGCATGTTCACTGAGAATAATATGACATATTATGTTCACTGAGCAAAATATTAACAAAATATTGATGATGTAGCTCTTATTGTGATAATGGGCATGTTCACTGAACAAATATTCAACAAAATATGAAATATACTGCAAATGGTTCCTTGTTTCAGACAAGATCATTGGTTTTCTTCAATCCTCACTTACTATTATATTTTTTGGATTACCCTTGATATTTTATCATGTGATGTGAAATACTAAAGGTCTATTTTCACTAATGATATGTTTTTTTTTCATGTGTTAATATATTTACACCTGTTATGAATCTTTATTGCTCATGGTGACAACATTTGTTGTTTACATTGAAATATACTGGGAATCTAAAAAGACCGGTACTTTAGGCTTGTTTTGTTATCAATTAGTGTTCGTGGATTGGGTGATATTATAATTTAGTCAATTTGAAATTCTTTGCACGCTTTTAATAGATATGTATGGAATTGCATTCTACCATGGAGTAACTGATTTGGATGGATACTTTTGATCTTTTTTCACTATTGATATGTGTCTGTGCGCGTGTGTGTGATATATTTAACCTGTTATGAATGTTTATTTCTCATGGTGACAACATTTTTTTTGCATTAAAATTTAGTAGGAGTCGTAAAAGGTTGGTACTTTAATCTTGTTTTGTTATCAATTAGTATTTGTGAGTTGGATGATATTATAATATGGTCAATGTGAAATTCATTGCATACTTTTAACAGATATGTATGGAATTGCATCCATGGACTAACTGATTTGGATGGATGCATTCATAAATTCTTTGCATATAACCTAATTAAGCAGTTTTTGGTGTTTTGTTCTTCAAGCATTCACGGTTTTTGGTGTTTAAAACATTTTTTGAACTGACATTCATAAATTGTCAAAATATACATCTAATATGTGATTTAAGTTTACATCTAAGTTTTAAAAAATACAATTATTGTGTTTTCAAGGACAACCGAATGTCCTACTCATAAGCCCTGTCATATTGGTGGACATGTGTGAACCTGAACTATACTTATAGTATCAAACTAAGTGAACCTAATATGAAATAGTGAACTAAGTATACCCATAGTACCGTTTACAGACTAAAGAAATTGTCACGCCGCGACCTTGCCTAAATTAATCTGCAACATGATTCTTTTCTCGACTTAGACGTTCATCTTGGTAAACTGTCCTTACTAAGAACCCGCATCAGATAATAACCTCCTTAGCCTCCGCAATCTATAGGGAATGAACTCTTAAATGGCCCCCTCAACACTCAATACCTACAACAAAATTTAGTATAATAAACATACACAAATTTTATATGATAAACTATATTAATAGGCATATTGAATAGAATATCATAACTACAATTGTTTTTTTTAATAAATGAATCAACATGAATAGGGTAAACACTGGGTATAGCAATCAAACTGAATGCAATGGCCATTCATTGAAAGGCTAATAGAAAACATGAGGTTGTACAGATTTATTAAGTTCGATATTGAATAACATCATATTAAACCCATTTTTGCAAGTCAAGTTTGATGTTTATCCCAACACCAAGAAGGCGGTGTTGTCCATTACGAGTAGAAGTTAGAGTGTTCAAACACAAGTCACTAGACTTTGGATTAGACCACCAAGAGATCAACCCGAGATTTTCAAACATCCTCCATCAAAGTACGAGAAGTTCTTTACCCCAGATGTGGGGAACGAATTTGTTGGCAGTAGGCTAACTAAAAGATTTGAGATACAAGTAACAAAAAAATATACATTGTGAAATAGACTTAACATAGCATTATGACTATATTCATTGTCAATGGAACTTATTTAGATGATTTATTGCTTTAATTTTAAGACCTTAAATGAGGCATAAAGGGAAAAGTAGTTCAAAGTCAAGTATAAACTTCATATGAGCAAGAAGGGTTATGTTGGTCATGCTGAAGATTTGGTATGTTTTAGTTTGACTATTTTAATTCGATTTTGTAACGGCTTGAACATTACATGTACTATTAAGTAATATTGCTTTGGGTGTTGCAATAGATACTAGAAAAAATATGTGGGTTCAAAATATGAAGATGATATGAGTTTCTTATGGATAAAAGGCTGTGAGAAAAAATGGTGAATATAGGGATGATTCATTGAAAGAGGTGGCTGAAAAAATGGTTAGTTCTTAAACATTTTTTATATATACTAATACGAAATGGTCATTGGTCCTATGGCGATTTCTCACCCACACCTTCATATTTTTCACGACATTTTTATCAGGTGTCCTTAAATTTACATATTTTTCAATGATGCAGGTTGAATTGATAAGACAAGCTAAAGATGGGAATAGTCATAGAAGGAATCAACAACCTTCTCACTATGGAATTAGGTATTCTCGAACACCTGGGCCGTGTTCGGGGTGTGGGATTTGGAGTCATTACCACAAGGTACTAAAATATTCCAATGTGTGGTTCAAAAATAAATATTGGTGAGTTGGAGTTCAAAATTAAGATAAGAAAAGCCACGATTAAAGAATATGGAAGATCAATTAAAATTGAGAAGTGAACCAATTGCCACACCGTCAAAAGAGAAAGTAGATTCAAACAAACATAAGAGTGAAAATATATAACATCCACATTTTGGAGTAAAAAGTATGATACTAATGCATTCTTCAAATGTACTACAAATCAAATATACCAATTTATGTTGTATTTACTAATTCATTTAAATGTTTCTCTTGTATACAATTCAAAGATAGTGGGATATCATGTAGTTAAATACCTCATTAACTCATTCTACACCTGATGTTCGAAAGGTATGGAATCACTTGATTTATTATTTACATCCGTTCAATTATACCTTAGAAGATTTTATACCAATTTATATTACAAAATATAATTGTATAACCTGTTTAAATAGTTTAAATTATTCCCTGTTCAAATAGTTCAAATACCAATTCATATTACCATATAATGTTTAGTGTTTTGTTCTTCAAGCATATACTTCAAACAGTTTGAAATCTAGGCTTCCCAGATTCGGTAGTTTGAATGTTGCTCAGCTTAAATGTTGCCCTGATCCAATTCTCTTTAGTATTTTAAAAGCTAGGCTGCTCAGATTTATTAAGGCTGCCCAATTTTTCCCAAATTTGTTATGGCTACCCTGATCTAATTCTCTCCATTTTCATGTTTAGGGAAATCATTAAAATCACTTATTTTTTAACTACTAATAAGCCAAATGTAATCACTGAGTTATATGGGACTATAGGGAGGAAAATGTAGGTTGGCTATTTACATTAAAACTAACATTGTTGCTGAGAAAACAGTAATCGAAAGGAATGGACGGGATCAGAAAATTCATAATATAGCTTTAGGAGTAAATAATGTTTGGATCTCCATTTCTAAAGTTATTTCTTCTAGTACCATCCTCCCAATATCCGTTATAGGTGAAATGTATTTTGTGAAAGATGCTATTGGTTCATATGTTGCTCGGGCCAAAGAGTTAGTGTTGATAGGCCTTGAGGTAAAATATTTTATAATAAAGTTTCATTATTGTTATAAACTCCACCACTTAATATAATATTTCACATGATCCAATGCAGATTGAAATTGAAGTGGGTAAAAAATAATACACGGAGAATAAAAAGGATGGTGTTGATAAAAAAAAATGATTCAAGGATAATGAAAAGGATTGTGTTAGTGAAAAATAATGCTGGGAGAATTATCATGGCGAGTGTGCTTTGATTTCCACCTTCACCCGTGTTTAAACAAACATGAACAAAAATCAGATAATGATTCCAATGGAGGAAATTAGGTTGTTTAGAGAAGGAAATTATCAATGCTTTATTTTCAAGAAATATTTATTGGATTATCGTGCATTGAAACCTTAAGATGTCACGTGCATACATGAGGTATACTTAACTTAATTTTGTTGTTTTAAGAGTTGATGCTTAGATATTAATTTATTTTCTTCTTTCCCGGGTATTTCTACGATAAATTCAAATTCTCTCGAGAAGTATTTCAATTGTTCAATCCTGCGCGATTTGATGGTACATCAAAATTTGAATTAACTCGACTTATTGGAAGAAGGTTACAAAATGGAAAAAAAAATCATATTTGTTTCATTCCTTTCAATCTCCAAGACGTGTAAGTTTAGTTGCATCAATTATTTTTGTAAGAATAAACACGTATTTGTTAGGTTATGTGTTATGTAATCATGAAAATTTTGTTTTATAGGTCCCATTGGGTATTGATTGTCTTTGATCTCTCCATAATGACTCTTCATTGGTTGGATTCATTGAATTCCATACCCACGGAGTGAAGATAGGTTAGATATCACTAGGTGAGTAAATTTCAATTATAACTTCATATTACATGAATTAATTATTGTCATTACATTTGCAACTTTTAATACAGACCATGTAATTTCTTTCTACATATAGTGGGATTAACAGTTTGAACATCGACAGGAAAATGTCGAAAACATCATAGAATTGCATATAGGTAAACTATGTCACACACGCATTGAATGTGCACCAGTAGTTCCAAATTATTTTTTTTTAATTATTTATTTGGTAATAATATTTTGGGACTCATCTTAACTAGGGCTCAATGCAAGGAGAAAACTTTCTTCACTGTGGATATTTCGTGTTGAAATTAATGAGATATTTCATGGAGGATCCATCCACGTCTTTTGCAACAAAGATAAACATCATTTTTTCTTCCAAAAGATCTTATCTAACCATCTACTATTTTTTATATCTAAATAATAATTAATATTTGGTTACTTGAATAATTTAGATGAGAAGATTGTTCGACAAAGAGACATACGCACTAGCTGAGATAAATGAAGTTTGAAAGGAGTTCATCGAACTCATTACATATGTTATGTACATTGTGAGGAGAATTATGATGACAATTTATAATTGTATACTTGGTTGTTTTAGAACAAAAATTTGTTGATTAAATTTTGTTGTGTTTTAATGAAAATTGCATTGTGCAGTAGCTATTCGATTCGGGAGATAGTTATCAAGAATAAAGCTTGTGGATATGGATGCTATTTAGTTTTTGGATATTATGATGTAGTGAGATATATATTTTGGCTTTTGATATTTTCTATTATGGACATTTACTATTTAGAATATAAAAGATTTGTGGTGCAAGTGTTTCTTTCGTACCAATTAAATATATAAGTGAGTATGTTGGGTATTTTTTTTTATATTTACGCATTTATATCGGTTGTGAAAGAACAAACATAAATTGGTTGATAAATGTGCATTTGTTAACCACTTTTTCTTCTGAAAGTGTGATAAAAAGAAGTTAAATGATGCAGGTTTTATGTGAGCTTTTAAAAAACGAACACATATAGGAATTATTTTATCGTATTTTTACGAATATTTATGTCGCCACTTGTTATGATAGTTTTTGAATTTTTAAAAATTGACACAGATGACTAATTATTTCATTTTTAACTGACATAAGTGACTGTTTTTCTTGTAGTGTTAGATACTTGGGGTTGAAAAAAGTTAGAAAAATGAATTAATATTGAGTTTTGGGATGCATCAATCAATGTGGTGCGAAATTCATTTATAGTTGTTAGGTAAGGCCCATTAACCGTGTGGTTGATGGTCTAATCAACTATATAACTGATGGTAAGGGACACGCATATGGATGGATAGGCTGTGGAAGGACGCATGTATGGTTGAATCCATTTTAGGAGGACAATTGTCCTTAAAAATTAATTGTGTGGCTGATGTTATGATCCTATTATTATTAGCCTAGAATTTTCATCTATGCATTTGTTTGATCAATCGTGCGGTGGATGAAGGGAAGTCACGCAATTTAATTCTGTCTTGGTATTTTGGGGAATTCTTATTTTCACTCTTTTTTCATTTATAGGCATATATTTAGTAGATTGGAGTGTGACCCCTATTCATTATACTTATATATCCTCTTTTGTTTTCGATTGTTGGTGATTGATAAATGTGAGTCCCGATCACGAATCGAGGTGTCCACAGATAGATACCTACTCTGTAACTGATTTGAAAATAAATAAATATGTGTTGTCCTAAAGTTTTAAACTAATTAACTATCCATTTTGTTTTTAACCAAATTTAAATTTACTGGATAAATTTATTTAGTCTAAATATTATGCAATTGGCGATTAAAAGTGAAAGAAAAATAATAAAATCACACAAAGCACATCAATATTTAGAGTGGAAGCCCTCACAGAAAAGGAACTATCACACCTAACCCCCACAACTTATACTAGTACTGATTGTATAAATATAAGACTTAATAAGGACTCTGAGAAGACTTACATATACAAAAATGATAAATGACACAATAATGCTTTCTTACATTCTGCTCCATTGCCTTTTCCTTTACCCATACTAGTGATTGCCACTCCAATCCAGGAAAACAGTTGCATAACCTCCAAGGCCTCGATATTTACCAATATCGATCGGTGAACGAGGTCCAAATGTAATCCTACGAATTAACCTCTTTAATATAAAAGATCAATAGGGATTTATAGATCTAGATTATACTTTAATTGCATAGAGTTGATAAACTCTTAGAAATGAAGGACACAAGCAAAAACCAATTTAGGGTTTTAGAAAGCCCATCTCCCTCAATTAGAATACACTTCTAAAGGTGTTTAAATATTTTAGCGATGAAATAGATCCATTCAAGCTCATTTTCCAAGATAAAAGGCCTCGTCCCAACCAGGGAGCCCTTGTTCACACAAGAGATTTTGATCGAGGGACTCTTGATTGACAAAATATTCAGTCAAGAGTCATTTTTATGATTAGTGAGACCTAATTTAAAATAATCTTTGATACAGTGTTCCTCATTTGAAAATTGTCTCCAATCAAGTACTTTTATATAAAAAAAAGGCCCTCGATCGATACCATTAAATAGAGGGTGGCCTCGTTTGAACAAGATCACTCTATAATGACATTTAACAAAATTTATAAAATATTTTAAATATTTTACAAAAATAGTTTTTACTAAAGTCTTCCTTTCACGTCTAATCAATTAAAATAAACTAGAAGTAATTATAAAGTTGAAAATCGTTACCTTTACTAAATCTTCGATATGTAACGTGTTTGTTTCATATGGTCTGGTAATCTCAGTTAAGATGCCTTTGACTCTTATCTTCATATGATGTAAAATTACAACTCGATGTACTTGATACATGGATACAATTACTTATAGGTTTGTTATGTAATTAATCCAACACAAAACTAAAACCTAAAGGGAGAGTAAAACGTGTCCTTAAAGAGTGGTTGTCACTGCCTTCGTTGTCCCTGTGATAACTTTCTCAAGTGCTCTTGTTTAAGCATTTTATATTATTAATATTGTGGTATCCTTAAGCATTATACCGACCATGGCTCAACATGACATTTTTAAATAACATGAGTACTTGTTGTATGTCATTGTAAATGATGAATAATAAATGGATTTAACGAGCATGATGTTTGTCCTTATTATGGCTTGTTTGAAAGATGATGTGAAGTCTCACGCATTGATTTTTGATCATTTAATGGGGAATTTTTTTTAGAGTTAGGTAATCTACTTCTTATAAATGAAATAATAGGAAACCCTTGATGGGATGATCATAATGAACTCATACTATAGATTTATCACTTCGTTAGGCAATTATAGGATTCCACCCCTACCACTCCATATTATGCTTCATTGGAGTCATTTTCCATGTCCTCTCATAATTATCATGAATTAGACATGCTTACTACTTCCTAAGGATATTTGTATGATTGGGATACTTTCTTATATTCATTTCTGCAATCTCACCTTTCAGCGGACCTTGATCAATGTCAGAACATGCTTGTAACTTTTTGTGCTTCCGCTTCATAATCTTTTGAAGCATATCAACATGACTTCAATGTTCAAATATACCAAGTTGGGGACTCCTTTCATGATGTTAAATAATTTTTTTAAGATCATAACAGATTCATGGAGAATAGGAAAGGAGATTGAGAAGTTATAGGTTGGTTTAGGTCTTTAGGTGCTTTGTGAGTTAAGATTTAACACTCATTGGTTATATTTTATATTTATCCTATAAGTATTATATGGTTTTAATTCATGTTAGTTTTTAGAATGATTTTATTATATATCTTTGTTTTGATATATTTTGTATCTCCATGTGTAGTAGTTGAAGTGTTATCTTAGGTGTGTTTATCACATATTTCATATCTAGCCTAGATTACATATCAATTGTGCATTCACTATATCATTTTTTCTCCTTTTTTTGGTTTTGTTAGCATGTTTATTGTTAGTTACTTTTATATATTTCATATCATTATGTGCTTAGTTTTTTTCTTTGTCTCTTTACATGACAAAATGGGTAGAAGTTTATAAATAGGGGGAGTACATAATCCTCAGTGTGTGTATACGGAGAGATAGATAGATAGATAGAGAGAGAGAGAGAGAGAGAGAGAGAGAGAGAGAGAGAGAGAGAGAGAGTTATTTTATGTTTATTGAGAGGAATTATATAGTTAAGAGGGTTTACTTTAGTAGTTTTAGGTTTACATGTATGCATTGTTATATCCACATGCTTCATCATATTACTCTTATAAGTTTATGTCTTAAGATTATACATTGATATTTGATGAGTTTGCAAGCGTTTGATAGGAAAATTTATACAAGAATATACTTGAAGAGTGTCCTGTCTTTAAGTTACTCTGAGTATAATTAATCGCAATGAGTAATTTCTAAAAAGCAAGGAAGAGAAAGAGTGTAAATAAATGCTCAGAACACAAATATATACGTGGTTCGACAACTGTATATGCCCACATAGAGGTTCTCAATTCTTATTAATTACTCTAAAAGTTCAAAAATTACATCCCCTTTGGCCCTAGGGTGAGTGTGTATTTATAGTAGCATAAACAAAGTAGTTGAGTTGTTTAAGGAACTCTTCCAGCTTGTTATTGGCTCGTGTCATGACTCCTGATTATCTCCTTCGAGATTGTAGGTAACCAACTAAGCCTAACAATAATGAAATGATAAGTGTTTTTATTATTCCACGTGATAAATATTAATGTTAATCCTTCTGCGTGGAGCCGTATGATAATCTTGTTGGGCCTGCTCGGAGCCACGTGGTAATCTTATTGGTCCTGCTCGGACCAACTTAAATTGGGCCTTTATGGTTTGGTCCTCATAATTGCCCCTAAAAATTTTGGTCAAAATTGGGCCAGAGTTGGACCAAAGAATTTTAAATCCATTGTAGGCCCAACAAATTGATCCAAATGATACTAAAGACTATTGGTCAGACATTTTTCATAATTAGTTAAATCTAGAAGGGGTACGCTGGTCATTGTTGGCAATGTGAACTGCTAAAATTTATTTTCGAGCTTTCCTCTATATAATGGTTTTTACGAAATTCAAACTTCAGTCTTGTTTCAAACTCCGTAACTGTCACTTTGTGCTTCGTTTCTTGCTCAAAAAGATGTTAATGCTCCTGTTTTTCTTTAATCTTTATATAAGTCCTTCCTTACTTCTTGCATACGGTTCTTCGTAGTTCTCTTATGTTAGCTTCCAATGAATACTTATTATTTTTATCTTTTGTTCTTCTGTTAAAAATGGTGAACACTCTTTATGGGAAAAACATAGACAATTTTAGGAAGACATACTCCATTCCAACCTGGGTTACAATTGAATGTCCCACCTTGCCCAGAATTGCCATTGCAGTGGATGGGGGCCATTGGATTCATACTTTAGTGGTAGTTTAGGGGGAATAAACTTCCCCCAAACCCATTTCTTTAGAATTTTATAAATATTTTGGGGCCATCCCAACCCAGTGTACCCCCAATACTTGGCGTATTGTCAATGGGTTACACAATATTAATGAGCTCTATAGGACCAATATGGGTATCCAAGAGATTAAGTACTGCTACTCTTGGTCTCACACCAATAATGGTCTTGCATAATTGAAGGTGAGGAAGGCTAACTGGTTCTTTATTTTGAACATTCCTGATTCCAATAAGGGGTATTTGGATCAGGCTTTTATCGCCAGAAATTGGGCAAATCCACCTCTCTCTGAGGGTGAAGAATACACTAGGTTTTTATGCCCAGCTTGGCGGATTACATAGGTTGAAACTTGCTTTTTATGTCTTTGTCTTTGATTTCGATACTTTGAGTTATTTTTTACGATAAAATTTTTTCTTCCTTGGACTATAAACAACTCTCTTGAAGAAGAAAGAACCCTCTTTTACCCACATTAACTGGGCAGAGTTATTAATGGCTTGGAAGGTGGGGGAGTTGCTTGTTGGTGGAGATCATCCTCATTCAACTTCCTTTCTCTTGGGGTATAAAAAACACCGATAGTCTTACTGATCGCCCAGTGGATGATATCCATGATCTCTTTATGTAGGACGAAGAAGCATTTTCTTCCTTTTCTTTAAATCTCTTAACATCAAGTCCATTATCACTAACAAGGAGGATTATATGGCACAAAGGAAAAGAATTATGATGATCGATGATGATGATGATGATGTTGAGGCTGGGGCCTCTTCCTACAAGACGAATTCCTTGAAGAGGACTGAGACTGAAGGCTCCAAGGCTAATGACCAGAACTTGGTCATTAGGGAGAAAAAGAAGGGTAGATTTCATGGTCCCCTAGGTCTCCAAAAGGGGTGATAACCCCCTCCTTCCAGGTCTTCACAGGTCATGTTTATAGCCAGGAACTCTTATTTGTCTTATGGACTCTTGAGGTAGTTTTGCTCGCAACAGACCATGAGTAAGTCAAATAATTCTACGCAAAACATCGTTTAACTCATGTCATTCAATCTCTATCACTTGTACGAAATTACTTCCTTTTTTTTATTTTCTTTTTTTTGTTCCGAGACACACTTGTCTAAATGTCCTTGTATTTTTTATTAAAATTCGTGGCCAAATTTGTTCAGATCTTGGATTGTTGCTTGGACCAGTCCAAGATTAATGACTATTTGAGAAAGTCTCTAAAAAAATAGCAAGTAATGTTATCCAATGCCAAAAATGCATATGAGGACAAGAAGAAGTCCACCAGTGATGCCACAAGCTTCCTAAAGATTGAGAACGAGAAGTTTAAGGTTGAGAGCTCGCAACTGAAGGCCAATCAATATTTGTAAGGACAAAAGCCTCCAATTGAGTCTTAATGTAGTGTTATCTCAATTCCGAACAAAAATATTTGAGTTATAGAATAATGTTCACGTTGTATTGTTTCAAGCCTATGACTCGTAAAGTTGAAGATATAGTGGCCATCATTTCAAGTGAACATCAATTGTCGATTTCTTGTGCCTAGTTTATGCGTCATCAACATCACCGTATTCCATTATCTCCAAAAGGTATGAATGCAATCTATGTGAGAGTGCAGCTACATCGGAAATATTGCGACTTCTCAAATAAAAACCAATTTTAATTAAACCCAAATTTTAGTTAAACCCTAAGACATGCATCTAGATGATTTATCAAATAAAATATAGCATGAAGGATAAAACAAATAAATTTAAGGAAAAATTCCCCACAGGGGCAAAACCATTTATTTTCACTATAATTTGTAAGAAAACGGCTTACAATCGGATTACAATGAAAATACAAGTTAACTAAGAATTACCCTCGGGTATCGGATTCTGTAGTCGCGGCTGGAAATATCCCTTTCCAGGAGGGCTGCAATGAAGAAGAGAAACGACTTCTCCACAAGTTTGTCGGCTGGAATTTTCCCTTTCCAGGAGGGCAGCAATGAAGAAGAGAACCACTTCTCCACAAGGGTTGAACAAACCAAAGTTGTGTTCTTGGGTTACCAAAAAGATTCACAAAGGTTTGGCAATTGTGTGAATCAAACCATGAGTCTTGGAACTCAAAAAATATGAAGACTGGAGTAATTTCGACTCTCAAAAACGTCTTCTAAAGTCTTGCAAAACTGCTCCCCCGAAGGTGGTTTAAATAGCAAAACATATGAAGAGTTTTGCAAAATAAAAACACTGAAATTCTATCCAGCGTACAGGTACCCCGAACCGGTTCGGGTACCCCTGCGAACCTGTTCGCCCCCCCGAACCGGTTCCAAGCTGGGTTCGGGAAAGTGTGCTGGGAACAGGTGCTTAAACACTTAGAAAAATTCCCAGAATTTTCAATGAACATATCTCCATTTTCAACGGGCCATAACTTGTTCACCGTAGCTCGGATTGAGGTGCTGTTTCTTCCAATATCTTCGTTGCGGCGAGCTCTTCAACTTTCCAGTTGACCAGACCTCCGGACTATGGATGTGAAATTAAGAAAATGCCCTTGAACTCTCCTATCGTGCCTTTTTTCACTGTTTTGACTTCCCTTGCGTACCACTTGCATTAAGTCCCTAAAATCTTGGAACGTGAGTAGAGTTTTTGGAACATGAAGTCGTTGAGGCAGATGTGGGACACATTTATGGAGATGTTGAATGCTTGATTCCCGGAATTCGGATAGAGGCCGTCATGTGAGATCGTGAGGTGACGTGCCAAATGTAGCGGCGTACGACATACACAAATGTAACATGTTGGACATGAGAAAAATGTCCTTACAAAGCTCCCCCTATGTCTATGCCGTTACATACATAAAAAATCCGAATTATCAAATATGAAATTGCCTATACAAATTTACCCTCCCATGAACCCAAAACTAGAAAAGGTACAAATGAATAGTCTTCATCGTTTGTTCTTCAAATCTTCAGGAATCTCAAATCTTTTCTCATCAGGGTGTGCAATTCAGAGATCATCAATGTAGTACCTACACACATGAGATAAATAAAAACACCAACTGATGTATCGAGTTTGAAATGAGATAAACATAGATACCAATATATGATAAGCATAAGTTAAATCTCAAAAACTCCCCCAAAATTCAAACTCCCCCGGAATAAGATAATTCTTTCTCCCCCTTTTTATGATGTCCCCAAATAGATAAATAAGAAGAATGAATCAAACAAGAAAAATCGGGGTGTCACGGTATACAAAACAGGGCATCAAATAATATGGTAATAGTGCTCTTGCAAGGAGATGCTAAAAAAAATTTCACAAAAAATTGATACCATTTGAAAAAAATATGATACAAAAATCACACCATGGATTTAGACTCAAACAACCAAGTCATGGAAATGGAATGAATGGGTGTGAACACATTCGATAGGTAAATCAACTCAATCAATCATATGTGCACGATGCATATGTGTACTCCTAACGAATGAACATCAAAAGTATCCTTAGGTGAAAAGATTGTTGAATTTAGATGACACCGTCTTATGCAAATCAACAAATCAAAGTCAAAATAATTTCCACACCAATAACGTCCAAAACTATGTAGCGCATTTTCAAGTATTTCAAGGACGTGCAAACCCGTTTTAAATTCTCCAACCAAACTCCCTCATATATATATTCTTTTAGAGGTAATCTAAATTCTCAAACATTGGAGAATTGGTGCAAAAACCTAAATGGCCCCTTTTTGGCATGAATATCTTTTTATTGCCTTTCAATTTTTTCGTGCTCTTTTAACCTCTTTGGACCTCGGATAATAAAATTCCTCAATTTTTTAGGTCCTTTTTAACGGTGGCTTTTGCGCAAAGGATAGATAATTACCTTTCGCAACCCCTCCCCGTTTTTCAAACAAAGCACACAAACTCACAAAACGGTTTTTATATGCACAATTTCCTTATAAAAAATTATCGCGCTTGGTTTGTTTTAAAGACAGGATTGAGATGAAAACACCCAACCAACATGTGATAAGACAAGCACAATAATCAAACAAATCCGTGCATGTGTGCAATAAAGGAAACATGAGTCAAACATGTAGGAAGTAACCCTTAATTACATCTTAATGACTCCAAACATTATAAAACACAAGGATGAATTGACCTATTATCTCAAAACACTATCAAATAGTCACATAAAAAAAATGGAATGATGTTGTGACTTGGTCATCCAAAGTGTTCATCCATAAACGGTGCAATACAAAAATCTTTTTGTATTTTCTCAAAATTTTATCAAAATAAAATCTTTTTGTATTTTTCAAAAAAATTCAAAAACAAGAATTTATACAAAAAGTACAAGTCATCACACTAGTAAAACTATATCATGAAACCACAACTAGTGTATGACAAACATGCAACCACAATCAACCAAAATATTTCACATGGGGTGAATCACGTGCAAGCAAACGGGAATCGTGGACAAATAAACCATAAGCCTCTAAATCCGATTTTCTAACCCAAATTGATGTGTAACAAAGTGTGGGGGTTTTGGGAATCGAATTTATTCTTTCATTAACCTTCCTAGGTCCATTTAAAAGCTTGTAACAAAATCGCCTAAGATGACCTTGCCTACCGCAATGTGTGCAAGTGTAAATCGGGCGGTGTGTGTTACCTAAATGTGGCCCTCTCCTCAAATTTATCGATTTCTCTCTCCGAATTTTCCTAGGTGGGTCTCTCCTAATGATCCTAGGAGGTTCTCTCACGATGTTCTTATGGGGTGCTTTACTAACAACTTTAGGTGCCTCTTTCTTAACAAACCTAGGAGGCTCTCTCACACGTGTGGGAATGGGTGCAACATATTTTTCAAGACCAATCCCACCCCTATCCGTTTTGATCTCGACTGTGCCTAAAATCTTATCAAGTTTTTCAGACCTAGACTCCAAATCAAATTTCACTTTGCTTGAATCTTTCAATTTCATCTCAAGTTCACTTATCCTAGATTCAAGTACTCGTTTAGAATCCTCAAACTCTAAAAGCTCCTTTTTCATAGTCTCCATCAACCCTCTAAGACTATCTCTCTCACCCTCGACGTACTCAAGGTTCTCTTTCAAAATTTTCTCACGTGCCCTAAGTTCTTCAACTAAAAAATCATTATTTTTTATGGCACACTCTTTCAATTTAGCTTTCAATTTCAAATTTTCTTTCTTTGTTTTCAAAGTTTCAGCATAAAGTTCATTGAAAGCAGTTTGTAAGTCATGCTCATCTACACTTTCCTCCTCACTTTCATCCACACTCCCATCACCTTCACTATCATCACTAATCACATGGATGAGAAACTCTCGCCTAGAAGCATAAAAACTTCTTCTTCCGAGTCACAATCACTAAGGGTAGAAACATGAGAAATCGGTTTATTCAATTTCTTCTTTAAATTTGTGGTACACTCATGTAACGTGTGACCAACACCCTCACAACAAGGACACCTCTCAGATTCGTTTTTAACAGAAGATTTAAAATAAGAGTTCGTGTGAATTTTCCAATTAATTTTTTCAAAAATTTGACATCGAAGATCATCAAAACCATCAAAATCCATTTTTGCAAAATCAGGATAAAAACACAATAACTTAGTGCAACAGGATCTGGTAACAATTTGAAAACGTGAGTAGACAAATTGTATCAGAAAGTAAATCCTCAAAAAATCAGGATCACGCGATAAATTAGCGTAACCCGCTCTGATACCAATTTGAGAGTGCAGCTACAGCGGAAATATTGCGACTTCTCAAATAAAAACCAATTTTAATTAAACCCAAATTTTAGTTAAACCCTAAGACATGCATCTAGATGATTTATCAAATAAAATATAGCATGCCGGATAAAACAAATAAATTTAAGGAAAAATCCCCCACAGGGGTAAAACCATTTATTTTCACTATAATTTGTAAGAAAACGGCTTACAATTGGATTACAATGAAAATACAAGTTAACTAAGAATTACCCTCGGGTATCGGAGTCTATAGTCGCGGCTGGAAATATCCCTTTCCAGGAGGGCTGCAATGAAGAAGAGAAACGGCTTCTCCACAAGTTTGTCGGCTAGAATTTTCCCTTTCCAGGAGGGCAGCAATGAAGAAGAGAACGGCTTCTCCGCAAGGGTTGAACAAACCAAAGTTGTGTTCTTGGGTAACCAAAAAGATTCACAAAGGTTTGGCAATTGTGTGAATCAAAACATGAGTCTTGGGGCTCAAAAAATATGAAGACTGGAGTAATTTGGACTCTCAAAAACGTCTTCTAAAGTCTTGCAAAACTGCTCCCCCGAAGATGGTTTAAATAGCAAAACATATGAAGAGTTTTGCAAAATAAAAACACTGAAATTCTATCCAGCGTACAGGTACCCCGAACCGGTTCGGGTACCCCTGCGAACCTGTTCGCCCCCCCGAACCGGTTCCAAGCTGGGTTCGGGAAAGTGTGCTGGGAACAGGTGCTTAAACACTTAGAAAAATTCCCAGAATTTTCAATGATTATATCTCCATTTTCAACGGGCCATAACTTGTTCACCGTAGCTCGGATTGAGGTGCTGTTTCTTCCAATATCTTCATTGTGGCGAGATCTTCAACTTTCCAGTTGACCAGACCTCCGGACTATGGATGTGAAATTACGAAAATGCCCTTGAACTCTCCTATCGTGCCTTTTTTCACTGTTTTGACTTCCCTTGCGTACCACTTGCATTAAGTCCCTAAAATCTTGGAACGTGAGTAGAGTTTTTGGAACGTGAAGTCATTGAGGCAGATGTGGGACACATTAATGGAGATGTTGAATGCTTGATTCCCGAAATTCGGATAGAGGCCGTCATGTGAGATCGTGAGGTGACGTGCCAAATGTAGCGGCGTTCGACATACACAAATGTAACATGTTGGACATGAGAAAAATGTCCTTACACTATGTATATTTATAGGAGACTTGGAGTAAATTTAAGGGTGTAATTTTCATTGTTAAAATAATTTTCAGAAATATTTTGGAATTAAAATGAAAATATTCAAATCTGGGATTTCGTTCGAAATTATCGTTCGAATGAGAATTTCGTTCATAATTATCGTTCAAATGAGAATGTCATTCGAACAAGAAATTCATACGAATGAGGTTTTGCCAACGAGTTCCCTTTTGGCCACTAGAATATCGTTGGAACGAGAATATCGTTCGAACGATAATTCTAACAAGTTTACTAATGACTGTACAAATTTTACGCTGGTCTATCGTTAGTTGGGTCGTTCGAACGAAATGTTCTTCAAACGAAAAATTCGTTCGAACGAGATTTCTGGACTGGAACAGTTTGGCAGTTTTATCCCATTTTTCCACTACTTTGTCTCACTATCTTTTGAAAGTTTTAAACTAATTTCGGGACATACTTTTGATAAGGACTTTTGCAACATCTTTGAGAGCTTTTGAGAGAAAATATTTCCAAACAAAAGTCCCAGTTTTCATGTGTCAAAATTAATAAGAAAATCCCCTTATACACATGTGTTTACAGCAATAAAATTGTTTTGTTTAGAATTCTAAGTATTCCTACATTTATATTATTTGCTTGGAGTATTTTTGGCACCGGGTTCACTTTTCTACCCAAAAAGAAAAGAGTTTGGGTTTCCTTATACATCCCTCAAAGAAGAAGAATATTTTATTTTGTTGCGGCATTCTCACATGGTGAAAGGCACCATATGTGGTTGATGGTTGCTTGGTCTCAATTGGTGGACTCCAAGGTTTTGGTGGACTTCAGGATTATTCGCTAGGCAGAGGCTGAAGTTCGAAGGAGCACGTTAAGGCTTGAAGGGAGTCGAGTCAGTTGTGTAACTCCTCTTGTCGAGTCTTTGTAAAATTCATACCGTACTTAGTGAATTTGTTAGGCCAGGGTCGTCCGAGGTTTTTTCCCGTTGTGGGTTTTTCCTCGTACATCGCGGCGTAGTGTGATATTGTTTATTATATTACTTAAATTATTTAGAATGCATGCTTAGGTTAACAAGATAAAATTGGTTTATTTATCACACGTATTTAATTTGGTGTTATAATTTAATTTGGGTAAAATTCAAGTTAATTTAATTCAAGTCGGTAAGTTAATTTGTTAAAGTTGTTTTGGAATAATTTGGTAATATTGGAAATATTGCGTAGGCAAATTTTAGGACTTGTGTTAAATTAATTTTGGGCTAAAAGTAAATTTCTCATAGTTAACTTCATGTGTTAGTTTTGTTTGTGAGATTGCTTTTAGAAATTAAAATTTATGTTTAATTTAATTTTTCATCTTTTTATGAAATGAAAATCAAATATGGTTTGGAAAATTAAATTGTTGTGTTAAATCATCCTTATTCCACATTTAAAAGGAAATTCATTTTTATAAAATTAAAATTGGGGGTCTACGTTTTCAATCTCGGTTGGTAAAAGAGATAGAGGAGTTCCCTATTGCTAAGGAGGCCAGTTTGGAGAGAGGCTATATAGAAGCCTTTGAGGACACCACGCGCCAGTTGGTGTTCATTCGCAAACCCAATTTTAAGAAGGGCTGGGATGTAGCCTTGGTGAAGACCAACGTTCTAGCTGAGTCTTAGCTCTTCAATGAGCATATACCTAGCTTTCCACCCAGGGCTAAAGAGAAGGTTACTACCAGCATCCTCTCCAACCAGTCTGAGGGTGTGGCATCTAATGGGAATAAGTCTACTTTAGATTAGGGCTTGTATTCCTTGTAATTTTTCTTCTTTTTATATTTTTAAGGGCATTTCCCATTTTACAGTATATTAATAAAATAATATATCCCTTAATTTCTATGCTATTTGAATGTCGTTGCTGACTTTTGTCCTTTGTTTGTGTTCATTTTTTTAGTCTATTGTCAAGTAGATTCCCTTCTTTACCGGAAACTTGGATGATTTTCTTGGTCATAATGTAATTTCTCGGGCTTGTCAAGCATTTTGTATCCATCAACAAGGCTTTGAAAAAAATGAATAGGGCCTATAAGAGGCAATCAGGCCTAGATGAAAGATGACTTGAATTACTTAGGATACATGGACTCCTTGATGCAAGATGAGATAGATGGATTGAAGGCCTAACTTACTGGGGTAAAGGATATAAAAGAGGTCAGTGCTCTGCTCTAGTTTGAGTATGATTATCTCAAAAATAAGATCACGGATATTGAGGAATATGGTCTAAGAGCTCATGTCATGGTGATGGGACTTAACCGTGATGTGAAAAACCTTCGTTACTTGTTCAAGATGGGTCCTCAAGCGGCCTACTCAGCAGGATATGATAAATGTTGGTCTGATGCCCTAGTCAGGATAGAGGAGGCCAAGAGTGTGGCCTATAAACATGGGTGGTCGAATGCCTTATTGGTTTTGAAAGTCCTCATGGATTCCTAATTTTGTTATATGCATCAGGTTGAGTGACCGGCGTATAAGTATCCTCCTTTTCATAGCGAGGATAGAGGTTCCCTTTGGACGATGTTCCCCTTTATCTACCCAAAAGCTACTTGGAGTCATATAATAGCGATGATATGTTTCGACCAGATCCCAATGATAGCCGACGAAGACCAATTGCTGAGTCCATCGCTCACCAACCATACATAGTTATAATTTTGTATTTTTTGTGCTAGGACTTTTATTGTAATTGATATTTTTTTTAATAACTTGCAACTGAATGTAATGGTTAAGTTAATTTAATACAAATCTCAATCATTTTTCCATTCCTTTATGTAAAGCATGTGTTATGTTTATCTTATCTTACCTTTTTAGTTGTGTCGTCACACTACTTTAGGCCTAAAACAAACTATGGCAAAAATTCACATAGTGTAAGGTAAATCCACCCATTCAGGATTTTATTCAACTAAGTCGGATCCATTTAGTGTCTAGGGATCCCCCCATAGGGCATTTTATTTCTTGGGAAGTTCATGAGGTCATTTGTGTTTTCAATGACAGAGGCTTGAAGACATTAGGTTTAATTGCAATAAGCAAGTTTGCAATTGTAATTAAGCTAAGGCAAATCTGATCGATATTCAAAAGTGGATGCCAAACATGAGTATGTTACTTTGCAACAATGTAAAGAGATAAAAGAGCTACGTAATTTGACTGAATAACTTGAATCTTTCTAAATAACTTGGATTTAAACTGCGCGCATCATAAGTTTTAAAATAACAATTTGCAAAAACTAAATATGCAGGAAATAAAGTTAATAATTGATGATGCTGTAAACAGCACCACCAGATAAAGAGGTAGTAGATCTCAAACAGTCATAATAATGGCATTTAATAACAACATAGATATGTATAAGGTGATGAGGAGAAGAGGAGAAACACACCAATATAATTGGTTCGGCAGTTGCCTACGTCCACAGTGCAGGTGAGTGTAAATATCACTATTAGAAGAGGGCTCTAATGGCCTTAGTAATACAATCACTCCACTTTCTCTCCCTACTGTAAATGCAACAGAGTTTGGCTAGGGTTTATAATTATGGATTACCTACAAGGTAGGAGAACACAAGAATATATAGTGTTTGGGGGGTGTAATGTACCCCCCAAGCATGCAATGATCATGTGTGTGATGATCTTAGCCAATCTAGTGAATTAACCTATCACTGTCACATAAAGAGGATGATGATGAAATATTTCCTCACGTGAGGGAATTGATTCGGTTACAACTGATTTTGTCCACGCGTTCCCAACCTTGCATACGCTTATAAATGCTCGGCCTTGTGTCCTTGACTGGTGCAACCTCAGCCTGGATAAGTACGAGGTTGATTGGGTCAGATGTTATTGCTTTATGTCGATGACATCTGCCAGGAGGGTTGTTCGAGGTTGGGTATTAGAGAGATGTAATGTCGGTTGGGGCCGATGATGATGTTAGTAGATGACTGAGCCCATGAGACCTTGCTGACCCTGACTGTTGACTATCCGAGGTTGGTATATGAGATGGTTGCAACATCGGCTAGGGATGACCTTACAAGAGATGATATTACCGATGATTGTCATAGGCATCTGGTCACCTCGGCTGTGAGACTGGCCGAGGTTAGTTGTTCTGAGTAAGAGGGTGCACTTTGGGCATATCAATAATAAAACTTATTGAGGTTGGCCACATTCCATGCTCTAAGTATCTCTCCACCCTCGATTATTTTCAATGGATATGCTCCTTATAAATCATCTTTGATCACCTTGAATGGACTCTCCCAATTAGGCCCTAGCTTACCGCCCGATGGCCTTTTGGCACTGACGAGGACTTTCCTGAGGACGTAATCCCCGACCTGAAACTTCCTCAAACTGACCCCTTTGTTATACTATTTTCCTAATTATTACTGGTAGGAGGACAACTTGATTAGGGCCCATTCCCTCCGTTATTTATCTAGGTCAAGCTCAGCTCTAAGGTCTTTGTCGTTCCGTCCTTATTCGTAAATATTTGTCCTTATAGTCGATAAACATGCTTCTAGTGGAATGATTGATTCCATTACATAGGTTAGGGTGAATGGAGTTTCCCTAGTATGTCTCCTCGATGTAGTACGATACGCCCAAAGAACATGGGGAAGCTCGTCCACCCAAGCGCCCTTTACTCTTTCCACCCTTTTTTTTTATGCCGACGAGCATTATTTTGTTAGATTCCTTTGCTTGGCCATTACTATAAGGGTAAGCCACATAACTAAAGTGGTATTTGATTCCGTAATTGTCATGAAAACCTTGGAAAGGCCAACTTTCAAATTATGCGCCATTATCCATTATAACTATCCTGGGTACCCCAAAATGAGTAATAATATTCCTTCAAATGAACCTGATCATATCAACATCCTCAATGTACTCCAGTGGTTCTGCCTCAATCCACTTTGTGAAATATTCCGAACCAACCAATAAGTATTTTTTATTTCCAGGCACAGTAGGGAGTGGGTCTACGATATGTAGCCCCCATTGCACGAACGGCCACAGACTGGTCAAGGACCTCAGGGTCACTAGTTGATTGATGAATCATGAGGGAGGAATTTTGGCATTTTTTACACTTTTGGGCAAAGACACTTACGTATTTTTGCATATGTCACCACCAGTAGCCTTCCTTGATCACTCGAAAGGCTAGAAATCTTCCTCCTGCACGGATCCCATAAATTCCATCATATAGCTCATAGAGAACTTAGTCGATATCTTTTGGTTGCAAGCACTGGAGGTAAGGGCCTGCGAAGGATGTTCTATAAAGTTTTTCCCTAGGTCCAAGATAGAAGAGAGCCGCTTTCACCTTGATTTGATGAGCTTTCTTTTTATCGGTCGGCAACGTTTCATTTTGTAGGTACATGATAATTTAGTCCATCTAGCTCAAGCCTTTTTCAATGGAAAGAACAGGCCCAGAGGTTGGAATTCTTTCAATTCTAGGCTTAGCGAGAAACTCCACTGCGATTGTTCTCCTTAGATTAGAATCTAGTGATGAGCTTAAATCTCCTAATGCGTTTGCATGTATGTTGTGCCCTCGGGTAAACTATTGAATGTGGACTTCCTTAAAACTTTGTATTAGCTCGTGCACTACCTTGAGGTGTACTTCCATTCTTTCATCCTTGGCATTGCAAGACCCACTGACTTGATTGGATACTAGCTTTGATTTACAGTATCCTTCCAGTTGACTTACCCCTAGCAAATGAGCCTTATGCAGTCCGACGATAAGTGCTTCATACTCAGCTTCATTATTTGAGGATTCAAAACCTAGTCTAATCCCTCATTCGATCATGGCATTTTCTGACGTTATAAGAACAACACTTACGCCTACCCTTTTGGAATTAGAGGCGCTATCCAAATATAATGTCTAACTCTCGGATTGATTCTTCTTGAAATCTTTTGACTGATTGACCATCTGTTGATCAGTGGGAGCATCTCCTACTATTAATTCTGCTATATAGTCAGCAAATATCTAAACCTTGATTGTTGTTCTTGGATGAAAGTGTATGTTGAATCTCTAAGTTTTATTGACCATTTGGACATGTGTCCAGATAGGTCGGCTTTGAAAAGAACATCTTTAAGAGGAAAAAATGCGATGACAATTATGGAGTGGACCTCAAAGTAATGCTTCAGCTTTCTGGAGGCTATCATTAGGGCATATGCCAATTTTTCCAGTGGTGAGTAGCGTTCCTAGACATCGAGGAGAGTTTTGCTGACACAATAAATGGGGGATTATATTCCCTCTTTTTCGCACACCAAGGTTGAACTAATTGCATGGCTTGAGACGGCAAGGTAGAGGTATATGGGATCCCCGTGATCATAAATTTCCAATAGCTGGGGTTTGCCCATGTAGGACTTGATTTCCTCGAGGGCCTTTGAATAATCAACATTCTAGCTGAGGCCCTTCTCCCTTTTGAGTAGCTAAAAGAATTATTAGCAATGCTCGAATGACTTGGAAATGAAGTATTTTAGTGCTGCGAGCATCCTATTAAGCTTTTGGATCTCTCTCAGCGTCTTTGGCGACTGGACATTATTCATCACCTCTATCTGCTCAAGATTTTCCCCGATTCCCCTTTTGCTGACTAGATAGCCTATAAACTTCCTTGACTGGACCTCGAACGAGCACTTTCCCGCGTCGAGCTTCATGCAATAATGCATAAGGATTTTAAAAGTGCTTTCCAAGTCACTCTGCTGGTCATCCTTGCACTTTCTTTTGATGAGCATATCATTGATGTAAACCTCCATAGTTTCACTTATTTTCTTCTTAAATATATTCGTGACCAGTCTCTGGTACATGGCTCCAGCATTCTTAAGGCCAAACAGCATGACTTTATAACAATATAAGACCAATGGCGTAATGAATAAGGTCTTGTCCTAGTTAGACCGAAGAGATGAGTCTAGTGATACCTATAGTAAGCATCCAATAAACTCATCCTTATGTGGGTAGTAGTGGCAATGACCAGTTGGTCTATCTTTATCAAGGATAAACTGTCTTTAGGACAGGCTCTATTGAGGTTAGTGAAATCTATATAAACTCTCTAACTAACAATTCTTTTTCGAACTACCACTTTGGGAATTGAACTTCTCAAATGGACCTTGCCTAAAGAAGTTTCCCTACTTCCTTTTCTACTAACTTTGCCTTCTCAAGAGCAATGTGGAGAGCTTTTCGTATGATCAGCTTAAACGTCGAATCCACATGGTGATGATGGTAAGTGACTATGGGATCAATCCATGGAATTCCCATGCAAAAATGTTTAGGTTTTGCCTTATAAGGGCAATCAATTCCGTCATTTCATGGTCGAACAAGGTGGTGTTGATTAAGAACTTCCTCTCAAGTCGACTTTCGTAAAAAACCACTTCCTCTAGCTTTTTTGTGACCCTGCCAGTGGGGGGGATACCTTCACCCCTGGTTGGTCCTGCCTTAGTTGCTATTTGGAAGGAGTGGGGCTATCTTGGTATGTCTCTTGGGGGACTTCTTTATCTTCGTTTTTCTTCTGCTTGGGTCTAATTGCGGTAATGTAGCATTTTTGAGTAATGAGTTAGTCGCCTTTGATCTACATAGCACCCCGATTTTTGATGTACTTGAGTTTCTGGTGATACATTTAAGGGATGGCTCTCATAGCATGAAGACACCCTATGCCAAGGATGATGTGATGAGTTTAATCGATATCGTCCACTATAAACTCAATGATCTTCAAAATATCCCTTACCCTTACACACATAACTACCTTCCCCAATTTTATGGTCATTTTTCTCATGAAGCCGACTAGTGGGACAGTCATTTCCTTTAGAGTTCTAGGTACACTACCTCTGAAGAACTCCCTTGATCCCCCAATAACTTTTCCATATCCCAATATTCAATCCTAAGAGTAATTAGCAACACGTCCTAGTGTAGATTCCTCACCCCGATCAAATCATCTTCAGTAAATACTTTCTGTTTGTTGTAGTCCACGTCCTCTAGTCGCCTACGCTTGCGAGTCTCGCTCTTGGCAGGATATACTTGGAAGGCCTCCATTACCATTGTAACCTTTTTTAGTTCCATTCGAACTTTATTCCTTTGGATATGGTTCCCTTGGATCGACTTGAGGTCGAAACCCCCATGTATTATAACAAACTCGTGCCCCATCTCATCTTCTAGCACGTTGTCACCTAATCAGTCTTCTTCTCTATGTACTCGTTCAAGCGCCCTGCCTAGGCTAAGTCCTCCAGGTGATCTTTGAGGACCCTATAATTTTCTATCTTGTGTTTTTTTTCCTTGTGGAAGGCATAGCGAAGCGTGTTGTTCCTCTTGCTCGGATCTCCTCCCATTTTCCTTGAACACGTTACGAACTGCTAGTCCTTGATCTTCCCCGAGATCTTGTAAATTATCTCTTTAAAAACTGTGTTGATGGATTAAAAAGCTTTGGAAGAATTCGTTTTACCCCTATTCTTGGCTCCATTTTTCTTTTTATTCTACTTGTTATTACCTTTGTTCGTCTTACCGTTACTAGTCTTTATCGGGTTGATATTGACCACGTCCTCTACCTTGGCGTATTTTTCTATGCGTGACATGAGGTCATCAATGGTGTCTAGTTCCTTCTTGATGAGGACCTGATGTAGCATAAAGGTAGAGGGAAAGCTGATCTTGAAAGATGCTACAAAAACCTGCTCCAATCAGTCTTCCACCTCGTTGAAAGTCTCCCAGTAACGCATAGCATACTCATATAGGATCTTCAACGACTTTTTCTTCATCATGACCAAGGAATCCATTCTCTTCGGATGTGAACTGTTGGTTATGAATCGAGAAATGAAGGCCTCAGCGAGAGCCTTGAAGCTCTTCACTGACCTGTGAGGCATCCTCTATAATGACCCGATCCGAATTTATGGGTTACCCATAATCAACCCTTCTGACCCGAGAATTAGGTGTGAAGTGCACTTACATAACCTACATAATGTTTTTAATCCAATTTTAGTTTAATTAACATTTCACTTATTAACACACGATTCAAATTTCAAATTAAACTACAAGAGGGACGCATGGGAAGTATCTCGGGAGTCCAATCATACAAAGCAACTAACATAAAATAAAAGAGAGTACTAACCTGAGTAACACTCTCAAAATATGAATCAGCACTCAACCTGTCATAACAAAGACTAGGGTGTGAGATGAATGCTAAGTGGAAAATATACAAATACAATATAGAATCGAATGGCAGAAAGAAGACTCTAACATGTTAAACCTACATGCATATATATATATATATACTTAATGTATGAAACCTGTGGCCATCCCCGATCCTCGCGGCGGGCGGGCGGCGTGAGGGAGGATCCTAGGTCCCGCGCGTCCCTCCCGGGAGCGCTTCGGCCAACATCAACTGGGTGAGGTGAAAATGTAGAGAGATAGAGTCGTCAATATATTTTACTCAAAGCAAACAAAATAAGGGGAGCCATCCCGAAGGACAGCATCCAAATACATACTGATGCATATGAAACAAAAATGATTCAAAAAGGGTTCGGAGGCTAAGTTACGAAATGGGAAGGTGTTAGGCACTCATTCTGCCCTTACAGTCTCTCATGGGTTTTTGTTATTTTCCTTTATTTTCCCCATGATATGTGTGCATGTGTATACGTAGTGGAGATAGGAATCATCGACTTGTACTATGGAAGAGGTAAAGCGAGTCATCCGTAGGAAGGTATAAAACTATTTAGAAAATAGGATTTACGCGATTATCCTTACGTTGACCGCTATGTTGGAATGATAAAGCGTGTGGAATAATACGCCACTAAGAACAAATATATGTATGTATATATGTAATCTAGGAGAATTGAAGTTAGAGAGAATAGGAGATGAAAGAAAGAGTAAAAATAGGACTCGAATCTCGGATTTTACCCCGAGATGCCTACGTAGCCTATAGAGGCATCAAAGTCCACGTAGTTCGCATGCAAAATGAGGGGTGGGGTTTATCCCATAAATCAAACCGGGGAATTCTCTTATTTGTGTGTGTGTGTGTGTGTAAAAAAAGTGTTTTATTTGTGAGAAAAGTGTGAGAATTTCCGTTTGGAATTTATGAGCAAACCCTCTTTTTCTTATTTTTTTGGTTTTTTATTTGTATGAAAATAAGAGACGTGAAATAATACTAAATAAAAAGTATATTAGGATATGTGAGATGAGAGAATAAAAGTGCTAAGTAATAAACTAAGTTGATGTGAATTTATGAGAATTTAAGGAGAGAATTGAGAAAATTGGAACTTCTCGAAGATCTTGAGCTTGATCTTGAATATTGGAGAGCAACCCTTGCACTTGGATGATGATGGAGAATGGTTAATTCACCAAGTTTGATGAAAATGATGATGAAAGGTGAAGGCTGGAAAGGGATTTGGATGTGGAAATCGCACTGACTTTGAGAGAGGTTTTTTGGATTTGCTAAGAGTGATATGTTTCTGATCTAGGCTCTCTTTACAATGAGGTCAAGGCCTCTTTTTTATAGGCTTGGGGCATTGCCGATCGTCATAGCCCTGTTCCTGCCAATCGGCAGGTGCATTTAGGCACATTGTCGATAGGCAGGGTTTAGGACCTGCCGTTTGGTAATGTCTTTCTGGCCTTTTCGGAAAATCGATCGCAGAGCACAAAACATTAATCTGAATTGTGCACAGGCAGACCGTTGGAAAGGTAATTTAGAGACCTTTGAATGTCCTTTGGACCGCTTTCGAGTTCGGGAGTTG
The DNA here is from genome assembly GCA_949130495.1 of Sambucus nigra. Taxonomy (NCBI): domain Eukaryota; kingdom Viridiplantae; phylum Streptophyta; class Magnoliopsida; order Dipsacales; family Adoxaceae; genus Sambucus; species Sambucus nigra. The sequence goes on from OX422209.1 coordinate 580,168,793, forward strand.
ACTTTGGGTCAAATGTGGCTCGAAAGCATTTGTCGGTCCATTAGACGACGAATCGTCGGATGCAAATGGACCATTCATCCGCATGGTAAGTCAGAATCGTGCATGGGGTGGACCATTGGAAAGGGGTTTTAGTGCCCTTTGAATATTCATTCAGTCCCGGTCAAGCTGAAGACTTTGACTTTTGGTTAAACGGAGCCTGGGAGTGCCCGATGGTTTCTAGGTCAGTATTTGGGGTATGACCCGTGTTTGTAGTGATGAAGGGAGGTTCTATGGACCTAAGGATAGTTTAGGGGGTAATAGAATGGGGTGTCTACAGAGCCCCTCGACGGGTGGGTTTGGAACAAACGATAGTCGTCGAATCGACACCGCATGATGCTTTTGACGGAGGATGACCAATTCAGAGGGTCGAGGCCGATTTTGGGTCCCTGAGGGAGTGAGGATGACCAATTTAGGGGGTCGAGGTCAATTTTGAGGACCTCGGGAAACGAGGATGACCAATTCAGGGGGTCGAGGTCAATTTTGAGGGCCTAAGGGATGGTTTGGAGGAAAGGTTTAGGCCAATTCCTGAGGAGGTGCTAGGGATGACCGATTCTACAGGTCGAAGCTAATTCTGAGGGCTTGAAGATGAGGGTGATAGATTCTATGGGTTGAAGCCAATTCTGAGGGCTTGAAGATGAGGGTGACTGATTCTGTGGGTCGAGGCCAATTCTAAGGGCTTGAAGATGAGGGTGACCAATTCTGCAGGTCGAAACCAATTCTGAGGGCTTGAAGATGAGGATGACCGATTCTGCGGGTCAAAGCCAATTCTGCGGGCTTAAGGGTGATGACCAATTCTACGAGTTTAAGGGTGATGGTCAGTTCTGCGGGTCGAAGACAATTCTGCAGGATTAAAGGTGAGATGACCATTTCTACGGGTCGAAGCCAATTCTGCTGGCTTAAGGGTGATGACCAATTCTACGGGTCGAAGGCAATTTTGCGAGCTTAAATGTGAGATAACCATTTTTGTGAGTCGAAGCCAATTCTGCGGGCTTAAGGGTGAGATGACCAATTCTGCGGGTCGAAGCCAATTCTGCGAGCTTAAGGGTGATGACCAATTCTGCGGGTCGAAGCCAATTCTGCGGGCTTAAATAGAGATGTTCTTGGGGAACTTTGCCGGGAAGATTTATCTTGTGGTTTTGTTTTGGGATGGGGAGCCGATTGCTTGGGGAAATCTTTTGCAAAAATTCCACTGGGGAGGTGATTAGTTGGCCTAGGGTTTGGATGTATTGCTTGGGGAAAATTGAGACCTTTGGGGTATAGGGGGTGATCTTTATAGATTCTTCGGGGATGTTGTCGGGAGGATTTTTACTTGGTTTTGGGGAGTTCCACTAGGGAAATAGGGGTTTCGCTTGAGGGAGTGCGAAATTTTCTTGGTGAAAATGTTCTAAATTCTTCCTAGGATTTTTAGGAATTTTCTTAGAATTTTTCAGGGCTTTCTAGTATTTTTTGGGAATTTTTGTACAAAATTTTAAGGGGGGTGCCGGTTGGCATGATACAGAGGGTGCCATTCGGCAGTGGCACGAACTTTTGGACTGCCTCGGGAAGGTAAGGGGTTAGTGCCGATCGGTGGGTGGGGGGTCAATGCCGATCGGCATGACCCTTGGAATCCTATTTAAATGGGTGAATTCCCTTCATTTTTCAGAGCTTCTAGCTTTCTTTCTTTCTGCGATTTTCATCTGTAAATCATTCTAGCATTCCGATCTCTAAGAAATGGCCGCCTTTGTGAGCACTGCAGCGCATAGGGAATGGTTGACTGTTGATGACTGGGTGAATATGGAGTGGAGGGTCAGGGCTCCTCTTGCTTTGGGGAGTGAGAAATCCTTTGACGCATTCGAGCCGGTTGCGGATGAGCGGACCTTGTTACGAGAGATGTTGCATCATCACTCCTCAAGGGTGGTGAACCCTGGCGGTTATGTAAGTAAAGACTTTTGGCATTCTTCTCTTTTTGATGATTTTTTCTTCCTTCTTAAATTTTTGACAAGGTTTTTTCTTTTAACAGTCTGATATCTCTTTGAAGAACATGCGTGCCCGTGGGACAACGGGGATTAAGGATGTCTAGGAGCATCTTCCACTTATGGTGCGTTGGATGGTATCCTCAGCGAGTTTTGGGAGGTTGGCATCTGCGCTGGATGAGACGCCTCGTTCGACAGCGGTCCTGTTCACTTTGGGGGAGAGGTGTTGGGATACTACCCACACCTTCCATTTTGGCTTTGGGGAGATGACCGTGACTCCCATAGATGTGCAGCAGCTGCTGGGGCTGGATTGCGATGGGGAGCAGATAGAGGTGGATCGCCCTCTATGGGTGAGGCCAGAGGCGGTGAGGGCGGAGCTCGGCGATGTAGGGAGGATAGTGTTTGGGGATTCCATCGTCCGTCCTTGCTGAAGGATGTTTTATTGAGCAGGGTAATTGATGTGGAGGATGGGTTGCAGGTGAGGCAAATGGCCCGGTTGTTCATATTGTTGGTGCAGGGAGGTTTTATGGTGGCGTCGAGCGGCAACGTCATCCATTTGTGGTTCTTGCCGTATTTGAGGATGTTTTCGAACATCCCTCTCTATGATTGGGGGATCTTGACTTTGGCGACCCTCTGTTTTTCTTTGGATGCATTCATCCGGTACTGCCGGAAAACTTTTACTGGAGCCACGTATCTCCTTAAGGTATTCTTTAATTTGCACATTTTTTTTCATGCATTCGCATTTTCCTTATGCATCTCTTTTTTATTGTGAATTCTTATCTTTAGCACACGTGGTTCTATGAGGTGATTGGGTGCAATACCCCGCTGATTGCCATGAAGGACGACACTATTGGGGATTTTTGCCGATTGTATCGATGGCGCAAGGCCAATCGGCAATCGAAGGGATCTTTCTCTCTGGAGGCGGTGCGTCAGGTCTTGAACGGCCTGACCAGTGGTAGGGTAAGACTCTTTCATTTCAGTCTTGATTTTTGCACATTCTGATTCTATATTAACTTATGCCTGCTGGGGATTTTTAGGTGACTTTTTACCCTTGGGGAACAACCATTCAGGATACGGGGCGACCGGGGTGAATGTGCAGATGAGGAGTTTGTTGGCTTATGAGTTCGACCATTCTTGATATCTCGGGGAGCGGGTGGTTTGGCAGATTACTGAGGAAGAGGTGGTGGGGCAACCTGCGCAGCCTCCTATGTCTATGAGGCGGGAGCGACAGTTTCCAGAGGATGCGAGGATCGCAACGATGATCGGCGAGTCCTACCTGTTGTATATTGATACGACTACGCCGTATGACTATATGCATTTTGTGACGAGATGGTTGATGGTTCTCAGTATATATGATGCCTTGCCTTTCCTTCATATGGGTTCGAGTCAGGCGGTGGGGTCTTCCCACAGCGGCGGTGGTCCGTCAGTGTCTGCGGTGGCGGCGACTTCAGAGGTCCCCTTTGTGCGATTGCATACCCCTTCATACAAAATTTGGCGGGCTGATGGAGGGATGGTGCCTATGTTACACCGTCCTCACCCGATGTATCCGGAGAAGTTGGGTTTGACAGAGGAGGTTCTTCGTCTTGCGGTATACCTTTCTGTTATTTTCTTTATTTCTTTTCTATTTTGATCATTTCCGTTTTGATACTGATTTTGCCTTTTACTTGTAGCAAGTCTGGGTGTCTACTACTTGGCTGAGGGATATTAGAGACTGGATATCTTTGGCAACTACCCACATTCGGGATGCGATCCCGGTTCCTTCTTATTTGGTGTTGTTTGCTTCATCCGGGGAGGACTCTGGCTCGAGTAGTGGTGGTGCGTCATCTCGTCGTAAGGGAAAGATAGCGCCTTGCAAGGGTGGAAGCTCTTAGAGAGTGGAGTGAAGGGTAGGTGAAAGATAGAGAGAATATGGGTTCGGGCTGAGTCCCGTTGTTTTTTTCTTTTCTTTTCTTTTATTTCCTGCAACATTGATGTCGTACAGAGAACAAATATATATGCAATGCAATGGAGTTTTTTATTATCTTTGTTAATGATGGATGAGTGAATACATGCACATGCGCTTTTTACTTTGCTGCTAAGACCGAAAAAGAGATATTTTGGGGATTTTGAAGGAAGGTTTAAAAAATGAGAAAGTATATAGGGGTGGAAAAGGATTTTTGAGATTCTGTTGAGAATATCAATTTATTTATATTAAGCTTCTGATTTTGGCAAAAGTGGAAAAAGCAAAATTTCCAAAAATAGGGGGTTACCGATCAGCAAGCCCCTTGTCCTGCCTATCGGTAGTCAAGTCCAGTCCCATTAATTTAAATCTTTGATTAGTGCCCTCTTCAGCCTCTTGTACTTCGTAGGGTAGGATTCCCTCCGATTTTTGTAGGGGTCATGTCTTGTGTGAGGGTTTTCAAGTATAAAAAGGGGTAAGGGTGGAGTGTTTCCATCACACCTTCACATACTTACTTACTCGCCTACTATTTCTTAGTCTTGCAAGATGGATCTCCCTAGTAGCATTGAGTTTACTAACTACCTCGAAGCCTTGGAAGCAATGTGCTCTTATAATGTCGACTACGATGCTTTCAACGTGCGTCGAGTCTCTTTATGGCCCAATCGGCCCATTAAGTGGAACTTACTGATGGTGGCGGTACAATTTTGGTACCCCGAGGACCATGTATTCCGCTTTGGGTTGGATGAAGTTTGTCCTACCTACGAGGAATTTTTTGCCATGCTAGGGATAAATCCCAGTGTTGTCGTGGCTTTACTCGAATTTTCCCGTTCTCCTAGGGATTTGCTGGTTGGGCTTCTTCGCATTTCGCCTTCGGCGGCCAGACCATTGGTTACTGGAGGAATGATCTCCCTTTCGATGGTGTTAAAGTTCATACATTTGTAGGAGATTGGTGATACTGGATATGCCGGAGCCGTTGTTCTGGGCTTAGTATTAAAATAACTGCTTGTGACTGGGGAACTGCTGGTGGCCCCACAACTTGCAGCCATGACCTCCTGGATGTCATACCGTCGCAATCCTGCGACGGTGATACTGCTAGAGACTTTGAATGGCCTGGCTGCCTAGCGAGAAGGTCATTCTTCCTTCCTGAGGGGTAGCCCCATGATTCTGTTCATGTGGTTGTCTGAAAGACTCCGCCTGGTGACTCCTCCATAATATCTTTGTTGGCTATACCCAACTTCTTTTCACGCTACTTCATTAGCGTTAGCTTGGATATTGAGAGTTAGGAGAATTAGTTTGTGGAGCACGGGCTCTAAATCTGTATTGGTCAGTGCCTTGGTGGGGACCGTTGCTGTCTATTCTAGAGCTGGGAGAATACCCGTATGTCCGGCTGGTTGGTCTCAGGAGACCTCTTTCAATTTCCCTTGGTAGCTTTTGTGTCAATTTGGCTGGGAGCAGGTCGTACCAACTCGGACACTAGACTTATTTCTGGTAGAAGATTTGATTGAGCATCTGCGCATGCGGCTTGGCTCTATGTGGGAGAATCGGCGTCCGTCGACCCGTCCTTCTCATTCTGTTGGCAGAGTTTGGCATATACCTGGGGATTATATGAAATGGTTATAGAGGAGAGTTATCAGCAAGATGTTGGCAGTGGAGACTGGACAATGTGGTTTGTTTTGTTTAATACCATGGAGGGAGGTGTGGTAGTTTTCTGAAGCTGGTTCGAGCTTATCGGTCTATGGAGCGTTTGCAACACTCTGTTCAGGCGGGGAAAGCTTGGGGACCCCATGATGCAGATGATGATGACGGAGCGAACTCCTCTAGTAGCTGCAGTTAGGACTCTTGGAGAGTTTATTTTGTAATGGGGAATAAATGTGGGGGTTTTATTTTGGATTTTTTTTCTAGGAAGGTATGGGGGGAAGGGAGTTATCTGTTCCTTTATGTAATTGCACTGCAATTTCTTATTAATGAAATAAACAAGTTTTTCATCATCCAGCTGTGCCTTTTGATGAGTTTTATATTTTTGAATTATCTATAACGATCGCTAAGGCATACATAATCCTTTTGTTCAAGTGTATGTTAGAATGAACTGTCGTTCTCGGAGATAAGAAAAGAATAGTATTTTGTGGAAAAAAAGGGTCGTGATCATGTAAGGTGTATGAGATGCCTACGTACCTCTGGGGTTTTTGAAAGTTTTAATTTGTTTGAAATTTTTTTTTGTAGAGGATCAGGCCCACGTAGTTCTGGGTAGAGGGAAATGAAGAGATTTTTTTTAGAATAGAAGGGAGATGAGAAGGGTCGTAGCGTTATGAGATTTTGAACTAGGGGTAGAACTTCTTGAGACAATCCAGGTTGACTGGATGAGTCATCTCTTCCCTATCTAAATCAGTGACCATGGCAGCACCGCCAGACAAGATCTTCTTAATAATGTAGGGGCCGCTCCAATTGGGCTTGAATTTCCCTCTAGGCTCCCAGATGGGTTCTATGATTTCTTTGAGGGCTAGATCCCCTTCTCGAACACCGCGGTCCTTGACTCTCTTGTTGAATGATCGTGCTATTCGGCAATGGTACCCTTGTATGTGGTATAGCGCTTTTAATCTCCTTTCCTCTAGGAGGGTTAGCTCGTCAAGACGGCTTTGGCACCAACCTTCTTCACTGACCTTACTTTCAAGCATGATGCACAACGAGGGTATTTCCAACTCCACGGGTAGGAATACTTCCATGCCGTAGACTAGAGAGTAAGGGGTAGCCCCAGTAGAGGTTCAGATTGAGGTTCGGTATCCCCAGAGGGTGTACGGGATCCGGTCGACCCAATCTCGATAGCTTTCGGTCATTTTATTGATGATGGCTTTGAGGTTCTTATTGACGGCTTCAATTGCACCGTTGGTCTGAGGTCGGTTGGGAGACGATTTTTGTCTATGAATCCCATACTCACTGATCACTTCTATAACTTCTTCTTTGAAATGTAACTCGTTATCTGACACCAGCTCGTGCGGGACCCCATATCGGCAGATGATGTTTTTCTTGACGAATTTAGCCACTTTCTTGGCGTTCAACACTGCGTATGACTCATCTTCGAACCATTTAGTGAAGTAATCAATGGAAACTAGTATGAACTCATGCCCGTTGGAATCCTTCGGTGTAACCTTCCCTATGATGTCGATGCCCCAGGTGGAGGACGACCAGGGAGAAGTCATGTTGTATAATTCACGCGGAGGCAAATGCTGAAAGTTGGAGAACTGTTAGCATTTGAGGCATCTCCGAACATAGGCCATGCAATCCTGGGTCATGGTGGTCCAGTAGTACTTGTTGGATGATCTTCTTGGTAAGCATGTGATCGTTCATGTGGGGTTCGCATTCCCCATTGTGGATCTCCTGCATTATCTTTTCAATGTTAGCCCCTGCGATGCAATGTAGATGGGTTCCATCAAAGTTCCTTTTGAGTAGTGCTTTGTGACAAATGATGTACTGGGTAGCCAGTCTTCGAAGGGTTGCTCAATCTTTCTTATTGGAACCCTCAGGGTACCTACCATGCTTGAGGAGGTGCCAAATATCATAGTACCAACAATTGGCTAGCTTGGTATCTTCTGTGGTGAAGAGCTCAATGTGGTAGCAGTGGGTTAGTTTGTCTTGCTTTTGAATCTGGAAGGGGTTCATTGTGATTCCTTTGGGCATATCGACCATGGAGGCCAAGGTAGAAAGGGCATCGACTAGGTTATTCCTTGCTCGAGGTAGGTAATGGAAAGTGATGTCTTGGAATTGGGAGGCTAGCTCTTCCAAGTGGGCATGGAAGGGTTGGAGCTTCTCGTCCTTAATTATCCATTTTATAAGCACTTGACCGATGATGAGGGAGGAATCCCTGTAGATGTCTAGGCATTGAATATCTTTCTCGATAGCAACCTTGAGGCCTACCATGCATGCCTCGTATTCAACTATGTTGTTGGTGAAAGGGAAATCCAATTTGATGGCGATGGGAGTGTGGGAGTCATCTGGGGCGATCAGAAGTATCCCAATGCCATATCCCTTTTTATTGGCAGCACCGTCAAAGAACATTTTCCATCGAAGATTGTCTCGGGAAGTGCAGAGGATGTTTTCATTCGGTAATTTAGAGATCGAAATATCGGCCTCATCCATGGGGTAATCAGCGAGGTACTTAGAGATGGCTCTTCCCTTCATGGCTTTCGGTATCACGTACACGACATCGAACTCGTCTAGGAGCATCAACCATCAATCCATTCGACTGGACAAGGCGGATTTCTTGAGTAGGTACTTAATGCGGTCCATTCGGGATACAAGTTTGATGGGGAAGGCGAGCATGTAATGCCGCAGCTTTTGGGTAACCCAGATAAGTGCGACACATGCCTTTTCCAAAGCAGTGTAGTTGACCTCGTATCTGGCTAATTTGCGACTGGCATAATAGATGGCTCTTTCTTTGCGAGAATCTTCAAGGTATTAAGATAGCAAAGCCCCAACTGTAGTGTCGATTATGCTTAGGTATAGGAGAAAAGGGAGATCAGGTTGCGGTGGCATGAGTACTGGGGCAGATATTGTTTGATTCGGTCAAAAGCTTCTTAGCAGGACTCGTTCTAAACCTTAGTTGAATCCTTTCAGATGAGTTTGAAGATAGGTTCGTAGACGGAGGTTAGCTGGCTGGTGAACCGACTGATGTATTGTAATTTCCTAAGGAAACCTCAGACTTATTTCTCTATTCGGGGAGGTGTCATTTCAAGTATGGCTTTCAGCTTGGCAGGATCTTCTTCTATCCCTTTCTCACTGACCATGAATCCCAAGGGTTTTCCCTTTGTAATGCCGAAGATGCATTTCTGTGGATTGAGTCTCATCTGATACTGTCGCAGTCGTTCGAAGAACTTTTGGAGAGCGGGAACATGACCTTATCTAGTCTTGAATTTGATAATCATATCATCCATATAGACCTCAACCTCTTTGTGAATCAAATCGTGCAGGATGGTTGTGGAAGCCCTCTGGTAGGTAGCCCCAGCGTTCTTGAGACCAAATGGCATAACAGTGTAACAAAAGTTTCCCCATGGGGTGATGAATGCGGTCTTTTCTTAGTGGTCTGGGTGCATTTTGATTTCGTTATATTCAGCAAACCAGTCGACGAATGATTTGAGAGTATGACTAGTTGTGTTGTCTACGATCATGTAGATATTGGGCAATGGGTAATCATCCTTTGGAGAGGCTTTGTTTAAGTCTCGATAGTTTAGACACATCCGAACGTTTCCTCCTGATTTTGGCATGATCACTATGTTAGCTAGCCATGTGGGATATTCAATCACGCGAATAAAACCTACGTTCAACTGTTTGACCACCTCTTCTTTAACCTTGAGCTACCATTCGATGTAGAGTTTTCTCAATTTTTGTTTAATCGGCTTGCAATCTGGGAGAGTGGGAATCTCATGCTGAGCTATTTCAGGATCAATACCGGGCATATCGTCATAGGACCATGTGAAGACATCCACAAATTCCTTTAGAAATTCTTTGAGTTATGAACGCTCATGCTCATTGAGGGTAGCTCCTATCCTAATCTCACGCAGTTGGCTACTAGAATCAAGGTTAATAATAACAGTCTCTTCTTCATTAACTTGAACACGGTTATGTTATTTATTATTACCCTTATTTAGATCAGTTAAGAATTGTTCATTTGCAAAATCATCATCATTAAATGCTTTATTAGAATCTAAACAATTAATGTAAGGCACAGCAAGATACTCAAAATCTTCGTTTATTTCATTGATAGGAAAAACAACATTACGAACCTCATCAAAGGAGGACTCGATTACATTTGAACAAGGATAGACAAAAAAAGAAGAAATGGGGTAAATATTAGGACTAGGGGAGGTTTTAGTAGGTAGAACTGGAGAAACATGCTAGTTGAGGAGAGGTGTATCAGCAGCTTTAATCAGTTGGGACAGATCCGGTGATGTAGTGCCTGAGTGAACCATGCAGAGTGTTAGCCCCAGTGTTTATAAGTTGAAGGAATCGTTGGAGTCATTTTCCTTAGTCTATTCGGTATCTTTGATGAGCGGTTATACATGGTGTTGGGAACTTTCGACCCATGGGTAGCTATCTTGAAAAAAGATCTCCATTCTAGGTTTCATCTTCTTGTCTGTATGGTCATACCATGGTTCTGGAAAGCTGCAAAAGGGTAATTCTTCGCCCTCTGTGATGAATCATCCATTCAAGGAGTCACTTGGGATAGTCTGGATGCAGTCTAGTCCTCTCTTTGGTCGAGACTGACGGATCATTCTGAGCTCTTGTTCTGATGGTTGATACCCCAAACCACAAGGGGACAAATCTTTCTTCAATTTAATCGGCTCGATTATCCCTTTCTATCTTTGTCCTAGCCCCAGTCCAGGCATGAAGTGCATGTTTCTGAACATCTGAATCACATTGACATTGCCATGAGGTTTGTATTCAGGAAAAACCCTTTCTTTGAAGTCGTCCCCTGCGAGAGTAGAAGTGGTTCAACTCGAAATCCTGATAGGAGCATATCACTTGACCCATGATGTATCTCAAGAATTGGATTCTTGGTACATGCACCCTCGGCATTATCATCGTCGCCCAAAATGGTGATGACTCATCCATCGGTGAAGAATTTTAATTTATGATTGAGTGAGGAAGACACACCCATGATACTGTGGAGCCAAGGTCGTCCGAGAAATAGATTGAAATAAGTTGGGATGTCAATAACTTAGAATTTGACGATCGGGTTTATAGGGACAACCCCTATTACAAGATTTATGGATCCCATCACCTCCCGACGGGTATTATTGTAGGCACGCACAGCAGCAGAGGTTGGAGTGAGGTCGCTTTCTTTTAGTCCTAAACATTTGAAGGTTCTCAGTGGGAAGACATTCAAGGCGGATCCATTATCGACAAGAGAGAGTGGTACAACCTTCCTCATAAATTCGATGGAGATGTTGGGTGCATGATTGTGGTTTGGCCCAATCTTGGGGATTTATTCTTCGTAAAAGGATATCATTCGGGTAGAGGTCAAGGATCCGACCAAATTTACCGCTTCTTCTGGTGTGGTAGAAGGAGGAACTGTGGATCCAGTGAGCAACTTGATCAAAGCATTTCTGTGTAGTTGAGAAGACATGAAAAGCCCCCATAGAGTGATGTAAGCTTGAGTTTTCTTTAGTTGGTCGAGGATCTTGCTCTCCTTGAGGGTCATCTCTGGCATTGGAAGGTTTTCAACGCCCTTCCCCTTGTCATTTGCTGGTCATGAGCTTGGAATCTGGTAATGCCTCCCTGATATGGTCATGTTATTTAATAAAGAAGGGAAGAATATGAATCCCATTTCCTTGTCAACCTCGGGTTGTTTCTCCATCTTGTTTATTTCTCCAAGAAGTTCTTTAAATGATATCATCCCACACATGTCGGCTACCGGGCCTGTTTCCTCTGAAGCTTACTCTTCATTCGAATCTTCAAATTCTTCCCCCCATCTGGTGGCAATAATTTTATCCTTCCACGTAAAGTCGATACATTCCATAATTTTAACGACTTCTTCATACAGGTCTTCCCAATCGGTGGGTATGTGTAAGGGTGAAGGGACCAGGAGCCCTTGTAGCTTCAAAGCATCAAATAACTCGGTGATACTGCAAATGTTATTGGTTTGTCTGAATAATTCTGCCATAATCTAGACAACATCATCCAGACTGACTTCATCAGTCGGTACTACCCAACTATCTGACTCTCGCGCCCATTTCTGTGCTTTCAAGAACAACGTACTGAACCTTTGGCAATCAATGATCATCTATGAGGGCAATTTCAACCCGAACTCTAGGAGTTGGTTTAAGACTTTTGATAATTCCATACTTCCATTTTCGGAATGGGTACGGATGGATATGCATGCTCTGGTAAGGAGTGACAGTGCCTGATCAGTGAGGCTAGTAGGGTGTAGGAGGAAATATGGGTAAATTTGAAGAGATTTAGGAGAGTATATGGGTGTGATTTGAGTCGAGGGATCGAATTCTGGGTTCTCATCTAGAAAGATGGCATTGGCATGATTTGAGAGTGGGTTATGAGTAGTGTTTGGATTAGGATTGGCTGGTGGGGCGATGGTACCTCGGTCAATTAGACATTATATTATGTTTCAGAGGGGAAAGCATTGGTTAGTGGTATGGCCAGCTATTTAGTGAAACGTGCAATGGGAATCTGCCTTGAAGTTTTTGGGGAGGGGATTTGGCAATGGATGAGGATCCAAGGGTTTGATAAGGTTTTGGCTTAGCAGGGCTTGATAAACTTCGAAGAGAGGAGCATAAAGCTCGGTGTATTCCTTTCGGACTGGAATAGGGCAACTATCTGGTGCCCATGAGGTTGTTGGTTGAGAGATGTTGTTGATGGTTGAGACTGCATCACTAGCGGGCTTATCATATTTCCTGGGGGTGAACTGTCCAGACACCTTTTTCAGTTCGATATCTCTTTTAGCAAGACCTTCCTCGATTTCTACTCCTGCTTCTCTGAGAGCTCAAAAATGGGGATAGTATTGTCCTCCAATCGTTACTCAGACATGGGGTAAGAAGTTTTTCTTCACTATGCTAACTTTTTCTTCCTCTGAAGGCCGATTGGTCATGGTTGCTGCTTTTTTCCTCCATTGGTCTATGAAGTTACTAACTGATTCCCCAGAGTTCTGTTTGAGCAACTCTAAATCATGGCGGTGACCTCAAGCTCTTCATTGTATTTGTACTGCGACATGAATTCTCGATCCACATCCTCCCAACTACGAATTCTGGACTCTTCGAGAGATAAAAACCACCGGAGGGCGCTATCCTTCAAAGTTTGCTAACACATTTAGGCCATCACTTCTTCAAAATCCCCTAGTAGAGTCATGGAACGGTGATAGTTGCGGATGTTAATACTAAATTTAGTCTGCTGACGTGAACCAATCACTTGAATACACATGTCAACTTATGTGGCAAATACAAATACTTTTAACGAACAATATACTGTCACCAAGCTACTTAAGCATACCAAGAAACTTAAGCATACCGAGCAAATTAAGCGATCCAAGCTACTTAGCGTGCAGAGCATCCAAATCAAGAGAGCCAAAGACAACTACGCATTAAATGCGCATTATTATTGTACAGATGTATATGTCTACTAGATAACGGTGCATTATCCTTTCATATGTACAGCCTCAAGGCTATAAATACATTGTAACCTCCTTATAAGATGGGGACTTTTGGATCTCTTGGTAAACCTATTATCGAGATTCAAGGCAAATAGTCAGCAATACAAAACAGTGGATGTAGTCCATTCTGACAAGGCTGAACCACTTTAAAAATCCTTTGTCTTATTTATCTGTGATTGATTAATTAGATATAATCTAGTTTTTTATATCAACATATTGGCGCCGTCTGTGGAAAACAACTATACTTAGCATTTTTCACCAAAACAACTCATCATCAATGGCTGAGAATCCGGAATCCAGTAATCGAAACACTGGGGTCCCTCCAAACCCTTCTACTCCTCCAAATATTCAAGATCTGGCTGGCATAATGACTAATTTAGTCCAAGGCCAAACAACCCTGCAAGAAACTATGCGTCAACTTATACAAATTGTTCAATGTGGAGTGTCGGCACAATCAGGACAACGAAGTGTTCAGAGAAATACCCATTTGCCATCTTCAAGAACTAGACGAACGCTATTCCCGGAGATCTCTTAATCTAGACATACTGGCTCACACTGTACTAAGAGGACTAATGATCCTTCGTATCAACCAGGTCGGACTTCATCAGTACGAGCTACAGATTCCCAACGGAATGTCACTCTCACCCCAGAAAGGACTAGTGCTCTAGAAAGGTTGAGTAGAGTCTCTCATTTTGATCGTTTGGGCCCTAGGAGGAATAGAAGTCCTCCTAGGATTGCATCGAGGAACTCTCAACGACCATCCGACCTAAGGGAAGGCTCTTCCCAATCAAGCCCAACAGCCCGTAATGAAAGGTCCCAAGAAGAAAATTGAACGCGATCAGTCGCTCGAACAAATAGACCCGAGGTGGGAAATGATGCATGGAAAGACTCTATTCAAAGGTTGTAAGATAGGTTAGGGGAAATGGCTAAGTCCAAGAATCCACTATAAAGAACTTTTGTACAAGGGACACCATTCGTACAGGCAATCGTGGATTTTCCCACGCCATCAAAATTCAAAGCTCCTATGGTGACACCTAAATATGATGGAAAAACTGATCCTCTCCTCCATATAGAACAATACCAAGATGCTTCCGATATCTATGCGGTTCCAGATGAGATGAGATGCAGGGCATTTTTGGGAACTCTCACCGGGTCAGCTCAGATATGGTACAACAACCTTCCTCGGGGGAAAATTGCGACTTTCCTGAAACCGGCATATCTTTTTATAGGGAATTTATGCTTTGGAGCAAAACTAGTTAAACGAGTAGCACACTTACTAAGTGTTAGCCAGAATCCAGAAGAAAGTACTAGGGACTACATTACTCGTTTCAATAACGAGAAACTTGTAGTAATTTCCTACGAGGAGAAAACAAAAATTACTGCTCTGATGAGTGGACTGTTACCAGACAAGTTGTATTATACTTTGGCCAAAGATCCACCTAGGACTATGGCAGAACTGATGGCAAAGGCAACCAAGATAATGAAAGCTGAGGAAGCCATGGCTGTGAAGAAGAATACAGACACTAACGAGACTACGGTTGAGGCTGGTAAAATCGAGAAGAAAGATCAGAAGAATAATGGTGGCAACAAAAAGTTGAAAGGTAAGCAAGTGTTGGAGCAGATGATGAAATATGGAAATTATACTCCCTTAAAGGTAGATATAAATCACATTCTGAAGGAGATCAAGAACAGGGAGGAGTTAGCATGGCCAGGGAAAATTGGCTAAATATGTTGATCGCCAAAATGGTGGAAAGACCAGCGAATGAGGAAGGCAAAGATCTAAGTCTCCTCGCCGAGCAAAAGAAGACAAGAAAAGAGATCACGAAGATGATCCAGAAGATGACCCCGATCTCCCCAAAAGACCAAGACAGCCAGAACACGAGGTATTTTCAATCCATTTTGGTTCATTTGAATGTAATGTCTTTAAAAGTGGAGATGCAGGAGGTGGAGATCTAATTGCGAAGAGAAAAGCTTATCTCAATGAGGCCCAAGCTTGCTCGTACATACAGCGAATAAACTTAGCTGAAGATGATCGCCCAAGGAAGGTGAATAGGGACAAACTGGTCATCGGTTTCTCTAAGAACGACCTGACAGGTGTACTATATCCTCATGATGACTCATTAGTAATCAAGATGAGAATGAAGGAAGTGGTGATTTCACGGGCACTGGTGGACAATGGTAGCTCTGCAGACATCATGTTCTACCCATTGTTTGATAGTTTGAATCTGAAGTTAGCCCAGTTAGAGCCCTATCATAGGCCCCTCCTAGGTTTTACTGGGGAAAAGGTTTTTCCACTTGGGACGATCAAGTTGAATATGCTTATTGGTACATAGCCTGCTTATCGAACAGAAAGAGTACGCTTTTTTATAATGGATAAAAATGTCCAATCAGCTTACAACATCATCATGGAAGGGTAGGTCTGAAGACGTTTAAAGCAGTACCATCTACTGTACATCAATGTTTAAAATTCCCAACCAACTTTGGAGTGGGAGTGGTGATAGACGACCAGAAAGTAGCTCGGGAATGCTACTATTCTTCTGGTGAACACGAAGAACGAGAAGAATCCAGCAAAAAGACTACTACCTATCAAGTGGATGAAATAGAAGATGCATAGACTAAAACATTAGATCCTAGAGAAGAGTCTCATCTCGTGAAAGGACAGGTCATGGAGGCTACCGAAAATATCATTCTAGACGATGAACACCCAGAACGAACAACCCAAATTGGCGCATCGTTGGATGTATTATTTAAACAGGAACTTGTATCATTTCTATGGCGCAGAAAATAGACTTTTGCATGGAGTCATGAAGACATGCTAGGAATAGGCCCGAGTTTCCTATGTCACGATCTCAACGTGAATAAGGAAATCAAGCCAGTGAAGCAGCGAAGAAGAGTCTTCAGTCCTGAAAAGAACCAAGCTATACAGGAAGAAGTAAAGAAACTACAAAAAGCCTTTTTTATTGAGGACGTTAAATATCCAGATTGGATAGAAAATGTGGTGATGGTAAAGAAGAAAAACAACAAGTGGAGGATGTGTGTGGACTTCACTGATCTTAATAAAGCTTGCCCGAAGGATCATTTTCCTTTGCCTCGAATCGATCAGCTGGTGGATGCTACCTCGGGGAATGAATTATTGAGTTTCGTGGATGCTTACTCTGGTTACAACCAGATCAAAATGAAACCTAACGACAGGGAAAGTACCTCTTTTATCACCCCAAGGGGAACTTATTGCTTTAATGTTATGACTTTCGTACTTAAAAACACTGGTGCAACATATCAGCGGCTGATGAATAAGGTGTTTGCAGAGCAAATCAGTCATAACATGGAGGTTTATGTCGATGATATGCTGACGAAGAGCAAGAAAGCTGCTAATCATTAAGTTGACCTAGGTCAGACTTTTAATCAATTAGAGAAATATCAAATGAAGTTGAATCCACCAAATGCATATTCGAAGTACGAGAAGGCATGTTTCTCGGATATATTGTTAACCAATGAGGTATCGAGGATAACCCTAAAAAGATCAAGGCCTTATTAGAGCTACGATCTCCAACTACGAAGAAAGAAGTGCAAAGTCTCACAGGGTGAATCGCAACACTTAACAAATTTTTGTCACGAGCAACAGACAGATGCCTCCCATTCTTCAAAACACTTCGAAAAACCTTTGAGTGGAATGATGAATGTGAGGAGGCCTTTCAGGAGTTAAAGAAATATCTAGGAACACCTCCATTGTTATCTAGACTAGTGATGGGAGAAAGACTATACTTATATCTGGCAGTTTCAGAGAATGCAGTTAGCTCGGTGTTAATAAGAATGGAGGACGGAGTATAAAAATCGGTCTACTACACCAGCAAGGCCTTCCAAGGAGCAGAGATCATATATCCAAGACTGGAAAAGTTAGCACTGGCACTAATTGAAGCGAGCAGAAGGATGAGGCCATACTTCCAAGCCCATACTATAGTGGTGTATACTGATATGCCATTAAGACAAGCTCTGCATAAACCTGAGAAATCAAGAAGATTGATGTACTGGGAAGTGGAACTTGGTGAATATGACATAGTTTATGAGCCTAGGTCATCACTTAAGGGTAAGGTAGTAGCGGATTTTATCACAGAGTTTACTCACTCTGATACCTCCGAAGAGCAGGAGTTTAATACAGACCAACCCGTGGATGTTACAGGATCATCAAATTTCACACCCGACCAACTTCCATCCGTGGACGATCAAGAGAAGATAATCAACGATTAGCGAGAAGTGTCGGGGAAGGATAAAAGGAAGCATCAAACATTCCACAAAGGAACTCTGTTTGATCAAGAATTTGATAATGAAATACCTGTATGGAATCTGTATGTGGATAGCTCTTCGTGTGCCACAGGCAGTGGAGCAAGAATTGCTTTAAACGGTCTTGATGAGATTGATATAGAATATGCTCTACGTTTTCAGCTTAAAGCCTCCAATAACGAAGCTGAATATGAGGCTATGATCGTGGGTCTAAGTTTAGCTAAAACCATGAAGGCAGAGCAGGTCGTGGTGTTCAGTGATTCACAGTTAATCATAAATCAAATTCTCGAATTGTATGCAGCGAAGTGAGAACTAATGGTCAAGTATCATGCAAAGTCAATGGAGGTTGTCTCGACTTTTACCGCAGTTCAGTTGATCAGAATACCGATATTGGAGAATGCAAGAGCCGACGCGCCCTAGCTCGGCTATCATTAGCAATACACACCGAACTACGAAGAATAATCCCAATAGAAATCCTGGATGGTCGGAGCATAGACGAAGATTTGATGATGAAATTCATTACCCTCGACTTGGAACCATCTTGGATGGACCCCATCAGGGCTTATATTGAAGAGGGGGCTTTACCAACTGATAAACTCGCAACCAAGAAACTGAAGTTTAAAGCTGCTCGGTATGTGTTGACCAGTGGCATTTTGTATAGAAAAGGCGTTATAATATCACTACAGAGATGTGTCCATCCCTCCGAAGTTAAGGACTTGATTGAAGAGGTTCATGAAGGGTCTTGTGGAGCCCATGTAGCAGGTCAGACGCTTTTGTAGAGGATAACAACGCGGGGGTATTACTGGCCAATGATGAGAGCTGACTGCGCATCTTATGCTAAGAAGTGCAATAAATGCCAACATTTCTCTTCCATCCGAAGAACTCCCCAGGCATTGTTAACACCCATCACCTCCCTTTGGCCATTCGCCATGTGGGAGATAGACTTGGTCGGGCCACTTTCGACAACTAAAGGAAGATTCAAATACCTCGTGGTTGTTGTGGATTATTATACCAAATGGGTGGAAGTTGGACCTCTCATTGCTATGACATATGACAAGGTTTATCAATTTATTTGGAAGAGTATTATTTGCAGATATGGTCTCCCACACGCATTCATTACTGACCATGGAACCCAATTTGACAACGAGGAATTCGCTGCATATTATCATCAATCCAATGTAATGAAGATCCACTCCGCACCAGGCCATCCCCAGAGCAATGGGAAAACTGAAGTGGCGAACAGAACCCGACTGAGTGGTTTAAAAAAATGGCTGGATGATGCAAAGGGAAACTGGATTAATGATCTACACTCTGTGTTGTGGTCTTATCACACTACACCGCGAACAACAACTGGGGAGTCTCCATACATGTTGACATTCTATAGCGAAGCTGTCATACTTGCTGAATTGGGTCTACCTACACATAGAGTGCTTAATTTCAATTCTCCCATAAGCGACTTGATAAGGTGTTTAGATCTGGATATGCTTGAAGAAGTTATGAAAGAAGCAACAATCAGGAATGATTCATACCAACAATGAACAACCTTATTTTATAACAAACGGGTGAAGCAGTGTGATTTGAAAGAAGGGGATTATGTGCTGAAGAAAGTGATCCAGAAGCATAACAAACTAGAGTCCAACTAGCATGGACCTTACAGAGTAACTGAAGTTGTTCATCCTGGGACATACAAAATTGAAATCTTGGAGGGAGAAGAATTCAAGAACTCATGGAATGCAGAGCATCTGCGCAAGTACTATCAGTAATTAAAGTCCATATGTAACACAGTTCTTTCAATATGAATAAAGTGATGTTTCGCCCATATTTCCTCCTTTGTTGTTTTTTTTTTCGAAATATAGTGCTACACACTATACACAAATGCAAATTCAGATCAATACCCACCAACTCCGGTTGGTCGGTAATACAATACCCACCAACTCCGGTTGGTCGGCAATATAATACCCACCAACTCCGATTAGTCGACAATACAATACCCACCAACTTCGGTTGATCAAGGCAATTCAATAACCACCAACTCCGGTTGGTTGGTACCAAACTAGGCAAGAAGATGGATGACCTCCCGGGGCATCCACTATATAGGGAATAAGGTAATCCTGACGAGATTGCTACAACTAAGCAGGAACATGGGATAAAAATCATTCCATTGCTTAGGCCCAAAGAGTGACCAGTCACTATAATCAGACAATAAATGGGACAAGTTCCATTATCTAAAAACAAAACAACACACACACACACACACACACACACACACACACATATATATATATATATATATATATATATATATATTCACCAACAAATAATAAGGACATTCTACAAAATATTTTCCAGAAAATGAAATTGTAAAAGAAACTAAACATTTCTTTATTAAAACCAAGCAGATTACATACGACATGAAGTTTGACTCGTTACATAACAATGTCCTATTCTATGGGTTTCTTTCCCTCTGCTTTTGAAACAGGTTCTACCCCAGCTGGAGGATCATCTAATGCGTAAGGGGAGTTTATAAAGTTCATATCTCGCAGCATTCTGACATTCATTATGGATGGTTGATCAACCAAGTGCTCTGGACGAGATATCTCAAAGTCTGCATGAAGATTATAGTCACCGAGATACTTAGAGATGAAAATCCAAGGAATGGCACGAGCAGGAATCCAACTAAGGTCAAGTTTGAAGGGAGGCACAAGTAAATCAAGAACTCCAGGTTCATAATAATCCCACAAGAAATGACCTTGGTCCCGTTTCAGAACACATAAGGCATTCAACCACCCCTACTTATATCCTTCATTGTTCGACTGCTGGAAACGAGCATCAAGATGATATAGATCTTTATTATACCCAGCCATCCAAAATTCCCTGGGCTGCTTATGAAATTGATAAGTCAATTTATCCAGTTGCTCGTGGAGCTTTTTCACCAGAATTTCCTTACTTTCCAGAGCAGAAATCTGATTGGAAAGTTGGTCGGTGAAACTCTAAATCTTCTTAGACATTTCTGCCAAAGCCGGATTCTTTTCCATCAGTTGAACAACTTATTTTTTAAGGCCAATTGAGTTCTTATCTCATTAATAGTAACCCGACCAGCCCTTGCTCGTCCACGAGAAGAAGGTCTTGCTCTCCCACGAGCAGGTGTGGAAGGTCCTGCTCATTTCAAAGTCTCTAACTCGTCCCATAAGTTAGCATTTTCTATTTCCAGAAAGGAAAAACCATCATCATTAATTAGGACCAAGGCTCCCGAAGAAGAGGAGGCGGCAGATTTAAGTTGTTTAATTTCTTCTTGTAAAGCGATATTTTCTTGCTCCTGCAACTTGGAAATATGTCTGTATTCCTCAATCTCAAGGTTTAACACACTCTCCTTTTTCTCATGAGCTGAAATGTACTTGTCATATCCCTTTTTAGCACTCAATTGTTGGTACTTTTTCTCATAGCCTTGATGCAAAAGTGTAGTAGATTCTTTATACTGATGTTGAAGTTCCTCAATCGTTCCTTGAAGATCTTCAATCATTTTGTAGTAAGCCACATTGTTGGCTACAACACGATTAAGTAGGCACTTCAAGTACTGGTAAGCATCAATTACTCATTCAGAGGCATCTGACCCGAGGATGTTAATTATTTGGGCCTCAGTAAAGTCCTCATGACCAGCTTTGAAATAGTTATTGTATTTCTTCATCAACTCTGTATCATGAGCTAATAAGAGTTCCATCCTGGCCACAAACTAACAAAGACAAAATGAAAAACGAAATCAACAATGATGCAAACAGAGCAAGTAAGAGAGAAATTCCAGACAAACAATAAAAGTTCAAATTTTTATGCATCATAATAAAGGAAAACACAGATCAGGGTTACATCCAAGAAAACAAAGAAACAAAAGACTAGAACAACTTTACACCTTCTCCTTAATTCCTACGACTTCTTCGGATGGTTTGGATGAAGGGGTGGTTGCTCGGAGAGCAATGGAAGTTGCTCAGTAGATGTGATGGCTTGTTGACTTGCTCGGGAGGTTGAACAACAGCAACAATAGGGACCTGCTCTCATGTCATCATAGAAGATTCATCTGAAGCAGCTTCGTCTTATTCTTCTTCTCCAGGAGAGGGAGGAGGGCCATGAGTATGCTCCTGGAACAACTCAGAATTTTCAGCAACCTTCAATTTCTTCAAAGCTGCTACCCATCCATCCCTAAAATATTTAACACTGGCATACTCCATTTGAGAAGACATAACAACAATGCCCTTATTCCAACCCTTGTCCTAACCAGCATTAAATGATTTTTTAACAGCAACTTTCCTTTTTGCTCTCTCCGAGGAGGTCCTTTACCTAAGGAGCTCTTCGGCAGACTTCATTTTTTTTCTACCTCTATCTTATGTCGCTCAACATCTTGAAGCTTAGCAACATTTTCATCAGCAGATTTAATCTTGATCTCAAGCTCCTCTTTACGTTGTTCGGTATCCATTAATTTCTTCTCCAACTCTTTTGAGGAGGTTATAGCTTGATCTCTATTTAGTTCAACAGACTTGAATTGCTTCTCCCAAGCATCTTTGTCTTCCTCGTACTTCTGACGAGAGTCCTTCAAAGATTGGGTTAATCCAGCAAAATATTCTTCTACCCCACCCGAGGAGGTAAAAGCCCTGATGGCTTCATCTTTCTTTAAAATACTATTGAAACACGTCACGGGCTAAAAAAAAGGAAGAATTTTGAATCAATATATGAATATAGTACTAGAAAATAAAGGACTTAGGGTAACGATACTTACTGACGTAATGTGTTGAACATCCAAAGTAGTAATTCTCTCACGAGAGAAGGTATATTCAATGCCTTAGAATTCTGGGACAGTCCAATATTTGATCAAGCCTATAGGAGAGCTCGGAGGAACAAGAGCTGGAACAGTACCTTTAACATTTGAAGGTTGAGAGATAGGGTCAACAGGTCTCTCAGTAGAACTTATTTTTAATCTCCTCAGAGGAGCAGGCGCACTTTCAATTAAAGGTGATGTCTCTATTTGAGAAATGACAACAGTTTCATTTGAAGGTGTTGTCTCTTTTGGAGGCACAAGGGGATTTTTTCTAAATTCCTTAGCAGAACTGGAAGGGGGCACATCTATATTCTTTGACCCCTCATCTGGGACATCTTGTTTGTTTTTCTTTGCCTCTTCAGTGTAAAATGCAGACTTGTCAAAAAATACAGGAGTTTTTCTATTCTTCATTAGATCAGTAATAGGAGTACTTAAGTCAGAAAAAGAACCTTCCACACTGGTTTTAGAGATTGGTATTTGGTCAAGATCAACCACCGTAGGATGAGCAATGAAAGATGAAGTAGAGCTCCTGTATCGCAACAAAAAAGAGGCAGATCTAATGTGCTCCCTAGCAACTTATTGATGCAAGCTCCAGATAAGTTTTAAATGTTTTATATTAACATCAGTCTCTTTTGGAGGCTTCCTTTTACTGTCAACTGTAACAAACAAAATTAATGTCAGTGAGGCATTTCATCGAATGCAAAGAAAACAAGATTTCAAAAATAAAAACAACCTATCCCATTACCATAAGGTGGACACCTGGGACCTTGTTACACATCATTTCCATTTAATGGAGGGTGTTGCCAATTTTTCATCACAACCCTATGATCAAAATAGTCCCTATTGGCATCGGGAGATTGACAACTAAATCTCTATTCGAAAACCTAGTTTTTAAATAGAAGGTAGTATCACTGGTAACCCATCCATAGCAATACATAATTTCTGGAATCCCTAAATGATTTCCATGAAGTTGATTCAACCTATGTAAGCCATTAACTACCCTTCATGTATTTGGAGCTACTCTTGCAGGTACAATATCGAAATATTGGCAAAACTCCAAACACAGGGGATTTGGCGGGAAAGAAAAGCCACATTCGGCTACAAAAAGACTTGGGAACCAGTGTCCCTCAGCCAAAGAAAATAAATCAGAAGGACAAGAAAGTTCTTCCAAAATAACCCACGAAAGGATTGAAAACTCGGACCGAAATTTATCCAACGATTCAAAAAGATAAACCATGGTGAATAAAGTAAATAAAGAAGAGGGAAGAAAATCTTACAGAAGAAAGAGAGATCAGTTGACAATGAACGATGGAAAGAATGAAGGCACAAGATAGAGAGAAAATGAAGAGTTCAAAGATATAGATTTGAAAAGTGAAAGACGATAGAATTTTTGTCGCACTTAAATACTTTACCTCGAGAATAGAGAAAAGAAATTATTACAAGGGAAGACGTTTGCGTTTCCGGTGGCTAAAATAAGAAAAGGCCATAAATATCGAAGTGATCGTGAAAATTCAAAATATTTATGAAGCTTGATATTATGCGCTCAAAAAGGAATTATATACAAGGAAAATCTTCCTAAAATTCAAGAAGACCGGTAATCCAAGCAGTTTTCAAGCAAAATGTTCCACACTCTCCTTTAACCTCAATCGTGAAACATTCTGGGCTTCTGTTAATACTAAATTCAGTCTGCTGACGTGGACCAATCACTTGAAGACACATGTTAACTTATGTGGCAAATACAAACACTTTCAATGAACAATATACTGTCACCGAGCTACTTAAGCATACCGAGCAACTTAAGCGGTCCGAGCTACTTAGCGTGCAGAGCATCCAAATCAAGAGAATCAAAAGACAACTATGCATTAAATGCGCATTATTATCGAACAGATGTATATGTCTACTAGATAACAGCGCATTATCCTTTCATATATACAGCCTCAAGGCTATAAATACATTGTAACCTCCTCATAAGAAGGGGACGTTTGGATCTCTTGGTAAGCCTATTATCGAGATTCAAGGCAAACAGTCAGCAATACAAAACAGTGGATGTAGGCCATTCTCACAAGGCTGAACTTCTTTAAAAATCCTTTGTCTTATTTATCTGTGATTGATTAATTAGATATAATCTAGTTTTTTACATCAACAGCGGAGATGAACAATCGGGGGTCCACTTCCTCCGAATTTCTCGATATTTGGCATCTTGAACTTCTCGGGTAACCTCGCTTTAGGATAAGGAGACATGTGGGTGAAGTCCATGTAATTTCCCGAGATTATAACTTGGTCAAACTTCTTGGTAAGAATCTTGAGGTCCTCTATGACTTTGTTCATCTCTTCTTCCTTCGGATCAATGATTATAGTCAAATTAGCCCCATGCTGGGCAAGATTCGGCATCAGAAGCCGGCCAGGCGGTGGCCCATTAGCAGGAGGGGCACGTGGAGCATGCTGATACTCTTTGGGAACCCAGATAGGCTCGAGAGTACCCATAGCGCGAGGAAATAGGGCCTCAAACTCTTGAGGAAAATGAACCTGGTTTTGTTGCATTTCTCGGACCTTAGTTTGGAGGTTATCAATCTTGGACACAAGCTGAGCTAGGACTTCCGTCAGATCCGACGGCACAATGGGGACTTGATATGTGTTCTCCAAGGAAAGAGAATGGATACCAGACTCGAAAGAAGTAACAGGGGAACGAATAGAGCTTCGGGGTGATTTGACTAAAGACCAAAGCCAATAAGGAGCCAGGCCAAGAGTTTGCGATCGACCTGAGAAGGCGCAAAAATGGGATTTATTTTCAGAAAAAAGGGATGAAAATATTTTTGACATTTTTTTTTCTTTTTTCTTTTTGAGATTGGAAGACAAAATATTTTTGTTTTTTTGGATAAAGAGAGGAAATTTTTTTTCGATTTTTTGGATAAAGAAAGGAGAGACGGTCTCAGCATGATTATTACAATTATTATGTTTTCACTTGTATTAATTCTCCTAAATGCAAAATTAAATGCCGAACGGGACCCGAGCCTGGAAAAATTGGGTTTGTAATATATGCAAAGCTATGGCTGGACTTGTGACCAGGCTCACAGATAGGGTCCTATTTTTTTTTAAAATGCACAAAAATTCGGGGGGCAAGCCGACCCAGAATTTTGACAGAGTTTCGGGTTGAAACCGGCAATCTTATATGTGTGTCCTAGGCTTGACACCTATATACGGGTATGCATTTGGTTGGGTGAATCGAAAAGGGTTCCCCTCTTTGGCATGACTTCCATGATATACGTCTTGCTCTTGCGGGCAATCGGTACTTGTGGACAAGCCATTTGATATATCTGATTGTACGTGAATTTCCTCACTATGTACCTCATGGGGACGGTATGTGTGAGAGCGAATTCGATATACTCGGCGTACGTGAATGAATTCCCTGTGATATACCTCCCATCATGACTTCGATCAAGCGGTACGATGCGGGGGAGCCGTTCGATATACGTTGAAGGTACTTGGCCAATGGAAGGTTAGAGTCATATCGCTTAGGCTGACTGTGCCCTACCAGACCAGCGGCCATCACAAAGTGACCCTCTAGTTACTGGGTAAAATTTGGTCAATCACAATGCTCTTTGGTGATGTCGTGTGAATCATGCATGATCCTTTTATTAGTATCTTATGAGAATGTATTTCTTGATTATGCCAACAGGGAGCAAAGTATAAGTACCAATGGTACACCAAGTATGGATGGGTGATGCGTGCAACATGTGGATATATGTGACCCTAGGTGCACGTGGTGCGAAGTGTATATGGAGAATTTTCTACAAGTGTGTGAATAGAAGAATAAGCATGGGGTACACATGAGTAATAAAGGGGGAACATGCAAATATGGGAAAATATAAACAAACATAAATCCCATGTAAATAGAGCATAACCCTCAAAATAAAAGTCCCCGGAAGAGTCGCCAATGTGGCCATCCCCGATCCTCACGGCTAGCGGGCGGTGTTATGGAGGATCCTAGGTCCCGCGCGTCCCACTTGGGAGCGCTTCGGCCGGCGTCATTTGGGTGAGGTGAAAAATGTAGAGAGATAGATTCGCCTGTCTATTTTACTCAAAACAGACAAAAGAAGGGGAGACATCTCGAAGGACAGTATCCAAAGACATACTGATGCATACGAATCCAAAATGATTTGAAAAGGGTCCGAAAGCTAAGGTACGAAATGGGAAGGTGTTAGGCACCCATTCTGCCCTTACGGTCTCTCATGGGTTTTTGTTATTTTTCTTTATTTTCCCCGTGATATATGTGCATGTGTATACGTAGTGGGGATAGGAATCATCGACTTGTACCATGGAAGAGGTAAAGCGAGTCATCCGTAGGAAGGTATAAAAATATTTAGAAAATTGGATTTACGCGATTATCCTTACGTTGGACGTTATGATGGAACGATAACGCTTGTGGAATAATACGCCACTAAGAACAAATATATGTATATATATGTAATCTAGAAGAATTGAAGTTAGAGAGAATAGGAGATGAAAGAAAGAGTAAAAATAGGACTCGAATCTCAGATTTTACCCCAAGACACCTACGTAGCCTATAAAGGCATCAAAGTCCACGTAGTTCGCATGCAAAACGAGGGGTGAGGTTTATCCCATAAATCCAACCGGGTACTTCTCTTATTTGTGTGTGTGTGTAGAAAAAGTGTTTTAGTTATGAGAAAAGTGTAAGAAAAGTGTGAGAATTCCCGTTTGAAATTTATGAGCAAACCCTCTTTTTCTTGTTTTTTGGTTTTTTATTTGTATGAAAATAAGAGATGTGCAATAATACTAAATAAAAAGTATATTAGGATATGTGAGATGAGATAATAAAAGTGCTAAGTAATAAAACAAGTTGATGTGAATTTAAGGAGGGAATTGAGAAAATTGGACCTTCTCAAAGATCTTGAGCTTGATCTTGAATGTTGGAGAGCAGCCCTTGCACTTGGATGATGATGGAGAATGGTTAATTCACCAAGTTTGATGAAAAGGATGATGAAAGGTGAGGGTTGGAAAGGGATTTGGATGTGGAAATCACACTGACTTCGAGAGAGGTTTTCTGGATTTGTTGAGAGTGATATGTTTCTGATTTGGGCTCTCTTTGTAGTGAGGTCAATGCCTCCTTTTTATAGGCCCAGGGCATTGTCGATCGGCATAGCCCTGTTCCTGCCAATTGGCAGGTGCGTTTAGGCACACTGACGATTGGCAGGGTTTAGGACCTGCCGTTTGGCAGTGTCTTTCTGGACTTTTCGGAAAATCGATCGTAGAGCACAAAGCGTTGATCCGAATCGCGCATGGGGAAGACTATTGGAAAGGTAATTCAGAGACCTTCGAAAGTCCTTTGGATCGCTCCCGGGTTCGGGAGTTGACTTTGCATCAAATATGGCTCGGAAGCATTCGTCGGTCCATTGGACGGGGAATCGTCGGACGCAAACGGATCGTTCGTCCGCATGGTAAGTCAGAATCGCGCACGGGAAAGGGGTTTTAGTTCCCTTTAATGATTCATTCAGTTTCGGTCGAGCTGAAGACTTTGACTTTTGGCCAAACGAAGCCTGGGAGTGCCCGATGGCTTCTAGGTCAGTACTCGGGGTATGACCTGGGTTTGTAGTGATGAAGGGAGGTGTTAGGGACCTAAGGAGAGTTTAGGGGGTAACAAGATGTGGTGTCTACAAAACCATTTTTTATTTCCAAAAATGTGATTTGTGACGATTAAATTACCTTAATCTCACAAATGGACTCCTCTTTATTGACTGGAAATTTATCCCTTTACTTAACGAATACGATTAAATACTTGAAGCACAACATTTTATTAAAACGGAAACCATTTCTTTATCGAAATCACCCTTTCATTTAAACCAAATCACCTTAGTATTCTCATTAAAAATCACTCCTTTCAACACACATGAACATTATGTTAGGAAATACTTATTTAACTTATGAAACCTTTTATAACACACCCTTGTGTTAATTTTGGTTAAACCTTCTTAGGTTGCTTAAATTACCCAATTAATCACTATACTTTATCTTTCCTTTACTTTATGGACATTAATCAATTTACACGTTTCTTGTCCATTTTAACCTTCACCGAAAAATTTATTATGCCATTCAAGTTAGGTTATGGTAATACAGGTTCATTACACAACCCATTTATCGACATGTTCCTTAGTCCTTTATCGTTTTCTTAGAATCCTCCAATAAACCATCCTCCAATAAATCGTGTACTTTGACGGGCTCCACATTGCCGACAACGCCACCATATGCTCTAACTAGTGATTTTGGGTCTTTCATCCCGGGCTCCGGGCCCTCCTTAATTATCCCGGTGTCATCCATGTTCTCTTTATTGTATTTTAATAATTTACAAATGTACACATTACTTCACTTTTTCCTTTTCCCCGATCGAAGCCAAGACCCAGGGTTTCACCCCAACTTGTGTAACACTTTGAAAATCACCATTTCATGTCCTTTACACTTTAGCTTTGATTTTATTCCAAAATCATGTCCATTTAAGACCATTTTGTGTAACACCTTTTCCAACATTTTTATTTCATAAATATGTTCCACTTTATGTGAAATTACCATTTTACCCTTCTTATTTCCAAACTTGTCATTTCCTCCATTTTCACAAGTATTATTTCTCAAAACACCTATAAGTTACCTGCACTAACTTCTTAAGTGTTTTTAACACGTAAACACCCTTTTAAAATTTAGAGTAATGTTCTTTCAAGTTGGAAACATATTTGTCCCATTATTTCTTTTCCAATTTCATAAGTGTTAATCTCTCAAAACATTATTAAGTTACACACACGAACTTCACAATGTTTTAACCATGAACACTTATTCAACATTTTTACGAATCACCTTTTCGAATTAGACATTTATTTTCTTTCTTTATCAAAGAAATCCAATTACACTTAAAGAATAATTTTACAAGAAAAATACCATTTTCTTTTATTGACATTTGTAGTCTTACAACCTTATACTTATCACCTATTTAACCCCCTTTTCACATATTTTGAAAACTAGAATTTCATTTATTCTTATTCTATGTTTAAACCCAACAAAACCCTCTTTAAATTTATTTATATTTCCATCATCAAAATACTAAAAGTTTATAGTCATGAGAAGATGGATTTTAATCTCCAAATCCTATTAAGTGGTTTTAACATACACTTCATTCTAGAAATTCATAATACTTTACAAAAATGCACTTTCAATGCACAAAAGACATTTTATTTCTTCAAACTCAACAAATATCCCACTTGCATAAAATTTTCATTTTTTAAGAAACTTTGGAACATTATTTCACCAAACACTTTTAGCAATACTAACATCATTTTTCAAAACATTTTATTCCATGAAATGCTTAGCATCAAATTTCTAGAAATAACCCATTTTCCTAAAAATTCCAATATTTATTTCTAGAATTAAACCATACCACACCACGTCATGGTACAGGTCCACGTTGTCACCACCATGAGGGATACAATTTCCTATCATCTAAACCGAAGGAAAATACAAGAATTGAAAGAGATAACCAATAGATCCGACAAAACCCCACTCACATATAGTCATGATGCTTTTGAAGACGAACCTACGCCGTACATTTAGAGTCCATGTCCCGTCCCGAGAAAACTCAATGGATCCTAGCCTAACCATATGCCCCGACTTAAGACACCAATCACGACGAACCTAGCCATGAACCACTTATTTCCTCGAGATGGAAGCAACCCACTAACCTAATGTTCCTTGGTAAGCTAAATACTAGACTTCCATCATTAAGGATAAGGACAAACGGGAACCACCCGTCCAACGAGTGCTAACGTTCTTATCGACACCGACCTTATCCATCTCTTCAGTGATGCCGCCAATTTAATATACCTAGATTACTATCTTACTTTATCATACAATAGTCATATCCAGCGCCTCCTTAGGCACAACCCGATTCAGAGAAACACTTATATTATCATGGTTATCGTCGTTATAATGTTATAGTCGCCTATCCTAAAGTTTAATTCAATCGACTCCCCGTGATGGACAATTGCCCGTTATTAACACCATAAGGGTAATAAGTACCTCTCAGACGTACACCCTCGAGTCCACACGAGTCTTATAAAATGACCCAAGGTCTTCACATTTCCCTAATAGTGTCATTCAAATACATATCGATCATGCTGCAACACCCCATCAAATTTTCTATATGCAAGGTATCAATCATAACATCATTGGCCAAATCTATAATGCCTTTTTGGTACTCGTCCGAACCTAACACAGCACAACCCTCCTTACATTGGTCCCTTCAAGACAACGAGTATTATACCCAATCATAATATATGAATCTCCAATTTCACCTCAGAAGATTTCACTACCTATTTACATTAAACATTGGTAGCCTTACCTAAGGCTATATGAGACAGTTCCTTTTAACTTAGTCAACAACCTAAGGCCATAACCAAATTTTCCACATCATATCACCGAACACAACACATTCCACAAAATCGAGTCTAACTGGTCTCCTAAGGAGACTAAATATACCCAAGCAATTATTACCAAGACTAAGTAAGACTTCATTGACTACACTTTCCATAAAGTGATTGTGCCCTGTGATTTCTCAATATTCACTTCAACGACTGCTAGTCACTCACCCAAATATAAATCTAAAATTTTCTAACACGGTAGGTCATAGCCATAGGAAAACTTAAGGAATCATGACAAGTTGACCTTTAATCCAAAGGATAATTCAAATAACATCTTACAACAGCTGATGCTATGAGCCACGTATGAACCACAAGCTAACATTACTAAGGACTTTGGTAGGATATAGGACACTGCGTATAACCAGTACATCTCTAGGTCTACACTACCGGTGTCACTAAAGATCCTATTCATCAAATGTTGTATTATCTTTTCCAAAACCACCCCTTAAGGATACCTAGGGTTCACTCTCATATAACTACAACTCATCATTGTTACACATGTGACACCTTTTTCGTAAATGGCCCATAATTTTAATCACGGCCAATGAGATATAATTATCGACCAACAATCCCTAAGGCACTCACCCACGTGGATAGAATCCTATCACCAAAAACTAAGTGTACATATCCCTCAGCATTGACCCATAAAATGTTTTACATGTTCATCGAACTATCCATCAATTACGGTATTACCCCCAAGGATCGAATTTTCCTAATCACATTATCAGCATTACTTAACGCTAATTGCCTCACCTAGGGGCTATATGTATTTTAATCACCAATCATCATTACTTAGTCACAACACCATAACCATCAACCTCTACAGTTGGCCATGCGCAATTCCTTCCACCTGCCCAATGGGCATCATCTCACTCTATTAACATCTCAAACGACTCTACATCATCAAGGTTGGAACACAAGCACCTCACACTAAAACCTACGGTGTCACCACTATTGGCTTTCTTGGACACCCATAAATTACTAACATATCTAATCAGAAGTGCAAAAGCAATTGATAACAACTAACTTAGTTATATGCAACTTGGCAATAATTCACCCATCATGCTGACATCCTTTGACTTCACTATAGAGGACACATCCTAAACCGTCACCAAAATTAGTGTGACCAGACCAAACCAACACCAACGTTGAAGGATTCACTACCGACCTCACCACGTTACTCCCGAAAGGAACCTTAAACCTAGAGCTCTGATACCATTTATAACACCCCGACCCAGATTTATGGGTTACTCGTAATCAACCCGTCCGACCCAAGCGTTAGGTGTGAAGTACAATGAAACAACCTACCTAATGTTGTTAATCCAATTTTAGTTTAATTAATGTTTCATTTATTATCATGTGATTCCAATTTCAAATTAAACTACGTGAGGGACCCGTGGGAGGCACCCCAAGAGTCTAATCATACAGATCTAATAATGAAAAATTAAAGAGAGTACTTACCTGAGTAATGCTCTCAAAATACAAACCCGCACCCAACTTGTCGTAACAAACACGAGGGTGTGAGCCGAATACTCAGTGGAAAATATATAAATACAACATAGAGTCGAACGGAAGAAAGAAGACTCTAATACATTATACCTATGTGCACATGCAACTACCTTATATATATATACTTAATGCATGAAACTGTTTTTATTTCCAAAAATATGATTTGTCCTCATTAAACTACCTTAATCTTATAAAAGGACTTCTCTTTCTTGACTTGCAATTTATCCCTTTACTTAACACGGGCGATTACATACTTGAACAACTACACTTTATTTAATCGAAAACTATTTCTTTACCGAAATCACTATTTACATTTAAACTAATTCACGTTAGTATTCTCATTGAAAATCACCACTTTTAACACACGCGAACTAAAAACCTTTCACAACACACTCTTATTTAATTATGGTTAAACCTTCTTAGGTTGCTTAACTCACCTGTTTAATCACTATATTTTACTGTTCCTTTACTTTATGGACATTAATCAATTTATATGTTTCTTGTCCATTTTAACCTTCACTGGACCATTTATTATTTCATTCAAGTTAGGTTGTCTTAACACATTTTCACCACACAACCCATTTACTGACATGTTCCTTATTTTTTATCTTTTTGTCGTAATCTTCTAATAAATCGTATACTTTAACGGGCTCCATGCCACCGACGATGCCACTATATGCTATGGTCAGTGATTTTGGATCTTTCACTCCAGGGCTCCATGCCCTCCTTAATTATTCCGGTGTCATTCGAGTTCCTTTTTAATGTGTTTTAACATTTTACAAATGTCCACATTACTTCATTTTTCCTTTTTATGGACGATCGAAGCCGAAACTCGAAATTTCACCCCAACTTGTGTTACACTTTGAAAATCATCATTTCATATCCTTTACACTTTAACTTTGATTTTATTCCAAAATAATGCTCATTTAGGACCATTTTGTGTAACACCATTTCCAACATTTTTATTTCATAAAAATGTTTCACTTTACATAAAATTACTATTTTACAATTTTTATTTCCAAACATAATCATTTCCTCCGTTTTTACAAGTGTTATTTTTCAAAATACCATTAAGTTACCCACACTAACTTTTTAAGTATTTTTAACACATAAACACCCTTTTAACATTTGGAGTAATGTTCTTTCAAGTTGGAAGCATATTTATCCCATTATCTCTTTTCTAATTTCATAAGTTTTAATCTCTCAAAACATTATTAAGTTACACACACCAATTTCCTAATATTTTAACAATTAACACTTATTCAACACTTTTACTAATCACTTTTCCAAATTAAACATTTCTTTACTTTCTTTATCCAAGAAATCCAATTACACTCAAAGATTTCTTTTATAAGAAAAATACAATTTCCTTTTATTAACGTTTATAGTCTTACAACCTTATACTTAACACACCTTTAACGCCATTTTCACACTTTGAAGACTAAAATTTCTATTTTTCTTATTTCATGTTTAACCCTAAAAAAATCTTCTTTAAACTTGTTTATATGTCCATTATCAAAATACTACAAGTTTATATACATAAGAATATGAATTTTAATCCTAAAATCCTATTAAATGGGTTAAACAGACATTTCATTCTAAAAATTTATAATACTTTGAAAAAATGCACATTCATGACGCAAAAGACATTTTATTTCTTGAAACTCAATAAATGTCACACTTTCATAAAATCTTCATTTTTCAAGAAACTATAGAACATTATTTCACCAAATAATTTTAGCAACACCAACATCATTTTTCAAAACATTTTATTCCATGAAATGTTTAGCATCAAATTTCAAGAATTAAACCATTTTCATAATAATCCCAATCTTCATTTCAAGAAAACTTCAAAATGTTTACTCTTCATTTATTTCTAACAAAACAATATTTTGCCAACATTTTTATTCCGTGAAAATGTTTATTACAAATCTTCTAGAAACTCATCATTTTATTCATATGCATTCCACTATTAAATTCTAACAACAAGACTATCAATGCACAAAATAGATGAAAAACCTCACTATATTATTTTAACAAAAGTTAAAAAGATTTAATGAGTTCCAAAAATACTTTTTGAAGAAACTATTAAAAAAATCTTTACAAGAACACAAGATGTGTTAAAAAAATTTGATGAACAAATTATTTAAGTCTCTTGAAAATAGGTTTTAGAATAAACCTAGGTCTAAAATGCAAAATGTAGTAATGAAGAAATAAAAAAAACACGAGAGACAATATTTTTTTAGGTGGACAAACCCCACCCAATTGAGGAAACATTCACGGTGACCTCTACGCCACAAAATCAAAATCCACTAAAACAGTTTTCAGGTTACAAGCATACAATAAATCATAAAATCAATTCATATTCTAGATCCAGAAATATACCTAATCAAGATTCCACTCCTTTACAGTATCCTTTCTGACTTCTTTAAGGGACTGGATTGTCCTTTCTTTGTTCCTTGCTCTGCTCCCTTTCTCCTTTTACACGATGTCGACTCCGTAGTCCAAATATCTCAACCAATAACACACTTTAGTGTTTGTGGGTGACAATGTAGTGAGTGATGTACCTAAAATGCCATGCATGTACTCACACGCACTTCATTACAGACGAATCCTATAAATTACAACAAATCTAGATATGAAATCCTTTTTCATACTTATAAAATGTAGACTCGATCTTTTTGACAAATATTACAAGATATGATTTTCTTCGGGATCTTTAAAATACAAATCCTTAGAAATTATTTATACACACAATTTTTCTAAGTGAAATTTTTTCTCAAATCTGAAACATGCAAGTCATGATTTCAATTTTGCAAAAAAATGAGAGATGTTGGGTAAAAATGATTTTAAAACTTTTTACAAACAATATCCAACAAGAAAGGATTTAGCAAAATGAGAAATCAAAACAACCTACAAGACTAAATCGTGAACTGTATCACTTCAATTTTAGATTTACTAATTTCTATAAATAAATGAGATTAGAAATCATGTGAGGCTGTTGAGAGAGAGATTAAAACTAAGAGGAATATGAAACTTTAAACTCTCAAAATTATTTTCAAGAAAAAATTGACAGAGTATCAAAATATATTTCTATTTTCTCTCCTTTTTATTTTCTATCTTCTCACTCTTCTTTTTTTTTTCTCAATTGACGAAGTTGCCAAAATTATTCAAATGGGGACCCAAAGACATGTATTTATACTAAGCTTGGAACGGTCTGGAAGTTCGAATGAAGTGTGAGGTTTAGATTAAATCAAGGGTTAGAATTCAAATCGTAGGGTTGATTAGAAACTGTACAAAACTAATCTCTAATTAGTTAAAATGTGATGCACATGGATTATAAATGAACATATGCAGTCCATTGATATGACACCCCGCCTATTCTAATCCTGGGTGAGCAGTCCATTATTAAATTAAATAAGAATTACTAATGATTTCATTCTTAGCATCACTATCGAAATCCAATTAATTTACTAATACCCTAATGGACCAGTGTCAAAATTTTAATTCTTATTATTAACATGCAAATAAATATTTCACATCCACCATTCCAATCAACAAAATAATAAATACTAGAACATCTAAATAAATAATTGTGACTGAATAAATAATAGTGACTAGAAAAAACACTCGTGACTAAAATCCAAATACAATTATCCATAAAATAAACCAAATCCAATACTAGAAATAAAATGGAAGTACAATGTCTCTAAAATAATAACCAAATAGGAATGGGCGACATGCCCGACTGAGATAGATACAAGGATAAATAGGAACAGATAAATGTGGAGGCATATACTACCAAGGTCCTGCAACTTCCACAGTTGTTGCAACATGTCAAAGATGAAAGAACTCCTCAGCTTGGCGTCCCTATGGCTGGGCACCTAAAATATTTTTACAAAAAAGGATTTGAAATGGGTCAGATCCCAAGTAAAATAGTTTGAAAACATTTAGCGAGTATTTAAAATACATTATAGAGTAAATATTATATACATGTTAGCTTCACGTGCTCTCACTTGATATCCTCACCTCTCAACTATTGTGCACGTACAATGTACTCTTATAAACCGACCTAGATATGCTACCCCACCTAACTAGTTTGCCTTAAGCCTATTCCCATCTATTAATTTACTGTGCCCACCTGTATTGCACATACAATACGTTACTAAATTTCCATTCCCTTTTATTTATTTAGAGTCACCAGTTAATGATTAAGCTCTTACACACTTAGAGTAATTTATACATCACTAACTATCTTATCTACTAACACACCCGTAGTAAAATAAATCACACGTATATATATTTACATCACTCTTATAATATACACGTATATGGCATCCCTGGGTCAAGACCTTGATAACACACTATCTATTGACTTACTTGAGTCTACATATATAGGAGTTCCAACTAGTTTAGATATATAGACAAAATAGATTAGGTTTTTACGAGAACTCCATCTCCTCAAAGGTACAAGCTCAAAGAAGAAATCTTCTCCAATAGAACCTTCAAAGGGAAGTTAATTCTATCCTTAAAACCACAAATATGACACTTACTATGCATCATACATATCACCTATTTGAATTAATGGTTCTTCAACACTTCAAGTCATTTTAATATCAATAAAATTCAATTCAAATCATTTTATATATTTTTAGATAATTTTCAAATGATTTTTGAATTAATTAAAATGTGTTTTTAAAAAGTGTTGTAAGTATAAATTGAATTTGAGAAACTTAATTTCTTTGCTGATTATTTGTCTAGGTAGAATCCAAAAGCGCTAGAGAATTAGAGGTGTGCTCTGTAATTAATTTCATACACGCATTTTTGCCTTCATCCTGTGCGTACACGTGCTGGTAGCCTATCCATTGGATTTATGTTTTCTGTTAGACACAAAACGCGTACACATTTTCAGCCCTTGGATCAACCTAATCAACGTACTGCATGTTTTAACTCAATCCTTGTGAACCCGGTTTAAGCCAATCAGTATACATTTAACCCACCACTTTTATTGAACCGTTGGATTAAAGTCAATAATCAAGCTTCAATCCCAGCCATTGGATTATGCTCAAGGTTCTTGATCCTTCTTCGTTCAGTATAAAAAGGTCCCAAGCCTCAGCATTTTGAGACTTTTGCCATTTCGTTAAATCTGAGAGAAAAGAGAGAGTAAAGAGAATAGAGAGAAGGGGGAAGAGAGGGAAGAAAAAATAGAGATTAGAAGAAGAAACCCTAATTTTCTTCGTAGTTCATACCTCTATGTGTTTTTCTACCTAACCAAACATCAAAACCTAAAAATCCCATACACCAGAAAACCCATCTTTTGAGAGTTAGATCCGTCTAGGGTTTCTGTGTTCTTGGTGTTGTGTTTTCATTTGAAAACCTCTTCATATCTTTGATTCTCTCAAACTCATATCTAAGAGAGACTTAAGTTTCATTGTTTAAACTGAGTTTTTCTAAAAGAGAACATCACACGATTTATTTTATGTTCTCTTTGTTAGATCGGCATTTTAGATCTATTTTGTTTCAACAAATTTCGAAACAAAAACTTTTAAGTTTTTAAAATATTTTTCAGATCTAGTGAGTTGTGTGTTTCTAATTTTCTATTTCATGTTTTATGAAATACTGGTGTATAAAAATAAAAGGAACACAAAGAACTCTTGCTAAAATTTTAATGCGCATCCATACATCTGAATAGAAGTTTTATGCCAAAAACTATTGAATCAGTCTCTACATGTTAAGTCTGAATCTTTTTTAATAAAGTAGACTTCAAGTCTAGTTTGGATCTCAATTGGAGGTTTACAATTTCAAAAATATTTTCAAACCCCCAAAATTTTTTAAGACCTTGAGCCGTCTTCTTAGCAAGGTATCCTTAAGATCTGTGGATAAATAAAAGATCAAGAAGTTTTGGCTTGAAAAATCAAGATTCAGAAATTACCTTTCATTTTAGAATTGTTATAATTTGTTAGGAAAGTTGTATAAATCTTGAGAGGGTGAGTTGCATTTTTCATGTAGTAGCACATCACAAACACTATCTCACACGAATACTTAGACATTTTGGTTCTATCTGAGAATCTTGGATTTTGAAAGAGTTGCTAGAATCAGAATTTAAAGAGAAGGAGATCAAGGAAAAAGCAAAGAAGTAGCAAGAAAAGATCAGTCCAATTCAGAATACCTTTGGAGTGGAGAATCTCAAGTAGGTATATTCTGAACTTAGGTTAGGATGTTTGTGGTTTTCTTAAGTTTTGTAACTTGATTTTTATTCTAGTGGATTTTTGTTTTGTGCTGTAGAGGGCACCATGGATGTTTCCCTTGTTTAATGGTTTTACCACGTTAAAAATTCCTGTGTCTATTTCTTTGAATGTTCTTAATTGTTGTTGTGACTGGGACTGCATGGTAACTTTAGTAGATGTTTATTAAAAATTAAAAAGAAGGTAACCAACTATCAAATTCAAACCATACATTCGAAAATTTTTTTACAACACATCTTGTGTTTTTCGAAAAGAGTTTTGCCCAATAAGTTTTTTCGAAGTTTACACAATTTATAACATTCTGTTATTAACCTTGTAAACAAGATTTTAGTATTAAAGCCTTTCTTCAACTAATATCAGAGCTGGAATACCTTTTGTGATCCTCAAACTTGAGAAATTGTTTTAGAAACTTATTTTTGAAAATTTTCTGAATATGGAAGAAAAATTTGAGAAGTTAAGTAACCTATCTAGACCACCACTCTTTGATGGAAATAATTTTTCATACTGGAAAGTGCGAATAATTTCTTTCATTCAAGGAACCATGGGTGATGAAGTCTGGGAAATGATTGAAATAGGGTTTGAACATCCTACTAAACCTACCTCAACCACTGACCCAATAAGGATTAAGAAACTTCTCAGTAAATTTATTAAGGAAGAGAAAAAATTGTCTCTTGATAATAACAAAGGAAAAAATGCCATCTTTATGTCCATTAATGAACATGAATTCAAAAGAATATCCATATGCTATACTTCTAAAGAGGCATGGGACACTTTAGTCATTAATCATGAGGGTGATGAACGCGTCAAAGCTGGAAAAACCCAAATGCTTATTCAGCAATATAACACCCTGATTATGAACGACAATGAATATTTTGACGATTTCTACATAAGGTTAACTGATATTTTTACAAACTTCATGCAAATGGTATAACCTATAGTAGAAAAGAAATTGTGTCAAAGATTCTTAGGTCATTACCATCTAAATTTGACAACAAGAGATATGTTATTGAGGAAATGAATGACCCTAATATAACTCCTGAACTACTTAGTAGTAAACTGAGGACTGTAGAATTGGAACTAGACTTCAAAAAGAAATTGACCAGACAGACAAATTAAGCCTCTAGTTCTAATGTTGGGTTTTTATCTAAATTACCTGTGCCTAAATTGAAATTAATAGACTTTGACACTGACTGTCTTGAAAACTGTGATTTGGAAAACCTTGACAATGAAATAGCTCTTACGAGTAAGCATTTCAAAAAGATTTTGAAATTCAAAAATGCTGTATCTAAAAAAGGCAAATCAAATTATCAAGGCAATCAATCTCATAGACCTCATGACAGAGACAATAGGAGAAATTATGACCCCAACAGACCTAAACCTAACATAAAATATGTTAAGTGTCATCGTTGTGGTAAACTTGGTCACTATGCTAGTAAATGTCCAACTAGTTTGAACAACAACAACAAGGCCAATATGTGTAAGGCATGGGACGACTCTAGTGATTCTGATGACGATGAAACTGAGTCAACCGAGATAAATGAGTATTTCATGTCTTCCTTTGCTAAGATAATATATATAATGATGATGCATGCTTGCCTGCTCATGAACCATATATGCCTGTTGATCTTGTGAATGATCTTACTGATAATTCTGTTCCTATTACTACTGAAAGATTGTGTGTGAGTCAAAGTGATAATATTGATGATGAATTGAACGTGTGCGTTAGTAAAGAACCTATCTAAAACATAGGGGATAATTCACACGATGCACATAGTGAGTCTGATGATGATCTGCCTGGTTTACATGAATTATATACTAAAACGGGTAAGAAAAGTGCTTGCCTAGAAAAAATGATAAAAACCTTAAGTGAGCGTATCGATTTGCTTAATCAGACCATTAGGAAGAACACTGAAGACTATACTTCTCAATGTGTTGCTCATGAGATTGAGATTGAGGACTATGCTTTGAAAATAAAAGATTTAACTCAAAAGAATCATGAATTTGAACAAAAACAAGGCAGCCCTTATTGAACTAGAAGAGTCAAAGCAAAAATTTCAAACGTTCCAACACTTTGAAAGACAAACCAAATCTTATGAAAAAATTGTTACTGGAAGCAAATTTGACTCTGAAAAAAAGTCTGTCCTAGGTTTTGGAGAAATAGTAAATACAAGTAAGACCAAAGTTTCTCCTAAATATGTTACTTTTATAAAACAAGGACAAACCTCTCAAAATGTTCAAAAAGGTGAATCTAGTCTCAATGTCTCTCAAACAACACATAAGCAGTACAATCAACAGTTGAAAACAAACAGTCGGACCAAATATGTTTTTCCCTTCTACCAGAGACCAAAGACAAAAAAATAAATCTAATGATGATTGGACTACTGTACCCAATAGATCCAAGCCAATTTTCAAAGATTTTAGCAAAAAAGTCAAATCCTATACCCATCAGTACTGTTCCTACTGCGATATTTTTTGTCATACTCTCAATGAGTGTTTCCAAAAAAGGTTGCACACTCCTACCTACCAGAACTTTAACTACTCTAGGAAATCAATAAATACTTATGTACTTCATAGACAGACCACAAACAACTCTAACTCTAAAAAGAAAAAGGGAGGGTCCAAGACTAAGAAAAAATCATTCAGATTGACCCCTCAAACCTTTTCTAAGTCAAAAAGCCACAAAAAATTTAAAACTATGCCTTTTTGGATTAGAAAAGATGATTTACTACCCCAACTCAAGTGCAACATTGTCATTTCTTCTTTAAAGGCACAAAGCACTTCAACTGGATGGTATTTAGACTCCAGATGTTCTAAACATATTACCAAGGATGAAACAAAATTAAAAAAATGACTTCCTTGGAGGTAGTGTCTTGTTTAGAGATGGTGTTTCTTCTCAAATCATAGGTAAGGGAACATTGAGTGAGCAAGGGGTTCCTGAACTGAATGATGTTCTTCTAGTTAAAGGCCTTAAATCCAACCCCTTAATTATATCACAATTTTGTGACTCCAATCACTCGGTTAACTTTTCAAAAAATGACTGCAAAATTATTAATGAAAAAGGTAATTGTATTTTAACAGGAAGTAGAGCCCTAAAAAACTGTTACACCATAATTCTAAATTTTGAATCTTGTATTGTTGCCAGATTAGAGGATTTTGATCTATGTCATAATAGATTGGCGGACACAAATTATGATAACCTTAGAAGATTGAGTTCCCAAGAAATAGTTAGAGGTTTACCTAAAATTAAAAATTCTTTTACTCATGTGTGTAGACCGTGTCAGGAAGGTAAAATAAGTAAATCCCCAAACAAGAAAGTTAAAGATGTCCTGACCACTAAACCTCTAAAACTTATCCACATGGACCTCATGGGTCCATCAAGAACTGTTAGTTTATGTGGAAACTGTTACATCCTAGTTATAGTGGATGACTATACGAGATATACATGGGTAGCTTTTATGAAGCAAAAGTCACATACCTTCAATGAATTCTTAAGAATCCTATTGAAAATTGAGAATGAGAAGGATACCCAAGTGTGTCTAATTAGGAGTGATAGAGGTGGAGAGTTCAAGGACTCTGGAATTTTTTAGTATTGGGTAGATAATGGCTATAAACATTATTTTAGCGCTCCCAAAACCCCATAGAAAAATGGTATAGCTGAACGTAAGAATAGGACTTTACAAGAAATGGATAGGGTTATGTTACATGCTAAGAATATCCTTAGAGACTTTTGGGTAGAATCTGTCCAAACCGCGTGTCACATTAATTGTATCTACCTCAGAAAAAATTCCAAAGAAACATCTTACGAGTTATGGTTTCATAAAAAGCCAAACTTAAAATATTTTAAAACCTTTGGTAGTATCTGCTATATCTGCAAAGATAGTGAGCACCTTTCAAAATTTGATACCCGAGGAGAAAAGGGAATTTTTCTTGGTTATTCCCAAAATAGTAGGGCTTTGCGTGTGTTTAACTACGGAACCAAAACTATTATGGAATCAATTAATGTAATTGTATATGATACTAGTGTAAGGAGTAATGACAGTCAACTAGTAAAATCTGATGAGGATGAACCTATTTTATCTCATGATCCTCACGATAATACTGATTCACTTCCATCTGAGAGTCCTTTTGTACCCACTTAAGTTTCTAAAGATCATCCCACTAAAACCATTGTCAGTAATCCTTCGGAACCAGTTAGAACTAGATCCCAACCTCGACAAATGGCATAATTTTATTGTTTTGTTTCTCTTGAGGAACCTAAAAATGTGAATGATGCCCTTACTGACTCATTTTGGATAAACGCTATGCAAGAAGAGCTAATCCAATTTAAGAGTCACGATGTTTGGAATATGGTTCCTAGACCAAAACATTTGAAGGTTATTGGCAAAAGATAGATTTTTAAAAACGAAACTGATGAAAATTCGGAGGTCATTAGAAATAAAGCTCGGTTGGTTGCACAAGGATACTCCCAGATTGAGGGAATTGATTTCGACAAAACTTTTGCACTTGTTACTCATCTATAATCATTTCGTCTCCTTCTTGCAATTTCTTGTCATATGCAATTCAGATTATTCCAAATGGAAGTTAAATCCACTTTCTTAAATGAAATTTTATCTGAAGAAGTTTACGTAGAACAGCCCAAAGGATTTTTTGATCCTTTACATCCGAACTAATTTTTCAGGCTTAAGAAAGCCTTATACAACTTGAAACAAGCTCCTAGAGCTTGGTATGAGCGGCTGTCTACGTTTTTAGTATCTCACAATTTTGTCCGAGGCGAAAACGATTAAACGTTGTTTGTTAGAAAGGAAAATCAACATGTCTTAATCGCGCAAGTATATGTGGGCGATATTATTTTCGGTTCCACCTGTCCCAAACAAGTAGAGAATTTTTCTGATATCATGCATAATGAATTTCAGATGTTTTTAATGGGTAAACTACAATATTTTCTGGGTTTATAAGTAAAGCAATGAAATTATGGTATTTTTATTTCTCAATCCAAGTACGCTGCAGATTTAGTTAAAAACTTTGGCTTAGAAAATGCTAAAATTTCTAGAACCCCCATGAGTACTTCAACCAAACTGTCTAAGGATGATATTGGGAAAAGTGTAGATCCCACTCTTTATAAAAAAAATATGATAAGGAGTTTACTGTATCTTACCGCGTCTCAACCCAACATATCCTTCGTCGTGTGTATCTGTGCTAAATATCAAAGTAACCCTAAAGAATCTCATCTATTAAATGTGAAAAGGATTATTAAATATATTAAGGGAACTCTAAAATTTTGTATTTAGTACACAAATCATACGACTAGTTCTATTGTAAGATACACCGATGCCGATTGGGTTGTTCTGATGATAGTAAGAGCACTTATGGTTCTTGCTACTACGTAGG
The DNA here is from genome assembly GCA_949130495.1 of Sambucus nigra. NCBI lineage: Eukaryota > Viridiplantae > Streptophyta > Magnoliopsida > Dipsacales > Adoxaceae > Sambucus > Sambucus nigra. Next base: position 580,212,575 of record OX422209.1, read on the forward strand.
CAATAATCTCATTGGTTGGTCGTGTAAGAAATAAAATTGTATTTCATTACCTAGTGCTGAATCAGAATATATAGCAACTAGTAGTTGTTGTGCTCAATTACTATAGATTAGACAAATGCTTAGTGATTATGGTCTCATAGAAAAATAATTAACCATGTTTTGTGATAACTTAAGTTCCATTAATATGTCCAAAAATCTTGTACTACACTCGCACACTAAGCATATTAAGATTAGACATCATCTTATCCATGACCTTGTCGAATCCAAAGATCTCATTATTGAATATCTGAAAACTCAAAATAGCTCGCAGATATTTTTACAAAATCTTTAGATAACATTCGATTTGAGTATTTGCGAACATAAATAGGCATTATAACTCTCAGTTAATCTCTATTCTTTATGATTTATACCCCTTGTATATTTGAGAAAAATTAGGGGAGAGGATCTTGAGTATTGTTTAGCAATTTTTCTATCTATTCCTTATTCTAACTCAACTAATATGCTAATTTAGTGTTTATCTTGTTATAGGCAATTTAGACTCGTATATCTTGTTACTATCTTGTAGGGTATTGGTCTGTTTATAGTTGAGTAATTTATTTTTTCCCCTTATTTTTGGTTCTAGAATGGGAATGGGTAGTTAGACTTTTTGTATAGGACAAATAGGATCTCTTGTTATTTTGACCCAAGAGTTTTGAATAATCAAGGGAATTTTATCTCTAATATCCAAAGGGGGAGATTGAGAACACACTATCTATTGACTTACTTGAGTCTACATATATATGAGTTCCAACTAGTTTGGATATCTAGACAAAATAGATTAGTTTTTTATGAGAACTCCATCTCCTTAAAGGTACAAGCTCAAAGAAGAAATCTTGTTCAAGAGAACCTTCAAAGGGAAGTTAATTATATCCTTAAAACCACAAATAGGATAGTTACTATGGATCATACATATCACCTATTTGCATTAATGGTTCTTCAACACTTCAAGTCATTTTAATATCAATAAAATTCAATTCAAATTATTTTATATATTTTTAAATAATTTTCAAATGATTTTTGAATTAATTAAAATGTGTTTTTAAAATTGTTGTGGGTATAAATTGAATTTGAGAAACTTAGTTTCTTTTCTGATTGTTTGCCTGGGTAGAATCCAAAAGCGCTAGAGAATTGGAGGTGTGCTTTGTAATTAATTTCATACACGCGTTTTTGCCTTCATCCTGTGCGTACACGTGTTGGTAGACTATCCATTGGATTTGTGTTTTTTGTTAGACACAAAATGCGTACACATTTTTAGCCCTTGGATCAACCTAATCAACGTACGACATGTGTTTTGACTCAATCTTGTGAACCCAGTTAAAACCAATCAGTATACGTTTAACCCACTGCTTTTATTGAACCGTTGGATTAAAGTCAATAAGTCAAGCTTCAATCCCAACCATTGGATTATGCTCAAGGTTCTATATCCTTCTTCATTCAGTATAAAAAGGACCCAAGCCTCATCATTTTGAGACTTTTGCCATTTCGTTAAATCTGAGAGAAAAGAGAGAGTAGAGAGAATATAGAGAATGGGGAAGAAAGGGAAAGAAAAGAGAGAGATTAGAAGAAGAAACCCTAGTTTTCTTCATAGTTCATACCTCTGTCTGTTTTTCTCCCTAACCAAACATCAAAACCTAAAAATCCCATACACCAGAAAACCCATCTTTTGAGAGTTAGATCCGCCTAGGGTTTATGTGTTCTTGGTGTTGTGTTTTCATTTGAAGACCTCTTCAAATCTTTGATTCTCTCATAACTCATCTCTAAGAGAGACTTAAGTTTCATTATTGAAACTGAGTTTTTCTAAAAGAGAACATCATACGATTTATTTTATGTTCTCTTTGTTAGATCTGGCATTTTAGATCTATTCCGTTTCAATAAATTTTGAAACAAAAACTTTTAAGTTTTTAAAATATTTTTCAGATCTAGTGACTTGTGTGTTTCTAGTTTTTTATTTCATGTTTTATGAAATACTGGTGTACAAAAATAAAAGGAACATAAAGAACTCTTACTAAAATTTTAAGGCGTATCCATAGAACTGAAAAGAAGTCTTACGCCAAAAACTGTTGAATCAATCTTTGCATGTTAAGTCTGAATCTATTTTTGTAAAGTAGACTTCTAGTTTAGTTTGGATCTCAATTGGAGGTTTACAATTTTAAAAATATTTTCAAAATCCCAAAATTGTTTAAGACCTTGAACCATCTTCTGAGCAAGGTATCCTTGAGATCTATGGATAAATAAAAGATCAATAAGTCTTGGTTTGAAAAATCAAGACTCTGAAAAAACCATTCATTTTAAAACTGTTGTAATTTGTTAGGAAAGTTTGTATAAATCTTGAGAGGGTGAGTTGCACGTTTGCATGTAGTAGCACATCACAAACACTATCTCACACGAACATTTAGACATTGTGGTTCTATTTGAGAATCTTGGATTTTGAAAGAGTTGTTGGAATTAGAATTCAAAGAGAAGGAGATCAAGGAAAAAGAAACGAAGCAGCAAGAAAAGATCAGTCCAATTCAGAATGCCTTTGGAGTGGAGAATCTCAAGTAGGTATATTCTGAACTTAGGTTAGGATCTTTGTGTCTTGCTTAAGTGTTGTAACTTGATTTTTATTCTAGTGGATTTTTGTTCTGTGTTGTAGAGGGCACCATGGATGTTTCCCTTGGTTAAGGGTTTTACCACGTTAAAAATTCCTGTGTCTGTTTCTTTGAATGCTCTTAACTATTGTTGTGACTGGGACTGCATGGTAACTTTAGTAGATGTTTATTAAAAATTAAAAAGAAGGTAACAAACTATCAAATTCAAACCATACATTCAGAAAAGATTTTACAACACATCTTGTGTTTTTCGAAAAGGGTTTTGCCCAACAAGTTTTTTCGGAGTTTAAGCAATTTATAATATTGTGTTATTAACCTTGTAAACAATCTTTTAGTATTAAAGCCTTTCTTCAGACCTATGATGTGGTCATACTCTGCTATCAAGTCCTGGTACATCACGTACTAATTAAGGACATTGGGTTCAGAATCACTCTCGAACCATACATTCAAAAATTCACATAAAGTTGGAAGCGAACATAGTTCTAATCCTTTGGACTACGCAAAAACCTAACGCACCCAAATGACCAGTTGCACCCTTATTGACAAAATTGGTGCTCAATCCGTAAGTTCAATGTTCTAAGGTACAAGTCGAAATCCCCCCTAATAGCTCATCAGGATAAGACTGTCCACGACGCAGAACCTCCCATGATAGCAAGTAGCCTAGGTATGTTTATACATGCAAATTCACATAATAGGTAATCACACACCCTATATAAATATAACATCATTATAGGTATATACTCGACCTAGAATATATGCCACATACGCAATATATATAACTCCTGAATATATTACGTATATTTAAATTTCGATTATACTTCTCATCGTATATTCTCGAGTAGCTCCCATTACTCAAAGGGTCCTAACTGCCCATTAATTTATCTCGCTAATTATAATATACCACTTTTACTGGCCTGGTATAAGGTTCACTCGTATTTTTGGTGACCCATTTTATTTCTCGAGAAATTATTTAATATCAAACTATGTCCAATAATTTATAGTCTTAATTCTCATCATTAGGGAAAGGTTCGAATCCTATCATTTAAAAAAATAAGATAAGCCAAGGCCCGGACTAACAGGTCCTTAGAACCAGTTTGAGGGTATATTTGAACCGGTTTGAGATGTACACCGAACCGGTTTGAGGGACAGGCCGAACCGATGGAGGTACCTAGTAGTTCATCTTCTCCACAACTACGGGTTTCACCATTTTCAAAGCTCAGAACATCCATTACACAATCCCAAACTCCTAACCAAGTATTCTGATTACTATACCAACATATATACATGATTTTCAACGTAACAGAATCATCAAATTGTCAAAGAACAACTTCAAATCAAATTAATTCAAGATTAATCCTTAAAGACCCTGGTTTATCATTTGTATTCAAGATCCTAAATAAAAACCAAGATTTCTTCACATGTTAATGTTACTAATTCATCAAATTCGTTCTACATGCATAAAGAGATTTAACCTATTGTGGTTCCTACCCAAGAACATGAATTAAACCTTCCTAATTAACACCAAATCTTCATGTATTCATGAATTTGTTCATCCTACACTAATATGGATGGTATATATGCTGAGAATTTAGAAAGATAAATATGTCCCTCAATTATTAGGTATAAATCTCAACAAATGAATCGTATGGTTGGTTTCCTTTCCTCCCGATCTATGTTCCGATGGTGGTTGTGGTGCAAAACGGTGTATAAAGCCTTAGAACTTTCCTCCTTCCTTCTCTGGTGGCCTCTCTTAGGTTTCGTAACTGATAATCCTAACTTCCCCAACACATATTCTGATATACACTTATAAAATTCGTAGGTCTCTTTTCTCCAAAATTTCAAAAGACTAAAATACCCCTCCGGGGTGCCAGTTTGGCCTAAAAATGTCTCGAGATCCAAACTAAACCACGAGTACACTTTTGGGACTATTTTGACCTTTTTGAACACACTGGCGCACTCGAAATGACCATTTGAATTATCCAGAATGAAATTACAATTTATTTCATAAAATTAAGCCCCGACACGATTGACACGCGCGTCTTGACTAAATTTACCATAACTGCCGCATTTCTCACTCACGACAATCATAATACTTTATTATTAATTTATTACTCATTCGCTAAGTAATATTTAATATAAATAGATATTATCCCTTGTCTCTCTTATTAATTTTTATTTTATTCCGAATTAATTTCCCATTTCAAATTTAATTAATCCCTATAAATCCCAATATAAAAATCATTAAAATTACGGGGGTGTTACAATTGATAAATAAGATCCAACAGTCAAGACTAAGTGCATCTATTAGGAGTGTAAATAAACACACACTTAACCAATCAAGTGTAAACATGTGTAGAGGTATTATCAGTTATAAAACGCATGTTTTTGGAGTTTTAAAAATTCAACTTTTGTCCATAATAATTTGTGCCGGTTTTAAATTCCACCCAAGCCATCTTTTAGGAACTTATGAAATATAAATTTTAACCCTAAAACAATTTAAAACCCCATTTTAATTTTGTTAAAAATAGATTTTAATTGTTTTAAAATTCCTAAAAATTATAGAAAATTCCTTTTAAGTCAATTCAACTCAAATATGAGATGAAATGCAATCCTATGTGTTGAGTGTGTTAGTTTTCTACCTGTATGGCTTTAATCTTTATTGATGATGATGTAGTATATGAAGAGTTTATGTTGTATTGAAGGAGGGAATCAATTTTGTCAATCTTTCCAAACTAGTTGAGGCTCGTATATAGTGCAGACTCAAGTGAGTCAACTATATAGTGTGCTTTCGTCTCTCCCTTTGGAAATGGGAGACAAAATCTACTTTGATTCATTTAGGACTAGTAGGAATAAAAAAAATAAGAAAAACTGATTCCTATACAAAAATTCCGACTACCCTATTTCCTAGAAATCAAAAAGTACATAACTCAACTATGAATAGACCAATACCCTAAACAGACCTAATGGTAATGATTCCTGAAAAATAAAATAGTAACTAATGGCAACAATTAAGAATTAGTCAACTTTTTACAATAATTGTCCGGATGTACTTAAATATCTCTCCCCCAATTTGTCTCAATTGGACAAAGGTTAAAAAAACATAAAATGAACATAACAAGCATTCTATCAACCTAAATCAATTAACGGGTCACCTCAAGGGTCTCCTACATAAAATAGAGATAGGAGGTGTCTTTTATGATTTATTAAACGACCATATCTTATATCCTCAAAGACCAGTTATAAGCATGATAGCAACGGGAGGATATTATTGGTGAATTATCTCTTCAATCATTATCATACAAATGGATTTCCTTAAAGATTCAAAACATAAATTATCCAAAGGTTTGGTGAACAAATCAGCTAGTAATGTTCAGTAAGTATATAGTTTATCTCTAACTCTTTAGACTCAACAAGTTACCGTATAAAATGATGCCTTATTTTAATATGTTTCGTATGCGAATGTTGAAAAGGTTTCTTAGAGATATTTATCGCACTTTTTTTATCTCAATAGAGATTTATCTTTTCTTCATTAATTCCATAGTCACTAAACATTTGTTTTATCCATAATAATTGAGCGCAACTACTTCCCATTGCTATATATTCTGATTTTTCCATGGAAAGCGATATGCAGTTTTTTTTACTACTCCACCCTACTAAGTTCTTACCTATGTAATAACAATTATCAAAAGTTCTTTTGTTGTCATTTGAGCAGTCGGGTCAGTTAACATCAGTATATCCTATAATTGTGCTTGTGGTGTCTTTTATGTACCATATACCTTAGTTTATAGTTCCCTTAATGTATTCGATTACGCATTTAACACAGATGATGTGACCTTCCTTAGGTGTACTTTGATAGCGAGCACAAACACACACAGCGTACATGATATCGGGTCCAGAAGTTCTTAGGTACAATAAACTTCCTATCATAATTCTACTGGTTTTCCAGACTCATCTTTGGATAGTTTTATGGAGGTGCTCATAGGAGTCCTAGTAACTTTAGAATTATCTAAACCGAATTTTTTCACTAATTCTATTGTGTATTTAAACTGCAATATGAATAACCCATCATCTTTTTACTTGACTTAAAGACCTAAAAACTATTGAAGCTACACCATAAGTGACATTTCGAATTCCCCATGCATAATTTTTAAAAACTCTTTAACTTCAGAAGGGGAAGTCGATCCAAATATAATGTCATCAATATATACCTGATAAATTAAGACCTGTTTGTTAAAATTTTTAACAAATAATGTCTGGTCATTTTCGCCACGTAGAAAACCTTTATTAATTTTTGTACCAAGCCCGAGAGGCTTTCTTTTAATCGTATAGTGCCTTTTTCAATCTATACACATGGTTTGGGTAACGAGGATCAATAAAGCCTTTCGGCTGTTCAACATGGATCTCATCCGTCAAAATGCCATTTAAAAAAGCAGAATTTACATCCATTTGATAAAGGCTGAATTGTAAGTAACAAACTATGGCCAAGAGTAAGCGAACAGACTCGAGGCGAGTGATTGGGGAAAGGGTCTCCTCAAAATCTATTCCTTTAACTTAAGAGTAGCTCTGGGCAACTAATCTAGCTTTATTTCTAACTATCATCCTAGATTCATCTATTTTATTTTTAAAAATTCAACGAGTGCCATTAATTCTTATATTTTTCAGCATAGGTACAAGATTCCACACGTCATGACTTTTAAGTTGGACGATATCTTCTTGCATAACACTTATCCAATATGATTCATTAAGTGCCTCATTTACATTATTTGGTTCTACAAGAGAAACAAAGCAGACAAAATGGTCAACATTACTTAATTGAGATCTTGTACGCACTGGCTCCTCAGGGTTACCAACAATATTATTTATGGGATGATCTTTAGAAACCTAGTTAGGTACTTCAGGATTCTCAATCGGTAAATGCTCAACTATCTCTGGAGAGTCATAAGTATAACTATTTTCAGACTCTTCCAAGATAATTGGTCCTTGTTCTTTACTCTCAACATTAATGTCACTCACTATCGCATTTATCGATTCCATGATTACTTTGGTACGCAAATTATAAATGATTTAGGACCTACTATTTGAGGAATATCTAAAAATATGGCTTTGTCACCACGATTTTCAAACTTATGCAAGTGTTCTCGGTCTTTGCAAACATAGCAGGTACTCCCAAATGTTTTAAAATATTTTAAATTGGGCTTTTTACCATACTAAAGTTCATAGGATGTTTGTTTAGTATTTTTTTGAAGATAGACCCTGTTGATAATATGAAAAACTGTTTGAATTGCCTCAACCCAAAAGTATTTTGGCAAGTTCTTAGCAAGTACCATTACCCTGACCATTTATTCGATTGTGCAATCTTTACGCTCGATAACACCATGTTGACGTGTTCTAGGACCACTGAACTCGTGCTAACAACCATTACCACGATAGTATTCTGTTACACCTAGGTCCTTAAATTCACCTCCTTTATCACTACGTATTCGATTAACTTCGGTATTTTTTCATTCTCGGAGGATTTTCAAATATTCCCGGAATGTGTCAGATTTATGTTTTAAAATGCTACCCAAGTGAATCGAGTAAAGTCATCCATAATGACTAAAATGTAACTGTTACAACAAAGGCTTACAGTTCGGGAAGGTTCCATAAGATCCATATGGATGATTTCTAGAGGTTTAGATGTTAATATGTCTTTAACTTTCTTGTGAGCATATTTAATCATTTTTCCTTCCTCACACGGCTTGAAATTGATTTTATTTTTGGTAAACCTCTAACTATATCTTGAGAGCTTAATTTTCCAATATTATCGTAATTAATGTGACCCAAACGATTGTGCCATATTTCATTGTCATCAAGCCTGGCTATCCAACAGGTCTCGTTTCCTGAATTTACTATATAACAGTTATTTGGGGTTCTATGACTTGTAAGGATACAATCACCATTCTCATTTATAAATTTATAATCAGTTTTTGAGAATGTGATAGTGTTATTAGGGTCAAAAAATTGACATATGCTCAACAAATTAGCTTTAAGACCTTTTACTAATTGGACATCTTTGAGAGTGGGTAGGCCCTTTTCTTCAAGTGTACTCCGTCTCCAAACGAAACATTCCCTCCTAAGAAGTTGGTCTTGTCGATTAATTTAGTATCGTCTCCGATCATATGCTTGGAGCATCCATAGTCTAAGTACCAACCAGATGCAGTGTTCTCAACCTTTAAAGCACTAATAACAATGATACACTTCAACTGGGGGATTAGATCGTCCTTTCTAACCCAAATATTATTTATGTGCTTTTGATTTAGAAACCGATCTTGGACTATTTCTCTTAGATTTCTTCTTAGCACGATATCTTTTCTTCCTGCTTCTATAATTAGAGTTTTTACTGGGCTGTTTAGGAAGTACATAATTATTCCTGCTCCTCCTAGAATAGTTAATTTTTTTGTAAACTGGTGAATTATAGATAGGCTTATACAGTCATTTTTGAAAACATTCAGCAAGACAGTGTCCATAAACATCGCAATAAGAATAGTATTGGTGGCTAGACTATTTTTTTCACATTTTTAAAACCTTTGAAAAGGGGCTTATCTATTTGCTAGATCTAACTTTAGGTCTAACTGCAACAGTTTTAAATTCAAGATCAAAATACCTAATAAGGGGACAAGCATACTTAGACTTAGGTTCAATAATTGGATGAGAACACTTTTCCATCTAATTGTTTGTCCATTTTTGCTTATTGTAAAAATCTTTCTGGGATCTAAACAATCTTATTTTTTTGAACATGAAGAGATAAACAAGCCATTGCAATTGTCGGAAATACTAGGCCTACTAAAGGCATAAAAATAGAGGCAAGGTTGAAAGTTGTCATAGAATGGGTACCTCGATTTATAATTTGTACCTGTTATTATTATCATCGGGTCTTTTTCTAGAAGACACAAATTACACATGTTGAAACTTTAATTTTTTCCTTAGTCTTCTGGTCAAAACCTAAACCAGTTTTATCTTTAGAATTAGATTTTCTTAATGCAACACAATCTTCAAAACAGTTGGAATGATTTTCAAACTTAGAATTTTTTTTAAGACAGTTGCAACTTTTTGTTTAGATTCTTCCAGTTCTACTAAAGTTGACTTATATTTGTTTTCCAAAACATCATTTGATTCAAAAAGTTCTTTGATTTTTTTCAACAAAAGATTTAGTTTTCATTTCATAGGCCAAACACTGATTTGTATAGTCCTCTGCATTCTATTTCACCAATAGGCTTAAAGCTTCTATTTTTTCAGTTAAGTACTTGACTGTCTTTTCTAGTTTAGGGCCCTTCCTAAGAGTCTTAGTGTAAAGTGTGTGAATTTCAGGTAAATCATCATTATCGGACTCATTATGAGCATTGTGTTAATTGTCCCAAGCGCTTCATTTGTCGAACTCACACACCTATTCAATTTGTCATCGGTATGAACACTTTGACTTACACACATCATCGAAGAGCTATTACTAGCAACATCTACATCATTGGTATTATCTAAGCAAAGAGTAGATAAACTAGAAGTAGACAAAACATCATTAGACATAACAGTACTAGGCATAATAGCATCAGGTTCAACATTATTCACAGACATATCATCAGAATAGATAATTTTTGTAAAGAAGGACATGCAAGGATCAAAAGAGTTGGAGGATTCAGGCTCATCTTCTTCAAAGTCACTTGAATCATCCCAAGTCTTACTGAAGTTAGCTTTATCAGATTTATTCAGTTTAATCCTACAATTAGTAGCTATGTGACCCTTTTTATCAAATCTATAGCATTGAGTGTTTCTAAAGGCTTTTTCAGGTCTGCTATTGTTCTCAGTGTTTTATTTGTCATGGTTTCTCTTATGAGGCCTGTTATTAGAGTTGTTTTGATATTCAGCTTTCCCTTATTTAGAAATAATAGTGTTTCTAAACTTTATAATTTTCTTAAACAGTTTTGACATAAGGGCAATATGGTTATCTAAACTCTCTAAATCACAGTCTTCATCAGAGCCCAAGTCTATAATTAGCAATACTAATTGAGGTGAGGTCATTTTACACTGAAAAAATACATTAGAACTGGACTGTCTTTTCTGATTATTAGAAAGATGCTTCTTAAACCCAAGTTCCATTTCTATAGCCCTAAGTTTACTATTGAGGAGTTCAGGGGTCAAGTAAGGGTCATATATTTCCTCAATTACATACCTTTTGTTATCAAAGTTAGGGGGAGGGACCTAAGTATTTTGGACACTATATATCTCATATCATACATAATACCAATTGCATGCAGTTTTGTAATTATGTCAATTAACCTAATATAGAATTCGTCAAATGTCTCATTCTCATTCGTGAGTAGGGTGTTATATTGTTGTATTAACATTTGAGTTTTGGTTGCCTAAACACGTTCATCACCTTCGTGAGCAGTGGTAACGTGTCCGAGGCTTCCTTAGATGTAGAGAAAATAAATACACGTTTGAATTCGTGCTCATTGACATACATGAATATAGCATTTTTTCCCTTGTTATTACTTAAGAGGCTACTTTTTCTTCGTTGGTAAACTCATTGAGTAGTTTTTTAATCCTTATAGTACTACCCTCTGCAGCAAGTTTAGTTGGATGAGAATATCCATTTTTAATTGCTTTCTAGACATCATCGCCCAATGTCCTTGGATGAAAGCAATCATCCTTACTTTCTATTAAGGAAAATTGGTTCCATCATAGAGGGGAGATCTCGACAAATTTCCGCTCTAATACCAATTGAAAAACCTCACTGTGTTATTTTAATAAAAGTTAAAAAGGTTTAATGAGTTTCGAAAATAGTCTTTTAAGAAACTATTAAAAAAATCTTTACAAGAACACAAGATGTGTTAAAACAATTTGATGAACAAATTATTTAAGTCTCTTGGAAATACGTTTTAGAATAAATCTAAGTCTAAAATGCAAAATGTAGTAATGAAGAAATAAAAAATACACATAAGAGACACAATTTTTTACATGGTAAAACCCCACCCAATTGGAGAAACATCCACAGTGACCTCTACGCCACAAAATCAAAATCCACTGAAACAGTTTTAAGGTTGTAAGCATACAACAAATCATACAATCAAATCCAATTATAAGTCTAGAAATATACCTAACCGAGATTCCACTCCTTCACGGTATCCTTCTAGACTTGTTCAAGGAACTGGATTGTCCTTTCTTTGTTCCTTTCTCTACTCCCTTTCTCCTTTTACATGATGTCGACTCACTAGTCAAAATCTCTCAAGTAATAACAACACTTTAGTGTTTGTGGGTGACACTGTAGTGAAAATTCCATGCATGTACTCACACACACACACTTAATTACAGACGGATCCTATAAATTACAATAAATTTAGATATGAAATACTTTTACACTTCTGAAATGTGGATTCGATCTTTTTGACAAATATTCCAAGATCTGATTTTCTTTAGGATCTTTAAAACATAAATCCTGAGAAATTATTTATACACACAATTTTTCAAAGTGAAAAATTTTCCCAGATCTGAAACATGCAAGTCATAATTTCAGTTTTGTAAAAAAATGAGAGATGTTGGATAAAATTGATTCTAAAACTTTTTACAAATAATATCCAACAAGAAAGGATTTCTCAAAATGAGAAATCAAAACATCCTAAAAGACTAAATCGTGAAATGTATCACTTTGATTTTAAATCTACTAATTTCTAAAAATAAATGAGATCAGAAATCATGTGAGGTTGTTGAAAGAGAGATTAAAACTAAGAGGAATATGAAACTCTAAACTCTCAAAATGATTTTCAAGAAAAAATTTGACAGACTTTCAAAACGTTTTTCTATTTTCTCTTCTTTTTATTTTCTATGGTCTCTCCGTTCTCTCTTTTTTCTCTCAATTGACGAAGTTGCCAAAAGTCTTAAAATGGGGATCCAAAGACATATATTTATACTAAGCTTGGAAGGGTCTGGAAGATCGAACGAAATGGATGGCTTAGATTAAAGAAATGGTTAAAATTCGAATCATATGGCTGATAAGAAACCTTACAAAACTAATATTTGATTGGTTAAAATGTGATGCACATGGATTATAAATGAGCGCATGCATGCCATTGATAAATAGATCCAACGGTAAAGATTAGGTGCATCTATTGTGATTTTAAACAAACACACATTGAACCAATCAAGTGTAAACACGTGTAGAGATATTATCAGTTATAAAATGTGTGTTTTTAGAGTTTTAAAATTTAACTTTTATCCACAATAATTTGTGCCGGCTTTAGATTCTACCCAAGCCATATTTTAGGAACTATTGAAATACAAATTTTATACCCAAAAAAATTTAAAACCCTATTTTAATTTTGTTAAAAATAGATTTAATTATTTTAAAATTCATAAAAATTATATAAAATTCATTTTAAGTTAATTAAACACACACCAATCAAATATGGGATGAAATGCAATCCTATGTGTTGAGTGTGTTGGTTTTCTACCTGTATGGATTTGATCTTCCCTGATGATGATGTAGTACATGAAGAGTCTATGTTATATTGAAGGAGGGACTCAATTTTATCTATCTTTCCAAACTAATTGAGGCTCCTATATAGTGCATAATAAATTGAGTTAACTATATAGTGTGCTTCAATAAAGTCTTAAAATAAGAGTAGAATTTTTTCACCTCAAATGAAGCTAAGAAGATGAAAATATCCCACCTCTTAAGGTGGCCTTTGAGAGGTTTCCTAGTTCCACCAAGTTTTCTCCATTAAGCTTCCAATCAAATCCCTTTAAACTCCATAAATCTTCCATTTCCATCTTCAAGGACCCCCAACAAAAGTTCCATAAAAGATCTACTCATCCATGGTGAAAATGGGAATGCAGGGTTTAGATATGGTGGAATACATATAAAATATGATGACACAAGGTGGAAAGATGGTGGTGGAACGGTGGTTTATGGTAGAGAGAGGTGGAGAAAAGCATAAACATGGTGGAAGACCCATCTCTCTCTCTCTCCCTCTCTCTTTCCAACCTCAAATAACCAAAATACACCCAAAAACCCTATAAAAACACACCAAATGCTTAAAATCTCATTTTTTCCCAATCTATGATCACTAGAACTCGATAGCTCATCTATCCAACGACCCAAAATGAAACAACGCACAAGAGAAATGTGATTTAAAAAGTTTAGTCACACTTGTTTAAATGAGAATCGCCTCTCGTTTAAAAAAGAAAGTCATCTCATTCGAAGTAGCCTTTTAACGACCTTAGAACAACCTGGACCTATTATTCAGTAGGATCTTGTTCGAAACTCATTCAATCTTCTACTTCGAAAGACTTGGTTTCTTGTTCGAACAACCTAAACTCATTCGAATGACTATTCTTCGTTTTCTCCAAATTTTCCAATTTTTATCCCATAATGTTCCAATAATTACAATCAAGAACCCAAACAATCAATTGTAGCTATAAACTTAACCATAATGATCCAAATCTCAGGGTTTTCATATTATTACAACTTATACAGGAAAATTTATAAAATATTGGGTTAGGATCTGAACCACTTTTAGGTGACCTCTCCTAAGCTAGGTGTCAATATGCGACACATAAGAGCGTCATTATGATTCCATAGAGTCACGACTTACTTGCATTAGTGAACATGATCTATGGGATCTGTCTCGCCATCATAAATCTTGAACCTTGGGGCAGAAAATTTCTTCGGGGGTTCCTCCTCCTCAATATCCCTTTGGAAATGAGACTTCATTTATGTTATTAGGTCCCTTTTCTCCAGTTCCTTTTATGGACCTGTCCCCTCAGTGTGTTAGGTGCTGGTCCATTTCTCTTCACACCAAATTACTTATATCATCCATGTGGCACACTTCATTTTGGTGCCTGCAGACCAAGGGACTTCCATGCTCTGAACATGCATGGTTGCACCTAGTACTCCTTCCTTGGCTGTGACTTTTGTTAGTTTGAGGGCTAAGAGTTCAACCATGGTGTTTTTATTTCTCCTAAAGGAGTTCTCTCTCCATATTTTCTAATCGTCACTGAAGGCAAGAATTCTCCTCAATTTAGAAGCGAGTTGCCTCATCTTTCTGTTGAAGTCAAGCTTCATATGCATCGACCAGCCTTGAGATTTGGGTTGATCTAGGCTGCTTGTGGCTCTCCTCAAAGTTCTACTCATTCGGATGGAATCTTGGGTTCCTATCTTGGTAGATTTCAAATCTGACCCTAAGTGGAGCTAGGTTAGCCCGTAAGTTGCCAAGCTGAGGTGAACTATTTGGGTGATGATACATTCGTATTTATTTTTATATGGTTTGCTTTTTTAGAAAGGAAATTGATTCCCACATACGGCGGAAATTGTGAGTACAATTAATCACAATGAGTATTTTCTATAAAGAAAGGAATCGAAAGATGTTTGTGGTTCAATAACTGTTTACGTCCACGGAGAGGTTCTCAATTCTTATTAATTACTCTCAAACTTTGAAAATTACATCCCCTTTGGCCTGAGGGCGAGGGATTTATTTATAGTAGCGTAAAATAAAGTAGTTGAGTTATTCAAGGAACTTTCCCAGGTTGTTTTTGGCTCATGTGGTGACTCCTGATTATCTCATCCGAGATTATAGGTAACCAACGAATCCAAATAATAATTAAATGATAACTTTTTGTATTTATCCACGTGATATATATTGATGTTAGTCCTTTTGCTGAACTTGCTTGGAGCAGCGTGGTAATCCCGTTGGGCCTTCTCGGACTAGTTGAAATTGGGCCTTTATGGTTTGGCCTCCACAGTTACATATAATTGCATTATACCTAGCTTATACTCCTTTAGTCGGGAAAGTAACATTGTAGGTGATAGATTTAATTTAGTTACTTGTAATTTTTATTTTGTGTGTTTATTCCACGAAATAGACAAAAAGGAATATTATAAAAGTCTAGTATACTCATGTTTCCCACAACACTAGAATTTATTATTCTATCTGGAAAAGCACGCATTGGGTCTATTTAAAGAGGTCTCTGAAAAGTTTCATCAAATCATACTTGATCATTCATGTCGTTGCTCTGAGTCAATCACTTAGGATAAAGGTATATTATATAGCAACCTTAGATACATCCT
This sequence comes from Sambucus nigra, assembly GCA_949130495.1. Classification (NCBI taxonomy): domain Eukaryota; kingdom Viridiplantae; phylum Streptophyta; class Magnoliopsida; order Dipsacales; family Adoxaceae; genus Sambucus; species Sambucus nigra. The sequence continues at coordinate 580,228,301 of OX422209.1, forward strand.
TAGTTATATTAATTTTTGTAATTGGAAAATCTTGTATCTTTAACCTTATGGTCATTTTGATATCGCCACATATAAGATGGTAAAATCTTCCCATATAGGAGAATTATGTTTTTAAATGCTTGTTTTGTATTTCTAACTTTTCTTTTTCTTAGTTAAAAAATGGGAAATTATATTCTTTGTGAAAGTTTACAAAATAGGGAAAAAATTATTTCCATCCACGACTTGGTCGCTAGAAGCTCACAGCAACAACATAAAACTCCACATCCGTAATTTATGGGAACTATATCAGTTCAAACCTCTGGTCTCCAGCGCAACCTCATTCGTTGACATGTCGCCTCTGTTAGACATGCCTTCATGCCATCAAAGCATATAGTTCCCTATTCACAACATTTGTTAACCTATACTACAAAAACTCTAATTGCGTGTCTAATCTTGATCGATGACCTTTCACATCAATGAACAAATGCCATCGTTGCAGTGATTAGTCCACGAATCCATCATATTTGACACCTTTTTGGGATATTTCCATATTAATATCATTGGTAGTTATGGATTCACACAATCTTTGATGGTAACCAATAGAATGTAGTACTCCGTATTTTTGGGAATATTTAGATTACACGGGTCACAATAATTTAATTAATTTGAGAAATAAACTGAATTTAAATAAATATTAATTAATGAGAAATTGATTAATATTTATGTGTTATTATATTTACTTGTGGGATGAGTAAATGATATTGCATTATTTCATATTACGTCATAGGTGGATAAAATTGACGGGTTGACACTATCTTATTCGGGATGAGCATGGTAAATTGATGATGGGTAACTCGAATGATGATTTCGAGTGCATGGTTGATCTGGAATAGGTCGAAATAGTCAAAACTAAGTACCTAGGGTAATGATTGGGTTCCGAGGGCTTTTTAGACTAAATGGGACCCGCATAGTTATATATGGGTCATTTTAAATGTACATGTTAATTTAATTTTGAGATTAGGCTTATAAAATGAAGGGTTTGGGGTTAGAGAAGAGTCAGTTGGTTATATCAAGAGTTTATGTTATTATACCAAGAGTTTAAGAGATAAGTTAGAGAGAAAAGAGGAAGAAACTCCAAGAACTTAAGAGGAACACCAAAGGGACTCAAGAGAAGATCAATTGGGAGAAAAATTTGGAGATTTTTGAGCTAGGATTATCATCAACAAAGATAAAATCAAACTCTACAAACCCTAAGGCAAGTGATTAACTTGCTTAGTAATTTATGTTTGTAATTCAATCCATATTAGAGTTGGTGACAAACATTTTGGGTGGGATTCATATGAAAAATGGGTATTGGGATATGATTTCATAAGATTTGTAAGTGAATTACATAATTGAAAATTTGAGATTAGGATTCCATGTAGAAAGATATAAGATTGATTGAAAAGATTTAAATTTTTTTAGTTATTGTATCATTAGCGAGAATTATACAAATCCTGAATAGTACGATGAATAACATAAAATTGATGATATATATAGGAATCGAAATATGAGAAATGTTAAATTCACAGTTATGGTTGATGGAGAATGAGAATTGTTGGTTGAATTGGGTGATATGTTGGATTGAATTGAATAACATTTGACAGAATTTCGAAATAAACAAAATTGGGTTATTTGGGTATTCTGCGAGGGCGAATTGGTCCGCCCTCAAGACGAACCGGTTCGGTACTCGTGTTATGCTCAAGTTGATTAATTTAATGGAATTTGCTAAGGGTTAGATTCCGTGTTGATTTATGATGTCCGTGAATGAGTTAGGACTTCTGAAATATTATTATAACACTGATAAAATACCTTGGGATGTTGGAATAATTCCGTGGTGAGATTTGGGGTATTTGGGATGAATAATACTCGAAAAATTAAAATAATGAATTAGTGATGAAAATTTGGTTAGAGGGGGATACGGGTTGGTTAAGAATAGTTACGTGTTCATAATTCTATTATAAGGATCAATTAATTAAATAAGTGAATATTTAAATAATTTGGAATCAATATGTGATTCGAGAAGTATATGGCGGTGCTACGAGTGACATGTACGATTAATTAGGTTTATCATATATATACGGGTATAGAAACAGTACATATATGTATGATTATATATGTGTGCATGATATATATGGAACATACTTATCCTAGAAGATATGCTATCGGTGGAGGTTGTACGTTGTGGGCGATCTCTCCTGGTGAATCCCAGCAGGTGTGGTATCAGTCCCCTGGATCATAGGTCTATCGCACGACCACACTATGTGAGTTTAGAGGCTGGTGTGGGTAATGTGGTATGTTTGTTCCCCACAGATGTATGACTATGACAGCCTCCGATTTACGTTTATACTTTTGGTTCGGTGGTGAGATTATGACACTATTTCCCATTTAGAGGTATGTATTCCTTGGAGCTTGATAGAATGCTAGAGATTCGTATCCGGTGAGTTATTACCCTGAGGGATAGCGATTATATATATATATATATATATATATATATATATATATATATATATATATATATATATATATATATATATATATATATATATATATATATATATATATATATATGTGTGTGTGTGTGTGTGTGTGTGTGTGTGTGTGTGTGTGTGTGTGATGTGATACGAAAATACATCTATAAAAGTGAAGAAAATTATATACGAGCATAAGACACTAAGGTATGAATATTAAAATAATAACTAGTGAAAGTTATTTGAAATGAATTGATTAATTATAATTTTTAAGTGGATGTGAAAGATAATTATATAAAATACGCGTGACACACAGTAGCGTATGGATTTAAGGGTATATGGAGACTACTTAGATTGGATAGCATAACTTGGGGTTAAAATGTATACGTTAGGTCCGCACTATAGTTGAGGGGTGAGGATTATCTCATGGGAGTGCGACACCAGTTTAAATATGAAATAATGCATTTATATTTATTAATGCATTTCAATTGCTTGCAAAATATTTTCAAAAGGATTTGGGCTCTGACCCGTATCAAAATATTTTCAAAACTTTTTAGGTGTCCATCCATAGGGATTCCATGCATGAGTATCATTTTCAGGTCATCAGAGTTTAATCCGATGTGGAGTGTTGCAGGGATTGTTTAGTCGTTTTCTATCTTTGAGATTATAGATAGGACCCAGCCAGTTATTATCCGAGCATGTCGCCCAATGTCATCTTTTATTTCAGTTTTTATTTAATTCAGTTATATTAGATTATTGTATTAGATTGTAAATCAATGGTTTATTGAGTTGGTTGATTTTATTTTATTTCTGTATTCAGATTTGCTTATGTGATTGTGGATTTAATTATTTAACTGGCATAGTTTATTTAATGTATTTAATTATTTACGGAATTTCATTAAAGTTTAAAATTGACACACGACTTGATTAAATAATAAGAGGTTAGTGACTAATTGAATTTTTGACTATGATGCTAAGAATGAGCCAAATCAGATTCATGTTTTATTTTAATAGATGGTTGGTTACTCATTATTTTAAGGATCAAATACCAAAAAGTCCCTCAAACATTTTTTAATACACATGTAGTCCAAGCCTTTTATTTTGTGCCAAAAAGTCCCTTATTCTCTTATCTTTAAAGGTCTGTGCCAGCGGCATGGTAAATCCTTTTTAGCATGGTGAAGGACTTTTTGGTGAAAAATAAAAAGGTTTGGACTAAACATGTATTAAAAAAAGTTCGAGGGACTATTTGGTATGTGCCCCTTATTTTAATAAGCGGCGTGTCACATAGATATTGCTTCTAAGCCACAAGAATTATACATACCCTTGATTGCTTCCTTCCATGTTGATTTATAATAAACTCTTATACGAAATTAGATAGAAAATATTCAACTTTTCGAAGAGAAATTTTCTTCTTTCATCTCTTGTTTGTATTTCAAGCTTTGTGATTGAATCTTGAATACTTGAGAGTAATACTTTTGTACTCACGCTAGTTTTGACAAATCGTTTTTCAAACATAGTTTGTTCATGAGTATAACCTTCTTTTAAGCTTAAAAAATACATTTATGTGTTTTTAGAGAAATAAATATTTTATTGCATCTTTTCAACCATAGGATATCCTCGTACATCATAGTTGTAGTCGGTGGTTACTCGGTGATCCCGTTGCCTCGAATTTCCACTTTAAATTAAGATTTGTTAGCGTAAGACTTGAAGATATTGGACAAGTCCAAAACGGGGTGTGATTTCGTAGAATTCTCCAGTCGTTGACACTCTACCCAAAGAATATGATGCGAAAGAGAAAATAGTCAGTTGGTGCATTGTGTGATTTAAGTCATCTTTCTCTATTTGTAAAACTCTAGCATAGTACATTTTTCGTTCATTTCGGTCCAAGATTTTTTTCCGTTAAGGAATTTTTCTTCGTGCATCCGGTATCATATGAATTGTTCTAGCTTTTTGCGCGTTAGTTAAACAATTCAACTTAAGAGTTTTTGAATTATTTAATTTATCAAATTCATTATATTGTAAAAATATTATTCTTATAGGAGATTTTAAACGAGAATTGTAATCTTGTAAGAGTGTATCATTTATGTTTTCAAAATAGAGTAAATGACGTTTATATTAAAATTTATATTACCAGTTCGATGACAATTTAAAAGCCAATAAGAGAATCAATACCATGAATTGCTCAAGTTAAGGAAAATGAAGTGAAAATATTGACAAAAACTTGAGAACATACTCCTATACATAATGTGTGGGCGTAACTATATTAGTTATGGTCAATATGAATTGGGCATATGATACATTTTTTTGTAAATACACATATGTGCATTACCTGTAAATAATTGATGAATTTGGAAATACTGACCGTGCTTAGTGTAAATCTCATTATCATTTTTAACTTTTAAAAAAGGAATGGTTGAATTTATAAATTTAGGATATATTTTTTTAATTTTGATATAAAGGATTATAGGGTAAAAAAAATTGTGAGAATAATGGCTATTCAGAAAATTCGATTTAAACACTGTTTTTAAATAAAATTTTAAAATTTAGTTTTTGTAATTATAATTATTGGTGCGCATTTAGTAAACTTGTTTTTAAATACAATTTTTTTTATATTTGATAAAATTGACAAATATATATATTTATATTATACATGTGTGTGTGTGTATGAACACATACATAAAACTTTCATACATTCATGTATGTATATATGTGTGTGTGTGTGTGTGTGTGTGTGTGTGTGTGTGTAAACACATACATAAAAATTTAATGTATACATGATACATGAATACATACATACATACATATACCATAAATTATATACATGTACATTTACTCTCATGTATTTTTATGTATATTTAATGAGGTATGTTGGAGATTTTAACTATATACATACATACATATATATATATATATATATATATATATATATATATATATATATATATATATATATATATATATATATATATATGTATGTATATATATATATATGTGTGTGTGTGTGTGTGTGTGTGTGTGTGTGTGTGTGTGCGTGTGTGTATGTGTGTGTGTGTGTGTGTGTGTGTGTGTGTGTGTGTGTGTGTATAATGATATTACATGTATAATCCACAATAAAATTATATACATAAATGAATTAATAATATTTTTTTAATACATATTGTGGTTAAAAGCGCAATCAGTCAGTCGACCAGCCCAGCACACAAGACGGAGTGTCTGGTCCAACTTTTGGATAATTATTGTTTTATCCGTGTATTTAATATAGGCGTAAACGCGTGGGGATAGGCACAAATCAGCTACCAACAATCTTGGGGAGATATTCAGGGACACTTACGTGCTATCTAACAAGCTGGGAGTTACCCATTGAATTCAATCACTTATTTCTAAATTCTACAAAATGTAAATCCTGCCCGGAGCAAAGGGATGTAATCCCGTGAGAGACACTATAATATAACAGTCACATCTCCGTGAACGTAGGCTAGTTGTCAAACCACGTACATCGTTGTTGTGTGTGATCTTGCTTTCTATTTTTGTGATTATTTCGTGAAATTTTATTGTGATATTTCTTGTACTCACGCGTATGTACTATATGTATATTTTATATCAATCCATACATTAATAATATATGTATATGACTATATATGACTATCGTGTATCAATTGATTATATTATTTAACATATGAATTTTAGTATATTATATAATTTAATAATATAAATATACGTAATTTTTGTGTACATGTACATAAATATTTTTTATTTATAAGAATTACATACATATTAATATATTATGTATGTATATTATATATTAAGGTATAAATGTATTAAAATATTAATAATGAATAATTCTGAGTTGAAAAATAAAAAATAGAATTTATAAAATATATTTTTGCTATTTTTTAAAAAACTTAATTATAAAATAGACATATTATAATTTAATATTTAAAAACAAATTATCAAACATAATTTTTTATCAAAATTTAATTTAAACATAGAAATCAAAATTAGGGTGTAAAACCAAATAGGCCTAAAAAACGAAAATTTGATGGAAGTGCAAACCATGCCATGCATAAAGTTGGTAATAAAAGTTAAAAATCATCTTGATATGTTGATTTGTTGCGACATTGGGATGCACAATGTCTGGCGATGACCACTCGTTTTGTTTGTTTATTAGTACCTACTTTCATTGCAACGTGGTTTCATTAGAGACTCAAACATGTTCTTGGCGATTAGAGGGCTGTGGGTGGACTAGTCTAAGATAAGAAGATAAAAAAGGAACAAAATAGTAAGCTTTGTTTCACACGTATTATATGGATAACATACAAATACACACACACACAAATAACATATCCGTTGTGCATACGGCACTATTAATTTTACGCATAAAACATTACATGTGCCTAATCTTTGTAGTTAAGCAAATTAGTATATAATCCGTTTTCATGTACAATAAATAAATATAAGCGGAATATATTAAATAGTTCTTTAAATATTTTGTAATACACATTTAATTCAAACTTTTTGATTTGTTTCAAAAAGTTTCTCAGCATGTCGTTAGCGCAAACTTTAAAAATAAGATAATATTGGTCAAATAGATGTTTGAGGGACTTTTTTAAATAAAATAAAAAGGTTTGAACTAAATGTGTATTAAAAAATATTTGAGGGACTTTTTGATATTTAATCATAAATATAAAGATAATTAAAAATAATAATATATAGCATAAATTTAATATCTTATTTTAAAATCATTATACTGATACTCCATATTTTCATTTGTTAAATGCTTAAAATAAATTGAAAAATCATAGTTTCAGCAATTTTATATGTAATTAAAATAATATGATACAAACTTTCTTCAATATTTTAAAGTTAAGTAATCAAACATTATTGTACCAAATGTAGAAAATTCATTTTAAATATAACACATTCTGTAAAGAAATAACACTCAAAGATAAAACTAGAAAAATAATAAATATCTCCAATAAAAATTGTTTTAAACGGTTAACAAAGCATGTACTATAATATTTTTCTTAAAAAACAATATAATTTAATATATATGTAAAAATGTATTATACAGTGAATCTAGTTTTGAAATATTTTCACTTTCAATAAAAAAAAATGGTGAAAATGAAAAAAAGAACCTATATGTAAAAATTATATTTCTATTTTTAGAGAAATACTTCATATATGTAAAAATTTATCCTACAGTTTGTCTTTATAAATTTTATACCCAACCAAGAACTCTATCATTTTATCTTTGTAAATATTCCATTATCTATTATTTGTAAATTTTATACCCATCCAATTTTATTTATTGATTGAAAGTTCTCATATGAGACTCGATTATCGGGGTATATCCTGGAATATCAGGGATTTCAACACTGTCATATTTTTCAATACGTTAGTGCAAGTTTCTATGTGAAAAGATTATATTGATAAAAATTAGTTGTATCCGAAAAGAGAGATCTTTTTAATTTCCAAAAGACTTTTGATTTATCTATTTTTCGTTTCAAAAAATACAATATTCAAGATGAGAGAGAAAATGATAGTAAGTATTGAAACCTTATTAACTCCCTGAATACTATTACATTAGAGGTATAACAAAGATTAGGGTAGTGTTTAATTTTGTACTTTCAGTCAATTTTTTGTGTCCATGCTAAGCCTACTGCATTACCTAATATTTTAAATTATTGGCGCATACAAATACAATGCTACCATATTTCATGGTAAATCATCCATTGTTATGATACTATCAAAGGTTGTGTCTAATTATGAATTACCCTTAAATTAAAAAATTTATTTCTTCATTATTTGTCACACCCCCGCCCAATTAAATATAGGGTGATCAGTCCTCTACCAATTCAAAACAGGATATTCAGTTTGTTCATTCTTAGCATCACTGTCGAAAAACTTTTTAACATATTAATCACCTAATATAAAATTAAGCTAGGTGTCAAAACATTTCCAATTTATTAAAACCAAGTAAATCCGTTTTCATTCAGTCTTAAAATATAAACCATTCACCACACATAGGAATGTAAATAAATACTGAACATGAATCAAGTACTGCAATAAATAAGTCTAGATAAAACTTCCCAGTTCAAAACTCCAAACCATACAATAAACTGAATATAATATCTCTGATGAAAGAACTAGAAGTGGGCGACATATGCCCTAAACAAGAAGTCTAGATGAAACTCAATGGAAAGGATAGATGCGTCTACTGCAAGGACCTACAACTTCCACAGCAGCTGCAGCACGTCAAGCAATCTAAATCTCTAAATCTGATACTCCTGTGGTTGAGCACCTGATATAATACATATATATAGCAAAAGAGAGAAGATATACAAGAAACGGGTCAGAGCCCGATGTGAAAATGATTTAGCAAGTATTTAAAACTGGTTCTTAAAACAAGTCTTATACGCATGTTAGTTATCGAACTCTCACATGAGTTTCTCACCTCTCGTCTATCATGCACACCTAACGTACATCTAATCTCCCCCTAGTTATACCTCCCTGTCTAACTAGTCGGAAACCATACTAATACTAACTATGCTCACAAGTAGTATTCCCGTATCGCCCATACAATACGCCATTCAGATAGTTTGTCTCACATACTAAATTTTATTATTCATCGTTTGAATGGCTAATATTTTATTCACTAAGATCATTTTACTTCTCATTTTTATTTTATCTACTAGTCTCACAAAGTAGAAAGTTACCCAAGTACACTCATACATATATATAGTCTCATCATCCCTATATATATACACTAATCCTGCACTCTTAGGTTAAGACCACTTGGTGCAATGAAATGATTATAATTATTACCATGTCTACTAATTTCACACAGTAGCAATATTCACAAGTCCATATATATATATATATATATATATATACTAATCATGCACCCCCGGCTAAGCCCCATTAGTGCATATCTCCAGAAAATCATGCATCCCCGGGTTAGCACCCATTAATGCACCTATCAATAATTATTCAGCACCCCCGAGTTATCACCCATTAGTTCCCCTAACAATAGAATATTGCATACCCGGGTTAGCACCCATTAATGCACCTATCAATAATGATTCAGCACCCCTGGGTTACCACCCATTAGTGCGCCTAACAATAATCATCTTTGTACCCCCGGGTTATCACCCATTAGTACACTTATCAATAGAGTTTTTGCGCCCCCCAAGTTATCACTCATTAGTGCTCTTAACTATAAGGTTCTTGCACCCCCGGGTTATCACCCATTAGTGCTCTTACAATAATATCACATGATAGGCATACACACATCCTATTATAAATTATAGGTATTTCACTAACCTACATATATACTCTTCATACGTATTTTAATCTCATCTCTACGTATAATATATATATTTAGATTACTATCTCTCTCGTAATCTCCAAGGTATACTCTCTCTCTCTATATCGAAATAATTAAAGTATTTATTCTCACATACTTTCCCGAAATTCCATCTTATTTAAATTTACTATTTGACAGTTTCTCTCACTCCAATAAACCGGCAAATTCAAAACTCGACTTTAAGAAAAATCCCCAAAAATTCCCTCTGTCGCTCGAACCAGAAGGGTTGTCGTTTGAACGACTTCCACGTGTCGTTCGAGCGGCTTCACGCGAGATGACATCTCGCTCGAATGACTTCGTGCGAGATCTCCATCTCGTTTGAACCACTTCGCGCGAGATCCCCATCTCGTTTGAACCACTTCGCGCGAGATTTCACTGTTCGTCTTCTTCACCAAACTTCAACGTTTTTCACCATTTTTGAACCTAAAGACCTCTAAGATTCAATTCTCATTAACTCATCATCAATACCCATCAACCCCTAACAGGTTATAGATCATTTCTATCATCTTAGGATGCTTAATTCGTCATTAATCATCATAATTATATAAAACTCCCAAATTAATTCACATGAACCCTAGTTTTCAAAATCACAATTCAAGAACCTAATCAACCCAGATTCGTTCATCAATGTATAATCAAATTTCATGATTAATCCTCTACATACATGAAGGAATTTCAGCCACTAATTAAACCAATCCTTAATCATAATTTAAATCTCCAATTTTCACCTAATTAACATATAAATCATGATTAAATTCACCTATACTAACATGAGCATGATTATTGCTAAAAGAAAGCAAGTAATAAAAACTTGCCTCGAATATGATGATCTGATCCGTTGGTGATGTTGGTACATACACGCTCCTCTCTTCTCGATCTACGCGTTGGTGGTCACGGTTGTACAAGGTGATGCCAAATGAGTCTTCTCTCTTAGAATTTGGTTCTCCCTCATACCCTCCATGGCCGTTCTAACTTCCTGTCACTTCTTAACCCTAATGGAATTCCTTGGCTGATATAATAAGTCCCAATTTTCGTCCATTAATTTGGCCCAAAAATACAATTTACCATACTGCCCTCCCGGGGTGTCGGTTAGGCCTAAAATCGCCCGGGACCCAAACTAAACACCCGGGTATACTATTTTGACTATATCGACCCTCTCGAACTCAATGGCGCACTCTAAATGACCATATGAGTTAATAAAAATAAATTCTCTTTTTATTCCATTCAATTAGTCCTGACACGACTCACACGCGTGACAGACTTAAATTACCAAACTGCCGTATTTCTCACTTCCGACAATTTATCAAATATCATGATTCCATATTACATATCACATAGTAATATTCAATAATTATCAACAATAAGTATTAACCCTTGGCACGCTAGTTAATAATTATTTAAATTCTGAATTAATAACAAATTAATTCCTCACATTTTAATTTAATTAATCCAACAACAATAATTAATCGCATACTTATTCCCATACTAATAATTAATTACATAATTATTTAAATCGTCAGAAATACGGGGTATTACATACTTCCCCCCTTACAATGGAATTTCATCTCGAAATTCGGAAAAAGTATACTAGGTACAGACAACGTTGTAAAAATATTGTGCATCGCATCCCGACGCTCACAAGTAAGCTACTCCGTACCACCCATATAGTACGCTATCAAATACCCTTAATGATGAACACTTCACATGTGTTTGCTTTAAACTCCAGGTTACCCTGTCATATAGGCTCTTTCCCAAGCCTTTCTGCTTAAGTTTAACTACTTCAACTTTATTTTAGATATTCACTATCTAGCCTTCTACTATTTGCACCTTAGTAGATTTATCCTCTTTTCATATACATACGACTTCGTCTCATGTCGTTCATACAAGTAAATTCGCTGTGCAATATATATTTCACACACAATATATACGATAATATCAATTTTTCTCTAACATTTGTAATCATAACTGGTCCCTCACCTTTAAATATTAAGTAGGACAGCAACCAAGTTCACCGTGCCATACTTCTACTGGCACTCTGCCCGAACGTGAATTTATAGGAGTTATTTGGACACAAACTCCACTAGTGGAAGGTACTGCTCCAGTCCTCCTCTAAGATCTCAGGGTCCACATAAAATTTTCTCTCTCGCATCCGATTAAACCGCTTGTCCTTACCCACCCCTCTGTGGGTATTAGGCTGTACTCAATCGCATCTTAGTACCTATAATCTCACCATCTCAGCTACATGAGAAGATCCTTGGGATAGTCTTCCATTCTCTAGTGGAATAAATATAAACATGTATATAAATATCCCTTGGGTACAAACCCGATATACAACTTGAATCCTACCTAGAATTTTAAAGAAGTAGGAAGCGGCTACATGAAACATCCCGCAACAGTCCGCACCTGTCACGGCTCCCAAGACTCTGGATAGAAAGTCATATGGCATCCATGCGGTAGGATACCTGTGGTAACATATATATATACAAGGGGGAGAGAAAAGTAAACGGGTCAGAGCCCCGAATGTGAAAAATATTTAGCAAGTGTGTTAATCGTGCATAATAATTATCGGTGCACTATTTCATAATTAAAGTGAGACCGCACTCTCGTGAAACCTCGACTCACCTCTCATCTAAAGGCGCGAACCTATTCGCGTCCTCAAGTTTTAGTTAAATTACCCCCAATGTTATAAGGACAACCTAACTTATCATAGGCCTAGCCTATACCCACGAGAGCTACTTTCCCGTCATAATTTAAGGATCCACCCTTTCTAATCCTACTAGATTATGATAACAACAATTATGCCATAATAGGCCTAATGGATTCCGATTTATAATTATAATGAATTATAATACTTAATACGTTACCCCTATATATATATATATATATATATATATATATATATATACATATATATAGGCTAAAATATAAGAATTTATTTTCTTAATATCATGCACATGGAATATTGGCAAAACCTCTCTCTAATCTCAAAATTGTGCTACGTTTCGTGCGTGGGGAGTCTCGCAAAGCGAAATCCAAACAAGGAACCGCCCCGTTACACTACTCCTGACAAGGTCAAGACCAGAGATCCGAGATGCCACAGATAGAATTACTTCTCTCAAATCTCGACATGGCACTGCGTTTCGTGCGTGAGGTGTCTCGCAAAGCGAAATCCAAACAAGGAACCACCTCGTTACACTACTCCTGGGCAATGTCGATCCTAGAGATCCATAATCCTTAACATACAATTTAATACTACCATTACTGCTAAACTTTTAAACTACAATGTGAAAACAACTTAAAATCTCCAATAATATCCTTGGGATGATGTAACCGAAGTATTCCTTAAATGCGATACATCAACCCCCAAATAACCTGGTACACCATAATCATCCAAGATGTACCCCATCGAAATACCATATCCTTTCATCTAGGATATATAAATATATATATATATATATATATATATATATATATATATATATATATATATAGGTATTTTATTCTCACCATATATATATACATGCCATCATCCATACCCATGACCAAGTGTACATACCATATATGATATACAAAGGCCATGCACATATAATACCCGGCTAAATATATAGCGTCGATAAAACTGCATCAATGCTATTATCTTCCCAGAGTTCGGCTCACGTAACAACTGGGGACCACCTGGTGGGGATCAACGACACCCACCTCGTGGTAACTCACACACACGACATCCCGGGAAGCGGTTATAGTTCCAACCGGCAATGAGACGAAACATACCCACCACGTCTCATCCCAAAATATATATCTATATCGTATAATAACATAAGGGACGACTATGATCTGGGGAATATCCACACCCTGCTCTATATGCCAGGATGCTCACCCTCTGCGCGAAAACTTCCCAATGATAGCATGAGTGGGGTATGCTTAACCACATAAGTATATATATCGCTCACATACGCAATATACATACATCCATATGATCCCATCATATGATCCAATATAATAAACCATCATATACGGTTTAAATATCCATACCATGTATGTCCACAACATAAATATATCCATATATTCACATTCATACATAGATATATGTACATATATTCACACATCGCTATATCAATATATATACAAATTAATTCTCGTTCATATGTATAAGATATATAAACCCGGCTATAAGTATACATAATCCTCAATATACAAGCCGTCACCACAATTTCCATTAAATGTACCTCGATATGTGAATACAATCCCTCACTTGAAACATATTCAATCATTTTTCCTATAATGAATAGTCTCCCAAAACCACATGTATATATCTATACATATATATTCAACATTAGGGTTATCATCCAAGAGTTTGTGTAGGAATCCATCACTACACATTTCATCCATATCCAAAAGTACATAATTACTTTTAGTACCATTTAACCATAGGCACACGCATGACTTAATAGTCTAAAACCTCAATTTATTCCAACCTCATTTCAAGTATTGGAATCTCAGTGGTCATATCCCCATAATTACGTGTAAACTATCCTACTAGAATTTATGCTACTGCTTATTCTGGTCGATAGTACGATCTCAAAGCGTTCTCAATGTCACCTATGGTTCGAATAAGTCTCGGTAACCCTTACTCCTATTGAGTTATCAATTGTTCCTTAGACTAAACATTTCTATCTAAGGATATGAGACCCCTTACTCTTAAAGAGTATGCAACCACTCTCTTCCATTTGGCCCCAAATTATATCTTGACCATATCCTATCCTTATAAGGATTTGACATAAATGTCGGCCTAGAAATTTCACAACATACATGGATATTTCTTATCCAATGATTCCAAGAAGTTCCCACTATCGGATACTAAGTGAGAGACCCCCTATAAGTCACCAAAAGATATCTCTTACTTTATAAGAGAGAACCCCAAATAAACAAACCCAACCAAAAAGGGCTAGAAGTCATCTTAGGAAACCCATAAAACATCCCATTAAGGAAGCCCCTTAGAATAAACTCCAAAAGAAAAGGGGAGGAGAAATCCAAGTTTTTGGGCTAAAAACAGGGGACCGGTCTACCGGTCCCAGACCCCCGGTCGACCGCGGGTCCATATTTTGCCTACGAAGAAATGCAGTAGGCTTTTCCCTTAAGGCGCGGTCGACCGGTCCCCAGACCGTGGTCGACCGGCCATACCAGTTAAGCTGGCCGATTTCCCTTTCTCAGCAAACCCACGAAATTAATACCCAAATATCATCACCAAGCCCCCAAATCTTTAACCCAATAATGTTATTAACAAGAAAACCCATCCTACATCTCATCCCAACCATTTATATGTGATTAAACCATAGAATAACATTGATTTCAAGATTTAAACCCAAAAATCTAGGTTTTGGTATTTATACCCAAAAATCCATTTATTTACCCCACAAATTATGAAATGAAATACACAAATAGCTATTTTGAAAGATTAAACACTTGCCTCAGATTTGTAGAGGTTGGATCGTCCTCGATGCCGCGGTTGGGCCGAAAATCCCCAAGCTTTTCTTCCTCTTTCTCTTCCTTTCTTCTTCTTTCTCTCTTCTTGGGCTTTTTGTCTCTTTCTCAAAATGAGAAAGGCTTGATCCGTAAGCCTTAAATCCCTTTAAAATAATAAACCCAATTTTAAATGTTAATACACACTTTAAATGACTCGTTTACTCCAATTCGAGCCAAAATAACTTAAAAACATTCCGGAGCCGAAATAAAACCCAATGACAGTCATTTTTGACTATCTCGACCCTTCCGGAATCGATGGTACCCTCAAAAATATCATCCAGAATACTTTGAAATATTCTCTATTTTTGGGCCTCAATTCCCAAATTTTGAAATTCTCCAATTTAATTAAATTTTATTTTCCCAAAATTTAATTTCTCAGTCTCCAAAAATCGAGGGTTGTTACATAATTAAACCAATCCTTAATCATAATTTAAATCTCCAATTTTCACCCAATTAACATATAGATCATGATTAAATTCACCTATACTAACATGAGCATGATTATTGCTAAAAGAAAGCAAGTAATAAACACTTGCCTCGAATATGATGGTCTGATCCATTGGTGATGTTGGTACATACACGTTCCTCTCTTCTCGATCTACGCGTTGGTGGTCACGGTTGTATAAGGTGATGCCAAATGAGTCTTCTCTCTTGGAATTTGGTTCTCCCGCACACCCTCCATGGCCGTTCTAACTTCCTGTCACTTCTTAACCCTAATGGACTTCCTTGGATGATATAATAAGTCCCAATTTTTGTCCATTAATTTAGCCCAAAAATACAATTTACCATACTGCCCTCTCGGGGTGCCGGTTAGGCCTAAAATTACCCCGGGACCCAAACTTAACACCCGGGTATACTATTTTGACTATATCGACCCTCCCGAACTCAATGGCGCACTCGAAATGACCATACAACTCTTTTTATTCCATTTAATTAGTCCCGGCACGACTCACACGCGTGACAGACTTAAATTACCAAACTGCCGTCTTTCTCACTTCCGATAATTTATCAAATATCATAATTCCATATTACATATCACACAGTAATATTCAATAATTATCAACAATAAGTATTAACCCCTTGGCACGCTAGTTAATAATTATTTAAATCCGGATTAATAACAAATTAATTTCTCACATTTTAATTTAATTAATCCAACAACAATAATTAATCGCATACTTATTCCCATACTAATAATTAATTACATAATTATTTAAATCGTCAGAAATACGGGGTATTACATTATTGCAAGGCAATAGTTTTATTCTAGAAAGGGTTAATTATACTTAGGACCCTCGAACTTTGACCCCTTACACTTCATCACATTAACTTCCAATTTGTGCACTTAACCATCTAAACTTTGAATTGCTTTCAAATTCGGTTAATTTTTTACGTGAACGTTAGGCATGCGAGTGTCACATGACTTAAAGTAAGTGCATTTTTGTCCTAACATAATTGTTAATGAATAAAATCCTAAAATAACAGAAAAAAATATTTTAAAATTAAGAAATTACTAACAAATATTTTTAAAATATCAAAAATCATTGAAAAAATTACAAATTTTATAAAACTTTTGGAAAATAGGAATATATAGATTTAAAAATTATGAAAATTACCAAAAAATATTTAAAATCTGCAAAATGCTAAAAAAAATAGAAAATATATTTAAAAGAATTATTGAAAAATAAATTGAAATACAAAAAATATATTTAAAAATATGGAAATTCGTAAACAATTAAAATTGTGAAAATTACCAGAAAATATAAAAAAACATGATTTTTAAAAAAAATAGATATAAAATAGATTAAATGGGAAAATATTTTAAAGAAACACAGAAAATAAGAAAAAATAGAAAAATACATAAAACAAGAAAAATATTTTAAAGAAAAAACAAAAGTATAGAAAATATTAAAAACAAGAATTGTTTTTGTTGAAAATATGAATAAAGTATATTTCAAATAAAAAGTTAAAAACATAAAAAAAAATACATAAAATAGAAAAATATATTAAAGAAAAAAAATATTGAAATAATAAAAACATAAAATATTTGTCAAAAATATGAATAAAAACATATTTTCAATAAAAGGATAAATTTCCAATGAAAATAAAAAAAATACAGAAAATTCATAAAACAAAAAAATATTTGTTGAAAATCTGCATAAAAATAGATTTCCAATAAAAAAAACAAAAAAAACAATACAGAATTTTATTGAAAATAATTTGAAATTAAATAAAACATTAATTAAAATTCAGTAATAGAATTTTCACCATGAAAAAATAAAATTTTCACATAGAAAAAACAAATTGATTTCTAGATCATGGGTTAAAAAACCCAAATAGACTTCTACCTAAAAAACTGTTAAAAACCCTAGATGAAAACCCAAATGAAGATGTAAACATGAAAAAAAAATCAAGATGAAAACCCAAATCAAATCCAATACCTCATCAACAAACAAAAACCCATCAATAAAAAATCAATACCTTCTCCTTCAAACCCATGAACAAAAAAATCCAGGCATGTGTATATGTTCATATGAGATGGAAGAGAGGAGGGGAGGGGGTGAGGGTGAAGGGAGGGGGTGGGAGGACAGGCAGGGGGTGGTGGTGGGTAGTAAGGGTGGGTGGGTGGTCTTCATGGCTAAGAAAGAGAGAGAGAGAGAGAGAGAGAGAGAGAGAGAGAGAGAGAGAGAGAGGAAAGAGGTTGAAATGGAAAAAGATAAAAGAGAGAGAGAAGAAATATGGTGGGTGGGTGTTCATTGACAAAAATACCCTTTAATGAGTCATGTGCAGTGCATATGACTCAACTTTTCGATAAAAATTAACGAAGTTGGATGATAGGGGGCACTTTATAGTCGTGTTGGAAGTTAAGGGGGTTAAGTAAAAAAAATTGAAAGTTAGGATGAAAAAGTATAGGAGGGTCAAAGTTCAAAGGTTCTAAGTGTAATTAACCATTCTAGAAAAGTTTTTTGGTACAAGTCAGAGTTCAATGCAAATAGTCAAATTTTATAAGATACAACTATTTATTTGAATTTACTACTGTCGTTTTGTATGGGTCGGTTCAATTTAGATGCATGTAAGAATAGAAAATTTTACACTTGTTAATGTTTTTTTTGTTCAAATTCAGAATTTAATAATTAAATTCTTAAATAAATAATCATTTCACAATGATTGTACATATAAAAATTGATTTATCAGAAAGAAAGAAGTATCTCATCGTAATTTTTTTTCCTCAACATAAGTCAAATATTTATCTATGTTTGATTAACTTTAAATTTTATGTTTGTATTATGGACAATATAAATGTCAAATTCATTAATTATATTTCAAGAGTTTTTTTAAAAGAAATGTTCTTTTGTTTGACATAAAGTGTAAATAAACCCCTATGTTGATTAATAGATCTATTGTTCCCAAAATTAGTTAAGAGCATTGCCTTACTTCACATTGATTCGAAAGTAAGATCATCATCAATGCAAATGTATATATTTCCTTTATGTGGATGTACAACACGATTATACGAAGATTAGCAAAAAGAAAAATAAGAATTCACATATATATATATATATATATAAATTCTTATTCACTTCAAATTTCTACAACTTAACTTTTATCACAAGTGACATTGTGGGTGATTACACTATGGTATTTTATCTCACCGTTCTATTTTGATTGAAATAAACAGACTTTTATTAAGTCAAAGCGAAATTATTGAAACTAAATTTATAGAAAACTTTGTGGTTAGTTTTGATTTAGAAATTTCAAAATATAATTTACCAAAATTAGTATACTAAAAGTATTGTCATGTCAAAAATGCCAAATTTATATAATGTTTGTTACTTTATATCATTAATTGGACTCATTTATCACAACTATTAATATTATCAGTGATCTTAAACATTAATTATTTTTCTCCATTTAAAGGATCTCAGTGAATGATAAGACGACATCAACGCAATAAAAAGACCCATCACATCAAAGCTCAAACACACATATAGATAGTACATGGGGGAAAAAAACTTATTTTTAAAAATATTAAAATCAATTTTGGTTTGGTGAATTTTTAAATTTTTTTCGAATTCTTTAAAAGGGATTTTTTTTCAAAGTTTTATGCTAGAATATTTTTAGCGACACAACTAAAGCATTCCTAAAAGGATCAAACCTACATGGGTCTTTAAAAGAGACTAAAAAGAAAAACTTCATAGCAATCTAGTGAATCTCGCGAGCTAACTACGACTCAGCTACGAATTGTCCCTTCCCACGATCGCGGCTAAGTATGGCCGCTATAGCGGCTTATACCCGCCGTTATAGTGGGTATGGGTTGACTATAGCACGGGCATGTTACGATTGGCCTTGCGCATGGATTAGTTTACTTGGTCAATGATATTTTGCCAATTACTTTTGTTTTGTTAGTTTGGCTTTTTCTTCATTTATTTTTCCTTGTCCACAAGATTTTTAAAGTTCCTTTTTATTGGTTGTTTAATTTTTTAAACAGGTAGGGCTTTTTTTTAACTAATCTTCTATTTGTTTTATAAAAAGAGATTATGTGAGTCTTTTGAACAATAAATCCACATTTTTATTTTTAGAGATCCTTTTAGATTTTAACCCTAAGAACTCTCAAGCACACTTCTTCGTATTTTTGGTTATCTTTAATGTTTTAAAAAATTCCTTTACACATAAAATCATATATTTTAATGGTGTTTTTACGAAACAAAATTCCCATAATTTGATGTAAAATTTGTGGAGGTTTGTGATCAAAGTTTAAGGATGTTTTCGAGATCGGTGAGCCGATTGACTTGGGTTGAGATCCAAGGCACGTTTGTAAGACTGGTGATCCAGGGATCAAAGTTGCGGTGGAGATTCGAGCAGTTTCATTAATCGGTGGATACCGAGGTTCGAGGGTTATGGTTGTTAAGTCAAAGCTGGGTGGAGAATTACAAACTAGTATTACATAGATTGAAGGTTCAAAATGATGATGATCTGTGGGTACGGCCAAATCGATAGTTGTAAGTCGTGTCTGTACTTTTTAAATTCGTAAAAAAAATTTACTAATGGACTTGAGTATAGGGTGGGTGCGTGTTGTTTTTTCCAAGAGGATTTTCATGTTAAACGACCCTGTCCCTATTTGTGTGATTGATTTTATTTTTCCGCCATTGTTAATTGATATCACCTCATATGAAATTTGGACCTAATTAATTAATTGATAAATTATAAAATTGACTTAATTAATGTGGTTAGGAACAAAGTAAATCAGTTATTTAATTTCACAATATTTAGTCTGTGTTAATTAATTCAATTTTGAATTAGTATATTGACCTTAAATAAATAACTAATCGGGGTTAAAATTTAAAATAATTAATTGGGGATTTATTTATTTCATCGACCCATATGAAGATCTGTGCACATTTTTCAGTATGTATCAAAGCATATTACTTTGAGTTATTGAGTTCTTTTGTGTGTGTGGGGGGGGGGGGGGGGGGGGGTCTTATTTTTACGTCTTTGTTTTTTTTATCCCAATAGACCCTCAAATTGATATTTCGAAACATTTTTTTAATGATGAGGATGATTTTGATATACGAGATGAATTTACAATAAATCAAAATAGGGAAAATATCACACGTTTTTGGCCAACCCTTATCACGGTCAAGGACCGTGACAAAAAAATACGTACGCCTTTTCACAGTCAAGGACCGTGATAAGATCACAATTTTTTTTGACTCGTTCCTTATCATGGTCAAGAACCTTGACAATTTTGACGTAGGTAGCCCACTTAAAAACTTTTTTTTTGCCAACACATTCACTCCCCCCCCCCCTCAATCTATTTCTCTCTCTCCTAGATCAAAATTCATAATTTTCACTCACTCAAAAGATATTATTTACCTATATGTATATGGTTCACACACACGTGTGTGTGTGTGTGTGTGTGTGTGTATGTGTAGTTATTGAATATATCTAGTCTAATCTAGTTGTATATACATGTAGTGTCTTCTTATTCTTTGAAATCATGTTCTGCAAAAACTAGTTTTTAACATTCAAACCATTTTTGAATATAATATAAATATTTGATTTTATATATTTATTTGGGTTTCATTATAATGTGTTTGTTTGTTACATACTAGTTGTATATACATGTATGTCATTGTTATTGTTAGAAATAATTTGTGCAAAAACTAGGTTTGAATATTCAAGTCGTAGTTCATTAAAAAGTGATTATGCTAACTTTATATATTTTTTTCGGGCTTCATTATAATGTGTTCGTTTGTTGCAAAGTAGTTGTATATACATATATGTCTTTGATATTGTTAGAAATAATTTGTGCAAAAATTAGGTTTGAATATTTAAATCATTCTTTATTAAAATGTGAATATTTGACTTTGATATTTGTTTCGACTTTATTACAATGTGTTTATTTTTTGTAAATGTAATCATTTTGGTTAAAATATGCAATTCACGAGTTTATTTAAAAATGTGAAGTATCTGGCAATTTTGGGCGAAAATGGCAAAGAACACAATGCACATTCTTCGATAATTTTTAATGTTCTTCAAATTTAAATAGGTTATGAAAATTGGATTTGATTAGGTTCTAAGGTATAATTAAAATCAAAACAGTGTGTATAAAAGGATTAGGATTTCAACATGATAGTGTAAAGCGTATCACAAAATACATTTTAATGAACTCATACTTATTAGGACTTAACCTCTTTATTATTATTATTAATTTTATTAATTAAGTTATTAGTTAGGTTATTAATTAGGTTACACTTATGTTTGAGTTAATCAGGTCATTAATTAGAGTATGCTTGTGTCTAATCCAATTTCCCCATTTGTTTACAATTAGTAGGTAACGATTCCTACTAATTGTTATATGTTATCCTATATACAAAGAGTGGGTGAGTGAGACAAATGGACTTGGGGATGTATACTATTGAGGTGATAACAAGTTTGAAAAATTCGCAAAGAGGTGTCACTATGATGAAGAGTTCTCCTATCCTTTTGCAAGTTGTAGAAATGTTAAAGTGTTTGAGTGGAAAATAATTAAATTATATTTACTTCATTGGGGTATGCAAGATAATTCCCGGGTGTGGATTTTTCACAGGAAAATACATTGTCCTTTTGTCCCTAAACAACCTCCTTTAAAACCATGAAGTAGGACTACAATGTTTTACACATCGACGACGAGATGGGGTCATTTATCGTTTGACTGAATTTTCTTTTCGACCATTATTGAGCTTTTATATTTTTATACTTATGATTAAACTTTGTTTGATGTAATTAAATTTGCGTTTCGATATAAATAACTTGAATTTTATGTAATTTGGTTTGATTTGTGTAATTGCATATTTAGTTTAATTATTTTTTATTGCATATTATATTATGGTTGGGTGTTCTTGTTTTGTTTGAACAAAAATATGTTATTTTTTTTATGTTTGAAGCAGGTTTTCTCGATTACAGTTTCGTACAATAACAAGAATTTTATTGTCACGGTCGTTGGCCAGGATAAGATCATGACAACATAAATCTTGTCACATTCCTTAACCATGACAAACCAAAAGTTACCGTGACAATATATGGTCACCCCCAAGTTTGAAAAAATTTCTAGGGTTAAAGGGATTATGACAAACATGAGTTGTCTTGGTCCTTGATTGTGACAAGATATGTGTAATATTCCGTCACTTCTAGGACTGAGAATTTTAATTTATTTGGGAGAAATAAAATTTAATTGAATTGGAGAATTTTAAATTTGGCAATTGAGGTCAAAATTTGAGGATGTTATAAAGTATTTCGGATGACGATTTTGAGTACGCGGTTGATCCCAAAAGGGTTGAGATAGTCAAAATGACTGTACTTGGGTTTTATTTCGATTTCGGAATACTTTAAGTTAGTTTGACTCGAATTGGAGTAAACGAGTCAGTTAAAGTGTGTATTATAATTTAAAGTCGAGTATCTTGAGAATAAGGCTTATAAGTCCTACATGAGTTAACAATATCATTTAAGAGATTGTAAAAGCCATATATAGAGAGATAGAAGAGTAAAGGAAGAGATAAAAGAGGAGAGAATCTTGGAGCTTGAGAATTCCGGCCAATCGAGGAAGATTTAGCCTCTACAATTTTGAGGCAAGTGATTAATCTTGCTAAATAATTCGTGTGTGTAATTTATTTCATGATTTGTGGGTATGAAATATGGATTTTGTGTTTATATGTCAAAACCTAGATTTTTAGACTAAATCTTGAATTTGATGTTCATATATGGGGTTGATGACATATAAATTGATAGGATGAGATGTAGGATGAGTTTTGAGGTGAGGAACATGCTTCAGTTGAGGATTTGTGGTTAGAAAATGATTTAGGGGGTTTTGGGAAAACTTGGTTTTTCCAAAAAGGAAAAATGGCCGAGTTATCTGGTATGGACAGTCGACAGCTGCTAGGAGGCCGGTGGATCGCGCCAAAAGGGAAAAGCCTACTGCTTTCTTCATAAGGCAAACTCTAGAACCGCGGTCGATCGAGGGTTAGGGGCCGGTCAACCGGTCCTCTGTTTTTAGCCCTAAAATGGGATTTTATTTTTACCCCGTTTTCTTTTGGGTTTAAAACTTAGTGACCTTCTTCGTGGATGTATTATAGAGGGTTAAGTTATAATGTCAAGAGATTTGTACCTTAGAATAATAAGGCGGCTTTCAGGCCTATTTTAGAAATGGATTATGAGGGTATGATGCCTCTTTAATTAAGGAAACTATTGTGGGACTAAAAGATAGTCGAATTATATTAAGGTGATTTTGGTGGGCTATCATGAAGTGGTTATACATTGTAGAGATAGTCCTTTTTTACTTATGTGCTTCGAAGTCAAGGGGTATCACAATATATGTTTTAGTATATCGCCGACTAGGATAGTTGGTGTTTATACTTATAGCCGGGATTATTAATATATATAGGTGTATATTCGGATATTGATGGTGGGTGAAAGATGATGGTTATACTTTCGGTTATGAGATAGTATCCTTAAGGTTGATTAAATTGGAATACTACTCTCATTTTAGGCGTAATGGATGAGTAAGTTTCAAGTGAGGGATTTTATAAGGAAATGAATTGGGTAGGTATGCGTCACAACGTTGGTTAGTATAATGAGTATTATCTACTTATACCCGAATTCAGTACCTTTATACATACGGATTGGAGATAGTATATGCATTCATACATATGTATAGATATATGTATAAACATATAGTGTGAATGTATATACCTTGTGTGATTGTTTATATATATGATGTGATTGCATGTATATATATATATATAGTGTGAATGATATATATTTACTTATTGTGTGGGCATACCCAGCACATGCTATCATGGGGGGTTGCGCGATATCGGTGAGGCCCCTGGCTTAAGGAGCAGGGTGTGTATAGTCCCCTAGTCATAGTCGTCCATTATTTATTGTGTGATTTTATTCTGGGTGAGAAGTCTTTGGTATGATTCGTTCTCACTTTTAGGTTCAGAACTATGACCGCTTCCCACACGTTATAATTTGTTTTATTACCATGGCGGTGTCATAATAATCCGATATATGGTAACCCTGGATAAAGTGAGTAATTCCTAAAAGATGATAGCATTGTGTAGTATCTTTGTATCCTACAACTGTATATGATATGAGTATTTTAAAGTGTGTGTTATGTGTACATGGTTAATAGGATTGAATGATTTGGTTGTATATATAGTGTGAATGATATATATACCCTATAGGTGAATGTGATATGGATATTCTAAAATGCACATTCTATGTGATAGGTGTATGTGCTTGTTAGGATCGAACTATCGCACTTAGTGACTAAGGTTATTATATAGACCCCCCAAAGATTTTAGGAGAGACCCTACTTATGTACATAGATATAGTTGCTCATGGTAAGTAGCTGAGATTATAGGGTGTGTTTATTGAGGGCATAATGGATCTCAATGACCAACATTGTCAAGGAGTAGTGTATCGGGGGGGGGGGGGGGGGGGTTCCTTGTTTGGATTTCTCTTTGTGAGAAGTCCCACGCACTAAACGTAGCGCAATGTTGGGAGTGGGGAAAAGTTTAGTCCTTGGTACTTGGGTGTGTGTTGAATGGTGAAAGAATGTTTTATAAGAATATGAAGTTAATGTGTGCCTATTCCGTTATTAAGGACTTGTTTAAGTTAATAACTAGAATCGAATGGACTCTAGTAAGGTACATTGTGTATACTTAGACGTTAATATAAGTGGGCGTAAAATTAGGGTATGATAGAATGAGAAGATTTTGGGTTGTACTTGAGATCGAGGGTTACGCAGATTTAGACTATGCGTAGATTAAGATGGAGATATCCCAAGAAGCGTCGGGTAAATAAATTAAGGAACAGGTGCATATGTTTAGGTGAGCGCTTTAGTCGAGGGGTGAGTTTGAGTTCCATGAGAGTGAGACTCCACTTAAATCATGAAGTTTTGCATTTATAAATTATTATGCATTTTAATACACTTGCGATAATGTTTTTCACACCTCTGGCTCTGACCCGTTTATATCTCTCTCTTGCCACACACACACACACACACACACACACACACACACATATATATATATATATATATATATATATATATATATATATATATATATATATATATATATATATTGTGTACTATAGGTTTCCCACTACAAGGATACCGATGATGCTTTTCTATCTAATGTTTTGGGAGCCGTAGCAGATGCGGTTTGTTGTGGGATCTTGTTATAGCCGCTTCCTACCATTTGTACATCTAGATAGCATTCATCTTGTACATCGGGTTTAGACCCAAGATTTTTATTGTAGCACTTTTATGTTTTTCTTTCTCGGGATCATTGTATAGTCTGTGACCTGACAGCATTGAAATTATGTTACGAAAGTCGTTTATTAAAAAATAAACTATTTAAGTAACTCCGATCTGTTTTTTGAAGAAACTCTTTTCTTAAAAAACAAATCTATTTGAACACAAGATGTGTTTAACAAAACAGTATGTACGAGATCTATTCAAGATTTGAATAACACGTTTATTAAACAGTTTTAAACAAGCTTTTAAACCCAGCACAACCAAGAATGAGATGAGAAGATGTAGGAAGATTAAGTACAAGATTTTTACGTGGTAAAACCTCACCAATTGAGGAAACATCCACGACTCCCTCTACGGAGTAAAACAAAAATCCACTATAAACAAATTTAACAATTACAAACTATATAACAAACATGCATACAACTCAGACCTATATAAGTTTAGGAATGTACCCTCTGGTGTCCTTATAACTTCTCTGCAGTTCTGATTGTTGATGTTGTCCTCTCAGTTTGTTAACTCCAATTTGTTCAAGATCTTTACGTCGACTCTTTTTCTCAAGATCTTATTACCAACACTTTTCGTGTAGTAGAGTGAAAGTTTTTGTAGAGGTGCTCTCTAACACATGCATGCACACACTCACACTTATTAAGTACAAACAGTCCTAGAAAATTACATATAAGTCTATATGCTGTGATTTTTCTTTTTCTCTCTTCTCACAAAACTTTGAACCTGTTTGACCTTTAAATCAATCCCAGAATCCACGGATATCTTGCTTAGAAGACAGTCAAGACCTTAATCAATCTCAGAGTTTTGAAAAGATTTTCGAGATTGAAAACCTCCAAGTGTGATTCCAAACTAGGTCAAAGGTTTAGTTTTAAGAGAACTAGAAACAGAAAACATTTTTGTTGATTTCAAAGTTAAAAACATTTACAGAAAACGAATCAACAAAATATTTCTCAAGCTGAGAAACAAACATGCAAACTAAGTGTAATATATCATGAAAAAACTCAGATCTGAAATTTTTTATATACAAGAACAACAGATCTAAGAAAATGATTAAGTTGGAAACAAGATCCAAAAAAGAAGAGGTTAAAGCAACAAACCAACTCTCAAATCATCTTTTAAAACACTCAAACACTCAAGGTTGTGTTTGGTAAAGTATAGAGGTTTGAAGGTTTATATTTGGTTTGAACTGTGTAGACGATTTAGGGTTAGGGTTAGGGTTAGGGTTTCTAACTCTTTCTCTCTCTTCTGGTTTCTCTCTTTCTTTTCTCTCAAGGGACGAAATGGAAAAAGTCTTCTAATGCTGAGAGTAGGAGCCTTTTTATAAGAGGCTGGGAAGGTTCGAGAATAAGGATTGAAATCAAGGGACCAGATTTAGTCAATTTCAATTGACTTAGATCCAAGGGCATACGATATGCGGTGGTTAAAGCTCTCCTGATTGGTTTAAAGGTGATCACAGGGATTATAATGGAAGACATGCAGATCGTTGATAAGAATGATCCAAGGGATGAAAATGATCACTCGATTTGTCTCAGCAAGGAAACACACTTCTCACCAATCAGAAGCTAATACATGTTGGCATATGAGGCGAGATAAAATGCGCGTCTAAAGTAATTACAATGTAAACCCTGAAGTCTCTGCCGCTTTTGGTTTCTACCCAAACCAACTTTAGACAGTTAAACCAACATTCTAAAATAGCATATTTACCCCATAACCTTTTAAAACCAAGTTTTATTAATAAAACTTTATTTTTAAAATGTTTAAAAAAATCCCAAAAAATATTTAAAAAAACAATATTGGGGATTTGAACAAACTCAACATATGTACACACACTAATATGCAATATGATATGTAAATGATTCATTCTACTGTGTGTGAGTGTTGGTAATTAGGTCTAGATCCCTTCAATCAAAGATTAAATAGAAATGCAAGCTCTGAGGTTCTTTGGATTCTAGGTTAGACATAATTTTGCCACAATTTCCAAACTAGATGAACACTTATACAATATAGACTCAAGTGAGTCAAGAGTATAAGGGCTTCAAGCATATTCGGATATAATTCCTTTGTGTACTTAATTGGTTTTATTTTGAGTACTCCTTCTTATCATAGTATGTGTGTACACTTTATCTTGTTTAGTAGCTATTTTATTATTGGCATGATGTTCATTGCATGTTTTAAAATTTTTTGGCATTCGCTTATTATAGTTCTGGGTAGTTTGCTACGTTTATTTTAGTATCAACAGTTGATGCTAAGAATGATCCACTTGAGATTCTTGATTTAATTTAGTATAGGATTGGACACCCATTATTATTTTGAGTGAGGTGTCACAGGTGGTATCAGAGCATCAGGTTCTAGTGTCTTAGGATCTGTACGGGTTTTCTGCGTTCTTTCGTAAGCGTTCTTGATGTAGAGCCCTATTATTAGGATTGTTGTGTTTACTACGTCTATTTTCTTCTGCGATATGTAATTGCTTGAATGGCGTTCTGATACAGTTGCTCTCATCTCAGATGCCGCTGAGAAGAGGTCATCTAGGCAGGGCAAACAGAGGGACTGAGAACATAGAACTCCATATGCCTCAATGAACTATGACCAGAGCCAAAGTTACCAATATGGTGCCACAAGCAGTAGACGTTGCCATTGATGTGATGGTACATCAACTTGTAGCCCCGATAGCTCAAGACCACCCAGAGCCATATGCGTGGGAAAGAGTATGATAAGCCTTTAGGAAAGGACATTCTCCAGAATTTTCAGGGGGAGTTGATGTTATTGTTACGAGTCAGTGGGAAAGGGATACAAGGGCACCTTCGGATGGTTGAGTGTAGTGAGGTGCATAAATAAATACTCACCACCTTTAGACTAATTGGTGCAGCTCCTAAATGGTGGGAGTCATCCACCACATCGGAGCAGATAGAGATGAAATTCCCATATTAGATTATTGGGTACGCTTTGACTAGAGGTATTTTCCTTCCGTTGTTCAGACGAAAATGAGGAGGAGATTACTAAAGGTGAGTTAAGGTGATCGAATGGTGGCGGAGTACGAAGAAGGATTTACTAGATTGGCGAATTTTGTGCCCGATGAGGTAAATATGGGGGAGAAGTGAATAACGAAGTTCTTGGAAGGTTTAGGTTAGTGAATTTGGCAGCATTCAATGGGGAACCTGGCGTTGCTGACCTTTGCTGAAGTGATGTGTGTGGCTTTGACACATTTTCAGGAGTACCGTCTTCATTTAAAGGGGAGTAAGAAATTTGGGACCTGTTGACCTATCGGAGATTGATTTTGGCCTGGTTATTTTGGGGAGATTATTGGAGCATACAAATGAGAAGATTTGTATTTCTTTTATTGTATAAAGCATTGGCGATTTATTTCTATTTCGAGAGAGATAGTTGTATTATTTCGGGAGACATCGGTTGTATTTAATTAAAGAATTGATATTAGTGGTTTCTCTTTTTATGGGTTTTATTTAGATGCTTTACACCTTGTTGATCGAGGAATTTTGTAGTTTTATCAAAGTACCGCTCAGCGTTCTTCTTCGAGGATGCGGGATGTCACTAATGGTCCTAGGTTTGGAGGAGATGATGCTAGTGGGGCGAGATCACCACCGCAACAAGGTCATAGGCAGAATTATCGAGGGCCGCAACAACATTTTGTACCTCGAGATGGACATAAAGGATTCTCTGGGAGACGTTTCCTTTGTGGTGAATTAGGACCTCGGAAGAGGGATTGTCCTAGAGGAAGTAGAGGGTAACTTTTTGAGGAAGATTTAGATGTGCAACCCCTAAAACAGTTCATAGGCCAGTTTGGGCAAGCGAACTTTGATCAGGGCCATTGATAAAATAAGGGCGTTGGAGTTGGGAGGTAATATGTAAATTCTTCTTCTTTGTGCTTAGGTTGTGCTTTACGCGGTATGGGGAGCATCGCATGTGAGGTTTAGTGAATGGTTAGCCGTTAGAACCATATTGTGTATAGAATTTCCTTCGAGGGAGGAGTGAGCAAGTGTGGCATTTGGATGATATCTTTCAGGAGAATAGATTGTTTTACGTTGGGCTAGTAGAGAGTTATGTTTTTGAATTGTTTAGAGTACAATTTGTTACAGCTTGTTGATTTGTAACGATAAGGTTATCGTTTTATAGTTAGGATAGGTGTAGGTAATTGTAATGTTCCAGTGGTGGAGGAACTTATCATTTGGAAATGCTTTGGTGTGATGAAAGGATTTTTATCACCGAGGAGATTCAGGGTTTAGTGAGTTTATTGTTGAGTTACGAATTTTAGCTCATGGTTGTGCTAGTTTTGAGAACTAGGTGTTGGTGAGAGTATTGTATGTGTTGATGCTTTGTGTCTCGAACATAAGGTGTTTGATTAGTGTGTCAAAAGATATGAAACTATTTTATATTATATTGTTACATAGGCCTTCGGGCAATATCTATGGTTCAAACATCTTTTATAAAACCTTAGTCCTGATTCAACTGTTCTTAATTCCCGGTAGAGCTACATAGTAGTGTATTGGGAGGGGTCCTTGCTTGGATTTCACTTGCGAGACCTCCCCGCATGAAAGTAGCGAATGTCAGGAATTGAGAAGAGTTCAATCTTCGGAAACTTTAAAATATTACAAAATTAGTACGATATTATGGATAGAGGTGTTGAGAGTTATATTACGAGTTGAGCTAGGGTACAGGGTATATGGGCGCCCTGATTAGCAAATTTGATTTTAAAGGTAAAGTTATTCGCCATGAGAAGTGAAAGAGATAGGTATAGTGATCTTGGAGGTAGGAGATGTAAGAACTAGTTGAGGTTAAGAGCCCTAGGATTAACTCAATTTCGAGGACAAAATTATTGTAAGGGGGAAGTCTGTAATACCCTGTGACTTCTAGGACTGAGAATTTTAATTTATTTGGGAGAAATAAAATTTAATTGAATTGGAGAATTTTAAATTCGACAATTGGGGTCAAAATTTGAGGATGTTATAAAGTATTTCGGATGACGATTTTGAGCGCGCGGTTGATCCCGGAAGGGTTGAGATAGTCAAAATGACAATACTTGGGTTTTATTTCGGTTCCGAAAAATTTTAAGTTAGTTAGACTCAAATTAGAGTAAATGAGTCATTTAAAGTGTGTATTATAATTTAAAGACGAGTATCTTGGAGAATAAGGCATATAAGGCCTACGTGAGTTAACAATCTCATTTGAGAGATTGTAAAAGACATAGAGAGAGAGAGAGAGAGAGAGAGAGAGAGAGAGAGAGAGAGAGAGAGAGAAGACGAGAGAAGCTTGGATCTTGAGAATTCTGGCCAATCAGCGACTTCGAGGAAAATTCAACCTCTACAATTTTGAGGCAAGTGATTAATCCTGCTAAATAATTCGTGTGTGTAATTTATTTCATGATTTATGGGTATGAAATATGGATT
Organism: Sambucus nigra; assembly: GCA_949130495.1. NCBI lineage: Eukaryota > Viridiplantae > Streptophyta > Magnoliopsida > Dipsacales > Adoxaceae > Sambucus > Sambucus nigra. The sequence goes on from OX422209.1 coordinate 580,259,888, forward strand.
TTGTGTTTATATGTCAGAACTTAGATTTTTAGACTAAATCTTGAATATGATGTTCATATATGGGGTTGATGACATATAAATTGATGGGATGAGATGTAGGATGAGTTTTGAGGTTAGGGACATGTTTGGGTTGAGGATTTGTGGTTAGAAAATGATTTAGGGGGTTTTTGGAAAACTTGGTTTTGTCCAAAAAGGAAAAATGGACGAGTTATATGGTATGGACGGTCGACCGTGACTAGGAGGCCGGTCGACCGTGCCTAAAAGGAAAAGCATACTGCTTTCTTTGTAAGGCAAAATCCAGAACCGTGGTCGACGGGGGATCAGGGGCTGGTCGACCGGTCCTCTGTTTTTAGCCCTTGAATGGGATTTTCTTTTTACCCCATTTCCTTTGGGTTTAAAATTTAGTGACCTTCTTCGTGGATGTATTATAGAGGGTTAAGTTATAATTTCAAGAGATTTTTACCTTAGAATAATCAGGCGGCTTTTAGGCCTATTTTAGAAATGGATTATGAGGGTATGATGCCTTTTTAATTAAGGAAACGATTGTGGGACTAAAACATAGTCAGATTATATTAAGGTGAGTGTTGTGGGCTATCATGAAGTGGTTATACGTTTTAGATATAATCCCTTTTTACTTATGTGCTTCGAAGTCAAGGGGTATCACAATTTTTTTTTGGTATATCGCCGACTAGGATAGTTGGTATTTATACTTATAGCCGAGATTATTAATATATATATAGGTGTATATTCGGATATTGATGGTGGGTGAAGGATGATGGTTATACTTTCAGTTACGAGATAGTATCCTTAAGGTTGATTAAATTGGAATACTACTCTCATTTTAGGCGTAATGGATGAGTAAGTTTCAAGTGAGGGATCGTATAAGGAAATGAATTGGGTAGGTATGCGTCACAACGTTGGTTAGTATAATGAGTATTATCTACTTATACCAGAATTTAGTACCTTTATACATACGGATTGGAGATAGTATATGCATTCATACATATGTATAGATATATGTATAAAAATACGGCGTGAACGTATATTCCTTGTGTGATGGTTTATATATATGATGTGATCGCATGTATATATATATATATAGTGTGAATGATATATATTTACTTATTGTGTGGGCATACCCAGCACATGCTATCATGGGAGGTTGCGCAATGTCGGTGAGGCCCCTGGCTTGAGGAGGAGGGTGTGTATAGTCCCCTAGTCATAGTCGTCCATTATTTATTATGTGATTTTATTCCGGGTGAGAAGTCTTTGGTATGATTCGTTCTCACTTTCAGGTTCGGAACTATGACCGCTTCCCACACGTTGTGATTTGTTTTATTACCATGGCGGTGTGATAATAATCAGATATATGGTAACCCGGAATAAAGTGAGTAATTCCTGGAAGATGATAGCATTGTGTAGTATCTTTGTATCCTATAACTGTATATGTTATGAGTATTTTAAAGTGCACATTATGTGTGTTATGTGTACATGGTCAATAGGATTGAATGATTTGGTTGTATATATTGTGTGAATGATATATATACCCTATAGGTGAATGTGATATGGATATTATAAAATTCATATTCTATGTGATAGGTGTATGTGCTTGTTAGGATCGAACTATCGCACTTAGTGACTAAGGTTGTTATATAGACCCCCCAAAGATTTTAGGAGAGACCCTACTTATGTACATAGAGATAGTTGCTCATGGTAAGTAGCTGAGATTATAGGGTGTGTTTATTGAGGGCGTAATGGATCTCAACGACCAACATTGTCAAGGAGTAGTGTATCGGGGGGGTTCTTGTTTGGATTTCGCTTTGCGAGATGTCCCATGCACGAAACGTAGCGCAATGTTGGGAGTGGGGAGAAGTTTAGTCCTTGGTACTTGGGTGTGTGTTTAATGGTGAAAGAATGTTTTATAAGAATAGGAAGTTAATATGTGCCTATTCCGTTATTAAGGACTTGTTTAAGTTAATAAGTAGAATAGGATGGACTCTAGTAAGGTATATTGTGCATACGTATACGTTAATATAAGTGGGCGTAAAATTAGGGTATGATAGAATGAGAAGATTTTGGGTTGTACTTGAGATCGAGGGTTACACGGATGTAGACTATGCGTAGATTAAGATGGAGATATCCCAAGAAGGATCGGGTAAATAAATTAAGGAACAGGTGCATAAGTTTAGGTGCACGCTTTAGTCACGGGATGAGTTTGAGTTCCATGAGAGTGAGACTCCACTTAAATCATGAAGTTTTGCATTTATAAATTATTATGTATTTTAATACACTTGCTATAAATGTTTTTCACACCTTGGGCTCTGACCCGTTTATATATATATATATATATATATATATATATATTGTGTACTATAGGTGTCCCACTACAAGGATACCGATGATGCTTTTCTATCCAGTGTTTTGGAAGCCGTAGCAGATGCGGTTTGTTGCGGGATATTGTTATAGCCGCTTCGTACCATTTATACATCTAGATAGGATTCATCTTATACATCGAGCTTAGACCCAAGATTTTTACCGCAGCACTTTTATGTTTTTCTTTCTCAGGATCGTTGTATTGACTGTGACCCGACAGCATATTCGAGTATAATTCCTTTGTGTACTTAATTGGTCTTATTTTGAGTACTCCTTTTTATCGTAGTACGTGTGTACATTTTATCTTGTTCAGGAGCTAATTTATTATCGGCATGATGTTCATTGCATGTTTTAAAATTTTTTGGCATTCACTTATTATAGTTATGGGTAGTTAGCTAGGTTTATTTTAGTATCGATAGTTGATGCTAAAAATGGTCCACTTGAGATTCCCAATTTAATTTAGTATAGGGCTGGCCACTCGTTATTATTTTGAGCGAGGTGTCATAATATGTTATTGTGCCCAGAATCGTCACCGTCCTTGACCGTGAAAATACCCTTTCGTCACGGTTAAGAATTGTGACAATACGACTCAAATGGTGTAGTGTTAATGCTTTTCATAAACATGCCAAGAGGTTAAATAATTTGAATCTGAAATTTGAAAAAAGAATAAAATTCCTTAAAAAGTAATTTTTTATAAAGGTTACGATAAATTTTTGCAAAATATTCAAAGTTAAAGAGATATTCTTTATCAAAATCTCAAACACATATAATGTGACTTTATTAAATTATATGAGTCCAAGAGAGAGGTGGAGGCTAGTGTCCTTATGTTAGACAATGAGCTAATAGACTCAAAGAAAGTAAAGGTTGACATAGAATTGAGATCCGAAAAATTAGAAAAAAATGTTAGGGTTCCTCCATATTGAATAGGGTAAATTAGACCAAAACCACTAAACTATATCGGGTTTACAGGTCGCCCCCTCACTTAAAATAATCAAAAAACTTACCCCTAAATTATCAACGTGTTTCAAATAAACCCAAAATCAGGTGACAACTACATTTCGTTGTAAATTAACTTAAATGTCCTCGGCCTCAATTTGAACACTTTGTAAACAATTTGAACATACACATCTTCTTCCCCAAAATGAATACCCTATCATTTGTACAAACCCTTTAACCTGATGAAATCTCAAAGTCATCGTTGGTTATTATTGAGGTATCATCATCCACATGTTTGTGGTGGACTATGTGTCTGTGTATTACTTAGGCTTTGGTTATTTTTAGATCAATTGAAGTTATGTTCAAGGTAATAGTAACATCTTTGTGTTGTGATGATGGATTGTACTAAATGCGTGATGTATTCATATTTCTTCTAAATGTCGGACATGGTGGATGTATTCCCCCAAAAGGGATTTAACAGTTCCAATGTTAGGTTAATGCAATTTTTGGCAAGGTTAATGGCTTAAGCATGAGTCTGTGGGTAGAAGTGAATACATAATGGTCAAGTTTGCTGGATTGGAATATGTCTTTTAACTGGATCTGTAAAGTTGTCATTGATGACTAAAATCAATCATTCGAATATTCTGAACATGTAAATCTCGAATTTATAAAATAATAAAGAGTTAAAATTCTCCAAATAAATATTGTGTGCCGCATTGTGCGTGTTAATCAAGTTGCGTATTTTGGATTGGATTAAAAGAATTATACAGAACAAATTATATAATTATATTTATGTTATAAAATTATTAGGATAAATAAGGTATTAACAGATTATTAGTAGAACAAAATTTTGCAATTGTCAGATGCAAATCAATTCGGGATATGACCTAATCAATTCAGCACAAGTAGAATTTAAGCATGCTTCTATAATAAAAATGTGTTGGAAAGTATGTTTTATGACTTCAAATAAGGATTTTCAAGTTACAAAATTATCAAGTTTTATGTGAAGTAATTTGAATGTTAATCATGCATATTTACATGAAGGGAGAAAGGTTTTAAAGATATTTTTAAGAATATTCAAAGAACATTTTTATTTAAAAATATTGGAAATAAGGTTTTATGATGTTTATATGGAGATTTTCAAGCATAAAAGGTTTTTGGACTTGTGTAAAGATTATTTGTATCTAAAATATGTATTTTACACCATGGAAAAGGGTTCCAAGAAGGTTGAATGAAATATTAATGGAACGAGTCTGAAAAGTGTTCCAAAAGCATGTTAAATGGGCTTTTGACATGAAATTATAAAGTTGTGAATTTCAGATTTTATATAACGTAAGATAATGTTATTCTATGTGACGAATAAATAAGGAAACAAGATAAAATGTTTCAAAGTTATTGTTGGTATGAATGTATAAAAGTTGACAAATATAGTGGTTGAAACTAGTAAATTGTAAATTTGGGTTTTTAATAGTAGTAAATATAAAGTTTGACCCAAAGTTAGTAAATATAAAGTTTGACCCAAAGTAATATCTAAAGTTGTATTTTGTAAGTTAAAAGAATATAGGCATCAAACTACAATTTTATGTGTAAAAATGTGATAAAGGTCACTAACGTAATTTTAAATCAACTAATTACATGGAATATGCTAAAGTTTATTCCGTAACTAATTTCAAAGTAAATTTAAGCTTATAAAAGTGATCTTAAATGCATGAAAACATAATAAAGATGATAAAGGGGTGAAATTTAAAATATTCTAAAATATGGTGTAAATTGTAAGGTTAGAATACGAAAAATATATTAGTAAGAGTATACCAAAGAATGATGAATCATAATGGATTCTAAAGTAAAATAATTAAAGTTTTTAAAGAAGTAACTTTTATGAAATAAAGTGAAAATAATTTTGCACTAAGGCTTAAATGAGCATGAAGTGGTAAAATAGTCATTACACTTGAAAATATACAGAAAGCAAAGATGTTGGCAATACATCGGGAAAATGTAATAAGGACTAATGGTAAAATATTTTCATAAAAGGAAATCAAGATGGCATTTACCTTGGGTGAAAATGTTAAATTAAGCTAAAAGGGGGAAAGGTACATTTTTATTGTAAATAAAAGTATGGCGAGAAGCCGGGATTTTTTTTATAAAAAGGAAACAGTGTTCACAAAGGAGAACCAAATTTTTTAATAAACGGCCCGAAGCCCTAGGGTGCAATTTCAGTTTAGACTCAAGACATACTGGCTAGAGAGAATATTGCAGTATTTATGACAGTCAGCAGAAGGCTATTAATATAAATAGGATACGGTCGACTCCAAAATAAAGATATATTACAGTATTTTGTGGTAGTCGGTGAAAGGCCATAAATACAAATGGGATATAGTCAATTGCATGATAATGAATAAAGTAATTAGGATTGGTAATCATTCCAAAAATGGTTAATGAAAGCAAATAAATACAAATGCAACCCGAGGAAAGTTTAAAATGGACTTAAAGGAAATTAATGTAAATTAAATCAAGTTCATGAAAAGATAACTCCAAATTAATATTAAGGACAAAGGGTGTGTTCTTAAAGGTGTACTTTTAAAGTAAGAATGTCAAGATATAAAAATGATCACCTTAACAACGATTATGTGTATGTTGGAAGGAAATTAAGAAAAGTAACATTTTTTTAAACAAGATAGTGTTTTCCAAAGAAGTAAAAAAAAGTGTCTTTCTTAAATTATGAGGATAGGTTAATGAATGAGTTTACATTTCTGAATGTAACAAGAAAAGGTCATCGAATGGATTAATATAAATTAACAGGGATAAAGTAAGAATTTCAATATAAAGTAAAGGTTTCTGTGTATATATATATATATATATATATATAGGGAAAGCATCAAGTGAGGTCCCAGTTTGAGGACCCTGAATGAGATCCAATTTTTTAAAATAGTAAAAAAATATTTTTTGACGGATTTTTTTATGGTTTTTAAACATTTCAGTAGGACCAGAAAAAAATAATCAACTCAAAATGAACTTTTTTGCTATTTTAAAAAAATCGATCAAACTGTGTCAGTTTTTAAGTTGTTTTTATGCTGTTAAAAACTAACAAACTTTGACCGATTTTTTTAAAATAGTAAAAAAAAATATTTTGAGCTGATTATTATTTTATGATCCTACTGAAATGTTCAAAAACCATAGAAAAAAAATCAGCTCCAATATATTTTTTGACTATTTTAAAAAATGGACCTCATTCAGGGTCCTCAAACTAGGGGATCTCACTTGATCCTCTCTCTCTCTCTTAGCTGACATCCATTACTTTATTAAGGTAGGGTAAATTTAGTTCCATGTTTGAGATCGTTTTATAGGTAAATGTTTCTTACCTTCTTATGCTCAAAGCTCTAATTACTTGAATCTGGAATGCACTGTGACGGGTTATTCACTTGGCTAATTATTTTATATTACATAAATATGGAGTTGCATGCTAAAAAAATGGGATTTAAATAAAGTAAAAGGAATTATAAACATTATTTAGGATTTTTCACATCACATCACATTTGAAACGACCAGACTAGTTTGGATCTACCCATGAGTAACCCATAAGCTCTGATCGAGGCGTCACAACCTGGTATTAGAGAATTAGGTTTCCAGCTCCTTACGGAAGTGATATGTATTCGTAAGGTTGGTATGTAATCTTTCAATCGTCACGGTTAGATTTGGGCTCGGTATCGTATGGCAAGCAGGGACTCTGAGTTATGCACACATGTTGTTGCGTCATTGGAGTTAAGAAATTAAAAGTAAGTAGTAAAGGCTTATTCGTTAATGATGATATGTTAAGTTCTATCATTGTACTAGTTTTCAACATCCTAAGTTAGGATAACAAATAGTGTCACTTGTTTTTTTAGAACCTGTAGTAACAATGGGGTTCCCAATGAATGGATAACATTCCACGTAGTATAAAAAGTGTGTAAATCAGTTCTACGATTGAATAAAGTCTAGTGATTCTTATGAGAGTCATTGGGTGCCATGGATAGAAAATTTGTCATTGCGTGAGAATAATGATAATAATTAAGAGAAGTAGCACATTGGGGTGGTGCCTCTTTTTAGGTAGCTTCGTCAAACAGTTAGAAAGTTTTATATGCATAGTGCAGACATTAGTACCAAGATTCAATGTCAGTACATTGTAAAATCTTATCAGATGAATATTCCATAATGTGTCAATTTGTGAGGATACTTACGAAATGAATCCTAAGTATAAAATTTGAGCTCATAGTGCATGAATTTGGTATAGTATCAAGGACACATGGATATTATCTTCAAGTGAATGTAGAGTAATTATAATAAGGAATATTAGCGTAAAGGTATTATATCCCGCTCGGTGGTAAATGTTAAATTTTGGGAGAAAGCTCGTTGTCTAGATAAGAGACATCCAATAAATTGCGAATGTGCCATAGTATTGTAAAATCATTACTAAACGTAAGAGTGAGAACATTAGGATGATACTATGGATATCTATTAGTTATTAGTAGGTGGTATGACCTTGTAAAATTTAAATGCTTACGTCCTATAGTTATATAAGGTTCACATCCTATAGTTATATAAGGTTATCAAGTAATGATACTTAGGTGTATGATATGATGGTGATACCATGGGTTTAGTGTCAGGATTAGCGTAGTTACTTGAGTAACAAGGTGAAAGGTATCAAAAGAAAAATTATAAAGTTTGATGAACTCTATGGGTAATTAAAAAACTAAGAGTTGACAGTGTTACATTGATGTATTAAGTAGCACTCGGTAATGGGTGATAGATATGATTCTACTCTCTATGTATGTATGTGTTAAAATCACTATGGTCAAACTCGATAAAGGAAATCGATAGATTCATAGCATCCCCTGCATGATCGATAACTGTTAGGAAATGTAAAAATATAAATTATGTAATCTAGAATGATTTATTATGCTCAAAGGTTATCAAATGACCAAATGTGTTCCATCAAATATCTTTGATGATAAGTGTGATACCAAAGCACATATTGCGGTGTCGAGAAAAGTATAAATTTTAGGTCCAACACTCAAGAATTTTTTTCAGCATTCATAGGTTAGATCATCATCCTTGGGTCCCATAGAATGAGAAAAATTATGGAGTTTGTTTCTAAGGAGGGAAGCTTAGTATCGTGACTTTCCATTAGTAGCATACTCACATACGTCGTGTAAAGTTCACAAATAATATTTTAAACCGTGAAGGATAGACCATTCGGTCCAAGACACATAAGGTTGGATTAGGTCTTTAGCAAGTATGGAAAAAGTGAGTTATAAGACTCAATCGAGTGAGGTTAGGTCCGCAATTAGCATCGCAAGTTCTACTTCTGTTGAAGGGGTTTTCCCATTTCAGGGAGGATTAACTATTCACGCGTGGTAAATTATTATTTTCTTTCGATCCAGGTAGTTGGGAGTCGTTACATAATGGTGTTCGGGATATATAATGGGTTGACTCAAAATTGATGTGAAGTCACACATATTATCCATACACAAAAGAAAAAATCTCCAATGCAATCCTCTATAATACATATGATAGTGATGTGACAACAATGAGTATCTATATAATATTTTTTTGAAAGTCTTTGTGTCAAAGACTGTAATACTAATTTTCCAAGGTGATTCAATTTTGATGATGCAGTTGTTGATGAGAGTTGAATTTCCTTAGATATCTCTGAAATCAATACAAGTTTCGCTATTTCACACTCCTCCCAAATTATCGAGGCATCACAAGGAAATAAACCCCAAACAACCCTAACTTTTAAATCACATGCCAGGTCTCATATCCACTCTGAAATTTGAGAAGATTTGAATGAGATAAAAACATTTATTCTAACTAGTTTTCAGTCCCGCATCGTAAAAGAAAGAAAATAAAACTAGAAAGTATATGCAACAACATTTTGAAGTAACTCAATACCATAAATTTATTGAAAAAAATACACCAAATTATAAAATACATTTCTCTTATGATTTACTTTATGCCTCACACCATTCCTTAAATCATACATTTTGGTTCCACATATTATAACATATAAAAGAGATATTAAAGTAAAAAAATCCTACTCTTCAAGGAACCTTTATTACCATTGAGCACTATCTGAGTATTTGTTAAAAAATCCTTGAAATTACTAAAATCCACAACTCATGATCAATAATGAGTTGTGACTTACTAATACAAATATCTAGAGAGAGAAAATTAAGAGGTTGTACAAGGGAAATCAAAGAGAGGGGGTACGTAAAGAGTTATAAGGGGAGAGGGTGTGAGAAGCCTGGCTAAATCAATTTAAATCTAGATAACAGTCATGCGCAATGACGGGGTGGTTGTAAAATGTAATGTTAAAAAAGATAAGATTGTAAAATAAAAACTTTTGATAGGTTGTTGTCCATTTGAAACAAATAGGTAAAATATTACAAATGTCATTAAAAAACTAATGGCGAATTTAAAAATGTGATAAGAAACCAAGGGAGAGTTTAAATTGGTTAGGTAATTATTGTCCATTTAAAAATAATCAAGCATTATAAATTAGGATCTAGGTAAATTTTTCACTTAGTCCACCTTCTATTTTTATGTTCCAAACCCTTGTCTATCTTTCGACAATTTTTTCTTAGATTAGTATAAGGGAAGAAACAATGGTTGTTTGTGTTTTATATGGTTAGGAACTGTTTGGAACAAAAGAAAAAAGTTACAATTAAATGCTAATTAAAAAATTATCGATGGACTTTTAATCGAATGCACCTATAAATTATTATGCGATAATATGTTTTTACATATAGTTTTTATAACTAATTGAAATTTTACATTGTGTCAACTGAGAATTACTTTCATACATTGTGTGTGCCACTAATAGTGGGTATTCAATTTAGTTTGTGAATATAACTTCACTAAATTAATAATTAAATGTGTTTAAGATAACTAGTGAAACATTAAATTTGTTCATCAGCTTTATAAAAATAATCTCACTAATATCTCAAAGTTGAAATGTGACATAAACTTGAATGAAAACAGACAAAAAAACATAACATAAAACCATTGGCAAGATTTTTGGAATTATATTCTAAAACATAACATAAAGTACATGGAGGGTCACTTAGTCAATCTAAACTATAGATAACGATAAGGAAATGGAAAGGAAATGATAGGGAAAAAAGAGGAGAGAATTATAGGATCAATGGAGAGAAAGAGAGAGAGAGAGAGAGAGGAGTGAGATTTTGAAGGTGTTATGGGTGAGAGTTCAGAAGTTATGATCTTTTTCCCTAATGGAGGTAGAGGGAGAGGTTGGTTATTATGGGTGAGGGAGAGAAGTTGCGTGCTTTGAGCTACAAAGAGGGCTAAAGAGGGTTTTGGAGAAATCTTGCATTTCTGACACACGTTGAGGGATCCATTTTGGAGACTTATATATTATATATTACTAACATGCAGCCCGTGTGATGCAAGAGTGGTTTTTAGATGGGAAATACCATAAACGTGTACATTATCTTAATCTATTAAACACCAATCAATTTGGGTTAAATATTATCATATTTTAAAAATAACGAAGTAGGAATAAAAAAATTTATAGCATGATGATAATTTTCTGAATATGATTCTGAGACTACTTTCTAATGAGGATAATGAAGAACTCACAAACATTACTTCATGTTATGAGTTTCATGGATTTGTTTTTGGTATGGATCCTTTGAGTGCAGCAGATCCAGACGGATTTAATGAGAAATTCTTTCACACTTATTGGCCTATTATCAAGGAAGATCTTTACATGGCGATTAAGAGTTTCTTTATTGGTTAGGCGGTTCCCAAAAGTTAGTTTAGTACGTCTATCAATTTTATCCCAAAAGTTCCTAATCCTTCTATCAATGGGGATTTTAGTTCGATAAGTTTATGTAACTTCTCAAACAAATTCATCACTAAAATCTTTGCCAATAGACTGAGTAAAATCTTGCCTAAAATAATTTCTTGTCAATAATTGGGTTTTATCATGGGGAGATATATGTTGGATAATATTTTATTGGCCCAAGAATTGATGTCAGAATTTAATAACAACGTTCGAGCAGAAAAGATTATGTTCAAGCTTGACATGTCGAAAACCTATGATCTGGTTTCTTAGTTATTCCTTTTGAAAGTTTTAAGATCTTTTGGTTTTTCAGAAACGTGGATTGATAAGATTTGGTTATTTGTCTCTAATTGTTTGTATTGCATTCTCATAAATAGTTAACCGCAAGATTTTTTCAAGTTTTATAGGGAGTCTAGCAAGGTGACCATATTTCTTCGAATTTGTTGACTATTGCAATGGAGGCTTTAAATAGAGGTATTCATGAACTTATGACGAATGAGGGAGTCAAGCACTTTAGTATGCCTTCGTGTAGCCCTCTTATACCTTCCTTATCTTTTGCAAGCGATATTTTGATCTTTTTTACAGGTAAAAAATCCTCTCTAGATAAACTTATGAACTTTCTTAAAAGCTATGAGTTAAATTCTGGCCAAGTTATCAATTTTTTAAAAAGTCATTTTCTGATCTCGGATAACGCTCCTAACTGTAGAAAAAGGTTGATAGAGAGATGTACATGTTTCCATCATAAAATCCTCCCAATTTCTTACCTTGGTATCCCCCTCTACTGTGGCAGGAAAAATAAATCATTATTCAACAACTTATCATCTCTCATAGGCAATAGGCTTTCATCCTGGAGTAGTCGTCTTTTATCTCCAGCTAGTAAATTACTTTTGAGTGATTTTTTTCTTCAAATCACGTCTTTTCATTTTTTGTTTCTCTAGATCCTTTGGAATGCATTATTACAAATTAAAAAATAATAATTTGCCAATTTATTTTGGGTTTCGAATGGAGGTTCTCTCAAAAAACAATGTACTGGATAGATTAAGTTGTGTTTTCCCAAAGAAGAGGGTGGATTGGCCATTTGGAATTTTGGAAACATTTTGAATACTTTCTCATTCATGGTGGTCTCTTCATAATGGAAGTTCTTTATGGAGATCTTTCATGCTTAATATATATGGTAAGAGGACTCAACCTCTTATTCTACTATCAACTTTTAGGTATCTCATATTTAGAAATGCATGCACAAAGGGAAAGATATTGTATAAGTTAATTTTGAGTTAAATGATGACATTTCTTGGCTTTCGAATCCTCATGGAAAATTTTCAGCCCCGTCAACTTGGGAAATTATTTGAAATATAAAGGGCATTTTTCTCTCTTTTAAATCTAATTAGAATACCCAAATTCCTCTTAGTATTTTAATAATTATGTGGAAATTACTTTCTCGAGTGATCCTTTTACATGAATAGTTGATGAAAATTAAAATTATGATAGTTTTGAGATGTTATTATTACTCTAGCCATAATATGGAAACTTTTTACCATCTTTTTTTAGTCTAATGAAGTGTTTCACAAGTATGATAAAAAAATGTGGGTCTTCAATCTACTTTGATGGCTCAAAACTCGTGGTAAAAGTATTACATCTATCATGTGTAAAATCTTTCCTAACCTCATTTGCTGGCAGATTTCGTGTGCTAAAAATATAAGTTTTTCCAATGGTGTCAAAATGCATGCTCAGAATTGTTTTGCGGATACTCACTTAATGAAATGATTCATGCATGCCCAACATCCAAGATAAAGAGAAACCCAAGAGATAACAAAGCAAATACATTCTGAACACAAAGTAATGAGAAATAACACACACCAACAAATCACAAAACAAGATGTACATGGTTCACTAATTTATCTACATCTACAAATGATGGCTTCCTTTATTTGATATAAATAACAAGGGTTACAACTCTCTCAAGCCTTACAATCCTCTCGAAGTGTATACAAGAGCACTAAATGATGAAAAATAGAATCTCTCTTCTATTTTTGTTCATTTTGAACCATGGTTAAAACCATCCTCAAATAAGGAGTAAAAGTGAACAATATCCCGCGTATGAATAATACCCTCATGTGAATAGTACTCCACATATGAAGAGTGCCCTATGTGTGAACAGTACCCTCAGTGTGTGAACAATAAATTTCAAGCTAAGATCCACAAATCTCCACCCTGGTGAAAGAATTCTGTAACCCCCACACATTAGCTCAACATTTCGGAACACCACCACCACTTATACCCTAAGGGTCTCAACAATATAGAACATTGATCAAATTTGAACAATTATCAAACTTGACCATTGGTACCACCTTCGTCAACATGTCGACCAGATTATATTTAGTGCCAATTTTCTTATACAAAAACCCCATCGATAACCTCCGGTATGAAATGAAATTGAACATCAATATGCTTGCTCCTACCACGATGAACTTAGTTATTAGCCAAGTGGATAGATATTTAGCTATCATAATTCACCTCCACATAATCCTGTGTAATCCCTTAATCACCAATGAGACCTTGAAGCCATAAGGCCTCCTTCACGACTTCCGTTGCCACCATATACTCCGTGTCCATAGTAAACAAATCAACTATGGCCTATAACATGAACCTCCAACTCACTGGACCAGTAGCTAATGTAAAAAATACCTTGTAGTCCATATAGTCCAAATCCATAGTCCATATAGTCCAAATTCACATACTCACACACTTGGGACTTTTCCATCTGTTAGTACACAATTCCCACATCAAGTGAACCCCATAGATATCACAAAATCCATTTCTCCTCATTATAATACTCTTTACTCGTATTTTCCATATACCTACTCACAATGCTCATTACTTTATCTATATATAATCGAGTACAAACTATTTCATACATCAAGCTACCCACCTCACTTGGATATGGAACTGTAATCATATACTCTACCTCATCCTCGATGCTCGGAGCCATCGTAGTTAAGATTCTAAAGTGTGTAGCTAAGGGAGTATTCACAGGCTTTTGCATCCTGCATCCAGAATTGTGCTTCACCTTTCTTTAGGTATTGCCTTTGAGTAAGAATCAACTTTCCTTCTTCCCCTCTCTACTAATCTCTATATCGAGAATCTTCTTGGATTTCCCAAATCTTTTATCTCAAACTCTTCGCTCAATTGAGTCTTCATCTTATCAATTTCTACCACGATCGAACAAGCAATGATCATGTCATCAACATACAAGAGTACATAGATAAAAGTACCATCATTGGGCCACTTGAAATAAACATAATGATCAAAATCACTCTGTGTGAATTTCTAGCCAAACATAAGCGTATCAAATCACTTGTACCATTATCGAAGCAATTATTTCAACCTATATAAAGGCTTTCACAATTTTCACATATGATCTTACTTGCTAACAACCTTGAAACCCTCTGATTAAGATATGTAAATATCCTACTCTAGATTCCCATGCAAAAACTTCGTTTTAACGTCGATTTGTTCAAGTTCCAAGTCAAAATGCACTACTATAGCCAATAACACTCAAATGGAAGTGTGTTTCACCACCAGAGAGAACACTTCATTGTAATCATCACCTTATCATAATGAAAAATCATTAAACACTAACGTTGCCTTGTAATGAACATTGAAATTTGGAGTCCTATCTTTCTTAGCATACATCCACTTACTCCCGATAAACTTCTTTCCCTTAGGCAACTTCACAAGCTCCCAAGTTTGATTCTTGTGAAGAGAATAAATCTCACTATACGAAAATATAGTTATCCTGATTTTTTTTTGCGATGTTTATAAAAAACGTCAGGATAAGTTGTAAATGCCAACGTTTAAGGAAAAACTTCGAAATTGTTTTAATAACTTAAATAATATGTCGGTATAATGATCTTCATTTTATGAAAACAATGAAAAATTTGACACGTTTTCCATAAATGTTGGGTTTTTAAGTCATTTTTACCAAAAATGATGAAACTTTTTTTTACCAATTTCCTTTTTTAATATTGAGTATGTTTTTCCTCCTATTTGTTGCCTCCCACTTTTTCTCCCCACTTCCTAACTCATAATCAGAACTAGATTATCGGAAGAAAAAAATTCTCCTATTAATCTTCTTCTATGGTTTGAGACCAAGCGGGGCACTCTCTCTCTCTTTCTCTCCCTCCATTGACGTACTCAATTTGTAAGGGTTTTTTCTTTCTCTCTCTCTCTGAAAGATAGATAGAAAGAGAGAGAGATGGAGAGAGAGAGAGAGAGAGAGAGAGAGAGAGAGAGATAGATGGAGAGAGAGGGAGAGAGAGAGAGAGAGAGGAAGGCTCTCCTATAACACACCTTATACATCACACCTTGTTCTAGACTCTAAGAAACCTTTTTCCAAATTTTTTATTATTCTGTTGAAATCAACCTTTCAATCAACACATGTTCAAAAAATTAGATCAAAATACATTTTTTAGTTATTTTTACAAAATTCACAAAATTCTATTAGAGGAGACCCTTATAAATAAGGTATTTTCAGTAGTTTTTTGTTGAATTTTTAAAAAATAATTACAAATTTTATTTTGACCTAATTTTTTGAACATGTGTTGATTGGAAGGCTCCATGGGCAAAATAAAAAAATTGAAAAAGAAAGTTTTTTACGGCCTAGAACTAGATATGATGTATGAGTGATGTAGGAAGCATGATGTATAAGAGCCTTGCTCTCTCTCTCTCTCTCTCTCTATATATATATATATATATATATATATATATGCACACGTTGCTGGCTCTAGCTATGAGCATCGAATTAGTAAGGTCTCTCATATTATGCTTAAAAAATATGGTCTTAGTTCTTCATAATGCATTTTATATTCTGTCATTTGTTTTATAAATGGGCATATATCTTATAACTTTAGTAGTAAGATTAATGTTTAATGATGAAGCTTCATGAAATCATTTTCAGATATTTTAATCACTTCGATTTTATGGGTAATTAGTTACTGATTTAGATCATTGTTTAATTTTCTATAATTTATTCGTGGTGGTCACATATTTGGATGCCATTGCCATATGGATGATCATTTTCATACTTTATTGTGTTAGGATGTTAATGGTATGTGATGAAGCTATTACATTGAAATCAATAATTGTCCTTAAATTTGTTCACAGTTTTAACTACTAAGATGAATAAGAATTCATCTTTGTAGTAATAGAAGTGCAAAATAATTTTACTTATAAAGAACTGTCCTTGAAAAAATGCCATCTATTTATTTCATCCATTTAACATTCATAACGCTAGAATTTCATTACTAGAATGGCTTATAAAAATTCATGTAGTTATTGGTAGTTATGAAAATATTTATCTTGACTTTATAAATTTTTATTTCTTATCTATTTTTGTTATCTTTGGTTAATCAATATAACATTTCTCATACTATGCGTAGAAAAATGAACCATTGTGTATGATTTTTTTTCCAAACATTGACTTCCTTCCTTCCATTTGAGGAGCATGAAGAGGTAGAGGGTCCAGATGACGAAACCAAGAAAATTTATTGGTGCAATTAATGAGACATTCTTAATTTCATTAATTTTTTAATATTACAAATTAGATTAAAAGTAATAATTTCATTAACTAATTAGACACTCATGATTTCAATCATCTAATTTCAATATGTAATATGATTAAGAAGAGCTTTCATTCGAATCAATTACATAGGTAACATGGTCATTTTAATAATGTAAAGAAAAATGAGAACAATCCTGTACCAAATCACTTATTCGTTCTTAGAAAAGGTGGATTTGATCCTAAATTTAAGGTTGAGTAAGGTGCTTACCCAGTTCAATAAAAACATGCCCTTAGTATCCAACAAATTCTCATATACCATTTAAAAAGTCATTCTAATGACCCACTAGACAAGTGAATGATAAGTCTAATAATATAGGAATTATAATGATCGATTAGTTGGTTTTAAAGTTGTCCTATAATGAAAATAAGGTAATGTACATGTCCATGCTCCAAAAAAATTAGAAAAATCAAATAATTAATGATTTTTTTTATTGGAGGTTACATTAGTAAGGTTAAAGATAACAATAAGAATAAATATAATACAAATATAATACGTGCACCCAAAGTGAGATATTGATGATATTAATCAAGGTAATAACATATGAACTCTGAATTACTTGATCCACATGGACAACTCATCCAATGATGGAGTGAACTCTCAGCTAGAAACAATGATGAATATAAATTACTTAATAAAAAAATGTATATCCCCGACTCTTGAAAGCAATTAATATATCTAGGAAAATGTATGAAACCATATATATTAGTTTGTTTAGCCTACTTCCATGTAAAAAAAATTAAATCGTGCATAGTTAAGTCAAAATGCTTGATTATTTATATAGACGTGATAGGTAAAGAGAGTCTTATTCATTATATTTAAGTGAATATTGAACTTTGAAGATTAAGATTCTACTTCTCTACCACAAAGTCTTCGGTTAAGGTTCAAGTGAAGAATATCCTTTATTAATGATTTGTATTTATGTTTAAGGTTATGTACAAAAGCACATATTTTCACTTTGAAAAAATGATTATTAAATGGAACAAGTAATATTATATTTTGGAGATTGTGGTGTTCTTTCTAAAGGGAAATTTAAAAAATGCAACCTGCATGGTAAAGTTATTTTTGTCTTCATCCATTCACACAGAGATGTTATAATCCCGTGCGCAAGACCTGAAAGGTTTTAGGCTTGGTGTACATTTTGTCTAAAATCATTCGCACATACAGGTTTTATACTAATGCGCATGAATATCAAGATTTTATTTGACCATACTTTACCTAAAACCGTGCGCCTTGAGGTGTTTTTAGACGTGCGTATGACATGATCAAATTTCTGAACCTTTTTTTTAAATAAATAGAGCCTTTTACTTACAAATCTTTTAGTCGATTACCTCCACGAATTTTTACATACTCTTGGGGTATTTTTGAGCTTCGGAGAATACCACCTACCTCTCGTTTTGCAATTTCACTTGTTCCATTTCAAATTGACAGAAAACTAGATATATACTTAGACATATGTTTATAAGAAACCTTTGAGTGTTTTTGCCTTTAAAACCACTTAGCCAGCGACTCATACTTACCATTTCTGTTAGAGTTGATTAGATACTGACGAGATTTTTAAGAAGTAATTGGATTTTTGGGGAATTCAATCTTGATGTAATCTTAAAGAGGAGAATACAACTTATTTTTTTCGTTTGATGAAGTTTGAGTGGATTTGTCATCTTCGATGGGGGAAAGTTCAATGTTAATATGAATTAACTTCTTGTTAGGGAATAATAGAGAGGTATATTCTTACATTGTATAAAATATTATTTAAGTAAAATGAGAAATTAAAGTGCATGAAGGTTTTTAACCCTAGGTGATGAATCTCATAAAAAGACTTATAGATGTTTGATTGACTTGATCTCGTTTCTATAACTTGTTATTCATATACTTCACCAAAATCTAATGATGTCAAATAGATATAACTCATTTCACTTAGATGATTGTTGATACCTAGGTTGCTAAAATTTGAATTGATCAAAATATATTAAATTATGGATATAAACCTATTCATTCCCTCTAGGTTTGTAATTAGGTTGTAGACTTAAACTTTCATGCTAATAATAGCTTTTATCATAATCATGAGCCACAAAATGCATACAATAAATGTATTATATGTTTTATTCAATTGAGCCCCAGAATAATGTACTTAAATAGGAAGATTTGTTGGAAGAAGAGATTACTCCAGACATTGACTAGCCGAAGTTGATTTAATTAATTTTTTCCAAAATCTTTCCATCCCCTATATCCTAACTATTTGGATAATAATTGTTTATATCCTCCATTACCCGATTGACGAGGACTAACTTGGTCTCGTCAACACCCAATGGAACTCCCTTTTATTGTTATTTGGGTTGGTCGTCCTCTGAATTTTCATCGTTTTAACTTTTCTTAGACTGAGTTTACTTGGGTTTGATGGCGGCGACAAAACAACTGCAAGTTGCTTGCTAGTCTCCCATGATTTCCAAAACTCCTTAATCGCTTAGAAACATGAGCTTTCGATGAAGTGATAAGGTGTGGAGTCATCCTATACTTAGAATGACGTTTTAATGTGAGTTTGATGACTTAATAATCCATCTCATAGTTGACTGGGCCGACCTTAGCCACCGACTTAATCTTTCCCAATGGGGTTTCTACATCTCCATTGAACCCAATTAATGGCCCCATGAGGGCCTAGAAGGTATAACCAACTTTGAGCAGTAATTTGAGGTACATGATCTATGGAGAACTCCCTTCATCGATCAGTATCCTCTTTATGTTGAAATTTTCCACTCTTCGAGTGATAACCAAAATGTCTTTCTAGGTCATGTTAACGTCGACTAAATCCTCATTGGTGAATATTATTCCCAATCAAAATAAATATATCTGCGTTCTTGCTTAATTAAAATGGGCTTGAATACTTCCATCTAGAAGGCAACCTGGGCACACAATGTTATCTTATCCCCTTTTTTTTTGTTTTTTGCATTTGCATTATGTGGGATCGGTTTAGTCATGTATAGCTATAATCAACCTTGGGGGTGAAAGGTCCTCATCTTCGCCCACATTTTGTACGACATTCACTCGTGCTGAGGACTTTATCTTAGTCATGTCAACATACTCCTTGAGATGCCCATCTTGTATAAGATCTTCGAGTTATCACTTGAACATTTTATATATCTCCGTGAGATGGTCATAATCTTGATAATAGGTACACCCGAGGTAATGTTGTTATCACTTAGACCATTAGCCATATTGGGTGGCTTTTAAAGAACAACTTATCCTTTATCCGAGGAATCAATTTATAGATTGGTTCCTTGAAGAAAGTGTCCGCTTCCTAATAGTTATTCTCATTACTATGTGCCTTGGATCGTCCTTTTAAAGTATCAGTCTTTTCTCCCTTCTTTGCTAGAGTTAATTGATCTCCTCCCTTGGTTTCTTTCTTAGAATCATTTTTCTTAGTCTTCTTGTGGTTATGTTCGATTAGAGCATCCGCATTGAGGAGTTCATCCTAAAACTTATCATACTTCTCAATACGCGCGATGAGGTCATCCATGGTTGATGATGGCTTCTTGGTTAGTGATTGTTAAAGATCATCCAATATGGAAAGTCTAAACTCGAAGGATAAGATCTTCAATTGCTCATTGCAATTATCAATCTCATTGAACAATTACTAATAATGTTAATAATTATTCCTAAGGGATTCCCCTTTCTTTCTCTTAAGGGAGATTAGTGAATCGATCTCCTTAACTACCTTACGGCTAGTCATGAATCGAGCGTGAATGGCTTGGCCAACTCCCTAAAGGAGGAGACCAGTTAGGGGTCAATTTCTCGAACCATCTGAGATCGATCTCCCCCAGGATTAAGGGGAAAAAATGACACATAAGGGCATTATGATGGATTCATAAAGACATTTACTGCCTGTAGTGTTTGATATTCTGAGCAGGGTCTCCCTTTCCGTCATAAGCTGTGATTTTTTAGGATGAAAACTTTTTTGGTGGTTCTAACGTCTCAATCTCCACGGTGAAAGGAGAATTCGGTCCATGCCCTAGTGCCCTTCTTGCAAGGTCCTTTGGAGTTCATGCAAAATTGTGATTTAGTTGTCCCTTGCAAGGCCCCAAGATATGAATGTAATATAAAAAAAGACATGGAGTTACGTGGTTCGACAAAATGTTGTGTCTACGTCTACGGGAAAGGGAAAGAGTTTTTTATTATCTGAGAATAGAGAGGGTTGACTGGAGTGTTAGGTTTACTAGATGAGAGTTGGAGTCGTCGTTACATGATTGCAATTTATCGTACCCCAAAGATTTGGAGTCATCCTTATATATAAGTACAAGTGCCCTACAAATCCATGTCTCTTTTTTACTTATCGTTATTCTTATTGGATCGTATCTCTTGAGTGGTACAGTTGTTGTTGACTTGTATTCGGTCGTTCAACGCTATGATCTCTTTTGATTTTCTAGTTAATAACCCTATTGTGACACCCCGCCTAATTAAATACCGGGTGATTAGTCCTTTATTAAATTAAATCAAAGTGTCCGGTTGGTTCATTCTTAGCATCACCGTCAAAAATATTTTTTCTTTATTAATCACCTAATAAATAATTAAGCTAAGTGTCAAAACATTTGATTTTATAAATTAAGACCTATTGCTATGTGTTAATATGAAACCATTTCATGAACACAAATGATAATATTAAAACCAAACCATCCAAATGAAGTAACCAAGCTAAATTAAGCAATTCAAATAATAAATCCTCAATCCCATGACAAGGAAATAAATAAAACAGTCCCAAAAATAGCTAAATCCTGAAATAATAAAGTGTACAAGTCTCTCTCTGAACTAAAATGAAATATGGAAATGGTCGACACATGCCCTATCTGAGAATAACTAAATAGAAGACTGGAAAGTCAAGAATGGAGTTGTCTATTGTAAGCACTTGCAACTCCCACTATAGCTGCAGTACGCCAATGGTCTAAAGATCTAGGCCTGACGCCCCTGTGGCTGGGCACCTGATATATATATATATATATATATATATATATACAGAGAGAGAGAGAGAGAGAGAGAAGAGGAAGAAAAGATAACAGGAAACGAGTCAGAGTCCGAGTGTAAAACAAATTTAAAAATAGTTTAGCAAGTATTTAAAATGCTTACCAGTTGTTATTACATACATGTTAGTGTAATACCCCGTATTTTTATGCTATATTAATTTGGATTTATTAAATTTAATGTGAATTAATTATTTAATAAAATCCAGAAATTAATTATGTTATAATTATTAACGTGACGAGAGTTAGTAATTATGGGAAATTTGTTGAATATTACTAATGAGTAAAGTAATATATAATATTGGTTATATTGAATGTCACGAGTGAATAAAATGACAATTTTGGAAATTTGAGTCGGGACGCGTCCGTGTCGCGTCGGGACTAAATATTGATAAATAAAAGTAAATATTTTATAAGTTGTATGTATGGTCATTTTGAGTGCGCCAATGCATCCGAAAGGGTTGAGATAGTCAGAAAAGTATACCCGGGGGTTTGATTTGGGTCTCAGAGCATTTTTAGGCCTAATTAGTACCCCGGGAGGGCATTTTAGTCATTTTGTATTTTTGGGTAATTAAACCCACGAAAATCAAAGGGGCTATATCAGATGTTTAGGTTATCTCCTAGGGTTAGATAACTCCAAACACTAGAACGGCCATTGGAGAAGAGAGGAGAGAGCTCTCAAGGCATTCCAAGGCTCAAAACTCAACCGTTTGCACCGCTGCCACCGCCAACGCGTAGATCGCGAGACGGGGAACGCAACAACACCAATTTTGGCACAAAACCAGACGTCTGAAAATCCCAGGCAAGTTTTTATCATGCTTATTTCGTTGATTCATCTTTCATATTGGTCTAGGAATGATTAGGATGAATTGTATGGAAGAAAAATTCAATTTGAGATAGGAAATTGCATGTAGTGATGACTTAAATGATATTCTGAAAACTTTTGGTGATGTAGAGAATTAACCACGAAATTTTGATGTTATATAAGAAGGAAATTCTGGGAAAACAGATTAGAACCATGATTAAGATATTTCTAGGGTTCTTGAGCTTTAAAGGAATTTTGGCTTGTTAATCCATGTTTAGTGACGGAAATTGACATGTTTTACGTAGGAAATGCACGATATTATGTTAGGATGTTAGTAGTATAAATATTTGGACGTTTGGGAATGCAAAACTTGAATTTGTATGAAGATATGTGTTAGAACCCGTAACTGCAAAACTGCAAAAAGCGCAATACCTGCTTGATCGATCGATCGAGCCCAGAGCTTCGATCGATCGAAGGTTCGATCGATCGAGCCCAAGACCTCGATCGATCGACCCCTCCTGACAGACTTAAGTTCCCTTTTTAAAATTGTTGAATTGATTCGAAATGAAGAAAATTCCTTAGACATCCTTAATAAAATGTTTTGGGAGATGTGGAAGACCAGTAGGATATATGAATAATGTTGGAGCCTTTAATAAGAGACGAGAATTGTATTTTTGGGAAAATTACATAAGGAACAATGAAATCTTGTATTAAAGGGAGAGATTACGTAAACATGATTACGACGGAAAATAGATGAAGTCCTACTGAATTTATACTTGGGAGAATAAATTCCATGGGTGTTACGTAGTAAGTTGGAAAAACCCTTCGAATTAAAGTTAGAGACGAACCATTATATTTGATAAATAATAATGGGAGAATAAGGATAAATGTTGTGAATGTGGGTTATGGGATAAACCTAAATTGATATAATAAAAGTGGTATATTTATATGATTGTGTATGCATATATTATATACTTGTGAAAATTATGCCCGCGCTACTTGCTATCCCTGACGTTTTCGCGCTGGGACGATCTTATCTCGTGTGCCTTATAGGGGATATTGACTCGTACCCTATAAGATAGATATCCTTGGTACAGGCTATCGAATCGATAGTTCAGACGGTCCTAAGAGACGTGAGGATATGTACTGACCTCTTAGAGACTTGGAATCTACGCTTCGCCTCAATATTGTTTGTGTATGTATTTATACAGTTCGAGAGTGATTCCTAACTTATATTCCCTTTAGTGTGATTGATACGAGGATTGGATAGCAGAGTATGCCCACACCATAATTCTTTATGTTGGGTGCTGTTAGAATATATATATTATATGAGTATTTAATATATATGAACTTCTGAAATATGGGAAACTGCCTACTGTGTTATGGTAAGTAAGACATGTATAATGACTCAAATTGGAAATACTTGTTTTGGAGAAGTATAATATGATATTAAAAAACTTTATTTATCTATAAAGTTAAAATGAGCGTCTTGTACTAAATGAAATTATCCTTTTAAACCATGATGTTGCTAAATCTTAAATCTTGAGAGTCACCTAAGATAAGATACATCCTTGTGGAAAGATAGTGTGATATATGATGAGATAAACCATTAGGAAGGTTAGTGCGATAGGAGTTCACATTAGAAG
The DNA here is from genome assembly GCA_949130495.1 of Sambucus nigra. Classification (NCBI taxonomy): domain Eukaryota; kingdom Viridiplantae; phylum Streptophyta; class Magnoliopsida; order Dipsacales; family Adoxaceae; genus Sambucus; species Sambucus nigra. Next base: position 580,284,115 of record OX422209.1, read on the forward strand.
AGAGGTGAGAATTTCTCAAGATAGTGTCGCACTAATATGTTGTTGCATTGGCCTGTATCAATTTAAATACTTGCTAAACGAATTTTTAAATCATATACACTATCGGGCTCTGACCCGTTTCTATTCCGTTTTCTCTCTTGTATATATATATATATATATATGTATATATTACAGGTGCCCAGCCACAGGGTCGTCTTGCTTAGGATCCCTTGGAACGAACGTGCTGCAGCTTAGGTGGGAGTTGCAGGCCACTTGATTAGACGATTTCATTTACTTGATTCCACTTCTATCATTCTCAGTTATTGGGGCATGTGTCGTCCTTTCCTCTATTTATCTGTTTTACTGGGACATTTGTATTTCAGTTATTTCTAGTACTGTTACTTTGGGATTTATTCAGCATGTATGTTTTACTTTAAGTTTTACATGCTGGGATTTAGTTGTTGAATGTTTAAATTAATTGGATTATATGTTCCAGGATTATTATGGTGTGATTCTTTAAATATTGAATTGTTGTAGATAATTAAATCTTTATTTTCAAAATAAAATTTGGAAAGAAATGTTTAAAAATGGTTTTGACACTTAGCTTAATTAAATAGGGTGTTAAGCTTGGAAAAGTTATTTTTACGACAGTGATGCTAAGAATGAACCAACTGTTCACCTTGATTTTAATTTAATAAAGGAGTGATCGCCCGGTATTTAATTAGGCGGGGTGTCACAGGTGGTATCATAGCATCAGATTCTAGTGTCCATAGGATCTGTACGACTTATTTTCGCTTTCAGCTTAACGTTTTTGCTATAGAGCCCTATTTTTAGTATTGTTGTATTTCTGCTTTTACGTTTACGTCTTCAGCCATTTGGGATTTGATAATGACTGTAGACTAATAAACTTCTTCACGTTTCAGATGCCTCCGAGATGTGCACCGAAGGATAGGCGTGCCCAGGCCGAGTAGCCAGCAGCTCCGGCACAAGGCACTATGAATGCTAATGAAGTAGCCGCCATTGTTGCTCAGGCGGTGAATGCCGCGCTAGCGGTGGTTCAGCAGGCTCCACCCCAGATTTAGGCAGTGGCGCCAGTACCCGCACAGCTTCCATCTGCATGGGAGAGGGTCAGGGATGCTTTTCAGAAGGCACATCCCCCTGAGTTCTCTGGTAGCTCAGACATCGTCACTGTCAGCCAATGGAAGAAATACATCCAGCGGCATCTTCGTATGTATGAGTGCACCGATGTGCAAAGGCAGTTATTGGCTTCCTTTAAACTGGTGGGGGGCGCTTTGCAGTGGTGGGAGTCCACTACCACCTTGGAGGAGAGGGACACGATCCCTATTTAGTCGTTTTGGGAGCAGTTTGACCGCAAGTACTTTCCACCCGCCGTGCAGACTGAGATGAGGCGAAAATTACTGAATTTGAAACAGGAGAACTCTACCGTTGCTGAGTATGAGGAGGAGTTCACGAGACTTCTCACCATAGTGCCAGATGAGGCACCTACTGAGAGTAAGAAAATTTTGTTGTTTGTGGACGGGTTAGCTTGGAGGTTCCGTCAGCATCTTATAGGGAATCTATCTCTGAGTACTTTCATTGATGTACTCAATGTTGCGTTAATACATTGCCAGGATCACCGCTTCCATCTGCAAGGAAGCAAGAGAGCAGGAGAGTCCAGCCAGCAGGGCAGGACCGGGGGTAGTAGTGCTAGTGGGGCACCATCTCATGGACAGACTCGTCAGCATGAGCAGAGTTCCAATCAAGGGGACCCTGCTAAGCGATTCCGTTCAGGTGATTCTAGAGAGGGATTTGGGGGTTATAGGCAGGGCCAGCAGGGCCAGCCTAATCAACAGGGCCAACAGGGCCAATAGCGTGCTAATCAGGGCCAACAGGGCCAGTGGCGGGGAGGTAACGGCCAACAGGGCCGTGGTCAGCAGGGTCAGAGGGGAGGTAACTTCAGAGGCCGGTGTTTTGTATGTGGCAAGCATGGTCATAAGCGCCAGGATTTCCCAGAGAGTAATAAGGCCCCACAGCAGCAAGGTGCTCGTAATGAGCCACAGAGACCACTTTTTCCAACTGCCCTCCCAGCTCCAGCCCAGGTGCCAGCCCTACCAGCCATTCCAGCAGCTCCAGTGCAGCAGGGGCAGTTAAAGTACGGACGTGTCTATAACGTCCACCAGGCAGCAGCTCCACAAGCACCACCCGCGATTGAGGGTATGTTTCCTATCCATGGTACTATGGGTCGGGTTTTGTTTGATATTGGGGCGACGCATTGTTTTATAGCTATGCATTTTGCAAAGGCCTTAGGATTGTTAGACACAGCAGAGAGCACAGTGACGTGTGTAGACTCACCACTGGGGAGTGGATCGCTTATCTTCTTTATATGCCGGGGAGTGGGGGTAGAGATTGGTAGTTTGGTATTACCTGCAGACATGTTAGTCTTAGATATGCATGAGCATGATGTTATTATCGGTATGGATTGGCTCGCAGCTTATAGAGCCATGGTTGATTGCTTCGGTGGGAGCATTATTTTTGCCATTCCGGGGCAAGAGATGTTTGTAGTGGCAATGCCTCGCCCAGAGGGAGGTTCGACCGCTCATTTGTATTATATAGAGGAGGATTCCTCTAAGGAGATTGTGATTCCTTTAGACTCGATTTCAGTTGTTCATGAGTATTCCTATGTGTTTCAGGAGATACCAGGCCTACCCCCCAGTCGAGAGATAGACTTTGTCATAGACTTATTACTGGATACTAGACCGATAGCACGCGCTCCATAACGTATGGCTCCGACGGATATGCGAGAGTTACAAGATCAGATAGAGCAGCTGTTAGGTCAGGGCTTCATTGGGGCGCTCCAGCCTTATTTGTGAAGAAGAGAGATGGTTCACTGAGGTTATGTGTGGACTACCGGGAGTTGAACAAGGTCACGATACAGAATAAGTATCCGTTGCCTCGAATCGATGATCTGTTCGACCAGCTGAGGAGAGCAACTTTCTTTTTGAAGATAGATTTGAGGTCAGGGTACCATCAGCTACGTATTAGGGAGAAGGATGTTTCAAATACTGCCTTCTTGACGAGATATGGGTCTTACGAGTTCAGAGTGATGCCATTTGGTCTCACAAATGCTCCAACCGTATTCATGGACTTAATGAACCGAGTATTCAGAGAGTTCTTGGATCAGTTTGTCATCGTCTTCATAGATGACATTTTGATATATTCACACTCCGAGGAGGAGCATGCCGAGCACTTGAGGCAGGTTCTTTAGACTTTACGAGAGCATCAGTTGTATGCTAAGTAAGAGAAGTGTGGATTCTGGTTGCGAGAGGTACAATTCTTGGGGCATGTTATTTCTGAACAGGGGATAGCAGTTGACCCGAGTAAAGTGTCAGCGGTGAGGGAGTGGGGATAGGCCACGACACCGACGGAAGTGCGTAGTTTCTTGGGGTTAACCGGATACTATAGGAGATTCATTCGGGGATTCTCCAAAATAGCGGGTCCAATGACGAACCTGACTCTCAAAGGGGTACCATATGTTTGGGATGATGCTTGTCAATTGGCTTTCGACGAGCTGAAAGACAAGATTACTTCAGCACTAGTCCTTGCTTTACCGAAGCCGGGTGTGGAGTACCTGGTTTACCCCGATGCCTCTTTATGGGGACTTGGGGGATTACTTCAGCAGGAAGAGAAGGCTATAGCTTTTGCCTCCCGCAAGATTAAGCCGCATGAGAAGAATTACCCCACCCACGACCTGGAGTTAGCAGCGGTCGTTTTTGCACTACGTATATGGAGACACTATTTATTGGGGGAGAAGTTCCATTTGTTCACATACCTCAAGTCACTGCAGTACCTGTTCACTCAATGAGAGATGATGATGCGTCAGCGCAGATGGTTAGAGTTTGTGAAGGACTATCAGTTCGACATACAGTATCATCCGGGGAAAGCCAACGTAGTTGCTGATGCGTTGAGCCGTAGACCGGTAAATGAGGTAGCGGACGTCTGGAAAGCGAAGTGGAAGGAGTTGGTTCACCAGGACGTAGTAGCCCGTTCCTTCATATCTGTTATGACAGTCACGCCCGAGATTGTTACGAGGGTAGTACAGGCCCAAACCACAGACCCGTTTTGCGAGGAGCAGATTGTACGACTTTTAACCGAGGGTGCTGAGTCCTATTCTGTTAGTTCTGATGGGGGTTTGAGGTTTAATGGGAGGTTGGTGGTTCCAGAAGGGGCAGAATTGCGTCATGCAGTGATGACCCAATCTCACGGGTCCCAATTTGCGATACATCCTGTAGGAGATAAGATGTACCAGGATATGAGGAGGCAATACTGGTGGAGTGGGATGAAGAAGGACATTGCTGAGTTCGTGTCCAAGTGTTCTACCTTCCAGCTGGTGAAGGTGGACCATCAGAAACCGTTAGGATTGCTTCAGCCATTGGAAGTACCCGCGTGGAAGTGGGAGAGTATTTCCATGGATTTTATTACAGGGTTACCTACATCACAACGAGGCCACGACTGTATCTGGGTGATTGTAGACCGTTTGACCAAGGTGGCTCATTTTCTGCCGGTGCGGACAGATTATACCACGGGTCAGTATGCTCAGTTGTTCATTTATGAGATTGTCAGATTACATGGGGTGCCCCTGAATATTGTGTCAGATAGAGACAAGATTTTCGTATCACATTTTTGGGAAAGCTTTCAGGAGGCTATGGGTACTGAGTTGAGGTTGAGTTCAGCTTATCACCCACAGACAGATGGACAGACAGAGCGTACTGATCAGATGTTAGAGGATATGCTACGCATGTGTGTTCTTAATTTTGGAGGAGGTTGGGAGCCACATCTTCCACTGGTAGAGTTTGCTTATAATAACTCTTATCAGTTTACGATTGGTCCCCATTTGAGGCTTTGTATGGAAGGCCTTGTCGTTCTCCAACTTGTTGGCTCGAGGTGGGGGATAACAAGTTGTTAGGACCAGAGGTAATTCAGGAAACCTCCGCGAGGATTGAGATGATCAGGAGCCGTATTCGAGTGGCCCAGGACAGGCAGAAGAGTTACGCCGATGCGAAACGGTTCTTCCGGGAGTTTAATGTGGGGGACCAAGTGTTACTGCGTGTATCTCCTATGAAAGGAGTGATGAGCTTCGGGAAGAAGGGGAAATTGGCTCCGAGGTACGTAGGACCATTTCCCATCATTGAGAGGATTGGTCCAGTTTCATACAGATTGGGACTACCAGAGCATTTACATCGCATTCACGATGTATTCCACATCTCGTCGTTGAGACGGTATCTTCGGGATGATATGGCCCATACTCACATCGCGATAGATGAGATAGACTTGAAGCCTGACAGCTCTTACGAGGAGAGACCGGTGGCTATCCTAGACTATAGTGAGAGGAGATTGAGGTCGAAGATAGTTCCACTTGTACGGGTCCAGTGGGAGCATCATAATGTGGAGGAATCCACTTGAGAGCGCGACGCTGATATGCGCGAGAGATATCCAGATTTGTTCTTACCAGGTATGCCTTATTTTCCGAATTTCGGGACAAAATTCCGTTATTAGGGAGGAAGTATGTAATACCCCGTATTTTTATGCTATATTAATTTGGGGATTTATTAAATTTAATGTGAATTAATTATTTAATAAAATCCGAAAATTAATTATGTTATAATTATTAACGTGACGAGAGTTAGTAATTATGGGAAATTTGTCGAATATTACTAATGAGTAAATTAATATATAATATTGGTTATATTGAATGTCACAAGTGAATAAAATGACAATTTTGAAAATTTGAGTCGGGACGCGCCCGTGTCGCGTCGGGACTAAATATTGATAAATAAAAGTGAATATTTTATAAGTTGTAGGTATGGTCATTTTGAGTGCGCCAACGCGTCCGAAAGGGTTGAGATAGTCAGAAAAGTATACCCGGGGGTTTGATTTGGGTCTCGGGGCGTTTTTAGGCCTAATTAGTACCCCGGGAGGGCATTTTGGTCATTTTGTATTTTTGGGTAATTAAACCCATGAAAATTAAAGGGGATATATCAGATGTTTAGGTTATCTCCTAGGATTATATAACTCAAAACACTATAACGGCCATTGGAAAAGAGAGGAGAGAGCTCTCAAGGCATTCCAAGGCTCAAAACTCAACCGTTTGCATCGCAACCACCGCCAATGCGTAGATCGCGAGACGGGGAACGCAACCACACCAATTTTGGCACCAAACCAGACGTCTGAAAATCCCAGGCAAGTGTTTATCTTTCTTATTTCGTTGATGCATCTTTCATATTGGTCTTGGAATGATTAGGATGAATTGTATGGAAGAAAAACTCAATTTGAGATAGGAAATTGCATGTAGTGATGACTTAAATGATATTCTGGAATTTTTTGGTGATGTAGAGAATTAAACCACGAAATTTTGATGTTGTATAAGAAGGAGATTCTGGGAAAAATGATTAGAGCCATGATTAAGATATTTCTAGGGTTCTTGAGCTTTAAAGGAATTTTGGCTTGTTAATCCATGTTTAGTGACGGAAATTGACATGTTTTACGTAGGAAATGCACGATATTATGTTAGGATGTTAGTAGTATAAATCTTTGGACATTTGGGAATGCAAAACTTGAATTTGGATGAAGATATGTGTTAGAACCCATAACTGTAAAACTGCAGAAATCGCAATACCTGCTTGATCGATCGATCGAGCCCAGAGCTTCGATCGATCGAAGGTTCGATCGATCGAGCCCCAGACCTCGATCGGTCGACCCCTCCTGGCAGACTTAAGTTCCCCTTTTAAAATTGTTGAATTGATTCAAAATGAAGAAAATTCCTTAGACATCCTTAATAAAATGTTTTGGGAGATGTGGAAGACCAGTAGGATATATGAATAATGTTGGGGCCTTTAATAAGAGACGAGAATTGTATTTTTGGGAAAATTACATAAGGAACAATGAAATCTTGTATTAAAGGGAGAGATTACGTAAACATGATTACGATGGAAAATAGATTAAGTCCTACTGAATTTATACTTAGGAGAATAGATTCCATGAGTGTTATGTAGTAAGTTGGAAAAACCCTTCGAATTAAAGTTAGAGACGAATCATTATACTTGATAAATAATAATGGGAAAATAAGGATAAATGTTGTGAATGTGGGTTATGGGATAAACCTAAATTGATATAATAAAAGTGGTATATTTATATGATTGTGTATGAATATATTATATACTTGTGAAAATCATGCTCGCGCTACTTGTTATCCCTGAGGTTTCCGCGCTGGGACGATCTTATCTCGTGTGCCTTATGGGGGATATTGACTCGTACCCTAGAAGATAGATATCCTTGGTACAGGCTATCGAATCGATAGTTCAGACGGTCCTAAGAGACGTGAGGGTATGTATAGGCCTCTTAGAGACTTGGAATCTACGCTTCGCCTCAATATTGTTTGTGTATGTATTTATACAGTTCGAGAGTGATTCCGAACTTGTATTCCCTTTAGGGTGATTGATACGGGTATTGGGTAGCAGAGTATGCCCACACCATAAATTTTTATGTTGGGTGTTGTTAGAATATATATATTATACGAGTATTTAATATATATGAACTTCTGAAATATGGGAAACTGCCTACTGTGTTATGGTAAGTAAGACATGTATAATGACTCAAATTGGAAATACTTGTTTTGGAGAAGTATAATATGATATTGAAAAACTTTATGTATCTATAAAGTTAAAATGAGCGTCTTGTACTAAATGAAATTATCCTTTTAAACCATGATGTTGCTAAATCTTAAATCTTGAGAGTCACTTAAGATAAGATAAATCCTTGTGGAAAGATAGTGTGATATATGATGAGATAAACCATTGGGAAGGTTAGTGCGATAGTTCACATTAGAAGAGAGGTGAGAATTTCTCAAGATAGTGTCGCACTAATATGTTGTTGCATTGGCCTGTATCAATTTAAATACTTGCTAAACGAATTTTTAAATCATATACACTATCGGGCTCTGACCCGTTTCTATTCCTTTTTCTCTCTTGTATATATATATATATATATATATATATATATATATATGTATATATTACAGGTGCCCAGCCACAGGGGCGTCTTGCTTAGGATCCCTTGGAAGGAACGTGCTGCAGCTTAGGTGGGAGTTGCAGGCCACTTGATTAGACGATTTCATTTACTTGATTCCACCTCTATCATTCTCAGTTATTGGGGCATGTGTCGCCCTTTCCTCTATTTATCTGTTTTACTGGGACATTTGTATTTCAGTTATTTTTAGTACTGTTACTTTGGGATTTATTCAGCAAGTATGTTTTACTTTAAGTTTTAAATGTTGGGATTTAGTTGTTGAATGTTTAAATTAATTGGATTATATGTTCCAAGATTATTGTGGTGTGATTCTTTAAATATTGAATTGTTGTAGATAATTAAATCTTTATTTTCAAAATAAAATTTGGAAAGAAATGTTTAAAAATGGTTTTGACACTTAGCTTAATTAAATAGGGTGTTAAACTTGGAAAAGTTATTTTTACGACAGTGATGCTAAGGATGAACCAACTGTTCACCTTGATTTTAATTTAATAAAGGAGTGATCGCCCGGTATTTAATTAGGCGGGGTGTCACAGTTAGTACCTCGACACTCACTTGAGTATTCTCACCTCTCAACTAATGTGCACGCCTAATGTAGTACCGAATTAATCTAGTTAAGTCTAACCTAGTTAACTAGTCTAACCCAATTTTCATTCATCAAGACCAATCCAAGTGATCGCATAACCATAGTTTATATGTGATAACCCTTTTATTAGGAATTTGCCATGCTATTATTTATCTCAATTTAGATTTATGTTCTCAACCACTTATCACATTTAACACTAATTATTCAATTTTATCTACTTACAAGCACAGTGGATTAATCACAAGTACATATATTTATTACTCATAATATATATACAATATGGCACGCCATATAAATCTATGGTGCTGGCATACCCTGCTATCAAGTCCCCGTATCTCTCATAAAAAGGAAATTACTAGTTCGGAATCGCTCTTGAACTGTATTGACACAAAACACACATATTGGAGGCGAAGCATAGTTCCAAGGCACTAAGAGGTCAGCACATACCCTCATGTCTCTTAGGATCGTCTAACTATCATTCTCGGACTGCCTGTACCAAGGATGCTATGTTCTAGGGTAGAAGTCAATATCCCCCATATATGTCCAATCGAGATAAGACTGTCCCGGCGTGAAACCTCCGTGATACCAAGTAGCGCGGGTATGATTACACACAAATATACCATATATATATATTCACATAATTCAGCTAGGTACGCCACGACCCATAATATGTTCTAGCTATGCGTAGCATATAACGCTCGAGTTCTACGTACAATTAAATTATTCTTTTTATTCTCTTAATTACTGTAAATTCGTAAGTACTTCTCGACTCTCGAAGTGTATCCTCTCGATAAATATATAATCAGTAGGTGTACCCTCACTACCCCACTGGTCTAAGTCTTTCTAAATTATTACAAGACCTACTTTAACGTACGCTCTCACTCAATTTATATCCCCGAAACCCCACGGTTAAATCTCACATAAACTCATCTTACCCGGACCCTACTTATACCCAACTAGTCCTTCTTATGTCTCATTATGATATCTAAATTATGTCCAAAGGCCCTTACACATTTGGAATTGGATTAACATCAAAAGGGGAAGAAGTTTCAGTTTCCTGGAGGAATCGATCGATGAAAAGGGTTTGATCGATTGATCCATTCGATCGATCGTTCGACATTCTTGAGTCGATCGATTGATCAAGCAGGTGTTGGCCCAGTTTCTACAATTCTGACCTACGGGTCTCATCTAATATAAATCCTCAAACCTTCATTAACATGTCCCAAACTCCCAACCGAACATTATGAACGTTGCATAAACCAATATAGAATATTTCTAACGTAAAACATTTACAAATTCATCAAGAATCGTCATCAAAGGGGTTTAATTCAATAAATTATCATTTAACCCTAGTTCATTCAATTTTCTCAAGAATTCATTTAATTTTCCAGATTTCTATCTCTATTGGGCATCAATTTCATGGATAATATTCTACACATGACAGATATCCATCCTAACATGATTTTTACTCCGAATTTGCAATACAAATCTCCCAAACATTTTATTTTCATGAAGACGTAAGAGAATTAATTCCTACACTAGCATGGATGTGTTATCAACTAAAGAACAACAAGTTAGATACTTGCCTGGAAATCAATGGTCTGGTCCGACGGAATTGAGTGGTATAGGAACATTTTCCTTCTCTCGATCTACGCGTTAGTGGTGGAATTGATGAGAGTGATGTAGGATTGGTGACTCTCCTCCTTAGAAGTGTTCTCTCTTCTCTCTCCCTTAGCCTCTCTGCAAATCTATTGTTCTAACCCTCGAGGACTCTCTCTTTGGACAGATATAAACTGTCTATTTTCGTCATTAATTAAGGCAAAAAATGAAAAATTACCAAAATGCCCTCCCTGGTTACCGGTTAGGCCTAAAAATGTCCCGAGACCCAAACTAAACCCCTGAGTACATTTTTCTAGCTATCTCGACCCTTCCAAACACATTGGCGCACTCGAAATGACCATATGAGTGACTTATAATTAAGTTACTTTTTATTCATTTAATTTAGTCCCGACATGATACATGCGCGTCCCGACTTAATTTCTATGATTGTCGTATATAATTTCTATGACCAATTATATACTTATTTGTCTCATTCATAAAGAATGACCAACTTATTCGAATCATAATTCACATATCCTGTCTGCAATAGACAATCTTCCCCCATTCTTGGTCGAGGAGTAACCCCTTATCTTTAATAGACAAATCTCCCCCATACCGGGTCGGGGAGTAACCTCCCATTTCGGTAAACCAAAATGAAAAAATTCATATTCAATATTTTTCTGATCATATCCATAACCACGTATAATACGTCTTACCAATAAGTGATATTCAGATCATATACATAACCATATAAAATACATCTTACCAGTGAGTGATATTCAGATCGTATCCATAACCATGTGTAATACACCTTACCCGTGAGTGATATTCAGATCGTATCCATAACCATGTATAATACATCTCTTTCCAGTGAGTACACTCACCTTGGCCACTTCATGTGTTTTTCCCTTGTCTTTGTCTGGCATTGGTTCAACCAGTTCTTCTTCCCTTCCACATATTCATTATTACAATATTAGTATCATCATAAGAATGTTAACAATCCAAATAAAACTTAAACTTAACCCAATTCATAAGCATCATATAATCCCATTCCAATCATATATCGTAATTGAAGTCCAATCTAACGTCATGGTAAGATATTTACCGTACCTCAATCATAGGCCAAATATATTTTAATTTCTTCTTAGTAGTTTCATCCTTAACATATTGGGTTCCAAATCCAAAAGACGACATATCATTTCAAGTTTCCTAGAGCAAGATATGCCCATTTCCTTGCTACATAGCAAATATGCCCTATAGGCTCCTCTATCGTCCAGTCAACTTCCAGGAATTTTCATAATTTTTCTATATCATAACTTTCTATTATATTTCACCCAACATCAATAAACATATTGAAAAATACAAATTTAATGTTTCATAATTTTTAAGGTTCATTTTCTATGTCAAGCAAAATATCGAACACATGGTGTGCATACTTAAACTTTTAGGGCAGATTTTCTACTTGAACTTCAAACTATCACCAAAGATTCATATCTTTGTATTTTCACATAATTTTTGGATATGTTATACATATATGAGTCTATTTTCATTTACAACTGGAATTATTTAATTCCAACAAATATAAAAAAAGATATAGAAGTTTGAACGCAGAAGGGTTCTAAACAAGGCCATATAAATGATTTATACCTTCGACTTTCTTTAAACGTGTATCCATACGTTCATACTCACAAAGGCATGAAATTTTAATAAACAATTGATGATTTATATCCTTTCAATCAGTAATATCAAAAAAAGAAACGAGATTTATGGATAGAATTACCTAAAGGACGTTTACGTAATTTCTACGGATTTTTCTTCTCACTTTCTTCTTCCTGAAGTTCCCGACTCTCTCACCTTAGGCTAAAACTCTTCCTTTCTGAAATATGCTGAAGGAAGAGATTATTTCAAGAGTTATAAGTCGGCATAAGTCACCTCCCCCTTGGTCCAATTAAAATATGACATGTGTTGCCATATAAGACAAAATATCCTTTAAAGCTAAATGACTACTTTACCCCCTGTTCGTAATTCTAGCATAACTCCTTCCTCGGACCTTTGTTTTACACACCGTTTATTGTGTTACAAACTTAACTCATATATCTACAACTATATAAATATCACCTCAAGTCAATTATCATATTATTGTGGCCAAAACTAGTCCCAAACTTGAACATTCCTACCGAAGACTTCACAAATTTGTGTTTCTGACTAATTCAATATTTCATAAGTTGTGAAGGTAGAATTAGACTAAACAAAATAACTTTACATTATGTATTCTAATAACACATTATCCCCATACCATACGGTAAGCATGATTTAAACATAGTTTATCATAATCATATCCGGGTCGTCACAGGCCGGGCTCCGGGTTAGTATATAAATATGAAGGCTCAAGCTCTACATATTTACCGGAATAAGGAGCTGAACCCGGAATGATGTATTCTGTACTGGAGAAAGCAAAGCTAACTCCAAAAACCCATCCTCGGTTTGGATTGCAGGCTGTAACTCACCTGCATGAAGCTGGAGTCGCTAGTAATCGTCGGTCAGCCATACGACGGTGACTCCGTTCCTGGGCCTTGTCACACCACCCGTTACACTATGGGAGCTGGCCATGCCCGAAGTCATTACCTTAACCGCAAGGAGGGGGATGCCTGCCTTAGCTGTCCTGAACAACCCTCGATAGTGGTCTATGGCTGGTCGGAGCTCCGGATCGGAGCGTGGGTCATCGGCCAGATACCAGGAAGGCCAACCGACCTCGTATCTCTCCTGTTTGAACCAGAGAGAGTAGTTTCGAAGTCCGCGGTGTCGATGGGAGGAATAGGGGTGCATCTGAGTGTAAGTCAGCCATTATCGGGACCGAAAAGGTAATAGGGGTTCGGCCGACCTATTAGTTCAGGTTCCGCTTCATGACCAAGGCTTCTGAATCAACAAGAGGTGGGTTTTGGCATTGTTGGTGGTTGGCGGTGCTCCAAGTCATTCCATCAAATACTAGCATAACCCTGGAACTTGGTTGCCACTAACAGAACATAGCGGCGACCCTTCAGTCGCTTGTTTAAAAAAAAATTCTCCATGGCGGTCAACCAATCAATAACGGAATCAGTCTATAGGTGGCCATCGAATATCGAGACACCCGCCTGAATATCGCCCTGCATACTCCTGGATAACATCTGAAGCACTAAGTGTGTGATGGGGTCGCCACCCTGTAGGGTCAAATCACCCTCATCTATGTCATCATCGCTTAGAGGAGGCTCATCAATTTGGGCTTTTTGCCGCTGTTTTCGAGGCGGTGGATGAGGAGGATCAGGATCTAGTGGTGGTGCCTCTAGAGGAACTGGTGGAGGGGGATGAATATAGGGTGGAACAACCTCCTTAGGTGGGGAAGGAAGTGGACCGGGAACCATAGGATGTCGGTAGGGGCAGTGGTCCATCTGATTCCCTCTCTAGTAGCATAAAAAATAATGCCTCTTAGTGATAGGCACATATGGGGTGACCTTTGGACTTAGCGAGTCAAAAGGTGATATATCAGCACTCCAATCAGTGGGTGGGGGGGCTTAATGTCTGGGACAGAATGGTCTCGGGGTGAGGGTGGACCGTCAGGTGGAGGGAGACTAATCCACTCTTGTACCCACCCAAGTGAATCAACAGGGGAAGAATGGGCAGAGCGTGTATCCCACACAAAATGAGAGGGGGATATGTCTCGGGTGTCTAGTGGGTGGGGAAGTGTGTAGCAGAGGTGGGGGAGAAAGAGTGGGGAAGGAAATATGGAATGAATGAGGTTCAATAGTAGTGGGTAGGATCGGTGGCATGGAAGGAAGATGATGGGGCTCAAGATGTCTCTGTGGATGGTGGCGAGGGTTGGTTGAAATGTGGTGTAGGGTGTGTAAGGAATTTTTTGTCCAACATACTTGTATATGTCATTAGCTGTAACACCGTTGCAAAGATTCAAAGTCCATTCATCATCAACGGAATCCGAAAATCAAAAGAAAGGAAGAATTCAGAAATCCAGTCAGCCGGACCGGTCCGCCTGAAATTAAAACGAACCGATCCGCTGAGACCCGGACCGGACTGCCCCAGACTGATCCTCCGTGCACTTTGAAGCCAGTGAGCCCCGAACCGAATGCGAACCGAATCAGCTTCAAATTAAAAGAACCGGTCCGCTATCGGACCGATCCGCCTAAGGCCCGGACTGGTCCGCCCTGGATAAACTCTGCCAGATCGTGTAGCAAATTTTTTAGGGTTTTGACTCCTTATTTAAACCACGATCAGTAGTTGGTTTCGATAAGACTTTCCCACGTTTTTCAGAGCATATCAACCCTAAAGTCTTCACCTATTGAGTCCTATGATTCTAGGTTTTTAGATTCACACATCTTCCATATCTATGTGAATCAAGTTTGGTAACCCAAGAACACCATTGCTGTTGTTCAACCCTTGTGAAGTGGACCATTTCTTCCTCTTCATTGCAGCCCTACAAGAAAGGGATAATTCCAGCGGCGACTACGGAATCCGATACCTGAGGGTAATTCTTAGTCAACTTGTATAATCATTGTAATCCGATTGTAAGCCGTTTTCTTACAAATTATAGTAAAAATAAATGGTTTTGCCCCTGTGGGGGATTTTTCCTCAATTACGTGTGTTTGAATAACTCGTGCATGATTTCATATTGTTTCATTCACACCTAGTTGCATGTTTAGGGCTTGTTTGGGTTAAAAGGTGTTTATTATATTATTTCTTAATTGAATGCAAGCGCCAACTCTTTCAAATTGGTATCAGAGCAGGTTGCGCAAATTTATCGCGTATTCCTTTTTCCGCAAAATTTTTTTCTAAGATATCAATTTTCTGAAAAATTTGATTTTTGAAAAAGTGCGTGTTCAAATGGAGAAGTCATATTATAAAATGCCTATTTTTGACGGGACAAATTATGCTTATTGGAAAGCCCGTATGAGGTCGGCTTTAAAAGCCATTGATGAACGTGTCTGTATTTTGGTTGAACGAGGGTGGACTCCTCCCACCGTGGCTGTTGATAATGTGACCAACTTGAAACCTGACATTTCTTGGTCTGATGAAGAAATTAAATGGTCATCTTTTAATTCTAAAGGTCTAAGTGCTATTTCTGGGTCTATCACACCTGATGAATTCAAACGCATAATGACGTGTACCACGTCAAAAGAGGCATGGAATGTTTTACAACTCACCCATGAAGGAACTAATGCTGTGAAAGAGTCTAAGTTGCAAAACTTGACAACTCAATTTGAAACAATCACCATGCATGATTCTGAATGCTTTGATGAATTTTATGCTAGACTTTCTCACATTGTGAATACTAGTTTTAATCTTGGTGAACAAATTCCAAATGCTAGAGTTGTTAAAAAGATTCTTCGTTCTTTGCCTAAGCGTTTTATCCCTAAAGTCACTGTGCTAAATTCTATGGGTAATTTAAATACACTAAAATTGGAAGAACTTGTAGGAGATTTGCAAACTTATGAAATTGATATGTTCCCTAAAAATGCTAAATCTAAAGATAAGGGAATTTCACTTAAAGCCCAAGAGAGAAGGAGTGAGGGGTCAGCTAGAAAGAGAGTAGAGTCATATAGAAAGAGAGAGACTGACACGTCAGATTCTGAGTGCGATTTTGACTTGGATGATTTGGCTCTTTTCGCAAAAAATTTCAAGAGAATTCTCAAATTTAAGAAAAATGGCAATTTTAAAGATAAAAAGAAATTTGAGAAAAATAAGTTTGAAAAGAAAAATGAAAAAGATTCTAAAAATCCTCCTCTGAAAGAAAGTGAGAGATGTTTTGAGTGCGACGGTAAGGGACACAGAGCGTTTGAGTGTGCCACTCGTCTGAATAGGGAAAAGGGTAAAGTTGTCGTAAATGCTACCCTTAGTGACGATAGTGAGGTCGAGTCGGTGGACTCGGGAGATGAGTCACCGCATGAGCGTAACTTCACCGCGTTCATGGCTAGTCATGTGAATACTCCTAGTTCTCCTCACAACGATGAGGATGATGCTTCACAGGGACACCTCAACAATGAGAGCGAAGAAAGTGAGGGGGAGGAGGAAGGTAGTGAGGATGAGAGTAACCTTCAACGCGCCTACGCCGAGTTATATAATGAGTCTTTCAAAACTAAAAAACGTAACAAGGCGTTAGTTCTTAGGATCACCGCGTTAGAAGAAGAGTTAGAAGAGACGAGAGAGAGAGTCCTCCACCTGCACCGCCATGAGAGAGAGAGAGAGAGTCTGCCTGGGTTAGTAAAGAGAATTTGCTTAGAGAGAGAGAGAGAAGTTTTGAGAAAGAGAAAGCGGACTTGACTAAACAAGTGGCTAGTCTTACTAGTGAGCTCCATTCCTCCATGGAGACTCAGAAGAAACTTGAAGCCCTTGTTGCTCAGCTTACTCATGACCTTGAGAGAGCTAGGAAAGTCAAGGTACAAATCGAGGACAGATCTGGGAAGATGGGAAAGATGCTCCTCGGTCCCGCTTTAGGTTTTGGTGACAGGCAAGGAATTGGTTTTGATGGTGCCTCCACGTCTCAAATTGCACCGGGACCAATTCCTGAGTTTACTACAACTCCTTTTGGCCATCATCAAAAACCAATAAGGAGAGTTCGACCAAGAAAAGCAAACCAAGTTCCTCCTAATACTGTGCCCTTTTGCTCCCATTGCAAAAGAAATGGACACCTTAGGGAGTTTTGCTATAGATTTGGTCAGACACGACGTACCTTTGCTCCTCCACATCATACTGATAAGTTTGCTAGTCTGAGAGAGCAAGTTGAGTTTCTAGCCGCCACATCACAGAGTTTGATGGAGGAATTCCGACGAATGTCCTCACCGTTAGTAAATGCTTCCCGCATTCCGGCTAAAACCAACAACAACAACGGTAAACAAAAGGTTACCTATTCTTGGGTTCCTAAGAAAGATAAAAAGGCCCTTGTTGTTCATGTTGCTCTCAAAGCACATAATACCTCTCAGTGGTATTTTGACAGTGGATGCTCCAGACACATGACAGGTGATATCTCCCTTTTTACTCAGATTGAGGAGTATGATGATGGGAGAGTTCCTTTTGGAGATGGGAGTAAATCTAGCATTATAGGACGAGGTACTGTAGAGTTACCATGACTTCCTAAGTTAGAAAATGTCTTGTACGTCAAAGGTTTAAAAGTAAACCTTCTCAGCATTAGCCAGCTGTGCGACACAGACTTTGCAGTAAAGTTTGACTGGGACGCGTGTAAAGTCTACAATCAAGCCGGTAAACTTTTGATGCAAGGGGTGAGGACCGAGGATAATTGTTATGGGACTGAGCCCACATCCTCACTTGTCTGCAATAGCGCCACGATCACTCCTATGGATCTGTGGCACCAACGTCTAGGTCACGTGAACGTTAGAGATCTTAATCGTTTAGCTAAAAAGGACCTAGTACATGGCTTACCATCTCTTGAAAAATCAACTTCGACCGTTTGTGGACCCTGTCAGTTGGGAAAACAAGTTCGTAGTCCTCATAGGAAGTTGCATTCCATTACCACCTCTAATGTTCTGTAGTTGATTCACATGGATCTTATGGGTCCCACTCGTACTGAGAGTCTAGGTGGTAAGAGGTACATCCTCGTGATGGTAGATGATTTCTCCAGGTACTCCATTGTAGGTTTTCTGAGAGAGAAATCCGATGCTGTAGAGTTTTTAACGACCAAGTGCCGTTTCCTGCAAAATCAACATGGAGTCACTATTAATAGGATACGTAGTGACAATGGCACTGAATTTAAGGAAGTAAAAGTAGATCTTTATTGTGATAGCCTTGGGATCAAACATGAGTTTTCTGCTGTGAGAACTCCTCAGCAAAATGGGATTGTTGAGAGAAAGAATAGAACGATCCAAGAGATGGCTAGATCTATGCTTCTAGGTCGTAAAGTTTCTAGGAGATTTTGGGCAGAGGCAGTGTCTACTGCATGCCACACGGTGAATAGGGTTTATTTGCGTCCACACACACTACAGACACCTTATGAGTTGTGGACCGGTAAGAAACCCAACCTGGCCTATTTTCGTGTTTTTGGGAGTAAATGCTTCATCCTACGGGATATAGAGCAATTAGGAAAGTTCGACTCCCGGAGCGACGAGGGAATATTTCTAGGATATTCATCGAATAGTAGAGCGTACCGGGTTTTTAACCTGACGAGCTCTAGGATTATGGAATCAATAAACATTACTGTGCAAGATGACGAAACTTTGACGGTTATTGATCCTAACCTTCAGTGTGAGAATGAGGATTGTTCTGACAGTGATTTACCTGTTCCTCTCTCACACTCTGTGGACCCTACTCCTATGTTAGGGGACACACCTGCTTGGGTTCGCAAGAGTCATGACCCTTCTGCCATTGTTGGTGATCCCACTCTAGGGGTCAAGACTCGTGCTCAGCTAGAGAACGTTGTTAGCCATCTTTGCTACACGTCCAAAGTCGAGCCCAAGAACCATAAAGAAGCACTCAAGGATGAACACTGGATATCTGCTATGCAGGATGAGTTGCTTCAGTTTAAAAAGAATGATGTCTGGGAACTTGTCCCCCGACCTAGTGAGATTAATGTGATAGGTACCCGGTGGGTTTTTAAGAACAAAATGGATGAAAATGGTACCATAATCCAAAATAAGGCTAGGTTGGTCGCTCAAGGCTACACACAGATAGAGGGTGTAGACTTTGGGGAGACATTTGCTCCTGTTGCGAGGCTTGAGTCCGTCCGTCTTCTACTCGCCATCGCATGTCATCTGCACTTCAAGGTATATCAAATGGATGTCAAGAGTGCCTTTCTGAATGGCATTCTACAGGAGGAGGTTTATGTGGGACAACCAAAAGGGTTTGAAGACCCTCAGCACCCTAAGCACGTCTACTATCTGAGGAAAGCCTTGTATGGTTTGAAGTAAGCACCCCGTGCTTGGTACGAGAGGCTTACTTCCTATCTCTTAGCTCGTGGCTTCAAGAGAGGGGGAGTAGATATGACGTTGTTCGTCAGGAGAGATGACGGTGCTATTTTGGTTGCCCAAGTCTATGTGGACGACATAGTCTTTGGATCCACATGCTCCCAGCATGCTCACCACTTTGAGGAGGAGATGAAAAGTGAGTTTGAGATGAGCATGGTTGGTGATCTTACATTCTTCCTTGGTCTCCAGGTTCGTCAGCTAGAGGATGGGATGTTCATCTCCCAATCCAATTATGCTAAAGACCTAGTGAAGAAATTTGGTTTAGACTCCGCTAAGCATGCACGTACACCTATGAGTACCACTACCAAGCTTAGTAAGGACACTTCAGGCAAGGACGTAGAGAAAACCTTATATCGGAGTATGATAGGTAGTCTCCTCTACTTGACTGCCAGTCGTCCCGACATCGCCTTTAGTGTTGGAGTCTGTGCGTGATATCAGGCATCTCCAAAAGAGTCACATTTACTTGCTCTAAAACGTATTATTAAATACGTAAGTGGGACTCTCTCATACGGGATTTGGTATTCCTTTGATACCGATGACCGTCTGTCCGCCTATTCGGATGCCGATTGGGCTGGGGATGTAGATGGATGTAGGATCACTTCTGGTGGGTGTTTCTATTTTGGTTCTGCTCTTGTCTCCTGGCTGAGCAAGAAGCAAAATTCCATCTCTTTGTCCACTGCGGAGGCTGAGTACATAGCTGTAGGGAGTTGTTGCACACAACTCTTATGGATGAAGCAAATGCTAGAGGATTATGGGATATCACAGGACACCATGACCATTTCCTGTGATAACACGAGCGCAATACACATATCCCGCAATCCAGTTCAGCATTCGCGCACAAAACACATCAGGATACGTGAGCACTTTATACGTCAGTTAGTTGAAGAGAAAGTCGTATCCCTGAGTTTTGTCCCTACCGACCGTCAGTTAGCCGATATTTTCACGAAACCTTTAGATGCCCTTAGATTTGAGAGTCTTAGGAAATCTTTAGGGATTTGCACAGTTGACTGAGGGGTTGGTCTATGTCTAGAATAGGATGCTCCTTCATGTTCATATCATATGCTTCCTATTGCTAGTCTGTTTTATATGTACCATTGCTTAGTTGTACAGATTTGTTTTATTCTTGTTGCTTTTTATATTTTTGTTGAAAAAATACAAAACGATTTTCCTTTAAGAAAAATTTTAAGAAAAGCACAAAAAGATTTTATTTTGACAAAATTTTTGAAAAAATCCAAAAAGATTTTTGTATTTTGCTTCTTTTATGGATGAGCATTTACGATAGCCAAGTCACAACTTCATTTCATATATCCATGTGACTGTTTGGTAGAGATTTGAGACGCTACATCATTTCATCCATGTGCTTAACATTGATTGGAGTCCTTGAGATGTAATTAGTGATATCTTCCTACATGTTTGACTCCTATATCCTTTAATGCACACATGCACGGCTATATTTGATTATTGCACCTGTCTATCACATATTGGCTTGAGTGTTTCTATCTCAATTCTGTCTATACAATGTACAATATGCGATAAAACTTGACAAGATTGGATTGCATGTAAAAACCGTTTTGGTGAGACTGTGTGTATATTTTCATAACGGGGAGGGGCTGCGAAAGTTGATTCTTTATACTTTGCGCAAAAGCCACCGTTAAAAAGGACCTAAAAATGGAGGAATTTTAATATCCGAGGTCCTAAGAGGTTAAAAGAGCCCGAAAAAATTGATAAGGCAATAAAAAGCAATTCATGCCAAATATGGGCCATTTAGGTTTCACCCAATTCTCCAAAGTTTGAGAATTTAGTATTCCTCTATTCAAAATATAAATCTGAGGGAGTTTAGTTGGAGATTGTAAAACGGGTTTGCACTTCCTTGAAAGTCCTGAAAAAGCATGAAAATCATTTTGGACGTTATTGGTGTAGAAATCACTTTGAGCTTTGATTTGTAGATTTGATCTAGTCAATGTCTTATATTTCCAATCTTTTACACCAAAGGAAGCATTTGAGTTCATTCGTTAGGAATATCCAATATTCATCGTGTACATATGTCATGTTTGTATGCTTTGATTTTCCTATCGAATTTTGATCACATCCATTCTTTTACGCTATTACCGACTTGGTTGTTTTATGTTCATTCATAGTGTGATTTTATGCCTTGTGTCACCCCGGTTCTTGATTGCTTGATTTATTTCTCTCATTTGTCTATTTGGGGACATCACAAAAAGGGGGAGAATGAATTATCTGATTATGGGGGAGTTTTGAAATTCTGAGAATATCATCTTAAATTGATATATATGCTTATGTTTATCTCATTTCAAACTCGATACGTCACTTGGTATTTGCTTTGTCTCATGTGTGTAGGTACATCTTTTGATAATCCCATGTTGTACACCCTGCTGAGAAAAGCGGTGAGATTTCTGAAGATTCGAAGAACAAACGATGCAGCCTTAGTCATTTGTACCACTTTCAGTTTTTGGGTTCATGGAAGGGTAGATTTGTATAGGCATTGTGATTATAGATAATTCGGATTTTTTATGTTTGTTCCGGCATAGACATGGGGGGAGATTTCTAAGGACATTTTTGTCCAACATACTTGTATATGTCATTAGCCGTAACACCGTTGCAAAGATTCAAAGTCCATTCATCATCAACGGAATCCGAAGATCAAAAGAAAGGAAGAATTCAGAAATCCAGTCAGCCGGACCGGTCCGCCTAAAATTAAAACGAACCGATCCGCTGAGACCCGGACCGGACTGCCCCGGACTGATCCTCCGTGCACTTTGAAGCCAGTGAGCCCCGAACCGAATGCGAACCGAATCAGCTTTAAATTAAAAGAACCGGTCCGCTATCGGACCGATCCGCCTAAGGCCCGGACCGGTCCGCCCTGGATAAACTCTGCCAGATCGTGTAGCAAATTTTTTAGGGTTTTGACTCCTTATTTAAACCACGATCAGTAGTTGGTTTCGATAAGACTTTCCCACGTTTTTCAGAGCATATCAACCCTAAAGTCTTCACCTATTGAGTCCTATGATTCTAGGTTTTTAGATTCACACATCTTCCATATCTATGTGAATCAAGTTTGGTAACCCAAGAACACCATTGCTGTTGTTCAACCCTTGTGAAGTGGACCGTTTCTTCCTCTTCATTGCAGCCCTACTGGAAAGGGATAATTCCAGCCGCGACTACAGAATCCGATACCTGAGGGTAATTCTTAGTCAACTTGTATTTTCATTGTAATCCGATTGTAAGCCGTTTTCTTACAAATTATAGTGAAAATAAATGGTTTTGCCCCTGTGGGGGATTTTTCCTCAATTATGTGTGTTTGAATAACTCGTGCATGATTTCATATTGTTTCATTCACACCTAGTTGCATGTTTAGGGCTTGTTTGGGTTAAAAGGTGTTTATTATATTATTTCTTAATTGAACGCAAGCGCCAACTCTTTCAGGGTGGGGTCCTGATGAGGGGTTGTGAGATAGGTTTGGTGAGTTTGTGGGGGTAAATGGGGTGGGATAAGAATGCGAGGCGGGGAAAGGTGTAGGGATGGGAGATGATGGTGGTGTAATGGCAATTTGGGTGGTGGGGAGTTTTTTTGGGGGGGGTGATTCTTGATGATTGTAGAGGGTGGGGGTATGTTAGTGGAGTGGTTCCAATCACAAGAGGGTAGGTGGGGAGACTAGGGTTGGAGTTTATGATTTCTTGAACATGTGGGGGTTGAAATTCTATGGTTTATTGTCCAAAATCTTACCTATTGATCAATATGGGTTCATCTAGCACCGGATTAAGGTCGGAACACCATCGGTTGGTTGTGATTGGGTCGGATCTGACCTCTTTGGATGCCGGAGATTACAAATTATTTCTACGATCGTTGGAGAGTGTGTCCCGATCACCAGAGGGGTGGATTGAACCCGTAATGGTGTATTCTGTACTGGAGAAGAGCGCATCAAGCTTAGCTATCCTGAACAGCCTTCGGTAGTGGTGTCTGGCTGGTCAGAGCTCCATATCGGAGTGTAGGTCATTAGCCGGATGTCAGGAAGGCCAACCCACCTCGTATCTCTCCTGTTCGAACCAGAGAGAGTAGTTTTTGAAGTCCGTGGTGCCGACGGGAGGAATAAGGGTGCATCCGAGTGTAGGCAATCCATTATTGGGATAGAAAAATTAGTAGGGGGCTTGCCAATTTGTTGGTTAGGGTTTTGCTTCATAGTCTAGGCTTCTGGATCAGCGAGAGGTGGGTTTTGGCATTGCTGCTAGTTGGCGGCGACGGAAAAATGCCTAGGAGTGGTTGGATGTGGTGGTGTGGCCCCTCCACTAGTGGTGGTTAGGGGTATTTGGGATTAGGGTTTTGATTTTTTTTGGATATAGGGATTGAATGGACTAAATTTAAGGAATTAGGGTTAGGATTTTGAGATGAAGTCGGAGCGGTGCGAGGGCGGCCAGTGGTGGTGTCGGTGGAGGAAGACGAGCATCAATTTCATCCATCCGGGCCATCAACTGGTTGATAACCACCTCGAGATGCTCGTTACATGTTTCTACGGAGGTGTACTTCTTTCTTGGACCCATTTTGACATTGTTTACGAGTTTTTATTGGTTTACAACAACAACAACAACGAGTAGAACCAACGAGGCTCTGATACTAATTGACGTAAATGACATCAAATGGGAGTAAGAAGATGATAACTCTAGACAAAACTCTCTCAAATCAATATATCTCAAAATGGAAGAATGCCTCAAATGAGGCTACAAAAGAGTAGTTATAGGTAAGAGGTTGCTTGGGCTTTAAGCTATCAATTTAATTACAATTCTGTCCCTAGATGCCCTTAACCTTCCTTCTTCTAAATACTAACAAAAGAAAATAAAAGAAAAATATAATGTACTACTAGAAAGAATAAAAGACTAAAAATGATCAAAGGGCCGATATTCACATCACTAGATTCAAAGATTGATGCATGAGCATATTCTAACCTAAATGGGCGAAAGCTCGCTTGACTTAGGTTCCACAGGTTAGACCCACCTCTTGTATGTTGGAATAATGTTGTGCCTTTACTAGAAACTATAGCTTCTGGTACAACGGTAAGAACTTAACCCATCATTTGGTATCAGAACGAGGTCATGGATTCGAGTCGCATGAGTGCCAACTTATTTAAGTGGGGAGAATGATGTTGGAGCATATTTTAACCTAAATGGGTCGAGGTTTGCTAGATTTGAGGGTAGACTCACCTCTTGTATATGGGACTAAAGTTGCGCCTTTACTAATAGCTATAACTTTCAGTACAACGGTAAGCACTCTAGCGAGGTCATGGTTTCGAGTGGCAGGAGTGGCAATCTTTTAAAGTGTGGAGAATGATACAGGAGAATTTTCTAACCTAAATGGGTTGAGGTTGGCGATTTGATTTCTTTGGGGCAGACTCACCTCTCGTATATTAGAATAAAGTTGCGCCTTTACTAACAGCTATATCTTTTGACACAATGGTAATCATTTGATCCATCATATGGTATCAGAGCGAGGTCATGGGTTCTAATTGTAGGAATGGAAACCTATTTAGATGAGGAGAATGATACAGGAGCATATTCTAACCTAAATGGGTCGAGGATCACTGGACTTGGGCTCTATGGGGTAGAATCACATCTTGTATATGGGAATAAAGTTGGGCATTTACTAATAACTATAGCTTTGGTATAATGGTAAGCGCTTAACCAATCAAAGACACACGCTCACTAAGGGCATTCTTTGTCACAATATCCCAAGTGCTTGGATTTTTCTGAACTAAATATTATAGAAGGTCCCCCGAATTACGGTTGATCACCTCCGTATGACCATATTTTCTATAGATGAAATGCCATAGATAATTGTAACTGACATCGCAAAAGTCGCCACAATGTTTGTTAAAAATGACTTGTGCAGAATACATATGTTGTGCCGTGATACCCAATTTGGTGGGACAACTTCGAATCAACCAAGACCCAATTAATCAAGATAAAATGATAATAAAATACAAGAACATAAAAATATAAACTAAGAGACAAGATATACATAGTTTACCAATTTGGCCATATTCACAAATAGGCCTAATTGCAATATATTTGAAGAAATTACAAGTACAATAGAGACTATACAAAGAATAAATCATATGCCCTTTACTCTCCTACCCAAATCCCGGATAGTCATCATACACCAACTCTCCGCCTAAGTGAATCCAAGTTTTAAGTCAAGAACCCTCTCAATCCCGTGGTCATAAGTGTTTCTCATATACTTAATCTGGTTTATTCCGCTCTCCATGTAACCCAGTGAGAACCCCCCAACACAATACATATTGAGGAAACCTACCATTCATAAACATGAAACACTCATACTCACCACTCTCTTTCACATTTGAGAAATCCCATGGGTGAGAGGGAAAATCCTATGAAGTAATCAAACCCTAGATTATGTTTATAAGAGATTAAGGTACAAAAGAGGAAGAAGATAGATAATATAGAAATTTGATACGGGAAGAGGATAAAGAATGAAATGAATTAGGTCATCCACTCTCCCATCTCATTCTATTTATAACACAAGGTTTCACTAATTACACATAGGTACCCTACAAATAAAAGTAACATAAATAAGCCCCTGACAATAAATCCCTCATCTCACTTTAGGATCAAGAGCTCTCCTCTCTCTCTCTCTCTCCAGTTCTCAAATGAGAGGCTAAAGCTTAGGGTTTAAACCCCCAAATGATCCTTTTATTGGTGGATCAAATTTGTGGAAAATCCTTCAAAATTCTTCCATTAAAATCCCCACTTTTGTCGATCTACATCTGTTCGCTGACGCGAAGCACCACCTTCGCTGGTCGCGGTTTTCAATCTTGCAATCCCATAAAACCCTGGGGTAGCAATTTGGGCTGATGGGTCGTGTTTCGGTTTGGACCGACACGACACGACACGACATGACATGACTTAATTTATATAACACGAACACGACACGATGTCATTTTTTTTGCCTAACAAGAACACGATCCGTTAAAAACACTACACGAATAGCACAATAAATCAATTCCTTGTCAATTGGGCACAATTCAACACAGCCGAACATGATAACCTGCTTAATTTTTTTATATAAATATAATTTTTTATATTATATTGCATGAAAAATACTTATTATAGAGGGGTGGTAATCGGGTTGCTTATTCGAGTCGCAATTGGGTCAAAACTTGCCAATTTCATGTCAAAACTATGGCACGAACACGACACGACCAGCTATTATACCAAAATATCTTGGCCCGAACACATCCCAATCACGAAATACCATGTTAATTTTGTGTCAATTTCATGTTGGGTCGTGTCGTATTTTCGCGTCAAAAATTGCCAGCCCTAACCCCTGTCCGGGGCCGCAAACCCCTCTTCATTTCGGCAAAGCTGCTGTCGTTGTCTTGGTATTTTGAGATAAACTCCACAAATCTCCACCTTAGTGAGAAATATCGCAAACCACAATCGAGATTCCACCCAATGAGAAATACCTCATGCCGAATCTCCTCGTTGTCCACACCAACCAAAGGAACAATCATTGATCATTGTGCCAGCTACATCTACTGTTCAGTGCAACTTCAAATATCTAATTAACTGTAAAAATTATTCTCGGAATATCCACCTCCCCTTATAATTATACTCATCGCACGTTGGAATTTTCAACTGGAAAATTGTTCTTCTTAATCATGTTCTAAAGTTGAACACATGAGGCACCTAATGTAACCGAACTAGCTCTCTGAAATAAAGGGTCACCATATGAGGCAATATAATTTGTGGTGGAAGGAACGGAATGGGACATTTTTTAATAAACTTCCGATGCAGTGAATACCCCTCCTCATTCTTAACGGCATATACCACCATATTGAAATCTGTCATTGGTGAGGTAATGAAGGCAGGTCTGGACACCTTCTGACTGCAGTAAGCTATCGGTCTGCCATTTGGCTCAGGACTACACCTATCTGCCTTGCATGCATCGTAAGATAACTTGAATAACTGGTCAAAGTCGAGTAACACCGTTACATGGCCATTAATCACACATTGGTTTACCTGTTGCCCGTATTGTTCCCATTTGTCGACCAGTGGCCAATGGCCTATGAACCTTGGCATCATCAACCTGGACCTCATCTTGCTATAGCAAATACCCTAAAAAGCAACAAACTTTGTCATGAATGAGCACTTCTTGATCTGCATGTAGAACCTTTCTGTCCCAATATGTCTAGGACCTGCTCAAGTGTTCAGCCTCTCACCGACTGTAAATCAAAATAAACCACGGTAGACTTGCCCAATATGTGCCTCAAAATCTTGGTCATCACTCTACTAAAATTAAACGAGCATTAGTGAGGATGAAAGGCATTACAATGCACTTGTAAAAATTGTCCTTCATTTTTAAGGGGGTGTTCTATTCATTCCTGGTTCATGAGAATCTGGTGGTTTCTGCTCTTTCAAACCCAACTTGGAAAAGATTCTCACATTGCAAAGCCAGCTCAACATATCCTCAAGCTTGGGGATAGAAAAACAATACTAAACTGTGATCGATGGCATATCTATTTATGCACATACAAATATACGCCAGTTATAGTCCTTCTTATACATGGGAGTAAGAAGGGCCTGAACAGCACAAGGTGACATACTCCTCCACACAAATTTTGAGCACGACTCTAGCACCTTCCACCTCAACTTATCATCCTCTGGACCATCCTGCAATGGGGTGGGTTTGGAGGAAGGCTCCCTGAACGAGATCAATGACACACTGAATATCATTTAGACATGGAATTATTCAATTTGTTCTGCTATTTCGTCATATGATTTCTGAACCTGTCTTACCTTCGCTCCGTTTTTAAGATTTTTGAAACCCTCTTCTTTTCTAGGTGATGAATATGATTATCCATTGAAACATCCTCTAGTAAAGGATTTTGTTGTCCCACTTCTTTTCTAGTAGAGGGAAGAAATAGAGAGAAGGAGAGAGCAGAGCATTTGAGAGGATAAAGGAAAAGTCACAAAGATGAGGAGGAAGAAAGTCCTCACAAACAATAAGAAAGAAGAGAGGGGAGAATTAGAGTAAAGGGAAGGAGATAATTGAATTGAATTTCATTCCAAAATATACTCCAAACTATTGATGTAGTGGTATTGTACATTCACAGTTCCTAAATAACTTCAAACTACATTCAACAAGCTTCTAACTAATTATGTTACAATTGTTGCGCTAAAGCAAGACTATCTCTAGCGACCAAGACGATAAAACTCACTCGGGAATTTTATCAAAGACTTGGTGTGCGGAAAACACCCAAGACCTTGTTCCCAAAATGAACTAGTGTGCAAACTCCCAATCGAATCAACCAAACATCAATGAAGAGACAATAAGAACATACAAGCAATCATCAAAGCAAAACAACAACGATATACCGTGGTTCACCCAAATTTGGGCTACATCCACCAAGGAGGATTTCTTCTTTCTATAGATAAATGGAGGAACCCAAAGGTTATACACACACACAATTTATCTCTCTTAGAAAGTCACTCACAACCTCACAAGAACTCACCCCTCAAATGGGAGCTCTATCTCTCTTTAGCTTTGATAACTCTCAAAATAGCTCTCAAACTTGTCCTCACTCAAAACGTAGAAATAACACTTGTATTTATAGATTTGAGCCAAAATGGCAAATTTGTAAATAAACCAAAACTGAAAAATAGGAGAGCCAAAATCAACAAACTCCACCTTGGCGATCCTAACGATCCAACCAATCTCTAGAATGCTGAAATTGAACCCGCTTGAAGACTGTCCCACCATCTACCAAGCTAATGTGATTCCCCCAGGCGATCCTCACGATCCAACCGAACTCGGAATGCAAACATCAAATCCGCTCTAAGATCATCCCGACATCTAACAAGCCAATACGCCCCACCCGACGCTAAGCCACCTCAAACTTCAACCATGAAGTGAGATACCGCAAGTCTTCACTCCAAGACTCCAAACGACTCCACCCGCCGAGGAACCAAGTTCTAAACTAAGAACTCCCCTGAATGCTTCCCATGTAACCATACGGTGAAGCTCGCTCCTCATGTAACCCGGTGAGTACACCTCCACACAATACATATAGCATACACCTTCTTTACACGAAACATTCAAACACATCAACACCATCTTCCACCTTGAGAAATAACCACGGATGAGAGGGAAAATTCCTCACCTCTCATACCCTCCAAATCTCACCCTCGAAAGATATACCAAGTCTTTGTCACGAAGAACTCCCGTTTGCCAATGCTCGCAAACAATAACTCATCGGCCTTCCTTGAACTAGCTACACACACCTCGAATCCATCACAGCCCTACACCTCCTCGATTCGAATCGGCCAATGCATGTGTGCAACTAAACCGGGTCAACATCACCCGTTGGCCCTGGAGGGGGACTTCGATCCATCCCCTCCACTAGTAGGTATTCTCCCATCACTACCGTCTACTCTCGGAAAGCTAGCACCCAATGTCTCCGCTTTGTTCACAAACGAGACATGCCTTGAATGTTCGATCACTTGTGCACACCGCTTCCCTGTCTTCCTCGAAGTTTGATTTAGACGATACAACCCCTCTCTCCCCTCTCCCCTCGCTAGGACCATACAACCGCGTGTGACTTTCAAGACTCCACCCGCCACCGACACCCGACAACCCTTGGAATCCAAACGGCTAATGGATATCAAATTCTTTCGCAACTTTGGGACATAGGCCACACCACCCAAAGTGCGTTCCACCCCATCGAACATCTTGAGTTTTACCGTCCCGACACCCTCAACGGAAACCTTCTCTCCGTTAGCCAAAGACATGGAACCTTTTCCATTTTCTGTGAAAGTCTCAAAATATTCCCTCTTGGAGCAAACGTGATCCGACGATCCCGAATCTAATATCCAATCATCGTGGAAAAGAGAGTTAACCTTGGAGATTGTGAGAAGTTCTCCAAGTTCATCTTCATAATTCGCACTCGCTACCGTTGCCCTCTCGGAATCAACCTTGCCCTTAACCTTGTCCATCCACAAAGGACATTCTCGGATCATATGACCCCATTCCCGGCACTTGTAGCATTTCAACCCTTTACCACCAACACCTCTCGATCTAGACCTACTACCGTCATTAAATCCCCGGTAGGAGTTCCTCCCGCCATTTTGCCCACCTCCGTCTCTCGCCATAAGGCCTTCATTATGGGAATACCCGTCACCTCCACCTTCCTTCTTTCTCATCGTGACATGAGATTGAATATCTTGCACAACCTCGTTGCACCGGAGCGTAGACTTCCCAAACATGAGCGTGGTCACAAAATGCTCGTATGAATCGGGTAATGATGCAAGCAACAACAATGCTCGATCCTCCTCAATGAATTGAACGTCTATCCGGTTCAAGTCATTTATCAAGGCATTAAAAACGTTGATATGCTTCATCATATCCTCACCCTCCTTCATCTCAAGCTTGAAGAGTTTCTTCTTGAGGAACAATTTATTTGACAACGACTTTCCCAAATAAATCTCTTCAAGCTTATCCCACATGCCTTTAGCCGTGGTCTCCGCTATCACGTTATTCAACACATCATCCGTGATAAGCATCTCAATACACGAAGCCGCTCTTTAATCAATGTCAATCCACTCGGCATCGGTCATGCCTACCGGTCGTCCCTCTACCCCCAACAATGCTAATTGCAACCTCTGTTGGACAAGAACGCCTCGCATTCGTCTTTGCCATAACCCAAAATTGATCTTCTCATCAAAAGCCTTCATGTCCGTCTTCATTGAGCCACTTGATCCATAACTCGGATCCCATCTCTTAGAGACTCCGCTCGTAGAGGTTGATTCTCGAGTACTCTCCACATTTTCCGTCATTTGGAACAAAAACAAAAGCTATGCCAAAATTGATTCAACCTCGAACCAAAATACCGGGCAAACAATGCAACCAAAGCTCTGATACCACTTGTTGCGCTAAAGCAAGACTATCTCTAGCGACCAAGACGATAAAACTCACTCGGGAATTTTATCAAAGACTTGGTGTGCGGAAAACACCCAAGACCTTGTTCCCAAAATGAACTAGTGTGCAAACTCCCAATCGAATCAACCAAACATCAATGAAGAGACAATAAGAACATACAAGCAATCATCAAAGCAAAACAACAACGATATACCGTGGTTCACCCAAATTTGGGCTACATCCACCAAGGAGGATTTCTTCTTTCTATAGATAAATGGAGGAACCCAAAGGTTATACACACACACAATTTATCTCTCTTAGAAAGTCACTCACAACCTTAAAAGAACTCACCCCTCAAATGGGAGCTCTATCTCTCTTTAGCTTTGATAACTCTCAAAATAGCTCTCAAACTTGTCCTCACTCAAAACGTAGAAATAACACTTGTATTTATAGATTTGAGCCAAAATGGCAAATTTGTAAATAAACCAAAACTGAAAAATAGGAGAGCCAAAATCAACAACAACTACCAACAGAATTACAAAAAACTACACTGTTAACCTACAACTTGCTCCTACTGAAACAACTCTGTTTCATAGTTAAAAGGATGTGAACACAACTAGAGCAATAATATGAAAATTACAAATACCCCCAGACCTTTATTTAATTACATCAGAATGTGTTAACAACTTGTGGATTTTACTATTTTGATTTATTGTAATTTCATACAGGAAATAAGGAATATAATAATGAAGTTAAATAATTTCCTTTATTTAATTATACGAAATAAGGAAGAGAAGAATGGAATTATCACAAACTCTCTCTCTCTCGCTCTCTCTCTCTTTCTCTCTCTCTCTATCTTCTAGCCTTTTAGGCAATTGACTTAGCAATTGACAACTTCTAGATTTTCCTCTCTAGTTGTCATAGCTTCTCCAGAATGCAAGGGATGATTTAGTAAATAAATATCTGGTTGAATATAAATATTAAAGAATCAAATCACTGAGAGGTAATGCTTAAAGTAGGATTCTTTGCTCAGCATTCTTTCATTCATTTATTTTAATTTTTATCAGAAGTGATTAGATTGGCTTGATCATACAAAGAATTTATAGTATATGCCACCATTGTAAATCTTATCAATGGCGTGAGTTGTTGAATAAGGAAATTTTCGATGATCATGCAGGTTACGTATCCAAACATGATGAAATTCTTTGAGAGTCTTGGAGTTGATATGGAAGTTTCTGATATGTCGTTGTCAGTGAGCTTAGAAAAAGGCCAAGGCTGTGAGTGGGGGAGTCGAAATGGTGTGTCGAGTTTGTTTGCCCAAAAGAAGAATGTATTCAATCCATACTTTTGGCAAATGCTTCGAGAAATTATGAAGTTCAAGGATGATGCCATGGGGTATATATAAAATTTGTATTCAATTTAATGCAACTACCCTTTAAGGACGACCTAGCTAACTAATAGTTCATTTGTCATATATTTTGCAGGTACCTAGAAGATCTCGAAAACAACCCTGACATTTGTCGTAATGAAACACTGGGGCATTTCATCAAGTCACATGGCTACTCTGAGTTATTTCAGAAGGCGTATCTTGTGAGACTGCTGAAGCATCATTTCTGTCATATTCCTATGATTTAATAATAAAAATATTATTATATTGATTTTATGTTTTTCATTGGCAACTTATCTTTAAAAAAAATTCTACGGGTCTCAATGTGTTCTTCAATCTGGTCCTGCCCCTCAGAAGGAGTAATGAGCTTTTGTGCTTATTCTGTCCTCTCATTTTGCCGCAACCATCATCTACTACTTCAGGTGCAACTCTCTCTATATATCTCTCTTGAATAACAATATCGTAATATTTACCATCACTCTCTAGGTTTGGCACGTGGGATGCATAATTTATTAATTTATGTGCTACTTTATCAAATAAAATCAAAGTATTTTGAAGTTTTCCTTTTTTTTTTTCCTACAGCTATTCGGCCGCCCTTAATGGCTTACTGTGAGATGTCGCTCACATGATTACGTCAACAAGGTAATTTTTGTATTTTCAGGATATCACAAACTGTGTACTATTATTGCACCTATTAATAGTGTTCATACTAAAGTCCATTTTTATAAAGAAAATGCAAATGCTTCTTGTCTCTGAATTTGTGAAGAATTAGAACAGGTTAGAGAAGAGCTAGAGAGTAGACATTGTCAAATAAGATGCGGTCGCAAGGTACAGTCTGTTTCACGAGTTGACGAGGGTGAGTAGTTAGCTATATAATTTTCATCTTATAACTTGTTGCTTTATATTTTCTGCTATGGCTAATTTTTTAGTTAAACTGTAGTTTTGTATTTTTAACAATGATTTGTTGACACTGTGAAGTATTGGTATTAATTTACTCAAAATCTGGGTGACCTTGTACTTCACTTAGTATGAAGTATTTGAGTTAGGCTTGGAGAATGTAAATAAATAAATAAGTTGGACACAAGTGTTTAACGTGGTTCAACCCAAGGAGTTGGGCCTCATCCACGGACTAAATTGATTTCTCTCTCTTATTTATATTAATAGAGGGCCAAAGGCCAAGTTACAAGTGCTCGGAGGCCAAGTTATAATTACCCAGAGACCAAAATCAACAAGTTTCTCGGTATACAAGTGTGTAGTCATTACAACTCAACTACAAACTTGGCTATCATAAATGAAGTGCTAGGTATTTATAGTTGGTGGTGTGCTACTTTATCTTAGGAGGGAAAAGTCATTACGAGTGGTGGTTGGGAGTCTATAATGTTCAATTTCTTCGAGGAGCTATGTAACATTGCTGGGACTTTGAAAAACTTTGTGCTGGGAACATTCCTTTGTCAGGAAAGTCAGGACATTATCCCTTTCTCCTTCCTCATAAGCTTGTAATTTATAGAATGGATTGGGAAAGATTCTAAGTCACGGGTGAATGTTGGTATCATAGGCTCACTTGGAAAGTGGACATGTGTCTATTTGGCATACCCATTGGTTAAGGAATAAGAGGATCCTTGAGTTGGTTTTGGCTCTCCTATTTTTTTAGTTTCGGTTTATTTACAAATTTGCCATTTTGGCTCAATCTATAAATACAAGTGTTATTTCTAGGTTTTGGGAGAGGTTGAGAGCTATTTTGAGAGTTATCAAAGTTAAAGAGAGTTAGAGCTCCCATTTGAGGGGTGAGTTCTTTTAAGGTTGTGAGTGACTTTCTAAGAGAGATAAATTTTGTGTGTGTATAACCTTTGGGTTCTTCCATTTATCTATAGAAAGAAGAAATCCTCCTTGGTGGATGTAACCCAAATTTGGATGAACCACGGTATATCGTTGTTGTTTTGCTTTGATGATTGCTTGTATGTTCTTATTGTATCTTCATTGATGCTTGGTTGAATTGATTGGGAGTTTGCACACTAGTTCATTTACGAAACAAGGTCTTGGGTGTTTTCCGCACACCAAGTGTTTGATAAAATTCCCGAGTGAGTTTTATCGTCTTGGTCGCCAGAGATAGTCTTGCTTTATCACAACAAATGGTATCAGAGCTTTGGTTGCATTGTTTGCCCGGTATTTTAGTTCGAGGTTGAATCAATTTTGGCGTAGCTTTTGTTCTTGTTCCAAATTACGGAAAATGTGGAGAGTACCCGAGAATCAACGTCTACGACGGAGGCTCTAAGAGATGTGATCCGAGTTATGAATCGAGTGGCTCAATGAAGACAGATATGAAGGCTTTTGATGAGAAGATCAATTTCGGGTTATGTCAAAGATGAATACGAGGCGTTCTTGTCCAACAGAGGTTGCAAATAGCATTGTTGGGGGTAGAGGGACGCCCGGTAGGCATTACCGATGCCGATTGGATTGACATTGATCAAAGAGCGGCTTCGTGTATTGAGATGCTTATCATAGATGATGTGTTGAATAACGTGATAGCGGAGACCACGGCTAAAGGCATGTGGGATAAGATAAAAGAGATTTATTTGGGAAAGTCGTTGTCAAATAAATTGTTCCTCAAGAAGAAACTCTTCAAGCTTGAGATGAAGGAGGGTGAGGATGTGATGAAGCATATCAATGTTTTTAATGCCTTGATAAATGACTTAAATCGGACAGATGTTCAATTCATTGATGAGGATCGAGCACTGTTGTTGCTTGCATCATTACCCGATTCATATGAGCATTTTGTGACCATTCTCATGTTTGGGAAGTCTACGCTCCGGTGCAACGAGGTTGTGCAAGATATTCAATCTCATGTCACGATGAGAAAGAAGGAAGGTGGCGGTGACGGGTATTCCCATAATAAAGGCCTTACGGCAAGAGACGGAGGTGGGTAAAATGGCGGGAGGAACTCCAACCAGGGATTTAATGACGGTAGTAGGTCTAGATCGAGGGGTGTTGGTGGTAAAGGGCCGAAATACTACAAGTGTCGGGAATGGGGTCATATGATTTGAGAATGCCCTTTGTGGAACGACAAGGTTAAGGGCAAGGTTGATTCCGAGAGGGCAACGGTAGCGAGTGTGGATTATGAAGATGAACTTGGAGGACTTCTCACAATCTTTAAGGTTAACTCTCTTTCCCAAGATGATTGGATATTAGATTCGGGATCGTCGGATCACGTTTGCTCCAAGAGGGAATATTTTTTGACTTTCACAGAAAATGGAAAAGGTTCCATATCTTTGGCTAATGGAAAGAAGGTTGCCATTGAGGGTGTCGGGATGGTGAAACTCAAGATGTTCGATGGGGTGGAACGCACTTTGGGTGGTGTGGCCTATGTCCCAAAGTTGCGAAAGAATTTGATATCCGTTAACCGTTTGGATTCCAAGGGTTGCCGGGTGTCGGTGGCTGGTGGAGTCTTGAAAGTCACACGCGGTAGTATGGTCCTAGTGAGGAGAGATGAGAGAGGGGTTGTATCGTCTAAATCAGACTTCGAGGAAAATGGGGAAGCAGTGTGCACAAGTGATCGAACGTTCAAGGCATGTCTCGTTTGGGAACAAAACGGAGACATTGGGTGCTAGCTTTTCGAGAGTTGACAGTAGTGATGGGATAATACCTACTAGTCCCCCTCCAGGGCCAACGGGTGATGTTGACCCGGTTTAGTTGCACACATGCATTGGCCGATTCGAATCGAGGAGGTGTAGGGCTGTGATGGATTCGAGGTGTGTGTAGCTAGTTCAAGGAAGGCCGATGAGTTATTGTTTGCGAGCATTGGCAAACGGGAGTTCTTCGTGACAAAGACTTGGTACATCTTTCGAGGGTGAGATTTGGAGGGTGTGGGAGGTGAGAAATTTTCCCTCTCATCAGTGGTTATTTCTCAAGGTGGAAGATGGTGTTGATGTGTTTGAATATTTCGTGTAAAGATGGTATACGCTATATGTATTGTGTGGGGGTGTACTCACCGAGTTACATGAGGAGCGAGATTCACCGTATGGTTACATGGGAAGCATTCAGATGCATGAGATGAGGAGTTCTTAGTTTAGAACTTGGTTCCTCGGCGGGTGTCGTTTGGAGTCTTGGAGTGAAGACTTGCGGTATCTTACTTCATGGTTGAAGTTTAGGTTGGCTTAGCGTTGGGTGGAGCGTATTGGCTTGTTAGACGTCGGTATGATCTTCGAACGGATTTGATGTTTGTATTCCGAGTTTGGTTGGATCGCAAGGATCGCCTTGGGGAATCGCATTAGCTTGGTAGATGGTGGGACGGTCTTCAAGCGGGTTCAATTTCAGCATTTTAGAGATTGGTTGGATCGTCAGGATCGCCAAGGTGGAGTTTGTTGGTTTTGGCTCTCTTATTTTTTCAATTTTGGTTTATTTACAAATTTGTCATTTTGGCTCAAATCTATAAATA
Source organism: Sambucus nigra (assembly GCA_949130495.1). NCBI lineage: Eukaryota > Viridiplantae > Streptophyta > Magnoliopsida > Dipsacales > Adoxaceae > Sambucus > Sambucus nigra. Next base: position 580,321,083 of record OX422209.1, read on the forward strand.
CAAGTGTTATTTCTAGGTTTTGGGAGAGGGCAAGTTTGAGAGCTATTTTGAGAGTTATCAAAGTTAAAGAGAGTTAGAGCTCCCATTTGAGGGGTGAGTTCTTGTGAGGTTGTGAGTGACTTTGTAACAGAGATAAATTGTGTGTGTGTATAACCTTTGGGTTCCTCCATTTATCTATAGAAAGAAGAAATCCTCCTTGGTGGATGTAGCCCAAATTTGGGTGAACCACGGTATATCGTTGTTGTTTTGCTTTGATGATTGCTTGTATGTTCTTATTGTCTCTTCATTGATGCTTGGTTGAATTGATTGGGAGTTTGCACACTAGTTCATTTACGGAACACGGTCTTGGGTGTTTTCCGCACACCAAGTGTTTGATAAAATTCTCGAGTGAGTTTTGTCGTCTTGGTCGCTAAAGATAGTCTTACTTTAGTGCAATACCTTGTGCAATAGGTTGTGGACAATATAAATATTATCAAGAGAGAGAACCCATAGACCTTGGGGTAAGGGACTTCTTAGATGGTTGGCCAAATAACATTCAAAACTCCGTGAACGATTCTATGTATATTGTAGTATATAGGAAATTATGTTGGTAGAGAACTAGGGAAGCTACTCACGTGGAGGACTAAAGCTTTATATGCAGGAAGACATACGTTTATGAAATTGGTAAGAGTATATGTTGGGAGGGGACTAAGACCCCAATGCCAAAAATTCCAAGTCCACGGGAGTGTGTAGAGGAGTGGATGGTGGTTGTAAATTCATGGAATCCGTGGACATAAAGATAATGGTTAAAGGCTATGAAGGTCATGGATATCATGGAGGACTTAATAGTCCGTAGAGTATCACACCTTAAACATGAGATTAAGGACTCGTGGGGTGGTGAACAAAAAATATGTCCAAAGTGTTTGAGTTGGTTTAAGTCCATGGATGGTTTGGACATTTGAACTCCGCGAATGCCAAAAGAACCAAGCATGTTTGAGCATTCAGGATTCATATTTTATAAGGATTAGAGGACCTAAGTCAATGGACTCTTTGAATGTTTGAAGAGGATTAAATTCCATGTAGGCAGAGAACTAACTCCATGGACATGTTAGGAGGATATGACGTAGGACTAAAGTTCATGGACATGTTGGGATGAAAAAGTGCAAAGGTGTCAAAGGACATATACGGGAACCGGGACGCTAGCCTTAGCTTGGTCACTTGGATCGTGGGCCATAGCCTTAGTTTGGTAACTAACACCATGGGGTGTTTACAGGAAGTGTTTCTTTTAAAGAAGTGATAAAACCAAGGAGACAACTTGGTGTACTGTTTTCTAGAAGAGCTCTTCTACATAGTTGCAAAGGCCCTACATTTGATTGTGCCTAGAAAATCGTGCACACTCATCACTGCACCTCTTAAGGGTGGGGATCTTGGACTTCCTATAGATTGGTCAAAGTATAGCCTTTGGTGGACTAGTATCCATTGCCTTTGTGAGGCCCATTCACTTTTGCTTTGCTCTTCGCTTTATTTTCATCTAGAGAAGGTCCTTGGACACAAGCCAAGAGCTACAACAACTTTCAGTGAAGCCTGGTGGTTGAACGGTTACTCCATGCCCTCAAACATTTTTTATGGATCCATGTACTAAAGTAGTCCAACTCACTAGTCAGAGGGAGATGTTGGAAAATATTTAGTCATTCCTACATACGAGGTCAGCTGATGAAGCCAAAATTTGGGTGATCTTGGACTTCCCCTAGTATAATGTGTGTGTGTTAGACATGGAGAATGAAAAGAATAAATATGTTGGACCCAAGTGTTTGATGTGGTTCAACCCAAGGAGTTGGCCCTATGTCATGAATTAAATGGGTTTCTCTCTCTTATATTAATATTGGGCCAAAGGCCAAGTTACAAGTTCTCGGATGTTAAATTATAATTGACCGAAGGGCAAATACAACAGGTTGCCCGGAGGCTAAGGATCACTAGAGAACCAAAGAGAGGTGAATACTAAGTGTATAGTTATTACAACTCAACTACAAATTTGGCTTCCATAAATGAAATGCTCGGTATTTATATAGTTGGTGGGGTGTGCTTGCTTAAGCTTAGGTGGGAAAATGCAATAATTTTGGTGGTTTGGAATCATTAATGTTCACCCTCTTTAAGGAGCTTTGAAGCATTGCTGGGACTTTTCCCGGGGCTCTGAAACACTGTGTGATGGGAACATTCCTTAGTCAGGATAGTCAAGACATTCTCTTTTACTCCTTCCTCATAAGTTCAAAATTCATAACATGGATCAGGAAAGATTCCAAGTCATGGGTAAAATTTGTAGCATAATCTCACTTGGAAAGTTGACATGTGTTTGTGGACTTGGGTCCATTTGATATACGCATTCGTAAGGCATGAGAGGATCCTTGTGCAACGGGTTGTCTTGGCTTTAGGTGAGATGGTGGCTTGAGATCTAGCTAGTGGCATCAGAGCCAATGGTCACGGGTTTGGCTCTTGTCCATATCATTGTTAGGGGGATTATGTTGGAATGAGAGTAGCTGAGGACAATGAAGTTGAGTGAACCCATAAAAGATTAAAGGTTTACCCTCCCTGGCACCAATTGGTTTTAGGTGAAATGTCGGCTTGAGATCTGACTAGAGTATACATGTTATCAAGAGAGAGAATCCATGAACCTTTATCATGGTTTTCAAGAGATTTATGACCTGTGCACTTTATTCTTCTTGGACACTTGAGGTGAACTGAACTTGAACTTAATCCAGTGTCAAATTCATACGTATTAGATAGTAAAAACGTAAATGAATTACATGTCATCTTTGTTAAACTACATAATTTACATTCTTCCCAATGTGTTTTAAGACATACAATGATACAAATACATTCATACATACATAATTCTTAAATATATTGACACCAGAAACAGTGAAAACAACGATGGAAGTGAAACATTAGAGTACAAAATTTTAACATAATATCATTTGGCTAGTTGGTGCAGAATAACATAATAATATCACATCAGTAAACTTAAGTATTATTCTACTTTTGGTGTTGTTTCACTAATACATTGATAAAGTAAAAACTGATTTATTTTTGCGCAAAATCACATCAACTTGGTTACATCTACATATGCCCTGTTATTTAAACATCATAAATTTTTATAAATTCTCTATGAACACAAAGAACAAGTTTTTTTCTTCCAGACTATCACAAGGAATCGACCTAACATCTGTTGACAGCTCCCTAACAATTGATAATACTTTCTGACACTCAACTATATAAGCTTTTATTACACTACAAACAGTTATATTTTAGCTGTAAATATAAATATTTTATTATCTTAGCAGGTTGTAACTTATTATGCATTATGTATATTAGGATTATGATATGATTCTAATTGTAAATGTCAAGGGAGTTTGAGCAGGTTGCTTTATAATATCTGGAGATGGTTCACAAGAAAGATATGATGGACGCATAATAGCAGTGCATGCGCCAGATGCCTTGAATATTTTAGGAGAACAAGCTACATATGATGAAACAAGTGTACTTGGTGCTTTTCAATATGTATATAGGTATTGTATACTCTTTCGCATCTATTAGTCAGTTGTTTACTCTCTCTCTCTCTCTCTCTCTCTCTCTCTCTCTCTCTATATATATATATATATATATATATATATATATATATATATAGCTAGCATTTTGTGTTAAATCGTGAGGACAAAACTTGTATGTACTTGAAAACTTTAGTATGTAAGAGGGAGAAGAAGTAGATGGTGATATGATACTAATATTCCTCCTGTTTTTCTTTACCAAATTTTTATCCTGCATTTGTATTTCATGTTCAAGGGGTGAACCTGGAGCAATGGTAAGGTTGCCACATTGTAATCTGGAGGTCATAGGTTAGAAGTGGCGGGAGCCTCGTGCGCTAGGTTTTCCCTTTTTATTTATAATTCATATTCCTTCTAATGAAGTTTATTCTAAGGCCAGGTTAACCCCTTAGCTTCATAAAACTAGTTTTACTTTCTTCCCCTTTTTTCTTACTACTAATAATTTAATTTTGGAAATCACCCATGCTGGAACAAGATTTGAGTACATACCTGTTTCAGAAATTATTTTATTCCGCAAATCTATATACCACTAAGGACTAGGTTTTAATGTGCTATTAGCAGGAACTTCAATTAAATCCTTGAATTTAAAATATTTATTAGAACATCAAGCAGCTTTCCTTGAGAATTTTTTTTATTCCTTTTACCGGCTTAAAACTCCTAATTCATTTTGACAGTCGCAATTCACTGTAGATTTTATATTCAAATTGAAATAAAATTGGTTTAATTAATGTCTATTGTCTAGTGACATTAAAAATTGATCTCTTTTGTAAAGTTCTCTAATATATAATTTCGGGAATTGGCCTTCAAATTTGGGATATTCGTGGTTTCTTTCTCACTGTAATACAATGTGGGATCTTCTATATAATTATTCTATGTGATGCACGGGATCTCCTGGTTTCAAGTCCTTTTTAGTTTTTTCAGTGTTTTGCATGTGATCTGCTTTAATTGAAAAAAGTGTTCTACTTCATTCTATTATAGAAAAATGCACAATCATTCTTTAACTTTTTATGGCAGTGATATTTTTCTTCACCATGACACAAATTTAATGCCCCAAAACCCAGCAGTGTGGAGCGCTTGGAATTTTCTTGGAACTACGAACAATAAAGTTTGTCTGACATATTGGCTCAATGTGCTCCAGGTTTGTAGAACTTTTTCTTGACTGACCAAGCTGTTTATACTCATTTTAGCATCACTTCAGCATTAGAAAATGAGTAATATTCATGTTCTAATGAGATATTGTTAATTTAAGCCTTTTAAGATATGTAGATATCATAAAAAACATGAATAATATTTTCACATATCCATGGTTTCCTTGGTATTTGCTTTTAGTTCAATCTCTCCCAAATAAGGAGCTTTTTCTCTTTTTTGCCGTTAAATTATTCCACAAGGTTTCTTCTGTTAAATATTGGAGCATCCCCAACCCAAAAACAATTGGCAATGGGTGGAGGGGTCCCATGATTGTGTTGCAAAGCTGACAAAGGCTTGCAAAACTAAGTAGGGCCTTTTGAATGGAATCTCAAGTAGTCTATCAGTGGGGCAAAGCGGCTTTGCCCCTTTTCAGTAGGGGAGCGAAAGGTTAGACCTTAGAAAGTAAGCAAATCATTGTATTTATATCTTTATCTTCTTATTATATAATAAGAATCAAAAGATTTTTATTATTATATTATAGGCCAGCTTGACAAGCTACCCTTCCTCTTGATCTGAGGTGCGAAGAGAAGATCTCTTTTATATGACTTCCGCTTATAGTGTGCAAGGCTATAGTTTTCTCATTTGGAACTTTATATCTTAACATCTTCAAATGCAGAACATTGATGAGAAAGGGATACCTTATCTGGTAACTCTTAATCCACCCCAAACACCTGAACGAACCTTGCTAAAGTGGTCAACTGGCCATCCAGTCCCATCGGTTGCTGCATCAAAAGCTTCACTTGAGCTTGAGAACATTCAAGGGAAAAGGGGAATATGGTTTTGTGGAGCATACCAAGGTGAAATGTCTCCTTTGTGATAGAAAAAAATAATCAGAATGCTCTCATTCATCAAACTTTGACGCATTCAGTAAATTATTTCTCCGTTAAAATAAAACATACACTACACCAGATCTGCCCATTTGTCAAGGTCATTGACCTTGACAAATTCACCTTGTCAAGGTCAATGACCGTGACATTTCGAGGCGAGAAAACTTTTTTTGTCATGGTCGTGTCACGGTCATTGACCTTGACAAAAAACTCGCGTTTTGTGTCACGGTCGTGTCAAGGTCAATGACCGTGACACGTTTGTCACGGTTATAAACCGTGACAAATCCATGACCCTTTTTAAAAAAAATTTGTCATGGTCAATGACCGTGACAATTCTGGGCAGAATTTAAAAAAAATCTGCTGGGCAGTATGGCCACTGCCACTGCCACTGCCCAGCAGTATATTTGTACCTGTTATAGCAACGTTGTACCTGTTCCAAACATCATATATCCAACACAAACTAAAGATAATGCAAATATATATTCATGACAGTATAATCCAAATCTTCAAAGTAAAAATAATATACATGACGATATAATCCAAATATAATTAAAATAGACAAACTTAAAAATAATGTTACTACATGTCTTGGGTAAATGTGAGGAGGTGAGTAGGCCACACGACATACGAATTGACGCACCCACTAATATACGTCGTGCCGCATTGTTCGCGCAACCACAATAGGGAGTTCTCCTTCCCGGGTATGACATGCGTGACGAGCACCCTGGACTCCATCTGTTGAAGCACACGTCCATGGACTATTCCACCCTCGACGATATTCGGGTCCCTCAACCCCCGCCCTATCCGTTGGCCATCAAATATGTCCAATATGAACACGCTCGGCCAACCAATTGTCGATAATGGTCTGTTGGAGGGCGTCAAATAGGGAAGTGGATCGTCGAAGTACGAACGTGTCGGTGATGAAGCAGCGAGGTCCACATCCTCGTCATCCTGCGCCTCGTCCTCCCGCACCTCCTCCTCCACCGCCTTCTCCTTCCCTTTCCCTTTCCCTTTCTCTTTACGGTCTCCACCCAACGTACGCTTCATGAATGCATACATATCTTAGAACTTCGCCTCCAAACGGGACAGCTTCGCGTCGTGTGAATCCACCGTTCGAGCCAACCCGGTGTCGCTCGTCTCCAATCCGATGGTCCTAGATTTGGCCACCCGCGAGCTCACTCCCCTTGTCCTCCCCTTGCGATCAGAGTCAAGCACTTGGCTGAGTGCGTCTGTGGACAAAGATGCCTTGTCGGCATCAGACTGCGACTCATGCACTTCCTTAAGCTTTGCCTGAAACGACAAAAAGCACATGATTAGTAAAATAAGTAAACTAAAAAATTATAACGTAATTAACAATAATTAAACTGTCGGATTACTTACAATCGTGGCCGCGACGCTCGGGGACACCTCCTTGTCCTTCCCCTTCTTCGTCCGAAGAGCCACATAAGTATCGAGCCTATGTGGCTTACCCCCTGGCCCACTCCCTACCCCCTGAAATAAAATAAAGTAAAGTAAAATTAGTATCGGCCCCGCAAAGTAAAATAATATCCAATAATATATTTCTGTAGTTATAGATAAATTAAATATTACCTTCATCCTATGCTCCACCTCAGCGTAAGAGGTCCGGCCGGAGTAGTGCACGTCCGTCTTTTTAGCCCGATTTTCCCTCCCCGATTGGCGAGATGCCAATTGTCGATCCTCGATCTCATTGTCAATGAACTTTTGCCATTGTGCCAATGAGATCGGCTCCTTGGGCGGGACGGATCCGCGCCATTGTAAAATGGACTCTCGTGTTTTTCCAAAGTACCGTGTCCGCATATTTTTTTCCACGTCTTGTGTTGCTCCCTCAACTGCTCCAAGACGGAATCGCGTAGCTTTGGATCCAAGTTGAATTGTTCTTGTCCAACAAATACAATGTTAGTTGCGAATAAATATAAATATAAATATAAATATAAATATAAATATAAATATAAATTGAAATTGAAATTGAAATATTCATATAAATATTACCTGTAGTGCCGCCCAAACACCTAACTTGAGCTCATACGGCACCTCCTTCCAACTCATAAACCCCGGGCCGATGACCGTCTTTAGCAGCTCGAGGGATCTCGCTAAAAGCTCCGACTTGTTTTCGACGGTAATCCCAAATTTTCCATATTTGGGGAGCCTAGGGGCGGAGGAGCCCTCGTCACCTCCGCTACCACCGAACCCAGACGACGACATCATCATAAACAGCATCATCATCTTCGCCCTAACATCTGAAGGAGACATTTTTGCTGTAAAAAAAATGTTATTAGTACAGATAAAAAAAATGTTATTAGTATAGATAAAAATTTTGTAATATTATGTTTTTTCCAAATATTTAAAGAGTTATTAAATGGGTTTCCCACCCCTGCCCCCTCCCCCCGCCACACACACACGCACACCTACGCACACACACACACACACACCCCACCCCTACCCACCCCACACACACACACACCCCACCCCTACCCACCCGGCAAGTTAATTAGAATATTTGTAGGACTGAAATTGATTTAGATTATGCCTATCTATGTAACTCTAAAACCTAATTGTGATTAAAATCTGATTTATATGGATTAATTCTATTACATTTATAATTTAACTAATAGAGTTCAATTTTAATATTAATCCTTTAGTTTATTTAACTAACTTTGGTTTGGTTTATTTCTAGTTGAATCTGAGTTATAATTTTTAGATTATGTATAGGAATTGAATTTTAATATTAATCCTTCATAAATCCCTTGAATACATGCATAAATTTGTAGAGATTGAAATTAAATTGCTTGAGATTAAATGTCTATGTTTCGGGGTCATTATTTGAAAATACTTAATTACCCTTTGAAAACCTTTCATAACACACCTATGTATTAAATATGGGTTAGACCTCTTAGCTTGCTCAACCATCCATTTACACACTTACTTTACCTTTTATTTACATTATGGATATTAATCAATTCACACGTTTTTTATCCACTTCAACCTTTACTGAAACATTTATTAATTCATTCAAGTTAGGTAAAACCACGCAAGTATCTAATACAAATATTATCATTCAACAAATTAAGTCCCATAATTTTTGCACATATCACAACCCGTAATCTTTTAACATTCAACGATACCAATTACTAAACAATTCTACTATCTACGATAAATACCAATATTTTTCAACACTGTATCCCCCAATAGTAATAATGAATTAACATATAATTTTCAACTCCAACAACATATGCTTCAACTTAACCCAATCTTCCCAATAATACCAACTAATCAACACCCAACATCCAAATCCAACAATATAGGTCTAGAACCAAAGTTTGTACATAATAATTTATAGTCTCCAAGAAAGTACCATTTTTATTCATAATATTTACGATTATCAGTTTCTCGTGTATTAGCCAAATTTCCAAGATTTCAATTGTAGCATAACACATTAATTTATTGTAATCATACACATTATAATGAGTATACAATTTGATTTTTGTAATCATTTCTTAGGCCTTCTTATTCTCTAAGGATTTCAAAGTTAATATAAAAAAATACCCCCTGCCCCCCCCCCCCCCCCACACACACACACCACCCCACCCTGCCCCACCCCTGCCCCCTCCACCACCCCCTCCCCCACCCCGCCCCACCCCCTCCCCCACCCTGCCCCACCCCGCCCCACCCCCACCCCCACCCCCACCCTGCCCCACCCCCTGCCCCACCCCCTGCCCCCCTCCACCACCCCCTACCCCCATCCCCCACCCTGCCCCACCCCCCACACACGCACACACATACACACATATATATATACACATACCCCCCACCCCCTCCCCCACACTTCCCCACCCCGCCCCACCCCCTGCCCCCCTCCACCACCCCCTACCCCCATCCCGCCCCACCCCCCACACACGCAAACACATACACACATATATATATATATATATACACATACACACATAAATATACAGACAAATATATATATATATATATATATATATATATATATATATATATATATATATATATATAAATGGAAGAGAGAGAGAGAGAGAGAGAGAGAGAGAGAGAAATTGGACCTGAGAGAGAGAGAGAGAGACAGCGTCGAGAGAGAGAGAGAGAGAGGGAGGGAAGGGCGCGGGAGGGAAAAAAGAAGGGGGGGTAGGGTTTTTGCTGTAAAAGTTATCACGGTCGTGTCAAGATCTTTGACCGTGACACGACTTGTCACGGTCATTGACCGTGACACGACCGTGACAAATTGAATTGTCACGGGCTTGTCACGGTCAATGACCGTGACAAGTCGTTGTCACGGTCGTGTCAAGGTCAATGACCGTGACATAAAACGCGTGTTTTTTTGTCACGATCAATGACCTTGACAAGGCTGGTCGGCTGAAAGGTGACAATTTACCCATTTTGGTGTAGTGATAAGTATCTTTTTCCTATCTTTACTGACTCCTTTGTGAATCTTGTATTTCATCTCTCTTAGGCTATGGATTTCACGAGGATGGAGTAAAGGTACTCCCATTTTTATTAAAACACAATTACGCTAAAAAAAAAAAAAATTGAGCCATGCGAGGGGAATATAATTAAATGCTTTAGTCATATTGATAGAAACTAGATGTAACCATGTGGTTTTTTACTTGTTTGCTAATTAGCTAAAAAATATTATATACAAAAGAGAACAAAAGACATGACTAACAAGTCAGTTCTGCTTCTTTTCAGGCTGGTCTGGTAGCTGCACATGGTTTGCTTAGAAAGAGTTGTGTTCTTCTTAATAACCCCAAACATATGGTACCTTCCTTGATAGAATCTGGAGCACGCCTTTTTGTTACTAGATTTCTTGGAAGTTATATTGCTACAGGTTGTTTAATGTGAGTTAATTCGATGAACTTGTGTTCTTTTATGTAAATTTTCTAACTATTTACTCATAATAAGCTTTAGTATTTCAATTTTCTTAATACATTTTCTAGAGAATACAAGGTGTGTACAGTCATGTTTGTAAGTGGAGTTATGTCAGGCTTCAAAATCATGTAAATTATATATGCAGAGTTGCACACAGGTGTTCACATTTATGTTTTCTGGTTTATAATTTTTTCATGACTCTAATGTGATGCAAATTACATGTAATATAAAGGAAGAAGAGGCAACGCTGTCAAGTATTTAATCTCGTTATTTTATATTCATGCAATTTAGTTATGCAGTAGAATTGGAATTGTAGTTCACGTAAGTTGTGTTTTAGGTTATATATATCATCTCTGTCACCTCTTTTCTTTAAACTATAAGTTGACTACAGAACTATTAATTTTAGTTTGCTTAGTTTTTATACTTCAACCCCTTAGTCTGCAACTCTGCATACTTTTTGAGCTTCACTTGTCTTGAACTTCAAGAAAAATTGTATCACTTTTCAGCCTAGTCCTTGATTTTCTTTGACATGCCTAAGTGATTTTAATCTCTCTCTCTCTCTCTCTCTCTCTCTCCCCTGCCATATGTCAAGCCTGATCTTTGGCATAATTTTTTTAATTTTGTATCTAGAAAACTAGTAAGATTTTTATGTGAGGATATATTCATGTCACCTACTTCTGGTGTGACAGTTTATTGGAAGAAGGAGGTACAATTTTCACCTTCGAAGGAAATAGAAGGAAAAGTTTTCTAAAAGTTAAAATGAGAGTTCACAATCCCCAGTTTTATTGGAAGGTATGTGTAGTTTTGATCTCTCTTGCAATGCAGTTCTTGTCTCCTGAGATGAAACCAAAAAATATGTTTCAATGTGTCTTGTTATATATTAAGGTTTAGTCAGATTTCTGTGATGAATAAACTTCACTTCAAATTCATATTACAGGTTGTTACAGAAGCTGATTTAGGCCTTGCAGATGCCTATATTAATGGGGATTTTTCTTTTGTTGATAAAGAAGAAGGTCTTCTAAATCTTTTCATGGTAAGAAAATGGATCGATGTTGAGTTTTGAGTAGTTTCCGTTTGTATTCACCTTCCTGAATTTATTTTGCAGATTTTCATAGCCAATAGAGATTTGAAAACTTCTCTCTCGAGGTTTAATAACGAAAGGTAAGAATAATTGCTGGGTTATCTATAAAGTTCTATAATTTTTTGTCATCATCGGAATATTAGTATCCATTCTTTTTTTGCTCTAGGGGCTGGTGGACACCAATGTTCTTAACAGCTGGAGTGGCATCTGCGAAAAATTTCTACAGGCATGTTTCGAGGCAAAATACTCTCACGCAAGCTCGTAGGAACATCTCTCGTCATTATGACCTGGTATGTAAACACGTTGTCGATGTTGGATAGAACAATAATGAGTTCTGAAGTTTGTGTTGGAAGTTTTTAATTATTTACCTAATCTGATTTTGTGTATAATTGCATAGTTATGCATGAAGGGAAATATCCACATAATGCCCCAAATCATGGTTCAAAACTTTATCTGGAGGCAGTAAGGTCCTTTAGAGGAACAATTGTACAAGTTTATGCATAAAGAGGGCGAATTCCCCACCCCCACTCTGCGATCTTTGAAAATTGAATATAAATATGTAATTATTAAGAAAGGAAATAGAATCAATTTCTAATCATATAAGACATATTGCTCCCCTTTTGTTCGGTTAGTGAGGATAAAATTGGAAGGAAAGGGAATCATAAGTTCTATATGTGCTATCTACGAAGGAAAGAAACTGTATTTCTCTCATTTTTGTTCGGTAGGAAGGACAGAAAATAGGAGAAAAAGAAGCTATTCTTCCTCCTCCACTGTTTGGTGAAAGAAAAAAGTATATGCATATTTTACCGACTATATCTTTGGCAAAAAACACTTCAATTGATTTTAAAGAGTTTTCCATTTTAGGTATGTCACAATTGTGGCAAGTGCTATCAACAGAATTAGAAATTGAACACAAAAGATGAAAGAAAATAAGAGAAGTTGAAAAAGAACTTGAGTTTATTAATTCTGAAAAATCAATGCCTCGTACAATCTTAGCTATAACTATATATAGCTGATCTTACAATTCTGTTACAAGCTGTTAACAACTAATTGCTGAGAATATTCTCTTGTGCTAACTGAGCCTAACTAACTAACAAACAACCTAAGATTCTAGCTCAACAATTACCATCAGTTTCTAACTAACTGATCGTGAACACTTACAACAGCTGTGACAATTACCCTTCTCTCCACAATTTCCTTGAAGTCCCAATCTTCCCACGTGGCATCTTCAGGAATGCTTAGACCATTGAACTAAAATCTGAGGAACTGGTTTTAACCCTCTCTGAATCAACCTCCTACCTTTAATAGCCACAAGTGCTACACGAAATTGACCTTCAGTACCAAGTGTAGGTAACTCAGTACTGGTTGTGCAAGCAGACCCAACTTTCTTCTTTAATTGGGAAACATGAAATACAGGATGGACTTTGGATGAAGGCGGCAACTGCAACCTGTAAGCCACATTGCCCACCTTGGCCAGCACGCAAAAAGGACCATAAAACCTTGCTGCTAGCTTGAGATTTCTTCTAAGAGAGACTGAAGATTGTCTATACGGTTGTAGCCTCAAATAGACCATATCCCCAACTTGAAACTGTCTTTCAGACCTTCCTTTATCAGCATACTGTTTGGTTCTCTGTTGGGCTTGCAATAATTGTTCATGAAGCAATTGAAACATCAAATCTTTTTCTCGAAGTATATCTTCCACAGCTGCCACAGAAGTTTCTAAATCAGATGGAATAGATAGCAAGCGAGGAGACTAGACATATAAGGCTTGAAATGGAGACATCATTAAATTACTGTGGTATGTGGAATTATACCACCACTCTGCTGAACTAAGCCACTTATGCCATTGTTTAGGTCTCAGCCCCGTTATACACCTCAAGTAAGTTTCCAAACATTAGTTAACTCTTTCAGTCTGGCCATCATATTGAAGATGGTAAGATGTGCTGAGATGCAACCTACCCACCAATTTAAACAACTCTTGCCAAAAATTTCTCGAAGCATCCAGTTGGACCATATTTTGACAGTACCAACTCGGAGATTTTTTCTTGACATTGCGCATCCCCCACATAACTATCCATCACTTCTTGCATCCATACTAGGGTAACTATTGATAAATCTTGTAGTTGAGCCTGATCTTCATGCTGTCGAGATAAAGCATCAGCCACTATGTTGTCCACTCCTTTCTTATACTTAATCTCATAATCCAACCCAAGCATTTTTGTGAGCCACTTTTGTTGCAGCAAAGTTGTAATCTTTTCTTCTGTAAAAAATTTCAAGCTCTGATGGTCAGTCGTGATGATAAAATGAGTGCCTTGCAAATAAGCCTGCCACTTTGTCACTGCCATTATGATCGCAAGCATTTCTTTCTCATATATAGATAGGCCCATGTCCTTAGGCCCTAGGGATTTACTCAAGAAAGCTATAGGTCTTTTGTTTTGCATTAACACGCCCCAATGCCCGTGGAACATGCATCAGTCTCAAGAATAAAGGGTTGCTGAAAATTAGGAATGGCTAGCACAAGGGATGTAGTCATGGTTGTTTTCAACAACTGAAAAGACTTGTCAACTTCATAATTCCATTTGAATCCATCTTTCTTTAATAATTCATTAAGAGGCTTGCTTATCACACCGTAGTCCTTGATAAATCTCCGGTAAAATACTGTTAAACCCAGAAATCCTCTCAGACTCTTAACATTGCTAGGAGTGGGCCACTGAGTCATGGCTTACATTTTGCTAGGATCTGTGTGCAGACACCCCAACTATTTAAATACCGGGTAGCTACTCCTTTCTTCAAATTAATACAAAATGTCAAGTTGGTTCAGTTCATAGCATCACTGTCGAAAATATTTTTAAACAATTACTAGCCACCTAATATCTAAAAAGGGAGTTGCCAAATTTTATTAAATTAAATTAACATGCAACTAATTAAATTATAAGCTAACTATACCACATCCACATCACAATCACAATAGAAATAATAATGGAATAATAAAATGAGTCTGGAGTAACACTCCCCTAAATAATCCAAATACTGAATAAAACCCAATACAAAGTCTGAATAAATAAATAAATCCAAAACTGAAATGAAACTGGGAGTCTGAGAATGCTATCTCTAAATGGAAAGGGGGCGACATGCCCTAACTAATAAATGACCCTGAATAGAAATAGAATCAAATGCAGAATGTGGAGGCGTTTAGTACCGAGATCCTGTAACTTCCACAACAGCTACAGCACGTCAATGGAATGGAACTCCTATGCTTGGCGTCCCTGTGGCTGGGCACCTAAAAGGTTTTACAAGAAAAATAGATTTGAAAGAAAACGGGTCAGAGCCCGAGGTGAAAATAGTTTAAAAATATAGCAAGTGTTTAATTGCATTAAAAAGTAAATATTATATACATGTTAGTTACGTGCTCTCACATGAGTTCCTCACCCCTCAACTAATGTGCACACCTAATGTATACTCATCCTGGTTATGCCGTTAACTAACTAGTCTGTACCTCTTCCTGTCCTCACATTATAATATAGGGGTATATTCATAACATTCTAATAAATCCTGCGTGTATCTCAACTTTTCATTGATCGGATTAATTTATAATAATTATGATAGGAATTTCTCATTTTTAATCCGATTCAAAATGTCTCAATTATTCATATTCACACTTTAACAAAGATTCTATTATAATCACAAGTATACTATTCTCAGCATAAATATACAAATAGGGTACCCCTAGGCTAAGTTGCGGTGCACACATACTCTGCTATCGAATCCCGGTACATCAAGTACATAAGGACTACGTGTTCCGAATCTCTCAAGAACCGTTTCAATAAGAAAAATCACACATATTGGAGGCGGACATAGTTCACATATCCATGGGTCACGCACATACCTACGCTCCCATGGTCAACTGACTTATTAACTCACAAATTAGCCATTCACAGCCCTATGTCCTTAAGGTACCAATCCAAATCCCCCCGTAGGCACACAAAGATTAGATGGCCCTATTCCGAAAGCCGACCTCCTGTGATAGCAAGTATAGTAGGTGTGTCATACACATAATAATCCATATACTAATCATTCACACAACTTAGATAACTCGATATATTATTACAGGTTTATTCTCAGCCGTATACCACTAGTCCAATTCGTACACCATTATAATTCCGGGTGATATATAATATATTTCAGCGATACGTCTCACGTCGTATAGTTTCGAGTACTTAGACCTAACCGAAGAGGTTACTAAGTCTCCTACATTTCCCACATATTAATTCAGTACTCTTAAGTCTTTATTTCTGTCCCAAATCCTAACTTGTCACTCCTAAGAATTTATATCATGTTTTCGCATCATAAAATAGGAATTTACTCGTTGAACCCTCGTAAATTCAACACTACATTCCAAGCAAATTCTAATATGTTCTGGGCTTCAAATATATCCCTACTGGACTCCCTCAAGTCTTAATGTATTCACATAATCCCCAACTACAACGTTCGATGGCCGGAAACATTTAAAATTAAAAAGGCCAAAAGGTCACAGTTTCTGGGGAGATCGATCGATCGATCTTGAGCATCGATCGATCGATCTTGGGCATGATCAAGCAGGTGCAGGCTACGGGTTTCTTCATTTTTCAGTCCCAGATTTGTCCCAAATCTTCATTACATGATGTGAAATCCTAATGTAAGTATATGGGGGGTCATTATACAACCTAATTACATGATTCTTAACGTTCCAAAACTTTTAAATCATCAACAATTAGACTTTTCTTGGATCAAATCTACATATTATCATAAAAACCCTATTTTTCTATTTTCTTTAAGAACCATCATTCTTCTCTTCCTAAATCCATTTTTAATTCATTAAGGGTTATGATTTTGTTACTGAAATACTTCCAGAATTAAACTATATGGAAATCCTATCCAAAGTTTAGGGTTCTTCTCCAAATTTCATGAGTTTCAATCATTATTCATGGCTATCATCAAATCCTACACTATCATGGATAAATTATTCGCTGAAACTTAATGAAATCAAATCACTTGCCTTGGAATTGATGTTCTGATCCGTTGGTGATTTTTAGGGCTGGTTCTCTCCCTCTCTCCGGTCTTTCTCACGTTGCCCACTTCTTGCTTTTTGACAGATAATGGCCCTTATATTGGCTGATAAATAAGGCCAAAAATTCGTGGGTCAAAATTCCTTAAAAATTAAAATGACTAAAATACCCTCCCGGGTTGCCGGTTTGGCCTAAAAATGCCCCGGGACCCAAACTAAACCCCCGGCTAGTGTTTTCTGACTATTTCGACCCTTTCGGACGCGCGGGCGTACTCTAAATGACCATACGGATGATAAAATTACACTTTACTTTTAAATTCAATTAAATTGATTCCTAACGCGACTGACATGCGCGTCCCAACTTAATTTCCCGAATTGTCGTATTTATGACTTGCGACAATTTTAATAAATTCATTAATCATATATTACCATATTAACCCAGTAATATTTAACATTATCATCATAATCAAATACCAACTCACGTCTTGCTAGTATTTAAATCCAGATTAATTTCCAATTAATTCCCATTTAATTTAATTAATCCCAATAAATAAAATCAATAAAATTACAGGGTATTACACTGTGGATACTCCTGTCCTAGAAATTAAGTGGCCAAGATACTCAATCTTAGTCCGAGTAAAAGCACATTTAGTTTTTTTTAGCAAATAATTGATTTTCTTTCAACACGATTAACACTTGTTCAAGGTGCATTTTATGAGTTTCCATTGAGGGACTATACACCAATATGTCATAAAAAAATACTAGTATAAATTGCCTCAAGAAAGGCCTAAAAATGTGATTCATCAGAGATTGAAAAGATGCAAGAGCATTTGTGAGACCAAAGGGCATGACTCTGAATTCAAAATGACCATTATGTGTTCTAAAAGCAGTCTTATAGATGTCATCTTCAATTACTCTAATCTGATGGTATCTCGATCTTAAATCTAGTTTGGAAAACACAGAGGCACCATGCAACTCATCAAGAAGTTCTGCAATAATGGGAATGGGAAACTTATCTTTAATGGTGGCATCATTTAGCTTCCTGTAATCAACACAAAACCTCCAACTGCCATCTTTCTTTCTGATTAGTAACACAGGGGAGGCAAAAGGACTTTGACTATGTTGGATAATGCCCGCATCCATCATTTCCGTTACTAACCTTTCAATTTCTGCCTTTTGAAATTGAGGGTATCTGTAAGGCCTTTGATTTATGGGTTCTGCTCCTGTTTTCAAGGGAATTCTGTGGTCATGAGCCGTCTTTGGAGGTAAGGACTTAGGTTCTTCAAACACTACCTCATACTTTTGCAATAATTCCTCAACTTCAGCAGAGTTATTTTCTTGGCCATCTTCTACTGCATTTATAGCAAAAAACTGTCCTATGAATACTTTCGTGGACTTTTTGAGTAATTTCACCAAGGCTTGCCCTGAAATAGAATTTAATTTTGCCTCCTCTTTTGTACCCATAATGACTACCTTCTTCCTATCTTTCTTGAAAATCACCTTTGGATCAATAAAGTCAAAGGTCACAGGGCTGTATTGCTTCATCCAATCTACACCAAGAACCATATCACAACCACCCAATTGCGCTGAAAATTCCTTGCCTTCCATTTTCCATTTAAACTCCGGGCATCTTGCATCACTAATCATCTTATTGACATCAGCTACAGTGACTAGCAATTTATTGGTAGGCTCAATCAAATGGCCAGTCATTATTGCAGCTTCCTTATCCCAAAAACTGTGCGCGCTTCCTGTATCCACAAGTATTGTCAATGGTTTTTTATTCACAACCCCTTTTAATCTGATTTTGTTATGAGCAACATGACCAGTGAGAGCATGAACTGATATTTCTATATCTTCCGCATCCATTTCTATTTCCTCCTCTGGAACACTTTCTTCTCTGATCTCCTCCTCCACACATTCTATAGTGTTAGTGAGGAACAATCTATAGTGCCTATTATTAGAGTTTTATTTAGCATTGAGGGTATTTTAGTATTTTCCCTTCTCCTATTATTATTAGGTGGTTGTAGTAGGTTATATATTTATTCTCTCTTCTTCCTTTTATTGTAAGACATTCTAGTGTATGGCAATATGAAACCCTAGCCCCTCTTTTTCTCTCTTTCCATTTGATTGTAGATCTTTGATATATTATCATGGTATCAGAGCGGGATCAAAGTTTAATCTCATCAACACAGTTTGCGGATCCAACTCCGCGATGAGTTGGCTGGGGGTTGCAGGGGGCAACGCGCCCCTGCCGGGGTTCGGGGCGGAGCCCCGAAATTTTTTTTCGGAGGTACTTTTTCTGTTCGCTCGACTGTTTTGAAGGTAATTATGGTCATTTTCCTACTGTTTGTTCGATTAATTGTTTAGTTCGTTTGATTTGGTTCCGTTTGGGTACTGTTTGATTGTTTATTTTCGCAATGGCTGGTGAAAGAGATGATTCGCTGCAATCAATTAGTGTCAGATTAGATGGAAAAAATTATACGTATTGGAGTTATGTTATGAAGAATTTTTTGAAAGGGAAGAAGCTTTGGGGTTACATTAATGGCGATTTAAGTAAGCCTAATGATAAGACGAATGTTGAAAAATATGCAGAGTTGTTGGATGTTTGGGAGGCAAACAATTCGAAAATCATCACTTGGATCAACAACTCCGTTGCACCTTCTATAGGTATGCAGTTGGCTAAGTATGATTATGCAAAGGATGTTTGGGATCATTTGGGCAAATTGTATACCCAATCTAATTTCGCAAAAAAGTACCAATTGGAGTGCGATATTCGGGCTCTTGAGCAAAATAAATTGAGTATTCAGGAGTTTTATTCTGCTATGACGTATCTATGGGATCAGTTGGCTCTCACAGAGTCGGCTGAATTGCGGGCCTTTGCACCATATGTTGCCAATAGGGAGGAACAACGCCTGGTTCAGTTTCTGATGGCATTGCGTGATGATTTTGAGGGTCTTCGTGGGTCAATTCTTCAGTAGTCCACTTCCAACTGTTGATTCCGTTGTTCACGAGTTGTTAGCCGAGGAGATTCGTCTCAAGACTCAGTCAAGGAAGGTAATTTCTTCGGACCCTAATCCATCTGTTTTCGCAGCCTCCTCTCGGCCTCTTTCCAGTAATCAGAACAAGCCTTATTCGAGAGTTGCAAGTGATGAATGTAGCTACTGTAAGGAGAAGGGTCATTGGAAGTCTCAGTGCCCTAAGTTGCGAGCACAACAACAACAACAATCAAATAGTCGACCATCTCAGCAGTAGTTTTCTGGTTGGAAATCCAATAACCAATCTCAGCAGCGTTCATATAGGACTTCACAGCCTAATACTGCAGCAGTTGTACCGCCATCAGACTCATTTGCATCAGGTTCTTCATCCTTAGCTCCATCCATGTCTTCTCTTGCTGAGCAGTTTCAAAAGTTTCTTGCCACACAGCCTCATGCCATGTCCATCTCTTCACCAGGTAAGTCCTCAGGTATTTGGATTCTAGACTCCGGCGCTTCTAATCACATGTCACCAAATTTGTCCTCTTTTGGTTCTTTTTGTCCCACTTCTTCGTTGCCCGTTATGACTGCTGATGGTACTCCCATGCCCTCAACGGGTATTGGGACTATTGAATCACCCAACTTCTCTCTATCTAATGTTTACCACATTCCTAAGCTTACAATGAATCTTATCTCTGTTGGTCAACTATGTGATGCCGGTTACTCAGTTTCCTTCTCTTCTACCTTTTGTCATGTGCAGGATCCACAGTCTCAGAAGGTGATTGGGACAGGCCGTAGGCAGGGGGGATTGTACATCATGGAGAAACTTAATGTACTAATGGTTGCAGCTTCCAGTGTTGACTTGTCATCCTTTCGTTTGAGTTCAGATTCGTCTAGCTTTTATTTATGGCACTCTCGTCTTGGTCATGTCTCAGGTTCACGATTAAATATTTGGCTTCCACGGGAAAATTAGGAAATTTGCATTGCCATGATATCTCTGATTGTAGCGGTTGTAAACTTGCAAAATTTTCAGCTTTACCATTTAATAGAAGTATTTCCTCTACTTTTGCACCCTTTGATCTTATTCATTCTGATGTGTGGGGACCGTCTCCTATTATTACACGAGGAGGGTCTCGATATTATGTCTCCTTTATTGATGATTATACGCGTTACTGTTGGGTTTTTCTCATGAAACGACGTTCGGATTTTTTTGATATTTATAATAAATTTCGTGCCTTTGTCAAAACTCAACATTCTACTATTATAAAATGCTTTAGATGCGATTTGGGTGGGGAATATACTTCTCAAAATTTCGGTGAGTTGCTTGATTTAGATGGAACTATTCACCAATCATCTTGTACTGACACTCCTCAGCAAAATGGTGTTGCTGAACGGAAACATCGGCACATTGTTGAAACTGCTTGCTCTCTTTTATTATCTGCATATGTCCCTAGTGAGTTTTGGGGAGAGGCTGTCCTTACTGTTGTTAATCTGATTAATAAGATTCCGACCTCTCATTGCTTAGGTTTGTCACCTTTTGAAAAGTTGTATGGGTGTGCCCCTGATTATTCTTCCTTAAAGGTGTTTGGTTGTACTTGTTTTGTTCTTCGACCTCGTGTGGAACGTACCAAATTATCTCCAAAGTCAGCTATTTGTGTCTTTCTTAGTTATGGTGAGGGTCAAAAGGGATATCGTTGTTATGATCCAGTTACAAAAAAATTATATGTCTCTCGTCATGTTGTGTTTCTTGAGCATATTCCTTTCTTTTTTATTCCTGATAGCGCTCATGAACTCACTAAATCTGATCTCTTCAATATTGATCCGTTCTCTGATAATGATGAGAGTGTGCCATCTGAAGTACCTTGCACCACCGATAGTGTGCCACCCCATGTTGCTCCTGTTCCTATTATTTCTACTGATGCAGGTACTTTGCCATCCGATGTTCCTGATGCTCCCCCTTCTCGTGTGGCCACCCAAGCACCTGCTGAAACGGTGGAACCTCCTTCTCGCTATCCAAAACGTCCACGTAAGTCCACTCAGTCACCAGATTTTGTTTATTCTTGTTATTCTGATTCTTTTGCTTCACTTTTATCCTCTGTTCACTGCCTCTCTGAGCCTTCGTCTTATAAAGAGGCAGTTCTTGATCCTCTTTGGCAACAGGCTATGGCTGAGGAACTCTCTGCTTTGCATCAGACAGATACTTGGAGTTTGGTCCCCTTACCTGCTGGTAAGCGGGCAATTGGATCTCGTTGGGTATATAAAATCAAAACCAGGTCAGATGGGTCAATTGAGCGGTACAAAGCAAGATTATTTGCTCAGGGTTTTTCTCAGCAATATGGTATGGATTATGACGAAACCTTTGCCCCTGTTGCGAAATTGACTACTATTCGTACTCTTATTGCTGTTGCATCTGTTCGTCAGTGGCATATATCGCAAATGGATGTTAAAAATGCGTTCTTGAATGGTGATCTTCATGAGGAGGTTTATATGACTCCTCCTCCGGGTGTTCCACATGGTTCTGGTGAAGTTTGTAGGCTTAAGAAAGCCTTATATGGTCTCAAACAGGCACCACGGGCTTGGTTTGAGAAGTTTACTGCCGTGATTACCTCTCTTGGGTTCATTCCAAGTGAGAATGATTCAGCTCTCTTTATCAAGTGCACCTCCGGTGGTCGTATTCTGGTCTCTTTGTATGTTGATGATATGATTATTACTGGGGATGATGTTGGTGGAATTACAACGTTGAAGTCTGAATTATCTCGTTGTTTTGAGATGAAGGATTTGGGGCCCCTACGTTACTTTTTGGGTATTGAGGTAGATCATTCTCCAAAGGGTTATCTTCTCTCACAATCTAAGTACATCGGGGACATTCTTGAGCGTGCTCGCCTCACTGATACTAAGATTGTTGATACCCCTTTGGAGCTTAATGTTCATCTTTCCCCGTATGATGGTGTTCTTTTGCCTGATCCCACCTTATATCGCACTATTGTGGGCAGCTTGGTTTATCTCACTATTACTCGTCCAGATATAGCTCATGCTGTCCATGTTGTTAGTCAGTTTGTTACTGCTCCTACTACAGTTCATTGGGCAGCTGTTCATCGTATATTGCGCTACTTGAGAGGCACTCGATTTCAGAGTCTTTTACTTCCTTCATCTTCTTCTTTGGAGCTGCGTGCATACTCTGATGCTGATTGGGCCGGTGATCCTGCAGATCGCAAATCAGTTACTGGATTTTGTGTGTTTCTGGGTGATTCTCTTGTTTCTTGGAAGAGCAAAAAGCAAGTTGTTGTTTCTGTGTCTTCCACGGAAGCCGAGTACCGTGCTATGGCTTCTACCACTCGCGAAGTTGTTTGGCTACGTCGGTTACTTGCAGATATGGGTGTCTCTCTTTCTCAGCCCACTCCTATGTACTGTGATAATAAGAGTGCTATTCAGATTGCTCACAATTCAGTTTTTCATGAGAGGACTAAGCACATTGAGATTGATTGTCATATTACTCGTCATCATCTTACGCATGGAGCCATCACTTTGCCTTTTGTTTCTTCTTCCGCACAGATAGCTGATTTGTTTACGAAGTCTCATCCAGTTCAGCGTTTTCGTTTTTTGGTTGGCAAACTCTCAATGCTTCTCGCTGCAGCATCGTGAGTTTGAGGGGGGGTATTAGAGTTTTATTTAGCATTGAGGGTATTTTAGTATTTTCCCTTCTCCTATTATTATTAGGTGGTTGTAGTAGGTTATATATTTATTCTCTCTTCTTCCTTTTATTGTAAGACATTCTAGTGTATGGCAATATGAAACCCTAGCCCCTCTTTTTCTCTCTTTCCATTTGATTGTAAATCTTTGATATATTATCACCTATAATTCTCATCACAATAATAAAAAAGGCCTTTTGCTCTCCTAGCTTGCATTTCTTTCTCAGTTATGGTCTTAACAGGTATGGTGGTGGTAGCAGTGGTTGGGTTTGGGGTTCTTTGGTTACTGGAATAATTGGTTTGTTTGATATTTGGATTGGCTTGCCATGGTTTGGTAGTTGGAATAGAAGAGTTGGCATAGGATGGGTTAGGTACAGACTGGGTCCAATTTCTGAGGTTAGAAACAATAGGCTTGATAGTGGTTTTGGGTTTTTTAACATCAAGAATGTGCTCATGTTTTCGGGCTAATAGAATGGCTTGGTCTATGTTAGATGGGGTGAACAATTCTACTTGGTTTTTAATTTCTTCCTTTAGACCACTAATAAAACTAGACACAAAATACTGTTCTGATAGGCCTTTATTTTTACTCACCATGATAGCTTTTAACTCCTCAAACTTCAATTGGTAATCTTCAACTGTGCCTTGTTGTTGTAGTTTGTTGAATTCAGCCACCACATCACCTTGCTCCAGATCTTCAAATCTCACAAAGACTGCAGTCAAGAATGTCTCCCAATTGATGGAAGCCTTGCCTTCTTGATAGTCTTGGAACCATGTATCAACTTTTCCCTCCATATACAATGACGCATACCACACTTTTTGATCCTCTTCCTGGTGATAATACTGAAAAAATTTGTTAGATTTTTTAATCCAAGCTCTTGGATTTACACCATCAAAATGCGGAAAATCAAACTTAGGTAGTTTTTTTGAGATGAAAATTGTCAACTCCCCTTTGGCCAAACCGATCACCAGAAGTTCTGTGATTTATCTCCACCTCAACAGATCTTTGGGAAGAACTGGTTTCTGTCACTTCTTTCTCCTTGTTCCTTGACCCAATGATGGTATTTTTTAACTGTGCTTTAACCTCCCTCATATTATTGTCGATCCTCTCCAAAAATGCCTTGAACCCTACCAAATTAGATTCCACATTTGCTAATCTATCGTTGGTGTTCAATTGTTGTGACATTATTTCTGAAATTCTTGTCTCTTGATCCTTGAATCCCGTTTCAAGAGCTTTGTATCTTGTTGAATCTGCCATGGAAGCTTGCCCTGAATGAACAGCTCTGATACCAATTTGTCACAATTGTGACAAGTGCAATCGACAGAACTAGAAATTGAACAGAAAAGATGAAAGAAAATAAGAGAAGTTGAAAAAGAACTTGAGTTTATTATTTCTGAAAAATCAATGCCTCGTACAATCTTAGCTATAACTATATATATCTGATCTTACAATTCTATTACAAGCTGTTAACAACCAAATGCTGAGAATATTCTCTTGTGCTAACTGAGCCTAACTAACTAACAACCTAAGATTCTAGCTCAACAATTACCATCAGTTTCTAACTAACTGATCATGAACACTTACAACAGCTGTGACAAGGTATTGGCCAATATTTTTTGGGTTATTTGTAGTTTGGATCCCATTAATTTTTTGTAATTGAGTTTAACTTCCGTAATTTTTACTTTTGGGTGTTTAGCACCCAAAATGACTTTAGCGATGCAAAAACTATCACAAAAAGTTTTACCAAGTTTTTTTTGTGACACTTTTTCCTTCGCTAAAAGTTATTTTGGATATCAAATTTCAAGAAGTGCAAATGTTGGAAGTCAATGCCAACATCAAGGAATTAATGGGGATGAAACCCCAAGTTACCCTATTTTTTTGGGCTCTAGTCCACTTACATAATTTCTAGGCACTAAAGTCACTCACCTCTTAATGTATACCTTATAAGTTAGGGTATGCACAAATCTAACATGTGTATATTACAAAAATTCGTGTATACATTATTAAATTCTACATACAAAATTACAAATTGTTTCAAAAAAAATATATTCATATGTACTTTACAAAATTTATCGTATGCATTACTAAAAATCAGGTATACTATAAGAGAGAGGGAGCTTAGTGCCCAAAAAATATGTCAATGGATTACAACAAGAAAAAAATTACCGATCGCGGAGTTAAACAAACATTTATTTTATATTTTACTATAAGCAAAAAAATGTTTATTTAACCGAAGATATTGCACTGGATAGAATGGAATGGAAAAATAAAATTCATGTAGCCGACCCCAAATAATTGGGAAAAGGTTTTGTTGAGTTGAGTAGATAAATTGGTAATTGATGTCCAGCCTTGGTAATTATTGTCTCGTTCTCCCTCTACCCCTCCATTTTTCGATCACTTTTGGAGAAATGCATTTTGGTATGCTAGGATGGAAAATGCATCCTTCCATGCCAAACAAAGGAAAAGCCTTATTTCCATCCGTTTTTCCTTTCTTCCTTTTCCTTCCTTCTAATTTTCCACCAAATGGTGCATTATACAAAATTTATTTTGTTATTCAATTTTTTTTATGGAATTATGTATATAATTAAATTTTTGTAGATAGGAGAATAATATGTTCGCAAAGTAAACCATTATTTTCTAATCACACTTTTATGAACTTTAAATTTCATGACAAATGGAATTCAGGCTTCATACAGTTTTCCATAATATGCTATGAAATACACAGACTAATCTGATTGTTGGTTTTCTTGTGTGTTTCTAGAGTAATGAACTTTTTGCTCTGTTCTTGGATGAAACAATGACATACTCATGTGCGATATTTAAGGTCAGACTGTGTTTCAAAATTCAAATCATCTCATCTTTTTAGATAGAACACTCAAAAGTTTAAATTTTCATGTTAAGTTATAATTACCCACTTCACATTATACTTTTTCACAGACGGAAGATGAAGACTTGAAAGTCGCACAGTTGAGAAAAATCTCTGTTTTGATAGAGAAGGTAAACTTTATGGAACATTTCCTTCAATTTATTAGGAAATGTCCCACTAAAATGATTTTTTCTTTTATTTTGTTCTTTATTAAAATCTAGGCAAAAATTGAAAAGTACCATGAAGTTCTTGAGATTGGGTGGGAAGTTTGGCTATTGAAGTTGTCAAACGAACTGGATGTAAATACACTCGCATCACCCTTTCTGAGGAACAACTGAGATATGCACAAATCAAAGTGAAGGAAGCTGGCCTTCAGGTATTTAATTTTCTATCAAATTAGAGAAACGTCCACTTTAAACAATCTCAATTGAGTGAAGTCACTTCATTTTTGTTAAGATTAGAGAAGGGTCCAAACACCAGACGCCTAATTTGAAGGTATCTAACTATCTGGACCGCATCCTAATGATTAAAAATTTCTGGGCTACATCCTATTAATTGAACACTAAGGTGATCTAATTGTGAAATACCCATGTTTTAGTTCTACAAAAATCAATAAAATACTGAACACAAGCTTTATCCGATATATGATATATTTTTTCCATTAAGTTTCATATTTCATATATCAACTTCATGTTTCCAGGACCAGATAAGATTTCTTCTGTGCGACTATCGCCAGTTGCCGGATAACAACAAATATGACAGAATTATATCATGGTGAGTTTATTCATCATCAATCTTACATCCGATTATAAATTGCTAAATACTTTGGATGATCCTATTGTCATTTCCAGTGAGATGCTAGAAGCTGTTGGTCATGAATACTGTGAGGAGTTTTTTGGTTGTTGTGATTCTGCATTGGCAGAAGATGGCCTTCTTGTTCTACAGGTAATAACAAAACAATCCAAAGAAGCCAGATAAGATTTCTTCTTGTTCTACAGGTAAAATAATAGTTGCTTTCACATGTTCGTTAATGAACTTTTTAACCATTAAATCACATGTTATATTTCAGTATATCAAGGCATAATTAAATAATTTGAAGGACAACCTTGAAATTGTTGAATTACCAAGTATTCAATAATTTACAGAAGGGTCGGTTTTGAGTTGCCCCCAAGATTAAAAATTAATATATATATATATATATATATATATATATATATATATATATATGAGGCTGGATCGTATACGGACCTAATTTACGGACCGCTACCGTCCAAGAATTATCTAGGGACCGTTTTGTCTTTTTAGGACCACCTTTTGGGACCGTGATGTCTTTTAACTTCTTCTAAGTTTTGGGGAATATCAATTTTTACCCCAATGATTTCTAAGGTCTTTTAAGCTTATTTTAACACTTAATTAATCTGGAAGTGTAAGTGTGGAAGTTTCAGGGCTACTGCTACTTCTCAAGCTTCTTTCGTCACTATCGTACTGAAGTTCTGAATAGCGAGGATTATCTATATAAATAATTTCTTCAGGAAGTCTAGAATTTGGAAGAGGTTTTGATGAAAAATATTCTAGTCTTAAATACCTTTTACGGTATCGTGGGTTTATTTGTCTAGTTTCTTTATATATTTGATTAATAGTATCAATTATATCGTTATCTATAAATTTGGCGAAATTATTATCAGCATAAGATGACAAAAATCTTCGGTATGTTCTAGGGACAGCTGTCTCTACGTTTTTAAGGAGAGGACGGATTCCTACGGCTCTAATTAAAGTAGCTTTTGTTTCAGCTAACCTTTTACGTCTAACAAATTTTAATATGTCTATACTGTCTTCAAGTATTCTAGTGTATTCTTGATATTTTTCAGGTCTTGATAGTTCTTCTGCAAAATCTTCAGTTCTTAATTTTTGTCTAAAGAGATCTCGGATCCCTGTTCTAATTATTTCTATTCTAAGTACTTCTCTTCCTAACCACTCAATGATTTGGTCTATGTATTTAAAAGTACCACCTGTATATACTAAAGCAGTTTCTATAAGTTCTTTATCTTTAGGGGCTTTAAGAGTCCAGTCTTGAATTTCTCTAGTTAAGTCTAAGCTTGTTTGATTAACAAATTCTAAAAAGTCTTTAGTGATTTGTAAGCTCATATAAAAATCTTTTTAAAGAAATAATATGTAAAAATAGTTAAGGGGTTGGTTCGAGTTGTACCTTCCTTCTGGTCTGCAATATCTTTATATTCTTCCCTTTGTCTCTTCAGCCTTGCTACTATTCTTCTCCGGTCTCGATCTCCTACAACTCTCTCTTTATGTGTCGCACCTCAATCCACTACTTTGGCGGTTGACCCGTTTCCTTCCTGCACGCCTTCACACCTAACGCCCACCTAACTAATGGCTCACGGCTAATCGGCACTTGACGGCGGTTCACCAGTATAACACCTTGTGTGCTACACCAGAGGTTCCACACAATAGTCCTCTATGAACAGAAAGTTGAAGACAATTTGGAAAATAATAACAACTTAGCATAAGAAATTTCTGGAAAAGAAAACACTTTTATTGCATAGCATAAGTAAATACAACTCTCCCCTCTCCCCTAACTATGAGAGGTTTACTCACTCATATACATATTACTCTCTACAAGCATACTCTCTCTAAAAGTCTAACAACCTCTCACTCTCTAACCCCTTATCCCTAAAACACAAATGAACGCTCCCTTTTATAGATCAAGGGCACTACAAAATGACTGGTAACCGGTTGTTAAAAGCAATCTGGTTGAAAGCATCAATTATTAAAGCAACATTATCTTCAAAATCTTAACAGCTGGGTCTACAATCTTTTATCGTCTTTTGATAAATTGGGGGGACCTCTTTCTTTATGAAAAGAAAGGCGTGTCAAGTCTTCATCATGAGTCTTGTCGTTTTTTAATAATGCAAGAGCATCAAACAAAGTCTTCGTCTTTTTCATCAGTTTGGTGGCCCACGTGGGGCAGGCATCCTTTTGCTTTATGGAAAGCATGGTCTAGGCAAACGATTCTTCAGTCTTTAATAATTCATCCGCCACTGAGGGGCCCTTCTTTGTCGTGTCTGTGTCTTCTTCTGCCTTATCCTGGTTTGGGAGGGTATTATTGAAAAATTCATCAATAAGGCCTACCGTTCTAAGGCTGGCTGGCAAAGCTATCTCTACCATTTCTTTGGATTCTTTCTTGAGCCTTCCATTGAATGGCTCATCATCTTGGATTATCAAGTCTTCTTTGTGGTAGGTAGTGTACCACCTGTCTTCTCCTGTCAATAACTCCATGATTTCAATTGTCTCCATGGCTTGAGCGATCTGGAGCTTGGACTTATCAATAATTAAATCTTTAATCTCATCTTCAGATAGGATCTCAACATCTTCAAATGTATAATTAGAAAATCTAACAAGTCTAAATCCTTCCACTCTCATTCCTCCGCAGGAACTTGGAGCAATTTGATAGATTCTAGCAAATAAAGGAAGGAAATCTTCTACATTTTTAACGTACTCATGGACTATTTTTCCAAGAGCAACAGAGTCTTCTATAGTCTCAATTTGGATGATTCCGATGAACCCATAGTCTGCTAAGGTTATCTGGGCAATTTTTTCTTTCCCAACAAGATAAATCTTTGGAACGTCCTTGAAGAAACCTTTCATTATTAAAGCATCTCCATTAGTCTCAGATAATAACATATTGAAATGTTCAATAATGCTATTAGATTATTTCTTATAGTCTTCTGTTAATGGAAGATTATTATGACCAAATGGTATAACAATCTTAGTCTTAAAAGTCTTTTTCTGATAACAAAAATTATCAGTGGGCCTAGTTTTGAAGGATTCTCCTACAGTCTGAGCATAGGTTTGAGTCTGTGGTTTAGGTATAGCAGTACCACTGAGTTGGGTAACTGCAAGTCTTTGAGTCCTCATAAAGCTGGCAATAGCTACCAAATTTTGTTTGAACTCGATCCACAGTCTATTCTTCACGTTCCACCATATGGCATCTATAAGGGTATTTTCGTCTTCTGAGAATTCTCGTCTAAACTTGATCAAGTCTGGGTATCTTTGATCGGGTCTATATTGGGGAAAATACATCTTCCCAATGAGTCTATTTTGAGAAATCTTGTCTAGATTTTCCAGGAGGAACTAAGATATCATCAAAGTTCTCTAAGATTGGTCTTTCTTGAGAGTCTTGAATATGAGTCGGTCTTTGCGTTACACCAGCATTTGGTCTTACGCATCTAAGATAGTCTGCAACGTCTTTTCTGTTTAGTCTATTCATTCCAGAGGAACTCATGTCTTCTAGGTCTTCTGTTTGCAACATAAAACATGAAATTATATTAGTGTTAGCAAACATTGGCTCTCTTGATATAATGTCTGGAATGGTATTTTTACTTCCCTTAATATGTATAACAGAGAAGTCATAACCATTAAGCAATTGTTGCCATCTAATTAGTCTATTAGTCCTTGATTTGGACAAGTCTAAATCTCTAAATTTTACTGCATAAGAAGAGTCAGTATAAACAGTAAAATGTTTAGGTCTAAGAAACAACATATATTTTTCTATTGCCCTTACTATAGCTAAAACTTCTTTTTTATGGGCAGTGTATCTTGTTTCTGGGTCTGTAAAGGTTCCAGAACTATGTCTACAAAGTTTTTTCTTTTTTGTCTGATGATCAATGGCAAAGTATACTGCTCCCCATTGTTTATCAGAGGCATATGTTTCTACTATAAACTGGTCTTCTGCATTAGGCAATTCAAGTAAAGGAATGTTCTTGAATGCATTTTTAATTTGTCTTATTATTTCAAAATCATCTTTAGTCCAATAAAAAGGATTAGTTTTATCTGTTCATTTTAATTTGGATGTTAAGCTTTGTCTTTTTGAAGCAAGGTCTTTAATAAAGTCTGCAGCACAATTAAGCAATTCTAAAAATGATTGTAATTGTTTTCTATCTTTGAGTTGGTCTGGGAACTTAAGAATCTTTTTGGTTATGTGTTCTGCCAAGGATAATTTTTCTTTATTAATCTGCATTCCCACAAAGTCTATCTCAGTCTGAAATAATTGCATTTTCCTTTCGAAAATAACAATACCATGTTTGTCTAATTCTAGAATAATCTTTTTAAGATGGTCTACATGCTCTATCTCAGTCTTACTGGCTACAAGAATATCATCTATATACACAAGACAAAATTCTGAATAAGGTCTAAATATATTATCCATTCTTCTTTGGAAAACTTGAGGAGCATTCAAGTATCCAAATGGCATGACTAGCCATTCGTATTTTCCTTGGGGCACACTAAAGGCTGCCCAAGTAATACTATCTGGATGCATCTTAATTTGCCAGAAGCCTGATTTGCAATCAAACTTACTGAATATAATTCTGTCTTCAATTAAATTAATCAAATCATTCTTGTCTGGTATCTTATAAGAATCAAATTCACAATTCTTATTTAATTGTCTATAATCTATAACCATTCGTCTTTTTCCTCTTTTACGTTCAGATTCATTTTGAACATAGAAGGCTAAACTATTATGTCTACTTTTACTTTCTCTAATAATGCCTAACTTAAGCATTTCGTCTATGTCTTTCTTGAATTCTTCCCTATCTTCTTGTGAGTATACTTTCTTATAGGTTCCACCATTAATAGTGGCATCTGGGTTAATAGGGATGATTTCACAATAACTCTGGTCTTTATCCCACTTAGCGATGGGATTTTCTCCTAAAGTAGGCTCTTCTAGTTGCCTAATCTTTTCCTTTTCTACTTTTATATCCATTTTCTTCTGTTTGGATATAGCTTGGACCTGTAATAAGGTTTGCTGGACTTGATCTAAAATGTCTTGTTGTATAAGCGCTATTTGCTTATAACACTTTTGGTCTGGACACTTACACTCTTTTTGTAAGGGTTTAGTAATTTCTAAGTCTTCTTGTTGGGTTGTAGGTCTAGGTCCACCATGCTCAGCTGAAGAACTCTGATGTTTAATGGGTCTATAATTAGGTTTGACCTGCATAAGGTCAAAGGCAGTTATATGGTCTATTAGATGAGCTTTAATATTAAATTCCTCTTAGTCACTAATTAATATCTTATCGTTATACTGAGTATAAGGATGATATTTACTAATAAAGTCTTGTCCTAAAATAATGTTTCCTGTGAAACTAGGACGAGGATCCATTATCCAAAACCGATGATTAACGGTTTTGTTGGTCTGATTTCCTAATTTAAAATAAATAGGAATAGTCTGGAAATATAAGGTAAATGGATCTCCATTAGCCACTTTACCATAGATTTCTTGAGTACTTTCTAAAAAGTAGTCTTCAGGGAAGGCATTAGCCTTACAAATACTCTGAGAGCACCCTGTATCTATGAAGGCGGAAAGTCTTTTAGGATAGTATTTATGTTGAACGAATAATTCTACAAAACAAGCATGAGGTTTAGTAGAAATTCCTAAATTGTTCTTTTCTAAAATAGATATTCCCTTCTGAGGTTTATCTATAAAATCTAAGGGTATTTGGTCTTCTGAACTACTATCAGAATGGTATTCTTCTAAATTATAGGAAATTCCTTTTTCTTTGAAGTATTCATTTTCTTGCAATCTTTTGGCTATATTTCTATCAATGTCTTGATAATATGTTTTAATATCTAAGTCTATTTGAGCGTCATACTGGCTAGTATAGATTGCTCTAAATCTAATTCTCCAACAGTCTTCATGGTAATGTAATTGACAAACAATACAAACCATAAATAATTCTGTTTGTATAGTCTCAAAACATTCTACACATCTAAAGTCTTTCTTGAAACATTTCAATAATGTCTTTCATCAAAGTAACATCTAGGTATATAGGTTAGTAACTCAGGATTACTAACTGTCCATCTTTTCTTCAAGAATGGGCTTAATATACATTTATACCAAGCTTCTTAAAAGTCTATATATTCATCATCTAGATCGCCTTGATCAGTCTGCATCATATATAAGTCTAGGGTATCCTGAGAGTCTTCATACTCATCAGTATCACTATAGTTTTCCGAATCACTGTCTGTATATACACTATAGATACTAGTATTATCATCATCTTCTATATCTGATATTTCTATAACATATAGGA
The DNA here is from genome assembly GCA_949130495.1 of Sambucus nigra. Lineage (NCBI taxonomy): Eukaryota > Viridiplantae > Streptophyta > Magnoliopsida > Dipsacales > Adoxaceae > Sambucus > Sambucus nigra. Next base: position 580,354,334 of record OX422209.1, read on the forward strand.
TATCTAATTCTTCTTAATCTGCATAGTCTAATATTGTATTAATAATCTTAATACTTTCTTTATCTTTCTTATTAGGGCAGTCTTTAGCAAAGTGTCCTTTTTTGCTGCAAGTCCAACATTCTTTGGTGGCAGTCTTAGATTGAGCTACATCTTTTTCTTTCCTATAATTAGGGACCTTCTTACACTTACTAGTATTCTTCTTAAAGTATCTTCTTTGGTTAAATCTATTTTTATTAGTCTTAGGATTCTTTTCCCTAAAGGTAGTAGATTGTCTAAATTTATACTTCTTTGGAAATCCTAAAGATCTAGTCTTAAACTTCCTATGTTTCCATTCTAATTTCTTTTTGAATTTCTTAGATTCACTTCCACATCCCCGTTGGATTGGATCGATGTCTCTTTCGTCTTTGATTGGAGGGATCTGCTTGAAAGTTTCTTCTATTAACTTTCCTTGGGTTATATCACGTCTCTTAGATATGATATAGTCTTTGACGAAATTGATTCTTTCACCAAGGGAGTTGTTCTTAACTCCTGATACACCGGGCCAATTCCTATATTCATTAATTAGGATTTTTCCTATAGCTGGTATCTTTCTAAAGTATTCGTATTTTAAGGTCTCTCCAAATTCTTTAATTTGGTAATATAGTTGTTCGTAATTATTGCTATATTCATTTATCTTATCTAATTTATAAATGCTAAGGAGGGCTAACTTAGTTTTTGCTAGGTCTTGTTCATTGATCTGAGCTAGATGTCCAGCTCCAATGAATTCTGAAGTGAACAATTGAATATATTCTTCAATTGATCTTTCTTCTAGGTTTTCCTTCATCTTCTCAATCTTAGCTAAGGAGTCTTCATCTGTAGCTTTTCTTAAACTATCTAAGTAATCTTTTGCAATACTTCTAATGGATTTCTCAGCGTACTACTTACATGAACTTTCATCCAATTGTTCATTAGATGCAAAACACATGTTCATCTGATTACGCCATTCGTCTAAGGCTTTCTTCCTATCTTGCACATTGTCTAGGTTAAGGAATATACCTATTGGATTTATGGCTTGGCTTGCCATAGTCTTAACAGGAGTGAAACTCTTGTCACTAGTTGGAAAGTCTTTTATATAATCAGGTTTAGTCCTTACTACGGTACTTGAGTATATAGGAATATTGATTCCTATTGGTTTACTAAAAAGTCTAGGAGCATCTTCTAGCCTACTACTATTTCCTATCTCTTGTTTACTAGGTTCTACTTGTGTAGCTGGCATTAGTCTTTGTTCTCCTTCTTCTATTAGTCTTAAGTTTCTAAGAAGTTCTTTAGTATTCTTAGATTCTTTTAATTTTAATATGCAGTCTTGGGCTATCATATTAAATCTTTCTCTTTTTTGAAACCTAACTGAATGACTTTTCTTAAGGTTATCTTTAAATGTCTTCATATCCAATTCTGGGGGTTCATGTCCAAAGTTTTGGATCCTAGCTTTTTCTTTAACTAAGTTTTTTTGTTCAAATGATCTTCTAGGTCTAATTATCGGGTCTTGTCTTAGTAAACTAGCACTAGTCTTACTACTACATTCTCCTTCTGAAGGATCATTGATTATGGCTTCTCCCATATTCCTAAATCTAATTTCTTCGGGCTGGATATTCTTATTGACAATCTTAGGAGGACCAAACTGGATGGTAACATTTCCAGTGACGTCGTCTTGATTAATAAACAAAGGTTTATTTTGTATAGTCTTAGTTTCTTGAAATTCTGGCAATTGCTAGAGAGTCTTAGCTTTTTCTTTCATAGGTCCAGTATTTCTAATACTGTAAGTATGATTATAGTCTGACACATTGGTTCTAACTAAGATTTCTTCATTAAGTCTACCGCTAGGAATTCCCGATTGCATTCCTTCATAAGGAATTGGGAGAACTTCACATAGCTTTGGAATTCTATATTTATATTAGCGTCTGGGATAATATAGTCTTCATAGCCACTAGCATATAAGATTAACTTAAAATGTTTGGCTGTGTCTACGGTTACCGTAAATGTCGGAATGACATTAAAGTATCCTATGTTGTCTGACATTTCTAATTGGGCTATCCCAATAAGACTTTTCTCAAAGTATTTCCATCTTTTTTCTAATAAACAACATAATATGTTAATATTATTTTGAGGTCTATGTAATCCCTGGATTCTTGCTTGAAAGAGTCCAAAGGTTAAGAATTGGAACTTTCTATCAGTTCCTCTAGATCTAAGCCATTCTGAGTCAAAAACTTGGAGCTTAGTATAGGATTTGTCTAACACATGATTTCTACAGTGGTAGGTCATGTTATAATTGGGGGTCTTAGGAGTGGCACCTTCTTTAAACAAGTCTATGTATCTAACGGCTAGAAGTTGTCCATTATGAATGGAATCTTCAACAATCTTCCAGTTAACTTCACCCCATTCTTTCCATTGGAGGGGGTTGGTGAAATTTCTTTCTTTCCACCATGTCCTAACATTGGAGGATGAATCCTTAAGTCTTTGGAGCATATGGTTACTCTGTCCTATATTTGGGATAGAGCTAACTATCTTACTAGTCTTATCTAATCCGTCATTTATGACTCGTCTACCGAAGGTCTTTCCTTCTCTAGTTTCTATAGAAGGGGATTCTCTAAACTTACAAGTGATTACCTATTTTTGTTCAAGTCTTTTTTCAATTCTTTCTAAGAAGTCTGAATAATCTTTTTGTCTTTTTATCTGATTAAGGACTTCTTCTTTAAAATTCTTATTCTCTTTTCTAGTCTTTTCAGAAGTTTCTTCACTATGTCTAGCTAGAGAATTAACGATGGTTTTACCAACATTAGTGATATAGTCTTTTACCTCATTATCTTTTTCTAGTTGTTGCATAGTTCTAACTTCTATGGCTTCTACAGTCTTTTCAATTTTATCTAACCTAGTTAGAATAAAAGGAGATTCTATTTCTACTTGGGATGGTTTATTATATACGGCTTTAATTCCGTTTATAATTTCTCCATATTTTTCTTCTACTTGGGCCATGTCTAGTCTAAGTTCCTTAATAATACCATACATTTTGGATAGGTTATGGCTTTCCATATTATTAAGATAATTGCTAAATTTTGTTGGAATTTAACAAAGTCTGTGTAGAAGGTGGTTAATCCTTCTGTCTTCGCCTTTAAGTCTAAATGTAAGTTTTTAACAAAGCTATTGTTATAGTCTTGGGTAGCTACTATAGATGTAGAAATTAAATTTAATCTTTCTAATATAAGTCTAGTTGTTTCAGCCGCATTGGCAATCTCATTTTCATTTATCTTATAATAAAATCTATCATCATTTATCTTTTTTAAAATTCTTTGATAAAATTCGGATAAAGTCTGAATGGAGAGGTCTCTTGGTACCTCATTCCAGTTCGATCTAACTATCTCCATTAGGAAGATAACTATCTAGTCTAGGGATAATCTTAGCTTGTTCTTTAATAAGTTTAATTAACTTACTATCTTGATTTTTAATTAAAGTCTTAATTTCTAAAATATCTTTGTTAAGGACTTCTATATGATTAGTCTTAATATTTATTTCTTGTAACACATGGACTAAGTCTATTGGGATTTGATTATCTATGTCTAGTAATCTTTTAGAGATATTTTTTATCTCCGTTTCTAAGGTTTGAGTGTCTTTTATTAATTGTCTTAATATAAGCAATATACACTTATTTTGGTCTATTATGCTATTAATAGCACTAGCAGTAACTTGTCTACTGTCTGCGTGTTTGGCTGGGATGTGTTCAATGTGTGAACAACCGTCTATGTGTGTGATTAAACAACCTTCTAAGTCTAAATCAATTATGGGTATAGGTTGGTAGTCTGGGTTGGATCCAAAAATATCTTGGTAAATGCGAGGGATAAATCCCAATGGCATTAAAGTCTTTTTACTTTTAGTCTAAAAGGAACGTCTTATGGCTCTGATACCAGAATTGGGTTTTGGTCGGAATTTGGTGAGGTTCTAAAATCTTTAAGGTCTTGATACCAATTTTGGGTCTAAATTATAAATCTTTTAATTATATAGTCTTAAACTAAGGTTTTAGTAGAAGACAAGAGGGGGACCATCTAGAGTAAATAACAAAAGTCTTTGGGACCACGAGGGGACCACTTTCGGGATAAGGACAAAGTTCGCACGAAAAGTCCGCACGGGAAGTCCGTACCTGAGCCTATATATATATATATATCCCCATTCAGGGGTTCGGCGACACTTGGCGAAGATCATTTGTGACACTTCATGAGTTTTTGGGATACTTTTGGGGGGATTTTGCATTTTTGTACATTGTTTTGGGGGTATAACCCAAATGTGACCATAAAAGTGGAAGCTAAAGCCAAAATGAACACTTATAGTCTATCTGTCGCAAATTAAGAGTCCACTATTCCTTTTTGGATGTAATGAATAAACCACGTTTCACAAAATGAAAAAAATATGGGGGCTCTTAGTTTGGGACGGAAGGAGAAGTATAATTTTTGGTGTTCTCTCCAGCAGGGTTAATTTCATAAACAAGTATCTGGACTAGTTTGATATAAAGTTGTAAAATTTTTGAAAAGTTCTCTGGACTGTATATCATGAAGACAAGAGCTTAATGAAAAAGGATAGTAAGTGTTAATTTGATGCAGGAGTATAGAGATATAATCGTCTTTTTGACATTTATTCTATTTTTTACCCTTTTGTACCTTTTAGTATAAATAGCTCATAGATTCCTCATTGTATTACATTTGCCATTTTGATATTGAGAGACTAGAGAGAGAAATAAGAATCCCTCCTACATTTTCAATATTGTTGTTGTTGTGTAGATAATTTCTTTTTTTTACTCCTGAGATTACATCAAATTGGTATAAGAGCGTGGTTTGTTCTTGAATTAATCATGCTAATTGAAGATTAGGACTCAAATTGGGTTCATCCGGATGAGACCCGGATCATCCCCAAAATTACCTCCCAAACCGTAACTCCAAACAAGAATCCTAATCCAACCAATTCACACATAGACAATCATTAATCAATCTGAGCAACTCCAGCACTGATGAACAGGGTTGATTTCCATAGGATGATGCCGAAAATCCTAGGTAGTTACTGATGATTAGACCCATGTGGGTCAGCCACCCGATGACACCCCAACCTCTCCTTTCGGACACCGATCAACACCAGCTGACCAGAACTCCTCGGAAAGGCAGTCCGAACACCCTAAGGTCACCGGAGCAGATGAAACCCTGCCGACACCACTGGTCGGACATGCCGACAGTCCCTATACACCGAACCGATCTATTACAGCTACCCCGAAGCCTCCTCAGGCATACCGTATGGTAGGGACGATTATTAACCACATGGATTTTCAAGCTTGTCCTACCCGTAACCAAGAACTAATTATTTTTTCTCCCGATCCATCCAAGAATTATCCCCTCACAAACCTCAACTGATTTCCACAAAAAAAATTTTTTAACCACAAACCCTACCTTCCCCATCCTCAAGAAATCCTAAAACCCACTCCACATAAAAACCCTAATCTCTTATACAAAGTATGTGCCTCCTTGGGCATCCTTCCTATTCTTAGCAATGTGCCCTTATCCACCGCTCAATCCATTTGTCGGCAACGTGACTCTTTTTACCATTCTTAAGCAAGACTTGCCAATATTTCTACCACCTACACTCACACCGTTATGATTACGACTTCAGTGGAAACTCAATCACCTCTTCCTAGTGATGACATGTGGATCCGTACAAGCATTTTCTTTACTCGTTGCACCGCCATAGGGAGGTTGTGTACGGTGATCATTAACAGCGGAGCTAGCGACAACTTGGTGGTTCAAGAAATGGTAGACAAGTTGAAGCTCCCTACGGAGTTATTGACCTCTTCATGCCGAATTTGGTGGTTGAGCAAATAGTACCGCTATTAATCCAAGTCAACAATGTCGAGTAAACTTCTCGATAGGAGACTACCATGATGTGGTAGTATGTACCGTGGTGGACATGAAGGTGTGTCACCTACTTTTGGGGAGGCCTTTGCAATATGATCATTTTAGCGTACATGACGGATGAGCCAACACCTACTCGTTCAAACATGAGGAGAGGGGTTTCCTCCTTCGTTTTATGAGGCCATTTCCAATGGCACGACCTTCCGCCCTAGTAGTTTCACATGAGGAGTTAGCCATGGAGGTCGCGGAGATAGGATTGTGTTATGCTCTCATTAGTCCCATTACTACTCCGGAGGCATCTGTTCCACCGCGTGTTCAGAGTTTGTTGGATTCTTTTACCGACGTGTGTACACCTCCAGATGATCTTCCCCCTCTCCGGGATATCTAGCATTGCTATTGATTTTTTCCCTGGGGAGCAGATCCCCAATCTTCCCCACTATCTCATGTCGCCTATGGAGCACGCTGAGCTACAGAGGCAGGTCACCGAGTTGTGTGACAAGGGTTAATATTAGGGAGAGTATGTCTCTTTGTCCAGTGCTTACATTATTAACACCTAAGAAGGATGGGAGTTGGCGTATGTGCATTGATAGTCGTGCCAGTAACAAAATTAAGGTAAAATATAGATTCCTAATTTCCAGACTTGAGGATATACTGGACCAACTCCATGGGGCGACGATCTTCTCCAAGATAGACTTGAAGAGTGGCTACCATCAGATACGCATGAGGCTGGGGGATGAATGGAAGACGACATTTAAGACTAAGGACGAGCTTTATAAGTGAACGGTGATGCCTTTTGGCCTCTCCAATGCTCCATCCACATTCATGAGGGCGATGACTCAGATTTTGCGCCCTTTCTTGGGCAAGTTCGTCGTGGTCTACTTTGACGACATTTTGATTCATAGCCGATCCGAGGAGGAGCATCCTGGGCACGTGACCTAGGTTTTGGAGGTTTTACGAGTCAAGTGCTTTTTCCTCACATTGAAGAAGTGTGATTTCATGGTTCCATCAGTGACTTTTTTGGGTTACGTAGTATCAGGAGATGATGTCCGGGTGGACGACGCTAAGATTTAGGAAATAGTGGACTAGCCTACTCTCACTTCTGTGACTCAGGTTCGCAGCTTTCATGGGCTTGCCGAGTTTTATCGACCGTTCATAGCGAGATTTAGCATAGTTATGGCTCCGATCACGGACTTAATGAGCACTTCATTGAGCGTCGAGTTCGTGTGGACTGAGGAGGGCAAGCAAGCCTCACGCATATCAAGGAGTTAATGACAACCGATCCCATCCTCTCCATACCTCACTTTGATCAGTTGTCTGAGTTATCTTACAATGCTTGCAAGATAGGGGTGGGAGCTGTCTTGAGTCTGAATGGGATGCCCATTGTATTTTTTAGCCTGAAGTTGACGGGAGCGGCATTACACTATTCTACGTATGACTTGGAGTTCTATGCGGTTGTGAAGGTAGTGAAGTTTTGGTCACCTTACTTTCTACATAAGGAGTTTGTGTTCAAATCTGGCTATGATGCCTTGCCGTTCCTTCATAGCCAATAGCGTGTTAGCGACAGACACGCCAAGTGGACCGCCTATCTTCAGCATTACACTTTCCACCTACACTACAAGCCTAGTAAGGAGAATCTGGTAGCAGATGCACTTAGCTGGCGAGCTCATGCTTTGGTGACTTTGCAAAGTCAGGTTTTTGGGTTTGATGAGATTCGAGACCTTTACCCAATTGATGTGGAATTGGGACCCATTTATGCCCCATGCCAGCAGGGCAATGGGGCGTCAGGTGAGTATCTATTACAGGACGACTTTTTACATCGAGGGATAACTTTGTGTATTCATTCTTCCTCTTTACGGGAGAAAATTATTTTTGAGGTTCATGGAGGTGGATTAGCAGGTCACCTGGGGCAGGCATGCTCATACGCGTTATTACGATACCGTTTTTATTGGCCAACTATGAGGCGGGATGCTAACACCTTCATCAGGCATTGCTATACCTGTCAGACAACCAAGGGGTAGCACTCCAATGCTGGCTTGTACACTCCACTACCGATACCCGAGTGCCCATGGCAAGATGTTTCGATGGATTTCATTGTTGGACTCCTACGTACTTCCAGCGGGCATAACTCTATCCTGATAGTTGTAGACCGATTCTCCAAGATGTCTCATTTCATCCCGTGTACTCGTACGACGGATGCTTCTCATGTCGCGTCCTTGTACTTCCATGAGATTGTCTGTTTACATGGAGTTCCCCGCAACATCACGCTCGATCAAGATGTGCGCTTTACGGGACATTTTTGGCGGACACTATGGTGCTTATTACAGACAAGGCCCCAGTTTTCGACTGCCTTTCATCCACAGACAGACTGGCACACTGAGGTGGTCAACAGGAGTGTGGGTGACCTCTTACGTTGTTTGACCTCAGAGAATCCCCATAGGTGGGATATAGTGATTGCTCAGGTCGAGTTTTCTTTCAATAACGTCGTCAACCGTTCTAAGGATTTCTCCCCCTTTCAGATTGTGTTGGATTAGTCTCCCACTATGCCCATTGACCTAGTTGAGTTGCCACCGATAGTTCCTACGTGCCCCTCCACAAAGGAGTTTGCAGTACACTTGAGTTCCATTCAGGTTGACGCCCGTGCTCGTCTACAGACCACCTATGCCTCTTACAAAGAGGCAGTTGATGAGCATCTCCGTTTTGTTTCCTTCCAGCCCGGTGATTTGGTTATGGTGTACCTTCAGAAGGAGCGACGTTTAGGCAAAGGCAACAAGCTCATTATGCGATGTCCGAATGCCTATGATGTCGACCTTCCTCCTGAGTTTCGCATGCACTACACGTTTAACGTGGAGGATCTTTCCCGTTTCTGAGGTACCCAGCCCCACCCATTCTTCTTCCTTCCTCCTCAACCCAGTCGGTTTGTTCCCATATTAATCGCATTGAGGTTATCCTTGATTCCGCATTTTTGTTTTCCTCATCGGGAGACTACACCCGCTACTTGGTTTGTTTGTTGGGAGATTACATCATAATGTGAATAATTATTTACGATTTAAGTTCAAGTTATGTTATTTCTTATATTTTAATTTATTGGGCTTTTGAGCTTATGCTACATCACTATAACTACCTACATATGCTATATATTTTTATTTATTTTTCAATATGATTTAAGTTCACAATTCTATATTTTGTTTGATTGATGGATTATAATACATGTGTAGCAAAATCCTTGCTTTGGGATTTAACGAAAAGTTCATCCGGACGTGGGAGTATTATTTTGATTATTGTGCTGCTGGTTTTCAGCCGCGTACACTCGGAAATTATCAGGTATTTGTGTATATCATGGCATTACCTCTCCTTATTTAGATATTGAAAATTGTCAGCTATCGGTAGCATATTAATTCACAAGTAGGTGGAGTCAACTATTAAAGTGTTGTGATAATAATGAATGATAAAAATAACACAACGAAAACATGTTGAGACGTTTAATAGTGTTTGTAAAAACCCAATAATGTTTAATTAGATTTTCTATCTCTGTGGTTTCTTCTGATGTTTTGCTGATTTCATGAGCGAAAAAGAAAAATCAAAATAATGTATTATGTTCCGCATAAATATTGAAAATGTAATCATATGGAACTTTTTTACCCAAATATATATTACCTTGTTCATGAAACACCATTATGTTTTGAAATAATACCTAGTAATCTATTCCAAAATAAAATTGTTAATCTCCCCTCTCGTATTATTATTATTATTATTATTATTATTATTATTATTATTATTATTATTATTATTATTATTATTATTATTATTATTATTATTATTAGTAGTAGTAGTAGTAGTAGTAGTAGTAGTAGTAGTAGTAGTAGTAGTAGTAGTATTGTTGTTGTTGTTGTTGTTGTTGTTGTTGTTGTTGTTGTTGTTGTTAAATTAGTCTTCCTGGTAAGGTTTGTAGACTATATACATAAATATTTTAAAATTTTAATTAACCAAGTAGAAGAAATATTAACTATTCACCATCATAAGAAGTTTGTTCCTCCAAAATTTACAGAGATTACTATATTTATAATATTAATTATTAGAGAATCAAGTCAATCAACCTACATTATATAATATTTGTGCATGGATTTGACACTTTCTGCGTTTTCTTTATATATATATATATATATATATATATATATAGGTTGTATTTTCACGGCCTGGCAATGTCGCTGCATTTTGTGATCCATACAAGGGTGTATCTCCAGCTTATTATTCATGTCCTCCGTGATGAGCTCAAATATTCTGCTCAGCTTTATCATTCCAGCCTCTGAATATTGATTAATTAGAGATATCAAAACAATGTTAAATTGTCATGGGCTCATTCATCCTCTGTATCATTGTTATTATTTTGGTTCCATTGTTGGGAATATTAATTATTCAGAGTGATGATTAAGACCTTGATAAAAGAAAAAAGAAATAAAAGAGTGATAATAAAATGACGAGTTGGTAACATTTTTTTACCCCTATAATAAGATGTTTGGTGTACTTAACCGTTTTATAATTTCCTTTTCCATAAGTAAAAAGACAACAAAATTTTTTTTTTGCAAGAACGCCCATTTCTGGATACATCTGAAAACTATTCGGATTCAAATTGATACTTGTAAGGAAACGTGGATCTAAAGTCCATTTTGCAGTTTTTATGTTGCAAGTTTTTTAAATAAATAACTCAAAAGTAAATTTGAGAATTTTACACTATGATCTTTTGATTTTCAATGAAGAAATTATGTTAAAAATCAACATCAATTAACGTAATGGAGTGTTAAATAAGAATAAAGATACACTCCCCGAATGGGGAGTTATCCATTCCATACCCATAGATCTCCACCCTTAATCTCACTAAATGACAAAATAATCTTGACCCTTAATTTATTACTTAAAAATAATACATTATATCTTTAAAGTTATAATTTATTTTAAATTATAACTAAAAGATATTCCTTTAATTATTTTTAAATTTATTTTAAATTGATAAATAAATAGAATAATAATTCACTTTAAAGTTAAATAAATTTTACATTAAACTAAATATGTTTTTTTACATTAAACTAAAACTAATTATGTTTTTTTAAAATTATTTTTAACTCATTTAGTCCCTCAAACAATCATTTACCCAATATTTTTTTATTTTTAAAGCTCCGCACCAGCGGCACTCTTATTTTTAAACTTAATTTTTTAACTCATTTAATCCTTTAAACATCCATTTACCCGATATTCTCTTATTTTTATAGGTCCGTGCCAGCGGCGCCCTTATTCTTAAACATAATTTTTTAAACTCATTTAGTCTTTTAAACATCCATTTACCCGATATTCTCTTATTTTATAGGTTCGTGCCAGCGCCACCCTTATTTTTAAAAATAATTTTTTAACTCATTTACTTTCTCAAATAACCATTACCCAATATTCTCTTATTTTTATAGGTTCGCACCAGCGGCACCGTTATTTTTAGGATCAAATACAAAAAAATCCCTCAAATATTTTTTAATACACATTTAGTTCAAGCCTTTTATTTTGTACCAAAAAGTCCTTTATTCTCTTATCTTTAAAGGTTCGCGTCTGCACCTTTTTGACATGGTGAAGGACTTTTTGGTGCAAATAAAAAGGCTTGAACTAAACGTATATTATAAAAAGTTCGAAGGACTATTTGGTATATGCCTCTTATTTTTAAGCTTAATTTTTTTTTTAAACATTTAAAACAATTTTGTATTTCCTAATTCCGTTTAAAAATATAAAAAAAAAGTTTCTTTTTATTTATATTAAACAGACTTTTATTTTTTAAAACATTTTTTAAAAATATATATAATTTTAATATTTAAGTAATGTTTTCGTAAAATTTTCGCATTTAATTGTGTTGGATTCGGGTTATTTTAATTTAGTCATGTTGGTGTTCCTTTTTCTATATATAAAATACTATTATTTTTATATAAAAATACAAATTTTTATAAAACAAAACAAATTTTCAATTAAAAAAAATACAAATAAAAAAAGAGCTTTTCCATTCGGTATGGATTGGGGACGGAGTTCATTTGTCAGACTATATTTAGATTCAATTTATTATGTCGGACTTATATTTGAATTTGGTTGGGAACTGATGGTTTATTTGGTCTTATTTATTTATATATCTGTCGTGTGAATGTTCAAATTATTATGTGGATGGTTTGGTTAAATTAATTTATTTACATATGTTGTTATTGTAATGAAAGATAAAATTTGTCATCAACTTAATTTGACTTAGGTGATTAGTAATTAATAAGTTCTCCGATAGTGACGCTAAGAATGAACCAGATGATATTCCTATTTGTTTTAATGAATGACTGATCACCCGTGGTTAGAATAGGTGGGGTGTCACAGAATGAAGCAATTGAGTTTTTTTTGGAGTTATTATCTAAATTAGATGCAATTGGAGTTCATGTTAGTAGAGAAGTTGATAAACCTTTAGGTGGTTCTGACATCATCGAAGTTGATCGTATGTCCTTGGGCAAGCACATCTTCTTCCGTTGCATAACACAAATGACGTTCAACCTTATATAGAGTAACTATATTGATTTGCCTCTTAATATGAGATGCTTCCTCATATATGCACTTTTTGATTTATGAGTAATGATGCCTTCTAATAAATCGGTAGGGAGCATGGGCGTACGTGAAAGAAACCTATCATCGAAAGGAAAAAATAAAAAATGGCTTGAAGATGAGCACAATTATACCTTTATCCACTGATTGCGTAAAAGGGTATGATTAATTTATATTTTATTTGGTAAGTAAATAAAATTTAAAATTAAAAGGTTGAGCTTGAAGGGCAGATCCAAAATAATAATGTCTCAGATTACTTAAAATGGATTGCTCGTGGACCTCATCGATACATGATTAGTGTTCACGACCATGTCATTAAAGTTATTTGTTATCAAACGAAGGACCATGATGATGCACTAGTAACCCAAAATAGTGGAGTGAGCCTAGTTGCTAAGATGTTGCAGGTAGATAATGTGTCTATCTCGATAGTTTTTTTTTGTTGGGGGGGGGGGGGGGGGGGTCTGTGAGGGTTATCTCTCGAGGTGGATGCCTCCTTCCTTCCCCTTTTTCTGACGTGCGTGTAGTATTGCATCCTTTATCAAGGTGCTCGACCATCGTCGATGTGGGGTGATATGTAGAGATAGAGTCACTAGCCTAATTTATACAAAACAGGAAAAAGAAATGTTCCTACCTCGAGAGAACGACTTCAAGGACAATACGCATGCTTGCAAAAACAGGTAGTTCAAGGGTCCAGGGACTAAGTTACGGAATGGAAAAGTGTTAATCATCCATCCCACCATTTTGGTATCTCACGGACATGTGTTAATCTTATCCTATTGAACTCCGTGATGTGTGTGCTTATGTGCATAATATAAATGGAGGACAAAATTGCTTGACTCGCATCATGTATAAAGGTGGAGCAAGGTCATCCTTAGGAGTGTTCCCAAAACAGTAATTCCAAGTATGATGTAAGTGTCTACCAAGTCACAAGTCATTGTAGAATAACGATTGCATATATCGAACAAGACACAAGCAAGCAATAGTATAGAATATGTATATTATGAATATATGTTAGGAACAAAGTAAAAAATATATGTGGGAGAACTCGAGTCTAGGGATGTAACCAAAATGCCGACGTATCCCGAGAGGAATCAAAGTCCATGTAGTTCGAAGACAATACGATGTGGGGTTTAACCCATAAATCCAATTGGGGACTTTATTTATAAGTCTGTGTGTAAAAAAATGTGTTTTAGTATGAGAAAATGTGATGAGAAATCCCAGTTTGGAATTTATAAGTAAACACGTTTTTTCTTATTTTTGGGGTTTTTAATGAAAATAAAGTATGTGTGAATACTAATAATAAAAAGTTTGAAATTACAATATGTGATGTAATGAAGTAAAGTGCTAAAGTGAAAAGAAAGTAACTAATGCAAAAATAAGAGAATTCGAAGACAAAGGGGAAGAATTATACCTCCTTATGAAGACTTGAAATGGATCTTGATTGTAAATGCACTGATCTCACGATGAGATAATGGTGGCATGAGGATATAGGTGGGATTTTTCTCAAAATATTTTGAAAATGAAGGATGGAATGTGGGCAATGGTCTTTTTAAGGAAGGAATAACTCTGAGTTCGAAAGAATTCTCTCTGAATTGCTCATAGGGGGGTTCAGGGGTGCTGAGGTTTGTTTCAAAGTGAGGTCATGGACTCTATTTATAGGGATAAGGTGTGCCGATCGTCATGGTCCTAAACCTGCCTATCGGCATACAACCCTAGACACACTGCCAATAGGCAGGGTCCTGGGTTGCCATTCGGTAGTCTGAGGCAAGTTTTTTAAAAAATGGTCGTAAAATATGAATCGTAAGTCAGAAATTCACACAGCGTGGATCATTGAAAAGGGTATTCAGAGCCCTTTAATAATGTATTGAGCCACTTCCAGGTTCAGAAGTTGATCAAGGTTAAACGAGGCTCGAAAATGCTCATTGGTCACTCTAGAAGAAATTCTCGGAGGAAAATGGATCATTCGTCCGAACCGTAAGGCCAATTTATCCATGGGATGGACTATTAGAAAGTGTATTTAGGTACCATTGAGATTCATTCATCTTTGTTCGGTTATGAGAGTTTACATAAGTGAAACGGGGCCTAGAAACCCCCGATGACCCTTTAGAGTAAAATGGGTCATTCGTTTCGTACTATAAGGTTGATTCGTGCATGGGGCAAACCGTTGGAAAGGGTACTCAAAGACCTTCAAAGATTCATTTAACTTCATTCAAGCTGAAGAGTTTATCGTGGTCAAACGGGGATTGGGAGCAGCCGATTGCCTCTAGATTAATTTTCGAGGTAAAACAGATTGTTCGTGCAAATTGTAAGGTCTATTCACACACGAAATGGATTTTTGGAAAGGAGATTCAGATCCTTTTAAAGATTTATTAAGATTTCACTCAGGCGAGAAAGTCGATCGGAGTCAAACGGGCTTAGGAGCGCCCTCCAGATCATTTTTTATGGTAACAGTTCGTTTGAACCGTAAGATCGATTCACATAAGGGGCGGACCATTAGAAAGTGGATTCATAGCCCTTACAATATTCATTATTCTTTTGCTCAGGAGAGAAAGTTAATCAGAGTCAAATGAGGCTCACAAGTTCCCGGTGGCCTTTAGATCGATACGCGAAGTATGGCCTAGGGTTTATAGTGAATTAGTGAGTGCTAAGGACTTAAGGAGGTGCTTAGGGGGTCCTAGGATGGGGTTTCTATTGAGAGCCCATAGACGTGCGAGATTGGAATAAGTGAATGTCATCAAATGGTAGACACCACATCGATATTGGGGAAGAGGATTTTAGGTCAATTCTGTGGTTTAAAGGGTGGGATTGACAAATTTGATGGGTTGTGGTCATTTTTGAGGACCTAAGGAGATGAGTATGACCAATTCAATGGATTGAGGTCTGTTTAAAGGACCTATGGAGTTGAGGATGAGTGATTTAACAAGTCGATGATGTGTTAC
This sequence comes from Sambucus nigra, assembly GCA_949130495.1. Lineage (NCBI taxonomy): Eukaryota > Viridiplantae > Streptophyta > Magnoliopsida > Dipsacales > Adoxaceae > Sambucus > Sambucus nigra. Next base: position 580,369,794 of record OX422209.1, read on the forward strand.
GATTGGTTTTAATGGCTATGGAGGCAATTTTGATGGGTCGAGGTAAATTCTGAGGCCCTGAGGATGATCGATTCTATGAGTTGAGGTTAACTCTTACATTGTGTTGGCGATGACTAATTCAGTGGGTTGAGGCCAATTCTAAGGACCTTAAGCAATAGCAACCAATTTTGAGGGCCAATTTCAATTCTAAGGACCTGAAGTGGTGACTATCAATTCTACGAGACGAGGCCAATTTTAAGGACCTTGGGTTATGGAGAATGATTTCGAGGGTCGAGGTTGATTCTGAGGACCTTATATTATGGCAATCGCTTCTTAGAGTTGAGGTCAGTTCTAAGGACCTTAAGTTGGGATCTAATTTTGAGGGTCGAGGTCAATTATGAGGGCCTTAAGTTATGGCGAGCAATTCTGAGGGCCAAGGTGAATTCTGAGGATTTTAAATTGTGACAACAAGATCTGTGGGCCGAGGTCAATTCTGAGGACCTTAAGTTGTGGTGACCAATTCTGAGGGTCGAGGTCAATTTTGAGGACCTTAAGTTTTAACGACTAATTTTGAGGGTTGAGATTAATTTCGAGGACCTTGAGTTTGTAACGACCAAATTTGTGGTCGAGGTTAATTCTAAAGACCTTAAGTTATACAACAAATTCTGAGGACTGAGATTAAATCTGAGGATCGAGGTTAATTTTGAGGACCTTAAGTCGTGATGATCGATTTTGAGGGCTGAGGTTAATTCTGAGGACCTTAAGTTGTGACGACCAATTTTGAGGGCCGATGTCAATTTTGAGGACCTTAAGTTGTGACGACCAATTTTGAGGGCCAAGATCAATTATGGGGACCTTAATTTGGGGAGACCAATTTTGCGAGCAAAGGTCAATTCTAAGGACCTTGAGTTTGTAATGACCAAATTTGCAGGTCAAGGTCAATTTTGAGAACCTTTAGTTGTACTGAGGGCTAAGGTAAATTCTTAGGACCTTAAGTTGGGACAACCAATTCTGAGGGTCAAGGTCAATTCTGGGGATCTTAAATTTTGACGATAAATTCTTAGGACCTTAAGTTGGGACAACGGACCGCCTATCTTCAGCATTACACTTTCCACTTCCACTACAAGCCTAGTAAGGAGAATCTGGTAGCGGATGCACTTAGTTGGCGAGCTCATGCTTTGGTGACTTTGCAAAGTCAGGATTTTGGGTTTGATGAGATTCGAGACCTTTACCCGATTGATGTGGAATTGGTACCCATTTATGCCGCATGCCAGCAGGGCAATGGGGCGTCAGGTGAGTATCTATTACAGGATGACTTTTTACAACGAGGGACAACTTTGTGTATTCCTTCTTCCTCTTTACGGGAGAAAATTATTTTTGAGGTTCATGGAGGTGGATTAGCAGGTCACCTGGGGCAGGCATGCACATACGCGTTATTACGATACTGTTTTTATTGGCTGACTATGAGGCGGGATGCTAACACCTTTATCAGGCATTGTTATACCTGTCAGACAGCCAAGGGGTAGCACTCCAATGATAGCTTGTACACTCCACTACCAATACTCGAGCGCCCGTGGCAAGATGTTTCGATGGATTTCATTGTTGGACTCCTACGTACTTCCAGCGAGCATAACTCTATCCTGATAGTTATAGACCGATTCTCCAAGATGTCTCATTTCATCCCGTGTAGTCGTACGACGGATGCTTCTCATGTCGCGTCCTTGTACTTTCGTGAGATTGCCCGTTTACATGGAGTTCCCCGCAACATCACGCTCGATCAAGATGTACGCTTTACGGGACATTTTTGGCGGACATTAAGGCACTTATTACAGACAGAGCTCCAGTTTTCGACTGCCTTTCATCCACAGACAGACTAACACACTGAGGTGGTCAATAGGAGTGTGGGTGACCTCTTACGTTATTTGACCTCAGAGCATCCCCGTAGGCGGGATATAGTGATTGCTCAAGCGGAGTTTTCTTTCAATAACGTCGTCAACCGTTCTACGGATTTCTCCCCTTTTCATATTGTGTTGGGTCAGTCTCCCACTATGCCCATTGACCTAGTTGAGTTGCCACTTATAGTTCCTACGTGACCCTCCACAGAGGAGTTTGCAGTACCCTTGACTTCCATTCAGGTTGACATCCATGCTCGTCTACAGACCATCTATGCCTCTTACAAAGAGGAGGTTGATGAGCATCGCCGTTTTGTTTCCTTCCAGCCCGGTGATTTGGTTATGGTGTACCTTCAGAAGGCGCAACGTTTAGGCAAAGGCAACAAGCTCATTATGCGACGTCCGGATGCCTATGATGTCGACCTTCCTCCTGAGTTTCGCATGCACTACACGTTTAACGTGGAGGATATTTCCCCTTTCTGAGGTACCCAGCCCCACTCATTCCTCTTCCTTACTCCTCAACCCAGCCTGTCTGTTCCCATATTAATCGCATTGAGGGTATCCTTGATTGCGCATTTGTGTCTTCCTCATTGGGAGACTACACCCACTACTTGGTTTGTTTGTTGGGAGATTACATCACAATGTGAATAATTCTTAACAATTTAAGTTCAAGTTATGTTATTTCTTATATTTTAATTTATTGGGCTTTTGAGCTTATGCTACGTCACTATAACTACCTACATATGCTATATATTTTTATTTATTTTTCAATATGATTTAAGTTCACAATTATATATTTTGTTTGATTGATATATTATAATACATGTGTAGCAAAATCCTTGCTTTGGGATTTAATGAAAAGTTCATCCAGACGTGGGAGTATTATTTTGATTATTGTGCTGCTGGTTTTCAGTCGCGTACACTCGGAAATTATCAGGTATTTGTGGATATCATGGCATTACCTCTCCTTATTTAGATATTGAAAATTGTGAGCTATCGGTAGCATATTAATTCACAGGTAGGTGGAGTCAAATATTAAAGTGTTGTGATAATAATGAATGATAAAAATAACACAATGAAAACATGTTGAGACGTTTAATAGTGTTTGCAAAAACCGAATAATGTTTAATTAGATTTTCTATCTCTGTGGTTTCTTCTGATGTTTTGCTGATTTCATGAGCGAAAAAGAAAAATCAAAATAATATATTATGTTCAGCATAAATATTGAAAATGTAATTATATGGAACTTTTTTACCCAAATATATATTACCTTGTTCATGAAACACCATTTTGTTTAGAAATAATACCTAGTACTCTATTCCAAAATAAAATTCTTAATCTCCCCTCTCGTATTATTATTATTATTATTATTATTATTGTTGTTGTTGTTGTTGTTGTTGTTGTTGTTGTTGTTGTTGTTGTTGTTGTTAAATTAGTCTTCCTGGCAAGATTTGTAGATTATATACATAAATATTTTAAAATTTTAATTAACCAAGTAGAAGAAATATTAACTATTCACCATCATAAGAAGTTTGTTCCTCCAAAATTTACAGAGATTACTATATTTATAATATTAATTATTTAGAGAATCAAGTCAATCAACTTACATTATATAATATTTGTGCATGGATTTGACAGTTTCTGCGTTTTCTTTATATATATATAGGTTGTATTTTCACGGCCTGGGAATGTCGCTGCATTTCGTGATCCATACAAGGGTGTATCTCCAGCTTATTATTCATGTCCTCCGTGATGAGCTCAAATATTCTGCTCAGCTTTATCATTGTAGCCTCTGAATATTGATTAATTAAAGATATCAAAACAATGTTAAATTGTCATGGGCTCATTCATCCTCTGTATCATTGTTATTATTTTGGTTCCATTGTTGGGAATATTAATTATTCAGAGTGATGATTAAGATCTTGATAAAAGAAAAAAGAAATAAAAGAGTGATAATAAAATGACGAGTTGGTAACATTTTTTTACCCTTATATTATACTTGTGTATATTTGTTGTTGACATGAAGATGTTTGGTGTACTTAACCGTTTTATGATTTCATTTTCTAGAAGTAAAAAGACACCAGAATTTTTTTTTTGCAAGAACGCCCCATTTCTGGATTCATCTGAAAATTATTCGGTTTCAAATTGATACTTGTAAGGAAAAATGGATCTAAAGCCCATTTTGCAGTTTTTATGCTGCAAATTTTTTAAATAAAGAACTCAAAAGTAAATTTGAGAATTTTACACTATGATCTTTTGATTTTAAATGAAGAAATTATGTTAAAAATCAACATCAATTAACTTAATGGAGTGTTAAATACGAATAAAGACACACTCCCCGAATGGGGAGTTACCCATTCCATACCCATTGATCTCCATCTTAATCTCACTAAATGACAAAATAATCTTGACCCTTAATTTATTACTTAAAAATAATACATTATATCTTTAAAGTTATAATTTATTTTAAATTATAACTCATAGATATTCTTTTAATTCTTTTTAAATTTATTTTAAATTGATAAATAAATAGAATAATAATTCATTTTAAAGTTAAATAAATTTTACATTAAACTAAATATGTTTTTTTACATTAACTAATTATGTTTTTTTTAATTATTTTTAACTCATTTAGTCCCTCAAACAATCATTTACCCAATATTTTTTATTTTTAAAGGTCCGCGCTAGCGGCACCCCTTATTTTTAAACTGAATTTTTTAACTCATTTAGTCCTTTAAACATTCATTTACCCGATATTCTCTTATTTTTATAAGTCCGTGCCAGCGGCACCCTTGTTTTTAAACATAATTTTTTAACTCATTTAGTTTCTCAAATAATCATTACCCAATATTCTCTTATTTTTATAGGTTCGCGCCAGCGGCACCGTTATTTTTAGGATCAAATACAAAACAATTCCTCAAATATTTTTTAATACACATTTAGTTCAAGCCTTTTATTTTGTACCCAAAAGTCCTTTATTCTCTTATCTTTAAAGGTTCGCGCCAGCAGCATGGTAAAGCCTTTTTGACATGTTGAAGAACTTTTTGGTACAAAATAAAAAAGCTTGAAGTAAACGTGTATTAAAAAAAGTTCGAAAGACTATTTGGTATATGCCCCTTATTTTCAAGCTTAATTTTTTTTTTATTTTAAAACATTTAAAACAATTTTGTATTTTCTAAAACCGTTTAAAAATAGAAACAAAAAGTTTCTTTTTATTTATATTAAACAGACTTTTATTTTTTAAAATATATATATTTTTAATATTTAAATAATGTTTTCGTAAAATTTTCACATTTAATTGTTTCGGATTCGGGTCATTTTAATTTAGTCATGTTGGTGTTCCTTTTTCTATATATAAAATACCGTTATTTTTATAAAACAAAACAAATTTTCAATAAAAAAAATACAAATAAAAAAAGAGCTTTTCCATTCGGTATGGATTGGGGACGGAGGTTTCGGTAAGCATAGCATCGGTAGTTAAATAATTTCATCCCATAGGAGCCTTCTAAATTAGGTGAAGTGGAGAAATTAGTGCAAGTTAGATTGTATAATGCTCAACTTAGATGGATGAAATTAATTTGTATTTTTAATATTTGTGTAATTTTTATTAAAAGTGTGTTTATGTGTGGTGTTAATTGTATTTCCTTTACTATAAATACCTCCATTCGTTAATGTTTGTAATTGATAAGCACCCAAAAGTGTTTAAATAAAATTTCCAATAAACAGTTTTTAATTGCTAATTCTCGGTAAAATCGGACTTATGATAGTATTTGTTTGTTTTGTAGCTCAATAAGCGTTTGCGGAGTTTAAAGTGTTAATTCAAGGCAAATGCGCAATTTATGGAGCTAATTTCCCAACCTTGTAACCTTACTCGAGCCTAAACCTACCCCGAACCCCATGTGTGTTTACTTTTGTGCTTTTTAGATTTTTCTAGATTTTTAGTTTGAGTCGTTTTTATTTTAGATTTATTTAGAAATATCTAGAATTTATTTTCTATTTATTTTCATTTTTGATTTTTATTAGCTTTTAATCTTAGTCATTATTTTTATTTTTTCTAGATTTTATAGGTTTTATTTTTATTTGATTTGTAGTTTTTATTTTTATTATTTGAATTTTATTTTATAGATTAAGAATTTAATAATTTTTATATATTTTTAGAGGATTTATTTTTTTATCTCAGTGCGTCGAGTATTTGATTTCCTTTATTTTTAGTTTTTAGTTAGTTTATTATTATTATTTTTGTTTTGTTGTGTTTTATTTTGTTCTATTAATTTTTATTTGAGTCATTGTTCGTAGTCGTATATATTGGGGTGCATGTGCTCTTAGTTTGCGTGTCGAGTTTTTATTTTTAGTTAGTTTTTAGTATTTTCTTATTATTTGTTTTTTTAGTTAGTTTGATTTTATTTTAATTGAGTCTTTATTTTATTATTAGAGTATGATTTTATTTTTAGATTATTAGATTTTATAGGGATACAAATCAAACGCACACACACCCTAATTCCGTACAAACTCCTACACCTACAAATAAATCCAACCCTCACCTATGTCCTATACACCCTACCCCACCAAATCACTCCTATTCACCTTCTTCCCCACCTCTCTCTCTCTCTCTCCTCAAACCTCCATTAACACACACCTTAAACCAACTTAACCCCCATATCCATCTCTAACCTCCCAGCACCATACCCGCTGCCTTATGACTCCGACCCAAGCCACAAACCCGTCAACACACCACCCGAACCACACTGCAAATGATTGTTTAGGTTTATTTTTAGTCTTTATTTTTAGTTTTGCTAGATTTTATATATTTAGGACTTTAAGTTTTATTTTTTTTATTTGTAGTTTTTATTTTTATTATTTGAAATTTATTTTATAGATTATGAATTTAATAATTTTTATTTATTTTTAAAGGATTTATTTTTTACCTCAGCGCGTCGAGTATTTGATTTCCTTTATTTTTAGTTTTTAGTCAGTTTATTATTATTATTATTTTTTATTTGAATCATTGTTCGTAGTTGTATATATTAGGGTTTGTGTGTTTTTAGTTTGCGTGTCGAGTTTTTATTTTTAGTTAGTTTTTAGTATTTTCTTATTATTTGTGTTTTAGTTAGTTTGATTTTATTTTAATTGAGTCTTTATTTTATTATTAGAGTAGGATTTTATTTTTAAATTATTAGATTTTGTTAGTTTTATTTTTCTTAGTCAAGTTGTGTTATTTTTAGGGACATATATCAAATAGTCCTTCGGACATTTTTTAATACCCATTTAGTCCAAACTTTTTTATTTTGCCTCAAAAAGTCCTTTGCCACATATTTTGGAGAGGGAGTGTCGCTGGCGCGGACCTCTAAAAATAAGAGGATATTGAGTGCTTGAGTGACTAAATGGGTTAAACTAAAAATATGTGTCCTTTTTAAAAAATATATATTTATAGTAGGGACTATTTAATAATTGACCCTTATTTTTTATAGGGGTACAAATCAAACACAAACCTCCCTAATTCTATACAAACTCCTGCACCTAAAAACAAATCCCTCACCACCACCTATGCCCTATACACCCTACCACACCAAATCACTCCTATTCACCTTCTTCCCCACCTCATTCTCTCTCTCTCTCCTCAACCCCCATTAACACACACCTTAAATGAACTTAACCCCCTGTTTCCATCTCTAACCCACCAGCACCATACCCGCATGACTCCGACCCAAGCCACAAACCCGTCAACACACCAGTTGAACCACTCTGCAACCATGTCTCACCATACCCGTTGGCCCAGCTCCGGACTACTCCTAACCCGCGACTCATCAACCCCACGAACCACCACCGACCTCCAACCTTACGACGGACTCGCCGACGTCGTGTCCTGCCAACCTGGATCCTCCAACCCGAACCCAAATCTGCCCAACTCTACCCGAGTTCAAACCTATCAATCCAACCAGCAACCCACCAAACCTCAGACCTCCAACCCAAGCTCCGAACTGCCATGGCCGAGCCCCTGACCTGCCTGAAACACTACCAACCCCTGCCAAATCGACTCAATTCGTCCATACCCATTTTGCCATTTACCACCTAAAGCCAAATCGTGTACCTCCAGGACCAAAACCAAAAACATTAAACCCTTTACACCACATGTCTTTTAACCCCTTGCATAAAGACCAAAAGCTAAAAACAAAACAAAAACTCAACCGACAGTCCCAAGCCTCCATATCTCACAGCTCCAAGCAAACCCACATTGAACCTCCATCAATTGTAGAACACAAAAATCACAGAAAAAGTCCACTCTACAGTACCCTAGCTGATGGCCTTAATTGAAGATAACACATTCTTCATTTTAAAAGGGGAGAAGTCGACAGTAGAGAACGACGGACAGTAGACAGAGAGAGACATTTTTAGCTTAGGAGCTCCATTTTTTGGAGATCAATTTTTGTGTAGCATTGACCAAATTTTTTATTTCTTCTTTTATAATTTTTTTATGTAGAGACTTGAGCAGATTATTGTGAGATAAATTTTGGAGTTGTGGCATTTTATCAAGTGTTATAATATTCAGATTTGTGGATGCACTTAATTGTTCATGTTTGAGAAATTATTATTGAGATCAAGTACACTTGGTTCCATTATTTTTTCTCATTCCATTTTATTTTGTATGTCTCATATTGTGTCATTATTACATTTTATAAGTTATAATACCATAACGAGAGGCTAAATACTCCATTCAAGGGGTGAGATTGAACCCTTAATTTAATTATTTTTATTTTCAGTCAGTTTATTTATTATGCCCCCTTGAATATTACTATTACAATTTTATAATTTATATTTACGGCTCGAGAGAGGGTAAATTATTTTCGAAAGAAAATCGAAAATTATGATTATAATATTTATTCATTTATTAAACGAGAGATATGTAATTTTTGAATCGAAAATTCTGATTATAATATTTATTCATTTATTAAAAGTAAGATGGAAATGGTTTGTTTGGATCCCCCTGGCGTCTGTACAAGTCCTCTTGGAAACAAAACAACAAACCTGCATTGCGTCGGTATTCGGTCATAAAATCGCTGAATTTTGTCTCGAGGGCCAAGATTCTATTAGTGAGCTCGCCACCCACCCATTAGAAATCTGGGTCTTCTTCTTCTTCGGCCGACTCTTCATCAACACCCACTTCTCCCATCTTCACATCGGCACTTGCCTCTTCCTCTTCCTCTTCCTCACTCGAGGTATCATCGGCCTCTTCATCACTTCCATGCCTCACCCGAAGGATAGCCAGTTGTTTGGCGCTTTGAGTACAGGTTCTTTATCCAAAGGGAATGGGGATGCGAGTACGGTTTAGCGGAGCAGCAATGACAGCGTCTTTGAGAATGAAGGTAATCAGGTGTGCATATGGAAGTGGTGCTTCACCTCCCTCATCCAGGGCTGCAATGATAATGTTAGTGTATAGGGTGCGAGCCAAGTGAATTGAAGTGTTGGGATCGAAGAGATGGTATGCCAATGTGGCTTGACGGGGACGCATTACGGAATCATTGGAAGTTTGCAAAATGTTAGCACACAAAATTTGGAATGTGAGGCGTGCTGTCTCATTAAGTCGGCCAACAGGGATAGTTTCCCCCCTCCAAGAAATGCCGGGATCAATTCGCTCCATAATCAGATCCTTGGCTACCGGGGGGACATTCCTTGGGTATGTGTAGTCTTGAAGATCTGGAACGTCATATTCAGCCAACTTGGCAGTGATAATGGCCAAAGAGAAGGGAATGACGGTGCCATCGACATAGACTTGAGACTCGAATTCGCTCGTTCGAATAAGTGATCCATAGAAAGAGCGTACCTCGGCAGCCCTAACCGCTTCATATGGTTCATTAAAGAAACGGAACCAACCCCTAGGCATGAAGATGGCGGTGATGGAATTGGGCAGCGCTGCCGATTGGACTGCTCTCTCCATGTGGAGTTTGCGATCCGGACCAAAGAACCGGTTGCACTAACTCTCCTCTTGGCGGGAACGAAACTCACCATGGCCGGAGGGTAAAATATTAGTTGAGTTGTATATGACGGGAGCAGCTCTTTGGGCCATTATGACAAGAAGAGGATGCTGAAAAAATAGGTAAAGAGAAGAGGGAAGTGATGTAGTTGAAGGTGTGGAGAAAAATAGAGGATTTGGTTGTGTATTTATAGGTGAGGAGTGTGGGAAGGGTTTGGAAATGGAGGGAAATGGTTTGGTGGGAAAAGGGGATGGATTTCGGAGGGAAAGTGAGGGGGAGGAAGTGGTTGGACGAATTTGGATGGATGGAAATGGATTGGGGGAAGCGGGTGTACCTAGGGGAAGATGAAAGATTGCAGAAAATTGGACCGATCCGGCTATTCCAGGACCGAACCGATTCGGTCCTTTTAATTCTACGAGTTCTTTGAGTACTGAACCGATTCGGCTATAAAGAGAAACGAACCGATCCGGCTAAAAAATAAAAGAACCGATCTAGTTCTGGAATTCCTCCCCCTAACTTAAATGCGATCGCTCTCTTCGAAATTTTTCGACACTCAACGGTACTTCCTATCAATTTTTGAACTCAACATCCTCTTGATGCCTATGGTCAAAGAAACTTGACTCATTTTCCTTAAATATGTGAACGCTCCAACCTTATAGTATCCTAATCCTAGGGACTCTCACTACTCATGCGACTCTCATCTACTATACACAAGAGTTCACCCCATACGCGTCGAGGCTATGACGACCTCTCTTTTTCACCTCATTCGACCCCGTAAATGGGGTCCGACAACCAAACGGTGTCGACTTCTTTCACATATGCCTCTAGATATGGCTTTAGGCACTGTCGATTTACTTTGAATGTATTTCTACCTTTTAAATCATCTAACTCAACAACTCCGTGCGGGAATACATTCTTTACAATGAACGGGCCAGACCATCGTGATCGCAACTTACCCGAAAAAAATGAAGTCAAGAGTTATAGAGAAGCACTTTTTATCTGGGAAGAAACTCTTTGCGTCGAATGATGTTATCGTGAGCGGGTTTCATCCGTTCTTTGGAAATTTTTGCGTTCTCATACGCATCTCATTTAATTGAAGCTTGCGAGCTTCACCGTCTTTATCCATGTCATAATTCAGCTTCTTAATTGCCCAATACGCCTTGTGTTCTAATTCCACGGGAAGATGGAAAGGTTTTCCATACACAAAGCGGAATGGGGACATGCCGAGCGGATTTTTATATGCGGTACGATAGGCCCATAGTGAATCATTTAATCGAAGTGAGCAATATTTTTGGGTGGAATTGACGGTCTTCTCAAGAATATTCTTGATCTCCCGATTCGTTATTCGACCTTCCCATTCGTTTGTGGGTGATAGGTTGTTCTAACCTTGTGAACGACACCATACTTTCTCATTAGATTCTCGAATGGCCTGTTGTAAAAGTGTGTGCCATTATCAATGATTATCACTTTCGAAGCACCGAAGCGGGAAAGTATGTGTTCCCGTAGGTATCTAATCACCACTTTACTATCATTGGCCTTAGTAGCTATGGCTTCTACCCATTTAGAAACGTAGTCTACCACGATAAGGATGTATAGGAAACCAAAAGATGGGGGAAAAGGGCCTATGAAGTCAATACTCCAACAGTCGAAGATCTCAATAATGAGTATCGGGGTTAATGGCATTATGTCTCATCGGGTAATCCCCCCTATCCTTTGACACCTATCGCAGGATTTGCAATAATTATTCACATCCTGGAAGATTGTGGGCCAATAGAGGCCGCATTAAAGAATCTTAGCGATTGTCTTTTTCGTCTAAAAGTGACCTCCACAAGCTTCCAAATGACAGAATTGGATGACTTTAGGGATCTCATCAGCCGGTACATAACGTCGAATGATTTGGTCGACGCAATATTTAAACAGGAAAGGGTCATCATAAAAAAATATGCGCGACCAAGTAATAAACCTCTTCTTATCTTGCGGTGTCCAATCGGAAGGGATGACTCCCGTGATAAGATAGTTCATGATATCCGCAAACCAGGGCAAAGAAGAGGTAGCAAAGAGTTGGTCATCCGGGAAGTATTCATCTATGGGTATTGGATCACTAGGCACGTCGGACGAAAGCCGTTATAAGTGGTCGGCAACGACGTTTTCTACTCCTTTTTTATCTTTAATGGAGAGATTAAAATCTTGTAGGAGTAGGATCCACCTTATGAGGCGCGGCTTTGCATCTTTCTTCGCAAGTAGGTATTTCAATGCTGAGAGGTCGGTGAAGCAAGTGATGGGAGAACCGATAAGGTAGGATCAAAATTTGTCAAGAGTAAAGGCTACCGCTAGCAACTCCTTTTTTGTGATAGAGTAATTGAGTTGTGGTTGGGTAAGATTTCGGCTAGCATAGTAGATGACATGAGCCTTATTATCTTTTTTTTGGCCTAAAATAGCCCCTATCGCATAGTCGTTAGCATCACACATAAGTTCGAATGGAAAGGACCAATCTGGAACTTGCATAATGAGAGCGGACACAAGCATGGTTTTTAGTTTTTCAAAAGCGGTATGGCATGCTTCCGTCCACTCAAATGGGGTTTCCTTCATGAGGAGGTTACTTAAGGGCCTAGCGATGGTGTTAAAGTCCTTAATGGACCGTTGATAAAACCCCGCGTGGCCCAAGAAGGAGCGCACGTCTTTGAGCAATATTGGTGGGGGTAGATCGTCTATGACATCTATCTTAGCTCTATCAACTTCTATCCCCTTCGATAAAACTATGTGGCCAAGAACTATTCCCTCAGTGACCATAAAATGGCATTTCTCCCAATTTAGCACTAAGTTCTTTTCTACACACCGGGAAAGTACTTTTTCCAGTTTTTCTAGACAATAATTGAAAGTGGTACCAAAAATGCTAAAATCGTCCATGAACACTTCAAGTCCTCTCTCGACCATGTCGCTAAATAGGCTCAACATGCACCTTTGAAAGGTCGCGGGTGCATTGCACAAGCCAAATGGCATACCTTGGTAGGCAAACGTACCAAACGGGCAAGTGAAAGTCGTTTTCTCTTGGTCAAGTACATCTACCTAAATTTGGTTATATCCGAAATAACCATCAAGGAAGCAATAGTAAGGGTGGACCGCTACTCTTTCAAGCATCTGATCAATAAATGGCACGGGGAAATGGTCTTTTTTAGTTCCTGCATTGAGTTTTAGGTAATCAATGCAAACGCGCCACCCGGTGGTGGTATGTTGGGGAACTAGCTCTCCCTTAGCATTCTCAATCACTGTCATGCTCGACTTATTTGGTACAACTTGAATAGGGCTCACCCATTTGCAATACGAGATTGGGTAGATAATACTGGCATCCAATAGCTTAATGATTTCGGTCCTCACCACTTCTTTCATATTAGGGTTTAGCCTTCTTTGCATTTCTCTCGAGGGCTTGACATACTCTTCGAGATGGATCTCGTGGGTGAAAATCAAAGGACTTATTCCCTTCAAATCAGTAATACACCAATCAAAATCACCTTGGTGCTTCCTCAGAATCTTTAACAGTTTACCCTTCTGTTCTTCATCTAAGTTAGAGGAGACAACAACAGGAAATGTATCATCCTCTCCTAGGTATGCATATTTAATATGGGAGGGTAGTTTTTTTAATTCAAGGGTCAAAAATTTGTCGCTAGAGGGAACCATGCGTGTCTCCCTTGGCGGTAACTCCTCGAATCGAGAAACCCAACTTACATATCTCGCGTCCTCGTCCGACGCTTTTAGTAATTATCTCAACTCCTCAACCTCCCTCTCGAATTTAATGTACGTTCCTTGACTCTCGTGGCTCGACATTAAACAGGACCCTAGGGCGTATCCACAATAATTTTCCTTAAAATACTCCTCTACAATCTCGTCTATTAAGCTCACCGCGTGAAGATCATCTTCTTCCCCAGTATGTTGGGCTATATAGAAGATGTTAGTCTCTAAGGTCATGTTCCCAAAGGTAAGTTGCATTTGCCCATTTTGAGTATTGATAATTGCATTAGTCGTAGCTAAGAATGGGCGCCCAAGAATGATGGGAATATGATTTCTAGAGATGAAGGAGGGCTCCGTGTCCCAAATGGCAAAGTCTATTGGAAAGTAGAAAGTGTCAACTTGGATGGTCACGTCCTCAACTATACCTCTTGGGATCTTGACGGTTCGATCCGCTAACTGGAGAGTGATCTTTGTGGGCTTGAGGTTGCCCAGATCAAGTTGCCTATAGATGGCGTAAGGGAGGATATTGACACTTTCTCCCAAATCAAGTAAGGCTTTTTCAATTTTATTTTCTCCAATGATGCAGGAAATGGTGGGTGCACCGGGATCTTTGAATTTTGGCGGGAGATCATTAAGTAGGATGGAGCTCACGTTTTGTGCTAGAAAGACATTTTTCTTTACCTTCATCTTCCTCTTCACTATTAACAAGTCCTTGAGGACTTTTGCATAAGCTGAAATTTGCTTAATGGCATCGAGGAAGGGTAAATTGAGCTTTACTTGCTTCAGCACGTCTAGCACTTCATCACTGGGGGTTCCTTTATAGGAAGGAACCAACCTTTGAGGAAATGGTGTCGCGGTGGGTGGTTTCACTACTACCTCAGGCTCACTAGTGTCTTCTTTATCACTCTCGTTTAAGGAGACATCTTCGGCCTCTTTCGTGCCGAGAGAAATATCCTTATCTTTGGTTGTGTCGTGTGGGGGAGGTGATAAATCAATGACTCTCCCACTACGAAGAGTGGTCACCGCTTGACATTCCTCCCGATGTTCTGTCGATGTGTAGTTGACACTAGTTTGACCTTGGGGCGGCCTTTGGCCCTGGGTAGGAAATTTACCTTTCTCTTGGATACTCAACGATGATTGTAACTTTAAAATATTTGCATTTATGTCGCTGATCATGCGATTATATCTAGCATTGGCTGCATTCTGGTTATTGATAAATTGGTTCATCGTATCCTCAAGAGTTCTCCGCGATGGAGTGATATATGCTCCTTGTGGTGGTGGTTCTTGCACATATCCTTGCATGTGTGGAGCTTATTGAAAGTGCGGTGGAAAAGGAGGGGAAACATGTGAATTAGGATTCATCGCAGCATGTTGTTGCCCATAGCTAAAATCAGGATGGTTTTTCCATGAAAGGTTGTAAGAATTTTCGTGCGGGGCACCGCAATTACCCTTGAATCCTCCTATACCACTTACTTGCTCTTGAAGCATCACTTTATAGGCAGGTATAGTCGGGCATTCCTCAGTTGAATGGACTGCCTCGCAAATCGCACACACCTTCTCGACGGGGTTTGGGATGGATCTAGTTAGTCCTCTTCCACATACTTCAAGTAGGTCTCGCATTCCTTTCTCAAGTACATCAAGTCGACTGTCCGTCATAGAATTCTTTTCTACGTGAAATAAGCCGGACATCGATGGCGTGGTGGTCACTTGGCGATTTTGATTTTGATCATTAGGGTCAGATGTATCCCAGGATTGGGTAGTCTCGGTAATATACCACAGGTGAAGCTCAGCATCATTGGCATCTAAGTCGACAAATGGACCATCGCACATGGTTTTAACGAGTTGCTTGGAATTAATGTTCATCCCATTATGAATAAAGGAAATGATTTGAGTTTTATCAAAACCATGATGGGGACATGAAGTAATTAACTCATTGAAACACTCGAAGCATCGATCGAACGACTCATTTTCTAATTTTCGAAAAGTTTGAATTTGAGATTTGATGGAGTTCATTCAATGTGGAGAAAATAATTTCTTGAGAAATTTAGATTGTAGCTCGTTCCATGATGAAATCGAATTTGGAGGTAAAGACCATAGCCAGGTCTTAGCCTTATCCTTTAGCGATAATGGGAAGAGTTTAAGGCGAAGCACATCTTTTGTGCAAGTTTGATCATTGAGAGTCTCGCATGCCTCCTCAAATTCCATGATGTGGGCATATGGATTTTCTGATTCCATTCCATGGTAAGTGGGAAGTATCTGGATCATCCCATTCCTAAATAGAAATTTCCTTGCATTATATGGGAGTAAAATGCATCCTGGAGTGACAGTGCGCTCGGGATATAAGACATCTCTCAAAGGGCTCTACGGGGCCTCTCCCTCACCAGCGGCTGCACTACCGTGTTGTGAAATACTTCTCTCACTCAAAGGATCAGTGTCCTCACTTGGTATACTCGGGGCGCGCTCTGAAGTGTGTCCTAAGAGGGAAAACGAAGTGTTATTTGCGATTGAGTGTGACGGTGTGGGAGGTGGAACCCAGAACCGTGGAGCGTTAGGAGTGTGAGGGCTATCAGGGTCGTACTCAACAATCGGGTTTTCGTGAATGTGGGTTGGAGTATTATTTGGGGTTGGAGTGAGTTCATAATTTTTCATTAACAGACTTGTGAGAGATGATGAGGAATATTTTTGTGTTTTTGATTTTTTTTTAAATTTTCGGTCAAAGCTTAAGATTGACTTATTCTAATCCTAAGTCTACCTAGTTCCCCGACAACGGCGCCATTTTGATCGTGGTGGAAACTGAGCGTCCGTGTAAATACACTAATCGTTGTTATCAGCTTTCGATCACAATACAAAAAAAAACTTAAACTTTAACTACACTCTTGTGGAGTATAGTGGCGAGTCTGGGTATCGAGTCCACAGGGAATGTTTAATAGATTTTAATTGATTTATTACTTCAAAAAATAAAGTGTAAAAGATGATGATTGAGTGAGAAAGGAAAAAGGTAAAAATAAATAAGTTAATTAAAACTAATTGGAAAATTAAGGTAGGAACACAATCCCTCAACCCTAGTGTATTGATGGTATAAACTAATCGTGAATTTAAGTGATTAATTAGACCCAGAATTTAGTAGTCCTAAGCATTACGTATATGAGATTCAATCCCACACCATACTTAATCAGAGGACGAGTAAATCGGTATTGCGATAGTGACACTCAAATTGCATTCTGAAGCATCCCGGTTACCCTGAAGCAAACGAGATCCAAAGATCTACAATTGTCACGTTTCTACTCAATACGGTCGTACTAAATCACTAAATTTAGAGGACTAATTTTATACACATGCAACTACCACATCGGGTTGGGATCATGCATCCCAACCTTTAAAAACCTAGCCTAACATGATGAAATTAATGAAAACGATTATTGAATTGTAGGAAATCATGATTACACTAAGGAAGAATTGAATAATGATGTAAAAGGAAGATTAGACAGAAAAAAGTAATCAACTAACTTACCAAAGCACTAAAAGCATCAACTAAAATTACTTGTAATCACATAAATTTGAACGAACTTCAATCTTGGAATTAAAATTGCAATAAATCTTCAAACTAGGGTTTTGCAACAACTTTCTCTCTCTAACTTCTTCTAAAAGTTTAAACTGTAAAAAGGAAAAATTAGATGAATTTTTCGTCCTTTAAAATGATAATAAATCGGGTTTAAATACCCTACAAGACTCCAAGAGTTTTAGTTTAACCAAGAATCTCCATTGGAGGAAGAGTGAAAAACTAAAATTGCAACAGTCGGACCGGTTCGGTCCTCCTTCGATTCGGTTCGGCTTGGGTCCGGATCGATTATTTTCTTTTTTAATCGAATCAGTTTGATACGGATCGGTTCATTTATTTTTCATCAGCTTCGATCCGTCTTTGTTCTGGGTTTCACTGGAACTTTGCATTTCGGATCGGTCCGATCTGATTTCTCTTTGACTTTTTCTTCTATCTTTGACTGCTCATAACTTTCACACCGGGGCTCCGATTGAGGTACCGTTTCTTCCTATGTACTTGTAAACTTGATATCTTTAACTTTTCTTGAGATGACTCATTCGAATTCCAGGTAAAAATTACAACTTTTCCCTTTTGACTTTTCTTTATTTCTTTCTCTATTCTTCCGATTTCTTTCTTTCTTTCGTGACATCAAATACCTGTAAAATTAGTACGAAATACCAGAAACTCGGGGTACTCATTAGAATAAGTCAGTAGAAAGATTATGAGATAAAATCAAATCGATTGCGTTGTTCGAGGTGCTAAAAGTAACTAAATTAAAGGGATCAATTTGGAAGAATTTATGCCTAATCATTGAGTATTCTTTTGAGTTTGAAAATTTACTTGTCGGTTAAGAAACAATGGCTAAGAAAATGGGAGTGTCTCATTGAAGGGTGAAGAGGAAGCACTCTATACTAACAAAAACAAAAGCAACATAAAGAAATATGTCGAAGGTAGATCTAAAAAGTATGGTGACAAAGCAAAAGGTCGTAATAAGACAAAAGGTCATGAAGAAGAGGGAGGCTTTCTTCTAGGGGGAGCATCAACAAATCGTGGAAATAATAGTCAATCCATGCAAATAATATTTTTTGGCAAATGTTACAACTTCTGGAAGAAGGGACATATACCAAAAGATTGTTGGTCCAACAAAAGGACCTCCAAGAGTAATGGTGTTACTTCCAACTCAAAGGAGAAAATTGAAGACAATCGGGACTCCGAAGCATCCTTAGCTATGGCGGATGAGGAGTTAGTAACAATGCATGAATGAATTGACTATGGGAATAATTGGATCGTCAACTTTGGCTAATCAAATGACATGACGGGTGATAAACATAAGCTACAGAATCTAATTGATTACAAGGAAGGTCGTGTGGTGGTGATAGCTAACAACTGATAGTTACCAAGAGCCCACATTTGTGAAATAGGAATTATTCCCCGATACAGTCCTAAACAGATGCCTCCTAAAGATGTCTACCATGTTCGGGCATGAAAAAAAAGTCGGCTTTCAGTGGCACAATTGGCGTCATCAAGCCATTATGTCTTGTTCTGTCCACAAGATGTGAATGTGTACCAAGACCTCATGGATGCCGAAAATGGAGGGAGGACGATTAGAGTCTATCTATGTAATGTCAGTAGAGTCTGCATATGTGGACAAGAGAAGGAGGGACGTAAATTGGGTCATGTTATCTATTGTAAGATAAGTGCGATGATGAAGAAGGCAATGCTTATGGGTCTTCCTCAGCTTAATGTGAGAAAATACATGGTCTGTGCAGGATGTAAATATGGTAAGGAACATCAATATGAAGATTCAAAGTTCAAAGCAATAGAGTCATTATAGTTAGTTCACTCTTATGTGTTTAGGTTTGTCAAAAAATAATCAATCAGTGGAAGGCGGTACATGGTGATATTCATTGATTACTTCTCCAAGTATATATCGGTTTTCATTATGAAAGAAAAGCTCCACACGTTTTCCAAGTTTAAAGAGTTTCAAGAAATAGTTAAAGGATAATTGGTAAAGAAGATTATCTGTTTGCACAAGATAATAAAGGAGAATATATCTCCAATGAGTTTTCTCAGTATCTACGAGACTGCCGAATGCGTCATCTGTTCACCTGTGTCAATACATCACAACATAATAGTGTAGCAAAGAGACATAACCGACATCTTGCAGAGATCTATCAGAATATGCTAAATGCGAAGAATGTACCATGAAGATTTTAGGGTGAACCAATGAATACTGCAGCTAATGTGATCAACAGACTTTCCCAACCAAGGTTAGGATTTATTTCACCCTTTGAAGAATTATGGGATATGAAACCTATAGTTAGTTAATCTCAAGTGTTCATATATACGTGTTATGTATTTGTTCCAATTCATTTACGGAGAAAGTTTGATAAGAAAGCAGTTAGATGTTTCTTTTTGGGATATGAAAATTAGAGAAAAGGGTGGAAATGTGATCTTACCAGTGGAAAGTGCCACACATCACGAAATGTGGTGTTTAACTAAGATTCTTCATAATGGACCCTAAAAAATGAGGAGCTTCTAGATTCAATAAAATTGGAGTTAGGATGTAGTAGAATATGGGGGAGCATACTACTCAAATACAATTGAGTCCGAATGAACCTAAAGATTCGCATGATGGTAATAATTCTTTGAAAACTAGTATATATCAACATCTAAATGAAGAAGATAGGCCTAGTGAAACGAAAGAATCAACTCCATAATTACAACTCATAAGTTAACGATAATCCAAAATCTAAATACCAATTACACAACGCGATCATTACAAAGGAAATTACAAAAGAACCTAAGAAGTTTGAAGTAGAATCGCAGAGTTTTGAGTGGATTAAAGCTATGAATTGTGTAATAGCAAAATCAAATTTGGGATTTGGTGTCAAAGCCAAGAGATGTCAAACCCATATTCTACAAATAGGTTTATAAGATAAAGCATCATCCATATGGATCAATTGAGAGATACAAGGCTTGACTCATTTCTAGAGGGTTTTCCCAATAGTATGGACTAGATTATGATGAAACATTTAGCCTAGTGGCAAAGATTACAACTGTACGAGTCTTTCTTGCGTTTGCAGCCATCAAAGATTATAACTTATGGAATATGGATATGAATAATGCTTTCTGCATGGGGAGTGGTAGTTGGATTGGGAGATAAACATGATTCAACTAGTGGGATTTGAGAAAAAATTTCATCCCGAGTTCATGTGTAATTCTCTACGAATTGAAGCAAAGTGACTATTCAGTAACACCTGTAGATTCCAGCTTATTCGTTAAAGCTAATGGAGAAAAAATAGTTATTGTGCTAGTATATATGGATGATCAAAACAAAATAGAATTTATCAATTCGCTTTTAAAAGAAAGAGCTTGGACAACTTAAGTACTTTCTTGGGCTAGAGGTTGATCGCACATAAAAAGGGATATTTCAATGTCAACATAAATATGCACAAGATTTGTTGCAAAAGTTTGGGATGCTCGAGAATGCGGAATGCATGATAATAGGGAGGAATGGTCCGAACAAACAATTTTTTTTTTTAATTTTTTTTTTTAATTTTAAGGGACAAACTTGTAAACAGATTAACCTGATAAAAACTTGTTCACCAATTTTTAAATTGAGTTGTAGAAATAAACCAATTTATTCAGTTTTATATTTTTAACATAATCATACATTTAGGTAATAATAGATAAAATAAAACAATCGCCTAACATGCCGATGTATGAGAAAAACCACCAACTGGAAAAACCTCGAACGACCCAGCCACGCAATTCATTATGATAAAGAAATGCATAAGATGACAGATGACTTACACAATGACTCGATTCCCAAAAAGCTCGATGCATCTTAATCTTCAATCGCTCATTCATGGTGACAATGCATGAATCCACCCACACAAGCTGGCACAACGCACGAGTCCATGCACACCTTGGTATCCACCAATCCAGGATCATCGACCGTATATAAATTGGAGCACGAAATCCACCGTTTTTTCACCACAACATAAAAAATATGAAATCCAATGCAAGGAAATAATTCCCACAAAGATATGGAGAATAAACTTAGTGCCAAAAATAAGATCTTTAAAGCATATGTATGATGAATATTCAATCCTAAACTTATTGGGTGAAGACTAAGGATTCTTAGAGAGTTTAAACATAAAAAGAACTCTAAAAAAGGATCCTCTAAAAGTCTAATCCCATACCTCTATTTACAGAGATTTTTTTATATAAAAGGATAGGGATTGAAGATTTGTAAAGATATGCTTTAAAATACAAAAACATGCATACTTGTTTGAATGAATTTTCTTCTCGTTCGAACAAAGTACCCATTCTCATTCGAATAGCTTCCAACAAAACTTCGAATGATATTCTAGAGCGAACCCAAAAGGCGTCGATCTAGGTCTCGTTCGAACGAAGGAATCTCGTTCTAACGACCAATAAAAACTCTTTCGAACGACATTTCAAGTTGTTTTAACGAAACCGCAAAAAATCCAAAAAATCTTTATATTCTAAAAATATTTTTAAAACATTTTTATAAAAATCCAACACCCATTAATATCTAAGATGAAAAATAGATACACATTCATAGTTGAGAGATTCTTAGAACTTGAAGACAAAAACGAGCACAACCACGGCATGATGATATAATCTCTTAAGCTTTTTCTCTACGTCTTCATCTAAACACGTCAAAGGCTTGAAGAGAAAATACCAACCCTAACCTATGACTAAAAATATTTTTTTGGAACTAAGCCAATTACAAACAAATTGACTCAATTGGAAATTTGTCCTTACAAATATCCCCTTTTTGGCTATTCCGGGAAAAAATCAAAATAAAAATCCTATGGGCCATCAATCTCTCTAAAAAGACTCAATCCCGACCCAAAAGGAAAAAGTACAGATGCTCGACAGACATAAAGTTTGAGTAGCTCTGCTTTCTTGAGAACTTTGCTTTGCTTTCTTAAAAACTTTGTCGCATATCGCAAACTTGTAAACTTGCAAACCTAAACACACCTTGAGATACACAGAGGATTTAATAAGTATAAATCCTCACAAGAATAAATTCTAAAATTATCTAAAACAATCTCAACCTAGGTAAGATGTATCCCCCTAAGATAAAGATATCCTAATCATGAAAGGAAAGATACCATTTCTCTCCCTTTTTGTTGAGGAATAGACAAAGTAAGAAATCATAAATCAATTACTCCCCCCAAAACAAATTATCCCCTAAAACATGAGATACCAATATTAAATAGGGAGGAGGGAGTAAAATCATGCAATGCTGTAAAGTGTCACAAACACATAATACGACAACTCAATCACAAATAATCCACATAATGATCAAACCATATCAATATCAATGCAAAAAAGATACCAATATGAACAAGTAATGAAGTATGATATCAATTTGAAATTACCAATTTTGAGAAAAGGAATTTCAATGCACATAATGAGCTATACACATATGTCATAGCATACCAAATAATATTCAAAGATAATGCATATGGCAAACATGGAATAAATGCAAACCGCAAAGACTCAAAACAAATTATACCATATATATCAATATGCAAAATATACCAATAAGATACCGGCACATATATATAGGTATAAACAATCACAAAAACTCGACACAAATACATAAGCTTTACACACTAACATAGGATCGATGTATCTAAACATGTGGGATGGAATGAATGGGTGTGAACTAGATACAAATGAATTATGGCCTAAACACTCAAATGTGTTCAAAATGTTCTATTGTCCGCAAAATTTTATCAAACTAAGATATAACATCAAGTGACAAGATAAAGTGAACTCTGTAAACAAACAAGCACAATGCACATACACATAGAATATTGATGATTATACAAATCAATTGTGCCATGACAAAAATAAGCATAACTAGGATTCATTGTGCAAACCCGTTGATCTTCAACTGTAACACCCTCAAAAGATAAACACGTATCATATTTTATTTTCTCTCAATTCTTTTAAAGCTAGTAATTTTTGAAAATAGAACAAACAAAAAACATTGTGCTATGCAATTTTTCTGTTTTATCTCCTTTAAATCTTTTCACTGGGCTCTTGCCAATGATGGCTTTCCCGCAAAGGAGGTTTTCTCCTTTCATAGACCTTTACTGTGCACCCTTATATTTTTCAATAAAAACAAAAAAATCTCATGGGCAATGGTTTTTACATGCACAAATCCCCTTTGGTCACAAAATATGTAGATGACAAGATTGATGGGAGAACATCTCACATAGCTCAAATATACATGTGACGTTAAAATTCGAAGAGATCGTGCATGAGTGTGCAGAGGCATATACAAAGTTGAATCCATAAAGCAAATCAAGTTCGAAATAACTCCATCCAACCACGATTAAGACCAATCTAAGTATTAACAATCATAACCAAATGTCCTAGTCACATGGATAACATGGAATGAATTGGATTCAAGGACACCAATATGCCACGCAATGTGTAAAATCAAAATACACAAAAACCAAAAATCTTTTTGAGTTTTTCTAAAATTTTTGAAAAGAAAATGCCAATTCTGAAAACAAACTAACTTAAAAGAGAATTAAAATCTTTTTGTATTTTTCAATATTATCAACATATAAAAGATACAAACAACATACAACTAGCAAATATATATATATATATATATATATTATGAAGTGAAAAATCTAGTGTATGCAAACATGCAAACAATCAACCATAAGTTATAGCACGTGAAGAGTCATGTGCAAGCATGCGAGAAACAAAAATCTTTTTGTCTTTATCTAAAGTTTTATCGAAACGAAATCTTTTTCAAATTTTCTCTTAAAAACCAAAAATCTTTTTGTCATTTTCAAAATATATCAAAAATAAAATGCATAATGATATAAAAAATACAATCTAGCAATAGGGATATAAGATGTGAACATGGAAAACACCCTACACTAGAAACAATTCTCGAGCTCAATCATTACGCCCGAAGAGTTCTCAAAAGGAGAAGACATCTTATGAAATTCCTCCATAAAACATTGTGAAGTCTTGAATAAATACTCTACTTTCTCATGAAAACTAGCAAAGTCTCTACAATCGCATGTGTAAGAATCAACACGTCTATCATTAAGCGTCTCCAAAATTGATTTTCTAATCCAAAAGGTGAATACCTAATGCGTTGGGTTTCGAGAACCAAATGGGACACTAGACTTTTACTTCCTAAAGTCTTTCCTAAAATCATAACAGAAATGCCTAAGGTGACCTTTCCTACTACAGTGTGAATGTGTAGACGAGAAGAGGAATGGGACCTTAGGGTTAACTTTTTCAAACGCCCTGGGATATGGGTGACCCTCTAAAATAAACAATGGTCTTAGCTTTAGCAACAGAAGCATTAGAATCATGGAATCCAGTACGAGCACTACCAACACTACTTGAGTCTCTAAGATCGTCTCTTAACTTCAAAATTATAGACTCAAGCAAAGAATTAGACTCTTCTACTTTTTTGGAACTCCTTCAAATTTTTAATCATTCCTAGAAGGTTATCTATCTCCCCCTAAATGCAAGTGAACTTGTCTATAAGAGTCTTCTCACGTGTCTTTAAATCACGAATCATTATCCTCAGTGGCACGTACACCAACCTTAGAAAATTTAGAGTTTTCTAGTTCTTTATCTAAAATCAGACTCTATCCTCACTCTATTTATTGAACACTTATAAAGATTTAAAATCATGAATCGTGCCCATAAGCTTCTCACGCAGAATATCTCTTTGAGTTTGAATATTTCGCAAAAAATCAATTTCAGGTTTAAAACAAAGATTTTTTTTTCAAGAATTTTAATTCTTTTTGCAAATTTTAAATTCAAAAGACCTAAAGTTTCATAATGGTTATGGTTCTTATTATACTCATCTAGAATATTAAAGTCATCATCACTGCTCAATTCATCGGACAACTTATCACGGTGATGACTCATTGAGAGAAAAAAAGCGAAATAAATACGAGAGGGGGCAATAACAGGCCACCCTAAAATATAACGAAACAAGAATTTAAACATGATAACTAAGTGTTCTCACTCTGATACCAATTTGAGAATGCAAAATGCGTGTTAATAGGTAGGAATGGTCCGAACAAACAAAAATGTATTTTAATTTTTTTTAATTTTAAAGAACAAACCTTTAAACAAATTAGCCCAATAAAAACTTATTCACCAATAAATCGAGTTGTAGAGGTAAACTAATTTATCCAATTTTATCTTTTAACCTAAATCATGAACTATATTATAGAAGATAAAATGGACCAATGGCACAATATGTCGATGTATGAGGAAAATTGACAATGTAAAAAATCTTGAAAGCCCCAACCACGAAATTCAGTATAATACAAAATTACACAAGGTAATAGATGACTTACACAATGGCTCGATCCCCACAAGCCTTGACGCGTCTTCAATTTCAAACCGCTGCTCCACAGAGACGACACATGACTCTACCCATGCAAGCTGCCCTAATGCATGAGTCAACACACACCTCGGTATCCATCGATCCAGGCATAGCATCCGTCCATGGATTAGAACATGTAATTCACTTCTTCTTCACCGTAACGTAACAAATACAGAATCTACCGCAAGGGAACAATTCTCATAAAGATATAAAGAATAAACTTAGTACCTACAACAGGATATTTAAAGCATATGTATGATGAATCTTGGTTCCTAAACTTATTGGGATAAAACTATGGCTTCTTAGAGAGTTTAAACACAATAGTAACTCTTAAAAAGGCTCTTCTAAAAGTCTAATCCCGTATCTCAATTTATAGGAAAAGTTGATGCAAAAGGATATGGATTAAAGATTTGGAAAGATATGTTTAAAAAAATAAAAACACGCATACTCCTTCAAAGAAACTATTTTCTCATTTGAATGACTTCAAACAAAACTTTCAACAATATTCTAGAGCGAACCCAAAAGGCACTGATCCAGATCTCATTCGAATGAAGGAATCTCATTTGAACGACCAATAAAAACTAATTCGAATGGCATTTCAAGTCATTCTAACAAAACGACAAAAGTTCCAAAAAATATTTAAAGATATTTTAAAATATTTTATAAAAATCTAGCAACCAATAATAAAATATCCAAGGCTAAACATAAATACACATTCATACTTGGAGATTCTTGAAGTTTGAAGATGAAAACGAGCACAAAACACGACACGCTGATGTAATATTTGAATCTTTGTCATTACGTCTTTATCCAAACACGTCAAAGGCTTGAAGGGAACATACTAACCATAACCTATGACTAAAAATGCATTGTCCGGAGTTAAGCCAATTACAAACAAATTGACTCAATCGAAATTTTTTCCTTAAGTGCAAGCCAATCTCAATGTCTATGGAACCGAATGTTTAAATGTGTACACATGATGGCATAGACTTGGAAGATGCAGCAATATATCAACAATTATTTGGTAGCCTGATCTACTTGACCTTAACTCGACCTGACATTTATTATGAAGTTGGTGTCATGAGTCGGTACATGAAAAATACATAGAAGCCTTATTTGGAAGAAGTTAGGCAAATACTGAGATATGTGAAGAATAAAATTGACTATGGTCTTTTGTGCAAGAAAGATGACAAACGTAATCTAATTGGTTATTACGACACTAATTATACAGGAGATCAACTGCCGTGTATGTGTTTGAGCTAAGTTTAAAATCAATTTCTTAGTGCAATAAGAGATAATCGACTATATCCTTATCAACCATAGAAGTAGAGTAGCAAGTAACAACATTGGTATCTCAAGAGAGTGCATGGATGATACAATTGATGAATAATTACATCAACTAATAGATTACGTAGTTTTGTTGTACTGTGACAACTAGATGGCACTTCGTTTGGCAGAGAATAAAATCTTTCATACAAGAACTAAGAATGTAGAGGCGCACTATCATTTTATTAGAAATAAGATTCTACAAGAAGAGATTGAGATGCCACAGATCAAGTAAGATGCAAACTTGTTCACAAATGGTTTAAGTACTGGAAAATTAGAAAATTTTCATTGTCAACTCAATATGGTGAAAAGAATGAATCTGATGTTAAGGGAGAGTGTTAAAAATAAGCATCAACTAACATAACGGAGTGCTAAATAATTATATCTTGTAGGATTCTCCTAAATTAGGTGAAGTGGAGAAATTAGTGGAAGTTAGGTTACATAATGGGCAACTTGGATGGATGAAATTAAATTGTGTTTTTAATATTTTTATAGTTTTTATTAAAGATGTGTTTGTTTTTTTAATCACAATGTGTGGTGTTAATTGTATTTTCTTTATTATGAATATATCCATTGATCAATATTTGTAATGATAAAAAAATATGCCAAGTAATAAACACTTAAGGCTTTAGTTGAGTTTTCTTTTGAGTGTTCTCTTATTGGTGTGTGCTTCTCTTTTGAGTAAGTTTCTTCATCTTGCGAATATTAGAGTTTGTGTACTCTAGTTTTCTACAAATTATGCTTTACATAATAATAAAATATAATAATGGACCTTTATTTCACATGACTTGTTTACCGCTGGCATACATTTTGAAATTCTAATAAGGCAGTTTTGGAGAATTTTCAACTGGTGAATTTTCACCCAATATACGTTACGTCCACATGGGGGAGTGTTTAATTTAACTATGAGAATAAATTGTTGTTTGAAGACACACTCACACTCTATTAATAATTCAACTCCTCAATAAAAATATATACACTCTTTTAATCCTCTCCAAATAAAATCACTTTGCATATACAACACACTTTGTATATGACTTCCCTCACTTGTATTGTTTCATTTTTTTTTGGAAAAACAAATTGAGATTGGCTTCTAAAAGAAAAAAATTAATACCTAAAGAACTTTGATTAATAATGCATTGCAAAGAAAACAACGACTAGGTTTAAAAATTAAACCTAATCCATACCATTGCGAATCTTATTGTGATTCGTATAAGGAGACAAAAGTATATGATGATGATGAAAACCTCAATTCCCTCTAATGTATTCGAAAAACCTAGATAAAACATTTTGTATGCTAGGATCTTTTAATGTAATATCCTCCCCAAAGCAAGGTAGGCGTGTGGACACATTTCTTGGATGAAAACCCTTGCTTTTGTGTGAGATATAGTCCTCTCTCTCTAACCCTATTTACAAAAATGTCAATAATATTTTCTCTCACCACTCTCAAACCTTAATGGACCATAATAATGATTAAAAATCCTTCCCACACTTTTATATACAAGTACAAATGGTGAGCTTGGGCTTGACTAAGTTTATTGAGAGTATATGGCTGAATAATTGGGTATATGGGCTACACTGGGGACCCAAGACAAATAACTAAATTCGATCCAAATAAATACTCGGAAATCCTAATTACCATAACTATTTTCTTTTTTTATTTAATAGTGAATTAACTCCACCAAATAATCATGACTATACTTCAATTTAATTATTTCATAAATCACATGGATATAATGAGGTCTCATTTTCAAAGTTGATTATGGTACATAATATGATTTCCTACTTTAAGTGTCCGATACATGCTTGGTAAAATCAATTTACGGCTAATAAAATGTAACCAACATCTAAGAAATTTCCTTGATTTTGAGATCTAATGTATTTGCTACTCCACCAGAATTAAAAAATAATCCACCGATCGAGTTTTACTTAGTGGAAAGAAAACATATAGGTAGAGTATCATAATCCACGGTATCCCCTGGACGTGGATTCCATTGAATTATGATGTTAGGCCTACTTACATAAGGGTCACCCATTATGCGAGGATAATTTTACCCAATATAAATCATATCATACCCATAACACTCAAAGTGACATTTGCAAAAACATTCCAATCCTCTTAGTTCTCAAAATTTAAAACCTGTGCAACCTTTGCAAATGGTGAGAGATTTGTCGAGCCTAATCAAGACAACCTTTGGGATTAAATCTCATGGGTATCCCTATTCAATACATTCTTGGCATGTATTGATCACAATCATCAGTCAAACTATTGAATAAATTCTCGAACCATCATACAAATTTTCATAGTTTGAGATAGACTAGTAGGATTGCATCTGAACTATTTTGATAGGATGTCAACTCCCTATCTAGGTTGTGAATGTTTTAATAGTACTAGAACCAAAATTTTGATTTCCCGACGATCAACCCAAAGTCATCTCATTAGAATTATTACTTAGCTCTTGTAATACCCCGCATTTTTATGAGTATTGAATTGAAGTTATATTTTATGAATTGAAATTGTGAGAATTATTGTTCGAATCAAATAATTGTATTCATCTATAATTTGGTGTAATAATTAAACGTGTATGTTTAATTATATTAGAGTATTTAATTTAAATATAATATTTTGTAGATGTCACACAAGTGTTATTATTTTTACGATATGACAGTATATTACGAATAATGAAGATAGTCGCGAATAAATTGATGACTAGTTGATTTAATTAAGTCGTATTAAGGATTTATGTATATGATAATGATGGTATATACAAATAAATATATAAAATGTTTATATAATTTTAAATAAGATTTGGTGACTTAAATTCACATTTTAAGCGTTTAAAAATGGACCGATGGGTTGGGTAGGACCTTGGTTAGAGTTTCGAGCCAAAATGGGTATGGATAGGGACCTTAAGTCGGGCCCTATAGAGACCTCCACATTTAAGTTAATTTAAAATGATATTTAAAGGGTTAAAATCAGCCTTAGGGTTTCATAAGCCCCCCCCCCCCCCCCCCCATATCCAACCCACACACTTTTGGAGGCCACACATCTTGAGAGAGAAGGGAGAGGCCACCCAGGAGGAAGCAAAGAAAGACTCTTCTACTATTTTCAGGCAAGGATTCTCTTGTCATTCTTATTCAAAATGTTATATTATTATATTAATGTTGAATCCATGTTTCGAATAAGATTCAATCATGTTTGAGGGCTGCATATCTTGAGATCCTTTGATTAGTGCATAAATGAATGATTATCGTATGATCCATGATTAGATCTATAATCCCTCATATTCGATATGTATTCATGTGGTCTAAATTGGATATTTATTATAGAAAACATATTGTAGAACTCTTTAAACAAATCTGAAAATCATTGTTAGTACGGTAAGATGAAATATATAATATGCATGTTCATATGTTCTTGAAAGATCTTGGGGATTTTATGATAATATAGGGATGAATTAGATGTTTAATCATGTTTAGAATGAACCTATGATATTTTAGAAACTATATCCATCCCATGTTGTAAGTTATTGAATCATTATGATTATTTTTAAAGAAAGAAGTTTTTGGTATAAAAATCTTGTGAAAAATTTCGTAGCAGATCTGGGCTGCTATTCAAATCCGAATCGATTCGGCCTCCAAGGCGAATCGATTTGTCCTCTAAGGAGAATCGATTCGTCTAGGGAGAACTGATTTAGATTCAAGGTCGAATCGATTCGGACCAGTTCAAAATTTAGTTGGATTCTTGTTAATGGTTTATGCTTTGGTTGTTGATCCATGTGAGGGGCGATGGTTATTAAAACGTTCTAGGAATATTGTTATGAACTTATATACACAGTTAAACTGGGATAGGTTCATGATATGGTGATGACTTAAAGTACGAGTTAACTATACGAACAAGATGATTTATGCAGTATTCTTAAATAAAGATGTATGAAATAAATATATTAAAAGGAAGGGATGTACCTAGATGATTGGGTAATTTTGGTAGGGGCCCATACATGATAAGACCCTAAAAGATATGATGATAAATTTTATGATTAAGATGGGCTAAGTTTTAATAAAAGAATTACTTATTAGTGATATGTTTAATGCTTGCCAATATAATTATTGGTTAGCTCCTTCAAATTATTACCGCATAAGGATACTAAGTAGAAATGTATCCTAAGCCTAGTGGGCTAAGTCATGATGGTTGGTATCGATTGTGATAATATTTACGTTGTAACTACATATACATATATGTACATATAAACCTTATTGTAAAGGAAACATGAAGTGAATAATTATTAATAACCCAAAAGGATTAAATTCTAAAATAAGAGTGCAACATGCTGAAATCATTAACTGTTTTAGGAAGGTTAGTTTGGGGATAACTATACCTATATATATTTATGGATAAATAAATAATGAAGTAAATTTGATTATTAAGTCTAAGAGGAAATATATGAGACTTAATATTTAATTGGGGAGTAGTCGTAGGATAGCGACTTAATATGGGTTATGTAATAACTGACTAAAATGTTATGGTTAAGCCGAGAAGGCTAAATTTATATAGATGGAGATTCCTATGGCAAAAGTAGTTATTGAGTAATTATGTGACACCCTGCCTATTTTAATCACAAGTGATCAGTTAGCATCACCATCAAAAACCATTTTTAATTTACTAACCACCTATGTTAAATTAAGCTGGTGTCAATTTTTATATTTCATTAACATAACAACATGTGGAAAATAAAACTAAAATAACCCATCCACAACAATTATAAGATTCGAAATAATCACACTATCAATAGATAAATAATAAATACTGAATAAACCATCAGTTTCCAAAACAGTTACCAAACCATAAGTCTAGAGCAATAAACTAAATCCAAGCACATCGCCTGATAAATAAAACTAAAATGTATCAACTGAAAAGGGAAACGTGACTAAATGAACTACTAAATCAACAACCTAGTCTAGGAATAAATAACTGAAGCGATTATACAAAGTCTTGCAAGCCTGCACAATGCTGCAGCTACGCATCCCTAGCATGTGTCCTCGAGCTTGGCATCCCTGTGGCTGGACACCTTAAATATTTTGGAAAAATATTTGACACGGGTCAGAGCCCAAAACCATTTGAAAATATTTTGCAAGTAATTAAAATGTAACAGTTAAATATGCATTAACACTTTTCATAGTTAAGCAGGTGTCGCACTCTCTTGAGATATTGCTCACCCCTCAACTATTGTGCACACCTAACGCTTACCTTCTAACCCAACTAGTTATATTTCCCCACCTAAACTAGTCCTATTACAAATCTTTCTGTTACCCTACTCTATCCCGGGTACTTCTTCCCTTTGGTTCCTAAGTTATTTTACCCTAACTTAGCTAATCATTTCCACTTTAAGTGGTTATATAACATTCACACTAGTTATATGAATAATATATTCTCACTTTATATTTTTAACCCGTATATGATTATCTACTCTATTATATACGTATAAATATACTACAACAATCACACTTATGTCGCGTATAATAACCATCCTCCCGAGTAATAACTCACTGGATGCTTATCTCTATAATGCTATCATATCCCAGGTATACTCACTCTAACCCGATTACCATAAGTCGATTAACTCACACTAATAGAATCGTAAACGTAGTGGAGGCAGTCATATTCCCCCAACAGTGAGACCTAATCATACCCAAAGCGTCTCACCTAAAAAATAAATCACACAATAAATATACAGGGCGATATGACCCAGGGACTATACTCTCCCTGCATTCACTAGCCAGGGGATTCACCCACATCATGCAACCTCCGATGATAGCACTAGAGGGATATGTTTTCACATAAATATCATGCACACATATATTTAAAACACACACACACACACACACACACACACACACACACACATATATATATATATATATATATATATATATATATATATATATATATATATAGAGAGAGAGAGAGAGAGAGAGAGAGAGAGAGAGAGAGAGGTTTTAAAAGTGAATCTAAAAGATGAACATTTTAATGAACCTTAACATAAAATACATTAACAATCCATTAATTTTAATTCCAACGCTGTACTTGGTCCACGCCAGTGGTAACGGACACACGTGTTTTTTTAATACACACACCTTATTCCCCACCCACCCCCACCCCGCGTGTCACACACGTGTCCGTTATCGCTGACGCCGACCAATTACAATATAGGAGTTATAATTAATGGATTATTAAGGTTCATTAAAATGTTTATCTTTTAGGTTCACTTTTGAACCTCTCTCTCTCTCTCTCTCTCTATGTATATATATATATACAGAAAGTCTCTTGTAAGGACTCCTTATAGTGCAGACCCCAGTACATACTATTTTTTTAAAATTGTAAAAAAATAATTTTTTTCATGAAGCTTCCTGGATATGATGTCCACGGTTAGAAGATCATATCCAATTTTTTTCATCAAAAAATTCAATAAAAAAACCGTTGATATGGAGAAAAATGGTATATATATTCATTTTCGACAGTCGAAATGTTAGGTCGGCGCCAACCACTTTATTGATTTAATTTTTTGATGAAACTTCATGGATATAATCTTCTCACTGTCGACATGATATCCATCAAGTTTCATAAAAAAGTTCAATAAAAAAGTGAGTGAGATGATCGCCAACATTTCAACGGTCGAAAAAGCATATTTATACCATTTTTTACATATCACCTCATCTCAACAGTTTTTTTATTGAATTTTTTGATGAAAAAAATTGAATATGATCTTCTCACCGTGGAGATCATACCCCTAAAGTCATATCAAAAAATTATTTTTTTTACTATTTAAAAAAATAGTATGTACCGGGGTCTGCGCCATGAGTAGTCCTTACAGGAGGGGGCCTCTCTCTTTCTCTCTCTCTCCCTCTCTCTCTCTCTCTCTCTCTCTCTCTCTCTCTCTATGTGTATATATATATATATATGTATATGTATATATATATATGTATCAAATTAAAATAAATCCGGCTACCCCGTGCTTGACACTCGTAGCACTAGCCCATAATCCCCGACTCTTAATTTAGTTAAGCTCTAATTAATTAAAAATTAAACCTAGCATCACCCTGCTAGAGTATTGGAGCCTATCCATCCATCCCGTCGATCAACTATTTTTGAACTCGTTTCACTCAGTTCATAGTTCAAATTTACTCATCAATTATATATCTCACTATAATTCTTTTTCATTACCCCGTCATCCCTAGGTAATTTTACCTTTTCTAAATTGACCTAATAATATTCTCTAATTATAATAGGTTTTTGAATTCTCTCGAGCCTCCCAAAAATCACCCAAACCATCCAAACAACCTAAGTTGGTGATTGCTAGAAAACCGAACCGATTTGGCTCTTGTATCAAATAGGTTCGCGTGCCCAAAAATCTGAATCGATTTGGTTCTGTGGCAAACCCGGTTTGCTTCCCCGATATAGCAAACCCAAACCAGACTTTTGAATTCCAAATCCGATCCTATATCCTTCTAGATGATAATAAACCTTCATTAAGATGTATAGGACTTAAAGGGATGTAACTATGATAATTCTAACATTCATAAATTAATCTATTCAATAAATATTGGACTAAAAATCACCATTTTAATCATTCGAATGGGTTTATATCAAAATACCTTAATATAACCCTAGAATTAATCCCCGATCTACATTAAGTATAATCATCCCATATATTTATACAAGATTCTAAACTTTTCATCCAATTAAACACAGGAGATTAGTTTCACCCCAAAATCCCTTTTTTTTTATGTAAGGACCTGCCAAAATAAATTTTGGTTCTTCACCTACCATGATATGAGCATGAATTTCTATAATTTAGATTGAAAGCAAGTTATTAACTTGTCTATCTAGGTTCGTAGGATCTTATCACATGTTGTAAAAGATGAATCGACGGTAGCACAAGCAATTCCTCTTTTAATTTGGATCCTAAAGCTCTCCTTTTTTCTTCCCTCTCTCTTCTCTCAATTTCTAGGGTTTATATAATGAATTTTGGTTGCCTCAAACCCTTAGACCTAGGTTTATAATTCCTAATCCTGAAATTAGGCTAATGGGCCAAGTCCAATTGACCCAATTACCCCCGTGTGGGCCTAGTTATGTCTAAAATGGTCCTGGGACCCAATTACTACCCCTGCGTACACTAGTTTGACTATCTCGATCCATAGAAACCAACTGTGACATCGAAATCACCATCTGAGTCACTCGATATAAATTTCCCATCTCGACCTCATATAGTCTACACGCAGCTCCCGGTTGAGATATAACACAGTCACGTCGATATTATTAGTTATGAAGTAAAATAATTATTTACCATTTACTTAGTAATTTTATTCCATAAATATTAATCATTATCTCTCCCAATTAACATTTTAATACACACATAATATTTAATTAAATTAAATTAAATTATGTCACATGTGTAATTTAAAATAATCGAGTTAATTAAAGTTTAAATACTCAGAAATACGGGGTGTTAAAACCTACTTGTACATATTGGATGATAGTATGTATTATATTATTTTGTATAGACATACCTGAGTTCGTGAATCGTCCTATCGGTTGGGGTGAGCACGTTCGAAATCGGAGCACACACCAGCACAGGTGGACTAGGCATAGTGTTAGGTTATATTGTATGTACTACGTATCAGTGTCACTTACGAGAGGAAGGTGTAGATACTGGGATCCTTTGTCACCGCTGGGTATGGGTCATAAACTGGTGTACTGCATAGGTACTGTCCCACTTGCTTGTGTTTTTTTTATTACTTGTGTTGGGATGAGGGACTCCTCTGGCTATTATCGATAGAGCACGAATAGGGCGCCGAAGATAAATGTCGTTGTGGGTAGTACATATATATATGCAGACATAGTATTTATCCATATACATATTGTGGTGTGCCTTGTATGAGAATGCATTCTCATAGTCTATAGATATAGACAATACTTAGTGATAATAAAGTTGAATTAACATAGCTATGTTGATAATTGGTAACGAAAATAAGTTTTAATGGTCTAATGCGGTAGACGATTATTAATGAGAATAATAATTGAGCAGTCTAAGAATGTAGACGGTATTTAAAGATAATGAAACTTCTAGTCTAATGGTGTATATAATAATTGGTGTGAATTAAAAAACAAATAGTCTGACGAGATAGACTAAGGTTACGGAACATTACATGACATAAAAATATGCACTACATTTATATGGAATTTAGTGAGCAGCATTATGAAGTTTATTCGAGGACCAGGGTGTTAGGTGTAAACACTCACTTTTAGTTAACGCATAACTAAATGGTTTTATCATTGCATGTCAGATTAGACAATGGAATTCATAATTGGTATTTATTTGAGGATACGAGTGGGACTGCTTCTAGATAATAGGTGAGATACTCGATACGTGTGAGCGTCGATGGAGAGATGTGAAGTATGACTTAGTTACATTTTGAATATTTATTGGTGAAGAATCCTTGCAACTTTAGGGCTTTGACAAAAAATTATAAAAAAAATTCCCTAGATTCTTTTCTTATAAACAAGGTATCAGGACTGACGATGGATCAGACTTGTAGTTGCATTGGACGTAGCGGATTCCATTCCATTGATTCTAGTATAGGTTGTACTTATTCATTTGGCCATTTTATTTCATATTAAGATTTTTATGGGCATAAGCCCAAGAGTTTATTTATATCAGTTTGTACTTATCTCTTTATGGGAATTGTATGATGATTCAGTTTATATTCATGTATTAAATCAGTTTTGTTCAAATGTTTTTTTGAATAAATTATGAATTTGGCGATGATTAAAATCTATTTCTATTTATTTTAGTACTAAGAATGGTATAAATTGCTGATAATCCCCATCTTCGGCGTATCGTGTCTAGACAACCTTTACGTGAGAAAATGGGGGTTGTTTAAGCTCTATTGACCGAAATGTCTAAAATATATTAAACCATATATAAGGCTTTCTCGTAACCAGGATTCTTATTTCAAAATGAACTGACACTTTCACCAAAAAGTAACCATCATATACGATTTTAAGAATAAAGCCCCAATAATCTCCCACCTAGTTCTAAAGCGATGTATCTAACTCCCAACCCATTATAAACATTAATTTGATGTCTATTGGTAAATGGATTATCAGTGTGTTATCGATACAATATCGTGATAAAATTATCATCCAGTTCATTTGATTTCTCGAATCATGTGAAACCTATCCTCAATATTGTTAACCTATTTTTATAGGTTTCGGTTCTCTCGAACTTGCAATTGTACTGCTACCAGAGTAATAGATAATTTCACTTGAATGAACCTCACCCAATGTTACTTAGGAAGTAGCCGAGACAATTAACTTATTTAGTTGTCTCCCATATGACAACAATATTGGTTTCACCTGATGGAGTCAGCGATTAAAGATTGGTTTACACACTCCAACTTATAGCTCGATCTCCTTGGGCAAACATATATTTTGAGGTAGAAAAATTGGAATACTTATCTGACTGAAAACCTAATCCTTGTGCCTAAAAGATACAAGACTACTAGACTAACAAATTTTTGTCTAGTACATAGTATATCATGAATGAGGTTGTCCACTACCGAAGCATTAGGTATATTTCTCTTTCCATCCATCTAATCAAGTCTCCTAAGACATTAATTTCCATACAGAGCAATTCCATAATTCAAAAAAAGTTGTTTTCATGGAATCCCGATGCCAATTCTATGTATACATCATTAATACAATCGACTTGGGATAAGCCCAACATCCTTTATAACTTATCCAAAAAAATCTTGATAATAAAGATGTCATTGGATTGTTATAAGTATTATATATCAAATATTTAGACAACCACATGCCTATGTATGACAATATTCCCATCTCGTTCCCGATTGGGCAAATATTATCCACAAATTGTATTAAAAATGCCACTATGTTCCTGTCATGCTTCTTATAATAACTGATTCTTTTCGATCTCCAATCAAAATAATAACTTTATTACTTAATCAAAAAGAATAACTGAAAATGTTGATGTTAGCTTAAATTCATAAATGGATGTCACAAGCTTACACCATTTTATTTTTCCTGACTTTTTACTATGTATATGTCTAAACGATTGTTCGAGAACATAGTCTTGACATCAAAAGAATTCTGACATGCTTTAGAATGACTATCGAGATAAGATTTTCTCATAGTCAATCATTTTCTTCCCAAGCAAACCCTTTTGTAATCCTTGTCGTGAAGGTTTGCACCTTTCCATCCATCTTTCTTACAACTTCTTGTAGGTCCATTTATACTCGATGGTTTTTACCTCATAAATAAGTCTACAAGTTCCAAAACTTGATTTAATTACATAAAAATCCGCTTGGAATCAATAATCATAAGTCGAATAAAAAGTCCTTATCTTAAAATGCCTCGTCGTAATTTTCGAACAAGATTCATGTTTGCTTGGGATCATATCAAAATGATCACCCGAAACAATAACCATTCAGGATGAGTTTTAATGCTCCCACTACCATGTGGAACCACTTGTTATCTAGTGTAAATTACACATGTATCCTAATCATCGATAATGATTGCACTATGATAAGGTAGTGTATTATCGATATTAGGTCATTTTTCATCATGTACGGGTGATCTAACAACATTGGTAATATGATGTTACATTATATCATGTAAGTTTAACTTGGTATTGGGCCTATAGTTTATTACATAATCCTTTTCGAGGAAATTGGAGTTTATGAAATTAATGAACTTCTCGTACTTAGGAGTAAGATATAAACTACCTTTAAAATTTTTGTGATGGACAATGAAGATACATACCTTTTTCCTTATTTTAACTTCTTT
The DNA here is from genome assembly GCA_949130495.1 of Sambucus nigra. Lineage (NCBI taxonomy): Eukaryota > Viridiplantae > Streptophyta > Magnoliopsida > Dipsacales > Adoxaceae > Sambucus > Sambucus nigra. The sequence continues at coordinate 580,408,519 of OX422209.1, forward strand.
GGGTCCTTCCACAACACGAGTGTCAGGGTTCCCCAAAGATAAACATACCCTAGAATGATCTTGAGGATTTGAAGATACCTATTAAGAATAAATTAAAATTATAATGTATATGCCCTTATCTTACATAAAATCCCAATAAGAATGTTGCAGTCCTGAATTAACCATGGACCTTATCATACCTAAATGAGACTTATTCCTTTTTTCCTCTACACCATTTTGAAGTGGTAGGATATAATCCGATCCTTTGATAAATGATTACTTAATTGTCCTAAGAGGTAAATATATTGTAGAACTTTGATTAGTTTACCTCACCCATGTTCAACCTTAGCCTTGCACACTTTGAACTAATCAAAGGCTTCAAACATGTGGTTTATACACACTAACCTTTCACACTTTGAACTAATCAAAGGTTTCAGAATTGTGGTGAACGGGGTAAACACATCCATACCTTTGATTAATCATCATTGAGATCGATGAAGCACTTAAATTAACCTCTTGACTAAATAGTTATCGAACCAATATACTGAACCATTTACAACATATATTTGGATCTTTAGCTTGGATTGTGAAGGGCCCCTTGGCCATTTTACCTTCTAAACGGAGTTGAAGACTAGAAGCACCTACACTTCAAATAAAATCAATTGTCTATTTTAATCTAGTATTCAAATTCCATTCATAATCAAATAACCTCATAATAAGTGCCTAATTGTGTTTGGCTTATCTTTAATTATCATCTCCATAAAACTATTCATTTCAATATATAGCAGTATTAGTGAGACATACTTATAATGTATACATTATTCCCCAATGTACAAGAACATATAAAAGATATCCTAATTTTGATAAAATAATTTTATAAAATCAATCAAATATGTGTTCAAAATCAATTTAGAAAACCGAAACTAACTTTTTTAAAACTCGCATACATTAAATAATTTACCCACAGTAAGTATATGTCCATATCAAAATTCATAAGAATATTCCACCGCTAATACCATTGTGTTATTATAATTGCCCGTAACTTAGGAACATCTCTCTTTAAAGTAATTTCTCGATCATTGAAAACCTTTGCCATGAGTTTTAATCTTGATTTGTGATTCTAGAGTCTACATATTAGGTTACCATGAACCGTACCAAAAAAATTTCATTTACTTTTAAGTGAAAAAACCATTACTATGTCCTTTTTCTTACAAAGCAAGGAAAAATAGACATGTTGCTATAATAATTCTAACTACTTGTAGTGAGAATACTTGTTTATTGGCTATTACACTACGTCTGAAGAAAATGAACTTTCCTTAACCTAAAATGTTTTTCATGAGACTTAGCCTTATTCTCCTACCTCTGTTTTGGAAAATAAATAAATCTCTTTCTAAATAACTAACACCAATATTTATCTATTAATGATCCTCACTCTTAGATTAAAGAATGGTATTGGGTTCCCACACCATGTCTAGTTTAAATCCTTAGTTTAATAATTGATGAAAATCATTTAAAGAACATGATTCTTAATTCAGTGTCATCAACTAACATAAGTGTTAACAAATTCTCATCAATTATTTCTTTAAAATCAAATATGGACATATAGAACGTCTCGGGGGGGGGGGGGGGGGGGATGAACACATATAACATTTAATTTAAGTATATTATTGTATACTTTAAAATGTCATGATTCACACCACTTTGAACCAAACATAATTTCATCTTTCACTATGCTATTCAGACAGTATGAGAACGTTGAATCCTATATAATGAATAGTTGATGACTTTTGCTCCCAATTGTAATGACAATGACTCTGATGGGGAGAATATCAAAAGTTGTGTCCAAGTGCATACCAATGATTCATTTAGTAAAATTAAACCCGATTGTGTTGAATTTCCTTAATGGGAGGACCGAGCTTACTCACGTTCAATTTCAATAAACTATCACTTAAAAATCTCGAGAATACTAGATTCCCTAATTAAATCCATTCGATGAGGGGTCAGATCAAGCTGACATGAGGAAGTACATCACAATTATGAAGACGTCAATAGAGACTGTGAAACCCCTCTCCTAGTTAGTATTTTAAAAACTTAAGAATTTTGAAAAAATATTCATTCAATTCTAAAGATTAAATTTAAATCCTTGGCAATTTCCAATTTAGTTCTACAAATTAAATTATACGATCTCACTATTTTAATTTTCCAAAAAAATAAAACCATTTTAAAATTAAAATAAACCCAGAGATCAAAATTTAATTTATACCTTTAAATTAATTATTTTGATTTAATTCAATTTAGAAAAGAATAAATCAACTATATTTTTGAGAAAAAATGTGGGTGTTCCTAATTAATCCAATTAGGATGCCAAACTATGCAACTTAATATAATGATGAGACTCAAAGGAGAATGATCAAAACCACGTCACGTTCCATCTCACATGGATACCACATGATAAATATTGGGTGACCATAGTATTTGGAGATAATGATTTTGGAAGACCACAAATATAAAAGGAAATGAATCCAAATATTGAAGGATTATACTGGCGTGTTGGAAGACCAGTCCCTAGAGGACTCTATGACATATAATTAAGGTGAACGTGAAGAGACCTAGAGGAGTAGGATCCTTAAGATTATAAATAAGTGCGACCTCACCCAGTATGAGCGTATTGATTATAACTTGCACGTTGTGACTTGGACTCTCAGCTATCAACCCTAGCACTTGAATCACCATTGTTCTTCCTACATAATAAACCAGTCTCCCTCATTCCCTTGTGGATGTTGGCAGATCTCCCTGCTGAATCACGTACATCTAGTCTATTTTATTTCTTCAATGCATTCATAATTATTTAGGGGATAATTGCTAAATACTACTTTTATTGTGTGTTAATATCCCCTGTAATATGGCTCCGTTTATGGGTAAATTGAAGTTCTCAACGTTATCAAAATCACTTATCCCAACAATCATCATGAGTGCAAATTAATCTCACCACATGCACGGGAGGAGTCGCGTACAACCTGAAATACATGTTGTGAGGGGGGACTAAAATCCTGTTAGGCTTCTTTCTTTTCCATGACATTTTAGGTCCAGGGGATATCTCCATGGAGATAAATTCGTAGTCGACGATACCCCATGTTGTTAATTGAATGACCAGAATGAAAGGTTGTTTCCCGTCTGGCTTGTGTTTATGAGGAGAAACTGGACGATCATGATTAAGAGATCAACCTATTGATGAGGAAATCAACCCAGTAATTGGAAGATCCCAGGTCTGACTCCCATACCTGGGAGTGCCATAGGAGAAGACCTCACTCTCCAAGAAATCGTGGATCACGTCAAACTAGGAGGGCCACACATTTAAGAATCCCTTACACTGTGCATCAGAACCTACAATTTGAAAACTGTTCCCCTAGGAGGAATTACATCAACCCCAACCACCATCAGTTCCATCCTACTAAGTCAGCCCAAAGTAGCAAACTTATTCATCCAGAGGCACAACCAAACAAAGTAAGAAGTGATGAACTCAGAGGACACATCCAAAAATATTTGAAAGGGAGATTGAACCCAAATTTGGCCTTGAATCCCAATGACCTGGATAGAAAGGCGTTAGGATGCGATTCTTCATCCCCATTTATTTAAAAAATAGAGCCATTTGAACCACCTAAGAATTTCTCCATGACAAAGGTGACAATATATAATGAGAAGGCATATCTCTCACATCTGATCAGGCACTGTCGATAAACCATGTCTCTTTGGAATCATTATGATGCCCTAAAGTGTCGAGTGTTCCCATATACTCTAGGATAAATTAGTATGAAGTGGTTTGAGAATTTGCCCCCAAGAGAAATCCTATCTTTTATAGACTTGGTCGAGCATTTCGCAGCCTAATTTATCACAAGCAATAAGGAAGTAAAGGAGATTGATTCAATGATCTTTCTTACAGAAGGTAAAGGGGAGTGTCTCAGGAAGTACACCCATAGATACTAGGAGTTATACTTAAGATTGATAGTTAAAATGAAAATCTAGAAAATCTCTTTATAGAAGTTCGGCTTGGAACAATCGAATGATCTCTACTAGTCCTTGAAAAAGAAGCTTGCCTTTATAATGGATGGCCTCCTATCCCTATTGAGAATTATTATAGGGTGGATGAAGAGCTTATTAACATAGAGTCTTCGATCAACCAAAAGAAGAGGGAACCTAAGAAAGCCCCTAAAGGGGGAGACCAACATTCTTCGTCCAAGAAAGGATTAAGGAATGACGCCTCCAACAGTCCCCCTAGATCTCAGACTAATGAGAATAACTACAAGGCATTGGAAATAATATTTAAAAAGACCATCTATAAGATTATCCCCCAATTAAAGATTAGGCCTACTTCAAGAGGCCTTCTAAGATGGCCAGCAATCCAAATGATAGGGACTCAAACCTTAGGGGAAATTATCACCAGGATCACAGGAACCTTATAAAAAATTGCAACATGTTCGAGAAATATATATATGAGCTCGTTCAGGTAGGGAATCTCAAGGTGCACATTAACACGATGATGCCAAAATTTTTACAAAGATTAATGCAGTTCAAAAGGAAGAACCTTCCCCCAATAGGGTTGGTTGTAACCATTCACGGATACACCGATCTAGCTCAACACATTGGCAAGAAACTCATATAAAAAGTGCAAATTGCATAAAGTGTTCAATATAATTTCCAAGTGGACTTATCCAAACTTGTCCTCTCTAAGAGGGAGAGAAGATACTTTGACATTGATCGGCCTATTGTATTCACCAACTGCGATGTAGACGCCATAACTCTTCCTCACAAGGACGCCCTAGTCCTTACTCCGTGAATTACAAACTTTGACATGAGAAGAATATTAGTGGACTAAGGAAGATATTCAAAGATCATATACCTGACAGTCCTCTACAAGATTGTCTTTTATATCAAGGACCTTGATACTAATGTAGACCCACTGATGGGATTCAATGAAGATATATAAACTCCTTTGGGAAAGATCAAGATATGAGTCAAGGTCGGCACAACCAACAAAGAGGTTAAATTCCACACCATCTAGTTAGAGTCACCCTATAATGAAATAGTGAGAAAAGGATGGATTCAGGAGATGAAAGTTGTCCATTTTTCTCTCTACCAAATGAATGACCTTATATCTTTGACTCACTTGAGTCTATACTATATAGCTGCTCATCTTGTTTCGAAATAGTGATAAAATTGAGTCATTTCCTAGTCTACCAAAGATCCAAAGACTCTACATATGAATTCGTCTAAAAGTCCCTAAAGGTATAACACCAACACCTCACCTAGGATTGCATTTACGTGTTGGATTCTTCATAATATGGGTGTTTGTGAGTTAAATCCCATCAAAATGATTTCTACAATTTTTAGGATATTTTAAATAATTTTTAGGAATTTTAAAATAATTTTTGAACATTTAAAATTGGATTTTATAATGTTTTGGGCTATTTTTTAATTTTCCTAAGTTCCTAAAACTTTTTTTGGGTAGAATCCAAAAGCGCTAGATAATATTATGGGGGGAAATTGAATTCCCTCAATTTCAAAAACACGTATTTTTTAGTCCATCGTAGTCTTACACGTGGTGATCTTATAACGACTAGATCTGTGTTTTATCTACCTCACATATCTGAGACTTTATTTGAACCGTTGGATTAATCTTACCAATGGTTTTCATGTCTTCTTATTCGATCCAAGTGTTATCTATTTGAACCAATTAGAGTGTTTTTAAAAGCGGTGCTTAGACAGTCGTTAGATTTACTTCGATCCTTTACATTCAATCTTGATCGTTGATTTGCTTCGAAGTTCCAGAGCCTTCCATACTCTAGTATAAATAGAACCCGTACGTGCAAAATTTTCAATATTTGGATCAATCCACCTCTGAGAGAAAAAAAGAGAAGATAGATAGATAGATAGAGAGAGAGAGAGAGAGAGAGAGAGAGAAAGAAATACAGAGAAAAAATAAAACCCTAAACCAACTCCAGCTAAATTCTCACCTAAAAATCCTTCTGTGAGTTGAGTTAGTTCGAGTTTTGAGAAGATCATCCTCTGTAGTTCGGTCATGTCCATCTAAGTCACATAGTCCTGATCTCATTTTATTTCATAGAAAGTTGATATTTTAGACTCGGTGATACATATCACGTAGATATTACTGAGTTTGATTTCATCTTTCGAGAAATCTCTATTTTGTTAGTTGTTTTTAAACTTTTATGTTTCTTTCAAAACCTAAAACAACAAAATCATTTCTGATTTTAATTTCTCAGAACATCCAGACTTAGATCTAGTTAAGATCTGGATTGGGGATTTACACTTTCATATATTTCACATTTTGTGAAATAAATGTACATTTTAGAATAAAGAAAGTGTCTAGGATCTTGGCTCTTTTATATAAAAAGATTCCCTCTTGATCTGTGGATAAAATTAAAGATCAAAAAGTCTGAGAGTTTCGATCAAACAGATTTTGGAAATTTCTTTTGCATATTATAACTCTGTTTGTAATTTGTTAATCATTATGTATGTAATAAGCGTGTGTGAGTTGCATGCATGTGTTAGGCACATCACATCATAATACTTTCACACTACAACACTAAAACGTGTAGGTAGAGATGTTTTGGACTTTAAGAGTTGACATAAATATAAAAGGAGTGGAGTTACAAAGCTTAGAGAACATCTACAACATCAGAGCCTTGGGAGAAGTCAGAATAATCCAGAGGCACTAGCAGAATTTCTGGACTTAGATTAGGTCTGATTGTGTGTTTGGATTGTTAAATAGTTTGTAATCTGTTACTCTATTTTAGTGGATTTTTTGTTTTGAGGTGTAGAGAGCTCCATGGATTTTTCCCCAATTGGGTGGGGTTTTACCACGTTAAAATCTTGTGCACTTGCGTACATAATCTTCCTCTCATCACTTTCTATTGGCATGCTAATTTTAAACTGTTTTAGTCTTGGTTTTCAAAACTTGGATACATAATATCTGAAATATCAAATTCATAAATATTTTTATACACATCTTGTGTTGGCTGTTTGTTTTAACAAAAACATTTTCTTCAAAAAATTATTTGGAGTCATTTAGGCTATTGAATCTTGAATTAAACAATTTAAGTGGTACGTTTTCAATTGGTATTAGAGATGCGTTTTACAAATTCTTTTAGATCTTGAATTTCTGAAATTTTTTTCTCAAAACAAACAATGGGTGAGAAATTTGAGAGATTAGGAAACCTGTCCAGGCCCCCTTTCTTTGATGGAACCAACTTCCCTCACTGGAAAGTGAGGATGGTTGCTTTCATCTAAGGGACATTGGGAGATGATGTCTGGGATGCTATTAAAAATGGCTATACTTTTCCTACTAAACTAGCCGCTGAAGGAAGTACTGTGAGGATTAGGAATTTTCTAAGTGAATTCAATCAAGAAGAAAAATAGACTTCCTTTAATAATAACAAAGGAAAAAATGCTATATTCATGTCTATCAATGAACATGAATTCAAGAGGATATCTTTCTATATTTCCTTTAAGGAAGTATAGGACACCCTAATGACTACACTTGAAGGAGACACGTGTTAAAACTTCTAAAACCCAAATGTTAATAGAGCAGTACAATACTTTAGTCATAACCAAGACCGAGTCATTTGATGACTTCTACATTAGATTGACAGACATAGTGACTAAGCTGCATGCTAATGGGATAATCTATGATATGAAAGAAATTATCTCTAAAATTCTAAGGCCACTTCCATAAAAAATTGACAATAAGCGCTACGCAATTGAGGAGATGGACGATCAAAACCTTACCCCAGAACTCCTCAGAACCAATCTAAGAACTGTGGAAATGGAATTAGAGTTTAAGAAGCAATTAATATAGACCCATAAAAAATAGTCTGCCTCCAATATTGTCTTTACCTCTAAGTTGACTAAACCTGAATGCCAATTACCTGAAATTAACTTAGACTCTGATGAGGATTGTAGTTTAGATAGCTTGGATAACCAGATTAACTTAATGTCTAAACATTTTAAAAAAATTATGAAATTCAGAAATAAAATTGCAAATAGTCAATGCAAACCTACCTATTCAAACAAATCTAATAATAGGCCTCATGAGAAAAGACTTGACAATAAACCTAGCTATAAATGTAGCAAGTTAGGACATTTAGCCATTGACTGTAGAGTTAATTTAAATAAGAACAAGAATAGTGGGGCTAACTTGTGCAAGACTTGGGATGACTCAAGTGAATCAGAAACTGATGAACCTGAGTCATATAATACTTATGACTCTTGTATGTCCTTATTTGCTAAAATCATATACACTGATGATAAGGAATCTGATCATGCTATGTTGAATGATGCTATCCCTACTGATTTGTCTACTTTGTTACTTGAGAATGCTTCAAAAACAGTGTGTGTGAGTCAAAGGGAACTATCTATTATTGATGCAAATGGGTGTGTGAGTCCTGAAAATGAATCACTAGGGGACACTGCACACTTAGTGACTTCGAAAATGAGGACTTTTCTGGCATTCACACACTGTACACAAAAACTCTTTAGAAAAGATCTAGACTTGAAAAGATTGTCAAAGATCTTACATTGAAGATTGAAACCCTAAGTGATATGACCAAACAGAATGCTGAAGAGTACACTTCTCAATATCTAACTCATGAGAATGAAACTAAAACTTTTGAACAAAAATTGAAAGAGTTGTCTGACTTAAATGGAATTTTGGAAAAGAAATACAAAGGGACGTTGTTAGAATTGGAAAAAACAAAAGAAAAGACATCAACAATCTTAAAATTTTTTGCTAAATTTGAAAATAAATCTAAATGTTTTGAAGAACATTTTTCTAAAAGTAAGACCAATTCTGATGATAGAATTGGAATAGGCTTTTGCCCCAACAATTCCAAGCAAACAAAAACTTTTGAACCTATCAAGTTTGTTCCTAGTAGCAAAATATCTGTTGAAACTTGTCCAGATTTTCAAACTTTGAAAAATGATTTTGACTCAAAACAACAAAAGTTAGACATTGGTGAATCAAGTAACTCTAAGAGTAATGTTGAACATAAAACTAAATATGTCTGTCCTCTTATTAGACAATCCGATTCATCATTTCATCCTATTCCACCTAGGAATAAGACTAGAACTCAAAACTTAGACAAGCCTTTGGTTAACAATTTTCCTAAGGTTAAGAGTTAAACGATACATCTTTACTTATCCTATTGTGATGTCTATGGACATTTCCTTAATGGTTTCTATTCCAAACGTCTATATAATCTGGTCTACAACTCTCCTGTTTATCATAACTTCAACTATTCTAGGAGAAGCTGAAACAATTATATCCTACCTAGATAGTCGGACAAGAATTCTAACTATCAAAATAGGAAGATAAGAAATAATACTAAAAGACCGTCAATAAGAAGGAATCCTAGATTCTTTTCTAAACCAAATGCTCAAATTGTTTATAATTTTCATAAACCTGCGCAAAAATCTTTTAAGGAAAAGACAAAAGTTCACAAGTTTTATCAAATACGAGATGATAAGAGCAAATTGAAAACTAGAGCAATTTGGGTTAGAAAAGATGATCTATTACCCAAGATGAAATGAAATATTGTGATCAGTGCTTTTAAAGATGAATATACAGTATCTGGATGGTATTTAGACCCTAGATGTTCCAAACATATGACCGGGGATGATACCAAACTTTTAAACAAAACTAACTTCTCCAGAGGAAAAGTTTTGTTTAGAGATGGTGTATCAATCCAAATCATTAGTAAATGAACACTTCATGAAGAAGGATTACCTATTCTTGATGATGTTCTCTTAGTCAAAGGTCTTAAAGAGAATTTACTAAGTATATCGCAGTTTTGTGACTCCAACCATACTGTCACCTTTTCAAATAATAATTACAAAATTAAATGAAAAAGGAGATTGTATTATTATAGGACTCCGTACTCCAGATAACTGTTATACAGTCAATCCAAGTACAGAGATTTGTAACATTGCCAGAATGGATGACAATGAGATATACAATAATAGATTGGGTCACATTAATTATGACAGTCTTAGTAAATTGTGCTCCCAAAAGATAGTTAAAGGTCTTCCTAAGATCAAACCAATTTCAAACATCATATATGATCTTTGTCAAGAAGAAAAAATATTAACCCCATAAGAAAGTAAAAGAAGTTCTATCCACTAAACCTCTAGAACTCAACCATATGGACCTAATGGGTCCTTCTTGTACTATTAGTCATTATGGCAACATTTATAACCTAGTTATGGTTGATGACTTCACTCGATTACCTGGGTTGCCTTTTTAAAACACAAATCAGAAACTTTTCGTAAGTTTATAAAAATCTTAGTTCGTAAAGAAAATGAAAAGGATTCCCAAGTAGATAGAATTCGTAGTGATAGAGGAGGTGAATTTATAGATTCAGGTGTTATTGAATACTGTGACTATAATGGTTACAAACATGAATTTAGTGCTCCTAAGACACCTCAACAAAATTGAATTGCTGAGCATAAAAATTTCACTCTTCAAGAAATGGCCCATGTGATGATTCATGCGAAGAACCTACCTAAATATTTCTAGGTAGAATCCATTCGTATAGCTTGTCACATAATCAATTGAGTTTATCTAAGGAAAAATACCAAACAAACATCCTATAAACTTTGGTATGGGAAGAAACCTAACCTAAAATACTTTAGAACCATTGATAGCACTTGTTATGTCTATAAGGACAGAGAACATCTGTCTATTCGAAACCAGAGGAGATAAAGCTATTTTCTTAGGATATTATCTAATTAATAGAGCCTACTGTGTCTACAATATTCGTACCAAAACCTTGATGGAATCCATTAATGTGGTTGTGAGTGACACTAATGTAGAGAGTAAGATCAAAGGACCAACTATAGTGGATGAATCCGAAAACATTTTAACTTTAGATAGTGTAGTTAGTAATGCTAGTGAGCCACTTCGTACAAGATCCCAACTACGTGCTCTTGCTCATTATGCATGCTTTTTTTCTCTTATAGCACCAAAGAATGTTAATAAAGCACTAAATGACCCATTGTGGATAAGTGTTATGAAGGAGGAACTTATTCAATTTCGCATACATGATGTATGGTATCTTGTACCCCGGCCTAAAAATAAAAGGGTTATCGGCACACGTTAGATTTTCAAAAATAAAAAAGACGAATCTGGGATGATTATTCGGAATAAAGCTAGAATAAATGCCCAGGGTTACTCTCAGATTAAGGAATAGATCTTGAGGAAAATTTTGCACCAGTCACTCGCCTTGAGTCCGTTCGCTTACTCTTTGCTATAACTTGTTATTTGCATTTCCAACTTTATCAAATGGATGTTAAATCTTCTTTCTTTAATGGAATCTTGACTGAAGAGACCTACATAGAACAACCCAAAGGGTTCATTGACCCTCATCATCCAAATCATATCTACCAGCTTAAGAAAGCTCTTTATGGGTTAAAACAAGCTCCCAGAGCTTGGTATGAACGTCTACCTACCTTCCTTCTAAACAACGACTACAAACGAGGAGGGAATAATCAAACTCTTTTTGTCAGACACTTTGATAGAATCATTACCATATCCCAAGTATATGTAAACGATATCATTTTTGGATCTACCTCCCCTACAGATGCCAAAATATTTTCTGACATTATGCATCAAGAATTCCATATGTCACTTATGGGGGATTTACAATTCTTCTTAGGATTCCAAGTTAAGCAAAATTCAGATGGATTATTTGTATCGTAATCCAAATATGCTTTAGATATTGTTAAGAAGTTTGGCCTATAAATAGAAAAAAAATCTAGGACTCCCATGAGTACTTTTGTCAAACTTTCAAAAGATGAGAATGGTAGGAAGCTTACTTTACCTTACTGCCTTACGTCTTGATATTATGTAATCTGTTTGTGTATGTTCTCGATATCAACACAATCCTAAAGTGATTCATTTATTATGCATTAAAAGAATTATCAAATGCATTAAAGGCACTTTAAATTTAGGACTTTGGTACACTAAAGACACTTCTAGTACTATAGTAGGATACACTAATACTGATTGGGCTGGGTGTTCTGATGATAGTAAGAGTACTTCAGGAGCATGTTACTACATTGGTAACAATTTGGTAGGATGGAGTAGTAAGAAAAAAAACTGCACTTCCTTATCTATTGCATAATCCGAATTTATTGTCTCAGGAAGTTACCATGCTCAATTACTTTGGCTAAAACAAATGCTGAAAGATTACGGTATAACTGAAGATAAGTTACATCTCTATTGTGACAATCAAAGTGCAATTGATATTTCTAAAAATCCAGTTCAGCACTCTCATACCAAACATATTAAAATTAGACATCATTTCATACGCGAGTTAGTTGAATCTAAGGAGTTAGAAACTAATAATCGGCCTACTGAATTGCAATTAGCCAATTTATTCACTAAACCCTTGGATAATATACGGTTTGAATCTTTACGTAAAGCAATTGGTATGGTTATGGCAGAATAATGATTTATTAGTTCATACTTATTTTGTTTGCCCTTTGTCCATTTGAGACAAAATGGGGGAGAAATTTGATTATACTTGGACTTTCTTGATGTATTCTCAACTAAAAAGATTGATCTTAGTTATCTCATTTTCAGGAATCGGTGGCTTCATTTACATCAGAATTTTGATAGGGTATTGGTCTGTAACTAGTTGAGTTATGTAATTTTCCTTTTCTACGATATTGGGAAGATAGAATTTTTGTATAGGAATAGGGTTTTCTTATTTTTTTTGTATCCCTATGAGTCCTCGATGACTCAAAGGATATTTCCTCTCATATTTTCAAAGGGGGAGATTGAAGCACCCTATATCTTTGACTCACTTGAGTCTATACTATATAGGTGTTCATCTAGTTTGGAAATAGTGACAAAATTGAGTCATATCCTAGTCTACCAAAGAGCCACATACTCTACATATGGATTCCTCTAAAAGTTCCTAAAGGTTGAACACCAGCACCTCACCTAAGATTGCATTTATGTGTTGCATTATTCATAATATGGGCGTGTGTGAGTTAAATCCCATCAAAATGATATTCTATAATTTTTGGGATATTTTAAATAATTTTGAAGAATTTTAAAAATAATTTTTAAACATTTAAAATTGGATTTTTTTAATGTTTTAGGCTGTTTTATAATTTCCCTAAGTTCCTAAAACTTTGCTTGGGTATAATCCAAAAGTGCTAGATAACATTGTGGGGGGAAAATTGAATTTTTCAACTTTAAAAACACGCTTTTTGGAGTCCATTGTATCCTTAGACGTGATGATCTTATAACAACTAGATATGTGCTTTCTCTACCTCACATATCTGAGACTTTATTTGAACTGTTAGATCAATAGTATCAATGGTCTGCATGTCTTCTTATTCGATCCAAGTGTTATCTATTTGAACCAATCAGAGTGTTTTTAAAATCGGTGCTTTGACAGCCGTTAGATTTACTTCGACCCTTTACATTCAATCTTGATCGTTGATTTGCTTTGAGGTTCCTAGCCTTCCATCCTCTAGTATAAATAGAAACCATACGTGCAACGTTTACAATGTTTGGATCAATCCAACTCTGAGAGATAAAAGAGAGAAGAGAAATAAGAGAGAGAGAGAGAGAGAGAGAGAGAGAGAGAGAGAGAGAGAGAGAGAAAGAAATAGGGAGAGAAAATAAAACCCTAAACCAACTTCGACAAAATTCTCACCTGAAAATCCTTCTGTGATTTGAGTTAGTTCGAGTTTTGAGAAGATCCATCCTCTCTAGTTCTCAATCTCTTGTCCAACTAAGTCACGTAGTCCTGATCTCATTTTCTTTTATAGAAAGTTAAGAGACTCAGTGATACATATCACATAGGTATTACTGAGTTTGATTTCTTCTTTCGAGAAATCTCTATTTTGTTGGTTGTTTTTAAACTTTTATGTTTCTTTCAAAACCTAAACCAACAAAATCATTTCTGATTTCAGTTTCTGATAATATCCAGACTTAGATCTAGTTAAGATCTTGATCGGGGATTTACACTTTCATATATTTCACATTTTGTGAAATAACTATACATTTTTTAATAAAGAAAATGTCTATGATCTTGGCTCTTTTATATAGCAAGATTCCCTCTTAATCTGTGGATAAAATTAAAGATCAAAAAGTCTGAGAGTTTCGATCAAACTGCTTTTGGAAATATCTTTTGCATATTAGAACTTTGTATGTAATTTGTTAATCATTCTGTCTGAAATTAGTGTGTGTGAGTTGCATGCATGTGTTAGGCACATCACCTCACAACACTTTCACACTACAACACTAAAACGTGTTCGTAGAGACATTTTGGACTTTAAGAGTCAATGTAAAGCTAAAAGGAGTGGAGTTACAAAGCTGAGAGAACATCTACAGTATCAGAGTCTTGGGAGAAGTCAGAATAATCCAGAGGAGTTGGTATAATTTCTGAACTTAGATTAGATCTGATTGTATGTTTAGATTGTTGTATAGTTTGTAATCTGTTACTACATTTTAGTTAATTTTTTGTTTTGAGGTGTAGAGATCTCCGTGGATGTTTCCCCAATTGGGTGGGGTTTTACCACGTTAAAATCTTGTGCACTTGCGTACTTAATCTCCCTCTCACCTTCTTTTAGTGTGCTAATTTATAACTATTTTAGTTTTGGTTTTCAAAACTTGGATACATAATATCTGAAATATCTCATTCATAAATATTTTTATACACATCTTGTGTCGGCTGTTTGTTTTAAGAAAAGAGTTTCTTCAAAAAATTGTTCGGAGCCATTTAGACTGTTTAATCTTGAATTAAACAACTTAAGTGGTACTTTTTCACTAAAATCTCAAGTTCATGACTAAGTATGGGGTGGTGGATATTTGGTTAGATCAAGTAGCAAATCCGAGTTATTTTGTCTCGTCCATCATAGCATATAGAATCAGTCCAAGAAAAGTTTGAATGATGATAATTCAAAAGACGACCAACCTAAGTAGCAATCAAAGGGCGTTGAGACAGGAGTAGAAGAAACTTAGTTGACTCCTGTTGAATGCGTGATGGAGGAACTCATTTCCATTCCTTTCGATTTATCACATTTGTAAAGGACTTTCCTCATCGAATCAGAGCTACCCAAGGACGAAGTAGATCAACTCACTCAATTAGAACTAATGTATATGTATTTTCATGGCAACCATCCGACCTTCTGGGAATAAACTCGAAGATCATTTATCACTAGGGGTGTTAGTTATTTTTTAACTTCCAAATTTTCCGTTTTCGATCCGATTTTTTTCGATTTTGGCACTATTTCAATTTTTCGATTTTTGAATTTTTCGAAAAAAATTGGAATGGAATTGGAAATCATATATGGATTCTGGATTTCTGAACTTTTGATCCAAATTTTACGATATCATGCTGATCTGATCCATTCAAGATATTTTTTGAAATAATAATAATTTTATTTATTTTAATACATTTTTACTACCCTTATTTATATATAAAATTTATTATTTATTAGTTTAATCTGGACCCTCCATTTAAAACCATCTCAACCATTAATATATACCCATATATATTAATCTTATACATCACACTAACCCTAAATCAAAAGACATCATCCGCAATTTGTGACACCCCGCCTAATTAACCCCAGGTGATCAGTCCTAAATTAAATTAGAACAGGTTTCTCAGTTGGTTCATTCATCACTGTCGCCTTTTTAATTACTAACCACCCATGTGAGAAAATTAGACTGGTGCCAAATTTTACCTTTCCTTAATTTAATGAAATACTCATGCAAAAACAAAATAATTTAAACAATCACAGTTAACTGAAATCAACCATTCACCATTTAAATAAACTGACCGAATAAACCATCAGTTCAAAACCAACAAAAGTAAAGACAAATAAAGATAAATCTCAACAAGTCTGACATAAACTAAATAATGCTGTGAGCGACATGCTCTAGTAACTGATAGGAATTTCTATACTAGAAATGGAAAGAATGAGGCGCCTATCAAACTCCCGCAATATCCACATATGCTGCAGCAACGAATCCCTGTTATGAATCAAGTCTAGCATCCCTGTGGCTGGATACCTAAAAGGTTTTAAAAGTATTTATATCAAGGTTTAGAACCCAAAATATTTGGAAAACACTTAGCAAATGATCAACTTGTAGTAATAAATATGTATGCGTGTTCTTCATATTTTAGTTAGTGTCTCACTCCATTGAGAACATCCTCACCCCTCCTCTAATGTGCACTACTAACGCCTTAATTAATTTTCTTAGCTATTTATCCCATAACTAGATAGTCGAAATAACCCCTTGCAACCACCCTACTCTAATCGAGTATGCCATAGTTGTGATTTCTAAGTTATTATCAACATTAACTTAATTAATCATTTCCCTTTTTAAATTCATATAACTTTCACACCCATTATACATATAATATAATTCACGGCCTTTATTAATTAGCCCATATATAATTATTTATCTCATTATATACGTATAGTCATATTACAACATTAACAAATATATTGGAAAAATAATTAATAATGAACATCCTCCCGAGCAATAACTCACCGGATGTATATTCTCTAAAGTGCTATTCCACTAGGTGTATTCACACAACCTAGTTACCCAAAGTCAAAATTGCTCACTAACTTGGGAAATAACATAAATATTGGAGGAGGTCATATTCCTTCCCTGAAAGTGAGATGCCCCTCACCCATATAATGGACGCTATTACCTGGGGATATACTCGCCCTACTCCTCAAGCTAGGGGATTCACCCTCTACGTGCAACCTCCCCTGATAGCACTAGAGTATATATAATAATAATAACTAACCACTGATATTAATGCACACACCATATATATATACTATTACACACCGTATATATATAGAAATAAAATACCTCGGCTATCCCATGTACTAAATCTGTAACACAAGCCTATACAAATTATCACGAGTTTATGGTCCAACTCTGATTATTAATTAATTTGCATGTTAATTAATTAGATTACTTTTGGTGTCGCCCAATCAATATATTCGGACTTGCTCTCATGGCCCAAAATAAAATAAAACCCGAGTCTACATCCCCGACTATAAATTAATTAGCTTTCAATCTAAATTAATTTAACACCTTGGTATTGCTCAACTAATATGACCAGACTCGCCCACTAGATCCTTATTTAATTATTTTGGAATATTTTTCCCAAAAATTTATCATCGAGTGTCTCCCATAAATTTCCTCCAAATCCCAATTACTTTTCCTCATAATTGATTAGAATATATTTCCTATATTTATTTCTCATTAGATAAGGTGTGGGGGAAAAGTTTTAATTAAATTCCCCTTATATACTAAAGCTGGCCGAACTATCAAAAATCTCCGACCATCGATTGATCGATCCCAGCCATCGATCTCGATCGATCGATCGAACATGTCTTTGTCTTCTCCGAAGGCCTGTTTCAGCCATGGACGAAAACCTCAAATATCCAACTCCTTCTACAGTCTAACCCAAGTCCTTTTATCAATATAATACATCAAGAACATCATAAGGAACCCCCGCAAAGTCCCCAAACCCCGTTTGATTTCCGTTCTTTACTATTTTTCTAAATTGGAGCAAAAACCCGAGTTATTCGTAAATCAGCCACAACACCAGATTTCCAACTCAATTTCATTCACAATTCGTTTGGGTTTATCACCACTAAGGTGAATATCTGTTCAGAATCATGTAACACCATAAATTCCTACACAAATTTCCATTTTATGTTCTAATTACAAAAACCCCATTTTTATACCCGTTTATCCCCAAAGCGAATTTTAGGTATTCACATCACATAATATGAATTGAAAAAAATAAATAAATGCTACAGCAAGTTAACCACTTACCTTATTATTTGGTACGGTCTGATTCGGAGTTGTAATTCTTAAGGTTGATGATGAAATCCCCCCTTTTGGCTCTTTCCTTTGTCCCCCAAATTGATTCCTAGTGCCTTTAGCTGCTCCTTAGTGTTTTCTCTCCCACTATGTGTTTTCTAATCTCAAATTAGTCGTTCCCCTTTTCCTTTTAATTAAGTAATTAGGCTTAATCCCGTTTTTAGCCTAATGGGTCAAGCCTAAGTGACCCAATTACCCCCGTGTGGGCCCAACTATGCCTAAAAACGTTCCGTGACCCGTTTACTACCCCGGGTACACTTTTTTGACTATCTCAGCCCATCCGGACTCAACCGTACAGTCAAAATTGACATTCGAATTAATTTATAAAATTCTTATCTCACACCAAAATTAGTCTATACAGACTCCTGGCTAAGATAAATAAATGCCCGTCACTAATACCCGTAATGACGTAAATAAATTATTACTATTCACTCAGTACTTAAATTTTCCCTACATATTAAACATTCACTCTCCGATTAATATTTATATAAATTTTACCATAATTAATTCAATTAAAATTAAGACACAAGTAATTTAAAATTTCTCGAATTAATTAAATATTAAATCCATAAAATTACGGGGTGTTACATACTCCCCCCCTTACAAAGGAATATAGTCCCCGAAATTAGGTCGTACCTGTGGTGAATAGCTCAGGATATTGTTCCCGCATATCCTCCTCCCGCTCCTAGGTAGACTCGTCAATGTTGTGATGACCCCACTATACTCTAACTAGTGGAAAAACCTTGGATCATAACTTGCGCTCGCTACAGTCCAGAATAGCCACCGATCTCTCCTCATACGAGATGTCAAGTTGTAAATCAATTTCCTAGAGTGGAATGTGCTAGAAGTCCCTCTCGCTCCTTCGATATTTCTTTAGCGATGCCACATGGAACACGTCATGTATCCATTGAAGGTGTTCTTTCAATCCCAGTCTATATGCTACCGATCCCACCCTCTCAATATTAGGGAAGGGTCCCACGTACCTCGGTGATAATTTACCCTTCTTGCAGAACCTCATCACCCCTTTCACAGGGGACACCCAGACTAATACCTGATCCCCAACCTCTAACTCCACATGTCTTCGCGAAGCATCAACATAACTCTTCTACCTATCCCTAGCTATCCGAATCTGCTCTCGAATCATCTCTATCTTGGTAGACGTCTCCTGGATAATCTCCGGCCCCAATAACTTATTATCCCCCACCTCTAACCAACAGGCGGGTGAACGATAAGGTCTCCCGTACAGTGCCTCGAATGGTGCCATACCAATTGTGAATTGGTAAGAGTTGTTATACGTGAACTCTACCAAGGGAAGATATCTCTCTCACCCTCCCCCAAAGTCTAAAATGTAGATTTTAAGCATGTCTTCTAGCATCTGATTGACCCTCTCAATCTACCCATCGGTATATGGGTGATGAGCTGTACTCAAACGTAGCTCTGTGCCCATGGCCTCCTGAAAGCTCTGCCAAAAATGAACCACAAAAATCTTGTCTCTGTCAGACACAATATTTACCGGTACCGTGTGCAACTTAACAATCTCCGCTATGAATAGCTGCGCGTAGCGCATCCTCTCAAAGTTTGTGCGAACCGACAGGAAGTGGGCCACCTTGGTCAACGGATCCACAATGACCCATATGGAGTCGTGACCCCTCTGCGATGGAGGTAACCCTATAATAAAGTCCATGGAGATGCTCTACCACTTCTACACGGGAATCCCTAGAGGTTGTATCATCCCTGGAGGTCTCTGATGGTCAACTTTCATGAGTTGACATGTGGTACATTTTGAGACAAACTCAGCTATGTCTCGTTTCATTCTCACCCACCAATACTGTCTCCTCATATCCTGGTACATTTTATCCCCACCGAGATGTACCACAAATATCAAACTATGGGATTCTATCATAACGATGTGCCTCAACTCCTCATCCTCTGGCACAATTAACCTCCCATTTAGGTGTAGGTCTCCTTTCGAGCTAATAGAGTAACCCTCAGCTCCCTCAGCTAAGAACTGGCGTACCCTATCCTGGCAGATCTGGTCCTCCACCTGAGCCCTCACAACTCACATAATGATCTCCGGTGTTATGGATAAAGCTGACATGTAGTCCCTAGCTACATCATCCTCATATCGAAGCTCTCTCCACTTCGCTTTCCAGACTTCTGATAGTTCCCCAGTCGGTCTCCGGCTCAATGCGTCTGCCACCACATTAGCCTTACCAGGAAGATACTGAATATAAAACTGATAGTCTTTCACGAATTCTAGCCACTGCCTCTGCCTCATATTCAGATCCTTCTGTTTGAAGATATACTGAAGTGACTTGTGATCCATTAATAGGGTGAACTGCTCTCCCAACAGATAATGCCTCCATATCCTTAGGGAAAAACGATCGCTACTAGCTCTAGGTCGTGAGTGGGGTAATTCCTCTCGTGGGTCTTTAGCTTTCTGGACGCATACGCTATAGCCTTCTACTCCTGCTGTAACACACCCCCAAGTCCCTATAAGGATGCATCGGTGTAAACCCGAGACTCTAGTCCTCCCCTAGACAAAGCAAGTACTGGTGCATATGTCAACTTGTCCTTTAGCTGGTTGAAGCTAATTGATAATGATCTCTCCAAATAAAGGAACCCCTTTTCGAGTCAGATTCATCAAAGGTCCCACAATCTTTGAGAATCCCTTAATGAACCACCTATAATAATCTGCCTATCCCAGAAAGCTACGCACCTCGATCGGTGTCGCGGGCTATCCCCACTCTCTCACCACCGACATCTTACTCGAATCCACAGCAATACCCCGATCTGACACCACATGACCAAGAAATTGTACCTCCCACAGCCAAAATCCACACTTCCTAAATTTGGCATAAAGTTGGTGATCCCATAGCGTCTGTAGAACCATAGGCATATGCTCTGCGTGCTCCCCCTCAGTGCAGGAGTAAATCAGGATGTCATCAATGAACACGATGACAAACTGGTCGTGATACTCCCTGAAAACCCTATTCATGAGATCCATGAACACTTCTGGTGCATTGGTGAGCCCGAATGGCATCACCCAGAACTCATAGGATCCATACCGTGACAAGAAAGCGGTTTTAGGAACATCCTCTTCTCGGATACGCAGATGATGATATCCTGACCTCAAATCGATCTTGGAGAAGTAAGACGCCCCTCTCAATTGGTCAAATAAATCATCAATCCTAGGCAACAAACACTTATTCTGTATCGTCACCTTGTTCATCTCCCTATAGTCCACGCACAATCGAAGTGAACCATCCCAGTTCTTTACAAACAACACCGTTGCACCCCACAGTGATGTACTCCGCCGAATGAAACCCTGACCCAGGAGCTGCTGAATCTTCTCTCTCAAATCACGCTTCTCTGAAGTAGCCATACGGTAAGGTGCTCGAGCAATCGGCCTCGTCCCCGGTGCCAAATTGATTACAAACTCGATTTCCCTGCTAGGTGGCAACCCTGGTATTTCCTGGAACATATCCTCGAAGTCCCTCACCATCGGAATCGAATCTAATGGAACTACCACCTACTGCGAGGTCTCCTCCACGATATAATATAAGTGTGTACGCGACCCTCCCTTAGGTAAAGGCATCGCTATTAGGAACATCTCCTATCCCAGAATGGAGAACACGATTGTCCTCTCGTAACAATCTACCGTCGCTTGATAACCTGCCAACCAATCCATACCTAGGATGACATCGTACCCCTCCATATCTAACACTAAGAGGACCGCCACTAAACTATGCCTCCCAATTAAAATGTCTACCTCCCGACAAATTGAGTGAATAAATATCCCGCTGCCTACTGGCGATTCTACACACTTACGAAGACTACCAGTGGTCTCTAGTAACCCAACCCGTTTAGCAAATTTAGATTTAATGAATGAATGAGATGCTCCTGTATCAAAAAGTATCTTACCGTCATGACCATGGATGAGAAACATACCCTCAACCACTAGCGGTGCCTGCTGTGCTAGAGGATTGGGAACATCCCGAATTTAGATTCATAGCTCTGTAGTTTATTGCATTTCCTTCACTAGTATGAGATGCATATCTCTCTAGTTTATTGCATTTACAAAATGGTATGAGATGTATAGCCTTGTCATTCACGTAGCTCCGTAATTTATTGTAGTGGTGATATAAAGTGGAGTGTTTGATTTTTCTTTTTATTTTAAAAATATCTTTTTCAAAAATGACATTTTTGATATTTTCCAAAAATATTATAACTGATAATTCCGAGTATTACGATATTTTTACGAATAATAAAATTTCCAAAATTTTCGAATAGAAAAAAATGATTGTTTGATTTTTAATTTTTAATTTTACGAATTGGAAAGGATTTTAAAATTTTGAAAGTTTTGGAATTTTTTCTGAACACCCCTATTCTGATCCGATTCGATCCATCCAAAACACACCCCTATTTATCACAGACTACACATAGAAGACACTGTTAAGAAAGTTAGCCTCAGAGAAGGTGAAAGTTAAGAGACAAAGGTTGATAACCTACTTTAAGTCGACTCCAATCATAGAAGTACAATTCTCGGATTGGGTCTTTAATACTGTTGTTGTCAAGAAGACGAGAGGCAAGTGGAGATTACATGTATACTTAATTGAACTTAACAGGCACTGGCCAAAAGATAAATTTCCATTAACCCAGATAGATTAATTCATAGATTCCATGGCATGGAATCAACGTATAAAGTTCTTGGACGCATACTCAGGTTACCACCAAATACCCATGTCCGACTTGGATCAAGAAAAAACCTCGTCCATCATAACCTTAGGATTTTACTCCTACAAAGCACTGCCCTTCAGTTTGAGGACTATAAGTAGCTTATCAACGAATCATGACCAAGATGTTCAAGAAGTAGATAGATTTTAACATGGAAGTATATATTGATAGAATACTCGTTAAAAGCAAGTAAGTGATAAACCACATCAGAGACCTCATGAAGGCCTTCAAGATTATCAGAGAATATAGAATGAAGCTCAAAGACTCAAAATGCATCTTTAGAGTTAGATTTGGTAAATTTATTGGATCATTAGTGAACCAAAATGGTATAGAGGAGAATCCAGATAAAATCAAAGCTCTGCAAGATATCATAAAGACTACTACTATTAGGGACATCCAGGTTATCAATGGAATGTTGGCTTCTTTGAATCACTTTATTTTAATATCCTTAGATAAGTGTTCACTATTCTTCCCAACGTTAAAGAAATAAATCCCAATAATCTGTATAGAGGAGTGAGATAGGGCATTATAAGGAATTTGAAAGTACTGAATATCTCTTCCCTTGCTGTCAACCCACAAAGACAAGGAAGATCTGTATCAGTACTTGTTTGTCCCAAATCACCTGACTAGTGCTGCACTGGTTTATTTGCATGACGAGGAGAAAAGCCCGATCTACTATAAAAGCCATACCCTACTTGAGGCAAAGATCAAGTACATGCTTATTGAGAAGTTGGTTCTGGTATTGGTGATTGCTGACTTGAAACCGAGACATTACTTTAATACTCATACCAATATCGTCCTCACAATCGATCCTTTGAAAGATGCACTCAAGAAGTATGATCTCCCAAATAGAAGGACTATATAGTCCCTGGAACTGGCCTAGTATGACATTAGGTTTGAACCTAGGACAACGATCAAGGGAAAAGTTTTGGTAGAATTTTAGCAGAATTTTCAATATCACCAAGAGGCAAAGATGAACTATCAAATTCCATCGTATAATCATTTTTATTCGGCTAGAATGAACAATATTAAAAGCTCTTTATGTTATCAAATGGGAGGGGTGCATGAGTTAGGATAGTCTTTATGACACCACAAGACAATCTTATTAAGCATGCCATTTGATTAGGATTCAAAGGCTCACATAATAAGGTGAAGTATGAGGCCATAGTACACAATCTCGATAGGGTGATCAACCTATTTTCTTTCCGTATTGTTGTATATTAAACCCTAGATTGACTATGAACCATCTTAATAGAATGAATTAAGAGACTCTAAAATGATTGCTTACAGGGAAAGAGGTCTTCTTCAATAATTTGAGTTATTCTCTATGGGGAAGATTCTAAGGAATGGCAATATCCATGCGGATGCCCTTGCCTCCCTAGCTTTATCCATCGATACCGACCGGAATGAAAAACTATTACTAAAGCCGTTTAATACAAGATTAAATAATTTAAGTAACCCCAAACTATTTTTTGAAGAAACTCTCTTCTAGAAATCAAATCAGTTTAATCACAAGATGTGTTTAAAATTATGCACGAGATATGTTCAAGTTTTATTAACAAGTTTTGAAAAACAAAACTAAAATCATTTTTAAATCAGCACACTAAACAGAAAGCTTTGAGGATATGTATAAAGATTAATGACAGGATATTTTTAACGTGGTAAAACCTCACCCAACTGAGGAAACATCCACGACTCCCTCTACGGAGTACACCAAAAATTCCACTAAAACAAATTATAACAGTTACAAACTATATAACACACATGCACACAAATCAGACCTATACAAGTTTAGGAATGTACCTACTGGCGTCCTTCTAATTTTTCTGCAGTTCTGTTTGTTGATGTTGTTCTCCAGTTTGCTAACATCTAATTTGTTTCAGTTCTTTACGCCGACTCTTGTTTCAAGATCTTATTACCAACACTTTTAGTGTGGTAGGGTGCTAGTGTTTGCGAAGGTGCTTTCTAAGATATGCATGCACACACTCACGCTGATTTATACAAACAATCCTATAAAATTACATATAAGATCTATATGCTGTGATTTTCAGTTTCTCTCTTCTTAGGAAACTTTGAACCTTATTTGACCATTAATATTAACCCAGAATCCACGGTTATCTTGCTCAGAAGACGTTTCAAGATCTTAATCAATCTCAGGTTTTGAAAATATTTTTGAGATTGAAAATCACCAAGTGCGATTCCAACTAGGTCAAAGGTTTTGTTTCAAAAGAACTAGAAACATAAAATGTTTTTGTTGATTTTGAAGTTGAAAACATTTACAAAAACAAATCAACAAAGTTTTCTCAAGATGAGAAACTATAGATGCAGATCTATGTGTAATATAACATGCAACGACGAGATCTAATATTTCTATAAAAGTAGAATCACAGATTTAATCAAATGCTTAAGTTGAAAACAAGATCTGAGAATAAAGAGGTTACAACATTAAACAACTAACAAACCAACACTCAAAAACTCTCAAACACTCAAGTTTGTGTTTGGAATATACTGGTTTTGAAAGAGGTTAGGGTTTGAAAGATGTTAGGACATTTTAGGGTTAGGGTTTCTAACTCTCTCTCTCTCTCTCTGGTTTCTCTCTTCTCTCTCCACTCTCTGTTCTCTTTCTACTCACTCAAATAGACGAAGTGTAAAAAGTCTCTTCTGGCTTAGGGTTAGCCTCCTTATATAGTGGGCTGAGATGGATCAAGAAGATAATTAAAAATCAAGGGCTACGATTTGGTCTAGGTAGTTTGACTTTGATCCAAGGGTTAGAGATAAGCGGTAGTTAAAACGCTTCTGATTGGTTTAAGAGGGATTCACCAGGATTGAATTAAAATGCATCCAGATCGTTGATTAACACGATCCAATGGTTGAGATTGAACACAAGGGTTGTCTCTTGGAAGAAACACAAATCAAACCGATATATAAGCAATAGGTGTAGGGCTAGGATTAAAGCTGAAACGCGTGTTTTGGAAATAATTACCAAGACACCTTGTAGTCTCCAGTGCTTTCGGTTTCTACCCAAGTGAACTTTCAGCCAATAAAACCAACAATCTAAAATTACATAATGACCCTAATACTTTATAAAACCAATTTTAATTAAGATAAAAAGTTTTTTAAATCTTCTGGCTGAGGGTTAGCCTCCTTATATAGTGGGCTGAGAAGGATCGAGAAGATGGTTCAAAATCAAGGGCTACGATTTAGTCTAGGGAGTTTAACTTTGATCCAAGGGTTAGAGATAAGCGGTAGTTAAAATGCTTCTGATTAGTTTAAGAGGGATTCACCAGGATTGAATTAGAATGCATGTAGATCGTTGATTAACACGATCCAATGGTTGATATTGAACACATGGGTTGTCTCTTGAAGAAACACAAATCAAACCGATATATAAGCGACAGGTGTAGGGTTAGGATTAAAGCTGAAATGCATGTTTTGGAAATAATTACCAAGACACCTTGTAGTCTCCAGCGCTTTCGATTTCTACCCAAGTGATCTTTCAGCCAATAAAACCAACAATCCAGAATTACATAATGACCCCAATACTTTATAAAATCAATTTTAATTAAGATAAAAAGTGTTTTAAAAATCATTTAAAATTCCCAAAAATTATTAAAAATCAATTTTAGGGAAATTAACACACACAACACACACACAACCAATAATAGGCAATATACAAGATATGAATTTAATCCTAAGGTGTGTGAGTGTTGGTACATATACGTTTGATTAGACAAACAAGAGGAATGAATTTTAGACAATTTCTGAGTCTTTTTGGATTCTAGGAAAGGACACAATTTTGTCACTATTTCCAAACTAGATAAACACTTATACAATGTAGACTCAAGTGAGTCAAGAGTATAAGGTGCTTCAATCTCCCCCTTTGGAAATATGAGACAAAATCTCCATTGAGTCATCTAGGACTCGTAGGGAAATAAAGAAATGAGAAAAAAAACTATTACTGAGTAAAAGTTCTATCTACCCATTTCCTAGAAAAGAAAAGTACCAACTCAACTAATTACAAATCAATACCCTATTGAGAATAATGTACAGAATCCTGCAAATGATTTCTAAGATCAAGATTATTAGAAATATGTGAAAAAAATTGAACGCATAAGACTCAAATTTCTCCCCCATTTTTGTCTCAAATGGACAAAGGGAAAAAATTATGTAAATCCAAGAAATTATTCAGCACACACCATTCCAATTTATTTACGCAAGGTAATAAACCTATTATAATCCAAAGGTTTGGTAAACATATCTGCAAGTTGCAAATCAGTAGGAGGATAATTGATTTCTAATTTATTGGTTTCAACTAATTCGCTAATAAAGTGATGTTTTATTTTTATGTGTTTTGTTTGCGAGTGTTGAACAGGATTTTTAGAGATATTGATCACACTTTGATTATCACAATAAAGATGCAACTTTTTTTCTTGAATACCATAATCACTTAGCATTTTCTTAAGCCAAAGAAGTTGAGCACAACAACTGCCAACAGCTATGTATTCAGATTTAGCAGTGGATAATGAAGTGCATTTTTGTTTCTTACTACTCCAACCTACCAAATTATTACCAATATAATAACATGCGCCTGATGTGCTCTTACTATCGTCAGTACACCCTGCTCAATCAGCATCGGTGTATCCTATTATAGTGCTAGGAGTATCATTGGTGTACCAAAGTCCTAAATTTAGAGTACCTTTAATTTACTTGACAATTCTTTTAACACAAGTTAAATGACTCTCTTTAGGATTGTTCTGGTAACGAGCACAAACGCAAACATCATACATAATATCAGGACGCGAGGCAGTAAGATATAGTAAGTTTCTAATTATACTACAATAAAGGGTGAGATCTACGGATTTTCCTCTTTCATCCTTAGATAGTGATAAGTACCCAAAACTGTACATTTTATACCCCGAATAGTTGTATTTTAGTTGCTATTTCTCGACAATATGGGTCTTATGTGCTTAAATGTTTAGTATACAGGTTTAATGTACGTTGCGGTGTTCAAATGCGTATTTCAAGGCAGTTGTGCATTGTACGGAGCTAAATACCAAATTTCCTGACCCTAACCTAACCCATCCTAGCCTAAACTTGTCCCTAAACCGTCATCCAAGACCCGTGTGTATTGGTTTGATCCCTTTTTATTTTATTTTAATTTTTTAGATTTTTAGTTTGAGTCATTTTAATTTTAGGATTATTTTAGAATTTTTTAGGTTGTATTTCCTATTTTTATATTTTTTATTTCTATTTTTATTAATATAATTTTATTTTATTTTATTAAGTTTTTAGTTTTAGTTTTTATTTTATTTTATTAGGATTAGTTTTTAGGAATTTAGTTTTATTAGATTTTATTTTTTTAGGACTTTAGTTTTAAGTTTAATAGATTTACATTTTTCTTTTCATTTCTTTTTAGTTTTAATTTTTATTTTGAGTCTTTATTTTATAGGATTTTAATTTTTAGATTTTAGTTTTTATAAGTTTTATTTTATTACCTAGATTTTATTTTTTATTTTTTATAGTTTTATTTTATTAGGAGCCAATAAAACACACACAACCCCCTTATCCTACACACTTACCCTAATACCCACTAAACTACCCTTACCCTACACCCTCAAACACACTAACCCCACACACTTCATCTTCTCCAACAACTTTTCTCTCTCCTCTAAACCCAAAACATCCCACCATTTTCAAACCACCATTAAACCCATCTTCCCTTCTCTTCACCTCCTACCCATATCTTCTTCCCTCTCTCTCTCTCTCTCTCTCCCTGCGTCACTTACCCGACTCCCTCACCCGGTCGGACTGCCCCTCTTGCCACCACCCAGCCGCCGGCGACCTTCCACCCTCACCTCTGCCAACAAAAACCCGTCCCAATCTCCCCCTCCGCGCGAACCCTCTGCCCTCTCTCATTCCCAGCCACCGCCGCTACAGGCGGCGTTCCCAACTGCGCTCCACCTCCGACTTCCATACCAGCCACCTCCGGCGCTAAAACCGACGCCGACAAACCCAGATCCGGCCAGCCCCTTTTCCAAAGAACCCAAACCCATATTCAACCCAAAAACCAAACAAAAACCCATTACCCAATACCCATTTCAAGACAAAAAACCCAAACCCATTTTTCTTCTAAAGCCAAAAACGTGACCTGCATAAATTCCAAAGATAAAACCCATGTGCCAAATCTTACCCACATGCCATTTTACCATAATACCCCCCAACTAACCACTCAAAACCAATTTCCAAAATTACCCCCTCACCCAATCTGATTTTATCCTAACCTCACACCCCCATGCACATGTGACCTCACCCAAAGCACATGCACTCCCTACCAATTTCCAATTGTACCCTTTTGCCCCATTGCATATTTAATGAAGAAGAAGACCCATTTGTTAAAGGAGGCTAGAAAGAGGATAAACTAGAGAGCTTTTGGAGAGAAGAATAGAGAGAGAATTAGATAGAAAAACACTTTTTAATTTTTCTAGTGGTTTAGTATTATTTTGAGTGCTTGTAATTAAGGGGGATGATTGATGAATTGAAGAAATTAAGCAATTGAAGGCTATTTGGTTTGATTACTCCTCTCTAATTTTCATTATATGCTCTTATTTGATTTTAATTTCTATTGGATGATGATTATGGAGGGCTAATCACCTCATTCAAGGGGTGATTGAAACCCTCATGAATCCAAGTCAAATTAGTTTGTAATTTTAATTTTGATAATTTCCTTTGAGTTGTACATTTGATTCCCACTTTATTTTCACATTGAGAAATGGAAAATCAACCTTGAAAAAGGTATGAAAATTTAATTAATGTTTGATCAAGTGGTTTAAGCTAGAGATAGACCTACCATTTGATTTTAATATTAATCTAACTTTCATCTACTCTTGATTTCATTAACTTCTTTCAATTTAAAATTAGTTGGACAAATTCTTCCTAGGGGATGATTTGTTTAGTTAATTTTAATTCAATTAGAGTAGTGCTTGTGGGAATTAAATTTGCTTTTCTAAAAGAGTATTTAATTAATTCACTAGTTTAATGAGAATTAGCTTTTGAATTAATTAAATATTTTGGAAATTAACGAAATTAAAATAATACAAGCTTAGTTGATTTGGGGAATTGAGGGTGGATTTTTCTTCCCTTGAATATTTTTCTCTCATTTTGTTACACTCTCACTAATTTCTATTACTCACTAGTATTTTTGTCACACTTTATTTTAGTTTGATTACTCTTACTTTTGTTATTAGCCTTAGTCATAATTACTCATCCTCAAAACTTGCTTTAATATTGAAAAAGCATAAAAAAAATAGAAAAATATAAAACAAAAAAAAAAGTAATTAGAAAAAGTGACTTGCACAAATTTTTCTCTTATGTGCTTCATCCTTGAAGTTGGTTCGATTATCCCTTACTTACCTCTATATTGTTAGTATTTTATATTTGTTGTAGGTATTTGAGGATTTTGATTAGCTTGGTTCCATCAACGACACACGTAAAAAATCAAGTTATCAAATGGCGCCGTTGCCATTCTTGGGATTGTGAAGCTCGGAGCGGATTTCATTTTGTATTTCATTTATTTTTCGCACTTTCTTATTTTTTTGTACCATTTTTATATTTTTAGAAGGCTTGTATTTAGGATTATTTCATTCTTGGCTTGTATTGCGGTGCATAGGACACCATTTATTTTTCATTTAAATTTGTAATAATTGAAGCCAAGCGTGATAGGGAAACCGGACAAGGTAGAGAGAGGGCGTCCAAGGCGAGGATTTATAAGCCTCTCTACCTTGGGTCGGTAGGACTCCCGGCGACGATTGAGATAGGCGTGATCTCCCCCCGGTCGACTCAAATTTTTCGGCACCCCACGGCCTAAAAACCGTGGGAGGTACATTTCTTACACCCTCGCGCCTCTCCTGTTAGCGAGTCAATTCTTTTGTGTGCTCTTGTGTGCTCTTATTTGATTTTATTCTCGCATTTATTTCCGAATGGTGTGATGAATTAATTAACTAAGACCTACACCCGGTTACTCACGAGAAGGGATTTCATCACCCGACTCACTCGCTTACCATTTTGTTCTACCCTAGCCATCACTAAATTTAAAATCAATCAACTAGGTAGCCCAATAGGAGAATATTTTTTCAATGGCGATCACAAAGTGATTTCCGTGAATTTTTATCGCCCGCGGATTTAATTAAAATTTGACTACCCTCTCACTAAATTTAAAGATAAAAATTGGCTATGTGCTAGTTAGGAATTTTTCTTGACTTGTGTGTGTGTGTCCAATTCCACTTTCGGTAGTCGGTTTTAGTTGGTTCGTGTCAAATTCATAGAGTCCATATTCTTTCCCCACCCTTTTCTTAAAAAAAAAAAAAAATCCAAAAATACTTTTCTTCCTTTATTTTTTATAAAAAAAAAATCCAAAAATATTTTATTTCTTTCCTTTTTAGAAAATTTCAAAAAATCAAAAAAATATTTCTCACCTCATGGCCGAAGAACGTCCTTTACGGGACTACTTTGGTCATTTTCCATTGACACGTGACACGTGTGAGAGTGGTCCCGAGCGATCTCTTTATGATATTCTTCATGATTTCACCTCTCTCACGAGTACCGTTGGTACTCTTGACCCATCTATGCACTCACCACCTATTTTATCACCCTTGGTGTCAAGTGTCACTGTGCCTCCTCCCTTGTGGTGCACCCACTGTTCTTATACCGATCACATGTCCCATGAGTGCCCATACTCTTCATATCCCTACGCACCCACCATGGAACATGTGTATCCATATGACACTGTTTCGGAACCCACCTCGGCCTACTACCCTGCTATGCCTACTCCCGAGTTGTGTGAGTACCCGAGTTATTCGTGGAGGCCTGATCAACCTTCCACGCAATACGTATCCCAACCCGATGTTGTGGATCCTCACACGTTCCAACAGTCGTCATGGAAACCTTGTGCACCTGTTCACGATCACTCCCCTCACTACACACCTAATGCGTGTCAACCATTTGTCCATCACGAAAGCAATCCTTTCGTGTATGATGTACTTGGCCCCACCCCACCCACTTCCTTTGAGTATTCTCCGTATACTCATGATAGTAAAGCGTTGTGTCCACCTCACCCACCGCCACCACCCATCATTCCACCAACACCTTCATCCACATCCACTCTCGAAACCCTCTTGCAAAAGTTCATACTTGAGCAAGAGCAAGCAATTCAAACTCAAGCTCTCCAAAGGCTTGAACAAAAATTAAATGAATTGGTGTGTGCGCGAGAGTCGGATATTCCCATGACCCCACCCATCGTTGCCACCGAGTGTGACGATGATGTGTCCCCTTGTGACACAGAATTTGAGTGTGACCAACCCTACCACCCCGAGAATCTTCAAGTTGAGACCATTCCATGGTCCGGGTCCCAAGTCGACAATTGTGTTGACATACCTTTCATTAGTGAGCCTGATTCAACCCCATCATATCCCAATGAACCCCACCTTGCGGTTCCTGTTCCCACTCCCGTCATATTCAAAAAAATGCCCGAGTCTACACCTATCGCCCTTCACCGTTGTGTTCCCGAGGAACCAATTTATCCTAGGTTAGCTCCGGCTACGAGTGCTCACCATTTTCCCGAGATAGAATCCGTGATAGTTCCTAACTATTCGGATATGGATGATGTACCTCCATGCATGGCTCCCATTGAGCCCGATATTTTTAGTGATTCTTCTATCTCCGATCTTGGTGCCTCATTTTACCCACCTACCCCATTTACCGATACTAATCTTGTGGAGAAGTTGACAACTCCATCTTTAGAAACCACACTCCCTTGTGAGTATTCCTTTACTCCTCCCAATGAGTGTGTGTCTCCCACGCTTGAGTTGGATCATCTTCCTCCACCATTTAACCCACCACCACCACCCATTGTTCCTTCCACCCCACCATCTGGTTTGGATCTTGATTTTGCACATTTCAAGTTTCCATTGACATATTTAGATCCTAACCTAAAACCATCCACCTTCCACGAGAGTATTTGTGGTGACACTCTCCACTTCCGTGACACCGAGCTTGTTCCTCCATGCACACCACTTCCTTGTGGTGTTGATTTTTCTCAACAACTCCCTGGCGTGTCACGGCGCGACCATTACCATCGCCCATTCATAGAACGGTCGTGTGATTTTTATGAGGCCCATCCCATTACAATCTCCACACCATTTCGCCTCCCTCACCAGTTAGAGCACTATGCTTATAGGGCCCTTGTTGCCCTCACCTTTACGCTCAATAAAGTCCGAGACCGATACCTTTTCACCCTCACCCTTACCTTAATACCCACCCTCCCTTGGTCCACCTATGCTTTGCATCGTGTGATGCACTTTGCCATACAGGTGCATTGACCATTTTAGCCTCTATCCAGCAAGACTGACGCTTCAGTCTTGTTTGGGGGTGATTCTCATCACCCGATTCTTCTGCCGCCCTGCGCTTTCATAGATCCTATCTTTAGGGTGAGAATGGTTCGGTCTGGCTGAAGACATTAAACTTAGCGCTACCGGGAGGCAGCCCGCATTTCTTGTACTAGTCTCATCCTGTTTGGGGGTGGTGTTTCACATCACCCTATGTTTTACCATGCTTATAGACTTGTACACATTTTTCTCGTATCACTTACTCAGGTTTATTCTTGGATTCACATGTCCACTTCATTAGCGGTTCATTCTGGTAATCTCTTTCCTACCTTATGCTCTCAATTTTAAAACTCATTTTACTTAACATCGACGACGATGTTCCTTTTTGTTTGGGGGTGGGGAATTTTATCAAAATCGTACCTCTTTTGAAAAATTTTGATTTTTAAACCTGATTTTTAAAATTTCGTGCAGTTTCTTTCATCTCACTCTTTGATGTGAATTTTCAATCATCCATCTTTTAAAATCTAGGAATCAAGTTAGAGAATATTTTTTCTAAATAGCTTATGTAATACGTAACAAGGCATTTTGCACTATGAATTCCTAGACTCAACAAAAATTTGCGCACTTATCATGTCATTACGTTTAGAGTTGAAGAGTACTATAATTCTAAAGAGAACCTTAAGGATCACTAGTAGAGACTTTAGCTTGTGAGATTTGTGCCTTTCATCCTTTTTGAGTGTTTTACGCAATCTCCGAGTCACAAGTTGATTCAACTTCTTTTGGGTCCGCACTTAATTGTTGTATGATCTCATTTTCTTTCATAAAAATTTGGCTTGATCACTGAGAATGACATTTTTTTTGAGTTGTAAGAAACACGTGTCTTGAAATTTGTCCCGAATACTAGATTTTCATCCATACACCTACCACTTTTCCATATCACATTTCATTTACCCATCACCCATTACCTTCCCATCCATTCACTTCACCCATGTTCTTCCATATTCCTATATATTCCCCACATCATCCATATATCACTCCATTCATATCATCCATCATCATTTTCAAATAAAAGAGTGTGATTTCAAATATTAAATGTCTTCATTATTAGATTGAAGTGAAAAAAAAAACATAAAAATAGCAAAAATAGAAGAAAAGAAAAAAGAAAAAGAAAAGAAAAATCGAAAAAAAGAGAGAAAAGAAAAGAAAGAGAGTGTAGTTAATTTTTGTTGAAATAAAGACATTTGTGTCTAAAGTGTATACACTCTTCTATCATATCCATTCATATATCATCGTTCATATCACCATTATATCCTACATCACATATCCACCATCTATCATATCATCACCCCATTCTACATCACTATCCTATCTACCTCATCCCATTCATCCTACCTAACATACCCAATCATATCCACTTCATCTTCCTCATACCATCCTTCCCATTTCATTTCCCCCTCACCCATATACATACATGTTCCCCTAGGTGTTCGGGCAAATGAAAATCAACGTGGTGAATAACTCGACGTTCTCACTATAGTGATTAGCATTCTTTCATGAGATCAATTTTCTTTCTTATTGTTCGTTCTTTCTTATACGTGTGTGAAACGTTTGAACTTGCTTACATTTACTCACCTCCTCACACACAAGAGCGATACACTTACCCTAATCTCGAGAGTTCGTTTGAGAGTGATATATCTAGTGAGATTTGAAGTTGAAGCGTTGATTCCGACAAGGCAATCTAGGAATTACTCTTGTGATACTCGACCCGTTTTGACTGATTCACACTACACACGTTGAGTTCTAGGAAGGATGTGCCTTGAGTATTTACTTAGTTAAACTTTTTACACATTCTAGCTTGTATTTCTGAAATCATTTTCTCATGTGATGGATTGTGCGATTATTCTACATCTAATAAGAGATTGACTGCCCCTCAATAAACGTTTGCAAATAAAGAATTTTGTGGGTATATTCCCTGCAAACCCTCACGAGACACAACTCGTCCTGTAGGGCAACCTATAGGTTTAAAGGCTTGTTGCACATGCTAAGTGCAATCGCAAGTGCCCGCGAAAGTGGTACACTTTTGGTTACTTATCTTTCTCTTTATCTTGATCTTATTGCTCGAGGACTAGCAACGCTCTGTTTGGGGGTGGTGTGATAAGTACCCAAAACTGTACATTTTATACCCCGAATAGTTGTATTTTAGTTGCTATTTCTCGACAATATGGGTCTTATGTGCTTAAATGTTTAGTATACAGGTTTAATGTACGTTGCGGTGTTCAAATGCGTATTTCAAGGCAGTTGTGCATTGTACGGAGCTAAATACCAAATTTCCTGACCCTAACCTAACCCATCCTAGCCTAAACTTGTCCCTAAACCGTCATCCAAGACCCGTGTGTGTTGGTTTGATCCCTTTTTATTTTATTTTAATTTTTTAGATTTTTAGTTTGAGTCATTTTAATTTTAGGATTATTTTAGAATTTTTTAGGTTGTATTTCCTATTTTTATATTTTTTATTTCTATTTTTATTAATATAATTTTATTTTATTTTATTAAGTTTTTAGTTTTAGTTTTTATTTTATTTTATTAGGATTAGTTTTTAGGAATTTAGTTTTATTAGATTTTATTTTTTTAGGACTTTAGTTTTAAGTTTAATAGATTTACATTTTTCTTTTCATTTCTTTTTAGTTTTAATTTTTATTTTGAGTCTTTATTTTATAGGATTTTAATTTTTAGATTTTAGTTTTTATAAGTTTTATTTTATTACCTAGATTTTATTTTTTATTTTTTATAGTTTTATTTTATTAGGGGCCAATAAAACACACACAACCCCCTTATCCTACACACTTACCCTAATACCCACTAAACTACCCCTACACCCTCAAACACACTAACCCCACACACTTCATCTTCTCCAACAACTTTTCTCTCTCCTCTAAACCCAAAACATCCCACCATTTTCAAACCACCATTAAACCCATCTTCCCTTCTCTTCACCTCCTACCCATATCTTCTTCCCTCTCTCTCTCTCTCTCTCTCCCTGCGTCACTTACCCGACTCCCTCACCCGGTCGGACTGCCCCTCTTGCCACCACCCAGCCGCCGGCGACCTTCCACCCTCACCTCTGCCAACAAAAACCCGTCCCAATCTCCCCCTCCGCGCGAACCCTCTGCCCTCTCTCATTCCCAGCCACCGCCGCTACAGGCGGCGTTCCCAACTGCGCTCCACCTCCGACTTCCATACCAGCCACCTCCGGCGCTAAAACCGACGCCGACAAACCCAGATCCGGCCAGCCCCTTTTCCAAAGAACCCAAACCCATATTCAACCCAAAAACCAAACAAAAACCCATTACCCAATACCCATTTCAAGACAAAAAACCCAAACCCATTTTTCTTCTAAAGCCAAAAACGTGACCTGCATAAATTCCAAAGATAAAACCCATGTGCCAAATCTTACCCACATGCCATTTTACCATAATACCCCCCAACTAACCACTCAAAACCAATTTCCAAAATTACCCCCTCACCCAATCTGATTTTATCCTAACCTCACACCCCCATGCACATGTGACCTCACCCAAAGCACATGCACTCCCTACCAATTTCCAATTGTACCCTTTTGCCCCATTGCATATTTAATGAAGAAGAAGACCCATTTGTTAAAGGAGGCTAGAAAGAGGATAAACTAGAGAGCTTTTGGAGAGAAGAATAGAGAGAGAATTAGATAGAAAAACACTTTTTAATTTTTCTAGTGGTTTAGTATTATTTTGAGTGCTTGTAATTAAGGGGGATGATTGATGAATTGAAGAAATTAAGCAATTGAAGGCTATTTGGTTTGATTACTCCTCTCTAATTTTCATTATATGCTCTTATTTGATTTTAATTTCTATTGGATGATGATTATGGAGGGCTAATCACCTCATTCAAGGGGTGATTGAAACCCTCATGAATCCAAGTCAAATTAGTTTGTAATTTTAATTTTGATAATTTCCTTTGAGTTGTACATTTGATTCCCACTTTATTTTCACATTGAGAAATGGAAAATCAACCTTGAAAAAGGTATGAAAATTTAATTAATGTTTGATCAAGTGGTTTAAGCTAGAGATAGACCTACCATTTGATTTTAATATTAATCTAACTTTCATCTACTCTTGATTTCATTAACTTCTTTCAATTTAAAATTAGTTGGACAAATTCTTCCTAGGGGATGATTTGTTTAGTTAATTTTAATTCAATTAGAGTAGTGCTTGTGGGAATTAAATTTGCTTTTCTAAAAGAGTATTTAATTAATTCACTAGTTTAATGAGAATTAGCTTTTGAATTAATTAAATATTTTGGAAATTAACGAAATTAAAATAATACAAGCTTAGTTGATTTGGGGAATTGAGGGTGGATTTCTCTTCCTTTGAATATTTTTCTCTCATTTTGTTACACTCTCACTAATTTCTATTACTCACTAGTATTTTTGTCACACTTTATTTTAGTTTGATTACTCTTACTTTTGTTATTAGCCTTAGTCATAATTACTCATCCTCAAAACTTGCTTTAATATTGAAAAAGCATAAAAAAAATAGAAAAATATAAAACAAAAAAAAAAGTAATTAGAAAAAGTGACTTGCACAAATTTTTCTCTTATGTGCTTCATCCTTGAAGTTGGTTCGATTATCCCTTACTTACCTCTATATTGTTAGTATTTTATATTTGTTGTAGGTATTTGAGGATTTTGATTAGCTTGGTTCCATCAACGACACACGTAAAAAATCAAGTTATCAAATGGCGCCGTTGCCATTCTTGGGATTGTGAAGCTCGGAGCGGATTTCATTTTGTATTTCATTTATTTTTCGCACTTTCTTATTATTTTGTACCATTTTTATATTTTTAGAAGGCTTGTATTTAGGATTATTTCATTCTTGGCTTGTATTGCGGTGCATAGGACACCATTTATTTTTCATTTAAATTTGTAATAATTGAAGCCAAGCGTGATAGGGAAACCGGACAAGGTAGAGAGAGGGCGTCCAAGGCGAGGATTTATAAGCCTCTCTACCTTGGGTCGGTAGGACTCCCGGCGACGATTGAGATAGGCGTGATCTCCCCCCGGTCGACTCAAATTTTTCGGCACCCCACGGCCTAAAAACCGTGGGAGGTACATTTCTTACACCCTCGCGCCTCTCCTGTTAGCGAGTCAATTCTTTTGTGTGCTCTTGTGTGCTCTTATTTGATTTTATTCTCGCATTTATTTCCGAATGGTGTGATGAATTAATTAACTAAGACCTACACCCGGTTACTCACGAGAAGGGATTTCATCACCCGACTCACTCGCTTACCATTTTGTTCTACCCTAGCCATCACTAAATTTAAAATCAATCAACTAGGTAGCCCAATAGGAGAATATTTTTTCAATGGCGATCACAAAGTGATTTCCGTGAATTTTTATCGCCCGCGGATTTAATTAAAATTTGACTACCCTCTCACTAAATTTAAAGATAAAAATTGGCTATGTGCTAGTTAGGAATTTTTCTTGACTTGTGTGTGTGTGTCCAATTCCACTTTCGGTAGTCGGTTTTAGTTGGTTCGTGTCAAATTCATAGAGTCCATATTCTTTCCCCACCCTTTTCTTAAAAAAAAAAAAAAATCCAAAAATACTTTTCTTCCTTTATTTTTTATAAAAAAAAAATCCAAAAATATTTTATTTCTTTCCTTTTTAGAAAATTTCAAAAAATCAAAAAAATATTTCTCACCTCATGGCCGAAGAACGTCCTTTACGGGACTACTTTGGTCATTTTCCATTGACACGTGACACGTGTGAGAGTGGTCCCGAGCGATCTCTTTATGATATTCTTCATGATTTCACCTCTCTCACGAGTACCGTTGGTACTCTTGACCCATCTATGCACTCACCACCTATTTTATCACCCTTGGTGTCAAGTGTCACTGTGCCTCCTCCCTTGTGGTGCACCCACTGTTCTTATACCGATCACATGTCCCATGAGTGCCCATACTCTTCATATCCCTACGCACCCACCATGGAACATGTGTATCCATATGACACTGTTTCGGAACCCACCTCGGCCTACTACCCTGCTATGCCTACTCCCGAGTTGTGTGAGTACCCGAGTTATTCGTGGAGGCCTGATCAACCTTCCACGCAATACGTATCCCAACCCGATGTTGTGGATCCTCACACGTTCCAACAGTCGTCATGGAAACCTTGTGCACCTGTTCACGATCACTCCCCTCACTACACACCTAATGCGTGTCAACCATTTGTCCATCACGAAAGCAATCCTTTCGTGTATGATGTACTTGGCCCCACCCCACCCACTTCCTTTGAGTATTCTCCGTATACTCATGATAGTAAAGCGTTGTGTCCACCTCACCCACCGCCACCACCCATCATTCCACCAACACCTTCATCCACATCCACTCTCGAAACCCTCTTGCAAAAGTTCATACTTGAGCAAGAGCAAGCAATTCAAACTCAAGCTCTCCAAAGGCTTGAACAAAAATTAAATGAATTGGTGTGTGCGCGAGAGTCGGATATTCCCATGACCCCACCCATCGTTGCCACCGAGTGTGACGATGATGTGTCCCCTTGTGACACAGAATTTGAGTGTGACCAACCCTACCACCCCGAGAATCTTCAAGTTGAGACCATTCCATGGTCCGGGTCCCAAGTCGACAATTGTGTTGACATACCTTTCATTAGTGAGCCTGATTCAACCCCATCATATCCCAATGAACCCCACCTTGCGGTTCCTGTTCCCACTCCCGTCATATTCAAAAAAATGCCCGAGTCTACACCTATCGCCCTTCACCGTTGTGTTCCCGAGGAACCAATTTATCCTAGGTTAGCTCCGGCTACGAGTGCTCACCATTTTCCCGAGATAGAATCCGTGATAGTTCCTAACTATTCGGATATGGATGATGTACCTCCATGCATGGCTCCCATTGAGCCCGATATTTTTAGTGATTCTTCTATCTCCGATCTTGGTGCCTCATTTTACCCACCTACCCCATTTACCGATACTAATCTTGTGGAGAAGTTGACAACTCCATCTTTAGAAACCACACTCCCTTGTGAGTATTCCTTTACTCCTCCCAATGAGTGTGTGTCTCCCACGCTTGAGTTGGATCATCTTCCTCCACCATTTAACCCACCACCACCACCCATTGTTCCTTCCACCCCACCATCTGGTTTGGATCTTGATTTTGCACATTTCAAGTTTCCATTGACATATTTAGATCCTAACCTAAAACCATCCACCTTCCACGAGAGTATTTGTGGTGACACTCTCCACTTCCGTGACACCGAGCTTGTTCCTCCATGCACACCACTTCCTTGTGGTGTTGATTTTTCTCAACAACTCCCTGGCGTGTCACGGCGCGACCATTACCATCGCCCATTCATAGAACGGTCGTGTGATTTTTATGAGGCCCATCCCATTACAATCTCCACACCATTTCGCCTCCCTCACCAGTTAGAGCACTATGCTTATAGGGCCCTTGTTGCCCTCACCTTTACGCTCAATAAAGCCCGAGACCGATACCTTTTCACCCTCACCCTTACCTTAATACCCACCCGCCCTTGGTCCACCTATGCTTTGCATCGTGTGATGCACTTTGCCATACAGGTGCATTGACCATTTTAGCCTCTATCCAGCAAGACTGACGCTTCAGTCTTGTTTGGGGGTGATTCTCATCACCCGATTCTTCTGCCGCCCTGCGCTTTCATAGATCCTATCTTTAGGGTGAGAATGGTTCGGTCTGGCTGAAGACATTAAACTTAGCGCTACCGGGAGGCAGCCCGCATTTCTTGTACTAGTCTCATCCTGTTTGGGGGTGGTGTTTCACATCACCCTATGTTTTACCATGCTTATAGACTTGTAAACATTTTTCTCGTATCACTTACTCAGGTTTATTCTTGGATTCACATGTCCACTTCATTAGCGGTTCATTCTGGTAATCTCTTTCCTACCTTATGCTCTCAATTTTAAAACTCATTTTACTTAACATCGACGACGATGTTCCTTTTTGTTTGGGGGTGGGGAATTTTATCAAAATCGTACCTCTTTTGAAAAATTTTGATTTTTAAACCTGATTTTTAAAATTTCGTGCAGTTTCTTTCATCTCACTCTTTGATGTGAATTTTCAATCATCCATCTTTTAAAATCTAGGAATCAAGTTAGAGAATATTTTTTCTAAATAGCTTATGTAATACGTAACAAGGCATTTTGCACTATGAATTCCTAGACTCAACAAAAATTTGCGCACTTATCATGTCATTACGTTTAGAGTTGAAGAGTACTATAATTCTAAAGAGAACCTTAAGGATCACTAGTAGAGACTTTAGCTTGTGAGATTTGTGCCTTTCATCCTTTTTGAGTGTTTTACGCAATCTCCGAGTCACAAGTTGATTCAACTTCTTTTGGGTCCGCACTTAATTGTTGTATGATCTCATTTTCTTTCATAAAAATTTGGCTTGATCACTGAGAATGACATTTTTTTTGAGTTGTAAGAAACACGTGTCTTGAAATTTGTCCCGAATACTAGATTTTCATCCATACACCTACCACTTTTCCATATCACATTTCATTTACCCATCACCCATTACCTTCCCATCCATTCACTTCACCCATGTTCTTCCATATTCCTATATATTCCCCACATCATCCATATATCACTCCATTCATATCATCCATCATCATTTTCAAATAAAAGAGTGTGATTTCAAATATTAAATGTCTTCATTATTAGATTGAAGTGAAAAAAAAAACATAAAAATAGCAAAAATAGAAGAAAAGAAAAAAGAAAAAGAAAAGAAAAATCGAAAAAAAGAGAGAAAAGAAAAGAAAGAGAGTGTAGTTAATTTTTGTTGAAATAAAGACATTTGTGTCTAAAGTGTATACACTCTTCTATCATATCCATTCATATATCATCGTTCATATCACCATTATATCCTACATCACATATCCACCATCTATCATATCATCACCCCATTCTACATCACTATCCTATCTACCTCATCCCATTCATCCTACCTAACATACCCAATCATATCCACTTCATCTTCCTCATACCATCCTTCCCATTTCATTTCCCCCTCACCCATATACATACATGTTCCCCTAGGTGTTCGGGCAAATGAAAATCAACGTGGTGAATAACTCGACGTTCTCACTATAGTGATTAGCATTCTTTCATGAGATCAATTTTCTTTCTTATTGTTCGTTCTTTCTTATACGTGTGTGAAACGTTTGAACTTGCTTACATTTACTCACCTCCTCACACACAAGAGCGATACACTTACCCTAATCTCGAGAGTTCGTTTGAGAGTGATATATCTAGTGAGATTTGAAGTTGAAGCGTTGATTCCGACAAGGCAATCTAGGAATTACTCTTGTGATACTCGACCCGTTTTGACTGATTCACACTACACACGTTGAGTTCTAGGAAGGATGTGCCTTGAGTATTTACTTAGTTAAACTTTTTACACATTCTAGCTTGTATTTCTGAAATCATTTTCTCATGTGATGGATTGTGCGATTATTCTACATCTAATAAGAGATTGACTGCCCCTCAATAAACGTTTGCAAATAAAGAATTTTGTGGGTATATTCCCTGCAAACCCTCACGAGACACAACTCGTCCTGTAGGGCAACCTATAGGTTTAAAGGCTTGTTGCACATGCTAAGTGCAATCGCAAGTGCCCGCGAAAGTGGT
Source organism: Sambucus nigra (assembly GCA_949130495.1). Lineage (NCBI taxonomy): Eukaryota > Viridiplantae > Streptophyta > Magnoliopsida > Dipsacales > Adoxaceae > Sambucus > Sambucus nigra. Next base: position 580,451,284 of record OX422209.1, read on the forward strand.
ACACTTTTGGTTACTTATCTTTCTCTTTCTCTTGATCTTATTGCTCGAGGACTAGCAACGCTCTGTTTGGGGGTGGTGTGATAAGTACCCAAAACTGTACATTTTATACCCCGAATAGTTGTATTTTAGTTGCTATTTCTCGACAATATGGGTCTTATGTGCTTAAATGTTTAGTATACAGGTTTAATGTACGTTGCGGTGTTCAAATGCGTATTTCAAGGCAATTGTGCATTGTACGGAGCTGAATACCAAATTTCCTGACCCTAACCTAACCCATCCTAGCCTAAACTTGTCCCTAAACCGTCATCCAAGACCCGTGTGTGTTGGTTTGGTCCCTTTTTATTTTATTTTAATTTTTTAGATTTTTAGTTTGAGTCATTTTAATTTTAGGATTATTTTAGAATGTATTTCCTATTTTTATATTTTTTATTTCTATTTTTATTAATATAATTTTATTTTATTTTATTAAGTTTTTAGTTTTAGTTTTTATTTTATTTTATTAGGATTAGTTTTTAGGAATTTTGTTTTATTAGATTTTATTTTTTTAGGACTTTAGTTTTAAGTTTAATAGATTTACATTTTTCTTTTCATTTCTTTTTAGTTTTAATTTTTATTTTGAGTCTTTATTTTATAGGATTTTAATTTTTAGATTTTAGTTTTTATAAGTTTTATTTTATTACCTAGATTTTATTTTTTATTTTTTATAGTTTTATTTTATTAGGGGCCAATAAAACACACACAACCCCCTTATCCTACACACTTACCCTAATACCCACTAAACTACCCTTACCCTACACCCTCAAACACACTAACCCCACACACTTCATCTTCTCCAACAACTTTTCTCTCTCCTCTAAACCCAAAACATCCCACCATTTTCAAACCACCATTAAACCCATCTTCCCTTCTCTTCACCTCCTACCCATATCTTCTTCCCTCTCTCTCTCTCTCTCCCTGCGTCACTTACCCGACTCCCTCACCCGGTCGGACTGCCCCTCTTGCCACCACCCAGCCGCCGGCGACCTTCCACCCTCACCTCTGCCAACAACAACCCGTCCCAATCTCCCCCTCCGCGCGAACCCTCTGCCCTCTCTCATTCCCAGCCACCGCCGCTACAGGCGGCGTTCCCAACTGCGCTCCACCTCCGACTTCCATACCAGCCACCTCCGGCGCTAAAACCGACGCCGACAAACCCAGATCCGGCCAGCCCCTTTTCCAAAGAACCCAAACCCATATTCAACCCAAAAACCAAACAAAAACCCATTACCCAATACCCATTTCAAGACAAAAAACCCAAACCCATTTTTCTTCTAAAGCCAAAAACGTGACCTGCATAAATTCCAAAGATAAAACCCATGTGCCAAATCTTACCCACATGCCATTTTACCATAATACCCCCCAACTAACCACTCAAAACCAATTTCCAAAATTACCCCCTCACCCAATCTGATTTTATCCTAACCTCACACCCCCATGCACATGTGACCTCACCCAAAGCACATGCACTCCCTACCAATTTCCAATTGTACCCTTTTGCCCCATTGCATATTTAATGAAGAAGAAGACCCATTTGTTAAAGGAGGCTAGAAAGAGGATAAACTAGAGAGCTTTTGGAGAGAAGAATAGAGAGAGAATTAGATAGAAAAACACTTTTTAATTTTTCTAGTGGTTTAGTATTATTTTGAGTGCTTGTAATTAAGGGGGATGATTGATGAATTGAAGAAATTAAGCAATTGAAGGCTATTTGGTTTGATTACTCCTCTCTAATTTTCATTATATGCTCTTATTTGATTTTAATTTCTATTGGATGATGATTATGGAGGGCTAATCACCTCATTCAATGGGTGATTGAAACCCTCATGAATCCAAGTCAAATTAGTTTGTAATTTTAATTTTGATAATTTCCTTTGAGTTGTACATTTGATTCCCACTTTATTTTCACATTGAGAAATGGAAAATCAACCTTGAAAAAGGTATGAAAATTTAATTAATGTTTGATCAAGTGGTTTAAGCTAGAGATAGACCTACCATTTGATTTTAATATTAATCTAACTTTCATCTACTCTTGATTTCATTAACTTCTTTCAATTTAAAATTAGTTGGACAAATTCTTCCTAGGGGATGATTTGTTTAGTTAATTTTAATTCAATTAGAGTAGTGCTTGTGGGAATTAAATTTGCTTTTCTAAAAGAGTATTTAATTAATTCACTAGTTTAATGAGAATTAACTTTTGAATTAATTAAATATTTTGGAAATTAACGAAATTAAAATAATACAAGCTTAGTTGATTTGGGGAATTGAGGGTGGATTTCTCTTCCCTTGAATATTTTTCTCTCATTTAGTTACACTCTCACTAATTTCTATTACTCACTAGTATTTTTGTCACACTTTATTTTAGTTTGATTACTCTTACTTTTGTTATTAGCCTTAGTCATAATTACTCATCCTCAAAACTTGTTTTAATATTGAAAAAGCATAAAAAAAATAGAAAAATATAAAACAAAAAAAAAAGTAATTAGAAAAAGTGACTTGCACAAATTTTTCTCTTATGTGCTTCATCCTTGAAGTTGGTTCGATTATCCCTTACTTACCTCTATATTGTTAGTATTTTATATTTGTTGTAGGTATTTGAGGATTTTGATTAGCTTGGTTCCATCAACGACACACGTAAAAAATCAAGTTATCAAATGAAAGAAGTTATTTTAGTTATTTTAGGGTTAGGTTTAGTTATTGTAGGTATTTTAGGGTTAGGGTTTCTAACTCTCTCTCTCTCTCTGGTTTCTCTCTTCTCTCTCCACTCTCTGTTCTCTTTCGACTCACTCAAATAGACGAAGTGTAAAAAGTCTCTTCTGGCTTAGGGTTAGCCTCCTTATATAGTGGGCTGAGATGGATCAAGAAGATGGTTAAAAATCAAGGGCTACGATTTGGTCTAGGCAGTTTGACTTTGATCCAAGGGTTAGAGATAATCGGTAGTTAAAACGCTTCTGATTGGTTTAAGAGGGATTCACCAGGATTGAATTAAAATGCATCCAGATCGTTGATTAACACGATCCAATGGTTGAGATTGAACACAAGGGTTGTCTCTTGGAATAAACACAAATCAAACCGATATATAAGCAAAAGGTGTAGGGCTAGGATTAAAGCTGAAACGCGTGTTTTGGAAATAATTACCAAGACACCTTGTAGTCTCCAACGCTTTCGGTTTCTACCCAAGTGAACTTTCAGCCAATAAAACCAACAATCTAAAATTACATAATGACCCCAATACTTTATAAAATCAATTTTAATTAAGATAAAAAGTTTTTTAAATCTTCTGGCTGAGGGTTAGCCTCCTTATATAGTGGGCTGAGAAGGATCGAGAAGATGGTTCAAAATCAAGGGCTACGATTTAGTCTAGGGAGTTTAACTTTGATCCAAGGGTTAGAGATAAGCGGTAGTTAAAATGCTTCTGATTAGTTTAAGAGGGATTCACCAGGATTGAATTAGAATGCATGTAGATCGTTGATTAACACGATCCAATGGTTGATATTGAACACATGGGTTGTCTCTTGAAGAAACACAAATCAAACCGATATATAAGCGACAGGTGTAGGGTTAGGATTAAAGCTGAAATGCATGTTTTGGAAATAATTACCAAGACACCTTGTAGTCTCCAGCGCTTTCGATTTCTACCCAAGTGAACTTTCAGCCAATAAAACCAACAATCCAGAATTACATAATGACCCCAATACTTTATAAAATCAATTTTAATTAAGATAAAAAGTGTTTTAAAAATCATTTAAAATTCCCAAAAATTATTAAAAATCAATTTTAGGGAAATTAACACACACAACACACACACAACCAATAATAGGCAATATACAAGATATGAATTTAATCCTAAGGTGTGTGAGTGTTGGTACATATACGTTTGATTAGACAAACAAGAGGAATGAATTTTAGACAATTTCTGAGTCTTTTTGGATTCTAGGAAAGGACACAATTTTGTCACTATTTCCAAACTAGATAAACACTTATACAATGTAGACTCAAGTGAGTCAAGAGTATAAGGTGCTTCAATCTCCCCCTTTGGAAATATGCGACAAAATCTCCATTGAGTCATCTAGGACTCGTAGGGAAATAAAGAAATGAGAAAAAAAACTATTACTGAGTAAAAGTTCTATCTACCCATTTCCTAGAAAAGAAAAGTACTAACTCAACTAATTACAAATCAATACCCTATTGAGAATGAATGTACAGAATCCTGCAAATGATTTCTAAGATCAAGATTATTAGAAATATGTGAAAAAAATTGAACGCATAAGACTCAAATTTCTCCCCCATTTTTGTCTCAAATGGACAAAGGGAAAAAATTATGTAAATCCAAGAAATTATTCAGCACACACCATTCCAATTTATTTACGCAAGGTAATAAACCTATTATAATCCAAAGGTTTGGTAAACATATCTGCAAGTTGCAAATCAGTAGGAGGATAATTGATTTCTAATTTATTGGTTTCAACTAATTCGCTAATAAAGTGATGTTTTATTTTTATGTGTTTTGTTTGCGAGTGTTGAACAGGATTTTTAGAGATATTGATCACACTTTGATTATCACAATAAAGATGCAACTTTTTTTCTTGAATACCATAATCACTTAGCATTTTCTTAAGCCAAAGAAGTTGAGCACAACAACTGCCAACAGCTATGTATTCAGATTTAGCAATGGATAATGAAGTGCATTTTTGTTTCTTACTACTCCAACCTACCAAATTATTACCAATATAATAACATGCGCCTGATGTGCTCTTACTATCGTCAGTACACCCTGCTCAATCAGCATCGGTGTATCCTATTATAGTGCTAGGAGTATCATTGGTGTACCAAAGTCCTAAATTTAGAGTACCTTTAATTTACTTGACAATTCTTTTAACACAAGTTAAATGACTCTCTTTAGGATTGTTCTGGTAACGAGCACAAACACAAACATCATACATAATATCAGGACGCGAGGCAGTAAGATATAGTAAGTTTCTAATTATACTACAATAAAGGGTGAGATCTACGGATTTTCCTGTTTCATCCTTAGATAGTTTGACAGTAGTACTCATGGGAGTTTTAGCATCTTTTGCACTTTCAAGACCAAATTTTTTAATAATCTCTAATGCGTATTTTAATTGCGAGATAAATAATCCTTATGAATTTTGTTTGAATTGAAGACCTAAGAAAAATTGCAACTCCCCCATGAGAGACATTTGAAATTCTTTATGCATAATTTTAGAAAAGTATTTAACTTCTGAAGGGGAAGTTGATCCAAAGATGATATTGTTTACGTACACTTGAGCTATAATGATATGCTTGTCAAAATGTTTGACAAAAAAGGTTTGATCATTTCCACCTCTCTTAAAACCTTTGTCTAAGAGAGAGTTGGAAAGACACTCATACCAGGCTCTTGGCGCTTGTTTTAGGCCATACAAAGCCTTTTTAAGACGAAAGACATAATTTGGATATTTAAGGTCAATAAACCCTTTTGGTTGTTCTACATAGGTCTCCTCAGTCAATATTCCATTAAGGAAAGCAGATTTTACATCCATTTGGTAAAGCGTAAAATGTAAGTAGCAAGCTATGGCAAAGAGAAGACGAACAGATTCTAATTGAGTAAAGGGAGCAAAAGTCTCGTTAAAATCTATTCCCTCTATTTGAGAGTATCCTTGAGCAACTAATCTGGCTTTGTTTCTAATGAATATCCCACTTTCATCAGATTTATTTTTAAATATCCAACGTGTGCCAATAACCTTTTTCTGATCAGGCCTAGGTACAAGATACCAAACATCATAAATGACAAATTGCAGAAGTTCATCCTGCATTGCAGAAATCCAATGAGGATCATTAAATGCATCATTAACATTCTTTGGTTCCACAAGGAAAACAAAACATGCATAATGAGCATAGTTTCTTAATTGACATCTTGTACGCACAGGTTCACTAGGATTACCAACAACGTTGTCTATAGGATGGTCTTTAGTAACCCAATTAGGTACTTCAGGTGTCTCAATTGGTAAAGAATCATCTATTTTTAGAGAGTCATTTTATAAAACATTTTCAGATAGTTCCATAATAGTTGGTTCTTCAGTCTTACTCTCTATAGTAGTGTCACTTATAATAACGTTTATGGATTCCATTAAGGTCTTAGTGCGAAGGTTATAGACACGACAAGCTTTACTGTTAGGTGAATATCCTAGAAATATGGCTTTATCTCCTCGAGTTTCAAATTTGGATAAGTGTTCTCTGTCCTTGCAGACATAACACGTACAACTAAAGGTTATAAGGTACTTAAGATTGGGTTTCCTCCCATACCAAAGTTCGTAAGGAGTTTGTTTCGAATTCTTTCTAAGATAGACCCTATTAATAATGTGACAGGCAGTACGAATGGATTCTACCAAAAATTACTTAGGTAAAGTCTTAGCATGAATCTTAACACGTGCCATCTCTTGAAGGGTACGATTCGTTCTCTCAGCTATACCGTTCTGTTTAGGAGTCTTAGGAGCACTAAATTCATGTTTGTAACCATTGTAGTCACAATACTCTACAACACCTGTATCTAAGAACTCTCCACCTCTATCACTACGAATCCTATTTACTTGAGAGTCTTTCTCATTTTCAATTCGAAGTAAAATCTTCAAAAAGGTTTGGAATGTGTCAGACTTTTGCTTTAAGAAAGACACCCAAGTAAATCTAGTGAATTCATCAACCATAACTAGAATGTAACTATGTCCACAAAGACTAACAGTTCGAGAAGGACCCATTAGGTCCATATGGATGAGCTCCAAAGGTTTAGAGGTTAGGATATCTTTGACTTTCTTATGAGGAGATTTAACAATTTTACCTTCCTGACATGAACCACATACAATATTAGAAATATATTTGATCTTAGGAATACCTCTAACTATTTCTTGAGAAGACAGTTTACTAAGATTTTCATAATTTATGTGACTCATACGATTATGCCATATCTCATTGTCATCCATTCTGGCAATGTTACATACCTTAGCACTATTTTGAATAGTATAACAATTATCCTGAGTCCTGTAATAATGCACTCACCTTTTTTCATTTAAAATTTTGCAATTATTCTTTGAAAAGGTGACACTATGATTTGAGTGATAAAATTGCGAAATACTACGCAGGTTTGCCTTAAGACCTTTTACTAAAAGAACATCTTCAAGCATAGGTAATCATTCTTCTTGGAGTGTTCCTTTACCAATGATTTGAGATGATACACCATCACCAAAAATAACTTTTCCTCCAGCAAAGCTGGTTTTGTTTAAAAGTTTTGTATTATCACCAGTCATGTGTTTTGAACATCTAGAATCTAAATATCAACCAGAAGATGCGTGTTCAACTTTTAAGGTAGTAATCACAATGTTACACTTCATTTGGGGTAATATATCATCTTTTCTAACCCAAATAGCTCTTGTTTTCATTTTGCACTTATTTGCTCTCATTTGATAAAATTTGCGAGCATTAAATTTTTGTTGAAAAATTTCTTGTGCATGATTTTGAATTTTATGAGACACGTGAGCATTTGGTTTAGGAAAGTGTTTAGGAATACTTCTAGGAAATGTTCTTTTAGGTTTGGTCTTTCTTTTCCTATAGTTAGAGTTTTTGTCTGGTTGTCTAGGCATAACATAATTGTTAGGACTCCTTCTAGAGTAGTTAAAGTTTTGGTACACAGGGGTATTATAGGCAGGGTTAACTAAACGTCTAGAGTGGCAGCCATCAAAAGAGTGACCATACAAGTCACAGTATGAGCAATATAGATTTCTCGAAGAGGGTATATCCTTAGGAAAGTCTCTAAACATAGGCTTGATGAGATTTTGATGTTGAACCTTATTCCTAGGGAGTACAGTTTGAAAGACAGAATGACTCTTCCTAATAGGGGGGCATACATATTTAGTCTTAGACGGACTTTCACACTTAAAGTTACTTGTTTCACCAATATCAAACTTATATTGGTATTTGTCAAAATCATTTTTTAGAGAATGAAAGTCTGGACAAGTTTCTACAGGTCTTTTGCCTCCTGACACAAACTTAATTGGTTCAAAAGTTTTGGTTTGAGTCTTCAAATTGGGGCAAAATCCTATTCCAGTTCGATCATCAGAATTGGTTTTAGAATCAACAAAAAACCCATCAAAATAGTTTGAGTTATTTTCAAATTTAGCAAATTTTTTGAAAACTGTTGTTGTCTTTCTTTAGATTGTTCCAAATCTAATAATGTCCCTTTGTATTTTTTTTTCTAGAGTTACAGTTTCTTCGATCAAATTCTTTAACTTTTGATAAAAAATTTTAACTTCATTTTCATGAGTTAGACATTGGGTAGTATACTCTTCAACGTTAAGTTTAACCATCAAACTTAGGTCTTATAATTTGTTAGTGAGATCTTTCACTATCTTTTCTAGTCTAGTGCTTTTCTTGAGAGTTTTAGCATAAAGTGTGTGAATGTCTGGGAGGTCTTCAATGTCTGAGTCACTAAGTCCAGTGTGTGAAGTGACCTCTAAGGATTCATTTCTTGAACTCACGTACCCATGGACATCGTCATTATCGCATTCCCTTTGACTCATACACCCCATGGTTGAACTAACAATATTCTCAGAAAGTAAAGCATCTAAACTAGTAGCAGCATGATTCACAACAACAGGTGTAGAGTTACTATCATCATTCTCATACATAGGCATATCATCATTGTATATTACATTAACAAAGAAGGACATGCAAGGATCAAAACAATCAGAAGATTCAGGTTCCTCATTCTCAGAATCACTTGAATCATCCCATGTTTTGCAAATGTTGGCCTTAGTATGTTTATTAAAAGTGTTTAGTTTCACTCTACAGTCTTGTGCTATGTGTCCTAGTTTTTCACATCTAAAACACTCAATGTTATTGAAGTCTTTGTTGGGTCTTCGTCCTAGTGATGTTTGTCTTGACATTTCTCATGAGGTTTGTAGTTAGACCGACTTGGATAATTGGGTTGCCTTGTCTGCTTGCCAATTTATTTCTAAATTGACAATTTTCTTAAATTGTTTTGTCATCAAGGCAATTTGGTTATCCAAACTATATATATCACATTCCTCATCAGAATCATCAGTGGGAATAGTAAACTCAGGTTTCATCAACTTAGAAGAAAAACTCAAGTTGGAACTAGTCTGTTTCCTATGGGACTGGCTCATTTATTTCTTAAATTCTAATTCCATTTCCAGAGTTCCAAATTTAATACTGAGTAATTCAGGAGTGAGATTTTGATCACACATTTCCTCAATAGCATATCTTTTATTATCAAATTTATGTGGTAATGACCTTAGAATTTTAGATACAATTTCATGTCTGTTATAAATTATCCCATTAGCATGCAGTTTGGTCACAATGTCAATTAATCTCATGTAGAAATCATCGAAAGTTTCAGAATCAGACATAATTAGTGAGTTATACTGCTGAACAAGCATTTGAGTTTTAACAACCTTAACTCTAGTGTCACACTCATATGCAGTGATTAGTGTATCCCAAGCTTCGTTAGACGTGGCACAAGATGAGATCCTTTTGAACTCATGTTCATTTATGGACATAAAGATAACATTCTTGCCTTTGTTATTATTACGAGAAGTCTGTTTCTCTTCTTGTGTGAACTCACTTAATTCTTTCTTAACCCTTTCATTACTTCCTTCAGTGGCTGGTTTAGGAGGATAAGAGTATCCAATTTCAACAATATCTCAGACATCATCTCCCAAGGTTCCTTGTATGAAAATAACCATCCTTACCTTCCAGTAAGCAAAGTTGTTTCCATCAAAGAGTGGAGGTCTGGTCAAGTTACCAAATCTTTCATTTTTCTCGTCCATTGTTGTGATTTTAAGAATAAAATTTCAGAAACACAAGATCTTTTAAAAAAATTTCAAAGCTCTGATACCAATTGAAAAACTGTTACTAAAGCCGTTTAATACAAGATTAAACTATTTAAGTAACTCCGAAATGTTTTTTGAAGAAACTCTTTTCTAGAAATCAAATCAGTTTAATCCCAAGACGTGTTTAAAATTATGCACAAGATCTGTTCAAGATTTATTAACATATTTTCAAAAACAAAACTAAAATCTTTTTTAAATCAGCACACTAAACAGAAAGGGATGAGGAGATGTAGAAAGATTAATGACACGATATTTTTAACATGGTGAAACCCCACCCAACTGAGGAAACATCTACGACTCCCTCTATAGAGCAAACAAAAAATTCCACTAAAACAAATTATAACAGTTACAAACTATATAACACACATGCACACAAATCAGACCTATACAAGTTTAGGAATGTACCCACTAGCGTCCTTTTAACTTTTCTGCAGTTCTGTTTGTTGATGTTGTTCTCCAGTTTGCTAACATCCAATTTGTTCCAATTCTTTACGTCGACTCCTGTTTCAAGATCTTATTACCAAAACTTTTAGTATGGTAGGGTGCTAGTGTTTGTGAAGGTGCTTTCTAACACATGCATGCACACACTCACGCTGATTTATACAAACAGTCCTATCAAATTACATATAAGATCTATATGCTGTGATTTTCAGTTTCTCTCTTCTTAGGAAACTTTGAACCTTATTTGACCTTTAATATTAACCCAGAATCCACAACTATCTTGCTTTGAAGACGTTTCAAGATCTTAATCAATCTCAGGTTTTGAAAATATTTTTGAGATTGAAAATCGCCAAGTGCGATTTCAACTAGGTAAAAGGTTTTTTTTCAAAAGAACTAGAAACAGAAAATGTTTTTGTTGATTTTGAAGTTGAAAACATTTACAGAAACAAATCAACAAAAGTTTTCTCAAGATGAGAAACTATAGATGCAGATCTATGTGTAATATAACATGCAACGACTAGATCTACGATTTCTATAAAAGTAGAAACAAAGATCTAATCAAATGTTTAAGTTAAAAACAAGATCTGAGAACGAAGAGGTTACAACATCAAACAACTAACAAATCAACACTCAAAAACTCTCAAACACTCAAGTTTGTGTTTGGAATATACTGGTTTGAAAGAGGTTAGGGTTTGAAAGATGTTAGGACGTTTTAGGGTTAGGGTTTCTATCTCTCTCTCTCTCTAGTTTCTCTCTTTTCTCTCTACTCACTCAAATAGATGAAGTGGCAAAAATCTCTTCTGGATGAGGGTTAGCCTCCTTATATAGTGGGCTGAGAAGGATCGAGAAGATGGTTCAAAATCTAGGGCTACGATTTGTCCTAGGCAGTTTGACTTTGATCCAAGGGTTAGAGATAAGCGGTAGTTAAAATGCTTCTGATTGGTTTAAGAGGGGTTCACCAGGATTGAATTAAAACACATGCAGATCGTTGATTAACACGATCCAATGGTTGAGATTGAACACAGGGGTTGTCTCTTGGAAGAAACACAAATCAAACCGATATATAAGAGACAGGTGTAAGGCTAGAATTAAAGTTGAAATGCGTGTTTTGGAAATAATTACCAAGACACCTTGTAGTCTTCAGTGCTTTCGATTTCTATCCAAGTGAACTTTAAGCCAATAAGACCAACAATCCAGAATTACATAATGACCCCAATAATTTATAAAACCAATTTTAATTAAGATAAAAAGTGTTTTAAAAATCATTTAAAATTCCTAAAAATTATTAAAAATCAATTTTAGGGAAATTAACACACACAACACACACACAACCAATAATATGCAATATACAATATATGAATGTAATCCTAAAATGTGTGAGTGTTGGTGCATATACCTTTGATTAGACAAACAAGAGGAATGAATTTTAGACAATTTTTTAGGCTTTTTGGATTCTAGGAAAGGACACAATTTTGTCACTACTTTCAAACTAGATGAACACTTATACAATGTAAACTCAAGTGAGTCAAGAGTATAAGGTGATTCACTGAAAAGGAAGATCAAAGTCGAATACATAAATTGACTATTGAAGAATTAAATCAAGATCTTTGCATTTTCCAAGTGGATTTAGCTCCGTCTTGTATGGATCTGATCCTATCCTACCCGAGGACAAGCGAGCTTCCCCCAAATGATAAAAAAGCATATAAGTTAAGAATCAAGTCGACATGGTTTTGAATTAACTCCAAAGGAAAATTTTACCGGAAATATTTCATCGGCCTTTTACTAAAGTGTTTTCACCCAAATAAAGTGAAAGAACTTTTAAGTGAAATACACGAAAGTAGCTACAGAGCAAACATGGGTGGAAGATCGCTCTCCTATAGGGGGATGTCTCAGGGATATTAGTGGTCTATCATATAAAAGGATGTTGTGAGTTTTGTTCAAAATTGCGCTAAGTGTCTGTTTTATTACCATTTATCAAGCAGCATGTCGGAGACCCTCACTAGTACAAGGGCTTTTATCTAGTGGGGCATGGATCTAGTAGTTCCGTTTTTTACAACACCTGGGAATCACGAATACCTTATAATGATGACCAACTACTTCATGAAGTGGGTTGAGAATGAACCACTCACCCACATCAGAGAGACAAATTCTAGGAGATTCGTTTTGAGGAATCTTATCACATGATTTAGAATCCCAAGTGCATTGGTTTTCGACAATAGAGCGCGGTTCGATAATGAATCCTTTCGTGATTTTTGTGAAGAACAAGGAGTTATAATCCACTAAGCATCAATATTCTTCCCCCAGTTTAATTGACAGGTAGAGATAAAACAATAAAACTCTTCTATTAGGAATCCGACGCTAATTAGAGAATGCCTAAGGAAGATGGGTGGATTAACTTACCTTCGTTATTTGGGCATACATGATGAAACCAAGAAAGCTAAAAAAATAGACTCCATACTCATCTGTCACCCATGTAAAGATCGGGATTCTAATGAATTGGTCTAGGATCTTTGAAGGTGGCCATAATGATGATCGAAAAAATCACAAATTAGACTTGGCTGAGGAAAGAAGGGAGAATGCTCTGATAAATTTGGTTGCTTAATATCAAGTGTTAATAAAACTGCATGATAAGAAGGTCAAGGTCAGAGAGTTCTAGGTCGGATATTTTGTCCTCAAAAATTTTCTACCTGCTGTAAAGAAGCCATAAGATAGGAAACATACACTAATCTGGAAAGGACCATAATGAGTAGTCTCAAAGGGGTCAGGGGATCACATCACTTAAAAGAAATAGATGGAAGAGTAATCCCAAAGGTCATTGAATTTTATAAACCTTTGGAATTTTATCATTAAATATGAAGTTATACATTTTTCTTCTTTCTTTATGAATAATAAAACGATCGTCATTTAATTCTTAAAATTATTCAAAATCTTTTTCTCAAACTTTCTCTTTATTTGAACCCATTCTAGATGTGATATGACTTGTAAGAAAGGTCAGTCACCCAGAAGAGGGAAAGACCCATGTAAGAAAGGCATGGCATAACTCAAACGTGAGTTGGACTCCTACAATTGGCATCTAAACCCACTTATAAAACGGTATTATCTAACATAAATTGACCTAGAAAAGGAAAAAACCAACTTAAAAAATGGTATGATGTAAAGTAAATCAACCTACAAGAGGCAAAAAACCATGACGTGAATTATCTGCCTACGTCTGGCATCAAAATCCACTTAAGAAGTGGTATGATCTCAAGAAGATTGAACAAGAAAATGAAAACATACACTTAATAAGTGGTATGATCTATAGTATAACGACTTAGAAGAGGCAAAAGCCCACACAAGAACTGTGTGGGATAACTCATACATGAGTTGGACACCTAAGTTTGGCGCCAAAACCCACTTTAGAAGTGGCATTATCTAAAGTAGATAAACCAAAACCCACGTAAGAACTGCTTGATATAACTCAAACGGGTCGGTCTTCTGTATTTTGCACCGACACCCACTTATATGGTGATATGATCAAACAAGAAGAGGAAAAGTCCCATTTAAAGTAGATCGGATTGAATTAGGCATATCATTTACTTATAGTCGACCTTAAATGAGTGTAAAATTAAGCACTTCGCCCAAGATTAACACTATACGTATGACGACCAGGGACCAAATCCAAGTTATATAAGTAGACCAGCTTAAACTTACAAATGAACTATTTATTTTTCTGTTGAGAAAAAAGAAATCTAAGGAACAAAATAACATCGAGCAGATGCAAAACATGGTCTCAAAATCACAAATTATGTTATCACAAAAAGAATAACAAATGACATGGCTGTGTTGAAAAAATTAAAGAAGTACATGACAAAAATAAAATGAGAATGTAGTTTTTCATTAATAATTAAAATATTTAGGGGGGCTACAAAAGCGACCATTAAAGGTCAAAATTAAAATTACATGAAATAAAAATTAAGGATTGGGGGATGGCTCATCGAAAATAGCAAATAGGATGGATTGTTCAGTGGAGACCCTAGCATCCTAAATTGATGGATCAGAGGTAGTCCCCTCGAGAACAAAAATTATAGGGGGCAAACTCGTTGACGGTGATTTGCAAAAGAGGATTAACAACATAAAGATCAACCATGATATTCGCCAAGGATGGATATTCAACATAAATAGGATAATCCTCACCGATATTAGGCGTAAGCAGGATTGTCCTCACCAACATTCCCCCTCTTTAGGCTGACTATATAACCCTTATTGAAAGCAGTAGATTCATATCAGCCTAGTTATAAGGTGACCTCCTAAATGACCGTCTCATACCCTTCATTACAGGCGTTTTCTAGATCGTCATCCTAGGCCCACTCCACCACACATTTCTGACACTAGAGGATAATATTTTAAAGTACCTGGCATTAGAAGGAGGTCTTCAACTTGGATAGTTCAATGTCCACCCCGCTGTTCCCATTTTGAGTTCACTCAGCTTCTTCCACTACTTTCGTCTTAGCATCCACCTCATCTTTTAAGTTTTTTATTGAGCTCTTCCACCTCATTGCATTGAGTGATGAGTTGACCCTTTAAGGTAATGTTGGTCTTTGTCAGCCAATCATTATTCTTTCGATAGAGGTCATCTTGGACAATAAGTTCCTGAGCTACCTTCACGCTTTTATGGGTATGTGAATTACCAAAACACTGTGCTTGAAGCCTTCCTTATGCAGCCTCCCTAAGGAGAATCCCCTATGATCAAGCATTAGATGGCAATATCGCCGACTGAGCGACTGAGAATGCTACCTCCAAATCCGTATAAGTAAAATCGGTCTCTATTACTGGATGTTTTCCTTTGAAAAGGGAGATCTCACAAGGTCAATCTCGATTCCCTTAAGGGGAGGGGTTCTTGATTATTCCCCTTGAAACAATTAAGGTTTCTTGGTCGTCAAATGTTAGCTAGAATTAGTAATTGGGCCGTTAAGAACACCGACTTGGGTTTTGTCTGTCCCCTTTTTCTTTTCTCGTTGGGCCTCCTGGACCTAGCATTCCACTTATAAGGCCTCTTTTGCTCTAAGGGTGACTAACTTCTTCTTCCTCTCAGCATCATTTTATTCAACTTAGCTGCTGCTAGCTGTCTATTTTTTAAGTTTGTCTCTTAAATCTCTCAAATCAATTGACTTCCTCGACCTGCTAGCCATGTCTTCCAAATCAATAGGGAGTGAATGGAATGAAAACTCTTATGCATAGAGGTGCTCTTATGCTTCAACCTCTTACCAAGGATGACCAGAGATACTGGAATCATAAGAAAAGAGAGATTTGATATCATTTATGAATAAGTTAATATCCTATTTCTCTTTCTCATCCTGATCGTAATCTAATTCGATTGAGATGACATGTGGCGAATATTACCCCAAATAAACCCCTCTAGGAGACTCACTTGGAATGAGGCTCGAAGTCAACTATAAAATATTAAGCGACCAAAACTTTAAGATCGGATGTGAAATTTATGATCGACTGAATTTTCAAATCAAAGTCAAGAAAGATATGAATTTCCCTCCAATGAGGATAAACACCTTTTACAGTTTGAAGCCTCCAATCTTTCTCCAAATTTTCAAGGTTAACTTGATAGTAAAATAACTTCATATTTAGAAAATGATTTGTGCAAAAATCAGGTCGGTCAACAAAAATCTTTCAAATACTTAGAAAAAACTAAAACAACTAGACAACCTACTAGGTGCTCCCTTTATGGAAGGAACCCTGAGACCATTATAGTCTTTGCTATATAGATCCCCTAAAGACCAAAAGGATATTTTTTGGTATATTTCATGATCGGGAAATAATGTAACAAAATTGCACGAATTTTCCCTTGCCTAAAAATGGTAGAGATCTGAGTTTGGGGAAGAACTCAAGTCATAACAATACCTAATCTACTAAAGACCTAGGTCCATCCCATATATTTATTTAATGGCTACTGTACCCATCAGAGTCTGGTATAAACTACCATTTTCTTAGGTTGGGAGTATTTCATAATAACGAAGTTCCCTCACAAGTAATGGGTAAGAGGGGAAATAGACCCCCTTTCCAATATGGGGACTGTCATAAAATCTACCTTACCAGAGGGAATCTCTATGATACCCTCTTCCTCTAGGGATATCCTTATATTGACATTATTAGGAATTCCATATTTACTGTGAAATTCCCAAAAGTTATCAGTTATAAACACCTCATGATTTCTACCACACTTAAATAGAAAGGGAAGAAGGAGAAGAATAAGAAGAGAAGGAAAATTCCTTCTTGTAGCTAAAAATCTAAAGAGAGAAAGTTGAGGAAGAATACCTCCTGGCTCGTCATGTCAACCGCCTTCCATCAAGGAACATTAACTGTCCTAATAGGGTATAAAGCTTTGAGGGACTTATATCTTCTACCTTCTGTCATGTCAACCACCATTTGCATCTTGGGATAAATGACCATGTACTCATGAGCCATCATTAACTTGGAAAATGACATTGGGTTGCGTGGCCCAAGGGTAGAAGTACATAAGAAATGATTCCCAAAGTAATGATTTAAATTCTATCGCATAGCCCAACAAATATGCACATGCAATTTGAGAACCCATCCTAATAAATGTTTTAAAACACGTGACTAACAAATTATAAACAAGGTTGGGCCGAACAACATGTTGGCCAATCACCCCAACCATAGAGGAAATTGAAGGGATAATGGATGATACTATGTCAGGTATTATATCACATTAATATTGAATATAAATGGAGACAAAACAAATCTTGGAGGATCATACTAGAGTGTTGGAAGACCAGTTCCTATAGGAATC
This sequence comes from Sambucus nigra, assembly GCA_949130495.1. Classification (NCBI taxonomy): domain Eukaryota; kingdom Viridiplantae; phylum Streptophyta; class Magnoliopsida; order Dipsacales; family Adoxaceae; genus Sambucus; species Sambucus nigra. The sequence continues at coordinate 580,468,462 of OX422209.1, forward strand.
TATGACTTATAATTAAGGTGAACATAAAGAGACATATAGGAATAGGATCCTAACGTATAAATAAGATCAACCTCACACATTATTAGGGTATTAATTGTAACTTACATGTGGTGACTTGGACTCTCAACTATCTACCTTAGTACTCCAATCGCTATTGTTCATCCTACATAATAAACCAGTCTCCTTCTCTTCCCCATGGTCACAGGAAATTCTCCCTTTCGAACCAGGTACATTCACTCTCTTTTATTCTTTTACCACATTCATAATTGTTTTGGGGCTAATCTCTAACTACTGCTTCTATTATGAGTTAATATCCCCTACGGAGATAAATAAAATAAATAAGTATATACTGTAAAATAATAAAAGACATAAATGCCCTTTCCATCATGGCATAGACATCCACTTGAATTAGAAGTCTTCAAGTCTAAGAGTCCTTGTTGTAGAAGACTTCCATATGGATAAGAGTGGAACTTGGCTTCATCAAAATAAGAGCTCTTGATGGGTTAAAACATTGAAAATTGACCATCTATGATTTGGAAATGTTTTAGGGAAGAACCACCACGAACCACCATTGAAAAACACCCAAGAAGCCTATAGAAAAAATATGTTTGCACCAATTCGGGCCAAATTCGTATTGATCAGACTATCAGATCAATTTGATCATATTTTCGGATCGATCTGAGGGCCAATGTTTAACAACTTCTTCTTGTTCTTGTTTTTTACATGCATAAACCTCCATCGCCTATCCAAACCTTCATGAATCTCCTTGAAACTTTGCTAAAACATTAACCGCATGTAAATATATAATTATAACAGTTAAAAAACATTACAAACCTCTTATGATACCTCTAAATACGTTTATATTAAAATAATTAAATAAATCCTAATTATTACAACCATATCGAATCTAAGAGTAATAGTAAATATGGATAAACCACTGTACGATCCAATCTCACAAAATAAATACGTGTGATCATGATGGAAGGTTTATAAACATTGAATCTCTGCAAAACCATGTTACTATGAATCCATACAACATGCCGAAACTAGTGTTTCTTATTGAATGGCATGGACCTTTTTAATACATAATTAATCTCATTTGGGGCTATGATACCAATTATTGGGAAAAATAACATAGGATTAACTTTCAAAATGAGGAAAAATTATGCTCTTAAAGATTAAACCTAGATTGTTAAGAATCTATATGGTTAAAAATCTTATTGTGATTCATATGCAGAGACAAAAGTAGATCATGATGAAATCCTTTCTGCCCTCCAAGATAGTCATAAGACCTTGATAAAACCTTATGTACTCTAGGATCTTCTAGTTTATAATCCTCCCCAAAGTTAGGTAGGTGGGTGGGCATTTTGTTTATGAAAACACTTGATTTTGAATGAGATATGGTCTTCTCTCTGGCCCTCCTCATAAGTTGTGCATTATATTTTCTCTCACACCTCATAAGCCCTAACAGACCATAATAATGATTAAAACCCCTTCCTAGACCTTGTGGACTTGGACCTGAATGGATTTCTTAAGAGTATGGTCCTAACAACCTGGGTATATTGACTACACCAGGAACCCATGACAAATAATTAAATTGTCTCCCAATAAATACTCGTGAATCCAAATTACAATTACCCAGATTATTCCCTTTCTTTATTTAATTGTGAATTGGTTCCACTATATAATCACTATTTATCTCTAATAATATTATCTCAAAAAGCACTCGGATATAATGAGGTCTCGTTTTCAAAGTTGATTATGGTACATAATATGATTCCCACGTTAAGTGGCCGATACCCGTTTGGTCTCAATTTACAGCTAATCGAATTTAACTAATGTCTAATCAATTTCCTTGATTCCCAGACTTAACTTATTTGCTACACTACCAAGATTATAAAATAATCCATCGGTCGAGTTTTACTTAGCGAAAACAAAACATATAAGCCTATAAAGGGGTATCAAAATCCATGGTATTCACAGGACGTGGATTCCTCTAAATTATGATCTCAGGCCTAGTTACACAACTATCTACCAATATGCAGGGATCATTTGACCCGATATAAACCTGATCACACCTATAGCACTCAAAGTGACATTTGCGCAAGCATTCCAACTCTCATAATTGTTGGGATTAAGAACCTATGCCCCTTTCACAAATGGTGTGAGATTAATCAAGACAGTCCTTGACTATAATATCACGGGTGTGAAAAAATGTTACTAAAGCCGTTTAATACAAGACTAAACTCTTTAAGTAACTCCGAACTATTTTTTGAGGAAACTCTTTTCTTTAAATCAAATTAGGTTAATCACAAGACGTGTTTAATAAAACATGCACAAGATCAGTTCAAGATTTGTTAACAAGTTTTGAAAAACAAAACTGAAAAGATTAAATCAGCACACCATCAAGAATGAGAAGAGGAGATGAAGAAAAATTAATGACAAGAGATTTTTAACGTGGTAAAACCTCACCCAACCGAGTAAACATCCACGATGACTTCCAATTCACAAACCAAAAATCCACTAAAACAAAATATATCAGTTATAAACTATATAACACACATGCACACAAATCAGTCCTATACAAGTTTAGGAATGTACCCACTGGTTTCCTTTTAACTTCTCTGCAGTTCTAATTGCTGATGTGGTTCTCCCAATTTGCTAACTTCCACTTTGTTCCAGTCTTTACATCGACTCTTATTTCAAGATCTTATTACCAACACTTTCAGTGTTGTAGTGTGTAAGTGTTTGTGATGGTGCTCTAACACATGCATGTGCACACACTCACCCTTATTTATACAAATAATCCTAGTAAATTACAAATCAGATCTATATGCTGTGATTTTCAGTTTCTCTCTTCTCAGAAAACTAAAACCTTATTTAACCTTTAAAATGATCCCGGAATCCACAACTATCTTTCTCCGAAGACAATTCAAGATCTTAATCAATTTCAGGGTTTTGAAAATGTTTTTGAAATTGAAAACCACCAAGTGTGATTCCAACTAGTCAAAGGTCTTGTTTCAAAAGAACTAGAAACAAAAAATGATTTTGTTGATTTTGAAGATGAAAACATTTACAAAAAATAATCAACAAAAGATTTCTCAAGACGAGAAACTAAGAATAAAGATCTAGGTGTAATATAACATAAAATGACCAGATCTATAATTTCTATGAAACAGAAATTCAGATCTAACCTAATTTTTAAGTTGGACACATGACCTTAAAACGAAGAGGTTAAACCACGAAACAGTTTTCAAACCAACACTCAAAAACTCTCAAACACTCAGGGATGGTGTAAATTGGTTTTTAGAAAAAGGGTTAGGGTTTGAAAAGGTGTTTGAACGAATTAAGGTTTATATTCTCTCTCTTCTCTCTTCTTACTTGAATTATACGAAGTGGAAAAAGTCTCTCAAAGGCTGAGGTTTAGCCTCCTTTTATAGTGGGATGAGAAGGATCGAGAAAGTAGTTCAAAATCACGAGCTGGCATTTGGTCTTCCCAAATTGACTTTGATCCAACGATTTAAGAGAAGCGGTGAGTTAAATGCTTTCTGATTAGTTAAGAGAGGTTCACATGGATTGGGTTTGGATACATGCATGACATTGATAAGATCACTCCAAGGGATGATAATGAATAATGGTTTTGTCTCTTAAAAGAAACACAAATCCAACAAGTAGAAGGGCGACAGGTGTAGGGCTAATATCGAACCTGACATGCGCGTCTAAAACAAATTACACAGACACCCTTAATGTCTCAAGCGCTTTAGGCTTCTACCCAAGTGAACTTTATAGGAATAAAACCAACAACCAGAATTTATAGAATCACCCCAAAACCTTTTAATTCCAATTTTATTTATGAAAAAATTATTTTTTTAAAAATCAATAAATTCCCAAAAAATTATTAAAAATAGTTTTAAGGGAAATTAACACACACAATATAATTATGTAATATATGACCCATGTATGAAGTCCTAATGTGTGCGAGTGTTTGTGAATATACCTTTGATCAATAAGATAAGAAGAATGAATTGTATAGTAGTGTTTAAGGCTCCTTGGTATCTAGGGGAGGGACTCAATTTTGTCACTATTTCCAAACTAAATGAGCACTTATACAATGTAGACTCAAGTGAGTCAAGAGTATAAGGTGCTTCAATCTCCCCCTTTTGAAATATGAGACAAAATCTCCTTTGAGTCAACTTGGACTCGTAGGGTTACAAAGAAATAAGGAAAAAACCTATTCCTATACAAAAATTCTATCTACCTATTTTCTAGAAAATAAAATTACATAACTCAACTAATTACAATTCAAATCCCTATTACATCTATTGAGAATAACTGTACAGAATCCTTCAAATAATCATTAAGATCAAGCTTATTAGAATATGTACAAAAGAAATGAACTCATAAGACTCAAATTTATCCCCCATTTTGTCTCAAATGGACAAAGGGAAAAACTATGCAAGTCAAAGAGTTTATTCAGCACAAGCCATTCCTATCGATTTACGCAAAGAAATAATTCTATTGATATCCAAAGGTTTGGTAAACATATCTGCGAGTTGCAAATCAGTAGGAAAATAATTGATTTCTAATTCTTTAGTCTCAACTAATTCGCGTATAATGTGATGTCTAATTTTTATATGTTTTGTTCGCGAGTGTTGAACATAATTTTTAGAGATATTGATCGTTCTTTGATTATCACAATAGAGATGTTGTTGTTCCTCTTTAATACCATAATCACTTAGCATTTGCTTAAGCCAAAGTAATTGAGCACAGCAGCTTCCAGCGGCTATGTATTCAGATTCAACTGTTAATAAAGAGGTGCAATTTTGTTTCTTACTAATCCAACCTACCAAATTATTACCAATATAGTAACTTGCTCCTGATGTGCTCTTACTATCACCAGTAAACCCTACCCAATCGACATCAGTGTATCCTATTATAGTTCTAGGATTATCATTGGTGTACCAAAGTCCTAAATTTAGAATGCCCTTTATGTATTTTATGATTCTTTCAACACAAACTAAATGGCTCTATTTAGGATTATTTTGATAACAGGCACACACGCAAACAACGTACATAATATCAAGATGCGAGGTAGTAAGGTATAACAAGTTTCCTATCATACTACAATATAAAGTTGGATCTATGGATTTACCAGTTTCATCCTTAGACAGTTTGACCGTAGTACTCATGGGAGTTTTAGCATTTTTTTCACTCTCAAGGCTGAATTTTTTAACAATCACTAAAGCATGTTTTGATTGCAAAACAAATAATCCTTCTGAATTTTGTTTGACTTGAAGACCCAAGAAAAATTTTAACTCCCCCATAAGAGACATTTGAAATTCTTTATGCATAATTTCAGAAAAAGATTTAACTTCTGAGGGGGAAGTTGATCCAAAGATGATATCGTCAACATAAACTTGAGTTATAATAATATGTTTGTCAAAATGTTTGACAAAAAGGGTTTGATCATTTCCACTTCTCTTAAAACCTTTATCTAAGAGAAAATTGGAAAGGCGCTCATACCAGGATCTTGGCGCTTGTTTTAGTCCATACAAAGCCTTTTTAAGACAAAGGACATGATTTGAATATTTAGGGTCATTGAACCCTTTTGGTTGTTCTACATAGGTCTCCTCAATCAATATTCCATTAAGGAACACAGATTTGACATCCATTTGGTAAAGCGTAAAATGTAAGTAACAAGCTATGGCAAAGAAAAGACGAACATATTCTAAGTGAGTAACAAGAGCAAAAGTCTCGTTAAAATCTATTCCTTCAATTTGAGAGTATCCTTGAGCAACTAATCTGGCTTTGTTTCTAATGATTATCCCACTTTCATCAGATCTATTTTTAAATATTTAACGTGTGCTAATAACCTTTTTGTGATCAAGCCTAGGTACAAGATACCAAACATCATGAATGAAAAATTGAAGAAGTTCTTCCTGTATTGTAGAAATCCAATGAGGATCACTCAATACATCATTTACATTCTTTGGTTCCACAAGGGAAACAAAACATGCATAATGAGCATAGTTTCTTAATTGAGATCTTGTACATAAAGGTTTACTAGGGTTACCAACAACGTTATCTATGGGATGGTCTTTAGAAACCCAGTTGGGTACTTCAGGTGTCTCAATTGGTAAAGAATCATCTATTTCTGGAGAGTCATTTTCTAAAACATTTTCAGATACTTCCATAATAGTTGGTTCTTCAGTCTTAGTCTCTATAGTAGTTTCACTTACAATAACGTTTATAGATTCCATTAAGGTCTTAGTGTGAAGATTATAGACACGGTATGCTCTACTATTAGGAGAATATCCTGGAAAAATAGCTTTATCTCCACGAGTCTCAAATTTGGATAAGTGTTCTTTGTCCTTGCAGACATAACACGTACTACCAAAGGTTTTAAGATACTTAAGATTGGGCTTCTTCCCATACCATATTTCATAAGGAGTTTGTTTAAAATTCTTTTTAAGATAGGCCTTATTGATAATGTGACATGCAGTACGAATAGATTCTACCCAAATATACTTAGGTAATGTTTTGGCATGAATCATAACACGTGCCATCTCTTGAAGGGTACGATTCTTTCTCTCATTAATACCATTTTGTTGAGGAGTCTTAGGATCACTAAATTCATGTTTGTAACCATTTTAGTCACAATACTCTATAACATCAGTATCTATGAATTCTCCACCTCTATCACTACAAATTCTATTTACTTTAGTGTCTTTCTCATTTTTAATTCGAAGTAAAATCTTCAAAAAAGTTTGGAAAGTGTCAGACTTTTGTTTTAAGAAACCTACCCAAGTAAATCTGGTGAAGTCATCAACCATAACAAGAATGTAACTGTGTCCACAGAGACTAACAGTTCGAGAAGAACCTATTAGGTCCATATGAATGAGCTCCAAGAGTTTAGAGGTAAGGATATCTTTGACTTTCTTATGAGGGGCCTTAACAATTTTTCCTTCCTGACATGATCCACAAACAATATTAGAAATAAGTTTGATCTTAGGAATACCTCTAACTATTTCTTGTGAAGATAATCTACTATGATTTTCGTAATTTATGTGACCCATTCAATTATGACAGATCTCATTGCCATCCATTCTGGAAATGTTAGAGACCTCAGTACTGTCCGGAGTCCTGTAATTATACACTCACCTTTTTTAGTTAAAATTTTGCAATTATTCTTTGAAAAGGTGACAGTATGATTTGAGTCACAAAATTGCGAGATACTAAGTAGATTAGCCTTAAGACCTTTTACTAGAAGAACATTTTCAAGTAAAGGTAATCCTTCTTCTTGTAGTGTTCCTTTACCAATGATTTGAGATGATACACCATCACCAAAAATAACTTTTCCTCCAATAAAACTGGTTTTGTTTGAAAGTTTGCTATCATCCCCAGTCATGTGCTTTGAACATCCAGAGTCTAAATACCAACCAGAGGGAGTGTGTTCTGCTTTTAAAGCAGTAATCACAATGTTACACTTCATCTGGGGTAATAGCTCATCTTTTCTAACCCAAGCAGCTCTTGTTTTCATTTTGCGCTTATTTGCTCTCATTTGATAAAATTTGCGAGCATTAGATTTCTGTTGAAAAATGTTTTGCGCATGAGATTAAATTTTATGGAAAGTATGAGTATTTGGTTTAGAAAAGTGTCTAGGAACCCTTCTTGAAAATGATCTTTTAGGTTTGGTCTTTCTCTTTCTATACTTAGATTTTTTGTCTGGTTGTCTAGGGAGAACATAATTGTTATGACTTCTCCTAGAATAGTTAAAGTTTTAGTACACAGGAGAATTATAGACAGGGTTGACTAAACGTCTAGAGTAGCAACCTTCACATGAATGACCATATAAGTCACAGTAAGAGCAATATAAATTTCTCGAGGACGGTATCTCCTTGGGAAAGTCTCTAAACATAGGCTTTATGGAATTTTGGGGTTGAACCTTATTCCTAGGGAGTACAGTTTGAAATGCAGAATCACTCTTCCTAATCGAGGGGCAGACATATTTAGCCTTAGGTGGACTTTCACACTTAGAGTATCTTGATTCCCCAATATCAAACTTTGATTATTTTTTATCAAACTTATTTTTTAGAGAATGAAAATCTAGACAAGTTTCTATAGGTCTTTTGCCTCATGACACAAACTTAATTGGTTCAATGTTTTTAGTTTGTGTCTTCAAAGTCGAGAAAAACCCTATTCCTGTTCGATCATCAGAATTGGTTTTTAAATCAACAACAAAACCATCAAAATAGTTTGAATTATTTTCAAATTTTGCAATTTTTTTTGAAAACCATTGTTGTCTTCTCTTTAAGTTGTTCCAATTCTAATAATGTCCCTTTATTTTTTTTTCTCCAGAGTTTCATTTTCTTCAATTTTTGATCAAAAATTTTGACTTCATTTTCATGAGTTAGACATTGGGTAGTATACTCTTCAACGTTAAGTTTAACCATCAGACTTAAGTCTTCTAGTTTCTTAGCGAATTCTTTCACTATCTTTTCTAGTCTAGTACTTTTCTTAAGAGTTTTCGCATAAAGTGTGTGAATGTCAGGGAGGTCTTCAGTGTCCGAATCACTAAGTGTGGTGTGTGAAGTGTCCCCTAAGGATTCAATTCTTGAACTCACGCACCCATTGACATCGTCATTATCGCTTTCACTTTGACTCACAGACCCCGTGGTGGAACTAGCAATATTCTTAAAAATTAAAGCATCTAAATCGGTAGCAGTATGATTCATAACAACAAAAGTGAAGTTATTATCATCATTCTCATACATAGGCATATCATTATTGTAGATTATATTTTCAAAGAAAGACATGCAAGGATAAAAAACATCAGATGATTCAGGTTCCTCATTTTTAGAATCACTTGAATCATCCCATGTTATGCAAATGTTGACCCTATGTTGTTTATTGGTAGTGTTCAGTTTCACTCTACAGTCTTGGGCTATGTGTCCTAGCTTTCCACATCTAAAATATTCAATGTTCTTGAAGTCTTTGTTGGGTCTCATGCTCTTGTGATGTTTGTCTTGACCTTTCTCAAGAGGTTTGTAGTTAGATTGAGTTGGATAATTTGGCTTGCCTTTTCTATTTGCCAATTTATTTCTAAATTTGATAATTTTCTTAAACTGTTTTGACATCAAGGAAATTTGATTATCCAAACTATCTATGTCACATTCCTCATCAGAATCATTAGTAGGAAGAGTAAACTCAGGTTTCATCATCTTAGAGGAAAAACTCAAGTTAGAACTAGTCTATTTCCTATGGGACTGGGTCATTTGTTTCTTAAATTCTAATTCCATTTCCACAGTTCTTAGTTTACTACTGAGTAATTCAGGAGTGAGATTTTGATCACACATTTCCTCAATAGCATATCTTTTGTTGTCAAATTTCTGTGGTAGTGATCTTAGAATTTTAGATACAATTTCATGTCTGTCATATGTTATCCCATTAGCATGCAGTTTGGTCACAATGTCAGTTAATCTATGTAGCAATCATCTAAAGTTTCAGAATCAGACATAATTAGTGAGTTATACTGCTGAACAAGCATTTGAGTTTTAGCAGCCTTAACTCTAGTGTCACACTCATATGCAGTGATAAGTGGATCCCAAGCTTCCTTAGATGTGGCACAAGATGAGATCCTTTTGAACTCATTTTCATTTATGGACATAAAGATGTCATTCTTGCCTTTGTTGTTGTTTCGAGAAGTTTGCTTCTCTTTTTGAGTGAATTCACTTAAAGCTTTCTTAATCCTCTCATTACTTCCTTTAGTGGCTGGTTTAGTAGGATAAGTGTATCCATTTTTAACAATATCCCAGACATCATCTCCCAAGGTTCCTTGTATGAAAGCAACCATTATTACCTTCTAGTAAGCAAAGTTGTTTCCATCAAAGAGTGGGGGTCTGGTCAAGTTGCCAAATCTTTCATTTTTCTCTTCCATTGTTTTGATTTCAAGAAAATTATTTCAGAAACACAAGATCTTTTCAATAGATTTCCAAAGCTCTGATACCAATTGAAAAACTGTTACTAAAGCCATTTAATACAAGATTAAACTATTTAAGTAACTCCGAACTATTTTTTGAGAAAATTATTTCTTTAAATCAAATTAGGTTAATCACAAGACGTGTTTAATAAAACATGCACGAGATCAGTTCAAGATTTGTTAACAAGTTTTGAAAAAGAAAACTGAAAAGATTAAATCAACACACCATCAAGAATGAGATGAGGAGATATAGAAATATTAATGACGAGAGATTTTAACGTGGTAAAACCTCACCCAACTGAGGAAACATCCACGGTGACTTCTTAGTCACAAACCTAAAATCCACTAAAACAAAATATATCAGTTACAAACTATATAACACACATGCACACAAATCAGTCCTACAAGTTTAGGAATGTACCCACTGGTTTCCTTCTAACTTCTCTGCAGTTCTGATTGCTGATATGGTTCTCCCAGTTTGCTAACTTTCACTTTGTTCCAGTCTTTACGTCGACTCTTGTTTCAAGATCTTATTACCAACACTTTCAGTGTTGTAGTGTGTAAGTGTTTGTGATAGTGCTCTAACACATGCATGCACACACACTCACGCTTATTTATACAAACAATCCTAGAAAATTATAAATCAGATCTATATGCTGTGATTTTTAGTTTCTCTCTTCTTAGAAAACTAAAACCTTATTTGACCTTTAAAATGATCCCGGAATCCACGACTATCTTGCTCGGAAGACGATTCAAGATCTTAATTAATTTCAGGGTTTTGAAAATGTTTTTGAAATTCAAAACCGCCAAGGGTGATTCTAACTAGGTCAAAGGTCTTGTTTCAAAGGAACTAGAAATAAAAAATAATTTTGTTGATTTTGAAGATGAAAACATTTACAAAAAATAATTAACAAAATATTTCTGAGGACGAGAAACTAAGAATGAAGATTTAGGTGAAATATAACATTAAATGAACAGATCTATAATTTATATGAAACAGAAATTCAGATATAACCTAATGTTTAAGTTGGACACAAGATCTTAAAACGAAGAGGTTAAACCATGAAACAACTTTCAAACCAACACTCAAAAACTCTTTAACACTAAAGGATGGTGTTTGGTGTAAACTGGTTTTTAGAAAAATGGTTAGGGTTTGAAAAGGTGTTTGAACGAATTAGGGTTTCTATTCTCTCTATTTTCTCTCTCTTCTCTCTCTTCTCACTCGAATTAAACGAAGTGGCAAATGTCTCTTAAAGGCTAAGGGTTAGACTCCTTTTATAGTGGGCTGAGAAGGATCGAGAAGGTAGTTCAAAATCAAGGGCTGGTATTTGGTCTTCCCAAATTGACTTTGATCTAACGGTTTAAGAGAAGCGGTGAGTTAAACGCTTTGTTCTTGGCAAAGAGAGGTTCACAGGGATTGGGTTTGGACGCATGCAGGACGTTGATAAGATCAATCCAAGGGCTGATAATGAATAACGGTTTTGTCTCTTAAAAGAAACACAAATCCAACCAGTAGAAGGGTGAAAGGTGTAGGGCTAATATCGAACCTCACATGCGCGTCTAAAATAAATTACACAGACACCCTTAATGTCTCAAGCGCTTTTGGTTTCTACCCAAGTGAACTTTATAGGTGTAAAACCTACAACCAGAATTTATAAAATCACCCCAAAACCTTTTAATTCCAATTTTATTTATGAAAAAATTATTTTTTAAAAATCAATAAATTCCCAAAAATTTATTAAAAATAGTTTTAAGGGAAATTAACAAACAATACACACATAATCAAATTATGCAATATATGACCCATGTATGCAGTCCTAATGTGTGCGAGTGTTTATGAATATACCTTTGATCAATCATATAAGAAGAATGAATTGTATAGTAGTGTTTGAGGCTCCTTGGTATCTAGGGGAGGGACTCAATTTTGTCACTATTTCCAAACTAGATGAGCACTTATACAATGTAAACTCAAGTGAGTCAAGAGTATAAGGTGCTTCAGGGTGGCCCTGTTCAATACATTAGTGGGATGTACCATTCACAATCCTCTATCGAGCTATCAGACAATCTCTCAAACAATCATAAAGGTTCTCGTAGTTTGAAAAACTACTAGAATTTCATCAAATCCATTCCAATAGGATGTCAAATCTCTATCTAGGTTGTGAATGCTTCAATAGTTGTATAAACCAAATTTTATCCTTTTAGTGATCAACCCGAAGCCGGCTCACTAGAATTCCTACTAAGATATATTGACCAACATGTCTAAAATATACTAAAACAAGTATTAATCTTTCTAGTAACCGTGATTATCATTTCAAAATGAACTGAAATTTTTACTAAAAAAATAACCGTTATATACGATTTTAAGAATAAAACACCAACAAATTTCACCTCCCCAAATATATAGAGAAACTTAGGAGGCATGGCATTAATTAAATAAGACAATACAATTAATGTTATCTCCATATTTTATTTTCTTAGATAATAACATAAGGAGACTGGTATCCCACTATTTATGAACACTACAATAATTATTCCCACACTTATTTTGACTTTGGATTGAAATATGGGGAGAAAAACTCCAACAATATCCACCTTAGTGATCCATGATATGCTAATGACAATTTTTGTTTTTTTAAATTTGAGATACCAACTTGAAACTACTGAGGGGACAACTTCATTAGGCTTACACTACTCTTCCAATCATGGATTTAACTCCAAGTTTAACCATAATTTGAATTTTCATAGTCTTCAATACTAAGACTAAGTCTTTATTAATAACACATTCATTTTCTATAATCATTAACATTTTTCATTGACCTTATACTAGCTACACACATTCTGAATTGAAATATAACTCTAACTTTCCTTGATTCATCAATGGGCATTGCATGTATGCAACTACCCCCGAGTAAAAAAAAACTCATTAACTTAGGAAAGAGACCCTGAGTCATCCATTCCCTCAGTATGCATTTTCCTCTCAACATCGCCTGCTGGTTCGAAAATTTCAATTGATGTCTCCATTTTATCTACAATATGAGACATGTCTCGATCACTCGATAACTTGTGCACGTTGCTTCCTCATTACCCTTGAAACCTGTTTTCGATGATATAATCCTTAACTATCATATCCCTTTGCTAGGACCATACAACCTCGCGTGACTTTAAAATTTTCACCTACAATTGAAATTCGAAAGCCCTTGGAATCTAACTAGCAAAGGGATATTAAATTATTTTACAAAATATCACATATACCACATCACCCAAAGTGCATTTCACCCCATCTAAAAATTTGAGCTTTACCGTTCCCATGCCCTAAATAATACATTTATCACCGTTAGTCAAAGAGAAAGAACCATTCTTATTTTCTTAAAATGTTTCAAAATATTCTCTCTTGGAGAAAATATGATTCGAAGATCCGAAATCCAATATCCATTCATCATGAAATGAAGATTTTTCTTTGGATATAATGAGAGCTTCCCCAAAGTATTTTTTCTACCTAACGTGCTACCAATGCACCATCAAAGTGTAACACCCCGTAATTTTATTGATTTTTATATTGGGAATTAATTGTAATTAATTAAATTGTATTCAAAAAATTAATTCGATAAAATAAATATTAGCTAGATAAAGGTTAATTATTATTTATAATGAATATTACTTAGTGAATGAGTAATAATAATGAAAAGAAAATATTATGATTATCGTGAGTGAGAAATACGATAGTTATCATAAATTTAGTCGGGACGCACGTAATAGTCGTGTCGGGACTTAATTTGGGAAATAAAATATAATTTCACTTTTGATTAGTGTTTTAAAAGGCAAGCCTAGGCTCCGCCTACGCTTGGCCCAGGCTTGAGGCTTGGGAGAAACGCCCCGCCTTAAGCCTTTTACGCCTTGTTCTTGGTAAAAACCTTAAGGCACACGCTTTTTTTAAAACAAAAATTCTTTAGTGAAACGATAACACCTTTTAAAGTTTTTTTTTTCAAACCGGACCAATATCTCGTCCAAAACTATCAAATAGTATTTTAATTTGCAAATATTCAGACATATTTTGAAGGTATGTACAATTTTAGTATTTTTAATAGCCTTGTTATGGTTAGAAATATTTAAATTTATTAAAAAAGTCCTAAACATCTTTTCACGCCTAAGGCCCGCCTAGACTTCTAAGGCTTAAAGATCTGCCTCCACGCCTCGATTACGCCCCCGCATTTTTTAGAACCTTGCATTTTGATATTCCATATGGTCATTTCGAGTGCACCAGTATGTTCGAAAAGGTCGAGATAGTCAGAAAAATCTATATGGGGGGGGGGGGGGGAGGGGGTTTAGTTTGGGTCCCGGGGCACTTTTAGGCCAAACTGGCACCCCAAAGGGGTATTTTGGTCTTTTAAATTTTTAGAGATAATGAACCCATGAAAATTAGAGGATTACATCTGATAACACGTAAATGAGAATTGGTTTATCAGTAACCAAACCAAATGGAGAGTCACATGAGGAAGAAGGAGAGCTATTCCTATGGTTCCAACGCCAAAAACCACCTTCTCGCACCACCACCACCACCGGATTGTAGATCGGGAGGAGGAGAACACCAATCCCATCACCAATTCTGCAAAAATCAGACATCCACATTTAGGAAAGTGTTTATATTGCTAACTTTTGATTTCATATACCATCCATGTTATAATAGGATGGCTTCTTATGAAATTTATGAACTTTGATCTTAAAATTGGAGATATAATTAATAATCTTGGGTAGGATTGAGAATATATTTGATCCCTGATATATGTAGATGAATTTTGATGAGGAATATCATGAAATTTGGGAAGAAATTTGGAATTATGTTGAGGTTCTTGAACATGAATAATAAGCTACGGTTTTTAGAAATTAAATATGATTCGGGATTATTCTATAGAGATTTTATGATTATTTTATGTTAAAAATCATTGATTCAAGATACTATAATGTTATAAAACTTTCATTGGGAGTTTGGGATAGTATAATGTTGGTTTGGAGGCTTAATAATGGTGGTTTCTCGTAACGTGTAGGGAAGAAGATGAAAACTACTACGACGAATCGATTCGGTTCCTTAGCCGAATAGATTTGGAAAGCGAATCGATTCAGACTAAGGATTATGAATCGATTCGGTTTCCTAGAATTGCATAATTTTTTCCTTTTTGCTTAGAACTCGTGGGAAACAATTGCCAGTAGGATAATGTTGGGTTGAATTAATTTTAGAATCTGAATGAGAGATATTCTAATTACCAGTAGGTTAATGTTGGGTTTGAGGTTAGTCACACGAGGAGAACTTAAGGCCGAAATGGATTATGGTTGATGGGTAATAAAATCTTATTCAGATAATTATTTCGTGTCATGGAAAATTAGGAGAAGGTAGAACCAAGACCAATAGGTCTTGAGTGGGATTACTTATTGAATTTACTTAAGGGACACTTGGCAAAGGTATTAGGAAACACTCGGGATTATACCATGAGAAGTATTACGTTACGTAGAATATTCGAGAGTTACTATAGTACATACAGAGCATATGATATAGGTTACGTATATACCTATGATGATGTTATATACAAATATATGGGTGATGTGTATACCTATTGTTTGATTTGTATGTGTAATCATACCTAGGCTACTTGGAATCACGTGAGGTTTCGTGTGGTGGTCAGTCTTATTCTGATGAGCCTAATTGGGGGGATATTGACTTTTACCTCATGACATAGACCTTAGGGATTGAGCACCACTTGTGTGAATGAGGGCGTGACCAGTAATTTAGGTGCATTAGGTATGAGCGTATCCCAAAGGCTTAAATCCATGCTCGCCTCCAATGTTGTGTGATTTGATTTATGGTTTCGAGGGATATTATCCGAACTAGTGTCCTTATATAGTACGTGATGTACCAGAACTTGGTAGAAGAGTATGCCCGCATCGCAGGTCTCCATTTAGGGGTGTTGCATACGTATATATGATAAGAGTGATACATGTATATATACGTGTGATAGATCCTACTATGAGTGTATTAGTAGATAAGATAGATAGATAGTGATATCTAAATTGATCAATGTACATAAGAACTAAATTTATTGGTAATTCCTAATGAATATAATGGAGACCTGCGATGCGGGCATACTCTTCTACCAAGTTCTGGTACATCACGTACTATATAAGGACACTGGTTCGGATAATATCCCATACAATATGATGCTACCTTTTTTAATTCTTTATATTCATTAGGAATTACCAATAAATTTAGTTCTTATGTACATTGATCAATTTAGATATCACTATCTATCTATCTTATCTACTAATACACTCATAGTAGGTTACTCGTGTCATGAGGAGATGTAGGCCAGGCTAGTTAGGCAAGTAGCATAACTAGGTGGGTTAGAGTAGTATGTTAGGCGTGCACATTAGTTGAGGGGTGAGGATCTCAAGTGAGAGCACGATGTATTAACGTGTATATAATATCTGATCTTGTCGCATTTTAAACACTTGCAAAGCTTTTTCAAACTTTTTTATTTGGGCTTTGACCCGTTTCAAATCCTTTTTGTAAAAACCATTTTAGGTTCCCAATCACAGGGATGTCAGGCATAGGAGTTCCTGCATTTGACGTGCTGCATCTCTTGTGGAAGTTGTAGCACCTTACTATTAGACGCCTACACTTTTATTCAGTTCTTAACTCTCTTTACTTATCTGAGCCGGGCATGTCGCTCATTTATAGTTGGATACTATTTGCAAAGATTTTGTATTTCCAATTATTTTTGTTTATTTCTAGCATTGATTTAGACTTTACTTATGGATGACTGCATTTAGATATTCTCTGGAGTGTTATTGCACACCTAGTTATTTACTTATATCGCTATCTAATTATTTATTATTATGTGCATGCAAATAGTGAATGATATATTTATTCCATTTTTATCTACTGCATGTTAATAATTAAGATTAAAATTTTAACACCGGGCTATTAGGGTATTAGTAATTAAATTGAAATTCGATAGTGATGCTAAGAATGACACCATTAATGATTTCTATTTAATTTAATAATGGACTGATCACCCAGGATTAGAATAGGTGGGGTGTAACAGATGGTAACAGAGCATCAGGTTTTAATGTCCTTCGGATCTGTGCAACTTACTACGATTTTCAGCGTATTGTTATTTGATATTGATCCATATTATTCAGACTGTTGTATTCTTTATTACTCATTTACGTCTTCAGTTATTTTAAGACATATTGAACTGTGGACTTATATAAATTCTTTCTCATTTCCAATGCCTCCTCAATGTGCAACACGAGTAACCCCAGAGGCACAAGCTGAGCCGCAACCAACTCAGTCCCCATGATCTATGAATGCTACCAAGGTTGCCTCCATTATAGCACATACGGTTTATGCAGCCCTGAATACTTTTGCCCAGTAGGCACCATGGGTGCCACCCCAGCCTCAGGGGGTTACTCCAACTCCTGCCCACTTGTTTCCTTTATCTTGGGAGAGAGATCGAGATTCCTTTCAGAAGGCACATCCTCTAGAGTTCCAAGGGAGCCCCGATGCAGTTGTAACATGCCAATGGAAGAAGGCTATCTAGAGGAATTTGAGGATGTATGAGTGCACAGAGGCACATAAGCAGATACTGTCTACCTTTAAGCTAGCAGGGGCAACATTACCATGGTGGGAGTCCATCACCACTGTACAGGAGAGAGATACCTTGACTATCCAGGAGTTTTGGGAGCTGTTCGATCGTAAATACTTCCCTTCCGCCATCTAGACTGAGATGAGATGAAACTTTTTTAATATTTCGCAGGAGGGGAGGACCGTAGCAGAGTATGAGGAGGAGTTTAACATATTAGCTAATTTTATTCCGATGAGGTGCTAACATAAGAGAAGAGAATTCAGTTATTTGTAGATGGTCTTACTTGGAGGATCCGACAACATCTGTTGGTTAATCTAGCCCTGAAGACTTATACAAAGGTGTTAAATGCAATGCTACTACACTATCAGGACCACTGCTTCTATGTTAAGGGGACCAAACGCTCAGGAGAGTCCATCCAGTAGGGCAGAACTGGGGGTAGCAGTGCTGGTGGGGCACAATCGAATTAGAGTCAGTAGAGGCAGAGTGAGCAGGGTCCCCACCGGGGGGATGCTGCTAAGAGGTTCTGTTCAGGGGATTGTAGATAAGGATAGTGTGGATTCAGGCAGGTCCACCAGGGCTAGCCTGGACAACAATAATTTTATTAGGATAGCAGGCCCAGGGTAAAGGTGCTAATGGACAGTAGGGTCGAGGATAGCAGGGCCAGTGGGAAGGTAATTTTATGGGCAGGTGTTTCATTTGTGGCAAGACTGGCCACAAGTGCTTGGATTGCCCTGATAAGGGTAGGGTTCAGAAGCAACATGGGGCCTGTTAGGAGCCTTAGAGACCTATCTTCCCCGTCGCCCTCGCAGCACCTGCCCCCGTACTAGACTTGCCTTCAGCACGAACCATTCCATTAGCACCATCCCAACAGGGGCAGTTAGGCCATCTGTACTGGGATGGTATAAAAATATGTAAATGTACATATTTTTTTTTTTACATTTTATGATTTGTGTGTAGTGGGATTCTGTAAATTTGAGGTGGCAGCTTACGTGGACTGTAGTGACTCACCTTGGGTGGGCAAGACTTAGCTGCCCAAGGACATAAAACACATTTTTTTATTTGGAGCTTGGAAGGATGAATGATAATCTCCCACAGTATGGGCGAACAAGTCTTACCTGCCCAGCTATCGGCCACCCTTATACACAATGTCTAGTGACGATGTAGATTTGCATTTCCTTTACATTTTCTCTCTCCTAAATATGCACAATTTGTTACCCACTGTGAAGATAAAAGATCTAATTGTGCACATTTAGATCTCCTACTCGAGATGGTCTTACAGTATGGGCATGTGTATCACGTTCACTAGGTTGCATCTCCATAGGCTCCACCCGTTGTTGAGGGTATATTTCTTATCTATGGTAATTTGGGGAACATTTTATTTAACACTGGGGCTTCACACTCATTCATAGCTACTAGATTTGCACGATACGTAGGGTTATTAGAGACGAAAGATAGTACAATTATATGTGTAGACTCACCACTGGGTAGCGGGACACTAATTTTCTTTGTATGCCGGGGTGTGAGTATAGATATTGGGAGATTAGTTTTGCCTGCTGATATGCTTATACTAGATATGTCAGAGTACGACTCCATCATAAGCATGGATTGGCTAGCTGAGTATAGAGCCATGATTGACTGCTATAGTCAGAGTATAGTGTTTGTGATTCCCGAACAGAAAATGTTCTTATTGGAGATGGCTCATCCTGAAGGAGGATCATCTACTCATTTGTATTACATAGAGGAGGAGACCTCTTAGGGGGTGGTTATTTCCCTCGATTTGATTCCCGTCGTTTATGCGTTTGTCGATGTGTTTCAGGAGATACCAGGATTGCCCATAGTAGAGATATTTAGTTCATCATTGACTTAGCATTAGGTACTCGGCCAATAGCTCACGCACCATATCGTATGGCTCCTATGGATATTAGGATCTACGGGATCAGATTGAGAATCTATTGGGGTAGGGCTTTATACTATGTCGTACTTCACCTTGGGGGTGCCCCTATATTATTTGTGAAGAAGAGAGATGGATCTTTACACCGGTGTGTGGATTACCAGGAGTTGAATAAAGTCACGATACGGAATAAGTATCCGCTGCCCCGAATCGATGACTTATTCGATTAGCTGAGAGGAGCCGCTTACTTCTCTAAGATAAATTTAAGATTCGGATATCACTAGTTGCGCATTCAGGAACAGGACATGTCTAAGACTACCTTCTTGACAAGATATGGGTCCTACGAGTTTCAGGTTATGCCATTTAGCTAACCAATTGACCACTCGTGTTTATAGACTTGATGAATAGGGTGTTTAGAGAGTTCTTGGATCATTTTGTTATCATCTTCATTGATGGCATTCTGATTTATTCCCGAACTGAGGAGGAGCATGCCAAGCATTTGCATAGGGTGTTATAGATACTGCTTAAGCATCAGTTGTATGAAAATTTTGAGAAATACGAGTTTTGGCTGCGTGAGGTACAATTTTTGGGGCATATCATTTTTGAGTTTGGGATACCGGTGGACCTGAGTAAGGTGTCAATGGTGAGGGAGTGGGGACAACCACCGACACCGACAGAGGTGCGCAATTTCTTGGGGTTAGTCGGGTACTACAGACGATTTATTAGGGAATTCTTGAAGATTGTGGAATTTTACTCGCAAAGGTGTACCATTTGTTTGGGATGATGCTTGCCAGTTGGCTTTTGATGAGCTGAAGGACAAGTTAACTTCAGCACCCGTACTCACATTTCCCAGGGTAGGAGTAGAGTATCTTTTTTTCACTGATGCGTCCCTACAGGTACTTGGGGGTGTGTTACAGCAGGAAGATCAGGATATAGCTTATGGTTCTCTCAATCTTAAGCCTCATGAGAGAAATTACCCCACCCACAACTTAGAGTTAGCGGCAGTTGTGTCTGCATTGTGAATTTGGAGGCACTATTTGTTGGGAGAGAGATTTTTCTTGTTCACATATCATAAGTGTTTTAGACACACTGGTGCACTCAAAATGACCATATGGAATATCAAGATAACAATTAAGATAACAATTATATTTTATTTCCCAAGTTAAGTCCCAACATGACGGATACGCGCGTCCTGACTAAATTTATCATAACTGCCGTATTTCTCATTCACGATAATCATAATAACTTTTTATCATTATTATTACTCATTCACTAAGTAGTATTCATTATAAATAAATATTAACCCTTATCTCCCTAATTAACATTTATTTTATCAGATTAATTTTTCATCAATTATATGCAAAACTTGAGAAATATGGGGTTTGGCTGCGTGAGGTACGATTTTTGGGGCATATCGTATCTAAGTTGGGGATATCGATGGACCCGAGTAAGGTGTCAGTAGTGAAGGAGTGGGGACAACCCACGACACCGACAGAGGTGCGCTATTTCTTGGGATTAACCGGGTACTACAGACGATTTATTGGGGGATTCTCAAAGATTGCGGGTCCATTTACATATTTGACTTGCAAAGGTGTACCATTTGTTTAGGATGACGTTTTCCAGTTGGCTTTTGATAAGATGAAGGATAAGTTTACTTCAGCACCCACACTCGCGCTTCCCAGGGCAGGAGTAGAGTATCTTATTTTCACTGACGCATCCCTATAGGTACTTGGGGGTGTATTGCAGCAGGAAGATCAGGCTATAGCTTATACTTGCCACAAGCTCAAGCCTCATAAGAGGAATTACCCCACCCACGACTTAAAGTCAGCGGCAGTCGTGTTTGCGTTGTGGATTAGGAGGCACTATTTATTGGGAGAGAGATTTCACTTGTTCACAGATCATAAGTTACTACAGTACTTGTTCACTCGGAGAGAGCTAAATATGCGTCAGCACAGGTGGCTTGAATTTGTAAAATATTATCAGTTTGACATCCAGTATCACCCAAGAATGGCTAATGTGGTGGCAGATACATTGAGCCACAAGCCAGCAGAGGGTTTGGAAGGCAAAATGGAAGGAGTTGGGACATCAGGATTCAGTTGCCCGATCATTTATGTCAGTTATGATCGTAACCCCCCAGATTGTCATGAGGGTGGTACAAGCACAAGTAGCAGATTCTTTTTATCAATAGCGGATCAGACAGCTCTTATCCGGAGGAGCAGAGTTGTATTCCGTGAGTTCGGAGGGAGGTTTAGGATTCAACGGGAGATTAATTATCTGAGAGGGGGAGGATTTATAACACGCAGTAATGGCAGAGTTATGTGGGTCCCGATTTGCGGTACATCCCGGAGGGGATAATATGTACCAAGACATGAGACGATAGTACCGATGGAGTGGGATGAAGAGAGATATTGTTGAGTTTGTTTTGAGGTGTAACACATGTCAATTAGTGAAGGTAGACCATCAGAAGTTGGCAGGAATTCTACAACCGTTAAAGATCTCGATGTGGAAATGGGAGAGCATTTCCATGGATTTTATTACCGGGTTTCCTACTTCATAGAGAGGTCGCGATTCCATATGGGTGATAGGGGATCGATTTACCAAGGTAGCTGACTTCTTGCCAGTTCGGACTAATTATACAATGGGACAATATGCTAAATTTTCCTTGCTGAGAAAGTGAGATTACATGGGGTTCCATTAGATATTGTGTCCAACAGGGACAAGATTTAGTGTCTCAAATTTGGACGGTTTCCAAGAGTCCATGGGTACCGAGTTATGTTGAGTATGGCTTATCACCTGTAGATGGATGGGCAGATGGAGAGGACTAATCAGATGTTGGAAGATATGCTACGAATATGTATCCTTGATTTTATGGGAGGTTGGGAGCAGTATCTTCCAGTGGTGGGGTTCACGTATAATAACTCCTACCAGTTCACGATTGACATGACACCATTTGAGGCATTGTAAGGTAGATCTTATCGTTCACCTGCTTGTTTATTGGAGGTGGGGTCAAAAAGCTTCTTGGTCCGGAGTTGATTCAGGATACGTTAGCTAAGATTGAGTTGATTCGGAGCCGTATACTGATAGCCCAGGATCGACAAAAGAGTTATGCTGATGCTAAGTGGTACTTCCTGGATTTTAATGTGGGGGATCAGTTACTGCTATGTGTATCTCCTATAAAAGGGATAATTAGGTTTGGGAAGAAAGGGAAGTTGGTATCGAGATACGTGGGGTCATTCCCTATCATTGATCGGATTGGGCCAGTTGCATACATACTTGGGTTACCGGAGCACTTTCATCGGATTCATGATGTATTTCATATTTCTTCGTTGAGGCGACATCTCCAGAATGAGTTAACTCACACTCACATTTCTTTGGAGGAGATCGATTTGCAGCCTGATATTTCATATGAGGAGAGGTTGGTTGCTATCTTAGACCATAGCGAGATAAAACTGAGGTCGACAGTAGTTATACTTGTACGGATTTAGTGGGGGCATCATAATGCCGATGAGTCCACTTGGGAGCATGAGGATGAGATGTGCGAAAAGTATCCAGAGTTATTCATATTAGGTATTTCCTTTTTTTAATTTAGGGATGAAATTCCATTATTAGGGGGAAGTATGTAACACCCCGTAATTTTATTGATTTTTATATTGGGAATTATTTGGGATTAATTAAATATATTCAAAAAATTAATCCAGTAAAATAAATATTAATTAGTGAGATAAGGGTTAATATTTATTTATAATTAAAATTATTTAGTGAATGAGTAATAATAGTGATAAGAAAATATTATGATTTTCGTGAGTGAGAAATACGACATATACAATAAATTTAGTCAGGACACGCGTATTAGTCATGTTGGGACTTAATTTGAAATTAAAATATAATCTCACTGTTAAATTCTATATGTTCATTTTGAGTGCGCCAGTGTCTCCGGAAGGGGTGAGATAGTCAGAAAAGTCTACCCGGGGTACTTTTAGGCAAAATCGGCATCCCAGAGAGGTATTTCAATCTTTTGTAATTTTGGAGATAATAAAGCTACAAAAATTAGAGTACTATATTTGATAACACGTAAAGGATAATTGGGTTATCAGTTACCAAACCAAAGGGAGAGTTAGAGGATGAAGAAGGAGATTTATTCCTCAGGTTCCAAGGCCAAAAACCACCTTCTTGCACCACCACCACCACCGAATTGTAGACCGGGAGGAGGAGAACACCAATCCCATCACCAATTCTTCAAAAATTAGACTTCCATATTGAGGTAAGTGTTTATCTTGCTAACAATTGATTTGATATACCATCCATGTTAGAATAGGATGACTTCTTATAAAATTTATGAAATTTGATCTTCAAATTGGAGATATAATTCATAATCTTTGGTGGATTGAGAATATATTTGATCCCTGATATATGTAGATGAATTTTGATGAGGAATATCACGAAATTGGGAAGAAATCTTAAATTATGTTGAGGTTCTTGAACATGAATAATAAGCTATGTTTTTTAGAAATTAATCTTGATTAAATCTGATTTGGGGCTGTAGACATTTATGATTCTTATACATTGAAAATCGTTGATACATGATACTATAATGTTAGAAACCTTTGGTTGTGAGTTTGGGATAGTATAATGTTGTTTGGGAGGCTTAATAATGGTGGTTTCCTGTAACATTGAAGGGAATAAGATGACAACTGCTACGGTGAATCGATTCATATCCTTGGCCGAATCAATTCGGTTTCCCAGAATTGCCAAATTTTCCTTTTTTGCTTAGAACTCATGGGAAACATTTGGGCTGACCTTTGAATTATTTTAAAAACCTAATGAGAGATATTCTAATTACCAGTAGGTTAATGTTGTGTTTGAGGTTAGTTATACGAGGAGAACTTAAGGCTAAAATTGATTATGCTTGACAGGAAATAAAAGCTTATTAAGATAACAATTTCTTACCATAAAAAATTAGGAGAATTTAGAACCAAGACCAGTAGGCCTTGAGTGGGATTACTTATTGAATTTACTTAAGGGACACTTGGCAAACCATTTGGCTATTAGAAAACACTCGGGATTATACCATGAGAAGTATTGTGCTACGCAGAATATTCGAGAGTTACTATACTACGTACGGGGCATATGATATAGGTTATGTATATACCTATGATGATGTTATATATATATATATATATATGGGTGGTGTGTATACTTATTTTTTGATTTGTATGTGTAATCAAACCTAAGCTACTTGCTATCACGGGAGGTTTCGGATCGTGGTCAGTCTTGTTCTAATGAGATCAATTAGGGGGATATTGACTTGTACCTCAGGACATAGACCTTAATTATTGAGCACCACTTGTGTGCATGAGTGTGTGACCAGTCATTTTTGTGCATTAAGTATGAGCAAGGTTCTAAAAAATACAGAGCGTGACCGAGGCGTCGAGGCCAAGCCTTAAGCCTTAGAATCCTAGGCGGGCCTTAGGCGTAAAAAGGCATTTAGGCATTTTTAATATATTTT
Organism: Sambucus nigra; assembly: GCA_949130495.1. Lineage (NCBI taxonomy): Eukaryota > Viridiplantae > Streptophyta > Magnoliopsida > Dipsacales > Adoxaceae > Sambucus > Sambucus nigra. The sequence continues at coordinate 580,493,475 of OX422209.1, forward strand.
AAAATTTTTAACTATAAAAAGGCTATTAAAAATAATAAAATGGTACATACCTTAAAATATTCCTGAATATATGCAAACTAAAATACTATTTTTTAAATACTAAGAAAAAACAAAAATATGGAAAAATGTGCATTTTTTTTATGAGAGGCAGAGAGGTTTGGGATACTATTTGTCTTTTGATTGTTCTAAATGAGATATTGGTCTGGTTTATAAAAAAAATTCTTTAAAAGGAGATAAAGTTTCACTAAAGCATTTTTGTTTTAAAAAAAAGTGCGCTTTAAGCCTTTTACCAAGAATAAGGCGTAAAAGTCTTAAGGCGAGACGTTTCTCCCAAGCCTCAAGCCTAGGCGCGCTTAGGAGGAGCCTAGCGAGCTTTTTAGAACACTGGGTATGAGCATATCCCAAAGGTTTAGAGCTATGTTCACCTCCAATTTTGTGTGATTTGATTTATAGTTCGAGGAAGATTATCCGAACTAGTGTCCTTATATAGTACGTGATGTACCAGGACTTGATAAGAGAGCATGCCAGCACCGCAGGTCTCCACCCAGGGGTGTTGTATACGTATATATGATAAGAGTGATACATGTATATATACGTGTGGTCGATCATACTATAAGTGTATTAATAGATAAGATAGACACTGATATCTAAATTGATCAATGTGCATTAGAAATAAATCATTTACTAGTAATTCCCAATGAATATAAAGAATTAGAAAAGGTAGTATCGTATTGTATGGGAAATACGGGTGGACACTATATATGAATAGATTCTAATAGATGGAGGCCAGACTAGTTTGGCAGGTAGCATAACTAGGTGGGTTAGAGTAGTACGTTAAGCATGCACATTAGTTAAGGGATGAGGATCTCAAGTGAGACCACACTATACTAACATGTATATAATATATGATCTTGTTGCATTTTAAACACTTGCTAAACTTTTTCAAACTTTTTTACTTGGGCTTTGACCTGTTTCAAATCCTTTTTATAAAAACCATTTTAGGTGGCCAGCCACAGGGACGACAGGCATAAGAGTTCCTGCATTTGACGTGCTGCAACTGCTGTGGAATTTGCAGGACCTTACTATTAGACGCCTCCACTTTTATTTAGTTCTTAATTCTCTTTACTTATCTCAGTCGGGCATGTCACTCATTCATAGTTGGATACTATTTGCAGAGATTTTATATTTCTAGTTATTTACATTTATTTCCAGCATTGATTTAGACTTTACTTATGGATGACTGTATTTGGATATTCTCTCGAGTGTTATTCCAGACCCAGTTATTTACTTATGTCGTTATCTCATTATTCATTGTTATGTGCATGAAAACGGTGAATGATATATTTATTCTAATTTTATTTATTGCATGTTAATAATTAAGATTAAAATTTTGACACCGGGCTATTAGGGTATTAGTAATTAAATTGAAATTCGACAGTGATGCTAAGAATGGCACCATTAATGATTCTCGTTTAATTTAATAATGGACTGATCACCCAGGATTAGAATAGGTGAGGTATCACACAAAGTCACATCGATTAGTTTTCAAAGGTAATCAAGTTTTATGTGACCCCACTCCTTGCAGTTGTAACATTGTCAACGATTTTTATCACCCCTTGATCTCTACCTACTTCTTCCACTAAATCCCCTATTGGTATTCCTTCACCAAATTAGACCTTGAACGAACATAGTTGAGCCCAAACTATCCTCTACTGAATATTTTATCTTTAGATGTGATAATAGAGTCAAATCCACCTCATCTATTTTCACTGTATCTTTTCTACACAAAATGGTGGTAAGTATGTTCTCATATGAATTTGGAGGAGAAGTAAGAAGCAACAAAGCCTGGTATCCCTTAATCTTTACATCAACCTTTTTGAGTTGATAGATAAACCCATGAAAAATACTCATGTTATTCATGAGATCTCCACCTTCCTCTATCTTGAGACATTAAAGCTTTCTCTTGAGATTGAGCTTTGTTGTGAGACTCTTAGCCAAATAAAGTTTTTCTAACTTTTTCTACAATTTTGGCGGCGTATCCTCATCAATGACATTTTTGATGATATATATCACCGATATTGATTCATATAATTCTTAATCACCTTGACTCAATATCCTCCCAATCATCTTCTATTATTTTTTTCTTTCTTTCATTCCTTTCCTTTCAATGCCCGTGCTAGGCCTTCTTGAACAAAGATGTCCTTCACTGTATTTTTCCATAAGTTAAAGCTATATTTTTCATCAAATAAGTCCACCTTCTAGTAAACCGCAATATGTTTAACCATGGTTGAAATCAAATGACCCAATATTTTCAAGCACTAGTGGTTTAACACCAAAATCTAAATACCAACTTTTGTTAAACAACTTATGTGTTTCGAAAGATCTTATACCATTTTCTATGCACAAATACGACACCACAATCAACCAAATAGAAAAATATATAGATGAAAAATAAATGAAAAGCATATAAAAGAGATACACGAGATTAAACGTGGTTCACCCAATATAAATTATGTCCACAGAAGGGAGAGATTAATTTCACTATGTGAATAAATCGTTGTACGCTCAATAATTACTCAACAGAAATATATACTCTTTCAATTATCGCCAAATAAAACCTATTTGCATATACAATACACTTTGTCTATTGTTTACCTCACTTATATTATTTTAAACTTTTACTTCCTCGAATATATAAAGCTATCTTGGGAGATATGGAATTAACTGTATAATACAACACAATTAATGTTATCCTCGTATTTTCTTTGCCTAGCCAATAACCTAACGAGACAAACATTAGCAGCCCACTATTTAGACACGCTACAATAATAACATCCACACTTGTTTGACTTTAGCTTGAAATATGGAGAGACAAACTCCAACATAATCGCATGCACAAATAAATCTAACTTCTACAAGATATGGAATCAAAACTAGGTGCCAACATGTAGGACCACAATAACCCCATAAGAACCTAGAAGCTCATGTTGATTAAAGTATGGGTTGGTACCAACTCACAGGTTGATAAAAAATTAAAAACACCTCTAGTGAATTCTCCATTGTTGATCTTATCTTCTCCATCAACTGGCCTACAAGTTTCATTTCATTTTCTTACCCTTGTCCTGAGAGTTTAATCTCCTTCCTCTACCGTAGGTGTGGAAATGTATCAATTTTGTTTTATATCATATCATTTTCATCTCAATAGTTATTTTTTAAGATTGACATCATTCGTGACAGACCCATTTATAGTAGCTTATACTTAGTTTTGGGTTATGCTAGTTGCGTATTGTGTTTAAGCTGTGTATTCATCACTTTTAATGCGTTTGTTTTGTTCGTGATGAATTTGTGTCACCCAATTCTAAGATTGTATCATCAACCTACCAAGACTAAACTTAAACCCCTAACTTCAAGTCGTATGAAGAGTCACCCTACTCTACGAATCTGTCGAGCACCTCAAGAAGGAGCTTGGCACAACTAGATTCGTAGAGTGAGGAGTAAAGTAAAAATTTAACGATATATTTATGAAAAAAGATTTTGTTTTATGTGTGTAAAATCTATATAAGTATCTCATTTTATCCAAATACCTATTAATAAGGTATTCCGTACGCTCGAATTGAAATGAAAAGATACGAACCAAGAATAGATATGACACAACCCTTGAAAACATAGGTGGATTGTTTTGAAGTCGCCCGGGGATGAAAAACAAGACCCTTACAATAGTATTTGTTTTTCAGTCTATGTTTAGTCTAAGTCTACGGGTTAGTTCAACTAGATCTTATCTCATGTCCTCAATATAAAATTTAATATATTTCTAGTTCATAAATATATAAAGGGTCATTTACTATTTGGGGTACATTTGTTTATAATATTTTTGATTTGGGTTACGTTAATTTTCGTATTAGTTGGCTGGGTTCAAAACTAACGAAAACCGTTAGTTGACTCACTTAACCATTAGTTGAACAACTTTTTTTAACTAAAAATACAACTTTACCCCCGAATACATTAATATCTATATAATAAGGAGTAGAAGTTTGGTTACTATTCAATAAGATGATAAGCTAAGTAGAGGTGGAGATTTGACCACATCACTCACAAATGGAGGGTTGTGATTGATTTATTCTATTTTCCTCTTTTGACACTTTATTTTTTAATTTCCCTCTCTTTTACCTCTCTCCTAATTGATTTCTCTCTCCTACTTTAATTCAAAACGAAGGGTAAATGAGTAAATTGACAAAGACAAGCACAAAAATAATCTTAAAAATCCTCAAAGAGGACTGTCTTTCTCTCTCCTCCTTCTAGAGTATGGTTTGAGGATCTAATCTTCATCTTCTTCTAGGGTACGGTTTTGCTTTTGCGATTTCATCTTCATTTTCATGGTTCTTCATCTCCTTCATTTTGCGTATTTGTACTCGGATTTGTTTCTAGACAGGATTGTGATAAAATGCAAGAGATAGATTGTTTGAAGTTGCAATGAATTTCCTCTAGTGTGCGCTATTTGTCCCACCTTAATATGTATGTCTTCTTTCACATCTCAAATTACATTTTGAGTATTGAAGTAGGGGACTTTAACTAAAGTTCCCTAAGTTAGATGTGGGTTTCAATTTTTGTTATCAAATTTAAGATTTTAGAAATCTCATAATATATATTTTTTGTGTGTGTAGGCTTGATTGAGGTTCAACGATGTACGATTAGGTTTGGATGGTGTTGGGGTTTTCATTTTCACACTTTTTGGTTACATATTATTGCATGTTTCTTTTTTTTTTCCAAAGAGGGACGGTACCCCCACCCATTTTATTTATATCATAAAGGAGAAAAAGCCTCTCCGAAGCTTACAAACCCAAACACAAAACTTAATTCTAGAGGATGGGTCCATTACTCTAGAATGAGAGAATAGAAACTTGGGGATTTATAAAGTATCCCCATTACAAGGAAAGAATACTTAAAAACAAGAAATATGGGGAATATATCCCCATTACAATGAGAGAGCTATAGAATTTTAAATTTGGGGATTTATCACATCCCCATTACAATTTCTTTATGATGGATCTAATATTTGGAAGATTTTGTCTATCCATATTGAGATGTCCTTTGGAAAATGTCGGAAGAGAATTGAAACTCCAGAAATAATCATCCATTTGAGATACTGAAGCTCTTGAAGCTAAAAAATCAGCTACTGCATTGTTTTCCCTCCAAGTGTGGATGATTTTGCAGTTCGTTGGATAAGTGATATTATCAAATATACCTTGTGAAGGCCAAGGAGGTTTTGTTATCTTTAAAACAATGTCAACTAACGTTTTACAATCAGATTCAATGCAAACATTAGAAATATTTAAGAAAGAAATCAATTTTATCCCTTCTTGAAGGGCCATTGCCTCAGCATTAAAGGATGTTTGAATACCTATTGATTTAGAAAAGGCGGCGATAAATTTACCATGAAAATCCCTAATGACACCACCAATACCACTTGAGCCTGGATTATTCTTAGAAGCACCATCAATGTGAAGTTTAAAAGTGCCAATTGGAGGTTTGCTCCAAAGACACTTTATTAAAATAATCTTCTTCGGGAAAATATTGATATTAAAAGTTTTAGCTATTAACTCATCTTTAGGGAGAATTTTGTCGTAAAACTTGCAATATTCTAAAATATTAGAAGACAAGAGGATAACATTTTTAATAATTTTATTTGAAGAAGTATGACAATTTTCAAAAAGGTTTTTGTTTCTAGCTTTCCATATTTCCCAGAATATCACTTTAGGAATTACCTTAAATAGTAAAGTTTTATAGTCCCTTTTAGGACATTGTAACCACCAAGAGAAAAGGATAGACCTGCAAGATGAAAAGTCAAGGGACAAACCAAACATAGATGCAAAGAAATTCCACACCTCAGTAGCAATAGGACATTCAATAAGGACATGGTGAGAGCTATCCTCAGCGTTCTTACATAATCTACATAAAGAAGCTAGTCTCACACCAAGTTTTTGGATCTCTGATTCAAAAGGGACAGAATTGTTTAAGATTTTCCAGGTATAGTTGGATAATTTCATGGGGCATTCTTTTATCCAATTTATTTTCCAAGATATAGATAAAGGCCTACTTTGTCTACAAATATTGTATGCAGATTTAATGGTAAAATCACCATTAATAGAGGCCATCCATATAGCTTTTTCTTCATTTATATATGAGTCAGATAAGTCTTTTATGGAAGCTATCCTTTTAATAGAAGAAGAGATTTGATTAATTCTAAGGCCATTTTTGTATTTATTTCTAATAAAGCTAGACCAAATGCCATTTCCAAATTTATATTTCCAATATAATTTCATGCTAAAAGCAGAAACAATATCTTCAATTTTCCTAAAGTTAAGACCACCCTCATCAAGTGGATAACATAGGTCATTCCATTTAGTCCATTGAAAAGGATTCTCCTTTGAGGGGCCACCCCAATAGAATTTACTAAAAATGCTATGTAATCTTTTAATAATGATTTTAGGAGGGTTTAAAACAACAATAGTATAAACAGGAATAGATTGAAGCACAAATCTAATAAGGGTAGCTCTACCAGCTTGAGAAATTAATTTAGAAGACCAAATGTGAAGTCTATCCCTAATTTTAGAAATCAGATAAAAAAAATGAATAGCTTTAGGTTTCCCTTTAAACAAAGTACATCCTAAATATTTCATAGGGAATTGTTTGTGAGACAATCCAGAAATAGATTCTATAGTGTTTCTTCTATGACGAGATAACTTTGTATCCGTATAAAAGGAACTCTTAGAAAAATTTCACTTTCTGACCCGAAGTGGCTTCATACTTTTTTAAAAGATCAATAAGGGACTTTATGCTATGTTTACCTCCATTTATAAAAATTATCAAATCATCTGCATACCCTAAATGAGATATAAGTTGAATTTTAGATGGATGAGCATAAGGTATAGCTTTCCTAAGAGAAAATATTTTGTCAATATTTCTACTTAAAACTTCAACAGCTATTATGAAGAGACTAGGAGACAAAGGGTGCCCTTTCCTTAATCCCCTTAAAGAATGAAAAAAACCAATGCTTTTACCATTCAAAATTAATGAAAACCAATTGTTAGATATAAGCCTCCAAATTAAATCAATAAAAACTTCACAAAATCCAAATTTTCTGAGAACTTCACAAAGATAATCCAAATCATCAGCAGCTATTATTGCATGTTTCTATTTATGTCAGGCTTTTCTCTATTGTTGATTATTTGTTTCTAAAGATCTGAATTGAATATTACACTCCTTTATCTATCTCATTTTCAGAAATCCCACCGCATAATCTCAACATCAATTCTGGTAAATAAATTCATTGACTTGCTTAAATGTTTAGCTTTTGAATCTAACTTATGATGGTTCATATGGTAGTTTCTATTGATTTAAACCATATCCCAAGTTGTATTTTGTTATAGTTTCTATTGATTTAAAAGCTTATGGTTCATATGGTACTTTCTTTGCAACTTTTGTAGAAAGTTTGGGTTTTAATGGTTTAAAGACATTCCATCTTGAAGACATTTGGGTTTTAATAGTGTTTAATTTTTCTCTATTGATTGATTTCAATTAAGTTATTAGTTGCCTCTTGATTTTATATAAAAATAAGAATCCCACCAGTTTTCAGTTTGAAATTAACTGTTATTTTGGAAGTTGAAAGTTGGAGATGCATGGGTTATAAAACTAAAAGTATGGGATGCAATTCATATTCTTTTGTCTAACAATGCATGTGAATGTTTATTAAATTTCTTTAATGATTTTTATTTGCTTTGCTAATTCTCTGTTTATTCATGTGTGTGTTAGAAACCTCTATTTTCCAAAGTGGTACTCAGTTCCGGGTGTACTAGACAGAAAGGTGTCCTGTGTGCATTGAAATTATGCATATATTATTGTGTCAATTCATAAAATCGGTTGTCTATGTTCTAATTATAATGAATTTATTGATTTAACACATTTTTTTCTCTGCCTTATAAATTAGTATGAGAAACTCAGTTATTTATATGGGTTGGAATCACAATTACATATATCTAATCAACTTACCACTATTGGATTATTTTTGTATTCTATTTTTTTATCCAATTCTTATTTTTACATTCTAAGGGTAGCCCTGGAATTCATTGTCATTTCACTTCAAATTATTGTATTTAGGTCTCATCTATGTTTTAATTTGTGTGTGAGTGTGTATTGAATATTGTTGTGATAAGAAGTGATTTAGTTTTTCTTTTTTACCATAGTACTTTACAATATCTACATGGTTTGGATGTGATGATTATATTCCATTTGAAAGAGATTTTTAGATTAAATTTCATGGTGGATTTGTAGTTTAATTTCTTATTAATGGACGCATACCTCCTCATCTAATAGACGCAGTTCCTCTTAATTTTTTTCCACCCACAATTTAATGTTGTTTGTTTTACCTCTTAATTTTGTTTCCAGTTTTATTGAACAGGCTAATAAGGTAAATGATGAGGTCTATACATAGATGACTTTACTCCCTAAACAGGAGGTATGATTGCCAATTGTTGCAATGCGGAGACATTTGGTGACAGAGTAAATCACATTCAACGAGCCCCACACTGTTGCAGAACACGGCTATGATGTAGGCCTCCAAGCCCCTGGACAAGGGTCCATCCTTCTGCACGTATTTTGTAGGGCCGAAAATTTTGCAACACAGCTTTACTTAGTTGGTCATCACATTCTCCTTGCTCATGCAACTGCAGTAGGAAGAAATACAGGTCAAAGCAAAATAGATCGGTTGGGTTTACACTAGATGTTTATTGGTATGAGCCAGCAACAAACTCCACGGACGACATTGAAGAAACACAACGCAAAATAGATTTTCTTTGGAGAAGAGCAACCATAAATGTGGGAGGTCCATCATTAGAACCACAAATGAAATAGAGATGGTGGTGCCAAGGAAGTCTGATAAGATCAAGATACTGGGTGACCATTGACTATTCTCTCAACTCCAGTACTCACATATTTATTCATTTTCTGCCTTTTATTTTATTTTTATGTTTTATGCATATTTCTCCCCCCCCCCCCCTCCCGAATAACTTTTTTCTTCTCAAACTTCTATTTTTTTTCTTTTTTTTCCTTCCCATAAAGTACTTCTTCCCCCGAGGGCTATTCTCTCCATATATATTTTTTTACTGTTATGTTTTGTTGGTGACTTGGTTGCATGTTAGTGTCAGACATAAATGTTTTTTCAAGAGTACCGAGAAGCATTTTTCCAAATAAAATCGACGAAGGATTAAGAAGGATATATTTTGGAGACTCTGAAGGAAGACACAGCTAAGGTAAATTTTGATGCAATAACTTTTCAAAAAATTCAAGTAGCGAAATCAGAGTCCTCATTAGATCCATTCATGGTGATTTTGTTGCTGGAATTTTAAAAAAATGCAAGTAGCGTAATCGAAGTTCTCATTAGAGGTTTCTTCTTAGATTTATGAACAGGGACATGCTTCCTTTTCCAAATGTCCGCACCTCGACCCCGACCATTTGACTCAAGTTTCTTTGCAGTCTATAGAAACATTCTGCCACTCCTCGACCATCAAGAGCCCTCGACCAACTGTACATAGTCCACACCTTAAAACCCTAAATCACACACACCTACTGCTGTTGTCTGTCTTGATCTAGAAACCTCTACTTAGACTTTATTGGGATTAAGTTCTCAATTTTTATAAGCATCCATACTAGAGACAAGGTGTTGATGTGTCCCTGCCACATGTACCCAAGTGACTTTAAAAATATAAGTCATTGTTCAGTCATGTGTCCCTGCCACATGACAGTTAGGGAGCAAAATTCACTGTTCTGATTTTCTGATTTCGCACAGATGATCGGCATGCTTTTTTTCTTATCAAAATTTCATTGCCTTATAGTTTTAATGATTTATGCTTTTATTTTTTCCATTTTCAGACCTATGAATACTACGTGCATATTGAATGTTGACTGGTGAGCATCGGTGTTGTGAATATTTAGGTGTTACAGAAAGTTATACTCATTTCTTTATTTATTTTACTTATCTAATCTATTTTCATTGGCTTTGTTCTTTACTCATTTTTCTTTTATTAGTCGATATATTTGCCAATTGATGGATACCTTTTTAGAGAATGTCCTATTTCTTATACACGAGGAGAGAGTGAAGTGTTTCATTTTCTATACTTTATGCATACTCTGTGCATGCACAGGTTTGAGTTTCTTTATATGTTCTCTCTCTTTGTAGAAATGTCAATATCAAGCTAATATACCTCTGATTTGAGGTCTATACTCATTGTTGTCTTAGTTTGAGGTCGGATGTTATACTTAATGAAAAGTTAAAGACTCATTATTAAAGACTGATTTGAGGTATGATATTATAGTTTGAGGTCTAATACTTAATGCAAAAAGACAACAGAGCATATATATTATTTGAGGTCTGATATTATAGTTTGAGGTCTGATACTTATTGCAAAAAGACAACAAAGCATTTATACTTAATGCATCCAGCTAATCTACCTCTGATTTTCTGAATAATATCTTAAGAAATAGATATTTTCTTCCTTCCCATGAAGATAGGACAACCCAAATATGTTATAGGTGGAGAGTTGATCCTAATACCTGTAGCAGCCCCAATATTTCTTGCCTTGACTTTGGATATGTCTTTTGAGATAACTATGGAACTATTTAACTTTTCTTTAACTTTTTAACTTTGGTACAACATGCACGAGTTGATTCAAATGGAAATTTGACTTTATTACATCATGTAGTAATGTGTCCAATACATGCTCTCTTTTTTTCCTTTTTCAAATAGTCTTATTCATCTTTAATTAGTTTTTTGTTTAATAATTTAATATGTTTTATTTATGCTTTGTTATTTCTAATATATGCTATGTTATTCATCTTCAATTAGTTCGCAATTATTTTTATTTACTTTCAGTCAAACAATTAATCAGTTGCTATGGTTTTCATATTGCAGGAAATGAGAGATAAATTTTCTAAGTTCCCTGCTGCTGAGACGAGTGTTTACGCTTACTGGGACCGACAAACTATACTATGAAAGAGTTCATTTAGTTAGATATTCGCCTTTTTAAAGTTCAAGAATATTGTTGTTGGTTTCAATGTTTCTGGTATATACTGATTTTTTGATCCTTTACTGATGTGTCCTGTGAAGTTTAATCAGTAGTATCATCAATGTAGTTACTTGATATTCAATTGCTTTGATTCGGGTACATTTATGGAACTATTTGAATCATGATTTGTGCTTTTGAGTCTTCCGTCTTCACATATGAATTATATATCTATTTGAAGTGATATCTTTGAAATGGTTGCAGATCCGAAGTGATTAAAGACGATGCTCATTTGAAATAGGAGTTATGAAAAGTAGTTGTTACTCAATCAACACTCAGGTGTATAGAGCTGATCTGCCAGCAAAGCGTTAGAGTTGTTTCAGTAGCTGCCATCAAAACTACCGAAGGCGATGGTCGACTTAAGAGGCTGCTAAATAGGTACTCTCAGCTGAAACTATTTTTTTTTGTTCTAATCCATACTAACACACACCACACTTGCATATGAGTAGAAGTAGCAGCAGTAGCAAATAGATTATAAAGCTTACTCCATCCACTAAACAGATAGATTACAATGCTTCCTCCGTTTGTGCTGCTTCCACGAATGATAAACTCCACTCTTCCAGATTTTCTTATTTTTTCTTCCAACCACATCGGGCAGGACTTTTACCAAAATAAATAGTCACCGTTATCTATTGTTTGGTAAAAGTCCATTTTAATTTTTAACAGAATCATATGTTCATCATATGATTTTAATTTTTTGCATATAATACACAACACATATCAATCACATGTGTTTAGCTTTCGTGATGCACATAACACAAATCGCTTGGTCAAATTCATAAAGTGTAGAATCAAGGTGATCGTTTCAGCCTGATTTTTTTTTCCACAAAGATTTTTTTAAGTGCTTACTTTTAACTTTTGGTTCAAATGCAGGGCTATATTACTCAGTAATTGAAGGAGAACGAGTGGTAGGATGAGGAAAATCATTAGTCAGAAAGAAGGGTTAAATAAGTTGGAAGGGGGTATTGTGAAGGTGAAGATGATGTATTTGTTAGATGAATTTAGACTTTTTTAATATTGTTGAATTAATTGTTATCCTTAAGTAGGGTGGATAGTCAATTAAACAAAGGAGATTATGCCAATTTTTTAAAAATTGATATTGACCCGATTCTATGTAATTGGGTATATTTTGATTATTCTGCTTATACGAGGTCCAAAACGGACTATTTATTTTGTTGGATTAATTTTATTATTTCTTAAATAGGGTAAATAATCCTATAAATAAAGGGAATTTTGCTCAAATTTTTTAAATTATTTACACATTTGTATTGAAAAAGAAATTTTATGACTTAAACTTAGACAATTAATTAATTTGAAAATCTACACTTATAATGTATAAACCATTTATTATTTATATTATACACAACTTTTTACTTTTCAAAATTATAACCGTGCCTTTATTGGAAATTTTTGTCAGTTGCGATTATGTACTTTCGAAATTTTTGCCATTTCGTTATTATATACTCTGAAAATTTTCGTCGTTCCTTCAGGCACAGACATTCCGCTAGTACACATATATATATATATATATATATATATATATATATCAAAAAATTTCAAATGTTTTTTGAAGCTTTTTTTTTTTAAAATAAACTATTTTTGTATATATATAAATTGTTTTTATATATATAACTTTTTTTATGTATAAACTGATTTTTTACATATAAATTTTTAAAACTGTTTCTACATTTAAAAAATAAAATTAAAAAATATATAAACTGATTTTTATATTTAAACTGTTTATTTTTATATATAAACTTATTTTTATATTCAAACTATTTATATATAAAAAAATGATTTTAAACAAAACAAATTTTTTCCACAAAAAAAAAAATTCGAGCCTAAAAATAAAAAAATAAAACAGATTTAAGTTAAAAAAATATTTTTCAGTTAATAAAAATATTTTAGGAAAAAAATATTCTTCGCTTGATAAAAATAAAACTGTTTTCGTTTAAAAATATATATTTCCTAAAAAAATATATTTCCAAAAAACAAAATTCCAGGCAACAAATCTCCACCTAGATTTTTTTTTCCAGCATAAATATAATTTTCATAAACAAAGAAAAATCCAGCATAAAATTAATAAATAAAACTAATTTTTACCAAAAATATATATTTCCAAAAAAAAATTCTAGAAAAAAACATTTTCAACAAAGAAAATAATTTAGAAGAAAAAAAAATCAGTTTTAGTTATTAATTTTGTGATGGATTTTTAATTTTATGATGAATAATTTTTCCTGTAAATTATTTTCTTTGTTGAAAACATTTTTTTCTGGAAATATATTTTTTTTGCTAAAATCAGTTATATTTTTCAATTTTATGTTGGATTTTTTTTATGGAAATTATTTTTATGCTTGAAAAAAAAATTGTTAGGCGGAGGTTTGCTGGCTGGAATTTTGTTTTTTGGAAATATATTTTTTAGGAAATATATATTTTAAACTAAAATAATTTTATTTTTATCAAGTGAAAAACATTTTTTTTCTAAAAATAATTTTATTAAGTGAAAAAAAAATTTCAAATTTTTTTTTTTTTTAACTTAAATCAATTTTATTTTTTATTTTTAGGCTCGAACTTTTTTTTTGGTATGGAAAAATATTTGTTTAGTTTAAAATCATTTTATTTATATATAAAGAGTTTAAATATAAAAATAAGTTTATATATAAAAATAAACTGTTTAAATATAAAAATATGTTTTTTAAGTTCATTTTAATAAGTTTATATATAAAAATCAATTTATATAGTTTTTGAGTTTATTTTTTAAATATATAAACAATTATAAAAATTTATGTGTAAAAAATCTGTTTATATATGAAAAAGTTTATTTAAAAAAACAACAACTTGAAAAAACATTTGAACATTTTTGTAATATATATATATATATATATATATATATATATATATATATATATATATATATATATATATATATATCTCTGTGTGTGTGTGTGTGTGTGTGTGTGTATTCGGGGGTAAATTGATCTTTTTAGTTTGAAAGGTTGGTCAACTAATGGTTAAGTGAGTCAATTAACGATTTCTGTCAGTTTTGGACCCAACCAACTAATACGGAAACTAACATACCATAAGTCACAAATATTATAAACAAAGGTACTTAAAAAAGTAAATGATCCATATAAATCATTGAAAAGTATGACTAAGGAAAGAGAATTTAAATATAAGAGGGAGTAAAAGTTTATAAACTTAACATTAAATGTGGTTTGATGGAGTTCCCCTATATCCACGTCATGAGATGGAAAGCCTACCCTGAAGGGGTGACACGGTGCCTTGCACTAGTGAATCAATATATAGAATGGGAGATACATAAATGAAAAGAACTTGATTAGAAAATAAAATAATTCATTCATTAATCCACACTCGTTTGGTTGCATTACAATTATTATTTATAGAATTCAATACACGCCCTAACTAATTATGTTAAACCTTTGACTAAACTAATTTTGTTGAAGTGTTGAGACATGGTTAAGGCTCCACAAAAGCTATATATTTCCAACTCTCACTTAATGGGTGTATTTAAAGCAAACTAATTGTTAAACATTGTCAACAACCTCAATTTCATTTGAAACAATATCTCTTCCATTTGAAATGATCCTTATCCTCAAGGATCTAAATTGGGAAATGACTTTGCAATACTGTATAATCTTCCCATGTGGTGTCTGATGGATGGGATGGCTCCAACGAATAAGGACTAGATAATTAGGCTGGTTAACGCTCTGAATGATCCTTTGCTTAAGGATATCAAGTGGCTTGACAAACATCTGGCTGTAGGGATCGGTACGATAAAGTTGTAGGTAGGTAACAATCTTCTGACCCACCATCTTTTTTAAGAGCGAGACATAAAATACGGGATGAAGAGATGAACGCAAAGGCAGATTGAGCTTGAAAAAAACTTCGCCCATGCATTCCAGTACTTGAAAAGGCGCAAAAAATTTAGGGCTAACTTCAAATTTCGATTTAAAGTGAGGGATGGTTATCGGTAAGGTTTGGGTCGCTGGTATGTTGGAATTTTAGCTATGGAAAGAACGACCTATTTAATTTTATTTCTATAAGTCACGTTCTTGGAGCGTTGTCTTTTAGGCAAATTTTCTTCCAATCCTATTGAGACAGAACCACGATTACACTATAGGTTTTATAGAATCTGGCTTCAGGATACAATGCAGTGTATGAACATTTGTTTGATTCAAACTATGTACTGTTTGATCAAATCGAGAATACTTTAAATTTATAATTTGACAATTCCAAAATGTAAAGGATGAAGAGAGGAGAAATTTGTGATTTTCGGTGTCTAAAACAGAGGCCTGGAACTCTTTTTATAGCCATTTCTGTGACTGTTCTTCAATAGTCACAGCTCTTCATGTAGCGACTCAACAACTGTTATATCATACCAATTTGGAATAGCTTCGATCTAACGGTTCTGATAAGGCATCCCATCATAAGCGGATGGACATCCCCTACACGAAATGCTACGAGTTCATCTAATGGTTTATATCAAGTCGTTTCGAATGTTAAACCCTTTGATCGGATCGTTTAATCACAACCGTTGATTTATTTTACCTCGTCAAAACTTTAGGCTCCCACGCTCCAAGCGACGATGCGCACGTGCCAAGTGCCAAATGCGCGTCAAAGCGTGCAATGCACCCTAAGTCTCCCAATCATACTTTCGCGCGTCGCATGTCGCGTGTCATGATTGGTGGTGCAGTGGTGAACGTATCTTGAACCAAGGACCTTTTGAGACGAGCCAGAACTATCACACATACCGATTTCTGAGTTTATACGTGTTCTTCTAGCATGCACTTTTATGGCCTTGTGCTAATCCTGATTTCACGAGCGCTTTGGGATCGCTCTTGATTCCATAGAAAACAACCACACTTTCGACACTCGTATAGGTAAATCAACTTTAGTGATTCTGCGAGTCACACTTATATGATTTATTAAGAAGTAAATCCTCTAACATGCAAGAAACCAACACTAGGAACATACGAATGGAACTTTTGTATAAAATTCCTAGTGTTCCGTAACTATAATTTAACTTGTTTGTACCACATTTAAATCTATATATATTTTTAAGATATGAGTTGGGTTCCCATTAAATATAGTTGTGTTATTTAATAGACCCTTACGATGGTAAACCTGGTCTCCCACTATAAATTCTCTCATTCATTTGTGCTCGTAAACATATTGTTTCATCTTGTTCTTTTCTTGCAGCAAGCGTTTTATAATAGTATTGGCCTCAGACCTAGTATGAGTAAATTACCACGAATATGGATGAGTTGTGACCAAGGTTTTATTAATCGAGGACTAGGGATGTTGATACCCATAAGCGGCTTCAAAAGGTGGCATGCCAGTGGCAGAGCGGTGATTGGAGTTATAAAACATCCAACCATCGTAAGGGTAAGGTTGGAAAAAGGGGTCAATGGGTCGTGTTTTCACACGAACCAATACGACACGATAATAATTCATTGGACCTGAACACAATACAATAGCATGTTTTTTTATTTAAACCAAACACGACATGTTAAAAATACAACACGACACGACAACACGATAAGTAAATACGGTTCGATTTCACATAATTAGACTCGTCCCAACATGACACGATTGGAGACGATTTATACCAGTTAGTGAGGAATTAAAAAAATAGTCGGTTGATAATGGGTCTAAATGGGGTCGATAGTGGGTGTACATAGGGTCTATATCATGTCGTTACTTGGGCCCTTATCGTGTCACTATTGGGTCCTTATCGTGTCAATTTTATGGTAGAAAATGGACACGAAAACGACACAACCCAATAGTGGGTCCAAAAATCCAAACCCAAATACGACCCGGACAAGAAAAATCGTATCAATTTTGTTTCATTTTGTGTCGTGTCATCGTTTTATTCCCAAAATTGTCACCCTTAACCATCGTACCCACTGGTGCCACTTATGGGGTATATCACTAGCCATACAACATTGATAACCCTCTAAACATTAATTGAGTCTATCATTTTGACCACGATTTGGGAGTGATATATTGTACTATAATGAGGTGTTGTACCCATTAACTTTAATAAATGTTTCTGAAATGAATAAGTGAAAATGTAGTCTGTATCAGTAGGGATGGCAATGGGTCGTGTTTTCCAAAACCCTAACCCTCCCCATGAGAAAAATATTAACCCGAACTCATACTTTAACTGATAATGGTTTTTTTAACACCAACCCCGATTAAATGTAAACCTCCTAAACACGCCCCTACCCTTTTAAATGTCAGCATATTAAAGTAAAAAAAAATCAAACAATAAGAAAGATTGTTAACATAAAAAGTTTCTTTTTTGTCAGATCTAATTTCCAAGTCTGACAGTTTCATGTTGTTCTTTAAAAAATAGTTGTGAGATCTTTTTTTCCACATCTAACGTCAAAGTTTCAAGTTTTTATCCAACCGTTGGGTTCTTTCCCTAGATGGGAAATATAGTCAATGATGTTATGAAATCAGAACTCTGGCCATATGAGTTCTTATCCGGGTGTAAACAAACCATTGAGTTCTTATCTTTGTGTAAAGACTCTGGTCAGCTGAGTTCTTATCCGGTTAGTGTGAGTTGAGATATACATGGATATGTAGGTCAGGTGGTCTGAGCTGGTCGGTGATGGAGGAAAATGGGTGGAGACTGAGATGAGAGAGAGGATGGTTGGGTTTGTGATATTGTGTGTGTGAGAGAGAGAGAGAGGCGACCCTTATTTTTTTGGTAGATGTCAACCTAGGTTTTTTTATATATATATAAGAAATGAACGGGGCGAGGCTGAGGGTGCTTATATATAATTAATCCAAACCCGCCCGTTTAATAAACAAGTTTTTTTAGAAACCCATACCCGCCCCTATTATTTTAAACGACTTTATAACCCACTGCATTAGGGTCGGTGATGATTCTTAAATCATGCAATGGATTCACTCGGGATGTAGGTATTGCACTGATATAATAAAGTGGTAATTGAAAAGAAATTTAATGAAAGATATGAGAGAAACAATGAGGAGCATAAGGGTTTAAGTGGTTCGTCTTTGGCCTATTCCACTATACAAAGTATTAGAGTGTTTTAACTATAATAGGGAACTAAGGCCATGGAAGACATGCACAAAATCTCTCTCTCTGAAACAATTTAAATAGAGTAATAATAGGGTTTCTGCCATTCAATCTAAGTGAAGAAGACATAGTGTGATTTTTATAGGTTGGGGGTGCACAACAATGTCACCCTCAGCATGTGTCCCATACCTAACTGAGGTGGTAGCCTATGAGAGAAAGTCAGTTGTTGTATATAAGGTAAGTCCTTCATGAAGAATATTACCCCATATGGGTTGTTGGTCTCCAATAATGATTTTGTGTAGATATGAAAAAAATGCCTATATCATGCTTTCCACGCTAGGATGAACATAGTTGCATTAGGTATCATCCGAGGTAATACATGTGGTACCAATATGACCAAGAGTCTGTGGTGTATATTCCATATTGAAAATCAATAAGGGATATGATGTTCGTCTCTGTTGACATACCTATCCCTAAACGTCTGGTGTCTTTTAATATGAGTGTTATTTGTGGCCGAAACTCTTCTACTAGCAAGGGAGAGGTTTGTCGCATAAATGAGATGAGATTGTTATCTCTTATTCATTACAAAAGTGTCTTATGTATGAGAATATACTTATACAAACAAGGTATGAGTGAGAAGAATAGGATTTCCTTTAAGACAATATTATGGTGTGATTAGTTACCTACGTTCAATCTAGACAAGACTATAATCCTCTGTATCAATTACCCTTAAACCTTAGACTTCTGTGTTAATAAAATGAGGTTTAAATTAGGCCCTCCTTGATTTTAAGATGACATTGCTTAATGACTCGTCTCATCCTGGTGAATGTCTTGTAGGGCATGACTTTATTGGCATAGCTATCTAATAGTTGTTAGTCATACCTTGGGGATAGAATGGTCAGGTTGTCAGATGTAACAACTATATCTCTCCCATGTGCTCTCGAGTCATATCCCATTATGAGATATATGCCGTGTTTTTTTTATCTTCCCTTGATTGTGTAAGAGGCAGTGTAACTCAACGAGATTTAGTGCAATTTCCTAGTGCATCTAGCCCACGCATACAACGTTCACAACATCCCATTATTTGGAAATTATGTTAAATCATTACCCATTTTAAGTCTCCAAGTTTGGTTTAGGCAGGATATTTTTATCACATATGTCATTTCACACAACGTACAAACCAAAGCAAAGAACTGATCCTCATTTCTCTCTTTTGAATTTTTGCATCTTTAGCCTTATTCAGGCATCTTCTTTGACGTGTCCCATCTTTATACTTTCTGGTGACTTTTCCAGTTTAGAATGCCAATTTCTGGGCTTGTATTCTTCACTATTCTTTACCAAAAATGATTCACTTTCCCTATTTAGTCATTCCAACCTTAGAAACCTTTTGAGCAAAAATTTATGAATGCACCAAAACTTATAAGAGACTTTTGCATGGAGAGAGGAAAGAGGCCGAGGACCAATTTAACCGATATAACTCTCGTTGAGACAGTGTTCCTCGACACTTGTGGCTTCGACAGCTTTAGTTGTAGTTTCTCATCATTTGTATCCGACAAACTTTACCAATAAAGACACTACACTTGAAATTAATTCTCCAAGTGTTATCATGATAGTAATGATCAGTGTTCTAAAAAACGCGCCTAGGTGGCGCCAAGGCGTGCCTAGGCGCGAGGCTTTTTAGATACGCCAAGTTTTGGCCCTAGGCGTGGATCAAGGCGTGGTCAACGATGGTCAACGTTTTTTGGGGCAAGGCGTGAAAAAACGTGTGTTTTTTGGGGCTAAGGCGTGAAAAAACGCGAGTTTTTTTAGAAGTAAGGCGTTAAAAGATGAAATTTTTTTGTTTTTTTTTGTATTTTTAAAAAATAGTATTTTAATTTACAAATATTTAGACATATTTTTAAGGTATGTAACAATTTAGTATTTTAAATAGCCTTGTCATAGTCAAAAAATATTAAAATATATTAAAAAATGCCTAAACGCCTTTTCACGCCTTTTTACGCCAAGGCCCGCCTAGGCTTGTAAGGCTTAAGGCTTGACCTCCACGCCTTGGTCACGCCCCGCGTTTTTTAGAACCTTGGTAATGATAGTATGTCATCTTCCAAAATTTGTAGCCTGTCTGAGTGCTTGAACCTTCATGCATAAATTATGAACTATGATTCCTCTAATGAAACCACGAGGTTGACTATTGCTCGTACTATCTTCACCGAGATAACATAGGCCATCCTAGAACTTCTTGTCATCAGCGTGAGGGTCCTGAGCCCTCAATCTACGATATTTCCGATGACAAGACTAGACATAACAATCCTCCAACCCCGTATGATGACACAACTCATAACTGCAAAGTTTAAGGAGGCCTATTTAGGCTGAGTTCGATGTGGAAAGGTTCTTGTTATTGAGGATAAGGAGAAGGAAGTTTTTAAGGTTGACACAAGTGTCACCTTATCCTATCAAAGTGGCATCCAAGATAATGATCTTATTATTTAGTGACACTTGTATAGTATTGACCCATCAATACATATGCGAGTGTCAACCGAGGACGAGAGGGCTTACGGCCTCAGGAATAAAGATGAGATTATTGTCTATGAGAAAATGTTCAAAGTAGGCCTTTGGTATAGGAATTAGGGTGTTCTTTCTACAATCGACGTTTCCCCAACCAAACTAGTTCTAAACACTTGGACAATTGTTATGGGGTAGGTTATTCTCGAGAGTCTTACCTGTGAGAAAGATTTACCCCCAGTTATATTCCGAGCTTGCTATTCAATTATTACCATAAATTTCAACCCATGATATTATCATTTTGTCACCCGAAAACAAGATTGGAAGCTCTCACATGTAAACCATACATCCAATCATTACGGGAATGTGATATTCGTATAGTATTAAAACCCTAGGACAATTAAACTACGATCAGTTAACCTAATACATTTACATATATCCCACTTATAACTTAGTTAAATTAAATAACATTAGTTAAATTCAAAAACACCCTAAACAATTTGAAACTACTAATGAAACCCTACAAATTTACTTAATTACATAAGTAACCCTAAGGTTATAAAATGACCAAAATAGATTTATAAACTTTTGATGAAGCATAACTTGTCCTATATTTAACCTCAAGACCCAAAGCTTATATCAAATTAAACCTTTAAACCTCAAATAACTTAATTTTTCAACCCCAACCCTTGGAATTTCATGAAATTGCACAAATGCGCCTTAAATATGGAAATTAATCAAATAAAATAACAAATAAGTAAGAAACATCTTCCTCAAGGACCAAAATCAAAACTAGTATAATTGCACTTTTCCCATGCCAACAATGCATCCAAATCAGCAGAATGTGACAAAATTCACATAAAAAACATCTCCCACACATGTGAAAACCTTGTTGTAGATACCCCATCCTAGGGACCCCTAAGCACCTCCTTAGGTCCCTAACACTCACTCATTCATACTCTGAGTACCGATCTAGAGGCCACTAGTCACTCCCGACCCCATTTGACTCTGTTCAACTTCCTCGCCAAAGTGAAAGTTCAATGAATTTTTGAAAGGCTCTGAATCCCCTTTCCCATGGTCTGCCCAGTGTACGAATCAGACTTACAGTACAGACAAATGGTCCATTTTACTATAAAAAAAACTGATATGGAGGGCACCATGCGCTCCCGGGCTCCGTTTGACTCTGATCAACTCTCTCACTTGATCAAAATCTCAATGAATATTTGAAGGGTTCTGAATTCCCTTTCTAATGGTTAGTCCCACGTGCGAATCTACCTTAGGATATGGACAAACTATCCCTTTTTTCCCGAAAATAGATCTGGAGGGCGCTCTCAGACCCCGTTTGACCCTAGTCCAATCTTTAGCTTGAACGAAAATGAATGAATATTTGAAAGGCTCTGAGTACCCTTTCCAACGGTCCACCCATGCGCAAATTAACCTTACGGTACGGACGAACAACCCATTATACTTCGAAAGGTCATTGGGCACTTCAAGCCCCATTTGATCTTGATCAACTCTCCAAACTGAATGAAGCTAAATGAAATCTTGAGGGGATCTGATTACCCTTTCCAACAGTCATTCCCATGCGCAAATCGGCCTTACAATTCGGATGAACAATCTAATTTCCTTAGAACATTTCCTAACTAGTGACCAATGGGCGCCTCTGGGCCCCGTTTGATGTCGGTCAACTCCCGAACCCAAGAGTGACTTAATATATTCTTAAATTTCTTTAAATATAATTCCCAATGGTCCACCCCATGCTTGATTCTAACTTATGGTTCACATTTTACGATCATTTTTCCAAAAAACCTGCCTCACACTGCAGAATGGCACCCGAAAAACTTTGCCTAACAGTAGTGTGTCTAGGGTTCTAAGATGATAAGCAGGTCAAGGACCCTGTCGATCAACACCCCCTTAGATATATAAATAGAGACCATGACCTTACTTTGAGACTCACCCCTGAACACCTCTCTCAATAATTCAGAGTTGTTCCCCTCTTAAAAATCCCATTTCTCACATTCCCTCCATCATTTTGATACTCCTTTTAGCAAATTATCACCCATCTACTCATACCACCATCACCTTGGCATGATATCAATGCATCTATAATCAAAACCCATTCCAAGTCTTCATAAGAAGGTCCAACTTTTCACTCTTGTCTTTAAATTCTCTTGTTTTAGCATTAGTCACTTTATTTTCACTTTAGTAATTAATTCCATTACATCATACACCTTAATTCAAAACCTTTATCATTAGTATTTTCTCATACTTTATTTTACTAAAAAAAACAAAAATAAGAAAAAGAGGGTTTACTTGTAAATTCCAAACAGGCAATTCTCATAACATTTGCTCACATTAAAACACCTTTTCCTACACACATATATAAGTGAAATACCTAGTTAGATTAATGGGTTAAACCCCACCTCGCATTGTCTTCGAACTCCGTGGACTTTGAAGCCTCCCCGGGATACCTAGGCATCTTCGGTAAATCCCTAGACTTGAGTCCACCCATATCCATTTATCACCTTGTTCTTATTATATATTCTTAATAGATGCTTGCTTGCTTGTTGTGTCTTGTCCAATATACGTATTATTTCTTCTATAGATATTTGTGAATCAAAAAACACTTAAATTATACTTTGAATTACTATTTTTAGAACACTCTTAAGGATGACCTTGCTTCCCCTTTGTCCATGTCGCGAGTCGAGCAATTTTATTCTCCATTTATATTACGTATATAAGAATAAACATCACGGAGTTTTATAGGAGAAGATTAACACATGCCCATGAGAGACTGAAAGGGTTGGATGTGTGCCTAACGCCTTTGCATTCCATAACTTAGTCCCCAGACCCTTAAAATACTTGGTTTCACAAGCATCAGTATTGTCCTTGATGCTATTCTCTTAAGGAAACAAAATTTCTTTTGCCTATTTTGTGCAAAATAGGTTGGTGGCTCTATCTCTACATATCACCCCCACATCGATGACGATCGAGCAGACCAAGAAAGGATGCAATCCTGCACACATGCCGAAAGGAAAGGAAAGGAATAAGAATACTCCTCGAGAGACCTCCCCCGACCCCCACCTCGGGATGGACACAGTGACGATTATGCTAGGGACATTTCAAGAGGACTAGACTCTATTTTCTACATAGGTGTTATTCTTTTCTGCATGTGTTCATATGCACCTACCTTTATGTTCCATTCTCTCCTCTATTTACCTTTTTGTATATCACTTTCATGTATATATTACTTTTCACTCACTTATACACTTCACACACTTGTATATACTCTCCATGTACAGTTCACACACTTACACTTAACTTCACTTTATATTCACCTACTTTACACACCACTTAATATATCTAGACTTAGGCTTAACTAGCACACACCCACACTTCCCAGACTTGTATATATATACATGCTCACTTACACTTATCACACTCCACTTGTAGTTGATCCATGTTTAGGCTCACTACCAGACACATTCACTTGTATAATTCCCATGTCACTTACTCACTCACATGTATCCATGCATAATATAGTCTCCATGCTATATTTACTTTTCGTAATACATGTATATGTTCCCCAACTACTATAGTATTCTCTTTACTCATCATGCCAATAAAAAAATGATAAAAAATACTCTTTATCCATAATATGTTAATTAATACTCATGCATTGTTGCACACTACATCACCAAGAGCATGGCAATATTGGCCAAAAAATTTCCCAGTACTGGGGGGTCACTTTTTGATGGGCGCTAGTCATGTGAGTCGCAGTTAGCCTAAGCGACATGACTATCACCTTCCATTAGTCTCGTACCTTTAATGTATATCGAACGGCTCCCCCTGCATGGTACCTCTTGACCAAACTCACGATGGGAGATATATAACAGGGAAATCGTTCACGTACATCAAGTCCCCATGAGGTAATTCAAGTACACTCAAGTATATCAAATGGCTTGTCCACATGTATCGATGAATGATAGCCCCTATAAGCAAGAGGTATATCGTTGAAGTCATGCCAAAGGGTGGAAACCTTCCACTAAACCAACAATTTCATAAACCTCATATAGGTGTCAAACCAAGGACACTCATATTTAGTTTTTCGATTACCATGAGAAACTCTGTCGAAATTATGGGTTGGCATACCGCCCAGATTTTTGCTCTATTTTCCTTTTTTCAAAATAGGACCCCGTCCAAGAGCCTAGAAATAAGTCCAATCATGTCTTACATATTTTCAAATCTTATTTTCCCTTACTCGGGTCCTGTCGGGCATTTTTTCAGCATTTAGGCAAACCTAATACAAATGAGAGCTTAATAATAACATTAGTAATCATGTATAGATCCCTATTTTTTCTCCTACCTTTTCAAAAATACGAAACTAGTTTTTCTTTCCCACTTCAAAAATACCAGGAATTTTTCTCCCTCCTTCTTTTAAAAATAAATTCAAACCGTTTTCCCTCTTAGGTCGATCGTATACCCGATCTTGTCCTGACTCCCTATTAGCATCGATCCTCCATCAAACTACCCCGAAGCTCTATCGGTTCTTCTACTACTTCATTCTAGTTTGGTATTTACCTTTACGAGCTCTTTATGGATAACACTGACCAAGCACGTGTAGCCCGATCTGATGACCGTCTTAGGCTAACTCAGTGCCAAGATTAGCATCATTCAAACTGACATCCATAAAATGTAGCATCACCGGGCCAGATTCCTAAAGAGCCCAAAGTTATCTTTCTTCGTGCAATGGGTCCACCCACTCCTAAGCCTGTTTCGGTCCTAAAATATTATCAATATGTTCTGCGTGCCCCATCTTCCAATGGGCCACCACCAGCTCAACTACCAATTCAGATCCTTGCCCAGTCGGGGCTAACCTACTAGTACCCATAGATCTTAAGGATGAGGAATTGAACAAGGTGAAGGAAGATATCAAATTATTAACAAAGAAGTTCGACCAAGTCAAGATATCTTGGAACTATATGGATTACACCCATATGTCTCCCTAATCCAAAGCCAGACTACCAGAAAAGTTCAAGATGCTAGACATCAAGAAGTTCAGGGGAAGTGGACCCCCAGTTGTTTACCTTCAAATCTATCACCGATCCATGACCTCCTTGGTGCCTCCAAAGAGATAATGGACCATATGTTCTAGCACACCTTGAAAGAAAGAACCCTCCATTGGTTTCTGTCCCTCTAAGAATATATAATTCATAGTTATGAGGATGTCGCCTAAGAATTCATGTCCTAGTACAAGTACAATGAGGAGCTAGAGGTTACACATAGAGATCTGGTGGTTCTTAAGAAAAACCTTGGGGAAAAAATTAGTAGCTTCATAGGAAGGTGGAGAGAGAAAGCTGCTATCATAAACAATAGACCCTTTGAGGAGGAACAAGTCATTGTCATAAAGAGGAAATTCTTGCCTCATATTTGAGCGTCCATGGGAGGACAGTAATATGCACACTTTTGATCCCTTTGAGAGTCTGATATAAAAATTAAGGAAGGTATTACCAAAGTTGAATCCGAACCAAAGAAAATGATCGAGAAATTCACTCATTGAAAGTACAAGTAGCCTGCCAGTGCTACAGTCTCAACCATCGGAAATATTTCCCAACCTACTACCTCTTGGGCACTAAAAAATTACCCTAGTCCTATCAAGAAGGAATACACTGAGCTTCACGATCCCTTATATAGAGTCTACCAGGCCCTACAGGGCCGAAACCTCATCAAATCCTTGGACCCTAAAAACTTCAAAGAAGATGTCTATTGTAATTTGCACCAATTCGCTGGTCATACCACCGACTAATGCTTCAACCTTTGAAATTGATCCAAGACATAATTGATCGAGGTATCATCGCCCCAATAGCCAATTTTGAACCCAACACCACTCACAACCCACTTCTAACCCATAAAAATTCTATCTTTTTAGAGAGTGATCCATAATTTGACCCATCTGCTCAAATCATGCCCAACAAATCGCCCATAATACCCGTAATCTCCCCTAAAACACTCAAGGTTGGCCATATTTCCTCCCATAATCTCCATGATTTAGTGATCTAGCTTTGTCACTCCTTACAATGGCTTGGATTACTATCCATACCCGGTCTAAAGGAAAAGATATGGATTTACCAATTGTGTTGAACCAAGTCTTGGAGTTTGGGCTAAAATTGCTCGCCAAGATGACTATTGATTGTTGTAAATTCAGTGTCTTATTTATAAAGCCCAAAAATTGGCTAAAGAATCAGATGAATGGATAACACCTATTGAAAAAGTCAATCTAGATGATGTGTTACAGATAATAACTAATTCATTTTGATAAACATGTGAAATTTAAAGCATTGATGAGCTACTTACCTATTTGAAGCTTCAGAGACTGTTAGTCCCTTCACTCCTGAACCTCCCACTGAGTGGGAAGATTTGTATGATGAAGTCGTTGAATCTGTTGAATGCATTTTATTTCTCTTGGCAAGAAGGCATAGTCACCACCGGATAGGGTGATGACTTTGACTATTCAAATAATGAACCCAATCGGGAAGGTCCCATATAGTAGCCAACTAGTGTAGAATGATTTCAGTGAGTGGTAGATGAAGACACAAGGTTCTTATTCTTCCCCACTTCACTAAATCACATAACTAGGTCAGGGAAACATTACAAAGATCCGATTCCTTATACAATCGAAACAGATAAAGGAAAGGGAGTTGTCGAAGAACTTCCTATACTAGAAATGACCATCAAGCAGAGTAAAGTCCTTGACCATCTCAAGAAAACCCAAGATAATATCACCTTATGGGGGGTTTTCATGTCCTCCCACTTATACCGAAATGCTTTGATAAAACTCCTCACTGGGCCTACAGTCCATCCTTCCACCATTCCTAAAGAAGCCGTAAACGTGGTTGGATTTTTTACCTCTTCTAGACTCCTCTCTTTTTCCGAAGAAGAGATACCGAACATTGGCCATTATCACAATTATGACTTCAAAATCTTTGTTTAAGCCTTAAGAAAGACAGTCCCACTCTTACTTATTAACAATGTATCCACCCTCAATGTTTGTCCTCTTATAACCTTCAATTGCTTCAGATTAAGAGTCAATGATCTCACTCCCACTTATGTCGTCGTGTATGCTGATGACAATACCCGTAGAGATGTAATGGGGTCCATAAAACTCACCATAGGGGTTGGCCCTATATATCTTGTCAGCGAGTTCCAAGTCATTAACATACCCGTATGTTTTAATCTACTCCTTGTCTTCTCGTGGATCCACAACATCCGAGGGGTGTCTTTTTCTCTTCATTAAAAATAGAAATTCTTTGACAGAGGACAAGTTAATACCATCTTAGGAGATGATGACAGTACAGAAAATGCCAACACTAGCAACCCGATATTTGAAATTCATCATGGGATGAATGACATTCTCCTCTTTGGTTTAAGAGTTAACCCACTTCCCCTTCTAGTAGGAAATAATTTCAAAGACAAAGTCTGTCCAGAAAATAGCCCTCATGGAAATGTTCATGTAATTTAGCAAAATATCCTAATATTCTCAGTGTTGATGTGTTACTGAAGGAATTTGTGTATGTCTTCGCATGGTCTAATGATGATATACCCGATATTGACCTGAAAAAAGCTCAACACGAGATCCCAACATTTCTTGAATGCAAGTCGATAAAACAAAAGCTATGGAACCTCTGCACCGAATTGTCGCTCAATTTCAAAGAAGAAGAAGCCAAAAAATTGAACGTATGTTTCCTTCGTGTAGTCAAATATCTTATATGGCTCGCTAATATCATCCCCATGCCAAAGTCAGGAGGTAAAGTCTGCATGTGTGTCGACTATCATGATTTGAATAAAGCATTCCCAAAAGATAATTACCCATTACCTAACATTGACATGATTGTGGATGACACAATTAGCCACGCCTTCAAGTTGTTTATCAGTGGATTCGTCGAATACAACCATATAAAGATGCACCTTGATCATCAGGAGAAAACCGCCTTCATAACCACCCCATAGGGAACTTTTTGTTATACGGTTATGCCATTCAAACTCAATAATGATGGGACTACCTACCAAAGGGATGCTATAACCATCCTGTATGATCTTATTCACAAGAAGGTCAAAGTTTATGTGGATGAGATGATCATCGAGTCCAAGACCCGCGAAGGTCATATTCCCGCCCTCCAAAAGTTCTTTGAGCGACTACATAATACCAGATGCGACTAAACTCACAAAAATGTGTTTTCATCATCACAAAAGAAAATTTTATGGGATTCATCATTCGCGAGAAGGGCATCGAAGAAAACCCTACCAAGTTTAAATCTATACTTAAGATGACACCACCATGGATGGAGAAGGAAGCCCAAGGATTTCGTGGCAAACTACACGTTACTGGGATATTCATCTTCTTGGAATCTCTAGCTTTCAATTAAGCTTCATGTTTGATATATGAGTTGGGTTATTTTTTACGACTGGTCAAACTTGTAGTGGTTATTTGGTGGAATTGGTGAGTTATGGCCGGTGGTTACTATTATTTTGTGTGTTGTGCACTATGTGTAGATGGTGCTATGTTTGGTTGAGTTTTGCTCTGGTGGAGACACAATTATTGTGGCACTCGTTCATGCTGGCTTGTTTCTGATGGGTTTCTTCCTCATGGTAGCAACCCCGTTTGCCTTGTGGTGTTGCATTGTTGTGGTGTAGAGTCATTTGGGAAGTATTTGGTGGTTTGGTTGTGTTATGAGGTTTGTCATTTTATTGCTATATTTTCTATAACGAGTGGGACACTACTCCATGACAGATACCACAACAACGGCATTGCTAGCCCAAAACATTGAAGAATCTTTCAAGGAAAGATCCATTTATGATGCCAATCAAAAATTGGTCGAGTACGAAGTCAAATACACTACTTTTGAGAAAGCCTGTGTCACCCTAGTTTGGGTCACACAGTAGTTATGGAAATATATGCTTGCCTTCCCCATGAGACTAGTATCCCGTATATATCCCATTAAATATCTGCTGGAAAATCCTGCTCTGTCCAGTTAAATGGCTCGTTGGCTATTAATGCTAGCCGAATTTGATATTATATACGTCACGTAGAAAGTTATGAAAGTGAGAGCCATCTTTGACTACCTTGCTAATTACCCTATAGAAGGAACCAATGTTTGGATCTCTAAATTACCGGATGAAGAGATTATCTTCACCTCTCAAGAGGACCTTAGATGGTATATGTTCTTTGATGGAGCTACCAACAAGAAATTTTACGACATTGGAATACTCCTAATCGCCCCTGATGACTCTTACACCTCTATTGCCATTAAACTAGACTTCTCCTGAACCAACAACATGGTTGAGTATGAGGCATGCACTCTATGCCTCAAGATCTACCTCAATAAAGGTAGCAAACACCTAGACGTCTACAGAGACTCTGCCCTCATAGTCATTAAAATCCTCAGAAAATGGAAAGTCAAAAATAAAAAGCTCTTATTTTTCCATGCCCGCCTAGAAGAGCTGGCCTCCCAGTTCTAAGATGTCACCTTCCACTACTTGCCTCGTGCAAAGAATATCCTAGGTAACGCCCTTTCTACCCTGGCCTCCTTGGCTGACATGCCTGAGGGAATAACAATGACCCATTTCCTGGTTCAGAAATAAGTTAAGCCCACCCACTACTACCATATTGAACTCGCTACTAAGGAAGATTCTGATATGGTCGAGTTATGGTACTATGAAATTTAGCGCCTCCTCAAATATGGTAGGTATCCCCAAGATTCTAATAACAAAGACCGTGCAACCCTTCGCAAACTGGCTGCCCAATACATCATCCGCGATAAAGCACTATTCAAGAGAAACTTCGATGGAACCCATTTGCAATGCATAACAAGAGTTGATGTTGAAGAAATGATGCAGAAAATATACATTGGGAAATATGAGCCCCACATAAACGGTAACATGCTTGCCAAAAAAATCATCCGTCAAGGTTACTATTAGACCACCATGGTTTAAGATTGCATTGCTTATGTTCGAAAATGGCTCAAATGACAATAATTTACCAATCTCCAACACTTTCCTCCTCGAGAAATATACAACATGACCTCTTCCTAGCCTTTCTCCACCTGGAGCATTGCCATCTTAGGGAAGGTTACTCCCAAAGATTCAAACGGTCATGAATTCATCCTGGTCGCCATTGATTACTTCACCAAATGGGTCAAAGTCAAGTCATACGCAGTGCTAAATGCCAAGAAAGTGGCTATGTTTATCATAAAGAACATCATCTTCCGATACGGAGTTCTTCATGAGTTAGTGTCAGATAATAGGCTACACTTCGAAGTTGAGGTCATAGAATTAGTCGAAGAGTATGGGATTCAGAGACACAAATCTTCTCCCTATCGACCCCAAACCAATGGTATTGTCAAAGCCACCAGTAAAAGTATGGAAACCATAATTAGCAAGATGACTGGGAGTTAAAGATATTGGGCCGACTGAATATCTTGTGCCCTTAAGGTCTATCGCACTTCTATATGAACACCTACTAGGGCTACCCCTTATTATCAAGTGTACAACATGGAATCAGTCCTACCTGTTGAGCTAGAAGTACCTTCCCTCTGCGTTATGATCGAGAGCAAAGTAAGTGAATAAGAATGACATCAGAGTTGATTAGACGAACTATCATTATTGGATAAAAAGAGGCTGAAGGATTTATATCATATACAGGGATACCATCGCCATATAGAACAATCATTCAATCGAAAAGTAAAAAACCACAGTATTCACAATAGAAACCTCACTCTGAAAGAAATCATAGACTCATCAATGACCCCAGAGGGAAATTGAAACTGAATTGGAAAGGCCCCTACATCGTGAAGAAAATTCTCTTAGGAGGCGATGATATGCTCACAAGACTTAATGGAGAAGAGATGGCAAATCCAGTCAACTTGGACCATCTCAAAATTTTTTACCCTTAGTCTGAAATCTCGATGCACTAGGACTCTTCTCATTCCCCTTCAATTCTAAAATAAAAAAATTCTTCATTTCCCCTACCCAGAATTATGTGGAACCTGATCCTCTCAAAAAAACTTTTTCTTTGAAACTCAATTTTTTTTTCAAAACCTCCAGTGGTACGTGGGCAGCCCATACGCCATACATGGGTCTGATCTCCTTCTTTTTCAAAAAATGCTATTCTTTTCTAACCTCTGAGAACGGAAATCCATTATATCATTTACATGAACAAAAGGATTATGTATGACTTAGTGATTGGTATAGATAATTTAAATGAAAAACTCATTAAAAGGCACAACAAAATATGATCAAAATCAATTTTATTTCTGAATAAAAAGTACAGTGTTGTTATATGAAGTATCAACGAAGGGATTTAAACAAACCACCCCCTTTAACTGACCATACTATCCTTAAACAAACCTAACCCTTACCAATTTACAATAAAAATTATTCCAAACCCCAAAAAATACAAAGCACCAAAATCACCATAGCTTCACAAAAATACCCAAGCTTCACAAGACATTGCCTTTAACTGCCTGAAAGTCCCTCTTCATCATCATTTTTGGCCCCGGATGTCCCCAAGTCTCCCACTCCTGTTTGACATTTTGTATACGCTCCATGGAGCAATATTCCCTAACAAGCCTAGACATAACGACACCCCCATCCTCCATAGTATCAAAGGTAACAAACTATCTTTAATCAATTTCTTCTTCCATGATTTTCTCTACTACCCGCTTCCATAACCACTTCAAGTAGTCCCCAAACACATGCCAGGCCCCTCCCATGAATAGTGATGGGAGGACAGATGGCCGATGGAGCTTCCACAAAGAGCCCAACATCATCCTTAGTGATTCAGTCATATCCTCCATCAAGAAAAAATTTGTTATGTGAGGAGGCACAATTTGTTCCTTCCCGACTTAAAGAAGAAGCTGCCATGGGAAATAGAAGGAAGCCCACCGAAGGATCACCAATCGCACATACTAATACTATCCAAGATGAAAAATAGGCTTTAAGTCCCCCGATCATGGCACTAACTAGTGAAGACACCGATTTCCATTCTCTACAAACTAATTAACCCAAGTCTCTACAGATAGGCCAAAACTGAAGAAAGGATAGACAAAGAAATTAGGCACACCTAACAAGAGTTACTCAGGAAGTGACGCCAGACGAAACATCTATGTAAGTCACATGAACAACATTACTAGTCTCCCACTCAAAAAGTCGAAACGACTCTCCTTCCAAGCATCTAGACTATTCAGGGTCTTAGCTAACATCACGGTCATAAGATTATGGTCGTAAGACATCCATGCCGTTATCGCAGCCACCTGGGGATTCGCTGTCAATTCCCAGGTCACCAATAATAGTCTTACAGTAAGTCTCAAGGCGACAGCTTCAGAAAAGTCAGCATCCTCAAAACCCCTCAAGCGCACTAAATACATAACCACCTAAAGAGAAATGTCACCTCCAGTAACCAACGGTTGAGCTGTCGAGCGAGAAATATGAAGAAACTCCTCTAAGAATGCCTAAGGTGAACGGGGAAAGTTAGGCATATCCACTGCCACACTGGAGTTAACCCCCAACATGGCTGAGAATTCCTCATAAGTGGGACAAACCTCATCCCGGATAAAACAAAAGACATGTTCCTCAGGGTACCAGAACTATACTGTCGCCACTAGCAAATTCCAGTCAACGACTCGATTACACCATAGAAAAACATGACGCGGGTTGAAAGCATCATAATCCACATTGTATAAGCACATGGCCTCCAAACCATTAAGGTAAGAAGCGAATCCTTCATACATGGGAAGAGCCATTTGAGAATGAAGAAATATGAAGCAAGTAGAAATGTAGGTAATGGTGGATAAAGAACATCCCACACCCCTCCTTTTATACTCAAAACCTTTGGCAAAAGACAAGAGCTCTGGAAACTCGATTAAATTTCATCCCTATAGGACTACACTGATGTGCTGGAAAGTGAAATCAAAGCCTATGGATGATTTTACTTGACTCCATGCTGGAGTATGCCGATCGGCAACCCCTTTATTTTAGAAAATTCCATCTTTCCTCCTTTATCAAAATCAGTTTCTAAAAAATGCTCATTTAAAAAAAAATACCCTTGGGTTATTTACTCATTTTACTTCAAGAAAAAATCATTTTTCTTCTCAAAATAAATTCTCACTTAATAAACTTTTCCATTAGTTTATTACTTTTACTTCCCTTTTCTAAAATAAACATCTTTCCTTTCACTATCATTTCCATACTTATGTCTATCTTTGCATAAAATAAACAGTCTCAGTAGAAAATTAAAAGCGCATATAGGATAAGGCACTAAATCAAGAAAAATGCCAAAAACAAAAATGCATAATTTTCATATATATTTTTTGCCTCACTTGGTTACATTTTGCAGATAGAAAAGAAAAATAGAAAAATACAAATGGGACTTCGCCTGAACCCTCAACTTTATCTCTTCAGCCCTCAACCCCCACGACGGATGAGCCTTCCCCAGTGATGAGTGATGGATCCCTCCAAGAACCAGAACCCTCATCTGAGGTGGCAGAGGGCATAAAGCAGGAAGGAACCGACTTCTTGATATCATCTGATATGGCAGCCATCCCTTCCTTGATGTCCCTCAATGAAGTGGTCGACACCCGAACATACTACGAGAAAAGAAGCAACAAGCAAGAGGAAAATAAATTAGTAAATAAGAAAAGAAAAATGAAAAGAACAAGAGAAGAGAGAAAGGATATACCTTAGGCCGGAGGGCTTCATCCGTAAGTCCCGTTAACCAGAACATCCATGCATGAGGACAGTGTGTCACGCTCAGTGACTCCCCGTTACTCCATTGAAAATTGTAAGAAGGGGTAGTAATGTGAATAATCAAAGCCTCCTATGATATCGCCACCACCGACATGCCACCACCTGTGCGATAGTGCGCCTACCCGAAGCCATGGCAGGTGGAGGCATATTCTTCACATCATAGATGCAGGAAGACACTAACCATCTCATCACAAAATCTTGATAATCATAGATCACCACTATATTTGTATAGTGTGTATAGAGCTCGCCGATCATCATTGTCTCCCTAGGCATCGTCTGATATCTCTCTCTCTCTCTCCTGCCTCGTGTATATAGGGGCATCGATGGTGGGACCACCACCTCATCCTCCATAATCCGCCTCACCACCCTATTTCCTAGGTACCAGACGTACCCAAACTCATGCACAATCAATCGCTGCATTTGCGCATGTAGGCCCGTCACCCTTAGTATCCCGCGAAATCACCCCATAGGGGCAGAAGGTCACATGCAATACCCAATAAAGAATCAGCATCTACTCAAAAAATGAAGGTACCAAAAGAAAATTAAAAAAAGGACGAAAGATAATCTGGTCACTCATCATGGCGCTCAGAGCCTGCCGCACGTCCGCTAAAAATAAGGATTTATTCGACCGCCAATTGGACTTCTGCCATCAGAACATCTATCAGAAGTCCCCCCAAGTTCTCATCCCTCAGGGCTATCAGCCCTACATTGTACCCAATCACCTCATAGAACCACACCTATAAAAGACATGAATCAGCAAAAATGGAACAAAATAAGAATGCAAAGAAATACATGAAAAGGAAAATAAAAAATTACCTCTAGAAGATACGTGCCCCCCAAAAAAGTTTACCGACAGCACCGATTGAAAGCATCTAAAGAAGAATAGAGGTACACAAAGCTCAAGCTCCTCTACTCGTATAACTATACATTAAAAAATTTCCTAAATACGACAAGAACCAGAGATGGACAACGTCTCCTTTCGTCTCCACCAAAAATCCACCAAAAAAAAAAAAAAAAAGATGGGCTATCTATCTCATCTTCCGCCTGTCAGTTATGTCCACCCTCGACCTCTTTAAAAGAGTCTCCTTTAAAGCATAAATATGATCGAATCCCCCAAACACGATCCTACCCACGTCCCCCAACACCATATGCACTGCCTCTGGTGTCATCCTTAGCGTGCGATCCACAACTATCTAAAATCCTTCACAATAAACCCCCATTATTTGTTGAACATCTATGGGAGTAATGGTCATCTCCACGAAGACAAGACGAAAGGTGTGGGTAGTGTCCACCACCTCTCCCCCGCAACACACAAAACTACAGTAGAACGTGGTGTCTCATCCAAATCCTGCCCCAGACGGCCAAAATCGACATCAGAAACCATCCAGCGCACCACATCAGGGAGCTTATACCAAACCTCCTTCATCCTCATTGTCCCCCAAGACCGAATGCTCAAAGGAGAAATATTAGTATACAAAAGAAAAGAAAGAAATAACCCTTCATTAGAACAAAGAACAAAGAGAAAAAAAATTAGAATACCAAAAGTAACCGTGCTTACATATCTCTAGGGTTCTTCACCCTAGACGAATAGAGATATGCAGGCTCACGTAGTAGGATATGCTCATTAGATACACGCTCGAACAAATCAAGGGCATTTTTATTGCCCAAAGCAAGGGGCACCCTAGACTGCCACTCCAGGCCAGCCCATTCACCAATGGCTATCCATTCAGTGTTCTATACCTTGATTAAAGAACCGTACATTTGAAGTCTTGGAGTAAAAAGGACTTAAGAACAATTTTTAGAGAGAGAAAGCAGAAAATTCAAGCACTTGAAGGTGTGAAAAATGAGGGGGGGTCACCCCATTTTTTATAGAAGGCTAAGGTGCCTTCTGCAACCCCTTAACCATACCGATTGATAGGCGCCTTTTCCTCTTCCAAAGGAAGTGCAGGATTTCATGCCCTTACTAATTGGCACCCTCCAAGAACTACCTGTCGGCACCCCCTTTTAAATTTTGTACAAAAAATGCCAAAAAATTCTAGAAAAATCCAGAAATTGCCAAAAAAATTCCTAAAAATCTCTAAAAAAAATATGGAACATCATTTTTCCTAAGAAAATCACCTTTGGAGAGATAAGCCTCTTACAAACTATTAAAAACCCTAGAAGGATTAATATTACACCCTTATCCTCAACACTCTCCACAACAGAACCAATAGTGCATCCACTTTCAAGTCTACTAAATTCCCCAGTCGAAAAACCAAAACTAAACATCCCCACAGTGGAGTTTTAAGGAAACACGATCCACAGTGAAATCTCAAGTGCACTTGAACCCCCCAAGATAATTTCCCCAAGAGATTTATTACCCGGGTCACAACTTTAGGTCCTCAATATTGACCTCGGCCCTCAAAATTGTTCATCCCAACTTTAGGTCCTCAGAATTGACCTTTTCCCTCAGAATCGTGTGTCATAACTTTGGGTCCTCAGAACTGACCTCAATCCTCAGAATTGGTCCTCATAACTTTAAGTCCTCAGAATTTTTCGTCACAACCTTAGGTCATCCAAATTGACCTCGACCCTCAGAATTGGTCGCTACAATAATATGTCCTCAGAATCGGCCTCGACCCTCAGAATTAGTTGTCCCTAACATCACTTTAGGTCCACAAACTTGACCTCGAACCGTTGAATTGGTCACCCTATCTCCATAAAACTAATATTAACACATCTTCGACTTGCTAAATCAGTCATCCTCATCTCTATAGGTCCTTAGAATCAACCTTGACCCGCTAAATCGATCACCTTCATCTCCCTAGATCCTCAGAACAAACCTTGACCCTCTAAGTTGGTTAACCTCACCCTTTAGGTCCACAGAATTGACCTAAAAACATCTTTCCCATCACTCGACGACCTTCACTTGCTCCAAGATCTCCGTCGAGGGGCTCTCTATAGACACCCCATCCTAGGACCCCATAGGAACCTCCTTAGGTTCTATCACTCTCTCATTCATCGCAAATCCTAGGTCATACTCTAAGTACCAATCTAAAGGCCATCGAGCGCTCTCGATCCCCATTTGACTTTGGTCAAAATCCTTAACTGAGTAAAATCTCAATAAATCTTTGAAAGCATCTATATACACTTTCCAATGGTCTGTCACGTGCACTAATCAACCTTAGAGTACGGATGGATGGTCTATTATCTATTAAAAATTGGTCTGGAGGCCACCGGGCTCTCTCGGGCTCCATTTAACTCCAGTTAACTTTCTCGCCCGAGTGAAAGCTCAATGAATAATGGAAGGGCTCTGAATACCATTTATAATGGTCCACCCCATACACGAATCGACCTTACGATATGGACGAACGATCCGTTTTTCCTCAAAAACTAATTTAGAGGCCATCGTGCACTCTCGAGCCCTGTTTGACCCCAGCCAACTATTTAACTTGAACAAAGTTGAATGAATATTTTAAAGGATTTTAATAACCTTTCCAATGATCTTCCCCATGCACGGATCAACCTTACATTACGAATAAATGACCCATTTTAAGGGTCATCAGGCACTTTTAGTCAACTTTCTGAACCGAACGAAGCTGAATGAAATCTTGAAGGTCTCTAAATTACCTTTCTAACAATTTATCTCGTGTGCATGAGCCTTCCTTAATATTCAGATGAACGATTCATTTTCTTCTAGAAATTTCTTATCTAGTGACCAACGGGCGCTTCGGGGCCCGTTTGAACTATGTTAACTCCGAGAGTGTCTTAATGGATTCTTAAATTGATCTAAATAACCTTTATATCAGTCCACCCAATGCATAATTATGACTTACGTTTCATATTTCATGACCATTTTTCAAAAAATCTGCCTCAGAGTGTCAAATGGCACCCTTTGGACCATGCCTATCGGCAGTGTGTCTGGGACCCTGCCAATTGTCATCCCCTTGGCACTATAAAAAGACTCCATGAACTCACTTTGAAAAGAATCCTTGAACATCCCTCTCAGCTATTTAGAGAACATTCTCTCGAATTTAGAGTTGTTCCTCTTTTAAAAAGCCCATTTCCCACATTTCCTCTATCCTTTTCATGCTCCTTTTAGCAAATTCTCACCCATCTCCTCATACCATCATCACCCTAGCATGATATCAATGAATCTATAATCAAGATCCATTTTAAGTCTTCATAAGAAGGTCCAACTCTTCACTCTTGTCTTTAAATTCTCTTATTTTAGCATTTGTCGCATTATTTTCACTTTAGTACTTTATTCCATTACATCATACACCTTAATTACAAACCTTTATTTTCATTAAAAAAAAATAAGAAAAAAGGGTCTACAGGGAATTCTCATCACATTTTCTCACGCTAAAATACCTTTTTCTACACACACATATATAAGCAAAATCCACGGTTGGATTTATGGGTTAAAACCCACCTCACATTGTCTTCGAACTATGTGGACTTTGATTTCCCCCAGGCTACGTAGGCATCTTAGGTAAATCCCTAGAATCGAGTCCTCCCATATCCGTTTGTTACCTTGTCTTATTACATATTCTTAATATATCCTTGCTTGCTTATTTGTGTCTTATATGCATCTGTTCTTCTATAAAGACTTGTGAATTGATGAACACTTACATTATACTTTGAATTACTATTCTGGGACCACTCTTAAGGATGACCTCGTTCCACCCTTTATCCATGATGCAAGTCGAGCGATTCCATTCTCCATTTATATTATGCACATAAGCACACATATCACATAATTTCACAGGAGAAGATTAACACATGCCTATGAGAGATCGATAGGGAAATATGGGTTCCTAAAACCTTTCCATTCCGTAACTTAGTCCCCAGACCCCTGAACTACTTCATTTCGTAAGCATTAGTATTGTCCTTGGTGTCGTTCTCTCGAGGAGACACCATTTCTTTTATTTGTTTTGTGCAAAATAAGCTGGTGAGTCTATATCTACATATCATCCTACATCGACGACGACCGAGCGCCCCCTGAAAGGATGCAATCCCGCGCACACATCATAAGGAAAGGAAGGGCGAAAAGGAAGAGGAATCCTCCTCAGGAGACCTCCACCGACCCTAACGTCAAGATGGCCACACTTGTGAACCATAGTTACGTTCTTAAACCTAGGAAGAATCCACCTCCCTTAAACACCATTCAACTCCTCATGGTCCACCCTATAAAATCCCCACGAATTCCAGCCTTGAAACATACCAGTTCAGCAGAACAAAACTTGCCTTTTTCCACTCCAAACTAGTAACCTATGATTTTATGTACCATTTTCTATTTTGATTATCAAAATTTTTTTTGCACTATCATAAGGCTCAACCCAATCAAAGAACCCAAGCTTTTACGTGTAGTCTGGCCTGTAAAAACTCCATGTTTTTTGACTTTGAACTTGTTTCAAAGTGAGGAAATAGTTCCTTAAGATTCCAATAGCTCAATTGAAATGGCCATTTCCAAAAACAAACGAGTTTTGAATGCCAATTTCTCAATCGTGTTTTCAAAGTTTGGAGACTTCAAACCCAAAAATCTCAAACCATGATACCTTAGTCATTCAAATCAAATCCAAACTCTTTCTTAGGATATTAGAAACCCAATCATAAGGTTAAAACCCATTGTCATACTCTGCAATTACACGAATCTTTGAAAAAATTTCTAGAAAAAAACCACAGTATTTGTAACTCGATCGTTTCTAAACCTCAATCTATGAAACCTATATATTTGGATTCCTCATGAAAATTTAGTTGTGTTGGTTCAGGAATTATCTCATATGGTTTACAAAATTTGGAGAAATTTATGGTCAAAGTTTTGTAAAAAACCTAGTCAACTGTCTAGAAATTGAAGATGAACTTTTCAACAAGAAACATTGACCAAGCGCTGACGGCGCATGGCAAATCAAAATTTTCTGAATTTTTTTTAAACTTTTAATAAAATATTTCTGGCCAAAATAGTGTAAGGTAAGTCATTGTGAGAGTGTGTCATTCGTGACACTGATTTAAATAAATTTGCAAATTCCCAATTTAAACTTATTTAATTGGAGTCAAATTTAAACTAAATAAAGTCAGCCCTAAACATGCAATTACGTATGTGTGTGTCAAACCATCAAAAACAAAATTACTAACTCGCATATTTCAGGAAAAAAAACCTTTCAGGAAAAACCTTTATTACACTATAATACTTACAATGATTATAATGAAATTCGCAATGAGTTAACCGTAAAACCCCCAGGAAGACTACAGCCTAGAGTCAACAAGAACCTCACCTTCAATTTAGGCCAAGAATTGCCATGAGACTCCATATTGACACGCAGTCATCTTCAACCCAGTACTCCCATCAAGAACACCAAGATCTGCACTAGATATTTTCTCTACAAGAGAAACTTGACACAAGATGTATTCTTGGGTTCCAAAATAACTCACATACACAATTGGGATCTTGTGAATTGAAAACAAAAGGGATTAAAGCCCTAAAAGTGAGAAGACAAAGTATTATGCCAAAGAAGTTTCGTCTCTTAAAAATTCTTAGGTCTTCTGATAAAAAATGAAGTTGAAAAAAGTAATTTATAGAAAATCGAAGGTGGCTCATCACTCGAACGACATATCAATGTCGCTCGAACGATGACATGTGTCATTCAAACGACTTCGTGCGATATAAAGATGTCACTCAAAGGAGAGCTTCTGTCGCTCGAATGAAATTAATAAAAAATAATTTTTTTTATTTCATCTTTAAAAATATGCCTCAACACTTAACAAAATATTTTTGATGAAAAACTTAAAAAGTACGCTCCAACACTTAGAAAATACTTGATAAAAAATATCCCAAAACTATAAGTGAAATGCTTAGGAATTAAAACAAAACTGTAAGGACACAAATTTCCAATTGAGTCCTTTGTAGTTTTGACTCAATTCCGGAAAAAAACATTTGAGTCCAAGGATAGAGTTATTGACTATCCTTTAAGCCTATGACATACTAAAGTTGAAGATGTAACGGCCAAGTCTAAAGCTTTATCAAAATACCGAGTTTAATGTGCCTCATTTCTATGTCAACAACATTTGTTCCGTATACTCCTAAGGTATGAATGCATTACATATTTATATAGGAACTTAGAACAATTTGTATTGGGTATAATTTATGTTTAAACTGTTGTTTATTTTCATAAAGTTTCATTAAAACTTTAAAATAAATTTTCTGGGATAAAACTGAATTTTTATACTTTCTGAAAGTTCGTTCGATATTATCGTTCGAACGAGGTGTGCCAACGACCTGCCACTGGAACTTCGTTAAAAGTATCGTTCGAACGAGACTTCATTCGAACACAAATCTCGTTCGAACGAGATTTGGTGGGAATAATTTTTGGGAAGTTTTTGATAGTTTTCCCACTTCTTTTCACCACTAACTTTTGATAGAACTTATCTAGTGCGGGAACTAACTTTTTCCAATTAACTTTTTCACATCCAAAAGGAAAAAGTTCATGTTTGAGTGTTCATTTTTCAAAGAAAAATCTTTAGAACACTTTTGTTTTACACCCATATTGTTTATTCCAAGTTTCAACATATAAATCTCTTGCTTGGAGTGTTTGGCACAGGTTTATCTCTACACCTTGAAGAAGAGAAGTTTGGGTTTAATTCTAAATCCCTCAAAGAAGAAGAATTTTTTTTTTCTGCGGCATTCTCACGTGGTGAAAGGCACCATGTGTGGTTGACAGTGTACCGAATGTCTCATTGGTGAATTCCAAGATTTTGGTGGAGCTCCGAGGTCGTCAACTAGGCGGAGGTGCTTACAAGAAGACGCGTCAAGGCTTGAAAGGGGTTGAGTCGAGGAAGTAATTCATCTGTCTTGTAATTGTAAAACTATACTTAGTGGACTTAAGTCTAGGGACGTCCGAGGTTTTTTTCCCGTTGTGGGTTTTTCCTCATACATCGCGGCGTAGTGGTTATTTGTTTATTTTATCTTTCACAAATCTCACCTAAAACGCATGGTTAGGCAAAAAGATAAAATTGATTTAAATCATTACTTGTTTAATTTGGTGCATATTTAATTTGGGTGAATGTCAATATAATTCAAGTCATCACTTAATTTGTTAAAATTGGTTTGGTCTAATTTGATAATATTGAAAATATAACTTAGGCAAATTTCTAGGATTTGGGTTAAATTGGTTTAAGTGAAAAATGTATTTTTCGTTTAATCTAATTTCACTTTGTTTAATTTTAATTTGGAAAGAAATTAAAATTAGTTAATTTGTTTAATTGGACCATCTTGCTTCCGCACCATAAAAGGAAATTAATTTTTGTGGTAAGATTATTTAAAATTGGGGGTCCTATCCTTTTCAAAAATCATTACCAAATTTATCTCGCGGAGGTTTTTCTTGTTGAAGAACTTGATATTCGGATCCGTCTTGTTTCATATGTGATCTTGAGCATTCTTCGACGTTTGTAGCGGTATAGGACATACTCAATAGTTAACGGACAATGTAAAATAATGTCCTCATAAATATACCCTATGTCTATACCAGTACAAAATGAAAACATCCGAATTATCGAATTAAAATGCCTATACAAATCTAATACCCTCCCATGAACCCAAAATTGAAAAGGTTCTAAACATGTAAGTCTAAAAGTTTTCTTCATAAATATTCAACAACAAATATTCAAATCTCAAAGCTTTTCTCATCAGGGTGTGAAAAATAATTATCTTCAATTTTGTACCTACACACATGTGACAAAGCAAATACTTTCATGACGCATCGAGTTTGAAATGATATAAGAATAAATCCATAATCGAATCTCCCCCATAATGCAACCCCCCCCCCCCCCCCCCCATAATTTGTTCTCCCCCTTTTTATTAAACGAAAAAAGACAAGGAAATGAATAAATCAAAATAAACATGGAGTAGTCATGATAAATATGCATGGCAAATGTTAATGAAACTATGCTCATGCAAAGGAGAAACCAAAAGCTTCCAAAAACTATTTTTTATTGTTTTATTTTTTTAAACAAAAAATGCAAAAATAATTTTACAAAAATCATACACCATGAATTTACACTAAGACAATCAAATCATGGAAATGGAATGAATGGTTGTGAACAATTTGGATAGGCAAATCAAAGCAGTCAAACATAACATGTGTGCACAATGAATATGTGTATTCCTAACGAATGAAACTCAAAATCATCCTCAAGTGTTGAAAAGTGTTGAATTTAAATGACATCGACTCAATCCATTAACAAATCAAAGTCAAGAATGATTCCCACACCAATAACGTCTACAACAATGGAATGCTTTTTCATGACGCTGTCAGGATGTGCAAACTCGTTTTAATTGCTTTCAATCCAAAATCCCTCATAAATAATTATGGATTTATTTTTTATTTTGAGGTTGCCCGCTTTTGGTATATTTATCTTTTTATTGCCTTTTAATTTTTTCGGGTTCCTTTAAACGGTGGCTTTCACGACGAGTTAATTTTTTATTTGCGCGGTCCTTTCCCGTGTTGACTCATCATTCTTTTGTTGCAATTAAATCCTCACAGTAAATGGTTTGTACAAGCACTACTTCCATTGTCATGTTTTATCTCATATGATTCGTTTTGAGGACAAAATTGAGATGACAACACTCTGACCAATATGTGATAAAAAATTACAATAATCAAACAAATTCGTGCAATTGTGCATTAAAGGAACTCGTGGGTCAAATATATAGGTAGTACATCTCAATGACTCCAAACATTGTAAAGCATAAAAATAAAATGATGACGCATATCAAAACACTATCAAATCTTCACACGAATATGGAATGAAATTTTGACTCGATCATCCTAAATGTCCATTCATATATGGTGCAAAACAAAGTACAAAACACTTTTTGTCTTTTTTCAAAAAATTTATATAAAAAAAATCTTTTTGTCTTTTTCAAAATTTTCAAAAATAAAAAACTAATACAAAAAGTACACAAATAATAACAGTAGCAAGAATATATCATGAAGCACAACTAGCGTATAACACCCATGCGAACACAATCATCTATATGATATAGAATGAGAAGAATCATGTGCAAGCAATCAAAAATTAACTAGCCTAATATCTAGTGCCTCCAAAAGTGATTTCCTAACCCTAACAGGTGTGTAACTACGCATGGAGTCTTTGGGAACCAAGGGAACACTAGATTTCAACTTTCTAGGACCTTTTCGAAGATTGAAACAAAAACGCCCAAGGTGACCATTCCTACCACAATGTGAACATGTGGAAACAGGTGGAATAACACCTATGGTTTAACCTTTTCTAACGTCCTTAGGATTGATTGACCCTTTAAAACAAATAATGGTCTTGGCTATAACACTCGAGACATTAGAACACGAGAGCCACTACCATTGCTACCAACACTACTCGAGTCTATCAATCATTTTTTATCTCTAAAAATTTTTACTC
This sequence comes from Sambucus nigra, assembly GCA_949130495.1. Lineage (NCBI taxonomy): Eukaryota > Viridiplantae > Streptophyta > Magnoliopsida > Dipsacales > Adoxaceae > Sambucus > Sambucus nigra. The sequence continues at coordinate 580,538,370 of OX422209.1, forward strand.
AAGCAAAGAATTAGACTCTTCTAATTTTAGGGACTCCTTCTCTAAATTATCAATAACTCCTAGAATGTTATCACGTTCATTCTTAAAAGACTCACACTTATCCTTAAGAGTCTCCTCACGTGCCACAAACTCATTGAGTAAAATATTTTTATCTAGTTTGGCACAAATACAAATTCTAGAGTTTTTAAAGTCCTCCAACTCTTTTTCTTAAAATAGGAGTCTATCATCACTCTCCTTTTTGGACAATTCTAAATATTTAAAGTCATGGTCCAAAGGAACAAATTTCTCATGATAAAAATCCCTTTGATTTTAAAAAATTTGCTAAAGATCCATCGCGGATTGAAAACGATAATTTTTTTTCCCAAATAATCAATTCTTTTAGCAAACGTCAAATTCAAACTATTTAAATCATCAAAATTTTGAATCATGTCATTAAAGGGGGGCATCCGATTGCATAAGTGCTCCATTGGAAAAATATCAATTTTTCACAAAAACGGATTTGTTAAAAAAAATCAATATCACACACTTGCGAAAAACTAGCATAACTCGATAACTTAGAGAAACCCATTCTAGTACCAATTTGTGAGAGTGTGTCATGCGTGATACTGATTTAAATAAATTCACAAATTCCCAATTTAAACTTATTTAATTGGAGTCAATTTTAAACCAAATAAAGTCAGCCCCTAAAAATGCAATTACGCGTGCGTGTGTGTGTGTGTGTATGTGTGTGTGTGTGTGTGTGTGTGTGTGTGTGTGTGTGTCGGTCAAACCATCGCAAATAAACTTACTAACTCACAGATTTTAGGGAAAAAATACTTTCGGGAATACTTAAAATGATTACAATGAAATCCCCAATGAGTTTACCGTAGAATACCCACATAGACTGCAACCTAAAGTCTGCAAGAACCGCAACTCCAATTCAGCCCAGGAATACCCACAAGCACTTTCTATTGACACACAGTCGTCATCAGCCCAATACTCCCATCAAGAGAACCTAGATCAGCAGTAGAGATTTCTCTACAAGAGAAACTTAATACAAGATGTGTTCTTCGGTTCCAAAATAACTCATATACACTATTGGGATCTTGTGAAATGAAAATAAAAGGGATTAAAACCCTAAAAGTGAGAAGAGAAAGTATTCTGCCAAAGCAATTTGGTCTCTTGAAAATTCTCAAGTCTTCTAATAAAAAACAAACTTTGAAAAACCAATTTATAAAAAATCTAAGGTGGCGTATCGCTCGAACAAGATATCAGTGTCACTCGAACGATGACACGTATCGTTCAAATGACTTCGTGCGACATAAGGATGTGGCTCGAACGAGAGCTTCTGTCGCTCTAACGAAATTAAATAAAAATTAATTTTTTATTTCATCTTTAAAAATTTTCCTCAACACTTAGAAGATATTTTAGATGAAAAACTTAAAAAGTCCGCTCCAACACTTCAAAAATATTTGATAAAAAATATCCCAACACTATAAGTGAAATGTTAAGGAATTAAAGCAAAACCATTACCAAATTTATCTCGCGGAGGCTTTTCTTGTCGAAGAACTTGATATTCGAATCCGTCTTGTTACATATGTGATCTTGAACATTCTTCAACGTTTGTAGTGGTATACGACATACTCAATTGTTAACGGACAATCTAAAATAATGTCCTCACAAATATCCCCCTATGTCTATGCCGGTACAAAATGAAAACATCTGAATTATCGAATTAAAATGCCTATACAATTGTAATACCCTCCCATGAACCCAAAATTGAAAAGGTTCTAAACATGTAAGTCTAAAACTTTTCTTCATAAATATTCAACAACAAATCTTCAAATCTCAAAGCTTTTCTCATCAGGGTGTCAAAATAATGATCTTCAATTTTGTACCGACACACATGAGACAATGCAAATACCTTCATGACATATAGAGTTTGAAATGATATAATAATAAATCAATAATCAAATCTCCCCCATAATGAAAAAACTCCCCCATAATTCGTTCTCCCCCTTTTTATTTAACGAAAAAAGACAAGGAAATGAATAAACCAAAATAAACATGGAGTAGTCACGACAAATATGCATGGCAAATATTAATCAAACTATGCTCATGAAAAGGAGTAACCAAAATCTTCCACAAAATATTTTTCATTTTTCATTTTTTTTAAACAAAAATGCAAAAATAATTTTACAAAAATCACACCATGAATTTACACTAAGACAATCAAATCATAGGAATGGAATGATTGGGTGTGAAAAATTTGTCTATGCTAATCAAAGCAATCAAACATAACATATGTGCATGACGAATATGTGTATTCCTAACGAATGAACCTCAAAATAATCCTTAGGTGTTGAAAAGTGTTGAATTTAAATGACATCGACTCAATCCATCAACAAATCAAAGTCAAGTATGATTCCCATATCAATAACGTCTAAAATAATGTAATTCTTTTTCGTGACACTGTAAGGACGTGTAAACCCGTTTTCATTGCTATTTATCCAAAATCCCTCATAAATAATTATGCATTTATTTTTTCTTTTGAGGTTGCCCATTTGTTGGCATACTTATCTTTTTATTGCCTTTTAATTTTTTCGGGCTCCTTTAAACGGTTGCTTTCACGATGAGTTGATTTTTTACTCGCGCGGTCCTTTCCCGTATTCAGTCATCATAGTTTTGTTGCAATTAAATCCTCACGGTAAATGGTTTTTATATTCACTACTTCCATTGTCATGTTTTATCGCATATGGTTCGTTTTAAGGGAAAAATTGAGATGACAACACTCCGACCAAACTATGATAAACAATTAAAATAATCAAAAAAATACGTGCAATTGTGCATTAAAGGAACTCATGGGTCAAACTTATAGGTAGTAATGACAAAGTGCATCTCAATGACTCCCAACATTGTAAAGCACAAAAATAAAATGATGACGCATATCCAAACACTATCAAATCTTCACATGAATATGGAATGAAATTATGACTCGGTCATCCTAAATGTCCATTCATATACGGTGCAAAACAAAATACAAAACTCTTTTTGTCTTTTTTCCAAAAAATTATATAAAAAAATATTTTTGGCGTTTTCAGTTTTTTTAAAAATAAAAAACTAATACAAAAAGTACACAAGTCATAAGAGTAGCAAGAATATATCATGAAGCACAACTAGTGTATAACACACATGCAAACACAATCATCTATATGATATAGAAAGAGAACAATCATGTGCAAGCAATCAAGAATAAATTCGTCTAATATCTAGTGCCTCTAAAAGTGATTTCCTAAACCAAATAGGTGTGTAACGATCCATGGGGGTTTTGCGAACCAAGACAACACTAGATTTCAACTTCCTAGGACCTTTTCGAAGATCGAAACAACAATGCCTAAGGTGACCTTTCCTACCACAATGTGAACAAGTGTAAACGAGTGGAACGACACCTATGGGTTGACATTTTCTAACGTCCTTAGGATTGATTGACCTTTTAAAACAAATAATGGCCTTGGCTATAACACTCGAAACATTAGAACACGACGAGCCACTACCATTGCTACCAACACTACTCGAGTCTATCAATCATTTTTTATCTCTAAAATTTTTTACTCAAGAAAAGAATTAGACTCTTCTAATTTTAGGGACTCCTTATCTAAATTATCAATAGCCCCTAGAAGGTTATCACGTCCATTCTTAAAATACTCAAACTTATCCCTAAGAGTCTCCTCACATGCCACAAACTCATTGAGTAAAATATTTTTATCCAGTTTGGCACAAACACAAATTCTAGAGTTTATAAAGTCCTCCAATTCTTTTTCTTAAAATAGGACTCTATCATCACTCTCCTTTTTGGACAATTCTAAATCTTTAAAGTCATGGTCCAAAGTAACAAATTTCTCACGATAAAAATCCCTTTGATTTTGAACAATTTGCTAAAGATCCATCGCGGATTGAAAACGATAATTTTTTTCCCAAATAATCAATTCTTTTAGCAAACGTCAAATTCAAACTATTTAAATCATCAAAATTCTGAATCATGTCATTAAAGGGGGGCATCCGATTGCATAAGTGCTCCATTGGAAAAATAGCAATTTTTCACAAAAACGGATTTTTTCAAAAAAAATCAATATCACACACTTGCGGAAAACTAAGATCACTCGATAACTTAGAGAAACCCTCTCCAGTACCAATTTGTGAGAGTGTCGAGCGTGATACAAATTTAAATAATTTGCAAATTCTCAATTTAAATTTATTTAATTGGAGTCAATTTTAAACCAAATAAAGTCAGCCCCTAAAAATGCAATTACGTGTGTGTGTGTGTGTCAAACCATCACAAATAAAATTACTAACTCTCAAATTTTTGGAAAACAAACCCTTTCAGAAAAAACCTTTATTTCACTATAATACTTACAATGATTACAATGAAATTCGCAATGAGTTAACCGTAGAAAACCCACATAAACTGCAGCCTACAGTCAACAAGAACCGCAACTCTAATTCAGCCCAGGAATACCCACGAGCACTCCCTATTGGCATGCAGTTGTCGTCAGCCCAGTACTCCCATCAAGAGTACCTAGATCAGTAATAGAGATTTTCTTTAGAAGAGAAACTTAACGCAAGATGTGTTCTTGGATTCCAAAATAACTCACATACGCTATTGGGATCTTGTGAATTGAAAAGAAAAGGGATTAAAACTCTAAAAGTGAGAAGACAAATTATTCTTCCAAAGCAGTTTCATCTCTTAAAAATTCTCAGGTCTTCTGATCAAAACCGAAGTTGAAAACACCAATTTATAGAAAATCTAAGGCGACGCATCACTCGAATGAGATATCATTGTCGCTCGAATGATGATAACTGTCATTCAAACGAATTCATGCAACATAATGATGTCTCTCAAATGAGATCTTTTGTCGCTCGAACGAAATTAAATAAAAATTAATTTTTTATTTCGTCTTTGAAAATTCGACTCAATACTTAGAAAATTTTTTTGATGAAGAATTTAAAAGTCCGCTCCAACACTTAGAAAATATTTGATAAAAAATATCCCAACATTATAAGTGAAATGCTAAGTAATTAAAATAAAACCATTACCAAATTTATCTCGCGAAGGCTTTTCTTGTTGAAGAACTTGATATTCGGATACGTCTTGTTGCATATGTGATCTTGAACATTCTTCTACGTTTGTAGCGGTATACGACATACTCAATTGTTAACGGACAATGTAAAATAATGTCCTTATAGGCATTGTTTGGTCGAATCTACCTCAAATTATAAAAAAATTTAAGGTTTTGGTTTAAAAGTATTTTCAAAAATTTACAAATTGACACCTTCTACTTTTTCGTGTTTTGAATTTTTACCTCAAATATATTTAACTTATTCTTTGATAAATTTTATGCTAAAAAGCCTTCTACACATTTTTTTTAAATATGACTTTAGGAGCTTTATTTTAAACTTTAAAAATAATTACAAAATAACCCCTAAACTTTAAGAAATATAGTTTTTTCTTTCATATCGAATATTTTGTTGACAATATACACTTACAAATGTATTGATTGATAGATAATCAAGCATGTGACCCTCTCGATCCTGACTCGAGCCAGTTTTAAACACGCTCTCAACAACTGACGAGATAATTTTTCCCTCTCGATCGTAATTTCAATGTATTTTATACAACCGCTACTGATATCACACTGTGATAGCCATTAATTACTTGTAGTATGTGCATGTTATGATACTGTCGTGCTATATATGTTTGTTAAATATCATTAGTATCTAAATATTGATCATTTTTATTAACTTAAACCGTTTCCTCTAACAACTGATTTCACGAGGATTTTGTGAATGATTGAATCAATTCATCGAAGAATTTATGTGCCAAATGTCTTAGTTATAATCATACGTATAACTTAGGGAGTAGAATGTAGTGCTAACCCATGGAACTTTTATACTTTGCCTATAGGTCTCAAGATGCTTTGAGAGCCTAGTTATTCTACATATATATGAATGTCGTTCTTGCAAAATGTGTGAAGACTGGTTACTTAAAATCCAAAGGTTTTGGATTATTATTTGGTTATACTAATATGCTTAAACCTTCTATAGCTGCTAGTAAACAGATAATTGTGGGATTATCCATTTAAAACTCCTTGATTTTCTTCTCTAACTATAAGAATTATTACTTATGGTTAATTCATAAAGTTCTTCATTAAATAGTTAAGTCCATACACCCCTCAAACCTCTATATAAATATATTTTTTTATAGAATAGGTTAAAATCTACTTACATATTTGTGATAATTCCTCTTTACCTCCAGATGTTCCGGGATAAAAAAAGTAGTACCCCTCCATTTTTATGATAAGCGTGGATCACTTTTATGATTTTATAACTATATGGAAGGAAGTTAGAGAATACGGAAGTGAAAAATGGTGTTTCTTGATGACCTTCGTCATTTTTCATTATTGGAATAAAATGTAACACTTATAATTCACCTCTATGTTTGATGATACAAAATATAGTTATCACTATAGTAAATATAGTTCTGTTATTTCTACCTCAAGTTTAGCTTCATTGCTTTGTTACTATCTTGTACATTCATACCAAAAATAGGTTGTGACAAGTTGGTATTAGAGCGCGATTCTAAAATGTTTCAGGTTAGACACCTATACGGGAATAATATAGGATATTATTTATTTTACATATTTCATAACTTCTTTACTCTTGTCATATACTAAATCGGTTTTGCAACATGAGAATTTGGGTTGGTGGGAAGAAACCGTAAAGGAATAAGCATTCCTCAAGCTTAGGGCCATTGTTCGTGAAGTAGATGATGAATGGAGAAACTCAAGTTTCTCCGTAAAGAACCTCTTATTAACAAATCGTATATCTGGTGAAGAACAAGCTATGAGAAAAATGATATAATATGCTATTGATCCGATTATACTTCAGTAAGCCATACATCCCTATTGGTACAACCTCTACTTCCCGTCCCCGCCCCAAAATAAAGCCACCTCAAATGGAGATCTTTTCATCGAAGTTTCCTCTGACTTTTCAAGTAACACAACTGACATCAATCCATCTGACCCTAATGACTTTGTCCCCGACTCTGATCCATCTAAAACCGATTTCATTGTTCCTGAATGAAGTAAAAATTGATATATTCTTCCCCTATTGATAGAATAACTAAATAAGTAGCTTGTAAATATTGTGGCAATGCCATAAACATAGGTGGAGTTTTAACTTATAGTGTGCTAACTTAACATAAACTTCTAGTTATAATAATTTTTTGTGTAATATAACCTCATTAAAAGTTGCTTTTATATTCTCTCTCCATAGAACCTTATTCTTATGTATCATATTTATTTAAATTGTAAAACTTATTATGCTTTACGATGGTTAACACTCTCACTCTTTCGAACTAAGCCCGAAATGAGAAAACTCGCACTGAAGGAATCATGAAATGGCTTCATGAATTAATATACCTTACTAGGGAATAGCAAGCATCGACCCAATGCACGACTCAGGAAGAATACATATAGGAAACCCTTTGAATGAATGCTCATACGGAATTTCTGAGGCTATATCCCCCTTCCTTTGTTTTAGGTCCTAGAGCAAGTGAAGCTAAAATAATGGATATGGAAAATTATGAACATATTCAACATGGTAGGAATTACTACCAATCTTTGAGTAGGTTTGGCATCCTATATATTTGAAGGTGAATTTGATTTCTAGTTGCAAGACGTAGACCGAGGTTGTAATGTAGCATTGTGTCAATTACAAAATTCGAATAGATTGTGTGAATTACAAAATTCTAAAAGATTGTGTACATTTTATCTTCCATGACAATTAAAGTGTTTATTTCGTTTCCATGACATTCGATACTCCATGACATGTTTATTTTGTAACTTGGGAACGATTTGAAGAAATCTTCTTCAAAAAGTACTTTTCTGAGATCAAAAGAGATCACTTAACCATGGATTTTCTGAGATTATAACAAAACAATAGGTTCGTAGCCTAGAATGCAACCATTTTTACCTGGTTATCCCATTATGCATCCGAATATGTGAGCACCGAAGCCAAGAAATACAAGAATTTTGAGAGAGGACTACACCCAAGGATTAAGAGTTCCATCATACCTTTTTAAATTCGAGACTTTTCCCAACTTATTGAAGTTGCCACAATCGTTGAACATAATCCCTCACTAGGTGGATATGTATGCCCGTCCAATCCCATAAATAAGAATAATTATGTTGCTAAAACCTCACCCAAACCCCGAGTCCAATGTTATCCTAGTCCTGGTGGAAAAATCTATTCCCAAATTCACTATAAGACTACAAATCTAGTGATTCAATGTTATGAGTGTCAAGTGATAGGACACATTTATCCATAGTGTCATAGGTTATGCCCACTAATAATAAGCAACATACATGGTACTTCCCTGAGACCTAGAGGACTACCTCCTTCATACACTAAATGAATGTCTTATAATACTGGTAGAAAGCCTGGGCCAGTCCTAATCGCGAGAAAATTATGTTATATTTCCTTTACAGAATTTGCATGACATGGTGGAAGGTATTATACTCTATAATAACTCTCTTGCCTATATCTTATTTGATTCTGGATCAACTCACTCATTCATTAGTCTTAAACTAGCTGAGATTCTGCAAATTTTACCAAAATCATTAGATACTCCCTTAGAGATAGAATTACCTGTTGGCGAAATTAGTAACCTACCCAAAGTTGTGACAAATGTAAAATTCATCTAGGCACTCTCTGTAACTTGAATAATCTTAAATGTACACGGATTCAATATCATGATTGGAATGGATATGTTATCAACACATCACTCTTATATCGATTGTTATCTGAAAAGAGTATGCTTTCAAGATCAAGAAAACCACTCCTTTATGTTTTAAGAGTTATGTGTTCCCAAATCCAAAGTTCCAATTCCCCTTTTCTTTTTAAGATATTAGAATAGTTTGATATTTTTTTTTTCAAAAGGGTTGCTTGGAATACCACCCTCCCAAGAAATTGAGTTTATAATCAATCTATTCCTAAATACCTCCCCTATCTTGATACCTCTATTTCGAATGGCCCCCTCAGAACTTCGTGAAATTCATACCCAACTAGATGAGATCTTCTTGAAAAGGGTTTTATTCGCCTTAGTTCATCTTCTTAGGGAGCACCCGTGTTGTTTGTAAAGACAAGTATTGGAAGTTTTAGATAATGTGTGGACTACCATAGATTGAATTCTGTAACGGTTAAGAACAAGTATCCCTTACCTAGAAATGGAGATTTATTTGATCAACTTATGGGTGTAAGGACCCTTTCAAAGATATACTTATAATCTGGTTACCATCAGTTATGAGTTAGAGAAAAGGATATTCCAAAAACCACATTTCAAACTCATTATGGACATTTCAATTTAATCGTAATATTTTTTGGATTAACAAATGCCCTCACAAACTTTATATATTTAATGCATTGCCGACCTTTTCTTGATCAATTCGTAATCATAATCATCAATGACATTACCATTTACTCCTAGAACTCTAGAGAACATGCCCAACTTCAAGAAACAGTATTAGGTACCCTAATTATTTGTATGCCAAAAAGAATAAATGCGACTTCTCGATGAAGGAAGTAAAGTTTTTAGGAAATATGATTTTTGAAAACTGAATCCAAGTCGACCCAACAAAAAATTGAACCAATGTTACCGAGATTAAAAGTTTTCTTGGATTAGCTAGTTATTACCACCATTTTGTGGAAGGATTTTCAAGGATTACTCTCCCATTGAATAAGTTAACTAGAAAAGAAATACCATTTATATATAATTCTGATTATTAGTAGGCATTCCAAATTTTAAAAGATAAGTTGACCATTGCTCCCGTGTTAATTCTTCCTTATAATAACGTAAACTATGATGTTTATATCGATGAATCGTTGCAAGGTTTAGGCTGTGTACTAATGCAAAAAGGACAAGTAGTTGAGTGTGGTTCTCAACAACTCAAGACTCATGAATTTAATTATCTTGTGCATGCTATTGAGTTAGAAGCCGTAGTTTCTGCCTTAAAAATATAGCGCTGTTATCTATATGGTGACAAATTTCAAGTATTTTAAGACCATAAAAGTTTGAAATACGTCTTTACCTAAAGAGAATTGAATTTTAAACAAAGATAATGGATGGAATTTTTGAAAGATTGCATATTCAAGTAAGATTACCATTCGGGAAAAGAAAATGTTGTAGCCGACGCCTTAAGTCGTAACCCCATTAGAAGGCTTCACAACATGATTTCGTATGATATTACTGCTACCATCGAGAAAAATAATCTTCATCCAACCCGCTCTTTCTTAAAATTCACCAAAATCATTGCCTACCCAAGACTGAGGAAGAAGATTATAGAACAATAACTTCTAGACCCCTTCATTACTAAGCAACAAACCAAAAACAAGACCAAAGAGTTGTCATACGAAAAGGAGACATGTTTACGATTTATAAATAAATTGTATGTGCCTGATAATTTGTCTTTAAGTGAAGAAGTGTTACAAGCAGCACATCGTTCCAAATTAGTATACATCCTAGAAGTTCGAAAATGTATCATGAACTGAGGAAATAATTTTTGTGTCCATACATGAGGAATAATATTGAGAACTTTGTTAAATGATGTCTCACATGTCAGCAAGTGAAGATAAAACACCAGTGCCCTGGTGGACTCCTACTACCCTTTCTAATACCTCGGTGGAAATGGGATCATATTATAATGGGCTTTGTCAGTGAATTACCCCATACATCCCAAGGATATAATTCTATTTGGGTAATAGTAGACCGACTCACCAAGTCTGCCCATTTTCTTTGAGTAAAGACTGTAAATTCTTTACAGAAACTTACCAGACTCTAGATCTTAGAATTTATTCAGTTACATTGAATTCGTCAATCTACAATATACATTCCAAAAAGCAATGGGTACTAAACTTCTCTTCAGTACCGTATTTCATCCTCAAACCGATTGATAATCTGAACTCATTAACCAAACATTTAAAGATATGTTAAGAGTCGATGCTTTAGATATGACCAATAATTGGAGTGAGCACTTTTCATTAATCATTTTTTCTAAAATAACACTTACCATTCGAGTATCAAAGACTCCCCATTTGAAGCATTGTATGAAAGACCTTACGAATTACCACTATGTTGAACCGAATCAGGAAATAGTAATCAATTTGGCCCAAAGATAATTCAAGAAACTATCGAGAAGATACAATAGATCAGAGATCGACTAACGATGTCCCTAGATCAACAAAAGATTTACACTGACCATCACAGGAAGTCCTTAGAGTTCCAAATTTTTAATAAAGTATTCCTGAAAGTTTTGCCTCCAAAAGAACTTTCATGATTCGAAAAGAAAGGGAAGTTATCCCCAAGATACATTGGACCCTTTAGCATCACCAAACATGTTGTCCCTATGGCCTATGAATTAGAATTACCTCAAGAATTGTTAAGTATTCATAATGTAAGGACATAGTCCGTCACATTTAGTATGTCGTATACCGCTACAAGTTTGCCAAAAAATTGGAAACTGTACATCCACAACGACAATCTAAATTTCATGTCGACTTCAACAATCATGCCCAACACGAACGTATTTGGTAAAGGTGGTTAAGTTCCATTTACATAACAAAATTTGGGTTTTTTATGAAAAATAAAATAGTTTTTGACCTTTTATGAAAAATGATTTTTGAAATATTTTAAATGGTTTTTATTTATCAAAAATATTTTTTTATCATAAAAGACTTTTGATAATTGTTCTCAGACTCATAAGAGTGTTGGTTTTTATGTTTCTAAAAATCTTAAAACTCTGTAAAGAGAATCTCAAGATTTGTGCCGAGTCATTCAAACGAGAGCATATCTCGTTCGAACGACATGACGGTTCGTTCAAACGAGAAGTCTTTTTTGTTGACACGTCACCGCCTTAAAATTTTTATAAATGGGGTGTCAGACTTAATTATTTTGGGTGGAGAAAACACTAATTTGAACAGAAGACGTTTTGAGTGTTTTTGTCTATTCTCCATCACTTTTGAGGGTCCAAAACTTGTTTTTACAATTCACAAATCCTAGCCTTTTGTGTGAGTTGTTCTTTGAACCCAAAACATTATTTTACTGGAAATTTTACTGTGATTCAATCGCGGTGGAGAAGGCATCTACATAATTCATCGGTGGATACCGAGCATAGATATTTGCGTGTGGACGAGCCAAAGATGATGAACTGACACTTAGAGGGTATTTTTTTATGTCTCTCGTATATTTGAAGATTTGCTGAAGGCACTGTGCATTACAAACTTGTGGGCGATTATCAAGTGGTATGTAAGTCAAAGGTCTTGTGATTTCTTCAAAGTGTATTTTGATGTAATCCGATTGTAACTAATACTTCACAAATTATAGTGAAAATAAAAGGTTTTTGCCCTGCGGAGATTTTTTCCTGAATCGGTCGTCTTTATTTTCATGTATGGATTAAATGATTCATAACATGTAGGTGCATGTTTAGTGGTTGAACTTTATATTAAATTTGATTAAATAAGCGTGTTTGGTTTTTCATTGAAAATTTGCGAATCTATTGAATCAATATCACACACGCACTTTAAAATTGGTATCAGAGCGGGTTACTCTAAGTTATCGAGTGATCCTATGTTTTAAAGTTTTTCCCTCATACAATTTGACTATTCACATTGCCAAATTGATATTAGGGCGGGTTACGCTAATTTATTACATTTGATCCTTGTTTTCCACAAAACTTTGTGTGATATTGATTTTTTCTAAAAATTTGTCACAATCTTTCGATGGAACACTTATCTAATTTGATGCCCCCTCCCGTTGGATCAAATCAGAATTTGACGATTTAAATCATTTGAATTTTACATTTGCTAAAAGAATTAATTTTTTGGAAAAAGAAAATTCTCGTTTTAAATCTGCTATGGATCTTTTGCAAGCAATTCAAAATCAAAGAGATTTCTATCATGAAAAGTTTGTTTCTTTGGACCTGGACTTTAATGTTTTAAAATTGTCCAAAGAGAAGAGAGATGAAAAAGTCCTTGTTTTAGAAAAGGAATTATAGAACTTGAAAGAATCCAGCATGTGTGTGTGTGTGCCAAAGAGGAGAAAAAAATTTATTCGATAAGTTTGTGGAACATTAAGAGACTCTTAGGGATAGATTTATTTTAATTGAGGTTGAGCGTGATAAACTGTTAAGTTTAATTGATATTTTGAAAAAGAAATCCCTAATTTTGGAACAGTCTAATTTTCTGCTTGAGTTAAAAATTTTGAAATTTAAAAATGATTTGAAAGACTCAAGTAGTTTGTGTAGTAATGGTAATGGCTCATCTTGTTCTCATGTTTCTTGATTTATATCTTTGCTAGTGTTATGACATGTATACTTTTTGTATTATATTTTTTATTAGAAAAATTTTGAAAAAAAAAGAGTTTTGTATTTTGTTTGCACCGTATATGAATTGACATTTAGGATGACCAAGTCATAATATCATGCCATATCCATATGACTATTTGATAGCGTTTTGAGACAATATGTCATGTCATTCATGTGCTTTATAGTGTTTGGAGTCATTAAGATGTAATTAAGTGTTATTATGTACATGATTGACTAATTATTTCCTTTGATGCACACGAGCACGAATTTTTTTTACGTTTGTTCTTGTCAAATCACATGTTGGTTACGTGTTTTTATCTCAATTATGTCTACTAAGACGAACCAAACATGATAAAACAAGATAATAAAAGGTGTGCATGTTTTAAACCGTTTGCCGTGAGTTTGTGAATTTTCTAAACGGTGAATGCTTCTATGATATTTGGAATTGGGAGAACCTCTACTCGAGGCACCCCATCCCTCAGACCCTCGTGTTCCCTCACTTCTTGTTCTTACATCCGTTGAATCTCTTTAAAGTTAATAGCATGATTAATGTTATCAAGGTCCATTTATTAAAAGAATACCTCCCCAACAGAGTCGCCAAATGTAAGAGAGAAATTCTCTTCATGTTGGTGTGCTTGAATACAAACTGAGCCATAACCTTTATTAAATGGTGATAAATTACCACATCGGGATGGTAATAATAATAATAATAATAATAATAATAATAATAATAATAATAATAATAATAATAATAATAATAATAATAATAATAATAATAATAATAATAATAATGAGATAAATCCAGATGAAATAGAACCAAATATTTGATATAAACTCACAAGCAGTCGTGTATAACTAATGATGAGCAATACATATTATGGTTTAGAATCAATAAACGAACCTTTGAATTAACTAGCTAGAGGGAGAAAGAAGCAAGCACTCTTAGATACACCATAGGCAGGTAGCTCAAACATTAAGGTATCCTCATCATCATCCTTTCCTTAATCCCATCATATGGGATCAGACACATGGATTCTCTTTTTCCATTGTAATCTATTATACACAATATTTTTGTTCAAGTCTAAATACTTAAGATCTCTCCTAATAATTTTCTCTCATGATAGCTTAGGGAGGCCCCTTCCTCTTTTACCCTTTATTTCCAATAATCTTCCTCTTGTTATATGTGAATCTATTAGTCTACGCAAAAACATGTCCATACTATCTAAGTTTACTTTCTCTTAATTTATCGTTAATAGTATCTACTCCTAACTTTTCTCTCACATAATGATTTATAATCTTCTTCTTTCTAGTAATTCCTATCATTTATCAGAGCATCCGCATCTCATTAACATGGAGACTTTGTTCATTTTTTTTCTTTAAAGACCAATATTTCTCTCCATAAAGGGTCATTGGCCTAACAACTATTCTATAACAAATTTCTTTTAATTTATTAGTTATCCAGTTATTGCATAACACCCCACTTGCTCCATTCCATCCAACCAGTTGATATTCTATTTGTAGCATCCTCATCAATATCCACATTACTTTGTATCACTAAACCTAAATAAGAAAATTTATTGTTTAGTTTATTATTTTTTCTTCAATCTTTAATATTATGCTATCAGACGCCTCATTATTAAATTTACATTCGATAAATTCAGTTTTATTTGTACTCATTTTTAGTCCCTTAGATTCTAAGGCATTTCTTCATGTATCTACTCTCATCTCTAAGGCCTCCTCTGAAGTGTTTACTAAAACTACATCATCTACAAACAACATAAACCATGGGATACCTTCTTGTATGTCCTTATTAATCTCATCCAAAACTATAAAAAATAAGTAGGGACTTAAAAGTCGATCCTTAATGTAGGCCCCTGCCAACTTTAATCGTAAAATCATTAGTTTCTTTACAAATAGTTCTTACTCTAGTCTTTGTGTTATCATGCATATCTTCAATAACTTTAATATAACTCCTATGGATTCTTTTTCTCCTTAAGTCCCACCATATTATATCTTTAGGTACTCTATCATATGCCTTTTCCAAACCTATAAAGACCATATGTAAATTTTTATTCTTACTTTTACATTTATCCATTAACTGTCTTAATAATTAAATAGTTTCCTTGGTGGATCATATTGGCATAAATCCAAATATATTATCCCAAATAGTTGACTCATTCCTTAATCTTTGTTCTATAACCTTTTCCCATAATTTTATAGTGTGATTCATTACTTTGATTCATCTATAATTACCGCAGTTTTTTATATCCCATTTATTTTTATACAAAGGTATTATGGTACTTTTCCTCCACTCATCTGGTATGTTACCTTCTTTTAAAATTTTATTGCATAATCATGTTAACCATTTTACCCCTATACTTCCAAGGGTTCTCCAGACCTCTATACATATTTTATCCGGGCCAACCGCTTTATTCCTTCCCATTTTTCTTATTAATATATCTACTTATTTTTCAGTAATCAAAAATACCATTCCTATATTTGGTTCTATATTCTCGACATCTTTTTAGGGATATTCTTCATTCAATAATCCTTGAAAATATTGTTCCCATATATGTAAAAAAATTATCGTTAATTAATATATTTCGATTTATATCTTTAATACACTTTACTGGACTCATATCCATTGTCAATCTATCTCTATTCTTTACGAATTTATATATCTCCTTTTCACCTTCCTTGGTACGTAATTTAATATAAAGATTATCTAGTGCATTTTGTTGTGCATTTTTAATAATACTTTTTACTTCACTTTTTAATTTTTATACCTTTCTAAGTCTTCTTGATTTCTACTCTTTTGCCACACTTTACAACTTACTTGTTTTTTTTATATTATCTTTTGTACTTCCTCATTCCATCACTAAGTCTCTTTTTTAATGAATCTTTTTTCTTTAGTCTCACCTAAAATTTACTTACCTATCATTCGTTGTTCTTGACCAAATGTTGTTTAACATCGTCATCCCAAATCCACTTCATATTTAACAAGAACTTTTGTTTAAATTCGATCTCTTTACATCCTTTTAAATCCTTGTATTTTATATTTTGCAAATCTATTTTCTCTTTTTAGTACGTAAATCCTTTAATGACTAAATCTATTACTAATAGGTGATGTTGATTTATTAAACTTTCACTTGCATGGTATAACTTTACAGTCTTTGCACTTGTTCAAGTCTCTTCTTCTAAGTAAGCAATAATCTATTTGAGTTTTATTCTCTCCGCTTTTAAATGTTATTAAATGTTCTTCCCTTTTTTTTTAAAAATGTGTTTGTTAACGCTAGATCGTATGCCTTATAAAATTCTAAGATAGTAACTCCTCCTTCATTCCTCTTACCAAAATCGTAACCTCCGTATATCCTTTGCTATCTCGTTCTACTCCTACATGCTCATTATAACAAAAAGAAGTTGAGTTTAAGGGAGTTTTCTAAATCCCTTACTAACAAACTTAAACGTTGTACAAACACTTAGCTCTAAGGAGTGCGTCTACCTAGGAGGACTTGCACAACTTGTTTGTTCAAAAATTTCTTTCTGGATGAGGATGAGTTCACTCTATCCTAGCTTATAAGGGAAAGGCAACGGCCAGGGAAAGAGATGGTCGCATATATATGAAGGTTCAGGGAAAGTTCTCTCAGCATGAGAGAAGCCAAGGAATAAATATTACTCCAACTTTGAGCAGAACATTTGCTCCCTGAGTATATTTGACATATGATAAATAAAATGCGCAAGGGCATATTTATAACTTTCATAATGTCAGCATAAAACATTTCGTTGGTTGTCCTCCCAAACCAAATTGTGACCAGTAACACCCGCCCCATGGTTTTGACTATACCCATTTAAATTTGTGAATTGATGTGGCCCAATTGGGCTTTAGATCCTGTGAGATGGGTAGTGGGTCAAATTTGGGTAATATCATGTCCTAGGTGCAATTAATTGGGCTTAGAATGGCCTTATAACTAATTTGGAGAAATTTTTTTGGTCGTTAAAATGTAATGTTGTGTTGTTCGAATGAGAAAGCTCTGTCGTTTGAACGAATGCTTCAAACGACTATCGAGCAAAAAATACCAATTCTCTTTACTAGCCTCCTTAAATCCTCGTTGGAACCCCATTCGAATGAGATGTGTTGTCATTCGAACAAGGTTTAGTCTATTCAAACGAGACTAAAAAAAATTAGATTTCTATAGACTTAATGTGTTGTCGCATGGAGAACCGTTTGATCATTTGTGTTGTTAAGCT
The DNA here is from genome assembly GCA_949130495.1 of Sambucus nigra. NCBI lineage: Eukaryota > Viridiplantae > Streptophyta > Magnoliopsida > Dipsacales > Adoxaceae > Sambucus > Sambucus nigra. Next base: position 580,556,012 of record OX422209.1, read on the forward strand.
CTCAATGAAGCAGATCAAACTGTGGGTTGACTTTTGGGGGATCTTTGGATAGTCGATTTGAAGGGATTGTGGTATAAATAGAGAGCAGAAGGGGTTGGGTCCATCCCCAACCATTTTCCATCGTATTTTACCTCTCTCTAATATTAGAACTCTCATAGAGATCCACCACCATCGACAACCCCTCCACCCTAAAGCACCATATTTTCCTTTATATTCTACCACATTTAAGCTTATAAAACCCATACACACCAAATGTTTAAGAAATACATCATTGTATGGAGTAGTTTTGGGGTATTCTCATGTAATACTCCGTATTTTTATGGCTTCTAAAATTGGGGATTGATCAAATTTAATTGAGATATTAGTTTAAGGGCCATACGGTACGGTGCACGGGCTATCGGTCGAGTGCTCGGCGTCAAATCTATAACAAAGTCTATCTCTCTGATAGGTGGCAATCTCAAAACATCCTAGAACACATCAGCGAACTCCCGAACCATCGGTATCGAATCAAGAGGTATCACCACCTCTTTAGAGGCTTCCTCCTCTATATAGTATAAATGAGTGGATGATCCTCCCTTAGGATGAGGCATCGCCACCAGGAACATTTCCTTACCAGGTATAGAAAAAATAATACTCCTACTATAATAATCGATAATGACCTTATATGTAACAAGCCAATCCATACCGATAATCGCATCATACTCGTACATCTCTAATATAAGAATGTTGGTAGGTAAAGTAAGTCTCCCAATCTCTATACCCACCCCTCGACATATAAAGAAAATCGGTGAACCACTACCCAGAGGTGAATCTAGACAAGTAACAGTACTCTCTGCTGTAACTAATAACACCATAGCACGTGCAAACCTCGTGGAAATAAAATAATGTGTGTCCCCCATATCAAATAAAATACGCCCCATAGTCCCCTAGATAGAAAACATACCCTTAATTACGGGTGGAGCCTGTGGGGCTGCGGTATGATGGAGGTTATAAACTCGTCCATACTGAAGTTAGCCCTACTGGACTGGGACTGTTGGAATGGCTGGCAGCGCTGGCATCTGAGGTGGTGCTGGGAGGGCGGCGGGAAAAATCGGTATCTATGGCTCCTGCCGAGCACCCTACTGCTGTTGTGGTGGGCCCCTGCCTCTCTCAGGACAATCATGACGCTTGTGGCCAGTCTTTCCACATAGAAAAAACTTCCCACCAAAGTTTCCCCCTCGCTGCCTCTACTTTCCTTAGCCCTGCTGGTCGTTTCCACCTCCCCCTTGGCTTTCCAGGCCCTGCCAAGACTACTGCTGGCCCTAATGGCCATGCTGACCCTGTTGGCCCTAACTAAAACCTCCCTGACCCTAACGAAATACTCCTAACCTGAATCGCTTAAAATCCCCCTGCTGGGAACTCTGATCAACCCGCCTTTACTGAACCTGACCTAGTTGTACCCCGCTAGCACCATTACCTCCTATCCTATCTCGCTGGCTGGACTCCCTTTCTCGTTTTCTCCTAGTCATATGGAAGCGGTGGTCCTGGAAATTCAGTAGTGCTGGATTAAGCACATCAGTATAGGTCTGTAATGAGAGGTTACCCAGAAGATGTTGCCTGATCCTCCAGGTGAGGCCATCCATGAACATCTATATCTTCTTCTCCTCGGTAGGTACCTCTGTTGGCACCAGATTGACTAGCCTGGCAAACTCTTCTTCGTAATCAGCCATGGTCTTCCCTTCCTGGGTGAGGTTTAGTAGCTTCCACCTCATCTCAGTCTGAACGGCCGAAGGAAAGTACTTGCGGTCAAATAGCACCCAGAAATCACCAACCATCATCAGATATCTCTCCTCTATAGTAGTGGACTCCCACCACTATAAGGCTACCCCTATAATCTTAAAGGTAGCCAAAACCTGCCTCTAAACCTCAGTGCACTCATATATACGGAGGTGTCAATATATATCCTTCTTCCACTGGCTAGCAATCACCACATCAGAACTACCTACGAACTCTGGAGGGTGCGCCTTCTGGAAGGCATCCCTAACTCTCTCCCATGTAGTAGGGAAGATGTGAACAGGTGCTGGCGCCACTACTAGTGCCTGTGGTGGTGCCTGCTGTACCACTACCAATGCTGCATTAACTTCTTGTGCAATGATGGCAGCAACTTCTGTAGCATTCATTATGCCATGAGATGGAACTGGTGGTGGCTCTGGTTGGGCATTCCTGTCCTTAGGTGCACATCGAGGAGTCATCTAAGATGAGGAAGAATTTTTTTACTCCACAGTTATCGTTAAATCTCAAATAGCTAAAGACGTAAAAGTACAACCAAGAACACAACAATCCTAAAAATAAGGCTCTATATCAAAGAACGCTAAGCTGAAAGCATGATAAGCCGTACAGATCCTAAAGGACTCTAAAACCTGATGCTTTGATACCACCTGTGACACCCCGCCTAATTAAATATTGGGTGATCAGTCCTTAATAAAATTTAAAACATAATGTTCGGTTGGTTCATTCTTAGCATCACTGTCGAAAACATAATAACCTTATTAACCACCTAACAATTAATTAAGCTAGTCTCAAAATATTTTCCTTTTTCAATTTTCCAAAAGATCATTCATTTATAAAACCCCAGAATTGAAATAGAATCCATCCACCGCATAACTAAATAATATAAATACTAAATTTGCATCACATACTGAAATAAATAAGACTGGATAAAACATTCCAGTTTAAAACTTTAAATCAAGTACCATAGTAATAATAAATTCAACTGAAGTGAAGGGAAAGTAGACTGAATACAATCTCTGATAAAATGTCTAAGGAATGGGAAACACATACCCTAAATGGAAAGTCTATATAGAACTGAGTGAAATGATAGAGGTGTATAATGCAAAGACCTACAACTTCCACAACAGATGAAGCATGCCAAGCAATTCAAATATCTAAGTCTGATGTCCCTGTGGCTGGTCACCTATTATAATACATATATATATCAAAAGAGAAAAGAGATGCAATAAACGGGTCAGAGCCCGAGGTGTAAAAATTATTTATTTTAGCAAGTATTTAAAATTTGCAATAAAGCAAGTATCAATGCATGTTAGTTCGAACTCCCACGTGAGATTCTCACCTCTCAGCTAATGTGCACGCCTAACGTACAACTAATCCACCCTAGACATATGTAACACTTCTAACTAGGTAAGACTTATGGTTCTCGTAGTAGTAACCCGTGATTCCCAGCTTTCCACATTACTAATTTCATCGATTATAAATTCGGTTAAGTGTTATCACACTAAGTTAAGTATTCTCCAGTTGACATGATTTAAGAATTTACAATCTTGATAACCTACGATTATCTCACAGTAGGAACAACACAAGTATACATACATACATATATATATATATATATATATATATATATATATATATATATATTTTCATCACTAAAATATACATATACTAATACAGCACCCCAAGGCTAAACCTGTAGTACATACTCTGTTATCATGTCCCGGTACGTCTTGTACTCTAATAAGGACTATCGTCTCAGAAGTATCCCACGAACCATATACACAAAACACACAGAGTGGAGGCGAGCATAGTTCACATACCTATGGGTCACGCACATACCTACGCTCCCATAGTCAGCTGACTTATCAACTCACAAATAAGTCTTCACAGTCCTATGTTCTGAGATACAAGTCGATAATTCCCTCGAAGGTCACCGAGGATAAGACTGTCTCTACGCAACCTCTCGTGATAGAAAGTAGCTAGGTATGTCATACACATAATATTAAGCATATAATAGGTATCCACACATCCTATAATATTTATAGGTATTCTCCCAGCATTTTTGCATACTTACCATACATATTTCATTCTCATTATTACACATTTTACAGTATTACTAAATTACCACAACTCTTTAGTAATTTCCGAAGTAACTCTTCTTTTTGGATTAATTAAACTACAAAACTCACATAATTTCTCATAGACCTGTCTCGTTTCAAATCTCTTAACTGGTAATTTCTCTCACTCGAATAGACTGGAAAATTCCAAAACTGCCCATAAGAAGTTTCTCAAAAATTCACCTTGTCGCTCGAACCAGATGGAAATGTCGTTTGAACGACTGCCACGTGTCGCTCGGGCGACTTTGCGCGAGATGCCTATCTCGCTTGAACGACCTTCGCGTGAGACGTACTGTTTCGTCTTCTACCCCAAATTTTAGCGTTTTCCACCATTTTTAACCCTGAAACCTCTAAATTATCTTCCCAAACTCCAATCAATCAGTCCCAAATTGAATCCTAATAATTACTCATTGATTCTAACATCCTAGAATCATTAAATCATTACAAATCATCAAAGAAATATGAAATCCCCAAATTAATTACTAAAACCCTAGTTCTTCGAATTCTTATTAAGAACACGTGATTTCCAGATTCGCTCTTCACATAATTTCATCAAAATGTGATTTTTATTCTACATACATGAAGGGTTCAATCTAATTAATCTCATATTTAAATCATACATCCTAAATCTCCAATTTTCATCACTTTTATGAACAATACATGTTTATATCATCCCTATACTAACATGAATATGGTTATTTCTAAAGAAAATCAAGTAATAAACACTTGCCTGATTATGAAGGTTTTATTCATCTTTTGGCACTGGTATAGGTGCATTCTCCTCATTCCGATCTACGTGTTGATGGTGTTTTTGGTGAAGGATGACTGAGTTTTGGCCTTAGAACTCCTGGAAACCTCTTCTCCTTCTTCCTCTTGGACTCTTTCTTTTCTTTCACAGATGAAACCCTAATTGTGACACGTCAGGGGTAATAAGGCTTCCTAGTTTTCGTCCATTAATTAACCCCAAAAATATAATTTACCAAAATGCCCTCTCGGGACGCCAGTTAGGCCTAAAATTGTCCCAGGACCCAAACTAAACACCTGGGTATGCTATTCTGACTATCTCGACCCTTCCGGACTCAACGGCGCACTCGAAATAACCATACGAGTTACTAAAAATAATTTATCTTTTTATTTCATTAAATTAGTCCCGACACGACTCACACGCGCGTCTGACTTAATTTACTAAACTGTCGTATTTCTTATTCTTGACAATTTATCGAAGTGTATAGTTCCATATTACATATCACACAATAATATTCAATCAATAGGTATTAACCCTTGGCATGTTAGTTAATATTTCTTTAAATCCGGATTAATTAACAATTAAATTCTCACATTTTAATTCAATTAATCCCACAATAATTAAGAGGGACCGAGAGCCCTAGGGTGAAAGACACAAAATCACTGGCCAATGCATGTGATAGCGTAGTCGGTGGTGTGAAGCCCGTTAAAGTACATAGTTATGTGGTAACTTTCAAGAATTTGGAGATAGGCGTAGTGGCAATCGTGTACAATTGTGGCTATTACAAGGTGAGTATTTCCCCTAGTTGGGCATTTCCTAAGGAGATGCTGGGATACAATCATCGCACATAAAGTAGACAGTAACCTAGGTGTGTTAGGCTGGCTACAAAGTCTTGTTGCCTAGAGAAATGGATACGGTCGGCGTTGACAAAGGTGTTTGGCATTCGTCTTGTAAGGGTCCCTTTTCTATGTGTTCTTTAGGGGAAAATAATTTTTCTATTTTTTTTTTAATTTTAATATGCCCCAATTTTAATTAACCTAATTTTATCTTGTTAATCCTAAACATGCATTTAGTGTGATTAAGCAAGTAAAATAAGGTAAAGTCCACAACACCGATGTACAAGGAAACCACTAAGGGAAAAAACCTCGGACGACCCAAGCCAGATAATTGATATGATCTTACAAAGTACAGACATTAGACTTACTCAAAGACTCAATCCCCCCCAAGTCTTGACATTCTTTTATGCTTTAATCGCTCCTCTATAGTGCATAAAAACAAAACTATTTTGTTCAATAATTTTGGTTCTACACACCTCAAAATTTTGAGCAAAAATTGCCTTAAATAAAAAACATTAAGTCAAAAGGTCATTTGAACGATATAATCATGTTGTTAGAACGAACCTACAGATCTCATTTGAACGAGATAAGCATGTTGTTAGAATGGCCTGATGATGTCATTTGAATGATAAAATATGTCATTTGATCATTCAAAATATAAGGGAATGATCCATACGACTCCAAAACATATTTATCTCAGAATAAACAAAGTTAAAACCTTTTAAAATCATTTTTAATAAAAATAACATCATTAAAACATATGTGGGGAGTCCTATGAACACCATCCGTTCATACCTGAGAGTATCTTAGAATGTAATATGATATGAAGATGTGAAATGTGCACCAATAAACACGGTATGATCTATCTTGAATCTTGACCGCTACGTCTTTAAAACAACACGTCATAGACTGTGTGGGAATTCTAGCAAGTAAAATTCTATCGATGACTCAAACAAGTTTTGTCCGGAATTAAGTCAATTATGTATAAATTGATACACTTGAAAATTTGTCCATACAAATCTCCATCTTTGACTATTCCAGGATAAAATCAAAATAATGAATGCTAAGTCGGGCCATTAAGCCGTATGACACCTAAATCCCATCCCATAAACTCAAAATAAAAAATTACAAGACAAGGGCTAGTATATGTAGGACCGATAAGCATGAGTTGTCTGAATGTGATGTAGTCGTGGACAAATGTAATATTACATATTTCAAAAAATTTTAAATTATTCTCTCCGGCTCTTTTCCTATTAGGAAGGTTCTCGTGAGGTCTTTTTAATCTGTTTTGTAATGGGGTTATCTATAAAACCCTGATTTTCTAGCTTCTTGCTATCGATTTATTGGGGTCCACTATTGATTGGATTTTCTAGTAAAATTTTATCTTTTGAGTTTGTAAACGCCACTTTGGAGAGGCTTTTTCTCCCAATTTTGTTTTACTATTACATACGGTGGTCTAGTCCCTTTTCTCTAAAAAAAACTTTATTTTTCTGATTTTTAGTTCCACCACCTTATTCATGAATTAATATCTTATTAAATGCCCATGATTTATTCTTTATATATATATCAACATCACTTCTTATTTTTTTGATAGATTTTATTCTTTGATATTGTTCAGTTTTTTATTTTTTCAATTTGCAGATAAAATAACAAAACTACCATGTACATAACATTAATCTAAACAATATAAGATTTGTGTTGTCCCATTGAACAACTACTCCACTCTCTTAATACTTACTATAGTACTCTTGCGAAACTCAATATAATCTAATGGTTATAAATGGTATAATTACATGAGTATTGAACTTTCAAGTTGACATAACTTAATTTCTATATAAAGCCCCAAACTTTGTCCATTGTGTATTATGGATAATCTCCCAAATGAATCTAATGGTAAATAGTTCAATCTATGTAATACTTATAATAAAATACACTCGAGCTTAGATAATACTTTAAATAATGGATGCCTTGAGTCTCAGATAGTGCTCTAAATAGGATTTTATTTTACCAATATAAAAGTATCTACATGAAGATTTAATTGCACTTAGATAAATCTATAAATATGGTTTCATTTTACAAAACAAAACCTATGATCTCAACTTCATAACTTGATATCTAACATAAAAATGATTAGTTATATGTATGTATGTATGTATGTATGTATGTATGTATGTATGTATGTATGTATGTATGTATGTATGTATGTATGTATGTATTTATGTATGTATGTATGTATGTATGTATGTATGTATGTATGTATGTATGTATGTGTTGTTGGTCCAAAAAGTACCCAAGGAAGGGGAGAAGATGGTGAATTTCGTTTATATAAAGACATTAAAAAATTAATATTTTCTTTTGATTTATTGAAATTTTAAGAGCCAACTGAGTGAATGTTTGTGTAATCAATTTATACAATAATAAGAGCAACAATAAAGAGAGAGTCAGATTAATTTTCAAACCAGTATTTTTACATGGTTTGGTCTCACTTATGTCCATACTCAGGATAGTACTCAAGAACTTCGCTATAATACAATTTTTTAATTATAATATAATTATTTGTAGTGGAACTAACACCATACAAGGATATGTTACATATTAAAACTGCTACTAATAAGGAAACTACATCCTTAATTGTCAAATCACATATGATCAAGCTTAAGAGCACTACCTCCTTCCTTGACTCCTATGAACCAAGGCACTACAGGACGAGAACATACAATGAAATTTACATGAATGTGAAATTAAAAAATTAAAGCACAACACTAAGACAAACTTTGTGTTAAATTTAATGGCTCTTCAATGGTGTAACACTTTTTTGGATGATTAAATTATTTACTCGATGAGTGCAAGTGAGATTTTAAGATTTCTTTTTCTTTTCTTTTCTTTTCTTTTGAAATTTGAATGAAATTTTTTATTGTATTCAATGTTGTAAAGGTTTTTTATTATTAAAAGTTATCAGTGGGAACTTTTGTGTGTAAAAATGATGTTTATGCAGGCATATATACTAATGAAATAAAATATAGCCGGTGGGAGTAGGTGGGAAACGTTACTTTTTGAGTTTTTTAATGCGCCAAAATGCCTCACATAGTTGAATCAAATTTAAAAGAGTCAACTCGTTTTGTTATATTCGACTCTTTTGATATTGGGTTGACTTTAAGTCCTAGTGTTTTTCTCTAACTTAGATGTAACCCGAGAAACACACACATAAATAGACTATTTTAACATAAAGTCTTCTCTTTTTGGTTTTCAAGATTTCCTTGGAAAATTGGTTTGAAGGTTGGAATTTTAAACGTATGCGAGTGATTGATCCAATAGTTTGACAATGTGTAAGAAGTGGTATAACTTACATAATTTATAATGCTCCCAAGTTTCTCTTGAATATTTGTAACTTGGTCACTTGAAAGTTGTTGGAGACTATGTTAATTTAGGTTGTGATATTCCATGGAGAATTAGTTAATAAGTAAGCTTTCTTTATCTCTTTGGCTTCTTTTATTGAGTCTATATTTAATGGATGAAAAAATATTTTGTTTTTCTTGATTGAGCTCTCTTATTTTTACTTGACTTGATTGATGATATGGTGTTGTATCTTCCTTAAATGATGTCAATGTTTCACAAGTAAAGACTTTGAATCTTTTTAAAGATGTAGTTCTTCTATTTAATACTTTTGGTTGCCAAAGTGTTGTGTGCCTTCTTTGTGATGTCTAAAGTGTATTTTTTAATCCCGGTAACATTGAAGAGAAAGCTAGTGAAAGTATATTATGATTAATTACATTGTTGTTATTAAAATCCATTTATTTATTCTTTTTAAAACTTTTGTTTCACACATGAGTGCACACACACACACATATAATATTTGTTTATAATTTAGTTACGCTAATCAATTATTTTGCAATTAGTATTTAGTATTTTAGTATTTGGCATCAATTTTAGTTGTTTCATTAATTATTTTTAATCCTTAAATGAAATTTAATCAGGATTTTTTTATCTTTTCAATTCATGTAATTTTATATTTGGTTATTACATTTATGAAATCAAAAAACTTTTTTTGTACTAAAAAAGCAGAGCGCGGTAAAAAAATCGTACCATGACCACCATTAATCGATACCAAAATAAAAGTCATGTTGCAATAACTTGGTTAATTCATATGTACGCCATATAGTTAGAATACGTCATTTTGTTATCAAAAAATTAATATAGCTATTATTTTTTATTTGATCTTAATATATTTAAAAAATTAAATTTTATCAAAAAAAAATGTTTCATTTTATGTTTGAGAAAAAAAAAATATCAAATATTGCTAACTTAAATATGTCCATAATTCAACCATTTTGAGTTGGGTACCTCTTAATAATTGACTTTGAGTTAACAATCCTGTGAAAAAAAAATGAATAAATAATTCATATGAGAAAAATAACACAAAAACCTAAAAAGGAGAAAAAAATGTCCAGTCTCCCTCACCCCACCCCCTCCTTGCCATATAAATTTGAAAGAATAACCTTACTTCAAAATTAAAGTCACCCGAGCAATCTCAATTCATAATCTAAGTCGATTAAGGGATTCGGGCAAATCAGATTAATCCTAGTTGATATTAGTAACAATTCCTTTGAACACTTTGATTGGGGCATTGATTCATAGGGTAGGGAAAATCAAGTTCACAATTAAAAAACTAGGGCAAATCAAGGTTCATTATGTTATATTCAGTTGAGACTCCAAGTGTATAAATGATTTATTGAATTGATAGACCATCTCCCGTGCATATTTTCAAATTTTCTATCCCTAAATTATAAAAATTCACTTTTTCACGCATTTTTCTTTTTTGATACATAGCAAAAATCAAAGGTCACCTCCCCATGACAATCCACCTACATCGTGAGTTTGTTTCTCATAGAAATACACTTGCCGCGAAGATAATGACCAAAATATCGTATTTCTAACTACTACTAATTCTATAATTCCCCATAACATTTTTTACCATCACCGTATTCATGAATTTTTCTCAAATATTTGATTGCACTAAAAAAATCGTTTCTAAGATTTCGATGGAAAACTTTTCCTCCAACCCAACTCAAGAGATCGAGTTTTAATAAAGTCTATAAACCCAAAATTTTAGAGGTAGACATTGGAAAAAAAAATTTTAAAGGGAGAGGATGCCCTACTTTACCAATGTTGGGTAGATATGTATGAGTACTCCATACACGGAGCTAGTAAAAAAATGAGGTTTGGGGAAAATATGTCCTACGAATTCAATAAGGAGAATCTACATACTAAGTACCATTATGCGGGTTCACTGAAGACAGGATTTAGGTTGCTATCTATGACGTGAGTAAATTAAATGCACTTGTTACCAACATTGAGAGAAACTTTACCCGTGCCTGAAAAGGACATAATGTGATCCCCTATGCCGCTAAAGCATATAAAGTGGAGATAGTGACTTTTTTAATTTCATGAAGTGCTACCTCATTCTAAAAGGATCTTTAAAATTTATCAAAGAGATACAAATACGGTGAAAATATAATAAGAAGGGTAAGTCTTATTCCACATTGGGCTGGAGTTCACCCTCTTCTTCTGAGCCTAATGTATCTTTTTTGTCTGTCGAGGAACTATACTTACCTTCGATGGATGATGTTTCTTTTAAAGATGATACCCTCCCAACATTCACTTAACCAAGAGTGCAATAACCCATCGGCGGATATGTACTAAAGGAATGAAGTAAGTCTTGTAGAACTTGTTCCATAAGTAGCATTCCTTAGTTAGTAAAAAAAAGGTTGTACCTAGTGCACAAGGCTCCCGCTTCACTACAGGATCTAGGAGAGGTAAATGTCAGATAGTCTTACCCCTGTATTGTCTTATAATATGAAGAGAGCGCTCCCAAGTATCGAACCTGAGACAAATCGTAGCTTAGGTGAGGGCACTTTCCATCGCTCCAAAGTAGCATTCCTGAGTGAGTGGCGGACTTAAATTTCACCTCGAACTCGGTTTCTCAAAGAAAATTAACTGCCAAAAAGAATTAGGCAAGATTTGATGCGAAGGTATGAAGTGCCTTAATGAGAAGTTTTGTAAATATGAGGAACAATATACAGTTAACAAAGAATATTCTCAGTTCGACCCCCGCACACATGCTTGATGTGTGTGGACATCACGTCCCGATTAGCACACAGATGAGGGGGTCTTTCGCCCCTCCTCGGGACACTTCGGCCATCGTCAATTGGGGTGATGTATAGAGATAGAGTCCCTAGCTTATTTTGCACAGGCAAAAGAATTATTTCTACCTCAAGGGAACGACATCGAAGACATATTGATTATTGTGAAACTAATTAGTTCAAGGATTCGACGACGAAGTTATGGAATGGGAAGGTGTTAGTCACCCATACCACCCTTTTGGTCTCTCATGGGCATGTGTTATTATTATCCTTAATAACTCCGTGAAGTATGTACGTGTATATAAATAGAGGGTGGAATTACTCTACTCGTGCCATGGATAAAGGCAGAGTGAGTTCATACTTAGGAGTGTTCCCAAAATAGTAATTAAAAATATAATGTGTGCTTTTTTTGGGTCACCAATTATTTGTAGAAAGACAATGGTATTGTTCGGAAAAAACACAAGCATGAATCACAAGTATAATATATGGAAATAATATATGAACAAAAATAGGAAAGGAGGACTCGAATATCGTATTTTACTCGAGACGCCTACGTAGCCTAAAATGGCATCAAAGTTCAGGTAGTTCGCATGCAACACGGGGGTGAGGTTTATCCTATAAATCCAAACGAGACATTATTATATTTGCATGTGTAGAAAAATGATGTTATAGTGTGGGAAAATGTAGTGAGAACTGCCCATTTGGTATGTACAAGCAACCTCTATTTTTTTCTTATTTTGGGGTTTTTATTGAAAATATAGTATGTGCAATATACTAGTAAAAAATTGGATATTAATACGTGTGATCTAATAAAGATGAAATGCTAAAGTAAGAATTAAACAACTAATACAAAAATAAAAGAAATTTAAAGAGAGAGTGAAAGTTTTGGACCTTCTTCGGAAGCTTTAAGGTTGATCTTGATTGTTGAAGGGTTGCTCTTGTAAGTGAATGAAAGTGGTAGGAGGATAAGGAAGGTAATTTTCTAAATAGGGTAAGGAAATTATAGAAATGGAATGTGGGGGAGAGGTTTCAATATGAAAACCACGTTGACTTTGACAAAATGCTGTTGAGATCACTGATAGGGATGTTACTTAGGTGCCTTTCAATGTGAGATCATGCTCCCCTTATATAGGGTTAAGGGGGTGTTGATCGGTATTGTCCATGATATGCCTATCGATAAGCAACCCCAGACACATTATCGATAGGCACGAAAATCGGTTTGCCATTCGGCAGTCTCATCTAGAATTTTCAAAAAAATGGTCATAAACACAATTCATAAGTTCAAATCAAGCACGAGATGAACCCTTGGAAAGGGTATTTAGATCTCTTTAAAAATCCATCGGGCTAATCATGGATTCTGGAATTGACTATAGTCAAATGGGGTTTAAAATCACCCGATAATCTTTTGAATAAGATGAAATCGGATCGTTCATCCGAACCATAAGTTAAATTCATGCACAAGATGGACCATTAAAAAGTTTATGCAAGGCTCTTCAATGTTCCAAAGAGCCCCTCTTGGTTCGAAGACTGACCTTGGTCAAACAGGGCTCGAAAGTTCCTGGTGAACTTTTAGAGTAAAAAGGGTCATTCATCCGTACCTTAAGGATGATTCACATATAGGGATGACCATTGGAAATGGTATTCAAAGGCCTTTAAATATTTACTCAGTCTCGTTCGTGATGAAGAGTTGACGGGATTCAAATGGATCCCGGGAGCACCCAGAGGTCTTTGAATCAGTTTTTTAGGGAAAATGGTCTGTTCGTTAAAACTGTAAGGTCAATTCTTGCACGGGGTAGAACGTTAGAAAGGTGATTCAGGGACCTTCAAAGAATCATTGATCTTCATCTCACGCGAAGAAGTTAATTGGGGTTAAAATGGGCTCTAAAGTGCCTAGTGACCTCCAGATAGGTTTTTTTTATATAAAATGGATCGTTCGTTTGAACTATAGGGACAATTCATGCACGTGGTGGACCATTGGATTGAGAATTTAGAGCCCTTAGAAGATTAATTGAGCTTTTATTCAGGTGATACAGTTGACCATAGTCAAATAGTGCCCAAGAGCACTCGATAGCCTCTAGATAGATACTCGGAATATGACCTAGGGTTTATGGTGAAGGAGAAAGTGTTAGGGAACTTTAGGAGATGATTAGGAGGATAAAAAAATATGGTGTCTGCAGAGCCCCTCGAATGGTGAGCTTTCAACAAGTGAAGGTCATCGAATAGACACCATATGGATGTTTGGGGAAAGAAGTCAATTTTGTGAACCAAAGGGGTGAGGATGACTGGTTCAAAGGGTTGAGGTTAGTTCTAAGGACCTAAGGTTGTATTGGGGATGACCAATTATGTGGTTCAAGGTTAATTAGGAGGACCTTAAGTAGTAGAGACAGATTCTGTGAGTCGAGATCAATTCTGAGGACCTAAAGTTATAGAGAATGATAATGAGGTCCAAGGTCAATTCTAAGGACCTAAAGTTGTAAAGACCGATTCTGCAGGTCGAGGTCAATTTTATCGACCTAAAATTGTAGAGACCGATTCTGCGAGTCGAGGTTAATTTTGAAGATCAAAGGTGGTGCAACCAATTTCTAGGGCCGAGGTCAATTATGAGGACATAAAGTTGTAGGGACCAATTCTGCGAGTTGAGGTTAATTTTGAGGACCTAAAGTTGTAGGGATCGATTCCGCGGGTTGAGGTCAATTACGAGGACATAAAGTTATAAAGACCGATTCTGAGGTTGAGGAAAATATGAGGACCCAAAGTTGTGGGGACCGATTCTACGGGTGGAGGTCAATTCTGAGGACCTAAACCTGTAGGGACCGATTCTGCAGATCGAGGTAAACTCTAAGGACCTAAAGTTTAGGGATGGATTTGGCAGGTCGAGGTCAATTCGAAGGATCTAAAGTTGTGAGGACCAATTCTGTAGGTCGAGGTCAATTCTGAGGACCTCAAGTTATAGGGACTGATTCTGCGGGTCAAGGTTAATTTTGGGGACCTGAAGTTATAAAGACCGATTATGCGGGTTAAGGTCAATTTTGAGGACCTTGAGTTGCCAATTCTTTAGATTGAGGTCAATTCTGAGTAACTAAGATTGTAGGTACCGATTATGTGGGGCAAGGTCAATTCTGAGGACCTAAAGTTATGGGGACCAATTCTATTGGTCGAGGTCAAATCTGAGGACTAAAGATGTAAGGACCAATTTCATAGGTCGAGATCAATTCTGAGGACCCTAAGTTTTGACGACCATTTATGAGGGTCAAGGTAATTCTGTGTACCTAAATTTGTGGTGACCAATTCTGAGGATCGAGGTCAATTTTGAGGACCTAAAGTCGTAAGGACCGATTATGCGGGTCGAAGTCAATTCTGAGAAACTAAAGTTTTGGGGATCCATTCTATGGGTTGAGGTCAATTCTAAGGATCTAAATATGTAGGGACCGATTCCTCGGGTCGAGGTCAATTCTAATGACCTTAAGTTGGGACAATCACTACACTAAAAACAGCATTTTGGCACACCCTGATATTAAAAATCTGGCACAGTTTTAAACTGTGCCAGATTTTGGCACGGTTTAATGACAATTTGGCACACTTTAAAACAGTGCCAAAATTTGGCACTGTTTTAAAGTGTGCCAAAATTAAGAACACTTGAGTAGAATATAAAATGCCTTAAATTTTTGACACACTTTAGTTTCCATCTTCTCTCTCCTCCCTCGTCTTCTCTCCCGCTCCCCCCTCTCTCTCACGACCAAAAACCCTACCCTCTCTCTCCGAGATCAGCTCACCGACAAGGACACTCGAATCGCCGACCTTCAATCCCAGCTTCACTCCCTCGACTCATCTCTCTCCGGCACCGCTGATAAGCTCGCTCAAGCCGACCGCGAAAAGGTTCATCCGAATCCCCTCCCTCTCTCTCTCACACACTAACAGACATAATATTGGTTATTGTTTTTTTAGCCCAGGAGAGGTTGTTGAAAGAGAACGAATTGCTCTCCAACACTTAAAGAAGCTCAATCACGATGTTTCCCAACGATCTTCAATTAATCAAACGACCTTCAATTCTCATGGCAACCAAAACCTAAGTTGTACCAATTTTCTGTCACACCCTTTAAATCGATTCAGACGAATTCAAACCCAACACTGCAATTTCAAGGTATATATGATTTTTTTCTTTTATCATATTGCATCTTCTTTCGATATATTGCATTTTCTATATAGGTTTGATTAATTTTGGTGTTCTGATTCTGCATTTCCTATTGATTGTGTCTGGTCGTTTGTTCCCTCTGTTTGTTTTGAATTTATTTCTTGAAACACCTTTGGAAAACTTAATTTGGATTTCAGAAAGTGTTGTGAGTTTCTGCAATATAGCTACGTGACAATATGTAGCATGGAGGAATAGCGAGGGATTAAAACATTCTCAAACTGTCCCATTCTATTTTAATGAAAGTGATGAGGTTTGTTTGAAGCATTGTTATTTGAATTACATTTGGGATTTCTTATGGTTTCGTAGTAAGCATATATGTTTGAAATGTTTAGAATTATAACATTTGCAAATATGCCATCAGTTATACATTTATTTCGTACCATATGTGTTGCTTTTCAGAATGTCACCTCATTTTTTCGTTTTAGAACTCTATCGTCCAACTCACTTGATAAAGGGTTACTTCATATTTTACCCACCTCCACTGGGACTATACATGGTGCTATTTAAATTTTACTAGTTTTTGTTACAAAAATAATGTGCACAAATTCTGAACATACAAAAATTCAAAATGCACAAGAAAATTCAATCAACTTATTTGTAGGCTGCTAAACAATTAAACTTGTTGCAACTCTCCAAAAAAACATTCCTCCTCTCATTTAAACTTGTCACAACTCTCCAAAAAATTTTGACCCATCTTTGTTTTGACATTACTCCTCTCATTATTCGAAGTCACACGTGGTCGACGATCACATCGGCGTCCCCGTCGCCATCGCCATCGCCGGTCTCACCGCCGACGGCCGCGCCCCCTCCCCGTCGGCCGACTCGTTGTTCAGAGTGGTGATTCGTGGAGCACTCGGCTGCTGAGTTGATGGTGAGTTTTGATTTAGGGTTTTGGTTTAGTTGGTTTTGAATTTTTGTTGTGGTGTTTAGACCATACATGTTTATTACTCTCTCAGTCCCAAATTAAGAGTCAGACCACTATTCTCTTTTGGTTCGTACTCCACTTTTCCTTTTTTAACATAATTAACGTACCAAATTTCATCGTAGTGAACGAATGTTGACCTTGGCAATTGATTTAGAGTAGCCTTAATCTATGCGAAAAAAGGATAAGGACTCTTAATTTGGGACGGAGGGAGTACATAGGGTGTGTTTGGGAAACCCAATACCGTGCTTTGGAATTGGAATCGGAATTGGTAAATTTTTAAACTTGGACTGAATATTTTTCATCCATGGCATGGAGTTTAAATTATGATCATGGTTGATTTTTGTGGATTCTTGTGTGTAGGATGATAAATCTTCTTTGCTTAACTTTTCTTGTTTTGGATGGTACGAGCTGTTAGGGTCTATTTGTATATAATCATTTCAGTTTAACTACTAGAGTACATGTATTCTTATTCTTGAGTAACATTGACCATATGTGTTTTTGCAGCCATAGGGAATGGCTAGATTTAATTACCTGATTCAGTATGCCCTTTCAATTGTAAGTAAGTAATTCTATGAATATCATTAATTTATTTAGGTTTGATTATACATTTACCCCTCATCTTTTTATCTACTTTAGATTGCAGCTGAAAGTGTTAATATGTATGTAGCAATTACCAACGAAACTCTCAATTTGGTTGACAAGGTAACATTTGATTTATCTATTTGACACAATCAAATTGGTCTCATTCATATCATCTTATAAAAATAGCATTCACTTTGTGTTCTGTAACAGTTTTTTGAGATGCAACGCCATGATACCGTTAGAGCACTTGAAATTTATAAGAAATCAGGAGACTAGGTATATATATCATATGTGTGTTATTTGTGTCTTGTTAGGATATATAATAAATGACCCCAGAATACACACAATCGTCCTGATATTAAGATGTTCAAGCAGATGACTGTTAACCATCCCAGGTTGGATAGTTCAAACTAGTGACAGTCAACCATCCCAACTTTTATCCACTACTCACCCATCCCACTTTGTTGTTTTACTCACCAAGTTAACCGTCCCAACTTTTAATACTGCAGTTGATTATTACTTGTTCATGCGATAATCCAGTACCTAATCCCCCTAAACGAAAAAAAAATCTTGTCATTGATATCCACATTTGAGTTCCCCCCCCCCCCCCCCCGGTATAACAATCTATGGTGCCTCTCTTATACTGAATTGTTTGCATAAGCCTTGTCTACCCTGTTAAGATGTTATATTGTCCTGTATTTAAAAGCATAGTACTACTGAACATTATGGATTTGCATGGAGTATCAATGACATGCAATTTGTATCCTTGTTTTGTTACAAGTCATGATATTTGCCAATTCCTTATCTCATTCAAAGAAGGCATTTATAAATTTATAAATGAAAACGCAACATGTATAATTTTCTGGTCGTATTTACATATTTTCTTTATCTTTACTGTATTTTCCTTGTCAGCGGAAGATTTCAGAATTTAAAGACATTGTTGGACCAAATGGGATACTTTCGAGAAGTTATGGCGCGAAGAGTTCATCGGGTGGCTATCAAAATACAAATGAAATCTGGTTAGTCTCAAAATCTCTTTGAATGTTGCAGCATTAAATAAAAAAATAGCTTGAAATAGCGGTGACAAGTAGCCAAACGTAAAATGGCTTACTTTATGAGCTTATTTAGTTAAATTGGTGGAAGGGATTTGCTGGTGGTTTGGTTTTGGAATTTGCTGCTGCTGTTGAGTTTTTTTTTAATGTTAAAACATGTTGGATTTAACGAATAAACAAATGAAACTATGTCAAAATTTTCTAAACTCAATAATGTTTTAAATTGATTAAAAACATATCGTTATAGGATAAAAACCCAATGTAACTTGTAGGAACTTACCGCGTAGTCCCGGGTCTTTCGGTTTGAGAGTATGACGATAATTTGCAAAAATCACACTTAGACTTAAAAACAAGCCGTTAAAGGGTGAAAACCCAAACCAGCCCCCAAACGACCCCGTAGGAGGCATGAACACCTCGCAAGGGACCAATGCAACTTATAGGAACTGATCGCGTAGTCCCGGGTCTCCCAGTTTGAGAGTACGACGATAATTTGCAAAAATCACACTTTGACTTAAAAACAAGCCGTTAACGGGTGAAAACCCAAACCATCCCACAAACGGCCCCGTAGGAGGCACGAACACCTCGTACGGGACCAATGCAACTTGTAGGAACTAACCGCGTACTCCCGGGTATCCCGGTTTGAGAGTACGACGATAATTACCAAAAATCACACTTAGACTTAAAAACTAGCCATTAACGGGTGAAAACCCAAACCAGCGCCTAAACGACCTCGTAGGAGGCACGAACACCTCGCACGGGACCAATGCAACTTGTAGGAACTGACCGCGTAGTCCCGGGTGTCCCGATTTGAGAGTATGATGATAATTTGCAAAAATCACACTTAGACTTAAAAACAAGTCGTTAAAGGGTGAAAACCCAAACCAGCCCCCAAACGGCCCCGTAGGAGGTACGAACACCTCGTACGGGACCAATGCAACTTGTAGGAACTGACCGCGTAGTCCCGGGTGTCCCGGTTTGAGAGTATGACGATAATTTGCAAAAATCACACTTAGACATAAAAACAAGCCGTTAAAGGGTGAAAACCCAAACCAGTCACCAAACGACTTCGTAGGAGGCACGAACACCTCGCACGGGACCAATTCAACTTGTAGGAATTGACCGTGTAGTCCCGGGTCTCCCGATTTGAGAGTACGACGATAATTTGCAAAAATCACACTTAGACTTAAAAACTAGCCGTTAAGTGGTGAAAACCCAAACCAGCCCCCAAACGACCCCGTATGAGGCACGAACACCTCACACGGGACCAATGCAGCTTGTAGGAACTGATCGCGTAGTCCCGTGAGTCCCGATTTGAGAGTATGATGATAATTTGCAAAAATCACACTTAGACTTAAAAATAAGCCGTTAAAGGGTGAAAACCCAAACCAGTCCCCAAACGGCCTCGTAGGAGGCACGAACACGTCGCACGGGACCAATGCAACTTGTAGGAATTGACCGCGTAGTCCCGGGTCTCCCGATTTGAGAGTACGACGATAATTTGCAAAAATCACACTTAGACTTAAAAAGTAGCCGTTAAGTGGTGAAAACCCAAACCAGCGCCCAAACGACCCCGTAGGAGGCACGAACACCTCGTACGGGACCAATGCAACTTGTAGGAACTGACCGCGTAGTCCCGGGTCTCCCGGTTTGAGAGTATGACGATAATTTGCAAAAATCACACTTAGACTTAAAAACAAGTCGTTAAAGGGTGAAAACCCAAACCAGCACCCAAACGACCCCGTAGGAGGCACGAACACCTCGCAAGGGACCAATGCAACTTATAGGAACTGATCGCGTAGTCCCGGGTCTCCCGATTTGAGAGTACGACGATAATTTGTAAAAATCCCACTTTGACTTAAAAACAAGCCGTTAACGGGTGAAAACCCAAACCAGCCCACAAACGGCCCCGTAGGAGGCACGAACACCTCGTACGCGACCAATGAAACTTGTAGGAACTAACCGCGTAGTCCCGGGTCTCCCGGTTTGAGAGTACGACGATAATTACCAAAAATCACACTTATTAAAAACTAGCCGTTAACGGGTGAAAACCCAAACCAGCCCACAAACGATCCCGTAGGAGGCACGAACACCTCGCACGGGACCGATGCCACTTGTAGGAACTGACCGCGTAGTCTCGGGTGTCCCGGTTTGAGAGTATGACGATAATTTTCGAAAATCACACTTACACTTAAAACAAGTCGTTAAAGGGTGAAAACCCAAACCAACCCCCAAACGGCCCCGTAGGAGACACGAACACCTCGTACGGGACCAATGCAACTTGTAGGAACTGACCGCATAGTCCCGGGTGTCCCGGTTTGAGAGTATGACGATAATTTTCAAAAATCACACTTAGACTTAAAAACAAGCCATTAAAGGGTGAAAACCCAAACCAGTCCCCAAACGGCCCTGTAGCAGGCACGAACACCTCGCACGGAACCAATGCAACTTGTAAGAACTGAACACGTAGTCCCGGGTCACCCGATTTGAGAGTACGACGATAATTTGTAAAAATCACACTTAGACTTAAAAACTAGTTGTTAAGTGGTGAAAACCCAAATCAGCCCCCAAACGACCCCGTAGGAGGCACGAACACCTCGCACGGGACCAATGCAACTTGTAGGAACTGACCGCGTAGTCCCGGGTGTCCCGGTCTGAGAGTATGACGATAATTTGCAAAAATCACACTTAGACATAAAAACAAGCCGTTAAAGGGTGAAAACCCAAACCAGTCCCCAAACGACTTCGTAAGAGGCACGAACACCTCGCACGGGACCAATTCAACTTGTAGGAATTGACCGCGTAGTCCCGGGTCTCCCGATTTGAGAGTACGACGATAATTTGCAAAAATCACACTTAGACTTAAAAACTAGCCGTTAAGTGGTGAAAACCCAAACCAGCCCCCAAACGACCCCGTAGGAGGCACGAACACCTCGCACGGGACAAATGCAACTTGTAGGAACTGACCGCGTAGTCTCGGGTCTCCCGGTTTGAGAGTATGACGATAATTTGCAAAAATCACACTAAGACTTAAAAATAAGCCGTTAAAGGGTGAAAACCCAACCAGCCCCCCATCGACCCCGTAGGAGGCACGAACATCTCGTACGAGACCAATGTAACTTGTAGGAACTGCCCGCGTAGTCCCGAGTCTCCCAGTTTGAGAGTATGACGATGATTTGCAAAAATCACACTTATACTTAAAAACAAGCCGTTAAAGGGTGAAAACCCAAACCAATCCCCAAACGACTTCGTAGGAGGCACGAACACCTCGCACGGAACCAATGCAACTTGTAGGTACTGACCGCGTAGTCTTGGGTCTCCCAGTTTGAGAGTATGACGATAATTTGTAAAAATCACACTTAGACTTAAAAACATGCAGTTAAAGGGTGTAAACCCAAACCAGCCACCCAACGACCTCATAGGAGGCACGAACACCTCGCACGGGACCGATGTAACTTATAGTAACTGACCGCGTAGTCTCGGGTCTCTCGGTTTGAGAGTATGATGATAATTTGTAAAAATCACACTTAGACTTAAAAACATGCCGTTAAAGGGTGAAAACCCAAACCAGCCCCCAAACGACCCCGTAGGAGGCACGAACACCTCGTAAGGGACCAATGCAACTTATAGGAACTGACCGCGTAGTCCCGGGTCTCCCGGTTTGAGAGTACGACGATAATTTGCAAAAATCACACTTTGACTTAAAAACAAGCCGTTAACGGGTGAAAACCCAAACCAGCCCACAAACGGCCCCGTAGGAGGCACGAACTCCTCGTACGGGACCAATGTAACTTGTAGGAACTGACCGCGTAGTCCCGAGTCTCTCGATTTGAAAGTATGAGGATAATTTGCAAAAATCACACTTAGACCTAAAAACATGTCGTTAAAGGGTGAAAACCCAAGCCAACCTCCCAACGACCTCGTAGGAGGCACGAACACCTCGCACGGGATTAATGTAACTTGTAGGAACTGACCGCGTAGTCCCGAGTCTCCCGGTTTCAGAGTATGACGATAATTTGCAAAAATGACACTTAGACATAAAAATATGCAGTTAAAGGGTGTAAACCCAAACCAGCCCCCCAATGTAAACCCAAACTAGCCCCCCAACGACCTTGTAGGAAGCACGAACACCTCGCACGGGACCAATGTAACTTATAGGAACTGACCGCGTAGTCCCGGGTCTCCCGGTTTGAAAGTATGATGATAATTTGTAAAAATCACACTTAGATTTAAAAACATGTCGTTAAAGGGTGAAAACCCAAGCCAGCTTCCCAACGATCCCGTAGGAGGCACGAACACCTCGCACGGGACCAATGTAACTTGTAGGAACTAACCGCGTAGTCTTGGGTCTCCCGGTTTTAGAGTATGACGATAATTTGTAAAAATCACACTTAGACTTAAAAACATGCCGTTAAAGGGTGAAAACCCAAACCAGCCCCCAAACGACCCCGTAGGAAGCACGAACACCTCGCACGGGACAAATGCAACTTGTAGGAACTGACCGCGTAGTCTCGGGTCTCCCGGTTTGAGAGTATGACGATAATTTGCAAAAATCACACTAAGACTTAAAAATAAGCCGTTAAAGGGTGAAAACCCAAACCAGTCCCCAAACGACTTTGTAGGAGGCACGAACATTTCACACGGGACCAATTCAACTTGTAGGAATTGACCGCATAGTCCCGCGTCTCCCGATTTGAGAGTACGACGATAATTTGCAAAAATCATACTTAGACTTAAAAACTAGCCGTTAAGTGGTGAAAACCCAAACCAGCCCCCAAACGACCCCGTAGGAGGCACAAACACCTCGCACGGAACCAATGCAACTTGTAGGAACTGACCGCGTAGTCTCGAGTCTCTCGGTTTGAGAGTATGACGATAATTTGCAAAAATCACACTAAGACTTAAAAATAAGCCGTTAAAGGGTGAAAACCCAAACCAATCCCCAAACGACTTCGTAGGAGGCACGAACACCTCGCACGGAACCAATGCAACTTGTAGGAACTGACCGCGTAGTCCCGGGTCTCCCGGTTTGAGAGTATGATGATAATTTTCAAAAAGCACACTTAAACTTAAAAACAAGCCGTTAACGGGTGAAAACCCAAACCAGCCCCCAAACGACCCTGTAGCAGGCACGAACACCTCGCACGGGGCCAATGCAACTTGTAGGAACTGAACGCGTAGTCCCGGGTCTCCCGATTTGAGAGTACGACGATAATTTGTAAAAATCACACTTAGACTTAAAAACTAGCCGTTAAGTGGTGAAAACTCAAACCAGCACCCAAACGACCCCGTAGGAGGCACGAACACCTCGCACGGTACCAATGCAACTTGTAGGAACTGACCGCGTAGTCTTAGGTCTCCCAGTTTGAGAGTATGACGATAATTTGTAAAAATCACACTAAGACTTAAAAACAAGCCGTTAAAGGGTGAAAACCCAAACCAGTCCCCAAACGACTTCGTAGGAGGCACGAACACCTCAGACGGGACCAATGTAACTTGTAGGAACTGATCGCATAGTCCCGGGTCTCCCGGTTTGAGAGTATGAGGATAATTTGCAAAAATCACACTTAGACTTAAAAATAAGCCGTTATGGGGTGAAAACCCAAACCAATCCCCAAATGACCCCGTAGGAGGCACGAACACCTCGCACGGGACCATTGCAACTTGTAGGAACTGACCGCGTAGGCCCGGGGGTCTCCCGATTTGAGAGTACGACGATAATTTGCAAAAATCACACTTAGACTTAAAAACTAGCCGTTAAGAGGTGAAAACATAATCCAGCTCCCAAACGACCCCGTAGGAGGCACGAACACCTCGCACAGGACCAATGTAACTTGTAGGAACGGACCGCGTAGTTCCGGGTCGCTCGGTTTTAGAGTATGACGATAATATGCAAAAATCACACTTTAGAGTTAAAAACAAGCCGTTAAAGGGTGAAAACCCAAGCCATCCCCCCAAACGATCCCGTAGGAGGCACGAACACGTCGTACGAGACCAATGTAACCTCTAGGAACTGACCGCCTAATCCCGGGTCTCCTGATTTGAGAGTATGACGATAATTTGCAAAAAACACACTTAGACTTAAAACCAAGCCATTAAAGGGTGAAAACCCAACCAGCCCCCATCGACCCCGTAGGAGGCACGAACATCTCGTACGGGACCAATGTAACTTGTAGGAACTGCCCGCGTAGTCCCGAGTCTCCCGGTTTGAGAGTATGACGATAATTTGCAAAAATCATAATTAGACTTAAAAACAAGCCGTTAAAGGGTGAAAACCCAAACCAGCCCCCCAAACGACCCCGTAGGAGGCACGAACACCTCGCACGGGATCAATGTAACTTGTAGGAACTGACCGCGTAGTCCCGGGTCTCCCGGTTTGAGAGTATGACGATAATTTGCAAAAATCACACTTAGACTTAAAAACATGTCGTTAAAGGGTGAAAACCCAAACCAGCCCCCAAACGACCCCGTAGGAGGCACGAACATCTCGCACGGGACCAATGTAACTTGTAGGAACTGATCGCGTAGTCCCGGGTCTCTCGGTTTGAGAGTATGATGATAATTTGTAAAAATCACACTTAGACTTAAAAATATGCCGTTAAAGGGTGAAAACCCAAGCCAACCTCCCAACGACCCCGTAGGAGGCACGAACACCTCGCACTGGACCAATGTAACTTGTAGGAACTAACCGCGTAGGCTTGGGTCTCCCGGTTTTAGAGTATGACGATAATTTGCAAAAATCACACTTAGACTTAAAAACATGCCGTTAAAGGGTGAAAACCCAAACCAACACCCCAACGACCCCGTAGGAGGCACGAACTCCTCGCACGGGACCAATGTAACTTGTAGGAACTGACCGCGTAGTCTCGGATCTCTCGATTTGAAAGTATGAGGATAATTTGCAAAAATCACACTTAGACTTAAAAACATGCCGTTGAAGGGTGAAAACCCAAGCCAGCCTCCCAACGACCTCGTAGAAGGCACGAACACCTCGCACGGGATCAATGTAACTTGTAGGAACTGACCGTGTAGTCCCGGGTCTCCCATTTGCAAAAATCACACTTAGACTTAAAAACATGCAGTTAAAGGGTGTAAACCCAAACCAGCCCCCCAACGACCCCGTAGGAGGCACGAACACCTCGCACGGGACCGATGTAACTTATACGAACTGACCGCGTAGTCCCGGGTCTCCCGGTTTGAGAGTATGATGATAATTTGTAAAATCACACTTAGACTTAAAAACATGCCGTTAAAGGGTGAAAACCCAAGTCAGCCTCCCAACGACCCCGTAGGAGGCACGAACACCTCGCACGGGACCAATGTAACTTGTAGGAACTAACCGCGTAGTCTTGGGTCTCCCGGTTTTAGAGTATGACGATAATTTGTAAAAATCACACTTAGACTTAAAAACATGTCGTTAAAGGGTGAAAACCCAAACCAGCCCCCCAACGACCCCGTAGGAGGCACGAACTCCTCGCACGGGACCAATGTAACTTGTAGGAACTGATCGCGTAGTCCCGGGTCTCTCGGTTTGAGAGTATGACGATAATTTATAAAAATCACACTTAGACTTAAAAACATGCCGTTAAAGGGTGAAAACCCAAGCCAGCCCCCAAACGACCCCGTAGGAGGCACGAACTCCTCGCACGGGACCAATGTAACTTGTAGGAACTGACCGCGTAGTCCCGGGTCTCCCGGTTTGAGAGTATGACGATAATTTGCAAAAATCACACTTAGACTTAAAAACATGCAGTTAAAGGGTGTAAACCCAAACCAGCCCCCCAACGACCTCATAGGAGGCACGAACACCTCGCACGGGACCGATGTAACTTATAGTAACTGACCGCGTAGTCTCGGGTCTCCCGGTTTGAGAGTATGATGATAATTTCCACTCATATATGTAATTTTATAGTTTGAGTAAAAAAAAAATTTGCAAATTATTGGGTTACTAATATCGTATCTTTTTTGTATCCTATTTTTTTGCAGGATAACAGTTTATCGTTGGCATTTATTCACGTGGAACACACAGAGAACTCAATGTTTTACAACAAGGGATTTATTCATGATTCCATTTTTTGTGTCATGGTCGTGCGGTCTTTTGTTGTTTTATTGTTGAGTTTTATGGCCATGCAGGCTTTTGTATGTTAATTGTTATATTTTGTGGCCGTACAAGCTTTATATTAGGCAGGTTTTGTATTAACAGGTTTTGGAATGTCCAAAAAATAGAAGAAACTCTGCCCAATTTTTTTAGGCATGTGAACTATTAAAGACTTGTAATATTTTGAAGTTTGTATGTACATTAATTTATTAACAACGTGCAATATTATTATTTGTGAATTTTGTGCTTTCAAATAATTTTTTTTTATAAAGAATTTGGCACAGTTCAAAACCGTGGCAAAAGTGTATCATATTTTGGCACGATTTTGAACTGTGCCAAAAAATTTTAAACTGTTTTGAATCTGGCACAGTTAAAAACTGTGCCAAAAGTGTGCCAGAAATATCAAATTCTGGCACGGTTTAAAAGTGTGCCAGAAGTGTTCCTGTTTGCCCAAATTTGGCACAGTTAAAAACTGTGCCAAAAGTGTGCCAGAAATATCAAATTCTGGCACGGTTTAAAAGTGTGCCAGAAGTGTTCCTGTTTGACCAAATCTAGCACACTTTTGAGCCGTGCCAGAAAAAAATTGCCATTTTGAAACACCTGATTATGGCACAGTTCAAAACCGTGCCAGATTTGATCTGGCACAGTTTTAAACCGTGCCAGATTCCTGTTTTTGGTGTAGTGAATCAATTTTACGGGTCGAGGTCAATTCTGAGTACCTAAGGTTGAGACAACCGATTTTCAGGGCTGAGGTCAATTGTGAGGACCTAAAGTTGTGACGACCAATTTTGAGGGCTGAGGACAATTCTAAGGACCTAAAATTGTGATGCGAGGAGTTGTTCTCTTGGGGAATTTTTAAATTGCCTTGCTAATGCAGATACATTTGTTGTTCCACTAAGGATGGTGTTGTTTTGAGACTCTTCTTGGGAAGGTTTTACCTTTGAGATACCTGGCTGGGGATAGTTTCCTTGTGAGCATATCCTAAAATTCCGATGGTGGATGGATTAGGAGAAAGTTTAGCCTCGAAATTCCGTTGGGGAATTGGGAAGGTATTATGTTGAAAATTTGCTGGGAAAGACATAAGATTTTGATATTCTGCTGGGGAAATGTAGTAAACCTTAGGATATGGGCACATTGTTTGTTTTGTTTATGGAATATGTTTAGGGTTTATGATGGGGATAAGAGAGTAATATTAATCCTGTTGGGGACTTCAGAAGTTTTTAAGGGGTTTAGTGTTCCAAAAATTGGTTTTCTTGATGAAGAAATGTTCCAATATTTGTTTGTCATTTTTAGGAATTTTTTTGGGGAAATTTTTGGATTTTTTAGGCATTTTCTAGAATTTTCTTTCTTTTCATGAGTATTAATATTTTGTCATAAATTTTAGGTGATCCTTTACCCTTGGGGGATGGCTACTCAACATACGGGGGTGACGATTATGCATGCGCAGATGCGAAAGTTGATGGTGTGTGAGTTTGGGTACGCCTTGTACTTGGGAGAGAGGGTGGTGTGGCAGGTCATGGAGTATGAGGTGGAGGTCCCATCGTCGGTTCCCCCGATGTATATGAGGTGGGTGAGGTATATGTCTATAGAGGCTAGGGTGGAGGCAATGGTTAGCAAGGCCTACACACTCTACACGGACACGGCGGCGAGCTATGACTAACGTGTTCAATATGCCTTCACCTCTTACTGCTTTGTGTAGGGGTACCATCAGTCATGTGGGATCTATCAACATCATGAGTTGTGGTACGTCAACGGTGGCGATAGCGGTAGAGGAGGCTCCGCTTATTCAGGTCACTCCCCCTTCTTATAATTTTTGTTTGACTAGCGAGGGGGACACTGAGTATTTCATATCGCCCTAATGCAGTGGTTAAGGGGTTGATGGGTATTTATGGATGACGTCCTTTAGCTTGAGGTATACTTTCCTTTTTTCTTGTCTTGTCTCTTTTGATTCATTCTTTGCTTTTCACTGACTGGTTTATCTTTTATTTTTGTTTCTTTGCTTGCAGCATATTCGGGTGCCAACCACTTGCCTAAAGGATATCAAGGACTGGGTGTCCTTTATGACTGCTTATATCAAGGACTCTATTCCTTCTTGCTTAACTCGTCTGCCACCTCAGATGAGGGATCGGGTTCTAGAAGTATAGGTTCTACCGCTCGTTGTCAGGGGAAGCATGTTCGTCGCGAGGATGAGGGTTTGAGAGAGAGAGAGAGAGAGAGAGAGATTGTGGGTTCGGGTTGAGTCCTGTTATTTTGGTTTTTTCTAATTTTTTTTTCTTATTTTCTTTTACTTGAAAAATGTAATCATGCAATGACAGCTTATATATGAAAGAGATTTTAATTTTTAATTCTTGTTTTAATGACTTATCCTGCATGCACTTTTACTTTGCTACTGAGACTGCTTTATTAGAAAAGGAAAGTTTGATTAACTTGGTCAAAAGATTAATTTTGGGAAATGATAAGTAAAAATGGATACATAAGAGGAAATAACCCAGGGTTTTTAAATAAGAATTTATTTTTTGAGAATTTTGATTTGGACAAAAAAAGAAAGATAAAATTTTCTAGTATAGGGGGGTTGCCGATCGGCATACGCCTTGTCCTACCTATCGACATATGGATCAAGTCAAATCACCTTAAGGATTTGATAGCACTTTCCTATCGATCAGAGTACTTTGTAGGGAAGGA
Organism: Sambucus nigra; assembly: GCA_949130495.1. Taxonomy (NCBI): domain Eukaryota; kingdom Viridiplantae; phylum Streptophyta; class Magnoliopsida; order Dipsacales; family Adoxaceae; genus Sambucus; species Sambucus nigra. Next base: position 580,585,148 of record OX422209.1, read on the forward strand.
ATTCATTCATACTCCTTAGATCCCTTATCTTTTTCCAAGCCATTTGTGTATTAAAGGGGAGGTAAGGAGTGTAGTTTTCCCATCTATACTCACTTTTCTTTTCCTACCTCTTGCTTCTTGCTTTCAGCTCCATTACTATCCAAATGGCCCTTTCGATGCATGCAAAAAAAAATTCCTACCTCGAATTTCTAGAGGATATGTGCTTGTATAACATAGACTATGAGGCTTTCTTTTTGCATCGAGTCTCCTTACGGCGTAATAAAGTCATCGACTAGAATATGCTAGCGGTGCAGTTCTAGTATCCTAAAGGCCATGTTTTCCATTTTTGTTCAGATGAGGTCTGCCCAACCTACAAAGAGTTATTGTCCATGTTGGGAATCAATCCTAATGTAGCGGTGGATATGCCTGAATTTTCTCGGTTCCACGGAGCGTTGTTAGCAGAGTTGTTCGATATTTCCTCTTCGACGACTCGACCATTGGTTACTGGGGGATGATTTATCTTTCAGCTATCATGCATCTTGTGCACTTGAGATATTTCAATTATACGATCTACACTGGAGTTGTTTCTTTGGGCCTTAATTTGAGGCTCTTGCTAGTGATAGGGGACTTAATAGTGTCAGTTAGCTGCAATCACGGCATGGATGTATTACCATCATAATCTTGTGATGGTGATAATGGCAGAGGCTCTAAATAGCCTTGATTCTTGGTGGGAAGGTCGCCTCCATTTTCTGAGAGGGAAACTGGTGATGCTGCTCATGTAGCTGGATGAAAGGTTCCATCTGGAGGTTTCTTTGAGCATCCCTTTGTAAGCGTGCTGAATTTCTTTGCTTGGTACATAATGAATTTCGATCCATCTGTAGAGAACTGTGTTAATTAGTTGGTGGAGGGCGGAGCATAGTGCCTTCATTGTCCGGTGTCATGGTGGGGGAACAACAGCTTGTTCTGGAGATAGGAGAGTACCGATACGTGTGGTTAGTGGGCCTGCGACAGACTTCATTATATTTCCCTTAGCAACTTCTGCGTCAAGTTGGGTTGGAGAAATAATGCCTCCACAGACATTGGACTTATTTCCAATGGAAGAATTGACTGATTCCATTCGCATGAGGTTAGGTTCTCTGCGGGAGAGTCTTCGTTCGTTAACCCATCCATCTCAATTTGTAGGCAGGGCCTGGCATGTATCCGGGGACTATCTAAAATGGTTATGGAAGCGAGTAGTGGCAAAATTCTAGCGAAAGAGACCGGCCAGAGGTAGTTTGTTCTTTTTGATACCATGGAAGGAGGGGTAGTGGTTTTTTCTAAACTGGTCGGGGCGTACCACTCTATGTAGTGTATTTAAAATAATAACCAGGAAGGGGAAGTTTGGGGACCTCTAGGGGATGATGATAATGAGGTTGGGTCTTCTGGTAGCTACGGATAAGGTTTTTGTGAAGCTAGGATTATTTTATGTGAAGCTTTTGGTGATTTAGATGTTTTTGTATTTGGGATTTAAGGGTTAATTTTGTGAGGTTTGGTTAGGTTTGTTTAGAAACTGTTTGGTCAGTGGGGAGGGGTGGTTGGTTTGACTCCTTTTGTTGATACTTCGTGTAATGGTACTAAACTTCCTTATTTGAAACAAAAAAGAGTTTTATCGTTGTGCCACTTGATGACTTTTGCATTTGAGTTATCCATACTAATCTCTAAGGCATACATAGTCCTTTTATTCATGTAAATGATAAAATTAACAGTCGTTCTCGGAGATTAAAAAAGAAAATCATTTTTTAAAAAAGAAGCGATCATGCCCATGTAAGGTGTATGAGCTACCTACATACCACTATGAGTTTTGAAATTTTACATGGTCCATTTTAAAAGCATAAGGTTTTTTAGAGGATCAGGCCCCCACATAGTTTTGGGTAGAGAGAAACGAAGAGTTTTTTTATAATAGAAGGAAGATAAAAAGAATCGTAGCATGCCGATATTTCGAATAAAACGTAGACCTTCTTAAGACAATCCAGGTTGAGTGGACGTGCCATCTCTTCTCCATCGAGGTCTACGAGCATAGCGATGCCCCTTGAGAGAATCTTCTTTACTATGTAGGGGACACTCTAATTCAGCTTGAATTTCCCTCTGAGGTCCCATACAGGTTCTATGATCTCTTTAAAGGTAAGGTCTATTTCTTGGACACAATGCTCCTTGACTCTTCGATTGAATGATTGCGTTATTCTACGATGGTACTGTTTTATGTGGTATAGAGCCTTTAGCCTTTTTTCATCCAAGAGTGACAATTCATCAAAGTGGCTCTGATGCCAGTCTTCTTCGCTAACTTTGCTCTCAAGCATAATGCATAGTGATGGTATTTATAGCTTAATGGGTAAGACTATTTCCATATCGTATACCAAAGATTAAGGGGTATCCCTAGTAGACGTTCTGAATAAAGTGCGATAGCCCCATAGGGAGTAAGGGATACGGGTAGCTCAATCTCTATAACTCTCGATCATTTTATTGATGATGTCTTTAAGGTTTGTATTGGCAGATTCGACTGCACCATTGGTTTAGGGTCAATAGGGAGAAGATATGTGTGTTTGAATCCTATACTCGTCGACCAGTTCTATGACCTTGGCTTTAAAATGTAACCTATCATCTGATAATAGCTCATGGGGAACCTCGTATCGGCAGATGATGTTCTTTCAGGTAAACTTGGCTACCTTCTTGGCATTCAGTACTGTGTACGACTTGGCTTGGACCCACTTAAGGAAGTAGTAAATTACGACTAGGATGAATTCATTCCCGTTTGAATCTTTGGGTGTGACTTTCCCTATGATGTCAATGGCCCCAGGTGGAGAACATCCAGGTAGAAGTCATGTTATACAATTCTCGACGAGGCAAGTGCTAGAGATTAGCAAATTATTGACATTTAAGGCCTCTTCGAACATAGGGTGTATAATCTTGAACCATGATGGTCCAATAATACCCTTTACGGATGATATTTTTTTTTAAATATGACTGTTCATATGGGGTTCGCATTCCTCGCTGTGGATCTTCTGCGTTATTTCTTGAATGTTAGTCCCTCCAATGCAGTGCAAATAGATTCCTTCAAAGTTTCTCTTAAATAGTGCTTTGTCGTAGATGATGCACTGGGTAGCTAGTTTATGAAGGGTCATGCGGCCTTTTTTTATTAGCGTCTTGGGGATACCTATCGTGCTTAAGGAGGTTCCAAATGCCATAGTACCAGCACTCGGACATATCAAAGTGTTCCTCTGTGATGAGCTCAATTTGGTAGCAGTGGGTTGGCATATCTTATTTTTGGACTAAGAAAGGATCCATCTTTATTCCCTCAGGCATGTTGACCATGGATACTAGGGTAGCAAGAGCATCAACTAAGTTATTCTTTACTCGGGGCAAGTAGTGGAATCTTATATCTCGAAACTGGGAGGCCACCTCTTCTAGGTAGGCGTGGAAGGGTAACAGATTTTTATATTTAACTTTCCATCTTCTAAGGACCTAGTCTATGATGAGAGAAAATCCCAGTAGACATCTAGGTGTCTGATACCTTTCTTGAGGGCGACTTTGATGCCTATAGTCCATGCCTCGTATTATATCATATTGTTGGTGTAGGGAAAATCTAGCTTGATTTCAATAGGAGTGTGAGATTCATTAAGGGTGATCTATCCCAATGCCATATCCTTTCTTGTTGGCAGTGCCAATAAAACATATGCCAATAGAGGTTCTCCTGAGAGGTGAAGAGGAAATCTTCATTTGGGAATTCAAACATCCAAACATCGACCTCTTCCATGGGGTAGTCAGTAAGGTAGTTAAAGATAGCTCTACCTATCATAGCTTTCACGATATCGAACTCATCTAGTAACATAAACCATCGAGACATTCAGTAGAGAGGGTAAGTTTCTCAACAAGGTATTTAATAAGATTCATTCGGGACACAAGTCTGATGGGAAAAGTGATAATGTAGTGTCGTAAATTTTGAGTGACCTAAATCAAGGCGAGGCATGCTTTTTCCAAGGCAGTGTAGTTGATTTTATACGAGACTAATTTTTTATTGGCATGTTAGATGGACCTCATTTTACAGTATTCTTCAATGTATTGGGATAGAAAAGCCCCTGCTGCAATATCTATTATAGTCAAGTAAAAGAGTAAATGGAGACCTAGTTTCGGTGGTATACTTACCTAAGGTCGGCTAAGATATTACTTGATTCTATCAAAGGCTTCCTGGAAGGCCTCATTCCAAGCTTTGGCAAAATCATTCTTAAGGAGTTTGAATATGGGTTCACAAATAGAAGTTAGTTGGTTGATGAACCAACTAATGTGATGAAGTTTTCCCAAGAATCCACGGACTTCCTTCTCTATCCAAGGTGGTGTCATTTCGAGTATAGATTTCATCTGGGAACGGGTTTTTTTATTACCTTTTCACTAACCATCAATCCCAAAAGCTTTCCTTTGTTGACACTAAAAATGCATTTTTATAGTTTTAGCCGCATTGGGTATAGTTGCAATCATTCAAAGAACTTTTGGAGGGTGGATATGTGACCTTTTCGAGTCTTAGACTTAATAATCATGTAGACTACATAGACCTCTACCTCCTTGTGTATAAAATCATGTAACATGGCTATGTCTGCCCTCTGGTAGGTAATTCCAGCGTTCTTGAGCCCGAATGACATAACCGTGTAACAAAAGGATCCCAAGTTGGTGATGAATGTGGTTTCCTCTTGATGGTCAGGGTGAATCTTGATCTGATTGTATCTGATGAATCCATTAATGAATGACTTGAGGGTGTGACTAGTCGTGTTGTTCACAATCATATTGATATTGGGCAATGGGAAATTATCTTTCAAAGATGCTTTATTCAAATCCTGATATTCGACACACATGCAAACTTTTCCACGTTATTTAAATACAACTAAAATGTAGGCGAGTCATGTGTGATATTCGATCGCCCGGATGAAGCCCACGTTCAACTATTTGATTACCTCTTCTTTGACCTTAAGTGACCATTTGATGTGGAGCTTTTGCAGTTTCTGTTTGACAGGCTTGCATTCCAAGAAAGTTGGGATCTCGTGTTGAGATTTTTGAGGATCGATGTCATAGGACCATGCAAAGACGTCCACAAATTCCTTCAACAACTCTTCGAATTACGCGCGCTCATGCTCGTTAAGGGTTTACCCTATCCTTATCTCATGATGTTTGCTACAATAACTGAGATTAATAGCAACAGATTTATAATCTTTAATTTGAATGCGATTATGTTGGTTGTTATTAACCTTATTAAGATCGGTTAAGAATTATTCATTTGCAAAATCACCATCATTAAGAGTTTGATTAGAATCAAGACAATTAATATAAGGCATAGCAAGATACTCAAAATCATCGTTTATTTTATTTTCGAGAAAAATAGCATTGAGAACCTTATTAAAGGAGGTCTCAATTACAATAATAGATGAAAAGATAGGGTAAACAGCTAGGTTGGTTTGCATCTCAGTAGGTGGGACTAGTATAGCATTCCAATTGAGAAGAGGCTCACCAGTGGCCTTGATCATAATGGATTGGTCCGAAAGTGTAGCACCTGAATGGATCATACAAAGGGTCACCCCCAGTATCTGCATGTTGAACGAGTTTTTAAAATGACTTTCCACAGAGACCTCGATAATGGATACGGCTTTCTCGATAGGAGGTTTCACTTTATATTGGCAATCTTTAGCCTAGGAGTAGTTGTCCTGAAAGAAGATTTCCATCCCCGGCTTCATGTTCTTATCCACATAGTCATACCATAATTTAGGAAAGACATAGAAGGGGAAGTATTCACCCTCCTTGATGAATCTCCCCATAAGATAGTCCCTTGAAATAGTCTTAGCATCTTCTAAACTCCTTTTTAAACATGGTTAGTGGGGTATTCTAAATTATTCTAGTGAAGGCTGATAATCTAGGCCACAGGGGGAAAGGCCTCTTTTAGGATTATGGGCTCCAATATCCCTTGTTGACATCGCCCCAGCCCCAGTCCACGCATTAAAAGCATATTCTTGAATATTTGTATTACTTTGACATTGTCATGAGGGATGTGTTCCGAACATATTTTGTCTTTGAAATTATCCACCATTGGAAGGGGAAGTGGATAAACCCTGAATCTGAAGAGGAGTTCATTCGTCCCATGTTTTATTTCTAGTATCGAATTATTGGTGCTAGAATTTTTTATACATCATCGCCCCTAAAATGGTGATGACTTACCCCTTGGTGAAGAATTTTTACTTCTGATGAAGGGAGGAAAATACCCCCTGAATGCTATGAAGCCACGGTCGACCAAGAAGCAGGTTAAAGCATGTATGTCAATAAATCATAACTCGGTGATAGGACTAATTGGGCCAGCCCCGATTTTAAGTGTTATGGATTCCATTACCTCTCAAGGTCACTTACTTTCAACCCAAAGAAATTGAAGGTTCTTAGCATAGAAACATTGAGGGAAGATTCTTTGTCGACGAGTGAGAGCGTCGATGTCTTTCCCATCACTTTAATGGAAATATTTAGGGAATAAATGTGGTAAGGGTGGACCTTCAGAATTTTCTCTTTAAATAAGTAAATGATTCTGGTGGTGGTCAAGGATCCAACCAGGTTTACAGCTTCTTCTGGAGTGATGGAAGGTGGTAATGTGGGATCGATGAGAAGCTTTATCAAAGCATTTTGGTGTAATTAGAAAGACATTAAGAGTCCCCATAATGTGATGCTATCTTGAGTCTTCTTGAGGTGGTCAAGGATCTTTCCCTCTTCAATGATCATTTCTGGAATGGGAAGTTATTCGATAACTCCCTTTCCTTTATTTGTTCTCGATGATTGAGGATTCGAATCCTTGTAGTGTCTCCCTGATCTGGTCATGTAGTTTACTAAGGTGGGTAAGAACAGGAATCCTGTGTCTTCATTTATTTTTGGTTGAATGGATACTTTACTGATTTCTATAATAGGTCTTCGAAGGATATCATTCTGTACATGTTGATTACTGGACTGACCTTTTCTTGACTCGGTTCATCATCTGAGCTATCAAATTCGTCCCCCTATCTAATGGAAATGATGTCTTCTTGCCAACAGAAATTAATGCATTCCACGACCTCAACAGCTTCTTCATATAAATCTTCCTACTCAACGGGTAGGTGCAGGAGTAAAGGGACCAACCCCCCTTGTAGCTTCAAAGCAGTGAGTAGTTCAAAAATGTTACAAATCTCGTTAGTCTATCGAAACATGTCTACCATAATTTGTAATACATGTTATAAGTTAACTTCATCAATGGCTACCTCCAAATCATTTGATTTTCAAGCCCATTCTCGGGCTTCCATGAACAAGCCACTGAATTTCTGACAGTTGATGGTCATCTTAGGGGATAATTTCATCCTAAACTCCAAGAGTTGGTTCATAACAGTCGGTAACTCCATATCTCTTACTTCAAATTGGGTATGTACGATAATAAAGGCCCTTGTGAGGAGTGATAGAGCATGGTCGGTGAAGAAGGTAGGGTGTAGGAGAAAATATGGACAAACTTTGAGCAGTTTGGATGAGATTACGGGTATGATGAGTGCTTTATTGGGCGCAATTTATGTATATGGATCGAATTCTGGCTCATTATCTAGAAAGATAGCATTTTTGTAGGTTGGAAGTAGATTATGAGTGGTATTGGGTTTATGATTGGTTATTGGGGAGATGATACCCCGATGAATTAAACCTTGGACCACATTTCGGATATGAAAGCATAGTTTGGCTGGCAGACTGGTGGAAATCACAATGGGCATCAATCTTGAAGTTGTTGGTATATGGGTTTGGTAATGGACAAGGGTCCAAGGGTTTGATGAGGTTTCATCTCAACAAGTCCTAGTAGACTTTGTATGGGGGAGCATAGATCTTGGTGTATTATATTTTTACGGGATTAGGATGGTTTTTTTGTTTTCAAGAGGTAGTAAGCTGAAGGATATTATTAATGGTTAAGATTGTAGTATTGGTAGGCTTCTCATAATTTTTGGAAATGAACTGTCTGGTCACATTTTTGGCTTGGCTTCTACCATGGTAGAACTTTATTCAATTTCTATACTCGTTTCCTGGAGGGCTCAAAAGTATGGATAATACTGACCTCCCACAGTTGTTAGGATATGGGGAAAGAAATTCTTCTTCACGATGCTGACTTGTTCTTCTTTGGAGGGCCGGTTGGTCATGGTAACAACTTTCTATCTCCATATTACTATGAATCTACTAATGGTTTCTCCGGGGTTCTGCTTGAGAAGCTCTAGATCAGGGCGTGTAACCTCTAGTTATTTTTTGTACTTATAATGTGATATGAATTCCCAGGAGACATCTTCCCAACTACGAATTCTAGATTCTTCCAGGGATAGGAACCATCGTAGGGAGTTATCGTTCAAAGTCTGTTGAAACATCTTGGACATTATCTCTTTAGAGGCACCAAGAAGGGTCATGGCTCAATGATAACTGTGAAGGTGAATAATTGAGGGCCCGCTGCCCTCAAACTTCTCGATGGCTGGCATATTGAACTTTTTTGACAATCTTGCTTTGCGGTAGGGAGACATGTGGGTGTAGTCCACGTAGTTTCTAGATATCCTAACTTGGTCAAATTTCTAGGATAGCAGTTTAAGATCTTTCTTGACCTTATTCAGTTCTTCTTCCTCGATATCAACGGGTACTGGAAGGTTAGCCTCTAGTTGGGCAAGGTTTGGCATAGGGGGATGAGCTGGCGGCGGACCATTAGTAGGAGGGGTACGCGAAACATGCTAATATTCTTATGGGACCCAAATAATTGTAATACCCCGTATTTTTATGCTATATTAATTTGGGGATTTATTAAATTTAATGTGAATTAATTATATAATAAAATCCGAAAATTAATTATGTTATAATTATTAACGTGACGAGAGTTAGTAATTATGGGAAATTTGTTGAATATTACTAATGAGAAAAGTAATATATAATATTGGTTATATTGAATGTCACGAGTGAATAAAATGACAATTTTGAAAATTTGAGTCGGGACGCGCCCGTGTCGCGTTGGGACTAAATATTGATAAATAAAAGTAAATATTTTATAAGTTGTCCGTATGGCCGTTTTGAGTGCGCCAACGCGTTCGGAAGGGTGGAGATAGTCAGAAAAGTGTGGCCGGGGGTTTAGTTTGGGTCTCGAGGCATTTTTAGGCCTAATTAGTACCCCGGGAGGGCATTTTAGTCATTTTGTATTTTTGGGTAATTAAACCCACGAAAATTAAAGGTGTTATATCAGATGTTTAGGTTATCTCCTAGGGTTAGATAACTCAAAACACTAGAACGGCCATTGGAGAAGAGAGGAGAGAGCTCTCAAGGCATTCCAAGGCTCAAAACTCAATCGTTTGCACCCCCGCCACCGCCAACGCGTAGATCGCGAGACGGGGAACGCAACCGCACCAAATTCAACACCAAACCAGATTTTTGAAAATCCCAGGCAAGTGTTTATCTTGCTTATTTCGTTAATGCGTCTTTCATATTGGTTTAGGAATGATTAGGATGAATTGTATGGAAGAAAAACCCAATTTGAGATAGGAAATTGCATGTAGTGATGACTTAAATGATATTCTGGAAACCTTTGGTGATGTAGAGAATTAAACCATGAAATTTTGATGTTGTATAAGAAGGAGATTCTGGTATAACAGATTAGAACCATGATTAAGAGATTTCTAGGGTTCTTGAGTTTTAAATGAATTTTGGCTTCTTAATCCATGTTTAGTGACGGAAATTGACATGTTTTACGTAGGAAATGCATAATATTATGTTAGGATGTTAATAGTATAAATCTTTGGACGTTTGGGAATGCAAAACTTGAATTTGGATGAAGATATGTGTTAGAACCCGTAACTGCAAAACTGCAGAAATCGCAATACCTGTTTGATCGATCGATCGAGCCCCTAACCTCGATCGATCGACCCCTCCTGGCAGACTTATGTTCCCCTTTTAAAATTGTTGAATTGATTCAAAATGAAGAAAACTCCTTAGACATCCTTGTTAAGATAATTTGGGAGATAATGATGACCAGTAAGATTCATTAATGAATAAGAGACCTTTAATGTAAGGCGAAATCTATATTTTTGGGATATTTTGCATAAGGGACAACGTAAGTATATATTAAGGGGGAGAGACACATAAGAGAGAGTTACGTTGGAACATAAATGGATATCTACTAAATTGTACATTTGGAAGAATAGAGTCCATGAGGGTTACATAGTAAGTTGGAAAAACCCTTCGAATTAAAGTTAGAAACGAACCATTATACTTGATAAATAATAATGGGAAAATAAGGATAAATGTTGTGAATGTGGGTTATTGGATAAACCTAAATTGATATAATAAAAGTGGTATATTTATATGATTGTGTATGCATATATTATATACTTGTGAAAATCATGTCCGCGCTACTTGCTATCCCTGAGGTTTCCGCGCTGGGACGATCTTATCTCGTGTGCCTTATGAGGGATATTGACTCGTACCCTAGAAGATAGAAATCCTAGGTACAGGCTATCGAATCGGTAGTCACGGTCCTAAGAGACGTGAGGGTATGTACTGACCTCTTGGACCTGGAAACAATTCTTCGCCTCAATATTGTTTGTGTATGTATTTATACAGTTCGAGAGTGATTCCGAACTTGTATTCCCTTTAGTACGATTGATACGGGGATTGGATAGCAGAGTATGCCCGCACCATAATTTTTATGTGGGGTGATGTAAGAATATATATATATATATATATGAACTTCTGAAATTTGGGAAACTGCCTACTGTGTTATGGTAAGTGAGACATGTATAATGACTCAAATTGGAAATACTTGTTTTGAGAAGTATAGTATGATATTGAAAAACTTTATGAATCAATAAAGTTAAAATGAGCGTTTTGTACTAAATGAAAATTTTCTTTTAAACCATGATGTTGTTAAATCTTAAATCTTAAGAGTCACCTAAGATAAGTTAAATCCTTGGGAATAGATAGTGTGATATATGATGAGATAAACCATTAGGAAGTTTAGTGCGATAGGAATGCACATTAGAAGAGAGGTGAGAATTTCCCAAGAGAGTGTCGCACTAATATGTTGCTGCATTGGCCTGTATCAATTTAAATACTTGTTAAACGAATTTTTAAATCATATACACTATCGGGCCCTGACCCGTTTCTATTCCTCTTTCTCTCTTGTATATATATGTATATATTACAGGTGCCCAGCCACAGGGGCGTCTTGCTTAGGATACCTTGGAAGGAACGTGCTGCAGCTTAGGTGGGAGTTGCAGGCCACTTGATTAGACAATTTCATTTACTTGATTCCACTTCTATCATTCTCAGTTATTGGGGCATGTGTCGCCCTTTCCTCTATTTATTTGTTTTATTGGGACATTTGTATTTCAATTATTTCTAGTACTATTACTTTGGGATTTATTCAGCATGTATGTTTTACTTTAAGTTTTAAATGCTGGGATTTGGTTGTTAAATGTTAAATTATTGGATTGATTGTTTAATAAAATAAATAAATAAAATTTGAAAGGAATGTTAAAAATGGTTTTGACACTTAGCTTAATTAATTAGGGTGTTTAAATTGGAAATTTATTTTTACGACAGTGATGCTAAGAATGATCCAACTGTTCACCTTGATTTTAATTTAATAAAGGAGTGATCGCCCGGTATTTAATTAGGCGGGGTGTCACAGGTGGTATCAGAGCATCAGGTTCTAGTGTCCATAGGATCTGTACGGCTTATTTTCGCTATCAGCTTAACATTTTTTCTATAGAGACCTATTTTTAGGATTGTTGTATTTCTGCTGTTACGTTACGTCTTCAGCTATTTGAGATTTGATAATGAATGTAGACTAATAAAATTCTTCACGTTTCAGATGCCTCCGAGAGGTGCACCGAAGGATAGGTGTGCCCAGGCCGAGCAGCCAGTAGCTCCGGAACAAGGCACTATGAATGCTAACGAAGTATCCGCCATTGTTGCTTAGGCGGTGAATGTCGAGCTAGCGGTGGTTCAGCAGGCTCCACCCCAGATTTAGGCAGTGGCGCCAGTACCGGCACAACTTCCATCTGCATGGGAGAGGGTTAAGGATGCTTTTCAGAAGGCGCATCCCCCTGAGTTCTCTGGTAGCTCAGATATCGTCACTGTCAGCCAATGGAAGAAAGACATCCAGCGGCATCTTCGTATGTATGAGTGCACCGATGTGCAAAGGCAGTTATTGGCTTCCTTTAAGCTGGTGGGGGCCGCTTTGCAGTGGTGGGAGTCCACTACCACCTTGGAGGAGAGGGACACGATCCCTATTCAGTCGTTTTAGGAGCGGTTTGACCGCAAGTACTTTCCACCCGTCGTACAGACTGAGATGAGGCGGAAATTACTGAATTTGAAACAGGAGAACTCTACCGTTGCTGAGTATGAGGAGGAGTTCACGAGACTTCTCACCATAGTGCCAGATGAGGCACCTACTGAGAGTAAGAAAATTATGTTGTTTGTGGAAGGGTTAGCTTGGAGGATCCGTCAGCATCTTATAGGGAATCTATCTCTGATTACTTTCACGGATGTACTCAATGCTGCGTTACTACATTGCCAGGATCACCGCTTCCATCTGCAAGGAAGCAAGAGAGCAGGAGAGTCCAGCCAGCAGGGCAGGACTGGGGGTAGTAGTGCTAGTGGGGCACCATCTCATGGACAGACTCATCAGCACGAGAAGAGTTCCCATCAGGGGGACCCTACTAAGCGATTCCGTTCAGGTGATTCTAGACAAGGATTTGGGGGTTATAGGCAGGGCCAACCTAATCAACAGGGCTAACAGCGTGCTAATCAGGGCCAACAGGGCCAGTGGCGGAGAGGTAACAGCCAGCAGGGCCGTGGTCAGTAGGGTCAGAAGGGAGGTTACTTCAGAGGCTGGTGTTTTATATGCGGCAAGCATGGTCATAAGCGCCAGGATTTCCCAGAGGGTAATAGGGCCCCATAGCAGCAGGGTGCCCGTAATGAGCCACAGAGACCACTTTTTTCAGCTGCCCTCCCAGCTCCAGCCCAGGTGCCAGCCCTACCAGTCATTCCAGCAGCTCCAGTGCAGCAGGGGCAGTTACAGTACGGACGTGTCTATAACGTCCACCAGGCAGCAGCTCCACAGGCACCACGCGCGATTGAGGGTATGCTTCATATCCATGGTACTATGGGTCGGGTTTTGTTTGATACTAGGGCAACACATTGTTTTAGGGTTGTTAGCCACAGCAGAGAGCACAGTGATGTGTGTAGACTCACCACTGGGGAGTGGATCGCTTATCTTCTTTATAAGCCAGGGAGTGGGGGTAGAGATTGGTAGTTTGGTATTACCTGCAGACATGTTAGTCTTAGATATACATGAGCACGATGTTATTATTGGTATGGATTGGCTCGCAGCTTATAGAGCCATGATTGATTGCTTCGGTGGGAGCATTGTTTTTGCCATTCCGGGGCAAGAGATGTTTGTAGTGGCGATGCCTCTCCCGAGGGAGGCTCAACCGCTCATTTGTATTATATAGAGGAGGATACCTCTAAGGAGGTTGTGATTCCTTTAGACTCGATCCTAGTCGTTCGTGAGTATTCCGATGTATTCCAGGAGATACCAGGCCTACCCCCCAGTCGAGAGATAGACTTTGTCATAGATTTATAGCCAGATACGAGACCTATAGCAGGCACTCCATACCGTATGGCTTCGACGGAGATGCGAGAGTTACGAAATCAGATAGAGTAGCAATTAGGTCAGGGTTTCATTCGCAGGAGTACCTCACCTTGGGGTGCTCCAGTCTTGTTTGTGAAGAAGAGAGATGGTTCACTGAGGTTATGTGTGGACTATCGGGAGTTGAACAAGGTCACGATACAGAATAAGTATCCGTTGCCTCGAATCGATGATCTGTTCGACCAGCTGAGGGGATCAACTTTCTTTTCAAAGATAGATCTGAGGTCTGGGTACCATCAGCTACGTATTAGGGAGCAGGATGTTTCAAAGACTGCCTTCTTGACGAGATATGGATCTTACGAGTTCAGAGTGATGCCATTTGGTCTCACAAATGCTCCAGATGTGTTCATGGACTTAATGAACCGAGTATTCAGAGAGTTCTTGGATCAGTTTGTCATCATCTTCATAGATGAAATTTTGATATATTCACACTCTGAAGAGAAGCATGCCGAGCACTTGAGGCAGGTTCTTTAGACTTTACGAGAGCATCAGTTGTATGCTAAGTACGAGAAGTGTGGATTCTGGTTGCGAGAGGTACAGTTCTTGGGGCATGTTATTTCTGAACAGGGGATAGCAGTGGACCCGAGTAAAGTGTCAGGGGTGAGGGAGTGGGGACAACCCACGACACCGACGGAAGTGTGTAGTTTCTTGGGGTTAGCCGGATACTACAGGAGATTCATTCGGGGATTTTCCAAAATAGAGGGTCCATTGACGAACCTGACTCGCAAAGGGGTACCATATTTTTGGGATGATGCTTGTCAATTGGCTTTCGACGAGCTGAAAGACAAGCTTACTTCAGCACTAGTCCTTGCTTTATCGAACCCGGGTGTGGAGTACTTGGTTTACACCGATGCCTCTTTACGGGGACTTGGGGGAGTACTTCAGCAGGAAGGGAAGGCTATAGCTTTTGCCTCCCGCAATCTTAAGCCGCATGAGAAGAATTACCCCACCCACGACCTGGAGTTAGCAGCGGGCATTTTTGCACTGCGGATATGGAGACACTATTTATTGGGGGAGAAGTTCCATTTGTTCATAGACCACAAGTCACTTCAGTACCTGTTCACTCAGCGAGAGCTGAATATGCGTTAGCGCAGATGGTTAGAGTTTGTGAAGGACTATCAGTTCGACATACAGTATCATCTGGGGAAAGCCAACGTAGCCACTAATGCGTTGAGCCGTAGACCGGTAAATGAGGTAGCGGACGTCTGGAAAGCGAAGTGGAAGGAGTTGGGTCACCAGGACGCAATAGCCCGTTCCTTCATATCTATTATGACAGTCACACCCGAGATTGTTACGAGGGTAATACAGGCCCAAACCAAAGACCCGTTTTGCCAGGAGTAGATTGTACGACTTTTAGCTGAGGGTGCTGAGTCCTATTCTGTTAGTTCTGATGGGGGTTTGAGGTTTAATGGGAGGTTAGTGGTTCCAGAAAGTGCAGAATTGCGTCATGAAGTGATGACCCAATCTCACGGGTCCCGATTTGCGGTACATCCTGGAGGAGATAAGATGTACCAGGATATGAGGAGACAATACTGGTGGAGTGGGATGAAGAAGGACATTACTGAGTTCGTTTCGATGTGTTCTACCTGCCAGCTAGTGAAGGTGGACCATCAGAAACCATCAGGATTTCTTCAGCCATTGGAAGTACCCGCGTGGAAGTGGGAGAGTATTTCCATGGATTTTATTACAAGGTTTCCGACATCACAGTAGGGCCACGACTCTATCTGGGTGATTGTAGACCGTTTGACCAAGGTGGCTCATTTTCTGCCGGTGCGGACAGATTATGCCACGAGTCAGTATGCTCAGTTGTTCATTACTGAGATTGTCAGATTACATGGGGTGCCCCTGAATATTATGTCAGATAGAGACAAGATTTTCGTGTCACGTTTCTGGGAAAGCTTTCAGGAGGCTATGGGTACTGAGTTGAGGTTGAGTTCAACTTATCACCCATAGACAGATGGACAGATAGAGCATACTAATCAGATGTTAGAGGATATGCTACACATGTGTGTTCTTGATTTTGGAGGAGGTTGGGAGCCACATCTTCCACTGGTAGAGTTTGCTTATAATAACTCTTATCAGTTTACGATTGGTATGGCTCCATTTGAGGCTTTGTATGGCAGGCCTTGTCGTTCTCCAACTTGCTGGCTCGAGGTGGGGGATAACAAGTTGTTAGGACCAGAGGTAATACAGGAAACCTCCGCGAGGATTGAGAAGATTAGGAGTCGCATTTGAGTAGCCCAGGACAGGCAGAAGAGCTACGCCGATGCGAAAAGGTTCTTCCGGGAGTTTAATGTGGGGGACCAAGTGTTACTGCATGTATCTCCTATGAAAGGAGTGATGAGGTTTGGGAAGAAAGGGAAATTGGCCCCGAGGTACGTGGGACCATTTCCCATTATCGAGAGGATTGGGTCGGTAGCATACAGATTGGGACTACTAGAGCATTTACATCGCATTCACGATGTATTCCACATCTCGTCGTTGAGACGGTATCTTCGGGATGATATGGCCCATACTCACATCGCGATAGATGAGATAGACTTGCAGCCTGACAGCTCTTACGAGGAGAGACCGGTGGCTATCCTAGACTATAGTGAGAGGAGATTGAGGTCGAAGATAGTTCCACTTGTACGGGTCCAGTGGGAGCATCATAACGTGGAGGAGTCCACTTGGGAGCGCGAGGCCGATATGCGCGAGAAATATCCAGATTTGTTCTTACCAGGTATGCCTTATTTTCCGAATTTCGGGACGAAATTCCGTTATTAGGGGGGAAGTATGTAATACCCCGTATTTTTATGCTATATTAATTTGGGGATTTATTAAATTTAATGTGAATTAATTATTTAATAAAATCCGAAAATTAATTATGTTATAATTATTAACGTGATGAGAGTTAATAATTATGGGAAATTTGTCGAATATTACTAATGAGCAAAGTAATATATAATATTGGTTATATTGAATGTCACGAGTGAATAAAATGACAATTTTGGAAATTTGAGTCGGGACGCGCCCGTGTCGCGTCGGGACTAAATATTGATAAATAAAAGTAAATATTTTATAAGTTGTTCGTATGGTCGTTTTGAGTGTGCCAACGCGTTCGGAAAGGTCGAGATAGTCAGTAAAGTGTGCCCGGGGTTTTAGTTTGGGTCTCGGGGCATTTTTAGGCCTAATTAGTACCCCGGGAGGGCATTTTAGTCATTTTGTATTTTTGGGTAGTTAAACCCACAAAAATTAAAGGGGTTATATCAGATTGTTTAGGTTATCTCTTAGGGTTAGATAACTCAAAACACTAGAACGGCCATTGGAGAAGAGAGGAGAGAGCTCTCAAGGCATTCCAAGGCTCAAAACTCAACCGTTTGCACCGCCGCCACCGCCAACGCGTAGATCGCGAGACGGGGAACGCAACCACACCAAATTTAACACCAAACCAGATTTTTGAAAATCCCAGGCAAGTGTTTATCTTACTTATTTCGTTGATGCATCTTTCATATTGGTTTAGGAATGATTAGGATGAATTGTATGGAAGAAAAACCCAATTTGAGATAAGAAATTTCATGTAGTGACGACTTAAATGATATTTTGGAAACCTTTGGTGATGTAGAGAATTAAACCACGAAATTTTGATATTGTATAAGAAGGAGATTCTGGAAAAACAGATTAGAACCATGATTAATAGATTTCTAGGGTTCTTGAGTTTTAAATGAATTTTGGCTTGTTAATCCATGTTTAGTGACGAAAATTGACATGTTTTACTTAGGAAATGCATAATATTATGTTAGGATGTTAGTAGTATAAATCTTTGGACGTTTGGGAATGAAAAACTTGAATTTGGATGAAGATATGTGTTAGAACCCGTAACTGCAAAACTGCAGAAATCGCAATACCTGTTTGATCGATCGATCGAGCCCCTAACCTCGATCGATCGACCCCTCCTGGCAGACTTATGTTCCCCTTTTAAAATTGTTGAATTGATTCGAAATGAAGAAAACTCCTTAGACATCCTTGTTAAGATAATTTGGGAGATAATGATGACCAGTAAGATTTATTAATGAATAAGAGACCTTTAATGTAAGGCGAAATCTATATTTTTGGGATATTTTGCATAAGGGACAATGTAAGTATATATTAAAGGGGAGAGACACTTAAGAAAGAGTTACGTTGGAACATAAATGGATATCTACTGAATTATACATTTGGAAGAATAGAGTCCATGAGGGTTATGTAGTAAGTTGGAAAAACCCTTCGAATTAAAGTTAGAAACAAACCATTATACTTGATAAATAATAATGGGAAAATAAGGATAAATGTTGTGAATGTGGGTTATTGGATAAACCTAAATTGATATAATAAAAGTGGTATATTTATATGATTGTGTATGCATATATTATATACTTGTGAAAATCATGCCCGCGCTACTTGCTATCCCTGAGGTTTCCGCGCTAGGACGATCTTATCTCGTGTGCCTTATGGGGGATATTGACTCGTACCCTAGAAGATAGAAATCCTAGGCACAGGCTATCGAATCGATAGTCACGATCCTAAGAGACGTGAGGGTATGTACTGACCTCTTGGACTTGGAAACAATTCTTCGCCTCAATATTGTTTGTGTATGTATTTATACAGTTCGAGAGTGATTCCGAACTTGTATTCCCTTTAGTACGATTGATAAGGGGATTGGATAGCAGAGTATGCCCGCACCATAACTTTTATGTGGGGTGTTGTTAGAATATATATATATTATACGAGTATTTAATATATATATATATATATATGAACTTCTGAAATTTGGGAAACTGCCTACTGTGTTATGGTAAGTGAGACATGTATAATGACTCAAATTGGAAATACTTGTTTTGAAAAGTATAGTATGATATTGAAAAACTTTATGAATCAATAAAGTTAAAATGAGCGTTTTGTACAAAATGAAAATTTTCTTTTGAACCATGATGTTGTTAAATCTTAAATCTTGAGAGTCACCTAAGATAAGTTAAATCCTTGGGAATAGATAGTGTGATATATGATGAGATAAACCATTAGGAAGGTTAGTGCGATAGGACTGCACATTAGAAGCGAGGTGAGAATTTCCCAAGAGAGTGTCGCACTAATATGTTGTTGCATTGGCCTGTATCAATTTAAATACTTGCTAAACGAATTTTTAAATCATATACACTATCGGGCTCTGACCCGTTTCTATCCCTCTTTCTCTCTTGTATATATATGTATATATTACAGGTGCCCAGCCACAGGGGCGTCTTGCTTAGGATCCCTTGGAAGGAACGTGCTGCAGCTTAGGTGGGAGTTGCAGGCCACTTGATTAGACGATTTCATTTACTTGATTCCACTTCTATCATTCTCAGTTATTGGGGCATGTGTCGCCCTTTCCTCTATTTATCTGTTTAATTGGGACATTTGTATTTCAGTTATTTCTAGTACTGTTACTTTGGGATTTATTCAGCATGTATGTTTTACTTTAAGTTTTAAATGCTGGGATTTGGTTTTAAATGTTAAATTATTGGATTGATTGTTTAATAAAATAAATAAATAAAATTTGAAAGGAATGTTAAAAATGGTTTTGACACTTAGCTTAATTAATTAGGGTGTTTAAATTGGAAATTTATTTTTACGACAGTGATGTGAAGAATGATCCAACTGTTCACCTTGATTTTAATTTAATAAAGGATTGATCGCCCGGTATTTAATTAGGCGGGGTGTCACAATAATCTCGGGAGCTGGTGTACCCATGGTAAGAGAAAAAATACCTCAGGTTCTTCAGGAATTTGAACCTGATTTCACTACATCTCGGGGACCTCAGTTTGAAGGTCATCAATCTAAGTAATGATTTGGACTAGGACTACCATCAGATCAGGCTGCAGGTTCAGTGCTTAGTCAGTGTTTTCCATGAAGGATAGGTGAAGGTAGAATCGGACTCAAATGAAGTAGTAGGGGAACTGGTTGATCTTCGGGGCGATTAGACAAAAGATCAAAGCCAATAAGGAGCCAGACCAAGAATCGGGTACGCAATTGACCTAAGAAGGAAAAAGTGGTTTGAATTTATTTTTGAAATACGGAAGAAAGGATTGTTTTTTTTTTTTTTTTTTTGAGAAAGAGAAAAAATGTTTTTGACATTTTTGATAAAAAGGAGGGAAAAAGGTTTTGCTATTTTGGTTTTTTTAGAAAGAGAAGGAAAAAAAAGAGAAGATCCTCAGCATGATTAGTATTATTATTATGCTTTCACTTGTATTAGGTATACCTAAATGCAAAAGAAATGCCGAACAGGATCAGAGCCTGGGAAAATTAGGTTTGAAAAATAGGTAAGATAGGGTTTTACTTGTTTTCAGGCTCAAGGAAAGGGTCCTATTTTGAAAATTGACGAAATAGAGCGAAAATATGGGCGACATGTCAACCCAAAATTTCGACAGAGTTTCGTGTGTCAATTGACAAACTAAATATTAGTGCCCTAGTTTTGATGCTTATATGAAGTTTATGCAGTTGTTGGGTTAGTGGAAGGGTCCCCCCCTTTGGCATGGCTTCCACGATATACTTTTTGCTTTTGAGGGCAATCAGTACATGTAGACAAACCATTTGATATACCTGAGTGTACATGAATTTTCTCACTATATACCTCGTGAGGACAGTATGTTCGAAATCTAATTCGATATACTAGATGTACATGAACTAGTTCTCTACTATATAACTCCCGTCATGAGTTCGGTCAAGAGATACGATGAGGGGGGAACCGTTCAATATACGTCGAAGGTATTAGGCCAATGGAAGGTGAGAGTCATATTACTTAGGCTAACTGTGACCTACCGGACCAGCTCCCATCACAAAGTGACCCACTTATACGGGACAAAATTTTGGCCAATAGCCATGCTCTTAGTGATGTAGTGTGAAAAATACATGATTGTTGATTAGTATATTATGGAGAGAGTCTTTTATTTGGCATGATGAGTAAAAGCAGCACTACAAGTATCATTAAAAGTAAATCTAACCTGGAGCATGAAGACTACACTAAGCATGCATACATGTAAGTGAGTGATATGTGAATATTTACAGGTGAGTGTGTGGTAGTGAACCTAAGCATGAATCAACTACAAGTGTGTGATATGTGCAAGTGAGCATGGATATATATAAGTGTGATAAGTGGGGGTGTGTGCTAGTGAAACCTAAGCATGGATATTCTAAGTGGTTTGTTAAACAAGTGGGTATAACTGATCCTACATACAAGTGTAAGTAGTGTGAAGTGTGCATAGAGGGTATTTACAAGTACGTGAAGTGAAAAGTGAGTGAGAAGTGGTATAAACATGAGGTAGATATACAAGAATTAATAGAGGCAAAAGGGAACATACAGGTAGGTTCATACGTACTCATGCGAAAAATGATAACACCTATGTAAGAATAGAGTCTATCCCTCTTATGATAAACAAATCCCCTAGCGAAAAATGATAACACCTATGTAAGAATAGAGTCTAGCCCTTTTATGATAAACAAAGTACCTAGTGGAGTTACCACAGTACCCATCTCGTCCCGATCGATGCTCACGTGCACGAGGGTCTCGTTACCTTCCTTAGGGCGCTTTGGTCGTCGTCAATTGGGGTAATGTACAGAGATAGAGTCGACAACCTATTTTGCACAAAACATGCAAAAGAAATGATGTTGCCTTCAGAGAACAGCATCAAAGACATACTGATACTTATTGAACCAATTAGTTCAAATATTCAGGACTAAGTAATGGAATGGGAAGGTGTTAAGCACTCATCCCGTCCTTTCGATCTTTCATAGGCATGTGTTATTCTTCTCTTTAATAACTCCGTGAAGTGTGTGTGTCTATATATAAATGGAGACTGTAATTACTCGACTCGCGTCATGGATAAAAGCAGAGTGAAGTCATCCTTAGGAGTCTTCCCAAAATAGTAATTAAAAATATAATGTGTGCTTTTTTCGGGTCATCGATCATTTATAGAAAGATGATGGTATAGTTTGGATAAAACACAATCATAAATCACAAGTATAATATATAGAAATAATATATGAACAAAAATAGGAAAGGAGGACTCGAATATCATATTTTACCCAAGACGCCTATGTAGCCTAAAAAGGCATCAAAGTCCACGTAGTTCGCATGCAACACGGATGTGGGTTTTATCCCATAAATCCAACCAGGGACTTTATTATATTTGCCTGTTTAGAAAAAAAGGATGTTTTAGTGTGAGGAAATGTAGTGAGAAATACCCAGTTGGAATTTACAAGAAATCTCTATTTTTCTTGTTATGGGTTTTTTTAAAGAAAAAATAGTATGTGCAATACTAGTAATAAAAAGTTAGATATTAATACGTGTGATCCAATAAAGATGAAATGATAAAGTAAGAATTAAACAACTAATGCAAAAATAAGAGAATTTAAAGAGAGAGTTAAAGGTTTAGACCTTCTTTGAAAGCTTTAAGGTTGATCTTTATTGTTAAAGAGCTGCTCTTGCAAGTGGATAAAGGTGGTAGGAGGAGAGGAAGGGAATTTGCTAAATTGTGAAAGGATGGGATGGAAATGGCAAGTGGGGGAGAAGTTTCAATATGGAAACCACGCTCACTTCGAGAGAATATTGTTGAGATCACTGAGAGGGATGATTCTGAGGTGCCTTTAGAAGTGAGCTCATGATCCCCTTATATAGGGTCAAGGGGGTGCTGATCGGCATAGTCCTTGACATGCATATCGGTAGGCATCCACGAACACACTGCTGATAGGCAGGGAAATGGGTTTTCCATTTGGTAGTTTCATACATAATTTTTGGAAAAATGGTCTTAAAATACAATTCGTAAGTCTGAATCATGCACGGGATGAACCAATGGAAAGGGTATTTAGATCCTTTTAAGAATCCATTGCGCCACTCCTGGGTTCGGTAATTGACAGTGGTCAAACAGGATTCGAAAATGCCCAACGGTCTTTCGAATAAGAGGAAAATAGATCGTTTGTCTGAACTATAAGTTCAATTCGCGCAAAGGATGGACCTTTAGAAAGGTTATGTAGGGATCTTTTATGTTCCAAAGAGCTTCACTCAGTTCGATGAGTTTACCTTAGTCAAATGGGGTCCAAAATCTCCCAGTGACCTTTTGAAGTAAAACGGGTCATTCGTCCATACTGTAAGCCTGATTTGCATACAGGGTGGGATCATTGGAAAGGGTATTCAAAGACCTTCTAAGATTCATTCAGTCTCATTCGAGTTGAAGAGTTATCGAGAATCAAATAGAGCTTAGGATCTCCCGATGGTATCTAGATCAATTTTCGAGGGAAAATGGTTCGTTCTGAGAAGACACTATATATTGACTTACTTGAGCCTGCATATATAGGAGTTCCAACTAGTTTAGATATTTAGACAAAATAGGTTAGAGTTTTATGAGAACTCCATCTCCTCAAAGGTTCAAATTCATTGAAGAAATCCAGTCCATGAGAACCTTCAAGATTAACATAAAGGGAAGTTAGATCTATCCTTAAAACCACAAATAGGACACTTGCACTACATCATACATATCAACTATTTGCTTTAATAGTTTTTCAACACTTCAAATATTTTTAAAAAATCAATTCAATTCAATTCAGATCATTTATATAATTTTAAATAATTTTCAAATGATTTTTGAATTAATTAAAATGTGCTTTTAAAAGTGTTATGTGTAAAAATTAAATTTTAGAAACTTATTTTCTTTGCTGATTGTTTGCCTGGGTAGAATCCAAAAGTGCTAGAGAATTGCAGGTGTGCTTTGTAATTACTTTCGTACACGCATTTTTGCCTTCATCCTGTGCGTACACGTGTTGGTAGCCTATCGATTGGATTTGTGCTTTCTCTTAGAAACAATCTGTTTAATCAATCTCAACCCTTGGATCATTATTATCAACGGTATGCATGTGTTGAGAGTCAATCCACGTGAACCTAGTTTAATCCAATCACCAAACGTTTAACCTACCACTTTTGTTGAACCATTGGATTAATGTCAATCAGTCAAGACTCAATCACAGCCATAGGATTGAGTTTAAGGTTTTGGATCCTTCTACGTCTAGTATAAAAAGGAATCAAGTCTCAGCATTTTGAGACTTTTGCCATTTCGTGAAATCAGAGAGAAAAGAGAGAGTAGAGAGTGTTGGACCAATAGGCCCCTGAATTTTTAAATTCTTTTACTTCAAAAAGATAATTTCCTTTTATGAGATGCGGAAGCGTAAGATGATCGTTCAAATTAACAAAAAAAATTAATTTCTATATAAATTAAAATTAAACAATGTGAAATAAGATTAAAACACACACTTATGTTAATTTCACTTAAACACAATTAATCCAAGTCCTAGAAAATTTTCTTAAGTCATATTTTCAATATTACCAAATTAGGCCAAACCAATTTTAACAAATTAAATTAAATGACTTGAATTAAATTAACTAAACATTACCCAATATCTAATTTAGCACCAAATTAAACATGTAGTGATTAAAACCAAGTTTTATCTTGAATTACCTAAGCATGCATTCTAGGTGATATAGAAAGATAAAATTAAACAATGAAACCACTACGCCGCGATGTACGAGGAAAAACCCACAATGGGAAAAAACCTCGGACGGCCCTAGCCTCAAATTCACTAAGTACGAAATTACTAATACAAGCAAGATGACTTACAACACTCGACTCGATCCCTCTCAAGCCCCGATGCGTCTTCTTGTATCAACCTCTGCCTAGAGAATAATCACGGAGCCCCACCGCGATCTCGGAATCCATCGATCAGACATTATATGGTCACTGTCAACCACACATGGTACCTTTCACCACATAAGAAGGCCGCAGCAAAACAAGCTCTTCTTCTTTATGGGATTTAGAAGCAAACCGAAACTTTTCTTCAAACAGATGTAGAGATAAGCCGGTGCCAAAACACTTCAAGCAAGATGTATATATATTGAAACTTGGATTAAACAATATGGTGAAAACTAAAGTGTAAATTAATTTTTCTTTGAAAAATATACACTTTAAAACATGAACTTTTCCTTTTTCTATTTTGCTCTCAAACTCTCTCTTGGAGATAGATGTGTATGAAAAAGTTAACTTTCCAAAGTTCATTCCCGCACTTAAATATTCAGTCAAAAGTTAGTGGGGAAAGATAATGGGAAAGTGGGTGAAAACTATCAAAAACTTCCATCTAACTGTTCCCGCCAAATCTCGTTCGAACGAGATTTGTCGTTCGAACGAAGTCTCATTCAAACGGCCTTCTAATAACATTCTAACGAATTTCCAG
Source organism: Sambucus nigra (assembly GCA_949130495.1). Classification (NCBI taxonomy): domain Eukaryota; kingdom Viridiplantae; phylum Streptophyta; class Magnoliopsida; order Dipsacales; family Adoxaceae; genus Sambucus; species Sambucus nigra. The sequence continues at coordinate 580,610,130 of OX422209.1, forward strand.
TGTCATTAAAAAATGAACTCGTTCGAACATCCATATCGTTCGAACGACATTTCGAACGAAGTTACAAAGGTCAAACTGAGAACTTGTTGGCGAACTCGTTCAAACAACATTTGGTTCGAACGAAAAACTCGTTCAAACGACATATCGAACAAACTTCCAGAAAGTTAGAAATTTTCATTTTTAGCCCAGAAACTTTATAAAATTTGTTTAAAGTTTTAATTAAATCTTTCTGAAAATAAACAACAGTTTTAATTAAACCTACACCCATTATACTGTTCCAAGCTCCTATATATATATATGTAATGCATTCATACCTTGGGAGCATGGAACCACTGTTGATGACGTAGAAACGAGGCTCTTAAACTCGGCATTTCGATGAAGCTTTATACACTTGGCCGCTACGTCTTCAACAAACTCGTCATAGGCTTGAAATAGGTACATTGAACACTATCCTATGACACAAATATTTTTGTCCAGAATTGAGTCAAAACTACAAGGGACTCAATTGGAAATTTGTGTCCTTATAAATCTCCCTCTTTGGCTATTCCGGGACAAAAATTAAACAAAAATCATAAAGGGTCATCAAGCTCTATTATAATAATAAAAAGTCCCACCCAAAATAAAAATACAATGCCTGACTAAAACAACCCAAAGGATCAAAATCCTTACCGCTGAAAGTTGCCACTATATAGAAGAATTCATGCACACTTAAACAACCACATTAAACACATAGGGAATATCAAGGATATTAAATGCATAAAATAAATACTCCCCTTAAATTAATTCTCCCCTTTATCAAATACATGACCTACTTAGAAAGACGTCTCCCCCTAAGTTAAATCTCCCTCAACTAAGATACGATAACAATAGGATTAGATACCACTTCTCCCCTGTCATTCTCCCCCTTTTTATTCAGGAATAGACAAAGGATAAAACTAATTTAAATACGACGCATAAAGTGATAAGAACATTAAAGCATATGGGCAACAAAAACATAAATAATCCATAAAAATGAATACCAACTATGATGCGACAACAAATGATACCAATGTGAAAAATAAAATTCTAAGCATGTGATATCAAACAAACTACGCAACAAACGTGGTACTAATTATGAATTGAAGCATAAATGGACTGGTTAAACATGGCAAAGACATAAATAAAATATCATATATATGTATACACAAGAGATACAAGCTAAGCATAAGTAAACACATATATATATATAAACACACAAATGACACAAAATAAGATTAGATTTTCACACTCGTATGGAAAAAATGTGTCATATGGAAACGTAAGTGTTGGGGTGTGAACTAGCAACAGTTAAATTTAGACCCAATCACTTAAAGCATGTTCACAGAGTTCTCATCTGATTGTAAACTTCATCACATTTGAATATTGTAAGGCCCAAAAATGTGATTATGAATGTTAACCACATGATTAAGTATAAGTTATGATTTATAAGTTTGGTGATGGGTGTTAAACATGTTAATTATCATATCTGGGTGGATGCATACTCGTGTGATATATGTGTTATTTGCATTATATGCTAGTCGAGCTTATGATCGGGGATAACTTGTTCAGATCATATGATTAGTTATGTGGTTAAATAAATAATGAGAATATATTTTTCATACATCATTATGATTATAAAATATAACCAAGGTGTTGGTTCGAAATTGGTGATGTTTGGTCGCCAAATTTGAAACTTATGAATTTTTGAGTAAATTATTACTCTTATGTTTGAGCTGAAATTAAACATGCTAATTTTATGGTTTTGGAAAAATACCAAATATAAAAGTTGTGTATATATAAGTTATCTAAATGTATACGCAAAGTGGGAGTAAATCAGGGCTCGTAATATGGAGTTATGGTAATTTTACCAAGGCAGGACAAATCCATCATTAGTGGAAATGCCTTATTGGACCTCTTGTCCAACCAATCACATGCTACCACCTTAAAATGGCCACATTGGCTCATGGACACGTTTTTATTAAGTATATATCAGACCTTTATCATCTTTCTCATTTCATATTATAAGCTTGGGAAGAAATATGCCTATGGAGAGAGAAAAAGAAAGTTAAGGAAGAATTGCTTTGAAAATTTTCCATAAATCGAAGAATTCTCGTAAGGTAATTGTTTCTTTATTAAAGTTGGTACCATGGATGAGTTCTACCCTTGGTATATTTTTTTTATGATTTGTATGAAGATTTAAATGATACCCATTTTACCAAATTGAGTTAAACTAAGTATGGCTTAAGATCATACGTGAGGACTGGTGCTAGGATCGTAAATGTTAACATCAAAGTCCCATTTTTGAATTTCCTTCACTTGAAGATTTTAAATGTAGAAAATTCATATATATGATGTGTGTATATACTAAAACATGTTTAATATATTTTTCCATGATTGATACCCAAGGTAGAGGTGATAGATGTTTCAAAAGGTTAAGTTATGCTTTAATGTTCTCTTCCAATCCAATTGTGTTAAAAGTGTCATAAATCATGGAATACTTATTGAAATCAAATTATTCCGATTGGATATTACAATAGACTCATATATGTATACTATATACGAATATTATGTCAAAATACCAATAAATGAATCTTGGGTGACAGTTTGAAGTTAAGGTATAAAATTAGTCCCGAAAGTGTAAGTGCGCACACCAGGTGTTCGACATTTTGCTTGACTTAGCTAATGAACTCAAAAAATTATGTAAATTTAATTTTAAATTATTTAATACGTGTAATATATGTTTCCATAATTTATAACTGAGGTGGTCATTATATATGCTTTAAAAATATTAAGTTATGCTTTGATGGTCTACTCAGACCTAGATGTGTTAAAAGTGGTATAAATCATTGAATAGTTGTTGAAATCAAGAAATTCCAATTGTAAATGTTAGAGAACATATATGAGTATGATATAATTGAAGGGTAAAATAAAATATCTTCTGGTTTGGATTGGGGGTTGTGTTAATTTTGAAGTTTTGTTGTTGTTTTTCTCTAGAAATGATTTGGAAAAGGTTGTAATAAAGCGGACATAACTTTGTCTGGAGAATTCGTAATTTAATTCTGTAAATTGAGTTAGAACCCTAATGAATAAGATGTTATAGAAATGTGAAGTATCATATCAAATTAATATCCAATTATGTCAGATTGACTAACTGATGTGATGTGTTACTGAGTTTAATGTGATTTGGTGTATTCAAATACTAATGATGTTGAATTGTTAGGTGGCGAAGCGACTAACACTACCATACCAAGGAAATAGTTTCGGTATTAATCTTAGTAGAAAATTCAAGGTGAGTGACCTTCCCAGTGAATTATAAATGCATATAATTTCATATGGAATTGTGTAGTTAAATACATGTGTTAAATTGTTTGTGGAGTAATGTGGTATTTGTGAAGCATATGCATATGATTAAAAACGTTAAGCGAAGTTATTTAATGTTATGGACTGTGGCGGGTCCTTTATCTAATGTTAAGGACTGTGGTGGGTCCTACGGGATGTGGTGGTCCCGTTAATCTAACTTAAAGGTTTGTTGTACTCGGGCCTAATTATGGGATTTGGTGGTCCCCGATAACTGTGGTGGGTTACTTGGATTGTGGTGGGTCCAGGCTTGCGAGAGTTACACAATTCCTGTTGGGTTATAATATTAGAAAATAAAAATGGTTATTTTAATTGGTTATATGAGTGGTATATCGTCATTCACTAAGATTTTGTTGCTTACACTCCTATAATGTTATGTTTCAGGTATGCCTATCGTTTGGAGTTCACTGCCAAGTTAGGACCATCAAACGGGGGAGTGACGAATATCTAATATGGGTTGAATATCAACAAGATTTTTTGGTAAATGTTAAACTAAAGAACTTTTGTATGTTGAGTTTTTTAATACTTGTAAATTACATGTTAAGGTATCCATGTTTTCATCTAAACATGCTTTTGAAAAAAGAAAAAAATTTGGTGCTATTTTCAAAGAGAATTAAAGTAAAGTATTGTTTAAGGAAATTTATCTCTAAATAAAAAGATGATTTTAAGTTAATTAAGTCGGGGTGCGACAAATATAACCTCATGTGACAATATAGATTGAACTCAATGAACAAACATACACAATGCATACAAGCCTAGCATATTGATGATTCTACAAACTAATAGAGTCATGACATTGAAACATCAACTAGGATAAACGGACATTGTGCAGACCGCTGATATACCATCTAATATCCCTCAATAAGTATATATTTATTTTGAATGACAATATCAATCAAACATAGGCCTTTACAATTATTTTTCTTTTTAATGTCATATTTTCTGTTTTTAGGCCTTTGGACCACGTATTTCTTTTAGGTCCAAGCAAACGGTGGCTTACTATTCGCAAAGGATAAATAAATCCTTTCGTATCCCTTCCCCGTGCACATTTATATATAATATTTTTATTCTCACAAATCTCATGTGCAACGAATTTTGACATGCACTAGTCCTCCTAGGTCACAAATATGTAGATGACAAGATTGGTAGGAAAACACCTCACAAAGCTCAAATATACATATGAAGTTAAAATTTCAGGTGAGCTCATGCATGTGTGAAAAGAGGCATATAAAAATAGAATCCATTATATCAACACAAAATCCAACTACTCCATATAAGCATGGTAAAGAACATTATAAGGATTGACAATCTAAAACGAAAGTTCTAGCCACATGGGAGCGTAAAATATGGGATTCAAACGCAAGTATATAACACATAAAGTGTGTTAAACTAAAATACACACAAAATAAAAAACTTTTTGAGTTTTTTGAAAATTTTTAACCAAAAATAAAAATAACTCAAAAGACAAACGAAAAATCATTTGTATTTTTCATTAAGCATAATTTACTAAAAGGTAAAACACAAATGAAAAACAAAAATCTTTTTGTATTTTTTCATTTAATGCAAACAAAATGAAGGAAATATAATACAAAAGATAAACAAGTCATGATTTCTAGCATAAGATATGAAATAAATCAATGACTAGAAAATGACTAAAGAAGCGTACACTTAGCATGGATGATATAACATGAAACACAAAGCTAAAGTATGAAAATAAATCTAACACATTTAACCTTTAGATTTTACAAGGGAGGAAGCATGTGAAAGTAAATGAGAATAAAAAAACATATCTTGTAAAGCTACCAAGTCGGATCTCCTAACCCAAACTAATGATGAGTGACTATCTCGGGGTATAGGAATCTTGATTACCTTGGTTTCCTTACGATGGGATTTTCTAGGACCTCGTTCAAGATCAAAACAAAATTTTCTAAGATGACCTTTTCGACCACAATGTGCACAAGTAAAAACATGTCAAAAATTTGGACCTAAGGATTGATCTCTAAAGGCTTTCCTAGGTGATTCTATTAAAACATTGGTTTTGGATTTATAAGTAGATTCATTACAAGTATCGAAGCCTAAACCACAAGTGTCATTTTTTATTTGGACCGTTCCTAATATTTTATCTAATTTTTTCGAGCGACACTTCAAATCAAATTTGACTTTACTATAGTCTTTTAATTTATTTTCTAATTTCAGGATGTTAGACTCTAATAAAACATTTCTCTCTTCAAACTTGAGAATCTCCTTTTTCAAGGATTCCATTAAACCTCTAAGGCTATCTCTCTCGCCTTCTACATAATCAAGCTTCTCTCGAAGAGTTCTCTCTCATGTCCTAAGGTCTTCCACTAACGGACAATCATCAATGACATTGACACGTTCTTTTAAACAAGCTTCTAACTTCAAATTAGCTCTTTTTAATTTAATAGATTCTTCATAAAGTTCTTGAAAAGCATTTTGAAGTTCACTCACATTAATCGCTTCTTCATTTTCACTCTCTCTCTTCTTCACTCTCACTACCATAAAAAATAAGGTAATCATAAACTATGACCTTGGAAGGATCATGTGTTAAAAATTCATCAATAGACGAGTTCTCACTATCGCTCACATGACTAGCCATAACAACTTCAAAGTTGGGCTTAGTAGGGGAATCGGGTCCCTCTTCAATATCACTATCACTAAGGGTTGCATTAAAAGAAATTGGTTTCTTACCCTCTCTCCTTAGTTTAGTGGGGCACTCAAAAGCCCTATGGCCATACCCTTCACAACCAAAGCATTTTTCTGACTCGTCCCTATTTACATTTTTAATATAAGTTTTAGGGATCTTCTCGGCTTTGTCATGCCTAGGTTTTTCAAATTTCTTAAAGTCATTTTTAAATTTATCTTTGTTCAATTTAAGAAATTTTCAAAATTTTCTAGCAAACATAGCCATGTCTTCCGAGTCACTTACACTCTCACTCTCTACTACTTGTTTTTCCTCTTTTCAGGCTTTTAAAGCAATGCCCTTTTCAATTTTCTTTTCAGTTTTAGAGGGAAACATGTCCAATGCATAGGTTTATAAATCACCTACAAGCTCTTTTAATTTCGTAGAGGCTAATTGGTAAAGAATTTAACACGATCACTTTTGGAATAAATCTATCTGGTAGGGACCTTAAAATTTTGTTTTCTACTCGATTGTCGGGTATTTTCTCTCCCAAGTTAAAAGATGAATTAACAATATCTGAAATTCTAGCATAGAATTCATCAAAAGTTTCTTTTTCATTCATTTTGATGGTTTCAAATTGAGTGGTGAGGTTTTGGAGTTTCGAAGCTTTAACGACATTATGAGTGAGTTGCAAAATATCCCACGCTTCTTTAGCGGTCTCACACGTCATAATGCGTCGGAATTCATCCAGTGTGACAGCGCTAAATAAGGCATTTAAACCACGGGAATTAAAATTTGAAAGTTTAAACTCATTCTCACTCTATCTATCGGCCGATTTGGGAGCACGTTCATTATCTACTAAATGAGTTGGTAGAGACCACTCGTTACCTATCAATAACCAAACCCTTTCGTCGATAGATTTAAATGCTGATTTCATTCGCGCTTTCTAGTACGCGTAATTAGAACCATCGAAAATAGGAAATTTTGAAAGTGGCAAAAATTCCATTTTAGCCAAAAATAGTTAAAGGATCTAAACGAAATAATTTATTGTTTTGGCTCTGATACCACTTGTTGGAACGATAGGCCCCAAATTTTTAAATTTTTTTACTTAAAAAAGATAATTTCCTTTTATGAGATGCAAAAGCGTAAGATGATGGTTCAAATTAACAACAAATTTTAATTTCTATATAAATTAAAATTAAATAAAGTGAAATAAGATTAAAACACACACTTATGTCAATTTCAGTTAAACACAATTAATCCAAGTCCTAGAAAATTTGCCTAAGGCATATTTTCAATATTACCAAATTAGGCCAAACCAATTTTAACAAATTAAATTAAATGACTAGAATTAAATTAACTAAACATTACTCAATATTTAATTTAGCAACAAATTAAACATGTAGTGATTAAAACCAAGTTTTATCTTGAATTGCCTAAGCATGCATTCTAGGTGATATAGCAAGATAAAATTAAACAATGAAACCACTACGCCGTGATGTACGAGGAAAAATCCACAATGGGAAAAAATCTCGGACGGCCCTAGACTCAAATCCACTAAGTACGAAATTACAAATACAAGCAAGATGACTTACAACACTCGACTCGATCCCTCTCAAGCCCCGATGCATCTTCTTATATCAACCTCTACCTAGCGAATAACCGCGGAGCTCCACCGCGATCTCAGAATCCACCGGTCGGACTTTATATGGTCACCATCAACCACACATGGCGCCTTTCACCACATGAGAATGACGCAGCAAAACAAACTCTTCTTCTTTATGGGATTTAGAATCAAACCCAAACTTCTCTTCAAACAGATGTAGAGATAAACCGGTGCTAAAACACTCCAAGTAAGATGTATATATATTGAAACTTGGATTAAACAATATGGGTGAGTACTAAAGTGTAAATGAATATTTCTTTGAAAAATAGACACTTTAAAACATGAGCTTTTCCTTTTTCTCTTTTGCTCTCAAACTCTATCTTGGAGATAGACGTGTATGAAAAAGTTAAATTTCCAAAGTTGGTTCCCACAATTAGATATTCAGTCAAAAGTTAGTGGGGAAAGATAATGGGAAAGTGGGTGAAAATCGTCAAAAACTGTCATTTAACTGTTCCCTCCAAATCTCGTTCGAACGAGATTTGTCTTTCGAACGAAGTCTCGTTCGAACGGACTTCTAACGCATTCTAACGAAGTTTCAGTGTCTTTAAAAAATGAACTCCTTAGAAATCTCATTGGAAATCTTGTTGAAAATCTCATTCGAATATCCATATCGTTCGAACGACGTTTCGAACGAAGTTACAGAGGCCAAACTGGGAACTCGTTGGCAAACTCGTTCGAACGACATTTAGTTCGAATGAAAAACTCGTTCGAATGACATATCGAACGAACTTCCAGATAGTTGGAAATTTCCATTTTTAGCCCAGAAACTTTATAAACTTTTTTTAAAGTTTTAATTAAATCTTTCTGAAAATAAACAACAGTTTTAATTAAACCTACACCCATTATACTGTTCTAAGCTCCTATATATATATGTAATGCATTCATACCTTGGGAACATGGAACCACTATTGATGACGTAGAAATGAGGGACTTAAACTTGGCATTTCGATGAAGCTTTATACACTTGGCCACTACGTCTTCAACAAACTCGTCATAGGCTTAGAATAGGTATATTGAACACTATCCTATGACACTAATATTTTTGTCCGGAATTGAGCCAAAACTAGAAGAGACTCAATTGGAAATTTGTGTCCTTATAGAGAGAATAGAGAGAAAAGAGAGTAGGGAGAAAAGAGGAAAAGAAAAGAGAGAGATTAGAAGAAGAAACCCTAATCTTCTTCGTACTTCAAACCTCTGTGTGTTTTCTCCCAAACCAAACACCAAAACCTAAAATTCTCATACACCAAAAAACCCATCTTTTTTAGAGCTAGATGTTTCAGGGTTTCTGTGTTTTTGGTGTTGTGTTTTCATTTGAAGACCTCTTCAAATCTTTGATTCTCTCATATCACATCTCTAAGAGAGACTTAAGTTTCATTATTGAAACTGAGTTTTTCTAAAAGAGAACATCACACGATTTATTTTATGTTCTCTTTTTAGATCGGTCATTTTAAATCTAATATCTTTCAACAAATTTTGAAATAAAAACTTTTAAGTTTTTAAAATATTTTTCAGATCTAGTGAGTTACGTGTTTCTAGTTTTCTATTTCATGTTTTCTGAAATACTAGTGTACAAAAATAAAAATAACACAAATAAATCTTGCTAAAAGTTTTAAGGTGTATCCATAGATCTAAAAAGAATTTTTATCATAAAATATGTTGAATCAGTCTCTGCATGTCTGTTTTAATAAAGTAGACTTCTAGTCTATTTTGGATCTCAATTGGAGGTTTATTATTTCAAAAATATTTTCAAAACACTGAAATTGTTTAAGACCTTGAACCTTCTTCTGAGCAAGGTATCCTTGAGATCTGTGGATAAATAAAAGATCAAGAAGTCTTGGCTTAAAAAATCAAGATTCACAAATAACCTTCATTTTAGAACTGTTGTAATTTGTTAGGAAAGTTTGAATAAATCTTGAGAGGGTGAGTTGTATGTTTGCATATAGTAGCACATCACAAACACTATCTCACACGAACATGTAGACATTATGGTTCTATCTGAGAATCTTGGATTTTAAAAGAGTTGATGTAATCAGAATTCAAAGAGAATGAGATCAAGGAAAAATCAAAGAAACAATAAGAAAAGATCAGTCCAATTCAGAATACCTTTGGAGTGGAGTATCTCAAGTAGGTATATTCTGAACTTAGGTTAGGATCTTTGTGGTTTGCTTAAGTGTTGTAACTTGATTTTTATTCAAGTGGATTTTTGTTTTGTGTCGTAGAGGGTACCATGGACGTTTTGCCTTATTTAAGGGTTTTACCACATTAAAAATTCCTGTGTTTATTTCTTTGAATGTTTTTAATTGTTGTTGTGATTGGGACTGGATGGTAACTTTAGTAGATGTTTATTAAAAATTAAAAAGAAGGTAACTAACTATCAAATTCAAACCATACATTCAGAAAATATTTTTGTAACACATCTTTTGTTTTTCAAAAAGGGTTTTTCCCAAAAAGTTCATTCGGAGTTTGCACAATTTATAACATTATGTTATTAACCTTGTAAACAAGCTTTTAGTATTAAAGATTTCGTCACGTTCATCCGAATCATAAGGCAGATTTGTGCACAGGGTGAACCGTTAGAAAGGGGATTTAAGCCCTTTCAAAGATTCATTAAGCTTATTCTATGGCGAGGAAGCTAATTGGGGTCAAAACGAGGCCCAAAAGTGCCTGGTGGCCTCCAGATAGGTTTTGGATAATAAAACAAACCATTTGTCTAATCGTAGGGTCAATTCACGCATGGGGTGGACTGTTAGAAAAGTGATTCAAAGTCCTATGAATATTAATCAAGCTTTTGTTCAGGTTATAGAGTTAATGCCTGGTGTCCTCTAGATCGATACTTGGAGTATAACCTAGGGTTTAGGGTAAAAGAGGAAGTGCTGGGGACCTAAGTACATGCTTAGGCGGGTCTCTATGTCTAAATTTGAAGAAGAATTAAATGTATATCCTTGACAATTAGGAGGCTAAGGAGCTGAGATTTGCAAATTAACAGGATTTTGAGACACCCTTAGATTAATGATGTATCTAATTCTAGGTAAAAGTGTTAATGATGTATTAGTTTGTGATGACTTTGTTATTATTTTATTTAGTTTTAGTAATATATGTTTGTGTTATTATTTAAACAATTGAGTAAAAAATTAATAAATGGTGTTTTCAATCTCTTTACAAATCTCAAATCCAATAGGTGATCTTCATAGGACCTTCGACCAAATACTGAGGAGGTGTATAAAAGTGAGAAATAAATATATGGTTTGAAACTTTGTTGAGGATCCTACTTCCACTACGAACATTTGTATTTCTTACATTAGCCTGTAAATTAAGATATTCTAAGTCTAAGACCTTCTAGGATTTTTCCAAGAGAGTCTAAGGTTTGTGAGGTCTTTGTTTCAAGTATAAGGGCCTCTTGGTAGTAACTGAAGGAATCCTAACCGGTTTATGATGCAACAAAAAATACAATGTATGCGAGAATGAAAGTGGTTTATCTTTGTATTGAAGTATAACAAACTTCTATCTAGAAAATAGTTAGTGAAGAGAAACCAGGATATAATTGTTCTCTAGTTTCTCAAGTGGTTTCTTATATATATATTGGATCCCCACACACATTCAACCCTTAATAATCCTCCACTATATAGGGAGACCATTGGGAAAATTATGAGATGATTGCGATGACATGGATGGAATGGCCCTTCGATCTACCATTGGGAAAATAGTACGATGGAGTGTTGATCAAAGGTTTATAGGTGGTGTAAGGGAATAGGTCTCAGCCTTAAATGTGAAATAGATCAATTAACTCTAGAAAAAGTAAGTGGTAGTAGTAGGTATAATAGTTTCAGTCCTTTTTACCTGCCTTCTAAAGAAGTTGTAAAGGCTTTATTGACTATTTGAGGTGCCCTTAGGTGGAAACGATCACTTTGGGATAACATGGGCTCCTTTTGTTTCTAAATATGATGATTTTACCCTTAGTGAAGATGGTAATTCTCTGGACGAGGTATTGGGAGTTTGAGATTTGTATTAGTTGAGAAAATTACCTAACGTGACTTGTATTTTCTTGATTTCATCATCCCATAGCCTTGATACCTTATAACCTCTTTGAGACTGATCACTAGGGGGTGATAAGAAATCCCTAATTGGGATGTGAATAACTGACCTCTGAGTGATCTAGTCTATGCATTCATGATTATTTTCTACTTTTGACTACGGGTCATGGCTTTCGCATATCTTTAATTGTTGGGATACAATGGGCTCCTTAACCACTGAGGTAAAGGAAGCCTCTATAGAAAATCATTCAATTGATATTGGATTTCTTTCTTGTGATCTTCCATGTCTTTCAAGGAGAGATCCAACTTGGCATTTGTTTTCATCTTAACAAAGATTAAGTTTGTATAGGGTTATCAATCCAAGGAAACGTCGTTCAAAAATGGCGCCAAACTGATGGTACTATAAGTATCTTTGACGACCCCAACTCTAATAGATGTTCCTCTTGGGACCTTAAACCAGGTAATGAAGAGGCATGTCAAAGTGTGGGACAAAAGTATAGATTGGTTCAAAACCTCTTATTAGAATCTTATATCCACTATGAATAATATTACTTCTTATATTAACTTGTAAAAAAGATATTACAAGTCTGAGACCTCCTGATCTTTGGCCAAGAAAGTCTAAGGGTTGTGAGATCTTATTTACATGTATATGGGCCCCTTAGGAGTAACAGATGGGCTTCTAAAAGGATTCATTAACTGATTTAGGACACAACAGAAAATATAAAGTGTGGGAGGACATAAGTGGTACAATCATTATATTAAAGTGTAGCAAACTACTAACAAGTATATACTAATGGAAAAGAAACTAGGATACAAGTATTCTCTAGTTTCTATAGTGGATTCTTAACGAGCTTTGAATATATAGGTAGTTCATTAGGAAGAGTGTGAGTGGACAGCAACTTCATGGGTAGAATGGCCATAAGGTCTTATTGCTACAGTAGCATGATGGATTGCTAGTGAAAGGGTTGAAGGTAGTGTAAAATCATTCAATGTTAGAACAAGTAGGCCATTATGGTAGGTAGATTAGTGTTTTTGCTTTTTACCTACCAAAAAAGTTATGAAGGCTCTACTGAGCATTTAAGGTCCTCTGGGGTGGAAATAGTCACTTTGAGATATCTTGAGATCATTATATGTTTTTGAGGATGAAGAGTTTACCCTTAGTGAAAACAATAATGATTGGGCCAATGTTAGTTTTTTACTTTGGAGGCAGTTGAGCATGCTTGAACCTTGGGAGTGGACCAAGTAGATAGTTTACATCATCACATTAATCGAGGTGATACCAAGACGTCACAGATAAGTTGATAGTCTCCTAACTATATAGAGGCGAGTTATATAAGGCTTGACATATCCATATTGGTAGGGCAAAGGCACAATTATATGGTCTTAGCATAATTCTATACAACATGTCATATTAAGAGTTCCATGAGGGTCCTTGATTTGTTGGAGTTCACCTATGGTGTCAGATGTGGTCTTAAAGGAACATAGATTACCTAATATTGGCCATTGGCATGCCTTATGACCTCATTCTTCATTCATGGTAAAGGAAGAGGCTAAAACAATTGGTGTCTTTGAGGGATGATACTGGGTATTATCAATATCCTCCTATTGCCTCTTGCTAGATGTGGATGGGGTAATATGTATCATTTTACATTAAAAAAAGGGTATTATTGTAATTGACCAGTGGGATTCGAGCCATCATGATATTGTATTAAGAAGAGACATGCATTGAGTGTTATGATACCATATCTAAACCCACATATTCCAATATTTCTTAGAAACCCAATTTCCCTCATACTAGAACTGGTGGGTATTCAAATCGTGAGTGACCTCAGACCCAGTAGATGTTCCCTTCTGAATCTCATACAGGTAAAAGGAAAAAGTGTAAATGTGTAGTACAAGTTATTTAAACTGGCTTGGATCTCAGTTGAGGATCCTATGTCCATTGTCAAAGGGTGTTGTATTGTTTATTAGATCATAAAAAGGTAATTACAATCTAGGAGACCTATTGGTCATTAACCAATAGACTTCGAGGTCCATGTTACGTCTGTCAATAATCCAAAGGACCTTAGGATGCAATTGATAAAATTTTGTAAATATTTTTGAGTATTTATTTAGGGTTTAACAAGGAATACATTGTTTGTCCGTAGAGGGGTACATACCCAATGACCCAAACAGTTGGACGAGCAAGCCCAATTAGCGAGGGGGGCCTCACCACTAGCAACCCCCCCCCCCCCCACACACACACACACACAAACAAGTGCCCTAGACAAGACAAAAGTAAATTTGGTCAAAGAGGCTCACCAGGAAGGACACCTCATCCCAAATTACCCAGAGTTCACATAAATAGAACTTGGGCGAGGAGGCCTACCATGAGGGGCTCGTCGTCCCAAATTACCCAGAGTTCACATAAATATAACTTGGTCAAGGAGTCCCACTATGAAGGGATCCTCATCCCAAATTACCCAGAGTTCTCAGAAATGGAATTTGGGTGAGGAACCCCACAATAAATGGCTCCTCATCCCAAAGAAGCTCAGAATCACAAAAGTAAAATTTAAGTGAGGAGGCCCACCAAGAAGGGATCCTCGTCCCAAAATGCCCAAGAATTACAAAAAGGAAATTTGGGAGAGGAGGTCCACCACGAGGGGCTCCTCATCCTAAAATAATAAAAAACCATTACTGGGAAATTTGGGCGGGCTAGGAGGCCCAGCATAAAAGGGCTCCTCGTCCCAAAGTAGCTTAGAAAACACAGTAATGAAATTTGGGTGAGGAGGCCCACCATAGTGGGATCCTTGTCCCCAAATTCTCAAGGATTATAGGAACAAAGTTTGGGTGAGTTGTCCCACCATGAGGAGATCCTCGTCGCCATAAGTCCAAATTCTTTACTAAAAAGAACCATTGGGAGAGGAGGTTCACCTATAGTGACCTCCTTCCCAAGATTTGCAATTCAAATATATATTAAAGTACTGATACCTTACTTTCTTATACAGGTAGCCTGATTGAGCAAGTAGGGATCAAAAAGGTAAGTTTGGATCTTCTGGGAGTTTTGGCTTGGCGTCTAAGGAACAAGGTTTGTTGAGCAAGCTCAACCACTTAGAACTTCAAGATTGACAGAACACTAGTAGATACACCCTAGGGGTCACCCATCCTTGCATAGTCACACCCTGTCATAACTAAAGTGAGTAACCAAGAGATTGCTCACAAGAAATTAACAGTTTATAAAATGATTTTAGAGGAAGTGGTCCTTGAGACCTCTCCTCGAGTTTATAAATGATTTTAGAGGAGGTGGTGCTTGAGACCTCTCCTAAGTTTATAAATGATTGTAGAGGAGCTGGTCCTTGAGACTTCTCCCAAAGTTTATAAAATATTTTAGTGGAGGTGTTCCTTGAGACCATCCTCAAGTTTACAAAATTTGTACAACAAGTTACCGTTTTAATAGATATTTACCAAGTCATGTATTTTTTCCACAAGTACATATATATTTCTTTTTTACTTTGATTTGCACTAGGTGGCACCTGTCAGAGGAGACAGGCGACTGCACACAGGTAGGGTCTAATGGTACATTGCAGACCTTGTCCCTCACCAACCCCTAAGTTTTTGGCGACCAAAAAGTGTCAACTCAACCCTAGTGCCCAAATATAAATAGGACCCTGGACAAGGTCAAGTTACAATTATAACTCAAGTTATACCGTTACTCTATCAAAATCACCCCAGATACCTAGTGTTCTATCTCAGCTCTCTCTCTCTAAGTGCTAAGTGCCTTATTCCTTCACTCCATACTGACAGCCATCATTCTCAAGAGTTCCTCTTGAGAAAAGTTACTATAATTAGTGAGGAGTTCATCTTCTGGCAGTGAGTAGTTCTTACTTTGGTTCCATTTTTACAAAAAAAAGAGAAGGTGTTACCAGGTGCTGCTCTAGAGGTTCTTGCAAACTTTGAAGGAAGAGTTCATTAAAGTGGGTCACGCCTCACCTGTTCTAGTTATTAATAGACCACAGTCACACTACCCTGCTAAATTTGGCGACTCCACTGGGGAGGTATCCTCACTTTCATGGACAAAGAAGGTTTCAACATTTCTAAAAAGGTATTTTTTGAAGACATTCCACCTGTGAATGGAACCCAAAGTGATCAGACCACAAAGGAGGATGTGTTGATGACCGGAGCAAAAATACCTACTCCTTAAGGAGGACAAACCAGCTCACCGACAGCAACTCCGATGACAGGTATGAGCCTTATGGGCATTTTTTTGACTTCTTGAAGAAAAAAAATATAGATCTAGCAAGTTTGGGTCAAGGTTGTATAACACCGGAAGCTTACCCCTCTAGAGGGGCAGCCACTCCAGCAGCGATTCCGGCAGAGACGGTCCACCACGAAAGGTGGTACTGGAGCAAGGTTTGGCACCATCAAGCTCACCAGCAGCAAAGGGAATGATTTTGGAGGAATCTCCCTCCAAAGATGTTAATATAGAGGAGGTGAGGAAGCAACTCTCCTCCTCTTAGAGAGAAGCACCTCATCTATACGAGGAGCTACAAGACCCTTACCCTCAGGCTGTGAATGAGAATCCATACCTAAACGGGTATATCCCACCAAAGTTCATCAATTTTAACGGCAAAGGGGAGAATCCAAGAGAGCGAAGAGGTCCTTAGAGTACCTAGGATTATATGGAAATGATAAAAACCTAAGGTTGAGGGAGTTCTCCAATACCCTTATAGGAAAGGCCTACATGTGGTATTCCCACTTGGCACCTAACATCATCCCCTCATGGGAAGAAATACATAAGAAATTTCTCCAAAAGTTATTTATAACAGAGGATGAATTCACATTGAGACACCTAGCACAAGAGGTGCAAAAGCCTGAGGAGGGGTTAATACAATATGTCAAGAATTTTTGTGAGACAGCATTGGATGTCCACGAGGAGGTAACAGAGGCAAGACTGCTTCAAATATGTGTCGAGGGACTCTTGGAGGAGTACTAGCTCCACTTAATTAATGAGACCAGAGATGGAACATTTCAAAAGTTCACCAGGGCTGCCATCAATATAGCCATGATAATCAAGTCGAGGTCCTCGAGTTGGAGGGCGCAAGTGCCACTGACTTTTAAAAGGTTTCAAGTCTCAAGGAGATAAGCAATCAACTATGTGGATGGAAATCCAAAGGGAAAGAAGGGAGGCCCCTGATCTAAGAATAGAATCCAACATAATAAGATAAAGTTCAAAGAAGATGCCCCACCACCGCGACCTTGTAGCATAGCAGTAGCCATGGATTATTATCATACATTGGTACGAGAAGGGGTAGCAGGTCCCCCTCACTTGAATGGGGAAACCTCAACAGCAGCTGATAAAACTAATCCTAAGTATTGTGAGTTACACTAGTGGGTGCAAAACTCCACCAAAGACTATTACTACTTAAGGAGGATCATTGGCGAAAAAATATTCAGTGGTACTTTATAGATACCTCCTGTGGACGTTAATGAAAACACACTTCCAGCTCATCATTATGCCACTTCTAATATGGTAGTCGCATATGATGAAGAAGCAGCTTATCATTTGCAGATACCTCATGTGCAGATAGCTCCTGGGGAGTGTGAGAGTGATGATAAAATATGTGAAGGGCTAGAAAGGCTATCAATTAGCAGCAAACAGCGAACTGAGCTAGAGAGGAAGCGTGAGGAGTGGTTCTTCACCCCAGACCAAGAAGAGGATGGAGGTGAAGAAATTGAGCAGGTAACCCTCCTAGAGGGAAATTTTGATGTTATCCTTGCTCTAGATGGGGGGGGGACATTTGAGGTAGAGTACTTTTATAATGCCAAAACATATAAGGTGGACTTAAGATTCTGAATGTGAAGCTATAGCGAGGAGTCCTAAGTTCAAGTAGTTCTTTGACCAAATAGGAGTAAAGTATGATACCATAGTATTCATAACAAGAAGGGTTTTGGAAGAAGTATAACAGCATGGAGACCCCTCACTAAATTGGCAGGGACCAATTGGTAGGTTGATCAAAAGGTATACTTCTGAAGTAGTACTTTCTGTGGCAGATAGGTAGGTGAATTACTTCAACAACCTCCCTTTGTATATGACAACCATAATCAATGGAGTTTCATTCCCCAGAGCATTAATGGATGGAGGAGAATCTGTCAATATTATGCCAATTAGTACGTTATATAAGAATAGGATTGATTAAGAGAAGATAGTGCATGTGCCATTAATGATTTCAGGGTTTGACAGCACCAGAATGCAATCCCTCTGATATGTGAACGTGGGAATCAAGTTGGGGAATTTCACTTCCCACGTTAAATTCCACATCATTAATGCTAATACCAGCTACCAGTTGCTCATTGTAAGGATATGGATGCATACCAATGGCATAGCACCCTCCACCTACCACCAATATGCAAAAGCCAACATCTGAGGAATAGAGATCATAATCAAATCAACACAGAAGCCCTTTTCTATTGAGAAGGCCCATCTGGTGGATGAGTCCTTCTACACAAAACTGGATGAAGAAAGTAAAAATTCTATAAGAAAGTTAGAGGATAAGAAAGTGGTTGGAGGAGGTTCCCAGCCAAAAAAATCTGTCCATGATCATTTGGGGGCAAGGGTGATCCCCCACATAGCAAAAGACAAGAGGAAGGAGGAGGAAGTACCCGATGGAAAAGTTATTTATCGTGTATAATGGTTTGCATGGGTTGTGTTCTAGGATAAGGGAACCAACCCGGCACCAGAGTGTTTTGTTATGGAATAATCCCACATCATTGAATATATTGAGGAACTAGAAGAGGCTCCAGAGTGCATGTAAGATGGACCTAGGGAGCAGCTGCAAGAGTAAGAGGAGATCAACCTAGGAGTACAAGGGGGTGAAAGTAGACCCATTCTAATTTCCAAGAGTCCAAAACCAAAGCATAAGAAAGATCTCATCGACCAACTCAAAGAGTTCAGCGACGTGTTCGCTTGAAAATACACGGAGATGCCAGGAATAGATCCAGAAGTGAGCTCTCATGAATTAAATGTTCTTCCCAATGTTCTTACAGTTAAGCAAGCAACACGAATGTACAAAGCTAACCTCGACCTAAAGATAAAAGAAGAAGTATAGAATTTGTTGGCAGAAGGTTCATCAAGCTTATTAATCATCTTGTGTGGCTCTCTAGCATAGTTACTGTGGCAAAGAAGGAAAAGAGCCAAATCTGGATTTGTGTAGATTTTTGCGACTTGAATCGGGCATGTCCTAAGAATGAGTTTCCTCAACCTAGCATAGAAAACTTAGTTGATGTTATCGCAGGCCATAATATGTATAATTTTATGGATGGTTACGTCAGCCATAATCAGATTAAGAAGGATTTAGCGAATGCAGATAAGACTGATTTTCGTACGCCATTGGTAAACTTCCACTATACAGTCATACCATTCAGATTGAAGAATGTTGGGACCACGTATCAGAGGACCATGATGGCAATCTTCCATGATTTATTTCATGATATACTAGAATTTTATGTGGACTATCTGGTGGTGAAGTCCAGGAGATAAAGCAAGCACATATAGAACCTTGGAAAAGTGTTTAAGAGATGTTGTCGGTACAAGATGAGGATGAACCCCTCGAAGTGTGCCTTCGGGGTCATTGCGATAAACTTTTTGGGGTTTGTTGTGAATAGGACGAGGGTGGAAGTTGATGCAGAAAGGAATAAAGCCATCATAATGATGCCACCTCCAAAGAGTCAAAGGTAACTCAAAATTTTCTTGGGGAAGGTGTCCTATCTAAGAAGGTTCATACCTACACTAGCGGAGGTTACCCACCCATTCATACCCCTGTTAAAAGACATAGCCAAGTGGACCTGGGGGGTGATCATGAGAAGGCCTTTGAGAAGATCAAAGAAATTTAAGCCTCCCCATCCATGATGATTTTGCCAGAAGCTAGGGCGCCACTGCTGCTCTACCTTAATTCAATAACAAGATCCATAGGAGCACTGTTGGCTCAAGAAAAGGAAGGAGTAGAGAATCTAGTATATTATTTGTCAAGAGTAATATCAGGTACACAATCTAGATACACCAATATGGAGAGACATTTCCTTGCCCTAGTCTTTGTGGCTCAAAAGTTTAGACATTATTTGTTAGCCTTTAAAGTTCATATAGTCACTAAGTGTGACCCTATCAAGTACCTCCTATCACGAACGGTACTGGTAGGATGAGCAGCGAGATTAATTTTATCGGAGTATGATCTAAAGTGCATAGTGCCCAGAGCCATCAAAAGTTAAGCGGTAGTAGATTTGTTGGCCTATTTACCAAGTTGGAATTTCAAGCCCCCCAGTGAAAAGTTACCTGGGGAGAATTTCCAAGCATGCATAGTGGAAGAGATGGAAAAGTGAGCAATGGAGTTTGATGGCTCTAGTGCTCAAGGAACAGTAGGTGGGGGCATTATACTTTCAAATAGTAAAGGGAAGATAACCCTCTCCTTCAAGTTATACTTTAAGTGATTAAACAATGAGTTTGAGTATGAGTCCCTCATTTTAGGAATGTTGGAAGCACTCCAAAAAGGCATCAGGATATTGTTCATACTAGGGAACTCTAACCTGATAGTGAAACAGGTTAATGGGGAGTTCTACCTCAAACATGCTAACTTGGAACCCTACAAATACATTATCTAGAGGCTGCTGGGACAGTTCCTAGAATTACTATTGAGAGACATGCAAGAATAATGAATAGGAACCCCGATACACTAGCTACCATAGCATAGAAGTTAGACATGGATGAGCCAGAAGCAACAACCATAGTTCGACAAACAATAGTGCCCATTACAATAAAGTCTTTATTCCCAAGAAATGAGATGAAAGATTAGAGGAACTTGGTTGTGAAGCAACTAGAGACAAGAGAGGGGTTAATGAAGATCTTAAAATTGAATAACTACCACCTGCTGTAGGGAACACCTTACTTCAAGAGCCATAAAGGGTTCTTAGCAAGGTGTGATGTAGAACAAGAAGCTACTGAGAGGTTGGCAGAGATGCATGAAAATCATTTTGGGAAACCAATATCCCTCTTTATCGTCGGTTGCAGCGGAGGGGATACTATTGGCCCACCATGAGTGCCGAGATTTCTCATCTGCAACAAGGTTATTTAAAGTGCCAACCCAATTTTGATCATCCAGCATAAGCTAATTTTATAGAGGCCTTCAAAGATTGGAGGCAACCATACATAGCCTACTTGAAAGACGGTGAGTTGCCCACGGAGAGAGCAGATGAAATTTATCTCCGAAAGAGGGTAGCACATTTCTACTTGGTAGAGGGAGAGATCTATAGGAAAGTATACAATGAGAAGGCATTAAAGTGTATAGATAAAGAATATACAGGAAGAGTGTTGAAAGAAGCTCATGAGCCCTCTCACATGGGAGGTGCCAAACTATATGGTCAAATGATGATGATGGGATACTACTGGCCAACCATGGAAACTAACTCCATTAGTTATGTGAAGATATTCAAAGCCTATCAAGTGCATAGAAATATGGTACATGCCCCTTCAGTCAGCTTACAAATTCCAGAAGCTCCCCACCCATTACAGATAAAGGCATTTGACCTAGTTGGAAAAATCAGCCCACCATATCTTGGAAAAGATTTTATTATTGTGGCTACGAAATTGTACACCAAATGGGAAGAGACCATTCCTCTAAGAAGGGTTAATTCCCAGTGGTAACTCGGTTTATCAAGGAGTAGATCATATCTAGGTTTGGCATACCCAAGGTGATTCTAACAGATAATGGGAAATCATTCGTATGCAAGGAGATGGACCTCCTCACAGACAAGTACAAGATTGTGTACAATAGCACAACCATCTCCTACCCTAAGGGTAATGACCAACCATAGGCCACCAATAAGACCATGATCAATATTTTGAAGAATATGCTTGAGGACATCCAGGGGCATGGGATGAGAAGTTTCCCATGGTACTATGGGCTTATCATACTTCAAAGAGAAAATAGATCCAGTTTATCCCATCCTCACTGGTATATGGGACCGAAGCTATCTTATCAGTGGAGTTGGCAGTACCCTTAACCAGAGTTGACCTAAGCAATGAACTCATCCCTGGTTCATGACATGTGTAGCTGGAGGCACGGGACAAGCATAGAGATAAGGCGAAAGAAAACTTTAAAGTCAACACCCAGTAGATGTCCACAGCCTATGAAAACTTAGTCAAGCCTACGGAATTCCACATGGGAGGCTTGGTCCTTCGAGCATCCACTCACCACCTCCACAACATGTCATCATTAAAGTTCAAACCCAACTGGAAAGGTCCCTTTTGCAGTAAGAGGGGTAGGCAAGTTGGGTTATTTCCAGATTTCAGAGCCAGAGATTGATTGCCTCCATCAATTGCAAGTAGGGGTGTAAACGGATTGGACCTGGATCGGGTCTAGGTATATCCAGATCCGATCCAGGTATATTTTTAACAGATCGGGTCTTACCCGATTACACGACGGGTCTCAAAAAATGGATCCAAACTCGGATCCGTTAAGGACTCGGAGACCCGAACCGAATACCCGACCCGATTATATATATATATATATATATATATATATATATATATATATATATACATATATACTATCTTATATATACTATCTTATATGTATATATATAGTAAAATTGTTTTTATACATACATATATATAACTTATATATATATGTATGTAAAACTGTTATTTTTATATATAACTTATATATATATATATATATATATATATATATATAGTTATAGTTATATATATAATATTATATATAAATATATATTTATTATATTATATATATACACATTTGGGTCGGGTCCTTATCGGATCGGAGTCATGTATATCCAGATCCGGTCCATTAACTAATCGGGTAATCGGATAATCGGGTCTATAAAATTTGCTCAGATCCGTTAATTAAGGTCGGGTCCAGACCCGGTCCATTGACAGCCCTAATTGCAAGTGGCTGAAGAGGTATTATGCCTAGTTTTATTGAAAATTCATTTCTGTTAAAGAATTTGAGCGGCTTACTCTAGCACCAACAAAGTTTCTTTTTTTTTATAAAAATGATAGAGCAACACAACTTTGAAAATAATACAGAAAAAGAAATGAATAGCAACTCAGTTTATCATTGCATGGTGATTCTTATTTTATCATTGCATGGTGATTCTTATTTTGTATGAGGTAAATCCATCAGAATATTATTTCTTTTAGAAACACTCTCTACTAGCTTAGAAGAGGGTCTAGGATAAAGAGAACTTTACTCATTACACTTGGGGATACATCCATCTCGAGAGAAAGGTATGTTGAGCAAAGTCTCTCCAGACATGTTAGATAAATGATTTTAACCTTGTCACCAGACAAACAGGAGGACATCCTCCAAGTGATAATAAAAAAAATATAATAAATATTTTTTTACAACAAAGTTGCTTAGAGAACAAGTTTTAATCTCTGTTCTCAAAGAAAGTCTTCACTTGACTAGTTCACAAAAAAAATGGGGAGAAAGGATACTTACACCCCCTTGCTCTAAGATTTTTTTAGAGGAACAAAGGATTCCTAACAAACTATTTAAAATTAACTCCCCACGAGCCAGGGCTAATATTTCCAAAGAAGATAGTCATTTTTGTGTTATTTATAAATAACATTCAAAGTTTGAGGGAAGGAGAAGAGCTAACACTCTTCTCACAGTTATCCCCTAAGAAATGAATGTGCACAATAAAATTCCCCCACAGTTAGAAGGGGCATCTCTAAAAAAATGTTAACTTTCTCAGAAAATATGCACGTACCCCATAGTTAGAGGGGATAGCTCTAAAATATTAACTTATCTAGATAATATGCAAGTACCCCACAGTTAGAGTGAACATATCTAAAATGTTAACTTGTTCAGAAAATATGCAAGTACCCCACAGTTAGAGGGGGAATCTCTAAAAAATGTTAACTTGCTCAGAAAATATGCAAGTACCCCACAGTTAGAGGAGACAGCTCTAAAATATTAACTTGCTCAGAAAATATGCAGATGTAGTGGCCTAATCATTGCAAAGTTGTCAAAGAACCAATCATAGATAAAGAAAGAAATGGAGCCTAACAAGAATAAGTCATACCTGAGAGGTGGAGCTAACCTGGGGAACATGCTCGCTAGATGCAATAGTAAAAACTGGCTAAGAATATATAGGCTAAATGTGAGGCTTATTGTCTATGGGCACGAATACTTTGGAGATAGGAATTCTCCTCGAAGGTGACAGACCTAGGGCACTGCCTCTCGTGAGTGGTGCTATTCCCCCAGTAAAGGAAGGTCCACTGGAAGAGGGTCCCTGTAATAAAGACAAATAAATACGGTACAATCATGTATGTAGAAAGTATAACAGAATAAAAAAAGGCAATACATGAGACAAAGTCAATGTACCTCAGGCAGCTCGACAGATGAACTTCTCACCACAGAGGAGGGGAGAGGAGAAGAAAGGCGGATAAGAGGAGTAGTCACCTATGTAAATAAAAGAAGAGGAGTTTAAAATATATACCTCAAAATATGACAAGTAAAATCAATAGACTTAGGAGAGTTAATGTTTATATGGACTGAAAAAGATGAAATAGAAGAAGTCCTTGCTATCGTGGGGAATACAGTAGATAGTTTCAAAAGTTAGATAAGAGTAAAGACTGTATTAGTAAAACTGAAAATAAAATAGAATAATAACTGAGAGGGGGGAAATGACAAACCTCCCTAAATAGGCCCAAAGATGAGAACAACATAGAGATCCTCGCCTTAGGAAAATTCCCTCGGGTAGGAGGTGGAGGTGATGGATCTCTCGCCGCAATAGTGACACCCTGCGAATGTCACAAAGATAAAGACAATTCATATTTGAACTATGCATACTTAAATAGACAATAAAATAGTACAAAAGAGGTTAAGAGAAAATACTTAAAGTGGTGGAGTAGGAAGTCTGCCCATATGGTAGATGCCTAGTAGTAGGACTGCTGGCAGATGGAGAGTCTATTATGACACCCTTGCTAGAAGACTCCCCCAAAACTGGTAACAAATAAGAATTATTGGGGTGTTGATCATCATAAGGATCAATGACACTCATCTCTTTTAAAGAAGAACCATCATTATCATAGGAGGGAGTTCTTATATAATCGATTAGTATCTCTTCAAATGATAGAGATGGGGAACCAGCAAGTGAAACCCACTTAAAAGTCAATTTCACTAAATAAAAGGGAATCAGGTGTTGTATATTCACCAATAGGAATAGAAGTAACAGTTGGCTCTTCAGCAGACAACCCTAGGGCTTCATATCCCTACTCTCACACATACCTATAGGTCTCCTCCACCCCAAGGTTATTAGTGTCAGACTCTTGGTCTGGTTCATGAGAGGGAGCAACAACCCCAGAATTGGTCTTCTTCTTCCTGCTCGCCCTGGTTCTTACTAACGAGGGGTGAGTAAGAGCAGCAACTGCTGCTACATCAGTGGTAGTAATAGTGATAGCAAAGGCAGTGGTAACTTGTATGAAGTTGGAAACATCCACATCAGGATGCTTACTCTTTGAAGCACTAGAGGGTCTTGTCTTGCCTTTTGACTTAGGTCTAGCAGGATGAGGCTCAACTTGCTTAGAATAAATGGAATCGTCGAGAAGAGGCCTCATCAAGATTGGAGTGATCTTATCGAGAGGAGCCTTGGGATAGTTCTCCGATGCCATAGTGACTTTTGTGTCCTCTCACTCAAGTACCTATCATTATTGGGAATTTTTG
This sequence comes from Sambucus nigra, assembly GCA_949130495.1. Taxonomy (NCBI): domain Eukaryota; kingdom Viridiplantae; phylum Streptophyta; class Magnoliopsida; order Dipsacales; family Adoxaceae; genus Sambucus; species Sambucus nigra. The sequence continues at coordinate 580,635,561 of OX422209.1, forward strand.
TGGAAATAGTTTCATAAGGATCATCCATCACACAGTTTGGAATCAAGACGACCTTCCTCTACCAAAGGGTAAACCACGAGCGAGTAAAAGAAGGCAAGTAATACAGAGAGGGCGAAAACAAGTTTCCCAGGTGGCTAACACTATCAACCACCCCCTGAAATGTGAAATTGGCAAAAGCCTCAAGGTATAGCTTAGAGGGCGTGGTGCTCGAAGGATAAATAGGAGTATGAACCCCCTGATCATAACCAAATTTCCTCCTCACTCTCCCAGAGTGGTAGATATCCACACCTTAGCCCAGGTCAGTTAGAGAAGGCAAGGTACATGGAAAAAGAATAATAGTCACATAAATATGGGGTAGGTAGGAACAGACTCAGCATCAGCAGGGCAAAAAAAGGTTCCCCCAGAAGCAGAGAAGGAGTGCCAAGTAAAAAGACCTCCAACAGTCTTGCAGTAAGGCTTGAAGGAAAATTCATTAATATTTTCTATCAAAGACCCTAGAGAAGTCTTAGGAGTCTTCTTGTGCCATCTTGCAGCACGAGCAGCGCTGCTGTGACAAGTCCTAATCTCTGGGGCAAAATTTGGAAATCTCTCAAATAAAAAGGACATAATGATGAAGTGTTGGTAAAGTTAATAGCATCATAACGACCAGAAGAGCGCTCAATATCTACATGAGCCATGTATAGCCAAGTGTATAGAGACCCTAAGGTTAGAGCTGCGAGGGGGACTGCCCTACCTCGAGCAAGCCTCGTAGAAATCTTGAAATATAGCTCACGCGGGGAATCATCTGGCCTCCTAGGAGGAACAAACCTACTCAGAAAATTGACAAAGAATACTGCCAAGTGTGAGGGGGAGTTAATTTTTGGGCCCTCCCAACTCCTTAAAGCCCTGCTCGAACTTTCACCCTTGGGAAATTGCTCGAAATCTTTGGACAAATATCTTTACCACTTAGTGAAGGAATGTTTGGTGGTCCCAGTCAAATTAATAGCAACATATTTTGAGTACTCACCCAAAGTAGAGTTGATCTCCCCCATCATTTGCTTCTCGACCTCATCCTCAAAACCATCAGTGAGAACACGGTTCCCTAAGTAGGGAAGAGCAAGTAGCTCAATGATATCCTCCAAAGTGATGGTAAATTTCCCATAACCAGTAATGAAAGTGTGAGAGTCCCTACTCCAGCGAGCAGTTAGCAAAGTAGATAAGGGACTATTTAGTAATGGAGCAAGACTTGAGACTGCTAATGGTGGTCAGAAGACCTAGCCCCTCAATAATAGCTCTGTGTGAGGGGGTGGATAAGACATAATACACCCAAAGACCCCATTCCTCTGTGGCAACCCCACATGCCTTGACCTCAATGTTAGAATAGGGAAAGTCACCCATGTCTACTTGTACTCTAAGAATGGAATCAAGCAAAATAATGGAATAATTAGAAGACTCACGTAGACCCACTTGGGGTCGCTCATTTATCTTGGACACAAACTTTTGATCGAAATTTATGAGCGAGGTTATGAAATTATCCTCTTTTCCAAAATAAGGCGCCAGAAGATAAAGGCCAATATCCCTTTTGTTGGAGAGTATCTAGGTATTCCCTTTGGTATTTTGAGTAGGCAACGGACGAGGAGGTCCCTGTTATGAGCATCCCAACAAACGAGGAGGTCTCCATTACGAACATCTCAGCAGATGAGGAGGGGCCATTCATAGGTATCGCAACAAATGAGGAGACTCCCCTTATAGGCATCCCAATAGACGAGGAGGCCCCCCTTATGGGCATCCCAACAGATGAACCACCAAAATCCCCAGAAATAGTATACAGAATCACAAAAGTGATAGTGGTGGCTCCGGTGACCAAAACTTTTGAGACAGTAAGGGATATGGGTACCACACTCGCTAGTGGCAGTAGAGAGGGTGGAATCAAGGATTTGAGAGAATTAAGATGCCATTTGTAGTGGAGAAAAGGGGGAAGAAAGGATGATGGCTATGAAAGCTTTCGATTTCTTTTCTCTCTCTCTTTAAATATCTTAAAGTTTAAAAGAAAATGCTAAGGTAAAAAAAGAAATTAAAGTTTAAAAAGGGGTTTTATGCCCTATTAAGCCACACACAAATTTCCAATCAAAAAGAGATCAGAGAATTTCCCTGATGATGAGATGTGTATTCCCCATCTGACACGTATCACCTCGAGACCATAAAAGTGGGTTGAGGTGACAGGCCTAATTAATGTGATAGTATCATCATGAGATTGAGTTAGACTTTTCATATTCCAAGAAATAATGAATCATTGCGTACAAAACCTTTGGTATATCTAACACACATATTTTTATATGAAGGGACTAATGTAGAGGGGTACATACCCAATGACCCAAACAGTTAGGCGAGCAGGCCCAATTAGTGAGAGGGACTCACCACGAGCACCCCCCCCCCCCCCAAAGAAGAGCCCTGGCTAAAACAAAAGTAAATTAGGAGATCAGGCCCGCCAGGAAGGGCTCCTCGTCCTAAATTACCCAGAGTTCACAAAAATAAACTTGGTCGAGGAGTCCCACCATAAAGGGCTCCTCCTCCCAAATTACCCAGAGTTCACAGAAATGGAATTTGGGCGAGGAAGCCCACCATGAGGAGGTCCACCACGAGGGACTGCTCTTCCCAAAATACTAAAAAACCACGATTGAGAAATTTGGGCGAGGAGGCCCACCATAAAGGGCTCCTCGTACCAAAGAATTTTAGAAAACACGCTAATTAAACTTGGGTAAGGAGGCCCACCACAAAGGTCTCCTCATCCCCAAATTCTCAAGGATTACAGGAACAAAGTTTGGGAGAGGAGTCCCACCATGAGGATTTCCTCATCCCCATAAGTCTAAATTCTTCATTGAAAAGAACCAGTGGGAGAGGAGGTCCACCTAGAGTGACCTCCTTCCCAAGATTTATTGTTCAAATATATATTAAAGTATCGATACGCGACTTTATTATACAGGTAGCCTGATTAAGCAAGCAGGGATCAAAAAGGTATGTTGGGATCTCTTGGGAGTTTTGGCTTCATGGCTCAGGAACAAGTTTTGTTGAGCAAGCTCAACCACGTGGCACATTAAGACAGAGAGAACACTAGTAGATAGACCTTAGGGGTCACCCAATCCTTGCACAATCACACCAGCCATCACTGAAGCGAACAACCAAGAGGTTTCTCATAAGAACTGAATAGTTTATAAAAGGATTTTAGAGGAGGTGATCCTTGAGACCTCTCCACAAGTTTATAAATGATTTTAGAGGAGGTTGTCCTTGAGACCTCTCCTCAAGTTTATAAATTATTTTAGAGGAGATTGTCTTTGATACCTCTCCTCAAGTTTATAAAAGATTTTAGAGGAGGTGGTCCTTGAGTTCCTCTTCAAGTTTACAAAGTTTGTACAGCAAGTTACCATTTTAAAAGATATTTACGAAATCATATGTTTTGTCCATAAGAGAAGACATATTTTCTTTTTGAATTTGGTTTGCACCAGGTGACACCTGTCAGAGGGGACAGGAGGTTGCACACAGGTAGGGACAAATGGTACATTTCAGACCTTATCCCTCACCAACCCCCTCGGTTTTGGTGCCCAAAAAGTGTCAACTCAGCCCTAGTGCCCAAGTATAAATAGGACCCCTGGGCAAGGTCAAGTTATAATCAGAACTCAAGTCATAACATTACTCTATTAAAATCACCCCAAATACCTAGTGTTCTCTCCCTGCTCTCTCTCTCTAGGTGCTAAGTGACTTATTCCTTGACTCCGTAATGACAACAATCATTCTCAGGAGTTCCTCTTTAAAAAATTTACTATTATTGTTGTGAAGTTGATCTTCTTGCAGGGAGTAGTTCTTGCTTTGGTTCCATTTTTACTAAAAGGAGAAGGTTTTACCGGGTGCTGCTTTAGAGGTTCTTGAAAACCTTGAAGGCAGCGTTCATTTAAGTGGGTCACGCCTCACCCATTCCAGTTATTCGTAGTCCCCAGTCATACTACCCGCCTATAATGTTCTAGTTGGGTGTGACCGAAACTCTGGTTTTATACTCACAACAGTGGGTTGAGAGTGAACGAAATGATGAATAAAAACTTAAAGAAGATAAAACTATTGGTTTCTTGGAAGTATGATGATTTAAACATGTCTTCAGTCATTTTCCATCCTTCTATATATACAAACTCTTGGAAAGAGAATGAGTGGACTTTCACAACTTGGTTATGGTGTCTCTGAGGTCTAAGGATGTTAGCAAGGAGGTGGAGGGTTGGCCAAAGGTTTTGTCGGTGGTGTAAGACAATTTCTTAGTGCATTTAATGTGGATGGGATCCATCAATGAAAGTGGGGGGAGGGTGGAAGTAGGTAAAACAGTGTTGTTAGTTTCACCAATGAGCAAAAAGAATTATAAGATCTTGGATAAGGCCTAGGAGGTATGAAACTTCCATGGGACTACTATAATATGATCTTGAGGTTTTTTATAATGATATAACATTATGATGAGGGTTAGGTAACCTTGGGAGGAATTTCTCTTCAAACTAAGGTCTGATGTCTACATCATATAGGTCATGATGATGTTGGTGTGGTCTCTTAGATTAGTTATAGATACATATTAGAATGACTGATCACTTCGGGAGATTGTGGAGGTTGATAAGTTAGACTACAGTATTGTGGTCCTTTCTTGAATGTTATAAAGGTCTTGAATACTCAGCACAAGTCTAGAAGAGGTCTAAGGTTGACACTAGGAACTCAATCCTTATATAGGGAGGTTGGATGTGTAAGAACTCTTGAAATACCAAAGGTTATATACGGTGTCATCAGTAGCCCCTTGTCTCTCTTTGCAAGAATTTTAAGGGGAAACACTTATTCGTTACACAAGATAGGATGGGAGTGAAACTTACCACTGAGATTCTTATCATAACTATACTCCATTGGGAAGGCACTTTCAAGTGGCTTAGAGTATTGATAGGACGTTCATTGGGGCTGAAAAGACTTTGTCATCGGGCCTTGGGGCTATAAAAGATCCCATTGGGCTAGTTTAAGTTCTTCACCACTCATTTCATATATATCCATTCTTTAGAAGCTTATCTCCCCATTTCTCATTTACAAAAATGTTAATTAAAAATCTCTCCCCTTATGAAGTTTTAGACCCAACACCTTTTTGGTGATTGGGACTCATGTTTGTCTTCAACTAAATAACGGACAAGGGATAAAGGCCGCAGAACATATTCCCACTCAGACCATCCCCTTTACTTCAATGGTAATTGATTACTTGGGGGCTAACGACCTCATCTTCATTAGTGGGGCTCACTCTATTTCATGGATCACTGAGAAAGACTTGGTGGAGATCCGATGACATATAAAATTCGAGATTTCGTCACCTTGAGGGATGGAAAGGCTAGAGAAAGGGCTTATTCTTTGGTCTCCCATCATATCTTCTTTAACTAATGATTTCTTCAATATGGAGCCAATTTTCCTCTTCATCTTTCGATGGTGAGGATCGTAAAATCCAGTGGGGTCCCATTCATAACTGGTGGTTAATTCTTGGAGAGCTCTAATGACCATAGTCTTGGACTTTAGGGAATCAAGTGGGGGCCAGCATGATGTCATTCCAGCCCAATTCTTCAAGTTCTATAGGGTCCAAGAACAAAGAAAGCCCAAAATAAAGGGTTAAAATTATTTTCTCCCAGGGCAAAAGTGGTCTTTGCAAAGGATATGCATAACGATCCTACTAAGCCTATCATTTTATGTACCCACTTATGTTCTTTTCTTCCCTTGGGTAAGTTGGCCTTTACTTTTTTTATAGTTGAGCTTCATTTACTGAACTCTGACTTGATTTTTAATGATCCTTATTAATTTATAGTGATTATTGATCCTTCTAAGGCGGAGGGGAGGAAGAAAAGATTAGGCCCTAAATTTGGTTTCCTTCCCTTTTGAGCCTTTATCATTGTTGATGACAAAAATTATCCATTTATGTGGACCAATTAAAAAGGACACATGTTCACTTATGTGGCAACAGTCCTAGTCATCAATCATTTAGTCGGCTAGAAGATAGTTGATCGGCTAGAAGTCCCACTAACCTAAAAAATACAAATCATCAAAGTAGATAAACAGCCATCACGTGAGAAGCAACTAAGAGGCATTTTACATGTGCTCAAGACTATCAACCATCACATTCATTATGTATGGATGTAAATCCTTAAATATATGAAGGTATTCCAACCCTTTATCTTCGGATCACTATAAATACATTGTATTCCTTTCATAAAAGGCAAAGGGAGAAAAGTACAAGGTCATTCTTCTAACAAAAATACCTAATTTTCTGTAATCATCAACAGCAATACAATCACAGTGGATGTAGGCTTTTCTTACATCTGAACCACTTAAAAACTCTCGTGTCTCATTTATTTTTCTCTTATTATTTTATCTGTGATTATAAAATTGGCATCATATAAATCACTACCAATTTTAGACATCAACAAATTGACACCATCTGTGGGAATGTTTGTATATCATCGTTCTCTACCAAACCCCTTCTCTTTGTCTTCCTGAAAGATTGTAAAAGATGAATGAAATTACTAAAAGCAGTAATGCTACTAGAGGAAACGTTCCTCCTACCATCGCAGATATAAATTGAGTTCTAATCAATCTTGCCAAAGGGCAAGAAGTGATGCAAGAAACTATGAGGCAATTGGTTCAATCCTTACAAGACAGGCCTACTTCTTAATCCAGGCCTCCTACTGATCCATCTTATAGAAGGGAAAATCCACTCCCTCCTCCAAGGATTAATAAAAATAGTTATTCTAGATCTTCACGTGACAGATCCTATCACTCGAGGGACAATTCATTGATAAGATCTAGGGATTATTATGATGGTCTATTTCTTACCCCTGAGCGTCTAAGTGCCCTAGAAAGATTAAGAAGGACTTTGGCTTTTGATCGCCTGGGTTCACGATAAATTAGAGGTCATCACAGAGATCCATCTAGATCACGAGAATATCGTTCTGACCACTCTGAGGGATCTGTACATATCGAATAGACTTTTTAGGAAGAGATCTCATCACAAACGCATGGAAGAGATGGCCCAACTACTTTGAACAAATTTAATGCATTTAATCCTTTATGGAAATGGTCAATCCAATGATTAGAAGATTGGTTTAGAGAAATGTCCAAGGCAAAGAATCCATTACGATGAAATTTTATCAAGGGGTATCCCTTTATCTAGGCAATTATTGATTTCCCTACTTTGTTTAAGTTTAAAACACTTGTGGTTACCCCCAAATATGATGGTAAAACTGGCCCAATTTTACACATTGTGTAATATGAGGCTGCAGCTGATATATATTATGTTCCTGATGAAATGAGATGTAGAACTTTTTCAAGCACTATAACTAGCTCAGCCCAGATATGGTATAATAACTCGCCCCGAGGACAAATTACAACCTTTAATTAGCTTGTCCAGCTATTTATTAGAAATTTATTCTTTGGAGCCAAGCCAGTCAAAAGGGTAGCACATCTTTTAAGTGTTCTACAACAAGTAGGGGAAACCACCAGGGAATATATCACTCAGTTCAACAATAAAAAGTTGGAGGTGATTGATTATGAGGAGAAGACAACCATCACAGCATTGATGAGTGGGCTATTTCAAGAAAAATTACATTATGCACTGGAAAAAGACCCACCTAAAATATGACAGAGCTCATGGCCAAGGCTAGAAATTATGAATGCTGAGGAAGCAATGGCTACTAAGCAAACCCCGGTGACCAAGCCTGCAGAAAAGAAGGAGAAAAAAATAAGAAGGAAGAAAAAATAAAAAATTATGAAGAGTATACTCCATTAAAAGTTAGAGTCCATCATTTCCTGGAAGAGATCAATAATAATAAATATTTGAAATGGCCCAGGAAGATGAAAATACCACCCAATAGAATGGACAAGTCTAAATACTGGGAATTCCACAAAGAATATGGACATACAACTGACAACTTCATTTCCTTGAGAAATGAAATTGAGGCCCTCATTCGTCGAGGTAAATTAAGCAAATTTATTGATCAAACCTAAGGTTGAGAAACGAAGAAAAGATCATAATCCTCTTGCAAGCCCGGATGACAAACAGAGAGATCATGAAGATATTTATGAAGATGATCCAAGCCTGTCGAAGAAACCTAAGAAACCAGAAATTAATGTTGGTATGATAACTTTTGGTTCTTTTGATTGTTATGTCATCTTAGGAGGAGACGCTGGAGGAGGTAATGAGGTTGCCGAATAAAAATCTCATCTAAATGAAATTCAAGGTTTCTCTTACATTCGACGCATTAATTTAAATGGCGAAGATGATGGTCACCCCAAGAAAGTGATTAAAGATAAGCTTGTTATTGGCTTCTCCAAAAATGACCTATCTAGAGTATTGTATTCCCATGATGACCCTTCATTGTCACAATCAGAATCGATAAAGCCAAAATTTCCAAGATTTTGGTAGATAATGGGAATTCTATGGATATCATGTTCTACGATTATTTTCAAAGTCTGGGACTAAAGATGAGTCAATTGGAGCCATACCACACACCCTTGATTGGTTTCTCAGGGGAAAAAGTTTACCCACTAGGCATTGTCAAGTTAGAAGTGTTAATCGGCACCTAGACGATAACTCGACAGAAAAGGTACATTTTTTATCCATGATAAAATGTCCAATCAGCCTACAATAGATTCTTAGTAAGGTAGGTTTGAAGTAATTAGAAGTTGTACCATCCACCGTCCACCAATGTCTGAAGTTCCCTACCCAATTTGGGGTTGGAGTGGAGAAAGGAGATCAGAAGGTGGCAAGGGAATACTATTACACCTCAACCGAGCAAGAGGTTACAGACATAAAGAAAAAGGACATTACTTGTCAAGTTGATACGCTAGATCCTCAGGATGAAATAAAGCTAGTCAAAGGGTAGGTAGTAGAGATCATAGAAAGTATCATTTTGAATGATGAAAATTCAGAAAGAACTACCCAAATCTTCTCCACATTAGCACCATCACTCAAATAAGAATTAACAACATTTCTAAAGGAGCAAAAAAATGTATTTTCTTGGAGTCATGAAGGCATTCCCTGGATTGACCCCTATTTGATTTGACATTAGCTCAATATCGGCAAGGATGCTAAGTTAATCAAATAGAGGTGCAGGGTGTTTAGTATTGAGAAATACATGGCCATCCAAGAAGAAGTAGACAAGCTGCAAAAAGCTCAGTTTATTAAGGATGTCAGGTATCCTGAGTGGTTAGCAATGTAGTGATTGTTAAAAAGAAAATTAACAAATGGCTAATATGTGTGGACTTCTCGAATCTCAATAAGGCATGCCCTAAAGATCATTTCCCCTGGCAAGGATTGATCAATTGGTTGATGCTACGGCAGGTCATGAGTTTCTCAGTTTTATGGATGCTTATTCCGGATACAACTAGATCAAGATAAAGCCTGAAGATAGGGAATGTACTTCTTTTATTACCAACCAAGGAACGTACTATTACAATATCATGCCCTTTAGCCTGAAAAATGCTGGAGCCACTTACTAAAGGTTGATAAAGTGTTTGAAGAACAGAATGGGAAAAACATGGAGGCGTAAGTGGATGATATGCTCACCATGAGAAAAAAAGCATTAGATCACATACAAGATCTTAGTCAGACATTTGACCAACTGAAAAAGCATCAAATGAAGCTTAACTCGACCAAATGTGTGTTTGGTGTACAAGAAGGAATGTTTCTTGGTTTTATCGTAAATCAACGAGGCGTAGAAGCCAATCCTTCCAAAATCAAAGCTATAATTGAGATGGCTTCCCCTACTTGCAAAAAAGATGTCCAAAAACTTATCGAAAGAGTGGTTGCTCTCAATCGGTTTGTCTCCCGAGCAACGAATAAGTGATCACCTTTATTCAAGTTACTCAAAAAGTCTTTTGAGTGGAATGAGGAGTGTGAAACAGTATTTCAAGAGCTCAATAAATACTTAGGATCTCCCCTGTTACTATCCCGACCAACATTATGAGAGAAGTTGTACTTGTATTTAGCCATTTCTGAATCTGTAGTTAGCTCGGCACTAATCAAACTGGAGGATAGAATTCAGAAACCAGCCTATTATACTAGTAAAGCATTAAGAGGAGCAAAGATTAGGTATCTATTCCTATAAAAACTATCTTTAGCTCCCACTGAAGCCTCAAGACAAATGAAGCCTTCCAAGAACATACAATAGTAGTATACATTGATTTACCCCTCTGACAAGCACTTTATAAGATTGAAAAGTTAGGTAGACTGATGTGTTGGGCACTAAAACTTGGAGTATATGATATCATATATGAATCAAGATCATCATTGAAATGATAAGCTCTAAAATATTTCATTACAGAATTTACCTACCCAGAGGTGATTAACCAGCACAATTAGCATGCTGAGCAGATTTCTTCGGAAGGGAACTTAGCTCCAAGATTGGCCAACGCTATCGCCAATCAACCTGAATCATCTATTGTCCAATAGATGGCCCAAAAAACCTACAAAAGAGAGTAAAAAGATATTTTATAAAGGATTACTATCTATAGAAGGCTTTGATGAAGAAGTTCCACTATGAAAACTTTACGTGGATGGATCCTCATGCTCAATCGATAGCAGAGATGGTGTTATCCTCAATACCCTTAATGATATTTATGTAGAATATTCTATCCAATTTAAACTTTAGGCCTAAAATAATGAAGTTGAGTATGAGGCATTGATCACAGTATAGGAATTAGCCATGTCACTAGGTGCCGAGCAAGTGGTGGAGCACAGTGATTGCCAACCAGGTATTTCAGATATATGGAGTCAAGGGGGATTTAATGGTCAGATACTTAGCTAAAGTTATGGTTGTCATTTTTAAATTTCCAACAGTCCAGATAGTTCAAATACCAAGGTTGGAAAATGCCCGAGCAAATGCCCTTGTGCGTCTAGCCTCAACTATCAGGATAGAACTCAAGAGAAGTATTCCAGTAAAAATCCTAGCATCACAAAGCATCAAAAAATGATCTAACAGTCAATTTCATCACTGTAGATCTGGGACCATAATGGATGGATCCCATCAAAGATTCTAATGAAAAGTGGATCCAACCAACAGATCCAAAATATGCCAAAAAACTAAGATACAAAGCAGTTGGGTATGTGTTGGACAAAGGAGTTTTGTACAAAAGGGGATATACCATTTCCTTACTATGGTGTGTTCATCCCCTAGAAGTAACTGAATTGATCAATGAGGTGCATAAGGTCTCCTATGGATCTCATTCAGCAGGTCAAACTTTAGTCTCATGAAATAATATGTAAGGATATTATTAGCCAACCATACAGCCGGATTGTAAAAGCTTTGCCGGGAAATGTGATAAATGTCAGAGATTTTTTGCCATTCACAAAAGTTCAGGGGCTACGCTAACACCAATCAATTATCCTTGGCCCTTTGCCATTTGGGGAATTGACTTGGGCGGCCCGTTTGCTGACTACCAAAGGCAGGTTCAAGTATTTGGTGGTAGTTGTAGATTATTTTAGGAAATTAATGGAAGTTGAACCATTGAAAGGGATGCCATATGAGAAAGTGTTTCAGTTTATACGGAAGAACATCATATGTAAATATGGCATGCCTTACGCTTTCATTACCGACTATGGCATCCAGTTTTACAATGATGATTTTGAGGCATATTGTGTTCAATCCAAGATCCAAAAACTTCATGATGTTCCTGGGTATCCACAGTGCAACGGTCAAATACAGATTACAAATAAAACATTGCTTGATGGATTAAAAAAGAGACTTGATGCTGACAAGGGTAACTAGATCAATAAATTACATTATATTCTTTGGGAATATAGAACCACACCAAGGACAGCCACTGGAGAAATAACTTGTATGCTTGCTTTGGGGACTAAATCCATGGTACAAGTAAAAATAAGCCTATCAACTCATAAAGTGTTGAACTTTGAATCTCCCAAAGAAATCTTATGCGAAGGTTTGATTTAGATCTAGTCGAAGAAGTCATAGAGGATGTTGCCCTCTGATTTGCTTCTTATCAATAAAGAACTTCACGTTTTTACAACAAAAGGGTCAAGCCGAACAACTTGAAAGAAGGGGATTACGTCCTCAAAAAAATCATTTAGAAGGGAAACAAGTTGGAAGCCAACTGGCATGGCCCTTATTGCATCAAAGCAATCATCCGACCAAGAATATTTCATTTGGAAACTCTTGTTAGGGAAGAATTTAAGAACCCTTGGAATGCCAAACACCTCTAAAATTATTATCAATAATGCGACAGATTTATGTACTATTTTCATAACATTTCAATAAAAATCATGATTTCCTGTTCAATTATGATTCCATTTTTCAAAAAACAAATTGGAGAACGGTAATATCTACATCCCCAACATAGTAACAGTAATCATAAATTTCAATCTTTTTCTCCTCTTGGTCTTTAGCCCTTGCCAACCAATAGATATTTAATTAGGTTGAACTTATAAAATTTGAGATGCATCAATTATTCTCAGCACAATTTGAGTTTCTCGATTAAGTTAAATACAGGGATACATATATACATTCCTGTTACACTTGATCGCCACCAATTTATTACTTCATGTATGACTTCATCATTGACAAAGTCATGAACAAGAAGCCTATCAAACTTCATGTACATACATAATAAGTTTTACCCGACTAAGTTAGGATACTGGGATATACATATGCATTCCTAAACACAGAAACATATGTATACATTCCCAATACACTTGGTCGACAATGATAACTAATGTTAACACTTAGTTCAAAACTATTCACGGTGTTACCTAAATACAATAGTAGAATCTAAGGCCTTATAATTAAGTTCATATATAAAAACCATTATTTGTTAGATAAACAGATTACCTAGTCATCCAGCCGATTAACTAATCATCAGTTTAACAACAAGTCTCAAAGATAAATATAGAATATGTATTAAAAACAACAAGTAAGATCTTTTATGAAAGGACGTTACAATCAAAATTGAGCAAATATAATAAACAAAATTATTCTGCTAGATGTTTTCCTCATGCCTCGCCCATCCCTGCAGGAGGATCATCCAAGGTATACGGAGAGTTAATGTAGTTGAAATCCATTAACATTTGCCTACTACTTCTTCTCGGTCTATCGAGCAAATGAGGAGGATGAACTATTTTACGCTCACCATGAACATCATAATCCCCAAGATACTTAGTTTTCAGACATTGAGGAATGGTGTTAGGAGGGATCCATGTTGTATCCAATTCGAATGGAGGCTTGTCAAAGTCCAAGAGACCTGGGTAATTCTAATACCATAATTCACTATCGCGGTCATATTTCAACAAAGTTAGCAAGTTAGAACATCCCTATTTGTAACCTTCACGATTACTTTGTGCGAGATGATCATCCATATGGAATAAAGCCTCATTATAACCTTCCATCCAAATTTCCTGGGGTTGTTTATGAAATTGGAAGGTCAACCTTTCTACCTGATTTTAAAGATTTTTGAGAATATCATTCTTGGTTTTCAACTGAGCAGCTTGATCGACAATAGCATTGTCTTTGGCTTTTAGCTGGGTAGATAGATCAACAATAGAAGTATTCTTCGCTTTTAATTGGCTAGATTGGTCAGCCAATGTTTTCTTTGTTCGTTCTTCATCAGTTATTGGTCGGATAATGACCCTCTTCCTGGAAGTTTTCCCAGGTTTGGTTTGTTGGTGTAGTGCTTCAAGTTCCTCTATAATCTTGCATTTTCAATCTCTGAAAAGGAAACACCTTCGTCAGGACAACCGGCAAATGACTTCTTCAAACTATCAAGCTCATTATTTAAAGCATTATTTTCCTTCTCAACCATAGCAGCAATTCCTCGAGCATTGTCCATATCTTGCTTTAAGGATAATTCCTTCTTGTTCAAAGCCGAAGTGATGTCTTGCGACTTTTGTCAAAACCCCATCCTTCACTCAAAGCCTTATATTTGGCTTCATAACCAGCATAAAGTAGAGCTTTGGATTGATTGTGATCTTCTTGCAGTCGCTCGATCATTTCATAGTAAGCAGCATTACTTGTTACGGCCCTGTCCCATAAGCAATGAACATGAATATGTAACTCCTTGATTTTGTCAGATGCATCTGGGCCGAGCAACACAGCCAAATCTTCCTTAGATATGGGAACATAACCAGCTTCGAAAAGGTTTTTACTCCGCCTGAGTAGGTCGGACTCAGCAGAAACTATGGTCTTCTTCCTAGCATAAAATTGCAATTTACAAGGGTAAGAATACAAAGACTACAAACATGATGGTCAAGCAAAAACATTCAAGATATATAATGTGATAACAACCAAGAAAAATGAAAATGAAAACACACAAGTTGGGTTGAAGTAAAGTCTTTTCATTAACAAGCAAAGGGATGTTACTAAATGTTGATCCTATTACAAGAGCAAAAAAAATAGATAATAAGGAGCTAGACCTTCTCCTTTTCCTAAACATTAACTTCAGGAGGTAGCTCAGCAGGAAGGACAACTTAGCCAACTATTTCCACAGTGGACTCAATAGGTTTTAAGGAAGAATCCCCTGATCCTTTTTTATTATCAAACTCTTCCTTCAAGTTGGGAGGAGCACCTAGGTCGTGCCTCTGGAAAAACTCGAATTTATCAGTGATACCAACTTTCTTGAGTGCCTCCAACCTTCAATACCCTGACCTAGAAATTACATATTTAACGTTATTTCGGGAGTTTTGTCTAAAGAAAAATTCGAGGAATAAATAATTCAAGTGTAACACATAAAGTAATATGTAAGGTGGCGTATTACGTAAATGATTTAAACGAGCAATAATCCAATGATGCAGGAGTAGCATGAATGATTATTTAATCTCAAATATTATTAGCTAGGATGTCCGTTTAATTTGAGGAAAAAAGTTCAAGGAATGGATGTGACACGACAAGGTTAACACGACGCAACATTTAAATGGTACGAAAAGAAAAGTATCGTTATATGGATTAAACGAGAAAGTTTTACGTTGCATGGTTCAGATGAGTTTTATTTTGAGTTTATATTATTACTTTAAGTACTTCGGTTAAGTTTCATGCGATTCGGACAAGCAACGAGCACTATGTGAGCCTGAGTACAAATTGTCTAACGGTGCGTGATACTGTAAAAGTCTAGTATTGCGTGAATTATTCAAGATAATTGGTAAGTCAAAAAATATTCCAACCATATATTTAGACTCATAAAAATATAAGTAATATTACCATGTGAAGAAAAATCGAAAAACAATTCTTGCACGCCTTGTATAGGACAATCCAGGAGGCCAAACGACTATTGTAAATATGATTTTTTTTTAGCTAAAAAATGCAAGGAATGTGATTCTTAAGTTAAAATTTTCAAAAGCAATTGGGGGGTGGAGCTAGTACCAAAAGTGATGCAAATTCGCATTTATGGGTGTTTTAGGGTATTTTTCAAATGGGTTTTGGGGGTCACGTGTTTGGTATATGTGTAGTCTCTTTCAAGACTTACTATGAAGACCTTGGAAAAACAAATTACACCCATTTGGGCGTTCAAAACCTTGGATTTGTTGGTCAATGGTGTAAATCTTCCATAATTACATTATAAGAGAAATGGGAGGGACATACTTGGTGCCAAAACTCTCAAACATTTTCAAATTATATCTCCATCTCCTATCTCTTGCAAGAGTTGTTCTTCTTTCCAAATTTGTGGTCCTTCTTTTTCATCCCTTTTCCACCATTGAAACACTACCTTAGATGTCCCTAAACTCCATTAAAACACCTCTTAAAGTTGGGACAGCTCGTAAGAGGTTTTGGGAGAAGTTCTTGGAGCTTAAAGAAAGTCATGTTGAGAGTTTTTAAAACGAGTTTCGCATGGAAGAAGAAAGAAGCAGTTCATGGAGCTTGAATATTCATTTGGGAGCTTAAAAGTGGGTTATTGTGACTCCCTTTAGGGTCACCTTTGGAGGTGAAAGAGTCACCCACCTTCTCTACCATTATTTGAGGACATTTTGAGGTGGGAAATACTTATTTCTTACTAAGTTAAGCTAATGATGATATTAGTATGAGTATTTTGCACTTGGTTGATATTAGGTGTGTAGAAATAACCATCCACGATTAAAGATTGAATACTACATGATTTCAAGATATAGTTTATAATAAAATGAAATTTTCTATCTTTAAAATGGGTTTTACAGTAAACTTATGTTTAGCTTGATTTTTCTAAATATTTAGAGCTTTAAATATGTTGATTAAGGTTTTAAATGTACTAATAGACTTATTAGTATCATTCTTACTATTTTCTATGAAAATGGGCACTTAAAATGAAGGATTGAATAGGTTTTAAAATGGATAATTTTCAGCTCACTATTCACAAACATTTTATGAAAAAACATATTTTAAACTCATGTTTTAAGGTGAATAAATGATTTCTTTGATGTGAAGAACAATTGGTATGTAAATGCATTTTTATGAGATTAATTTAGTGTTATTAATGTTGAAGAATCATTATGAAATGAGAAAATGGTGTTTCATTTACAAAGTGAATTATTTAGTTTGTCAAACTAACTTTTGGTGTCAAAAGTGTAAATATGTGAAAGTGTAATCTTCTTACAAACTTTGGGTGAAAATGTAAATAATGAAAGTGTAGAAGAATAAGTGTGAATAAAATGACTAAGTATGGGTCTTTATGCAAAAAGTCATAATTAAAGTGTCTAACACTATATTTGAAATGTAAAGTATCAAATGTGTAAATGTTGTCTAAAATGGGTTTTATTAAAACTCAGAAATAAAGTGTGTAGACTTTAATATATGAAAAGTATAATTTTATATATTAAAGGGACTAATGTGAAAAAATGTGATTTTTGACAAAGTTAGAAGGTGAAAAAGTGTTATAGTGACTAAAATGCCTACGTGTTAAGTTTTTTGTAAATAACACTTCAATACGGAATGAAGTTATGTATTTTGATATAAATTAGGTAAATTAGCAATTTACTTAAAGTGTAACATTTTTAGGGAACAAAAAATATTAAAGAGTGTTTTGACACGTATATAGAAAGAATTAAATGAGTCCTTAAACGGAAATGATTATCGGTGTAAAATCAACATGTGTGAAAAAAAGGGACTTTAATGGAATATAATGATTTTTTCTAAATGAATAATGGAAATATGGACAGTTAAGTCCAAGTATTTGGTTTCGGCCCGAAAAGGACAAAATAACATGGACAATATGAAAATGTCTAACACATTGGCAAGATAATGATATCAGATGATGCTGGGTTAAATAATTAAGCACTGTTATGCTGTCCCTAATGGTAAAAGACCCCAAACCAAGTGCAGTTTACTTGGCGCTCGGGTCGGCCGGTGAAATTTCGTGAAATAGTGGGTGTACATGTGTTGTGACGGGTGTGTGTGTGTTAGCATAATCCATAAATAAAATGCTAAGTGATGAATTGAATATTCATGAAAGAGGCATAAATGAATGGTATTAATTCATTGATTTATTAATGCAAGAATAACGCATTAAAAGTTTAATGTTCATCTGGTAACATGGGATGGTTAAACAAGATGACTTAATGATTTTTAAGCTAACTAATGATGTTTGAATCATAATAAACACAAGTGTGTGTTATATGAGGCTTTCAAATGAAAATGAGTATTTTTCCAAACACGGTGTGTGCGTGCGTTGAATAGAAGTCCTATAATAAACGTTGAGTAATAAATGTTTGAAAGTAAATAAAATATTTTTCCCAACAATTGCTAATTGTTTAATCGTGTGCATTAATGGAAAGGAATGGTAGTTTTTTAGCATAATGATAAAAATGATTTTTTGTAAAGATAAGGAGAATAAACGAGTTAAATGATGTTTTTGGAATAAAACAGTTTAATACGTTGGAATATGTATTTTCAAAGGTATATATGTAGATATATACGTACTTTCACATACATGTATTGTAGCATGTGAGTATTCTTTTCTACCGTTCGTTTCCATACTTCATTTATATAGTTCCCACTGAGCATTCATCTCACTCCCTCCTTATATTACGGTAAGTGTTGCATGTAATTTTCTAGTTTGAGTGCATTATACAGGTAAGTATTTACTTGCATTTACGTTAATAACTCTATTTACTTGACCTTGGGCCACTTCCCTTGGTTCATATCACGTGGTGATTGTAAATTTAACTTGCATGCTAATAAGTGTAACGTTAAATAATAATAAAAACTGGATTAGAAACATAAATTAGGGTGTTTCATTGCACTTCACAAATAATGAGCGAACCAGGTCGGGTTAGTCCTTTAATAACCTTTAAACCCGGGTCGGGGCATTACAAGCCATCCTTAAAGAATTTTTTTCTTGGCATACTCGATCTAGGAGGAAGCATCCAGTAATGCCTTCTCCCAACCTTTGTCAAAAGCAATGTCTTTTATGCTCTTATTCTTGGCTATCTCTACCACAAGATCAGTACTCAGACCTTTGAGTTTCTCCTCGACCGATTAAAGAACAGTCTGATTATCCACCCATTTGTCTACAGCCACCTTGGCCCTATTCTCAGCAACTGTCAGATTAGTCTCAGTAGTCTTCAATTTCCCCTCAGCAATAGTGGCCCTTTTATTGGCCTTCTATATCTCTTCCTCCCAAGTTTTTTGCTTTGTCTCCAAAGCTTTTCGAACATCTTCTAAGGATTTCCTTAGACCTTCAAAGGCCTCTTCAACTTCTCTTAACAAAGAACATAGTTTATCGCCTTTATCCATTATTTGAGTAAAGTCTACCACAAATTTCCAAATTAAAAAAGTATCGAACCAGGGAAAAAGAAATAAGACAGTAAATGTAAGCAACAGATGAAAGATGGTTACCAAAGCCAAAGTTTGGCAAGCCCTCTCTATCAATGTGGAATGGGGCATAGGAACTGTAGCTACCTTATCAGTAAGAAGGGTTCCAGACTTGATCAACTTCCTGGCTAAACCAGGATTAACAGCTGTCGAAGATGACCCAGTAGCATCCAAGTTAGCTTGGATTTTTGTGACCAACTCATGTTGGTTGGCAAAATTTGGCATGGTCATTTGTTTAGACAGTCCTTTCTTCAATCTCTTTAAGTGACCCCTACTAGTTTCACCTTCCTCAGTGTTGATAACCTGAGGTAACTTCTAGGTAACCTTAGACACCTTTTCAGTTACCTTGGACTTTTGGTATCAACAGCTTTAGTAGTCTTAATGGTGGGAGACAAAGGCCCCTCCATCAAATTGGGAATATTTCTCTTGCCCATGATAGCTAGTAGGGAAGTAGAGATAGTAGAGATATCTAAAGATTCAAATGAAGAGGACGTTCCCAAGTTCATCTCAACTCTAGCAGACTCCTCATCCGAATAAGTGGTAATTGGTTCTTCTTCTAAATTAATAGGGATTGAAGGTGTTGCAGCAATTGTCCTAGAAACAAATGAAGTAATAGACCTCTTATACTCAAGTAAATAGGAAGTTGATCTTAGGTGTTTTTCACCAATCCTATGATGAATAGCCCACGAGAATTTGAGTTCGTTAAGTCTGATTTTTTCCTTTAGGGGGCACTTGTTATTACTATCAAATGTATAAAAACAAGACAAGAAATATTAGTCAGCATATCATCAAACAGTTACTCAGTAGAAAAAGGAAATAAAAAGTTCTATAACATATGCCATGTCCCTCGTGGGGACACCTAGGTCCATCATACACTTCTCCTCTTTAAAGAGGAGTATGTTGCCAGTTCTTCACTGTTACCATATAATTAAAGTAATCTTGGAAGATTGACTACTAACACCTTATTGGTAAACCTAGTCTTAAAATAATAAGTGTCACTGGAGGTACTCCACTTGGAACCGAAAATCAGCTCAGGAATGCCAATATGGGTCCAATGAATTTGATTCATCATATGAATCCCATTCACCACCCTCCATGTATTGGGGGCTACCTTAGCCGAAATAACATCAAAGTATTAACAAAACTCAAGAAAAAAATGACTGAGAGGGAAAGTAACACCGCATTCAGCTATGAACAAAGAGGGAATCCAGTGACCTTTAGCTAATGATATAACATCAATTGGAAGAATAGTCATTTCCAATTCTACCGAATTAGAGATATTTCTTTCCCACGTAAATTCATCTAAAGAATACCCATGGATGATTTACACCATGATTACAGCAAAGAAAGAAATCAAAGGAAATGGAAGAAGAAATCTTACAGAGAGAGCGATGGCAGATACAAGAGTAAAAGTGGATGCAGAAAGAAAGCTTGAAGACGAAAGTCTAGCGACGAAAGATAGTTCAAAAAGTTTGAAAATTTATGGTACAGAAACTAGTGAAAATCTCGCTTCCTATAGCTTGCCCAAAAATAGTGCAGGTAATGATTAACTATATAGACGATTAACATTCTGACAGCTACACAGCACCAAAGACGAGAAATTATTGATGTGCCCTTTAGAGGATAGCTAAATTTCAAATTATTCACGAAATTGCCATCACATGATCATATAATGGAAAATTTTACAAATCCTATAAGTCGGTCACCGACTAAAACTATGAAAGACAGCCAAGAACCTCTGTATGGATCATACTCCATCCTTTCAACAAAATATCAAGAATGAAGCATTGGGGGATTCTGTTAATGCCAAAAATTATCCATTTACGTGAACCGATTAGAAAAGGAAACTTATCCCCTTATGTGGAAACAGTCCTAGTCATCAATCACTTGGTTCGCTCAGAAGATAGTTGTTTGGATTGAAGGATGACCAACCTCAAGAATACAAATCATCAAAGTAGATAAATAATTATCATGTGGGAAACAACCAAGAGGCATTTTACATGTGCTCAAGACTATCAACCATCATATTCATTATGTACAGATGTAAATTCTTAAATATATAAAGGCATTCCAACCCTTGATCTCCAGGTCACTATAAATACATTGTATTCCTTTTGTAGATGGGGCTTGAAGGTAATTTTGAGATCAGAGGTAATTCCACATTAGCAATAATGTTTTGGGGATTAAGGCACCGAGGTAGCTCAAGCGTGGTAGCTCAAGCGTAGCAGCTCATACTTTATATTGTTGTGTTTGTCTGTCATATTGTATTTTTGTTTATATTGACTATGAGCTATAACGGTTGTAATGATGTAATGAGAATAATAATGAGTTTTAGTGTGAGGCCAAACAGTACTCGCGAGAGACCGGGCTTGGCAGGGCCTGGGAGAGCTTTCATGCTCTATCGAATGACCTCGCCGCGGGAACTTTAGAGGGACTTGATTTGGAGGATTGAGAAGTGAGGCAGCGTTGGGGCCTGTCCTGACCATCTAAGATACACCTATTAAAACACTGAAGGACCCTCACCGTGGAACCTCGGGCGGAATAGCTTGGAGTTCCATCGGGCATTGGGTTGTGAACCAAATAGCCCTCTACTTAATGTCACATCTATTGTATATGATGTCACTAGCTAGCTAAACAATGTTAGACCTGCACTTGAGTAAACCATCGTGGTATTTGGGACCGTCAGGTAGTTGGTGAGCCACCTCTGCGACAACAGCCCCCTGACACACAGTGGTTAGGCAAAAGGCATGTCTTGGAATTTAATGTTTATGACGTGGATATAACTAGGGAATAAGGTATTTAATGTTTGTGACATAAAGTATGAGGGAGGTCTTTTACAGGCATTGATGACTGAGTTGCCTCAGGAGTGGGGGTGTTATTTAAAGACCCCAACCACCTTTGAGTAAGAGAGATCTTTTCTGAGAGTTCAGAAGTTATTGCTAGAGATAATATACATTAGAGAGAGTTATTGCAAACTAGAGAGCTTCTTACTCACCCACCATTGTCATTTATTAAGAAGCTTTTAATATTTGATAGAGATTCTTGAGGGTGGTTAGTGTGTTTTGGTTGCCTACCAAGTTGTATATAGGGTGCTTACTTCTCTCTCGCTCTAGATAAGTTACTTCTAAGTTCATTACTTCTTTCTGAGTTATACACGAGAGATTTATGAGATCAAACTGAGTCTATCTTCATTGAGTTGTGTTTGTATGTCTTGTAGTTAATCAATAGTATCGCTGCTTAACTTGTCATTACTATACTCAAAAGGGGTTACACCTCCATCTTATCTAAACTACCCTCTTACACCTTTTATAAAAGAGGTGGCATGTGCTCGAAGGTTCAGGGAAAGATCCCAGGATGTGAGGGAGGAGGCAAAAGAATCCAAGTTATTACAGATCTGCACTGAGGGGCTGCTTCCTGAGTAGATATGCCATCTTATCAATAAGACGCGTGAGGGGACTTTTTCGGCGTTCTTAAAAGCGGCAAGAAATATCTCCTTGGTGGTACGACCAAATCCGGTGGTTGTACCAATGATGTTTAGGCAACCAATGCAACCTGAGGGGGGGAGGTCTCAGCCCCCACGAGTAGGGTACACCGAGGGAGGAGATGGGGGCAAGGCACCGAAGAAGGATAATAAGAGGAAGTTTGGAAGAGACAGGGAGGACCCACCACCATTGCCTTATACAATGGAGGAAGCTATCAGTTGTTATAATACGATGGTCTAAGGAGGAACAATCTACGAAACAAAGGACATTCCCGTTGGGGAACCCGATACGGTAACAAGGGCGAATCCCAAGTATTGTCAGGTCCATCGGAAGATCCAGCACCCAACAGAGAGTTATTTCACGCTGAGGAGAATCATCGACAAGTACGTAAAGGCAGGGACGTTGCAAATCCCTCTGCAGAACAATAATAACAACCCACTCCCAGCACATGGGGCCAATCTAGTGGTGGCCTATGATGAGGAGGCCGAGAGAGAAGGAAGAGAGCCAATATCGAAGCTGGAGGAAGTCGAGGAAGCCTTGGAAGATTGTATGAAGGGAATGGCTAATGTAGTAATAGCCTATGACGAGGTAAGTGCCAAAGATGTGGAGGACGTATACAGCGTTGAAGGTGAGGAAGCAGACCCAGACCTAGAATACTGTGCAATTTCAAAATCCCCAAAGTTTACCTGGTTCTTCTACCAAGTGGGGATACCGAAAGAGAGTAGGTTGGAGATAACCCAGGCAATACTTGATATCGCGAGGAAGAACGCAATCCCTTCGGTGAGATGGAAGGGACACATGGCCAGGTTGGTGAGAAGGTTTCTGTTAGAGGTAACCTTCAGCGATGCAGATATGGCTGTAAGGTTCCCTCATAAAAGGCCATTGTATGTGACCGCCAACGTCAATGGAGTTAGTTTTATGACAACTCTTATGGATGAGGGAGATTACATCAATATCATGCCAATCAACTCTTTCCATGCAGCCAAATTTCTAGAAGAAAGGTTGGTTCCCATGCCTTTGGTGATTTCGGGGTATGACAACCAGTCTTCCAAGTCCATCGGGTATGTGAATGTTGGGATTGTGATGGAAAACCTGAGTTCCCATATCAACTTCCATGTGATAGAGAGTACAATTTCCTATCATCTACTAATAGGAAGGGTGTGGATGCACAACCAAGGGCTAGTTTCTTCAACATATCACCAATGTGCTAAAGTAAATATCTAGGAACAGAGGTGACCATTAGGGCTACTAGGAGGCCCTTCGCTGTCAAGGAAGATCACTTGGTGGATGCAGTATTTTACACTAAGTTGGAGGAGGATGTTCGGGTCCTAACAAGAAGAATTGAGGGAGCATAAGTTCCCTCGATCAGAGAACGGATGGGGACCTTGAATGAGTAGAATAAGGAGGCTACAAGCAGCACAAGGGTGATGATCGAAGAAGCTCATCAGGCAGTCCCTCGGCCCCAAAACATCTCAAAGAAGCTCAAAGACAGGATGAGGCCCATAATGGATCCGATAGAACATGAGGTCCAACGACAAAGCATGCTAAGCCAGTTATCAGGAAAAAGAGTGGTTGAGGCTTCTAGAGAGAAGAAGAGGAAGGCATTCGCCGTTACCAGCAAATAATGCAAGAAGGTCATTACTGAAGAAGGAAAAGTGGTATATCAATTGTAACGGTATGAGTGGGCGGTCGAGGAAACTGATGATGAGGTTGACACGATATATGAATGCTTTCTGGTGGATCAACGGGGACAATGTATGGTGATAAATAACTCCAGCATACAGGAATTAGTGGAGGAAGTCGCTGAGGAACCAGATTACATGGAAGATCGATCGAAACTGTAGGCATAAGAACTAGAGCAGTTAAACTGGTGAAAGAAGGGGAAGATCCAAGGCCCATTTTCATCTCAAAGGATCTCAGTAAGGAGAAATGAGAGGCCTTGGTTGAGTTGATTTGGGAGTTTACAAACGTCTTCGTGTGTAAATACACAGAGATGGAAGGGATGGATGAGGAAGTGAGTTGCCACAAGTTAAACGTAATGCCTTCAACCATTCCAGTGAAACAACCGATGAGAACGTACAAGCCTGAGCTAGATTTGAAGATTAAGGAAGAGGTTCAACTCTTACTAACGGCAGGGTTCATCACACCGATACAGGACCCACTCAGGCTATCTAGCATTATCCCAGTGGGAAAGAAAGACAAAAACAAATAAGGATCTGTGTGGATTTCAGAGATTTGAATAGAGCTTATCCCAAAGATGAGTTCCCTCTGCCCTCTATCGATAGCCTGATAGATGCAACGGCTGGTCATGAGATGTATAGCTTCATGGATGGGTATGTAGGGTACAACCAGATTAAGATGGACCCCATGGATGCAGAGAAAACAGCATTTAGAACCCTGTTGGGAAACTTCGTATACAAGGTGATGCCGTTTGGACTCAAGAATGCTGGGGCGACTTACCAAAGAACGATGATGGCCATTTTCCATGACTTTTTTCATAAATTTATGGAATTCTAAATGGATTATTTAGTCATCAAATCAAGAAAGGAGGAGTCCTATCTGGGCAATTTGAGGAAGGTGTTCGCTCGATGCAAGAAGTATAAATTGAGGATGAACCCACTGAAGTGCGTCTTTGGGGTAACAAGTGTGAAATTTTTGGGCTTCGTGGTTGATCGGTAAGGGGTGCAGATGGACCAGGACAAGCAGCGAGCGATTTTAGAGATGCCAAGTTCAAGAACGGAGAAGGAGCTAAAGAGTTTCCTCGGTAAAGTATCCTATCATAGGAGATTTTTTCCTCGGTTAGCCGAAATAACACACCCGCTGATGCAGCTATTATGAAAAGAACACAAAATACAAGTGGGAGGAGATTCACTAGGAGTCTCTCAACGGATTGAAGAAATTGCTCGTTTCACCACAGACCATGGTTCCCCCAAAGGCAGGAATATTGTTACAGCTGTATCTCACATCCACTACGAGTTCCGTGGGAGCTTTGCTGGCACAAGAGATCGATGGGCAAGAACTGCCAGTCCACTACCTCAGCAGGATCATCCATGGGCCAAAAAGTCAGATATAGTAGCTTGGAAAGGCATTGTTTATCCTTAGTATTTGTAGCGCAAAAACTTAGACATTATATGTTATCTTTTACAATTCATATTGTGACTAGATGTGATCCTATTAAGTATTTGCTAGCAAGAATGATATTAATTGGTAGAGCAGCTAGGTGGTTCCTCATCCTATCCGAGTATGACTTGAAGTTTGTGGTTCCTTACGCGATCAAAAGATAGGCGTATACCAATTTATTGGAAATTTTCCCCTCAGGAACATTTGAGCCACCCAAAGAAAGTATTCCAGGAGACGATTTATAGGCCAACCACCTAGACGCAACAGACGAGGAATGGACAATGCAGTTTCAATGGATCTTCGGTGAAAAAGAAAGGAGGAGCAGGGGTTATTCTCTCAAAAAAATGGAGGGGATTTGACTTTCCTATAAATTAGATTTCCCTTATTCTAACAATGAGGCAGAATAAGAAGCATTGGTGTTGGGATTACTAGAGGCTCTTCGAAGGATGATTCATTCATTTTGCATCAAGGGGGATGTAAACTTGGTGGTTCAGCAAGTGAATGGAGAGTACGCATTGAAACACATGAGCCTGGAACCATACAGAATAATCATTCAGGGGCTCCTCTGCCAGTTCTATCTAACCAAGATCAAGAGGCAGCCCAGAACGATGAATCGCCACCCAGACGCATATGCCACCATTGCCCAGAAGATGGTCATAAGGAACGATACAACTACCGTCATGATCCAACGAAGAATAGCTCCTTCGATAGTGCAGTCATTTTTACCAATGGAAGAGGATGCATACTGGAGGGGAGAGATCAAAAGGAAATTAGAATCTGGGGAAGGGGCGATGGGGTTGAGAGAATCAGCCCAATATTTCACGAATCAGGGAAACCTTTACTTTAGGAACACAGGAGGATGGTTGTCAAGGTGCATCGATACAGAAGAGGCAGTGCAAAGATTGAAGAAGATACATGAAGAGCACTGTGAAACAACGGAGATACCCCTCGACAGAATAATACAAAGGGAGGGGTATTTTTGGCCAAGAATGAAATAGGACGCGATGGAGCTACAAAAGAAGTACGATAAATGTTAATTGTTATTCGAGGCAACTGAATGTCATTTAGTGGAGGCTCAGGCCGACTGGAGACAGCCCTATATTGACTTCATTAAAGATGGAGTTATCTCGACAGAGAAAATTGATGCGATGGGACTCCGGCGAAGGGCCTCGAGGTTCTACATTCAGGAGGGGTAGCTTTATCGAAGGGGATACTTTAACAGGCTATTGCGTTGAATCATGAAGGAAGAAGCAGTCGAGGTCCTCAAACAGGCGCACGATCCAGCTCACATAGGAGGGGACCAGTTATGTGACCAGTTGATGACTTTGGGATACTATTGGCCAACGATGGAGAAAGATTATGCTGAGTTCGTTCGAAGGTGAAAGGCTTGCCAACTTCATGGAAACATGATCCATGCCCCATCAGTGGACTTACACTCCCTGGAAACACCCTATACTTTTCACACTTGGGCATTCGACCTGGTGGGGTCAATACATCCTTCTTCGAGGAGGAAGATATGGATACTAGTAGCAACGGAGTACTTCACAATGTGGGTTGAAGCGATACCACTGAGAAGGGCAACAGTAGGGGTGATGAGCAACTTCATCAGAGAATACATCATTTGTCATTTTGGTATCCCAAAGGTTATCCTTTCAGACAATGGAACCCTTTTCGTCAATTCAGAAGTAACGATGCTCACAGACAAATACTCCATTATCCATCACACTTCGGCGGTGGCATACCCAAAGGGAAACGATCAAGCCGAAGAAACTAACAAAAATTTGTTTAATATCTTGGCTAAAATAATGGAGGATTTCCCAGGGTCGTGGGATGACAAGATACCAGTCATATTATGGGCCTATCGAACGACTAAGAGGAAGGCCACGGGGTATATACCATTATCTCTTGTTTATGGGGCCGAGGCGATTCTCCCAGTGGAGTTAGAAGTTCTCTATGCTTGATATGCTATGCGAAGTAGTATGCTCCCTCAGAATAGACATGTGCAGCTGGAAGCGTTGGAAGAACACATAGATAATGCGATGCAACACTTTCAAATGTATACGAAACAGCTCTCCAGGGCATATGATAACTTAGTGAGACCAAGGAAGTTCGTGGAGGGTGACCTTGTATTGAAAGCAGCAGTGAAACACATCAAGGGACTTCCTCTACCCACGTTTGCAGCAAATTGGGAGGGACCTTTTATTATAAAAGAAGCTCACGACTCAGGTTATTGCTTAATTTATAAGATGGAAGAAGATAAACCATTCAAGATTAACAATAAATGGTTGAAAGTCTATCATGTGTAGGCAATTATGTTTGGACCACTGATGTGGTTGGCTGTTGTTATGAATACACAAGTTTTTTTTATGATGAGTATACAAGTTCTTTTTATTATAACTCAAGTAGAGATGAAAGAATTACATAACTTCACATTTATAATCTATGCAAACAGTTGTAACACAAAGAAATGTCATGGTAAAATAAATATCTTTCTCCATTCATAAACTTCGGGGAATTACAAAATTGGGAGTTATTGCCCAAGAATTACATGAAAAGAAAATAAAAAATATATATACAAGTTCATTGGCCTAAGAGGAACCACAGATCTGGAGGAGAGAAAAAATCTCCAGGGAGGCCCGAAGAAGCTGATTGACAAGACCGTTGAGCATTGATAGAGACCTCCAACCTTGTTTGCACTTGTGTGAGCTTGATTAGGAGTTTCTCTCATTTCAGCTTCACCATACGTAAAGCTTCTTCGATTTCCTCCACCTCTTTATCAACGGCTACTAGAAGAAGTGCTAACTCGGCCAATTTAGCTTCCTCGGCCCACTGATCCTCTTGATGTTTCCACAGCAGTTCCCTCTAGCTATCTAGTTAACGGCTCTTTAAGGTCTTTAAATGAGTGATAAGCCAGTCAAAATGGAACCCGTCATGACCCAACTCCCTCAGATAACCCAAAAATTAGTTAAGGAGGGGTCTGGTTAGGTTCGAGGTTGGAGTGTTGGTAATTTCAGCAACGACGGTAGCCATGCCCTGAAGCTTGTAACTCATAACGGAGATGTTTGAACGCAAGCAATCCACCGTGAACGTCTCAGGATGATGATTTACAAGTTGTTCAATGACCAGACGATTGTTGGAAGGCATTTGAGGGGAACACTGAAGCACCATCAGGCAGAACTTGTGAGGAGCTAGGTCAGGCAGAGGAAGCTCACAGCCAGATTCGCTCTCAGTAGCAGCACCGGTCGTGGAACCTTGATCATTGTGGCTGGAATCTTCTGAAATGACAGGTTCCCGGTGGGGCGAGGTAATGGGTGAAGGATCCGGTGGAGAACCCTCTCGAGCAGCCTGAGAATAGTTAGAGGAAATATGGAGTTTATGAAAAAAATCTTAACAAGTATTTTCGTTGTTAAGCCATCGATACAGGTGGAGATTTTTGGAAAATCTTAACAAATGTTTTCCTTGTTAAGTCACCGATATAGGTGGATTTTTTGGAAAATCTTAACAATTATTTTCATTGTTAAGTCACCGATATAGGTGGAGTTTTTTGGAAAATCTTAACAAGTGTTTTCTTTGTTAAGTCACCGATATAGGTGGAGTTTTTGGAAAATATTAACAAGTGTTTTCGTTGTTAAGTCACTGTTATAGGTGGAGTTTTCGGAAAATCTTATCAAGTGTTTTCATTGTTAAGTCACCGATATAGGTGGAGTTTTTGGAAAATCTTAACAAGTATTTTCGTTGTTAAGTCACCGATATAGGTGGAATTTTTGAAAAAACCTTAACAGGAATTTTCGTTGTTAAGTCACCGATATAGGTGGAGTTTATGAAAAAAACCTTAACAAGTGTTTTCATTGATTAATTCACCTACATAGGTGAAGTTTGAGAAGCTGAGAAATGCAAAGAAATTAGCGACGTACCTCAACAGTAGTAGGAGCGAGAATGGCAGTCACCACGGGGGCATAATGATAGAAACCGTTGGGGGTGGTCTCATTGCGTAAGTACCTCAATGGGGCCCTTGGCTGAAGAAGCCTCAATTGTAGGCAAACTTCCCTCGCCAATAAATGGTACCAGCGCCAATGAAGGTGGTTCGTCGAAAGAACACGAGGGACCTCCAAGCGATGCCATAGCATGGGCAGGCACTGAAGAATCACCACGTGAGACAACAGCATCAACCTGGGCCTTGGAAAGGAAAAGGCCACTAAGAGCAAAGGGTGGAGAGAGACTTGGAGAAAGCTGCAGTAACAAAGCTAAGTGTTAAACATGACAAATTAGTACTTAAAAAGATATAAATACTTATAAACGTTACTTACTCCCGTTATGGCACTAAAGAGGGGAATTGCAGTCAGAGGTCTCATCAGTACATGGGGAAGAAGGATGCTGGCTACCAGAGATGCCATCTCAACCTGGGGCACCCCAACATGTCAGGGTTCAACATATTACACAGAAAGAAAATGGGTGGAGTAGAGAAATATTGCCAGACCTAACAGGCAATCGATAATATGTTACCTCGGGAGAACTTTTTACAACTGGAACAAGGGGCAGAAGAGCCTCGGGTTGAGGTTCTAATTCAAAAGAAGCTGGGGGGTGGGTTCATTGACTTAGTAGATTCAACGGTAGTAGCCCCCGCATCAGAATCTCTAGCCCATTGGGAGGATAAACGGCGAGATTAAGAAAGACTTATCAGGGGGAACGAGGAACGGTAGTGTCTGCTGGAGAGATATCGCAATGCCCCTTACGAAACGACTTACAGGGGGACTCAAAAGACCGGGCCTTTCTTCAACTCCCTGCATAAAAAATTATTATTAAGAAATAAGTAGATGCACCTTGCCTTAAGAACGGGGGAATAAGAACAAAAAATGAATGCACACATAACTCAGATCCAGAGGGAGAATGAGAAGATATAACCACTGGTGAAGGTGGCGAGGAGGCAGCAACAGAGGGAGTAGAAGATGGAGGTATCTAGGTTGTTCATTTATTCTCGGACTTAGTGCCTTGAGTTTTCTTCCTTGTGCTCGTTGCATCAGCACCTTCAGGTACCCTCGAACTTTTCCTCCTCTTCGTCGTTGGCTCAGTTGGATCAACCACGATCATGGGGAAGGAAGCCGAAGGGGGAATGACGACAGTGCATCATTGAAACTCAGCATTTATTCTTTCGACCTCAGCATGCACCTGCCTCCTCAGCTCTTCAGATACCTCTGGAGATATGGGAGGGGGAACGGAGGTAATTGGAAACGCCTCCAAAGGAGTTTGTGCTTGAACTTGAGGCTTAGACTTCGAGGACTTGGACTTCTTGGCCTTCTTAACAGGTGGTTGAGAAGGCCCTTCTCCCATTACAGCTTCGGTCGAAGGGGCAGTTTGTTTGGGAGCTGCAACGGCCTTGGGTTTCGTGGAGGAAGTTGGGATCATTGGGCAATGAGGGGGTAGTTCCTGGGGAGATTATTTAATGGTTTTACTCGAGGGAAAATCAACCCCAAGCATGGAGTTCCCCTTAAGACCCAGTTCAAAAGAAGAGAAAGAAAGGACTGGGGGATATTGAGGGGGGGACTAAATGTACTCACGGATCATTTCCAACTACCCGAAATGGAACTTGGTGGGAAAGGAGGTGGATACGCCTCCTTTCTTAGTGGCACTAGGAAGGGTGACATGTCCATCGATGGTGGATGTCACACCAAGCACCGCGACTGCAGTATAGAAGGTGCAGGCTTCAGTGAAAGTGGCCCTTGGGTGGTTATGTTGAAACACAGGTCGAGGGGCACCCTAATCAAACCCGA
Organism: Sambucus nigra; assembly: GCA_949130495.1. Classification (NCBI taxonomy): domain Eukaryota; kingdom Viridiplantae; phylum Streptophyta; class Magnoliopsida; order Dipsacales; family Adoxaceae; genus Sambucus; species Sambucus nigra. The sequence goes on from OX422209.1 coordinate 580,666,737, forward strand.
ACTGCCTGCTACATCAGTCAGGGTTGTAGGGCTCTGAGGTGTACCCCCATTCAGTATAGGAAGGAAGAAACCCGGGGGTAAATAGAAGCACCACAGCTTATGAGGGATCTTCTACAACTGGGACAAACTTGACCGTTGTGGCTGCAGAAGGAAAGAAATCCCAAATATGGGCAAATATAGACTCACTGTATGGCCTCATCACAAAGGAGTCTAAAAGATAAAAAACTTCCATTATCTCCTTTCGAATTTATTTTTTGTGAAAACATAGGAGGCGTAGGGGATTGATACCTTGGCTCACAGGCAGAGAAATAGACTTGGCGATAATGGCAGGAAAACAGGTGTAAAGGAAGCCTGTCAAAATGATGGTATTGGCAAAATTGGCCAAGTTATAATGACCCAGTGACCGTGCGATGTCTATGTGAGTTTGATCCAACCAGGTATAGAGGGACCCCAAGGCAATGGAGGCCAGAGGAAGATTGAAACCTCTGGCCAAACAAATTGAAATGTTTATAAGATCCCTCATGGGCTGATCGTTGGGTTTCCTAGTCAGGAAGAAGCGTGAAAGTAACACAAGTATATAGGTCGATAGTTCTAGGGATGTACCTCTACCTCGGCCCGTTGCAGCATTGACATCCTTCAGGGTCAGAGCTTCTAAAAAATGGCTGATGAGGGGAGTAAATGTAGCTTTATTCGAAGAACCAGTGCAACTACGGCAGATTCGGTCCAGCTCAGCTCGAACAGCAGCCTCTTCGACATCCAGGGCCTCATCGTGATATGTGAACTCACCCACTGGCTCAAACCCTAGGAGCTTGCAGATATCCTCAAACATAACAGTGAACTCTCCCCACACAGCAAAGAATGTGTGAGTTATGATGTTCCATCTGGAAACTAGCACTTGGAGCGTCGCGTTGTGCTTAGAGAGGGTGAACTCCCCAAACCAGTAGGCTCGATGAAGCCTAACTTTTACAAGAGTAGTAGCATGAGAACTCTTCATATGTGTATGCCAAGCACTGAAATGGGCTGGCGACCCCCCGGGAGCTTCGAAGTCAATCTGAGAATAGGGAAAGTCACCACGGTCCAGACAAAAATGCAGAGTCCCCTCTCGTGGAAGTTTGCCCCACTTTGATGAATCCATTTCCTCATCACCAAACAGTAAGGGGTCGAACTTGGATGAGAAATGGCAAGTCTTGCATGAATCAAAAAATTTATCATTTTCGTCAAAGATGGGCGCCCGATAATAGAAGCGTAGTTGCTCTTGACGAGCAGCATTCAGGGCAGCGCCGCTAGGGGCAGCAGCAGCGCCAAAAGTGGCAAAGGGGGAGCCTGGTTGAGTGGTGGTGGTGGCAACCTTATAAGTACTTGGAGAAGCCATAATAGAGTGGCGATGAATGGTATAATTGAGTAAGAAGGGCTACGAACAAGGAGGGAGTAACACAACCACAGGTGGTGGCATAAAAGATGAGAAAGGAAAGAGACATGGTAAAGAATTGGACAACAATGGAGGTTTACGCACAGTTATCTCTCTCTAAAGAGGACGGGAACTTGAAGAAGATGAAGGAAAGAGAAGGGTTTTCAAATAAAAGAGACATTTGAAGACTTTTAAACCTAACTTTTGAGTTTCCCACCATCGCACGTGTACGATCGCCTATAATTATTTCAAATGAACACGTGGCACTTCGGGAAGTGTTTTGACAGTTGAAAAGACAATGTTGTATCATTTAGGAAGTGACACCTGGGGAATAGAAAGGGTTGCCTTCCTAAGCAAGTTTGAGTTTTGGCACCAGAATTTTTATCAGACGTATCCAATAACTCCTAACAGAAAAGATGTCCCAACTGTTCAAAAACGCTACGATGTCCCCTCGCCACAAGTCCAAACGTTATTTAAATGGTAACTCGGCTGCATCGGGTAGAATTTCCTCTTTTTCGAACATAGTGAAGCATTACAAGGGAGAATTTCACTTACCAAGAATCAAAACGAGTATTTGAGAAGGTTAGCAGGCCTTTCAGGAGAATTTCAAATAATAAAAAGCTAGAACGGTTGAAGCTCAGTATAAGGAAAAAGTGGCGATGTCCCTTCTTAAAAGCCCTAACAAGTCGTAGTGCTTCGGCTCAGGTACATCGGGGAGAATTTTACTTTTTCTTGGAGATTATAACATTGTGATTCTAACGAAGGAAAGGAGGCCAGAATTTTTTCACGCAGAGAAGGTTCATCGGTTTGAGAAATTTCGTGCAGACATTTCTTATTCCAAAAAATCTCTTAACAAAGGGGTAAATATAGAGGGGGATTGAAGTTAATTTTGAGATCAGAGGTAATTCCACATTAGCAACAATGTTTTGGGGATTGAGGCACCGAGGTAGCTCAAACGTGGCAGCTCAAGCGTGGCAGCTCAGCGTGACAGCTCAAGCGCAGCAGCTCATACTTTAGCTTGTTGTGTTTGTCAGTCATATTGTATTTTTTTTATATTGATTATACGCTATAATGGTTGTAATGATGTAACGAGAATAATGAGTTTTAGTGTGAGGCCAAATGGTACTCGCGAGAGACCAGGCTTGGCAGGGCTTGGAAGAGCTTTCATGCTTGATCGAATGACCTCATCGTGGTAACATTAGAGGGACTTGGTTTGGAGGATTGAGAAGTGAGGCAGCGTTGGGGATTGTCCTGACCATCTTAGATACACCTGGTAAAACATCGAAGGACCCTCACCGTGGAACCTCGAGCGGAGTAGCTTGGAGATCCATCGGGCGTTAGGTTGTGAACCAAACAGCCCTCTACTTAATGTCACATCTACTATAGGTGATGTCACTAAACAGCTAAACAATGTCAGACCTGCACTTGAGTAAACCACCATGGTATTTGGGGCTGTCAGACAGTTGGTGAGCCACCTCTGCGACAACAGCCCCCTAACACACAGTGGTAAGGAAAAATACGTGTTTTGGCATTTAATTTTTATGACGTGGAGACAACTAGGGCATCAGGTATTTAATGTTTGTGACATAAAGTATGAGGGAGGTATTTCACAGGCATTGATGACTGAGTTGCCTCGGGGCTGGTGTGGGGGGCTATTTAAGGACCCCAACCAACTTTGAGGAAGAGAGATATTTTCTGAGAGTTCAGAAGTTATTGCTAGAGATAATATACATTAGAGAGAGTTATTACAAACCAGAGAGTTTCTTACTCACCCACCATTGTCATTTATTACGAAGCTTTTAATATTTGATAGATATTCTTGAGGGTGGTTGGTGTGTTTTGGCTGCCTGCCAAGGTGTATCTAGGGCTCTTACTTCTCTATCCCTCTGGCTAAGCTACTTCTAAGTTCATTACTGATTTATGAGTTATACACGAGAGATTTGTGAGATCAAATTGAGTCTATCTTCACTTAGTTGTGTTTGTATGTCTTGTGGTTAATCAATAGTATCGCTGCTTAACTTGCCATTACTATACTCAAAAGGGGTTACGCCTCCATCTTATCTAAACTACCCTCTTACACCTTTTATAAAAGGGAAAGGGAGAAAAGTATAAGGTCATTATTCTAACAAGAATACCTTGTTTTCTGTAATCATCAACAGTAATATAATCATAATGGATGTAGGATTTTCTTACAGTTGAACCACTTAAAAACTCTTGTGTCTCATTTATTTTTCTCTCAATATTTTATATGTGATTATAAAATTGGCATCATATAAATCACTACCAATTTTAGGCATCAACAGTCATTGCAATGCATCACTTTAAATGGTGCATGGGGACTTAGCCTAAGGCCTAGACATCTAAGAGTGCTCTTGAGGCCCCCAGGATAGTGTATGGGGAGTCTCTAGGTGCTGAGGCATTTTTCATGGTGATTAGGAAGAGGAAGGTCACTATCATGGTCTCTTCTAAAGTTACTGTGGCCTCTGCGTGTGAGGATTATCAGCTTAAGGGTAATCTTGAGCTTCCCTCATTGACTGAAAATCCCCCCATACACAAAAACATGCACACACAGAGTGGGACATATAATCTTAATAGATAATGATTGTTCTCCCAGTAAGTACCTTGTATTTTCTATTTTTCTGTTATTATCCTTAATCTTAGCTCTTTGATTACTAACTCTTATCTTATTATCGATCCATTAAACAAACGGGAGGAACGGGGGATGAAAAGCTTATTTTTTTTAAATACACTAATAAGAATGTGGTGATTAAGAAGAAGAGATTGAAATCCACCGCGCATCCAATATTTAGTCCATAAGTGGGTATTCAATCCCCTAGTGTCAATTCGGTAAAGGAGTTGGAGCTAAAGTCTGGCCCAGGTGAAGATCAAGTGTTGTGGTTTACTGCCAAACCTTTCCCTTAGTGCAAGTATACTCAGGGGTAGGTGGGACCTTTGGGGAAAACCATAGTGATCCTTCTATTCCAAGTGACTTGTATCCCTTGGTTTAAAAAATTGATGAAGATTTACATGATCCCCTTACCAAAGGGAAGTAAGTGACCTTTAGAAGGATGAGAGTTTAAAGGGGGAACTAAGGACTCAACCCAACCTAAGAAGATAGAAGTTGTGGTGATGAAAGATCTTGTAACCACATGAGTTGAGGGATACTCAAGGCCTCCCTTAGTTTAGGATATGACCTCATATGCCTCTGTCTTAGATGTGCTTCATTCAACAGACAAAGAAAATTGTTCTGAAATAGCGGCAAGGTTTAGGGGTCAAGGACCTCTACCAGTTCTCAAAAATTGATTTATTTTCTGGGCAAGGTAATTTTTCATCCTTTTTTACTTTATTTAGTGGATTTTCTTTTGTTCCATCCTACTCGCATGCTCTTCTTTTTTTTCAAGACTCGGTACCTGAAGGAGTCCCTCATGGTTGATTTTGTTGATGCCCAGAGAGGGTGGAACAATGTTATGGAGATACCTAACAAGTGGAACCGAATCTAATAATTACCATCCTGTAGCTAGAGGTGGCTGCTCTTTAGAAGGAGAAGGTTGGCCTAAGGTCCCAAATTACTTTGCTAAAACTTGACAAATTTCTCAATGAAAAGACCCTTAAGGATAGTGCTTCACTCTTAGCTACTACCCAAGACTCCTTAGCTAAGGTCGAGGAGGCCCATTATTCATCCCAATTCAAGAATTAAATGGTAGTGGAAGCGCTTCAGGGTAAGACCTCAAGCTTCGGAGTACTCATTTAAATATCCTTTGGATCTTCTAAAGCAACATACAGTGTGTCTTAGTGTTGTGAAGGACCTATTAGCATCTAAAGTAATGAGCTGCAAAAGGAGTATGATGAGGTCCTAAGATCTAGGGGAGGATCCAATACATAGTGAAGAGCAACTTGGATGCCTATCTTGAGTCTGATCCCTAGAAGAAATTTATTTTCCAAAAGTAGGTTTTACACTTGATAAGGTTTAGAAGGTCATTCCTGATGTGGATGTCTTTGGTATATTTGTTGAAGCCCCTAATCTGATAAAGAGTCTGAAAGCGAGAGCAACAGTGAGGGTGATATTGATTAAGCCTCTACATCCCTTATCCAAGTAGAAAAATATCGAAAGAAATCTTCCACCCCTCAACCATAGTCAACCCTTTGAAATAAGGAAAATGAAACCCCCATGAAGGAAAACCCTATCAATCCCATGCCTTAAGAAGGATTTTATCTAATATTTGTTTTTATTTTCAACTTTCTTGGGTCGTCATCCTTTTATTGTAATCTAGTAGGTCTTTCTCAATGACAGTAGCAATGATAATGGCTTGGTTTCTGAAATTTTGACATCTGCACTACTTTTCTATGCTTTATATTTTCTTTACTTTTGATTTGCTAAGGAATTTTTGCATGGTCCTTATATAATTCATTTGTCTGAGCCTCTAGTATTTCCTAATAAAGTAAAATAACTTGAGAACTAACTTTTTAAGGTAGATCTGAGAGTCCTAAGACCTTGTCTATGTACGGGTACATTTTTCAAAGTCAAGGTTGAGGCTCTGAAATGGGTCATAAGACTTTAGAACCATAGAACCCTTATAATTGTACTTTTTTAGAACTAAAAGCCCATTTTTTTGTAAAAACACTTGCTCCCCCAAAATTTTATGTATAAATACCAATAGATAAATCTGTTGAGGGCAATAGTACCTTATATTTAAAATTTGAACTCAAAATTTGTACTATAAAGGGTCCGAAGACCTCTGAAATGTGTTTTAGCTAAGGATGAAAGACTTAGAATAAATATCACATTTCTACTCAGAGTTCAAAGACCTTAGATTTAAAAAAAATCAACTTTAAACCCATCAATGAATCCTAAGACCATAGATCATAGGTGTTTTGAAATCTCAAGTCCCACAATGGGTCATAAGACCTTTGGACATAGAATTTTTAACACCCTTAATTCCCCTTAATGGGTTCTAAGACCTCTACACTCAGGATTTTTAAAATATGAAGTCTCATAATGGTTTATAAGACCTATGGACTTGGAAATTTGGCAATATGAAGTCCCACGATGGTTCATAAGACCTTTGGACTTACGAATTTTTGAATTTTTTAGGTCCATAATAGGTTTTGAGGCTTCTGGTCCATTCACCACTAGCATTAAATCCTTATAATACAAGTTTAACGTTCCACTAAGGGTCTTCAAACCTATGAACCTCTGTTCGTAAAGTTGGGAGCTTGCAGTTCTTCTTATAAAACGAGAATTTTAGATAGCTTTTGTAACACCCGGTATTTTTTGTTCATTTAATATTTAATTAATTCGGGAATTTTAAATTATTTGTGTGTTGTAATTTTAATCAAATTAATTATGGTAATATATATATTTAAATATTAATCGGGGAGTGAATGGTTAATGTTTAGGGAAATTTATTTACTAAGTGAATAGTAATAATTAAATTTTGTCATTTCGGGTATTAATGGCGGGGTATGCACTTATCCCAGCCGGGAGTCGGTATAGACTAAATTGGGTGTGAGATAAGGATTTTTATAAATTAATTAAGATGTCAATTTTGAGTGCGCGATTGTATTAGGATGGGTCGAGATAGTCAGAAAAGAGTACCCAGGGGTAGTAATTGGGTTTCAGAATATTTTTGGGCATAGCCGGGCCCACACGGGGTGAGTTGGGCCACTTTAATTAAGCCCATTAGGTGAAAAACGGGATTAAGGATTTTTAACCTAATTGGGAGATTAAGTAATGGCAGCCAACATAACTCTAAACCTAGGGTTTGAGAGGGGATTTGTGGGAAAGCAAATCAAGAGCAAATTGGAGGTTATTGGAGCCAAATTAAGGGACATCAACAACGGATCAGACACTACGAACACTTACAGGCAAGTGGTTAACTGTTGTGATTCTAAATTTATGATAATCAATTCATATCATAGTGATGTGTATATGAAAATTCGTTTTGGGTGTGTCACCAAAATCTAAATTGGGTTTTTGTAAATTTATATACCTTAATGGGATTAATGGGGAGATTGATCGTGTTTATCATTCTAGAATGTAGAGAACTGAATCAGATGTTAAAACTAGTAAGAGTAGATGGTTAATTGTTGTTAAAATAAATAAAATTCGTATTGGGGATTTGAAACCCGGATAATACCCAAATTGGGAAAATCTTGGAATTTATGGATATTGATGATGAAATTAGGTCTGTGAGATGTTTAGACCCTTTCTTTACATGGAGGATGTGTTATTTGTATTTGGGTAAGGGCTTAAGCTGAGAAATTAATCTTTAAGTTTCGTCCATGGCTGACAGTGGCTGGAGAAGACGATTCCTGGAACGATCGATCGATCGACCTAGGGAGCTCGATCGATCGATGAAGGCGAAATCTGGGCAGTTCGGCCAGTTTGTTATATAAACGGGAAATTTATTAAAAGTTAAGTTTAATACATTAATAAGTGATAAATAATTCTGAAAAAAATATTCCTAGCAATTATGGGAGGAAGTAATTGGGACTAGGATGAATTTATGTGGGGCATTTAATGGATGAAATTGAGAGATTTGATTCCAAAATAGTGAGATACGGATCAAGTGAGCGAATCCGGGTATATTGGTCAAGCAATCCCAAGGTAGTGAATTAAGTTTGGAGATAAACTAATTAATTTAGAGTCGGGATATAGACTCGGGAAATATTTAATTATGGACCCAGTGGACGAGTCCGGATATGTTGGTAATTATAGCTAAATATAATTAGGAAATTATGGAGATAAATTTGTGACACATTGTGGGCGAAAATGTGGGAAAGAAATTATGAGATGTAAAAATGGATCGAGTGAGTGAGTCCGGGTATGTTGGTTATGTGACACCAAAGTATTAAATTAATTATTGAGAGAGAGTAATTAATTTGGAGTCGGAACGTTGACTCGGGAAATATTATGTTATGGGCCAAGTAAGTGAGTCCGGGGATAATGGTTAGGTGACACCAAGTTATTAAATTAATGAATGCGTTAATTAATTTAATTAGAGTCGGATTATAGACCCGGGTAGAATTAAATTAATAGGTGTGATAATTAATTTAATTAGAGTCGGATTGTAGACTCGGGTGGAATTAAATTAATAGGTGTGATAATTAATTTAATTACAGTCGGACGATAGACTCGGGGAGGTATTAAATTAATGTGTGTTAATTAATTTAATTAGAGTCGGACGATAGACTCGGGGAGGTATTAAATTAATATGTGTGTTAATTAATTTAATTAGAGTCGGACGATAGACTCGGGGAGGTATTAAATTAATATGTGTGTTAATTGATTTAATTAGAGTCGAAAGATAGACTCGGGGAGGTATTAAATTAATATGTGTGTTAGTTAATTTAATTAGAGTCGGGTGATAGACTCGGCAAGGTATTAAATTAATAAGTGTGTTAATTAATTTAATTGGAGTCGAACCACAGACTCGGGGAAAGTATTATATAAATTGAGGTGTGAATTAAATATATTAGAGTCGGATCATAGACTCGGGAAGACGATAAATTATTAAGTGAGAAAATTAATTATGTTGAGTCGGGCCACAGACTCAGGAAATTTTAGGCAGTGTACGGGATTTTTGGTACACGGTAAAGCCAGGGTTCATAATATATATATATATATATATTCGTGTATATATTGTGTGTGATATTAAATTACAGGCAGTGTACGAGATTTTGAGTACACGGTAAAGCTGGGATTCATATTATATATATACGGTACAGTGATAGTATATATATACGTGTTTATATTATGTGGGATATTAAATATCAGTGACTAGATATTTATTCAATTTATTTACTCTACTGCTATCAAGGGAGGTTGCGCGCTGTGGGTGAATCCCCTAGCTTGAGGAGTAGGGCGAGTATATCCCCAGGTCATAGCGTCCGATATATATGGGTGAGGGATTTATCTCACTTTCAGGGAAGGAATATGACCGCCTCCACTACGTTTGTATTTTGGACCAAGTTGGTGAGTGATTCCAACTTGGGGAACTAGGCTTTGTGAGCACACCTAGTGAAATAGCATTTTAGAGGGAATCATCCGATGAGGGTATACTCGAAGGGATGGATATACGTATGTTATATGTGTGGATTTTGTGGAAAAGGTACGTATATAAATGTAGTAAATATTATATACAGGTAATAATACAATGTGTGATGTATTTTCTTTATATAACGTGTGACACTGTTATATGCTACTATTTAAGAGGAATTAATTAAGTTAATTGTGAAATAACTTATAATTCAGGAAATCATTGTACTCGGGTCAGAGTAGTATGGCAAGGGAAGGTTATACCAGGACTAGTTGGATGGGGTAATACAACTAGGTGGGGTTAAGATAATCGGTAGGTGTGCACAATAGTGGAGGGGTGAGAATGTACACAAGGGAGTGCGATACTAACTTAAATATGAAGCGCATTCATGCATTTTAAATTACTGCAGTTAATTCACTTGCTAAATATTTTCAAAATGTTTTGGGTTCTAACCCTTGCTATAAAATTATTTTTCAAAACCTTTTAGGTGTCCATCCACAGGGACGCCAGGATTGATATTCTATTCCAGGGACACGGAGCTGCGGCATATGTGGATGCTAACAGGAGTTTGGATTAGACGCATCATTCATTAATTCCTAGAGTATGAATCTTGTATCAGTTTTAGTTTTATTTAGGGCTTGTCGCCCAGACTTCTCGGTACAGTTTTCAGGTGTAATCTATTTAGGTGTTGAATATTTGTATTGAATTATTTCTTTGGTGGCCGGTGATTTATTCGGCAAGTTGTGTAATTATGATTCAGTTTATTTTCATTCAGTTGTGTGAATGGTTTATATTTTAATTCTGCATATACTGTTTTGTTTAATCAAAAAGTTAAAATTGGCATCATCCTTTGGAATACTAGGTGGTTAGTAAGTTTTAAAAAGTTTTCGACAGTGATGCTAAGGATGATCCAACTGGAATTCCTGTTTTAATTTGGTATAGGACTGATCACTCGGTATTTTATTAGGCGGGGTGTCACGGCTTTTCTGATGAGAACACTTATCCCCCCAAAAAAATTCAGAATGGAAGTTTTTCATAAGTTTCGAGTTTTTTAACCTCGGTTTTTAGGAGACTTCTGACATTTTTCAGTCATTTTTTTCAAAAAATGGCATCTAGAAAAGATAGTCGTTGAAGATTCTATGCATTTTGTAAAAATTTTTGTTTTTTATAACAATTTCTCGTGCAAAAAATATCATTTGAGTTTAATGTCATGGGCCTTCAAACCTTGGTCAATTAAGATTGAATCAAGGATGAAAACCTTGGTAATTCCTTTAGTCTTATTTTGGTCCTTGGACCTCTAACTATTAATTAAGGCCAATGATGAAAGCCTTGTAACTCATAATGGGCCTTTTAATACCTTTGGGAGTTTGGGCGTCAAGGATTGAGGCCTTGGAACTCCATGAGTCATTGGTTCGAGGTCTCTAAGGTCTTAACCATTTGTTTAAAGCGTGATATGAAAGCCTTGAAACTCAATGTGGGTCATTATACTTATACTAAATATGGAGCCGAGGATTAAATCCTTTTAACTCACATTTGGGTCTTTAAACCTTAGGTTTGACTAAGAGACAAGGGTTAAGGATTTATAACTCATACTGAAACATTGTATTAAAGCATCAATGCTAATAAAATATCTATTTTCAATTAATTAAAGGAGTGTTGTACATCATTAATAGTATTTTCGAGGTCCTCTATTTTCCAAGGATGTGGAAGTTCATATTACTAAATGTCTTTGAGGTAATAACATCATGGTCTTGCTATCTTGACCATTACATAGGATCTTCCAATTTAAAGCCCATTTATCCTTTAATCTGATTTTTAGTTATGTAAGGACATATTTTTATAAGTCTGTTATCAATTTATTATATCATATACCGCTATACCGTCGAAGAGCATTCAAGAGCCATCTACATCAAGATGGATCAGAATTAATCAAGTTCTTCATCAAAAAGACTCCGCAAAGTTTACTGTGGTAAGGTTATGTTTTAAATACCTTAACTTTACACTTAGAGCTTTTGGGATATTTTTAAAAAATATTTTCTAAGTGTTGGAGCGGACTTTTTTGTCAAAATTTGAGAATGACTATTTTTTTCTAAGTATTGGAGCGGACATTAAAATAATAATTTTTCGGCGCAACAGTCGTTCAAACGACATAGCAATGTCGTTCGTTCGAGATAGGCATGTCGCGCGATCTCGTACGAGCGACAGTTGTTCTTCATTCGATCGACATGCTGATCTCATTCGAATGAGCTCTAATACCGAGGCGGCGCATTTTTATTATAAATACTCATTAAATGGTATCGTTTTCTTTAATAAGTCCCAGCATTTTACAGAATAGAAAACTGCGAAAGTAGAATCCTTTTTGACTTCTTCTTTTAGGGTTTAAATTCCTCTTTGTTTACAATTCACAAAAATCCCAATATGCTTTAGTGAATTGTTTTTCGGTGTTAAAGAACACATTTTACTGTGGTTTAATCTTTTTGGGGAGAACTCTACAATCAGAGAGGTACGTTGTCGCACCCCGAATTAATTAAGTTAAACTCATCCTTTTAATTAGAGATAAATTGCCTTAAACAATGCTTTAATTTAAATCTCTGAGTAAAATAGCATAATATTTTTTTTCCCAAAGGTATGTGTAGATGAAAACATAACTGCCTTTACTTATAACTTATAAGTACTATATAACTTTACATAACCAAGATCCTTAGTTTAATAATTACACAAAAGGAATCTTGATATTCAACCCATACTAATTATCCATCACTCCCCTATTTTAAGGTCCTAACTTGGCAGTGAACTCCAAATTATAAGCATACCTGAAACAAAACATTACAGGAGTGTAAGCTATAAAGGCTTAGTGAATGACCACATACCACACATATAACCAATTTTAATAACCATTTTTATTTTGTTCTAATGCTATAACCCAACAGGAATTGTGAAACTCTCGCAAGCCTGGACCCGCCACAGTCCAATTAACCCACCACAGTTATTAGGGACCACCACATCACTTTATTAGGCCCGAGTACACAAACCTTTAAGTTGGATTAACAGGACCACCACATCCCGTAGGACCCACCACAGTCCTTAACATTAGATAAAGGACTCACTAGTCCATATCATTATGTAACATCGCTTAACATTTTTAATCATATGCATATGTTTCATAAATACAACATCACTCCCATAAACATTTTCACACATGTGTTTAACTACACATTTCCATATGAAATTATAAGCATTTATATTTCATAAGGAAGGTTACTCACCTTGTATTTATTTCTAATATTAATACCAACTACTTCCTTGATATGGTAGTATTAGCTGCTTCCCCACCTAACAAGTCAATGTCGTTAGTATTTGAATACACCGATTAACCTCAAACCCAGTAACACATCACATAATTTGGTCAATCAGAATTAACTAAGGAGGAATTACATATTACACTTCACATTTATATAACACCCAATTAATTAGGGTTCTAACACAATTTACAGAATTAAATTACGAATTTGCTAGACAAAGTTATGCCCATTTTATTACAGCCTTTTCCAAATCATTTCTCAAGAAAAACAACAACACAACTTCAACTTCCTGGAATTCTCATAATTTTTGTACAACATAACTTTTCATGATATTCCACCCAATATCAGTAAACACATTGAATAATACAAATTTAATGTTTCATAATTTCTAGGGCTCATTTTCTATGTCGAGCAAAATGTCAAACACTTGGTATGCATTCTTGCTCCTTTAGGGCAGATTTTAAACCACGACTTCAAACTATCACCAAGGGTTCATTCCTTGGTATTTTTACACAATTTTCGTATATGTTATACATGTATGAGTTTAGTTTACTCTCCAACTTGAATCACTCAATTCCAATAAGTATTCCATGATTTATGCCATTTTTAGCATAACTAGGTCAAAATACAACATTAAGGCAAAACTTAACATTTTTAAGCATACATAACCTTGACCTTGAGTATAATTCATGGAAACATATAATAAAGATTTTTTAGCAGAAATATACATCATAATCATGGATTTTCTAAATCAAAATGCTTTACGAAAAGATGATGTAAATTTAGGACTTTAAAGTATGCATTTACGATCCTAGCTCTAGTTCTAACTTATGTTCTTAACCCATCCTTGTTCCAACACAATTCAGCAATATGGGTATCATTAAAATATATATCCAAATCAGAAATAAAAACATGCCAAGTATATAACTCATCCCTGTGACAAACTTTAATAAAGATGTAATTACCTCACGAGAATTCCTCGATTTATGGTGAATTTTCAAAGAAATTCTTCCTTGACTTTGTTTTTCTCTCTCCATAAGCATATTTTTCTCAAGCTTTTAATAGGAAATGAAAAGGATAATAAGCTCTGCCTTATAAGCTTGAAAACGTGGCTATGTGACCACTTTAAGGTGGTATTACGCGATTCGTTGGGCAAGGGGTCCAATGGACAATTCCGTTAATGACAGATTTGTCCTGCCTCGTAAAATCACCATAACTCACTATTTCGGGCCCCGATTTACTCTCACTTTGTGTCTATGAGTATATAACTTAAACATATACAACTTCCATGTTTTGTGTTTTCCTAAAATCATAAAACTAGTACACCTAATTTGGGCTCGAACAGAAGAGTAATTATTTACTCAGAATTTCATAACTTTCACATTTGGCGACCAAACATCACCACTTTCACACCAACACTCTAGATTACTTTTTATAAACATAATGGTGCATTTAGAAACATATTTTCATGATGAATTTAACCACATAACCAATTTATAACTTATAACTCATAACTTATACTTAATCGTATAATTAACCTTACTAATCGTGTTTTAGGGCCTTACAATTCTACCCCTCTTATAAAAATTTCGTCCTCGAAATTGAACGCATAAGAAACTTACCAAACAATTGAGGATATTGCTTCTTCTTGTTATCCTCCCCTTCCCAGGTGGCATACTCCGCATTCTGACTTCTCCACATCACCTTAACTAGTGAAATGGTTTTACTACGTAACACTTGCTCCTTTTGATCTACAATAGCAATTGGTTCCTCCACGTAGGTTAGGTCCTCTTGAAGCTCTATCGGTTGTGAAGTAAACAAATGTGAAGGATCAGACACATACTTACGTAACATGGAGATTTGAAAAACATCGTGTATCCGAGAAAATTCTGGTGGTAACGCCAATTTATAAGCTACATCTCCAACCCGTTTCATTATCTCATAAGGGCCAATGTACCTGGGACTTAACTTTCCCTTCTTCCCGAATCTCATAACCCCTCTCCAAGGAGAAACACGTAGGAATACTTGATCACCTTCCTCAAATTTCAATTCTTTCCTTCGGTTGTCTGCATAACTTTTCTGTCTGCTTTGCGCCACCTTCAAGTGATTATGGATAAGATTTATCTTTTCAGTAGTCTACTGTACGATTTCTGGCCCAAGTAGTTTTCGTTCTCCTACTTCAGTCCAACACACTGGAGTTCTGCATTTTCTCCCATACAAAGCTTCATAAGGAGCCATCTCAATACTCGAATGATAGCTATTATTATAAGCAAACTCTATTAGTGGCAAGTGTTCATCCCAACTCCCCTTGAACTCCAACACACAGATTCGTAACATGTCTTCAAGTGTTTGGATCGTTCTTTCTGACTGCCCATCAGTTTGAGGATGAAAAGTTGTACTAAATTTCAATTTAGTCCCCAAAGCTTCTTGTAAACTAGGCCAAAAGTGAGAAGTAAACTTAGGATCTCGATCAGAAATAATAGAAACAGGTGCACCATGAAATCTGATAATCTCATCCACATATAATTTGGCATATCTATCCATGGAGTAAGTAGTTTTAACAGGAAGAAAATGTGCAGACTTAGTCAATCTATCAACGACAACCCAAATAGAATCAAACCCTCGTGATGATTTTGGTAAACCTATAACAAAATATGTAGTAACATGCTCCCATTTCCACTCAGGAATAGGTAAGGGCTGTAGTAAACCACTTGGCTTCTGATGCTCCACCTTCACCTGTTGGCAAACTAGACATCTAGCAACAAAATCTGCAATGTCGTGTTTCATTCCCGGCCACCAATAACATTGTTTCAAATCTCTATACAGTTTCGTGCTCCCTGGATGCATAGCATATAAAGAACAATGCGCTTCCTCTAAAATTGTTCTTCTTAAATCAGGCACATTAGGTACACACAAACGGTCTCCGTACATAACAATGTCATCATCCCGAATAGAAAATTCATTTGCTTTACCCTTTTTCATATTATCTCTAACTTTCTCCAGTTCTGCATCTCCTGCCTATGCCTGTTTTATCCAGTCTATCAACTTGGGTCTAACATTTAAATGTGCCACTATTCCATAAGACTCATTCAAAGTTAATTCCACCCCCATTAAAGCTAACTCTCTCATCAGGTCAACTCGAATACAATAAATACAAGATAGTATGCCTAGAGATTTTCTACTCAAAGCATCAGTAACAACATTAGCTTTACCTGGATGGTGATGTATCGTGCAATCATAATCTTTTATAAGTTCCGTCCACCTTCTTTGCCTCAAGTTCAAGTCTTTTGTGTAAACAAGTATTTTAAGCTTTGATGGTCAGTAAAAATTTCACAACTAACACCATATAAGTAGTGTCTCCAGATTTTTAATGCAAAAACTACTGCAGCCAACTCAAGATCGTGTGTAGGTTAGTTGCGTTCATGTATCTTTAACTGTCGAGAAGCAAAAGCAATTACCTTTCCATGCTGCATTAACACACAACCGAGTCCTTGATACGAGGCATCACTATAAATAACCAAACCTTCTATACCCGTTGGGATAATCAATACTGGACCTGATGTCAACTTACCCTTTAAATTTTCAAAGCTTTATCACAATCGCCACTCCACACAAACTTTTTCTCCTTTCTGGTAAGCTTAGTTAACGGCAATGCAATAGAAGAAAACCCCGGTATAAACCTCCTGTAATAGCCCACCAATCCCAAAAAGCTACGCACCTCTGTCACACTAGTTTCTCTTTCTCAATTCATTACTGCTTCAACCTTTTTGGGATCTACACAAATACCATCGGCAGAAATAACATGCCCCAAAAATACTACCTTGTCTAGCCAAAATTCACATTTAGAAAATTTAGCATACAACAGCTTCTCTCGCAAGGTCTGTAAAATAATACGCAGGTGGCATTCATGCTCATCCCTACTACGAGAATATATCAAAATATCATCGATGAAGACAATAACAAAAGAATCCACATGTGGGTGAAATATACGGTTCATAAAATCCATGAATACGGCCGGTGCATTTGTTAACCCAAATGGCATGACAAGAAATTCATAATGTCCATACCTGGAACGAAAAGAAGTTTTAGAAATGTCACAATCTCTTACTTTCAATTGATGATATCCGGATCTGAGATCGATCTTGGAAAACACTTTGGCTCCTTGCAATTGATCGAACAAGTCATCAATCCGGGGTAGTGGGTATTTATTACGGATAGTCACCTTATTCAATTGACGATAATCGATGCACAGCCTCATGGTTCCATCTTTCTTCTTCACAAACAATATTGGGGCTCCCCACGGTGATACACTAGGCCTTATAAAACCACGATCTAACAAATCTTGCAACTGTATGTTTAGCTCCTTTAATTCTGCAGGTGCCATGTGATATGGTGCAATAGATATCGGTGTGGTTCCTGGTACCAACTCAATCGAAAATTCCACCTCACGGTCTGGTGCTAACCCTGGGAGTTCTTCTGGGAAGACATCTGCAAACTCTTTAACTACTGGTATATCTGATAATTTTCTAGCCTCTTGTCGTATGTACACCACATGGGCAAGATAACCCTCACATCCTTTCCTTAGCAGTTCATAACATTTTGTAGCAGAAATCAAACAAGTTGGAGTGACATTTCGTTCCCCAATAAATTTAAATTCAGGTTCACCCAGTAACTGAAACACTACCTCCTTTTTAAAGCAATCCAAACATACATGATATGAGGCTAACCAATCCATACCCAGTATCACATCAAAGTCACGCATATCGAGAGGTAATAAGTCAACTAGTAATTCTTTTTCACCCACTCGTACCACACACTCCCTATATACCCTCTCAATAAAAACCAACCCCCCCCACTGGAGTAACAATAGCTAAACCAGAATCTAATGATGATAATGGTTTATTAAGATGCAACAGATAAAGCAAAGACACAAAAGAATGTGTGGAACCAGGATCTATCAACACATAAGCATCTTTATCACCAATAGGAAGTGTACCTGTCACTACGTTAGGCATAGCTTGTGCATCTTGTTGCGTCAGTGCAAAAACTCTGCTTTGGCCTTGGTTTTGAAACACGCCTCCTCTACCTCCCCTGTGTACTTTCGGTGTAGAAATTCTATATCCTACTGTCACACTCCCAACTGAAGTTGTAGCTCCCATCGCTGGACAATTCTTTCGTAAGTGCCCCGGTTGATGACAATGGAAACATAAAGGTGTCGTCTCAGCTATTGTACACTCCCGAGACATGTGCCCTTGACCACCACATCTATAACAAAATATGGCCCTCGATCCCAACACAGATGCATTTTCTGACCGATTCATCCCAGTCCTTCCACCTCGAGCTTGAAATCTTCCACGTGCATTTCTATTATTTTTAAATTCTTGGCCCTTAGGCACTCCTCGTGCTACACTCTGAATTGAGGTTCCCGCGTCCCATCCATATGATCTTATACTATCATGTCTAGCTTTCTTCGAGTGTTCAACTTGCATTTCTTTTATTGACTTTTCTGACACCATGGCCCTATCCACCAAGTCCACATAATCCGTTATCTTCATATTAGCAACCATGCTTTTTATATCTACACTCAGCCCGGTTTGAAACCGATCACATTTACTTTCTTCTGTCCTCACCAAGTCAGGTGCAAATCTAGATAAGGATATAAATAAAGCTTCATACTCTGCCACTGTCCGATTCCCTTGTTTCAATGTTATAAATTCTTCCTCTTTCTCCTTCCTATAAAGCCTTGGGAAATATTTTTCAAAGAACACTTTCACAAACCTCTCCCATGTAATTCGTGGAGGATTTATTGGCACCACTCCCCCCATTGTAGTAAGTAATATTTCTATTGCGTCCCACCATAACTTTGCATCATCCTCTAACCTAAAGGTTGATAACAAAACCTTTTGTTCATCTCGCACTTCCATCACCTTGCATATTGTTTCCATATTTCTAATCCACCCCTCTGCCACTAACGGATCAGTAGTCCCAGTAGATGCTGGAGGATTTAACTTCATGAACCTATCATGCAATTTGTCCCTATCCCCACCATGTTCTCCACCTCTTGCTTGTTCCATAAGTTGTGCCACAGCACGCAATATTCTTCCCACGTCATCAACAGGTTGTTGTTGCAACTCTGGTTCATCCACTTCAATAGGTCTATGTCCTTGCTGACTATTAGGTACGTAGGATGCCTCACCCTCTGCTCTATCATGCGGCTCGTGTGGATCCATCACTCACTGCAATATAATTAACTTAAACAAAATAAAATAGCAACATTTTAATATTAACATTGTTAGCCGAAATCCAGGTGCATAACAAACTCACTTTCTAGTGTCCACTGCCAATCTAGACCCTCACACCCTATCCAGAACCAAATAACCACGCTCTGATACCAAGTTGTCGCACCCCGAATTAATTAAGTTAAACTCATCCTTTTAATTAGAGATAAATTTCCTTAAACGATGCTTTAATTTAAATCTCTTAGGAAAATAGCATAATATTTTTTTTTCCCAAAGGTATGTGTAGATGAAAACATAACTGCCTTTACTTATAACTTATAAGTACTATATAACTTTACATAACCAAGATCCTTAGTTTAATAATTACACAAAAGGAATCTTGATATTCAACCCATACTAATTATCCGTCACTCCCCTGTTTTAAGGTCCTAACTTGGCAGTGAACTCCAAATTATAAGCATACCTGAAACAAAACATTACAGGAGTGTAAGCTATAAAGGCTTAGTGAATGACCACATACCACACATATAACCAATTTGAATAACCATTTTTATTTTGTTCTAATGCTATAACCCAACAGGAATTGTGAAACTCTCGCAAGCATGGACCCGCCACAGTCCAATTAACCCACCACAGTTATTAGGGACCACCACATCCCTTTATTAGGCCCGAGTACACAAACCTTTAAGTTGGATTAATAGGACCACCACATCCCGTAGGACCCACCACAGTCCTTAACATTAGATAAAGGACTCACTAGTCCATATCATTATGTAACATCGCTTAACATTTTTAACCATATGCATATGTTTCATAAATACAACATCACTCCCATAAACATTTTCACACATGTGTTTAACTACACATTTCCATATGAAATTATAAGCATTTATATTTCATAAGGAAGGTCACTCACCTTGTATTTATTGCTAATATTAATACCAACTACTTCCTTGGTATGGTAGTATTAGCTGCTTCCCCACCTAACAAGTCAATGTCGTTAGTATTTGAATACACCGATTAACCTCAAACCCAGTAACACATCACATAATTTGGTCAATCAGAATTAACTAAGGAGGAATTACATATGACACTTCACATTTATATAACGCCCAATTAATTAGGGTTCTAACACAATTTACAGAATTAAATTACGAATTTGCTAGACAAAGTTATGCCCATTTTATTACAGCCTTTTCCAAATCGTTTCTCAAGAAAAACAACAACACAACTTCAACTTCCTGGAATTCTCATAATTTTTGTACAACATAACTTTTCATGATATTCCACCCAATATCAGTAAACACATTGAATAATACAAATTTAATGTTTCATAATTTCTAGGGCTCATTTTCTATGTCGAGCAAAACGTCAAACACTTGGTATGCATTCTTGCTCCTTTAGGGCAGATTTTAAACCACGACTTCAAACTATCACCAAGGGTTAATTCCTTGGTATTTTTACACAGTTTTCGGATATGTTATACATGTATGAGTTTAGTTTACTCTCCAACTTGAATCACTCAATTCCAATAAGTATTCCATGATTTATGCCATTTTTAGCATAACTAGGTCAAAATACAACATTAAGGCATAACTTAACATTTTTAAGCATACATAACCTTGACCTTGAGTATAATTCATGGAAACATATAATAAAGATTTTTTAGAAGAAATATACATCATAATCATGGATTTTCTAAATCAAAATGCTTTACGAAAAGATGATGTAAATTTAGGACTTTAAAGTATGCATTTACGATCCTAGCTCTAGTTCTAACTTATGTTCTTAACCCATCCTTGTTCCAACACAATTCAGCAATATGGGTATCATTATAATATATATCCAAATCAGAAATAAAAACATGCCAAGTATATAACTCATCCGTGTGACAAACTTTAATAAAGATGTAATTACCTCACGAGAATTCCTCGATTTATGGTGAATTTTCAAAGAAATTCTTCCTTAACTTTGTTTTTCTCTCTCCATAAGCATATTTTTCTCAAGCTTGTAATAGCAAATGAAAAGGATGATAAGTTCTGCCTTATAAGCTTAAAAACGTGGCTATGTGACCACTTTAAGTTGGTATTACGCGATTCGTTGGGCAAGGGGTCCAATAGGACAATTTCGTTAATGACAGATTTGTCCTGCCTCGTAAAATCACCATAACTCACTATTTCGGGCCCCGATTTACTCTCACTTTGTGTCTATGAGTATATAACTTAAACATATACAACTTTCATGTTTTGTGTTTTCCCAAAATCATAAAACTAGTACACCTAATTTGGGCTCGAACAGAAGAGTAATTATTTACTCAGAATTTCATAACTTTCACATTTGGCGACCAAACATCGCCACTTTCACACCAACACTCTAGCTTACTTTTTATAAACATAATGGTGCATTTAGAAACATATTTTCATTATGCATTTAACCAAATAACCAATTTATAACTTATAACTCATAACTTATACTTAATCGTATAATTAACCTTACTAATCGTGTTCTAGGGCCTTACATACGTGTTATTGTGGAGGGAGTCCTTATAAAGTTCACACTTGTGGGGAAGCCATTTTCTTCTTCATTGCTGGCCACCTGAAGTTCTTGCGGGAGATTCCAGCCGACGTTATTTCTAGCCGTTGCTTTGAAGGTTTAACGAAGACATCGTGCGTTACACTTGTGGGCGATTATCAGGTTGTATGTAAGTCAATGGTCTTGTGAATTCTTCAATGTTCTAGAAGTAAAAGGTTTTTCCCTTTGAGGATTTTTCTTTAATTTTGTGTCACATGATTTATCTATTTATGGTTTGACACACGCACACATGTAGGTTCATGTTTAGGGGCTGAATTGTGTTGGTTTAAAAATAGACTCCAATTAAATAAGTGTGCCAAATTAGAAAGTTGCAAATTAATTCAAATCGATATCACACACCACTTTCCTTCAATTTTTCAAATTAGTATCAGAGCGGGTTACGCTAATTTATCAGGTAATCCTGATTTTTCAAGGATTTATTTTTTTTATACAATTTGACTTCTCACGTCGTCAAATTGGTATCAGAGCGGGTTGCACTAATTTATCGTGTATTCCTATTTTTCGCAAATTTTGTGTGATATTAATTTTTTTGAAAAATCGCAATTTTTTGATGGAGCACTTATCTAATCGAATGCCTTCCTTTGATGATACGAGTCAGAGTTTTGATGATATAAATCATTTGAATTTGACGTTTGCTAAAAGAATTGATTTTTTGGAAAAAGAAAATTATCGTTTTAAATCTGCGTTGGATATTTTGCAAATGATTCAAAATAAAAGAGATTTTTATCGTGAAACATTTATTTCCTTGGACCATGACTTTGTTTCTTTAAAATTGTCCAAGAAGGAGAGTGATGATAGGGTCCTATTTTTAGAAAAGGAATTGGAGGACCTTAAAAATTCGATGGTTTGTGCTTGTGACAAAGAGGATAAAAATATTTTAATCAATGAGTTTATGGCACGTGAAAAGATTCTTAGGGATAAGTTTGCTTTAATTGGGGGGTGCGAGATAACCTTCTTGGTTTGATTGATAATTTGAAGAAGGAGTCCCTCAGATTAGAAGAGTCTAATTCTTTGCTTGAGTCAAAAATTTTGAAGTTAAAAAATGATTTGACAGGCTCGAGTAGGTTTGATAGTGATGGTAATGGCTCATCTTGTTCTCATGCTTCTAGCGCTAAAGCCAAAACCATTATTTATTTTAGAGGGTCAACCGTTCCCATGGAAATTGGAAATGGTCAACCCATAGGTGCCCTTCCACCCGTTTACACATGTTCATATTGTGGTAGGAAAGGTCACCTTAGGCATTTTTGTTGTGATCTTGGAAAAAGTCCTAGGAAGTTTATGTCTAGTGTTCCCATGGTTCCCAAAAACCCCACACAACATTTCACATCTATTTGGGTGGGGAAATCACTTTTAGAGGCACTAGATTTTAGACAAGTTGATTCTCGTTTGCTTGCACATGCATCTTCTCCTGCCATATCATATAGATGATTGTGTTCGCATGTTTGTCATATCCTAGTTTTTGTTTCATGATATTTATCTTTGCTAGCGTTGTGACATGTACTTTTTGTATAAATTTTTTCTTTTGAAAAATACAAAAAGATTTTATTTTGATAATTTTTTTTTAAAAAACCAAAAGGATTTTTATATTTTTGTTTGCATCGTTTATGGATGGACACTTAGGATGATCGAGTCACAACATCATTTCATTTTTCATGTGACCATTTGATAGTGTTTTGAGATAATATATCATGTCATCTTTGTGCTTTATAATTGTTGGAGTCATTAAGATGTAATTAACTGTTACTTCCTATATGTTTGACTCATGATTTCCTTTATTGCACACGTGCATGGATTTATTTGATTATTGTGCTTATCATATCACATGTTGGTTGCGTGGTTTCACTTCAACCATGTCCTTAAAACGAACCAAGCCTGATAAAATTTGATAGAAAGTTGTGCATCTACGAGTCGTTTTTGAGTTTGTGTGATTTGTTTAAAAACGGTGAAGAGCTATGAAAGTTTATCATTTATCCTTTGTGATTAAGCCGCCATTTAAATTGGACCTAAAAAATTGAGGAATTTTATTATCCGGGATCCAAAGAGGTTTAAAAGAGACCGAAAAAATTTAAAGGCAATAAAAAGAAATTTATGCCAATTATGGGCCATTTAGGTTTTAGCACCAATTCTCCAAAGTTTGAGAATTTAGTTTATACACCTCTAAAAGAAAATATTTTTGAGGGAGTTTGGTTGGAGAATTAAAACAGGTTTGCACGTCCTTAAAAGTCTTGAAAAAGCGCTACATAGTTTTGGAAGTTATTGGTGTGGAAATCACTTTGACTTTGATTTGTTGATTTGCATAAGACGATGTCATCTAAATTCATCAATTTTTACACCTAAGGATACTTTTGATGTTCATTCATTAGGGGTACATGTGTTCATCGTGCACATATGATTGATTGAGTTGATTTACCTATTGAATGTGTTCACACCCATACATTCCATTTTCATGACTTGGTTGTTTAAGTTTAAATCCATGGTGTGATTTTTAGTATCTTATTTTGTATCAAAAATTGAAAAATCTAAAAATAGTTTGTGAAATTTTTGAGATACTCCTTTGCATGCATGTAGTTTGATACTTGTTTGCTATGCATTTTATCGTGACACTCCATGTTTTGATTTTTTTCTTCTTATCTATCTATTTGGGGACATCATAAAAAGGGGGAGAAAGAATTATCATGTTATGGGGGAGTTTTTGCATCATGGGGGAGATTTGATTTATTAATGATTTATTCTTATATCATTCAAACTCGATGCGCCACAAAAGTTTTTTCTTTATCTCATGTGTGTAGGTACAAAGACTTAAGATCATTATGTTGCACACCCTGTTGAGAAAATCTTTGAAGATTTGATGAAGATGTTTGAAGAACAGTTTTGAGAACTTGAAAATTTATTCATGGGAGGGTAAATTTGTATAGGCATTTTGGTTTTTGATAATTCGGATATTTTTATGTATGTACCGTCATAGATATAGAGGGAGATTTGTAAGGACATATTTTTATAAGTTCGTTATCAATTTAATATGTCATATACCGCTACACCGTCCAAGAGCATTCAAGAGCCATCTACATCAAGACGGATCCGAATTAATCAAATTCTTCATCAAAAAGACTCCATGAAGTTTACTGTGGTAAGGTTATGTTTTAAATACCTTAACTTTACACTTAGAGCTTTTGGGATATTTTTATAAAAAAAATTATTAAGTGTTGGAGCGAACTTTTTTGTCAAATTTTGAGAATGACTATTTTTTCTAAGTATTGGAGCGAACATTAAAATAATATTTTTTTGACGCAACAGTCGTTCAAACGACATAGCAATGTTGTTCGCGTGAGATAGGCATGTCGCACGATCTCGTTTGAGCGACAGTTGTCCTTCATTCGAGCGACTTGCTGATCTCGTTCGAACGAGCTCTAATAGCGAGGCGGCGCATTTTTATTATAAATAATCATTAAATGGTATCGTTTTCTTTAATAAGTCCCAGTGTTTTACTAAGTAGAAAACTGCAAAAGCAGAATCCTTTTTGACTTCTTCTTTTAGGGTTTAAATTTCTCTTTGTTTACAATTCACAAAAATCCCAATATGCTTTAGTGAATTATTTTTTGGTGTTGGAGAACACACTTTACTTTGGTTTAATCTTTGTGGGGAGAACTCTACAACCAGAGAGCTACGTGCTATTGTGGATGGAGTCCTTATAAAGTTCACACTTGTGGAGAATCCATTTTCTTCTTCATTGTTGACCACCTGGAGTTCTTGCGAGAGATTCCAGCCGATGTTATTTTTAGCTGTTGCTTTGAAGGTTTGACGAAGACACCGTGCGTTACACTTATGGGCAATTATCAGGTTGTACGTAAGTCAATGGTCTTGTGAATTCTTTAAAGTTCTAGAAACAAAAGGTTTTGCCCTTCAGAGATTTTTTCTTAATTTCGTGTCGCATGATTTATCTATTTATGGTTTGACATAAGCACACACGTAGGTGCATGTTTAGGGGTTGAATTGTGTTGGTTTAAAAATAGACTCCAATTAAATATGTGTGCCAAATTATAAAGTTGTGAATTAATTCAAATCGATGTCACACACCGCTTTCCTTTGGTTTTTCAAGTTACAACGATGACTTCTCTCAAGACTAAGTCCCCCGCCTTGAATTCTTTGTGGTGAAACTTTTTATTGAAGTATGAAGTTCTCATTTGCTTGTATGCAACCATTTGTACTAGTGCATCTTCTCTCTTTCTTCTAACACTTACATAAACCTCTTGTGACCTTCGTCATTAGTGCTTGGTTAGAATTGAGCCAACTTGGTGAATTAATCAATGGACATAATAGAGAACTTGTCTTAGCCTTTGCTAGGGGCAGAGTCTTACCAAATCCACTCCCCCTTGAGTAAAGGGCTATAGGGATGGCAACGGGTCAAGTACGGGGCGGGTTTGTTAAAACCCAAACCCGCACCGAGAAAAAAAAATCCCCACCCCGCCCCGCAACCCACGTTGGGTTATGATTTTAAATCCCGAACCCATTTAATTATAACCTCCTAAAACCCATTCCCGCCCCGCCCCGTGAGTTAAAACCCGAAATTTAATTTATTTGTAAAAAAATAGATTTTATTATATAAGTCCTCAACATCAATTTTTAAGTCTAAAACTTGAACATCAACTTTAAAAGTCTCAAAATAATTAAAATGTCTCAAATAACAAAATTTGAAATGTCAAACTACGAAGTCTCGAACAATATCATATTCAACTATTACAAAATAAGTCCTAAATAACATCAACTTCAACGATTACAAAAGAAGTCCTAAATAACATCAAATTCAATTATTACAAAATAAGTCCTAAATAATCTCAACTAACGCAAAATAAGTTTCAAACAACATAAGTCTCAAAAGTCCCGAATATAGTAAATGTTACACAAAAGTCTCAAATAGCTCTACTAACTATCATCTTCATCACCATCGACTCAAACCTGGAGTATGAATTTAAAACAAAAAAAATCATAACAGATTTTTTACTTGCATTACCTTTTCATTAAACTTCCACGGGATCGAACTCCTCATCACAAATTGTAGGCCTGGAATCCGTGGTAGAAGAATCATATACAAAATACACAAAAAAAAATAAACATTCAATTAAGGAAAAAGTCTTGCATATTATTAAAGAATTTTATTTTAAATAACACCTTGAATATCGTTTCATAAACAATCTTGTATGCACATCAACGCCTCTAAAACAACCGCACTAAGTCGACTATAATGAGGGTTCACCATTCGACCACTTGTGCTAAATGTTGATTCGGAACCCATAGTTGATACTGGAATAGCCAATACATCTCGCGCTATAAGTTGCAATGTGGGATACCAAACACCATTCGCTTTCCACCAATTTAAAATGTCAAAATCCAGAGTATGTTGAAAGATATTTTCCTCCAAATAGTGATCTAACTCTGACTTAACATTTATACGCCCTGGCATACCACTCCCCACTAATGATTTTCGAATAACTAACCGTTGTAACACCACTTAACCCACTCTCATTTGGTATCTCGGTCCTCACATTCACCTTACATTGGTACTCATTTAGTAAGTCATAACATGTTGTCCGTACACTCTCAATATGTGTATCACACTCCTCGCCATAAATTTTTGGAAGAACATGTTCTAAAAACTTCATTTTGTACCTAGGATTCAAAACAATCGCTATGTCGGCAACCAAATGACACTCACTCCAATATTTATCAAATTTTTCCAACATACTAATGGCCATAATTTTAATCACCTCATTTGGAGAGATACACCAACTACGTAATGCCAATTTAATCACACAAACTTTAGGAAATAAGTAATTTGTTGTTGGAAATTTTGTGCCAAAAAACACTTCAGTGATGGAAAAAATTAGTTTCAATCATCCACATATTTCTTTGGCTAAGCTCCACTCATGCTCCATAGGTAAAGATGTATAATGTCTCTCACGTTGTTTCAAACATGGAAACACATCCTTATAACAAATGGTTGTCTTAAGCATCAAATGAGTGGAGTTCCACCTTGTTTTGCAAGTTAAACACAATTTTTTAGCACATGGCATTTTTAATTGCTGGGCAGCCTCCTCAAAGCTTTCCTCCCTACTTTGAGTGGTTGTCGAAAATGCTACACTATCTCGAATTTTACCCACGGCAACTCTTATTATGTCTAAGCCATCCTTCACCACAAGATTTAATATATGTGCGTCACAACGCATGTGAAGCAATTCCCTCCCCCCCCCCCCCCCCCCCCCCACACACACACACAACAAAATGGAATCATTAACAACAAACTTGTCTACCCATCAATGCATCATTAATAGAACGATTGTCTACCATAATAGTAGACACTTTCCTATCCAAATTCCAATCTATTAAATAATTCATCAACACATCACAAAGAACATCTTTCGTATGTGGAGAGGGGACAAAAACAAACCTATGCATGAATACTTTTATCAAAATATGAAATTGTGATGAAACATAATTATTTAAAAAACAAAGTAAAAAGAAGAAGACATACCCAATTATCAAATTTCTCAAGCACCAATGTTCATCAACAGAATGTGTTGTTATAGCCATATGCCCTCTCTTTTGCCTTGAATACCACATATCCGTGATGATTCTAACGCGACAAGAAAGCTTATCAAATAACCTGTAAACTATTGCTTTCTCCAATTGATACATTTTTAATATGTTTCTTTTAATGGTGTTTCGAGATACATTTTTAAAAAGAGGTTTGAGGCTACTAACGAACTTCCTAAATTTGACATGCTCGAAAATACTAAGGGGATATTCATGTAAAACAATTTCACTTGCAAGTTCTTTTCTGGACACATCTTGATAAAATGTAAAATTACCAAAATGCACTTTTTCATCAGAAGTTTTTTCAATATGAATCTGAAATTGATCACGAATATCAATATTTTTATGTTTCCTACACCTAGTCAAGTGATTTCGTAAATGGTTGGTCTCATTTCTACTTTCGGCCTTAAGTTTTGAATGGCAATGATGGCATATTGAAAATGTCCCCAAATTATTTTTAATCCTTTCAAAGTCATTCCAAATAGAACTTATGAATTTTCTTTTGTTAGGAGAAGATTGAAGATTAACACCATGTGTTTGTGTGGATGGGGTGGAACTAGGTGCCCGCGTTGATTCCGTTTGTGTCCCAAAAATAGTATATTGCCCTTGAATTAATTTGCTCATTTTTTGAAATAAATATAAATTGATAACTATTTTTATTAAAGTATCGGAGAAATAAAAAAACAAATTTCAGAACAATATATAAAATAAAATATAAAACAAAATGCACAACTATGCAATGAAATTATATTAAGATCCAATTCTGATTAACAATTTTTTGAATCATTGATGGAGAAAAAACTGAGTTTTACTAATCAAGGAATTCAATATTAACAATATTGAGTGGGACCAATTATAAAAACTGATTATTTTCATTATAATCACTTCTCAAAGCAAGAGAGGTGTATTTCATCTACGATCCATCTCATTCCAAATTTTATTTTATACACTCTGTCTTTATAATTGTCATCCCTGAGTTTTGTTAAACGACATCTAAATAATCCATCTCTACCATCCACAATCAATAATACTGATAGATTTACCCTCGCTAAACGATCCATAAATTAGTTTAAAAAAAGTAACCTACCGGTCACCGGCGCCGCTGTTGTACCCTCGCTACTGGATCTTGGTCGCGGATCGCTGTTGTAGCCTTGTTGCTGTACCCTCGCTGCCCCTCACTGTTGTACCCTCATGGATCCTTACATGAGAGGTTGAGATGAGATGGGGGAAGGGAGGAATAGAAGAGAGGTTGAGACGAGAGGGGGAGGAAGGAATGGAAGAATGGTTGAGATGAGAGAGAGAGAGAGAGAGAGAGAGAGAGAGAGAGAGAGAGAGAGAGAGAGAGGGAGGGAGGCGGTAAAGGATTAAACAGAGGGAAGGGATTGTGTTGAGTTAGGTTATTACTTTCTTAAAGATTATATATATATGTGGTGGGGAGTGTTATTAACATATTATAATAAGGATATAATAGTAAATTTGTTAAACGGGGCGGGGCGGGTTGAGAATATTCTGATAAAACTCGAACCCAACCCATTTACTAAACGAGTTTTTTTAACGGGTTTTTAACCCGCTCCATTTGGGTCGGGAACCCTTCGGGTCGGATTAAATTGCCATCCCTAAAGGGCTATGGACTTAACATCGGAGCAATCTTCTTGGCTAGATATTTTATAACAAAGGCAAATTTCTAATACTTGTCACAAAGGCAAATTTCTAATACTTCCCCAACATTTTCCAAAAGTAACCTTGCCTCAAGACCTTATAGACTAAGGTCTTTGGTCATGTATGGGCACTACTGACACCGTCGTTGAGGTCTCTTAGGAAGTATTCAAACTTTTATGAGCTAAGGCATCACCAAGGTATTGAGAAATACCTGTTCTTGAACAATGCCCCATTTTTTATGTAATATTTAGAAGCTAAAGATTTTATCCATTTCGCATGAATCTTGTTATTGGTAAGGTCTTCATCTCTAATTTAGGCCTTGATAATAGTGAACAAATCTAAGATATGATTGACCTCTGGTAAGTTTATTTTTATATGAATGGTGTTGGATTGGTCTAAAGTAATAACTATGACCTCTAGATCCACCTCATCTCATGAGGATACTCATGAAAGGTGATTATTCTCTAATTTTTTTGCTCAAAAAACCCTTCTAATACTAAATCTAGGGATTCTCTGGATGAGTTATGATGGGAGTTAAAATTGTAAATGACTTTAGACCGGCAAGTTCTCCCCTATGGACCTCAAATGGGTAAGAGGAGATGAATGTAAAATTATATGAAAATAATTTGCAGTGTTTCAAAACTCAGTAAGGAGTCCTACATCCATTATCAAAGGACTTACACTTGTTTATTATATCATAAATGAGTTAATACAATCTAAGAGACCTCTTAAGCTTTGGTTAAGAGATTTTTGGGTTTGAGTCCTTTGTTAGTGATTCAAAGGACCCTGGGAAGTAACTTATTGACATAATTAAAGATTTATGAGTATTTATTTTAGGCTCAACAAGATATTAAAAATGGGTAAACGTTAGAAATGATCCAAGTTATCGATATAAAGTCACAACAGCGGGCTGTGAGTATGAAATAAAGAGTAAAAGACTTATGAAAGCTTAGATGTGAAAGCTTAGAACTCTTGATTCTTTGTAAGTCTTGTTATTTTAACATGTATTCATCCTTCAACAATCCATTATTTATATGAAAACTCTATCATAGAGAATGAATGGACTGTCACAACATGGTTGGTCTCTTATGAGGTCAAAGGTGTCAGCAAGGGGTAACTTATTGGCTACGAAATTTGTAGGTGGTGTAAGGTTGTTGGGAGACTTAAATGTTTATGGGAGAATTCAATGTAAATGGAGATTATTAGTGGCTATAGGTGGAATAGTCTTTTAATTTCCACCTACTCAACAGACTAGTCGTAGGTGATTTGTCGGAGGTCTAAGATATCAAAAACTTCTATAGGATTCCCAAGGATGTCCTTAAGGTGATATAAAATTATATAACTCGGTTTTGAGGGTTAGGAAACCTTGGAAGATTATTTTTCTTTGGAATAAGGTAAATTTTTTGCGTTAGTCTTGGGGGAACCCTAGTTCTATGGTTCATGAGCTTGTTTGAGGAGACGTATTGGAACGACTGTCCATATTAAGAATAAGGAGAGGTGACGGGGGTCTGTTACAAAATGGTGGTCTTTTCCTAATTGTATTGGAGGACTCTTGGGGATAAATAACCATATGTCT
This sequence comes from Sambucus nigra, assembly GCA_949130495.1. Classification (NCBI taxonomy): domain Eukaryota; kingdom Viridiplantae; phylum Streptophyta; class Magnoliopsida; order Dipsacales; family Adoxaceae; genus Sambucus; species Sambucus nigra. The sequence continues at coordinate 580,698,140 of OX422209.1, forward strand.
GAGGTCATAGGTTAGTTGAGGGACCTACGCTCTTACCCTAGGATACTAGAGGGCCTTTAGAACCTTCCAGACACCAAATGTAAAATAGGGTATCATCAATATCCCCTAGTTTCTTCTTGTAAAGGTTAAAAGTGGCAACACTTATCTCTCGTTCAAGTTAGGGCTAAGGTCATAACTAACCACTTAGATTCTCGTTATGATTAGATTGTGTTGGGAAGGATCTTGCATGTATTTATGGATATGTGTCGAGGACTGAGGGTATTTATGTGATTATGTGGAATGGGGCATATGATCTTGTAGGTTGCAGTGGACTGGAGATTTAGGCCTTAGGGATATAAAAAGGCCCCCTTAGGATGGGATAATTCATCAACATTTGCCCCATCCATATTTTCTCTCTAACATTTCTTCGATCACAAGTAAACCCTTTTTCCTTTACAACTATGCCTAGTGACAACATCTCCCCTTCCTAAGTCTTAGACCCTAATCCCCTGTCCTTTTTTGGCCTCACATTTTTCCACCGTCTAATGTAGAGCCAAAGGTTGAGACCTCTACTCATAGCCCATTGGGTATGTTCCCTAAGGCAAAAGGATGAAGCTATGAAGGGGTTTTCAGTCTTAACTCTGCTTCCCAAATTACAGAGAAGAACTTAATGGAGATCTAGAAGAAATACTAAATTCCTGAGAATGTTATTTAGATGCCTACTAGACCTAAATAGAGGTCTTTATTGATGATGTCCCATCATATATGCTTCAACAATTATTTCCTTCACTACGGGGCTAGATTCCTATTTCCCTTTCCAGTGATGAGGATTCTAAAATCTATTAGGTTAGCACCTACTCTATTGGTGGCTAACTCATAGAGACCTCTGATGGCCAAAGTTTTTTCCTTTAGGGAGTATAGCGGAGAAAAATGTGACGTCACCTCATACTAGTTTTTCAAATTATACAAGGACAGGAGTAGAATAAGCCACATGACAAGGGTATGAATTATTTATCTCTTAGGCCTAATGTGTCGGCGTTTGATAAAGACAAGCACAATACCCCAAAAAATTAGAATGAATAAAATTTCGTTATGGGGGGAGCTTGGCCCACCCAAACCCTACTAATCCCATTGCCTTCCCTATATTTTGTACACTTCTCTCGTACTACGTAAGTAAAATTTATACGTTTTCCTTATTACTTGCGTTGACCTCTGTTTTGGGAATTAAAGTTTTTCTTTATCATTTGAAGTGGTTGTCAAACCCACCATATATGAAATGAATAAGATTGTTGAGGCCCAGAATTTTTCTTTAATCCCCTTTTAGATCTTGGTTATATCCAGGCGTCTCTTCAACTAAAGGATGAGGCCTGAGACTAATCCTCTAGTGTCTGGGGATCCCCCAAAGTCACTATAATTGTAGTGATGAACACATTAGGGTATGAACCCTATGTTTTATTTCCTTGAAAGAGTACGATCATCATTGAAGCTTCTATTGAGTTTCTTAAAGCCTCTAAAGGAGAAGATGATCTGCCTATAAGGCAGACTAAGATCCCAAGGACTGGAGGAGTCTATACCTCATCCAACGAGCCTATTTCTCTTGAATTTGACTTGTCTCCTTGTAAGTTTCTTTATTTTTTTTATCCTAATATTGTCCCTATTTATAACCCTGAAAGGTAACTTTAACTTGTTAATGGTTCAGTAGATGAATGGGAAGAGCAAAGAATATCCCATGCCAAGATATTCCTAGTGAGGTTTTGTTCAACGGTAAGAAGAGGACTAAGACCACCAAATGCGTCAAGTTTCATATCTCAGTGGATATTATAGTTCCTCGAGTTTGGCTGGTGTAGGCGGATATCTTGGGTTATAGATTTAATGACGGTTCAGTATTGGAGTCTATAAAAACCCTACCCTTTCTGCAAGGCAACCCCAATTTATCCTTATATTTATAAGGGACTGCAACCCTTTCTCACATAGAAAGAAGCTTTTAGGTATGTGGTGTCCCTCATGTGGGTTTGGTTTAAAGAAAGCAACTGAGGTGCCTAGTATGTTAAAGGGGTCGGTGTTGCTGAGGGGAGGAACCGATCATCCCCTATGATGGAGAGCTAGTTTAGGTCTTCTTCATCTTAGGATATGGACTCTTATATCTTAGTTGGGGATGCACTTGTCTCGTTTTCCAAAAAAACAATTATGATATGGTGGCAACGCTAAAGAATATGGGTCCCCTTCTAATGCTGAGGAGTTGGTCCATTTGATGGGTAAGGTATCTTCATGATTCTTTAATTATTTCCTTATTTATTTATTTTTTCTTTGTTGTTATATCTCGTTTCCATTTTAGGCTCAGAATTTGACAAAGGATTTACTGGTTGATGCTCTTACTGGCAACAGGGCATGGAAGAAGGTCACTGAGATGGAAAGAATTTAGGACCTAAATTGGATGCCTCTAGACTGAATGATCAATGAACATAAGTTGCAAGTGGATTCTCTCAAATAATAAATGGATGCTTCGAAGGCTCGGGACATCTCCTTATAGCAAAAGAATTTCTTAAATGAAAAATCTCTCAAAACAGAGAATTTTTACTAGCTATTGTATAAGATTTCTAAGCCTAGGTTGGGGAGATATATTCTGATCTCAAAGTGATAGTGGAGTCTCTCTAAGGACATAATATTTAGATTCATAACTTCAAAGAGATACTTATTTAATTTGTTGGTGAGATGGATCTCCAGATGCAGTCAATCAAAGACTTAACAGCTGAGAAGGAGCAACCGATCGCCAAGGGACAGGAGCTCCAAAATATATATGTTGAGGTCTTGGTGAGGCATAAAGAGCTCTAGGGTAATATCCATACCACTATGTAGGACTATTTGGATATTAAGTTGGAGTCTGAGGATTTTAATAAGTATTTCTTCCAAAACTTTAATTCTAGTTTTTAAGTTTACAAGGCCAAGTTTAGACATCATTTCCTGATGTGGAAGTCTCTAGTTTATTTTCAGTAACTCCACATTCGGATGGAGAGAGATCGGATGAAGAGGGTGGTACTGACAACGAATCTACCGAAGCCTCTAATCCTAAGGCCCAAGAAGAGGAGCCCAAGGAAAAAAAACTCTGCCTCCATACCATTATCAAACCTCTCCAAAAGTGAAGAGCTTGTGAATTCTCATAACCCCATTCCCTGAGTTGATTTTTCGTATAATTTTTTTTTATAAACTATTTTTTGATTGTGGGACATTTCTTGTAATTTATATCGTTTATGATCGAGGTGTAAACCGAGCGTCCGTGTAAATACCCTAGTCGTCGTTATCGGCTTCCAACCACAATACAAAAAAACTAAACTTTAACTACACTCTTGCAGAGTATCGTGGCTAGTCTGGGTATCGAATCCTCAGGAAACTAGGATAAGTGAACGTGGTGACAAAGGTAAGACTGTTAACCCTAACTTGACTCTAAAAAGAACGAAAAGTTGATTTGAATTGTGAAATAACTACAATCAGATGCAATTTTGAAAATAATTAATTAATGAGACTACAAATAAATGAAGTGAAGAACTAGTAACGAATTGACTAAAACTTTAACTATGAAATGAGAATGATAGGTCGGATTACAATCCCCCAAACCCTAGTAATTCACTTCGTAGGATACTAGATTCAGAATTAAATCTTTAAATGAATCCAACTTTTTAATACTCCTAAGTATTACACATATGAGGGATCGTAGCCCGCACTGTATGTAAGAAAAGGTTGAATTAAAATTCGATCTTTATTTCTCCTAAGTATTACACATATGAGGGATCGTAGCCCGCACAGTATGTAAGCAAAGTAAGAATTAAAGCAGTATTGTATTAACTATTGTACAATTCACCTAAGATTTTAATTCAAAATTCTATTTCCACTATCGTAAATTACATCGGGTGGGGTTCATGCACCCCGACCTTTAAAAACCTAGCCTAACATGGTGAAATTAATGAAAACTACGCTATCTACGTTGCATGAACTCATAATTGCTTGCAAAGAGAGAAGAAACATGAGAAATAATAATAAATGTGCTGGAAATAAAAGTTACCAAGATTGAAGAACAAGAACATGCAAGAAGAAATCAATGGTTGAAGAAAAACTGGAAAAGCTCTTGAATTAAAGGTACGAAATATCTAAATTCTTCTCCTAGATGTTCCTACTTGATTAGGAGCTTTTACATGAATGAAATCAGAATAAAAAGAATTCTAATGACTAAATAAATAGGCTAGAGGTCGTTTAGAAGAGTCCCCAAATCATAAAACTCTTTTGGCTAAAAGATAAGCACAAAATAAAAATCCCGTATCTAGAAATTTATCACACTTAGAAAGCGTGACTAATATTGTAACGGGTATGGTGCATGACAAATGGGCGAACCGGTTCTTTTTTTCAGCTTCGGTTCAGTTTACAGCTTTTTTTCTTCATTCCTCTTAACTTCAAATGACCATAATTTCTTCACCGTAGGTCGTCTTGAGGTATCATTTTTTCCACTGTTCTTGTAATTGAAAGCTATTCAACTTTCCAGTTGGCCCCACCTCTGAACTAAGGCTACAAAATTACAAATATTCCCTTCAACTCCACATTTCTTGGTTTCTTTCACTGTTTTGAGTTCTATTTGGCACTAACTTGCATGAAATACCTATAAAACACATAAGAGATACACAAAATATGGAATACTTGTCAAAAAGGGTTAGTATCATAAATATGAGACAAATCCAAGCTATTTACACCGCACGGGAACATAAAAATACCAAAATTAAGGGGATAAATGTGAAGAATTTATGCCTAATCAAACCCCCTAATTTAAAACTTTGCACATCTCGAGTAATGTAAAATAATGAGAGTATGATTTAAGGACCCTTCAAAACTTTATTGGGATAGAATACCTTTTTTGCGGGCAAGCAATTACATATAGTGTATGAAATAAGCCTTTAAACCGCTAGGTTACCCTAGTAGGACGAGTGGTGTCTCGTGAGGGTTTGCAGTGAATATACCCATAAAATTCATTATTGACTCAAAGAAAAATCAAAGTACTTAAAAATTGTACAATTTAAACTCCCCAAAAATGGTCACCTTAAAATTATATTCACAAGTCTCAAGACATAGTGTGTGTGTGCGAAGCCAAAAATTGAACCGCTAATTTCCACCGATTGATCATTACGTTACTCTCCGAAAATTCTCTTTGATTTCAAAATCTCACCGAATACACTCACAAACGAATCACTCGAAAGTGTGGATATTCACTCGGTATGCGGGATTTATAAGAGTAAATAATAATGGACAAAAGTTCATGCACACAATTGGAAAGACGGACTATTTGAGGTAAAAAGATCTCATCATCGGAGTACGATTATAAGGAAACGAAAGCATCGCCTCTAGTTCACACCATTTATTTTCTCATAATATCTTTTTGTATCTTAGCTCTCCACGCAGTAATCAATTTCGCAATTCGAACTTAGTTAGGAATTTTTCGGGTTAAAATTATATTGGGTAATATGGGAATGGTTGGAAACTTCGAAATTGGAAAATTTTCTTATGATGTTTGTTAGTACTTTTCCGGGCTATTGCTCATTTTCTCTTCTTTTTCTATTTTTTTCTATTTTTTTCACACTTTTCTTTTCTTGCTATTTTTTGTTGAGCATTCTTCTATTTTTTTCTTGCCCCTTTTTGCTGCACTTTTCGGACTTAAATTCTGACTTTTTTTATTTTTCACAATTTCGAGCTATTTGGGTTTTTCAAGTTGTCAAACGAAAGGAAAAATTATTCGGCTCAAATTTGGGTTACAAAAGGGATGATTTTTCACAACTTTTTATGGAAAATATTTTTGGGAGACAAACGAGGGCCTACTTCATTGCCCAAATTACTAATTACCTTACCTTATGCGTCTCGAGAATAATTAAGTCTACAGATATTTTAGCGCTCTTTTTGAGACAACATCTCACACGTTTTCCATAACCGATTAAAATAATAAAATAGAGATCATCAACGACTAAATAAAACGCTGAAAAGAACTTTGATTTAACAATTAACTCGGATTGATTTATAAACTCACAGAAATGAAAGGCTCGAATCTCACCGGGTTTGTTAATCTCCACACTTATTCGTAAAGTCATCAATTTTCTTTCAATTTCCATCTTTGGTCAACTTTGGCTTTGTGCATTGGATTTTTACAACTTGAGATAAAAAAAGTGACATTTTTGAAGCTTTTAAATTCCAATTTTTATTTATTTTGAAGAAAAATATTTTTGGCTTCTTCAAACTTTTTCAATTTTTTTGAAATTTTCTAAAAAAAACACACTTGGAAAGAACATGTGATCGAATCAATGAATTTGAACAATAAACAGGAAGAATATCCCACACCCCCTAACTTAAACGTTGCATTGTCCTCAATGCGAATCAAGAACACAACATAAAGAGAGGAAAAGAAAGATATTACCCAAAATGGAGCGATCCCCGAAAAGTACGAGTCCATTGAATCTACAAAACATGTTAGAACCAAGCATAGAAAAAAGAAAAGAAAAAAATAAGTTAACTATTGTACAACCTACGATTTGAAATTCTAATAAGTTATACACTAGAAGTCGAAAAATTTGAGGGTCCAACCAAAATACAATTTGACTTTGAGGGATTAATGGTGTACCCTCATTAGAAATCATGCATCCCGGCAAATAAAAATTCCATTTGAACAACGGAAGGCATGTGCGAGATGAAAAAAATGAACCATCACCAATTAAAAAATTTAACGGGATGATGGGGGGTTTGGATGCTAGGTGGGACAAGTACAATTGAGATCCAAGAGAAATATAATCACCTCCCAAAAAAATTTCAAGTAGTATGGGAAGAGGGGCACACAAAAAGAAAGAATCTATCTTGGAAACCAATTCAAGCAAAGATTCCTCGTCGGTAAAAGTTTTAGCTATTTCAAAAGTTACAACCAACTCATGGGAATCAAAATTCAATTCATCTCCCAAATATTTTTCAATTGGAACAGGAGGTAGTGCACGTGTAAGTGAATAACCCATAAGATGAAGCATCTCAAACAAGAATTCTCATTCAAGAATCGGGTCAACGTCCTCAAGACCTTCATCCAGTTCTTGTGATGGATTTATTGGTTCGATAATAGTGGGGACATAAGGAGACAGTTGATCTTCAACCTCAATAGGTTTTGGAATATTTATAAGATATTGAGATTCAAAAGAACTTGGATCACTCTCAATGATTTCATCCTCAAAAGTGTTAGGTGTAGCGCAAGTCTCGACCTTCTCTGAGCTGTCCAAATAATAATTAAACTCCTTGCAAGCTGCTCTAATTTTCAACTCTGTAGCAGCAAAGTCATCAGATTGCATTTTGAAAATAAGAAAGAGTTCTTCCAAAGTAGTCTTCCTTGGTTATATCACCTCATATTCATCATTTGGTAGAAAACATTCTTCAACTTGAAAAATATCGGAAGAAAAATCCTCATTGGGTTCAAATAATGCATCTAATTCTTGCTCCCAATAACGATTTTTTTCCCGATATTCTTTTCAAGTCTTTTTTCTTCAATCAATTTATTTTGATAAATTTGGATGGCCATATCACTGGGCTTGTATTTATAACACTCATCTTTAGTGATATTGATCAAATGGTCATAAATCTTGAGTGCCTCCTCCTCCTCACTATTATCATAACAATTAAACCCACCAAAGGAGTTAAAGTAAGAAATTTTAGATTGGGCAATTCAAAAACGTGACACCCATATTTTTGAATTTTTTTTTAAGGTCAAATTTGGGATTAACAAACCTAACCTAAACTCTGCCTAATTCCTCGGCAACAACACCATTTTGATCAAGGTGGAAACTAAGCATCCGTGTAAAAACGCTAGTCGACATTATCGGCTTCCGACCACAATACAAAAAAAACTAAACTTTAACTACACTCTTGAGGAGTATCGTGGCTAGTCTGGGTATCGAATCCTCAGGGAACTAGGATAAGTGAACGTGATTACAAAGGTAAGATTGTTAACCCTAACTTGACTCTAAAAAACAGAAAAGTTGATTTGAATTGTGAAATAACTACAATTAGATGCAATTTTGAAAATAATTAATTAATGAGACTACAAATAAATGAAGTAAAGAACTAGTAACGAATTGACTAAAACTTTAACTATGAAACGAGAACGATAGGTTGGATTACAATCCCCCACACCCTAGTAATTCACTTCTTAGGATACTAGATTCAGAATTAAAGCTTTAAATGAATCTGACTTTTTAATACTCCTAAGTATTACACATATGAGGGATCGTAGCCCGCACTATATGTAAGCAAAGGTTGAATTAAAATTCGATCTTTATTTCTCCTAATATTACACATATGAGGGATCGTAGCCCGCACAGTATGTAAGCAAAGTAAGAATTAAAGAAGTATCGTATTAACTATGGTACAATTCACCTAAGATTTTAATTCAAAATTCTATTTCCACTATCGTAAATTACATCGTCTGGGGTTCATGCACTCAGACCTTTAAAAACCTAGCCTAACATGGTGAAATTAATGAAAACTACGTTATCTACGTTGCATGAACTCATAATTGCTTGGAAAGAGAGATGAAACATGAGAAATAATAATAAATGTGCTGGAAATAAAAGTTACCAAGATTGAAGAACAAGAACATGCAAGACGAAATCAATGGTTGAAGAAAAACTGGAAAAGCACTTGAATTAAAGGTGAAAAATATCTAAATTCTTCTCCTAGTTTTTCCCACTTGATTAGGAGCTTTTACATGAATGAAATCTGAATAAAAAGAATCCATAATGACTAAATATATAGGCTAGAGGTCGTTTAAAAAAGTCCACAAATCATAAAACTCTTTTGGCTGAAAGATAAGCACAAAATAAAAATCCTGTATCTGGAAATTTGTCACACTTGGAAAGCATGACTAATTTTGTAACGGGTATGGTGCGTGACAAATGGGTGAACCGGTTCTTTTTTCTCAGCTTCGGTTCAGTTTACAGCTTTTTTTCTTCATTCCTCTCAACTCCAAATGACTATAATTTTCGTACCGTAGGTTGGATTGAGGTGGTATTTTTTCCAGTGTTCTTGTAATTGAAGGCTCTTCAACTTTCCAGTTGATCCCCACCTCTAAACTAAGGTTAAAAAATTATGAAAATGCCCTTCAACTTCTCATTTCTTGGTTTCTTTCACTGTTTTGAGTTCTCTTTGGCACTAACTTGCATGAAATACCTGTAAAACACATAAGAGATACACAAAATACGAAATACTTACCAAAAAGGGTTAGTATCATAAATGTGAGACAAATCCAAGCTATTTGCACCGCACGGGAACATAAAAATACCGAAATTAAAGGGATAAATGTGAATAATTTATGCCTAATCACTTTACCATTAATGAAAAGTAGTTTGTTTTAAATCATGGAACCTTGCTTTTTCTATTGATCTGCTTTACTTTAGTCCTTACTTTATACTTATTGTACTTTTTTATATGCTCAAGAAGCTTTTGTATTGTCTGAAGTCTGCCTAAGTTATGATAGTAGGTAGTATTCCCTTACCCCTTATTCAAATTAATTTGATTAGTGCTTCTCTGGACTAGATTTGAGGGTCGTAAGACCTCTGCCTTATACTTGTTTAGCTGTTAAAGTCATGTCTAAGGTTTTATTATGGGTCAAAAGACCTTAGAACTAGTTGATACCTGGCATTTATACTTTTTTAGGATTGAAATCCCAACATTTTTGTACTAATGCCAAGCCCCCCAAAATATTATGGGACTAAAGGCATAGAAGTGAACCTCTTAAGGGTCATAATACCTTAGGCTTAAAATTTAGATTTTGAATTTTATTCCTCAAAATATCCTAAGAGATCTAAAACATTTAATACCGAGGGAGAAAAAATATTATTTTGTTGGGGTAGTAAGACCTTAAAACTTAAAAAAATAGCCTTACCCCCCCCCCCCCCAGTGGGTCATGTGGCCTCTGAGCTTAGGCATATTAAATGATGCAGTCCCACAAAGGGTACCGAGGCCTCTGAACTTAGCATTTTTAAATTTTGATGTCTTATAAGTGGGTCGTGATGCCTTTAGAATTGATAATCTTTGAAACCTAAAGTTCCACGTAGGGTCAAAATACCTCTAAACTTGGGTAAATTTGGATCCAAAGTCTAACGACGGGTTATAAAAGCTCTAGACTTGGAAAGTATTAAATATGAAGCCCTCATAAGGTTCTTTCAACCTCTTAACTTAGAAAATTTTAGCTTTGAAGTCCTTATAAGGGTCTTTGGACCTCCGAACTTAGAAAATTTTGAGGGTCATACTGGGTTGGAAGGCCTTTAGGCCTTAGCTCCCTAATAAGGACATTCTAAGGATCCAAAAAGGGTTTTAGGACCTCCTAACTTTGGGCCTTAGACCCTTCCTCTATCTTAAAAAATTGAAGTTTGGGACAATTTTTTTTTGCATTTGGACTCTTATCCCCTAAAAAATTTTGAAAATGGAAGTTTGTTTAACTCTTTGCTTTTTAACAAGAAATTTATAGTGCGAGAAAACACTTTTGTAATCATGGATGGAGATCACAGAAACTCCCTTAGCCTTTATTGGGTCCTTAGACTTTTGAGTGTGGGTTTTTGGTCGCATACACATGTGGACTTTAATCTTTTGGGGGTCGTGAGACCTTTGACTGTTAGTCCTAAGCCAATATTACAGTCTTTGAAGGTTGAAGTTTGGGTCCTGAGACCTTAAATTAAACTAGATCTCAGGTTGAAGCCCTTGCAACTCTTTATTTGGGTATTTAATCCTTGGTTAAATTTTGAGCTAGAGTTGAAGTCCTTGCAACTCAATTTGTGGGACTTTAAAGATTAGAGCCAAAGATAAAATCTTTGTAACTCTTAAAGAATACTTATGCTAAATACATCACGAGTAATGAAAAGTGTCTTCTTCATTTATTTTAAGTAGCATAATACATTATTTACAGACATTATGCAGGATGGCATACGTCCCCGAGGCTTTTGTTGTATATATGTTCTTATTTTGTTTGGACCCCTAACAGTGAGGGAAATTGTCCTCATCTTACGGGGCTGGGGTGTCTAAAGTCATCAATTATTTTCTCAGACTTTCTTGAATGAGCTCACACATTGGTGGTCATGGAGGTAAGACCTCTTTTATCACGCCAGGATTCTTTTGAAGCTTTTTTGTAACCTCTGTCAAGCCCTATAGAGCACTGAGTGACCTCTTCATATCCTTTATGGAGGTGATGTAGCCCTCCCAAGATTTATTCTTATCTTCAGAGATTCAACCTACCCCATTAGGGGTTGGTAACCCCATCACTAGACATTGTGTTGGGATAGCAATCTTTAATTTGTGAAGTGATGGTCTTCCTATTATCATGTTATAAACAAAGGGCAAGACCATTACTATGAACTTGTTCCACACAATTTTGCAGTAATACTTGGATCCATGGGTGAGGGGAGAGTTACATACCCAGAGGAATATTTCCACTCTCTGATGAACCCAATGAGAGGAGTGGTGGTGACTGGATGCATGTACTTCATTCCAAGTCCCATAGCGTCAAAGGCGTTTAAGAATAAGATATCAACGGTGTGCCAATGAGAACCCATTTCATATTATCATTCCCCATGATGACTATTATGATGAAGGGGACGACATGAGGCAAACGGAATCTCCTGAGGTATTCTTTTAGAAATATTATCATTGTGGCTTCTTTTAGAGCCCAGTAAGGGAGGGAGATATGGTTGATCTGTACCCCTTCTTATTGGATACTCTTGAGGTTAAATATTCTAGATGTGGAAGATAGTCCACCCCCCGCTAAGCCTCTGGAGATACATTTGTCATCTATCAGAGGACGTCATATTTGTTATTGTTTTATTATCATGATGACCCTTTCCTTCATCTTTCTCCATGTATTCTTTAAGGTAGTCCCTCTTTATCATCCCTCGATGGATTCTTTTAGTCTGAAGCAGTAGCTTATGTTGTGACCATGATATATGTGAAACCAACAATAATTCTACTTGTGTCTTTTTTTACCGCGATCCCCTTGGGTTTTGGATTAATCGAGATATTTTTATCTTCCACGGATCAAAGACCTCCTATGTCGTTGTGAGCAAGGTGAAATGTTTGTCCTCTTAAGGCCCACTTTTCTTAACCCCATTTTTCTTATTCTTAGACTAAGATGATTTTGATGTCTCCCCAATATGGGAGAAGACATATTACATCTTTCCCTAATTGGGGAGCGGCTATGTAATGCCTTACTAAGATAGTATATTTAGCATTCATAAATTTCTGAGCTCTTTCAATCAGCTTCGTCCTGTATTTTGCAGGCTTCTTGCAAAAAGATATCAACAGGTCTTTCGAGGTGAGGCCTAAGATAAAGGCTTGAACATAAATTGTGCCTTCAAGATTATCCACCTAGAGTGCTTCTTTATTAAACCTCTTAACATATTTTAGGAGGGATTCCTTAGTCTTCTACCTGAAGTGGAGGAGGGAAGTGACAGGCTTCCTCATCTTCTGAGCTCAAATAAAGTAGTGAAAAAGATCTTAGCAGCGCAGTGAAGCTTGTGATGGTCACCGGCTTGATCTTGGCAAACTAGTTCCTGGTAGTTCATTTTAAGGTAGCTGTAAAATCCCTACACATGACCTCATCTGGGGTGTCCTAGAGAATCATGACTAACCTATAGGTAGCGAGGGGTCGATAGTATCTTTGGACCCGTCAAATGGTTCAAAGATAGGCACCTTCCACTTTAGGGGAAGATCATAATGCAAAATATAAGTAGAGCATGGAGATAATGTCTTTTTTAGGGCCGACTCAATGGTGTTTGATGTTCGAGTGTTGTACTAGTTAAGAAACTTCCCTAACAGGTCTTGCATCTTCTTTATCTCGCCATCACAAGGCATGGACATCCTGGAACCTCCTTGGGATGGATCCCCGGGGAGTGATAACTTTTCCTTGATAGGGATGCGATTTAATAATCATTTGGGGCCCTGGGCTCACCCTCAAGATCATTTTCTCCTTCTAATGGGGGCTTATGGTTCTCCCCTTACCGTTGTGCTCTGGTATCATTTTTTCTTCTACCAATGGGAGAAAGGAGACTACTGAGGATGGTAGCCAGTTGATCTCTAAGCACTTTTTGCTGGGTCGACATCTCTTTGAATGAATAATCTATGGCAGCATTAGTCACCATTTTTAAGGGAATAAGATGCATAATTAATAATTGAACATGTCGCTCCCATAAATGGTGCCAAAATGATGGGTTTTAAAATCTTAAGTGATTTTAGACCCACATGTTGTCCTCTCTGGACCTTAAAAGGGTAGGAGTATAGGAGTATCAAAGTGTGATATAATAATTTATAATGATTCGGACGTCAGGAGGGGGTCCTACGTCCACTGTCAAAGGTGTTGCACTTGTTTATTAAATTATAAATGAGTTATTACAGTCTAAGATGCCACTTGAGAATTCGTTAATAGAGTCTGAGGTCTTGCTTCCTTTGACAGGGATTCAAAGGACCTTAGCAAGTAATTTATTAACTTATCTAAGGGTTACTGAGTACTGCTTTAGGGTTCAATAAGATATACAACATGGGTAAACGTTGGAAATGATCCAAGTTATCGATATAAGTTACAACATTGGGTTGTGAATATAAAACAAAGTGTAAAACACTTGTGAATGCTTAGAGCTCTTGAATATATATAAGTATGATTTCTCTAACTCGTCTTGATCCTTCAACCATACCTTACTTACATTCAAACTCTAGATGAGAAAAAGCGTTGACTGTCAAAATATGGTTGGGGATCTTCTGAGGAATGCCAGAGTCAGTAAGGATTATAGTGTGGGACAAAGGATTTAAAGGTGGTGTAAGATGGTTATTGTTATCATTAAAAGTTGATAGGCGCATTCAATGCAAGAGGAGATGGGTACTGGAGGTAGGTGAAATAGTGTTTAGCCTTCCACTTACTCGACAAACTGGTCTTAGGTAATTTTCCATAGTCTTGAGAGCTCGAGAATTTCTATGGGATTGTCATAGGTTTTCCTTGAGGTGATACTACGATAGAACTTGGTTTTGAGGGTTACTCAAACATGAGAGGTTATTTATCTTTGGACTAAGGTCTTTTTTAGGCTAAGTCTTGGTGGAACCCTCGTGTTGTGATCTATGATCTTGTTTTAGGAGACATATTGGAATGACTAACCATATTAAGAAGAATGAGATGAGACTATGATTTGTTAGAGTATTGTGGCCTTTTCTTGAGTATAACAGAGGTCTTGGGGGATAAATAACCATTTGTATGAGGTCACAGATCAGTCAGGTGAACTCTTCTCTTTCTACGGATACTCTAGGGTCTTTAGAGCCTTCCAAACACCAAGTGTAAAATACATTATCATAAAGGTGCAGCATAATTCCTAAGTACCCTCCCACACTATCACCCTTGGCCTTATAAAACTGAGTGACCTGATTGACCACTAGTTAAGAGTTTATAATGGATTTTACCTTCTTTGCTTTTAAATGAATGGTCATGCCTAAGACTGCCACCATCACACTTCCTTCTGGGATTTCTAAGCGAGCTACGAGAAGAGCCATCCACTGCAAGACCCATGTTAGAGAACTATGGTCTATTTCCTAGAACCAAGGTTTCTTAGGATATTTGGGAACTGGTATGATATCTTTTTTAGATCCCTTGTGATATTTTTCCATTTTCTTTAGGTTTCTAAACTTTGTAATGAAATTAGCTAAGGTCTGGACCTTTATATCTTCATCGTTGGTACTTGATGTCAGACTCTCCCAACTCTACAGGACCACTAAAAAATCGTACTGAAGTGTCAGTTTGATGGAGGGGTTTGTCACTCATAACCTCAATGGTATGCAACTTGAAGTAAAGCACCACGCGTTCGACTGAGATGATGAGGCATAAGGTGAGCTTCTCCATCCTTGGTTACTTTCCCTCAACACCTTGTAAAGACAGGCTGATATAGTATACGGGTTACTAGGCCATAAAATCCTCTTGGATCAGGGTTGAGATAATACTGATTGGCTAAGTAGAAATGTATATAAATAAACCTTCCCTCGTGATGATCCAGAACAATAGAGGTGGGGACCCAAGGTGATTCTTAAGATTCTGAAAAGCTCCTTTGGCCATAAGATTCCATTCAAAATCCTTCTTCAATACTTCGAATAAGGTTAAGAATTGTGTGTAGCCTTTGAGACTAAACAGTTGAGGAAAGAAACTCTCCCAACTAGGCTTTGGACCTCTTTAATTGTTCTCGAAGACTCCATGCCCAGAAAATCTTGAATCTTCTCTTGATTAGAATATATGCACTGTCTTACGATCATAAAGCCCAATAAATTGCCTCCAGCAACCTTAAAAGCACACTACTTTTGGTTGAGGCTCATTTGGTTCCTCCTGACAATGGAAAATATCTCTCTGGGGTGTTTTACATGGTTCTAAGCTTTTATCTTTTGACCAACATATCATCAACATAAACTTTCCAATGAGTTCTTTGAAAATGAATTTTACCACCATTAGGTACATTGCACCTACATTTTTTAATTTGAAAGGCATCACATTGTAACAGTAGGTACATTTTTATGTGATGGATGATGTATTTTCTTTATCAGTAGCATCCATTTCAAATAGGTTGTATCCAAAATAGGCATTCATGAATGACATGAGCCCATGATCTATTGTTGAGTACCCCAAGGTGTCAATTCTAGGTAGAGGGAAGAAATTCTTAGGGCATGTCTTGTTAAGGTCAATGAATTCAACACATATTCTCCATTCTTTGTATTTGAACTCTCAAATGAAGTTGGCTATCAATAGCTTTTCAACATCCTCTCTAGTAGCCTTATTCCTTTCTAGACCAAACAATCTCTTGTTTTAGAATATAGGTTATGGTTTGGGTCCACCTTGAGGTAGTGGACCATGACCTCAGGGCTTATCCCAATCATGTCTGAATGGATACATGAAAAACATATTTTCTTTCTTTTAAGAAGTCGATGAGTTCCTCTCTGAGGGGAGGGATCAGGTCAGTCTTAATTTCTACTTCCTTGGTAGAGTCTTCATCATCAATGCATATAGTGATTTGATCCTATGTTTGCTCACTTATTTTCTCATTCTATTCATCTTATGGATCAAAGGTATACACGTTCATCAACTCTATTCCTAGGCTCTATAGTAGGAGCTTAGGAATATTTGGTGTGGGGGCAAGGCCTCTGCAGAGGCTTCAGTGACCACTGTAAACTTTTTGGGATCTCAAAAACACTGTGTAAAACCTTTAGTGACTTCTTTATCTCCTTCATGTAAGTATTGTAATGCTTTTAAATGTTCTTTTGGTCCCCCAATGCCTCTCCCACTCCCCTGGGGTCGAAAGCCTCAACACCAGCCTTCATGTTGAGATTATCACATCCAAGTCATTGTGCAGTGGTTGTCCAAGATCATATTAAAAGATTGGGGAAGGTACAATACTATGAACTTATTACAAGTGGATGAGAATCAATATTTGGAACCAATGGTGAGGTAGAGAGTGGCATATCCTAGGTAATATATCTCTCCATTGAATTCGATTAAAGGAATGGTGATAGGTTCCATGTGAATGGCATCGAGACCTATGGCCTCGAAAGCATTAAAGAATAGGATGTGTAATGAGAACCTATTATTGATAAGGACCATATTTATATCGGCATTACCCGTGATCACGATGATGAAAAATGGGTCGTCGTAAGGTAAATCGACCCTTATGAAGTTTGTTTCTAGAAAAAAAAACATCATTGGAACTCCTTTTAGGACTTGATGGGGGACAAATGCATTGTTGACATGCATTCCTTCATGTTGGATGCTCCTGAGGTGGGATATTCTGACTATGGAAAATATTCCACCTTCGAAAAATTCTCTAGAAATGTTATTAGCATCAATCGAAGGGACATCATCCTTATTTTTGTTATTGTTATTGTGTGTACCCTTAGTTACGTACTTAGCCTCAAACTCTTTGAGTCAACCCCTCTTGATTACCACTTTGATGGCATCTTTAATCTCGAAATAGTCGTTGGTTTTATGGACATGGTCCCTGTTGATGTAAAAAATTAGATTACTCTAATAATTCAATCACGGATAAATAAATGAGAGAAAGAATTTTAAAGTGGTTCAGCCTTATAAGAATGGCCTACGTCCACTGTTGCTTAATTTCTGAGTGCTTGGGAATTCTCGATTTGTAAGTTTTATCAAGAAATTCCCTTATAATTCGAAGTTGGATTCGGATTCAGGTCCCCTTACAATGAGGATTGTACAATGTATTTATAGCCCTGAGGCTGTAATGTGAAAGGGTAATACATTAAATGATATACATATGAAAGGGTAATACATTTAATGCCCTCTTTGCGTGTGCGTCCAAATGATAAGCATTTAATGAGCAGTCAAACTGTTGGTATCCTGCTTTGAGGTGCAGCTCGGACCGCCTGAGTTGCTCGGGCTGCCTAAGCTTCTTGGTACTCAAGAGTTCCTCGGAGAGGCATTGTTCCTCGGAGCTTGTGAGTTCCTCGAGGAACAAGTCTTCCTCGTTGTAGTCTTGTTCCTCGGAGCGCGTGGGTTCCTCGAAACTGTTTGTTGTTGCCATGTAGATAGCCACGTGTCTTCATATGATTGGTCTATGTCAGCAGATTAAATTTGGTATCAACAGAAGCCCCCAATGTTTCATAGTTCGAAATTTGAGGAGTATGGAACATTCTTTCTCGCAATATGGTAGCTTCAAATAGTCTTCCTGATTTTTAGGAGCGTTTCCCTTGTATTTATTTCTCCTTCCCAATTCGTAGAATCATGATTTTTTAGACTTTTCTGCGTGCTTCGATTCCCGCGTCACTTTTCATCTTTTTAGCTGTTGTTGTCCGCTTTGATTCCCGCGCCACTTTTCATCTTTTTAGTCACCGATAACGTAATCATCCTTTTTTGTAATCATTATTTCACCATTTCCCAAGGCAAGGTATTTAAACTTCATAGATGCTCCCATCGTCTTCTACCTTTCAAATTTTTATCTTCGAGTTTTACGTCGTCTCTTCCTACTCTCTTGTGCGTTCATCTTTTTCGTCGTTCGTTGTCAGCAGATCCATTCTTTTCCTGTAAGATCTTCTTCCTTCTTCTTCATTTCTTTATTCACCATGGTTTACTCTGTTGAGTCTCTTGAAAAGTTTCGCTCTGATTTTTCCATTCCCTCTTGGGTTGTCTTGGAAGAGCTTTCTGAGCCTTCTGACTATTTCAATTTGGCTGAGGGACATTGGTTCCCCAGCCTTTTTATTGCTGAGTGTGGATTTTTTTTCCCACCAAATCCCTTGCGTCTCATTATTTTGACGTCGTTCCTGCGAGAATAGCCCCCAACACATGGAGAATAGTTAATGTGGTGCATAAATTAAATCAAGTCCATGGAACTCGCATAGGAATTCCAGAAATCATGTACTGCTATAGATGGGCAGTTAATGATAATATTTTTTATTTAAAAACTAGATTTTTAAATAGAGCCTTAGTAGTCAATCTCCCTGATGCCAATAGGGATTATTTTGAACATGGGGTTGTCATAAAAAATTGGCAACACCCTCCATTAGCTGGAGATGAGGTTTACCAGGGTCCCAGATGCCCTCCTTATGGCAATGGGATAAATTATTTTTATTTCATTTTATTTATTTTGAAATCATGTTTCTTTTGTGTTTGATAAACTGTGCCACTGATAACAATGTTTATTTAATTGCAGTTGATAGCAAGAGAAAGTGCCCAAAAGATGTAGATGCCAATATAAGGCATTTGAAACTTATCTGGAATCTGCATCAAAGTGTTGCCGACGAGCACATTAGATTGGCTTCATATCTGTTGCAGTACTAGAGCTACACCACTTCTTTCACTGCTCATCCAGTGATAAGTGAATCAGAGCAAGTACCAGCTTCCACAAGCTCATCGCCTGAATCCTATATTCCTTTTAGTGAAAGGATGAAGAAGAGAAGACCTCCTGCCCTGTTTGAGAAAACTGCCTCCGGTTCTGGAGAGGTAAAAAGGAGTAGGATTGATGTCCCAAGGGAGGGGACGAAGAAGACTAATGTAGCTCCTCCAGCTACTCCTGTTAAAGTTGCCGAGAAGCCCGCAGTGGCTCCGAGCAGGTCTGCTGCTCCTGGAGAGGTGATTGTGATATCACCGACCAAGGGTTCTTCCTTGGTTGAATCTGTACCTGTTCCCCCGAGGAGGCTGAAGAAGAGCTCCTCGGTCAATTTGGCCGATACCATTACTCAGCCCCCAGTTACTGGAACTGGGGTCCCAGCTTTTGTTCACCCGAGCTCTGCCATGAGCTCGGTAAAGTCCTCGATCATTACCAAGGTACAAGGTACTGAAGAAAACCTTACTCGGGACATGGTCACCTCACTAGTTGCTCGTCACCTTGCTTCTGTAAGTCTTCTTACTTTCAATTTTTCATATTTCCTTTGTCATTTCTGTTTCTAACTTGCTTTTTTTCTGTTTACAGTTGACGAGCTGGTTTAACATAATGCTGAAGAAGGATGAAGCGATTAAGGCTTCTTGCTCCTCGTCCAGTGTGGAGGGAGCTCTGGAAGAAGCTACCAAGTCTCTGGAAGATTCTCGCCAAAAATATGTTAATGACAAAGCTGTCTGGGAGAAGAAGTTTGCCTCCTCCGAGCAAGAAAAAACTCGGGCTGTTGATGCCTCCAAAGAGTTGGAGAAGAGAATAAATGCCTTGGAGAAGGCAAATAAGGAGCTTGAAGAGAAGCTCAAAACTGTAGGAGAGTTTGAAGATAAACTCAAGGCTGCCGAGGATGAGTTGGTTCAACTTCGGGAAGTAGGTCGGCAGAAGGAGGAAGCTGAGCAAAAACTGAAAGCTACTGATGACTTGCTGTCCGAAAAACTTACCTTGGAGAAGACCAAGAGGAAGATGGCTGTGAAGAAGTCCTTCAGCTCTGGTTGGGACAAGGGGCGGAACAAGGGCTTGGCTGCCATGGTGTTGCAAGTGGACTATGGCAGTCTCAAGTACTTTAGGGACGGATGGGTTACTGCCCTTCAGGAGATGAAGGTCGACGAGTCTTCCGAGCTCTTCTAGAGACATATCCCTGGTCCCCCTCCAACTCCAGAAGAGTTAGAAGAGGACGAAGCTACCTCTGAAGAATCTTCGACGGTGATGGGAGATCATGCCCTAGCCATCTAGCCTGTTGCTGAGGAAAATCAACAAATCGTTTCTTCCTCCGAGCAACTGCCTATTCTCCCCGAACAACTATCCCTTCCTTCCGAGCAACCTACCTCTTCATCCCAACCTCCCGAGAAGGTTTTAGGAGATAAGGAAAAGGTGTAGTGTTGTTCGATTTTTTCTTTATTTTGTTTCTCTTTATCAAATGTAACCCAGAAGATGTAACTCTGAACTATGATCTAATAAAACTCGAACTTTTTTGTATCCTGTTGTCTATCTTTCATTCGTACTCTGCTTATTCTTCTTATTGATGATTGCTCTTCTTTTTCTGCTAGTTTCTGGCTAGGATGGAACTGCTATCTGCCCATGATACAAAGTTGCTACGATAATGTAATGAGTACTTTAAGGCTGGTCACATAGACCTGAGTGCTGCACAAGTTGTCGACATACTTGGTCATGATGCTTCAGAACAGGCAGTGGAAGCATATCAATATCTGAAGTGTCTTCTTGATAGGGTTGTAGCCAATAACGTTGCCTATTACGAAATGATTGAGGATCTTCAAAGCACCCTCGAGGACCTTCAGCTTCAATACAAAGAATCCACTACTTTGTTGCATGAGGGGTACGAGAAGAAGTACCAGCAGATCATTGCCGACAAGGGCTACGAGAAGCTTTTTGTTGGGTACGATGTAAGGGAGAGAACCTTAAGAGGTGAGGTCGAAGAATGCAGACAGATTGCTGAGTTGCTGGAAAAGGAAAACAACAACCTGCAGAAGGAGTTGTCACAATTGAAGTGTGCAGCTTCCACTTCTAATGCCTTGATCCCAGTGATCGATGAGGGATTTTCATTCTTAGAGGTTGAGAACGCCAAGTTGAGGGACGAGTTGGAGACTTTGAAGAGCTCTGGCACCTCTTCATCTTCTCGTGGTCGAGCAAGAGCTCCTCGGGGACGAGCTAGAGCAGCTCGGGTTCTTGTCGAGGAACAGAGGACTCAGTCTGCCTTAGAGAACCAGGCTTTCCAATTAATGGCGAAAAACCAGGCGTTGTCTGATATGTCAAAAAAGATTAGGGACCTGGGAAAAACAGCTCTCTCCGCATAAGTCAATCTTAGAGAATAAGGAGCTTTTCATCAAGAATCTCCACGAGCAGCTAGAAAGGCTTACATATTAATTCTACAAACAGCCCAGGGAGTTTTGGATGGCCGGATACAACGAAACACTATTCCACTTAGATGATCATATCCAGAATGCCAACAATGAGGGCTACAAACAAGGCTGGCTGAATGCCTTAGGTGTGCTAAAGCTCGAACAAGGTCATTATCTATGAGACTACCATGATCTCAGGTTGCTCGACTTGCCTGTGCCACCACAAAATTTGGACATGGATTGGATCCCTGCTCGGGCCATTCCTCGGATCTTAATTTTAAAATATCTCGGTGACTACAATTTACATTCTCAAATCGAGGTATCTCGTCCCGAGCATCTCTTAGATCGACCATCTGTGATGAATGTCAGGATGTTGAAGGATCTCAACTTCATCAATTCTCCTCTGTCTTTAAATTATCCGCCTGCTGGCGAGGAACTTGTGTCAAAAGCAGAGGGGAAGAGACCAGTAGAATAGGAATTTTTGATGTAATAGTTAGTATACATGTCAATGTAACTGTAATTTCTTTATCAATGTACTTTATTTTGAATTCAATGAAAGACTTTCATTTTTGTTTGCAAATCTTGATTTCTATTGTCTTGTAATTATCAAACACTTTATATTTATGCATATCTGTAAAAAAGATAACAATATTGTGTTGTTTGTCGACCAACTTAGTAATAATTAAAAAGTTTCAAGTTTCAATAATATTGCTCAATCACTTAATAATAAAGTAATGAGTATAAAAATTGTTTAAAATTTTTCCAACCAACCAAGGTCGTTAAATTATGCTTGTCGACCAACTACAGTTAGTGGGTTTTTATCCCCGACCAGCTATAGTTAGTCTTTTTGAAATAATTTTACCCATAAAATGTTTCCGACCAACCAAGATCGGTAAATTTTGCTTGTCGACTAACTACAGATGGTGGGTTTTTATCTCCGACCAGCCATAGTTAGTAGACTTTTCTCTTAAATGTTTTCGACCAACCAAGGTCGGTAAATTTTCTTTGTCGACCAACTACAGTTGGTGGGTTTTTATCCCCGACCAACATAGTCAGCAACTTTTGCAATTTCTGGAATAATCTTACCTCCCGACCAACATAAGTTGGCATTTGCGAGAATATTTTGTTTCCTAGCCAAACAGGTTGGCATTTTTAGGAATATTTCGTTTCCTAACCAACCGAAGTTGGCATTTTTAGGAATATTTTGTTTCCTAGCCAAACAGGTTGGCATTTTTAGGAATATTTCATTTCCTAGCCAAACAGGTTGGCATTTTTAGGAATATTTCGTTTCCTAACCAACCGAAGTTAGCATTTTTAGGAATATTTTGTTTCCTAACCAACCGAAGTTGGCATTTTTAGGAATCTTTTGTTTCCTAACCAATCGAAGTTGGCATTTTTAGGAATATTTCGTTTCCTAACCAACCGAAGTTCGCATTTTTAAAAATATTTTGTTTCCTAACCAACCGAAGTTGGCATTTTTAGGAATATTTTGCTGCTAAGCAGTCTGAGCTTTGCTGAGTAGTGTGTAGCACTAGTATTCCCCGAAAAATTCTCAATGAAAGGAGAGACTTTAGCAGAATATCTTTATTTTATTCATACTGATGGAACTGTGTTACATATACATCACTGATAATACTTGCGTAGGTGCTCTGCGTTCCATGCATTCTTAAACTCCTCGCCTTCTAAAGTTGCTATTCGATAAGTTCCTGGTCGAACAACTTCTGCAACTCGGTATGGTCCATGCCAGTTTGCTTCCAGCTTATTGTGCTTTTGAATTACTTTCTTCAGCACATAGTCTCCTTCTTTCAGGTCGCACTTCTTCACCCTTTTGTTGTAGAACAAAGTTGTTCGCTGCTGGTAAGCAGCATTTCTAATGGTTGCTTCTTCTCAAACTTCCTCGAGCATGTCTAAATCCAATATTCTCATTAAGTCGCTGATTGGGAATTGAAATTCAGTACCCTGTGTGTTGGAAGGCCCAACTCGGCAGGTATAACGGCTTCAGTTCCAAATGCCAGCATATATGGTGTTTCTCCAGTTGCTACTCGGGGAGTAGTTCGGTAAGCCCAGAGTAATGTTTGTAGCTCATTGATCCAATTCGATTTTGCATCATCCAGTCTTTTCTTCAAGCCATTTAGTAGCGTTCTATTTGTCACTTCAGTTTGTCCATTTCTTTGAGGATGGCCTGGTACTGAGTGGACCTTCAAAATGTTTGACTGATGATAATAGGCGGAAAACTCCTCGTTATCAAATTGTGTTCCATGGTCTGTGATGAAGGCATGAGGTAGACCATATCGACAAATGATGTTCTTCCAAAGTAATTGGTACACCTTCTCGTATGTCATATCAATGAGTGGCTCAGCGTCTACCCATTTAGTAAAATAATCCACTACGACGACGAGGTACTTGAACCTTCCTAGGGTCGTTGGCAGTGGCCCAACCAAGTCAATTCCCTACATGGCAAATGGCTAAGGGGAAGTTATGGGTGTCAACAATGCTTGTGGATTTATTCGAATGGAGGAAAAGCGCTGGCACTTGTCACACTTCTTGGCGTAGGCTATACAATCAGCCCTCATCGTCGGCCAGTAGTATCCTTGCGTTATTACCCTTTGTAAAAGCATCCGACCTGCTACATGTGCTCCACAAGACCCTTCGTGGATTTCTTCAATTAATTCTTTCACCTCGGAGGGGTGTACACATCTCTGTAAACCTGCTATAATTCCTCGTCTATATAAAACACCATTAGTTAATACATACCGAGCAGCTTTAAACTTTAATTTTTTGGCAGCGAGCTTGTCAATTGGCAATTCTCCCTCCTCGATATACGCCCTGATGGAATCCATCCAAGATGGTCCTAAATCAAGGGTGATAAAGTTCATCGTCAGATCTTCATCTATGCTCCGACCAGCTAATACTTCAATTGGGATTGTTCATCGTAGCTCGGTGCGAGTAGCTGATGTTAGTCGAGCTAGGGCGTCTGCTCTCGCATTCTCCATTCTTGGTATTCTGACCAGCTAAATAGTGGCAAATTCTGACACCATATCCTTTGCCTTTGTATGATATCTGATCATTAATTCTCCTCTAACTGCATATACTCCCATCATTTGGTTTATGATCAAGTGAGAATCACTGAAAATAATGACCTGTTGCGCCTCCATAATTTTGGCCAAACTAAGTATTGCAATCATGGCTTCATACTCAGCCTCATTGTTGGAAGCTTTGAATTGGAAACGCAAGGCGTATTCCATATCGACCTCATTCGGAATGCTCAAAACTATCCCCGCGCCGCATCCTGCAGTGCAAGATGATCTATCTACATATAGTCTCCATATAGGTAACTCGTCTTCGAATTTCTGATCAGTTAAAGTTCCTCGGTGAAATATTTTTTGCTTCCTTTCCTCCTCGAATTTTTCTTTCTCTTCATCGATCATTTCTTCTTGCCCTTTTACCAACCGGAGTTGGTCTGAGCCCCAAGTCAATGATCTTGTAACATCCACTTGCCCTTTTACCAACCGGAGTTGGTCTGAGCTAGTGTTTGTTGATCCTGTAACATCCACAGGTTGATCATCGATCAACTCTTGTTTCTCATCCGGAGTCCTCACAACTATCTCTGCATCACATCCTGTAACATCCACACGCCCTTTTACCAATCAGAATTGGTCTGAGCCTGTGTTTGTTGATCCTGTAACATCCACAGGTTGATTAGCGAGCAACTTTTGTTCCTCGGAGATATCAGGATAGGTGAACTCCGCTATAAAATCTGCTACGGCCTGCCCTCTAAGCGATGATCTGGGTTCATAGACTATATCATATTCACCGAGCTCTATTGCCCAGTACATCAATCTTCCTGATTTTTCTGGCTTATGCAAGGCTTGCCTCAATGGCATATCAGTATATACTACTATGGTATGAGCCTGGAAGTATGGCCTCATTCTCCTACTTGCCTCAATAAGCACCAGTGCTAACTTTTCCAGCCTTGGATATCTGATCTCTGCTCCTCGGAAGGCCTTACTTGTGTAGTAAATTGGTTTTTGCACTCCATTCTCCACTCTGATCAACGTTGAGCTAACCGCATTCTCGGACACTGCAAGATACAAGTACAATTTTTCTCCCATCACTGGCATGGACAACAGTGGAGGTGCTCCCAAGTATCTCTTCACGTCTTGAAAAGCCTTCTCGCATTCATCATTCCACTCAAAAGTCTTTCTGAGTGTCTTGAAGAATGGGAGACATCTATCAGTTGCTCGTGACACAAATCTGTTGAGTGCCGCTACTCGTCCTGTGAGACTCTGTACTTCCTTCTTTGTCATTGGAGATCGCAACCCTAATAGAGCTTTGATCTTTTCAAGATTTGCCTCAATGCCTCATTGATTGACAATGTACCCAAGAAACATGCCTTCTCGTACTCCAAAGATGCACTTCTTCGGGTTCAGCTTCATTTGATATTTATCTAGTTGATCAAAAGTCTGACTTAAGTCAACTAGATGATTGGCAGCTTTCTTGCTTTTCGTTAGCATATCGTTAACATAGACTTCCATATTGTCACTGATTTGTTCAGCAAAGACCTTGTTCATCAGCCTCTGATATGTCGCACCTGCATTTTTCAAACCAAAAGGCATAACATTATAACAATAAGTTCCCCTAGGGGTAATGAAAGAAGTACTCTCCCTGTCTTCAGGTTTCATTTTTATCTGATTGTAACCAGAATAAGCATCCATGAAGCTTAGCAACTCGTGTCCTGAGGTTGCATCCACCAGTTAATCAATTCAGGGCAATGGAAAGTGATCCTTTGAGCATGCTTTGTTGAGGTCGGTGAAGTCTACACACATCCTCCACTTGTTGTTCTTCCTCTTTACCATCACCATATTAGCTAACCAATCTGGATATTTAACATCTTCAATGAAACAAGCTTTCTGGAGCTTCTCGACTTCCTCCTGTATAGCTTGATTCTTCTCGGGACTGAATACTCTTCTTCTCTGCTTCACAGTCATGATCTCCTTATTCACATTGAGTTCGTAACATAAGAAGTTTGGGTCTATCCCAGGCATATCTTCATGACTCCACGCAAAAGTTTGTCTTCTGCTTCTAAGGAAAGTTATCAATTCCTGTTTTAATGAGGCTTCCAACGATGAACCTATTTGAGTAGTTTGCTCAGGGTGTTCGTCGTCCAGAATGATGTTTTCAGTAGTTTCCACCACTTGACCCTTCACGAGTTGCGACTCATCTCGGGGATCCAATGTTTCAATTTCTGCACCTTCATCCACTAGATAGGTAGTAGTCTTTTTCTTTGATTCTTCCAGTTCTTCTTGCTCGGCGGATGAATAATAGCATTCCCGAGCTACTTTAAGATCACCTTTCACAACTCCTACTCCAAAGTTTGTTGGAAATTTTAGGCACTGATGCACTGTATATGGTACAGCCTCGAACTTCTTTAATCGTACTCTTCCCATGATGATATTGTACGATGATAGGACATTCTTATCCATCATGAAGAAACGTATTCTTTTTGTCCGACAAGCAGGCCACGTACCAATGAATATATCCAACTTGATCGTCCCAAGTGGAAATACTTTCTCGCCAGCAAAACCAATGAGGGGTCTGTGGTAAGGCTCCAGTTGAGATAGCTTTAGATTTAAACTATCGAAGCATGAGTAGAACATGATGTCTGCCGAGCTACCATTGTCGACTAGTACTCTTGAAATCATGACCTCCTTCATTCTCATTTTGATCACCAACGGGTCATCATGAGGATATAAAACACCTGCAAGGTCATTTTTTGAAAAACCGATAACCAATTTCTCCTTGTTCACCTTTCTCAGGCGATCTTCCTCAGCTAGATTTATTCGCTGAATGTACGAGCAAGCTTGAGCCTCGCCGAGGTAAGCTTTTCTTTCTGCAGTAAGGTCTCCTCCTCCTGCATCTCCTCCTGTAATAACATTGCAATTAAATGACCCAAAGCATATTAAAAATACCTCTCGTTCTGGATGCCTTGGTTTCTTGGGAAGATCGGGTTCATCCTATGGATCAACTTCATGGTTTCTCTTCTTGTTCTCCTTTGCTCGACGAGGAGACCTAGACCTCTCTCTAGTTCGGTCGTTGTTTATTCTTTCTCTTCCCCGATCAACATACTTTGCTAGCTTTCCTCGTCGAATGAGTGTTTCAATTTCATTCTGAAGAGCTATGCAATTTTTGGTCATATGGCCATGATCCTTGTGGAACTCGCAATATTTTTCCCTATTCCTCGTGTCAGGGTCTGCCTTCATTTTCTTTGGCCAGTTTAACTCCTCGCTGTTCTTAATTTCTTCCAGGACGTGGTTGATATTTACCTTCAAAGGTGTGTAATTATCAAATTTCCTCAAGACCTCCCATGACGACCTATTTTTTGATTGTTTGTCACCACCATTGTTCTTATGTTCTTTCTTCTTAGATTTATCACCTTCCACCTTGGTTTCTTTAGCGTCCATATTCTTCTTCGCAGACATAGCCTCCTCGGCATTCATAATCTTGGACGCTTTTCCCATCAGGTCAGACATGGTTCGAGGTGGATCTTTGGCCAAAGTGTAGTACAACTTGTTTGGCAGTAGTCCACTCATCAAAGCGGTAATCGTTGTTTTCTACTCATAATCAATGACTTCGAGTTTCTCATCATTAAAACGAGTTATATAATCTCTGGTACTCTCACCAGCTTTTTGTCTAATACTTAACAAATGTGCTACTCGTTTCACTGGCTTTGCTCCAAAGCAAAAACTCCCAATGAATAGCTCGGCCAGTTGAAGAAAAGTTGAAATCTTACCTCGAGGAAGACTATTATACCATATTTGAGCAGATCCGGTAAGTGTTCCCGAAAATGCTCTGCATCTCATCTCATCTGGGACAGCATAGATGTCGGTTACAGCTTGATATTGTTCTATATGAAGGACAGGGTCAGTCTTTCCATCATACTTGGGAGTCACAACAGGTGCTTTGAACTTTGATGGTGTTGGAAACCAACAATATCCTGGACAAAAGGCGTTCCTCGAACAAAGGTTCGTTGTAGAGGGTTCTTGGCCTTAGCCATTTCCCCTAATCTATCCTCCAGCCTCTGAATAGATCCTTTCCATGCATTATTTCCATCCTCGGGCCTATTGGTTCGAGCAACTGATCGCGTTGAAGTGGCTTCCTAGGATTTATCTTGACGAGCAGTTGGTCGGTCATAGGATCTATCTTGACGAGCAGCTGGTCGCGACTGGGTAGATCCTTCCCTTAAATCTTATGGTCGTCGAAAGTTCCTCGACGCTGCATTAAGAGGACTTTTGTTCCTCCTAGGGCCTAATCGGTCGAAAGGAGAAACTCTACTTAATCTTTCCAATGCACTGGTCCTTTCGGGGGAGAGGGTGACACGTTGATCAGTATCTATGGCCAGCACTAACGAAGTTCGTCCATGTTGATAAGAAAAATCTTCAGATTCCTCATTGCGATATGAATTAGTACGCCTAGTACGCGAAGAAGGCGCACGGGTATTTCTTTGAATGCTTCGTGGTCCGGAATGGGCTGATGCACCGCCATGGAGATTTTTGGATGAGTTGTCGCATTGTTTCTTGCATGACGGTCTGGCCCTGAGCCAGATTTGCCATTATTCCAGTCAGATCTGGAATAATTGGTGGAGCAGATGGATTTGGAGGGGTTCCAGCGTTTCGATTGCTGGATTCAGGAATATCCGCCCTGGATTGTTTTTTATGAAAAACGATATTATCAGTCGTTTCCCACAGACGGCGCCA
The DNA here is from genome assembly GCA_949130495.1 of Sambucus nigra. Lineage (NCBI taxonomy): Eukaryota > Viridiplantae > Streptophyta > Magnoliopsida > Dipsacales > Adoxaceae > Sambucus > Sambucus nigra. The sequence goes on from OX422209.1 coordinate 580,727,177, forward strand.
ATCTGTTGATGTAAAAAATTAGATTACTCTAATAATTTAATCACAGATAAATAAATGAGAGAAAGAATTTTAAAGTGGTTCAGCCTTATAAGAATGGCCTACGTCCACTGTTGCTTTATTTCTGAGTGTTTGGGAATTCTCGATTTGTAAGTTTTATCAAGAAATTCCCTTATGAATTCGAAGTTGGATTCGGATTCAGGTCCCCTTACAATGAGGATTGTACAATGTATTTATAGCCCTAAGGCTGTAATGTGAAAGGGTAATACATTAAATGATATACATATGAAAGGGTAATAAATTTAATGCCCTCTTTGCGTGTGCGTCCAAATGATAAGAATTTAATGAGCAGTCAAACTGTTGGTATCCTGCTTCGAGGTGCAGCTCGGACCGCCTGAGTTGCTCGGGCCGCCTAAACTTCTCGGTACTCAAGAGTACCTCGGAGAGGCATTGTTCCTCGGAGCTTGTGAGTTCCTTGGGGAACAAGTCTTCCTCGTTGTAGTCTTGATCCTCGGAGCGCATGGGTTCCTCAGAATTGTTTGTTGTTGCCATGTAGATAGCCACGTGTCTTCATATGATTGGTCCATGTCAGCAGATTAAATTTGGTATCAACAGTCGTGACACCTATAATACTTGGATTTGTCCCTCCAATCATCTTTAACCCTCATGGGCTTGGGTGGTGGTAGGATATCCAAATCTTCTCCTGCTCTAACGACATATTCAGTGGTAGCTGTGATCCGGGTGAAGTGCTTGGATTTTGGGAGGTTCCTTATCTATTCATCTTCCTTTCTTCTTGTGTTCAACTATCTTAGATGTATTCCCAATATGGTTAAAGACATCTTTATTTGCTGGGGATATGTTATGGTTCACCTTGCTAATATTTCATCCTTAGCATGCATGTACTTATGAGCTCTTTCGAGCAGCCCAATTTTGGATTTTGGAGGCTTCTTTTCAAAATACCTCTGAAAGTTTTTAGAGGTGAGGCCAGAGATAAAAGCAGCCAAATAGATCATGTCTCTTAGATCATCAACTTAGAGACCCTCTTGGTTTAAACTCTTAGAATATTTCCTGTGATATTTGCTCCTTTTTTATTTGAAACAGAGGAGGGAAGTGATAGGCTTCCTCATCTTCTGAGATCTAATAAAATGGCTGACAAAAGATCTTGCCAACTCAGTAAATCTCCCAATGGTTCCTGGTCTAAGCTTGGAAAACTAGTGCCTATATGTTCCCCTTAGAGTAGCTGGAAAGGATCTTCATAAGAACTCATCAGGGCTATCTTGTAAGAGAATAAGTTATCTATATGTCTTCACATTGTCAATGGTATCTTTTGATCCATGAAAGGGTTCAATATTAGGCATCTTCCACTTCGTGGGAATGGCATAATGATGGAAATTACTGGATAATTGGGACAACGTCTTTTGGAGATCTAACTCAATGGTATTGGGAGTTTATATCTTGTACTAGCTGAAGAAATTCCCCAACTAGTATTATCTTCCTGATTCCATTGTCCCAGGACCTAGGCACCCTGAAAACACCTTGAGATTGATATCCCATAATGGGAATGCTGGTCACTTAACATTAGAGGGCCTAGGCTCACCCTCTAATTAATTATCTCTTTTTTATTGGGGCTTTTGGTTATCCCCAATACCACTATATTCTGGTACAACTTGTTCCTCTACCACTAGGGGTAAAGGAAGTCTACTGAGAATAACAACAAGTTTCTCTTGAAGCTCCTTTTTATGAGCTTCCATATCTTTGAAGTATCAGCCCAAAACATCATTGGTTGTCATCTTGAAAAGAGTAGGGTGTTTATTTGATAGAAATGAAACATTTCATTTCCCATACATGGTGCCAAACTAGTGGGCATTGAAATCATGAGTGGCCTCAGACCCGAGAGGTGCTCCCCTCTAAATCTCAGACGGGTTAAAAGGGATAAGTGTCAAAGTGTAAGGAAAATTTTTTTAAGTGGATCAGACCTCGTATGAGGTATATACATCCACTATCTAACATTTTTGTACTATATATTAGATCATAAAAGGGATATTACATTCTAGGATACCTCTTTGACTTTGGCCAATAGAGTCTAAGTTTTTTGTGGACTTTTTCAACAGTCCAAATTACCTTAGGAAGTAACTGATAGACTTATCTAAGGGTTCTTGAGTATTGATTTACAGATCAAAAGGAATACAATGTATGTCCTAGCTCAGTGTGGCCCAAATACTAGTTTTATACTCACAACAGTGGGTTGAGAACGTATAGAATAATTAGTAAACATTTAAGAAGTTAAAACTCTTGGTTTTATGGAAGTATAATGATTTGAACATATGTTCAATCGTTATCCTACCAATATACATATATATACAAACTCTTGGGAAGAGAATGAGTAGATTGTCACATCATAGCTATGGTGAGTTTGAGGTCTGACAGCGTCAGGAAAGAGGTGGAGTGTTGGCCAATGGTTTTTGCAGGTGGTGTAAGATAGTTATTGATTTCATTTAATGTGGATAGGATCCATCAACTCAAGTGGGTCTGAGCAGTGACGGTAGGTGAAACAGTATTTTATTTTTTATCCACCCACCAGATGAGATGCATGAGCTTGTTCGGAGGCCTAGGAGGTTTAGAACTACCATGGAAATTCCATAGGATGATCTCAAGGTGTCTTTCAATGATATAGATTTATAATTAGGGTTAGGTAACCTTGAGCGATCATTTCTCTTTAGATAGAGGTCTACTTAGTTCATCAGATAGGGCGTGATGTTGGTGTTGTGGCCTTTGAGGTTGGTTATAGAGACATATTGTAATGACTCCACACTTTGGAAGATTGGGGAGGTTTATGAGGTATTCTATAGTACTCCGATCGTTTATTCAAGGCTACGGAGGTCTTGGTGACTCATTAGTGGTCTGGAAGAGGTCCAAAATTTACCATGGGACCTTAGTCCTTATGTGAGGGAGTTGAGTAGGTTTAAGAACTCTTGAAATACCAAAGGATTAATATGGTATCATCGAGGACTAAGGTATCAAGGTCAACCCCTGACCACATCCAAACCATTGTCAAGTCCCTAATGCCTCCGTCGCCGTCAAGAAAGGATTACAGAATCATTATAGGGATTAGACTCCTCATTACTCCTTTATAATGTTCAATCGTTCCATCATATCTTTGTAACCAAGATCAGATACAACACCACCGACATTCGACTATGTCTAATGTACATAGAGTACCTCAGCATAAGGAGAAATGTCTTCCAGAGGTCAACTAGCCCTCAACCCAGAGGTATAACATTACAACATACTTCCAAGAACCTCATACTATCAGTTACTTATTAACAATCGAATTGCTACTTATGAACCCTTAGATAAGTCTATCAGTTACTTCCTATGGTCCTTTAGATAAGTGATAAAGGCCACAATAACCTCAGACTCTCTTGGTCAAAGACCAATAGGTCTCCTAGATTGTAATAACTCTTTAATGATCTAATAAATAATATAACACCCTTTGACAGTGGACATAAGATCCTCAGCCAACATAGGAACCAATTTAAACCCTTGTCTTATATATTGGCACTCTTCCCCTTAACCTGCCTGAGGTATAGAGAGGATCACCTATTGGGTCTGATATCGCTTACGACTTCAATACCCACCAGGTTGGCACCATTTCTGGGAATGATAAGTTTCGTTTATCTCATATACATACCTTACTCTTTTCAAGAAGCCGATTAACGTCATATTTGACCTTTCTTTCAAAGATATGCAATTTAATGAAAGGAGATTCAAGAAAAACTAGTTGACATCCTCAAAAGTCTTCACCTACCACCTGTAGTAAAGGACCCAACTAGATGAGAACATAGTGAAATCGATGAGAATTCAAAGCCTTAATTAAAAATAAAAAAAATTATCTAGAGGGTGTACCTAAAGAAACCAACTATTAGTGATCGGAATCCCTATCAAGGATAGGTTGTCACTTCCTGGAGATCAGTCTTAAGGAGTATCCAGGGTGTCCAAGGCCTGCGACAATGATATCAATATTATGCAAGATCGGTTGGGCAATTTCCTCAACCAAGACAAGACACAAACCCCATTACCATTGGTTTTGATTTCCAAAAGATGTTACCTCCGTTATCCAACAGTGTCCACTATTAAGATCTTCCCTAAAGTGGAAGATGCCTAATATTTAAACTTTTGATAGGTTTAAATAACCCATTAACAACTAGATACCTATTGATCATGTAAGATGAGTTTTATGGGGTGGCCTAATTATATGTAGAAACAGTAGATTAGGTCACACACAAACCAAATTCAATTAAGTCCAATTTTATCTCTATTAATTAGTTGAACCTAATTAATCAAGATAAATTAGATTTAATTGAATTGCCCTCTATGTGACCTAATCTGAGATTTCTACATACAATCAGACCACCCCATAAAACCTTTTTTAAAATTGGTATCAGAGCTTGTTTCCACAAGTTATTATGATGAATCTTGTGCTTATATGGAGATTTTGTACAATAGGCCACCTTTGTTTCATGTAGAAAATTATGCCTAATGGAAAGCATGAATAAGATCGTCTCATAAATTGATCGAGGAGCACTTTTGGCTTGTTATTGAAAGGGGGTGGACTCCTCCTATCGTGACTAATGAAAATGTCGCTCAAAACAGCGTCAAATTGGACTGAAGATGATTTTAGACTGAGTAACTTCAACTCTCGAAGTTTAACTGTTATGTTTTAGTGCATTCACACCCAAATGATTTCATTGTAATATGGCATGTACCTCATCTAAGGAAGCTTGGTATATCCTCCATCTCACACACGAGGCTATCAAAGCTTATAAGCTCAAAACCTCACCAAATAATTTTAGACTATAAGCATGCTTGAAATTGAAAATTTTGATGAAATTAATGCACGTTTCTCTAATATTGTGAAATCTGTTTTATTTTGGTGAAAAAATTCTAGAAACAAGAGTTGTTAGGAAAATTCGGAGGTACTTCTCATCTCGTTTTAGTGTGAAAGTTACTATCCTTAACTCTTTGGGAATTTCATATACAATTAGACTAGAAGAACTAAGAGGTGATCTTCAAACATACGAATTAGATATGTTCCTCAAAACCCAAAAGAAAAAGATAAAAGGAGTAGCATTAAGAGCTAAATCAAAGAAAAAAGGTTTTTGAATCTAATTCTAATTTTGATCAAGATGATATTGCCTTGTTTTCTAAAATATTCATAATGTTTCTCAAATTCATAAAATCAAAATTCTCCAAAATAGAAAATAAAATTTTGAGAAAAACAAAATTTCAAAGCGGGTAATTTTAAGGCGAGTATACTAAGAAATTTGAATCATAGTGATGTTATGAGTGCGAGGGGAGAGGTCACAAAGACCATGAATGTCCCACTAAGCTTAAGAAGCTGGGCAAAGTCAAAGCCACCTACAATGCAACTCTAAGCGATAGTTATTTTGAGTTGGTGGATTCCAAGAGTGACTGGCCACATGGTCATAACTTCGCCTCATTCATGGATAGTCACGTTAGCACTTGAAATGTATCTCATGCTAATGAGGACATTTCTTATTTTGATAAACCCGACAATGAGTCAAACAATTATGGGGAGTTTGAGGATGATGATTTGAGTGAGGGAGAACGAGTTCTTCAATATCCAAACACCAAACTTTACACTAAGTCATTAAAAACTAAAAATAAAAATAAAAAGTAGACTCTTAGGGTGTTGGATTTTAAGAAAGAGTTAAAATTTCAAGAGAGAGTAAGGCCTTAATGAGTTAAATCGAGAAACTCGGAGTCTCTTTCAGTGAGAAATTTATTTTGATGGATAGGGAAAAGACCTTTTTTACCAACAAACTGGCCATTATTACAAGAGATCTTCAATCATCACTGGAGATTCATGAGAAACTTGAAGGCCATGTTTCCCAACTCGAGAAAGATCACGAACGCTCTCGAGAGGTTAAGATCACTTCTGAGGACACATCTAAAAAGGTTGAAAAGATGTTCCTAGGTCCCACTTTAGGTTTTAATGAGAGTCGTGGCATAGGTTATGGAGGGTGAATACACTTCCCATACGACACCCGAACCGATTACCACATTTGTGTTAGATACCTATAATCCACCACCTAACCCACCAAGGAGAACTCGTTCTAAAAGTTTTAACTAAGGTCGACCTAAACCAATCTATGTTTGCACCCACTACAAATATAAAGGTCACCTTGGGGTGTTTTGATTTAAGATAGCACAAGTCTCTCACATACATTCTCCCATATACTGCCGGAGAGAACTTTCTTGTCTTCGAGAGAAAGTTGAATTTTGTGCTAAGATTTCTCAATGTTTAATGGAGGAATTTCAAAGGACGTCTATTATGACTTTTGAGAACACCTCCAAAACAAATGATTGAGGTTGGGATTTGTTTCTAGCATAGGGTGATTTTCATGTTGCTATCATTTATCCATACGACTAGAGTGCATTCATATATGTATATCTTAAAAAATCCACAATAACTTTCCTTTCTTTTAAGTTTTAAAAAAATTCAAAATAATTTTATTTTTCAATAAAAAATTCTAAATTCAAAAAATATATTTGTATTTTGTTTTACACCATATATTCAAAAAAAATTAAGATGTTCAAATCCTAATTGCATACCATCCTTTCATGTGACATAATCATGGTGTTCTTTGACTTGACTACGTTTTCTTTACGTACTTAATTATGCATGTTTAGCCTTGTATCATTCATTATTGATTAATACCTTCTTACTAGACTCTTTATATCACCTTGATTGCACACAAGCACAAACTTTTTAAACATTGTACTTTCTTCTCATATGTTGAATAGGATGTTCTCAGTTCAATCGTTCTTAATAAAGAATCAAATTTTATTAGGAGCTAATTGTGCATGCAAAAATTATTGCCCTAATTTTTTACCGAAAAATTGATTTTTGTTTAAGCATTGGAAGGTGATACGAAAGAAGCAGTATTCTTTGTGTTAAAGGCCACCATTATGAAGATCCTAAATGATTATTTAGCCACATAAAAATAGAAGTGCCAAGGATAATTTTTTTCATTGATGCTACATTAAAAATAAGAATATGATTCCTTCAAAAAATGAGAGTTTATACTTGAAATGTGAGATTTTGAGGGTATTATATGTTAAAGATCAATAGGTTTGTAAAATAAAAATCCTTCAAAAATATTATAGTTTAGAGTTATTGATTTGAGAATAATTGATGTTCGTGAAATTTTCTACGAGTTAAGTCAATTGCAGTTTGTTCAATACTCTTACACCAAAGGTTGAATTGAGTTCTTTCTTTAGGATTGTCTCTTTGACTTCGTACACCAACGCTACGTAAGCTTATGATGACTTCCCCGTACATTGCGTTCACAAAATTTCATTTCGTATCCATGATTCGGATATTTTTGTGCTACTCCATGGTGTGATCGTTTGTATTTGTGCTTATATGTAAATTTATATACTCAAAAAAAAATTAAATAGTTTATGGTCTTGTTGAAGTTTCATTTCATATGCTTAATTGGCTATTCTTTGTGATGATATTTTATATTTGAAATGTTGTGATGCTAACTTTACAAAATTAGCTTCTAACCCCTTGTATATTACGGAGAAAAAGGGCGAGAACATATTGAAGGGGAATTTTATTTTCTTTAAACTCCACGTGCCATGGTATTTTCTTTGTTTCATGTGCGTAGGTCTTTTCCGCATTGACGATATCATGTACTACATGATGAATATTTTTGGTATAGAAAATTTACAAGTGTCTTTTCCTTTCGGGATTGGGAGGGGCATTAGTTGAACTTGTCTTAGGGTTTATTTTTCAATTTTGTTTTTTGTACTTGAATAGCCGAAGGGGGAGATTTGTAAGAGCAAGATTATGCTCATTATGTTTTTATGTTTGGCATATTTCGTTACACCTCTACATCTTCATGTACATTCTCAAGATATTCAAGTGAAGACAAGTTAGTGACCGAAAGCAACAATCAAAGATTAAAAATGTGCTATCGTCACTATAATCATATGACAAAGGTTTATGAGGTTGATTTTGTGTAATAAATTTATTCATGGGTATTTTCAAATCGTTTGAAAAATAAAATATTTTTTAATCTTTTTGGAAGAATTCGCAAAGTCGTTTTAACGACATTTGCTATCGTTCGAATGACTAGGCGTTCCTCGTTGGAACAGCTTCGAACGAAACTTTGAATGAGATCAATTTTGGAAACCTTTAGCCCGCATTAGAATCTCATTGGAAATGTCGTTTGATGCATGTCCGAATAAGATAGGTTACTTCGTTCGAACAAAATTCACCTCATTCAAACGAGATGGTGAAATTTTTCCATTTACCTTATTTCAAATGCAATCTATCAATTTTATCTCTTGGAGATTTTTCTCCCTTTATATAGATATACGAGTTCGCGATTTTTATCAAGCCTTTTAGACATATTTCTGTGATCAATAACTTTTTTTTCAAATCTGAACCCCTTTTATGTTTTGTGATCACTTTATCAAACCTTAAAGAACACATCATATGTTCTAATCCCTATGGATTTACTCTTCATTGCTGAAGATTAGAAAGGGGTTTCCTGAGGCTTATAAATGGACACTGAGTCGAGTGGAGCTTATTATGTGGGTTGTTGTTGGATATGAATTGCTTTCTATTAACAATAAGGAAGGAATTCATAACTACAATACTTAGTGTTGATTAATTCTATAAGCATGTTCGTGTCATCCTTTAATACCTAGTTTAACAGTACTGAAAAATCAAAGATTTTCCCAAAAGGGATTTTTTTGCTCATATCTTATCTTGTGGTTATTTTCTCTTCATTTAGATTCAATATCCTTCGTGTTTATGTTTGCCTAATTATTTAAAATAAAATTGGAATAAATTGAATTTGGCTTGTGTGTGACCAAATTTAAAATTTCTACATATAAGGACCACTCCACAAAACCCATTTTATAGATCACTTATTCTCCATCAAGAATCCCTAGACGAGGTCTTGTCCAGAGCCCGTCCTTCTACTCTAAGGGGAATAACTAGACACTTATATGCCAAGCTCAAACTACGGACCATTGGTAGTATTGTTGAGTTGGCAAGATACTTTGTCAAAAATTTCATAGGAGCTCAGAAGATAAGGAACTTAAAATTACCCTCCTTTATTTCAGACAAAATACCATTAAATCTCTTAGAGAATATGATGATAGTTTGGACCAAGTGGATCTCCAAGTTGATGATCTGAATGACACCATCTGTGTGGATGCCTTTATCTAATGCATCACCTCACAATAATTGTTGAGGTTTTTCAACAAGAATCCTCCCAAATCCATGGTTGAGCTGCTCGAGAGAGCTCAGAAGTATATTAATGTTGAGGATGCAATATCAACAAGGAGTACCATAGCCACCCCTTAGTAAGAAAAGAGAAAGAACATGCTCTCCCATCTTATGGTATCTCCTGAGGCCGCTGAGGCTAAGAAGAGGAAGAATGGAGGTAGAAAAATGGACCTATAGAAGCCTAAAATTTCACCCCGCTCACTGCCACCATAGAGGAGGTGTTTTCAGTTGTAGAAATGAAATATATCTACCTATTTCCAAGACCATAAGGGAAATGGATTATCAGATAGAAAAATCCAAGTATTTCAGGTTCCGCGGGGGCCATGGGCACAACAGTGACGGCTTCAAGTTAAAGAGGCCATCGAATAAGTAATAAAAATGGTTTAACTTAAGGAGTTTATGGCTAAGGATGCAGGAAAAGGTTAACAGAATAACAACAATAGTAAAAACAAAGACTATTTCCCACTAATATATATATGTCAAAATATTTTTAGAGGTTGTATCGAAGGTGGACTCTCTTCCACATCCAAAAAATCCCACCTTATGAGCATCCAGCATGATGGAGTAAAAGTCAACAGTGTTTCCCATCCATCCCAACCCCTAAAAGGAGTTCCAATTATGGTTTTTCCAAAAAAAACCTCAGAAGGGTCTGTCTACCCCATAATTACCCATTTATTATCATAGTGATCAGGGGAAAATACTAATATGAAGAGGGCCTCGGTCAATAGCGATATCTCTTATGATATCATCTTCTTGGATGCCTTTAGACTCAAGGTCCTTTCCCCCAAGCACATGCAACCTATTACCACTCCCATGACTAAATTCAATGTTATTGGTCGTAAAACTAGCGCTGGTTAGCTCTTTCACCTTTGTTTTATCCCACCATCCTCATTTCCATACTGATCTCTGGGTTCACACAAAATAATAAAAGGAAAATCAAAATCATAGAAATATAGAAATAAGAATTATATGGCCCCAATTTTGTTTACGACATAATGTCTTGCACGCGTCTATGGGCAAGGTGGAAATTCCACTATTTGTATTTCACCTTTCTTTCTCGTCTTTCAGTTTTTTCCTTTTACGTAGGATGTTTTTGAGTCCTTCCACAAGACAGAGATTCATGGCAAGGGTGGGCATATCGACGTACATTACCGTATAAATAAGAAGTTTCTACTTAATCTCGTACTTTAAGCATGAGCTTGTAGCCATTCTCGATAAACATAATATTCTCATCATTCAATTCTAAGAGTTTAGAAAGACGAATAAGGCCCAAATGCACGAAGAACAGGCTTAGGATTTGTAACTCTCCCCCACATCATTGATTCGAAGGATTGTTTCTCAATCATATGGAATAAGTTCATAGTGATGGAGTTACCCTCAATCTACAATGTGATTTGGGAAAACCATATCTCAATCACTTAGATGTTTTTAACTCAACACGAAGGTTAGTGATGAGGTTTTTGACCCCCATGATGGTACGAGAAATGTTTGGACATCAGAAGAAAGATAGAGAGTGTAACAACACTTCCATAAAAGAGAAGAAGAAGTTATATAGGTACCTCCCAAGGCTTGTCTAAGGTCCCAAAAAGTTCATAAGGGGGCTCAAGAGCCTCTACAGAGGTCAAGCCTCCACCACTATAAATGTTTAAGCTCGTAATAGAGAGATTAGGTATAAAGTTGATGAATTTGGATACCCTGGATCCACAAGATAAATAAATGAAGATATGCAATCCAATAGAGTCTTTAATCACTTTGTGCATTGATGAGAAGGATCACCAAGTAAGTGAAAATTGGGTTTGGCCTGATCCATCGCCTTAGAGAGGAGCTCACCCAGTTCCTAAAAGATAATAAAGATGTATTAGCCTTACACAACTCACACATGGTTAGATTAGACCATGAGGTTATGGCACACTGCCTTAGCATGGACCCAAACCATGGGCATGTCCACCACAATAAGAGGTTCTTCAGAACAGAGAGGAATAAAGTTTCTTCATAGGAAGTCGATGAGATTTTAATGGATAACTTCATTATAGAGGTTAAATACCCATAATACTTATATTATTGACACCTCAATAAGGCGTTCCCCAAATACTTCTATTATTGACGCCATAGTGGACTCAAAAGCAGATCATGAGCTCCTCTCTTTTATAGATGTTTGTTATGGGTACAACCAAATCTAGATAGCCCATGTTGACGAAGAAAATACCTCATTAATTATTGAAAAAGTTACCTAAAGTTACAATGTCATGCCTTTCAAACTAAAGAATGCAGTTATAACTTATCAAAGGGTGGTGAGATATATTTTCAAATATCTAATTTGAAAATCCATAGAGGTCTATGTTGATGACATGTTGGTCAAAATCCTCAGGGGTCAAGACCGTGTACAGAACCTCAGGGAGACCTTATTCATCCTCAGAAGGAACCAAATGAGCCTCAACCCAAAGAAATGTGTTTTAGAGCTATTGGAGGCAAGTTTCTAGGTTTCGTGGTCATTAGGCGAGGTAAAAAGGCCAATCCATATAAAATTCAAGCATTGTTGGACATAGAGTCCCTAAGGATAATCAAAGAAGTCCAGAGACTCTCTGGAATAATTATTTCCCTCAATCAATTTTTTTAAAGCCACAGATAAATTCTTTCCCTTCTTCAAAATACTGACGAAATTCATCCAATGGAATCCAAAGGCCGAAGAGGCCTTTCAAAGCCTCAAGAAGTACTAGGGGTCAGCACCTCTGTTGTCCCAAATAATTACTTATGAATATTTTTACTTATAACTTAATGCTTTTCTAACCATGGTCAGCTCAGATCAAATTCGAGAGTAATTTTGGGCTAGTATCTTATATATTATGTCAGCCGATCTCTACAAAGTGCTAAAATTAAGTAACCGAAGATGGAAAAGCTTTCCATCTGCCTTATCACTTCAGTCAAACGTTTGAGTCCCTACTTTTAGACTTACACCATTATGGCTATGATCGATTAACTACTCCGACAGATCCTTCACGAGCTCGATACCTCAGGATGGCTTGTCAAGTGGTATATAGATTAACATAATTTGATATCAAGGATCAGACCTTAGCTGACTTCATTGAAAAGTTAAGCAACTTGCATGAGGTAGACGAAGGGATCAAAATCTCTAAAATAAAACCAGTCAAGGCAAAGTAACCCAAGATTCCATTATTCTAAGCAATAGACCCCATCTCTCAAACATGGGTCTTACACTTGTCCATCTCTTCTAACAGCTTAGGTAGCATAGTTAGACTTCATTTGGTAATATCATAAGGATGTACAATATTTATTTATCTCCATTTCTAATTAAAATCCTCTAAAAATAAGGAAGAGTGGGAAGCTCTAGTGGAAGGATTAGGCCTAGCCATTCTTTTGAAAATAGAGTAGGTAGAAGTCGTTAGTGACTCTCAATTAGTGGTAAAGTAAGTCACTGAGATCTATGAGGCCAAAGGTGATGGAATGGATGGGTAATTAGCAATTGTGAATACCTTGTCTAGAGAATCCCCGAATTTATAATTAGAATACTTCCTCGAGCAAAAAATTCAAAGGTTGACCAAATTGCACGAGTGGCCTCATCAAATAAGGTAGATCCATAAGTCCTGGTTGACATTCTAAACCAGCCGAGCATCTCTTTTCTCCACATCTACACTATATAGGTCGATCATAGCTCAAACTGGATCACTCCTATAAAATCTTACCTTAGAGATGGAGTCATGTCTAAGGTCAAACTTTAGTCCATATGGATAGACAATCTATCTTTTAGATACCACATGGAAAATAGGGTATTTTTCAAAAATAGGTATCGCTTATCACCTCAACAATGCCTTAGTCCATTATAAGCCAACTACATTCTCAAAGACCTCCACGAAGTTGTATGTTGTGCCCATAAAATCCCAAATACCTTGGGGTATAATTTATTAAGGTAGAAGAAATTTTATCCAACATTGGGGAAAGAAGACAAAGATCGGTCCAGCGTTGTGACGAGTGTCAGAGGTTCTCCTCTGCTCCAAATTAACCAGCAGAGGAGGTGATTCGAATGTTATGTTCATGGCCCTTCTCTCAGTGTGGAATGAATTAGGTAGGTCCCCTGCCCTCAGCAAAGGCCAAAAAAAATACGCAATGTGTCTATTAATTACTCCACCAAGTGGGAAGAGGTTGATCCCTTATCCACTATCACGGAGAAGAATACAACCAATTTCATTTGGAAGAACATCATTTGCGGGTTTGGCTTACCCATAATCATCATCTCTAATAACGGACAATAATTTGACAACCTATTCATTAGGGACTTCTGCTCAGAAAACGGCATAACTAACCACTACTTATAGGTCACTAGTCCAATGGTCAAGTCAAAGTAACCAACAGAACCACTCCCATGGCCTGAAGAAAAGATTCGATAAAGCCAAGGGTTTATGGGCTGAGGAGATGCGAAGCATCTTACGAGCCTACAGGACCATAGTCAGAGGTCCAATAGGAGAAACTCCACTCTCCCTGACCTTTGCCACATAGAAAGAAATCCCAATAAAAGTAAAGGTTCCTATATAAAGGGTAGCTCAGCTTAAACAAGGGGATAATGAAGGGTTTCTCAAAACATCTCTAGATGAATTAGAAGAAAGAATAGAGGATGCATTGATTATAATGTTCCTTTATTAATAATAATGTTCACCAACAAGTAGAGGACATCTTCCTACTTTAATAAAAAAGTCCATAAAGAATTGAATGTGGGGGACATGGTCCTGTGAGAAGTCACCCTTGCAACCAAAAATCTGAATAAAGAAAATATAGTCCCTAAGTGGGAAGGCCATTATGTGGTGGCCAAATATCAAGTCCAGGGTGTTATAACCTCAAAAATATGGATGGATCTAAACGTCCGCACCCTTGGAATGTAGAACATATCAAGAAATATTTCCAACGATCTATTCCAAATTTGATAGAAAGTGAAAGAACTCGTATTTCTACCTATTATGTCTTAATAAAATGTTCGATATGAGTTATGAGGCTTAAATAATTATCTTTAAGTTAAACCTAAGGTCAGAGGGCCCAAAGGAGTTATAAGGCTTGGATCTTTGGCTACAGGTTTAAACTAAGGTTTAAGTACCCCCCATAAGTTATAAGCTCCAATCTTTGGCTCAGATAAAATGGCTCATGTCCAAGTGGCCTCAGGACAAAGACTCATAGAGAATGAGCTTCCCCAACCTTAAATAAGGAATATTGAGTAGCAACCAAGAGGGAAGTAATTTCCTTAATAGTCTTCTCATTGAGGGAAGTTGATTATATTCCAATGAAACGATCTTTAAAGCAACCACCTGCAGCCATTGGTTGTTGATTATTTGGTTAAAATCTAACTAGATCAAATTCCACCTTTTATCCATCTCCAAATACTTGTTTTATCCTTCGTGACTATCAATGGCATCAGTAACAAGGGCCTCTGTTAAGTGGTGTGCCTCCAAAGAAGAAAATTATGCGAACAAAACATATGAAGAAAGTATTTACTGGTCAAACTCCAAAAATTATGCACAAGTACATTTCCCAAAAGATGGATCAGTTCTTGAGATTGATAGAGATCCCCCAACCCCTCGGTGTGGATATCATGTTAGAGAAAATTTTTTTGGACATTGAGAGAAATGCCTCAGCAATAGAGGTATATTATTTTTTCTCCTTATCATAAGCAGGCCTTGAGTATCCCTCCACTCCATGGGTCAACATTCCATCTCTCTCGGTATTAGTGTGCCTTTGGGTTAGCCAGATACTTCAAGGTTACCTTTTAGGTCCCTTTGTTCTGAGGGAACACCACCGTCTCCTTCCCCTTTGAAATGACATCACATAATGCTTCCTCAATCTTTAAGACCAAAGGTTGTAAGTACCCTGGAATAGAATAACTACATTGTATTTCCCCATAGGTTCCACCTTCCTCTTAATATACTTGCATAAAGGGCAGTGTTTTAGCAGTAGACCCCAACAATGTGCCTTCACTAGAGCCAGACTTCAGCTCTGCCTCCTCCACCAACTTAACACAAGGGTTAGGATACCCATTGATGTGATGAACTTCAATTTCTTGATTAAATTTTGATTTATTCCCCTTGTTGACCACAAGCTCAGCAGGGGCTTTCTTGGTAAATAGATTGAACATCTTCCACTCCTCCCATTCATCTATTGGATCATCAATAAGATCAAATTAAGTTGTCAAAAACTAAGAATGAGAGTAACAAATGAAAAACATAAATGAAAATATATGTACTAGGAGAATAGTGAAGGTCTATCAAGATAACCACTCTAATTATGAGGAGGAACTCTTCAATCTTTGGGAGAAGCTCGATCTTATAATTAGGCTGGTACTATTCACCCTCAGAGGACTCAGGGACCCCAGAAGAGACTACGACAGCATCTTTTCTCTTCCTGGGAACTAAATCAAATCCAAAACCAGGATTTTGGGGGTCCCATAAGCACTTCTATACGTCCCGATTTTGGACTAGGGACTCAACCTAATCTTGAAGAGGCGTCTTGTAGTGACAAAGACCTCGAAAGGGGTGGAGGCAAACTTCTAAGACAAGATAATCCAATCCTCCTCCTCTTTAAAAGGCTCAATAACCACTGCAAAATCAATAAAACCCAAGTTTAAGGTCAATAAATAACCTCAAGCACAAAAGTTGGGAAAAGTATAACTTACCCATGGTCGGTGGAGTGCACCAGAAGGTATAATAGTTTATTGGTTCCGCAGGGTCAAGGGTGGACCAAGCTCCCCCAACAAAAAAGAATAAATCCTTCCAGTTCTTAGGGGTATTATGTTTGTTGTTGGCAAAGACTACTGCTGACCTAGGGTAGAATTACTTCAATCACTTTTCTTTGGCATTGATTTGTTCTTGGACCCTCGATAGTTTGAAGAATTGGGATGAAGTGATGTCATGATTTCCGCCACTTAACTCCTTTAAGGAAAAGATAGTGTCTATTAACGACTTCCATGACTTAGTCACCGTTCAAAAAGGTCTATTGTGACATCCCGCTTAATAAAATACCGGGTTAACATTCCTATAACAAATTAAACAGGAATCTCATCTAGTTCATTCTTAGCATCACTGTCGAAAAAAAATTTAATTACTAATCACCTAGTCTTAAATTAAGTTGATGTTAAATTTGATCTCATGAATTAAATCAAACCCAACCAATATACTAGGAAACCAAATTAACTAAAACAAGAAGGAAACTAAACATGCCACAAAATAAGTACAAAAGTTTGTCGAGCAACATCGACTACAAGCAATCCACAAAGTGCAAGTATAAAAGAATACTGATGCATGCCAAGACTGAATATAAAAGTACCAGCTCAATAGTACAACCGAGAAAGCCCCTATCTAAAGATAGAATGAAACATGCGTCTACACAAAGATCCCGTAGCAATCCACATAAGCTGCAGTTGCGCACCCTGTAGGAAGGATCAAGATTGGCGCCCCAGTGGTAGGACACCTAAAAGGTTTTTCGAAAATAATTTTATAGCAAGGGTTAGAACCCAAAACATTTGAAAATATTTAGAAAGTGAATTTAAATGCAAGATATAAAAATGCAAATGCTCTTCATATTTAAACTAGTGCCGTGAACTCCTTTGAGTATACCTCACCCCTCAACTAATGTTCACGCCTAACAAAACTATAAATGACCCACCTAGCTAACCACCCCTTAACTAGTCTTGACACATAAACCACCCGACTTCCCACTACTCTAACTCCAGTGGGTTTAGTATACTTTATAAATTATCCATCACATTAACTTATTTAAATTATTTTCCAATTAATGCCATATAACATTCTCACGAGTTATATCCCTTATAGAATTTATCTCATGTAGACGAGTTATAAGTTATATTTCACACTAACTTATTTATATCCATATCCAACTTGATACCATATAACCATTTCACAAGTTATATTATCTATACATTTCACACCATGTATATATATAAATTCTCGTATATAATTCTACACTATATATACGTATCATATCTCAACATTCACACACATGTCGGATACAAATGCTATCACCGAACGCATAGGAGGAGACCATAGTTTCCTCCGAAGTGTCCACTCCATACCTTTAATACTGTAACAACCCCACCTTTAATACGGACGTTATGGCCTGGGGAATATACTCACCCTGCATTCTCTAGTCAGTGGACTCACCCACATCGCGTAACCTCCTATGATAGCATTAATATTGGTATGGCTTTACTATTTATTATTCACACAAATATATATATAAATCATATATGTACTACACATCGACATATATATAGAATTCCAGGCTATCAGAGTATTATGCCCATACCCAAGCCTAAAACATTTAAGTCTATGGTCCGACTTCATTTTGATCAATTACACACCAATTAATTCTCATTATTTTGGTGTGACCCTTTCACGTATACCCGGAATCTCTATCTCTCGGCTCGAAATTCTATATTCCAATTTCAATTTTCAATTTCATCCAATTAAGTTTCCCCCACTTAATTAACAAGGTTTCAATCACTCAATCATAAACCTTAGTCTCTCCAATTTAATTAATCCAAGGGTAATTAGTCACACTTATCAATCTAGGCAATCTCCAACGGAATAACAATAAAAAAAATATTTCTTAAAATTTGCCCCACGAATTGCCCAGATTTTTAAAATGCCGTTTTGGGACATTTTTTATCCGTTTTTGGAGAAAACGTATCAGAGAACAAAAGTTAGAAAATGAAATTTTCTACAGGGCAGAGCGGATAGAATCACCATTAGAACAGTATATACGTCAATTCTGTACAGATTTCTTCATCAACACGTTTCAAGTTTCATCATAAATCCATTCTTTTGTTATCACAAATCTAGCCCTAACAATTTCATCAATTCTCAAAATCCCTACAGATTTATAACTCCAATTAAAAGGAAATCCCCAATTTGCTCAAGAACAAACCCTAGAATTTAATTGAATTCCACCCCTTTTAATATAAAAATATAGATGCGAAGTAATAAACATAATTTAAACCAATTGCCTCAAAAATGAAGACCCCAAGTCTTGAATGAAGTTGTTGAATTGGAATTGAAGCAATCTCTCCAAGATCCCCTAGTTCCTCTTCTCTTTGGCTCTCCCTTAGCTTTTTCCCTCTTTAGTCTTCTAATGTGACTTAATGTTGCCTAGCCCTTACACATTTGGGGTTAAAAATCCTATTAATGTTTTGGGCCAATGGGCCTTATAAAAATGGTCCATACTCTCCGTATGGAGCTCACATATGTCTAATTAGGCCCCAATAGCCAATATATGCATATAACCACTCCTTTCTGGCTATTTCGACCCTAACGGACTCAACCGCGCGCTCAAAATCACCGTCCGAAATAAATTTCTAAAATTAACTCTCACCCGTTAACTTATTTAAATATATTCACATTTAAATATTCTCATTAATTAATTCTAATTAATTTAAGACACAAGTGAATTACTAATTACTAGATTAATTAATTAGAAATAATAACCCAGAAATTACGAGGTGTTACATACTCCCCCCCTTACAACAGAATTTTGTCCTCGAAATTCGGATAAGCCTAGTACTCCTGGTCTAAACTAGGCCTGCAATCACTAACCCTTAGCATTGCTACACAAAATTATTAAGCGAATGTAATTAACCAGGGCGCCCATCCACCCTCTACCTGTGCTTAACCTCACTAAATAAAATACGACATTTAATATCCCTTAATCTGTAATATAACTTATCCCACATTCCCAATACCCTCCTCTCGGAATGAAAGTATACATATCCACTCTTATGTAAAAAGACAATACCTACTACCGTGCCCTTACCATCACTAGTTTCCTTGCGCAAAAGTAAAACCCGAGTTATATCTTCCTGCTCGACAATAAGTCCAACCACCCTGAATCACATCAGAAATGTCCCTACTCCCCGGGATTCCAATTTAGCAATATTAGTACAATGACATGCAACACATTTTAACATACATCACCGTACATATACGCTAGACCCTATCTCAAGTGAAACCTAGCATCGATAATTCATACCCTGGTACCGCGAACACCCAGTCTTACTATAGCTATCCACTATAGCCCCAAACTATAGCTACACGGTTGAAACTTGGAAAAACATCCACACTAGTCCCACAATCCTCGAAAGTATAAATCTCTCGTATAATGAAACCATCATCTTAATGTAACCACCTCACTCTCACGTGGTTAACACCCAAGAACCCCGCTATCCCACGGTACTTAATTATATACATTAGGGCTATTACGGCTGACACATACACTAATATTCGCCTCCCTCACGAATCCTAGTGATAGCAAATCGTAGTTTGGGACGCACTCACTATCACTTCCAAACACACCCATGCTTAATCGTTCCATAATTAGGGGCACAACTTATTCCCATTCCTTCGGAATATACCTAAAATCATTGCCTTTACATCTTCAGAGAATCTTCGTACTTGTAAAATCCTTGTTGGAAGCCAGTTGATGAGGTAATTAAGGCCTAATGACCATGGTTTTCAAGTGGGGACTTTGTAGCTTCCAAGATCATGGGCAGAGACCTAGATTCCATTCGTCAGCGATATCAGGTCCCTGAGAACATGGTTATGAGGACCATAAATCCTAATCATAGGGATTGTTTAGTTGTGCCCCAACAGGTGTGCTTCAATGAGTTCTTTTTTATATATGGAGCTCAGTATCCATTTGCATCCCCCACACATATTGTGGCTAAATCTTGGAGGTTATTGATGGCCACTATAGTGGTCTTTCATTATACCAGTGGATGTAGTTTGATATTTTCCACGCCCAATTATTTAGTACGTACTATGTGCAAGAGCAAAGCAAGACCAATGACAAAGGCATGAAGTACTTTACCCTAAAGGATTATTTAGTCCTTGATCTCCCAAACACTGGAAGGAGGAGGTTTTCTTTGTTATCAAGGCCTGGGCTACTCCATACCATATTGAAAAGTTCAGATGTCCACCCATGTGGTGCACTCTTCCACCCTTGGTAAGTTTTCCATGATCTTTTTCTTTTTCTCCTTTAGACTGAGGTGGTACTAACTTTCTTATTATTTCATTTGAATCTCGAAATTGGTTGCTCATATCCATCAAGAGTCAGAGAGGATGAAAGAGGCTTTAAATTTGGTTGTTACTCCCTTTGAGATATTGGTATTTCCCCAAAGGTTGATCGGGAATGGTTTGCTCCCTCAACCCTAAATATTCCAATATAAAGGGGTTATTGTTTAAGGATGTCTGTTTGTATCTCAAATGTTTAACTTAAAATAAATTTACGGTTTGGGATAAGTTTGATTTCATAACATGGCCAATTTTTTCTTAAAATAATTTTGCATGAAAATCCAATTCTCCTAGAACATGATTCAACTAGGTGATGTGATGTAAGTCTTGTGCTAACCACATAACAAGACTAATTAGATAAATCTAGAGATAATAACTAGAAATCATAACATAGTTCCAATTTTAATACAATTACACTAAATTTAGATGTGATATACCGATATTTTGTGATCATAGTGTGCAATTGAATGAATAAAAATCACAAACACTCCACAAGACATATTTTTTGAGGAAAAACCTCTATAAAGGGGTAAAAATGTTGATGCACTCTCGAGAAGTTACCAACGGACCTTGAGCTTTAGCTCATTTATGAATATAAATCCACATCGAGATCCACAATGCGAATGAAAAACTTGAATATTCTCCTTGGAATCACGCCATGCCTTAACTCCCCCAATGAATAAAAGCATCACTAATTTTAGATCTTGGAGGGATAGATCGTGCAATTTAAAAATTAGTTGATTGAATTGAATAGGCTAGTGTATATCTAAGCCAAAAACACACTCAATTCACTCAAAAAATAATAGATCAAGTAATAGATCAAAGTTCAAAAAATTAGGAGGGAACAAGTGAATTTTGGGGAAAATAGAAGCGAATATAGCTCTTAACCTCGAAAATAAACTCAGAAAAGTTTTTAATTGTGAGGTTTTCAGATATCATCACATGGGAAGGTAAATGACATATTTATAGGAAAATTTCCAAATTCTTCTTTGTCATGCACACCGTTGACTTTTTTCATGCGTACGATTTCATATTGTGATGAAATCGAGGCCCGGCCGTGCGAACGTGCCACGCACACAATTAGGACCATATGAACGACTAAAGTTTGTTTTCTTAAAATGGCTTTAACATGCACAAAACAATTAACTTAGCTCCCAAAAATGGCTTTCACAATAACTCTGAGTAAATTAAACACTTGTCCGTCCAATTTCAAAACACTCAATTTAAAAAATATTAGGCATGTGTGTGTAGCCATTTGTCAATTCCCAAAACTACCAAAGAGGATATAATATTCAAGTCATGTTTTCAACGAAAATATTCTAATTGTTCAGCGGCTTCCATGATCTTCAACTTCAAAAGTCCATCTAAACAAATGAATGTGTGTCACTCAAATGTATCAAGTCTATGTGAGTCGCATGACTCAAATGGCTCAAATGTTTTGTCATAGAATGTACGCAGCTTTTATATACATCATATAAAATACCAAATTTTACATTTTTAGATAGGAGAAAGAAATCCATGCTTTCATCCTGGTCCGTAAAAATCACATGGCAGTGGCTATTGACTCTTCTGAGGACCTTTTCCCGAGTCCAGCAAGAGTAAAGAGAGAGGAAAAAGAAAGATGTTGTTCTCCCTCCCATTGTAGATAAGGTGTTGCCTTTAATGGAAACTTAGCCGTTATCGAATCTGACTATTCACCGAGTAAGTTTGTTGGATTCATCTTCTTTATTTATTGAACGTTGGATTTCATTAAATCTTTCTTTTATTAATTCATTATGTTTTTGGTGCAGTATATTGTAGTGACCCGGCTCCAAAATTGTAGAATATTATTAAATTATTTTTATTTATAATATTAGTGACGTGACACATTTAGTAAAACCTTGAATTTAATAACATAATGTTAACAAATTAGTAAAATTGTACTAAAATTTCTTTTAAAAAAATAAAATATAATAAATAAATAAACATACATAATTAGTGGTGGCACATTTTGAATTAATTCAAAGTTGAATGTCATAATTGAAAATTTGCACAAAAAAAAGAAAAAACTAGAGAGAGGCTTTAACTTACAAATTTTAGCAAGTTACTTCTTCTTGTAGGTGAAAATTATCTTCTCCTTTAAACTCGTCTTTTTTAAGAATAGTTTTAGTAATGGATAACCATGGAAGCTCTATTGAAGCTTCAATGGCTATTTGGAGAGAGAAAATCTAAAATCTAGCCTAACTAACTCTATAAATGCCTAAATAATTAATTTAGTACCCTAAGATAATGAGAACCAATATACTAAAATTTCAGCCCCATCTGAGTTGTCTAAATTTTTTTTAAATTAAGAATATGACGAGTTGTATTTTGAATATTGACCTAAGTAAATCATTTTTTTAATTTCTTTGTATTTTCACTGGATTGATCATAAAATTATCTTTCTTTAAACACTAAAGTCGTAATTTTTGGATAAGAAATGAGTGAGATATGAATTTTTGAATTTTAGTATATAAATCTGAACAGTTATGTTAAAAAATCTAACATAATGTTATATCCGAATTTTTTTAAATTTGTAGGTTTATTATTTATGTTTGAAATTTTTTATGTGATATATTAACTCATATAATAACCTTATATAATTTATTTGGAGCAATTTAAGTAGGTATAATAATTTTATTAAAATGATAATGTTAGTGTTAAATTGATGTCCCAAATTTATTAACGGTAATGAGTTTTGCATGTAATGACCGTTTCAAAATAAGTGAAATAATTTCATGTGGTGTTATTATTAAAATTTCAATTTAGATATATTATTAATTTTCAAATGGAGTATAAAGTAGACTAATAAAGATAAATTATCTCATAAAATTGGGTTTATACCATTGCATAAATTTTGGTATTATGAAAATTGCACAATCAATCAATTATGTTGTAATATTTTAGGAATTATAAAAGCGTATGTTGTTATGAGTAAGTATATTTAAAACTTACCCCTAATGTGTTGTCGAAAGTTTCAAACTATTAACAAAGGAGTGAATTCTTGAATAAAACTTTATTATGAAAAAATGTTTGGTATATTAACATCAAAATTTAATATAAAAATAATATCGGAGTAAGCCCATGAGTTATAACACATCAAAATAATTGTGGAGAATATTAGTTGATTTCTTGTGTCGAGTAAATTAATGTTATATTGTGATTTTTATTCAAAATTATATTTATTCTCAGGATAAATCACATGTGTTTAATCTTATTCGAGTTGTTGAATGGGTATATGCAAGTATACTGAAGGTTGAGACCATTAATTAAGTTGTGGAATATTATCACCTATTATTATTGTTGTTGAACTTGAGGTTCCTCCTAAGTTGGCCGAAATTGAGATAATTCTTCAATTAGTTCACTACTATAGTCTATACCACCAAAAGTTGTCTAGTGGGTATAGGTATACACATGTGCAAGTTGGCGTGTGTGTTATGGCCTAAGGGCAATGTACACTAGAAGTTGCTAGTGTGACTATCGTAATATTTCGTTATTAGTTCTTACAAATTGGAAATGATGAATTATATCGTTAATCATGTGATTACATTTTATCCCTACTTAAGTTTATTACTCAAATTTTAATAATTGCTATATAAAATAAAAATCATTGTTATTAGTATACTTAGGGTATGAATTTTGAGCAGAAGTGTTTTCTCATTGGGTTGAGTTACTCATGATGCTACGCACTTTTTCTTTCTGGTTTTGTGCAGGATTGAATCTCTTTAAAGTTCGTTTTGCCATAGTCCTGCGTATTTTGGGGCGAACTTCTTGCTTAATTATACTTCTTATTTCCTTATATAAATTTGAAGTAGTTATCTAGACATATATTCCCTAGTTTATGGCTAAAAATATGTAAGGTAAAAACCTCTTGTGTGTTAAGACCACGTATGTAATATTAATATGTTGTATTTATGATGTTACTAATTTATATCTGACAACTTTCTGAGTGCACCATCACATATCCAAACTATAGTATTGATTTAAAATTATTACCATTTTCTATAATTTGGGGTGTGATATAAATGTGCATGAATAGTGGAATCTTTGTTTCATTAAGGTTGGAGCATCTGGGGTCTTTAGACCTCACACTGTTTTCTTAAGTCAAGGGTTAATGCCTTGAAATTCTTATTATTAGGGTCTTTAGACTTTGGAACTAGCATGAGTAACCAAAGATGTGAGTCTTGTAATTCTTAGAGTTATATCTCGAAGGTTCTTAAACCTCGACCTCATTTTCGGAGTTAGGGTTGAATGCCTTGTAACCCCTAAGTTCCTTTAGTTTGCAAGTCAAAGGTCCTTGGACCATAAACTTTTTTAGATGACATGTTGTAAATATTTATCATACTACATAGAGACAAAGATGATAGCAAAACAGTTATTTTCATTCCATTTTAACAACGAAGTACATCATTGGAAATATTGTTTGAGATTCTCTATATTCTAGGGGTGGGGGACATCATATTGTAACATCCCGCGATTTTAGGACTGAGAAATTAAATTTTTGGGCGAATTAAATTTTATTTAAATCGAAGAATTTTAAAATTTGGCAATTGAGATCCAAAAATTGAGGACGTTATATAGTATTCCGAATGATAATTCTGAATGCGCCATTGATTCCGGATGGATCGAGATAGTCGAAATGACTGTCATTGGGATTTATTTGGGTTCCAGAATATTTTTAAGTATGTTTGACTCGAATTGGAGTAAACGAGTCATTTAAAATGTGTATTATCATTTAAAACTGGGATTTATGTTTTAAAGGTTTAAGAGGCTTACGGATCAAGCCATTCTCATTTGTGAGAAAGAGAGAAAGAGAAAGAAAGAGGAAAGAAGAAAGAAAAGAAGAGATAGAGGAAAAGCTTGGATATTTCCAACCCAAACACG
Source organism: Sambucus nigra (assembly GCA_949130495.1). NCBI lineage: Eukaryota > Viridiplantae > Streptophyta > Magnoliopsida > Dipsacales > Adoxaceae > Sambucus > Sambucus nigra. The sequence goes on from OX422209.1 coordinate 580,752,485, forward strand.
ATCTCGAGGATGATTCAACCTCTACAACTTCTAGGCAAGTGTTTAATCTTGCTAAATATTTCATTTCTGTATTTCATTTTATAATTTGTGGATAAAAGAATTGAATTTTAGTGTTTAATGGCAAAACCTAGATTTTTGGGCAAAATTCTTGCAATTGAGGTTTTATAAATTGTTGGGTAGTTATATGATGAGTTTCAAGGTTAGAAACATGTTTGGGATGAATATTAATGGTTGGGAACTTTATTGGGATAGACATTTATGGTTGGAAGTGTATAAATTGGATTTTGGGAAAATTGGGTTTTGAGAAATTTACCCCATTTCGTGGCTTGCTGCACAAGCCGAATCGATTCGCCCCTAGTGAATCAATTCGCAATGTTGCAGAAGCATTAGGTCTTTAGGGACGTATCGATTCGGTATGTAGCAGACTTACAGGTCTAGAGGGGCCTAATCGATTCACTGGGGTCGAATCGATTCGCTGCTAGGGCCGAATCGATTCTGAGGGGCCGAATCGATTCGGAAACAGGGCATTTTTTGGAATTCTCATAGAGTGAGTTTTTATCCATTTCGGTTAGGTTTTTCGATTTGGAATTTTTATATATGAGGCGATATTCATGTTGTGGGGATTTATTGAGAGTTTCTCACTTGTTATAATCGTGGGGACGTATCGAATTAGTTTGGGGAATGTATACATGTATTGGAGTTTGTGGTGTCGATAGTAGGGAAGTTTCATTAGGGATGGGAGTCCCATTTGGAGTTTAAAAAGTGAGTTAACCTAGGTTGCAGGTGAAGGACCTTCAGAGAGAGTCATGAGGGCCTGGCATGGAAATTGTAAGCCAACTTTGGTGTTGAATCCTTATAGCGATAGGATTATATTTAAGATATGATTGGGGACCGAAGAGAGAGAGAGTGGTCGCGTATCCCTAGTAAGGTTTAACTTAAGTAATAGGATGTAATGAAATAAGATTAAGGGTTCAAAAGAGAAATTGAAGAGTAGGCTAATTTGAGAATTATGGGAATATTCTAATGACTAGAACAAGATTGGGTCAAATGGTAGTAGGGGTAGTTACTACATATCTATTCGTGATTAATGTTTGGGCATCTCAAAAGATGATGGTATTGTAAAAAATGAATTTAAGTTTAAGCTTGTGGCTTGTAGACTATTAGTCATGTGTATACCGATAGTTAGGATTGTTGTTGGATATATCGATGTGCATTCGGATATTGATGGGATGAGTAGTGATTGTTATACACGTTAAACTTTGGGGTGATAACCTTAATGTTGAATATATTAGAAGACTATTCATATCATAGGTGTAATGGATGAATATACTTCAAATGAGAGATCGTATTTATATGAGGAATTAAATTAAATACGTTCGGGATGACGGCTAGTGTAAAGAGGATTATATACACGTATAGCCAAGTTTATAAATTTCATACATACGCATGAGAGATGGTATATATATATGGGTATGTATATATATGTATGTACTCATGGCGTGAATATCTAAATCGTATGTGATGGTTTAATTATATGATGCGATCATGGATGTATATATATTGTGTATGTGAATGATATATATATATATATATATATATATATATATATATATATATATATATATATATATATATACTTGTGATGTGAAGCATACCTGGCACATGCTATCATTGGGAAGTTACGTGATGAAGGTGAGCACACTGGCTCGAGGAGCAGAGTGTGGATATTCCCCAGGTTATAGCATCCATTGTGATATTGTGTGATTTATTTTGGGATGAGACGTGGTGGGTATGTTTCGTCTCATTGCCGGTTAGGAACTATGACCGCTTTTCGTACGTCGTGTGTGTATGTTGGCCACGATGTCGGTGATATTGAGTCCGACCGCTGGTCCCCAGGATGCTATATGAGTGATGCCCTAGAAGATGATAGCATGGTGCAGTATATTGGCATTCTATAGCCGGTTATATTATGTGTATGGCAATTGTACATTATGTGTGTTATGTACACGTGGCTATGAGAATGAATGATTGTATATATATATATATATATATATATCCTATAGGTGAAAAAGGATATGAAATTTCTATGGTGTACATCTTGGATGATTATGGCGGACTGGATTATTGGGGGGTGATGTATTGCACTTAGAGACAATTTCGATGATATCGACCCAAGGATTTAATGGAGACTTTTAGGTTGTTCTTAGATAGTAATCTGGATTATAGTAGCATTGGTTTGTATGACATAATGGATCCCTATGATCATCATTGTCAAGGAGTAGTGTATCGGGGGGGTTCCTTATTTGGATTTCACTTTGCGAGACGCCCCACGCACGAAACGCAGTGCCATGTTGAGAGTAGAGAGAAGTTTTGTCCTTTGTAATTGTATGTATCAGTAGTATGATTTGCGTAGATGAAATAATGGATCCCTACGATCAACATTGTCAAGGAGTAGTGTATCGGGGGGTTCCTTGTTTGGATTTCGCTTTGCGAAACACCCCACGCACAAAACGTAGTGGAATGCTGAGAGTGGAGAGAAGTTTTGTCCTTATTAAATTGTGCATGTTATTTAGAGAATAAACTATTAATTTGAAGCTTAACGTTAAAATGTGAAGTAATTAGATGGATAACTGATTAAGTTATAAATTGGAATCAATAAGGCCTAGTATGGCATATTTGTGTATAATTAATTAAGTGATATTAGAATGGGAAGGATTCTCGGGTTATGTTAGGATGGTAGGCCTTGTGGGTATAGGTCGTGTCGATGGTAAGGTAGGTTGTCCTTATGGGTGGGGTAACTTAATTAAGATGACGCGAATAGGTGCGCGCTGTTAGATGAGAGGTGAGTTTGGGGTTTCACGAGAGTGAGACTCCACTTTAATTATGAATTAGTGCATTTAGATTTATTATGCACGGTTAACACACTTGCTAAAAAATTTTACACCTCGGGATCTGACCCGTTTATATTTCTCTCCTGCTATATGTATATATTACTACACGTGTCCTACCGCATGAATGCCGGATGCTTTTCTATCCAGAGTCTTAGGAGCCGTAAGACGTGCGGACTGTTGCGAGATTTAGATTGTAGTTGCTTCCTATTTATTTATAAATCTAGATAGGATTCATTTCGTATATCGGGTTTACTCCCAAGAGTTATTTATAGTTGTTTATATTTCTTTCTTATGGTTGTTGTACTGTCTGTGACCCGACAGCTTATTCGGGTATATATATATTTTTTTGTATGTACTCAGTTCACTTTATTCTAGCACTTCTTTTATCATGATACTTGTGTTCATGTTACCTTTGCTAGATATCTACATTGTTGGTTTGATTTCCATTGCATGTTTTATTTAAATTTTGACATCTCGCTTAATAGTTTCGGGTAGTTAGCCTTATCTATTATTGTATAGTCTGTTGGTGTTGAGACTGAGCCATCCGAGATTCCTGATTTAATGTAGTATAGGGCTGGCCACCCGTTATTATTTTAAGCGGGGTGTCACACATAATACTCCGTATCCTTTAGGTAATAGCAGTCTCGCCTAGCGATTTTCATAACCAAATAAGTACCTTCCCATTTAATACCTAACTTTTCTTTGATTGTCTTTTTGGTTTCAATGCTGACATTCCTTAAGACCAAATAACCCACTTGGAACTCTCACTGGTGTACTTTTTTATTCAACCAAGATTTTGTCCTCTACTTGTATGTTGCCATTTTAATCAAAGATACTTCATGGAGTTCCTCCAACTCATGTGAGGATAATTTAAGTCCTTAATTATTGGACTATATCTCAAAATGATCCACCATATGTGTAGAAATCTCGACCTCAGTATGAATAACTGCCTCAGTGCCATAGGTTAGGTAAAAAATGCCTCGCTAGTGGGACCTTTGACGGTGGTTCTGTAGGTCCACGGAATGCTTGGCAACTCCTTAGCCCATTGACCCTTAGCCTTTCTTAATCTCTTATTCGGGATCTGGAATATAGTTTTGTTTGTTCCTTCCACTGTTCCATTTTCCTGAGGGTGACCACGTGAAGAGTAGTTGTTCTTGACCTTATAATCTAGGCATAACTCTCGGAATGTGAGATGGTCAAACTACTTCTCGTTGTATGAGATGATGGCCTTTGGCAGGATAAAACTACAAATGATGTTGTTTCCACACAAAATTAATGGTCATTCTATCTATGATGATAGATGAGGTCCCAGCCTCATCCGAATTTGTAAAGCAGTCAATCGCTACAATGCATAACTCGTTATAACCTTCATTGAAAAGCGGAGACCCTACTAAATTCAAACCCCATTGAGTAAAGGTCCATGGACATAGCATATGGGATTTTCTCTGTTAGCTTATTTGGGACAAAGGCAAAACTTTAACATTTGTAATAGCGATATACTAGATCTTTTGCTTATTTTCATAAGGCTCTCCATAAGTACCCTTTCCTTAGGAATTTGTCAACTAAGGTCCTAGTTCTAGTGTGGGCACCGCATACACCTTCATAGAGGTCTCTGAGAATGTACTTGTCCTCCTAAGGATAGAGGCATCTTTGAGGTTCATAACAAAACCCATTTTTTGAATAGGATTCCATCTTACAGGTAATATATTCACTCTTGAGACTTTAGTCATCTGTCTTGGAGTTTATTCTTGAGCAAACTTCCACCCCTGGGGTATTCCTTGATGAGAGTTATCTAGTTTGATCTTAGTTCATCAGTTTCCATGTTGATCAGGAGCTGGGTAATGCTTGGTTAATCTAATGAGACCACTAAGACACTTGGACAGACCTCATCTGAGGAGGAAACTCTCGAAATATGCCCATCTTCTAAGTTTTTTTACTTTAGATACCCTCTAGATGCTGAACTTTGGGATACGGTGGATAAGGAATTTAATAACTACACAATATCTTGCCATGTGATTACCCTTGGCTTCATAGATCTTAGTGAAATGACTAACCACCAGTTGTGAATCAATAATGGCAGCAACATGTATTGCCTTCAGGTGGATATCCAAGTCTAGGCCAGCTACCACAACCTCATATTCAACCTCGTTATTTAAGGCTTTAAATATAAAATTAAAGGAAATAGAGATTGTACATCCTTCTAGAGTCATAAGGTGAAGACCAACACCACTTCTTGAAATGTTAGAGGGTCCATCTACGTGTAATATCCATATTGGGAGGCAGAGGTTTGCATCTTATAATAAGTGGAGATTAGACTATTTTGGCACTATTGCTTCTTTCTCCCTCGAGATTTGATCTTTGGGACTTTTTTACCACCTCCTCCGAGTTGTTGAATTGTGCTATGAAATTGATCGAGGTTTTATATTTGATATAATTTATTAGTTGATACCTGAGGTTGAATTCTCCCAACTCCACAGACCATATGATAAGCCTTCCTAAGGTGTCAGGCTTGTGTAAGATTGGGCGGAGTGGTTGATTTGTCATGACCACCATAGTGTGAGACTGGAAGTAAGCCCTCAGACCTCTGTTGACATAATACAATGGGTATTGGACTCCATAATCTTTCGTAACCAATGTTGAGCTAACTATGGTGGGGGAATCAGCAAGATACATATATAAATATTCACTTATAATGGTTTGGGACAAGAGCGGAGGAGAACTTAAATACTTTTTAAGGTTTTGAAAATCCTCCTCCACCTTTGGTTTCCGCTGGAAGGAGTTCTTCAAAATCTTAATGAAGGTAAGACATTTGTCTGTGGCCTTAGAGACGAAGAAATTGAGGGCATCAACACGTCCAACTAAGCTTTAGACCTATTTGACCATTATGTGGACTTTACATCTAATAGGGCTTGGATATTCTCGGGGTTGGATTTTATACCACGTCTTGTGACCAAGAATTCTAATAACTTCCCTCATACTACCCTAAAATAATACTTCTTAGGATTTAGGCTCGTTAGATTCTTCCTTGGTATCGCAAAGGTCTCTTTGAGGTACTAAAAATGGTCCTAAGCTTTCAGAGTATTGACTAGCACATCATTGACATATACTTCCATGGAATTTCCAATTAAGTCTTTGATAATGGTATTTATCACCCTCTGATATGTAACACCTATGTCTTTTAGTCCAAAAGACATAACTTCGTAGCAGTAGGTACCTTTGTTGGTGATGAATGAGATTTTATCCTCGTCAAAGGATGCAATCTTGATCTGATTGTAACCAGAATAGGTGTCCACTAAGTCTAGGATCTCATGCTCAATTGTGGAATCCACCAAACTGTCAATCTGGGGCAAGGGATAGAAATCTTTTAGGTAATCCTTTTTGAGAACAATAAAGTCCGCATATTATCAACTTTTATTGATCTTGGTGGCCATCACTATATTATCTAACCATTATAGGTATTGTTCCTCTCTAATAAAATTAGATTCTAGAAGTTTATTTACTTCTTCTATTATCACATGGTTACGTTCAAGAGAAAAAAATATTCTTTATTCATATTGGCCTATGTTTAAGGTCCACGTTGAGGTAATGAATTATATCCTCAGGATCCATACCAATCATTTTTTAATGGTTCTAAGCAAACATGTCTATATTTTCCTTTAATAATTGGGTCAACTCTTATCTAAGGGATGAATTGAGATCGGCTCCGATGTGGTAACCTTAGGTGGGTTTGTCTCATTGCAAACTTTGATGAGGGACTTCAATGGTTGTCCTTTTTTTTCTTTCTCTTCTTCTCATGAATCCAATGTATCCACGTTGAGTAGCTCTATGCGCAAGCTCTCTCAAAAAGGTACAACTTCTTTATAACCCCACGCATATTCTACATCGACCGCCACTAAAATACGTCGGACGTTACTACATCAAATACCATTCTTAGCATGTGACAGATATATGACACATTTAAAAAAAAATCACGAGATAATAATTAAATTTATCCAACAAATATAAACATTCATGCAATATTAAAAATCCATCACCATGGTATCTCTAAAATAAATTCAACTCCAAATAAATATAAACTTTAAATGAAATCATCCAACTATAAATATCTGACTGAAGCCATAAACAACTATGGAACCGCTTAGCCCACTAAATCCATAAATAACTGTCTCAAATTAAAATGATGTAATAGAAAGTAAACTTGAAGTACTAAAGTAGATAAGATAAATCTCCAGCAGCGCTCCAGATATCTCCAAGACATCCTATTCAGATACTCCCGCGACTATGCTTGAAATGTTAATCAACACAATGGGTCAGAGCCTACCGCATGAATACTAGCTATTCCTCCCATTTAGGGTTCGTGAACCCGTACAGTAGCATTATACATAATACACATCACAACATAGTATTTTAAATTAAATGAGATATATATAAGCATGCGAGTAAAAGTAAACTGCCACTATTTACCCACATAACTAATCCACCCTAAAGTGTTAGTCCAATTATTCTATTAGCACTATAATTTAAACGTGAACTCCTATCCTTACTTAATTTAATTATCCAATTATTTTTATTTGTGCGACACCCTTATAGCCAGTCGACCCCTTAACGGTCCTGCACACACTTTTGGCACGCTTAAAGTTCTATACATCACACCCATTCCCTTCACTATAGCCATTTAACCCAATTTCTATTATCTATGCACATAATCGTGAGGTTCCACGCACGACCCATCACTATAGCCAGTCGGTCCATATTCTGTCAACCCCGCACATGGTAATGTTGATGTGAAGATACTTAGAAGTGATTTTGGGAGATGAGATTTATTTTGGATATCGTTAGTGTAGATGTTAAGCATCTCTAGTATCAATTTGGTGATGTGAGTTGATTTGAGGACTTCAGTGCTCAATGACTTTTGGAGAGAGAATCGAGTGTTGATACGTGGGAAAGCGTAATACATCATTATTTTTATAGATATTTATATATATATAGTTGAGATATATGTTGTATTTTATTCACGAGGTGAGTGCGTGTGGGATTGGGTGTATGGGCACCCAATTGTGATATTCTAAGGGTAGGCATATGTAAACGTTATTTTATTTACGCGGCTTTACGGTTGACATTTACGCTTCGTCGAATTTCAAGGACAAAATGCTTGTATTAGTGGGGGAGTATGTAACCCCCCGTGATTTTTGAACCGTAACAATCTTTGTTAAATAAAAAATCATGAAAAAAATAATTTTTGGAATCTATTTAATTTTGGTATGTAAAAAGGTTGGTATTTATATATAAAAATAAGTTTTTAAGTGGAATTGAAATCGGGATTAAAATTTGGAAATTATAACTTTGTTGTATAAAAATCGGGGGAGGATCTGACCTAAGCAAAAATAATTAAATAAAAATGTTCAACGTTCGATCGAGCTGAATTTTTTTGTACAACTTTGTTTTGCCTTTAGATACAACATATTAAAATTTTAACTTCCGATCGTTTGTAAAGTTTTTTTTAGAGTTTGTATTTGATTAGGACTCAAATTATTTTTGGTATATAAACAAAAAGTGACGGGTTTAGGACACATTTTAGCCTTCTCAAAAATCAGTAGCCTACCATAATTTCATTATCTCTCATCTACAAAACCTAAATTCCATTGAACACAACTTTCAACCCAAGTTTTGAAGATCTAAATCAAGTTTTCTCAACATCGTCCAACAATGCGTCATTATTGTTTTCTCGAGAGAAACGCAACCGTGCAATTGGATTCTTCAAAAGACTTCTTTATGGGCATGAATACTTTAATTGTTCTCCTTTAGTATTATGTGTTTTAAATGTTGCCTAAACACTAATAATTATTAGTTTCTTAAAATAAATTAGAAAGGCTAATTAAGGAAAGTAAAACTAAATTTAGGACTGTTTTTATTCAAATCTCTAATACGATTTAAGACTCAAAACCCTTGCATGCTTAGGTTAGAGGTTGGGATTTCGTTTGAAATTATGACGTTCGCATGTAGAGTAAAGTGTAAGGATGTTGTAAATTGATTTCGATATATAACATTACGTTGATTTTGTGCATCTTGTACAATAGAGATTTATCGTTGTTTGCTCACAAAAATATTCATGTGAATAGAAATTCTATAAAATGATGAGAAAATGAATTATTTTAAATTAAATGCCCATAATTTGGATAAATAGTGATCTTATGGTTATTTTAAAGAATTGTTGTGATAAGTTAAAAATATGTCATACGTGATTCGTTAATTGTATTAATAATCGACACCGCGGGCACGAAAGGATTGTTGGGGTAGTTATTTTTCTCCCCTTATTTTTAGGTTGCATACTAGGTATGGGACTAGTAGGGAGGCCTTAGTTATCGGTAACGCTTTCTAGGTATGGGACTAGATAGTGTAGATTTTTACGGATGGGTATTTTCGGGGTGGGGCTAAGTAGTACACTTTTCTATTATTCCGTTTAGCCTAGATGCGATATTGGGTGGTATTTATTAATCGGTATTCTTTCTAAATAATAGGTTAGGATATACTTGTATTTTGGAGACCTCTAGGTATGGGACTAGTGGTAGTTTGAGGAATTTATGCTCGATAAAAGGGTGGGGATAATAAAAATAATGAGAACTTGAGAAAATTGAGAATTAATGCCTAAGAAAATAAATGGGTAGTAAAATGAATTTATGGTGTGCGTATGTGCAGGGCTGATAGAATACGGACCGACTAGCTATAGCGACGTGGATGTGTGTTGGCATCATGAGTATGTGTGGGGTTGACTAAATACGGGCCGACTGTAGTGATGTATCCTACGAGAAACCTCACGAGTATCTACAGAGATAATAAAAATCGGTTTGACTGGCTATAGTCAGGGGAATGGGTGTGATGTGTAGAACTTTCAGCGTGCCAAGAGTGTGTGCAGGACCAATAAGGGGTCGACTGGCCATAATGGTGTCGCATGAATAAAACTAATTGGAAAATTGAATTAAGTAAAGATAAGAGTTCACATTTAAATTATAGTGCTAATGGAATAATTGGACTTACACTTTAGGGTGGATAAGTTATATGGGTAGATAGTGGCATTTTACTTTTACTCGCATGTTTATATATATCTTTTAATTTAAAATACTCTGTTGTGATCTTTATCATGTATATGCTATTGTCTGGGTTCACGGACCCTAATTAGGAGGAGTGCTAGTATTCATGCGGTGGGCTCTGACCTATTGCTTTGACTAACATTTCAGGCATAGTTGCGCGAGTAGATGCAAAGGATGTATTGGAGATCTTTGGAGTGCAACTGGAGATTTATTTTATCTTCTTTAGTAGTTTAGATTTACTTTCTATTCTGTCGTTATATTTTGAGACAGTTATTTATGGATTTGGTGGGCCAATTGGTTCCATATTTGTTTATGGTTTCAGTCAAATATTTATAATTGTATTATTTCATTTGAAGCTTATATTTATTTGGAGTTGTATTTATTTTGGATATAGCATGGTGATGGATCTTTAATATTGCATGAATGGTTATATTTTTTGGATAAATTTAATTATTATATTGTGAAAAAAATTTAAATGTCTCATATATCTGTCACATGCCTCATAGAAGTTTTGTAATATTATCTGGATTCTTTTGGTCTCCATGGACTCCTCCCACACTTATGGGGGCTAGAACCTTGTTATCATCCTCCAATTAGACACGACAGCATCTAACTCACTAAGTGAGGGTCTGTCCATAATAACATTATAAACTGAGGGCAGGTTAATTCCAAATAGTGGAGCATTATTCCTTGGAATACACAATGAGAGGAAGAAATCAATTATATACCCCCATATAATAGGTATGTTCTCCATTGAAAGAAATCAATGGAGTTATGATGGGCATCATGATCTTCACGGTTAGACCCGTGGATTTAAAAGCGTCCAAGAACAAAATATATGTTAAGATTCTAGTATCAACCAACACCATTATCATATTTGCATTGCCTATTATGACAATGATGACTATAAGGTTATGTGAATAGGGAATCCTTCTGAGGTTTGTATCCGAGAAGACCATCATGGGAACCTCATTTGGTGAATCGTTCTAAAAATACACAGTGTTAATCTTAGATCCTTCTTGATGCATGCTTCTTAGGTGAGCTTTTCTTATAGCGGAGTTATATCCACTTCTAGCAAAACCATCCGAGATGGTGTTGACATCAATTTGAGGGACTCTATCCTTATTTTTTGTTGTTATGCTAAGTCTTTCTAGCGGTTTTGGACATAAATTATGTAAGGCATCCCCTCTTTATAACTCCTTTAATGTCCTCTTTGAGGTGAAGACACTCATTGGTGTTGTGCACTTAGTCTTTGTAGAATCGGAAGCACTTGTATTTTTCCTTACTTTCTTTTATATTCCTCATGGTCTTTATAGGAGGTAAAAGATCTTGCAATTCCACAACTGAGAATACTTCCTTAATGGTTGATGTAAAAGGGGTGAAATTTTTTGCCTCTGGGGGGTCCATTCTTCTTTCCGCCATTCTTCTTCTTCTTGAGTTCTGAGGCATCTTAGGATTATCCAAGGCGGGATAAAACCTCCTTCCTTTTACATTATTGAAGGGAATCCATTGCACACCTGGCAGTGATCGTATCTTCAGAGTTTATGTATTTTTGAGCTTTTTCCATCAGCTCCGTCATGGATTAAAAGGGCCTTTTACTGAAAGACCCCAATAAATATTATGAGGTGAAGCCTGAGATGAAGTCCGTCGTGAAAATGGTGTCATTCAATCAATAACCTTGCAAGTCTTCTTAATTATACCTCTTAGCATACTCCAGGAAGGTCTCTCCAGATTTTTATCTAAAGTGGAGAAAATAAGTGACAAGTTTCCTCATTTTGTGGGGCTGTAAGGACACAAGTCTCCAATTGAGTCTCAATGTAGTGTTGACTCAATTCCGAACAAAAATATTTGAGTCATAGGATAGTGTTCACGTGTATCCATTCAAGCCTATGACCTGTTTGTTGAAGACATAGCGGCCAAGATTAAAAAACTCCATCATATGCCGAGTTTATTATGTCTTGTTTCTACGTCATCAACATTGTTTCATTTCCTCCTAAGGTATGAATACATTACATATATATATATAGGATCTTGGAACAATATTTATTGGGTGTAATTTTATTTTAAATTGATGCTTATTTTCATAAGTTTTCTTTAAAACATTAAAATAAAGTTTTCGGGATAAAAATCAAATTTTAAGCATTATGAAAGTTCGTTCGATATTATCGTTCGAATGAGTTTTTCGTTCGAACGAGAATGTCGTTCGAACGAGTTTGTAATGAACATTCCCACTTGGCCACTGGAACTTCGTTAGATGTGCCGTTCGAACGAGATTTCTGGAGGAAATTTTTTTTTTTCAGTTTTAATCAGTTTTTCGCCATGTTCCCACTTACTTTTATCCACCAACTCTTGACAGATGTTATATGTGCAGGAGCCAAGTTTGAAAAAACAAATTTTGACATTTTCTAAACACCTTTTTGAGAGAAAATTTTGAGAGAGATAAAACTTCTAAGTTCAAAAGTTCATGTTTTAAGTGTGTGCATTGTCAAGAACATTATTTCAAAACACTTGTGTTTACACCCATAGTTTTTTTATTTCAAGTTACCATATATATATCTTTCTTGGAGTGTTTGGCACCGAGTTTTACTCTACCTAGTTGAAGAGTTCGTTTGGGTTTACTTTTACATCCCTCAAAGAAGAAGTCTCGTTTTGGCTGCGGCATTCTCACATGGTGAAAGGCACCAAGTGTGGTTGACGATTGTTTCTAAATCCTCATTGGTGGATTCTAAGGTTCCGGTGGAGTGCGGGATTATCAACTAAGCGGAGGTTGGTACTAGAAGACGCATCAGGGGCTTGAAGGGAGTCGAGTCGAGTTGAGTAAGTCTTTTGTCTTGTACTTGTAAAAATACCATACTTAGTGGACTTAAGGCTAGGGTCGTCCGAGGTTGTTCCCCGTTGTGGATTTTTCCTCGTACATCGTGGCATAGTGGTTATTTGTTTATTTTATCTTTTGCAAAATTCACGTTAGATGCATTCATAGGTAAAAAGATAAAATTGGCTTAGATCACTACTCTTGTTTAATTTGGTGATAAAATAAATTTGGGTAATGTTTAATTAATTTAGTTCAAGTCATTAACTTTAATTTGATAAAATTTGGTTTGGCCTAAATTACAAAAATGGATTAATTATTTTGTTAGGCTAATTTTTAGGACTTGGATTGAATTAAGTTGTTTAACTGAAATATGTATTTGTTGTTTAATTTAATTTCACTTCTTGTTTGGTTTATTTTAATTTAAAAGAAATTAAAATTTGGTTTATGTTATTGTTTAGTTGAGCCATCTTTATTCCACATCAAAAAGAAAATTATATTTTTAAAGCCAAAGATTTTAAAATTGGGGGTACTATCGTTTTCAACAAGTGGTATTAGAGCATTGATTTCGAAAAACTCACGTTTTCAAATTGGTATCAGAGTCAGATCGCTAAATTATTGCGTTTAAGATCCTTTTAAATATTTTTGACTAAAATGGAATTTTCTCCATTTTTAAAATTTCCTATTTTCGATGGTTCCAACTATGCGTATTGAAAAGTGCGCATAAAATCGGCACTTAGGTGTATTGATGAGAGGGTTTGGTTGTTAGTCGTTAATGGGTGGTCCCCACCTACACATTTAGTAGATAATGAGCGTGTTCCTAAACCTACCGATAGATGGAGTGAGAATGAATTTAAACATGTAAATTTTAATTCCCGTGATTTAAATGCCGTATTTAGCGCGATCACACCGGATGAATTTTGACCCATTATGACGTGTGAAATCTCTAAAGAAGCTTGGGATATTTTACAACTCACTCATGAAGGAACTAGTGTCATAAAAGCTTCGAAACTCCAAAACCTCACCACTCAATTTGAAACCATCAAAATGAATGAAAAAGAAACTTTTGATGAATTTTATGCTAGACTTTTCGATATAGTTAATTCATCTTTTAATTTGGGAGAGAAAATACCCGACAACCGAGTAGTAAAGAAAATTTTAAGGTACCTACCCGATAGATTTATTCCTAAGGTGACCGTGTTAAATTATTTACCCACTTTAGCCTCTATGAAATTAGAAGAGCTCGTAGGTGATTTACAAACCTATGAACTAGACATGTTTCCCTCCAAAACTGAAAAGAAAATAGCAAAGGGCGTTGCTTTGAAAGCCCGAAAAGAGAAGAAACAAGTAGTAAAGAGTGAAAGTGAGAGTGAGAGTGAGAGTGGCTCGGAAGATATAACTATGTTTCCTAGGAAGTTTCAAAAATTTCTTAAATTTAAAAATGATTTTAAGAAATTTGAAAAGTCTAAGCACGACAAAGCCGAAAAGATCCCTAAAACTTTTAATGAAAATTTAAATAGGGACGAGTCAAATAGGTGTTATGGTTGTGAAGGGTATGGCCATAGGGTAAAAGAGTGCCCCGCTAAACTAAGGAGAGAGGGTAAGCAACCAATTTCTTATAATGCAAACCTTAGTGATAGTGATAAGGAATAGGGACCCGATTCCACCACTAAGCCCAACTTTGTGGATTTTATGGCTAGTCATGTGAGTGATAGTGAGCACTCTTCTATTGATGAAATTTTAACACATGACACTTTCAAGGTCAAAGTTTATGATTCCCTTATCTTTGATGGTTGTGAGAGTGGAGAAGAAAGAGAGAGTGAAAGTGAAAATGAGGTTGATGTAAGTGAACTTCAAATTGCGTTTCAAGAATTATTTGAAGAATCTATTAAATTAAAAAGGACAAATTTGAAGTTAGAAGCTAGTTTAAAAGAGTGTGTCAATGTCATTAATGAGAGTGCGTTAGTGTAAGACCTTAGGACACGTGAGAAAGCTCTTCGTGAGAAGCTTGAATATGTAGAAAGCGAGAGAGATAGCCTTAAAGGTTTAATGGAATCCTTGAAAAAGGAGCTTCTTACATTTAAAGAGCGGAATGTTTTATTAGAGTTTCACATTGTAGATTTAGAAAATAAATTAAAAGACTCTAGTAAGGTCAAATTTGATTTGGAGTATCGTTCGGAGAAATTAGATACAATATTAGGAACGGTCCAAATTAAAAATGACACTTGTGGTTTAGGCTTCGATACTTGTAATGAATCATCTCATAATGCCAAAACCAATGTTTTAGGATAATCCTCTAGGATCAATGTTATAGATCATTACTTAGAAAATTCTTTCCGCCGAGTCTTTAGGTGCTCACATTGTGGTCGAAAAGGTCATCTTAGGAAATTTTGTTTTGATCTTAAACGAGGTCCTAGAAAATCCCAACGTAAGGCAACCGAGGTAGCCAAGATTCCTACACCCCGAGATAATCATTCGTCATTAGTTTGGATTAGAAGATCCGACTTGGTAGCTTTACAAGATAGGATTTTTTATTCTTATTTACTTTCACATGATTCCTCCCTTGCTAAATCAAAAGGTTGAATGTGTTAGTTTTATTTGCATACTTTAGCTTTTGTACTACATGATATATTATCATGCTAAATGTATGCTCGTTTTAATCATTGTTCTAGTCATTGCTTTATCACATATCACATGCTAGAATTATGATTGGTGTTTATCTTTTGTATTATAGTTCTTTCATTTTAGTTTGCATTAAATGAAAAATACAATAAGATTTTTGTTTATCATTTGTGTTTTATTTATTTTTTAATTTAAGATTAATGAAAAATACAAATGATTTTTTTGTGTCTTTTGAGTAAATATTTTTATTTTTGGTTAAAACATTGTCAAAAACTCAAAAAGATTTTTGGTTTGTGTGTATTTTAGTTTGACACACTTTATGTGGCATATACTTGTGTTTGAATCCCTTCTTTTTCGCCTCCATGTGGCTAGAACCTTTGGTTTAGATTGTCAATCCTTAAAATGTTCTTTACCATGCTTACATGGAGTAGTTGGATTTTGTGTTGATATAATGGATTCCTATTTTATATTCCTAAATTCACACATGCACGAGCTCAATTGAAATTTTAACTTCACATGTATATTTGAGCTCTGTGAGGTGTTCTCCTACCAATCTTGCCATCTACATGTTATGTGACCTAGGAGGACTAGTGCATGTTAAAGTCCGTTGCACGTGAGATTTGTGTGAGATATAAAAATGGTGTATATAAATGTGCACGGGGAAGGGCTCCGAAATGAACAATCATCCTTTGCGAGTAAGCCACTATTTGCTTGGACCTAAAAGAAATACGTGGTCCAAAGGCCTAAAAGATTAATGGCATTAAAAGAAAATATTTGCCAAGGCCTATTTTGTTTAGTTGATTTATTCATTCAAAAGATTGAACTAATACGCTTATATTGAGGGAGCTTGGATGGTATATCAACGGTTTGCACAATATCTGTTTATCCTAGTTGTACTTTCAATGTCATGACTCTATTGGTTTATAGAATCATCAAAATTCTTGTCTTGTATGCATTGTGTATGTTGGTTCATTGAGTTAAATCTATATTGATGAAGTTTGCAATCAAATGAGAACTCCGTGAATGTACTTTTAAGTATTTGGGTCTAAATTTAATTGTTACTAGCTCACACCCCTACACTTTCGTTTCCATATGACACATTTTTTCTATACGAGTGTGAAAAGCTTATTTTATTTTGTGTCATGTGTGGTATTTATACCTAGTATATGTGTATGTGCGTTAATGATATTTATTATGTACTCATATATGAGGTTCTATTTGTCTTTGCCTTGCTTTCTAGTCCATCTATGCTTCTTCTTTATGATTGGTATCTATCTTGTTGCATTCTGTGTTGATATCACATGCTTAATACTTTATGTAACATATTGGCATAATTTTCTTGCATCTTAGTTGGTATCCTTTATTCTTTGTATGGATTAGTTATGCTTTTGTTGCTTACATGCTTTCATGTTCAATGCTTTGTATGAGCTTTTGTTTTATTAATTCTATCACCTTTGTCTATTCCTGAACAAAAAGGGGGAGAATTATAGGGGGAGAAATGGTATCTAATCCTATTATAATCTTATCTAAGTTTATGATATTTAACTTAGGGGGAGAGCGCTATCTTCTTAGGTTGATCATAGTTGATAAAGGGGAGAATTAATTTAGGGAGAGTAATTATTTTAATTGCATTTAATATTTTGATATTCCCTATACATTTCATAGTTTACTTAAGTGTGCAGGACTTCTTCTAAATATGGAAATTTTATTCATCGACAAAGATATTGATCATTGGGTCTTGAGTCAAGTTTGGGTGGGATGTTTGAGTCTAGTAGAGCTTGACGGCCCTTTAGGATTTTTGTTTTGTTTTTATCCCGGAATAGACAAAGGGGGAGATTTGTAAGGACACGAGTCTCCGATTGAGTCTCAATGTAGTGTTGGCTCAATTCCGGACAAAAACATTTGAGCCATAGGATAGTGTTCACGTGTATCCATTCAAGCCTATGACGTGTTTGTTGAAGACGTAGAGGCCAAGATTAAAAAGCTTCATCATATGCCGAGATTATTGTGCCTTGTTTCTACGTCACCAACATTGTTCCATTTCCTCCTAAGGTATGAATGCATTACATATATATATATAGGAGATTGGAACAATATTTATTGGGTGTAATTTTATTTTAAACTGATGTTTATTTTCAGAAGGTTTCCTAAAAACTTTAAAATAAAGTTTTTGGACTAAAAATTGAATTTTAAGCATTCTGGAAGTTCGTTAGATATTGTCGTTCGAAAGAGTTGTTCGTTCGATATTGTCGTTCGAAAGAGTTTTTCGTTCGAACGAGAATTTCGTTCGAACGACTTTGCCAACGAACATATCCACTTGGCCACTGGAACTTCGTTAGAAGTGTCGTTCGAACGAGATTTCTGGCGGAAATTATTTTTGGCAGTTTTAATCAGTTTTTCCCCATATTCCCACTTACTTTTATCCACTAACTCTTGACAGATGTTATATTTGCGGGAACCAAGTTTGAAAAACCAACTTTTGACATTTTCTAAACACCTTTTTGAGAGAAAATTTTGAGAGAGAAAAAATTTCTAAGTTCAAAAGTTCATATTTTAAGTGTGTGCGTTGTCAAGAACATTATTTCAAAAAACTTGTGTTTACACCCATAGTTTGTTTATTCCAAGTTACCATATATATATCTTTCTTGGAGTGTTTAGCACCGGGTTTTACTCTACCTAGTTGAAGAGTTCGTTTGGGTTTACTTCTACATCCCTTAAAGAAGAGCATCATTGGTGGATTCCAAGGTTCCGGTGGAGTCCGGGATTGTCAACTAAGTTGAGGTTGGTACAAGAAGACGCATCAGGGGCTTGAAGGGAGTCGAGTTAAGTAAGTCTTGTGTCTTGTACTTGTAAAAATATCATACTTAGTGGACTTAAGGCTGGGGTCGTCCAAGGTTGTTTCCCGTTGTGGTTTTTTCCTCGTTCATCATGGCGTAGGGTTATTTGTTTATTTTATCTTTTGCAAAATTCACATTAGATGCATGTATAGGTAAAGAGATAAAATTGGCTTAGATCACTACTCTTGTTCAATTTGGTGCTAAAATAAATTTGGGTAATGTTTAATTAATTTAGTTCAAGTCATTAACTTTAATTTGATAAAATCTGGTTTGGCCTAAAATTGCAAAAATGGATTAATTATTTTGTTAGGCTATTTTCTAGGACTTGGATTGAATTAAGTTGTTTAAGTGAAATATGTATTTTTTGTTTAATTTAATTTCACTTCTTGTTTGGTTTATTTTAATTTAAAAGAAATTAAAATTTGGTTTATGTTATTGTTTCGTTGAGCCATCTTTATTCCGCATCAAAAAGGAAATTATATTTTTAAAGCCAAAGATTTTAAAATTGGGGGTACTATCGTTTCCAACAAGTGGTATTAGAGTATTGATTTTGAAAAACTTACGTTTTCAGGGGTTCAATTAAATGACTAACAAAAGATCTTGCCAACTTAGTAAAATTTCCAATTGTTCCTGGTTTGATCTTGGCAAACTAGTGCTTATTTGTCCCCCTCAAAGTAACGGGGCGCAAAGAGCCTCATCAGGGTGTCTTGTAGGAGTATAAGAGACTTGTAAGTTTTTAGATAGTCAATGGGATCTTTGGATCCATCAAAAGGTTAAGTATTAGGCATTTTTCACTTAGGGGTAATGGCGTAATGTTGAACTTCATTAAAGAAGGGAGACAAAGTCTTTTGGGGTGCTAACTCAATGGTATTGGGAGGTTGAGTTTTGTACTTGTTGAGAAAATTCCATAATCTGTCTTGCATTTTCTTGATTTCACCATCCCATGGACTTACTACCCTGGAACCTCCCTGAGATTAATCACCGGGGAATGACAAGCGATCCTTAACTGGAATGTGAGTCACTAACTTTTGAGGGACGCATTCATGATTATTTTTTGCTTCTGACCAAGTGCATGGTTTTCCTCTATCTAATTTTTCTTGGCTCATGAAATGCCCTCTACTACTAGGGGTAAAGGAGGCCTTTAAATAACATCATTCAAATTATCTCGGAGTTATTTCTAGCGAGCCTCCATGTCTTTCAAAGAGCGGGAAAACTTGGCATTTATTATCATCTTAATGGAGATAAAAAATTTATAGGATAATCAATCCACTGAATAATTATTTCTGTAAACGGGGCCATACTGATGGTGTTGTAAATCTCTTTGGAGACCTCATCTCCAATAGGTGCTCGTCACGGTACCTTAGACCAAACAGTGAGGAGATGTATCAAAGTGAGAGGCAAATATATATAGTAGTTTGAAACCTCTGATAAGGATCATATGTCCACTATAAACAGTGTTGCTCGGTATATTAGCTTGTAAATGAAAATATTACAAGTTTGAGACCTCGTGGGATTTGTCCAAGAGAGTCGAAAGTTTTTTAAGTCTTTTTTACAATTATAAGGGCTTCTTGGGAGTAACTGGTGGAGTCCTCAAGGGGGTCCTCAACTGCTTTAAGACTCAACAGAAAATACAAATTAAGGGAGGATGGAAACGGTCCAATATTTATATCAAAATATAGAAAACTATTATCTAGAAAATATTAAGTGAAGAGAATATAGGATACAAGAGTTCTCTAGTTATTATGGTGGTTTCTCGGATAGTTGTTGGATTCACGCCCCCTCCCCCCCCCCCCCCCCCCCCTTATATAGGCAACCCATTGGGAAGAGTGTGAGTGGACTACAGCGGTATGGGCGAAATGGCCCTGAGATATGATTGGTACACTAGCATGGTAGAGTGTTGGTGAAATGGTTACAGGTAGTGTATGTCCGTTAATCTTAGCATTAAATGAAAATTAGATCATTCAATGCTAACAGAAACAGGTGGTGGTAGTAGGTAGATCAGTGTATGTACTTTTTACCTGCCAGACAAGTTGTAAAGGCTCCGCTGAGAATTTGAGGTGACCTAGGATGGACATGGTCACTTTGGGATATCCTCGATTAATTTTGTTACTAAGGATGAAAAGTGTACCCATAACAGGTCGAGGTCGGTGCTGGTTTATCGGAGGCAGGCCAAGCGTGCTTGAACCTTGGGAGTGGACCGAGTAGATAGTTTACATCCTCACATTCGCCTTAGTGATACCAAGATACCACAGATACGTCGATAATCTTCTATCTTTATAGAGCTGATGTGTCTGAGGCCTAGCATCTTCCATATTGGTAGGGTTGAGGCTCTTTCCTACAGTTTAGGCATAATTATGTACATCTTGTTGCCCTCGGATTTCCACAAGGTCCCTTGATTTGTTGGAGTGCACCCATGGTGATAGATGTGGTCTTTGGGGACCATAGGCTACCTGGTAAAGGTCCTTGGAAGGCCTTAGGACCTCATTCTTCATTCATGGGAGAGGAAAAGGCTAAAAAACTTTGGTGTCTTTAATGGGTTAAATAAGGCATCATCACTAATGAAAACCAAGAAGTATATATTGCATTGAATTAAGATAACGATTACATCAACAAAGACATTAACACAAATTACATTGCACATAAATAAATTGGAAACGAACTATAAATAGTTATCCCACATCGAATGTTTCCTCGGTGTGTATTGGTGATTGCACTCAACAAACAGATGAGACGTCGTCACTTCAATTGCATCATTAAATTCACCAGGAAATTGATTTGCAATTTCCTCAAGATGTAGTATCCTTCGCAGTTCATACTCTTATTGAGTAATTAAGGGTCTTAAAAAGTAAAAATATTTTGTGATAATTCTTACTATCTAGGAACAAGATATACTTCAGATACGCTTTGCACTCCCCCTAATGGTGAGAAGCATGTCTCATTTAAATAACAAATTGTAAATCTATCGATAAACAAATTGCATGTTAATAGTTCAATATAATGAGCTATAGAGGTAATTCATAACAAACTTATATTCCTATATGACTTTGGGGACCTGTTTGAGTTGTTTTCTATCATCGATAACATGTTTGATCAACGATGACCTAAGAAATTGTGTTACAATGTCAATATAATAATGTCGATATAATAGGATCATTGAGCTTTGGCATCATAACAAAGTTTGATACTACAGCGCTAACTGTTTTAAGATATAACCAAGGTTCTAAAAAACGCGGGGCGTGATTGAGGCGTGGAGGTCAAGCCTTAAGCCTTAGAAGCCTAGGCGGGTCTAGGCGTAAAAAGGCGTGAAAAGGCGTTTAGGCCTTCTTAATATATTTTAATATTTTTTAACCATAACAAGGCTATTAAAATACAAAAATTGCACAGATCATAAAAATATGTCTGAATATATGCAAATTAAAATACTATTTGATTATTTTGGATGAGATAATGGCTCGGTTTGTAAACAAATTCTTTAAAAGGCGACATCGTTTCACTAAATCATTGTTGTTTTTAGAAAAAAGTGCGCCTTAAGGGTTTTACTAAGAATAAGGCGTGAAAAGCGTAAGGCGAGGCGTTTCTCTCAAGCCTTAAGCCTAGGCGTGCCTAGGGGGAGCCTAGGCGGGTTTTTTAGAACAGTGGATATAACCCATTAATGATTCATGAACATTAAAAGTAATGCAAAGAAACTCTGTCATATTCATTATTTGTTTTCATTTGATACCCGTTCATTCTTATGTTCTTGAAACTTAAAAAAATGGGATTGCTCAAGTATAATGCATTATTTATAAATAAGTCGATATCATTCTCTTGCACTACGTGTGCTTTTTCGGAGCCTTCAATGATCTTAGCAAGGCTAGTTGTAATGAAAACTAATCTTATTGTATACCAAATGTGAGAAAAACTTAACTTTTTTTCAGAATAATATAGGTTGTTACACCGTCTACGAGAAAAGTGGCATTTCTTTATGTAACTTCTTATCCATAGATATATAAGAAATCATAAAAAATATTATAAACAATTCAGTAACTAAATCAAGATAATTAATTAACTAGATAAAAAAAAAGTTTTGCTCTTAATTTAAACATTGTCTTAATTTTTCTTTAAGCAAAAAGAAATCATAACTCCTCAGTTCGTGTGGCCATTTTATGGGTTTTCTAGTCATGGCTATTAAGAAGAAATATTATGTTTCAGACATCTTGATCATTCTCGATCTTCATCTGGATCATGGACCATGGGCAATATATATATATAGATATATAGATAGATAGAGAGAGAGAGAGAGAGAGAGAGAGAGAGAGAGAGAGAGTGAGAGAGCATTGATTATTTAAAAATAAAATTTTGAGTTCTTACTACTCAAATTTGCAAGTTCTTAATCAAACATAATGGAGATTTAGCTCATTAATAAGAAATTTTATTTTTTTTATATACAGTTAGATTCAAAGTTATGTTTAGATTCAGATTTAGGTTTTATCAAGAAGCTTAAACCTTATATGAATCCGCTTTATTTCGAGACATTCATTTTAGAACTACTCAATAGATTAAAGTTACAAGTAGGAATACATTATGGATCTTTAAAACAAGACTAATACTTCATTCAGACTAATAACTGAAATTCGGGTTCCAAACTAGAAATTAGAACTCCAAATTCTACTAATTGTGTAATCATATCTAAAATTTGATCACCGAATGTAGAACTTCATAATTTAATTTAGATCATATAAATATGAATCGTTATGTTCATATGAACTTGTATAATATTTCAATCTTAGCACATCATGCCATAAAAAATAAAATGAATAAATAAATAAAAACACACATACAGCTTCGAGTCCAAATAGAAGAAAATATTATTTTAAACCTCATGCCTAATAGTTCTTTTGTGAAAACTTTTGAACCTACACACAAAAAGTTGAACTTCAAGTTCACGTCGCGGTTAAGGGACTTATACCATATTATGCAAATCAACACTTCAGGGTTCAATTATGGGCAACTTTTACATTGGAATTTTGGATCCAAATGTTACAGAAATTTAAATAGTTCAGGAACTTCTGTAACGTTGTGTTAAATTGTGAATATGGTGCTTCAAATCCCAATTTAAATAGTAATTGGAGAACTATATTACCCAAATTTAAATAATGATTGTCCAGTTTTAATTAGTAAATAAAAGACTCCAAGTCCAAAATTCAAACGGTAAAGGATCTTCTGGTCAAAACATTAAATAGTTGGGGAATATCATTTCCTAAATGTGCACAAGTAATTTGAAAATTTATAACAGGTTGTTTTTAATTTTTATTATTATGAACTAACACTTTGATTCGTAAATAAAAATAAAAATAACATTCTTATTGATTTCAGTGTTTTGATCAAATTTATCATAAAAGAAAGATGGGATAAATAGAGGAAATTATGATACAATCATTAGTTATTTTATCCTTTAGTAAAAGGATTTTTAAGATTTTTTTTCCAAAGAGGGACAGTACCCCCACAAGTTTTATTGATTTTTAATAATAGAGAAATAGCATCTCCGGTGGCATACAAGCCCTATCTTACCTAGCTCTAGGGTTGAGCCCAATACACTAGAATGAAAAACTTAAATATGGGGGTTTATAAGAATCCCCATTACAATGTAAAGAATACTTGAATAAAAACTTGGGGATTTATAAATAACCCCATTACAATTTTTTTACTTTAACTCTAATTTGAGGTAAATTATACCTATCCATATTTATCCTTTGGCTAGAGTTGGGACAGAGTTGAAGGACCAGAAGGTTTGGTCTATTGAACAATTTGTCGCAGTAGTTGCAAAGAAGTCTGGTGTTTTGTTCTTTTCCCTCCATACGTGCTGAATTTTGTAATTAATTGGGAAATTGAACTTTTCTATTATATCAATAGCAGTTCAAGGACGTTTTGATTTGTTTAGGACAATGTCAATAAGAGATTTACAATCTGATTCAATGATGACATTTGAGATATTTAATTGTGCTTGAATATTTAGTCCTTCTGTCATTGCAAGAGCTTCTACAATAAATGAGTTTTGATGACCAATTGATTTTTAAAAACCTGCAATAAAGAGACTTTATGAGTATCTAATAACTCCTCCTATGCCACTAGATCCTGGATTGCCCTTTGAAGCTCCATATGTATTTAGCTTGAATTGACCTAAAGGTGGTTTAGTCCATACACATTTGAAAAGTAGAATATTCTTTGGATGAATTTTGATGTTGAATGTGTTGATGACTTGAATGTCTTCAGATCTGCCTTTATCATGGAAGTTACAATTGTGGAGAATGTTAGAAGCAAGATTTATGACTTTTTGTTTCTAACTTTCCTAAGCTCCCACAAAATAATTTTAGGAAGAATGTAAAACATAATTTTGTTATAATCTGTTTTAGGATTTGAAATTCACCAAGAGTGTAAAGATCTGCATGAACTTTGATTAATATTCAATCCAACTAACTTAGAGAAAAAATTCCATACCTCAAAAGCAATGGAGTAATCAACCAATACATGTTGACTACATTCAACATTAGTGTAGCAGCTTCTACATATTGAAGCTAGTCTGATACCTGCTCTTTTGATGTTAATTTCAAATGGAATTGAATTATAAATAAGTTTCCAAATAAATTTGAGATTTTCATTGGGCATTGTGGGATCCAATTAATCTTCCAAATTAAAGATATAGGTCTAGATTGTCTACAAACTTGAAATGCAGATTTAAAAGAGAATTCTCCTATTGTGGAGGGCTGCCATATTTGCTTGTCATCAATAATGAAATTATCAGTCCACTCTTGAATACTAGCCATTATTTTAATCACTTTGGTTCCTTTAGATGAGAATAATCCTTTAGGATATTTGTTTCTAATGAATGATTCAAACTTGTATTTCCAATAAAGGTTTATGCTAGATGCTTTTATAATATCCTCTAGATTTCTCATGTTCAGACCACCTTCTTCAAATGGAAAACATGTTTCATTCTAATTTAACCACAAATAAGGATTATCTGTAAGGCTACCTCCCCAATAAAATTTGCTAAATATTGAATTTAGTCTTTTAATAATCACTTTAGGGGGGAGTCATAACTGCTAATGTGTAAATTGGCATAGATTGAAGAACGTATCTTATTAAAGTTGCTCTACCATCTTGGGATATTAATTTAGATGACCAGGTGTTAAGTTTATTCCTGATTTTGGAGATTAACTCTGTGAATTGATCTAATTTGTATCTACCTTTGTTGAGGAGACAACCTAGGTATGTAATTGGAAGATGTTTATGAGTTAAACCTGTGTTATTAGCTATAGCAGTCTTCCTAGCAAAACTAATTTTATTATCTACATAGAAATAACTCTTATAGTAATTTACTTTATGTCCAGAGGTTTGTTCATATGATTTGAGCAGTTTTATTATAGCTTTGAGACTTTGACTACCACCATTAGTGAAGATGATTAAATCATCTGCAAATCCTAAGTGATATATTAGTTGACAGTTACGTGGAAGAAAAAAGGAAATAATTTATCTAAGTTTCTGCACAAAGCTTCAGTTGCTATGATGAATAGACTTGGAGATATAGGATCTCCTTGTCTCAAACCTCTAAAAGAATTGGAAAAAAAATTGTTTTGACCGTTAATAATCAATGAATACCAATTGTTGGATATTAATCTCCATACCATGTCCATAAAATGCTCATTAAATCCAAATTTCCTGAGGACTTCACATAAGAATGGCCAATAAACATTGTCATGTGCTTTTTCCATGTCTAGTTTGATGATAACATTATTGTCATGTGCTCTTTTATAAATATATTGAACCATCTCTTGTGCTAGAAGAATGCTATCTTGTATATTTGTACTTTTAACAATCCACTTTGGTTTTGGGAGATTATAAGAGGAAGGATTGTTGACATTTTTTCATTAAGAATTTTAGTTATTATTTTATTAGAAAAAATACATAAGCTTATTGGTTTGTATTAGGAACAGTATTTGGGATTAGTTACCGTAGGGATTAAAGTTATAGAGGTTAAAGTCCAAATTCTACGAATATCTGCTTCAACAAAAAAGGAATGAATTGCTTTGATCAGGTCGGTTTTGATAATTTCCCAAAATTGGATATAGAACTCACCTCCAAAACCATCAAGACCTAGGGCACTAGTTAAGTCTCGTTTCTTTATTACAGAAAAGATTTCTTCTTCATTGAGGTAATTTGACAATTTATGGTTAATCTCTGTTGATATTTCAGTTTTAATAACTTCCAAAAATTCATTATAAATTGTTTTGTATTCTGCTTTCCATATGTTTTGAAAGTGATCTGAGAAAACTTTATCAAATTTTTCCTCCTCTTCTACCCAAAGGTCTTGATTGTTTTTTATTTTAGATATAGCTAATCTTTGTGTCTAGTTTTTACAGAAGCATGGAAGAATTTTGAGTTAATGTCCCAACTTTCAGCTATTTTAAGTGACTTTTTTGCATCCAATAGCTTTACTCTCTTTGATAGGCAATATTAAGTTTAGCTTTAGTCTCAAAGAAATCTTTTCTGGAGATCTCATTAGGAGAAATTTCAAAATTGTGTTCTTTATGAGAATAAGATCTTCTAGATCTTTGGTAGATTGAAACATGTTTTTGAAACTGTTTTTGTTCCATTTTCTTAATTGCGTTTTTAACTTTTTAGGCTTGAGGGCAAAAGCTACCATAAGAGGAGCATTGATGTTTGTGTTACAGGACTCTAGTATTTCTTTAACATTTGAATGAAGGCACCACATGGATAGAAACTTGAATGGTTTAGGACAATTATCTAATTTACTTTTAATTGTCAAAAGTAATGGACTATGATCTAAGCAAGCTCTATGTAAGTGAGTAATATTAGAATTTGGAAAAAGAGATAGCCAATGTTGATTAACTAAGGCTCTATCTAATCTACAAAAGATTGTACCATGTGTTAAATGGTTTGACCATGTAAATCTAGAACCTGAATAGCCTAAATCTATCAAGTCATTTGAAGATATCATGTCTTTATAGTCTTCTATAGCATGGAATTCCAATTGATTTCCACCTAATTTTTCATCCTCATTTGAGACCACATTAAAGTCCCCAATTACCAACCAAGGATGGTTTATATTAGTTGAAGTTGAGTTATTTATGGATGCCCATAAATATCTTCTTTCTATTACAATACATTTTGCATAGACAATTATTAAGAAAACTGATATATTTAAAAAAATTAATGTTAATTTTCAAACATATCAGCGAATCTCTGTCTTGAAGAACTTTAGTTTGAATATCATTGTTCCATAAGAACCAGATCTCGTTATTTTTATTGTTGATGCTATTTGAAAATTACCATTTGATTTGGTACTTGTAAAGTGTACTTGTATCTACTTTGGGTTCTAGCAGAGCTAAGGCTGGGAGATGATATGTTTTAAAAAGTCTTTTGATTCTTCTATTAGTAGCTTTGTTAGCCACTCAACTAACATTAAAAAATATAAAATTTATCATTTAGGAATAATTTGATGAATTGATGAAGTTTACAAGCCCTATGACCTTGTGAATGTATAAAGAGGATCTTGAGGAGCTTTATTGATGGCCTTACTTGATTTATGAATTTGAGTAGAGGTTGATTCCTTACTGATTTTGTTTTCTCTTTCTTCTTGTGTTGAAATTTTGTCCATCTTGTATCTAGACAAGAAGCAAAGTTCTGCAACTCCTCTATCATAGGAATTGATACTTTTCCTGTCTCAATATTAGAATTGTAGTCCTCGTCTATTTCCAACATCTTGTGGATTTTGGGCAGATTTGAATTTTGGAGAACTATTATATTAATCCCCAATAAAAGTTTCTTCAGAAGTATACTCTCCAAGTTTGGAAACCTCCATTTGATTTAAAGAATGGTCTCTTGATTCTTTCAAACAAGTTGGAGTTGATTGTATTTTGACAGTGAGTATCTTCCTGTTCTTGTGTTTCTTCTGAATCAGAGGAACAATCCTCAATAACTTCAATCTTATTTTCTTAACAGCCTATATTATAATCTCCTTTGGTGAATTCTTCTTGTTTGTTTTTTCTGCAGAATCTTGATTTACTGGAATATGTTTCTTGACAGGTTTCTTGATGGGGTTGTTAAGATTGGGATTTTTAAACATGCGTTTTGAATCAACATGCCCCTTTTTCATGCAAAATTGACAGAAAGATGGGATATTCTCATATGAAATTTGTTGCCTGGAGCCTTTTAACCCACACCCAATTCAAATTCTGTGAAGTCCTTTAAGGAGATTAATTTCAACACACACTTGCTATGCTTGGTCTAAAGATTGAGGATGTAGAGGCATCCGTTGAGCAATTGTATAAAGTGATGACTTTGCATAGAAGTGAATTGGCAATTTTGGGAGATTAATCCATACTGTCACTATATGCCTCTGCTCATCAAGTTTGAAATCTGCAGACCATTTAAATGTGCGCATAGGGTATTGGCCTATATACCATTGATCGTGAAGCCACAATCTCACATAATCCTCTTCACAGTTAAGTCTAATGAGAATGTGTTTCGAGTCCAATAGGCCTATAGAGTATGTTGTTTTCAAAGATAAAGTTGGGAATCTCAATTGATGGTCTTCCATGTTAGAATTTGCCTACTATGGAGTATTTGAAAGGTTCCACTAGGGCTGATATGTCCTCTTTAGTGAAAATAATTGTTGGTTCCCCTTTGTACATAGTTAAGTCTTCAATTCTGGCTCTTTTGTTACATTGTTCATTTGAAAACTTGCAAACGATTTTGTCCAGATGGTGGGTGGGTCTGGAGATTTAGGTGGGATCATTGTTGTGATAGGTGAATCAACCATGTTAGCATGGCTAGGGATTAGGAGAATTCGCCCTAGTATCTTGATATTTTCTTATAAAATTGGGGTTGATTCATGGAGAAAATTTTGGACAGTGCTTAATGTTTTCAAAAGCATTTTTAAGCTTAGACAGTCACAATATCACAAGGTTGTGAACACGTATATATATGTTACAATCTTATAAATCATTATTTTAAAAAAATGGGTGATGAAGGTGGTTCATTCACTTTGGGGTAGGAGTGTAAGCGGTACGGTTTGGTCGGTAAATAGTAGATACCAATACCAAAATCAAACTCTGGATGGTAAAATCAAACCGTACCAGTTTACCACCCGGTACACCAAAATCAATACCAAAATCAAACCGGAAGGTATTTCGGATTTTTTGGTAATTTCGGTTTTTTCTGGTTTCAGTAAATTCTGATTTTTTCCTGGTTTTGGTAAATTCTGGTTTTTTCTGGTTTCTGGTTTCGATTTTATCTGGTTTCGGTAAACAACACTAAAAGCTCCAAAAAACCAAAAACAAAACCAAAGTTTTTAAATATTAAAACCAAAACCAAAACCAAAACCAACTTTTTCTGGTTTCGATAAATTCGGTACGATTTTTTCTGATTTCGGTAAATTCGGTACGGTACGATACTTTTGGTACGGTTTTTTCTAGTTTTGGTAAATTTGGTAAGGTAATTTCGGTAAATCGGTTTTGTAAATATTAAAACCAAAACCAACCAACTTTTTTCCGGTAATTTTGGTTTCGGTAAGACCGATTTCTGGTATTTTAATATATGAAACCACTGTTCTAAAAAACCCGCCTAGGCTTAAGGCTTGGGAGAAACGCCTTACCTTACGCTTTTCACGCCTTATTCTTGATAAAACCTTTAACGCGCACTTTTTTCTAAAAACAACAATGCTTTAGTGAAACGATGTCGCCTTTTAAAGAATTTGTTTACAAATCGGACCATTATCTCATCCAAAATAATCAAATAGTATTTTAATTTGCATATATTCAGACATATTTTTATGATATGTGCAATTTTTGTATTTTAATATCCTTGTTATGGGTAAAAAATATTAAAATATATTAAGAAGGCCTAAACGCCTTTTCACGCCTTTTTACGCCTAGGCCCGCCTAGGCTTCTAAGGCTTAAGGATTGGCCTCCACGCCTCAATCACGCCCCGCGTTTTTTAGAACCTTGTATGAAACCAAAACCATTTTTTTTCGGACCAAAACAGTACGGTACGGTAAAAACCCGTACCGCTTCCACCCCTACTTTGGGGGGATTAACCTATCATATTATTTCTATTATATCATATCACATGTTATGTGAACAGATGAAAATGTTTTCCTGGGGCACACATATATTGGATGATCATGTGCACATCCAAACAAATGAATTAGTGTGTTGGTAGCAGTGCTCTATAAAACGCGCCTAAGCGTGAGACTTTTACCTACGCCAAGTTTTAGCCCAAGGCGTGTATTAAGGCACGATCAACAATGATCAACGTTTTTTGAGATAAGGCGTGAAAAAACGAACATTTTTTTAGGGTAAGGCGTGAAAAAATACGAGTTTTTTTTGTGTTTTTAAGTATTATTAAAAAATAGTATTTTAACTTGCAAATATTCATACATATTTTTAAGGTATGTACCATTTTAATATTTTTAATAGCGTTGTAGTTAAGATAAATTAAAATATATTAAAAAAAGGCTTAAATGCCTTTTTACGCCTAAAGCCCACTTAGGCTTTTAAGGCTTAAAGCTCTGTATTCACGCCCCGCGTTTTTTAGAACCTTGGTTAGTAGAAAAGAAACTGGTAATAGAAGAGACAATAACTGTTGGCTTGGATAAAACACTTTGGTGACGAGAGCTTATTTTATTGAGAGAGAGGGACTACACCAATTACTCCCCTCTCCAATTCCATCTCTGTGACCCTACTCATCTCTTCTTTCAGTGCTACTTTAAAAATGCTATGGTTTGACTTGGGAATACTTGGCTTAAAGACTGGATGGATTCTCATTGTCCTTTCCCCTCTTAGCGCTCCTTGGAAAAAGTCTCACCCTCATCCATAAGAGCTACATTTGCTGGTATTCTTTTATCTTAGGTCTCGTCTTGCAAAAAATAGCTGATCCTCCAAAATGAACCTCCCATCCCACATCACCACTCTGTCAAAAGGATATTCTTAGGTGGTGGAAACAACGGCTCTCTGTTCCAATTCTCTGCCGCATTAAACTGCAGATTCAGATTTACCTTCCTCATTGCCCTAGCTGTTTGGGAGGGAGGAAATGTTGAAACTAACCCCGACTTCTTTCATTTTAATTCCAAACAGCTACAATAATCCGTGTCAAATCCACCACCATTTTTAGGGATCGCTAGTATTATAACCATTTTTCAATTCAAAGACCACAAATAAAGAAGGAAAAATCTACAGAGATTCAAAAATAGACTTCCACTGTGTTGTAAAGTTTCTACTTGATGCCTTCACAGGGTCACCCCCTTAACACCCACCCCAACCCCCAAACAGAACACATAACGAGAAGTATGCAAATATCGTAATCCAGAGTTGAAATAGAGTGAATCTAAAGTTGAAATAGATGACAATAGTATTGAAAGAAAGACGTCTAATGGTTGGACCAACTTTTACACCATCCAGTATTGATCAACATTTCAAGTTGATTCAATGATAATCTAAATACACCAATCCTAATATTTGACAGAATACAAACAAAGGTCATACCTGAACGCATAACATGTCCCGACATAACATAATAACAGGTAACTAAGAAGATATATAGAACGAATATGGCACCTCTTTAGTTGCATGCAAAACGAGACTCCTGAGAAGCATTACATGCTTCAACTGGTAGCAAAACAGACGAAGGAGAAGTTCTACACCTGACTGGTAATAAAACAGACCAAAAGAAATCTTGCTTGAAATTTTAATTTAACATTATCCTATATACTCCCCGTCCCAAATCAAGAGTCTTCCTTTCCTTTTTCGGACCTCCAAATTAAGAGTTCATTTTCCATTTCCGGACGTAATAAACAAATCAAATTCCGTGATGATGAACAAAACTTGAGCTCGGCCACTGATTGAGCTTACCCTTGAAAACCGTCGATATTAAACGTGGATTACTAAATTGCAACTAGAGGGATTATAAAACAATGCACAGGAACACAGTGACAACAGCTGGTATGTTTTTCACCATATACCCTGTTCCATTGCCAATTTTAGATATATAAGAGAAACTCAAATTTCTAAAATGTACTTCGACTAAAAATATTTCACAAATATTAACCAACATTTCAAGTCTTCCCCAGATTACTCAGTTGCTAAGCTATGTAATTAGGGTCACATTGAAACAATATATGTGAAAATTGTCCTACTCTAATCGACATACCACAGGCTGCGAGCTTTCAAAAAACTCAGATTCAACCACAACCTGGAGAGAAATTGTCAGATTCCAATTTGACCGCTTCAGCATGACATGGTTTCAGCATTTGACCAGCCAACCCATCCAAGTCCACTTGATAATTTCCATTGCATGCTCAACACATCCCCGGCAAGAATCTCGTGTTTAGCCACGAGTGGACACTTCAGAAGTCAGAGCATCTTTTCTCTCCTCCTGTACAAGACAAGGGCACAGGGGCAAAATCGTTACACCATTGTCAAAGTTGAACTACCACTACGATTATCGCTACCCGTTACGACCCAAGCAGCTACCACTAGCATTATCGCTACCCATTACGAACTTATCAACCAAAGTAGCTACCACTACGATTATCTCGCTACGCATTACGAACTGATTAACCAAAGTGGCCTATAGCTCAACTCATATCAGCAAGAATCACCTCTACCGTCTCTGCACTACTTTGTCATATCAAATATGTGAGTAATGAGAGACTAGTTATCCATTACAGAGTATAGATGCTAATCATGAAGCTCCCTATTTATATATTCTACTAAATCAGGCCAGATATTATCAGGACATAACAAGAAAAGTACGCAAAAAGATAATTAACAGCTTAATAGAAGATAATATATCTTAAACACAGAAATAAGAAAAAGCTCGAGATAATCTAGTAGACAACTATAAACACGCAAAATTAAAACTACACTCAGGCAAATAGTTAGAAGGGGCAAACCTACTCCTCAAAAATACTGCTTATTATAAACTAGCAAATAAGATGCTGCAAACTAAGAGATTCAAGCAACCCAACCAGTTGCATTGTGTGCATGATTGACTTCCTGCAAGTGTGACATGGAAAGCATATGCAGGTCTCCTTATATCGAAGATGAAGTCCCGATGATGTAATCAAGTCAACAAAATCACTGCTGCTGAGCCTGTCGATTTGGAGCACCCCCATACCCACCACCATATCCAACTTGCCCACCATGAGGTCCATTGGGCTGGGCCCCGTAGTTCCCCGAACCTTGTGAGGGATCGGATCTCCATCCTTGATTTCCATACCCTGAATTTCCATTGGCCTCATTGTAACTACCTCCCATGTAGGCTCCACCGCTAGATTGTAACTCTCCCCCAGCACCACCTCCAGCAGTTGGGGCATTCCCAATACGCCCTCCAACAGCACCATAAGCAGCAGCTGGATTACCATAAGACCCATCGGTTCCACCATAACCATAACCTTGATTTCCATACCCAGCTGCTCCACTAGGAGATTGACCGGTAGGTGCCGAACCAGGACCACCACCAGTGGCACTCGAAGAACCCCAAGGAGCATTCCCATAGCCCACAGCACCATATCCAGACGCAGCCTGATTGCTCCATGAACTTCTTGGAGCACCTTGTGGACCACTTCCATAGCCAGCATTAGGGACATTGGGGTTTCCATAGGTGGCAGCACCAGCTGGACCACCATACCCAGGATTGGCACCACCATAATTACCATAGCCACCGTAACCAATACCGTTACTGGCAGGACCATAGCCATAGCTAGGTCCACCATACCCCGAAGACCCGTACGGTGGAAACCCACCTCCAGCATTTTGGGACTGCATGTACCTGTTTGAATCCATTCGGCCTTCATAAGAACTTGAATTCCCACCAGAAGCACCATAACCACCGCCACCAGCACCCATTGAACGCCCACCACCACCACCAGGGTTGGCATCTTTAGGAAGAGCACGCTTCACTTCCACTTGCTTGCCATTTAAATCATGAAAGGTCTTGTGCAAAACCCTATCAACTGCATCTTCAGAATCGAAGGAAATAAATCCAAACCCACGAGGTCGGTTGGTTTGCTGGTCATACATGACTACTACATCAATTACATGACCATAAGCTTCAAAATACTGGCGAAATTCATCTTCAGTCAGTGTAGGAGGCAATCCCCCAACAAATATCTTCTTGGTTCGGGTATTTCCACCACCTCCAAAGTTTCTAGAAGCATTAGGGTTTCCAGCTTTAGAAGTCTGTTGCTCCTCTCTTGATAGCGCCCTTTTGGCCTCAACCTAGATAACAAGCATTCGTTATACCATATGAAAAAAGTGTACAAGCAAGCAAGCAATTAAAAATAACCATATGTTCACAAACATCATAACGTTTGCTAACTAGTAAGAAGTGATATAAGAATTCACCAATCTAATCTTACTTTAGTATTGGTACGCTAGTTCCAAAATATGATAACATTAATTCTCCAATATGTTTAAACTATCGATCCGATAAATATTTTCCGATTTCTTCCCTTAATGTGGTTTTAATAAGGAAAAAATATAGCATTTTAATGCACTACAATCTAATAAACAATGTATCTAGGTCATTTAGAGGTTCTCAAGAAGGGGAAAAAACATATAATTCAAAATGTATACAAACTTCACATGAACAATTCCAATATACAAAATCTCAAAGGTGGCTAAAACTTGTGCATCCTAACAATATTATAGGATGTTAACTCTTTTAGCTTTCAAATCACCCTAAAATTTAGATGAGCTAAATTATTTGAAAAACTCAAAACATTATCTGCATAAGCATACCCCAATCCTAACAAATTTTAAAGTATATGGTGTGTTGCGATCCAGTTCCCATTCTGCGTGATGAAACGATCAGCGCCTCTAGGTAATATTGCAGTAAACCGAGCCACCTTTTATTAAACGAAAGTATCATCTGCTTGTGCAGTAGCACGGTGGAGAAATGGGACATAAAATGTAAATCCATTTGTCTAATTTGAGGTATGTAAATTATGTCCATTTGTCACCATTAGATTGGTAGAACGTTTCCATACAAGTTTCCGGGTCTAGTGGCAACTCAAGTCCCTATAAAGTGAAGACTAGTGCTAGTTTTTATTGTCTACGACCCTCGAGGAAATACATGTACCCATTCAAGTATGGTCATCACAGATCACTGAAAGGATCGATGAAAATTATTAGAAAAACAAAAACAGATAATAAAATTATAAGTAGACCAAATATAAAGGTACAACATAACCTCAAATGACCTGAGAAAACAAAAATAACTTGGTAGAATTGTCGTTCAAAATCAATTTCACCTCATACAATGTTATAAGGCCCTAATGAACATGAAAGGAATTGATAAGATGAATCTCAAAATTGTAAATGACAATGGAGGGTATCGTTTCCAGAGCCATACAAACAAGCATGCCATCATCAATAAGTACACCCCGCCCAGAATTCTAAGGTTATTACTGCTTCCATTTATGTAGATCAGTAGAAACTCAAAAATGCTGCTAGCATCTTCATGATCTCGATATCAGCACTACTCTATCCTATATTACAATCTGTGAGTACATGTAAGTAAACAAGCCAAAAGAATCACCATGTCAAGCCAAAAATATGAGCAAGGAACAAAACAAAACGAGTAAATGCAAAACTGCAAGAGATACCCAAATTTTCAGGAACACTTGCTCTCTCACCTTGTATGAAAAACTTCCCTCTATGCAGGTTTATAATCTATAGTAACCCTCAAAAACGTCAAATCAAATGCAAATTCATCGAAGAACAATAAGCTCAACT
Source organism: Sambucus nigra (assembly GCA_949130495.1). NCBI lineage: Eukaryota > Viridiplantae > Streptophyta > Magnoliopsida > Dipsacales > Adoxaceae > Sambucus > Sambucus nigra. The sequence continues at coordinate 580,788,531 of OX422209.1, forward strand.
ATTATGTAACTTACCGGCTGTTACACAACGGACTTGTGGATCTCAAATTTAGTTTCAAAACGATATAACGCAAAACTAACTCAACAAAGCCATTTCCCAAATTAGTTTCACGACAATATATAAGAGAAAATCCATTGGCTGTGGCTGTTACTGTAACTTTACGTCTCTAATCCGTCATTTTGACAGCTACCTTTATCCAAGGGCCATAAGGCCACAATGCATAATGGTAGTGCTTGTTCTTCCAAATCTCTTCGATTAATAATCGATACTCAGTTCTCTCTCTCTCTTCAATCTTCTAATCTCCACTCGGTCCTCTCCAGAAAGTGTAGGCCGTAACGCAACATCCAAGGGATCGCACACCCCTTGACAACAACCGACAGATTCGCCGCAAAGGCCCTTGATCGAACCCCACTCTGTGCATCAAATGATGCACCACCCATCCGATACTCATCCTACCCGATCCAATCTCCCTTGCACTCCCAATCACCTACGACAGTTGCGTCTCCCAATAATCCAGCCCCTTCAAAGAAAACTACTCCCTCCCACGCCCCGACATTTGCGAAACCCAATCAACCCCCTTCCAGCATGGTTGATGTCGTTAGTCCACTCCCTGCTCACCGACGAGGGCCAAAAACAAGAACATCGTACCAGCCCAGACCTAGGCACGGGCTTAAGATCACACCTGCCCCACCCTAGGCACGAGCTTAAGGCAGCTGAACCACCTAATGTTATTCTCATGGAAGAAAAGGCCCCCGGTCAAGTCGCCCCAGGTCTCACAACTAACATGGTCTACCACTTCTTCCTCAGCCAACCACCACAATCAATAACCTTTGATGAAAGTCGTCCCCTACCGGCAATGTTTAAAAAGGCGTTTGGCTTACGCCTCAAGGCGAGGCGGGCAGGGCAAAAAATGCCTCGAGGCTTAAGCATCAGGGTTGAATTTGAAGCTTACACCTTGATGCGCCTCACGCCTTTTTGCCGAGGAGCGAAAAAAAAAATCTTTTTCTTCCTTCACAAAGTCTTTTTTTTAAAGGTTAAAGTTCTTCATTTTTCTAAAATTGCACTTAACTTAAAATGTTGTTTTAATCTATTAACTCTTATTCTTTTTTTCTTTTTTTGTTTTAAAATTGCACTTAACTTATACTATTTACTATTGTAACTTGAAAGAATTTATAAAAAACAACCAATATGTGAATGAAACTTAAAAAACTGATTTTGTCAATTTGATTTTGCATTGATTAAATTATTGTCATTTTATAAAATAACCAGTGTGAATGAAACTAAAAAAAATGAATTGGTCAATTTGATTTTGCATTAATTAATTTATTGTCATATTAAAAAATTAACAATATGTAAAAAAGTCATCTCGGAGGAACAAAAAAATGTTATGAGAAAGTCCTCAAAGATGTTTTTGTTGCAGTTTTATTTAATATTTCTTGGTTACTTTATTTTTTATTGTTTTATTAGTATTTTTTTAATATTATTTTGCTCCTTTTTTTGAGGGGGTGAGGCTAACGCCTCAATACGCCTCGCCTCGCCTCACCCTTTTTAAGCATTGCCTACGGGATTGGATCCCACAACTAATACGGTCTACCATTTCTACCTCAGCCAACTAACAATCAATAAACTTTTATGATAGTCATCCCCTACGGAATTGGATTTAACGACCATCGTTGCCAACACATTCGTCGATCATCTTTGGGGACTTTGAGGGCACCGAGTACGAGTATTGAGTCACCAGACTTGAAGATGAGGTCATCCAGTGTCGTATCCCTGCCCATCACTTTCTGATGACCTCCTTTTCGATAATCTATTGGTTGAGAGTTCCACCCCACTCATCAAACCCTCGTACCAACCAATGTTTTAAAAATACTCGAGGCGTGTAGAGGCAAGGCGTTTTTTTTGTGGGTTCTGAATTAAAAAAAAAAAGTTGAAATCCATCAAAACCCTACCTCTCGGCAACTGACATCTTTCGTCTCCAGGTGCATTCGATTTCTCATGAAAGATCAAACATGGTTTGCTTCTCTTTTTTTTGTCCAGCTCTTTCTATTGCTTCGTTTTTTTGTTGAGACTCCCAGACGAGACGAGTAGTTTTTTGGTCCAGCTTTGTCTTCTTTTTTCTGGTGTAAAAACTGGATCGCACCAGCTGTCTTTTGATTATTGGATTCTTAATTTACACTATGGGTTTGTTTTGTCCCTTTGTTTTTTGTTTTTCCTTTTTCTTTTGCCTCCTATTCTTTTTTTTAATACGCATTGTCTTTGTTTTTAAGTTTGATACAATTTGTTTCTTTCACAACTATTTTTCTATTAACTTTTTTCATATAATGTTGTAATTGAATAACAACTAATTTTTATTTTTATTGATTAATTTATTTCCGTTTGCTACTAAAAATAGTTTTGGGACATTCTTTTACATGTTAAGTTCGGGATATTCTAAAAAAAATGATTTTGCGATGATTAATTTATTGTCATATTATAGAATTACCAATATTTAAATGAAACAAAAAAAATTGATTTATTGTCATATTATAAAATAACCAATATGTGAATGAAACTAAAAAAATGATTTTGTCAATTTGATTTTGCATTGATTAATTTATTGTCATGTTATAAAATTACCAATATATAAATGAAAAAAAAATGATTTTGCATTGATTATTTTATTGTCATAATGTAAAATAGTCAATATGTTAAAATTGATTTTGTCAAATTATTTATAAAAAAAATAATCTTGGGGGCATAAAATAAGGTTAAACTATGTGAGAAAATCCTCAAAGATATTTTTTGTGGTTAAATTAGTATTTTTTAATATTATTTTGCTCTTTTTTTTTAGGCTTATGCCTCGCCTCGTACCTTTTTAAACATTGGTACCAACGGAAGGGAGGACGTGCTTCATTTCTTTCAAGAGAAGTCATCTTATAGTCGAGGGGCCCAATGGCCAGCAGCCACGGCGTGTACAACCCCCACAGAAGCAGCCTTGTACCCTATGTTGAAATAAATAGAGATATTCGATTATTTTCACTAGAATACTTACGATAGAGCCACGGAGAATACATTCACTACTGGGCAATTGGACCACCTAAATCAAGTCTTGTAGACAGAGGAGTTTTGCACGGGGATATTAGGGTGGATGTCCCCACCTTCGTTGCTCGACCCCGATGTGTTCATCGATTGGCTCGCCACGATTGAGAAAGTATTTGAATATAAGAAAAGTACAAGGGTCAAATGTGTTCGGTTGGTGGCCACCTAATGCCACGAGTTAGTTAGGTCTGGCGGAACGACCTTGTCAAGTCGCATGACCTATTGTGGCAATTGGACCACCTAAAGGAGTTTTGCACGGGGATATTAGGGTGGATGTCCCCACCTTCGTTGCTCGACCCCGATGTGTTCATCGATTGGCTCGCCACGATTGAGAAAGTATTTGAAGATAAGAAAAGTACATGGGTCAAATGTGTTCGGTTGGTGGCCACCTAATGCCACGAGTTAGTTAGGTCTGGCGGAACGACCTTGTCAAGTCGCATGACCTATTGTCCCGTCACGTGACCTTTGGGGACCGAGACCCATTCGCTTGTGGCCCGCTATGCGACTTCACTTACGCGGGGCTTTTTTCTCAGTTCCTACAAGAGCTATCTATTCGCCCATGTTTAAGGTTTGAACGGTCTTCATCCTCCCAGATCCTCTGCACTCGAGCCGCACTATGGGAAATCAAGGAGCAACGCACTCGGCATGATATTCATGGATTGCGGTCTCGGATCCGCTACGATTTTAGTCTCTAAAATATTCTACACTCTATAGAGACATTGAGACGATATTCACGTCGAGGATTATCTTTGCAAAGTGGGGTCTCCCCGGCCCACTCACCACCCTCCTCATGAAGCCAATCGTACTATTGCGGTTCCGCAAGGGAACGATATATTCAGATGTGAGGGTAGTGGACACTAAGCGCATATTGTCCAAAAATGAAGAAGTCGATCCTACTCTCCACCAACGATGAACCCGAGATTGAGGGAATGCTAGAATAATCAATCATACCCGAGGCCTTTGATCACCTATGAAGCATGGACTCGACACGCAATACGTGTTTCGACATAACATGCGACACGTGATTTTCTAAAAACTAGGATACGATACGCTAAGATACGTATTATATATAATACATATTTAAATACATATAAAAAAAATAAAACAGAATTTTTCCATAAAATACATTATTAAGAGCATTCTTAACATAAAAGTAAGAAAATGTACTATACAAAACAATATTTAAACACACTTTAACATTAATGGAGCATTCTTTACTTTTTTTGGCTGTTTATTTTATTTATTTATTTATTTTGCTGTCTCTAATCTTTTTTTTTTGGCTACTGTTGCATAAAATAAAGAGGGAGAAGCAACAAAGAAAAAAAGGAAAGAAAAACACCAAAGAATGAAGAGGAAAATAGCAAACAGGTGCAATTCGTAAACCGGTGTATTTCGTAAACATCAAGGAAGTTGTGTTGGATAGCAAACAGGTGTATTTCGTTAAAAAAATTTAAAAAGAAAAACAGTAATGAAGGAGGGAGAGAGACTTACCTGTGATTAGGGTTATGATGGAGGAGGTCTGCTGCGATGGAGAGAGAGAGAAGTTGCGATGGAAATGAAGAGGAGGGAGAGAGAGGTGGCGATGGAGATGGATGGAGATGGATTAGGGTTTCTGCTGCTAGGAACTTATGGTTTTGTGCTGGATTTCATTTTGATTTCGGTTTGACAAAGTTATTTACCTAGTGTTATTTTGTTATTGAGAGAACAGCTCTGCTTTTTTAAGGGCATTTAAGTAACTTTGATTTCTTTTGTTTTCTTTTTGTTATGTTATTTAATTATAGTTTTAATAATTATATTTTTTACCACATTTTATGTTTCTAGAATTCTATATTTACCCCCCCCCCCTGTCCACGTCGTGTCCAGACGTGTCCATTGAAAAAAAAAAGGGGACACTCTGGGACTCGCGTGTCCTAGCACGTCAGGAGCATGTCAGAGCGTGTCTGGCGCGTGTCAAACAGAATTCGTGCCTTCTGGGAGAGTGTCCGTGTTTCATAGTTAATCACCCAAGTTGTGTACTCGAAAACCGAGGGGAATCTAGTTGGAGTTCGAGGCCAAACTCTCTTTAAAGAGAGTGTGATGTAATGATACCTGAGTATAAAATGTACTCTACCTATATTTGTCAAACTTGTCCTTGATTGGTGCATAAAGAGTATAGTTAGCTCTAAAGGTTTTGTTAGTGATGTCAAGGAAGATGTCTCCTCTAGGTTTCATCACCCATGATCTCACTAATGTTTGAACCTTTATTTATCAACTAGTGTCTTTTAGTTATATTCCCCTTTTCGAAGGACTATAAGTACACGTTCCTCATTTAGGGAAGACACTTCATAAATTTTGTTAAAGTTTGTTCCCCGTTGTTATTTCTCTTTTGATGCAATTGACGTGTCACGTTAAATATATTCATAAGGTGTTTAAGGGTCGCAATGGAATTTTCAACGGTCAAGGAGGGTGCGCCCAATGTGGAAAAGTTGTCCATAATTTTGACACATATGAGAGGCAAACTCAATTATATTCTAAATATTTAACACATAATAACTCTATAATGCTCTCTTTGAAAGAGAATTTGACATGTATCATTTTATTTAATATCTTGAACTTCATTTATTCTTTAGTCTTTCATACTTCTTCCCCTCCACTCCATTAACTTCTTGAACTTCAAATATCCTTTTATCTCTTACACTTTTTTCACTCAACTAATGCATCTTTACCAATTTGTTATTCTCCCCTTATCTCCATTTAATAGTTGCCCTCGTCATTTTACATGTCATCTCTTTTCTCTCTAATAACTCCTCATTTTTCTTTTTCCAGCTCAACTTGGTGTCCCTTGCCACTTTACCTCCCCAATCCAGACTCTTCATTACCTTTTATCCTTTCTGTTTTATAAATGGAAGTGCCACTCTCTCTCTCTCTCTACCGGTTGTCTCCAATATGTATTTCCACTTCATTCTAGATATTTGGAACAAAACATTCTCATCAGAAATGGAGAGGGGCTTTCCATATAAACTCACTCATTGCATCAAACGTCTGAGAAGCTTCAAATCCCAATCAAAAAACCACACATAAAAAGCTAAGATCGTTGATTCGACTCAATCGACACTCCGGAGAAAGCCACCCCATTTTCTCTCTGTATTTTCCATGCCAATTTGTAGTTCCTTTTGTATAAGAAGTTTTACTTTTCAGATTAGTCTATTGTTTTCAATATATGATAATGAAGGGTGACATCATTAAATTTTGTCATCTGTTGTTTAATGTGATAAAAAATTCTAGCAGTGGTTGCTTTTTGTTTATTGGCATTCACGAAGGGGATGATTTTCTATATATTTTGCGAGTAATTTGTGTGTTCAAATTTTCACTTCATTTCAATGGTCTCAGGGAAAAGTTCTAATAGTAGTTTTGGGTTGAGTGTTTGACATATAAGTTGGGTTTGTTTTAATCTGTTAACATTGCATATGAGAAACTCTTTGGATTTTGAAACTTTAGAAGTTTCACAATCAAATTAGATATCTATGGATTGAATCAGTTCGACATTTGATCAACATAAAGTTTCCATATCTTTATATATACATAATGTTATCTTCTTCAATAATTTCTGTTTTATATATATAATTTGGATATTTAATTTCTTTTATTTCAACACGGTATTTAAATGCGGCAAACTTAGTTAGATGTCCACTACCATTTTCTAATAAAGCATTATATATTTACATATGTAATTCATTAGATTATAAAGGCATGTTTGTGTTTGATAGCAGTTAACAAACAGGAAAATAAAAAATCGATATTTCCTTATATTATAGCATATGTCATCTCCTTTCAATTTGTATTAGTAGGTAGAAAATCAAGAACTAAAAAAATTAAAGCACTCCAAAATAATATATTATCATGATCTTTTATGGCACTTTTTAACTTTTGGCGACAATTTTTTGCACTGTTATAGTACCTATGCAGCGCACAGTTAACCATTCTTAAAAGTTCGTCTCATAAGAATATATGTACAAGGATCATGGTTTAAAATCTCGGTCTCGGTCCCTGTATCAGACTCCGGATTTCAACTCGTTCGCGATATCGGGTGAAATGCAAAGAAATGCTATTTAGAGAGCCCAAAAAATTCCTTTTTACAATATAAGATTAATAATCTGGACCGAACCATCCTTTGATATGTATAGCATTGTCTAATTGATAATATTTACATGCGGTGAACTTGTCATATTCAATTTTTCATGAAAATATATATCAAGTTAGAAAAAAAATCTAATAACACATAAAACTTGATAAATAAGTTGCATAGGCGTTGAATAGAAATGATTACATAGTTTTCATTATTTTCATCTCCCTTATTAGTTGAGATATCAATCATGATATATCAATCATGGTACGGATGTGAGTAAGTGTAATGCTACAGTATTTCCAAACAAACTTCTTCTTATTTCCACTTATTTTCAACGGCACTTTCATGCTCCCAACCAATATCTATTATAGGAGCCATTCTACAAAATAAAGAGGATACAAATGTTATATTTTTCTACAAATAATATTTTTTTTTTACAAATGTTAGAAATGTTATTTTTCCTTACAAATGTTACCAATACCTAGTTTAGGAGCCATTCTATAAAATAACAATTTTTCTTCATAAATTATAAATAAGTACTAATTTGATATTTTTTTAAGTACTAATTTTATTAATTTAACAAGCATTCAAAACATTATTTTCTTCTTTTATCCTAACCCTTGTGAAAAATATGTCGAAAAATAGGCAAGGGAATTTTTGTAGCATAAAAAAAATAAGGTGGAACTAAGTGCAAAAATGAAATACGTTATTTGATTATATCTAGTTTAGGATCCATTCAACAAATAACAAGCATTTTTTTAGAAATAAAAAATGAAAACAGCATTTTAAGAACTACTTTATTAATAATCTACAAACCTGTTAATGTTGTAAAATAAAAGAGAGAATTTAGAAGGAGTATAAACTTTTCATTTCATTGGTATGTCAATACTCAAAAGGCATCCCAAAAAGACACCTTATTAATTGTGGAATACAATTAGGCATCCACTAAAAACATATTTATAACAGGTAATTATTTTTTGTTGTACAAAAACAATTTTATTTTTTTAAAACATAATAACTTTAATTATTTGTACCAATTTTTTATTTTTTTTTCTTTACAATAAAACTTCCTTTTAAAAAAAATATCTAATTTTGTACAAAAAAATTGAAGTTTTTCTAATTATTTTCGCAAAATTGAGTTCACTTTTTTTTAATAAACTATATTTAATTAGTTGTACAAAACAGTTTATTTTTTAAAATGCAACTATTTTTAAAAAAATGTACAAAAAAATTGGTTTTTTTATAACTATTTGTAAAAATTGAGTTCAGTTTTTTTATAATTAAACCTTACTTATTTGGACAAAACAGTTTTTTCCTTTTTTCATTTTTTTAAAAAACAACTTACCCTTTCAAAGAAAAAAAATTGTACAAAAACTATTAAAACATATATGTGCGAAGACCAAACAAAAACAAAAGCTATGATTTAATTTTTCTATGGGAAGCCCAAACACACGTTATTTATCCAAAACCTGCAACCAAAGACAAATAAATGGCCCGATTAAGTTAAAAAACCAAACAGCAAATATAAATCTGATGTGCGAAAAGGGGGCGAACCAGAGAAGATTGTTGGCGACTTGGATCAGAAAGCTCCAGTGACCTGAAAACTCAACTACAACTCCATTTAAGGGTGAACTGAAATGTCGAAGATTAGATTCTCAATCAACTACAGCTGAAAGGTTAGATTTTCGGCCGTTTTTTCAAAAAAAATCATCTGAATAGGCGATATCTCGCCGAATCAATTCAGTCTCGCTGATATCTCAACCTATCTCGCCGATATGTCGCGATTTCATAAATCGGATCGCTGGCCTACGAAACTGAGTCAACTCGGTCGATACCGAGTTGACTCTGGCGAGACTTTGAAGTTGAACCATGACGAGGATGAGCCTACGAGGTCATATATTATCTAGGTGAAAAATATTTTTCCCCTTGTCACTTGTTGAATAACATGATTATGTAATGTCAATTATCTGAGTAAGAGTTTCAATTAAAGTTTTTTGACTTGTATTTTTCTGGCCAAAAAAAACTGCATTTCTATCATTTCGTCCACCACAGTATAACTTAATATATAGTTACTTGAACTTCCAAGGTCAACTTTTCTTTCACTATAAGTTAGAAACAATAAGAAAATAGAATTATCATGTTTTATATTTATCGACCTCGTGTAAATCAATAGTTGTCCTCATTAAAGTTTTGTGTTTTGGTTAAACTTGGATGAACAAAATCCCGTGCATCACACGGGTTAAAAGCTATTGCAAAGGCCCGGTCGGAGCGGTGGAATGCCGGAAAGTGACTAGAAAGTCCGATCGGCACCAGCTGTAGACTGAGGGAACATATCGGAGGTCGGATGTCTAGAAAAAATAGGTCAGCGGCTGTAGGGATTTTGTCGGCCACCAATTGGGTGGTCCGACCCTGGATCGTGATGATGAGGGCTGAATTGTTGGATCCCCTCACTGGAGGGTTGTTTTCTTGTACCGGGGGTGCGCTATTGATGGAGATCGGACGCCGGACGGGGCTTTTCAACCTCGAAAAATGTTTCGACCTACTGACCAGTGTCGAACGATTGTCAGAAGAATATATCCGAGCTTGATGGTGTAGAACGGCGACGACTGGGCCCTCGTCGGTCACTGCTAGGGTGGTCCAACCAAGGGGTGATGGTGCTCGGCCTTTACTCCTGGTTTCTAGCACTGTGATATCAATTTTCAACGCCGGAATTGACCCAAAATGGGAATACGACAATCGGCCGCCACTACCATCGTCTTTGGCCACCTCGGGTGGGGCAGGGTGAAATTAGGGTTTGCTAAATTTATTTATTTATTGTGGTAAGGGTGTGGAATGGGTTGAAAATGAAGAATTAGGGTTAGAATTTTGAGATGGTGTAGGGGCGGTGCGAGGTCAATCAGTGGCGGCTTCTGGTGGTGGTAGATGGGTGTCAATAGCATCCATCGGAGCCATTATCCGGTTGAGAACCTCCTCAAAACGATCGGTACGAGTCTCCACGGGGGCGTACTTTCTTCTCCATCCCATTTGGCGTTGTTTACGATTTTTGTCTACACAACAACAACAACCGGTAGAACCAACGAGGCTCTTATACCAATTGACGTAAATGGTGTCAAATAGAAGCAAGAAGAGAATAACTCTCGTCTAAACTCTCTCAAATCAATATATCTCAAAAATATAAAATGCCCCAAATGAGGCTACAAATGAGTATTTATTGGTGGGAAGTAGCTTGGGCTCTAAGCAACTAATGATCTAATTACAAACGTACCCTTATTACCACTTGTCCTTCCCACCTCTAAATACTAACAAAAGAAAAATACAATGCAATACTAGAAAGAATAAAAGACTAAAAAATGACGAAAAGGCCCTTATTCACATCACAAACTCAATGCATCACCCAATAATGGATCTAGAAACACGCAAGCTATCTCCCCTTGTATCATAGACTACTTTCTGATTGCGACACATTAGATCATAGAGTTGTAGTTAACATAAATGAAATTCTAAACGCTGAACTAAATGTAATTTTAGTGAACTATCACTGTCAACAAATTGTGAATGTTATTGGCAAAATTTTAAGTATTTCTTAGAAGAATAAATGTGCATCTAATATGTATTATTTAATTGTCGTATCCTCGTCGTATCCAAATTCTATTTTTTCTAATTTTTCTAAATTTGTCATACAGTCGTTTCGAACCATTAAGTATTTCCCACCGCATATCCGTACGTGCAACATGAAGTGTGGGTCGAGGCAGCGAAGCCCCCGCGAAACTGAATAGCTGTTGGATGGTGGAAGCATGGTTGTGGTGGGAAACAAAGGGGATTGTGAGGCAAATGGGTGGTGCGAGCCCGTTGACGTTACAGTGAAATTATTAAGTTGCTCTTGGGATGCCTCCAAATTCATGGTTTGCCATTCGTTGATGTTACCATTGACGTATTGCTACAAATTACAACTTATAATTTTGTTTTTACACACAACGAGGCAGCTCATTGTTGACATCACTAGTGAAGGCAAAAAACCCTTGGCATGAGAATATATTTATTTACCTCATCATATAATCATCGCCCCACAAATTGACTCAACTTAATTAATAATTAGAGATTAGCCTATCTTAAACTACATATATATGCACGTAAAATACTACTTCATCGATAATTCAAAAAACCCGTTATTCAAATTCCAATAAACAAATAATTTTACTTTAGTAAATAGATAAGTTTAGTGTGGCAAGACCTATAGGAACAAATTAAAGAACGAAAAAAACACCATGACCTAATGAAGCACAGGAGCCTGATTTAAGGAGGCGAGAATAATTTAGGTTAAGGTGAAGCGTGAATAAGCAAGAAAGATGAAATGATACCGTTCTACCATCGATGAGGTGTTTTTGTTGAAGAACCGTATCGAGGATTGAGGGATCTGCAAAGACGACGAAACCAAAGCCTCTGGGTCTGCCAGTTAACTTGTCTCTCATGACCACAGCCTGCAAAATTTCCCCATAGTTTCCAAAGTAGTCTTTGAGCTTATCCTCAGAGGTCTCCCATGAAATCCCTCCTATAAACAGCTTCCCCTGATCTGAATCCATACTATTTATTTCTCTAGGTCAAGGGAGGATGAAAGATTTTAAAGAGGAAGTGAATGAAGAACGAGGGTTTTCTCGTCCCGACTGGGTTTGCTAGGATAGACACAGAGTGCGGCCTCGGCTTAAGCGCGTGGTTGGAATCGATCTACGGTCTACATTTGTTTGATTAAATCCCAAAAATATATTTATTTTTATATTTCAATGAACATATTTAGATTGAATTAAATTTTAAATTCAGATTGGGAGGTAAAAATAGCCGTTAGCATGTTAAATTATTTAAACAATAAACATTATATATTATCTTTTATGTCTAGATTCGGATTTAACAGGTAAAATCAAACACCACATAAATGAGAGAGAGTTTTCAGAGAGTATGTGCATGCACTTTCTCAATTTGCGTATGGCACCCGCGTATCCTCTTGGAACATATACCGAATAGTCTCTCGAACCATTTTTAATATACGTTTAGTTCAAATCTTTGTATTTTATTTCAAAAAATCCATCACCACATAAAAACACTCAAAACAATAACACACATTAAGTCATTTATCCACACACATTAAGTCCATCACCCCAAAGCTCCGACAGCCCTCGTCGAAACTCCAGTAATTCCAGTGAGGGATGCTGGAGTTCCGAAAAGGACTGGTGAAGTTTCAACAGTGGGGGTGGGTTGGAGAGGTGGGGAGGAGTTGTCGCTAACGCGAATTTTAAAGAGAATATTTGGTAAATGGGTTAACACTACAAGAAATTTGGAGTTTAGTGGCAATATAAAATTTGTCATTAAATAAAATAATCAATGACAAAAAAATAGTCGTCGAAATGGCAAAGACATAATATTGTCAAAAGTTACTATATTGACAACATTAATTATGTCACTGATTATTTTGCCACTAAGTTCACATTACCATGTAATTTTGTCACTAAAAGTTGGATCTTTAGTCACAATGTTGTCAATGTAATTCTTCTCAATTTTTGTGGCAAACACTTTAGTGGCAAATTTATATTTGTAACTAATTACTATATTTAGTGACAACCTCATAAGTCGTCCCTGTATCAGATGTAGTTGTTAATTTAATGACACAAATAGTTTGCCACTAAACGGAATAGATAAGTGGTGATATATTTTATATTGTCACTGAAGGTTTATTATTATTATTTTTCTTGTTTGTTAAGAATTCATAAAATTTTCTTATTTTTCAAATAAATTCTAACTTCTTACTTATTCCCCCAATATTTTTTCACAAGTTCGAAAATTCATACGTTCAAATTTATGAAAGCATTTTTAAAATTGTAATTTTTTTATTATATTGACACATAGGGGTGTCAATTCAGGCTAATGGGTCGTGTTGACACGGCTTCATTTTACTCGACACGACATGATATTGTATTTTTTCTAACACACACGTGACCCGTTAAGAACACGACCCGACACGACATGAATAGCACGATAAATCAATTTTGTGTCAATTGACACGATTCAACATGATCAAACATGATAACCCGCTTACTTTTATATATAAACGTCATTTTTATAATTTTATATGGCACGGTATATATTAATTATTAAAGGATCGCGCCGAATGGGGTTTCTTAATTGAGTTGTAATTGGATCAAAACAGACCAATTTAACACGACCCAACGTATTTACAAAATTATATTTTTTTATATTGATACTATTAAGACATTTACAGATATAAAATTGATATCTATAATACAATTGTTTGAAAAACTAATACTATCTCCTAACAATTTGCACAAATGAAAAAAACAAGAAGGAAAAACAATTGGAAAACACGAGCATGGGCAGGAAAAAAAAAGAGAGAAAACGTTCTCAGTTTTGATTATTGTTATTCCATACCGTTACAAACCGTTACGTACCGTCACGGCAAACCGACATCAACACTCAAGACTTCTCGAAATCCTATAAAGTTATAAAGCAATTTAGTGTTTAAATTAAGTCACGGACTTTATTTTGGGAGTGTTTATTTTTATTAAAAACAAACAAGGATTTTTTATTTTTAAAAAGAAATATATTTTTTATTTAACCTCGTTCAAACGATATCTTTACCTCGTTCAAACGAGAATGTGTTTTCCTTAGAAGGGTCATCTTAAATTTTTATCTAACAAGCATCGATCGAGGGCGTATTGTTTTGACTCGTCGGAAGGTCGTTTAAAGCCTGTTCAATGAGAATGCCTTCTCGTTCAAACGAGACTATGTTTCGTTCTAACAAGATGTTTTTCTCATTCGAACGAGCTACATTGTCATTCGAACGAGTCATCGCCGCTGTTGATACCAAAAATTAGTATGCTGATGTGGACGAATAATAAGAAGACACGTGTCAATCTACGTGGCACAATAGCAACGAGGAAGATCATTCCCCCGACCTAATCATACTCACTCCGAGCAACAGGTGTACTCCGAGGAACACCAGTCCTCCGAGGAACACCAGTCCTCCGAGGAACTCCAGTGCTCCGAGGAACTCTTGGACGACGAGCAACTAAGGCGGTTCGAGCTGCATCTCGACCACAGCATTGATTGCCAGATAATCAACAGTTCAACTATTCATTGAATGCTTATCATCTTGATGCACACGCTTGAAGAGCATTAAATGAGTTACCCTTTCATATGTATATCATTTAATGTATCACCCTTTCATGTACAGCCTAAGGGCTATAAATACCTTGTATGACCCTCATTCAAGGGGACCGAAATTTCTTGGTAGAACTTGTAATCGATAATTCCCAAACACTCAGCAATAACATAACAGTGGACGTAGGCCATTCATATAAGGCTGAACCACTTTAAAATTCTTTGTCTCATTTATTTATCTGTGATTGAATAATTAGAGTAATCTAGTTTTTTACATCAACAGATTGGCGCCGTCTGTGGGAACGATTGTTATTATCGTTTTTCACCAAAAATCATTCATCATCAATGGCAGATAATCCGGAATCCAGCAATCGGAACGCTGGAAATGCTGGAAATCCTCCAAATCCCTCTGCACCTCCAGATCTGGCTGGGATTATGACTAATCTGGCTCAAGGACAAACCGCCATGCAAGAAATAATGCGGCAACTCATACAGACTCTTCATGGCGGTGCACCTGCACGTTCGGGACAACGAAGTGGTCAGAGGCAAACCTATTTACTTTCTTCACGATCCAGGCGTACTGAGTCATATCGTAATGAGGAATTTGATGATTTCTCTTATCAACCTGGGCGAACTTCGTCAATAAGGGCTACAGATACTGATCAACGTATCACTCTCTCTCCAGAAAGACCCAGTGCCTTGGAAAGACTGAGTAGGGCGTCTCCTTTCAGTCGATTGGGCCCTAGGAGGAATAGGAGTCCACCTAAGACCATGTCGAGGAGTTTTCGACAACCATCAGATCTCAGAGAAGGATCAGCACAATCACGACCAGTTGCTCGTCAAGATAGATCTCAGGAGGCCACTTCAGAGCAATCAATTGCTCGAACTAACAAGCCCGAGGAAGGAAATGATGCGTGGAAGGGTTCCATTCAGCGGTTGGAGGATAGGTTGGGAGAAATGGCTAAGGCGAAGAATCCCTTACAACGAACTTTTGTTCAAGGGACATCTTTTGTCCAGGCCATTGTGGGTTTTCCTACCCCGTCAAAGTTTAAAGCACCTATGGTGACCCCCAAATATGATGGAAAGACAGATCCTGTTCTACCCATAGAGCAATATCAAGTTGGTGCCGACATCTATGCCGTCCCCGACGAGATGAGATGCAGAGCATTCTCGGGAACTCTTATTGGATCTGCCCAGATATGGTACAACAATCTTCCTCGGGGTAAGATTTTAACTTTCTTTCAGTTGGCCGAATTGTTCATCGGCAATTTCTATTTTGGAGCAAAGCCAGTAAAAAGAGTAGCACACTTGTTAAGTGTTAGACAAAAATCTGGTGAGAGTACTAGAGATTACATAACTCGTTTCAATAACGAGAAGCTGGAAGTCATAGATTATGAAGAAAAGACAACAATCACCGCCTTGATGAGTGGTTTGTTGCTTAATAAGTTGTATTACACTTTGGCCAAAGATCCACCTACAACTATGTCAGAGTTGATGGCAAAAGCAGCCAAAATCATGAATGCCGAGGAGGCTATGGCTGCGAAGAAGAATATGGATAAAGAAACCAAGGTGGAAGACGACAAATCCAAGAAGAAAGATCATAAGGGCAATGGCGGTGACAAGCATTCCAAGAATAATAAATCGTCATGGGAAGTCCTGAAGAAATTCGATAATTATACTCCTTTGAAAATGGGTATTAATCATGTCTTGGAAGAAATCAAGAATAACGAGGAAGTAAAGTGGCCAAAGAAACTGAGGTCAGACCCTGACATGAGGAATAGGGAGAAATATTGTGAGTTCCATAAGGATTACGGCCATATGACCAAAAATTGCATAGCTCTTCAGAACGAGATTGAAACACTCATCCGAAGAGGGAAGCTAGCGAAGTATGTTGATAGGGGAGGCGAAAGAAGGAATAATGACCGAACTAGAGAAAGGTCTAGATCTCCTGGTCGAGCAGAGGAGAAAAAGAAAAGGGATCATGAAGATGATACAGAGGACGACCCCGATCTTCCCAAGAAACCAAGGTAGCCAGAACGAGAGGTATTTTCAATACGCTTTGGGTCATTTGATTGTAATGTCATTACAGTAGGAGATGCAGGAGGAGGAGACCTTACTGCAGAAAGAAAAGCTTACCTCGGTGAGGCTCAGGCTTGCTCATACATTCAACGGATAAATTTGGCTGAAGAGGATCGCCCGAGGAAGGTAAACAAAGAGAAGCTGGTCATCGGTTTTTCAAAAAACGACCTTGCAGGTCTTCTTTACCCTCACGACGACCCTTTGGTGATCAAAATGAGGATGAAAGAAGTAGTGATTTCAAGGGTGCTGGTAGATAATGGTAGTTCGGCAGACATCATGTACTATTCATGCTTTGACAGTTTAAATTTGAAATTATCTCAATTGGAACCTTATCACAGACCTCTATTGGGTTTTGCTGGCGAGAAAGTCTTTCCACTTGGGACGATCAAGTTGGATATATTCATTGGAACTTGGCCTGCTTGTTGAATAGAAAAATACGCTTCTTTGTGATGGATAAGAATGTGCAGTCAGCTTACAACATCATCATGGGAAGAGTTGGTTTGAAGAAGTTCGAAGCAGTTCCATCTACAGTACATCAGTGTTTGAAATTCCCTACAAATTTTGGAGTAGGAGTTGTGAAAGGTGATCAGAAAGTAGCTCGGGAATGCTATTATTCGTCTGCCGAGCAAGAGGAGCTTGAAGAATCAAGGAAAAAGACTACTACCTACCAGGTGGATGAAGGTACAGAAATTAAAACACTGGATCCCAGAGATGAATCCCAACTTGTAAAAGGACAGGTGGTGGAATCTACAGAAAATGTTATTCTGGACGACAAGCACCCTGAACGAATAACCCAGATAGGTTCGACGTTGGATGCTTCAATAAAATAAGAGTTGATAACTTTCTTGAGAGACAGAAAGAAAACTTTCGCATGGAGTCATGAAGACATGCCAGGAATAGATCCAAACTTCTTATGCCATGAACTCAATGCGAATAAGGAGATCAAGCCTGTAAAGCAGAGAAGAAAAGTGTTTAGTCCCGAGAAGAATCAAGCCATACAAGAGGAGGTCGAGAAGCTCCAGAAAGCCCAATTCATTGAAGATGTGAAATATCCAGACTGGTTAACAAATGTGGTGATGGTGAAGAAGAAAAATAATAAATGGAGAATGTGTGTTGATTTCACTGATCTCAACAAGGCCTACCCAAAGGATCACTTTCCATTGCCCAGAATTGACCAACTAGTAGATGCTACCTCGGGACACGAGCTGCTCAGTTTCATGGACGCTTACTCTGGATACAACCAGATCAAAATGAAACCTGAAGATAGGGAAAGCACTTCTTTTATTACCCCTAGGGGAACTTATTGTTATAATGTTATGCCTTTTGGTTTGAAAAATGCAAGAACGACATACCAGCGGCTAATAAACAAGGTTTTTGCCGAACAAATTAGTTGCAATATGGAGGTCTATGTCGACGATATGCTGACAAAGAGCAAGAAAGCTGCTGATCATCTAGTTGACTTAGGTCAGACCTTTGATCAACTGGATAAATACCAAATGAAGCTCAACCCGACGAAGTGCACCTTTGGAGTACGAGAAGGAATGTTCCTCGGGTACATCGTCAACCAGCGAGGCATTGAGGCAAATCCAGCAAAGATCAAAGCTCTTTTAGGGTGCGATCTCCAACGACGAAGAAAGAGGTGCAGAGTCTTACAGGACGAGTTGCAGCGCTCAACAGATTTGTATCCCGAGCAACTGATAGATGCCTCCCATTCTTCAAAACACTTCAAAAAACTTTCGAGTGGAATGATGAATGTGAAAAAGCCTTTCAAGACTTGAAGAAATATCTGGGAGCACCTCCACTGTTGTCCAGGCCAATAATGGGAGAAAAATTATATTTGTACCTGGAAGTATCAGAGAATGCAGTCAGCTCGGCATTGATCAGATTGGAGAATAGAGTCCAGAAGCCAATTTATTACACAAGTAAGGCTTTTCGAGGTGCAGAGATCAGGTACCCAAAGCTGGAAAAATTGGCATTGGCATTAATTGAAGCAAGTAGAAGAATGAGGCCTTATTTCCAGGCCCATACCATCGTCGTGTATACCGACATGCCATTGAGATAAGCCCTTCATAAGCCAGAAAAATCAGGGAGACTGATGTATTGGGCAATAGAGCTCGGTGAATATGATATTGTGTATGAACCCAGATCATCACTAAAAGGGCAAGATGTAGCAGACTTTATAGCAGAATTTACATATCCTGATACCCCCGAGGAACAAAAGTTGCTCGCTGATCAACCTATGGATGTTACAGGATCAACAGACGTAAGTCCAGATCAACTCCGGTTGGTAAAAGGGCTTGTGGATGTAGAAAGATCATCAAATTCAAACCCAGACCAACTCCGGTTAGTAAAAGGGCGAGAAGAGATGGTCGACGAAGAGCGAAAAATACCAGGGGAGGATGAAAGGAAACAACAGATATTTCACCGAGGAACTCTGTCAGATAAGAAATTTGAAGACGAGTTACCTACATGGAGATTATATGTAGATGGATCATCTTGCACTACGGGTTGTGGAGCAGGGATTGTTTTGAACACCCCAGACGAGATTTACGTGGAATATGCCTTACGATTCCAATTCAAAGCTTCCAATAATGAGGCTGAGTATGAAGCCTTGATAGCAGGTCTTAATTTAGCAAAGATTATGGAAGCGCAACAAGTGATGGTATTCAGTGATTCTCAATTAATTGTGAATCAAATGATGGGAACATATGCAGTTAAAGGAGAATTAATGGTCAAGTATCATGCAAAGGCGATGGAGTTGTTGGCAGAATTTGATGCCATTCAATTGATCAGAATACCAAGAATGGAGAATGCACAAGCAGACACACTGGCCCGACTAGCATCAGCTACTCGTACCGAGCTGCGAAGAACGATACCAATTGAGGTGTTAGAAAGTCAAAGCATAGATGAAGACCTGACGATGAATATTATTACTCTTGATTTAGGACCATCTTGGATGGATCCCATCAGGGCATATGTCGAGGAAGGAGAATTACCGGAGGATAAGATCGCTGCCAAGAAATTGAAGTTTAAAGCTACTCGGTATGTACTAACTAATGGTGTTTTGTATAGACGAGGAATTATGGCAGGTTTGCAAAGATGTGTACATCCCTCCGAGGTGAAAGAATTGATTGAAGAGATCCATGAAGGGTCTTGTGGAGCCCATGTAGCAGGTCGGACACTTTTGCAAAGGGTGACGACGCAAGGATACTACTGGCCAACGATGAGGGCTGATTGTATATCTTATGCTAAGAAATGTGATAAATGCCAACATTTTTCCTCCATCCGACGAACTCCACAAGCATTGTTGACACCCATAACTTACCCTTGGCCTTTCGCCATGTGGGGAATAGATTTGGTTGGACCACTGCCAACGACCCGAGGAAGATTCAAGTACCTCGTCGTCGCAGTGGATTATTTTACTAAGTGGGTAGAAGCTGAGCCTCTGATTGATATGACATACGAGAAGGTGTACCAATTCGTTTGGAAGAATATAATCTGCCGATATGGTCTCCCTCATGCCTTCATCACAGACCACGGAACATAATTCGATAACGAGGAGTTTGCTGTCTATTGTCGATAATCAAACATTTTGAAGACTCATTCAGCACCAGGCCATCCTCAAAGCAATGGACAGACTGAAGTGACGAACAGAACATTACTAAATGATTTGAAGAAGAGGCTAAGTGAAGCTAAAGCTAATTGGATTAATGAGCTACAGTCAGTATTGTGGGCTTACCGAACAACTCCCCGAGCAGCAACTGGAGAATCACCATATATGCTGGCATTTGAAGTGAGGCTGTAATACCTGCCGAGTTGGGTCTTCCAGCACACAGAGTGTTGAATTTCAATTCCCCAGTCAGCGACTTGATGAGGAGATTAGATTTGGACATGCTCGAGGAAGTTAGAGAAGAGGCAGCCATTATGAATGCTGCTTATCAACAGTGAACAGCCCTATTCTACAACAAGAGGGTGAAAAAATACGACTTAAAAGAAGGAGATTACGTGCTAAAGAAGGTCATTCAAAAGCACAATAAGTTGGAAGCAAACTGGCATGGACCTTACCGAGTTACTGCAGTTGTCCGACCAGGAACTTACCGAATAGCAACTCTAGAAGGAGAGGAATTTAAGAATGCATGGAATGCTGAACACCTACACAAGTATTATCAGTGATGTAAAATGTAAAGCAGTTCCATCAATATGAATAAAACGATGATATTTCACAATCTTCTCTCCTTTTATTGAAAGTTTTTTTGGGAAATACTAGTGTGTTTAACACTACGCTGCTCGGCACACAACGTTGCTCGGCAGTAAAAAGAACACTACGCTGCTCGGCACACAACGCTGCTCGGCAGTAAAAAGAAGACGATAGTTCGAACTCAGACCAACTCCGGTTGGTAAAAGGGTGAGAACAAACTATACTCCTTTGGTTAGGAGGCGTACACTAGTGTGACCAACTCAGGTTGGTAAAAGAGCTAGTGGACATGATAGTTAAAACCCACAACCAACTCCGGTTAGTAAAAGGGCGAGAACAAACTATACTCCTTTGGTTAGGAGGCGTACACTAGCGTGACCAACTCAGGTTGGTAAAAGAGCTAGTGGACATGATAGTTCAAACCCACGACCAACTCCAGTTGGTAAAAGGGCAAGAACAAACTATACTCCTTTGGTTAGGAGGCGTACACTAACGTGACCAACTCAGGTTGGTAAAAGAGCTAGTGGACATGATAGTTCAAACCCACGACCAACTCCGGTTGGTAAAAGGGCGAGAACAAAAGATGATCGACGAAAGGCCAATCTCGGTTGATTAGGAAACAAGATATGCTCTCAAATGCCAACTTATGTTGGTCGGGAAGTAAGCTTATTACATAAAAGTTCCTCGGAGAACAAATATTTCAAATTGAACCAAGTATAGTTGGTCGGGGATAAAAACCCACTAACTGTAGTTGGTCGACGAGGAAAAATCATCGACCTTGGTTGGTCGGACACGTTTTATGAAAAAGACAAAAATTTACCAAGTATGGTTAGTCGGGGATAAAAACTCTCACTAACTATAATTGGTCGACGAGCACAATTTGACAACCTTGGTTGGTTGGAATAATTTTCAACATTTTTATACTCATTACTTTATTATTAAGTGATCGAGCAATATTACTGATACTTGTAATTTTTTACTAAGTTGGTCGATGAACCACACAATATTGTTATGCAAGCACAAATATAAAGTGTTTGACAAGTACAAGACAATAGCAATACAGATTTGCAAACAAAAATGAAAGTCTTTCATTGAATTCAAAATAAATTACAAGTTACATTGATAATTACATAAAAATGTATACTAAATATTACATCAGAATTTCCTATTCTATTGGTTTTTTCCCTTCTGCTTTTGAAATAGGCTCCTCGCCAGCAGGAGGATCTTCCAGGCAAAGGGGAGAATTGATGAAGTTAATATCTCGGAGCATTCTGACGTTCATTATTGAAGGAGTGTCCAGTAAATGCTCGGGACGAGATACCTCGATCTGAGAATGAAGATTGTAGTCACCGAGGTATTTTGCAATTAAGTTCCGAGGAATGGCACGAGCTGGGATCCATTCCATGTCCAATTTATAAGGTGGCACGGGCAAGTCTAATACCCCAGGATCATGATAGTCCCACAGGTAGTGCCCTTGTTCGAGCTTCAACACGCCCAAGGCATTCAGCCAACCTTGCTTGTAGCCCTCATTATTGGCATTCTGGATACGATCATCTAAATGGAATAAAGCTATAGAAAACTCGAAAGCAGAAATTGAAAAAGGTAGAAGACGATGGGATTGCCTCTGAAGCTTAAATACTTTGCCTTGGGAAACGGCGAAAGAAATGATTACAAAAAGGAAACTATTACGCTACCGGCGGCTAAAAGGACAAAAAGTGCACGAAGATCAAAGCGCTTATAAAAATGCAAAAAGGCGAATTCTGCGAATTTGGAAGGAAATTCAAATACGAAGAAAAGGCTCCTAAAACCCAGGAAGGTCATTTAATATTGCCATATACCGAGAAAGAATGTTCCATACTCCTCAAAGTTCGAAATATGAAACATTGGGGGCTTCTGTTGATACCAAAAATTAGTATGCTGATGTGGACGAATAATAAGAAGACACGTGTCAATCTACGTGGCACAATAGCAACGAGGAATATCATTCCCCCGACCTAGTCATACTCACTCCGAGCAACAGGTGTCCTCCGAGGAACACCAGTCCTCCGAGGAACTCCAGTGCTCCGAGGAACTCTTGGACGATGAGCAACTAAGGCGGTTCGAGTTGCATCTCGACCACAACATTGATTGCCAGATAATCAACAGTTCAACTATTCATTGAATGCTTATCATCTTGACGCACACGCTTGAAGAGCATTAAATGAGTTACCCTTTCATATGCATATCATTTAATGTATCACCCTTTCATGTACAGCCTAAGGGCTATAAATACCTTGTATGACCCTCATTCAAGGGGACCGGAATTTCTTGGTAGAACTTGTAATCGAGAATTCCCAAACACTCAGCAATAACATAACAATGGACGTAGGCCATTCATATAAGGCTGAACCACTTTAAAATTCTTTGTCTCATTTATTTATCTGTGATTGAATAATTAGAGTAATCTAGTTTTTTACATCAACAGCCGCGAAATTTGTGAACGCCTTATAAATACCTGTTTTGTGTTCATATTTCGTAAGACTTTTGTCAGATACGTTTTTGCATATATTTTGTTAAAGTTCTTAGTATTCTAAAAAACTTGTAATTCACAACATACATCCTGAAAATTATTTTTATGAATTCGTTTAAACCCTGGACTGATTTAGTATCTTGCATACACCTTTGTGGAGAAGGTATCTCCATCTCTGACTTGTGAAACCCGAGAGGAATACTTCTGAAGAGGAAGGCAGAGGCTGGATTGATGGATACTTATAAGAAATTTGTGTTTATGGATCACTTGGTGACAAATGATATTTTTTAGAGAATTTATGAAGACTAACGCGTTATGTTTGTGGCAGTTATCAAGTCGTATTGTAAGTCGATTGTCTTGTAGATTTCTAAATTACTGAATAAAAGGTTTTGGCCGAAAGAGATTTTTTCTCAATCTTATTTTCTTGAATGCGTATTGTCATCATCTTGTTTAGAACACATATTTGCATTCACACCTAATTTAATCAAAGATAAAATCAGTTTAAAATTGGTGTTGTATGTTTGGATAATAAAATTTCAAGAATAAATTATTAATTGTAACCATCCTTGTCGAGTACATTTATTTACGTCTTCACATTGTGGTATGAGAGCCTTCCAACGTTTCTTACTTTATCAAATGGTATCAGAGCGGGTTGCACTAATTTACCGTGTAGATCCTTATTTAGTATTTTTAGGTTGGTTTTTGTTCATCTCTCTTGATTTATGTAATTTTCTCTTTATGGCTTCCCACGATGATAACGACTTAAATATTTTGAATTTGAAGTTTGCCAAAATAATTGAAAATCTTGAAAAATAAAATTCTCATTTTAAATATGCTGTGGAACTTTTGCAAATTGTTCAAACTCAGAGAGATTTCATTCGTGACAAACTTGTGGAAGTGGATCGAGATTTTAAAATTTTAGAATTGTCCAAGAAATAGAGTGATGATAGAGTCCGATTTTTAGAGAAATAATTAAAAGACTCAAAAACTTCTAGGGTTTCTGTTTGTGCCAATAAATACAATGATAAAATAATTAATAATTTTAAGGCACGTGAGAAAAATCTCAAGGATAAGTTTGCTTGCATTGAGGGGGAGCGAGATAAGCTTCCAGGAATGATTAAAAATTAAATAAGGAATCCCTAAAATTGGAAGAGTCTAATTATTTGCTTGAGTATAAAATTTGAAGTTGGAACATTAAAAAAGGTCAACCCATAGGTAACATTTCTCACGTTTATACATATTCGCATTGTGGTAGGAAATGTCACCTTAGAGCATTTTGTTATGACCGTGGAAGAGGTCGTAGGAAGTTTAGGTCTAGTGTTCCTTTGGTTCTCAAAATTCGACGTGTTAAATATACACCTATTTAAGTTGGAAAATTCGTTCTGGAAGGTCTAGATGTTAGACTAGGTTATTCTCTTATGATTACGCATGATTCTTCACATGCTATATCTTATGGATGATTGTTTGTATGATTTTGTTTGTCATACTCTAGTTGTGCTTCATGATATATGTTTTCTAGTGGTATGACATGTATATCTTTTGTATTTTTATTTTTTCTTTTCTTGAGTCGTAGTGGAAAAATACAAAAAGATTTTAATTTGATAATTTTTTAAAAAAATATTAATACAAAAAGATTTTGAGTTTTTGTGTATTTTAGTTTTACACATTTAGTGTAGCATATTGGTGTGTTTAAATCCAATTCACTCCATACTTTCCATGTGGCTGGATATTTGGTTATGGTTTTGGATACTTAGACTGATCTTAACCATGTTTATGGAGTTGTTTCGAACTTTTTGTCTTATGGATACGACTTTGTATATGCATTCACACACACATGCATGAGCTTTTTGAATGTCTTCTTCACATGTATATTTGAGCTCGAACATCTTTAATGTTCATCCACATATGGTGTAAACATACAAATCTCTTTTTGTATTTTTCAAAAGTTTTATCAAAAATAAAATATTTTTGTCTTCTTCACCTTTTAAAAAAAAGAACAAAAAATCTTCTTTTTTTTTTTAAATTTTTTAAGAAAAACAAAAATCTTTTTGGATCTTTCGAAAAATATATCAAAATGAAAAATCTAAGTACAATGGTAGTACTCACTAGCAATAGGGATATATGATACGAGTATGACAAACACCCTATTCTAGAAAATAAGTCTCAACCTCAATCATTAGGCCCGGGGGAGTTCTCCAAATCAGATGACGACCTATGCAAAACCTCCATCAAATCTTGTGAAGACTTGACTAAATACTTTACTTACTCTAAAAAACTCTCAAAATCTCTCAAGTGATGTGCAGGATCATGCGGAGTAACATGTGTGGGAGTTCATGCGAGAACTAGTGCAGTTACTCATGTGGTAGTATAACGTGGAAGATACCTATGAGACACTCTCCTTAATTTAAAATAAAACTCTCTTAGGAGACCTCTTTGATTGCAATAGGAACAAACATACACATGCTTGGGTCCACCTCTCTCAAAATATTTAGGACGATCTCTCTTAAGTGGGTTCGATCGAGGGCCATATGGATCTAACACAAATTCGGGAATCGGTTCGGTGCTACATAGGAAGTGGATGCATCGTCATAACCAATTCCTAGCCTCTCAACGTTACCTAAAGCGGGATTGAGGAGCATTTTTCCTACCTTTTTAGATGTGTCATCTAAAGTAACCATGATCTCCCGAGTACGTACGAGATCTCTCTCGAGTTAGGATATATGGGCTTCAAGTTTCTCACGAGTGTCCAATGAAGATTGAATATCTCCCGTAAGACTAGCCACAGTGTTGGTCAAATCACTCTTTTCCCGACCTAAAACGATCAACTGCTCACACATATAAGCCTTCAGCTTCTCAGGTTGACTTGTCGACGCCTCACACACCCTCGAAACTTTTACCTATCTCTCCAACTCTAACACACTAAGAGACAAATCCTTATTGATATTTTTTGTCTTTAACATCTCGATGTAAAGATAACTAAACACTTTTGGGAGATCACCTTCTCCCACACTCAAAATCTCATCCTCACACTCATTGTCTGCTGAATGAATCGAAATACCATCGAGGCTCTCACGTTTAGATATGTCCTCATTTGTGTGGGACAAACTAGATGTGCTAACGTGACTAGCCATAAATGCAATGCACGATTCATATGATGATTCTCCCCCTGAATCAACCGACTCGATGTCACAATCGCTAAGAGTGGATATATTTGTAATCTATTTGCCATTTCTCTTTAACCTAGTGGGACACGCATGTTGTGCCCTTTACCTTCACACTCATAACACCTTATATATTCCTCTTACTCACCACTACTCTTGGCCTTATCCTTCTTTTTATTTTTCTCAAAATTCTTTTTATTGGAAGAATTATTTTTGGAAAATTTGAGAAACTTTCTAAAAAATTTGCAAACAAAGCCAAGTCATCAAAATCATAATCTCTCTCACTTCAGACTCACAAACTTTATCTTTTTTTTTTCTTAGTTTAAGTCTTTAAAGCTACCCATATATCCTTGGGTTTAATGGTTTTAGGGAATATATCGATCTCACAAATCTGAAGGTCTCCTACGAGTTCTTCTAACCTTAGAGCCTCTAAAATCCTTAATGAGTTAAGCACAGTGACCTTATGAATAAAATGAGCGGGAAGACCTCAAAATCCTTTTCACGCCTCTCGTTTTTGAAATTTTCTCACCAAAATTAAAACTCGAATTGACAATGTCCGATAAATGCACATAAACTCATCGAATGACTCAGACTCTAATATAGTGATGGTCACAAATAGGGTGGTCAAATTTTAAAGCTTTGACGTCTTTATAATGCGGGTATCCTCTGTTAGAGAAGTGGACTAAAATCGTACTTTATGTAATAGTTTTAGTTATGGATTTATTGTTAAATTAAAACAAGTTTTTCCTATTTTAATGAGAATCATGTATGGACATAATGTTTGCATTATTTTATATATATCCGATGTCTTTTAGTCTGCTGAGTAGGTGTTCTGGTTTGTAGAGTACGACTTAAACACAGAGGATCAGATCACCAGTTCTCGTAGAATATAAGTTTTATCGTTCACAATCTTAGATGGAACTGGACACACCATCAGTATGCCTGTAGCACAATATTTTAATAGGTCTATCTTGATTACGAAAAATTGTATAGTTTCAACTTATTGTGTTAGTATACTTTATGTGTATTGAATGGGACCACCTTGAGGTCATTGTCTTTATACTGATTTTATAAGACAATGTAAACCTCGTGATTATTAGGTTTACACAAGTATCTTAATCCAAATATGATTAATGGACACATGCACTAGTTATTATTTATTTGACATATCTCGCGAGATTCATCATTGGATCAATAATCTTGATATATTGGGTAATAGTGATTAATTTATGGTGAAAGTCTTTTATGGATGGAATGCACGTCTGGGTATAGAGATTGGTGATACTCCTTTGAGATTCTTATAAGTTTTGTACGTGTCAAACCATTCAAGTGGATTGTCTTAATCCGACACTACAAATAAGTTGAGTTTGACCGTTCAAGGGCTTAAAGAAGTTAATCAAATAAATTATCCGTAATTTATTTTATTAACGGGTATCTATAACCTTAACATAGGGAGAATTAAGTAATTAATAATGAGGAGCTCAAAATATAATTCCGAGTTAAGAAGTGGAATTGCAGTTATAATTATTCAGTGGTATTTATTATAATTAAAAGAATGATATTAGGATCCGGGAAGGATTTTGTTTTCTCATGCCTATTAGGAGCCACGTCGTATCTCTCCTTAGGGTCCCTATTCTAGTCTCTCTCTCTCTCTCTCTCTCTCTATATATATATATATATATATATATATATATATATGCACCTAAAGACTCATTTTTCTTAAGCCAGCCGTCACTTTTGATACTCAAAAGACCCAAATTTGAATTTGTGATAAAAAGAGACGGGAGAGAGGAAAAGTGAGAAGAGTAGGTGGTTACGAAGATAGATCCCACACTCTGCTCGTGACTATTCATATTAGGAATACAGTAGAAGACCATGAGGTGCATCGAGCCTGTATTCTTAATCAACTGTCATCACATACGGTTTGTGCTAACACGAGATTAAATCAAAGAGATCTCGAAAGGTAAATCATAATTCCTCCTTATAGGATCTCACGTATGTGTAATTGTTTTGTAGTTCAATTTATACGCATATTCAATAGATCATTGGACTACCGATCCAATACCCTCATGAGTGAGATGGAGGGTATCCTATGCTTCCTTGAACGTAGTGCACGTCATGATGCGACGAAATTCGTCAGGGGTAATAGCTCTAGAAATAGCATTAAGTCCACGAGAGTTAAAATTACTCCACTTCAATTCCTCATCAGTCTAGGAAGAAACAGGTTTAGGATTTATGACATTATCAACAGTGATCGTGGGAGGAGCCCATTATCTTTCATAAACTAACCAAACTCTCTCATCTATGGCTTTTAAGGCATACCTCATCCTAGCTTTCCATCATCATCGTCATCATCCTTGCCTTAATCCCATCATATGGGGTCGGCTACATGGATTTCCTTTTCCATTATAATCTATTATATGCATTATTATGATTCAAGTTTAATTCCTTAAAGTCTCTCCTAATAATTTCCTCCCACAATAGCTTAGGGCGACCTCTTTTTCTTTCACCCTCTATTTCCAGCAATCTTTCTCTTGTTATAGTGGCATCTACTAGTCTATGCAACACATGATGGTTCTCTTAATTTATCGCTAATGGGAGCTACTCCTAACTTTTCTCTCACGTATCAGTTTTTAATTTTATCCTTTTTATAAATTCCTATCATCCACCGGAGCATCCTCATCTCACTAATATGGAGACTTTGTTCAATGTTTTTTCTTTAACGCCCAACACTCCGCTCCATAGAGGGCAGTTAACCTAATAAATGTTCTATAAAACTTTCCTTTTAATTTATTAGTTATCCTCTTATTGCATAATACTCCACTCGTTTGTCTCCATTTCATCCAACTAGTTGATATTTTATTCGTAGCATCCTCATCAATATCCCAATTACTCTGTAATAATGAACTTAGATAAAGAAATTTATTAGCGTGGTTTATCACTTTTTCTTCAATCTTTAACATTATGTTACTCGACGCCTCATTATTAAATTTACATTCCATAAATTCCGTTTTATTTCTATTGATTCTTAGACCCTTATATTTTAAGGCTTTTCTCCAAGTATCTACTATAATCGTTAAGTTTTCCTTTGAAGTGTTTACTAACACTATATCATCTGCAAACAACATACACCATGGAACATCTTCTTATATGTCCTTAGTAATCTCATCCAAGACTACGACAGATAAATAATGACTTAAGGTCGATCCTTGATGTAAATCCACTTTAATCATAAAGTCATTAATTTCTCCACATATAGTCCTTACTCTAGTCTGAGTGTTATCATACATATCTTCAATAACTTTAATATAACTAATATGGATTATTTTCCTCCTTAAAACCCACCAAATTATATCCCTAGGTACTCTATCATAAGCATTTTCTAGATCTATAAAGACCATATATATATTTTTATTCTTACTTCTACATTTCTCCATTAATTGTCCTAATAAGTAAATAGCTTCCGTGGTTGATCTCCCTAGCATATATCCAAATTAATTGTCCGAAATAGTTGACTCACTACTTAATCTTTTTTCTATAACCCTTTTCCATAATTTCATAGTGTGACTCATCGGTTTGATTCCTATATAATTATCGCAGTTTTGTATATCCCCTTTATTTTTATACAACGGTATTATGGTATTTTTCCTCCATTCATCTGGCATGTTTCCTTCTCTTAAAATTTTATTAAATAAGTGTGTTAACCATTCTACCCCTAGAATTCCAAGGATTCTCCAAACCTCTGTAGGTCTTTTATTCGGGCCAACCACTTTATTCTTTCCCATTTTTCTTATTAATATATCCACTTCTTTTTCAGTAATCGGACATACCATTCCCATATTATGTGCAATGTTCTCGACATCTTTTTTCGGATATTCTTCATTCAATAACCCCTGAAAACACTCTTCCCATCTATCTAGATTTTCTTTATCGTTAATTAATATATTTTTATTTATGTCTTTAATACACTTAATCAATTTATCTCTATTCTTTGCCAATTTATATATTTAATTTTCACCTTCCTTGGTATCTAATTTATTATAAAGATTATCTAGTGCGTTTTGTTATGCATTTCTAATAATATTTTTTACTTCACTCTGTAACTTCTTATACTTTTCTAAACCTTTATAATTTTTACTCTTTTGCCACTCTTTAAAACCTACTCGTTTCTTTTGTGTTATCTTTTGCACTTCCTCAT
This sequence comes from Sambucus nigra, assembly GCA_949130495.1. Lineage (NCBI taxonomy): Eukaryota > Viridiplantae > Streptophyta > Magnoliopsida > Dipsacales > Adoxaceae > Sambucus > Sambucus nigra. Next base: position 580,819,026 of record OX422209.1, read on the forward strand.
TCTACCATTAAGTCTCTTTTTTAATGAATATTTTCCTCCAGTATCACCTAAAACTAGCTTACCTATTTTCTCGATATTATTATTTATTCTTGACAAAATGTTGTTAACATTGTCGTTCCAATTTTACTTCATGTTTAACAGTCACTTCTGTATAAATTCAATCTCTTTGCATCCTTTTAAATCCTTCCATTATATATTTTAATAACCTACTTTCTCTTTTCGATACTCAAAACCTTTAACTGCTAAATCTAATACTAATAGACGATGTTGATTTATTAAGCTTTCACCCGGTATAAATTTATAGTCTTTGCATGTGTACAAATCTTTTATTATAAGTAAGCACTAGTCTATTTGAGTTTTATTCTCTCTGCTTTTAAAAGTTATTAAATGTTCTTCCTTTTTTTTAAATGCGTTTGTCAATGCTAGATCATATGCATTAGCAAAATCTAAGATACTTTCCCCTCCTTCATTTTTCTTACCAAAATCACAACCTCCATGTATCCTTGGATAGTTATCTCGTTCCACTTCTACATGTCCATTTAAGTCACCTCCCCAAAATATATTTTCATGCGTAGGAATTCCTTGTAATACTTCCTCCAATAATTTCCAACACGATTTCTTTACATTTTCATTTAACGCTCCTTGGGGCACGTAAGCACTTATAATATTCAATATTGTTTTATCTAAGATGATCTTAGTACTCATTAGTCTATCTCCCCATCGTTTAACATCCACTACTTTATCTTTCATATAGTGATTAATAACAATACCCACCCCATTTCTACGATTATTTATCCCTCCCGAGTAAAATAATTTATAACCTTCTCCTATCTCTCTAGCCTTTTCACCCTTCCATTTAGTTTCTTACAGGCATGCTATGTTGATTTTCCTTCGTTTTAAAGTATCCATAAGTTCTTTACACTTGCCAGTTAGTGTTCTTAAATTCCACGTACCAAATTTGATTTTATGTCTGTTATTTTATTTATGTTTCTTCTTTTAATTAGAGAATCCATCACAAGATTTGACATAGATTTTATAATCGTATGTCAGCCTGACACTAACCCACCTCATTTTACATCCGTACTTGGGCACCGACAATGGTAAAGCCAAAGAGATTAATTAATTAGTTATTTAATCAATTCAATACTCTTATAGCTAAAGATGCAAAATAAATGTGCTAACGACTAAACCAACAGTACAATATATATATATATATATATATATATATATATATATACACAGAACAAATAGAACAATCTAAGTATAAAATCATACAAAACACTAGAATAGTAAATAATGGAAATAACACACCTAGGTAGTGCAAATCTCCTGACAATGAGTCGTCTTGCATTGTTGCTCTCGCAAATATACTTGAAAGAAAAACAACCCTGTTATAGAGTATACAACCTTAATTTGATCGATCACAACCTTGTTATGCATAATTCATACCATCAAAGATGGGCACTGTATTATACAAATTTTCCATTAAAATATAGTTTTTCAAAGATCGACAAATTTTTCAAAAAACTGATATCAAAAAAAAAAACTTTGAAAAATCCAGATCACATGATATCTTGGTGAAACCTGCTCCGATACTAATTTGAGAGTGCACTATTTCGATCTTAATGGAATATTTATATAATTAAGTGCCCAACACACACAATATCCAAAATTTATCTATTTATCCTAAGACATTCATCTATTTATCCTACGTGATGAAACAGGTAAATTAAAACATGCACAGAGACAAGGCAAATTTAGGGAAAAAACCTTGCGGGTAAAATCTTTTTTTAATTCAACACTATAAAGAGTTTACAAGACTATCGACTTATAGACTACTTATTAACCTACACAAGTATAATTCACAGTGTCTTCGTAAATCCCTAAAGGCTACTACTCGAAGAGGAGCAGTCCACACGTGGCTTTCTTGCTCGGTATCCACCGATCAACCTTTATCTTCAGCAATGATCTCCTAGAGAATCACAATGGTCTCTTATGAAGAAAATCTCCTCACAAGAGTTGTGTATGCAAGGATACAAATTGATTCACTCAAATATATCATGAGGATATGATTGTGAATCAAAAAGGTTTTCATAACTCAGAAGGTTGAAAACTTTTGAAAATATGTAGAGAAACGGCTCTGACAAAATTCTGAATGAAAATAAACACGAAATAGGTATATATAAGACGTTCACAAATTTTGAGGTGACGGCTCGTTCGAATGAATTTTGAAGCTCGTTCGAACGAGAATATCAGTTCGTCCTAACGAAAATTAACTCATTTGAGTGACCAAGCTATCTCATTTGAACGAAGTTCAAATGACCTTTATACGACCTAAAACAGTACACCCTCGTTCAATTTTCGATTGAAGTAAACTTCAAACGAGACTTCTAACGAAAAAATAACTCTCATTAGAACGAGTATTCCATCTCATTTGAACGAGATGCATGAACTTTGAAAATTTTTAAATTAAGAAAATGCCTCGATTTTTTTAGAATAAAATCCTCTATGAAAAAATCATGTTTCAAATTTAATAAAAATCAAATATCCCAAAATATATTCAAGGAATTAATTCAAACTCTAAATAGTATTATACCTTTATAGTGTGGAGATGATTGAAATTTGAAGATGTTGGATCTTCGGACTTCGTATCGACTCGAATCAAACGGTCAAGGGATATACCAAAAATAAAGTTAGGTTAAGCTATGAGTAAATTATTCTCTTACATACTTGCTTAAATCTTAAAGGATAACAAGTTAAGTATCATGAACTATATAAACTATAAAATAAATCTAGATATTGTCGTAACTGATGAGGACTATAAATTTATTTTAATTGAAGCATATTCTGTGAAACCTGATGAGGGAGAATTCGAAGAGGATGTTTGATCTTATTAGAGGTAGTCTAAAGCTAATCAACTGGCTCGTTGATACATATTGTCCTCTGTGACCAATGTGTTTCAACACCAACATCATAATATGTTTAGCGGTTTCAACATAATTATGAATTTTAAGGCTTTATTTAAGTATGAGAACCATGTCTTGAGGAATGTTATGGAAGGCCAACTAACACAAAGATGATAAGTGGTACTCTCGTGTATGATCATGTTCTTAATATAGTGTCCATCTTAGGAGAACTAGAAGTGTTTAGATAAGAAATCGATGGGGTAACCCAGGGAGATTTTATGCTCCAATCACTGCTGGAGTCCTTTAAACAGTTTCGCCTAAATTATTCTATGAACAAATTTGATTACTCACTGGAGAAATTTCTTATAGAATGCAAAACCTTGAAGAAAATTAAAAAGAAAAAGGGTTTTATTCAGGTTTCCTGCCTATATTTTTCTATCTCGAAAGATAAAAAAAGAACTAGGGAAAGTCTTAGGCACAACCTATAGTTGTTAAAACTATGTTTAATCCTCATGTAGCAAGTAAAAAACTGAAAGACATGTGCTATATTTGAATACAGTAGGGACATTAGAATAATCAATGCCTAGTTTTTTTTGTAAAAAAAGAATGGAAATGACACTTTCTCTTTTGCATTGAGACATATTTTGTGGTGAAACCTACCTGTACTTAATATGTAGATTAGAGATCCACTAACCAAGTTTGCAATAATTTATAGGAGTTTTAAGTAACTAGGGATATCAGTGAAGGATAAATGTTTCTATTCATGGGTGATCACAACAAGGCAACAGTACTAGTAGTAGAAAATTTAGCTTTCAATTTTGGTGAAGATAAAAAATTAATATTTGTTGATTGTTTTTATATTCCAACTATAAAAAAAAATCAATTTATGTTTCTAAGTTATTTATGAATGGATATATGTTTTATTTTAATATTTATTATACCATAAATATGGGACAACTAGTGCACTAATTAAAATATGACACCTGGGTTTACACATCAGCAGGATTGAAGTCGGCTCAGCCAGTAACCTGGTTGGACCCATAATGAGGTCGGACCATTGAGTCCTGACACTTCATTTAACCCCGTTAGCTCACACAAATTAACATTGTTAGTAAACTCTGTTACATCAATCATATAACACGTGACTAGATGACATTAGCAACATCAACTACACGTGTATATGCGGAAGATATGAAAACGTTTCCTCATGTGCCAATAACTAACTTTATGATTACTCTTCCAGCATGTATGTAAAGCATGTACTCACATAGTCTATAAAGGTTCGTCATGTATCACTTTATATTCTATCTCTTTTAATAACCTATAAATAGTGCACACACCCACACTTTTTAAGGGATCAGATATATTTTCCTTACTGTTATGATGTTCAAATCTAGAGGGAACTTGACAGCTTCTATATTGTACTTGTTCATGTAATTTTTCCAATAGTTCAATACAATCAATACTGCGCCCATGGACGTAGGCACCATTTTAAGCCAAACCAAGTAAATCTGCTTTTTATTCTCTTTCTCTTATCACTTTAATATTTTCTCTAGTTTAGTGTTTTAGTAATTAAGATCTCTTATTTGTTATGTGCATATATTTAGTATAGTCAATATAAGATAAACAATATACAAGTTTTATGCGATAACAAATTGGCGTCGTTTGTGTGAAACGGCTGACCACCATTGCTTTCTATCGTCTTTCTTTACTAAAATCTTAAGGATACCCAGAGTTTGAGAACTAATGAAATGCAATCTGATTTAATTGGGTTTCACGGGGTTAGAGTTTTCTTATAAGCAATTTTCATTTGACGCGATTTAAAAAAGTGTTTCTAGTGCGTGTTAATAGGGTTCAGGTGTAAACCGATCGCGTAAGTAGTAATCCGAGCAAGTCGGGTGTCGAACGCAGGGAATAGGATGAAGAATCGTGGCGATAGATAAGCAAGACGCTTAACCCTAGAATGACTCAAAAAAAGAAAGGAACAGGTGATGAGTTTGGAATTATACCTATCAATTAATGCAGTATAAATTAAATTAAAAACTAACTAAACATGTAACACTTAACAAACTACAAAAGGAAAATAAGGTCGGAATACACTCCCCCCCCCCCCCCCCCCCCCTAATGAATTCACCGGATATAAGACTAGTCGAAATTTAAACAATTAATTAAGGAAAGACTTTATTCTTTTCAAGCATTACACATATGAAGGAATAAAGCCGCACAATATGAAATTACGAATTCAAATAAAGTACGTGATAAGATTGTCAATACGCTCGTCGCACTCTTAAACACCTCGGTTACCTAGGGCAAATGAGATTAAAAGTCCTACGATGGTTGTATTAATGATGCGAAACGTTCCAACTAATTATTTAATTCAAGAACGTATTTTTATATCCATTCAAACCATTTAGGGTTGGGTTCATGCATCCCAACCTTTAAAAATCTAGTCGAACATGGTAAAAGGACAATTAATTATGATAACTACATTGTATGGAACCATCTCTACATAAAAAGTGCCAACAAACATATAAAATCGATTTCTATTTAAGAATTACTAAATTATCAATCAAAGATGTGAAAGAACATGAAAGCAATAGAGGAACTATACTTGAATTGATGTAAACCCTTGAATTTAAAGCCAAAAGATGAATAAATGTTGAGGAACAATAATCCCCAAGTTCTTGCCTCTCAAAATCTCTCAAAATTGTGTAAAAAAAAGTTCCTCTAATAACTAATATTACTCTACAATAAAACTCCCACGTTTTGTTAAGTGTTTGACTTATGCACAACTCTTATTTTAACATAAAAAAATTCTGATTGCATCACGCCGAACCGATTCAGATTTTTCTTCTTCTTGGGGCGAACCGCTTCGGAAATCCAGTAGCCATACGAAAACTGGCACCAAATATGAACCTGAAAATTTTCTCTATTTTTCTTGTTTTGCCATGATTTCTTCTCAGCTTTGAAGCTTCATAACTTTTCACTCCAGCTTCGGATTTGGATGTCGTTTCTTCCTATATTCTTATTGGCTCACGATCTTCAACTTCTTCTGGGGTTTCACGTCTGAATTCTGGGTGCAAAATTACTCTTTTGCCCTTTACTTTCGTCATTTTCTTTCTTTCTTGATTTTGAGTTTTATCTTTTCTTCACTTGTATAAAATATCTGCAAAACGTAAGAGAAATACACGAAACTCGATGCACTATATAGAACATGTCGGTGGTGAGGATATGAGATAAATCAACTTTATTTACATCATACGATGTGATAAAAGCCTTTAAATTACGGGGATAAATACGAAGAATTTATGCTTTATTTTTTGGTGAAAAATCTCTTCATCGGGTCACAGTCTTTGAAAAATAGGAAACATCGCCTTTATTCACACCAATTGATCTCTTTTAATATCTTTTCATATTTTAGCTCTCCACGCGGTAATCAATGTCTCAATTTGGACTCAGTTAGAACTTTCTCAGGTTGTAAGGTGCATTGGGTAAAATTGGGAATGGTTGGAAAATTCGAAATTGGAAAATATTCTTATGATACCTGTTAGTGCTTTTTCGGGCTTTTGCTCATTTTTTTCTTTTTCTATATTTTTTTCTATTTTTCACATTTTTCTTTCTTGCTATTTTTGTTGAGCATTTTTCTTAAATTTTTTTTCATTCCCTTTTTAAAGCACTTTTCGGACTTTATTGATGAATATTCAATTTTCACAATTTCGAGCCAATTGATTTTTCGAGTTACAAACGAAGAGGAAAAAATTTATCAGGCTCAAATTAGGTTGCAAAAGGAAAAAAATTCACAACTTTTTATGACTAATATTTTTGGGTAATAACTGAAGGCCTACTTCATTGTCCAAATTGTTCATTGTTTTACCATATGTGTCTCGAGATGAATTTTAATTTAGAGATACACTTAACGCATTTTTCAAGACAATATCACACACGTTTTTCGTAACCGATCAAAACAAAAAAATAGAGATCTCCAACGACTCTGTAAACACTGAAAAAGAGCTTTGAGTTAACCATTAACTCAGATTGATTTAACAACTCTAAAAAATCGGTAGGCTCAAAATCTCACCAGGTTAATTAATTTCCACATTTATTCGTAAAGTCGTTAATTTTTGCACAATTTCCATCTTTGGTCAATTCCAACTTCGTGCATTTGAATTTTTACAATTTGAGACTTTAAACAAAATTTTAGTGATATTTTTGAAAATTTTAAATTCCTATTTTTATTTATTTTGAAGAAAAATATTTTTGACTTTTTCAAAAATTTTCATTTTTTTGATATTTTTGAAATTTTCTAAGGCATTTAAAAATTTGTGAAGTTTTTAAAAGACACACTTGTCACCCCCCCTAATTTAGACTTTTGCATTGCCCTCAATTAAAATGACTAAAAGTTAAAGAAGAGAAAATAATAAGTGCGAAAATAAAATGATTAAATATTAAAATGCAACAAAACACTATATAATTCCAACACACGACTCAAAAATACAGCAAAAGTCATCCATACGCGTCGGGGGTGCGACGATCGCTCTCTCTCCCCTAAGACTTACCTGACCCCATGAACGGGGTCTGATACTCTCCTCATCTTGCCCGTCCTCGCATCATAAACAAATAGTCATAATAAATTGGGACCGGTGCCATAGATAAGATGGACACCTTGAAGCTCGTGATGACTGAGGCGAATGGGATCCTTGTAGGGCCCAATCGAATTACAGGATGCTTGTTCCTACTTGGAGGGGACATCGTGGTCAAAATTGGAGGGAATGCATGGGTCGGGCTCTAAATCGAACGAGACTCGATTCCTCTCCTCTATTGCATCCAGGGACTCAAATGGCACATGTGGACGGTCACGAAGAAGAACCTTATTTATCATATTTTTTCTTTTAATCTCTTCGACGTGACCACATGAGTCCAATAGTGATTGGACTTCAACAGTGAGGCTCTTATCCACTAGTCTAAATTCCTTCCCACGGTATTCTAGACTTATATCTCCTAACTCTTTCTCTCGCTCACCTTTTGAATCCTCTTTCACTCACTCCATCTCAAAATCTTTTCTCCCGCTCTAAACTTCAGTCATAGAACACGTCTTTTCGACCCCTAGCTCATTATCAGAATTATCGCTCTCACTTGACGTAACATGACGTACCCCTAACGGCTCTCTCGTGTGAGTCCTCTCGTTCTCTTATACTGTCTCTTCAATAAGATCCGTCTCTTGCGATCCTCCCACATCACTCTCGGGCTTGGTGATGTTGAAGATATTTATTTTTAGAGTCATGTTCCCAAATGTGAATTGCGTTTTCCCATTTCGAGTGTTGATTAATACGTTAGCCATAGCTAAGAATGGGTGGCCAAGGATGACGGGAACATAATTACTCGGTAAAGCTTAGGCCTCCTTGTGCCAAATGACAAAATCTACACGAAAGTTGAAAGTGTCAACTTGAACTATCACGTCCTCAATAACCCCCTGAGTAGTCCTGTCAATGGGTCGGGTCTGGACCAGGGCCCGACCCGAACTCGATCCGTATAATAGGGTCTGAGCATATTTTTTTGGACCCGAGACTCGAAGACTCGAATACCCGAAGACCCATTTATTAATCGGGTAGGGTCTAGATCTTATACAAGACCTGGACCAGAATTGTACAATATTATTTTTTAAATATATATACATATACTATAAATTATATATATTTATAATTATATCTTATCAATATAATATGTAAGTAATATATATAAAAAAATATATTTATGTATATAATAAATATAAATAATATATGTTTTATTTATACTAATAATATTCTATAATACATTATAAAATATTTTAATTTAAGATTAAAAAATAAAGAAGGGGGATAATATAAAATAAATGTATATATTTGGCCAGACCCGGACCCGAACTCGAGACCCGAACGGATCTAGGTCTGGATCCAATATTGTAGACCCGATGAAGACCCAGACCCGAACCCGATGAAGACCCGATTACACGGACCTGGATCTCCCTAAACCCGACCTGGCTCCGACCGTTGACAGGCCTACCCCTGAGGTATCTTCACTGAACGATTTACGAGTTGAAGAGTCATCGTTCTGGGCTTAAGGTCCCCCAAGTCTAATTGCTTATAGATAGAATAGGGGGAATGTTAACGTTCACCCCTAAGTCTATTAGCGCTCTCTCAATTTGGCTCTTCCACATGATACATAAAATGGTCGGTGCACCCGGATCTTTAAATTTCGGTGGAAGATCGTTTAACAGTACGGAACTGATGTTATGTGTTAAAAACACATTTTTCTTTACCTTTAGCCTACGTTTCACCGTGAATAAGTCCTTAAGGACTTTAGTGTAGGCGGAAATTTTCTTTATGGCATCGAGAAACGCTAAGTTAATCTTTACTTGCTTAAGAACGTCTAGAACATTATCACAAGAGGTATCCTTGGAGTGGGATAACAATCGTTGAGGGTATGGAGCAGCAATGGGAAGTTTCACAACTACTTCGGGCCTAACTGTTTCATTATTACCACTCCTTCATAAGGATATATCTTCGGCCTCTTTCATGCAGGTCGAAATCTCCTTATCATTTTGCTCATCGCGTGGAGGAGGTGACAAGTCAACTACTCTACCACTACATAGAGTGGTAATTACACTACATTGCTCTTGATGGTTGTGGGATGTAGAGCTAACACTAGGTTGACCTTGGGGAGGTTGTTAGCCTTGGGCCGGAAACCTACCCTTCTCTTGAATACTCAACGATGCTTGCAACTTTGAAACGTTCCCATTTATCTCAAAAAACATCCGGGTGTTTTGAACTTTGGTTACTTGTTGTGCTTGTATGAATTTATTTACGTTATCCTCTAAAGTTTGCCTCAGTGGGGTGATATATGGCGCAGGCGGTGGTGCTTACAAGTGTGGAGCTTGTTGAAAGTGCGAAGGTGATGGTGGAGAAGGGGCAACGTGTGAATTAGGATTCAACGCGGCATTTGGTTGCCCGTAACTAAACCAAAGATGATTATTCCACGAAGGGTTATAAGAATTCCCGTGAGGGGCATTAAAATTATCCTTAAGATTTTGTATTGCTCCCACTTGCTCGTAAAGCATAACTTTACAGGCGGGTATCATCGGACATTCCTCTATTGAATGACCCGCCTCACAAATTGCACACACCTTCTCTCTTGATTGAGTGAATTCGGGTGTTTCTCTTGCCCTTAATTCGACTACATCTTTCAATTGTTTGGCAAGTTGGTTTATTTGAAGATGCAAATCAGCTTATTTGTTCAAATGATAGATTCCAGACGCAAAAAGAACTATAAACATTTATCGAATCTGGGTTTGGGCAGTAGGATCGGATATGTCCCACACTTGAGTAGTCTTGACGACATACTTAAGGTGGGCCTTTACATCATTTGTATCCAATCCCCAAAATGGTCCCTCGCACATTGTCTCAACGAGTTGTTTAGAAGAAATGCTTAGCCCGTGGTGGAAGAAAGATATGAGACGATATTTTTCAAAACCATGGTGTGGGAATGTATTAACTAGCCCGTTGAAACGTCCGTAACATCGATCAAATGGCTCATTTTATTGTTATTTGAATGTTTGAATTTGTGCTTTGATGGAATTCGTTCGATGTTAGGGGAATAATTTTAAGAGAAATTTGGCTTGCATGATCTCCATGATCCAATTGAGTTCGGTGCTAAAGACTATAGCCGGGTCTTTGCTTTATCCTTCAAAGAGAAAGAAAAAAGTTTGAGGTGAACGACATCTTGAGTGCAATCTTGATCGCTAAATGTATCTCATGCCTCTTCGAACTCACTAATGTGGATGTAAGGCTTTTTCGAACCCATACCATGAAAAGTGGGAAGAATCTGGATCATCCCATTTCATAAGTGAAATTGTCCCGCATTGTAGGGAAGTAGAATGCATCCCGAAATGATAGTCTGCTTGGGATATAAGAGCTCTCTCATGGGACGCTAATATATCTATCCCTCACCCTTAACATAACTAGCGTGGTCCGATATGGCTCTCTCTCCAAATGACTCGACGCCCTAGAAGTGTGACTCGTGATAGAGTTGGGTGGTGCAGGAGGTGGAACCCAAAATTGTGGAGTGTTAAGACTGTGTGGACTATCGGGGTCGTACTCAACTATTGAATTTTGGTGAATGCGGCTTGGAGTGGCTTGAGAAGTTTATTGTGAATTTTGCATGAAAGGACTTGAGAGAGGTTATATCGTTTTGCTTTTTACTTTTCTGAATTTGTTTTTGGATTTTGGATTTTTTTGCCCTTTTAAGATTTGGAGTCAAATTTTTGGATTAAATTGACCAAACCCTCAAGTCTACCTAGTCCCCGGCAATGGTGCCAAAAATTTATTGCGACTTTAAAAAGTGTTTTTAGTGGTGTTAATATTATTCAAGTGTAAACCGGTCGCGTAAGTAATAATCCGAGCAAGTCGAGTGTCGAACACAGGGAATAGGACGAAGAATTGTGACGACGGATAGGAAAGACGCTTAACCCTAGAATGACTCAGAAAAAGAAAAGAAAAAGTGATGAGTTTGGAATCATACATCAACTAATGCAATATAAATTAAATTAAAAACTAACTAAACATGCAAGACTTAACAAACTAAGAAATTATAACTATGAAAGGAAAATAAGGACGGAATATATTCCCCCAACCCCTAATGAATTCACCGGATACAAAATTAGTCGAAATTTAAACAATTAATTAAGAAGTGACTTTATTCTTTTCAAGCATTACACATATGACGGAATAAACCCGCATAATATGAAATCAAGAATTCAAATAAAGTATGTGACAAGATGGTCAATACGCGCATCGCACTCTTAAACACCGCGGTTACCTGGGCAAACGAGGTTAAAAGTCCTACAATAGTTGTATTAACAATCTGACACGTTCCAACTAATTATTTAATTCTAGAACGTATTTTTTTATCCATACAAACCATTTAGGGTTGGGTTCATGCATCCCAACCTTTAAAAATCTAACCGGACATGGTAAAAGGATAATTAATCATGATAACTATGTTGCATGAAACCATCTCTACCTAAAAAGTGCCAACAAACATATAAAATCGATCTTTATCTAAGAATTACTAGGGCTGTAAATGGATATTCTAAAATCCGCATCCGTCCGATATCTGAATCCGAATTTGCGGATATTTATCCAAAAAAATAAAAACGGATACGAATATGGATACTCTATAAAAATATTCGAAAAAACGGATACGGATATAGAAAGTAATATTATTCGACACTGATAATCCGTATCCGATGTGAAGTATCCATTTTACCGGATATCCGTATCCGTCAAACACATGTTTAAAATATTACTAATATTATTACAATTAGTATTAATAATAAAATAATATTAAAAAAACCTTAATCGTTTATTCCATAAAACAAAACAAACACATACTCCACTCAAAACAAAAACACCCTATAGTTATTATTTTATTGGGTATATTATAAAAGGTCATGTATTATTATTTTATTGGGTATATTATCACGGAGTTATACTAAAGTTACAATACACCCTATCATACACAACATACACCCACTAAAGAACATATACTCCACTCAAAATAAAGTAAAAAAACTAATTTCATTTCATTTCTCTTTCATACAAAACAAGAGAAAAGAGACCCTAATTTCACTCCGCATAAAAACCTCATTCCGCCACCTCTCCCTCCGCCTCATTAGCCCGCCGCTGCTCATCTACCCCGCCATCATTTCTCATCAACCCCTCCACTGCGCATCAAATTCGTCGCTGCATATTCCCTCCTCCTGCAACAGAAAGTTAGCAACAACAGGCATTTACAAAATAAAAAAAAATGTATAACTCTATTTATATATTGTTCATGTGGTTGTTCATTAGTTTCCTTAATTATAAATAAATGTAGGAGATAAACAAAAATGTAAAGAGATGGTTTTGATTGTAATTAGAATTGAAGTTAACAACATGTATATTATATACAAAATAAAAATGTATACTTATTTAAATAAAAATATCAATATATTTTGAAGACTAAAAGGTCCATGAGATTATCATTCTCAATAAATTTGATTTAATCTAAATGGTTCATATTTATATCTACTGTTATGTAATTCTACTTAGTTTTTTTTTACGACTTTTAGTTTATATGGTTGTAAAGTATGGATGACTTTAAGCCATATTATCATTATGGAATGCTACTATTATTATGGAAGTCATAATTATTGATGTTAAGGGATGGTAATTTTGTTATATATTTATTTGGACTGGATTGGATTTCATTGGATTGGATATTTTGATAGTTATTTTTTGGGGTGGCTAAACAATGTAAACAGATACGGATATTATCCGAATCCGGGGTATCTGAGAGGATACGGATATGGATAGTTGTTTTAACTATCTGGATGGATATGGATAGTGCATCCAAATAGCGGATACGAATATGGAAAATATGATATCCGATCCGCATCTGTCCGTTTACGGGGATAAATACGAAGAATTTATGCCTAATCACATTTAATAATATTTGATTCCTTGAATCCTCCATTAGATTTACATTTTTCTGCTTTAAATTCACGTCTCCTTTAATTCCGTTTGTTACGTTTGTGACACTCAATTTTTACTATTATAATACTCTATCTTTTGTGTATTTTCTATTGAAAATGGCAGAGAACCCTGAAAATATACAGACCGGAGAGAGATTTCCACTATCTACACTTGTAGGTATGGGAGATTTATAGGGGATAATAGAGATCCTGATTAAGATATAGGAGGCTATGCCGAGAAATATGAAAAAATTAACTCAAAGTATTCTGGATGGATAGTATAGACCGAAAATGAACCCGATCACCCCCCACAGTGGGGGAAAACTCGGATAGGAGGCGTGAAAGGCCACCTCCGGCCCCATACTAGGACAGAAGGTAGGCACAATATGATAGGAGGCAAAGAACCCCAAAAGATTAGATTTGGGCTCACATGGTGAGGGGAGAAGATTTAAATTCTTAGGATATAGGTGAGAAGATAGATCCTAAAGGCCTGGAGAAACATCCACCATTCGACCAATGGGGTACGATGATGATCAAACCTATTCAGTGGAACATCTAATTATAGTGGAGAGTTTGGACATAGCCTCCACTTTTGATCGATTGGGCCCAAAAGTTACAAGAGCACACTAGTGCAAGGAACTTAGAGAGCCTAGGGAGTGAGATGCAGAATCTTTGAGAGCTGGGGCTAAGAGGGTTGAATGTTCAATAAAGTTCAGATAGAGCGTGCAAGGGTTAGCCGTATCCGAGAACAAGTAAAGGAATGAAGAGAACTTAACTAAGAGTCATGGTCAAGTAGAGAATATTGTCTACGCTGAGCAAGAATACCATCCATTTAATGGATCAATTCAAAAGTTATAGAATTGGTTTGGAACTCGGATCAAGATGAAAAATCCTTTGCGTAGGCGATATGTTCAAGGCTCCTCATTCACTGTTACTGTTGTGAGCTACCAAACACCTGTAGAGTTTAAACCTCCTGCTATCACTCCAAGATATGATAAAAATCTGATTTAATGCTACATGTGGAGCAATATCAAGATGCCTCTGATATTTTCTTAATGTACAATGAAATGCGATGCTGAGATTTTTTCTTGTACTCTCACATGATAGGCTCAAAAATGGTACAACGAGGTCCTTAGGGTGAAAATTTGAACTTTCAATCATTTAGTTGACCAATTCATGAATTTTTTTGCTTTGACACCAACACAAGGAAGAGGGTGGATTAATTGTTAAGCGTTTGATAATAGGACGATGGAACGATAAGGGAGTACATCACTCGGTTCAACACATAGAAATTAAAGGTGGTAGATTACAATGAGAAGATTTCCATTACTACCATCATAAAGGACCTGTTACCTAGAAAGATTTACATGGAAGTGGCAAAAGAGTCGTCGAGCACAATGGCCAAACTCTTGGCTAAGGTGGGAAAGAATATAAATGCCAAGGAGGCAATGATTACAAAGGAATCTAGTTAAGGTCATAAAATCTCAGACAAGAAGAAAAAGTTTAAGGACTTCAAGAAGTCAACATCAGAGAAGGCAAAGAGATTTTACGAGTACATATCACCAACTGTGGGCATTCACCACATCCTCGATGAGATCCGAGGAAATGATAAGGTCAAGTGGTCGAAAAAATTAAAATCACCTCATGGATGGAGAGATACAAGAAAATATTATGAGTTTAAAAAAGATCATGGACACAATAATGTAAAGTGTTTAGCGTTGAATAATGATATTGAGCCCTTGATCTGACGAGCAAAGCTGACAAAGTAAGATAACAACTCTAATGATGGAACTGATCAAGATCTGCCTAAGAAGATCGAGGAACCAATGTATGACATCGGCATGATTTCCTTAGTAAGTCATTTCACTGTCGGAGGAGCTGCTGGTGGTGGTGACGAACCAACAGAACGAAAGGCATATATAAACGAGGCAAAATTTGTGCATATATTAGTGAAGTGTGCATGGCCGAGGCAGTACATATACATCTTCATAAGGTAAAAAGAAGATCGTTTACTAGTTTTTTTCATAGATGATTAATTTGGTTTATTGTATCCACATGACTGCCCTTTAATTGTCACCATAATGGTTCATGAGAAGATAGGTACAAGAATCTTGGTAGATAATGGTAGTTCCATATATGTACAATTTTATCACTATTTTAAGAGACTGAAGTTAAAAGATAGAAAGATGCAAGCATATCACCAGCCACTTATCAATTTTTCAGAGGAAAAGGTAAACCCCTTGGGAAAAATTGAGCTGAAAGCCGTTACTCGGACATGGTCGACCTGTCAAGCTAAGATAATGAATTTATTCATCCTTAAAAAGAACGTAGCATCAACTTATAATATTATCTTCAATAATGTTGGATTATAGAAGTTTGAAGCAGTTTCCTCCACCGTCCATCAGTGTTTGAAGTCCTCAACAAGCTATGGCACAAGAGTAGTGAAAAGAAACCAAGTAGAAGCACGAGAATGCTACTATACATCGCAGAGCAGGAGGAATAGAAAAAATTGACCCAAAAATTTCAAATCGAGACATTAGATCCTTGAGATGAAGATAAGTTGGTCATATGCGAAGTGTTAGATCCGATTGAACTAATGAATCTAAAAAAGTAATTGGAAAAATCTTCAAGTAAATGGAGAATTAATTCACTAGATCCATAAGGACATGCCTAGAAAAAATACAACCATCCTTTGCCATGAACTCAACATAGTAAAAGATGCAAAATCGGTCAAGCAGAGATGCCGAGTTTTTTTAAAAGAGAAAAATATGGAAATTTAGGAAGATGTTGGAAAGTTGAAGAAATCCACCTTTATTAAAGACGTGAAATATCATGATTGGATCTCTAATGTGGTGATGTGCCAAAGATTAATGATAAATGGCTTATATATGTCAATTTCACTGATTTAAACAAATCCTACCCAAAAAATCATTACCCATTGCTCCGAATTAACCAACTGGTCGCCTCAAAAGTTAGGTACGAGCAACTCAGCTTCATAGATGCATATTCGGGGTATAATCAAATAAAAATAAAGCCTTAGATCAGGTTAGACCTCGTTCATTACCATTCGAAGTACGTTCCTACTGCAACATTATGCCCATAAGGGTAAAAAATACTGGAGCAATGTATTAAAGACTGGCGGATAAGGTCTTTGAAGAGAAGATTGGGAAAATTATAGAGGTTTATGTAAATAACTTGTTGAGGAAGATAAGAACGACAATCGATCACATTCGTGACCTTGACTAAACACTTGATGAGAACGAGAAGTACCAGATGGAGTTGAACCTAAATAACAGCTTTTTAGAAGTCAGTGCAGGAAAGTTCATCGGCTCCATTGTTAATCAGAATGGCATAGAGGCTAACCATGATAAGATCCAGGCATTGATCAATATGCAACCTCATAAAAGCAAGAAAGAGATACAAAGCCTAACTAGATGACTCGTTGCTCTGAATAGGTTTGTCTTAAGGGAAACATATCGATGCTTACCATTATTCAAGTTACTCATGAAAACTAATCCTTGGTGAGAATTTACATTTATACCTGGTGGTGTCTGAGTCTTTAATGAGCTCGAGCACTGGTATGACTAAATAGAAGATAGTATTCATAAGCCACTATATTATACAAACAAATCTTATTGTAGAGCTAAAATTTGTTACCCGATGTTAGAAAAGCTGATGTTGGCTATAATCGAGGCTTAAAGAAGGATGAATCCATATTTGAGGCCCATATAATTGTGTTGTACATAAACCTGCCTCTCTGACAAGCCATTCATAAGACTGAAAGATATGACAAGATAATGGTTTGGGCAATGGAGTTGAGAGAATATGATATTATATATAAACTAATAACAATAATTGAGGGCCAACCTATGGATATTTTTTTTATTTATGTTCACCTATGATGAGGAAAATCCAGCAGAACAATTAGTAGAAAAGCCAATCGATTAGAATAGTGAAAGGATATAATCATTTGTTAGAGAATACGAAAGAGCTCATGACTTATAGAAAATAAAGAATGTGTTAAAAAATGGCTCACTGGTAGAAGAATTTTAAGTTGGAGCCACCACTGTGGAAATTATTTGTGTATGGCTCATCATGTGTAAATGATAGTGGGGCTGGACAAATCATTATAACATCTGATAAGGTATATGTATAGTATGTACTCAAGTTTAATTTTGAAGCCTCCAATGATGATGAGGAGTATGAGTCTATAGTAGCAGGGATGGGACTAAATTCATCATTATGCTCTGATCAATTGCAGCTCACATCGATGCTCAACTAATTTTAAACCAAATGCTGGGTATCTATGAATGAGAGAAAAAGACCATGTCAAAGTATATGTCACAAGTGATATTATTTCTACTAAAGTTGTTACTGTTTAGATGGTCAGAATTACGACAATAAAGGATGCCCGAGCAAATACTTTAGTTGGTTCAGCATCGACCACCAGGACCGAGCTTAGAAGAACTGTTCCTATAGATATTTTTCTTCAGTGCATCATTTGTGAGGTACCTGTGTTGGTAATGGAGTTGAATATCGGTCCATTCTCAACGGATCCCATCAAATCATGTTTTGAGAATGGCACACTACGAAAGATCCCAGGGAAACACGAAGAGTTCGCTATAAAGCAACGAGATACGTGCTAGAATGTGGAGTTTTGTTTAAGAGACGATTCTTTCTATCTATGTTGAGATGTGTTCATTCTAAAGAGGTGTCTGACCTGATAAAGGAGGTTCACGAAGCTTCTTGCTAAGCACAATTAATAGGAATGTTACTAGTAAACGGTAATCAAGGGTACTATTGACTGACTATAAAGGAGGATTGCGCCAGTTACACAAAAAAATATGATTACAGTTATTCATAAAAGACCCGAGGAAGGTATGGCACTGATCATATCCTCATGGCATTTTGCCATGTGGGGTATTAATTTAATCGGCCCATTGCCTAAGATGACAAGCATATTCAAGTATTGGTAATTGCGGTAAACTAATTTATGATGTTGATGGGAGTTAAGCCATTAGTATAGATGCCTCATGATAAGGTCTTTTTATTTCATATGTAAGAACATTATCTTTTTATACGAGGTACCTTATGCATTCATTACCGACCACGACACTCAGGTTGATAATGACCAATTCGAATAATACTATATTAGATAAAAGATTGAGAAACTACATTATGCACCTGCATATCCCAGTGCAATGGGTAGACTCGAATTACTAACAGGACCCTTCTTGATCGAATGAAGAGAATCTTAGATGATGCTATACGAAATTGGATTAACGAACTACATAATGTGATTTGGGCTTAGAGAACTAATCCAAGGACAACTACGGGTGAAACTCCTTTTATGATAGCATTTGGAACCGAGGTGGTGGTACCCATGGAGATAGGCCTACCAAGTCATAGGGTGATAAAATTTGACTCCTCCAGGAGCGATCTCATGCATAGACTTATTCTACATTTGGTCGAAGAGGTTAGGGAACATGCAACTCTATGAGGGGGTGCTTACCAACAAAGGACAATATGGTTTTACAATAAAATAGTGAATCCAAGTACTTTAAAAAATGGGGATTATGTCTTGAAGGAGGTGATCTAAAAGGGAAACAAACTAGAATAAAATTGATAGAGTCCCTATAAGGGTTGTAAAGATAGAGACTATAGAGGGTGAGCAATTCAAAAACCCTTACAACTCCAAAAACTTATGAAGGTACTACTACTAAAGAATAATATATTGCAGTTTGAGAGAAAGATGCTTATGTATTTTAATTTTTATAATCCTCTTTAAATTATCAATGAAAAAATTAGCAATTACATCTCTATTATATTGTTGTTTCAAGCACTTCATTCATCTACTTCAAATTTCATCAGTACAACATATGTGAAAGATGTTCAGGTCAAAGACACCTCGGAGTTACTACAATAAGATCAGACTTCTTAAAAAATACGTCATCTAAGACAGGTTACGATCAAGAAGTCGGCCAACTTGGAAAACCAATGATGTCATATGGTCAGTACGATAAGATCCGTCCGCACGACCAGTAAGCTGACTAAATCAATGGAAAATCTCGATAATATTTGATAGGGAGACTTTACATTTTGACTAATAACAACCCTGTCATGACAACTTAGTTTTGTGCAATTGATAGTTAGTAAGTCTGGTCAGGTAGACAAGATCTGACCACATGAACATAAGACTAATAATAATGGCAGACCTTAATTTAAAAATCTAATCAGCCAGTTTAGGTTGCAAAATCTAACCACAAAACCTTAATACTACTTATACTGAAAATTCAATAAGATTCGACCACGTCAATTGTGAAAAATATTTTTCATAGTGCAAAAACATTTGATTACAAGTTTGGGCTAGCAAACTAGTAGAGAAATTGCAAAATATTAAACAAAATGAACAACGCATGAACGAAGACAAGCATATAAGAATGGAAAATATTTGTAGTCAAACAAAACATTATTCAGACTAAACTTTTAACCACCAGAAATAGTTATTAAAAAATTATAAACATAAAAATCAAAAGATGTTAGAAATAATTATGAAGTCAAGCTTCTCAAAATATAACTCAGAAAGCTTAGGCAACAGTAGATCTTGGGTAGCTTGAGGAGAATTTTTGAAAAATAACCTCAACTATAGAAGCATCTTGCACATCTTCAGGGGCAATAGGAGGAAAAATGCTCATTAACAGCAGCTTGGTCCTCTTGACCAATAGCTAGATCCTGAAAAGTTGACTCATCAATTTCCATTTCAGCATCTTTGATAGCTAAGGCTCTAGTCTCATCATCGTTGCCTTCCCATTAGCTGACTTCTTTAACAATGTCAGGAAAATATTTCATATCCTTTTTCTTCAGTTCATCGTAGCCATCTGAGAATAAATTCACTGTCTCAATGGTGAAGTCAATGGAGGATATGTATTCTTTAATGGGATCCTCTTTGGCCTTGGCTAATGCCTTTTATAAACTCCGTATTTTAATGGTATGCTTGACTGCTCTCTGAGCTTATGATTCTCTCCTTCAGACGAACAAAGAGACATGGCCATCTCAACGAGTTGTTTATTATTCTCAGTAATCTCCCCATAGGTCAATTTTTGCTCGTTTGCGGCCTTTTCAATCTCTTCCTAAATCTTGATCACCTTTTGGATCCAAGTACTAGACTCCATGAATTTTTTTTTTTTATCTTGATCCAACAGGAAGGCATTTACATTCGTTAAAGCCTTCTCCTGAAGAACAATGTTTGCCATCGCGCCCTGAAAGAGAAAATAATGAGATCAATAAATAGTAAAATAAATTGACAAAATAAATAAGTACAAACGTACCGAGAACTTACTAAGAAGGCTTTGTGATGAGAAGCCTTCCATAAATTGTCAATATTTAATCTCCTAAAAAATTCAAATTCAGGACTGTTCCCGTGGCATCTAAGCAGATCTACAACATTACTCATATGGTGGAAAATAGATTCCTTATCCTTCTTTATATGGTTAGAGGTTACAAGATTCTCCAGATCAAATTTTCATTCTTCCACCTAGTAATATCAAGAAGACGACCTAGCTACTTTAGCCACCCTACGAGAAATGTTCCTCTCTATCAACACGTGCTCAAAAGTAGGCTCCGTCGTCCTCATATCCTCTATCCTTTGATGTTTAAGATCACCTTGGGTAATGGGGCCCTCCATCGACCTCTTATTGCCAACTGTGAGGGGAAAATTGGTCAGAATACCCTTTTACTTTTACTTGGCCTTGTCTACAACATTTTTCTTAGCCTCAACATCATCCCTTTCTATAAATTCAACCGAGTTCGGGCTTTACTCTTCACCTTATCATCAGCTTTCTTATTGGCCTATTATGCAATTTCCAGTTGAGGGCAAGATAAATGGCATCATGTTTGGTTTGCTTGAGGGCCATTCCAATAGAATGTTCAACATAAAACCCCGAAGATGAGGGAATGTATGTTGTAAATAAATTCAATAGTTAGCAAAGTTATAATGGAAAGTCAAAGACGACCTTACTTAATTTTATTACCTTCCTTAACCTCTTGATCGACCTCAATGTCGACTTTGTCTACAATTGGTACTTGGTCTACTTCCTCACTTGAGAACCTCTTGTAGGTGTGTAATATCCAAGATTAGAGAACTTGACTAATGTGAAGAGACGTTTGAAGGTAATGGAGTTGGCCACGCAAATTCTCTCCATCAAGATTTTCAATACGTGGGAAACATGGGAGCCTTTTTTACTGAAAAAAAGATCAGACAAAAGTTTTAGCACAAATTCAATCAAATGGCATTAAGAAGAAGACGGAGGAAGGATATATATCAATATGATTTGGCCCACACCATTTACGAGGAATACTACTAAACCTCTCCCTCTCATTTGAGCTGAACTCCCCATTTTTTTTTTAAAAACATAATTTTTTCCCAGTTATGATTGTTCGTCTCAGCCACTTTTACTAATTTCAGGTGTGATTTTCTTGGGTAGAATTAATAATCCCCCAGGGCTGTAGCATTGTCCTTTATTCAATATATAAACCTAAAGATATCCCCAGTTATGTTAAGTTGTTTCCAATACACCATTGACCCTATAATTATCCTATAAACATTTAGGGGAAGTTGGCACTACACCAAAAAGGCCAAATTGGCACCCTTTAGCCGGTCAGACTTGTCACGGTCATTGACCGTGACAAAAAAACACGCATTTTTTTATCACGGTCAATGATCGCGATAAGGTCTTGTCACCGTCATTGACCGTGATAATTCTTATAATATTGTCACGGTCAAAGACCGTGACATATCCGTGATAAGTTTAGCAGCAAAAAAACCTTTTTCCCTCCTTTTTTTCACCGCTTTGTTTCCCTCCACTTTCTCTCTCTCTCTCTCTCTCTCTCTCTCTCCCCCATTTATATATATGTGTGTGTGTTGTGTGTGTGTGTGTGTGTGCGCGTGTGTGTGGTGGATGGGGGATGGGGGGTGGGGAGGGGAAGGGGTGTATGCGGGTGTGCGCATGTGTGTGGTGGGGGTGGGGCTATGTGGGGGTGTGTGGTGAGGGAACGGGGTGGGGCAGGTGTCACACCCCGCCCAATTAAATATAGGGTGACCAGTCCTCTACGAATTTAAAATAGGATATTCAGTTGGTTCATTCTCAGCATCACTGTCGAAAAACTTTTTAACATATTAATCACCTGATATAAAATTAAGCTAGGTGTCAAAACATTTCCAATTTAGTAAAACCAAGTAAATCCATTTCTTTCCATATTAAAATATAAACCATTCACCACACATATGAATGTAAATAAATACTGAACATGAATCAAGTATTGAGATAAATAAGACTGGATAAAACCTCCCAGTTCAAAACTCCAAACCATACAATAAACTGAATACAATATCTCTGATGGGAGAACTAAAAGTGGGCGACATATGCCCTGAACAAGAAGTCTAGATGAAACTGAATGAAAAGGATATATGCGTCTACTGCAAGGACCTACAGCTTCCACAACAGCTGCAGCACGTCAAGCAATCCAAATCTCTAAATCTGATACTCCTGTGGCTGAGCACCTGATATAATACATATATATAGCAAAAGAGAGAAGAGATACAAGAAACGGGTCAGAGCCCGATGTGTAAAAAATAATTTAGCAAGTATTTAAAACTGGTTCTTAAAACAAGTCTTATACGCATGTTAGTTATCGAACTCTCACATGAGTTTCTCACTTATCGTCTATTGTGCACGCCTAACGTACATCTAATCTCCCCCTAGTTATACCTCCCAGTCTAACTAGTCGAAACCATACTAATACTAACTATGCTCACTAGTAGTATTCCCGTATCGCCCTTACAATACGTTATTCAGATCGTTTATATCACATACTAAATTTCATTATTCACCGTTTGAATGGTTAAATATTTTATTCACTAAGATTATTTTACTTCTCATTTCCATTTTATCTACTAGTCTCACAAAGTAGAAAGTTACCCAAGTACACTCATACATATATATAGTCTCATCATCCCTATATATATACACTAATCCTGCACTCTTAGGTTAAGACCGCTTGGTGCAATGTAATAATAATTATTATTACCAAGTCTACTAATTTCACACAATAGCAATATTCACAAGTCCACACACACACACACACACACACACACACACACACACACACACACAGATATATATATATATATATAGTACCATCATCCCTATACATATATATATACTAATCCTGCACTCCCGGCTAAGCCCCATTAGTGCATATCTACAGAAAATTATGCATCCTCGGCTTAGCACCCATTAATGCACCTATCAATAATAATTCAGCACCCCCGGGTTATCACCCATTAGTGGGCCTAACAATTGAATATTGCATCCCCGGGTTAGCACCTATTAATGCACCTATCAATATTAATCCATCACCCCCGGGTTATCACCCATTAGTGCGCCAAACAATAATCATCCTTGTACCCCCGGGTTATTACCCATTAGTACACTTAACAAAATAGTTTCCGCACCCCCGAGTCATCACTCAATAGTTACCTTAACAATAATATCACATAATAGGCATACACACATCCTATTATAATTTATAGGTATTTCTCCAACCTACATATATACTCCCCATATGTATTTTAACCTCATTACTATGTATAGTATAAATAATTAGATTACTATCTCTCTCGTAATCTCTAAGCTACATTCTTTCTATACCGAAATAACTAAAGTATTAATTTCCCACATACTTTTCCCAAAATTCCTTCTTATTTGAATTTACTATTTGGTAGTTTCTCTCACTCCAATAAACCAATAAACTCCAAACTGGGCACTAAGCAAATTCCCATAAATTCACCCTGTGGTTTGAACCAGAATGACATGTGGTTTGAACCAGAATGATATGTCGTTCGAACCAGAAGACATGTCATTCGAACCAGAATGCATGTCGTTCAAACCAGAATGCATGTCGTTCGAAACATAATGAGATGTCGTTTGAACCACTTTGACATGTCGTTCGAACCAGAATGATATGTCGTTCGAACCACTTCGCGCGAGATTGCACTGTTCCTCTTCTTCACCAAATCTCAGCGTTTTCCCTCCATTTTTGAACCAAAAAACCTCTAAGATTCAATTCCCAACGACTCATCATCAATACCCATCAACACCTAACATGTTATAAATCATTCCTAACCTTCTAGGATCATTAATTCGTCATAAATCATTATAAATATATAAAATCCCCAAATCAATTCATATGAACCCTAGTTTCCAAATTTTCAATTAAAGAACCCAATCAACCCAGATTCGTTCATCAATATATACTCAAATTTCTTGATTAATCTTCTACAAACATGAAGAAATTCCAACCACTAATTAAACCAATCCTTAATCATAATTTAAATCTCCAATTTTCACCCAATTAGCATATAAACCGTGATTAATTCCACCTATACTAACATGAGCATGATTATTGCTAAAAGAAAGCAAGTAATAAACACTTGCCTCGAATATGATGGTCTGATCCGTTGGTGATGTTGGTACATACGCGTTCCTCTCTTCTCGATCTACGCATTGGTGGTCACGGTTGTGCAAGGTGATGTCAAATGAGTCTTCTCTCTTGGAATTTGGTTCTCCCTCACACCCTCCATGGCCGTTCTAACTTCCTGTCACTTCTTAACCCTAATGGACTTTCTTGGCTGATATAATAAATCCCAATTTTCGTCCATTAATTTAGCCCCAAAATACAATTTACCATAATGCCTTCTCGGGGTGCCGGTTAGGCCTAAAATCTCCCCGGGACCCAAACTAAACACCCGGGTATACTATTTTGACTATCTCGACCCTCCCGAACTCAATGGTGCACTCTAAATGACCATACGAGTTAATAAAAATAAATTCTTTTTTTATCTCAATCAATTAGTCCCGACACGACTCACACACGTGTTAGACTTAAATTATCAAACTGTCGTATTTCTCACTTCCGACAATTTATCAATTATCATAAATCCATATTACATATCACATAGTAATATTTAATAGTTCACAACAATAATTATTAACCCTTGCCACGCTAGTTAATAATTATTTTAATCTGAATTAATAACAAATTAATTTCTCACATTTTAATTTAATTAATCCAACAACAATAATTAATTGCATACTTATTCTCATAATAATAATTAATCACCTAATTATTTGAATCGTTAAAAATACGGGGTGTTACATACTTCCCCCCTTACAACGGAATTTCATCCCGAAATTCGGAATAAGTATACCAGGTACAGACAACGTTGTAAAAATATTGCGCATCGCATCCCGGCGCTCACAAATAAGCTACTCCGTACCACCCATATAGTACGCTATCGAATACCCTTAATAATGAACACTACACATGTGTTTGCTTTAAACTCCAGGTTACCCTGTCGTGTAGGCTCTTGCCCAAGCCTTTCTGCTTAAGTTTCACTACTTCAACATTATTTTATATATTCACTATCTAGCCTTTTACTATTTACACCTTAGTAGATTTATCCTCTTTCCATATACATACAACTCTTTCTCATGTCGTGCCTACAAGTAAATTCGCTGTGCAATATATATTTCACACACAATATATAGGATAATATCGATTCTTCTCCGACATTTGTAATTATAACTGGTCCCTCACCTTTAACTATCAAGTAGGACAACAACAAAGTTTATCATGCCATACTTCCATTGGCACTCTGCCCGAACGTGAACTTATAGGAATTATTTGGACACAAACTCCACTAGTGGAAGGTACTGCTCCCTCCATCCTCTAAGATCTCAGGTTTCACATAAAATTTTCTCTCCCGCATCCGGTTAGACCGCTTGTCCTTACCCATCCCTTTATGGGTATTAGGATATACTCAATCGCATCTTAATACCTATAATCTCACCATCTCAGCTACATGAGAAGATCCTTAGGGTAGCCTTCAATTCTCTAGTGGAAGAAGCCCCTACTGGTTTCAAATTGTCCACCATTTTTCAATCCATCAGGTGGCCCACTGCAAGACTATCCTTGTAATATTACCCTACATCGTAACCCATCACCACTATTGTTTGTATTCTAATACATTTTATACTCTCTTGAATAAGTTTCAATTTATCTTGAAACGTAAGTCTCTGACAAAACTTCGTTAATAAGCTTCGGCTTACCCGACTACATGTTATCAAATTCACATGCTAATCATAATCCACTACCTGATTCAATCACCCAGGGCGCCCATACATCCTATGCCCCCCGCATCATTATACAAAGACATTAAAATTTTCTTACCTCAATTCTTGCACACTCGGTATGCTGATGTGGTAGGGGTACACTCAACCACGCCACTAATCATGACTTAAACCATCCTTCAATGGCATCATTCATCTATTCTGAAAAATACTAAGGCCAGGCTACTCTATTGGCCTTAAGTTATAAAAGAATTATCAACTCTCAAATATATTCTCCTATAGGTACAATAACCAACATACAAAACTTATGTACTATTGACCAAACTTCTCTCCAACTCCCAACGTTCGCTAGTTTCATGCGTGGGATGTCTCGCAAAGCGAAATCCAAACAAGGAACCCCCCGATACACTACTATCTAACCTAGTCGGTTGTTGAGGTCCGTAAGGCCTTCAGTACCTACTATGTACTTTCCCACAATCTACGTATAGTGACATAAAGGTTTACTCGTCCACTCTTATGTCCCTACAAAGGTAACATGAAGCATGGCGCCCTCCCTATCCCAAGTACTTGGTGCTATAAATATATAACGAGCTATATTTCGCCGCTCGATAAGAACACAATGTATTCTAAGTCTTAACAGATAAATAAATTCCTATGCTCGGAAATCACATACAATTAGACACTATACTCGCTGAGGTCTATAATACCATGAAAGTTTCATATATATACTCATATCTGGGCCCAACACTATTTCAGGTGGCGCCGCACAAAACTAAGATCACTCCTCCCGGAGTATCCGGCACGACAGTCATAACACTACATATTTACTATCGTTTAACCATACGGTAATTAATCACTACACATTACCATAATAAACTCTACTAAAGTTGACTCAATGCAGTAGTAAATTACAATAACAAAAAACATTCTTAGGGCCCACCCAGTTCCCTCACGAGTAATCATCAAAATGCCCTGCTAACAACGAGAAATACGTTTGTAACAAGATTGTTAAAACTAACGTTCCCACTAAACTCGACCCGCACATGAAGTTTAGGGTTTTCAATTTACATAAAAGTTGTGACACACCAATGTCACTAGAATCTATCCTTTACTCACAAGGAAGAAGCAAAACCTCACCAGTCTCGCCCAATCATAGGGTCTCAGCACGTGGCTGCCGTCACGACCCATGAACATCTGCAATCGTCATACATCCTAGGATTTCATCCTATAGTTGTCATATTTCACCATGGACAATTTGTTCCATCTTGTAGATTTCACGCCCATTATTAAAACGTTGGCCCAAACTCTCCAGGCCTCAATTATAGCTTTATTGAACTACTATTTACATCCCGGGTCCCGTAGACCCTGACATACTGTATGCTACTATTAACGAGGACTCCACCAGTCCAGCCTGTACCCATCACTCTCGGGTTGTAAATTTCTTAGGCCTAATTCTCTTGACCCCAAATTCTTTTGCTGGAAGTCTCGCTCCTCCAGTAGTTATGCTTAACTGGCACAATTTACCATTTCAAATCTCTTCGGTCTCACTTCTCAATTGTGGACACATTCAACACTTGTAGTCCTACTTCCTTCACATAAGGAAAACTTCATGAACCATTTCCCCATCATTGGTCCCACTGACCATTTTGGGAATGTCCTTCTCTCGGACTGACAGTCTCAACTCACTATTATTCTTCAACTGTCCCTTTGGCTACGCTAGCTATTCGGAACTATGGTTAGCCTACACGGCCTTGATTGACTTCATCGTCACTTTGTAGGAAGTTAATTAACTTAAAATCATCTAACCGTGTTCCCTCTTGGGTATACTCTCATGTGGGGTTTCACTAACACCGTTAAATTCAGTTTCTGCTCTTCAGCAAGTTCGTTAACCCTCTTTACTCCCTTCTCTTGGAGGGATTGCAATCACTAGTGACCGTATACTTTGATGACATCAACATTAGTCATCCTAGCTGGATTTCTCATTCATACTGGTATTCTACTCATGGTTCCTTTATCAACTATAAACCCTTTGGATAATTTATACCCCTCTGCCAGGTACGAAGTTCATTATGCAATTCAACCTTTCTTTTACGATCGATTTCTATCTTACCCATTTTGCTAAACATCAAAATTTCACTCACATTTTGTTAATACATCGAATGGAAGACCTCACGGTCAAATTATACCCAAATTTCTCTCTAAATTTGAAACTCAGTTCTTCATATATGGTGATTGCCTCTAAACACTACACGATGCTCCTAGGAGCTATAGCTTTTAACTCCAAATTTAATTAAGAGTGCCGTCACGCTCCACTCTACACAATTGCCTTCGAATTTTCTACCTCCGCTGATCTGTTACACTTTCTTAGTTTTTTTCCGCATCTTCACCGATGGGTTTTTAAAAGATTCCCTCTGATTTCCCCTTTATCTACTATGCTAGGTGGCCCTAAATTCACTCCACCGTTATCTATGACTGTGTCCTGGGAACCCACAGTTCCCGGGCGACAATTTTACTCTCTCTTACTTAAGTAATTCTGCTGGTGATTTTTGTCCCAATCACTCCTACCCGATTGCTTTATGTCTTCTGTTGAGCTTCTCCTCCCGCAGTTCTTCTTACGGCCCTCGCTGGTCGTTCTAAAATGTTCGGGGTTCGAATCATACCGAATTTCGTATAATGAGTCACCTACATTATGATTTGTAGCAGGAGAATGTAAGTCGCATACGTAAGGGGACACAACAATCCTATCATAAGGCTCTACATCAAAGAATGATACGCTAAAACGAAATAAGCCGCACAGATCCTAAGGACACTAGAACCTGATGCTCTGATACCACCTGTCACACTCCGCCCAATTAAATATAGGGTGATCAGTCCTCTACCAATTTAAAACAGGATATTCAGTTGGTTCATTCTCAACATCACTGTCAAAAAACTTTTTAACATATTAATCACCTGATATAAAATTAAGCCAGGTGTCAAAACATTTCCAATTTAGTAAAACCAAGTAAATCCATTTCTTTCCATCTTAAAATATAAACCATTCACCACACATATGAATGTAAATAAATACTGAACATGAATCAAGTATTGAGATAAATAAGACTGGATAAAACCTCCCAGTTCAAAACTACAAACCATACAATAAACTGAATACAATATCTCTGATGGAAGAACTAGAAGTGGGCGACATATGTCCTAAACAAGAAGTATAGATGAAACTGAATGGAAAGGATAGATGCGTATACTGCAAGGACCTACAGCTTCCACAACAGCTGCATCACGTCAAGCAATCCAAATCTCTAAATCTGATACTCCTGTGGCTGAGCACCTGATATAATACATATATATAGCAAAAGAGAGAAGAGATACAAGAAACGGGTCAGAGCCCGATGTGTAAAAAATGATTTAGCAAGTATTTAAAACTGGTTCTTAAAACAAGTCATACAGGCATGTTAGTTATCGAACTCTCACATGAGTTTCTCATCTATCGTCTATTGTGCACGCCTAACGTACATCTAATCTCCCCCTAGTCATACCTCCCAGTCTAACTAGTCAGAAATCATACTAATACTAACTATGCTCACTAGTAGTGTTCCCGTATCGCCCATACAATACGTTATTCAGATCGTTTATATCACATACTAAATTTCATTATTCATCGTTTGAATGGTTAAATATTTTATTCACTAAGATTATTTTACTTCTCATTTTCATTTTATCTACTAGTCTCACAAAGTAGAAAGTTACCCAAGTACACTCATACATATATATAGTCTCATCATCGCTATATATATACACTAATCCTGCACTCTTAGGTTAAGACCGCTTGGTGTAATGTAATAATTATTATTATTACCAAGTCTACTAATTTCACATAGTAGCAATATTCACAAGTCCATATATATATATATATATATATATAGTACCATCATCCCTATACATATATATATACTAATCCTGCCCCCCCGGCTAAGCCCCATTAGTGCATATCTACAGAAAATTATGCATCCCCAGGTTAGCACCCATTAATGCACCTACCAATAATAATTCAGCACCCCCGGATTATCACCCATTAGTGCGCCTAACAATTGAATATTGCATCCCCGGGTTAGCACCTATTAATGCACCTATCAATATTAATCCAGCACCCCCGGGTTATCACCCATTAGTGCGCCAAACAATAATCATCCTTGTACCCCCGGGTTATTACCCATTAGTACACTTAACAAAATAGTTTTTGCACCCCCGAGTCATCACTCATTAGTTCCCTTAACAATAATATCACATAATAGGCATACACACATCCTATTATAATTTATAGGTATTTCTCCAACCTACATATATACTCCCCATACGTATTTTAACCTCATTACTACGTATAGTATAAATAATTAGATTACTATCTCTCTCGTAATCTCTAAGCTACATTCTTTCTATACCGAAATAATTAAAGTATTAATTTCCCACATACTTTTCCCAAAATTCCTTCTTATTTGAATTTACTATTTGGTAGTTTCTCTCACTCCAATAAACCAATAAACTCCAAACTGGGCACTAAGGATATTCCCAGAAATTCACCCTGTGGTTTGAACCAGAATGACATGTCGTTCGAACCAGAATGCATGTCGTTCGAAACAGAATGAGATGTCATTTGAACCACTTTGACATGTCGTTCGAACCAGAATGATATATCGTTCGAACCACTTCGCGCGAGATCGCGCGAGATTGCACTGTTCGTCTTCTTCACCAAATCTCAGCGTTTCCCTCCATTTTTGAACCTAAAAACCTCTAAGATTCAATTCCCAACGACTCATCATCAATACCCATCAACACCTAACATGTTATAATTCATTCCTAACCTTCTAGGATCATTAATTCGTCATAAATCATCATAAATATATAAAATCCCCAAATCAATTCATATGAACCCTAGTTTCCAAATTTTCAATTAAAGAACCCAATCAACCCAGATTCGTTCATCAATATATACTCAAATTTCGTGATTAATACTCTACAAACATGAAGAAATTCCAACCACTAATTAAACCAATCCTTAATCATAATTTAAATCTCCAATTTTCACCCAATTAACATATAAATCATGATTAATTCCACCTATACTAACATGAGCGTGATTATTGCTAAAAGAAATCAAGTAATAAAAACTTGCCTTGAATATGATGGTCTGATCCTTTGGTGATGTTGGTACATACGCGTTCCCCTCTTCTCGATCTACGCGTTGGTGGTCACGGTTGTGCAAGGTGATGCCAAATGAGTCTTCTCTCTCGGAATTTGGTTCTCCCTCACACCCTCCATAGCCATTCTAACTTCCTGTCACTTCTTAACCCTAATGGACTTTCTTGGATGATATAATAAATCCCAATTTTCGTCCATTAATTTAGCCCAAACATACAATTTACCATAATGCCTTCTCGGGGTGCCGGTTAGGCCTAAAATCACCCCGGGATCCAAACTAAACACTCAGGTATACTATTTGACTATCTCGACCCTTCCGGACTCAATGGCGCACTCAAAATGACCATACGAGTTAATAAAAGTAAACTCTCTTTTTATTTCAATCAATTAGTCCCGACACGACTCACACGCGTGTTAGACTTAAGTTACCAAACTGCCGTATTTCTCACTTCCGATAATTTATCAATTATCATAAATCCATATTACATATCACACAGTAATATTTAATAGTTCACAACAATAAGTATTAACCATTGGCACGCTAGTTAATAATTATTTTAATCTGGATTAATAACAAATTAATTTCTCACATTTTAATTTAATTAATCCAACAACAATAATTAATTGCATACTTATTCCCATAATAATAATTAATCACATAATTATTTAAATCGTTAAAAATACGGGGTGTTACAGCAGGGTGGGGGGGAGGAGGGGGCAGGGCTGGGGGTGGGGTTGCGCGCGTGTGTGTGTATATGTGCGCGTGTGTGTATATGTGTGTTTAGTGTGCGTGTATGTGCGTGTTTGTGCGTATGTGCGGGAGGGGGAAATGATGCGGGGGGTGTGACGGGGGGTGGGGTTGCGTGCGTGCGCGTGTGTTCGTGTGCGCGTGTGTGGGGAGGGGGGAGGGGGTGGGGCAAGGGGAAATGGGATGGGGCTTGTTAATTTTTTTTATTAAATTTTGATTGGTTTATTAGATATTTTCCCTCATATGCAAGTAGTGTCCCTTGTAAATGAATTAATTGATTATTATTTTTTTTAGTAAATTAATATATGAAAGTTGGATTGCCCCTCATTGTAAATTAGTAAATTAATAATTGTATACTTTAATTGTTAGTTTAATTGATGAAAAGAATTAATTGAGTATATGAATTAGAAGGAGTAAGGGATACACATTTGTTATTGCCATTGCGGTTGGATTATAGTGGATCGATGTTGGGTTGGTTAATTTTAAAAGTGGCATAACCACTGGATTATTGTCCATATGGGGGTGGGATTTTTCAACTTTTTTTGAAAATTACTTTGTATAACGAACAATATATATATACTTGAAATTACATATAGTGTGCATAGATACTAGCCTTCTAGTTCTTATGCGTACGCATTCAATAGCCCTTAGACCCGTTTGAGAGTCATTACCCCTGTAATGATATATCTCTAATTGTCCCGTTTGGACAACTTGGGACTGCATAATTTCTGTATAATAATATTCTTAGTGGCTTAAAGTTGTTACTTTTGGAGGAAGTTCTGCAGTCGTATCCTAATGTTCTCTGGGTACATACTAGATTGACAAGTGTGACTGTTATTTCAATTGATCAATTGAAATAACACTCACACTTACCAATCTATGTCGTGTACTTGGAGAACTACGAGGATATGCTGTCAATTTTTTCTCAAATCGTAACAATGTGCATGAGCTGTTAAGTGTATTACGGAAATATGCTGTCTTGAATGGGATAGGACCACTCAACCTTTAGAGGAGATGGAGGAAATAGGAATCTCTATTATAAATTGAATTTAAATTTGAAATTTAAGAATCGAAGACATAATTAAATAAAACATACTATAAATCTAAGTTTTATTTGTACTAATCCATGAATATACGCTTCTTACCTTTAATAGGTGATTAGTTGCGGTAGCTGTGATGGGATATTTGAAATACAAAGAGTGGATGGGTGAGACAAATAGAATGGGGGATGTGTTTCGCAGAGGTGCTAATAAATTTGTGAAATACGCAAAGAGATGTCATAATGATGACGAGTTTCCGTGTTCGTGTGATAGGTTTAAGAATGGTAAGGTGTTTGAGTGGAAAATAGTTGAACTGCATTTGTTAAGATCGGGTATGCAAGATTGTTATCGATTTTGGAGTTTTTACGGTGAATTAAAAGTTTCTTTTATCCCCGAACAACCTTCACAACAACCTTCAACAAGTAGGATAGATGTAGAAAGGGACGACGTAGATCCTAATATGCTAGAGGATTTAGTTGATAATGCATACGGATTTTATGAAGCAGAGGAGAATGAGGTTACTGATGATGTACAAGGTTCAAGTGCTCGTGAAGATATCACGATAAACCTTGACGATGACTACCAAAGTTTAAAATTTAAGGTGACCCAACCGTTATACTCTGGCTATGAGAAAGATCAAATAACTTTACATTCCATGGTTGGTCTGCACAGTTTGAAGACGCAATACGGTTTGTCTGGCAATAGCGTGACATGAATTTTGAAATGGGTGAAGGGGTTACTACCCAAGGAGAATACTCTTCCAAATAGCTATCCTATTATAAAGAACAGTTTGAAAGGTTTGGGAATGAAGTATAAATCGATTCATGCTTGTGTGTATGACTATATAATATACCGAAAGGAGTATGAAAATCTCGATCATTGTCTGGTATGCGATGAACCTAGATATGTCCAATCTACTATTAAGGAAGGCACAAGCTCAAAAGTGCCTCAAAAAGTGTTAAAATATTTTCCCGTTAGGCCTAGATTAAAGCAATTTTTCACAGTACCATGGATAGAGGAGGCAATGACTTGGCATGGTAGGGCAGAAGTAGGGGGTAATCTCATGCGTCATCCTATTGATTCTACAACCTGTAGGAGGATGAATTATGAGTATCCCGATTTTTCTCGAGAATAACGTAACATTCGTTTAGCTATATCAACAAATGGTTTCAATCCATTTGGAAATCTAAGCACCAATTAGAGTGTATGGCCAGTGATCCTAGCCTCACTCAACCTCCCTCCTTCACAGTGTATGAGACCTGAATTTTCGATGATGTCTTTATTGATACCTGGGCCAAAGGCACCAAGTGATGACATCGACGTCTACCTAGCTCCTTTGGTAGAAGAATTAAATGAGTTGTGGTAAGAGGGTGTGCAATCATTTGACTCTTTTAGCAAAGAAGAGTTTACGCTGAAAGCTATGTTGATGTGGGAAATTCATGATTTTCCAGCTTATGGGACATTATCCGGTTGTGTAGTACATGGTTATTTGGGGTGTCCTATTTGTGGAGGGGAGACTGAATCTCTTCGTCTATCCTTTAGCTAAAAAAATATATACCATTGCCATAGGAGGTTTTTACCCCCGGCTCATATTTTTAGATTTGAGAAAGATTCCAATTTTTTATTAGGCGGGGTTGAACATAGGCTACCGTCGAGACAACTTTCAGGTTCAGAAATTGAAAGTAAATCTTTTGAATGTGGCCCTAATATGCCAG
The DNA here is from genome assembly GCA_949130495.1 of Sambucus nigra. Lineage (NCBI taxonomy): Eukaryota > Viridiplantae > Streptophyta > Magnoliopsida > Dipsacales > Adoxaceae > Sambucus > Sambucus nigra. Next base: position 580,854,367 of record OX422209.1, read on the forward strand.
GTAAGAATCCCAAATTTAAGAATGTCAAGCATAAGAAGACCCCAACTGGGAATGGAACTGAGACAAGAAAGGCATGGTCTAGGAGGTCAATTTTATTTGACTTGCCTTATTGGAAGAATAACCCGGTGCACCATGTATTGGATGTGATGCATGTAGAGAAGAACTTCGCTGAACATATTTTGGGCACTTGCCTTGGGGGGAGTCATTCGAATGATGGATAAAATGCACGAAAAGACCTTAAATTGTTGAAACTTAAGCCACAACTATGGTTGAAAGAAGATAGTAGGGGAAGAACAATAATTTCCCCTGGTGCGTTTACTTTGACGAGTGGGAAAAGGAAGGTGCTTTTAGACACAATATATAATTTTAAGGGCCCATCTAATTTTTTGTCCAACTTGTAAAGGATTGTGAATTGTACTACTCATGATTTACATAAGTGTAAGTCCCACAATTGGCATGTGATCATGCAATTGATTCCTCTATTTTTTAAGCACTGTTTCTCAAAGCACAATGATTTACGGAGGGCTATTATGCAAATTAGTATTACCTTCTCACTCTAATGTGAGAAGGTAGTCAATCGAGAACACATAGTGGCCGCAAAATTGGCGGTGACCGAAGCGATATGTGTGTTGGAGAAGTACTTTCCCCCAGCATTCTTTGACATAAGCGTTCGTTTAGCCATTGGACCCTTGTACGTGGCACAAGAGTACAAAAAGTATCGATTGAACGGTTACGTTTTCGGTGCTAAAGTGTACGAGGAAAGTACAAATGTATAGAACTCGAGCATTTCATATAAGGTTATTACTTTCTTTCGAGCGAGCGCAAAAGATAAAAATCTCGTTGAAGCTGAAATGACTTACTTTGGTGTAATCCGAAATATATTTGAATTGGATTACATAAGCTTCAAAGAGGTTGTATTTTACTGTGACTGGGTAAGATTTGAGGATACAAATACTTGTAAAGTTGATCCTGTCACCAATTTGATCATGGTTGACTTGTCCAAGTTGAAGAGCAACGACCACGTGAGCGATGAGCCGTTTGTTTGTGCATTTCAAAAGGTTAACCAAGAGTTTTACTCGGAGTATATCAATAACAAGCCGTGGTCAATTGTCCTACACGTGCCAAAGCGTCTAAATAGTAGTGTGGATGACTTGGTTGCTCCTACCAAATATCAATTCATTTTTTATGATAACCCGAATTTGAAATAATTTTTCAATTTGTAATAAATATTCCAATTTGTACTTATCAATCCATTTTTAATTCTTTTAATTGATTTGAACTTTATTATTTTCTCTCTTGTGTAGTGTGCGTGTGTGTGGATAGTAGGGGTGGGGGTGGGGATGTTTCGGATTTGTAGTAATTGTACATATTATGAGCTAAATGTTGTTGTTTTGGAATTTAGAATTGAGGTGTTAAATAGTAACAATTCATTTGGATTTGTAGTGATTGTACATATTTGCATGTCTTCTTCTAATTCATTTTGATTTGTAATAATAACAACATTTTTTTACAGTAAATGTCTCCTTCAGGTATTAAGGTGAGGATGATGATGCTGGTTATGATGATGTCGTCTGGGCTCGATGGCAGCGGAGGCGACGAAGGCTCCTGGGCCCCTAGGCTCCCCAAATATGGCAAATTGGGGATGACCGTCGAGAACAAGACGGGCCTATTAGCGAGATTCCTCGAGTTGGTAAAGACAATCATTGGCCCGGGGTACACTAGTTGGAGGGAGGTGCCAAATGAGCTCAAGTTAGCTGTTTGGGTGGCACGACAGGTAATGTATTTATATTTATATTTATATGAATATTTCGATTTCAATTTCAATTTGGATTTGGATTTCGATTTCATTTTATATTTATATTTATTCGTAACTAATATTGTATTTGTTGGACAAAAACAATTCAGCCTGGATCCAAAGGTACGCGATTCCGTCTTGGAGTAGTTGAGGGAGAAACACAAGACGTGGAAGAAAAATATGTGAACCCGATACTTTGGAAAGACCCGAGAGTCCGTTATCCGAATGCGTGAATCCGTCTCGCCGAAGGAGCCGATCTCATTGGCAAACTGGCAACAGTTCATTGACAATGAGATCGGGGAGCGACAATTGGCATCTCGCCAATCGGGGAGGGAAAATCGGGAAAAAAAGACGGACGTGCACTACTCCGGCTGAACGTCTTATGCCGAGGTGGAGCATAGGATGATGGTAAGATTTAATTTTTCTATAACTACAGAAATATATTATTCTGTATTATTTTACATTGTGGGGCCGATACTAATTTTACTTTGTTTTATTTCAGAGGACAAGGAGTGGCCCTGGGGTAGGCCACATAAGCTCAATACTTATGTGGCTATTCAGACGACGAAGGGGAAGGATAATGAGGTGTCCCCGAGCGTCGCGGCCACGATTGTAAGTAATCCGACAGTTTACTTTTTGTTAATAACGTTATAATTTTTTTATTTACTTATTTTACTAATCTTATGATTTTTGTCGTTTCAGACAAAGGTTAAGGAAGTGCATGAGTCGCAGTCTGATGCCGACAAGGCATCTTTGTCCACAGACGCACTCAACCAAGTGCTTGGCGCTGATCAAAAGGGGAGGACAAGGGGGTGAGCTCGCGGGTGGACAAATCTAGGATCATCGGATTGGCTCGAACGGTGGACTCGCATGATGCAAAGCATTCCCGTTTGGAGGCAATGATCCAAGATATGTTCTCATTCATGAAGCGTTCTTTGGGTGGAAACTGTAACGAAAAAAGGAAGGAGAAGGTGGTGGAGGAGGAGGTACAGGATGACGAGGATGTGGACCTCGCCACTTCATCGCCGACACGTGTGGACTTTGATGATCCACTCCCATATTTGGCTCTCTTCAATCGACCGATGTCGAGTTATACTGGACATATTTGATGGCCAGCGGATAGGGTGGGGGTTGAGTGACCCGAATACCGTCCAGGGTATGCCAGTTCATGGATGTTTGCTTCAGGACATCGAGTCTAAGGTACTCATCATGCATGTGATACCCGGGAAGGAGAACTCCCCCTTGTGGTTGTGCGAACAATGCGACACGATGTATATTGCTGGGTGTGTCAATTCGTATATCGTGTGGCCTACTCACCTCCTCAGAGTTAACCTTACCCCAGACATTTAGTGACATTATTTGAATTGAATTATTGTTTTAAGTTGTTATAGTTGAATTCTATTCGGATTATATCGTGATGCATATTGTTTTGAATGTATATTTGCATTATCTTTATTTTATTTGGACATATAATGTTTGAACAGGTACAAAGTTGCTATAACAGGTACAAATATACTGTTGGGTAGTGATAGTGGTCATACTACCGAGCATATTTGTTTTCAATTCTGTCTAGAATTATCATAGTCATTGATCGTGACAAGTCCATGACAAAGGATTGTTGTCACGGACTTGTCACGATAAGTGACTGTGCTAAACATTGTCATGGGTTTGTCACAGTCCTTAACCGCGACAAAATTTGTCAAGGTCAGGGACCGTGACATGATCGTGACAAGTCTAACGAACTTGTCACGGTCAGTGACCGTGACAAGTCTGTGACAAAAAAAATTGTCACCCCCAGAATTGTCATGGTCATTGACCTTGACAAGTCCAACTTGTCAAGGTCAATGACCGTGATAATTCGACAGATTTGGTGTAGTGTAGCTTGGATCCACTTTATAACCTTTTAATATTGACCTTATAATGTGTTGGAGAAGTATATGAACTCTGACCTGTAGTGTCAAGGTGGGAAGTAAATTTCATCGGCATCATGCCGATCATAAACCCTCGTATCATGGCGAGGCAATCTTAATATGATGTTATTAGGGAAAACATACATATCTCGCAACTCATCTACCTCATCTTAGGTAACATCATAGGCATGGTACTGACTTAAGTATTAATAACATTATATGAACTAGCAGATTTTTTATCCTCTTCGTTAGGGATGACGATGGGTGATGTGGAAGGCTTAGATGGATATGCAGACATGGATTCCTCAGTTGAGGTACCAAGTTTGATTTTAGTCACTTCGGAGTCCATGTCTGTAAAGTTTCTACCACCAGATTGGCGGTTGGAACCATCAGGGTTGATTGAACCTAAAAACTTGGACCTAATGTATTCAATAATTAGGGATTGAGAAGTCGACCCAATATAAGATGAAACTTTTTGGGGTAAATTTGAGATGAGATGGAACGTCCTCAGGCTGAACAATTTGAAGAGGAGTTAGGAACCTATCCTTAAAAACTCTGATAAAACCCCTGTTCAACTCTCTAATATGAGAAAACCACCTATCGATCTACAAATATTCACTCATAAAGGGTAAGCTTTGGTTTGGAGGTTGTTTAAGGTTAAAAGAGATGAATTTGGGCGAAAAAACCCTAAGAAATTCAAAGAAAACCCTAAATCTAGGAAACCTTAGGCCAACCAACTCAATGGCAACCTGAAATCACTAAATCCAACAACCGAAGACTAATCAACAGTTAAATCAACAACAATACGAACCAAGAGCAACAAAAGGAGGAAATTATAGAGAAGTCTTAGAAGACAAGAGAAATAGGGAAGGGTGGTAAATGGAACCCAAAAAAAAGGGTAAGGAGTTCCTAGATAAACCATCAATAACTGGAATGCAAGCATTTGAAGGAAGAATTCTATCTAAAAGGAGGATTTTCATACATGAGAATAGGTGGAAATAGATTATTAGAGATGAAAGGTTTTGGTGAAACGGGATTTTCTCTCTCCAAAGACAGCGTAAGATATGAATCTTGTTGATGTGAAAAGGCTTATTTATACTTTTATGCAATGATGATTGCACTTTTTAAAAATAGTCGTGACATCACCCATGACAAGAAAACAGACATTTGGTAACTATGTGCACACTGCACCACGCACATGCGCAATAATTAAGCTTGCAGCCGTTGCCAAGGCATGACATGTGGCACACTCAAGCCCAACTAATTTTTAAAAAAAATCTCACAAGTCATTGTTCTCTATCACAAATGAGCTAACGATATCTCAAGCCAATGAGAACACAAGCAGATGACATGTAAAAGTTAAAATTTTACTCACTAATTTTTCCTAGCACCTAACGAGAAGGGGTAACCCTTCAAGAAATCTTCTATAAGCCACAATCGTGAGCAAAGTATTTGGGGCTATTATTATACCATAAATATGGGATAATTCGTACAGCAGTGAGTTTAGGACACATGGGCTTACACACTAGGAGGAATGGGGTCATCTCAGCAAGTAACCTGGTCAGCCCTAGAATGAGTTCAACCCAGTTAGTCTTGATCGTTACTTTAACCTCATTAGCTCACAACAATTTAACGTTGTTAGTTAACTCCATTACAACAAGTATATTGATCGAGATGGATTTTATCGCGCAAGAGTCACCTACGAGTCGATCGTTTATAATATTTGGCTCACCAACTCAATATAAAAACCTAAACTATGATGACATTCTTTTAAGGGAGTATAGCGGCTAGTTTGGGTATCGAATCCACATAAAAATATTGCTAGAATTTAATCGGTTTAATACTTATAAAATAAAAGTGTAAAAGGTGATTTTAACAAAAAAGAAAGAATATCTAGGCATGTGTATTCAACCTAGATTAACAAAAGGAATAAAAACCATAGGCCGCAACATATATCCCTCACATCGAGTTAACTAGTATAAATAGTTACATGGGTCTACAAATTTAGTAAGATCATGTGTCATTTCAACAATTAATCTAATATATAGTTGTCACCCCTTAAATAGTCATAAAAGCCTACTATGATTTTGATGTCAATAAAAACTCCAAAAATTACATACGCAAGGTTGTAAATACGAAGCATACATGATATACCCCGTTAAATCTCCTATGCATAATAACAAGGATAACCCAATCGAATTAAATGAATAAAAACCATCACCAAAGCAAAGCAATTAAATCAACCCAAGGTGATTTCAATCAATCACAACCTAAACTAAGTTAGACACTAAACATAATGAAAAACATAAATTAAAGCAACTAATTAATTAAAGCAAACAATAAATAAATAAACTACAATAATTTATCTAGGCTTGGAAATTTATAATGAAGCATGAAATAAAAGACATAAAGCATAAATAAGAGGTAGAAGACAATGAATAGTAGAAGTCTTACATTAACGGGTATACACCCAAAAGAAATGGAGGAGAGGGGCAAGATCCACAGAAAAACCCAAATCTCTAAACCTAGCTTCTAAACTAAAAAAGGAGATTAAATAAGATATGTCCAAAATTAAAAAAAGGCTCCTTAATATAGTAAGTTGGGAAAGATATAAAAGAAAAAGGGAGAAAGAAATTAAAAGGAGGAAAAAACGTGCGCTGGAAAACTGGTGATCCGTGTCGACCGCGGGATGAAGACTTGCTCACCAATTAAGCTACACGCTTGCCACCATCTTTGATTGTAACTAAGACCCGATATAGAAAAGGATTGGATCTACTATGAATTTATGTGACCAAAGACCCCCTTTTCACAATTTAGATCTGCTGCTGCAAAATTAGGGCCATGACATGGATGTCTTTTATTTATTATTTGTTTGAGAATTCCCTTTTATTTCTTCCCCAAATAAAAATCTGTAACTTTTTCGTTTGGACTCGGATTCGCACAATGTTTATAGCCACGCGAAGCATATTCTGAGGGCCTCAACTTCCATCGAGACTTTGGGCAAAAATCCCAAAGTGTGAATTTACTAAATTGCCCCTGAACATGTAATTGTTAACGAATCTTTATCGGAATGCAACCAAATTCCACACTAAGCACCGTAACACCTATAAAAGCTCAATAATATCTTAAATAGCATGTTAACATATAAAATGGAGGTTGTCTGGTTATCGAGCATAAATATAGGAATTAAAGTACCCGAAGGGGCTAAAATACATAAGTATAGAGGGTATATATGTGCATGATTCGGGACGAATAACATATATAACGTGAATGGATGATGTTAGCAATATTAACTACACGTGCACATATGGGAGATATTCAAATATCCCCCCAATGTGATAACCAACTAACTTTATGATTATTCTCTCACCATATATGTAATGCTTGTACACCTAGCCTGTAAAAATACACCACGTGGTACTCTATGTTTTATATCTTCTAACACCCTATAAATAGCTCTCTCTCTCTCTCTCTCTCACACACACACACACACACATACTTACTTTGAGAAGATCCAATATATTTTCCTTACTTTTATACTTTTCAACTCTAAAGAGAACATAAGTGCTTCTGTATTATACTTGTTGATGGCTTTTTACCAGTAATTAAGTACAACCAACACTACACATGTGGACATAGGCAATATTTTGGGCCAAACCATATAAATTTGGTTCTTATTCTTTTTTTCTCATCTCTTTGATGTTTTCTTTAGTTTAGTATTTAAGTAATTAAGATATCCTACCTGTTATCTGCTTATAATTAGTATAATCAAGCTAAGATAAATAGTGTACTAGTTTAGGGTATAATAAATGGATATTTGGTTTATATAAAAATGGCAGATCTTTTATCCGTTTCGGCACATTGGAAATTGATATTTATGTTACCCATCTCTCCATTACTACTAGATACTGAAATGAGAAAATTAAATGGATATAATTTAAAGAGAAAGGAACCTTTTAAGTCAAACTAAAAATATCTTTACACTTATACTTTTGTCATATTAATCTAAAAGTAATTTAAAGATTGGTTTAAAATTGATAATTGTGTTGTTTATAAGTGGAGGAACTTTCACTCTGTGAATCACGTTTAGAAGGTAAAATGACAAAGAGTCCATATACGATGAGAGATTATAGATTCAAACATGTGTCGACATTGCTTCATTTTGATTTGTGTAGACCTACGACAATTCGGGCGACGGGTGACTATTAGTACTTTATCATTATCATTAATGCTTACTTGAGGTTTAGATATATTTACCTTATACATCACAAATATGAAGCCGTTGATAAGTTCAAAATATACAAGGTTGAAGTGAGAAGAAGCATGGTAAATTAATCCAAACTCTTCGATATAATCGTGGAGGAGAATACCTTATGGGAGAGTTTATGAATCACATCAATTATCTAAATCGGGCACTCAACAACAAAGTGGTGTACTGAAAATAAGGAATGTGACTCTTTTTGGCATAGTTAGATCCATGATGAGTTATCCAGATTTGCCAAATTCCTTTTGGGGTTATGCATTAGAGACAAATACTTATTTAGTGAAATTTATTCCTTTTACATTGGTTTCAAATACTCCTACGGAATTATGCACCTGGTGAAAACCTAGTTTAATACATGTTCGAATCTGGGGTGACCTAACAAACGTGTTGAGGAAGGAGATAGGTAAGTTGGAATCAAGGATAAAAGTATGTATTTGTTTAGGTTACTCGAAACGAAAAAAAATAGTTTATTCTATAATCCTATGGACCAGAGGGTGGTGGTTAATAAAATGCTTGATACTTAGAGGAAGATTATATAATACACAACAAATCCAAGAGAAAAATTATCTTGCAAGAGCTAAGAGGGAAAGACCAAGTAAATGCCTATGAACCATTTGTACAGGATGAAATACAACCTGCTAGGTAGCTAGAGTATTATTAATGATCATGAAACATGTGTCACTTATACAAAACCACAAGTGGAAATATGATGTAGTGGGAGAGTCAAATGTCAACATGATAGGTTGGTGTCTTTGGGTGAACACTATGGTGACATACCATGGGAACACAAATAGTATCCTAAAAACTACAATGAGGCATTATATGATAAGGGCTCCAAACTTTGGCTAAAGGCTATAGATAACTAGATAGAGTTGATGTATTCGAATCAAGTTTGGTATCGTTTAGACTTTCCATATGGGATAAAACCCATTCGATATAAGTAGATCTATATAAAAAAATCTAAATAAGAAGGTAGATCATTCAAGGCAAGGACTATAGTGAAAGGGTTTAGTCATAAACAGGGCATCGACTATGAGGTAACCTTCTCGTTAGTAGTCGTGCTAAAGTCTATCTAAATTCTTTTATCCATTGTAATTTATCTCAATCTTAAGATTTGAAAAATGAACATAAATGCGATATTCTTTAATGAAAGTCTCGATGAGTGCATCTATATGATGCAACCCATGAGATTCATAACAGATGGGTAGGAAAGAAAGCTGAGAAAGCTTATGAGATCCATTTATGGACTTAAGCAATTGTCAAGGTATTGGAACATCCAATTTGACTAGTAATAAAATGTTTGTTTTTGATCAATTCTCAAATAATTTTTTTTATATAGGAAGTATGGCAAAAATGTGGTGGTATTTTTTTTATTATTACACGTAGTTGATATTATCCTAATGGGGAACGATCTGGGTGTGCTATATAGTATAAAAGTGTGGTTATATAGTAAATTTGAAATAGAGGACTTAGGAGAAACCAATCACATCCATTGGATCAAGCTTATGCAAGAGCAAAAAATTAAGATGTTGGGCTTATCCCACGCCACTTATATCGATGATGTTCTCATAAAGTTTAACATGCAACATTCCAAGAAGGGGTTTTTACCTTTAGGCATAAAATGTCTTTATCCAAGGATCAGTATCCAAAGACACTCAATCAGATAAAGAGGATGAGGAATGCATTTTATGCTTTGGCATTAGGCAACCTTATGTATGCCATATTGTGTACAAGACTGAGCATCTACTTTACATCTAGAACGGTAAAAAGATTCCATTATAAACTAGGTGAGGATCATTCGATTGTAACAAATCACATTCTCAAGTACTGGAAAAGACTGGAGATTTTATATTGAATTACTCAGCAGATAGTCTTGTATCCATTGGGTACACAAACTCAAAATTTTCATCGTATAAATATTCAAGGAAGTAAACCTCAAGATATGCGTTTACTTAGAAGGTGGATCCATAAGTTGGAGTATCATCAAGAAAAAATTTATTGATGATTCCACCATAGAAGCCAAATATATTGAAGTTTCAGAGGCACTAAAGGAGTTAGTTTGGCTTCGAAAGTCCTAAATTAGCTTGGATTTGGTTCCTTTAGTGCAGTCAACACTTTATTACAACAATAGCAGTGCAGTGAAAAATTCTAAAGAGCTAAGGACTCATAAGAGGGAAAAGCACATTGAGCATAAGTATCACCTCATATGGGAGATTGTGTAGAGAAACGATGTCACCATGACCAAGATTGGATCTCAAGACAATCTGATGGATCCTTTCATAAAGAGATTACCAACTAATGATTTTGAAAGTCGTGTAGAGGGAATGGGTGTCAGATGCATAGTCACATGAATTTAAGACCAAGTGGGAAATTATTAGGGTATTATTCTTAAAACCATGTGTGTTATTTATTTTTTAATAAAGGTGTGTGAGGTTCTTTTGAAATAAGAATCATGTTTGTGATAATGCCTCATATTTATGATTTTATATTATATGCAATGTCAATTAATTATACTTAGAAATTATGATGAGTAGGATTTGTCTTGATCACGAGAAAGAAGAATTTTATATCTAGTTCTATCGAACATTTTACAACCTAGAATGAGACTTAAATCCTATCGATAAAGCTACGAGTACAATAATAGTAGTATATAGTTCAAAGAGTATCGTGATACGTACATTTAGAGATGTATTGAAAGAAACCACGGGTGAGATTTGAGTCCAGGTGCTGATTAGATTTGACATGCATAATCTCACAGTTTTGCAAAGGGTGCATATGTTCTTAATCTCGAGGGTTATGAGAATTGGAATGCTTGCACAATTGCTGTTTGACTGTTATGGAATAGATTAAATATTATTAGATATAAATCTCTTCAAGTTAGGGCATCGTTGTATAAGTAGACCTAAGATCATAATTCAGAGGAATCTACATCTGATTAGGCATAAATATTTCGTATTTATCCTCTTAATTTCTGTCTTTTTATGACCCCGTGCATGGTAATTGACTTAGTTTTACCTCATATTAATGATAGTAACTCTACTTGGCAAGTGTTTCATGTTTGTGTATCTTTTATGTGTTTTACAGGTATTTCATGCAAGTTAGTGCAAAAGAGAACTCAAAACAAGGAAATAAACCCAGAAACAGAAAGTTGAAGGGAATTTTGGTAATTTTCAGCCTTATTCCGGAGGCGGGGCCAACTTGAAAGTTGAATTCGATGCAGTCAAAAGAATACTAGAAAAAATGGCAACCCAATCCGAGCTTCGATTAGAAAGTTATGCCATTTTGAAGATTAAGAAGAAAAATAAGAGAAAAATATAAGTCTTAAAGAAGAAAAAAGGATCCAAAAATAGTAGGAAAAATCTAACCAACCTCCAAACCAATCTGGGTGTGAACTGGTTCGTAGGTACCCCCGAACCGGTTCGGGGGGTTTGACAAGCAAAATTTTATTCCTTTTCTGATTGGTCCTAAGAGTTGAATGTGTGAAGGAATCTTACAAAAACATGAATGTAACATGATAGCAAGGTATTAGACTACGGGTTTTTGTTGGAGAAAAAAAAGGGTGGAAGGTCCAAGAACCCTAGTTTTGAATTTCATAGATTATTCATACATGATTGGAGATTAAGGATTTCAAGATTTCAATACCAAGTTTATTTCTCTATATAGTTTTTGCAGGTTCTTCTTATCTATATATTTATTCCTTTTTCTATATATCTAAATGTCTCTTGCATACTTAGTATTAATTTAATCATGATTTTCCATCCATGCAACGTTAAAACTCTATGTATTTCCTGCACAGTTATGCGAGGCTAAGTTTTTAGCGGGTTGGGGGTACATGAACCCAACCTAGGTAACACATATGAATTTAAAAGGGAATAAAAGGAATTCATCATTCCAAGGTTTGAACTTTATCAGGATAAAAGTTGTAGGCCTTTTAATTCTGTTTGCCCTAGGTAACCGGAATGTTTAAGGTTACAATTGGATTTTTGATAATTTCTCATCCTCGTTAAATACAATTTTTGATTCAATATTGTGTGGAGTAAAGTCCTCATATGTCGAATGCTTATAACGTATTTGATGTCTCTTGGAATGAACAATTAGAATTTTGAAGCTTTTATGTTCTATGCAATTATCGACGGTGCGGGAGAATGTACCCTAATCCCATTTTCTCATATAGTTTTAAACCACTTCATTCTTCTTGCATACGTAGTTTAGTTATTGATTTAATTCAAATTGCATTAGTTGATAGGTAATGCCACAATTCATCATCTTTTCCTTCGTTTTGTGAGTCAATTGTTGAGATTAGTTGTCTTCCTTAGTTGTCGTCATGAGAGATCGTCTTAGTCCGTGTGTTCGATTCCTGGTTTACCGAATTATTACTTGAGCGATCGATTTACACTTGAATCATATTTACACGAGTTGAAGACATATTTTAAGTCTCATCAAGTTTTTGGCGCCGTTACCGGGGACTAGATAGACTTTTAGGTTAGGTCGATTTAATCCAAAATTTGACTCTAATTCTTAAAAAGCAAAAAAAAAATAAAATAAAATCCAAAATCCCAAAAAAAAAATTCAGAAAAGTAAAAAGGTAAAAAAATATAGCTTCTTTCAAATACTTACATGCAAAATCCTTAATAAACTCCTCAATCTACTCCTACCCGCATTCACGAAAATCCTGTAGTAGAGTACGATCCCGATAGCCCATATACACCTCGCGTTCTACAATTTTGGGTTTCACCTCCTACACCGCCAAATTCCATCACTAGTCACACTTCTAGGGCGTTGAGTGAGGATATCGAGTCAATTGGAGAGAGCACTATATCTGACCAAGCTAGTTATGGTACGGGTGGGGGTGAGTAGTTGTATCATCCCATGAGAGACTTTTTATATCCCGAGCGAACTGTCACTCCGTGATGCATTCTACTTCCATATAATGATGGACAAATTCATTTTCTAAATGGGATGATCAAAGTTCTTCCCACATTCCATGGTACGGATTCGGAGAAACCATACCTCCACATCCGTGAGTTTGAAAAGACGTGTGAAACTTTTAGTGATCAAATGTGCCCTCGAGACACCATTCGTCTCAATTTTTTTTCTTTCTCCCTAAAGGATAAAGTGAAGACCTCACTATGGTCTTTATCACCGAACTCAATTGGATTATGGAGGGATATTCAAGCCAGGTTTCTTTTGAAATTCTTCGCCCAACTTCGAAAAATTCCATCAAAGCTCAAATTCAAACATTTCAACAACTAGAAAACGAGTCATTTGATCGATGTTGGGAGAGTTTCAACGAGTTAGTCAACACATGTCAACATCATGATTTTGAAAAGTATCCTCTCATATATTTCTTCCACCACGAGCTAAGTATAGCTTCTAAACAACTCGTTGAGACTATGTGTGATGGAGAATTTTTTGGGTTTGCACAAATGATGCAAAGGCCCATCTTAAGTATGTTGACGAGACTACTCAAGCATGGGACACGTCCGATCCTAACACCCAAACCTAGGTTCAATAAATGTCCACAACTCCTTTTGCATCTGGTCTCTATCAATTGGATAAGGAAACTGAGTGGAAACTTTGAGTCAACCAACTTGAGAAAATATTAGAAGATATAGTGAATCACGGGAAAGAAAATAGCCGGATCCACACAAGCAATGAAAGAGAGTGTGTGTGCAATTTATGAGGCGGGACATTCAACAAAGGAATGTCCGATGATATTCACCTATAAAGTCATGCTTCAAGAGCAAGCGAAAGCAGCTAGAGAATTTAAGGGTAATTTCAATGCCCATGAATGGAATTCTTACATCCCTTCGTGGAGGAACCATCCTAGTTTTAGCTATGGCCAATAAAATACCGTATTGAATCCTAATTCACACGTTACCCCTCCTCTATCGCCACATCTTCAACAAGCCCCACATGTGCAAGAACCACCTCATGCGCCGTATATAACCTCCCCGTGGAGAAATCTCGAGGATACTTTGAATCAATTTATGCAAGATCAATCGACAACAAATGCTCAAAATACCTGAATGTTTGCCGAAATGAATGCAAACATTTTAAAATTACAATCGTCCTTAAGTATCTAAGAGAAGGGTAAGTTTTCGGCCCAAGGCCAAAGACCTCTCTGAGGTCAACCTAGTGTTAGCTCTATATCCAACGCAAATCGAGAGCAATGTAGTTCAGCTACCACTCTACGTAGTGGGAGAGTAGTTGACTTGTCACCTCCACCACACGATGAGTAGAATGACAATGAGATTTCACCCAATACGAAAGAGGCCGAAGATGTCCCCTTGAGTAAGAGTGGTAATAACGATACAGTCAGTCCCGAGGTGGTTGTGAAACCACCCATTGCTACTCCACACCCTCAACGGTTAGTATCCCACTCCAAAGATTCCTTCAGTGATGATGTCCTATACGCTCTCAAGCAACTAAAGATTAACTTACCTTTTCTCGAGGCCATAAAGCAAATTCCCGCGTACATTAAGTTTCTTAAGGACTTACTCACGGTTAAATGCAGGATAAAGGTAAAGAAAAATGTGTTCTTAGCACAAAATGTCAGCTCAGTACTGTTGAGTGACCTTCCACCAAAACTTAAAGATCCGAGTGCACCTACCATTTCATGCATCATGGGGAAGAACCGAATCGAGAGAGCACTAATATATTTACGGTCCAAGTTGACACTTTCTACTTCTCGATGGATTTTATTATTTGGGATGAGGAGCCCTCCACCTTACCGAGTAATCATCTTCTCGTGATCCTTGGCCGCCCATTCTTAGCTACGACATGAAATGGGAAAATGCAACTCGCATTCGGGAACATTACACTCGAAAAAAATATCTTCAACATCACTAAGCATGAGGGTGATGAGAGCGAATTACGAGAGATGGATCTGTTGGAAGAAATAGTAAATGAGCACATCGATAGGAATCACATGAGAGAGCCGGTGGGGGTATGTCTTGTTACATCAAAAGAGTGCGATAATCTTAACATTTATCGAGAAGTGGGGGAGGGTTGTTTAGTGACCGATATTGAGAGCGTGAGTGATCATGTAGTTGAGAGCGAGAGAGAGAATTTGGAGATTGAGAGAGAGAGAGAAAGGACTTAGAAATTAATCAAAAGAGAGAGTTTGGAGATATGAGCCTAGAAGATTTTGAAAAAGAATTCGGACCGGTGGATGAAAGCCTCAATGTTGAAGTACAATCTCTACTGGGCTCATTTAGTCACTTAGGAGAGAGCGAATGGAAAGATAGGATATATCAATTCCTTCTTCGTGACCATGCACCCATGCTACTTGAATCCTCGGATGCAATCGAGGAGAGGACTAGAGTTTCGTCTGATTTAAAACCCGATCCATGCATTCTCGAGTATAAGGGGAATCTAGGTTTAGCTTGTCCTTCCAATGTTCACTAAGATACTCTCAAGGCCGTTGTGAGGTGGTTAAGCACCTCGATGATTTTATTCACACCACGCATCATGAGCCTCGAGGTATCCCCCATACATATGGGGATGATCCCAACTTGTTCTGATTATTGGTTTACGATGTGAGGAAGAGGGAGACGAGGAGAGCATCGAACCTCGGTTATGGGGACGAGTGAGTCTTAGGGGGGAGAGAGAGGTCGTCGCACACCCGACGCATATGTGGTATTTTTGTTGTATTTTTGAGTCGTGTGTTGGAGTTATATAGTGTCTTATTGCATTTTAATATTTGTTCGTTTTAATTTCGCACTTATTCTTTTTTCTTCCTTAGATTTTAGTCCTTTTGGTTGAGGACAATGCAAAAGTCTAAGTTAGGGGCTGGTGGTGACAAGTACATTTTTTAAAAAGCTTCACAAATTTAAAAAATACCCCCCCAAAAAAATTAGTTTTTTTTTTTGAAAAATTCAAAAAAAAATCCACAAATGTTTTTTTCGAAATAAATAAAAATTGGAATTTAAATTTTTCGAAAATATCATTAAAATATTATTTAAAGTCTCAAATTGTAAAAATTAAATGTACAAAGTCGAAATTGACCAAAGATAAAAATTGAGCAAAGATTGACGACTTTGCAAATAAATGTGGAGATTAATCAACCCGGTGAGATTATGAGCCTATCATTTTTGCGAGTTTCTAAATCAATCCGAGTTAATGGTTGACTCAAAATTTGATTCAATGTTTATATATGTTTTTGATGATCTCTAATTTATTATATTGATCGGTTACGGGAAACGAGTGTGATGTTTCCTCGAAAAGGGCACTAAAATATCTACAAACTAAATATTCTCGAGGCGCATATAGTAAAATAATTAGTAATTCGGACAATAAAGTAGGCCCTTATTTGTTTAACCCAAAAATAGTAGCATTAAAAAGTTGTGAAAAATATTATCCTTTTGCGGACCCAACTTGAGCTTAATAAATTTCCCAATTTTGTTTGATAACCCGAAAAATTCCAATTAGCCCGGAGTTGTGAAATAAAAAAAATCACCAATGAAGTCGAAATGGTGTAATAATAAGGGGCATGAAAAAAAAGAAAAGAAAAATGCTCAACAAAAATAGCAAGAAAAGTAAAATGTGAAATATAGAAAAATGGAAAACAAGGAGAAAAATGAGCCAAAGCCCGAAAAAGCACTAACGAACATCGTAAGAAAATTTTTCAATTTCAAATTTCCAAGCCATTCCCATCTTTATACCCAATACACCTTACAACCCAAAAAAGTCCTAACCGAGTTCGAATTTCAAAATGAATTGCCACGTGGAGAGATAAAACATGAAAAGATAATAAGAGAGGTTAATTGGTGTGAATAAAAGGCGATGTTTCCAGTTTTCCAATGACCGTATTCCAATGATGAGATCTTGCCACCTACAAATTTCGTCTTTCCAATTGTGTGCGTGAAATCGTGTTCCATTATATTTACTCGTATAAATCACGCACAATGAGAGAAATAACGATATTCCGAGTGATTCGTTTGTGAGTGCATGTATGAGAAATTGAATAAAGATGAATTTTTGAAAAGTAACGTAATGATCAGTCGGTAGAAGTTAGCGATTTAATTCTCGGCTTTGTGCACACACACACACACACACACACACACTGCAAATTGAGACTCTTGAATATAAATTTATAGTGACTATTTTTGGGGGAGTTTAAATTATAAATTTTTTAAGTATTTTTGATCTTTTTCTTGAGTCGTGTGAAAAATTAATTTTGTGGGTATATTCACTACAAATCCTCACGAGACACCACTCGCCCTACTAGGGTAGCCTAAGGGTTTAACAACTTGTTGCATAAGCTAAATGCAATCTTTTCTCGCGAAAAAGGTATTGTATCCCAATAAAATTTTTGTAAGTTCCTTAACCCATACTCTCATTCTTTTACATTGCTCGGGATGCGCAAAGTTCTAAGTTAGGAGGATTTGATTAGGCATAAATATTTCATATTTATCCCTTTAATTTATATCTTTTTATCCCGTGCATCGTAATTGACAATCCAATCCGAGCTTCGGTGAGAGAGTTATGCCATTTTAAAGATTGAGAAGAAAAACAAGAGAAAAATCTAAGTCCAAAAGAAGAAAAGAGGATAAAAAACAATAGGAAAAATTAAACCAACCTCCAAGACGGTTTGGGGGCGAACTGGTTCGCAGGTACCCCCGAACCGATTCGGGGGGCTGATGCGCTAAATTTTATTTCTTTTCTGATTGGTCCTAAGAGTTGGATGTGTGTAGGAATCTTGCAAAAAACGTGAATGTAACATGATAGCAAGGCATTTGACTAAGGGGAAGTTAGTTTTTGTTGGATAAAAAAAGGGAGGAAGGCCGAAGAACCCTAGTTTTGAATTTCATAGCTTATTCATACATGATTGAAGATTAAGGATTTCAAGATTTCATTACCAAGTTTTTTTCTCTATAATTTTTTTGCGTGTCCTTCTTCCCTGCATGTTTCTTCCTTTTTCTAGATATCTAAATGTCTCTTGCATGCTTAGTATTAATTTAATCATGATTTTCCATCCATGCAACGTTAAAACTGTATGTATTTCCTACACAATTATGCTAGGCTAAGTTTTTAGCGGGTTGGGGTACATGAACCCAACCTAGGTAACACATATGAATTTAAAAGCGAAAAAAGGAATTCATCATTCCAAGGTTTTAACTTTATCAAGATGAAAGTTGTAGGTCTTTGAGTTCCATTTGCCCTAGGTAACCGGAATGTTTAAGGGTACAATTGGCTTTAGATAATTTCTCATCCTTGTTAAATGCAATTTTTGATTCGATATTATGCGGAGTCAAGTCATGATATGTCGAATGATTAGAATGTATTTGATGTCTCTTGGAATGAAGAATTAGATTTTTGAAGCTTTTATGTTCTATGCAATTACTGACAGTGCGGGAGAGTGTACCCTAATCCCATTTTCTCATATAGTTTTAAACCACTTCATTCTTCTTGCATACGTAGTTTAATTATTGAATATTATTCAAATTATATTAGTTGATAGGTAAAGTCACAATTCATCATCTTTTCCTTCGTTATGTCAGTCAATCGTTGAGATTAATCGTCTTCCTTAGTAGTTGTCATGAGAGATCATCTTAGTCCCTGTGTTCGATACCCGATTTATCGAATTATTACTTCAGCGACCGGTTAACACTTGAACCATATTTACACGCTTTAGAGACATATTTTAAGTCGTGTCAAGTATTTATATCCAAGAAAGGTCTTCGATTGTGATACCCCTTTGATAGACTTATAAATTTGATTCTACAAATAACCCTGATTAGTGGATTATTTTATAATTCGGTATAATATCAAATAAGTTAAGTCTAAGAATTACGTAATAAATAAGAAGTTGATTGAAATCGATTAACGAAGAATTTGACCAAGTGGGTATTGAATGCTTAATACCGCGAATCATATTATGTACCATAAAAACTTTGCAAATAATACCTCATTATTCTGAATTATTTTGAGATAATTAAATTGGAGTGTAGTCGTACTTATTTAATAGAATTAATTATGATTAAATGGAGAAAGAAAATAGATTACGAGGATGTAATTTGGTACTTTTTAATATTTATTTAGAAGCCAATTTAAATATTTAATCCGTTTACCTAAGTAGCAGGCCCAAACTCTTTTGAACCTCAATTTAGCCCCAGCCCATAACTTATACCTAAATCTATTGGTGTAATGTTTTTAAACTTTATACTAATTATTGAGAGTTTGAGAGGGAGACAGAAAGTACCGTTCACATTTTTGCGAAGAGGTGTAAAAAGAGAAGGTCATATCATATCTCACTCAAAACAAAAAGAATTCATCTTCGTTAGTTACCACACACATAGTCTGCTTTGGAGCATTATATAATATAACATATCAAGCTTTCGGTGTGTTCTAAAGAGGTTTTGGAGGACAACAAAAAGTCCACTCCTCTATCTTTTTCAAACTCTTTTTCTTTTCATTAAGATATCCAAATTCTGAAAGGTATCGCGATTTAAAACCATAGATTTATGATTTAAAACTAGTTTTATTTTTACATTTCATTGCATGATCAATCAAAGTTATGGGCTAATTTTGTTTTGTACATATCGATACCCAACACCTTCATCCAAAAGGTCCAGGAGGCAATGCATCCTCGCCCTCACCAACATCAACGTTGATGGGGGCCTGTAATACTCACTCAAGATGCAAATGCAAGAATCACTTGTACACCTATAATTATGAATTCATGTAAACAAATAACAATTTAAATAACCTAAAAAAATAACACTATTTTTTTATTACTTGGAGTAGAACAAGAAGCCCCACAAACTCTTTAGCATAGGGAAGTGTAGCCTTAGGCAACTCGTGGTACAATGTCGAGAGTGCCGCAACACTCTGGCTGTAAGTGCGAGTCTATTGTAAATATTATAGGAATGCTTAGTAGCATAGCTTCCTGTGTATAATGACACTACACCATTGACCATAAATTGTCATGACCCTGACCACGACAATAAGAAATAGTCACGGTCATGATCATGCCAATTTCCAGGGTGATTATTTTAGGGATCGCGGTTATAAACCGTAATCACTTTTTTTTAGTAACGTTTGCATCCGTAATATAAAATTTGGGTCATGGTAACATTTATTGAACGTGACTAGTTAGTTATGGTTAGTGATCGTGACCAAACTCGTAACCAAATTTTACATGGTCACAGTCATAAATCGTGACCCATGCCATGAAAATACATCAATTGGTCACGGTTCTTTACCGTGACCCCAAGCCATGAACATTGGTCATAATTTATGATCGTGACCAATACCCATGATAATAGAGACGTTTATCATAGTTTATAACTACGACCCATTAATTTACCCATGGAAGTTATTAGGGATTAGGTAATGATACTGGACCGTGACCAATAATAAATTTATTTAAAAAATATTTTTAATTTGTTTTCTTCGAAAAACTTCCTGTATATGTTTTCAAACCTATTATACAATTCCATTATAGAACTAACTAATACATCAATCCAAAAGAAATAATATTAAAATTATCAAGCCATCAAATTAATATATGAATCCAAAACTCATAATATTAAAATTTCGTAAGGCGTTCCTTCCTCAAAGCATATGCAGTGTCATTGTAATCGACATCCACTTCCACCCGACTAGAGATATAAATATTAAAAATGTTCTAAATGTTAATATTATATTATCAAAATAACAAAATGTTCTTTAATTAAAGTTACAAATATTACAGAATGTATTAAGCATAATTTATAAGCAAAGAGTTATGGTCATAACTTATTATCATGTCAGTAATATCGTAATTACCAAATTCGATATT
This sequence comes from Sambucus nigra, assembly GCA_949130495.1. NCBI lineage: Eukaryota > Viridiplantae > Streptophyta > Magnoliopsida > Dipsacales > Adoxaceae > Sambucus > Sambucus nigra. The sequence continues at coordinate 580,875,123 of OX422209.1, forward strand.
GACCTAAATCCATTAGCTTATAATTTTGTTTCGCGTTATCGTGTCAGTTGTATCTTAACTACCAAATATGAACAGTTATCTGAACAAGTTTGTTGGGCATAGTGTATGGATGTGCAAATGTGGGCGACAAAGTAATAATATAAGAGAACTAACTATGAGTAGAAGATGATAACTACATGAATAAGATGATAATATATTAAAATAAAATAAATGAAATTGATAAGAAAGGACTTGATTTCAAAATTGACATCAGGATTACTACATAGCCAAAAAAGGGCATAAAAGTCCTCAAAGTTCTGAACTCGTCACAAAATTAGAACTTACTGTCCATTGGTAATTTGAGTAATGTGTCCAATTATCCCAAAAGAAAAATCAAAATCTTTCTAGCATCAACAAAGTGTTGTTAAGAGGGGATTAATTTTATTGGGGCCTCAGGAGTGCATCTAATCGATGTTGTGTGGAACCCATTGGTTGAAACATAAACTATTAGGCAGTCTTATAGGCTTGGCCAAATTATAGCTATACAAAACCTTATTTTGGCCGAGCCTATAAGCCAAGATAATAACATGCATTTCAATAATGGGTTCCACATATTGGAAATGTGATATTTTATTGAGAAAATTTGTATTGATCAAGGTATTCATAAATATAGTTTATTTTTGTGCGAGCACCCTTGAAGCTTTTGGTGTCTTTGTCAAGAACTTTTAGCCTTGTTATCAACAACGATAGTAATATGAATAATCTTCTCATGCACATTGTTGGGGGGAGACCTAAAGGCGTCAAGAGAACAAGCCAATAAATCTCATTAATTATTAAATTACTAAAAGGGTTAAACCCGACAATTAATTATCCAAGACGAATATTGCGTGTTCCTTAAAAATTCAGGGTATCGCGTGTTTAAAAATTTCCATATGATTGAATTAATAGGATGACGCATGAGAATACCACCCACTTCATCATGAGTGATGATGCTTAGAACAACAACACCAGATAAAGAGGTGATATAGCTCAAACAGTAGCAGTAATAAAGTTATATATGTATGTATGTATATAGAAGGAGGTGAGTAAAAGAGGTATGAAGACAATGATGTATAGTGGTTCAGCCAATCAGGCCTAAATCCACTGTGAGAGTGTGCTCCACTAAATATGGGCACTAAAGGCCTTGGATACAATGCATAAGCTTTATCTCTCTATTGTGTGTACAAATAGAGTTTCAACAAGGTTTACATGTATCGATCCTTTTGCAAGGTTGAAGATGACAAGTATATATAGGGCTTGGGGGGTGTAGTGTACCCCCCCAAGCATTCACGGAGCATGCGAATGATGATCTAGCTAATCCCCTGTTGACACCTGGCTGGGCCACTTGTGGGTAATGATGCCATAATATTCCCTCAAGTGAGGGAATGATCTTATTATAATGGTTTAGTCCACATGCTACACGAGTCCCATGCGCATTGTTCCATACGTCTCCCAAATCACGCGCCTTGATGGTGTCACCCTCGGCCTATAGTGACAGGCCGAGTCACTGATTGCTGAACGTAGGAAGTGTACTATCGACCTACAGAGGGTCGATCGGTCGTATGGTCATCTTAACTGTTCCCAAACCGAGGCTTCAATCTGCATGAGCTTGGGTTAATTTGGGCCATCCAGCATACTTGTATTGCCAATAGGGGGGGTCAACCTGACCGACCCCTATCTTCAGTATGACCCCCTGGGGGTAGGAGTAGAGCTGAGCCCTTGTCCTAGACGAGGCTATCCTCGACCTAGCCGAGGGTATATTTTAGTATGTCAATCACCCCTTAGCCCTTAGCCAACGATGCTGTTGAGGTGGATGAGGGTTAATAATGTCTTTGGATGTTGAGTTCATGAGTGGCCAGGCTGATGAGTGACACTTGTCAAGTTGATTGACACTTATCAGGTGTCAATCATCATTTTTGTATGCCCCATAAATGACGGTTGCATATTACACTTGAGACTTTGTGCCCTAATGGTGATTCTCCTCGCGGGCTGTGCATCGCCTTGGTTATTGGGCCAAATAATGACAAAGTATTTAAAAATTTTGAAATACTTCTTTCTCTTTCTTCTGCTTCTTCTTTTCGTGCACTCTCTCTCTCTAGATTTAGCAGTTAACCTCCATCTCTGTATTTTTGCAAGAGCTCCAAGTTTCACCCTTCCTCAGTCTTCTTTTCTAGGTTATCTCTTCACCATTCTTCTTATTTCCCAAGTTTTCTTCGGTTTGTACTTTGAATAGCTTCTGCATATTTTCTTGGTTGGTTTTCTATTTTTTCGACGTGTGAACCCACCATCCATTGGTGGTTGTAGGGCTAGAAATTAACCGATAGGCTTTCGTGGGTTCCTCCTCCACCTTTTTAAGGTGGTTCTGTATTGAGTTTTAGCTTTTTTAAGTTTCCTGGTGACCCTTTGATCTTCTTCTCCGATGAACTTTACTGCTCCTGTTCTTGGCTGTTCATTCATAAAACTTTTCATTTCTCTAAGTTCGATCTCGAAGTCAACTTGGTCAACTATTTAATTTGTTTGTAAGTTTCTTAAGAAAATCGTAAGTGTAGGGTCTTCCTCTTAAACCTCCAAAGGCTTTACAATTTAGCCAAGGAGTTTCCAACTTTGAGAGATAGGTGTTTTACAGAGATTAGGAGGATAGAAGAAGAGAACGAGTCTAGACGTAGGGCCGACCCTGTCTGGGTACGACCCATTTTCCCAATTCCATTAGCCATAATTTTACCATCACCCTTTGAGCCTTTTGGTTCATCTTATCGTCCAAATCAGAGTCATATCCAAGGGGAATTCATGGATAAATAAACCAGAGCGTCTTCTTCTTTAGGTGACGGGACCTCTGGGAGAGATATCCCCTCAAACCTTAACCCCCAAGAACAAGCCGAAGGAATAGTTAACCCTAAAGCTGTCCCTGTGACTGCTATATCCCCTTTTGAATTTAAAACCACCTTTCTAGATAGCCCCCCACCCCTTGACAATGATGGGGTAAAAAGATTAGGGGACGAGAGAAGTGAGGACGAGGGTAGTGGGGCCGAGGATGAGAGTGAGAATTCAAATAATGAGGTTGACACCTCAGCAGCCTCGTCTTTCGTCTCGTCTGTTAAGGATTGTGATCTCTTACTATGGATACATTCCTTTGGTGTTAAACCCAATATTACGATGAGGATCCCAAATAAAGATGAGAAGGTCTTCTAGGGGCAAGTGGGTGAAATTGCTATGTACGAGCTGATGTTTAGGGTCGACGTCACACTGCTATTTCATCCTGCCATCATATCTATACTCTTTGCTCTTGGGGTTGATCCTACCCAACTTCGTCTTAACTCGTGGAGGATAATCCTCAGCTACATTTCCCTATGAAAGAACACATTCACTGATGAGCCCTCGACTGATCTGTTCCTGGCATGTTATAACATAACCTCCTCGTCCAAATAACCCGAGTACTTCTATCTAGGGGCTAGAAGGTCTGACAAGAAACTTCTCCATGTTGCACAAACTTCAAACCAAGACTGGAAGAAGAGATTTTTCTTTATCTTTGGGGATTGGGAATTCCCCGTCGAGGTTGATCCTTCAGAAGACAGCCCGAGGGCCCCTCGAGCATGGTCCAACCCTTCCATGAAAGCAAGGTCAGACCCTAGACTTAGCTTAGACGAAAGGGATATAACTGAATATCTTAATGAGCAGGGGAAGGAGGGTGATATTCCCCAATTTGAAGATTTAATGACCCCTCGTCTCCTTAAAGAAGCTAGTCCGAGGGTCGGCCCTTTGACAAAATTATGTGAGTTACTTTTGTTTCATTTTATTTCTAAGCGTTCCCCCTTTACTTTTATCATCTGACCTGTCATCTTACTTTTATAGATCGGCCTCCAAACACATCTGATTCACTTTGGGAGATGTCTTCCACAACTCTATTGGCTGGTCTCAAGAAGAAAGGCAAACAACCTCAACAAGTCCAAAAAAAACAACTGATGTGGGGACGACCACTGTGGGGCCGACCCATGAGGATTCACGAAAGATGAAGGAGAGAGAAACTCCCATTAATGGTCGATATGATGACGGAGGTCCCAGATACACATACTGAGGGGACGAGCTCCTCTTCATCTCTGGACGCTTTCTGGTCGACCAATCTGACCATATTAAAGACCAATCCCTCTTCTCTGATTGCCCACATGAAGGCTGCCAAGGTTTCCATATTCTCTGCTCCATCATCCTCTGACTACGACTTCTTGGCTAAGATGCCCCCACCCAAAGTCTACAACTTTGGGATCCACAGTCTGGCCCGGGTATTTCTCTCTTCCCTTCACTTTTAACTTACTAATATCAATTGGACCCTCGTCCCCTCCTCACTAACCTTGTTCTCATCTTTTTCAGTCTATCTGCGCCTTTACTTTGACCATAAAATGGATGGTTGAGAATTATCCCAAATTTCAAGAGGCTGAGAGAGCTATTCCGAGTGAGGCCAACTTGAAGATAGAGCTGGAGAATCTTAGGAAATAACTGGAGGGTGTGAAGGTCGATCACTCTAGGAGCTTGGGAAGGAGCATGCTGAGCAGCTACAGTAGAAGGATAATCTTCTTAAGGCCAAAGACGAGGCTTTGACCAGTCAAGCAATGCAATTTAAGTCAGACCTTGAAGAAGTTGTTCAAAGGGCAGGGGCTGATGCTGTGGAGGCATATAAGTTCTCTAATGAATTCCAAGGTTTTGGACTAGAGTATTTGGAGAGAGGAATCAAGACGGCCTGTCGGTGGATCATCTTGAAGTTTTTTGATGTAGTGTAGGCCATTCGCCCCTCTCTAGAAGTTGCAGATTTAGAAGACCCCTTGATGGCCGAGGCTTTATCCTACGTGGAGTCTCAGACGGCTGTTGAGGGAACAGGGACATTGAAGAGTCGGCCTTCTGTCAATGCTATTGTCAATGCTTTTAATAATGGTGTAGACGCTTTACCCAGTGAGACAACTATTTAGGGTGGTCGTCTGTAACCTATGCCCTCTTAATGTAATTTTTCTTTTCTTTGAATAGATTTGAACATGATGTATTATAACTCGTTCTGTTTATTTAATGAAGATGCTCTTCCCTTACATTTGGTCTTTTATTTCTCCATTTTTATAATTTGTGCTAACCATCTTCTAAGTTAGCATAAGTCCTCCCTTGTCTTTCTTGGGGGTGAGTGGAGGGTCGTCCCTGCCATTCAACCTCATCCTAGCCAAGGGAGATAATCCACCAAGTTAATGACGTTTTCAAACATTTAAGTCCTCCCTTGTATTTCTTGGGCATGAGTGGAGGGTCTTCCCTGCCATTCACCCTCATTTTAGTCGAGGGAGATAATCCACCAAATTAATGGTGTTTTCAAACATTCAAGTCCTCCCTCGTCTTTCTTGGGGGTGAGTGGAGGGTCTTCCCTGCCATTCACCCTCATCCTAGCCGAGGGAGATAATCCACCAAATTAATGATGTTTTCAAACATTCACGTCCTCTCTCGTCTTTCTTGGGGGTGAGTGGAGGGTCGTCCTTGCCATTCACCCTCATCCTATCCGAGGGAGATAATCCATCAAATTAATGATGTTTTCAAACATTCAAGTCCTCCCTCGTCTTTCTTGGGGGTGAGTGAAGGGTCGTCCCCGCCATTCACTCTCATCCTAGTCGAGGGAGATAATCCATAAAATTAATGATGTTTTCAAACATTCAAGTTCTCCCTCGTCTTTCTTGGGGGCGAGTGGAGGGTCGTCCCTGCCATTCACCCTCATTCTAGCCGAAGGAGATAATCCACAAAATTAATGGTGTTTTCAAAACTAAACGCCCCTTGATGTTATTGATAATATATGGATGATGTTGTCCCCATCCATGTTTTCATATCACTAAAAAGAATTTAAGCCTACTTCACCACGAATGATGTTTTGTAGGTTAGCATGAATTACCCCAACAAATATCCAAATTGACAAACAACAAGATGAGGGGCCAATAGTCTATTCGCATTAACATTCCAAGTGTTCTATGAAACAATACATTCATTATAATTGTGAACAAATAGGACATAAATTACAACATTACTGGTAATATTTCTTCAAACGATCTGCATTCCAGGAGTTTGAAAAGGGTTCCCCTTCAAGTTTTTCTAGCCTATAGGTTCCTGGGACAACTTCATCGGTGACCCTGTATGGGCCATGCCAGTTTGGGTGCATCTTGTTAGGTTTTTGCCATGCCTTTTTGAGGACCAGGTCTCCCACAACTATTGGCCTTTCCTTTACCCTCTGATTGTAAAACCTGGCTATCCTCTACTGGTAAGATACTTGTCTTATCTCAGCGTCTTCTCTTTTTTCCTCAATCAAGTCGTGATCAAGACTCCTTTCTTACATATTTCTCCGAGGATCATACATCTGTGTTCTGTGAGTAGGAAACCCAATTTCAGCGGAGATGATGACTTCTGAGCCATATGCCAACATAGAGGGGGTTTCCCCCATAGGAGTTTTTGTTATCATCTTGTAGGCCCACAATACAGCATATACTTCTTCAACCCACCTTCCTTTTTCCTCTTCGAGTTTTTTCTTGATCCCGTCTAGGATTTTTTGATTTGTTACCTCAGTTTGCCCATTAGCCCGAGGGCGGCCTGAGTAGAAAAAAATTATTTGATCGCAACTCTTTCGCAGTATTTCTCCAAGGAAACATTCTCAAACTGAGTCCCGTTATCTGAGACGAGGGTGTTGGGGAGACCATACCTTCATATGATGTTCTTCCAGATGAACTAGAAGGTCTTCTGTTCGATGATCGTGATCATCGGCTCTACCTCCACCCATTTTGAAAAATAATCAATCGCTACGATCAAGTATCGATAGTTATTGACAGCCCTAGGTAAGGGTCCTACCAAATCGATTACCCATACTACAAACCACCATGGGGATGTAATGGAGGTTAGAGGTTGATGAGGCTAGTGAGGGATGGTAGTGAACCTCTGGCATTTATCACACTTCTTCACATATGACGTAGCATCCTTAGCTAGGGTCGGCCACCGGTATCCCTGTGTGACTATCCTCTTAGCTAACGACCTTCCCCCAATGTGGCTTGACCAAGACCTCTCATGAACATATTTCAAGATATATGGAACTTTCGACGGATGAACACACCTGAGCAAAGGGAGAAATAACCCTTTCTTGTATAAAGTATCTCGATTGACAGTGAATTTTGTAGCTCCGTACCTTAACTTCTTCCTATGTGATTTTGCCTGTAGCATCTCCCCCTCTTTAATGTATCTGATTAGGGGGTCCATCCATGAAGTTTCCCTGTTTATATTTGGGTAGGAGCCAAGTGTTCTATCTCCATCTTCAATAGCTAGCCGAAGCAAAATTTCCACTGGCACTGTTATTCTGATATCTGTCCTAGTTGTTGAAGCTAGTCTTGCAAGTGCATCGGCTCGGTCGTTGTCCAACCAAGGTATCCTCTTCAACTTTAATTCTTTGAAGATTTTCAATAATTACTTTACCCTTTCAAAATATTTGGCCATTCTCTCATCCTTAGCCTCGTATGCTCCTAGTATCTGATTCACTACCAACCTCGAATCACTATGCACTAAGAGCTGGCCAACACTAAGATTTCTAGCCAAGGAGAGTCCTGCTGCAAGGGCCTCATATTCAGACTCATTGTTGGAGGCTTTGAAGTTAACCTTAGGGCATACTCGATGTTCGTGCCGTCTGGTGCTGATACTATCAATCCAGCTCCACTTCCGTTCTCGCAGGAGGACCCATCAACAAAGAGATTCCACACAGCCTGTTCCTCTGAGAAATTTCCCTGAGAGAGGGATCCCTGTTTAAAGAGGTATCTTCCCTCTTCGTTTTCAATCACTTTTTCTCTAGCTGCACTTGTCTCAGCCTTATCTGTGGACATGTCAAAAATTCTTCCCTTTTCAGAGGAACAGATTCTTGTACCTATTTTCCTATCACACTAGAAAACTAATCAAATATCAATGTGCAATGTTAATATATAAAAATATAAGAATAATATAATGAAACATGTGGATATAACAATATATACTAATAAACATCAAACTATTAAAGTAACTATGAAATACCACACAAACACTCTCTGAAATACCACATGATCATTACTATATGCTCACCATATCTACAAACTTCTTCCCTTTTTTGTCATGTAAAGATACAAAGGAAAAAATTAATCACATAATGAGATAAAATTGAGTTCGACAAATAACTAGAGTAAAAGTTCTAATTAAATCAACAAAATGAGAGAGAACAATATAACGAGTGAGAAATTAATACGATAATCAAATTCAAATATGAAATATCTAACAAATAACCCTAAGATAATACATTAACAACTACTTATGGAGATACACAATATATCAAAGTATAGATATACAATAAACTCATGCTAAAAATTGATAAGCATTAAAACCAAATAAGAGTTACACTAAAATAATATATATATATTTTTTGGGACCCATATCTTTGGTATAGAGAGACATTGTCATCAACTCGGACTTAATTAACATATTAAGATTCAAATGAGATAGACTTTTGTTAGAGCTGAACAACAGAATCACCAACACCACATGTAAAAGTTCAAACAAATGTGCGGATGTGATAGGTGTATCCTTTAGGGATTCGAGATCCCTATCTATGTGCATGACGATAAAGGATGTTATGGAAAAGGTATACACGAGCAAGAAAATAATGACTTTACGATGATCAGATCACCTTAAATGTTGTTTGATCAAACCAAATAATCTTCAAATCAATCAAGTTTACTTTATCATGACGTGATTCCTTCTTCTTATAATCAGTTGCAAAAACCAAAACACAAATAAGAAATCAAAAATTAACTCTGATAATAAGAACATAAAGAAAAGGAAAAATCAATCCCTAAAGTTCATCTAGCCTATTGTCCTCCCTTATTTGCGGCACTTGGTCCTATTATATAAAGGTTGGACCTTTGGTATTGGGAGAAGAACTCTTACCAAAGGTCCACAATCCTAGTAGTATTTATTAGACCATGGAGGTTAAGAACTAGGTCGTATTTCACCTTTCTCTCCTTCAATAATTATACACTATCAACCATAAACATCCATTAATTCTAGTTTCTAATCTTGTTTATAACCAACTTGATGCAATATAAATGGTTTATACGATGATTGCTGTTCACAATTTCCCCAACATTTAAAATGTATTGGGCATCAAAACCCACCAATATTCTTAAAATCTCAAAATAGAGGATTTGGAGGAATAATAATCCTAACATTAATAATCATATGGGGGAATAACTGATGGCCCTCACCAGGACAATAATAGTCTACGCTATTCATCGAAAACTCAACGGTTACTCGTTCAGAGATATATCATCTCTTAAAGTCATCAGTTATCAATTCATTAATCACATACACCATATTTATGAAAGAAAGATATTAAGAACATAAGAAAATGGAGAGGATATATTAAGATTAATTTCAAAAAAATGAGAATGTGAATGGAAGAAAACAACTCTAAAACTTTCTTGAATATCTTTAAAGTGCAAATGAATCACCACTAAAGAACCCATTTAGTTTTGAAGTCAAACCACTTCAGCATGATTTCTGATATATGCGTTATCATTAATCACTTTTACCGAATAATGATTCACTTCCCATTCAAGAAATCCTTCCTTAAAGTGATGATAACAAAAGATGACTATGCCCGTAAATTATATCAAGACTTTATACCCCTAAGGGATATAAAACCTTAGTGGAAATTATGGTATTGACGATGTTTTATCATGACCTACATAGGGCTCGACAAGTGTGGAGACCATCCATATCAGCTGATAAACGGTATTAAATGTGTACTCAATAATTCTTCAAGATATTCACGCTTAATTGAAGGTATATCTGAAGATAATAGTTAAGATCAAAACAATAAGTGAGAAGGGGAAAGTCCACTTTGTAAAGACATCTACTAACCCAAGGCCGACTCGACATTTTTTTGTCTTTAGGCGAACAAGCAAAGGTCCCCATATACATATTAAAAAAATCATCCAAATTAAAGAAATTGTGTTATTCTTACATTTTTTGAAGCAAAACTATCAATTAGTTGGATCATTAATATCTAAAGTGATACGTTTAGAATCATTAATTTTTTTAAATGAGACAAACACGATCGGCTTACATACAAGATAATGATTGAGATCATGAAGTATCAACCCTTGCAGTCTGCTTTAATGCCTCTGCCCATAATAGAAATCAACTCCTCATGGCTTACACAACTTGCACAACCTGTAAATAGCGGTACCCACCGATCTTCAATTGGTGCACGATCATCCCATGAGTAAACACGTGCTATCTACCCACATAATATCTCGTGCTAAAATATTCAAATGGAAAATTATAAGGGAATTATAAAATTGAAAGCTATTTTGGTTAATGATTAATAGGATCTCTCATTCATAAAAACTCTCACAAAACTAATTTAGGATTGTGTAAAACTGGGATTCATAAATTAGGAGTCATATTTTTGAAGTTATTTATACCTTGTAGCATAGAGAATACAACTGAAACACATATCCCAAAAATAGGCCCTCATTTGAAGTAAATAATTTCCCATTCGAACTACATCTTCGTATAATAAGTTCTCATATGAAACTTGATATAGTATGTGGTGTTTTGGAATCCAAAATAAGAACCTCATTCTAAGTATGTTTCGTATAAAAGCCTCGCATGCAAAGCCATATTTGTTACAGGGGGTTTCATTTCATAAAAAATACCCCCATGTTATAAATCTTGGTACGAGAGGAGCCCTCATTCGAATGAGGTCATAATTTTAGAATTCCCTTGTAAATTTTTGATTTCTTTTCAAAAATCGATTTTTCCTGCCTAAAACAGTCTTAAATTTTTTATAAAATTTAAAAGGTTACCAAAAATACGATGTATATAAATTGTTTAGTTCGATGTTAAGTATCTTGGTGAATTATTTTTGTCTCCAAATCTTCAATTTATACCTCAAATATGAAAAAAATAAAGCTAGACCTAGTTTTGTTTATGTTACATAAAACCAAAAACCAAAACACGAGGAATGTCAAATCACGCCCTTGTAGAGTTTTGTGCACTTACAATATATATAAGAGAATTTAACATAAAACACTTTGAACAACATTCCTCAAGTGACAAATCCATGGAAATTAAGCAAGATAATCAGACGGTTTATTTTCTTGCCTATTTTGGTTGTTCCAAGAAATAGAAGGATAAAAACAATATCATGATAAAATTTTATATAGAGACCAAGCGAGCCAAACTTCAAGCTTCATAAGAAATTCGTTGTTGTTGAACATTACTTTCTCGAATAAAATTTCTCATTCAACACATTTATCACTTTAAATTTTTCGATAGGGATGTATGTAGGAATATGGATATTGAGATAAAAGATCTATTATATTAATTGTATTGTTATCCTTTGGATATGTACAAATAGGTTAGAGGCCAAGGGAACATGACGAGCAACGACGCACTTTGTGTCCCTTCAGACGTACAAACAAGTGGACCACTAACATATATGAGTTGTATCTTGGAGCCATTCTAGACCGTTAATACCCGCATGTAGAGATGCCATACGACTATAGGATAATGTTTTCATGCCTCCGATTTTTCAGACCAGTTCGTTTCATTACTTTCATTAATATAAATTTCTTATTTATTTTTATTTTATATTTTATGTAGGTGGAAATTATTTACAAATTGTGATATTCAATTTTGATGAAAAATTAACAAAAAGTTCCAACAAAAACAAGATCAAGTAGAGATATATAGGATTATGTTATCACTATGCCATGTCCCTCATGGGTTTCTATCAACTCCAAATTCTATGTTAGAAATAAGGAGAAGAAAAATTACACTCCAACCCAAATTTCTTTCTCTTTTTTAATCTAAGTTGGCTTCTTAGTCTTATGAAAGTTGATGTATAAATGAAGAAACACTTAGAGGTTCTAATATGTCAAATAAAGCATGACCCACATTTCCTATTCCACTAAAATTTATATAAATACTATAAAATTGTAAAAAAGAGTTAAGATTCCTTCTCATACAGCCTTCCGCGTGTCATTTTTTTTGTCATTTTCTACGTTCATAAATGGTCTGTGCACTTATATTATCCTTTTGAGAAATTGGTTAAATGCCCCTCAATTCATTCCCCCTGTCTCTCTCCACGTATTTCCTCTCTATCCGTGTTGTTACCAACAATTTATTTATCCATCTGCCTTTACTCATCTCATTTGATGCCATAAGGCATGTGCCTTTCCAATTTCTAAAAGACACCAATTTTTCTCATTTCCATAAGGCTATGTGCATTCCCAATAAAGATAAAGTCTTTTGTATTTTTGACCTTTTCTTCCAGTATCAATACAACGTTTATGATAATCAATTCATGTTCTCTACATTTTTGCATCTTTTCTCCCTCCTTCTCTCTCACACATGCACACCCGCCAGTTCCCGTGTCCTCATCATGTCTTATAATATTAATAAAGAGCAAAGCCCCTTATCAACAATCTCAAGTAGTGCTTAATAAGTCTCATCAGAAAATGGACGTTTGATTTGTGGAGTGTATGAGTTGATATCAGAGTGATAAATCGGCCATGAATTGACGATTCTACAAAAAATTCAGACCGTTGATTCCAATGGAACTTTTGATATAGTATCCACGGTGTTGGCTTAAATGAAATTAAGTAGGTAATGATGAGTTTCCATTTCAATTGGTTCATGATACTTTTGGTATACATGGTTTTGGCTTAAATGAAAATAAGTCAATAATGATCTCGTTCATGCATACTTTTGATGGTATATAAGGTGTCTTGCAGTTCATTTTTATTTGCTGATGTTATCTTTGTGGTTCTACTGAATTGCATCATAACAGTTTAGTATATTAATTTAACATCTGAGATATTTGAATAATGAATTTTAAGCTTCTAATTGATTTCCCCTTTTTATTTTGTTACTCGGTATTGTAATATCCAAAGGTTAGAAAATTGTAAGTTGGTCCATAGAATTAAACTTTATTGGGTATCAGGCAAATGAAGTTAATGTCACTAAATAATTCAATGGACATAATGGATTATTAATGTTGTCAGTTTTTTTTGTCAAAAGATGTTGTCTTTGTTGCAAATTGCTAAACACATGCATATATATATAATAAATGAAAATGATCCTGTGTGGAATGACCCACACATGTATAACAAACCCTCCAAATTATATCCATTTCTTCACTCCCAGAAATTATCAATGAAATTATCGATCCTCTCTCTCTCTTTTGGAGGCTCACCATGATGTGTCACATGTCCGGTCCGGATTGTTAATATGCGAGTCAGTCCGCACATGAGCAATATTGTATGTATGTATATATATATATATATATATATATATATATATATATATATATATATATATATATATATAGAGAGAGAGAGAGAGAGAGAGAGAGAGAGATACAGTCATACTCTTGTACGGACTAGTCTACATTTTAAGAATGCGGATCGGCTATGTGTCACCTGGCGGTGAGCCTAGAAGAGAGAGAGAATGTTCCTATAATTTAGGCGATAATTTATAGGTACACCGTTAGGTGACACATGTCCGGTCCGCATTCTTAAAATGCGGACTAGTCCGCATAAGAGCATTATTATATATATATATATATATATATATATATATATATATAGAGAGAGAGAGAGAGAGAGAGAGAGAGAGAGAGAGAGAGAGAGAGAGAATGACTCTCATACATACCAAGTATACATACTTGCTGTTGCAAATCTATTTTTCTAAAATATTAATATATATATATATATATATATATATATATATATATATATATATATATATATATATATATATATATATATATATATATATATATATATTGTAACAACCCACGTAATTTTGGACTATTTTAATTAATTTTTGGAAAATGGAGGAAAATAAAGTTTTTGATAAAATTATTTTTATTGCTCAAATATGTTGGTTATTATTTTTAAAGGCGAGAATTTCAAACGGTTTCGAAAACGGAGTTAAAACAGATTTTAAAATGATTTTAAAATATTTTTAACTCTTGGAATTCTAACTCGGCGAACATTAAGTAAATTTTCAAGAGTTGTTTTGACTTCCAACACTTCATTTCTTTGCCTTATTTAAATGAGTCTTTTGGATTCCAACTCTCAATTTCTTTGCATTATAAAAGGAAGTCATGGGCAACCTTTTTAACCTACTTTTGGCATAATTTTTGGCAGCAAATATATTTTATATTCCTCTTCTTTTTATATACACATTGGCCCTTGAGATTTGTGAGTTCCAACCTTAGATTAGAGGTGTTCTTGGGGCTATTTTGTTGGAGGTTCTTGGAGGAGCTTTTGTAGATCTTTTGTGTTGATCTTGAGGATGTGATCGTTGGTTTCTCATCATGGTTTGAGGTATGGGGTTTTACACAATATGCTCCTTAAATCTCGCGAGTGTCATTCTCTTTGAATTCTTGTTAATTGAACTCATATTTGAATTGATAAATTCATTGAAATCTGGAAAATAATTGTTGAAATTAGTTTGAATCACGTGGTATCATTATATTATTGATGAGCACGTTGTCATGAGATTTTAATATAGCACAGATGTTGAGTACCCGCCAAAATACCTATTCCCGGGCTATGGCTTGATAAAGCATATGCGAATGGGGTGAGGCCTGGTGACCCATTGATGTGTTGTTGAGAAATTATATTGATAAATGCTTTGAGATTTGCATTTTGATTTGAATATTCGTACTCGTGTTGTTACGTTTTATTCGTTGCTAATCCGTATTTGTTGAGCATAATTCCTGTCGTATTGTGTACTTCCCCATATTTTCTTTTAGTTGGCAGGTTAGTGTGGATTTGGGACGCTATGGACCAATTGGGATGATTTTTAGCGTGGATTATATTGGGGAGAATTTTTAATACAAGTTGAAAGATTTTTATTATTTTGATGTATAGAGCTTTGGAGATTTGTATTTTTATTCGAGTTAGATAGTTGTATTTATTCGAGAGACCTGTTGTATTTGAAGAACTGAGATTAGTGGATTTATATTATTGTGGGATTTAGATGCTCTATACCTTGTTATTTGTGGATTTGGATTTATTTTATCGCATTAGCGCTCTGTTCGCTCTCCCCGGGCGGGCGGGGTGTTACACACATATATATATATATATATATATATATATATATATATATATATATATATATATATATATATATATAGATAGATAGAGAGAGAGAGAGAGAGAGAGAGAGAGAGAGAGAGAGAGAGAATGACTCTCATATATACCAAGTATACATACTTGCTGTTGCAAATCTATTTTTCTAAAATATTAAAATATATATTTTTGAGTTGAATTTTTATATGGTATTTAAACATTTCAAAGACCCATGTAAAAATATCAGCTCAAAATAACTTTTTTTGCAATTTAAAAACAATAGGTCAAATTTCACACCTTTTGAAGTGTTTAAAAGGTGTGAAAGTTTAATCGATTTTTTTAAAAAATAGCAAAAACTTTAATTTTGAGATAATTTCTTTTTATGGGTCCCTCACAATGTTTAAATATCAAATAAAAAAACTGAAGTAAAAAATAATTTTTTTACTATTTAAAAAAATTTGGTATGTATACTTGGTATGTACTGGAGCCTGTTTGTACACACACATACATACACACACACATATATATATATATGTGTGTGTGTGTGTGTGTGTGTGTGTGTGTGTGTGTGTGTGTATTTTCTTTTGATTTCCATTGTTTTTGTTTTTCACTTTAGACTTTTAATCTTATTGATAAGAATCAAAATTTGAAATCATTTAATTATTTGCTATTTCCTCTTTCCCTCAACATTTTCCATTCTCGGGATTTGATCCCCAAAATAACTTTCAACCATGTAAGTTGTTGAAAAAAATAATTGATAAAACTTTTGTGACACTTTTTTCATCGATGAAATTCATTTTGCGAGCTAAACTCCCCAAATTAAAAATTACGTACACACAATATTTGATAAATTTTACTTTTGTTAATCTAGAATGTTATCTAACCTTACTTTGGTTTGTATACCCATTGTGGGTGCAAAACTGCGGAGGCCCAACTTCCAGTAGCCTAAATAGGCCCAGCACGCTGCCCCAATCAAATTCAATGTCGTATGAAAGACTACTAGAATATATCACGTGGATAATTCAAGACTCGTTTCGGTTATCAGGGACTCAAAGAGCTAGGAGAGTTTTCTTACAGCTCAATTGCTTTCTATTACTATAAATACAACTCTCACCCCGGAGCAAGGGGGCACGTAATTTTGAACCACTAATGAATTAATAAAAAGCTGAAAAATACTCCCTAGACGTAGGTAGTTGCTGAACCAGGTAAATATTGTGTGTTATGGCCATTTCTTTACTCTTTTGATCCTTTCGCTCATTAGGATTATTTATTTTCATTTCTTGCACTCACAATTGGTGTCATTTGTGAGAACGATTCTCTTTTCTAAAAAGAAACTTGAAACCAAAGAGTCACTACACCAAAACTGCTGAATTGTCACGGTCATTGACCGTGACAAGTTCGTTAGACTTGTCACGGTCCTATCATGATCTTTGACCTTGACAAGGTTTGTCACGGTTAAATATCGTGACAAACCAGTGAAAAACTTAAAAAAATTATCACGGTCATTGACCGTGACAAGTTTCCTTTGTCACGGACTTGTCACGGTCAATGACCGTGACAAATTTAGGCTGAATTAAAAAAAAATGCAGGGCAGTTTGGTCACTGCCCCTGCCCAGCAGTATATTTGTACCTGTTATTCCAAAATTGTACATGTTTAAATTGCATATATCCAAATAAAAAGAAATAATGCACCAAATCATTCCATATATAATTCAATATCCAAATAAAATAATAATACAATCCATATCCAAACGAAAATGTAACAACTCAAAACAATTCAAATATAATGCAAGTGTCCGAATAAAAATAAATACAAATAATGTTACGCCATAGTGTCTGGGGTAGGTTCGAGGAGGAAGGAAGGCCACACGATATACGCATTGAGACACCCCTCAGTATGCGTCACGCCGCATTGTTCGCGCAACCACAATGTGGAGTTCTCCTTGGTGGTTATCACATGCGTGACTAGCATCTTGGCCTCGATGTTTTGAAGGATGCAATTATAAACTGGCATAATCGGAACTGTATTCGGGTCCCTCAACCCCCTCACTATCCGCTTTCCATCATATATGTCGAGTAAAAACACGCTCGGCCAACCGATTGTTGACATAGGCAGTGTGACGGGAGCTAAGTAGGGGACTGGATCATTAAGCTGTGAGTCCGCGCATATCGGCAATGAAGAAGCGATGTCCACGTCCTCATCCTCCTCCACCACATTCTCCTTCCCCTTGCCCTTGCCCTTTCTCTTTTCGCACAACTGACGCTTTATGAATGCATACATATCTAAGACCACCGCCTCCAACCTTGATAGCTTCGCGTCATGCGTGTCCACCTGATGAGCCAACCCGATGATGCTCGTCTCCATTCCGATGATCCTAGATTTTCCCACCCGCGAGCTCACCCCCTAGTCATCCCTTTGCGATCAACGCCAAACACTTGGCTAAGTACATTCGTGGACAAAGATGCCTTGTCGGCATCAGACTGTGACTCATGTACTTCCTTAAGCTTTGCTTGAAACGACAAAAAGCACACGATTAGTTAAATAAGTAAATAAAAAACTTATAACGTAATGCATAAAAATTAAACTGCCGAATTACTTGCAATCGTGGCTGCGACACTCGAGGACACCTCCTTATCCTTGACCTTCTTCGTCCAAATTGCCACTTAGGCATCGAGCCTATATGTTAGTTGCGAATAAATATAAATATAAATATAAATATAAATATAAATATAAATATAAATATAAATATAAATATAAATATAAATATAAATATAAATATAAATATAAATATAAATATAAATATAAATATAAATACATTACTTGTAGTGCCGCCCAAGTAGCTAACTTGAGATCATTTGGCACGTTCCTCCAACTGGTATACCCTGGGCTGATAAACGTCTTCACAAGCTCGAGGGATCTAGCCAATATGTCCGTCTTGTTCTCAACAGCCATTCCTAATTTTCCTCATTTGGGGAGATTAGGGGCCGATGAGCCCTTATCGCCTTCACTACCGCCGAGCCCTGAAGAAGCCATCATCATTATCATTATCATCATCATCATCATCATCATCATCATCATCATCATCATCATCATCATCATCATCCTTGCCTTAATCCATGACGGCGACATTTTCTATAAAAATTATTGTTATTAGTACAAATCCAAATGAATTAGAAGAATACAAACACCCCTGCATCCACACATACACACCTGAAGAAGACATACAAACATTTTATGTGGTCGTGACACAGAGTAATTTTAGAAAAAAGTTGAAAACTCCCCCCCACACCTGCACACACACACACACACACACAGAGGAAAGAGAAAAAGAGAGAAATTGATCAAGTATAATTGAATTAAAAGCACTAAACTGATGTCCGAGAATAATAAAACACTAGAATAATACACCCACTGGACATGGACTTTGAATTAATGCTTAAGAATTAGATCTAAATATTACATGCACTAAACTGATCAAGTACAAATGAATTAAAATCATTAAACTATTGTCTGATAATTGGAATACTTATTACAAATCTAAAAAATGTTTCAAATTTGGGTTATCATAAAAAATGGATTGATATTCGGTAGGAGCAACCAAGTCATCCACACTACTGTTTAGATGCTTTGGCTCATGTAGGATGATTGATCACCGCTCGTTTTGATATACTCCAAGTAAAACACTTGCTTAACCTTTTAAAATGTACAAACAAATGACTCATCGCTCACGTATTCGTTGCTTTTCAACTTGGACAAGGCAACCATGATCAAATTGGTGTCAAGATCAACTTTACAATAATTTTTATCTTTACTCTTACCCAGTCACAGTAAAATACAACCGCTTTGAAGCTTACATAGTCCAATTCAAATATATTTTGAATTACACCATAGTAAGTCATTTCAGCTTCAACGAGGTTCTTATCTTTTGCGCTCGCTAGAAAGAAAGTATGAGCCTTGTATAAAGTGCTAGAGTTATGTACATTTGTACTTTCCTCGTACACCCTTGCACCTAATACGTAACCGTTCAATTGATACTTTTTGTACTCTTGTGCCATGAACAAGGGTCCAGTGGCTAGACGAACAAGCCTTGATATCGCATCACCCGTCTTTAAGATCTGAGAATATAGATAAGTTAATTAGGTTAGTCATAAAGTTTTATTGCAATGTCACATTTAATAACAACCATTTTCATTATAATTACCTCGTGTGACAACCACAACCTGAATTCTCTGTTTGATTTTGCCATTGTTTTTCGTATTTTATTGTTCTCACAAGCATTATATTTTCTGCATAAAATTAATCTGACAAACGTATTACAAAATTAATTATGTATAAAATAATCTAAAATAGTGTAAAACTTAAAATAATTTCAAATTACTTTTTCCATTCTTCGACATCTTTATGTGTGTCAAATAGATAACGAGCTACTTGTTCATGTTGTAAACTCGTTAATTTCACTCGTTTGCCCATCACATGACCACCCTCATCGACGAACTCATCAATGTCATCAACGCTGGTTGAGTCAGGCATATATTCCCGAGTATAGATTGACGACTCCACGATGATATATTCCTCTGCAATTGATCCTGCAATGTATCGTGCATTCTTAACGTAATCTTTGAAAACTTTCATCAATCTTTCAAATGGATACATCCACCGATATATAACTGGACCTCAAAAAAGTGCCTCGTTCCATAGGTGTTCCAAGAAGTGAAAACTTAAGTCAAAGAATGATGGGGGAAAGTACTTCTCCAACAAATAAATCACTTCGGTCACCGCCAATTTTACGGCCACTATGTGTTCTCGATTGACTACATTCTCACACAAAAGTGATAAGCAAATACTAATTTTCATAATAGCCCTTTGCAAAGCCTTGTGCTTGGAGGAAAAAGTGCTTAAATAATAGAGGAACCAATTTTAATGATCACATGCCACTCGTGGGACATACACTTATGTAAATCATGGGTAGCATAATTAACAATCCTTTGTAAGTTAGACGAAAAATTAGATGGAACCTTCATATTATATATTGTGTCTAAAAGCACCTTCCTTTCCTCACTCATCAAAGTAAACGCACCAGGGGGAATTATTATCCTTCCCATACTATCTTCTTTCAACCATAGTTGTGGCCTAAGTTACAACGATTTAAGGTATTTTTGCGCATTTTCTCCATCCTTCGAATGACTCCCCCCAAGTCATGTGCCCACGATATGTTCAGCGAGGTTCTTCTCTACATGCATCACATCCAATACATGGCGCACCGGGTTATTCTTCCAATAAGGCAAGTCAAATAAAATTGACCTCCTAGTTCATGCCTTTCTTATCTCAGTTTCATTCCTAGTTGGGGTCTTCTTATGCTTGAAATTCTTAAATTTAGGATTCTTACCTGGCATATTAGGGCCACAATCAGAAGATTTACTTTCAAATTCTGAACATGAAAGTTTTCTCGGTGGTAGCCTATGTTCAAACCCGCCCGATAAAAAATTAGAACCTTTCTCAAATCTGAAACTATGGGCGGGGGTAAAAACCTCCTATAGCAATGCTATACATTTTTTGAGCTAGCGAGGAGACGAAGAGATTCAATCTCCTCTCCAAAAATAGGACACCCCAAATAACTATGTACTACACAACCGGATAATGTCCCATAAGATGGAAAATCATGAATTGCCCACATCAACATAGCTTTCAGCGTAAACTCTTCTTTTCTAAAAGAGTCAAATGCTTGAACACCATTTTTCCACAACTCATTTAATTTTTCTACCAAAGGATCCAAGTAGACATCGATGTCATCACTTGGTGCCTTTGGCCCAGGTGTCAACAAAGACTACGTCAAAAATTCAGGTCTCAAACACTATGAAGGAGGGAGGTTGAGTGGGGCTAGGATCATTGGCCATACACTCTGATTGGTGCTTAGATTTCCAAATGGATTGAAGCCATTTGTTGATATATCCAAACAGATGTTATGCTATTCTCGAGAAAAATCGGGATACTCATAACTCATCCTCCTCCAAGTTGTACATTTAATTGGATGATGCATGCCAAGTTATTGCCTCTGCTATCCATGGTACTGTGAAAAACCGCTTTAGTTTAGGTCCAACGGGAAAATATTTCAACACTTTTTGAGGCACTTTTGAGCTTATGCCTTCCTTGCCAGTAAATTGGACATAACTAGGTTCCTCGCATACCGGACACTGATCGAGATTTTTATACTCCTTTCGGTATAGTATGAAATCATACACATAAGCATGAATCGATTTATACTTCATTACCA
Organism: Sambucus nigra; assembly: GCA_949130495.1. Taxonomy (NCBI): domain Eukaryota; kingdom Viridiplantae; phylum Streptophyta; class Magnoliopsida; order Dipsacales; family Adoxaceae; genus Sambucus; species Sambucus nigra. The sequence continues at coordinate 580,896,574 of OX422209.1, forward strand.
AACCTTTTAAACTGTTCTTCATAACAAGATAGCTATTCAGAAGCGTATTATCCTTGGATAGCAAGCCCTTCACCCAATTCAGAATTCCTGTCACACTATTGCCAGACAAACTGTATTGGGTCTTCAAACTATGCAAAACAACCATGGCATGTAAAGTTGCATGATCTTTCACACAACTAGAGTATAACGGCTTGGTCACCTTATATTTTAAACTTTAGTAGTCATCGTTAAGGTTTATCCTAATTTCTTCATGAGCACACGAACCTTGTACATCATCAGTGACCTCATTCTCTTCCAGTTCATGAACTCTGTACGCGTCATCAACTAAATCCTCTAACATATTAAAATCTACGTCGTCCCCTTCGACATCTATCCTACTTATTGAAGCTTTGTTGTGAAGGTTGTTCGGGGACAAAATAAACTTTTAATTCACCATGAAAACTCCAAAATCGATAACTATCTTGCACACCCGATCTTAACAAATGCAGTCCAACTGTTTTTCACTCAAACACCTTACCATTCTTACACCTAGCACACGAACACGGAAACTCGCCATCATTATGACATCTCTTTGCGTATTTCACAAATTCATTAGCACCTCTGCGAAACACATCCCCCATTCTATTTGTCTCACCTATCCACTCTTTGTATTTCGCATATCCCATCACAGCTACCACAACTAATCCCCTATTAAAGGTAAGAAGCGTATATTCATGGATTAGTATAAACAAAACTTAGATTTATAATATGTTTTATTTAATTATGTCTTCGATTCTTAAATTTCAAATTTAAATTCAATTTATAATAGAAATTCCTATTTCCTCCATCTCCTCTAAAGGGTGAGTGGTCCTATCCCATTCAAGACAACATATTTCTGTAATACACTTAACAGCTCATGCACATTGTTACGATTTGAGAAAAAATTGACAGCATATCCTCGTAGTTCTCCAAGTACACGACGTAGATTGGAAAGTGTGAGTGTTATTTCAATTGATCAATTGAAATAACAGTCACACTTGTCAATCTAGTATGTACCCAGAGAACATTAGGATACGACTGCAGAACTTCCTCCAAAAGTAACAACTTTAAGCCACTACGAATATTATTATACATAAATTATGCAGTCCCAAGCTGTCCAAACAGTACAATTAAAGAGATCTCATTATTGGGGTAATGACTCTCAAACGGGTCTAAGGGCTATTGAATGCGTACACATAAGAACTAGAAGGCTAGTATCTATGCGCACTATATGTAATTTCAAGTATATATACATTGTTCGTTATACAAAGTAATTTTCAAAAAAAGTTGAAAAATCCCACCCCCATATGGACAATAATCCAGTGGTTATGCCACTTTTAAAATTAACCAACCCAACATCGATCCACTATAATCCAACCGCAATGGCAATAACAAATGTGTATCCCGTACTCCTTCTAATTCATCTACTCAATTAATTCTTTTCATCAATTAAACTAACAATTAAAGTATACAATTATTAATTTACTAATTTACAATGAGGGACAATCCTACTTTCATATATTAATTTACTAAAAAAATTAATAATCAATTAATTCATTTACAAGGGACACTACTTGCATATGAGAAAAAATATCTAATAAACCAATCAAAATTTAATAAAAAAAATTAACAAGCCCCATCCCATTTTCCCTTGCCCCCCCCCACCCCCTCCCCCCCTCCCCACACACGCGCACACACACACACACACACGCACGCAACCTCACCCCCCGCATCATTTCCCCCTCCCGCACATACGCACAAACACGCACATACACGCACACTAAACACACATATACACACATGCGTACATATACACACACACACGCAGCCCCACCCCCTGCCCCACCCCCAGCCCTTCCCCCTCCTCCCCCCCACCCTGCTGTAACACCCCATATTTTTAACGATTTAAATAATTATGTGATTAATTATTATTATGGTAATAATTATGCAATTAATTATTCTTGTTGGATTAACCCTTGGCACGCTAATTAATAATTATTTTAATCCGAATTAATAACACTTAACATCACATCAATTAGCATATACCCAGAGAACATCAAGATATGAATCCAGAACTTACTCCAATAAGAACAAGTTTGAGCCACTAAGAATATTATTATACAGAAACTATGCAGTCTCAACCTGTCCAAACGGGACAATTCGAGAGATCTCATTACAGGGGTAATGACTCTTGAACGGGTCTAAGGGCTATTGAATGCGTATGCATAAGAACTAGAAGCCTAGTATCTATGCGAACTATATGTAATTTCAAGTATGTTTCATTTAATTATCATAAATCTGGGGTCGTGCCACTCTCGAACAGGTCATGACATGAAGTAATTTTAGAAAAAAGTTGAAAACTCCCCCCCCCCCCCCCAATTTTGACAATAATCCAGTGGTCGTGCCACATTCAAAAGTAACCAACCCAACAAATTAAGACAATATAATTATTTAAGGATTTATTAGTGTGAATTAAATTAAGGATTTAAAAAAAATTAAACAATCAACTTCCATATCCAACCACATCCATCCAATATAATCCAACAACAACAACAAACTAACAAATGTGTATCCCGTACTCTTTCTAATTCATCTACTCAATTAATTCAACATTAACAATTTCTAACCAATTTCAAACCTAAATAAGAATATACAAACAATATTTATAATGTCAAACAATTTCTAACCAATTTCAAACCTAAATAAGGATATACAAACAATATTATAATGTCAAGCAATATACAAACAATTTCTAACCAATTTCAAACCTAAATAAAAATATATACCTACTCACCCCCCACCTCGCCCCGCCCCACCACACCCCTGCTCCACCACCACCACCACCCCCTTCCCCCCACCACACACATGCACACAAACACACCCCTACACACACACACTCTCACCCCCCCACACACACCACCACCATCCACTGCCCCCTCACCCCACCACGCACACACGTACACTACCCCCTCTCCCCCCTCACCCCCCACCCACATATACACACACATACACACAAAGGAAAGAGAAAGAGAGAAAGAAAGTAACTTGAAATCATAAAGAAAGAGAGAGAGAGAGCAGTCGCTTAGAGAGAGAAAGAATGAGGGAAACCAAAATGGTGGGAAAAAAGGAGGGGGAGGTTTTTTTTACTGGAAAAATTATCACGGACATTGATCTTGAAAACTTTATGTTCCGGGTTCGTTTAGATAATGAAGATATGATTCTAGGTTATTTTTTGGGAAATATTAGACGTTACAAGACCTTAACAATTGTAATTGTCATGGACTTGTCACAGTCATTGACCGTGATAAGGTATTGTCACAGATTTGTCACGGTTAATGACCGTGACAAGTCTGGCCTATAGAAAGGCGATAATTTGACATTTTTGGGGTAGTGAGTCAACATAATATTTTATCACCCACATAATACACCCCTTATTGGCGACGTATGAGCCACTTTGATCCCACTCAGATTCAAATATGAGATCCATGGAGATAGAAATCCTAGATTTCACCCAGAAGAGCAGCTTTCTGAGCAGAGCAATGAGCAATCTAGATTAACACAAATCTTGCAGTTGGACGATGCTTATGAAGAACGACTTCACCAGTAAGATGAGGTAACTCGCCTCAAAATGGAAGAGAACACATGTCTTCAGCGATGATTGGAGAAGATGGAGAAATAACTTCGTGAAGAAAATTTCAAATTTCGTAGCCGAGGAAGGAGTACTGGCTGCGAGCAGGTTAGTTCAGAGCACGAAAGTTATCTGAGTAGGCAAAATAGGGATGACGAATGTCACAAGTAGGATATAAGAAGTTTGGTACGAATAGAGATGGGTTAACACCCAACACATTATCGAGCTAGATCCACACAAGAGCTGGATAGAAGGGCCCTCATCATGCAGATGCAGTCCTCCTTCTCAAGGGAAATTAAGTAGGAGGATGCTTTAAAATAGTTCGTAGCCCTAAGTTTCAAGATATATGATGGAACGACTTCCCCCATAGATCATGTTCATTGGTACATGCAAATAATGACTCTATAGAACCACGACGACGTGCTTATGTGTTGAATATTCCCATCCAGCATAGGAGATGTCACCCAGACTAAGTTTGAAAGGCTTACCCATTGGTCAATAAAAAGATTTAATTCCCTTACAAAAGCATTCACATATCACTTTATAACCAACAAGTCGCATCTAAAAAGGATAGTCTCTCTCCTGACCATGAGGAAGAAACCATAGGAGACATTACGAGAATATGCTAAACGCTAAACCTTTAACGAGGTGCTCGAAGCAGGTGGCCGTAGCATCATTTGAAATTGGTTTGCCCTTAGATCTATATTGAATATATATCTCACCAAGAAAGAAGAAGACACCATCGATGATATCATGTAGCGGATTAACAAGTATGCCAAAGTGGAGGACATTTTTAACCTCAGACAAGGGGAAACAAGTAGCGCAAAGGAATCCAAAAGGAACGATAAAGAAAATACCCCAAATAAGGGAACCCAAAAGTAGAACGTAAGAGCCAAGAACGGGAGTAAGGCAGGTTCATCCATGCCATTAACATGATTTTTAAGAAACTGATCAATAAAATCCCGAGCAAGATCAAGGGCCAAGAATTCCTTAAATGACCAAAGAAGATGGTAAGTGATCCAAGAAACAGGAATAATGCACTCTGGTGTGCATACCACAAGTAGAACGAACACAAAATAGAGAATTATAAGGCCTTAAAACCCCATCCGGAGGAATTAGCCTAGGCGGGGCATCTGAGTGAGTATATTGAGAAGAAAGTTGATTAGGTCGCCTCTATCGGTGACCTAAAACCAAATAATGTGCTGGATGTCAAAGTAGGGCAAGGGTTTGCCATTATTCATGGGGCATCTGACCCTAAGAAGTGTAACAACCCGTAATTTTTAAATTGATATTTATTTAAATTAATTCGAATTATTTAAAAAAAAGATTAGAATCTATATTAATTTTGGTATGCAAAAAAATATGTTGATTTTTTATATATAAAAATAAGGTTTTAAGTGGAATTTAAATCGGGTTTAAAATTTAGAAATGATAACTTTTTGTATAAAAATCGGGGGAGGATTCGACCTAAGGAGGATAAAAATAACAAAATTAAAAATATGAACGTCCGATAGAGCTGAATTTTTTTGCAGCAGCTCTGTCTCATAGTTCGCTACAACATACTTAAATTTCAGCTAATTCCGACTGTCCGATCATCCGTAATAAATTTTGAGTGTTTGTGTTTGATTAGGACTCAAACTCTTTTTGGTATATAAGCATAAAGTGACGGGTTTGACACTTTTAAAACATATTTTAGCCTTTTAAAAAATGAACAACCTCCTATAAATTTCATCTTCTTCCTTCTACAAACCCTAGCCCTATTTTACATAACTTTCAACTCAAGATTTGTCAGGATAACCCGGGTTTTCTCAAGACGATTCAAGAACGACTCTTTGTTAATTTTTGGAGAGGAATCCAACTGTCAAATCTGAATTTCTTCATCTAAATCACAGGAATGAATACTCTATTCTCTTCCTTCAGTATTACGCGTCTTAAGTGTCGCTTAAATCTTTAATCATATATTTTTGGTAAAATAATAAATTAGTAACTTAATTAAGGAAAGTGAACACTAATTTTGGGACTGTTTTTATGAAACTTTTGAATATGAATTAATCTTTGAAAGCCTTGGGTGCATAGGTTAGATTATTGGATTTTTATGGTGTTGGGGTGTAGGTTCGCATGTAGAAGTTTATGGGGTTATTTTAATGATAAATGGGGCGCGTATACACTTATAAAATTATGCGACGTATAAAAGAGAATGATTGTGACGTATTGAATATTTTTGCATGTTAACTAATTCAATATTATTGAACTGAAATAATTATGTTGACAACGAAGAAGATGTTAAACATTGAATTAAATTAAATTGGGACCTTTATGATTAAATTGATATGTTGTTCATATGAATTGTGAATTTGAGTGATTTGTTTTATTTACGTTTGTCATCGCGGGGACGAGGGACTTTTGGATAGGATATTCCTCACCTTTATTATAGGATGCTTACTAGGTATGGGACTAGTGAATAGGCCTTGGTTGTGATTTATGCTTGCTAGGTATGGGACTAGTTAGTGTAGATTCGCGTGGATTTTATATTCCGTGGTGGGGCTGATTTTTATATTTTATCATCGTTACGCTAGCCTAGGTATGAGACTAAGATGAGGTTATTATTAAAAATTCATCCTATGCATAGGATGTGATGTATGTGTACTTTGGGGACCCTTAAGTATGGGACTAAGGGGTGTTTTGAGGATCTCACATCGATAATAAGGGTGGGGTGATTTTAATTAATTAAAAAGATGAGTTGAGAAAATGAGAATTAATGCCTAAGATAATAACATGTATTAAAATGGATTGGCGTCGCCAATATGTGCAGCGCTAACAGCAGGAACGGGCTACCTGGATATAGAAACGTGAGTGTATGTTGGCATTACCAATATGTGCAGGGTGATAGTTTAAATGGATGAACTGGCTATAGTAACGTGTCGTATGTGGAACCTCACCAATATGTGTAGTGCTGACAGTTTAAACGGGCGAACTGGCTATAGTGAGGTGAATACGTGTGGTGTAGAACATCGGGTGTCACCCCCTAACCCCATTAGGATATAATTAAATAAAAAGTTCACAAACCACATTTATTATTTATTTATTTAGTAATACATATTAAAACAACTTCAAGGTTAGAATGCGAAATACTAAAAAATCAATGATTTTAAGGAGATATAATTTAAACAGAATTCACATTCCATTTAACTTAATTAAAACTAGTACAATGTATAAAACAAAACTAACAGGACCCGACTACTATTTACTCAACCTCTTAGACCTGGCAGTGGCAACTTCAGAACCTGAAAATGTAAACATATAAAACCATGAGTTTAAAAACTCAGTGAATGTACTACATCTCTATATAGTAAAAGTACTATTTTAACCTCTAAACATATCAATATATACCCATATCTGTACCAAATTAGGCCATATACATATCCGTAGTTAATAAACCCTGCATCTCCTGCCCGTAGGAAATAATCATATCCATAGGTTTTAATAACCTAACATCTCCTGAATTGCATAACAACTCAACATATCTTGACTTTTGTAAATCCATAACATCTCAACATCTCTTGACTTTTAATAAGCCATAACATCTCAACATCTCTTGACTTTTAATAAGCGATAACATCTCAATATATAATACATACACATCATATCCATAATCAACTCAGTAGGTACACTCACATTGGGTTGTCAACTATGTATTCACGTTTCCCCCGGGTGTAGCTGAACTTGGTTGATTTGACCTTACACCTATTAATCCAACTAAATCAGTACTGAATCTCAATCATAATTATTATCTTAATATATCTATGTAACTTTTAATGACTATACAACAACAATATAATTCTACTCAAGTCATATTCCATGAAACATGTGTAAAGACGAAACAATGGTATATATGTTGATAAGGTCATGAACATTCAACCCTAGAAACTACATCGTAAGGAATTTATAAATAAAATAAAGTAAACATACAAGTATAATTCTCAATATATATACACATGAAACATGTACTTCAAATACCCTTGGGAAGGACCAAATAAAAACATTCCTTCATGGGGTATCCAGTATGCCCTCAAATTATTGTCCTCCATTCTTAACCATCCAATATTCATAAATTGTACATACAAAGGTGTACAAGCTTATCAATATGAAAACATATCTGAATATACTTTCCATGACAAGTGACGGTGAAATTTTTCAAGCTTCTTAGAGCAAGTTATGACCATTTCTTTACAACATATTAAATCTGCCCCACAAGCTCCTCTATTGTTCATTCAACTTCCAAGAATTTTCATAATTTTTCTCCAGTATATCCTTCCATTAATTTTTTATCAATTTTCAATACACAGACTGAATAGTATAGAATTAAAGTTTCATAATTTTTTTACTTAATTTGCTATGTCAAAAGCTTGACCAAACTCTGGGCATATCGAAATGAAATATCCAAACAACAACTATATACCAACTTGAAACCATCAGCAAGGCCCAACCACAAGGAGTTAAATTCTAATTTTCGGATATGATATGAATATATGAGTCTAGTTTCATATGAAATTAGAATTTCTCAATTCCAGTAAGCACACAAAAATATATACAAGTTTGAATACAAGGGATTTCAATAACAAACATTACAAGCTACATACACCACTTATCTCACATGTGAACAAATACTTATTATCACAAAGGAGGATGGAATTTTAATCAATAATTCATGATTTATATACTTTAAAATAAGTATAATACCAGATTAAAATAATATTAATCATATAATTATACCTTGGAAACACTTTAAGGATTTTCTTGGAATTTTCCTAGCCTTTCTTGAAATCTTTTCTTCCTTAAACTTCCACTTTCTATTTCCTCAATCAAAAACTCTACAAAACTGAACCTAGGGTCTTATTTGCTGAAGAAATAGTTTAGAAAAATAGTTTTAAGTCGGCCAAGGCTGCCTCCCATGCCAACCAATCAAATTAAAATATTTGATTTACTAAAGGACAATTTACCACTTTAGGAATGGACAAATTTACCCATTATTCGTAAATTTGACTTAACTTCTTACTCGGACATACGTTTGATGAACCGTTTGTTTTGCCACAAACCTAACTCATATAGTTTTCACCTTGAGTCAATTTTTACATTATAAGTGTCAAAACTAGTCTCTAATAGGAACATTTCTACCGAAAATAACAAAATCTCGTGTTTGGAAATAATTCGACAATTTTTCATGATTTATGAAATTAGGATTATACTAACAATGATCGCTTAAGATTAAATATAATAATAACACATTATTCATATGACATAAGGTAAGCATGATTTAAATATAATCTATCATAATTATATCTGGGTTGTCACATCAGGAGTACCGCAACCAAATGAATAAAATGAGATAAAGATTTATATTAATAATGTGGAAATTAATATTAATCGGGTAATTTAATTAAATAGTTGGGCTATGACTTTAAGGTGGTTTAGTACATCAAGGTAGCTTGTGTTGTTTGTTTATTAGAATCGTTAATTATTATCTCGTTAAATTAAAATATTCTATTGTGATATTTATCATGTATAATGCTACTGTCTGGGTTCATGGAACCTAATTGAGGAAAGTAGTGTGTATTCGTGCTCGGGGCTCTGACCTCGTGCGTTGACTAACCTTTTCAGGAATAAGTTTAGAGAAGCTACATAGGATTATTTGGAGACTTTCTTGGAGGTGAAGCTGGAGTTATTTACTTTATGCGTATTAGTTTAGTTTAGTTTCATTTTCTTTGTATTTACATTGAGACTCAGTTTATGGTTTTGTTGGGCCATTAGATTATAAAGTTTTTATGGATTTTATTCAGACATTTCATTATGGATTCAATTGGTGTTTATTTAGTTTTATATTATTGGAGATTAGTTTATTATTTGGAGTTTAGCATAGCGATGGATCTTTTATCGCATAGTTGGTTATTAACAGTTGGGATTGATTACATTATTTATCTTGTGGATTGATTTTTAAATGTCTCATATCTATCACATGCTAAGAATGGTATTTTATTTACTCACACCCAATTTAGTTTTGGTGGTGGCCGACTCCAGGATTTAGTGGGGTGTGACAAGAAAATCTAAGGCAATGTAGTTAATATGGAAATAAAAAAGGTCATGGCAGTAATAGAGGCCTTACTGATAGATCCCACCAAAATCCAAGATGGCACACACAGGCGACCAAATATGTGGATTACAACAAGTACATAGTCTTACAGAAGATGATTTGATCGAGGTAAGAACCCCACACCACAATGACCTAGTAATCACTCTCAGGATTGAAAATTGGAATGTGGATAAGCTACTAGTGGATCAAGGTTGTTCTTCGGAGGTGATGCACCTGGAGATTCTTCATAAGCTTAAACTGAAGATGACAAACTCAAAAGAAACGGCCATCCACTAGTCGGCTTCGCTGGAAAAGTGACCATGCCATTGGAAAAGTTAGTTATGCCTGTACAGGCAGGAAACATCTCTAAACTCATTGAGTTTCTAGTGGTGGCTATTAACTCACCCCACCATGCCATCCTTGGGAGAGGGTCGCTGCCTTCCTTTAGGGCAGTGCCTTCAACCTACCAAATAACAAAATAAGAAAAAAAGGAAGTTTTTCTCGAAACCTCTCAGGACGGAGACACTCCATCCAAATAACAACTAAATTATGGTAGACACGATCAGAAGAGATAAGAGTTGACTCTGCAGACAGAGTTGTGGAGAACCTGAACATGGTATTTTTTGATGAAAGTCAACCAGAGAGGAAGTTTATAACCGTCACCACATTTTTTGATCGAGAAAGGAAGAAATTGATTTCTTTTCTGACGTAGAACCTAGATATTTTTGCATGCAATCCATATGACATGTTAGGGATTGATCCCAGAGTCACTTGCCATCGATTTCACGTTGACCTAACATTTCCACTAATCATATAGAAGGCTTGCTGCACTAACCCAGAAAAGGCCAATAAACTATAAAAAGGAGGTGGGGAAACTCTGGAGGCAAGGTCCATCAGATAAGTTCAATTCCCAAAATGGCTCTCAAACCCGGTGATGTTCCAAAAAAGCAACGACAACTGGAGAGCATGTGTGGACTTCACTAGCCTTAATAAATATTGTCCTAAAGATAGCTTCTCTCTGTAAAAAATAGATCGGTTGATCGATACCACATCAACCTTTGAGCGGATGAGCTTCCAATATGCTTACTAAGGGTACCACAAGATCCTACTGCTCATCCCCGACCCAGATAAGACCTTATTTATCACTATACTGGGCTTATACTATTATAAGGTCATGCATTTTGGCCTAAAAAATTCTTGAGCCACATTCCATATGGTTACAAAGATGTTCAAAGAATAGATGGGAGAGACAATGGATGTGTGTATTGCCGATATGCTCATCAAGAGCACTCACAAAGACAATCATCTTAAGGAATTAGCAAAAAAATTTAGAATCCTTAGACACTATCGGATGACGCTCAATGCAAGAAAATGCTTTTTTAGGGTCTAATACGAAAAGTTCATTGGCTACCTGGTCCGCAAAAGAGGTATCGAAGCAAACCCTAACCAGATAGTTGTGATCAATAATGTTTATCTACCGAAGAAGTTACAATATATTCAAAAGTTAATTGGGATGATGACAACCTAGAATCGTTTGATATCTAAGTCATCCTAACATTGCAAACCATTCTTTCAACTGCTGAAAAATGAGAATGTAAGGACATATTTTTAATAAGTCCATCACAATTAATTATGTAGTATACCGCTACATGTCATCGAAGAATTAAGAAGATTGGATCTACAAAAGACGAATCCGAATTACAAGTTGTCTTCAACATTTAAGCCCAACAATATGAACTTTGGTAAGATATTGTCTAAAGTTTCATTTACATTTCATATTAAGAGTGTTGGGATATTTTTTAAAAGGAGTTATAAAAAGCTTTTATATAAAAAATGTTTTTATAAATGTTTGTTTTTAAAAAGGTGTTAACTGTTTTCCAAAAAGAAAGTTTTGAGAAAATTTCTTAGGCAGTGAACGCACCTCAGTTTCGACGCCAATCTCGTTCGCGCGAGATCACCATCTAGTTTGAACGACATTGGTATGTCGCGCGTAGTTGTTTGAACGACACGCGATCTCGTTCGAGCGAGATGAGGTTCTCGTTCAAATGACCCTGCTTTTGGCTGACACGTCTGACTTCATCCTGATCCTTTAACCGCCTCAATTTACTTATAAAAGGGGATGTTAGCCTTTGCTTTTAAACGCGGAGAACAATTTCAAGTTTTAAGAGTCTTATTCTTTTGAAACTTTTGTGTATCTGCCCAGATTTAATTCAATACCTTTTGGCAGAAAGTTTTTCTCCAACAATTTTAAGGGTTTAAATGTTTTGTTTTTAATTCACAAAATCCCAATTACTTTTATGTGAATTGTTTTGTGGAACCCAATAACATATTTTGTGTTTGTTCATACTTTATGAGGAGAGCTCTACAATCAAAAACTGCATGTTATTGTGGAGGGAGTTTCTACGAAATGTTTTAGGTTGCGATCCTTGTGGTATAGCTGCGCGGGAACCACTGTAGATTTCTAGCCGTTGCTTTAAAGGTTTGATGAAGATACCGTGCGTTACTATTGTGGGAGAAATCAAGATGGTATGTAAGTCAATGGTCTTGTAAACTTTTCAAAGTTCTAGAAATAAAAGGTTTTGCCCTGTGGGGATTTTTCCTGAATATTTGTGTCACATGCTTTATTTATCTATGGTTTGACACACGCACTTTAGATGCATGTTTAGGGGCTGAATTAATTTGATTTAAAAATAGACTCTAATTAAATAAGTGTGTCAAATTAGAAATTTGTGAATTCAATCAATTATCACACAGTCACGTTTTTCAGAGAATAACCTCACCTAGAACAATGAGTGTTTGAAATCCCTTGAAGAAATCAAGTCATACCTGAGCAAACCTACTTTGTTAGCCATTTTAGATATAGGGAACCCTCCCTATCTCTACCTAACAGTTTTAAGCCATGCAATATGTTCAGCCTTAGTTTGCGAGAAAGAAGGAAGACATCCCCATGTTTACTACGTCAGCAAGACGTTTCTAGATGCCGAGCAACGCTACCTCCCACTAGTGAAGTTGGCCTACTCTTTGGTCATCCCGTCTTAAAAGTTAAAACACTAGTTTGAGGCCCATTCCATCATAAATATCACATCCTTTCCCCTTAAATCTATTCTGTGCAAGGCCGACTTATCTCGACGTATGTACAAATGGTCAATCGAACTCGAAAGGTTTGATATACACTACCAACTAAGAATATTAATTAAGGGACATATTTTTGGCAAATTTTGTAGCAGAATTGGTGGGAGAAGAAACACTTAGCGATAAATAAGGTGTCGACTAATTAAAAGATCATGGGATTGACAAATCCAGGAAATGGATATTGTATGTGGATGGAACCTCCAACACTAAAGGGGATAGAATAGGGATTGTGTACATCACGCTAAAGAACATCATGATCGATCAAGGAATCATGATGAACTTTGAAGTGTCCAATAATGAAGCTAAGTACGAAGCCCTATAGCTGGAGTACTCAAGGCTCATGTGCTGGGGGAAAATCACCTTGAAGTATATTATGGTTCAATGTTGGTGTCCAATAAAGTTATTGGGGACTTCAATGCCAAGTATGAAAGCTTGGTAGCATATCTGTAAGTGGCTCATGATTTAATATCAAATAGTAAGGAAGACCATATTCAACAGTTTCCTGGGGGGCATAACAACCATGTCGATGCCTTAGCAATCCTAACTTCAGTAGTGGACTGTAATATAAGAAGAACAATCAAGTGGAATCCCTTGACAAACCCCGAATTATGAAAATGGTGGTCTCCAAACACGTTCTCGCCATGGAAAAAAGTCTGAGATGGATGGATCCAATAATTTCATATCTGCAGCATGATACCTTGCCAATCGATAAAAAGCAAGCTCATCAAGTCTGCACAATTCTATCTCAGACCTGAAGGAAAACTTTACATAAGGTTGTTCACAAGACCTTATCTCCAATGCGTGCATCCAAAAGAAGTTGACCAAGTTCTCAATAAAATACATAATGGGATTTGTGGGAGCCACATGGGAGGAAGATCTCTTGCTTTTTGAGCAATCAAATAAGTCTATTGGTGGCCATATATGCAGAAAGATGCAAGAATTTATGTCCAAAATTGAAAAAAGTTTTCCCTTATACTTCACCAACTAGGCAGCGACTTAAAGTCACTAACTAGTTTGTGGTCATTCGCCCAGTGGAGGTTGGATATTATAGGGCCACTCCCAACAACACCAGGAAATCGCAAGTACCTACTAATCGATACGGATTATTTCACAAGGTTGATTGAATCAGAGCCACTGATGAACATCAGAGACACTGATATGATTTGATTCATCTGGAGGAACATCATTTCATACTTTGGGGTACCCAGGACAATCATCACGGACAACGGCACATAGTTTAAAAGTGAATCTTTCTAAGGTTTTTACGTTAACCATGGAATCAGACACCATTTTAGTATTGTTATATACCCCCAATGCAATGGCCAAGTATAGGCTTCCAAAAAAAACGATGCTCAACGACTTGAAAAAGAGGTTAGAAAGAGAAAAGGGAGCTCGGGTGGACGAGCCTCCCTATGTTTTCTGGGCAAATTGTACTAAACCCAGGAGCCCTACTAGTGAAACATCCTTCGCTCTGACTTATGAAATGTAATTGTAATCACTTTGGAAGATGGTCTGCTAACCATGAGGTCTACCATTGCTGAGAAAGGTTTGAATGACGAAGCTATGAGTGTTAAACTTGACCTAGCAGAAAAACGAAGGGAATATGCCATGATAAAACTAGCCTCCTACTAACAATAGTTAGCAACATAATACAATAAGGGAGTCAATTTGAGGAAATTTCACGTGGATAATTATGTCCTAAGAATAGTCCTCGATAGCTCCAAAAAAATTCAGATGTTAAGTTGGGACCTAACTGGGTGGAACCATTCAAGGTGATCAGAGACGATCTGCAAGGAGCCTATCATTTGGAAACAATGGAGGGAAGGGATATATCTAGAGCTTAGAATGAGGCTAATCTCAAGAAGTTTAACTTTTGAGTTCACACTTGCTTAAGTTTAAGTTATTTTTAACGTACTTAGCTTTTACAAATTTTTATTTCATAACTTATAATGCTCGCAACATTTTTAATAAAATCCTAAGTGGTTCAGTTAGTTACCTAGCATTGTTCCAAAATGAAAGGCTTAAATTTTAAATTAACGATCGTAGTGTTGATTAGTATTACCTTCACCTAATTACAATTATGAAATGGTTAATTAAACCTAAGGTCTCCAGGTATTCATCTTGAAAAACACAAAGACCTCATGAATTTTATAGACAAATAAAAGACCTCCGGCGGATTCCCAAGCATTGAATAGACCTGACATTGGGCAGATAAAATTCTGATTGGGTGGATGACCATTAAACCAGGTGCATTTTAGCCATAGTCTATTCTAAGCCAAATGTAGTGTGATGATACAATATAAAAGGTAAGATATGATGATAAAACACATGCTAGGCATGATGGAATGGGAAAATGCAAAAGAATGCTATTAAACAACAACTATTTACAAAAAAGTTACTGGTTACAAAAATATCATTTACAATAGCAAACGTACAAAAGAAGATAGATTTTTATGATCGAATGGCGAGAATGGTAGTAATGGATCTTCTTCGACTGTCATCAGATTTGGTTGGAAATCATCATCACTCTTATGAGAAGACAAATAACACTTGGTTAACTAAAAAGGAATAACCTATAAAGGAACCCATTTCTTCGCTGCTAAAGGGTGGATGCCGATAAATCGGATAATTAACATGGTACATGTACCATAGTTGAGAGTCTTTGGGATAAGCTACACTCTTTGCCTCCTCCAACTTGATAGGGGCATTTGCCCACCCTTCCTCATAACCAGCTGACCACGCTGCTTGGGCACCCATTATGAATAGATAGCCTAGTTAAATGACGTTACGCCTAAGAAACATCACCATCATATGATTTCTTAGGCTACTATCCTCTGTCTCAATGAGCTTCTTTTTTAGGGAGTCGTTTTTAACCTAAAGGAGGGCTACAACGTCTCCAACATCCTTTACCCAACACGCTGCGCTTTCGAGGAAGTCACTTATTTTTCTATGAGTTCCCATGTCTTCCAAGTCTTTTACATAATCTTTCAACTTGGTTAAAAGGGAAAACTAGTCTTTATAGGCACCAATCATCTTTTTCAGGGCCTTATGAAAAGAAACAAATGCTCAGGGAGATTTATAAAGTGAATCTCGACCAAGGATTACGTCAAGATTCCCAGTAAAAGAAGGAATGTCCTCGATAACATTTTTATACTACAAAAAGTAAGAAAAAAGAGAGAATATTCAACAATAATTCAAGATAAAAATTGAAATTTATAAAGTCTTTCTTTAATAATACTTAAATGGGCAAAGCCTTTACAAACAAAGACTAAGGGGAAAATACATGAGCATATAATCTAATCATTACTAACTAAGTTTCCTTGCTCTTCACCTGCTCCTAGATCTTTGGGGCCTTGCCTTTGGCAACTGTATAAGTGGACTGGTCAGTAATGACATATGTGGTAGCCTCCTTATTAGCCTTTAACGGGCACCAGGGTTATGCTCTTTAAAAAGTTATGAGTCATAATTAGCATTAGTACTAACCAAAGCATCATCCCAACCCTTATTAAAGTTGGATTTCCTGATGTAGGCTAACTGACCCTTGTCATCCTTAAAGGCCTTAATTTACCCCTTATCATAACTGGCCTCCTTGGCCGAAGAAAGGTCTTCACATTCTTTTTTTAAAAGATCACGCTCGCCCTTCAGTTGGTCATTGGCTACAACTGGCCATGATCACTCTTCAGTGTGCGCATGACATCACTGGTGGACTTCTTCTCTTCATTATAAATCCTCTTGGCAGCGAGGACTTCTTGAGACTTTTGTAAGTCCACGGTTAGATCATCATTTATTTTGGACTGATCTAAGTGGCTGTTCAAGATTGAGACAAAATCTGCCATAAACTGCAAAAAACTAAACAAGAAATATGTTAAGAACACAAAAATGGGATCCAACAACTTCAGAGCTGTACATATTTTTTTTAGCTTACTATAAATAATGTCCGAGTGGCTTAGTGATTAACGGGGGAAACCGGGCTTTTGTGTTATGTACGCAAGTCATTATTTCCGATTCCCTCTGCTATGAAAGAAAGCCTTAAACTATTACTTCACTCTTTATGGGAGTATTGCGGCTAGTCCAAGTATCGAATCCACAAAGCATGTTGCTAGACATTAATTAACTTATTACTTCTCAATAAAAGTGATAAAGATGAAAAGGTAAACAAAAGTTTAATCTAGGCATGTATTGAAAAAACTAAGATTAACAAAAATGTGTAAAAACTATAGATTGGATTGATATTCCTCACCTCGGGTTAATTACTATAAATGGTTAAACGATAAGAAAACTTGTCAAGATTAAATCTCATTTTCACAATTAGTAAAATCTAGAGTTGTCACCCGGTAAATTGCTATAAGCTAAATTGATCTTGGGGATTACACACACAATGTCGTAAATACAAAACATTCATGATATACACCGCTAAATCTACTAAGCATAAAATAAAGAACAACCTAACCCATTTAAACTCATCTAATCCATCACCAAAGCAAAGCAACCATTTAATCCAAGGTGAGTTCAATCATCTCAACCTAAACTAATTTAGCTACAAAGCATTATAAATGGCATAAATCAAAGGAAAGCAAGTAATTCTAATTAACAAAGCTTGCAAACTACTTAACAAAGCAAGAAATGGCAAGAAGAAGCTTGAATTAAAGGAAGAAGACAATGAATAGTGGATTATACCCAAATGGGTAAACCCTCGGAGAGAGAAGGAGAAGCTCCCAAAATCCTCCTAAACCCTAAAAAAATACTAAAAATTAGATCCCTTCTAATAAAAACCAACTTACATATATATAGTAAGTGATTAAAGACAAAAGGAAATAGAAAATATAATAAAATATCCCGAATTGTCTGAAATCTGGGTTCATCGATCGATCTATGAAATTCGTCGTTCGATCGAAGAAGGCTAAAATGAGCTGTCGATCGATCGATGAAATTTCATTGCTCGATATATGAATGTTAAAATCCGACACTATCTTTAGGACAAGGAAAACTATGTTTCGTCGTTCGATCAATGACATTCATCAATCGACCGCTAAAGGCTAAACTGAACCACTTCTGCTTTATCACAAACATGATTCATTCCATGGAAAATGTTGTAACTTCTTCGTTATAGATCGGAATGACGCTCGGTAGGAGGATACGTGAAGCCAACTCATAGAGATACACTTTTGTAAAGACTTTGGGCCAAAAACCCAAATGTTAAAAAGGATTAAAATTCCCTTGAATACGCGCTTCATGATGAAGCTTTTCCAGAATGCAATCCAACTTCATGCTTAGCACTTTAATACCTAAAAAAGCTAAATTATACCTCGCAAAGCATATAAACATACATAAAAGATGTTGTCTGGTTAATGAGCATAAATATAATAATTAGGTACCCGAGGGGGCTAAAATGCATAAGTATAAAGGCTAAATAAATGTAATTTTCGATACGAATCACACTTCCAAACTTGGAGATTGCTAGTTCCTAACAATGAAATTAAAAGAAACAAGAACTAAAAGCATCACTATACGAAGGGAGATATGTACAAAGGACAAAGGAGATAAATATCACTTTCGCGGGTGAACGATTGCATTTAGCATATTCAACAAGATGTTATACCCCTAGGTTACCCTAGTGGAAGAGTATTACACCGTGAGGATTTGTAGGGATGAAACCTAGAAATATCAGAGTTTCCTCAAAATATGCCTAATCAATAATACAAGACAAGCTAAACAACAATGAAAAGGATTTTAACATGTTAATAGAAAACTGAATGCATTCACCCAAAAGTCCGTAGTTATTACATTATAGAATGAACTTCATCGAATTGAAACCTTAAGCGTGGGAGGAAAAAAGACCACATGCAAAGTTTTAAAAAAGTTTGTTAAAGATGAAAATGTTAACAAAAGTTTAACCTAGGCATGTATTGAAACTATGATTAACAAAAAGGCGTAAAACTATAAATTGAGAATACTATCCCTCACCTCGGGTTAATTAGTATAAAAGGTAGCATGGAAAGAAAAGCTTGTCAAGATTAAATCTCATTTTCATCATTAATAAAATCTAGAATTGTCACCCACTAAATTGTCATAAAACCTTAATTAATTTTGGTGTCAACAAATATTCCGGAGATTACACACAAGGTCGTAAATACAACACATACATGATATACACCGTTAAATATTCTAGGCATAAAATTAAGTACAACCCAACCAATTTAAACTCATCTAATCCATAACCAAAGCAAAGCAACCATTTGATCCATGAAGAGTCCAATTATCTCAACCTAAACGAATTTAGCTACAAAGCATTATAAATGGCATGAATTAAAGGAAAGAAAGTAAATCTAATTAATAAAGCTTGTAAACTAGTTAACAAAGCAAGAAATGCCAAAATAAAACTTGAATAAAAGGATGAAGATAACGAATAGTGGATTACATACCCAAATGGGCAAACCCTAGGAGAGAGAAGGAGAAGCTCCCAAAATGCTCTCAAATCCTAACAAAATACTAAAAACTAGATACCTTCTAATAAAAACCAACTCACACACGCACATATATATATAGTAAGTGCTTAAAAATAAAAGTAAAAGAAAACATAACAAAATATCCTGAATTGGCCAAAATCTGGGTTTATCTATCGATCTATGAAATTCGTCGATCGATCGATGAAGGCTAAAATGAGTTATCGATCGATTGATGAAATTTCATTGATCGATCTGTGAATGTTAAAATCCATTAGTATCTTCAGGTCATGGAAAAATCTATTTCATCGATAGATTGATGAAGGCTAAACTAAACCAATTCTACTTCATCACAAACATGATTCATTCCATGAAAAAATGTCGTAACTTCTTCGTTATAGATCGAAATGAGGCATGGTAATAGACTAAGAGATGCTAGCTTATAGGGATACAATTCTATAATGATTTGGGCTAGAAACACAAATGTAAAAAGGATTAAAATTCCCTTGAATATATGCTTTATGATAAAACTTTCCCATAATGCAATCAAACTTCACGCTTAGCACTTTAATACCCACAAAAACTCAATTATACCTCGCAAAACATATAAACATATATAAAAGAAGTTGTCTGGTTAACAATCATAAATATAGGAATTAAGGTACATGAGGGGGCTAGAATGCACAAGTATAAATGGTAAATAAATGAAATATTTGATACGAATCACATAGGATGAAAGATGCTCATAAGACAACTGTTTGATCTGCTTGCAATCAATAGCGAGCACTGTCCCTTCAGCAGACCATAGGTCAATGAAGGGCTTTTAGCCACCGACATCACCTATGGATTCCTCATAAATGTGGGGGAATCACCATTCTTGGGGGGTTGCAGAGGCATGTAGGCTTTGTCCTTATTTTTCTCTGGGATTGACAAGTCCGAGTCAGTAGCCAAAGGGCCCTCTTGCTCAATCCTCTTCAAGAACTTGGTCTTGGGGGAGGAAGGATTAACATCTTCATCATTAATCAACATAATTCTTCTCTTGGGAGCCATTGAGTCTTCTTCTTTGGTAATAATGGACTCAACGTCTAAATATTCGAAGGAGGAAGAGATAGAAGCTTACTCACTTGGTAAAGGAAGTTAAAGATCAATAATGATGTCTACTGGACGAGATATAAAACTTCCAGTAGAATTCTTATACTCGAGCATAAAGGAGGTAGAATGAGGATGATCACCACCTTGAACTAAGGGTTCCCTTAAATTCTACACCTTTAGTAGCTCTTCTATGTTAATGTGGGCAATAGAGGACTCTTTCTTCTTTAATCGAGCTGCTTTGAAAAAAGAAGAAATATTATCATCAACCACACAATCAAGAGAAAATTCAAAAATCATAAAGGTAAAGTATTGACCTATATTACCCCTATTCTGGGCACAAAAACCCTTGGTACTATTCACCCTCTGAGAGAGGAAGATGTTGCAAATTTCGAGAAATAAAGCCCAAGTTCCAATATCTTTTATTGGAACTAGGAAGGTTAACTACCAATGCCCTATCAGCCTTCCTCACCTTCAAATATATATAACCAAAAGAAAATGAGGGCTATAATATTAGACCCCAGTACAATATAAATAAAGGGATTAAATTGTAAATTATCATGCCTAACTCTATTTGATTGTATATCTTGAACATCCATCCTATAATGACCTCTTGATGCCTTGGGAAGATCCATAACTTGATTCAAAGTACTAAATACAATATTAAGAGCTCCATAATTTGAAAGACTATCAATAACAAAGTTTGATTCTCTTAAATAATAAATAAATGTAGCTTGAACTCTTTGACCAACCTCTTCAAATAAGATTGGAGAGTTTAATAAGGGACCAAGGAGGTTTCTCAATATTACCATTTAGTATATCAATAATAAATTTTGAATCAGATTCCACTAAGACAATAGAAAGCTTAAGAGAAGCACAAAGTTTCAAACCTATTAAAATTGACGAAATTTTAACTTTATTTTTTGTTTCCACTCCTTCAAATGATGAAAATAATTTAATAAAATAGCCTTGATGATCTCTAATTATAACACCTGATCCTCCCAGTACTGGATTACCCATCGAAGCACCATTAATGTTTAGTTTATAGTAGCCTCGAGCCGGTTTAATCCATTTTAACAATTGGAATGCCTTGTAATGACCTTTCTCAAACTTAATCAGCATCCTTTGAATAATTTCATCATTTTGAGGTCAAAGAGAATTGAAAGATTTATCAGAGAAAGTTATAGCAATAAGATGACTAACCCTGCTGCTGATGAGGTTACTTTCCATTTGATAACCTTCAAAGAAACTTTGATTTCTACTAAGATATATTTCCCATAATACCATACCGGGGATGATTTCAAAAAGGAATTTTAAGTGGTCTACTCTAGGCTTTCTCAACCACCATGGCATGACCATAGAGTTAATGGAGGTAAAGCAGATTTTAACACCAAACAGGTTTGTAAAAAAGGTCCAGACTTCATATGTAATGCGACCATGGATGAGTAAATGGGCCAGGTCTTCTTCATCTTGATCCCAAATCTACATTTAGAGGAAATATATACACCCATTTTTTGAATGCTTTTATTTATAGGAACAATATTATGGAGGCATTTCCACTGAATACTGCTACTTTAGGAGAAAATTCATACTGTTAAATGGACTTGAAGAGGAAGGAAGATGGATGAGAAGACCTGAGAGTCTGCCATGATATATTTGATGAGAAATTACCACCATTAGTTAGATTCCAGTTTAAAGCCCTATCAATTTCCCCAATGAGATTATTTCTGGCTTATATAACTTGCAAAGATCTTTTAAAAATAGTTGAGCCAGTTAAAACTGAGCAATTTTCATAAACGATCTTGAAGAAATTGGATCACAAGCTATCTTGAGATCTAATGTTCCACTACGACTTCGTGATAGCTACTTTACAAATGTCTGACATATTCTTAAAGTCTAGATCTCCTTCTTCCACAGGGTAGCATAACTTTTCCCATTTCAACTAGTGATATTTCTTTCTAAATTCAAGAGAAGGTCTCTAAAGGAAATTACTAAAAACTCTATGATTTTGATTAATGGTTTTAGATGGAGTTTGGAAAATAGCAGCAACATGAATAAGGATCGAGGTTAATCTGAATTGAATACCAATAAATGAGAAGAATTTACATTGCTAGCCTACTACTTTGCATTTAATTTTATTGAGGAGTTATTCAAAGTACCAAGGTATTTCAATGGGATAGATTTTGATTTGAGGTTTAAGATTTCTGAGATGATATTTTTCCTTCAACTACCTAATTCTTCATGAATTGTAAAACTACTCTTCTCAAAGTTTATGACCTGGCCTGATGCTTTATAATACTTCTTCAAAAAATTAAGCAAATTTCTTAAGGTTTTGGTTTCTCCATTATATTGTATGATCTGCAAAACTTAAGTTACTTATCAGTGGGATGTCTTGAGTATGTGAGAAAGGTTTAAGAGAATCTTTTACCATAAGGTTATGTATTCCTCTATTCCACACTTATGCCATAATAATAAAAAGACCAGGTGAAAGTAGATCTCCTAACTTTAGACCTATATAGGATCCGAAGAATCCTGTATTTTGCTCGTTGATGATGATTGTAAACCAATTGTTTGATATGCACCTCCATACCCTATCGATCCAAACTTTTGAGAAGCCATATTTATTAGGGTTTTGATAAAGAATAATCGATCAACCCTATCATAATCCTTTAACATATCAAGCTTTATGATTATATTTGACCCATGGACTTTTCTCCTTAGTAATCCCATTATTTCTTGACAGAGTAAAATGTTATCAGTGATTTTCTTGCCCTTGATAAAACCTGTATGGGACTTTTTATTAATATCATGTAATATATTTGAGAGTCTTTAAGCTAAGATTTTGGTTATGATTTTGAAGCAAAAGTAGCACAAGATGATTGGTCCGAAGTATGAACATTTGGCATCATTTTTTATTTTTAGAATTAAGATTATATTGGTACTTGTCCAACCTTTATGAAGTTCACCTCTAGAGAAAAAATATCCAATATAATTTAAGGTATATACCTTTATAATTTCCCAAAACTTTTGGTAAAACACTCCGTGGAATACATCAGGACCTGTATTATTGCCGGCATTAAGATTGGATATGGCATTCCAAACTTCATTATCCAAAGTGAAATTATCATGAATTTGAGATTGGGAGGAGCTCAAATTATGAAAATGGGGTTGTGGGAGAGCAATATAAGCATTGCTGCTAGGAGAAACGGTGTAGTGCCACACCCTAAATAGTGAAAGTCCAGTAGCCAAAAGCATCACTAGCTCACGCTCTGACCCGAATAGCATAGGGCACATGGAATCCTGTGTGAATCAGTAAATCTTCTCCATCTATGCCTAAAACATTGAACAAATTTTGATTATTTCTTATAAATTCCTCCTTAATACCTGATGTAGAATCTATCCACTCCCTATCTTCCTTTTAAATTTTATGGATCATAAGACTTCTTTTGACTTTAACTGATTCATGGAAGGGTTTGGTGTTGGAGTATCCTTTTTAAGCTATTTTCCATTCATTTTGTGTTTCCAAAAATCTTCTTCATTTTTTAAAGTAGTGATCAACTAAGCTTTAGATTGGGATAGATGACATTTATTCTTCATGGTAGGATTACCCTCATATAACTCTTCAATATCTAACACTTCATTTTCTACCTTAGTAACTTGATCAAATGTGTTTCCATAATTGGTTTTATTCCATCTAACAAGATTTTATTTCAATCTTTATAGTTTAGAAGAGAATACTCTAAATAGATTACCTATCACATGTTGGGACCAAGATTTAAGGATAAATTCTTTGATGTTTAGCTGATTGCACCATATGTTTTGAAATTTGATGGGTTTAGGAAAGGAATTAGTAGAAGATTTTATATATAATAGAAGAGGAGAATGGTTTGCACATGTCTTGTTTAGATGGCTGAGATGAAAGTTAGGGAAACATGAGAATTATTCAGAAGATGCCAAACCCCTATTAAGTCTTACCCGTATCTTGCCATTTTCTTTGAAGTTATGCCAAGTAAATTTTGAGCCTGTAAACCCCACTTATGTTAAGATTTCATATGAAATAAAGTTGTTGAAGTCCTTTACTGCCCCATGATCAATTTCATTTCCCCATAATATTTCTTCACTACAAGTCACTATATTGAAGTCTCCCATAATGAGCCAAGGTTTCCCATCAATGCAAGTTTTGTGACTTAGCAATGAATTCCATAGAGAAAGTCTTTCTTGTCTTGTGCATTTTGCATAAACAATAGATAAATACTCCTTTCTAGGGAAATGATCATGATGGATTTTAAGAAGTAAGGCTTGGTCATCATCAACTATTGTCTCACAAGAAACTCCAAATCTCCATAGAAAAACATATTTTATTGGATGTATTAGCATAGCTATCCTCAAAATTTATGATTCTACTAAAATATTCAAGCTTTACCGTTTGGATTTAGGTTTTAATAAAGCAAATAAAGGAAGTTTGTGATTTTTACAAAGTCTTTTTATTCTTCTTCTAGAGGGGTTATTGGAAAGGTCCTTGATGTTCAAAAGTATGAAATTAATTATTTAGAACATCAGGGCTTGGAAGTTGTTGATACCTTACATGCTTCTCTTGTGAACCTTCTATATATGGGATCTATTAGATGAAAACTTTGCTTCTTAAAGTCCTGTTGATGGTGCACTGGATCAACTTAAAGATTTACTTCAATTACTTTTTTTTTCTTTCTTCCTACTATAGAACTTCATTTTCTTGAACAGTTCTTTGCAGAACAACATAAGTTCCTCCAACAATGGTGGATTGTCCTCAACATCAACTTCTAAATCTGAGAAAGCCAGGCAGTCATGAAGGGAGTTTTTATTTAATTTTTGTGTGACTAATATTATTAATTTAATTGGAAAAATCGAATTGGATTATAGTAAATATTAATTAGCGATATAAATGATTAATATTTATTATAATTATTATTTGCTTGTGTGTGATAAAAAAATAGGTATGTGACTTTTTATATGTCGCGTATGAGTGATATCGACAGTTTATTATTGTATGTCGATAGAATGTTAGATCAACGAATCAGTAATTTATAGGTAATGCACAGGGCAGCACATGTGGGACTTGATTAATGAGATGTTAACGTATTTGGAGTGGGATTAACCAGATGGCCTTTTCGAGCGCACCGATAATCCGAAAAGAGTTAAAATAATCCAGAATAGGTACCTGAGTATTGTATTTGAGTTTTGAGGGCTAGACATAATAGGACCCGTATAAGGGTAGGAGGATCATTTTACACCTTAAATTAAGAGGACAAGTGGGATTAGGTCTTTGGGAGGACATTTAAGGGTTGGGGGAGGTGAATGATTACCCACCTTCTATATTCCAAACAAAAGGTTAAGAGAGATAACCTTAGAGAAGAGAAAAATATAAGAAAGAAGAAGGAAGAGGAGAAGAAGATGATTCAACCTAACTTAGAAGACTTTGGATTTGTAATCCAACCAGGCAAGTAAATACTTGCTTTATATCGCAATTTTATTTTTAGTGAATTACTTTCTTGGTTTAAGTAGAAATTGGGGATTTGAATATGAAAGATTGAAAATTTTATGACTCATGAAGAAATCTAATAATATAAGATGAATGATCTTGAATCAACGATTACTTGGGATTGATTATGCTTGTAGTTAGAGTTAAAATTATGGGTTTTAATGGAAGGAGAGGAAGAACTTAGATGAAAGATGAAATCTTTAATAATCAACTTGATAAAAGAATTGTAATCTTGAATGTGTGGAGATTTCCATGTAAGAATAAAATATATAGTGATGGGATTATGTTTTATGAATTATATATGGATTATAGTTCTTGGAATTTTGGTAAAAAGAACCCTAGAAACGAAGTTGGGAGTTAGAGGGTGAATTCCGTCTAAGAAAAACGCTTCAGGTCTGTGTTTTGTAATATCATTCGAACCTTTCGAATGAGATGTCATTCTCATTCAAACGACAAGGAAATTCATTCGAACAACCCGTGGGTTTGGGTTGAGTTTGGTTGGTTGATATCTTTTGGGTATTTTTGTGAACTCAAGCAAGTATGTGGGAGGTCATCCAAGTGAAAAGATGTTTAATTAAAAGTAGTTTTATGTCGCTGTTCATTATTTAGGAAATTTATTAATTAATTAAGGTGTTAGTTCTTGGGTTCGAGTGAGAAGAACCGAGGATACAAGTGAATGACTATTTGATTAAATAATCGGGAAGTTGGGTTGAACTTCGGGATTGGGAGACTAGTGCGTAGTGAGATATGCGTACGAGCTCGATATAATTATTTTGTACAATGGGGATATCGGTTCGGACATAGGGATTGGGGGGACTAGTACATTGTGGGATTTCGCACGTAGTCAGTACGTACATATGGATATACGTAATGAGGGCTACCTATATATATAGGAAGAGGTTCAAAAGAGAACATAAAAGATGAACATTTTAATGAACCTTAACAAAAAACACCTAACACCCATTCAATTTTAATTCGTATGTTGTAAATGATTCGTGCCAGCGACAATGGACACGCATGTGGCACGCGTCTTTTTTAATACCCGCGTGTCTGTTACCGCTAGCGCGTGTCACACGCGTGTTCGTTGTTGCTGGCGCGGACCGATTACAACATAGGAATTAAAATCAATTGGGTGTTAAGTATTTTTTGTTAAGGTTTATTAAAATGTTCATCTTTTATGTTCACTTCTGAACCTCTCTCTCTCTCTATATATATATATATCTGTGTGTGTGTATGTGATTGATATATTTTTTTGAACATACCTAATTAATAGTACTATCGAAGGAGGTTGCGTGTAATGGGAAGACGTTGACCAACAGGTGTTGGACTGGTTCCCAAGGTCATAGTACTATTGTATGGCCACTATTCGAGTTTGAGGATAGGTGTTGGTTTGGAGATCGGTAGGGTGCGATGTGGTATGGTCGCGATCCCCCAGACGTATGTCTATGACCGCTTCCATTATATATGTTTCGTGTGGGATTGGTGGTGAGATTACGACCCGTTGTCTTGGTGTGAGGCGTGATGTCTGGAGCTGAATAGTACATGAGGAATGTAACCGCAAGGTCTAAGCTCTGGGATACGGTTATACATATATAGTGTGCGATAAATGTGTATGTTTATATGATATAGTGTATATATCTATTTATAACACGAGTGTAGCTAGGTTATTTTTAACATGCGTGTCGCTAAACTATTGTTTATAAATGTATACCAAGTGAAGGTAGTTAAACTTAGCTAATATGGAGTATTAACAGGGGTTGGCTTAAATAGCGATTATATGTCCTAGTTAGAATGAGTAGTTAATTAGGATAAATAAATGAACACGTTAGGTATGCAATGTAATTGAGAGGCGAGGTTTACCTCAAGTGAGTGCGACCGGTTAATCTTTAAACTAATACAATATTGTTTTAACGATTTAAAATAATTACTTACTTACGAAAATATTTTCTTCTCTACAAGCTTTGACCCGCATGATTTTGTTTTTCCTTGTTTTCCTTTTTACACCCCAGGTGTGCAGCAACATCAATCAGGACAACATGGATAGATCCGTTCTTGTCGAACAGTAGCTGTGGACGCTACATCCTTGTTTAGACGCTTGAGTCAATTCCACTCTAGATAGGATCAGTTAATTCCATTTACTTTTGGGTGTGTTGTCCATAGATGATAGGCTTTTATCTTACTGCAGACTTTTATACTTCTGTCAGATATTTAATCTTCCAAATTCTGTTATTATTTGGTTTATACTGTGGATGTTTTGGTAATCGAGGGTTTATTTGGTTCACATTTACTACTTATTTATGCATGATGGTTATTTCAGTTATTATGGTTGTGTGGATTTTTCTTATTATTTATGTTATATTATTATATGGGATAATAATGCTGAGAATGATGCGTACTGAGATTCCTATTATATTTCAATAAAGGACTGGCCACCCGATATTGAAATAGACGGGTTTTCACAGTTGGTATCAAAGCCAAGTTGATTGTTCTTATTTTTTATGTTATATTATTATTTGCGACAGTGATGTTAATAATGATCTATACTGAGATTCCTGTTATATTTTAGTAGATGATTGGCCACCAGGTATTAAAATAGGTAGGTTATCACACACTGCAACTACTTCATGCTGTTCAAGATCCACATCCTGAATTTTATGAATGAATGTTTGGATCTGAATAAAAGCTTTGTGTTCTATGACTTGTGGAGGTTGAGCCTTAGGAGGAGAATAATGGTGGAGGTTTGGGGGTGGAGTTATTAAAGGTTTATGGCTAGTGTTACTTGGGTCTGTAAATGAGGTATATTTTTTGTGATTGTTGTTTCTTTAAGAGATCGGGTAGTTATGTGGCTGTGAGGAACTTGCACGTCAGTTTGGGATTGATGGGAGTTATCTTTTATTGGGGCTCTAATTTCTATCTTCTGGCTAACAAAGTCTTTTATTTTCTTCTTGATAAAAATACACTTGGAATTGTCATGTCCTAATTTAAAACATTCAATGCAGCATAAAGGGATGCTTTCATATATGATCTTCTGCCAAAAACCATCCTCACCCGGATCTAGGAGGTCCAATTCAGCACACACCCTGGTTATGCTTGGTCGATTGCAAGACACTGTAAAGGCATCCAACTTTAGGGGCTTTCCAATGACCCGTGCTATGGAATAAAGAGAGGAATTGGAAAAAAAGTGAATATGTAGAGCAAGAAGTGAGATCCATATAGGATCTATTTGGCTTACCTTCTCAGGTTTGAAATTTGGGCTCCATTTAAAGGTCCTCATTGGATGTTTCCCAAAATACCACTGATTTCTCATCCATAAACGTGTAAAATCTTCCTTTACAAAAAGTTTCATGAGAATATGCTTTCGATCTATAAGTCCTATTTGAAAGGATGCCTTAAGACTCATTATATAAAAGTCTTTACATATTTCTTCAAGGGAGAGTCTTCCATGAGAAAACTTTCCCATTATAGAGTATTTGAATGGTTCTGCTAAATTTTGAATGTCTGCATGGGAAAACTTTATGGAAGGTTCTCCGTACAGGACGCTATTTGAATGAGAATAACATCTTTAGTTGATGAAGAACTCTTGACAACACCAGAAAAAGATTTATTCAAAGTGTGGGGAGGATCAGGGTTAGAGATGAAGGTAGGATTTTCCATGCAACCCTAATTAGTGTTAAGGAGGCGACTAGAGAGAGAGAGAGAAAAAGAGATAAATATGTTAATTTTTGGAGATATAAGATACCATCTGTTGTGCGAGAACAAGAATAGTAAAATCTAATTTCGGAGATCCCTAAGTTGGTCCCATATAATTCATTTATTCTGTGAACTCCATGTACAAATCACCATGTATTTAGAGAACATATGCCATATGGCGAGAATAATATAAAAAAACTCACAAAATTTTAGAAAAAGTTGATTTGGGGGAATTTCCCCCCCTGAATTACTGAAAGAGTGTTGATCCAATGGCTACCATTTATAGGGATGCAATTTCTAGGCATGGGAGCACATTCAATTGTGACCTAACAAGGAATTGAATAAGTTTTTCTAAACTCCTCCAGGTTCTTCTCATTAACGGTATAAACCATTTTCAAACGAAGAAAAGCATGGAAGAAGAATATGCAGCGAATGTAAGTATAAAGAACTATATGAAGATGAAAAAAGAAAGAGAAAACAAAAAGGACTTACAGAATTAACTAACAAAATAGGAGCTTCAGAGAGTCTTTTTGAGCAAGAATAGGAAGCAAAATGACGACACAAAGTTTGAACAAGTGAGGATCAAATTCCAAGAGTTCAATCATAAGGAAAAACACTCCAGATCAATTTTGGCAGTGCATTTTTTTATATGAACCAGCGTACCCCCGACATTTTGATATAATTATGGACATGCCTGAGCATGAATATTAGGCTTTGAGCTCAAGTTGCACCAACAAAGGATGTAAAATTCTCCGGCCCGTCCTTGACAAAGAATTTTTAAGGCAATTGCGGAGGCCCAATTTCCAGTAACCCAAATAGGCACAACGCGCCGCTTTAGTCAAATTCAACGTCATATGAAAGACTAACAAATATCACGTGGATAATTGAAGGCTCGTTTTGGTTACCTACATTCTCAGAGGAGATAAACATGAATCACCAGCCAATGAAGAGTTATCAGAGCGTACAACTCAACTACTTTCTATAAATACAACTCTCACCCCGTAAATATTGTGTGTTGTGGTAATTTCTTTACTCTTTTAACCACCTTTTTTCTTTAGGAATATTAATTGTGATTTCTTGCACTCACACCCATCTATGCATATGTACCACAATAATTGATAAATATCTATTTAGTTATATTTTATGGATTATAGATATTTTCCTGATATTTTCCTGATATATTGTATATTTGCTTGAATAAATTCGAAATTTCGTTTTGTATCCATTGAAGAGCAATCATTATTTCTTATGTTGGATACCCATATTTCGTACCTTTGATCTCCTTCACGATTTTCTTCAAAATTTAAGTTAAAAAAACCTACAAAGCTCCGACTTTCCAATCCATGTTGGCTTTTGAGTGAATTTCGATTTAGTGTATAAAAAATGCGATATGATCTTTTTTACTCATTTAATATACTTTTTTATTACCTAAATTACCAAGCTCGCGCATCGTGTAAGTTTATACCTAATTAGAATAGAAACTGCTGACTCGAAATAAACTATTGGAGAACTCATTTCATCGCTATTTCTATTCTATTGAAAAAATCCATAAATTAGATAGAACCATGAGTTTTTTTTATCAATTACTCCCGTTTGTTAAGTATGTAGTTCAATAGGCCTATCATCTATTTTTTGCTTCAACAGATTTCATGAAAAAAGATTTTTGATTTAATAGGTCTTATTTGTAAATATATAGTGAATATTCATTGTATATATAAATATGACCTATTATGAAAAAAATATTATGTTAAAACCTATTAGAAAATATCTTATATAAATAGAATTTATTTATCACACACCTAAAACCATTTGTCATATAAACAAATGGTGATTCCCTCAATCTCAACTCTTCCCCTTCTCTTTATCCAAATTAACAACGAACCGGATCCTATGGACCTCTTCAACTTCGGATAACTGTAACATTCAACATCGCATAAAACCCAATTAGCTTGAATTAAAGCTAGAGCAGGCCCACTATTAAAGCGTTGTGATTAAGCAACAACTTAAGATACCATTGATTTTGATGCCGAGTTTCATTCCATTACCTTCAAAATCCTATTTGAATCATTCCCATCCTCTAATGCAAGTTGATGGCAGCCAATCAAACAAACTGGTTAGTTTGAAAATATGGCAAATAAGCTGATATTAGTTGGAAAGATCAAATTCACAAATTAAAGAAAGGCCAAATGAAACATAAAGATTAAGTTTTAGTTCTGGTCTTGCTGTAGGCTTATTTAGATCAAGTTTTTCAAATCACTGAACTACTTCTGAAGGAGGTCCAAAAAAAAAATTACTTCTAAATGTTTAAATGATTGAAATGTTGATGTAATTAACATTGCATAATACTTTTACAATGTGCCTGCCTTTGGGATCTTGTATACTAAAATTATTCATGTGAAAACGTCAAATGAGCATAACTTATGTTTTAATTCTTGATACTCAACTCAGTAGTAGTACTTTTCTCGCAATATTATTTTTTATACAATTTAAAATTTTTTGAATTTTAAGGAAGAAATAGAAAATTACTTCGCGAACCATTAATTTTGACATACTAGAACTAAAGCGCGAGGGAGGGCCTCAGAAATGACTATAGTACATAAAGCCAGCTTTTGTGTGTCTCAAATAATTGAGTGTTTTGTTGTGTCGCCAATTACTTATGTTGTCGCACGTGATGATGTTTTTGGGTGGTACTGTACTCATGTAGTGTGATTCGAGTTCGCTATCGCTTGTAATTATTTGCTAGAAATAGAAACTACAGCCTACGGATAGATTGAAGAAGCATTTGCTTTCACATTTCACCAGCATATCAGCACTATGCGAGAAAATGCTCCACATAGATGCAAGTGGAGGTGACTGTTCAAATAAACACTCACTTTTTTTTAATCGTCCCAAATGGGATTTTATTAATGTAACGTAGGGTAACAAAAAAGAAGAACAACATAACTCAAACAGGCTCGAGTTAAGTAGAAGAGAGAGAAGAGAAAATAACGTAGAACAAACAGGGAAATTAGGACGAAGCCTAACAAAAGACTTAAAATACAACCGACAGATTTTTGGGGCTGTCCACGACAAATCGCAGCAACAAAACCAAGAAACTGGTACCGAAGGCACCAGAGGGCGAGCCGCTCCGAACAAAGTCTGTGCACAAGGCAAACAGACGGTGGAATAATGTCAGACAAATTCGTCAAAAACACCAGTGCCAAGGAGGGAGGCTCAAACTCCAAGGGGCCTAAAAATAGACCGACCTTAGTAAAATTGGGAGAAACCCAAAAAGTTACAGAGACCTTCTGAGTCTCAACCCGAGAGGAACAACCGCTGGGACAGTCGAACCCAAACCCCCAAAACCTGACAGTTATACCTAAAGTGGATAAAACGCTCACGAAGGAGACGAAAGAAAGAACTCCAAACGGAGCCTGCAAATACAACAATAAACAACAAAAACAAAAAACATAGTCAAATAACCTATCTTTAAAATCACAACACCGATCTACCTCCAAAAGAGTAGGTCTTGTCGCAACCATTCCGATATGTTCTTTGAGTGGATCTTTCACAGTCGAAGACATCTCGACGACTGACCAAACCGGGGAAGACCCAGTAGACGGGTTTGAGTTTTTTGGAACGCTGCTAATCCTCCTTTTGGATTTGAGGGACACTTGCGGGCCTCCCCCATGTAATACCCCGTATTTTTATGCTATATTAATTTGGGAATTTATTAAATTTAATGTGAGTGAATTACTTAATAAAAATCCGGAAATTAATTATGTTATAATTATTAACGTGACGAGAGTTGGTAATTATGGAAAATTTGTTGAATATTACTAATGAGCAAAGTAATATATCATATTGGTTATATTGAATGTCATGAGTGAGTTAAATGACAATTTCAGAAATTTAAGTCGGGACGTGCTTGTGTCGTGTCGGGACTAAATTTTGATAAATAAAAAGTGAATATTTTATAAGTTTCCCGTATGGTCGTTTTGAGTGCGCCAACGCGTCCGGAAGGGTCGAGATAGTCAGAAAAGTGTACCCGGGGGTATAGTTTGGGTCTCGGGGCGTTTTTAGGCCTAATTAGTAACCCGGGAGGGCATTTTGGTCATTTTACATTTATGGGTAATTAAACCCACGAAAATCAGAGGGGCTATATCTGATATTGAGGTTGTCGCCTAGGGTTAGAATACCCAAAACCTAGAACGGCCATTGGAGAAGAGAGGAGAGAGTTCTCAAGCAATTCCAAGGCTCAAAACTCAACGGTTTGCACCGCCGCCACCACCAACGCATAGATCGCGAGAAGGGGAACGCAACCACACCAAAATCAGCTGCAATCCAGACTTCTGAAAATCCCAGGCAAGTGTTTATCTTGCTTATTTCGTTGGTGCAATTTCCATATTAGTTTAGGAATGTTTAGGAATGAAATATATGGAAGAAAACCCAATTTGTGATAGGAAAATCCATGTAGTATTGGTTTATATGATGATTCTGGAAGCCCTTGGCATGTAGAGGAAATTAACCACGAAATTTTGATGATTATAAGAAGGAAATTCTGGAGAAATTTTGTTAGAAATCTGTTTAAGAAAATTTTAGGGTTCTTGATAGTTAGATAAAATTTTGGGTTGATAATCCATGTTTAAATGATAGAAATACACATGCCTTACGTTAAAAATGTCTGGTATATTGATATAATGTTAGTAGTAGAATCTTTGGGACGTTTGGGTTTGGAAAATATGGATTTGGATGAAGAAAAGTGGTAGAACCCGTAACTGCAATTCTGCAGAAAATCGAAATACCTGCTTGATCGATCGATCGAGCCTAGAGCTTCGATCGATCGAAGGCTCGATCGATCGAGCCCCAAACCTCGATCGATCGACCCCTCCTGGCAGACTCATATTTTCCTTTTTAAATGAGTTAAATTCAATTTATCGTGAGATAATTCTTGAGAATCCTTAATAAAATATTTTGGGAGATAGGGAAGACCAGTAGGACATGTGAATAGATTTTGGGACCCTTGATGTCGGGCAAAGATTGTATTTTGGGATAATTACATAAGGGTCGGTGAATTTATGATTTAAAGAGAGAGACACGTAAGAGAGTTACTTTGGGACAAATGTGTATTATCTACTGCATTTTATAATTGGGAGGATCGAATCCATGAAGCATTATGTTGTAAGTGGAAAAGTTCCTCAAATTAAAGTAAAATGTGAATGGTTATACGTGATAATTATATAATGAAAAATAAATGCGAAGGACGTAATTATGGGAATTGAGAAGTTACCCATTATTGATATGGTAATATTAGTATAGTTATATGATTGTGTATGCATATACTATCTATGTGTGGAAATCATGCCCACGCTACTTGCTATCCCTGAGGTTTCCGCACTGGGACAGTCTTATCTCGATGGAACCTTTATGGGGGATATTGACTTGTACCCTAGAAGATAGATATCCTTGGTATAGGCTATCGGAATGATAGTTCAGACGGTCCTAAGAGATGCGGGTATGTGCTTTCCTCTTAGAGACTTGGAATCTATGCTTCGCCTCATGTTGTTTGTGTATAGGTATCCTTGGTACAGGCTATCGCAGTGATAGTTCAGACGGTCCTACGAGACTTGGAACCTATACTTTGTCTCAATATTGTTTGAGTATGTGTTAATACAGTTCAAGAGTGATTCCGAATCTGCATTCCCTTAATACGAGTGATACGGGGATTGGATAGTAGAGTATGCCCGCACCATAGTTTTATTTGGGGTGCTGTTGTGATATATATATTTTATGAGTAGTTAATATATATATGAAATTTTGAAATCTGGAACTGCCTACTGTGATGTGATATGTAGGACATGGTTGATGACTCAATTATAAATACTTGTTTTGAGAAAGTAAAATATGACACTGAAAAACTTTATTGATTAATAAAGTCAAAATGAGAACTTTGGTTACTAATTGAAATATTCTTTTCAAACAATTGAATCGTGGAATTTTGAATCTTACGAGTAATCTAAGATAAGTTAAATCATTGGGAAGATTAGTGCGATAAATGATAAGACAAACCGTTGGGAAGGTTAGTGCGATAGGTGTGCACATTAGAAGAGAGGTGATAATTTCTCAAGAGAGTGTCGCACTAATATGTTGTTGCATTGGCCTGTATCAATTTAAATACTTGTTAAACGTATTTTAAATCAAACACACTATCGGGCTCTGACCCGTTTCTTTTTCTCTCTCTCTCTCTTGTATATATATGTATGTATTACAGGTGCCCAGCCACAGGGGCGTCTTGCTTAGGATCCCTTGGAAGGAACGCGCTGCAGCTTAGGTGGGAGTTGCAGGCCCCTTGATTAGACGACTTCGTTCATTCAGATCCACTCTTAGTACTTTCATTTAGTTGGGCATGTGTAGCTCTTTCCATTATTTCGTTATTATTGGACATTTGTATTTCAATTATTTCCAGTATTGTTACTATGGGATTTATTCAGTTTGGATGTATGACTTTAAATTTCGTATGTTGACATTCGATTGACGAATGTATTAAATTAATTGGATTATGTTGCAGAATTTAACGTGGTGTGATTCTTACTTAGTGAATGTTGTTAATAAAATAAATGATTTTTCTTTAAATAAAATTTGGAAAGTATATATGAAAATGGTTTTGACACTTAGCTTAATTAATTAGGGTGTTAAATTGAAAAAAATTAATTTTCGACAGTGATGCTAAGAATGGACCAACTGTTCACCTTGATTTAATTTAATAAAGGAGTGATCGCCCGGTATTTAATTAGGCGGGGTGTCACACCCCACTCTCGCCGGAAGAGAGAGGGGGGAGGGGTAGCCGGACCGAGTGGAGAGGGAAAGGTTTTTTAGGGCCGGCTGCAATCTTTTTTCTAGAGTGAGGTGAGAGCTTAACTCTCTTGTATTCAACAATAAACACTCATTTAACTTCATACATAAGTGTTTTTTTTTTGGGTAGCATACCATGATGTGTTCGGACAGCTTACGCGCACCTCGATTAGTCCCCATTCGAGATTCGTGGCTTCCGCTGGCCAAGCATTATTTTGACAGTGCCAGGGATTGAACTGGGATCAAACCCAATCCACCCCCAAGACTGTCCTAATAACAACTTTATACCACTGGGCCAAGACGCTTGGTTATACTTTGGTTTATACCCATTACTCTCGAATTAAAATTAAGAGTTACAATTTCTTCAAAAGATAACTAATGTTAATGTCATATTCCTTCTTATATTTAAATTTTTATACAGCGATTTTTAAGTCTATAAATCTACTCCATATGGTATAATAACATTTATTTGTGTGGTTTCTTTAGAGTTTGGAGTATACAAAACAAATAATTTCATTTGTTTTAGTTAAAGAGGAATTTATATTTATACCCTTAATCATACTCATTTAAAACTCATTCGAAAAATAAACACATAACTCCACGTCCACCCCATCCCACCCCACCCACCTCGTCGGAACACCGAAATTCTCGCCGAAAACTGCTGGAATTCTCGCGGATTGTTTCTCTATCCTCGTTTCACTCTCCCTTCGTCTATTTCTTTCATTTTTTTGGTCCGCGCCAGCGTCACCATTGTCAGTGTCGAAGAAGAAGGTTTTTCGTCGGAAAAATGGAGGTTTTAGTGAAATAGTAAATTTAACGGTTTCGATTTTTTTATCAAAAAATATCAAATATGAGTGTTGTTAGATAGATCTCGACGAGTAGATTTCAAATATATAAATTTTGTGAATTTTGGATTTGTAGATTTGAAGTTATGGACTTTTAAAAATTTTATGTTTTTTTGTATGAGTTGTCAAATGGCATATTGGTCATTTTTCATAATGTTTTTAGTACATAAATTAAATTTATAAAATTATGTGAAGTGTCCTATTTTTATACACTTTGAGTTAGATTGAACATTTTTTCAAAACCCCATTTCTTTAATAATGTCACGTATTGAGAGCCAACATTTAAAAATCAATGCAACTATTTTCATAAAAAATAATCAAATATTACATTCAAAACTAGTACTTTATTTTTAAAAAGGACAATTATGTTTAGTTTTGCTATGAGTTAAGTACATTTTGCACTTAGTCCATCTTTTTTTTCTTCAAGAAGTCCCTTATTTATTTTTTTGACAATTTTTTTAGAGTTTATGATAAGAGAAAAAAGTGTTTGAGCGCTATTATATGACGAGAGACAACATATATTAACTTTTCTATATGTACATGTTAACTTTCAAGCTTTTATGTATGCACATATTAACTTTTGATGACATCCATTGTTTTTTCATTTACAAGTCATAAATACATGTATTTTCATCCAAAAAATAATACATGTTCAAGTTGTAAAAACATAAATCTCGTTTTAAATTATTCATTTATCGATAAATAAATAACCCCTCTAAAATAATATTTTTTCTTAGTCCCAAGAGTATTATTTTAGAGGGGTTTTACTATATCATGATTTAAATAAAAGATAATATAATGGTTGATAAGAACCTTAAATAATACATTATAATTATTACTAGGAAATACAGTATAATACAAATGTAAAACTTGTATCTGCTGAAAATGTACTTAGAGCATCCGTAATGGTGATGCTAAAAAATGGAGAAAATGGTAAGTTTACAAATCAGAAGGTCTGTAATGGTGTACTCAAAACGACAAATTCAGTAGTAGAAAATGTAGTCGTTCCGCAAAGTTACCATTTACTTACTGAATTTGCAAATGGTTCCTACGAACTTCATTTGTTCGTAGGAATTCCTACGAACAAATGAAGTTCGTAAGAAATATAAATAATTATTTTGATTATGTATGTGAGTTCCTACGAAAACATTTGTACGTAATAATTTTCTACGAACAAATGTTGTTCGTAAGAATTGATTTTTAACTTCCTACGAACAATAATACTTCGTAGGAACTGTTATCCACCAAATCTTACCTAAGTTTGCTTTTCACCAGTGTAGACCAATTGACTAATGAAAGCTAACTGCTCCATTTTGATTTGTAAGTTTACCTATTCAGAGCATCCACCATTGTGGATGCTCTTAATAGTGTTTACATATGCACTCCAAATAAAATTAGATGGACATATCAAAAATTCATTTTTGGGAATGGATAGATTAATTAATTCAAGAAATTATATCTAGGGTCCTTCCTATGCGGTCTCAAAATTGATTATGCACCGTGACGACACTTTTTAAAAATTACGAATTTTTTTGGGTTGATTTTTTTGTATGGATTTTAAACATTACAAGACACTCATAAAAAAATCAACTAAAAATATATTTTTTGCTATATAAAAAAAATGGGTCAGTGTTTCACTGTTTTGAGTTTTCACAGTTTTTGAACCAGTTACGAAAACTGTGAAAACATTGATCAATTTTTTTAAATAGCAAAAAAAAAAAAAGAATATTTTGAGTTCATTTTTTATGGGTCCCCTGAAATGTCTAAAATGCACACAAAAATAATTAACCCCAATTTTTTTGGGTATAATTTAAAAATATATTCGTATTCACCTGAAGCTAGCTCTCTCTCTCTCTCTCTCTCTCTCTATATATATATATATATATATATATACACACACACACACACACACACACATATATAAATACATACATATATATGGGGGAATCATATTTTACTTTTCCTCTTATATATATATTTAGAAAGTCTCATGTAGAACCTTATATATACGTACTCGTACAAACCATTTTTTGAAAATGGAAAACATGGAATTTTTTTTTTATCATTTTTTCGTAGATGCTAAATCATAAAAAAATTCAATGTTTTATTGATTAAAAAAATGAAATGCAAAAATGATGAATATTTGCATTTTTGGCCGTTGAAAAATTTGATTATCATATCACCCTCATTTGTGTGAATTGTTTTAATGAAACTTTTTACAGATGATCGCCTCATTATGTTGATCATCTCCACAAAAATTCTCAAAAAATGTATTTTTTTACTATTAGAAAAAAATAGCTCGCAATATATATATATATATATATATATATATATTAAGGTTATAAAAAACGCGAGGTGTGATCGAGGCGTGAAGGCGAAACCTTAAGCCTTAGAACCCTAGGCGGGCATTAGGCGTAAAAAGGCGTGAAACGGCATTTATGCCTTCTTAATATATTTTAATATTTTTAACCATAACAAGGCTATTAAAATACTAAAATTGTACATATCATAAAAATATATGTGAATATATGCAAATTAAAATACTATTTGATTATTTTGGATGAGATAATGACCCAGTTTGTAAAAAAAATCTTTAAAGGACGATATCGTCTCATTAAAGCGTTGTTGTTTTTAGAAAAAAGTGCGGTTTAAGGGTTTTACCAAGAATAAGGCGTAAAAATCTTAAGGGGAGGCTTTTCTCCCAAGCCTCAAACCTAGGCGAATTTTTTAGAACAGTGAAATATATATATATATATATATATATATATATATATATATATATAGATAGATAGATAGATAGATAGATAGAGAGAGAGAGAGAGAGAGAGAGAGTACGCCATGTATAAGGTATCTTAGTAGCAACGTAAGAGAAAATCATATTAAATGTGAGATGGTGCATACCCATTATTTTGAGATAAGAATGACTATAGGAAATCTATTTTTGATTTTGTGATATTTTAATAGCAAATTATGTTTTTAAAAAAAGGGACGAGCAATTTATAATTTTTAAAAATTAAAACAAATAAGTTTCAAATAAACTTCTTCATCACTATAAAAACTAGATCGATTAGTGTATATAAATTGTAAGTTTATCCCGTGAGAGATATTAATACCATAGTAAAAGGACAATGATTTTCTATATAGATATTAAAAAAGCAATCATAAATATGAAAAGAAAAGAGTATCCCATGAACTAGTTTGTGGAATTTAAGATAGGAGAATTATAACTAATTAAAGATCGAATATTAAAAGAAACGACATGAAATGTTGATAAAGAGACCAATATAATGTAGACAAAGAACGTCACGTGAATTAGAGGAATTTCAAATGAGATTCTTGGAATTCTTGATGATGAAATGAAGAATTCCAAAATATAGTAAACAAATACACCGTTAAACATGGCAACTTGAAAGAATGAAATTTGATAGATATAAATATGCTAAGTAGGATGACATGCTAGGTTTAAAATATATAATCATCTTTATACAAAACTATGAATAATGGGAGGAGGAAATAACATAATAAGCTTACCAATTTTGGGGATAAAAATATAAAAGATTTTAATAATGTTAGGTATAGTAAGGGTTACTACTACTCAAGGGTCTCGTCAATGATAGAAAGAGGGAATCGAGTTTAGAGCTATAGGGCAATATTCAATACGGAAAAAGTTTGGGAGATTCACAAAATTACTTTTTTTTTACACATTTACAATATTGGAAGTTTAGGAATGCTTTAAAAAAATGATGAAAAGTTTTTTTTATTGATTGGAAGTGTTGAGTTGTCTGGACTAAAATAGTTTAATAAAATTTTGATTATTATAAGGATTTTCTTCAAATAAGGAAAGAGTCTTTTAACATACATTTTAGACAACGAGCAATGGATCACAACTCCAATGAAAAATTCACGATTATATCGTGTTACCAATCTCTTGTTGAAAATGATCTTGATACTCCCTTTAGTGGAGTATGGGATAAAATTCTGGCATCTTGAGGTCCCCCAAAGATTAATAACTTTTATTTAGCTCATATTTCATGGAAAACTCTTGACAAACCATGAAAGATTAATTAGAGGCCCCACTAATATTACGAAGTGTGACTTGTGTGCTATTCATGAAGATATAAAACATGTTGTGAGTGGTTGTCATAGGATATGGGAAGTGTGGCATAACCTCATCCCACTAGAAAAGTATCAATAAGGTAGATCTGTAACCTTATGAATTAACTCAAAATTAATATTTGGAATAGTAGAACAGAGAAACCAAAATGGTATGTGATCTTTATCTCTAATGTTTAAAATATTTGAAATGCTAGAGTTTTGTATCTTTTAAGAAAAAAATATCTCTTCTCCCCCTCACTTGATTATTAATTCCGTGGTCATTTTCTTCCACAAGTGCTATCAGAGAAGTACATATTGACCAAGGGATGTGACAAATAGGTTTTATGGAGGAATGCATGGAAAAACATCTAGCCTAAAGGGGGAATTGGAAGGTGTGAACTATGAAGTTAATTAAGGAAATATGGTGGACAAATGTTGAAATGGAAATAGACTTCTAAGTAGCGGCTTGGCTTATGAATAAAGCGGAAGCGATGAATCACCCATATGCAAATCTAATTGAAAATTGTATCGATCTTGCTAGGACGACAAAGACGACGGTGACACATGCAATGCTTGAAAGGAATTGATGTGTGAAGAAGATGGCTTGAGAAGGAAGCTACTGAGAGGAAGAAATGGTTATGATGGAGGATTCAACTCATACAATGATGAGGTTGCTTGCCGTGGATCTGCAAGGGGTCTCCAACTATATAGGGGAGGAAAGTTTTGTTTTTCTGTTTGTTCTTATACAATGATGAGGTTGCTTGCCGAGTATCTGGAAGGGGTCTCCATCTATATAGAGGTGGAAAGTTTTGTTCTTCTGTTTGTTCTTATCAACGACGAAATTGGAAGGTGTCAATCATGAAGCTAATTAAGGAAAGATGGGGGACAAATGTTGAAATGGAAATAGACTCCTAAGTGGTGGCTTGGCTTGTGAATAAAGCGAAAGTGGTGAATCACCTATACGAAAATCAAATTGAAAAATGTATCAATCTCGCGTTTATGACAAAGGCAACAGTGACACATACAATGCGTGAAAGGAATAGATGTGCGAAGCAATTTCTTGAGAAGGAAGCTACCAAGAGGAGGAAATGGTTATGGTGGAAAATTCACCTCATATAATGATGAGGTAGCTTGTCGAGGATCTACAAGCGGTCTCGAGTTATATAGGGGTGGAAAGTTTTCTTTTTCTTTTTGTTCTTATACAATGGTGAGGTTGCTTGCCGAAGATATGCAACATTGTAAGTTTATCCCGTGATAGATGTTAATCTCATAGTAAAATGATAATGATTTTCGATATGAATATTAAAAAAGCAATCATAAATTTGAAAAGAAAATAGTATCCCATGAACTAGTTTTTGAAACTTAATATGAGAGAAATTATAACTAATTAAAGATAGAATATTGAAAGAAACGACATGAAATGTTGATAAAGAGACAAATATAATGTGGATAAAGAACGTGACATGCATTAGAGGAATATTAAATGAGATTCTTGGAATTCAACACGGTAAAATGAAGAATTCCAAAATACAGTAAAAAAATACACTTTAAAATATGACAAATAACTAGAAAGAATAAAATTTGATAGATATAAATGTGCTAAGAAAGACAACATGTTGAGTTTAAAGTATATAATCATCTTTATACAAAACTATAAATAGAGGAAGGAGAAAAGAACATTATAAGCTTACCAAGTTTGGGGATAAAAAGATAAAAGATTTTAATAATGTTAGGTGTGTTACTCTCAAGAGTCTAGTTAATGATAAAAAGAGGAAATTGAGATAAGAGTTATGGGGTAATATTCAATATGAAGAAAGTTGGGGAGATTCACAAAATTACTTTTTTTTACATAATTAGAGTATTGGAAGTTTATGAATGTTTTTAAAAAGGAATAAAACCTTTTTATTGATTGGAAGTACGGAGTTGTCTTGGCTAAATAGTTTAATAAATTTTAATGATTACAAGGATGTCTTTCAAATAAAGAAAAGAGTATTTTACTATCGATTTTGGACAACGTTAAGTGGGATCGCAACTCCAATGAAAAATTCATGATGATATCGTGTTACCAATCTCTTGTTGAAACTGATATTGATACTCCCTTTAGTGGAGTAT
Source organism: Sambucus nigra (assembly GCA_949130495.1). Classification (NCBI taxonomy): domain Eukaryota; kingdom Viridiplantae; phylum Streptophyta; class Magnoliopsida; order Dipsacales; family Adoxaceae; genus Sambucus; species Sambucus nigra. The sequence goes on from OX422209.1 coordinate 580,940,102, forward strand.
GGAATAAAATTTTGGCATATTGAGGTCCCCCAAAGATTAATAGCTTTAATTTAGCTTATATTTCATGAAAAACTCTTAATAAACCATCAAAGGTCAATTAGAGGCCCCGCTAATATTGCGAAGTGTGATTTGTGTGCTATTCATAAAGACATAAAATATGTTGTGAGAGGTTGTCATAGGACATGGGAATTGTGGTGTAACCTCATCCCACTAGAGAAATGGCAGTAAGTTAGGTTTTTAACCTTAAGAATTGACTCGCAATTAATATTTGAAATGGTAGAATGGAAAAACCAAAATCATTTTCTTTCATGTGGTATTAAAGTAGTCCGTATTGAGCGAGGAATGTGACAAATAGTTTTTTATGGAAGGATGCATGAAAAAGCGTGTAGCGTAAAGGCTTATTGTTGAAATTATACTAAAAGTGGATACACAAACTTATTCATATTATCATTTTATTAAATTAGGGCTTATTGGGATTTAGTACCCAAAAAATATTAAATCTATTTTAGTCCATAGCCACTGCAATTGTAACACTCACCACCACTTATGCCACAACTACCGTGATAGCCATAACTGTTCCTCTGGTCACCTCTTACACACACACACACACACACATATATGTGTGTGTGTGATATATATATACTGCGGACCGAACATGTGTCGCCTGACGGTGAGCCCAAAAAAGAGAGAAAGTGTGCCTATAATTTCTAGACGCATCGTTAGGTGACACATATCTGGTCCGCATTCTTAAAATGCGAACTAGTCCGCACAAAAGCATTATTATATATACATATATATATATATATATATATATATATATATATATATAGAGAGAGAGAGAGAGAGAGAGACCCCTCCTGCAAGGAATCCTTATGGTGCAAACCCGATACATACCATTTTTTTAAAATAATAAAATAATAAAATTTTTGATGAAACTTCATGGATATGATCTCCACGATGAAAAGATCATCCACAATTTTTTTTTTATCAAAAATTCAATTAAAAAACCCGTTGAAATGAGGTGATATGTAAAAAAATGGTATAAATATGCATTTTCGACCGTTGAAATTTTGACGATCATCTCACCCACTTTTTGATGAAACTTCATGAATATGATCTCGACAGTTAAAAGATCATATACATGAAGTTTCATCAAAAAATTCAATCAATCAAGTTGCTGACGCAAACCTAAATTTCAACGATCGAAATACATATTTATATCATTTTTTTACATATCACCTCATTTAAATGATTTTTTTATTGAATTTTTTATAAAAAAAAATTGGAGATGATCTTCTCACTGTGGAGATCATATCCATAAAGTTTCATCAAAAAATTCATTTTTTTACTATTTTAAAAAAATGATATGTACCAAAGTCTGCACCAAAAGGAATCCTTCAGGAGACTGTGTGTGTGTATGTGTGTGCGCACGTGTGTGTGTGTCCGCGCGTGTGTGTATATTTATTTTGATAATCCCGAACCTCCACATGAAAGAGACATTTGGACTCCCTCATGCGTGCTAAACATATGGAACACTATGCCAAAGCCACCTTAGCACACACCATATAACGGTACTTGTGGGGAGTTTTGAACTCGAGACCTTCGGCATAAACGGGTCGTCTCTTATGACTAGAACAACCCAGAGTGGAACTTTATCCGCTATTAAATCCCCCAAGAAAGGAAATGGGCTTTCATAATAAATGGTGATGAGAACCAGTATTTTGGTGTATAAATATCAAACATCAAATATTTTTTTAAAAAGTAAATCTAATAATACTAACGTAATGACCATGCAAAGTACTAGGAAGGACCTCGTGCGAACTTTACTCAAGGATTTTGTGCGAACTTGGCAAAATGACGTGGTTTTGGACCAAAACATGTATTTCATGTAAAAATAAAATTGAAAAAAGGAAGAGAAAAGCTGATTTTGGTCCAAAAAAAAACATCACTTTGCCCAAGTACGCACAAAGTCCTTAACTAAAGTGCACATTGAATCCTTTCTCTTCAAAGAGAATAACAACAAAACCGACTTTTCTTCGTATGGGATAAAATATAGCAAGGTTTGAAAGAGTTTATAGGAAATATGCACCTGCTGCTTAATTATACATGATGATCAGGGACAATAGTATGGTAAATAAATCTTAAACACACATACACACTTTACCTGAGTTTTTCTTCCTAATAATAAATAGTATACTCTATATGTTACAAATAATGAAATCAAAGTTATCATCTTCATCCGCTTCCATTCAAGGGACTCAGTCAGTTCTGTTCAGCTCATGTAACCAGACAACTTGAACCGATTTAAGATATGGTACTAACCTTTGAATTTAAGAAAATCAACAAATTTATATAGTAAAATGAGACCCCTGTTCCAGTTATCGAAAACATCATTCCACACAACAACGAGTTGCACCTATATTTTCTGTTTCTTCAAAATCAAAGCTGGGGAGACGAACCCTTTTTTTTATCCAGCAAAAATTTGGTGTAATGTTGGTAAGGAATGAGATCTACATTACGCTACATATGCAAGAATCTAAATCCTCGTTGTCTGAATCACTCGCATCGCTGCACCCACAAAGAAAAAAACTATATGTAACATTAATATAACAAGACAAAAAATTAATGCTAATTCTTGAAAGGTATTATTCAATATTTTATTAACCAAGTATATCATTACTGTCTCTAAGAATTATAAGTGTAATAGATATAGGCATAGGCATAGGCATAAGTGCTCATAGCGGAATGCTGATAATCCAAATATGTTAACGGCTACCAAAAGAGTAGAAGACAAAAGGTTGTTTATGGGCTACTTGACTTAAATGGGGCAACGCCTTTAGTGAGCAATCCTACCCCACAATCCACTCAGATCTCAGGAGGATATACACAAGTCTACATGGGCTCTCCATATAAATGAAAATAAAAATAAAAATAAAAACACTTCCAATCTCACAACACCCCAACCTATATTAGTTTATTTTTTGCAGTGATTTTTGGTGAATTATCAACAATAAGTTCTCTAATTGTCAGGAAAGGTCATCAACTCTCCACATCAAACAATTCTAATACGCTTATCACCCACTAAAATATTACAACAATCTTGTTGAATTTATCACACTACATATGCCAAGTGCCAGCCTCAGTGATGGTCCTGACACTGACGAGCACCAAAAAGCATACTCGAGAGTAACAACACATTGACCATTCAAGCTCGGCTAGGACCAGAACACAGTTTAGATTCTTCAGAACACGTCAACCCATGGACAACAACATTCATAGACTGCCAAAAATGATAGTATGTATAATCAATCAACCTTTGCTACTAGTTTAGATTCTTTAAAGCATGCCATCAGTTTATGAAAATTTAAATCAGGAAATAGACATCTTTCTATCACTCACATCCATCAATCAATTTTTATGGACACACATCCAACTATATGACAACAAACTCATACACTGTACTTGTTTGTCAATGTACACAGAATATGCTACAGGCACAAAGTAAACACAGGTTTTTGTTAGCAATTTAACATTGGAGAGAATACCAAGCCTCTCGTCAAGTGTTATAAGACTGATCAAGACTTCAAACATTTCATAAGGACACACAACTATCTTATAGTTCCCAAAATTAAGTACTCCCAAATAAAGAATAGTAGGCACTAAAACATCAAAGTTCATAATACATAATAAGATAACGCATATGTTAGATTCTTTAGAACATGTCAAATTGTCAATCCATTGAAAACAACATAGACAGCCAAAAATGATAGTATGTGTTATCAATCAAGAGTACTGTAAGTAAGTTTTGGTTCAAAATGTCAATCTTTATCTTCTGCACATTCTCCCTGAGATTAACCAAGATTTGCCATCAGATTACAAAAATTTAAATCAAGAAATAGTCATCTTTCTATCACTCACCCAGATTTATGACAAACCAATCAATCAAGCAACCTTTTTTGGACACACATCCAACTATGACAACAAACCCATATGCTACAGGCACAGGTAGTGGCGTAAACACAAATTTTTGTTAGCAATTTAACATGGGAGAATAGTGGACTCTTCATCCTAGCCATCACATATCATCAGGATTTGCTAAATCATATTCTTATGATAACAAAATCTTTATCTACATTTCAACTTGTTCTCCCCCTATCTTATAGTTCCCAAAATTATATACTCTCATACAAAACATAGTAGGGATTAAAACAACATAGCTCATAATCCATAATAATATTAAACACATGTTATCAAATGAGTGCACAATTATATTACCTTGGCTGAAATTCCATGACCTCAGTGAGATTATTTCCATTCTTATCATTCCACTGCACTTTCCTCTTAGGCTTGACAGTCTTTTTCGACAATCCACCTCTCCGAGGCAGCAACAGTGCGGCCGACTCATCATCCTCTTCTCTCGTCCCATTCAATACCACATTTTGGGAATCCATAATAACCACACCCTTATTCTTACATCCAATTAACTCACTATTTACATCTTTTCCATTTGTATTTGTATCCATCTACTATCAATTACACTATTCCAATCTTTATTCCTTAAGTTCTACCAATCAAATTACACATGATCAACAACATACCCACTAAATTTGTTCTCCAAATAAAAAACCCAGAATCCCAAACCCCTAAATTTAAACATTGCAAGAAAGTTTGGAAATAAAAACGCCATCTTTACGTTAACCAGTGAAGTCAACGCTCATTTGGCGTACAATACAGCATTGATGTTGCAATTACTGATCCATGAAGAATCACAAATCAAGAAAACTTAATAACCACAGATTGAGATTATCACTTTATAACTTTGACCAAAATAAAATGAAGGATGGCTGTTTCAGGTTCAGCAGAAATGAAAAGGTGAACACATCTGTTTTTTTTTTCTTTCAATCAAATGGAAAAATGGGTTGTTGTAAGAAATCTTAAAATATGAAGCTGTGAGGGAGATGAAGAGAGATACAAAGCAGAACCCTAGAAAGGATGGGATTGGAGAGAAAGGAGAAGTGCGTTTACTAAGAATATGGTTGTATACTATACAATATGAATATGTTGTGTATTTATGCGGTAGTTTTATTAAGGTCGCAAATGTAAACGGCTTCGATTGGATGATAGCGGTTTCGTGTCAAAATGTTAACCTTCATAATTTTTTTTTCCTATTTAGTCCCATATGTCGAGATTTGTTAGGATCATTTATATGTATTTTTAAAATTATAAAAAATCTCGTGAACATCCAAAATTTCCCTTCTATGTAATCATTCAGTTTAATTTTTATAGAGATTGACACTTATTTCATATTGATTATAATATAAAAAAATAACTAAAAAAATAAAAATATGAAAATGATCACAAGTAAATCTTTATAAATAAAACTAAATACTTAAGATCCCTTACCTATACTCCTACCCTAGTTAGCCTTTTATTTTATGTATTAATTACTCTTTCTCCCCTCTCAAATTTGACTTCATTTTCACTCCCACTAACTTTTCCGAAGACCTTTTAAGTTACCAAAAAATGCTCACATGGTATACTGTTTGGACTAATGTCGAAACGAGCCACTACAATCACATTCTTCTAATTGATATAGAAATTGGGATTGATTTGAAAAATCTTTTATACTCTTCTTTGTGTAAGATTTTCAAATTATTCCTAATTTCTAGATCGATTTGGAAAATCTTTTATGTATTTAAAAATAAAACTGTTATTGGACTCGATTGTTTTGTAGTTTTCCAATTATTTATTGGATGTAAACCAATTTAGCATATACTTATTTGTATCGAACATATTAAGCAACAAATGCACTTTGGTTGTCTTTGATAACATATATTTTCCATGAAAAAATACATTTTTCTACACATATTACATCTTTTTATCGTTTGATTGTGCATTTTTTTCATGGATTTGTTGTCTTAAATAAAGGTCACGCGACCCCTTTTCTACATATTTGTGGAAAACACATTCTCATGACACACAAAGTTCTTATTTTCCATGAAAAATCTCTCACGCTCATTTTGCAAATTTCAACCAATTCGCACATCTCAGTTAGTCTTTATCTCATTGAATCTTCGCCACTGAAGCTCGATTAAAGTTCTATAATTGAAGTCCCTATATATATATATATATGTGTGTGTGTGTGTGTGCAAGAATTATCATAATGAAAAATCTAGAAAGCAACATTGAGATGAAAATAAATGATCACATACACAACACTAAAGATACATGGCACTACACCAAATCTGCCTAATTGTCACGATCATTGACCTTGACAATTCGGGGGGAGACAATTTTTTTTGTCACGGATGTGTCACGGTCATTGACCGTGACAAGTCCGTGACAACTTTTGTCACGGGCTTGTCACGATCAATGACCGTGATAATTCTGGGTAGAATTTAAAAAAAATCTGTTGGGCAGTATGGCTACTGCCACTGCCGAGTAGTATATTTGTACCTGTTATAACAACGTTGTACCTATTCAAACATCATATATCCAAATAAACTAGAGATAATGCAAATATACATTCAAAATAGAAACTATTTAAGAAGAAACAATATCATCATCAATCATCTCAAATCTACAAACTATTTAGCTGAAAAAGAGATTTTGTACCGCGACGCTCGGGGACACCTCCTTATCCTTCCCTTCTTGTTCGAAGAGCCACATAAGTATTGAGCCTATGTGGCCTACCCCCAGGGCCACTCCCCTGAAATAAAATAAAGTAAAATTAGTATCCGCCCCGCAAATATAGATAAATATAAATATAAATCGAAATCGAAATCGACATATAAATATAAATACATTACCTGTAGTGCCACCCAAATAGCTAACTTGAACTCATATGGCACCTCCTTCCAACTAATGTACCCCGGACAATCGTGTCAAATATAATTCCCTTCATATCTGAACACTAAGAAATTCCATAATCCAATGGAGTTATGCTCTTCAAATTCCTTTCAACCGTTGTGTAGCAAAAAATCACCAGTTGAAGTTGTCAATTTCACCTTCCAATGGTCTCCCATGTTTTGCTAGAGGTTCCAAGTGGTTGGATATGGAAAGTGGAATTGACAACTTCAACTGGTGATGTTTGGCTACACAACAATTGGGAGGAATTTGCAGAACATCACTCCATAGGATTATGGCATTTCTTAGTGTTCGGATAGACGAAGAGATTCAGTCTCCTCTTCACAAATAGGACACCCCAAATAACTATGTACTAATCATCTATTAAAGGTAAGAAGCGCATATTCATGGATTAGTATAAACAAAACTTAGATGTAGTTGAAATATGTATGTATTAATCTACTCTCCATACACGTAAACTACACAAGAGTGAAAATCATAAAGTGCAAATCAATTAAAAGCATTAAAAATGGATGTTTCGGTACAAATTAGAATATTTATTACAAATTGAAAAATTATTTCAAATTCGGGTTATCATAAAAAATGGATTGATATTCGGTAGGAGCAGCCAAGTCATCCACACTACTATTTAGACGACTTGGCGCATGTTGGACAATTGACCACGGCTCATTGTTGATATACTCCGAGTAAAACACTTGCCGAACCTTTTGAAATGCACAAATAAACGGCTCATCGCTCACATGGTCGTTGCTCTTCAACTTGGACAAGTCAACCATGATCAAATTGGTGACAGCATCAACTTTACAAGCATTTTTATCCTCAACTCTTACCCAATCACAGTAAAATACAACCTCTTTGAAGCTTATATAATCCAATTCAAATATATTTTGGATTACACCATAGTAAGTCATTTCAGCTTCAACGAGGTTTTTATCTTTTGCGCTCGCTCGAAAGAAAGTAAGAACCTTGTATGAAATTCCCGAGTTCTGTACATTTGTACTTTCCTCGTACACTTTAGCGCTGAAAATGTAACCGTTCAATCGATACTTTTTGTACTCTTGTGCCACGAATAAGGGTCGAGTGGCTAGACGAGCAAGCCTTGATGTCACATCACCCGTCTTTAGGAGCTGAGAATATAGATAAATTTATTATATTAGTGGTAAAATTTGAGTGTAATGTAACGTTATATAACGACTATTTTCATTATAATTACCTCTTGTGTCAACCACAGCCTAAATTCGCTGTCTGATTGTACCATTGTTTTTCGTCTTTTATTGTTCTCACAGGCTTCATATTTTCTGCATATTACAAAATTAATCATGTATAAAATAATCTAAAATAATGTTAAACATTATAATAATCGAAACTTACTTTTTCCATTCTTCGACATCTTCATGTGTGTCAAATGGATAATGAGCTACTTGTTCATGTTGCAAACTCGTTAATTTCACTCGTTTTCCCATCACATGACCACCATCATTGATGAACTCATCAGTGTCATCAACGCTGGTCGAGTCAGGCATATATTCCCCAGTATATATTAATGACTCCACAGTGATGTATTCCTCTGCAATTGATCCTGCAATGTATCACGTATTCTTGACGTAATCTTTAAAAACTTTCATGAATCTTTCAAATGGATACATCCACCGATATCTAACTGGACCATAAAGAAGTGCCTCGTCACATAGGTGTACCAACAAGTGAACACTTATGTCAAAGAATGTTGGGGAAAGTACTTCTCCAATACACAAATCGTTTCGATCACCGCCAATTTTACGGCCACTATGTGTTCTCGATTGACTACCTTCTCACACAAGAGGGAGAAGGCAATACTAATTTGCATAATAGCCCTACACAAATCCTTGTGCTTGGAGAAACAGTGCTTAAATAATAGAGGAATCAATTGCATGATCACATGCCAATCGTGGGACTTACACTTATGTAAATCATAAGTAACATAATTCACAATCCTTTGCATGTTGGACGAAAAAGTAGATGGGCCCTTCAAATTATATATTGTGTCTAGAAGCACCATCCTTTCCCCACTCGTCAAAGTAAACGCACCAGGGGGAATTATTGTCCTTCCCTTACTATTTTCTTTCAACCATAGTTGTGGCTTAAGTTTTAACGATTTAAGATCTTTTCGTTCATTTCTCCATCCTTCGAATGACTCCCCCCAAGGTAAGTACCCACAATATGTTCAGCGAAGTTCTTCTCTGCATCACATACAATACACGGCGCAGCGAGTTATTCTTCCAATAAGACAAGTCAAATAATATTGACTTCCGAGACCATGCCTTTCTTGTCTCAGTTTCATTCCCAGTTGGGGTCTTCTTATGCTTGACGTTCTTAAGTTTGGGATTCTTACCTGGCATATTAGGGCCACATTTAGAAGATTTACTTTCAATTTCTGGACCTAAAAGTTGTCTCGGCGGTAGCTTATGTTCAACCCCGCCCAATAAAAAATTGGAACCTTTCTCAGATCTGAAACTATGAGCTGGGGGTAAAAACCTCCTGTGGCGAAGGTATATATTTTTTAAGCTAGAGGATAGACGAAGAGATTCAGTCTCCTCTCCACAAATAGGACACCCCAAATAACCATGTACTACACAACCGGATAATGTCCCATAAGGTGGAAAATCATGAATTGCCCAGATCAACATAGCTTTCAGCGTAAACTCTTCTTTTCTAAAAGAGTCAAATGATTGCACACCCTCTTCCCACAACTCATTTAATTCTTCTACCAAAGGATCCAGGTAGACGTCAATGTCATCACTTGGTGCCTTTGGCCCAGGTATCAACAAAGCCATCATCGAAAATTCAGGTCTCATACACTGTGAAGGAGGGAGGTTGAGTGGGGCTAGGATCACTGTCCATACACTCTGATTGGTGCTTAACTTTACAAATGGATTGAAACCATCTGTTGATATAGCCAAACGAATATTGCGTTGTTCTCGAGCAAAATCGGGATACTCAAAATTCATCCTCCTCCAAGTAGTAGAATCATTAGGATGACGCATGATATTATCCCTACTTCTGCCCTAGCATGCCAAGTCATTGCCTCTGCAATCCATGGTACTGTGAAAAATCGCTTTAATCTAGGCCCAACGGGAAAATATTTCAATACTTTTTGAGGCACTTTTGAGCTTGTGCCTTCCTTAATAGTAGATTGGACATATCTAGGTTCATCGCATACCGGACAACGATCGAGATTTTCATACTCCTTTCGGTATAGTATGTAGTCATACACACAAGCATGAATCGATTTATACTTCATTCCCAAACCTTTCAAACTGTTCTTCATAACATGATAGCTATTTGGAAGTGCATTCACCTTGGGTAATAAGCCCTTCACCCATTTCAGAATTCTCGTTACGCTATTGCCAGACAAACCGTACTGCGTCTTCAAACTGTGCAAACCAACCATAGCATGTAAATTTGTTTGATCTTTCTCACAACCAGAGTATAACGGTTGGGTCGCCTTAAATTTTAAACTTTGGTAGTCATCGTCAAGTTTTATCGTGTTATCTTCACGAGCACTTGAATCTTCTACATCATTAGTAACCTCATTCTCCTCTGCTTCATAAACTCCGTACGCATCATCAACTATATCCTCTAACATATTATGATCTACGTTGTCCCCTTCTACATCTATTCTACTTATTGAAGGTTGTTGTGAAGGTTGGTCGGGAACAAAAGGAACTTTCAATTCACCGTGAAAACTCCAAAATCGATAACTATCTTGCATACCCGATCTTAACAATTGTAGTTCAACTGTTTTCCACTCAAACACCTTACCATTCTTACACCTAGCACACGGACACAGAAACTCTTCATCATTATGACATCTCTTTGCACATTTCACAAATTCGTTAGCACCTCTGCGAAACACACCCCCCATTCTATTTGTCTCACCCATCCACTCTTTGTATTTCGGATATCCCATCACAGCTACCACAACTAAACACCTATTAAAGGTAAACAAAACTTAGATTTATAGTATGTTTCATTTAATTATCTCATCATTTAATTTCTATTTCCTCCATCTCCTCTAAAGGGTGAGTGGTCCTATCCCATTCAAGACCGCATTTTTCTGTAATATACTTAACAGCTCATGCACATTGTTACGATTTGTAAAAATTCGACAGCATATCCCCATAGTTCTCCAAGTACACGGCGTAGATTGACAGGTGTGAGTGTTATTTCAATTGATCAATTAAAATAACAGTCACACTTGTCAATCGAGTATGTACCCAGAGAACATTAAAATACGACTGCAAAACTTCCTCCAAAAGTAACAACTTTAAGCCACTAAGAATATTATACAGTCTCAAACTGTCCAAACGGGACAATTCGAGGGATCTCATTACAGGGGTAATGACTCTCGAACGGGTCTAAGGGCTATTGAATGCGTACGCATAAGAATTAGAAGTCTAGTATCTATGCGCACTATATTTAATTTCAAGTATGTTTCATTTAATTATCATACTATATATATATTGTTCGATATACAAAGTAATTTTAAAAAAAAGTTGAAAAATCCCACCCCCGTATGGACAATAATCCAGTGGTCATGCCACTTTTAAAATTAACCAACCAAACATTTACTTAACAAAATAATCCAACAACAATGTCAACAACAAATGTGTATCCCGTACTCCTTCTAATTCATCTACTCAATTAATTCATTTCATCAATTAAACTAACAATTAACGTATACAATTATTAATTTACTAATTTACAATGAGGGGCAATCCTACTTTCATATGAAATGGGCACTAATTATTAATTTACTTTCATCTAAAACTATACAATTAAAATTATAGTGAAAATGATAAAGTGCAAATCAATTAAAAACAATAATTTCAATTATGCAAATCAAGTATGTTTCATTTATTAATTATATTTTAGTGGATATCTATGGATGGATTCAATTTAATCTTACTATGTGAATGTTTTTATCTACAATGAGTTAACCTTGAAACAATATATATTATCTCATAGAATCATCAAAACACGATATTAAGGGAATTACAATGGGACCTTGCCTCACCCCCTCTCCCCACCCACCACACACGCACACACATACATACACACACACATAACATCCCCCCCACCCACCACACTCACCACACACACACACAACAACCCCCCTGCCCCCTACCCCCACACTGCCCCCCCCCTCCTCACCCCCACCCACCACACACACCACACATACACACACACAACAGCCCCCTACCCTGCCCCCCCCCCCCACACCACACATATACACATATACACACAACGACCCCCTGCCCCACCCCTACCCCCACCCTGCCCCACCCCCCACACATGCACAGACACACACACATATATATATATATATATATATATATATATATATAGAGAGAGAGAGAGAGAGAGAGAGAGAGAGAGAGTGAAAAAAGGAGGGAAACGGCAGGGGGAAAAAGAAGGGCAAAGGATTTTTTGCTGAGCAATTTGTCATGGTCGTGTCAAGGTCCTTGACCGTGACAATTATTTTAAGAATTATCATGATCGATGACCATGACAATTCTTTATCACGGTCAATGACCGTGACACAAAACGCGTGTTTGTTGTCACGGTTAATGACCGTGACAAGGGTGGCCGGCTGAAAGATGACAATTTATCCATTTTGGTGTAGTGTGGTTCGGAAACTTGCATATATCCACGAAGAGGTTACTTTTTTCTATTAGTGTATCTCAAATAATCGAAGTTACATCCCTTTGTCCCGGGTCAAGGTTTATATTTTATAGTTATGGTCATAATTGATTGAATTGTATAAGTAACTTAACCAGCTTGTAAATAGCTTGTAGGTTTTCCTGAATATCACTCTAAGATTGTTGGTAATCGATTTGAATGTATCTTTATGCATTTAAGCACATGTCAAATACACGAGTCTAAAATAAATGTTTGAGTTAGGGCGGGCAGTCCACTTTGCTCTCTGGGATGGTCGGTTATATCAGAGGGCTTGAATAAATAAACCCCCTATAATTGCTCCTAAAATCTTTAGGATGGAATGTTAGGCCAATAGATTTTTTAAGTGAGTTCAAGGCCTAAGGTCCAAAACTGCTTTAAAACCGGCATGGCATATCAATAATATTTTTGAAGTGGCGGAGGACGCACTCGTCCAAGTGAATTTATCATGGAAAACTTATAATACTCCTTAATAGTACACACACACACACACACACACACACACACACACACACACATATATATATATATATATATATATAAATTAATGTGTGTAAGTTGTATATATACTTTTATATATAATTGAGTAATAATATGCATTGAACATATCAATTATATAGGATCACACGCATTAATTTGTGTATATATATACATTATGTAAAACTGATGCGTGTGATCCTATATAATTGATATGTTCAATGCATATTATTACTTAATTATATATAAAAGTATATATACAACTTACACACATTAATTTGTACAAATATATATATATATATATATACAGTAAATTTTCAGCGGCTTAGATATTGACCCCATGATTCTAAGTCCTGAAATAAAATTTTGTAGCCATAAGCCATGATTTTTAGCTTTAAAGAAAGCTACGAATTCAACCTCCATAGTTGTTGATGCAATAACACCCTGCTTAGCACTTTTCCATGAGACTCCTCCTTCAACAAGGAGGAAAACATAACCCGAAGTGATCTTTCTACTATAAAGGCATCCTATAAAATCTATGTCTGAGTATCTTAAGGTGATAAGTCTTTCTCTATGTGAGCATGTATTCTTTAGTCCCTTAAAGGTACCTCAATACTTTCTTTGTAGCTTTCCAATGATGAATTTTTGAATTGCTTTAATATCTGCCTGACATCTGCGCATATAATAAGTTCCCTACGAGCGAGGCATAACGCATACCTTTTATGTGCTCCCCTCCAATTCACTTCCTAGGCATTAGCTTAATTTGAACTTATCCCCTTTTGGAAGTGGAATGTCGATGGGATTACAACTTTGCATGATGAATCTTTCTAAAACTTTGTTAATATAAGCTTTCTGAGATACTCCCAATGTTCCACATGATCTATCTCGGGATATCTCTATCTCGATCATGAAAGACGCCTAACCTATATCTTTCATCTCAAAGTTTTCAAAATAGTATTCCATAGTTTCATGTAATAAATCAAAGTCACTACTGGCAATAAATAAGTCATCAATATATAGCACTAAAAATACAAACTTACTCCCAGTGATACTTAAGTATATAAACCAGCTAACAGTGTTTTCTTTGAGCCCAAATGAGATAATGGTATCCTCAAACTTAAGGTATCATTGACGAGAAGCTTGTTTTAGACCATATATTGACTTCTTTAACATACAGACCATGTTTTCCTTTCTTCTTTTATGAATCCATGTGGCTGTGCCATGTAGACTTCTTCTTCTTCTAAACTCCCATTCAGAAAAGTCATTTTTACATCCATTTGGTGTAACTCTAAATCATAATGATCTATTAATACCAATATGATTCTCAGAGAGTCATTGTTTGAAACTCGAGAGAAGATCTCATTATAATCGATGCCTTCTCATTGATTTAAACCTTTGGCAACTAGTCTAACTTTATGTCGTTTGATATTCCCTTTTGAGTCGCGTTTGGACGTAAAGACCTATTTACACCCGACTTGTTTTGTCCTTGTGGCAACTCGACTAACTTTCAAACTTGGTTATCATTCATAGATTTTATTTTCTCAGTCATGGAATCAATCCATTTATTAGAATCATTACGATTCACAGCTTGTTCATAAGAAATCGGATCATTAATTTTCCTTATGTTAAATTCTGGATCTTGCAAACACACCACATAATCATCAGGGATAGCCGATCTCCTTTCTCTTTGATATCTTCTTAATGGCATTTCCTATGGTGTTTCTATAATAGGTTCGTTAATTAAAGCTTCATTATGTGGTTGTATAGGTGAGTGATCATTCACTTCTTATTCATTGTCGTTGATTGGTTCATTAACCACCTCAACTACTACGTTAGGAACAACAGGTACATTAGGAACTCGGGGCACCGAAATCGGTATCTTAACTTCTTAAATAACCATTTCCTTTTTTTTTCACTCCCACTCACTTCCCCATGTTCAATAAATTTAGCATTTTCAAATTTTCTTATTCTAGTAGTATGATTAGGACAATAGAACTTATATCCCTTTGATTTTTCTGGATCCCAATAAAATGACAACGTATTGTCTTAAGATCCAGTTTTTTTTTTCATGTGAGTTATAAATTCTAACTTTCGCTAACAATCCCAAACACATCAATAAAACTAACTTACTAGGTACCCGATTTAAGATGTGCACAGTGGTCATAAGAGCATGTGTCCAAAAAAATATAGGTAATTTAGCCCTACTTATAATAATTCTAACCATTTCTATAAGGGTACGATTGCACCTTTCAACTACATTATTCTGATGGGATGATTCTGGCATTGTGTATTGGGCACATATACCTAACCTTTATATGAGTTTAGAAATAGGGCCAGGGAATTGCCTCAACTCATCATATCCTCCATAAAATTCACCACCTCTATTGAATCTAATAATTTTTACCTTTTTAACCAATTGTCTCTTAACCTCAATTATTTATGTTTCAACAACATTTACAGATTGAGATTTGTCGTGCAATAAGTATGATGCGCAAAATCATGAAAATTATCGATAAAGGTAATAAAATATTTTTTTCACAATAGATGGAACATCAATAGGTTCACATATGTCTGTATGGATTATCTCAAGTAGTTGGGTGCTTCTCGTGGCTCTGTTCTTTGTGAGTTTTGTTTATCACAAAATCATTATTGGGGTTTTTAATATCACATACGAGACATAAACATGATGACCATTAATGGGACAGATTAGGGTTCATAAGCATGATGAAACAATTTTGAAAAACTAATTTTCTATTTAACTAGTTTTCTGATTTTTTTGTTTTGAGCATTCTATTTTTCTGATTTTTCAAATCATACAAAAATCATTTATACTCCAAGTAATATTCGTACTGAAAAACATGAGATTGTAAACCAAAGGCTTTGATCCCATATGTTATACATATACTATTTTGATTCAAGTATGATAATACAAAACATAATTGTTACTTAATCCAGGAAATTCTGTCTTCATGCAATTACAGATTAAATTGCTTACGAATTAAATATGAAGAACACACCTTTGTACACTTCTTAATGGTAAAAGTTGATGATGTTTCTCCTCACTTTAATGCTCCAAAATTGTTTCAGAATTATGAAGGAAAAAAATTTCAGGTTTTCTCCTTCTACCCAATATAATTTTGTGTTTAAGTGTGCTACTGATGGAATTATCCTACTGATTATATGGGTGAAGGAGGGACAAAATTTCCCTTTTCCTATAATCCCACTTCTCATCAAATTGGGACAAAAAAAATTCTCCACTAACCCACTAACTTTTGACTGGCGGATCTCCACTAATTTGAATCAATTTTTGACTTATTAAGGACCATAATAAGTTGGATATTAATTAATTCTGAAATTACCTTTTAAGTAACTAATTTCCAATAGAGAATTCCTGTTCTAGCCGAACTGAGTGATTGATGAGGGGTCTAAGTTTGTATGTGGATACAATAAAATAAAAAAGATTAAAATCCCCAAACATCAATCCAAAAACACTTTTACAAAAGGCTACTGAAGTCAGAATATGCAGTATCCATTTCCAAACAATTATAATTAGTAGTGGCAAAATGTGGCCCAAATAATAAAACATTCCATATTAGCGCAAGTATCTAAATATGGGGCCCATATTTAAAAGTTGTGAGTTAAATATGGGGCCCATATTTCAAAGCTATGAGTTAAATATGGTGCCCATATTTCAAAGCAAGAAATCAAATATGGAGCCCAATTTTAAAAGATACAAATCAAATATAATATTCATTTTAAAAAGTTATGAGTAAAATATGAGTTTTTTTTATATATACCTTGAATTATAATACTTAATTTAGTAGAAAAATAATGGGTTGGCCCAACTCATATTTGGTCTGCCCATATTTGGCCCAGCCCACATTTAACCCAACCCATATTTGGCCCAACCCACATTTAGCCCAATCCATATTTGACCCGTCCAAATTAAACCCAGCCCATAATTTTGCCAGTGCTAATTATAATACATAATATCTTAGTTCTTTTCTGTATTCTTTTTCTCTTTTCTTTCCAGTTTCTTTAATTAGGGTCATGTATTTTGTAAGGTGATTGGATCATAGTGGAGAGATATGCTTATGGAAATTATTGAAATTATTATTGTTTCTTTGTTCCTATATTTAGCTTATAATGTTAGTAATAAAGTAATTTTTTTTTTTTTTTAAATACATAGTTTATATTTGGTCTCTTTTTGAGTAGTAAATTTATTGAGAAACATTAACACGATACTCTAGGAATAAATTTACTGGTATAAACAATGTGTAACATTTATGGAAACATTGTGATGGGCTATTAGACATTCTATGTTGAAGCTTTGACCTTGTTGAGACAAATTTCTCCTAAATATTCACAAAATATATTAGATGTTTGATAAATTTTTGTGGTGTAATTTACATATGAATAATTGTAACAGTAAATATTGGTATTTTTTTATCTTTAAGTAAAGGTACATTTCGATTTCTCTATTAGTTTTCTTTACCCCCTTTAGAAAATCAGGCACAAATAAAAAGGAAAATATGCTATGACAGATAAGAAAATGAGAAGAAATCCCCAATTTGAGTGACATCTTAAATCATGTGGTGTAGTGATCATCCTTATAACTCAAAGGAAATATAGTTTATGGTCCATGTCATTGTAATCTAAGACAAACAAATTATAATATATCTTGTGGAGTGATATATCATATAAAAGATTATATATCTACTCTTGTGCCCTTAACACATTTGGAATATCTTATTCCGTTTTATAAAATATACTTTAGTTTTATCCTTGAGATCATATTCATAAAGTATCAAGTTATATTATTCGTAAAGCTTTATCAATTTCATACTAAGTACATTTATTTTAAGGTAAAATGACTTAGAATACTTTAACGCATTCTTTGTCATATTCAAATTAAATTTTTGTAATTAAAAATTTGGTTTGGGTGTGTGTTGATATGATTCTTTTGGTATTGGTGATATAAGTATTACAATATATTTTTTCATATACAAATATATTCTTAAGAACAAATACATAAGTATTCATATGAATTTTTGGTTAAATTTAAAAATTCATACCATTTTTTCGCCCGTCATCAGTTATGGTGCAGTTCATTGGCTTGGTCATGTCAGTGAAGGTAATCTTAACTTTTGCAAAGTTCATTTTTCGTTGGTTACACCCCAAACCAGAACTTTTGCTCGAATATTTTTTGGTCCTTCACAACCTCCCTTGCTTCCTGGTCACATGTGTTGTTCCTTCACTTCAGTGAAAGCCACGAACTTTGGCTAGGAAAGAGATATTTTAAAAGATCTATCTCTCTTTTTCACCCATATCTCTTGGCATTTAAGTTTTCAGATTATGTTGTCAGGTCACTTTTCAGACTTGTTCCCTTGTATCTTCCTCACAATGGAAGAGTGAACATTATATATGTAATGTGCTTACCTCATTACTATTATATTTGTTAAAATCTAAGAGGAAAAATTAAAGTAATTCTTCTTTAGAGAAAAAGATATTGATCTAGAAGATCTTTAAGAAAGTAAGCTTTGTGCTAAAAACTCTAGAGAGAAAAATCAATTTTGTATTTAATCTTTATTTCTCTCTTTGTATTTTTGAGATTTTATTTCAAAGTTTGATAAAAAAAAGTCCTATGAAGCGTAAAAATTATTCTTGAGCAGATATATTTATATCCTCATTATTGAGAGACTTTTGTGAAAATATCAAAAATATATATTGTGAGGTTTTTTGTCACCCTAATCATTTTAACATTTTCAAAAACCTTTAGGATAACTTACACCCTAGAAAATGGTACCCACGTATTGGTGGCTTATCACTTATTCCATTAGAACAAAAGTTACTTCTACTTCAAAGAAGATTTTGAGAGGATAAAGATTTGGAAACATTGATCAAGGCCAAAATCGATCACGATTGTATAGCGTACTCCAACTATTGGTGCCTTCGACAAAAGATACAGTACAAAAGGGTGGATAGTTAGTTTTCCATTTGTGTGATTGTAAGCCATTCTTTTATGTTTTCAGTATAGTATATTTGTCATTCATTTCGACCCGATGTTTTTTTCCTCGTACATATGGTGTTATGTGATTGTTTTATCTTTTTGCATTTTGAAAATAACTTATCTTAATTAAGAAGACAAAATTTGGTTGATTCTAAACTTGATAAAATTATTTTCATATAGACCTTTAGGCTAGGCTATTTGTTTAAGAACTTTTAAAATTAAAAAATATTTTTAATTAGTGTATCCCCGTTGATCATCTGCACAAAGTACGTGCTCGATTGGTATCATAGCTAGTCCTCTTTTTATTATGTTTAACCACCCATAGAAAGATCATGTTTTGTGTGAAAATGGAGTTTAAAATTATATTTGAAGCTTTTCCTAAGAAAAATCACATTTTCACTACACTTATGACCCTGTTCGATTTTATGAGTCACTTTATTTCTTACATTTAATAGGTTTATTTCAATATTAGTGATAGTGAAGATGATGATGTCTAAACTTTATACGATAAACATTTTTTAGAATCCAAAAGATTATTTTATACTAATGTGATTTTATCTTCTAATTTAAAGAAAGATTTATAGATGAAAAAGTTATTAAGAAGAGTAAAGATCATACATCCTTCTGGTTGTCCATTGTAAGGTATATTTTATTCTAAATGATCAAAACACTTGAGAATGAGAAATAAAAAAATTTCAATGATCAATTTTTTTGTAAAGGAAAAAAAAATATTGTTTTATGTCTGGAAAGCTCATGGTCCCTTATTTTCGAAAATCAAATATTTTGATGTTGATTTTAGTGACCTCCTACATTTTCTTTGTGAGTTAAAATACCAAAAGGAGGTTTCTAAATAAGAGTATGAACGTGTGCCCATTTTGATAAAATAAAGATATGATTTCACTATATTACTAGACACTTTGAAAAATGAATATTAACATTGTGAAGAATTTAATGTCAATATTTTAAAGAAAATTGATAAAATTCAAATGACTTGGATTATAGAAAATTAGATATTCCTAGAGGAGAGACAATTTCAGTCAAACCTTTCTCATAAAATGAGACAACACCTCTTGAAAGTGTTTTTAAAAATTCTCAAAAGAAGGAAAAAATGTTGCCAATCATTAGAAAGGGAGAAATATTGATCCTCCCATATATGTTAACCAAATAATAAAAGACTTGAATAGGAATTTGTGTGTTCTTCCAAAGAAATATAATCTTATAGATTTTTGTTACAAGTTTAATAAAGTTCACTACACCAAAATGGACAAATTGTCACCTTTCAGCCGGCCAGCCTTGTCAAGGTCATTGACCGTGACAAAAAAACACGCGTTTTATGTCACGGTCATTGACCTTGACACGACCGTGACAATTTTTCCAGCAAAAACCCTACCCCCCTTCTTTTTTCCCTCCCGCGCCCTTCCCTCCCTCTCTCTCTCTCTCTCTCTCTCTCGACGCTGCTCTCTCTCTCTCTCTCTCTCTCTCTCTCAGGTCCAATTTCTCTCTCTTCCATTTATATATATATATTTGTCTGTATATTTATGTGTGTATGTGTATATATATATGTGTGTATGTGTGTGCGTGTGTGGGGGGTGGGGCGGGATGGGGGTAGGGGGTGGTGGAGGGGGGCAGGGGGTGGGGCGGGGTGGGGCAGGGTGGGGGAGGGGGTGGGGGGTATGTGTATATATATATGTGTGTATGTGTGGGGGGTGGGGCAGGGTGGGGGCAGGGGGTGGGCGGGGTGGGGCAGGGTGGGGGTGGGGGAGGGGGTGGGGCAGGGTGGGGCGGGGGAGGGGGGCAGGGGGTGGGGCAGGGTGTGGTGGAGGGGGGCAGGGTGGGGTGGAAATTTGGCTAATACACGAGAAACTGATAATCGTAAATATTATGAATAAAAATGGTACTTTCTTGGAGACTATAAATTATTATGTACAAACTTTGGTTCTAGACCTATGTTGTTGGATTTGGATGTTGGGTGTTGATTAGTTGGTATTATTGGGAAGATTGGGTTAAGTTGAAGCATATGTTGTTGGAGTTGAAAATTATATGTTAATTCATTATCCATAATGTAAATAAAAGGTAAAGTAAGTGTGTAAATGGGTGGTTGAGCAAGCTAAGAGGTCTAACCCATATTTAATACATAGGTGTGTTATGAAAGGTTTTCAAAGGGTAATTAAGTATTTTCAAATAATGACCCCGAAACATAGAAATTCAATCTCAAGCAATTTAATTTCAATCTCTACAAATTTATGCATGTATTCAAGGGATTTATGAAGGATTAATATTAAAATTCAATTCCTATACATAATCTAAAAATTATAACTCAGATTCAACTAGAAATAAACCAAACCAAAGTTAGTTAAATAAACCAAAGGATTAATATTAAAATTCAACTCTATTAGTTAAATTATAAATGTAATAGAATTAATCCATATAAATCACATAGGCTCGATACAAATATTCTAATTAACTTGCCTCAAATTTGATGAATAACAAGGGCTAAAAGTATTGTTCATTTAATTCAATTAGGTAAAACCCATGATAATGAAATTTATGCTACAATTATAATTATCTCATGTCATAATTTTATTGATAAACAATATATGTAGTTGTCACGGTCGTGGTGGGGGGAGGGGGTGGGGGTGGGGTGGGTAGGGGTGGTGTGTGTGTGTGTGTGTGTGCGTAGGTGTGCGTGTGTGTGTGGCGGGGGGAGGGGGCAGGGGTGGGGCACCCATTTAATAACTCTTTAAATATTTGGAAAAAACATAATATTACAAAATTGAAACGAAATGGTATTGACGGAACTTACACATACGTTATAATATAGACGGAACATTTTTTTATCTGTACTAATAACATTTTTTTTATCTGTACTAATAACAATTTTTTTACAGCAAAAATGTCTCCTTCAGATGTTAGGGCGAAGATGATGATGCTGTTTATGATGATGTTGTCGTCTGGGTTCGGTGGTAGCGGAGGCGACGAGGGCTCCTCCGCCCCTAGGCTCCCCAAATATGGAAAATTTGGGATTACCGTAGAAAACAAGTCGGAGCTTTTAGCGAGATCCCTCGAGCTGCTAAAGACGGCCATCGGCCCGGGGTTTATGAGTTGGAAGGAGGTGCCGTATGAGCTCAAGTTAGCTGTTTGGGCGGCACTACAGGTAATATTTATATGAATATTTCAATTTTAATTTTAATTTATATTTATATTTATATTTATATTTATATTTATATTTATATTTTTTCGCAACTAACATTGTATTTGTTGGACAGGAACAATTCAACTTGGATCCAAAGCTACGCGATTCCGTCTTGGAGCAGTTGAGGGAGCAACACAAGACGTGGAAAAAAATATGCGGACACGGTACTTTGGAAAAATACGAGAGACCATTTTACAATGGCGCGGATCCGTCCCGCCCAAGGAGCCGATCTCATTGGCACAATGACAAAAGTTCATTGACAATGAGATCGAGGATCGACAATTGGCATCTCGCCAATCGGGGAGGGAAAATCGGGCTAAAAAGACGGACGTGCACTACTCCGGCCGGACCTCTTACGCTGAGGTGGAGCATAGGATGAAGGTAATATTTAATTTATCTATAACTACAGAAATATATTATTGGATATTATTTTACTTTGCGGGGCCGATACTAATTTTACTTTACTTTATTTTATTTCAGGGGGTAGGGAGTGGGCCAGGGGGTAAGCCACATAGGCTCGATACTTATGTGGCTCTTCGGACGAAGAAGGGGAAGGACAAGGAGGTGTCCCCGAGCGTCACGGCCACGATTGTAAGTAATCCGACAGTTTAATTATTGTTAATTACGTTATAATTTTTTAGTTTACTTATTTTACTAATCATGTGCTTTTTGTCGTTTCAGGCAAAGCTTAAGGAAGTGCATGAGTCGCAGTCTGATGCCGACAAGGCATCTTTGTCCACAGACGCACTCAGCCAAGTGCTTGGCTCTGATCGCAAGGGGAGGACAAGGGGAGTGAGCTCGCGGGTGGCCAAATCTAGGATCATCGGATTGGAGACGAGCGACACCGGGTTGGCTCGAACGATGGATTCACACGACGCGAAGCTGTCCCGTTTGGAGGCGACGGTCCAAGATATGTACGCATTCATGAAGCGTACGTTGGGTGGAGACCGTAAAGAGAAAGGTAAAGGGAAAGGGAAGGAGAAGGCGGTGGAGGAGGAGGTGCGGGAGGACGAGGAGGTGCGGGATGACGAGGCGCAGGATGACGAGGATGTGGACCTCGCTGCTTCATCACCGACACGTTCGTACTTCGACGATCCACTTCCCTATTTTACGCCCTCCAACAGACCATTATCGACAATTGGTTGGCCGAGCGTGTTCATATTGGACATATTTGATGGCCAGCGGATAGGGCGGGGGTTGAGGGACCCGAATATCGTCGAGGGTGGAATAGTCCATGGACGTGTGCTTCAACAGATGGAGTCCAGGGTGCTCGTCACGCATGTCATAACCGGGAAGGAGAACTCCCTATTGTGGTTGCGCGAACAATGCGGCACGACGTATATTAGTGGGTGCGTCAATTCGTATGTCGTGTGGCCTACTCACCTCCTCAGTTTTATCCAAGACATGTAGTAACATTATTTTCTAGTTTGTCCATTTTAATTATATTTGGATTATATCGTCATGTATATTATTTTTACTTTGAAGATTTGGATTATACTGTCATGAATATATATTTACATTATCTTTAGTTTGTGTTGGATATATGATGTTTGGAACAGGTACAACGTTGCTATAACATGTACAAATATACTGCTGGGCAGTGGCAGTGGCCATACTGCCCAGTAGATTTTTTTTAAATTCTGCCCAGAATTGTCACGGTCATTGACCGTGACAATTTTTTTAAAAAGGGTCACGGCTTTGTCACGGTTTATAACCGTGACAAACGTGTCACGGTCATTGACCTTGACACGACCGTGACACAAAACGCGAGTTTTTTGTCAAGGTCAATGACCGTGACACGACCGTGACAAAAAAAGTTGTCTCGCCTCGAAATGTCACGGTCATTGACCTTGACAAGGTGAATTTGTCAAGGTCAATGACCTTGACAAATGGGCAGATTTGGTGTAGTGGTTTAACATTTTAAAAACGTTGTTCCTATATTAGAAAAATTAAATTACCAAAGATAAAACTTTAAAATGTGATAATTATCACAAATTTGGTCATTTATGGGAGTTTTGCTTTCTCAAACCATCCTTGAATTTACACCATAGTAGTGATGGTAAAATTTTTTGTGAGGAACAACAGTGCTACAAAAGTTTTTATTATAACAATTTTGTGCCTAAACCTACTGAAAGAAAATTTTGGGTTAAGAAAAATCAAAGAACTTTTGTGAAAACGGACCAAGAAATAATATGCAAACTGAATGAAAATGTGACTCATATTCCAATAACACCCAAAGCTCCTCCCATGAGTAAAGAATGGGTAAGAAATGAAAATTTGGATGGAATTGAAATTGAGTAAAAAAATAATATAAAATTGGTCCCATCCACCTCTAAGAGTTAAATATGGTTTATGTTAGCAATAGGCTTTGTTAGCACTTAAATTCATATATTTTATAATAGGCTATGTTCTTAGGATTATCATATGATATTTGTATATCATTTTTCTCTCTTTACTATCTCATTTGTGAATTATTTATCTTATTTACTAGTTCTCGCAATATATTTTAAATGATTCGAAAAGACTTTGTTTTTGAGAATTTTCTATTTGTTTGGTCTTATCCACAATATGCTTTTACAATTGTCACATCTAATTCCATATATATTATATTCGTTCACATATTAGAGTGCTTTCATGTGTACATTGGATTGAGATTATATGTATATGATTACTATCCCTTGTTTGGCTATTTTTATTTATACCTTGCATGCTCTTTTTGTTTTAACCTTTGTGATTTCTCTAGATTGATTATCTTAGAACTTTATTGGTTATTTTCATTATTGATTGAGCTTGTAGTAACATGTTTAGAATATTTTTTTTTATTTATATCTCTTAATTTTATATCATCCTTTTTTGTGGTTGTACGTATCTTTCATCCAAAAATTTAAAAATATTTTTGAAACAATCATGTTTATGTCTTTTAGATGATATACTTCATGACATACTTTCGTATATCAAACTGGATATTTTTTTTATCACTTTTTCTTTTGGTTAGCAATGTGATGTGAGCTTCATGAGATGAATAATATTTTATTTTAAGTCTTATAAACTTTAAGAGAAATTGTATTGTGGAACTCGTACTCATATCTTATTACATTTATACAACACTACACATTAAATATATGCAACTTTATAAGAGATGGCAAAGATTTATGGTCTTCTACAAAGTATTTAAAGCTTATTTAGATTTGTGTAAGAGTGTATACACTCCTAAAAATGTGTATTTGAGGAATTTCTTTTCATAGTTTTGAAAAGGCTGAAAAAATCTTATACTATATCTGAAAATAAGGGAATAAGTGGTGAGTGCTACAATATAAGAATATGTGATACTACTTTTGAAAATTAGAAAAAATATATCATTTTTATTTTTTAGTGAAATACTCCACTTGAAAATTAATTTGAAAAAAGGCAATGTCTCAAAAAATTATATTTACCAAAATTGGTACAGACCAAGTATGCGAGACCAAGGGTTTTAACCATAAATTTCTTATTGAGGAAAAAAAGTAGTAAAAAATGATTCTAAAAGGTTTTTGGATATTTCACTAGAGTCGAAGCTTTGAATTTTTTATTTTGTGATTCATTATTTAAATTGAAATTGAGTTCTCTCTATGGCCTTTTTTTTTCACAAAGGAGATATGATATTATGTTCATAATTGATAAATATAATTATTTATTAGCCTTTTATACAATATTGGTTTGATTATGAACATTGTCATAAACTCAAACTTTTGGTAAGAAGATTATGTTTATATTTTTCAGTAGCCAAAAATGGGTCTTGGAGTTGTTCTCTTATTCCACAAATGTGATTGTGCATGCTGGGATTGACAATAAAAAACATTCGGCTCAAAGGACCTTGATTCATCATAGAAATAAAGCAAAATGACATAAACTATATCTAGGTTTAGATCACCGTACCTTTGTGGATCTTATAGGCGATTTAGTATAGGACTAGGGGTGGAAATTAGTGTTTTTGGTTTCGATTTTGGGCTAACACGATAAGAGTTTTTTTGAACATGAAGATGACACGACTTCATATTTTTTTACTTGACACTAACACGACCCGTATAGAATATTACATGATATGACTAACATGATTTCTTAAATTTTATAATCAATTAAACAAAAATATTCTCAATAAGGCAAATAGAAACACGATTGACATGATAAGGCGACTCATAATTTTGACACAAACATGATACAACATGAGATCGTGTTTAAAATACCCAACATGAACATGATAAAGAGTGTTAATTTTAGGTCCATTTCGTATTGCATTATCATGTCATTTCTAACGTTGCCACCACTATATATAAGACATAGTTGATAAAGAAGATGTTCTTAATGATTTTCCACCTCGAAAGCTTGCTTAGAAGAGCAAAACACATTAGATCTTATAGTATATAATCCACCCACAGCAAGCTATCTGTCTGAGCACTTATGAATATGAAAAATTCGTGAAATTAGAGAAAAATGATATTCTCTCTCCTTACACTCAAAAAAATATGAATAGTGTTTCCTCTCTTTCTCTAACCCTTAGGAGTTTTCTTTGCCTATACCCATTCCCTACACCCATACATAAAATGGGCTTGGGAAAATGAGGATTTTTATAGAGTTTTGGTCTTAAAACTTGCTATATGGACTATAGTAGGGAACTAAGAAAAATTATTAAATTATTTCCCAAACAAAAATATGAAAATCCCAAATTACTCCCTATAGGAAAAAGTACCCGATTACGCCACATGGACCGGCACGTTGCTCTCAGAGGCTGATGAGCGTAGTCGATCGAATACTATGGGGGAGTGTCACACCCCGCAAAATTCTAAGCCGGGCATAAGTAAATAAAATACCATTCTTAGCATGAGACAGATATAAGACATATAAAACTAATCCACGAGATAAATGATTGAATCAATCCCAAATGATAATAACAACAGAGCGATAAAAGATCCATCACATGTTAAAACTTCGAATGAATCCAATCTCCAATAATGATTTAATTAAAAATTGAATAATAATCAACTGTGAATAATCCAACTGAAATCCTCTAATAACTTTGGAACCGAATGGCTCAATAAAAACCCAAATGAAGTCTCATAATGAATTACGATTGAAAAGAAAGTCTAACTAAATAAAGTAATAAAATGAATAAACTCTAGTGGCACCTCCAAACGAGAAACTCCGATAATCCTATGCAACCTCTCCAAAACTTATCCTGAAAAAGTTAGTCAACGTACGAGGTCAGAGCCCCGAGCATGAATACACACTACTCCCCTCAAATAGGATCCGTGAATTCAGACAGTAGCATTATTCGCAACAAATATCACAATAGAGTATTTTAATTATGAATATAATTAAACGCGAGAAAGATAAATTACTAACCACCCCCAAAGATTCTGAAAAAAAAAACAATATCATTTTAATTATCCCATAGCCCCAAAGCGTTAATTTAATTAAATTAAAAATTATTATTGTTCTTACTTTTTATTATGGCGATCCTCCCGTCTCGGGTGGTAATCCACCAAAGTGTCACACTTTCCCTTGTCAATAGCCAGCCGAATCAGTTTAAACTATCGATACTCTACAATATGACATGATTCCATACACGACATGACATAAATCACCCAAGCTGACCCGTTTAAAATATCGGTCCCTTATACATTATGTCGCCATAACTTTTAATACCCGTTTTTATCTTAGGCATTAATTCTCATATTCTCAAATTAATAAATTATCAATTTATCCCACCCTTTTTATCGATGTGAGATCCTCAAAATACGCCTTAGTCCCATACCTAAGGGTCCCCAAAGTGCACATACGTCCTATCCTACGTATAAGATGAATTTCCAACCTTTATTCGTCCTAGTCTCATGCCTAAGCTAGCGTGACAATGATAAAACATTAAAAATCTGCCCCACCCTGAAATCTGAAATCCGCACGAATCTACACTCACTAGTCCCATACCTAGCAAGAATCAATTATAACCAAGGCCTACCCACTAGTACTATACCTAATAGACACCATATAATTAAGGTGAGCAATATACTACCCAAAAGCTCCTTGTCCCCGTGATGACAAAAATGAATAAACCAATTCACACAATATCACAAATCATAATCACAATATGACACTTTAATCGCAAATGTCCCAATTCAATTTAATTTCATTAATAATATAGTCGTCGTTTTCAACATAGTTATTTCCGTCCAAAACTTGTTAATTTATTTAACATGCGGTATTATTCAAAAATGACATAATCGTTCGCTTTTATAAATCTTTTAATTTTTATAAGTGTATTCGCGTCCCACATAACGTGTAAATAATCCCATAACTTCTACATGCAAACCTACACCCCCGAAACAATAAAAACTCAATAATATAACTTAAGCACCTAAGCGTTTCAAGGATTAAATCATACCAAAAAGTTTCATAAAAAAAATCCAAAATTTAGTGTTCACTTTCTCTAATTAAGTTGCTAATTGATTTTAATAAAAAATACGTGATTAAGAATTTAGGCGACACTTAAAACGCATAATATTAAATGAAAGGAGCAGAGTATTCATGCCTGTGATTTAAATGAATAAGATCTGAGTTGACAGTTGGACTCCTCTCGAAAAATTACCAAAGTGACGTTCTTGAATAATCTTGAGAAAATCCGGTTTAAAGCTTCAAAACTTGGATTGAAAATAGCTCTTCAATGGAGTTAAGATTTTGAGGGAGGAAGAAGATGTAAAAGAGGATATTGCTGCTGTTAGGGTTTAGAAGAAAGTATTTTTAAAAGTCCTAAATCTGTTACTTTGTTTATATACCAAAAAGAATTTGAGTCTTAATCAAATACAAACACTCGAAAAATTATTACGGACGATTGGACCATCAGAATGACTTGAAATTTTAGTATGTTGTAGAGAACGGCGAGACAGAGTTTCTGTGAAAAATTTAGCTCGATCGAACAGTTGAATTTTTAAAAATATTATTTTTATCCTCCTTAGCTCGGATCCTCCCCCGATTTTTATACAAAAAGTAATAATTTCCAAATTTTAATCCCAATTTAAATTCCAATAAAAACCTTATATATATATATATATATAAACGAATATATCTAACTACTAAGAATAATTAAATCTAAAATTTTATTTTTCTCTCGAATTTCCCAATTAAATAAATAAATTAGTTAATAAAAACACGGGCTGTTAACTAGTCTCATCGTCCATACGCCAGAAGTCGTATCTAGTCTGAAGTATGAGTTTTAAAGAACGAGCAAACTCCAATAAGATCCCATTCACCTCCTAGGTGGTCGAGGTTGAGGGGGTACTCTCCTAGAAGGACTGGCTCTAGTTTTCAAAATTATACTCCCTCCACCAAGTGACCTATAAGGAGAGAAACGTCTCGACTGGTCAGTCTTTACGAAGAAAGGTTGGACCATCATGATAAAGAGATTACCCGTCTGAGGAGGCAACTGATCGGGCAATTGGAAGATCATATATCTAGTTCTTATAATCTGGAATGACGCAGAAGAAGAAGGATCCATTACCCAAGGAGTAAATGTTCCATCCATACTGGTAGGGCTTTTAGGTCGAGGATCCCTCGTGTGGTTCATTCTAACTCCCGATGTATCAATTTCTTGTTTACTCACAATTATGTTAGCTGTAACCATCCACCAATTTGGCTAGATGAGTCTTCATAGTAGCAAATCGGCTCACCCTTGAGTGTTGTCAAATAAAGTTGGGAGTGATAAACTTCAAAGCTTCATTAAGAAGGAGTTGGAAAGAAGGTTGGACCCGAATCAAGCGCAAACTTCAAAAGATCTTATTAGAAGAGCGTTGGGGTATGGCTACGCTTTACCGTTCACTATGGAGATGGAAACCTCAGAGCTGACAAAGAAATTCACTGTTCCAAAAACAATAACTTATGATGGGATAATGGATCCTTCCCATCATATTAGACATTACTGGTAGATAATGTCTCTCTAGAATTAGTTTGATGCCCTTATGTATCGTGTTTTAACATAAAATTTTGGAGATAAATGCCTAAAATGATTTGATACTGTCGCTTAAATCAATATCCTCGTTCAAAGAGCTCGCTGACTAGTTTATAGCTCGCTTAATTACTAGCAATAAAGAGGTCAAGGAGGTTGATTATTTGATTGCTCTTAAAAAGAATAAATCAGAATCCCTTAGGCTGTATGCATAACGTTATTGGGAATTGCTCATTGAGATAGATGAATGCAATGAACAACTAGCCATTTCATACTTCAAGTTCGTTATTTCCAGGTCGAGCAATCATTACCAATCCTTTATAAAAAAGATAACTTTAACTATGGATGATCTTATGGAGAGTATTGGAAAATATGCCAGGGTAGAGGGCTAACTCCTCATTATAGAGGTTACGGCTAACTGGAATTCTAAATAGTCAAAGAAGAAAGACCCTAAAAAGACATCCAAAGGAGGAAATCAGTTCGTATCACCGAAGAATGTGTCATAAAATGACTCTGGTAAGGGATGATCCAAGCCACAAACCAACGAAGTAGTTTCTATGCAGTAGAGACTTTGAAAGAGACTATATACAAGTTGATTCTGCATATTATAGATAAGACACACTTTAAGAGACCTGCTAAGATGGCAAGTGATCCTAGATATAGGGACACTAACCTTAGGTGCGCCTATCACCATAACCACGAACACCTCACAAATAACTGTAATACATTCAAAAAATATTCAGAGGAGATCTTACAAGCTGAGAACCTTAAGGAATATATTAATACAACCAATATCAATCCTTTAGCTAAGGTGAATGCGGCATAGAAGGAGCACGATGATCTCCCACCTAAAGGAATGCTCACGGCCATTCATAATTACACCAATCGTTCATAGTGTACTAAAAAAGAGCTCAGGGAGAAAGTGAAAATTGCAACTTGTATCTAGGAGGAATTTCAAGTGGAAGTGTCCAAGCCCGTTCTGTCCAAAAGGAAAGGCAAAGACAAAGATTTTTATCGAGCCATCATGTTCACAAACGAATACCTAATCAGAGCGAATATGCCTCATAAAGATGCTCTGGCCCTGAACTTGCGAGTGTCTAATTTTGATGTCAAAAGAATTCTAGTCGATCAAGGGAGCTCATCAGAGATTATGTATCTGAGTCTGCTTCTCAAAATCTTCTACACTATTCAAGATCTGGACATGAAGGTTGGGCCACTAATCGACTTTAATGGAAATGTGGATACCTTTCTGCGAAATATAATCTGTCGACTAATGTTGGACTTGTAAATCGTGAGATAGATTTCCATGTTATCCTTTCAGAGTCACCTTACAACGCCATATTGGGCAAAGGGTGGATCCATTCTATGAGGGTCATCCCTTCATCTCTTCACTAAAAGATAAAGTTTTTGAGTAATCAGGGAGTTATAGAGTTAATGGGAGACAAGGTGGAGGCTCGTAGTTACTTCATAGTTTCCATCAAGACAAAGTATAATCAGATGAAGAAGAGTTAGAATGATGATTAGGAGGACTATCAACCCAAGTATTAACTAAAGGGTGTTCAACCGAGTGTTAAAGAAACAAGGATGGACCTGCCAATCAAGTAATGGAGGGACTTATCATTATACCTTTGGATTAATCCTAATTAAATAAAGCCTTTCTGGTCGATTCGAAACTACCTAAAGAAAAAGTAGAGCGAATCATTCACTTTCTCAGAAATAATGTCGACGTCTTTTCCAGGAAACCCTATGATTTCCTAGGCATAGATCCAGATATCTCCTTCCATCGGGTACATATGGATCCGACTGTCTAACCAATCAAACAAAAGTAAAAGAAATCCATGTTTTGAAATGTACCTAATTTTGCATAGGTGAATAAGCGTATCTTGATCATTAATTTCAATATGTTCTAGTACTCTGTATGATAACATCTGAAATTTTCAATGTTGTTTATATACAAAATCGGAACTTCGGACGCTCAATCGACACTTCATTTATACTCTCCAAAGTAAGAACAACAGATTTGGATACTAAAAGTATAAACACTAAGATAAATCAAACAAAAGAATATACAGCCGATAAAAATAAGTTTAAGTAAAGAAGTCATTATAATTGAGTTTATAATTAGAAACGTACATATAAATAATAAATTATCCACAAATATAAGTGTGGAGAAATTACTAAGTGTTAAATAACTAGTATCAACATTTATAATCAGTGTGGAGAAAATATTAAGTGTTAAAAAACTAATGGTAACTAAACAAATCATAACTGATATATAAAGGTTAAGTAATACAATAGCTCAAAATCCAATGACCAATAAATGAGAAAGGGTTATCTCCAAGTTCCATATACAACAACTTAAAAAGGACAAGATTCTCACGTACAATTCATAGGATTAAATCTTGATCTTATATCGTTATCCTTACTATTTTAAGACTAAAAACAAGTGTCGTATGTGACATGGTATTGATTCACATCAAATCAATTCAATTTATTGCATTTAGTGTCCCAAGACATCAAATATTTGTTCAACATAAAATATTTGTTCAATAAAAAATAGTATTAGTGTAGAGGGCAAATATGACCGTCAGTAACACATATATCATAGTGCGTCTAAATACACATATATACACACATCGAGAGAGAAAAAAATAATCATTTATCATCCTAGTGCTATTCTTGATTTGAAAATATTAATGAATACCAAAATGCCAACATAAACCAACTATAGTGAATAAAAAGAAATACACCAAGAGGGTAAATATCACCATAAGTCACATACCATGTATAGAAGATATATCAATCTTCACCATTGATGTGCTCTACTAGAAATACACAATGGTTTTAGAATATCCTGAATCTGCCACAGAGAATTCTTCATCGTGCGATTTTTAAAAGAATGAGATATTTTTATACACCTCATGCCCTCCAAGTTTCTTAAAATTAATCAAATATGAGAAACTGATGATAACCAATGACCCCAAATATCACTTAAGATAACCAAATAGTTGCTCCAATGCTTTAAACAGTTTCGACGGGATGAGAATAGCAAGGGGGTAAGATAACCCTTGTGATGAGTTGGGAATTTCATTTCGGTGTGTGAGAGTAGAGGCTTTTCTTTTAGGCAGGAGGGAAAATTACCTTTTTGTTTCTAATGAAACTACAGCCAATTATTAAACTTGTGATTGGTAGCAAGAAATATAAAAGAAAGTAATGTTAAGGGTAATTAGGGAGTATGAGTTTTTGAGTCGTGGAAGTGATTTGATCGATCATTTACTACCACCGTGGTTGCGAACACGGTGGCTCTTGAAATCCTTCACTACCAAACGCTCTAGTCATTCCACTTCCTCGTGAGCAATTTGTGGACTGGGGTTTGCGAATTTGTGGAATTTTGATCAAATTGAGCAGTCTTATGTCGAAATGTCGAAGTTTTTGGAAAAAATGAAAAGAAGCCTTAAAGAAAGTCGATTTGTTTCCATTATTCTAAACAAGTTTTCCCCCATTGATCTCAAAAGAGTAAATTCTCTATATAAAAAGGCCCCGTTTGAATTGTAATAAATAATAATTATTATTCATAAGCATAAGATTGAAACAGAGTTGGAACCTAATACCTTTTGCAATTTTTTGCATCCAACGATTTCGGTTAATGATTATATCAGATTCAATTGTGAGGCATGGTAACTGTATCACAAACAGATTCCATGCATTAGTAATTGAATATTATATACAAAAAAATAGAATAAAAAACACAACAATATAAAATAAAGTTTAATGTTAACTTACAGTTAAAATTTTACCTTTTGTGATATGTTCCGTGGTAAGGTATATGTTTGTAGTTGTACAAACAAAATACTTTTCTTCTTAGTGATGTTAGTAGGCCCATCTCATCACCCCCATTTGCGACAATAGAAGATATGTTGCAATAATAAGTTCAAGTAGCATTAGGATGTAAAACAACAACAATATGTTTCCTCTAAATTACAACTTTTTAATTGGGATTGCATAGACAGATAAAAAGAAAACTAACATACATCATCTCTAAATTGGTTAAGAAAATTTTAAATAAAATGACTAAAGTACACGATTATAAATAACTTAAATACTAAAATCCACATATAATACTGAACGAATGCCCCAAATTGATAAGTAATACAAAAGAGGTTTATCTTTTAATACCAAAAGATATAAGTTGTAAATAAGATCATGGAATTGGAAGACTACTCATATTCAAACTGAAGCACTTTGAGCCATTTACTCGCACAAAAAGAGAACCAAATGAAGATATAGTGAATTAAAAGATATTTTGTACCCATCCTAACCACCCAAAATATCACAAATGGTTCTCAAACATTAACAATGGAAGTACTGAGCCCGTTATCAGTAAATTCTAGATAAAGTAAAGCCTAATAGTGAGAAATTTTTGTCGACACAACAATACTTTGTATAGTGTTTTAATTCATAAAAACAAATGTAAAATCAAAGGGTATCCATATTTACATATCCAAAACCTTTGCTAACATTTTCATAACTCAATTACAGATCAAGCAAAATAAAAGATCTACAATCACAATAAAATCAACGAACAATATAATATAACATGAATCAACAAACAAGTTGTTGAACTCATATAAATAAACATCAGATCTATATTGAGAGAGAGAAACACACCAAACCCTAGGTCGCGATTTAGAGAAGAGGAAGAGAAAGAGGTCATGATTTGAAGAAGAGGAGGAGGTTGCGATTTGGAAAAGAGGAAGAGGTCTCGGTTTGGAGAAGGGGACGATTTTGAAAAGAAGAAAAGGAAGAGGTCTCGTTTGGAGAGAACGTATGTGTAGACGGGGCAATTCTTTGGGAGAGGGAAAATTAACCCTTCTTTCTAAGAAAAAAATTAATTTTAAAATATTGAATTAATATTACTAACACTTATGTGAGATTACTAACGGTAATGTATTGTGAGAAATAGTAATGGTATAATACTCTTAGTAATAACAAAAATAGTCTGTTACTAAATGAGCATTTTGGTGTAGTGATTTATATATGAACCGATACTAATGCAACCGAGAATATCGTCGCACATCACATTAGCAACATTAGATTTCAATATTTCATTTGAGAACTACAAGAATGAGAGATAGAATAAAAACCCTTATCCTTGGAAATCTGAGTTAACTAATGGTAATCGATTGCCAACCAAGATCTGTAGTAGTGTGTTCAATTCAGAAACAAAGAGTGACATCTGTAGCACCTCATCCTTGTCAACTTGCAATGCATATGAAATACTACAAACATGAAATAGATTAGAAGGAATAAATCCCATTATTTTAAAAAACTTTCAACATGGAATACTACAAATGCGAAAAAGTTGTCCATTTGGTGAAATAAAACTGTAAGAGCAAAATTTCCAATTGAGTTAATTTGTATGTAATTGACTTATTTCCGAAAAAAACTTGTTTGAGTCAAAGATAGATTTTTATATTGTCATGATACCCACATAAGTCTATGACGTGTTTTTTGAAGATGTAGCGGCTAAGCTTCAAAGATATATCATACCGTGTTTTATTGGTGCACGTGTCATGTCTTCATATCACATTGCATTATGAGATACTCTCAGATATGAAAGCATAATCTTTACAGGACTCGAAAAATGTTTTAAGGATGTTATTTTGTTTATAAATGTTTTAAAAATGTTAATAATGTTTTTAAAGGCTTTTAACTTCATTTATTCTGAGATAAACACTGTTTAGAGTCGTATGAATTCTATCCTTGTGTTTAGAGACTTAAAATGACATGTGATGTCATTCGAACAACATCTCACTGTCATTAAAACGACATGTGCATCTCGTTAGAACGACCTGCCGACTTAAGTTTTTTTTATTTAAGGTGTTTTTCTCTCAGAAATTCGAAGTGTGCAGAACCAAAATATAGTTTAGAACAGTTTCGTTTTTCTGCATATATTTTCTAAGGATTTCAAAGTCTAAAATCATCCTTAGTGTTTAAAAGATCCGAGTTTACATAGCATATGTTATTGATATCTTATTTGAACCATTAGATTCTTTATCCATATTGAACAAAAGGTTTCGTTGGAGTTTTGCGGTGAAGAAATGATGAAGGTCGTATTCGAATCGTAGACGGTCGCCAAAGGTGCATTGATGGACATCGACGAACTCGTGGACGTATGTGCTGTGGACGAGTATCATGGAAGGATTTCTGCGTGGGCACTGTGGAGGAGCGATTAAATAGAAGAAAAGTGTCAAGGCTTGTGGGGATCGAGTCGTTGTGTAAATCTATATGTCTTCCTTTGTAATTACCATATCATACCATCTGAAATTTTTTCCCTTAGTGTTTCCTCGTACATTAGGCGTTGTAAACTTTACTTTATTTTACTTGCTTTAATCACCAAGATGCATGTTTAGTATTAAACAAGATAAAATTGGGATTAAGTAAAATTGGTTCACAAACTTGGTACGTAATTAAAATTTGAAAAAAAAGTTTTTGAAAGAGAAATTATTTTCGCCTAAAGCATACTTTGAAAAAGGGGCCTACAAATTGATATCAAAGGTAAAAACATTTTTTATTGTGTTGATACCTTGTGCTTATAGGTACGTATTTCGAAAATTTAGATGTGTTCCAAACTCCTATTTTTTATGGCACTAATTATGCTTATTGGAAAATACGAATGAAAAGTTCACGTAAAGTTTTTGATGAACGTGTTTGGTTAGCAGTAGAAAAAGCGTAGTCACCACCGATCACGAAAGAGTGAGAAAACACTAGTTTAAAACTTGTTGAGTCATGGACCGAAGCTGAACATAGACTTGCACTTTATAACTCGAAAGGTTTTAATATTTTTTCCTCGTCTGTCACCCCGGATGAATTTAATCGTGTGAGACGTCGAAATAGTCTTGGGATGTTTTTCACTCACTCACTCACGAGGGAACTAGCACGGTTAGGGCCTCTAAACTTTCACTACACAATTTGAGACAATTAGAATGTTAGAGAGTGAGACGTTTGATGAGTTTTACACTAGATTTTCCCACATTGTCAACTCGTTGTTTAACTTGGGAGAGAAAATGCCCGACAGCTGTGTTATAAAGAAAATCTTAAGGTCGTTGCCTAGTAAATTTGATTAAAAAGTGGCCGTTTTATACTCCTTGGGTATGCTTGATTAAATGAAACTAGAAGAGATTATAGGTGGCTTACAAACCTACGAACTTGACATGTTTACCTTCAAGCAAGTGCCAAAGTAAGAAAATGGCATTGCTTTGAAAGCCCGAGAGGAGGAGACTAAATTTTCGAATGATGATTCCGACACCGATTTTGAAGATGTTGTTTTGTTGGCAAAGAATTTCAAAAAAATTCTTATTTCCAAAAGCAATCGAAAGATGCCAAAAGATTTGAGAAATTAAGAACAATAAGGCAGATCATGTCCTTAAAAATAAAAATAAAATAAAAATAAAAATGTTAAGAGGTATGAGTCAGATAGGTGTTTTGGTTGTGAGGGTTATGATCATAAGGTAGTGGAGTGTCCCACTAGACTTAAGAAGGAGGGTAAGAAACCGATAGCATATAATGCCACCTAAATTGATAGTGAATTGGAAGAGGGGGAGAGTTCCCCCATTGAGCGCAATTTTGTAGCGTTTATGGCATTCATGTGGGAGATGATGATAAATATTCTCATGAGGATTCTCATGTGAATGAAACTTCTGAGGTCGTTGTGTGTGAATCCCAAGTGAATGAGGGTAAAACAAGTGAGGAGGAGGAGATTGTAACACCCCGTATTTTTATTAATTAATTTAATTAATTGGAATATTCGAGAAAAATAAAATTTTGGATTTAATGGTCTTTAATAATTAAACATGTTGATTTTTATATTTGAGTAGTAAATTTTCAATAAGAATTAAATTGGAGTTATAATAGATTGTTAGAATGATTTTTAGTAGGGTTTAACAAGCAAGTATGTTTTTGTTGAGTTAAAGAATATTTCAATAAGTGTAAAGGCGTATTTTTTAAAGTTTTAAATTGAATGTTTGGGTCGTTCAAACGACGGTGTATGTTGTTCGAACGACGTAGCGTCTCGTTTGAACGACATGTGTCATTCGTTCGAGCGACAGGTGAGGTGGTGGGTTAATTAGAGTCATAATTGTATTCTAACTCTTAAACCCTTTAAATACCAAAACTGATGCGGGGCTGGGACTATTAAAACACTTTTCTCTTAAACCTTTCTCCAGTAAGGTTTTCCAAATATATTTCCTCTCACCTCCAACCCCTAGCTCCATCTTTTAACAAGTTTTAACTATAGAATTGAAGATTCAATTGGTGTTTTTCAAGAGGAATCCAACCGTCTACTTAGATTTTTATCCGATTAATTTCAGGCATGAATAATTTATTCCTTTTCTTTAGTATTATGCATTTTAAGTATCGCCTAAACCCTTAATCATGTGTTTTTGATTAAAATCAATTAGCAACTTAATTAGATAAAGTGGACACTAAATTTTGGGACTGTTTTAGTGAATTTTTTTAATACGATTTAATCCTTGAAACCCTTGGGTGCGTAGGTTAGATATTTGGATGTTAATGATTTTTGGTGTAGGTTATCATGTAGGATTTTATGTGGGTTTATTTATATGGTTTTTGGGACGCGCTCACACTTATACGAAGTTGCGAAATTATGAAAGAAAATGCTCGTGTCATATTGAAATTGTTGCATGTAAATTAATTTAACACTTTCGGAATCAATGACGATGTGATGAATTGATTTAAATTAAATTGGAACCTTTATGATTATATTTTCATGTTGTGTTTATGATTTATGATATTGTATGGATCATTATTATTCATTCTTGCCATCGTGGGAATGAGGGGCTGTTGGGTAGTATTTTTGCTCACCCTATTTTAGGATGCTTACTAGGTATGGGACTAGTGGGTAGGCGTTGGTGATAATTTATGTTTTCTAGGTATGAGACTAGTTAGTGTAAATTCGTGGGGATTTTATATTTCGGGGTGGGGCAGATTTTTACGTTATATCGTCATTTTGTTAGCCTAGGCATGAGATTAGGACGTGTTTTATATTGGTAATTCATCTTATATGTAGGATAGGACGTACGTGTACTTGGGGATCCTTAGGTATGGGACTAAGGGATATTTTGAGTATCTCACATCGATTAAAAGGGTGGGGTAACTTGTTAATTGTGAAATTGAAAAAATAAAAATTAATGCCTAAGAGAAAAACGGGTATTAAAATTTGTGGCGGCATAATGTGCAGGGGCGGACAGTTTAAACGAGTCGGATGACAATTTATGTCGTGTTATGTGTGTAACCTTGTCAAATTATGGGGCATCGACAGTTTAAATGGATTTGGCTAGCGTTTTGGCAAGAGGAAGTGAAAAACTTTGGTGGAAATTATCACCCGGGGCGGGAGGACCGCTATATTAAAAAGTGAGAATAATCATAATTTGGGTTAATTTAATTAAATTAGCACTTTGGGGCTGTGGGATAATTAAAATGATATTGGTGTGATTTTTATAGGAATATTTGGGAGTGGTTAGTAATGTATCTTTCCCGCGTTTAATTATATCCTTTTAATTAAAATACTTTATTGTGATATTTATTGCGTATAATGCTACTATCTGGGTTCACGGACCCTATTTGAGGGGGGTAGTGTGTATTCATGCTCGGAACTCTGACCTCGTGCCTTGACTAACTTTTTGGGGATAAGTTTTGGAGAGATTGCATATGATTATCAGAGTTTCTCGTTTGGAGGTGCAACTAGAGTTTATTTTATATTACTGCTTAGTAGTTTAGTTTAGTTTCCTTTCTGTCTTATTTACATTGAGACGCAATTTATGGTTTTTAATGGGCCATTCGGTTCTAAAATTGCTATGGGTTTTATTCAAATTTCTTTATGGATTCAGATGGAGTTTATTCAGTTTTATATTATTGGAGATTGGATTATTATTTGGAGTTTTAGCATGTGATGGCTATCTTATCGCACAGTTGGTTATTATCATTTGTGATTGATTCAATTATTTATCATGTGGATTGATTTATTTATGTCTCATAACTATCTCATGCTGAGAATGATATTTTATTTACTCGCGCCTGGATTAGTTTTAAAAGTGACCGATGCTAGAATTTAGCGGGGTGTGACAGATATAGATGTTGGAAGGTTGCAAGTTGCCTTCAATGATTTCTATGCGAAAGTGATAAAGGTGAAAAAGACAAACTTGAAGTTGCAAGCTAAGTTGAATGAGCGTTTCGTAGAAAATAATGATGCATTGATTGAGGATCTTAGGGCATGGGAAAAGACTCTTCAAGAGAAACTAGAATGCTTTGAGGGTGAGAGAGATAGTCTGCGTGATTTGATAGAGGCTTTAAAAAAATAGATTCTAGAGTTTGAAGAGTCTAGGTGTATGCTTGAGTCTAGGATTAGGGAGTTTGAAGAGAGATTGAGAGACTCGAGTAAGGTGAAGTTTGATTTGGAGGCAGGGTCGGAAAAGTTGGATAGGATTTTAGGTACCATCCAAATTAAGGATGATAAGTGTTGTATAGGCTTCGTTGATCGTATTGAACCCATTCCCAAAGCCAATACCAATCGTGTGAGAGAGACGACTAGGAACATTAGGGGAGGTCCACATTTCGGTCAAATTCCTCGCCGTGTTTACACTTGAACTCATTGTGGTAGGAAGGGTCACCTTAGGCATTATTGTTATGACCTTAAAAATTCTCCTAGTAAGTTTAAGAGTGAAGTCGTTTCGGTTACCAAAACCCCTATGCATCGTTACACACATACTTGGGTTAGGAAATCAGACTTAGTGGCTTTAGGAATTAAACTTCATGGTTCTTGTTTGGTTGCACTTGATTCTTCCCATCCTAAATTTAAAGGATGATTGTGTTAGCCATGTTTATCATACGCTAGTATTTTCTTCATGGTATATATCTTGCTAGTGTTATGACATGTATATCTCTTTGTATTATATTTTTCATTTATTTGAGTCTTATTTGAAAAATACAAAAAGATTTTATTTTAATAAAATTTTTGAAAATACAAAAAGATTTTTGGTTTATATATTTTTGAGAAAATATTTTTTTTTTGGTTTTGTGAGTCAAAAATATTTTGTTTGAAAAACACAAAAAGATTTTCGGTTTATTTGTGTCATGAATTTTCATGTTTGATGTGGCATATTGGCGTGCTTGAACCCCCATAATTTTATTATCCACGTGTCTATGACATTTGATCCTAATTATAAATGCTTAGAATGATCTTAACTGTTAACGAATGGGGTTGTTTCGAAGTTGATTTTCATTTGGATTTGACTTTGTATATATGCCATCATTGCACACATGCACGAGTTTATATGAATGTTTGACTTCTCATGCGTATTTGAGTTTGGTGAGATGTTATCCTCTCAATTTTGTCATCTATGCGTAATAGGACTTTGGAGGAGGTGTGCATGTAAGAACCATTTGCCGTGAGGATTTATATTGCTTAAATTGACAATATGATGAGTGTTCACGGGAGCAGACTGCGAGAGAATAATAATATCACCATGAAAACCACCATTCAAAAGAGCCCAAGAAAAAAAATAAGGCAATAAAAAGAATCATATGCCAAAAATGGAGCCAATAGGATTTCTCTAAGGTGAGAAAAAGAAAAACCTCAAAAGATCTAGAAAAAGAAAATATGAATATATGAGGGTGTTTGGATGGAAAATAACAACGGGTTTTCTCATGAATCCTAATGATGAAAAAATTGTGTCATAATGCTATTGTTTATTGAATCTTCATAATTCCAGATTTGTGTGCATGTTGTCTATTTAGTTCATTAAGCTTAATATATTAATTTTCACATATGGCTAAAACTAAGTTTAATAACCTTTAGCTATCAGATAGAGATTTTTGATCTTTTTAATGTGTTCCAGTTGTGATTCATTTGTTGTAGTTCACGCCCATTCATTCCATATACACGTTTGAGCACATTGATACTATGTTAGCATGAAACTCATACTTGTTTTTACTTGTTTCATTTTTTTGTTTCGAGTTTATTTTGATATTGTTTTGTATTTCCAATACCTATTTTGAGCTAATTTTTTCACTGGGCAAAACTTTGCCATTTTAGAGCTGGAATACATAAATTTTTGAAGTCATTCAAATGACTTCTAAACTTCATTCGAATGATATGTCAAAGTTGTCAAAGTCTATTTCTAAGGACACATTTTTTGAGGCGTTAATTGTGTCATGTGTGGTTGTTAGATAGGTGTTTCGAACAAGACCTTAGTATTTTTGGTCATTTTTGACCTCGTTCAAACGATATGCCTATGTTGTTCAAACGACATGGCATAGTCATTTGAATGACCCTGTCTGGATTTTTGAGTCATGTTCTGTTTCCGTACCTGCTTCGTATATGTGATGATTTCCTTCTGTTTTGGTACTTCTGGGTTCATTTGGACGGTTTACATGCAATCGATAGTACTTATTCATGCTTTAATTCTTATATTGTGTTGATCCATTTTGTCACATTTTAACTTAGATTGATGATTTCATTTGTGTGACTGTTTGCTAGCTACAATTTGGTACTGTGTGATTATTTTTAGTTGGGTTTTCATGTTTATCTAGATGTGCTTTATTTATTATTTCATGCTAGATATTCTTGTGTTTATCTTTTTCACTTATTGTCTATTCGAGATAAAAAGAGGGAGAGATGGTATGTGATGTAGGGGGAGTGAGTGTTTTTGTTTAATGAGCACATATGTCCTTTTATTCATTGCTAATTGGTATCATGTTTTTGATCATATGCATGTTTTTATTTTGGTATCATATTGTCTTGCACAAATTGGTATCATGATTTGCTCATATGTTTAACAAATGATTTGTTTAACAATTGATTTGTTTTACATATTGGTATTTTTCATATCATTTGTTCCTCCATACTTCACTGGGTATTTGTCTGTTTCATGTGTGTAGGTATTCTTCAACGATTAGAGATTTCAAGACTACCTCACATTCAGACAGCTCATGGTTGCCGGACCTGCATATACTAATACTTGTCCTGCATTTTTTGATTTTGAATTTTATTGGATGGGATTTAGGTGTCATGCGGTTTGACGACCCGACTTAAGCATTTCACTGCTTGGGTTTTGTCCCGAAATAGTCAAAGGGGGAGATTTGTAAGGGAAAAATTTTCAATTGAGTTAATTTGTATGTAATTGACTTATTTTTGGAACAAAGCTTGTTTGAGTAATAGATAGATTTTTATATTGTCACGATACCTACATAAGTCTATGACGTGTTGTTTGAAGACTTAACTGCCAAGCTTAAAAGATAAATCATGCCGTGTTGTATTGGTGCACGTGTTATGTCTTCATATCACATTGCATTTCGAGATACTCTCAGGTATGAACGCATAATATTTATGGGACTCGAAAAATGTTTTATGGATGTTATTTTGTTTATAAATGTTTTAAAAATGTTAATAATGTTTTTAAAGGTTTTTAACTTCGTTTATTCTGAGATAAACACTGTTTAGAGTCATATGAATTCTCTCCTTGTGTTTAAAGACTATAAACGACACGTGATGTCA
The DNA here is from genome assembly GCA_949130495.1 of Sambucus nigra. Lineage (NCBI taxonomy): Eukaryota > Viridiplantae > Streptophyta > Magnoliopsida > Dipsacales > Adoxaceae > Sambucus > Sambucus nigra. Next base: position 580,983,912 of record OX422209.1, read on the forward strand.
TTCGAACGACACCTCACTACCGTTAGAACGACATGTGCAACTCGTTAGAACAACTTGGCGACTTAAGTTTTTTATTTAAGGCGTTTTTCTCTCAGAAATTCGAAGTGTGCAGAACCAAAATATAGTTTAGAACAGTTTCGTTTTTCTGCACATATTTTCTAAGGATTTCAAAGTCTAAAATCATCCTTAGTGTTTAAAAGATCCGACTTTACATAACATATGTTATAGAGATCTTGTTTGCACCAATTGTTTTCTCATCCATATTGAATAAAATATTTTGTTGGAGTATCGCGGTGAAGAAACAGTTAAGGCCGTGCTTCGAATCGTAGACGGTTGCCAAAGCTGCATCGGTGGACACCGAGGCACTTGTGGACGCATGTGTTGTGGACAAGTATCGTGGAAGAATTTATGCGTGGGCATTGTGGAGGAGCGGTTAAAGAGAATAAGAGTGTTAATGCTTGTGGGGATCGAGTTGTTGTGTTAGTTTGTCTATGTTCCTTTGTAATTTCAGTATCTTAGTAATTCTTAGGCTGGGGATGGCCGATGTTTTTTTCCTTAGTAATTTCCTCGTACATCTGTCGCTTTGAACTTTATTTTATTTTACTTGCTTTAATCACCTAGATGTATGTTTAGGATTAAACAAGATAAAACCGGTTAAGTAAAATTGGTTCACAAACTTGGTGCGTAATTAAAATTAGAAAAAAGGTTTTTGAAAGAAAACTTGTTTTCACCTAAAGCGCACTTTGAAAACAGGGCCTACCAAAACATTCCCAAAAATTGAGTTCTTTTAAACAATCTTCTTGTTGGGACCCAAAACTGCACTCTATATATATTGTTGCACCAATTTGTTTCTTCAAATCCTCAACCTAAATAATTTTTGTCATTTAATCCATGTTTAAACAATGCATATCAATTAACTATAACATCAAATTATATATATATATATAAAAGAACCTTTTCCCTCCTCCTTTATCCGGGATTGGGAGCGACAATGCAATATATATATATATATATTTGCTTTGGCAGAGTTAGAAAGGTTTTAGCTAATAAAGAAGAAAATTAGTTAAAGATCAAAATATAATTACACAAAAGACATACAATCCACTATCGAAAGTTCCTAACGAAAATATAAGGTAACAACACCTAGCATTAACCATTAAAATAAATAATTACAAAGTCCATATCAAAAAAATAAAAAAATTTGGAATCATTAAACACGCTTGACAAGTGCTTTCGGCCGCACAACCCTGCTCCTAGTTGAAGCAATGCTATCCGGGACTCTCCTATTTTCCCTCGAGTGGGAGACTATCCACACATCAACATGTGTGATATTGGCATTAGAATTGGAGTCGTAGTTATCATTGATGGGTTTAGATTTGGTATCTGTCTTATCGACTTTTTTCTTTTTCTACAAATATACAATTCACCAATTAGAAAATTTTCGATTATAAGAATACAATTCACCGGTTAAAAAATATTCAATTATAAGAATATAATTCTGTTAGTAAGAATACCAAGTTTGAAAAAAAAAGTTGTACTTACAAGTTTATATCGGAATTAGACCTGACCATTGTGCCCTCTTGTATGCGTAGGCCATATTTTAGATCTATTAGATTTCCCTAATTCACTTTTTCTTTCTGATAACTTTCACACTCTCGTTCTCCATGAACTCCCTCCACAGCTCTGACTGAATATAGGGAGGTACATTCGTCAACCAATCTACATCCGTTGCATAGTTCAAGTAATATAACGTCCTTAATTTTAATTTCCATGACTTGTATTTACATCCCATGTTTTTGAAATATTGTAACTTATGTGATGACGGAAGATCATAGCTTGCTTAGTATGAAGAAGCATTAGTTAGCTTTTAGAATATGAGATAATTCATAATGGTAAAACATAACTAGATGCCAACTTGTGACGCCCTTATTTTTAGTATGAATGTATAAGAGAGTATAAATAAAAAATGAATTTATTCATTAAAATATCACTTAACATAGTGTATTACCACCACAGGGGTGAATTATATTTTATTGTCAACACTAATTATAAAGTAAGTAATAGAAACGTGTCACTCCTTGCTCCCATCTGGTTTAGTCTCCGCCTAAACAATTATATATGCATATAGGTGACTAGTGCGTGTCACACAAGGGGGAGAGATAATATCCTCTTTTTCACGAGCCATCTGGAGGGAAAAGAAATTAGCAAAAATATGCTAACTAGGATTTACCAATTTTACAACAATTATCTATATAGATGGAAGGTTGAGTATGTATAGAATTCATATTTCTATATACTCTAATAAGAAAGTCAAAGAGTTTAAAACTAATAATCCCATACTTATCAGCTTTGAAAGGGGGTTTAGAATTAAATAATCTAAAATCTTTGGAAAATAATTAGCTAGGCACACAATTAAAGTGACACTCATACGTATATGGCTAAACCATGACTCTCATTCATATGAGACCCCCCAAGCTAAGTAGAAAATTATGTGGGATAATGCGGCAGTCTACTCCCTAGTTATTACTGATGCTTTTAAAATAAATCATAAGAAAGAACAAAGGTGCAAGGTGCACTAAATCATGACAACAAATTGTTATGATATTACTTATTAGATGAGAATGGTCAAACTTGATCCAATTTATCATAATTAAAATAATCAATGATATAGTAACATATGAGTATGGTAATTTCAACATATACTTAGAATCAAATAGAGCTGGGAATTTCTACACATACTTAGAATCAAATAGGGCTATCATTAAATGATATTAATATCTATTAAGCAAATACGCAAAATTTACTATTAAATAGGTAAAAAAACCCTACTTGAACGGAGTTTTGAGCGACTTAAAGATCAAAAGAGGATGTCGGGAGGAGATAATACTTGAGTATTTGTATACAAATGTTTGTGTGAATAAGTATTTGTTGGAATTGAGGTTGGTTTTAGCCAATTTATTCAAAAAAAGTGTGTATATTAATGTTTAAGGGGTTAAAATGTAATTAATTTGGGACTTTAAAATCGTAGGCTTAGGGTGAAATTCAAAATTTGGTATAGATGAATTTTTGAATTAAAATACATCAAACTACTCATAGAAAAGGTTTGGGGTTGAAAAAGTCCGTAGGGGTCAATTTTTAATTTAGGAAAAATATTTCAAACCTAAAACCGTATTTTTCATAACTCTGGCTAGGTTTGACCAAACACAGCCTTAACTTATACCCTTTTGACGAGAAAAATAAAATAAAAATATTGGGAAAAAATTCAATATCGGGCTGAAAGGTTCATCTTCAACCTCTCAACAGTTGACTTAGGGTTTGGAAAACTTTGACCTGAGATAACTTCTTCAATTCTGAATCATTTGAGATCTGAACAAACCCAACCTAATTTTTCAGAAGGAATTCAAAAATATAAATTTTATAGATTGAGGTTAAGTATACATCCAGTTATGAAACTGTGTGTTTTTCAGAATTTTTGACTAAACTTTCGGAGCTCTAGTAAATATAATAGAGGTTCTTATGAGTATGGTTGTGTTTCTTCTATCCTAAGGAAGAGTTTGGATTTGATTTCAAGGTTTAAGGTGGTGGTGTGTGAGGAGATTTCGAAGTTTTAAATTTTCTGAAATAGAAAACACCTTCGAGCAATTGAGGCTCGAAAGTTATGATTTTTTACAAAGAGATATGCACTAGAGATCCTAAGCTCCTAAGAAATAATTTCCTAGCTTCAAAATTGATTTACAATCAAGAAATTAAAATTCACCATTAAAGCTCAAAATCGCGATAATAACATCAAAATCGCAAATATCTAAAATTGACAAATTAATAAAGAGTGTACCTAAACCCAGTTGAATTTTACAATTTCTATAACTTTGGGTAGGTGTATTGATTTCATGTGTCGGTAATTCATTATCCAATGGAACAGTTAAAGATATAGGCAGTAATTGTAACAATCTAACTAGTTTAAGACTGATAAATGAATATGTTTAACATGGGTCAAATAATATATGTGCAGGAAGATGATGAAAAAGTATTGTACCTTCTATCACGTCATGGGAGTTTCATGTAGATAATATAACACAATTCTTTCCACAATTAGGAACTGTCATAATTTTCTTAGAAGGATTTGGCTTAAGTTGGTTTTAGATATGACGAGGATTTTGATTTCTCAAGAGAGTATCTAACTAATGAAGCATTAGAGGAAATTTCAATTTAGGACACTGTAGACAAATGTCCTAGCTGTTAACATTCACGACCACGAATAAATGACTAGGTAGTGTTATGGAGAATCTGGAAATTAAGCTTGTCCATTTTGATTTGGATAGGGTTGAGGTCAAGATTAAGGTAAAGTCCTAATAACATGATTATTTTTACTAACGGGAGGAGAAGATCGTACACTATTGGAAGAATTTTGTTCCACAATTTCCGCAACGTCGATAAGTTGATAGTAATCTCAAATCTGTAAAGGAGCAATAAAGGTCTTAATCCTTGGATGTAGTCCTCTTACAAACTTCTTGCATTTCTTTATCTCATTATCCACATACTCAATGGCACAGAGACAACTCGGTAAATTTGGCTTCATACTGGGCTATGGACAAATTTGCTTATTGTAATCTTAAAAAATCTACAGTTCCTTGATCTCTTTCAGATTCGGGAAAATTGTTTAAAAGAAGATTTCTTCAAATTTCTCCTAAGTAAAATTAAAAAAATTCTCGGTTCGTGACAATCCTTGCCACTAGAAATCAGCTTCACTTTCGAACATATAGGAAACTAGAATTACTCGAAGATTAGCAGCTATACCTAATCCATTAACATTTTTCACAATCTGACGCATCCATTTCACAGTTTCACTAGCACCTGGATTTCCAAAAAAGGAAGGATGTCGTTGTCTCAAAAATTCTTTAAGCATTCATCCTACGGATTTCTTCTGAGATTTCCTTGGGAGTTGGGTGAGGAATTTATTATTATCGGGCAAAAGATGTTAATTCCTAAAGACATCACATGATTCCTTCAGTGGTAGTCTATTCAGTATGAGTTACAGTGGTGAGAATTCGAGTACTAACCATCCTAAAATATAATAGAATAGTCACAATAATACATAAGAATAAATCACAAGCCTACTTATATTATACAAAAGATAGAGTTATATATTACAATAGTGTAGTATTTGTCAACCTCCGAAATAATTGTTGGTCACACTATATACATTAGTTTTTTTGTTTTGTTACATTAGGAGGGACAATTCTCTTAATTTTAGATTTTCCTAACCGAGAACAGCAACATCATTCTCGGGATAGGGTGGTGGAGAAACTTGTGCATTAGTTAGAGCAAGATTAATAACTTCCTGAAGTATGACCGGATTATCCACTTAATCACTAATTTTTCTCATAACTTGCACTTCTCCGAAAACTCTATTTGTTAATACAAGTCGCTTCACATCACTGCTTGAATCTCCCCAGTCCTTATTCATAATGCTAATCATTACTATGAGCCGTGCAAATGCTTCTTCTCTAACCGTAGTCTCCCAATGATTTATTGGTACAATGCCCAAACTAAATAGAAGAGGATCCCACATATTCATACTACAAAACGAAATTTACTTTATAATATTTGATAAAAGAAGTTAGGAAAGGATAAAATAATTAATATCTTATAAAAGTTTCCCGTATAGGATTCTAACCCGACGATATGTTAATTTTAAAAATGCTCTGATACCAACTTGTCACACCCTGCTTTTTGGTATGAATGTACAAGAGAGTATCAATAAAGGAATGAATTAAATTTAAGGAGGAAAACATAAATTTATTCATTAAAACTTCACATAACATAGTGTATTACCACCGCATGGGTGAATTACATTTTATTGTCAACACGAACTATAAAGTAGGTAATAGAAAAGTGCCACTCCTTGCTCCCATGTGGTTTAGTATCCAACCAAATGGTTACATACACATACTCATGACTAGTGTGTGTCACACAAGGGGGAGAGAGACTATCCTTTTTTTCCTAGGCCATCTGGAGAAAAAAGGAATTATACAAATATGCTAAGCAAGATTTACCAATTTTCTAACAATTATTTGTATAGAAGGAAGGTCAAGTGTTTATAGAATTCCGATGAATGTATACTTTAATAAGAAAGTTAAAGAGCTTAATTGATAATTCCATTCTTATCAGATTTCAAAGGGGGTATAAAATTAAATAATCCATCAGTAAAACCAAATAATAAGTAATAAAAAATCTTAGAAAAATAACTGGCTAGGCACACAATTAAAGTGGCACTCATACGCATGTAGCTAAACTCCGACGCTCAATGATTTGAAACCATAGTTCAAGTAGAAAATTCCATGGGATAACACGACAGTCTACTCCTTAATTATTACTGATGCTTTTAAAATAGATCATAAGAAAGCACAAAGGTGCAAGGTGAACTAAATCGTTACAACGAATTGTTATGCTACCAATTATAATATGAAAGGGGTTCAAATTTGATCTAATTGATAATAATTAAAACAATCAATGATATAGTAACACATGAGTGTGGTAGTTTCTACACATATTTAGAATTAAATAGGGCTATCATTGAATGATATCAATAGGAGTTAAGAAAATACGCAAAATATACTATTAAAGAGGTAAAAAAATCTACTTAAAAGTTTTGAACGACTTAAATATCAAAATAGGATGTCGTGAGGAGCTGGTACTTGAGTATCTATATACAAATGTTTGTGTGAGTAAGTATATGTTCAAATTGAGGCTGGTTTTAGCCAATTTATACAAAAAACTGTGTATATTAAAGTTTAAGGGGTTAAATTATAATTAATTTGGGACTTTAAAATCTTAGGCTTAGGGTCAAATTCAAAATTTGGTGTTTTTGACATAAAATACATCAAAGTACTCATAGAAAAGTTTGGGGTTGAAATTTATAAGTTGAAAAAGTCGAGAGGGGTCAATTTGCAATTTACGGAACTTATTTCAAACCTAAATCCCAATTTTTTCATAACTCTATCTAGGTTTTACCAAACACAGCCTTACCTTATACCATTTTGACTAGAAAAATAAAATAAAAATATTGGAAAAATATTCAGGATTTTTTGATTGGCCACAGGCCTTTACGTGCATGGTCAATGCTTCGGGTTGAAAAGTTCATCTTCAACCTCTCGATGGTTAACTTAGGGTTTGGAAAACTTTGACCTGAGATAACATCTTCATTTCTAAAACCATTTAAGTTGATTTTTGAACCAACCCAACCTGATTTTTCACAAGGAATCCAAAAATATAAGTTTTATGGATTGAGGTCCAGTATACATCGAGTTATGACACTGTGTGTTTTTCTGAATTTTTTACTAAACTTTTGATGCTCTACTGAATATGGTAGAGGTTCTTATGAGTACGGTTGTATTTATGCTATTCCAGGGAAGAGTTTAATTTTTATTTGAAGATTTGAGGTGGCCTTTGTGAAAAGAATTCGAAGTTTTTAATTTTCTGAAACAAAAAACACCTTCGAGCAATTCAGGCTAGGAGATTTATGACTTTTTACAAACGAGCTATGCACTAGAGCTCATAAGAAATCATTTCCCAGCTTCAAAACTAATTTACAATTAAGAAATCAAAATTCAACATTAAAGCTCAACTTTAATGGTGTTTTTTTTTTATTTTTTTCAATCAGGAACTATTTTTTTCGTAAATATCCTACTATTTTAATTGATATAGATATACTATGAACATAGAAAACGTTTGGTATTGAAGGAATGGAACATTTTGGAGGAAAATTTCGAGTTTTGTGTAGACTGAAGTGGTGGGTTTTGGAGGCTCTGGCCATGGGGGATTTTATAGGGTGGAGGAAGAAGGTCTTATTGGTTTGGTTTAGAGGTGGCTTTTCCCTGGTTTCAAGAAGATAAGTGTAAGTATTCTTGTTCCTTAAATGTGTGCATGGTCATAACATGTGTTTATGGACTCATTAGCTTAGGTGGAAGCTGATGTGGGGAGGAGGGAATGTGAAAACAAGTTTGGTTTGGGTTTTAGTTCTTGGTGGAAAGTATATACACTTATTTGGTTCAAAAAGTGTTTCTTCTGTAAAGTTTAGGGGTAATTTTGTAATTTTAAAAATATGTAAGGGCTAAAAATAATAGTTGATGTCTAGAGGTTTAATTTGATATATGGTTGAGGTCTAATGGTTAAGAATAGGTCAAGTAATGTTTATTTGAAAAGTTCAAGGGTTATTTTTGCAATTTTTTTAACTTCAAGGGTACTTGGGTTATTTAGCAAAGATGTAGATTTTGTAGAGTAGTTCTATCCTTATTTTGGATACTTTTGAGTTTATGCATTCTAGAAGGGCTAAAAATTAGATTTAAGGTATCTTGATTCAAGTACAAATATTACACGTAGCCTCGAATAATGCCTTTTTAGATAAATCATAAACATTCGTCCTTAGCACCTTAACGCATAACACATTGAAAAAAAATGTTTAACCACTGAATAGAAACTTACAAACCCTTTTTCTTGTTATAAGATTTTTTAAGCACTAATGGAATCAAATGTTGCATGATCACATGATAATCATGCGACTTCAGTCCCTTCAACCCGAGCGGGTTCAAAGTTACATTCTCGTTCAAGTTAGAAGAAAAACCCTTTGACAACTTTAACTCTTTTATGGTAATAAAGAACTATTGTTTTTCTTCTTTACCTAAAGTGAATGCAGCTTCTTCGGTCAACTACAACTTCTTTTTTATCCCCATCGCCTCCATATATTTACGTGCATTGGTTACGTCTTTTGATTTATCTTTTATGTCCAAAATAGTTGGCAAAAGATGATCGGTAACATTCTTCTCCACGTGCATAACATATAAATTATGTCAAACATCATGCTCTTTCCAATATGAGAAATCAAATAAAATGGACATTCAATACCATAGAGTTATGATATTTGTTTCCACAGAATCAATGTTATCCCCATTTCATTTCCTTTTCTTTTAAATTTTTTTAACAATTCTCAACTTAATGCATGCTTCTTTTTATTCTGTCTCAGTACCATACAACCTTTGTGGAGCCTAATATTTAACATTACTGCTAAAGCTTTATTTTTCCACCCTAACTTGTGATTGTGAGGGAGGAATCTCCGATGACCCCAGTAGAAAACTTACTATTTCCAATATGTTCTGAGTCGACTTCTTTCGCACAACTTGGACAAGCTTTGTAGCCATGAACATTGCACCCAAACAAAGTGTTATATGTAGGAAAGTCATGAATTGCTCACAATAACGTAGCTCTCAGTGTGAAATTATCTTTCAGTTGGGAGTCATATGACATTATACATTCGAATCATAATTATTTCAACTCATCTACTAAAATTTAAATATAAACGTCTCTGTAATTGCCAGTGGATTTGGCCGAGATATTAAAATTGACATCATTGAAAACTCTCTTTTCATGAACAAATACGACTTCATGTTTAAAGATGCAACAATCACAAGCCAATAACTATATCTGGTGATGAGATTACCATATGGATTAAATCCATCTATAGCTATACCAAGACTAAAATTATGCGATTCAGAGTGAGGCCATTTCGTATTTGCAAACTTCCAAACTGATGAATCAGCAGGATGACGCGTAATATTTATAATGAATTTTGCTTGAGTATTTGAAGTCATTTCATTTGCAATCCATGGTATACTAAACAATTTCTTCAGCCTTGGAATCAATGAAAAATGCCTCATTGTCTTTTAGGGTACTTTACCCTCCCCATTTAAACTAAACATATATATTGGTAAGTTCCATATTGAGCATTTCTCCATCTTTGCATGTTCCTTCTGGTATAAGATAGAATCATTTTGACATGCATGAATGATCTTATAATCTATGCCGACTTCTTTAATTATGTTCTTTATATCTGGATGCTTTGTTGGTGTTAAATTTTCTTTGGGCATAAAGTCCTTCAATAAATCCAAGCTATTGGTTAAACTATTTCCAGACAAACCATGCCTTGTCTTTACGTTATTCAATTTGACAAGAAAATACTATGTTGTATATTTCTCGGGACACGACGGATTCAATGGATCACCCGCCTTACCATGTATGAACTTGTATTTCAACTTCTTATAAGTTTGAGAACTATTTTCACCACCTTCGTATCTACCATTGGGTTCCGTCAAATGATTAACATTTCAAACGCATTATAAACATCTTCGGATCTTCATCCACATCTTCATTTTGTTCAACATCTTCCCAGTTGAACGTTCAGTCCTCTTGACATATTCCTTTTCCCCATGTAATTACCAAAATGTGTAAGACTGCAAGATAGCATTGTAAAGAAAATGAAAATGAATATCTTCAAGATCGAGCAATTTTTCAATCTTACATTCACAGCATGAACATGCAAACATAGTTTCTCCACCACTATTTTTCCTCGCAAAATCGATAAATCTAGCAACCCTTTTTTATATATTATGGTTTTCCTTTATCACATTTTTTCATCCACTCTTTATATATTTTGTTACGACATTCTATAAGTCAAGAAAATCCAATGGAAAATAAATGTTAAATGATATATTTAATAAAAGTTACAAATTGATAAAAACAACACAATTAAGTAATGTTGTAAGAAAAAAGTTACAATTGAGTCAATTTGTATGTAATTGGTATTATTCCAAACAAAATGGTTGAGTCATAGGATAAAATTTGTGTTATCAATTCCATGAGCCCATGATGTGTTTGATGAAGACGTAGCGGCCAAGATTTAAAGATTAGAAAAATCGTGTCTTGTTTATTTTCAAGTTTGTCTTCACGTTTACTGAGGATCTTACAGGTATGAATGCGTATTGAATACGAGTCCTTGGGTAATTTTAAAGGGTGGTTATTTTATACTTAATTCGTTTGAAACTGTTTTTAAAATATTTTTTAGAGAATTTATTTATTTATTTTGATCTCGTTAGAACGAGATTGAAGCTTGTTAAAATGAAAATGCATTTTTGTTAGAACGACTATCTATCTCACTAAAATGGCATCAGATATCATTAGAACAACTTACTAACGACCATCAAACGAGAATCATCTGTCAAGGGTTTTACACCTATTTGAAGCTCGTTGGAAGCTCATTTGAACGAGAAAACAACTTCGTTCGAATGACAATAAGTTTCGTTAGAGCGAAAGTGCCAATCTGGTTCAAACGACCTTATTTTTCATTCGAATGAGTTTGTCGCCTCCAAATTCATGTTTTTACTGTTTAAGGCGTGTTGGACTTAGATTTTTGAAGAAACTTTTGTCAAAAATCAATTCCCTACCTGTTTGCAAAAGTTCTAAGACCCTTATTTCACCCTAAACATTTAAAGATCCAAGATTCATAATTCATATGCTTTGAGATCTTAAAATTGGGCACTAAATGTGTTTCGTGCAGTGGACTCCGTGCGTGCTTTTCATGGTGTTGAGTTTTTCTGAGCCTCATCGATGAATACTAGGGGTGGCAGTTCGCAATAGTCGTGTCATTTCAGGTCGCATTAATTTTTATTTGAATATAAGTTTTGGGTACTCTTAAATCAATACAAGATAATCGTGTCATGTTTGGGTCATTTCGGGTTATTACGATAAACTAGTCATCGTGTCAAAATTACTGCCCTAATAAATACCGATACGTACATGAACTCGTGTGTTGTGGAAACTTGCGGGGGTGGACTCGTGCATTGCACCGTGGAGGAGCGGTGGAAAATCAAAGAATGTCAAGGATTATGGGAGATCTAGTCATTGAGTAAATCTACAACCTATGCTTTGTAAAACTATATCATAGTGATTTGTTTGGCTGGGTCGTCTGAGGATTTTTCTTTTGTGGTTTTCCTCGTACGCCGACTTCTTGTGGTTTATTTATTTATTTTATATGCTTATCACTTAGATGCATGCTTTAGTATAAAAGGATAAAATTGGGTATAAATGTTTTCCACAACAAAGATTTTAAAATCTGTGCTAAAGTTTAATTGGGTTAATTTGTTACAATTTCAATCTTTAAAATTTGAAAAAAATAGAAAATTTGGACTTGTGTTTATTCATACTATCCTTGCCTAGTAGGACCATGTGCTCAAATTGGTATCAGAGATAGAACACTCAGTTTTTGTGTTTTGATCCCGTGTCTTTAGGCATGAATTTTGGTGGATTTGATGGTATTAGAACCCCGATATTTGATAGGTCGAACTACGCATACTGAAAAATGCATATGAAATCAGCACTTAAGGCTATAGATGAGTGGGTGTGGTTAGTTGTTGCTAACGATTGGTCTCCACTTTTCACGAAAGACGTAGTGGAAATTAATTTAAAACCCGTAGAATCATGAACTGAGGCCGAGAATAGGTTAGAAAATTTTAATTCTCAAGGTTTAAATGCTCTGTTTGTTCTGTCACCCTGGAGGAGTTTCACCGTATTATGACTTGTGGGACATCTAAAGAGGTTTGGGTGATACTCCAACTCACCCATCAAGGAACTAGTGCTGTTAAGGCTTCCAAAATCCAAAACCTCACCACTCAGTTTGAAATGATTAAGATATTAGAGAGTGAGATCTTTGATGAGTTTTACGCTAGACTAGCCGGCATAGTTAACTCATCTATGAACTTAGGAAAGAAGATACCCGACAGTCGAGTAATCAATAAAATCTTAAGGTTATTGCCTAAAAGATTTAATCCAAAAGTGACCGTTTTAAATTCTTTAGTTACTCTTAACTGGAAGAGCGTGTAGGTGACTTACAAACTTATGAGCTTGACATGTTTACCTCCAAGAATATAAAGAATAAAGAAAAGGGCATTGCTTTGAAAGCCCAAAATGAGGAAACACCAATTTTAAATGGGGAGTCTGACATCGATTCTGAGGATGTGACCATGTTGGCAAAGAAATTCAAGAAATTTCTCCAATTTTAAAAGCAGTCAAAGATGCAAAACGGTTTGAGAGAAATAAGAACAATAAGGCTGATCACTTCCCTAAGAACCATAGTGAGAACTTTAAGAGGGATGAGTTGGAGAGATGTTATGATTATGAGGGTTATGGTCATAGGGTAGCTGAGTGATCCACTAGACTAAGGAAGGAGGGCAAAAAACCGATAGCATTTAATACCACCCTCAGTGATAGTGATTCGAAAGAGGGAAATGATTCCCCCATTGAGCACAACTTTATCGCGTTCATGTCTAGTCATGTGAGCTGTGATAAGAAACTTCCCTTGAAGATATATCTTTCCATGACACTTTTGAGGCCATAATTTTTGGACCTCAAGTCAGTAATGGTTGAATGAGTGGAGAAGAGAGTGAGGATGAAGAAGAGGAGGAGTGTGAACTAAAACTTTCCTTTCGTGAATTGTATGCGGAAACTTTGAAGGTAAAGAAGTGTAACTTGAATTTATAAGCTAAGTTAAAATAATGTGCCGTAATAAATGATGATAGTGTTTTGGTTGAGGATCTTAGGTCACATGAGAGGACTCTTCGAGAGAAGATAAACTATACCAAAACTGGCGATTGGTCACGGCCAAAATCCTTGACCAAGACTGTGGGTGCGGACTTGGGCCGTGACCATTTTAGGCTCGACTAATTTCATGGGTCGCGACCCAAGTCCATGACCAAAAAATGGTCACGGCCCGCTGTGGGTCCCGACAGATAGTCGTGGACTTAGGCCATGACCCATACCGTGACGGGGAAAAAATGGTCGCGGCCTTTGTTTGTGACCCACAATCGTGACAAAATTGGTCGCGGCCAAAGTACGTGACCCACACCGCGACGGGAAAAAAATGATCGCGGCCCAAGTTCGTGACCCACAACCGTGACAAAAATTGGTTGCGGCCAAAGTCCGTGACCCACGCTTCGACGAAAAAAAAGGAAAAAAATGGTCGCGAACTTTGGCCGTGACCCACAACCGTGACAAAAATTGGTTGCGGCCAAAGTTCGTGACCCACGTCGTGATGAAAAAAAAAGAAAAAAAATGGTCGCGGACTTTGGCCGCGACCATTTTTCGTCATGGTTGGGGGTCATGGACTTTGGCCGTGACCATTTTTATGCTGAACAAAAAAAATAAAAATGGTCATGGACAAAGTCCATGACCATATTTAACTATAATTTAAAAAAAAATGTAATTATTTGGTCCAATCCTAAAATCGGGGGTCCTGTGACTGCACGGTTACGAATATTTGTTATTGGCAAAACAATAAAAAAAAATTACAAATTGGGAATCAGGAACGTTATTAATAAACAAATATATATATAATTTAAAAATATTACACATCTTAATAATTCACAGACCAAAAAAAAATTGGGCAAAGTTTCCTCTATTTTCTGGACATTCCAAACCCTGTAAATATAAAACATGCTTATTATAAACCCGCACGGCCATAAAATTTAACAATGAAATTATAAAAGCCCACACGGACATAAAACTAAACAATAAAATCCCGCACGACTCTAACACTTAAAAAAACATAATCCTGAACGCCCACACCATTATGTAAACAATCTTCATGTCGTAAACCATTGCCTTCTTCATTTGTTCCACGTGCAAAAATCCTACAAATGATAGGATACAAAAAAAATGATATAAGTAACCAAGTAGTTTTACAAAAAAATTATTCAAGCTGAAAATTGCATATATGAGTTATAATTATCAACATATGAATGTTTTTAACCAAGTCTAGAAATATGCAAATTATCGTCGTATTCTCAAATCGGGAGTCCCGTGATTGCGCGGTCAGTTTCTACGAGTTACATTGGTCCTGTGCGAGGTGTTGGTGCCACTCACGAGGCCGTTCGGGGGCTATTTGGGGTTTCACCCACTAACGCCATGCTTTGCCTAAGTCCAGATATTTTTAAATTATCGTCGTATTCTCAAACTGGGGGTCCCATGATCGTGTGGTCAGTTTGTGCGAGTTACATTGGTCCCGTGCGTGGTGTTGGTGCCACACACGGGGCTGTTTCGAGTTTTCACTCACTAACACCATGTTTTTATACCTAAGTCTAGAAATATACAAATTATCTTCATATACTCAAACCGGGAGTCTCGTGATCGCGCGATCAGTTTCTTCGAGTTACATTGGTCCTGTGCGAGGTGTTGGTACCACTCACGGGGCTGTTTGGGGACTATTTCGGGTTTTCACCCACTAACGCCATGTTTTTATGCCTAAGTCTAAAATATGCAAATTGTTGTCATATTCTCAAACGGGAGTCCTGTGATCGCTCGGTCAGTTCCAACGAGTTACATTGGTCCCGTGCGAGTTGTTGGTGCCACTCACGGGGCCGTTCGGGGGCTGTTTCGAGTTTTGCCCCACGAACGCTATGTTTTTATGCCTAAGTCTAGAAATATGCAAATTATCGTCGTATTCTCAAACCGGGGGTCCCGTGATCGCGCAATCAGTTCATGCGAGTTTCATTGATCCCATGCGAGGTGTTGGTGCCACTCACGGGGCTGTTCGGGGGCTATTTCGGGTTTTCCTCCACTAATGCAATGTTTTTATGCCGAAGTCTAGAAATATGCAAATTATCATCGTATTCTCAAATCGGGGGTCCCGTGATCGGGCGGTCAGTTCGTGCGAGTTTCATTGGTCCTGTGCGAGGTGTTGGTGCCACTCACGGGGCCGTTCAGGGTCTGTTTCGGGTTTTCACCCACTAATGCCATATTTTTAAGACCAAGTCTAGAAATATAAAAATTATCATTGTATGCTCAAACCGGGAGTCCCATGATCACGCGGTTAGTTTCTATGAGTTACATTGGTCCCATACGAGGTGTTAGTGCCACTCACGAGGCCGTTCGGGGTCTGTTTCAGGTTTTCACCCACTAACGTCATGTTTTGCCTAAGTCTAGAATATGCAAATTATCATCGTATTCTCAAACTAGGGGTCCCGTGATCGCGCGATTAGTTCCTATGAGTTAAAGTGGTCCCGTGCGAGGTGTTGGTGCCACTCACGGGGTCATTCGAGGGTTGTTTTGGGTTTTTCCCCACTAACGCCATCTTTTTATGCCTAAGTCTAGAAATATGCAAATTATCATCGTATTCTCAAATCGGGAGTCTCGTGATTGCACGGTCAGTTCGTACGAGTTGCATTAGTCCTGTGCGAGGTGTTGGGGCCGCTCACGGGGCCGTTCGGGGGCTATTTCTATTTTTCCCCCTCCAATGCCATTTTTTAAGCCTAAGACTTGATATTTTTAAATTATCATCATATTCTCAAAACGGGGGTCTCATGATCGCGCGGTCAGTTCCTACGAGTTACATTGGTCCCGTACGAGGTGTTGGTGTCTCTCACGAGACCGTTTAGGGGTTATTTTGGGGTTTCGCCGTCTAATGCCATTTTTTAAGCCTAAGTCTACATATTTTCAAATTATCATCGTATTCTCAAAATGGGGGTCCCTTGATCGTGCGGTCATTTCTTACGAGTTACATTGGTCCCGTGCGAGGTGTTGGTGCCTCTCACGAGGTCGTTTGGGTGCTGTTTCGGGTTTTCGCACTCTAAAGCCATGTTTTTAAGCCTAAATACTGATATATGCAAATTATCATCGAATTCTCAAAATGGGGGTCCCGTGATCGCGCAGTCAGTTCCTACTAGTTACATTGGTCCCGTGCGAGGTGTTGGTGGCTCTCATGGGACCGTTCGAGGGTTGTCTTGGGTTTTCTCCCTCTAATGCCATTTTTTAAGCCTAAGTCTAGATATTTTCAAATTATCATCGTATTCTCAAACCTGGGGTCCCGTGATCACGCTGTCAGTTCCTACGAGTTACATTGGCCCTGTGTGAGGTGTTGGTGCCTCTCACGGGATCGTTCGGGTGCTGTTTCGAGTTTTGGTTATCTAAGGCCATGTTTTTAAGCCTAAGTCCCGATATTTTCAAATTATCGTCGTATTCTCAAATCGGGGATCCCGTGATCGCGCGGTTAGTTCCTACGAGTTATATTGGTCCTGTGCAAGGTGTTGGTTCCTCTTACAGGACCGTTCGGGGGTTATTTTGAGGTTTCGCCCTCTAATGCCATTTTTTAAGCCTAGTCTACATATTTTCAAATTATCATCGTATTCTCAAACCGAGAGTCCCGTGATTGCGCGGTCAGTTCCTACGAATTGCATTGGTCCCGTGCGAGGTGTTGGTGCCTCTCACGAGGCCGTTCGGGGGTTGTTTCGAGGTTTTTCCCTCTAATGCCATATTTTTAGCCTAAGACTAGATATTTTCAAATTATCATCGTATTCTCAAACCGGGGGTCCCGTAATCGGGCGATCAGTTCCTACGAGTCACATTGGGCCCGTACGAGGTGTTGGTGCCACTCACGGGGCCGTTCATGACTGTTTTGGGTTTTCCCCACTAACACCATGCTTTTATGACTAAGTCCAGAAATATGCAAATTAGCATCGTATTCTTAAATCGGGGCCCCTGATTACGCGGTCAGTTCCTACGATTTACATTGGTCCCTTGCGAGGTGTTGGTGCCACTCACGGGGCCGTTCGGGTTTCTCCCACTAACGCCATATTTTTATGCCTATGTCTAGAAATATGAAAATTATCGTCGTATTCTCAAATCGGGGGTCCCGTGATTGCGCCGTCAGTTCCTACGAGTTACATTGGTCTCGTGCGAGGTGTTCGTGCCTCTCATGGGGCCGTTCGGGGGTTGTTTCGAGGTTTTGCCCTCTAATGCCATTTTTTGAGTCTATGTCTAGATATTTTTAAATTATCGTCGTATTCTCAAACTGGGGGTCCCGTGATCGCGCGGTCAGTTACTACGAGTTACATTGGTCCCGTACGAGGTGTTGGTGCCTCTCATGGGACCGTTCGGGGGTTATTTCTTGGTTGACATTTTTATATGATCCACACAAGTAAAAGATAAACATTTTCAATGGAGATGGTTTAAGTCCACACAACAATAATATTATTGATATTGAATATAATACCCGAGATAGCGAGAAACGAGGTTGATGAATCCAGATTTCACATTTTCTCTGCAAAATAAAGAATTAGCCAAACATTCACATTCAGTAGCCCGATCCATGATCCGTTGCTAAATAAAATAAAATATCAAACAAAGGGGCAAATATATCACAAGTGAAATGAAATGAAATGAAAATTATAATGGTGACCTGATCTGATTGAGGCCAACAACAGCGTAGCATAATTTATTGAGTTTTTCGGTATCAACAGAGCTCAATGTTATAGAGCAAACCTTAACAATCTCATTGAGAATTTCTGAAGCCAATTATTCTACTTTGTCGGTAAAGAATCTACGAAAATGGAAAATCGCACCAAATCGCCAAAATAGCAACACAAATCCGTCAACAAAGTCATATACCAAAATCATATGCTAAAAACACCAATCAATCAGTCAAATGAAACAAAATCCAACAAAGTCAAAGCATTTACGTTCCAACTAGAAATATATAGATACCAACTTTGTTTTCGAGTACTAATAAATCTAAATCAAGTATTTTTAATAAATCTTGTGACCATGACACCATGTGTGTGGCTAAAACCTGTTGTGCTATTGTGTCAAAAAATTGAAACCCTATTGAACAATTTGCATATACATATATAATATAAACATGAAACATACATAAATACAGGTTACAAGGAATGGAAAATATAGATATATAGAAAAACCTTGTCTCCCCTTTCAATATATTTTATAGCAACCGGCTCTTTGGTAACCCTTGTGGAACTGAACTCAACATTTACCTTCCGCCGACGACAAAGCACCCAATGACGAAAATATGTGCATTGTACTCAAAGCACCTAAAAACATATCGGATGGCATGAATAATAATATTAGGGAATTATGCATTAACCTGGAGGAAAAAGGTTTTTTTATAGGTACCAAAGACATACTATATCCCATTCATCTTCTTCCAATGGTTTTCCACAATCAATTGCTTTAAGTTTTGCCAATTCAAATTTCCTCTCAGTTATCTACATGAGATCGAAAATAGTACGTACTCGAGAGAAGTAAAACAAAGAAAATTAAGCTTACAAATTCAAGAAACAACATAAATGGCTCAAGATGCAAATGGGCCAAAAACACTAACTGAATCGCAATAATCATATTCCGAAACATAAGTTGTGTGACTAATAGAACTCGCTATCCTCGCAAGAGTTCAAAGTCATATATTTCAGACGATATATACAACTGTTCAACTTCCCATATATAATTTAATGACACGACACGCATATAACCCCCAATACAATATAAAAAAAATCCATTTAATTATATTTTGTAAAAAAAAAAATCACGACACGCATATAACCCAGAATAAGGTGGATGTAATTTTTTCACTTATTAAGAATCCATTTAATAATATTTTGTTAAAAATATAATGTCTAGGGTTTGAATAATATTTTATCAAAAAAAAAACCCACAATACAATGTTTAGAGACGAACTCGAAACGAAATCATTATTTTCTTATCTAACACGAACGCTACCCATTTAAAGCGTGACACGACACGACACTACCACAACCATTATTATTTATTACTCCTAATTAAACATCATGAATAACGCGATAACACAAAACACATGAGTAATAATTTTGACACGAACACACCATATTTTGTTAATTTCAAATCATATCTTGTAACATATGAGAACACTTATTTGAAATTGAAATATTTCAAGGGAATTTCTTGCCAAAAAAAACACCTTCACGTTTTTTTTTAACTCCCCCCTCAATAGGATTGCCAAAATATGACTGATACGCCTCAAAATACATTTTAAAAATTAAAGAAGTTAAAACCCCTAATGGGTCTTATTTAAATATCAACAGTAATCAAATGACAGTCGAATATAACTTTTTAATATGTTTACAAAAACTAGAAATTATTGAACCCCTAAACATGAATGAGATTAATCAAACAATACATTCTTATTGTCTTGAACAAAATAAAAAAGCGCCTTGTTGCATATTGAAAACTCCCACAAACCCTAGCTTATATTTTTTAGGAAAAATGAATAAAAAACGTTAAAAGAGGCATAGCTGTATTATGTAAAATGTTAAAACATGCAAAAAACGCAAGTTCCATACCATTCGAAGCCGAAATCGCACAAATCTGGCGACCATCATTAACCCGAGCCCCATACAAAAAACATGAAATCACCTCCGGCCTGCTCTACTAACCCACCTCCGACGACCCATTTCCCCCAGTCAACCCGTAATCGATTTCAACACCTTCAACCCAAGCTTCTGCAAACCCAATCCCAAACTCGGATGTAACCCCAAACCCATTTGGGGAAGTTCGCACCTGCAATGCCTAAAATTTCCCCTTTTCCACAGCTCTTCCTGACCTAGTACAGCGTTTGGGGAATAAAAAGGAAGATATGAGCTAGGAAATGAAAAAATGAGGCACCTGGGTTTTTTATTTAGGATTGACACTGGTCACGGCCTATAGCCATGACCCACCCACGACAACCCATTAATGAAACTAAGTTGCGGGTATATCACCTATTGATCACGGCCCATAGACGTGACCCATGCCAAGAAATGGTCACGATCCCCAACCGTGACCCAATATGTGTGTGTTGTGTTTCGTCATGCCTCTGGTCACGGCCCAAGTCCGTGACCCACAGTGGTCAGGGCTTTGGGCCGTGACCACTTCCAGAACATCCATGACTCAGTGTGGTAATGAATATGGTCACGCCAAAAATTAAGATGGTCATGGCCCAAGTCCGCGACCAGTTGGTCATGGACTTGGGCCGTGACCAATAGGGCGTGACCATTCGCAGGATTTGGTGTAGTGATAGAGTACGTTGAGGGTGAGAGAGATAGTCTTAGTGGTTTGATGGAGGGTATGAATAAAGAGCTTTTATTGTTTGAGGAGTCTAGGAATTTACTCGAGTCAAGGATAGTCGAGCTTGAGGAGATATTGAGAGATTTGAGTAATGTCAAATTTGATTTGGAGTCTAGGTCGAAAAAGTTGGATAAAATGTTAAGCACCGTCCAAATCAAAGATGACAAATGTGGGATTGGCTTCTATGATGATAATGCTTACACTACTAAAGCCAAGACCATATGTTTAAGAGAGTTGACCTGAAACATTAGGAAAGGTTTACCCTTAGGTAACACCCCTCGCCATGTTTACACTTGCATTCATTACGGTAGGAAAGGTTACCTTATATATTTTTCTTATGAACTTAAGAATGGTCCTAGGAAGTCTAAGAATAGAGTCACCGTGGTTCCCAAAGCCCCCAAGCATCATGTTACACCTACTTGACTTAGGAAATCGTATTTGGAGGCTTTACATATTAGAATTGTTGATTCTCGTTTGCTTCTACAGGATACTTCCTTTGCCATGTCTAATGGTTGATTGTGTTAAAATGTTTGTCACACTCTAGTTTGTGCTTCATGATATATGTTGGCTAGTATTATGACATATGTATCTTTTTTATTTTTATTTTTCATTTTTTTGAATCATATTGAAAAATACAAAAATATTTTATTTGTCATTTGAGTTAGTGTTTCTTCTCAAAAATAAAAAAAATTGGTATTTTATTTTGAAATTTTTTAGAAAAACTCAAAAATATTTTCAATTTTTGTGTATTTTAGTTTTACACATTTGGTGCAACATATTAGTGCATTTGAATCCAATTCGTTTCGTACTTTCCATGTGGCTAGGTCATTTGATTATGATTGTTGATACTTAGATTGTTCTTAATCATGCTTACATGGAGTTATTTCGAACTTGATTTGCTTTATGGATTCGACTTTGTATATGCCTCCACATACACATGCACGAGATTTTTGAACGTTAACTTCACATGTATATTTGAGCTTTGTGAGATGTTCTCCCATCAATCTTGGCACCTATATGTTTTGTGACTATGGGAGATTTGTGCATGTAAAAACCATTTCTAGTGAGAATGTTTAAAGACACTCAATTTAATGCAAATAAAATCTTTACAACATTTATATTAAAATAACTCAATTTAAGGAAACTAAGAAAAGTCAAATCATTCCTGAAATATAAGACATACAATCATATAGAGGCACCCACCACCACATCTGTACCCTTATTACTAATAACAATACCCACTTTTTATAGGAAAAAAACTAATCTTTCTACCCCCTGTATAAGAATCAGTTCAATTCAACTTTTAAGTTTTGGTACATGTTTTCACCACATGACCCTAAGTTCTTTATAATAGAAAATTCTACAAACCCTCACGATATCATCCGTATAAAAAATTTTAAATTTTAAAAAAAATCAAACATGGACACTCACACCATAACCACAAACGCTTTATGTGAGACATATCCGATCAATTAAAACTCTAGATTTTTTCTAACAAGTCTCAGTTAAAACATAAAAACTAATGTTTATAACATCTACATTAAAATCAGTTCAAATCCAATGAAGAATTTTTGTATATTATCCTGACCCCGAGTTATTTATCTCATATTAGGAAAAAAAATATAAAAGAAAAAATACAAACTTTCACAAAGATACCAGAATAACTAATATAAAAGCACACCCACAACCAGAAAGGTTTAATAAAATAAACGAGGGTTTATTCTACCAAAGGTTTAATAAAACAATAATACAAAATTAACGTTTACGAATATGGTGTCGTATTCAAAATTTAGAAATATACCAAGGAATGAAATGATGATCAAGAAATCAACTTACCGATTACGTGACAAAAAGTTGAGACTAGGGTTTAGTCTTTAATGAGCGACGCTATGAGAAGAAAGAGATGAGAGACAACGTGAGAAGAGAGAGAGAGAGAGAGAGAGAGAGAGAGAAAGAGAGAGAGAGAGAGAGATGAGCGACAACATGAGAGAAGAGAGATAGAGATAGATAGATAGATAGATAGATAGATAGATAGATAGATAGATAGATAGATAGATATAGGGAGACAGATGGAGAGAGAGAGAGTAGTCTTTAATGTCTCCATGGGAAAAAGTGGGAATGGAAGGCTTGGCTTTGAGTAGGGCAACGCCAAAAAAAAATAGATGAGCGAGAGGTGAAAGTTTTTTTTAACACTTTGGGGATAGGTAAATGTATACACAGGACAATCAGGTTATCGGTAAAGTTATATTTATAATTTTGTTTTGGTTATGAACACTTATAAATTTTGCAAGTGACTAAAATCGTTTTGAAATTTATAAGTTTACTAAACACTTGCAATCACTTTTTTAATTAGTTACTAAATAAAAAATTCAGTGCAATGGTTATTCTTTTCACCTACCCGCCAGGCTGGTTGCAGGAGCATTGCCGAGGTCCAGGGGGATTGGAACTATAGGGAAGTTACCATGAGTTGTTCTTGAGGTACAAAATAATTATTTACCATAGTATTGAGGGATAAGTGACTCTAGGGGTAATTTTTCTTCAGTTTGAGGTCTACTCTGAGAGTCAAACACGGCGAAACACTAGTGTTGAGGTCTTTGAGCTTAGTTGGGGAGTTATATTGGAATGAACGACCATGGTAGGAAGAAGTAGAAGTGAATGAAGTGAAAAATACTTTAGAGACCTAGGATTTAGGAGGCTTTAGATTTGACTCTAAAATTCTTTTTTACAAAACCCTTTATAGTAGCTGATGCCAACCCTAAGTATTTATAGAAAACATGAATTTTGAAGAAGTACGTTTTAAAAAAAAATCGTTTGGACAAAATATCTAAGGGTCGTTCGAACTAAGTACACAATCTCATTTGAACAAAACTAAATGTCTTTGAATGACATGGTGAATATCGTTTGAATAGTCATCAAACGAACTTCGAATGATATTTTTCTATTGGATAATAAAATTTCGTTTTATCCTTGTTTGAAGGTCATTTGGATGAATTTTTTTTACTCGTTCGAACGAACTTAAAAATAAAAAAAATCATTTAAAATACTTGCAATGAATACTTCCTTAAACATTTTATAAAACTAAACAATTAAAAATCGAATACAGGGATCAAACATATATATGCATTCATACCTCAACGAGATCCCTTAAATGTTGAAGACGAAACTCAACAAGAAACTTGATGTGTCATCGATGTCATTTTAACTTGGTCGTTATGGTCTTCAATCATATACCATAGGCCTGAAGGACAAACAACTGAAATCCTAACCTATGACGCAAACAAATTTTTTCCAAACGTAATTAGGCCAATTAAATAAAACTAACTAGATTAAAAATTTATCCTTATAAATATCTCCCTTTCGCTATTTCGGGAGAAAACTAAAATAAATATGGTCCGTTAAGATCACTAAGACTCAATACCAACTCCAAAAAGAAAAAGTACATACGCTTGACAGACACAAACTTTGAGTAGATTTTCTCTTGTGAAACTTTGTCAAATCACTGAAAATATTTACACTTTAACACACATTTCAAATGCAAAAGTATTTATAATAAATATATATCCGCATATGAAAACCCTTCCCCTTTGTCTAACAATCTCAACTTAATGAAAGAAGTTTACCCCTAAGGTAAAAAAATTCTCCCCTGAGTTAAAGAATTAGATACCATTTCTCCCCTTTTGTTCAGGAAGAGACAAAGAATAAGGTGGACAATATAAATAGCTTCTCTCCTAAATTTAACACAATAAACATAAATGGAAAAAAGTAATATCATGCGATCATAGCAACAAACAACTTAGCAACATAAGCACAAATAATCCAAATAATGAAGAAATGATACCAATTTGGATGCGT
This sequence comes from Sambucus nigra, assembly GCA_949130495.1. NCBI lineage: Eukaryota > Viridiplantae > Streptophyta > Magnoliopsida > Dipsacales > Adoxaceae > Sambucus > Sambucus nigra. Next base: position 581,008,515 of record OX422209.1, read on the forward strand.
AAATTGAGAATAAGATATTTATGTAAGCAAGAAATAAAAGATACCAATATGATAGTAAAACTTTCGAATTTGAATCGATTAGAAACTTATGTTAAGCATGGATTAAATGCAAATGCAAAGACTCAAAAATAAAGATACCATATATATAACATCATATATACCAATGCCGCACATAATTATATAGGTATAAGCACCACAAAGGATACAAAACACATAAGCTTTCCACACTCATATGACATCAATGTGTCTAAAAAAATAATATGGTATAGAGTAAAAGGGAGTGAACTGAAAACAATATAAATATGACACAATCACTCAAAATATGTCCAACACGTTCTACTTGACCACATTAACTTATCAAACCTTGGTGTTGCCTCAAGTGACAGATAAAGAACTCATAATAGACAAACATAAACAATTAAAGAACTCGTAATGGACAAATATAAACAATGCACACTCGCCTAGAAAATATTGTTGATTCTCAGATCAATAATGTTAAAACAGTTAAGCCCAACTAGGACTCATTGTGCCAACCCATTGATTTTTAACTTTAACACTGTCAAAATAAACATATATCATTTTTACTGTAATACTACTCCTTAATGTTTGATTTAATTTCCCCCTCATAAGTTGAAATGGAGTGAGAACCTTGGGACTTGGACAATTATGCGTGGGATTACATTCAGATTTATTAGTTTTTGGAGATTTGATGCTAATTGCTAGAAATTGTTGGTAAAAGTTGAATTAGATAAAAAAAATTAAAAAAAATCGTTCGAGCAACATGGATGCCATTTGAAATGAGAAGCAAGGTCGCTTGAAGCAAGGGGATCAAACGAGCTTCCAACGAGATCCCATCGTATAACTGTTTAGGGACGCGGAAATATTGCTCGAAGTTGGAGATCGAACGAGGCGCCTTTCTTGATTGAACGAGCGACGGATATCGTTCAAATGATGGAATTCAAATATTTTAAATCAAACAGCTCTTGTGTGTTGTTGTGTTCTGGGCGATTAGACGGATGAGCTGTCGAGCTCTGCCAAGCCTAAATTGGACAAAATGGGATTTTTGGGGACTTGGAGGGAATTCTACGGGTTATTTAGGCTCATTTGGGCCGGGGGAAGTTGGCAGAAGAGAGATAGAGTGCGGGTGGGTGGTCCTCCCCATCATTTTCACCATATTTCCACCTTAAACCACCATCCATACACCTTATAACACCATATTTGCTATATATTTCACCTTATTTGAACCATACATACCCATTTCCACCACGGATGAGGAAAGCTACAAATTTATGGAGCTTTTATTTGGGGTTCTTGAAGATGAAGGGGATTTTGCTTAGAAACTTGATGGTCATGCTTTTGGAGTGGGGAAACCGCCTTGAGGCCACATTAGGAGGTGGAAGGTTACCATCTTCTTAGACCTTTCATGCCTACCATTGTTGGAGCTCCATTAAGTGATCAAAATCATGTATAGTAAGTAATAAATATTTTTATGAAATAAAACTGTTGCAAAAATGTTATTTTGTTGAAAAATAAATGATGAGTAAATATTTCAAAGTTTTTTGAAATGAAGATTGAGATTTTTATAAAAATGGTGTATTTTCCAGAAAATTGATGTTAAACATTTTACGAAATAAAATGGTTTGAAGATGATGATTGATTTTGCTAAAACATTGGTGAAATAATGTTTAAAAGTTTATTGCAAAAATATAATTTTTTATAAAAGTGGGCATTTGTTGAGTTTTAAAGAAATAAAAATGTCTCTTAATCTTGTAAAAAGTTTATTTTTCAAGTAGTACAAATTTATAGATTAAATTGTATGTTTGACCCATATAATAGGATTTTTAGAGTTAAATCCATCTTCACATGCATAAGAACTTATCATATCTTAATGATGAACACATAAACAAGTTTAAGTAAAGTTTGTTGGGTTTAAACATGAAATGTGGAAAATAGAAATTTTAGTCTTTAAAGTGTGGGAAATATAGGCTGAAAGTGTGATAAATATAAGGCTTGTAACACTACATGTGTTAATAAAAAAAATGGTAATTCTCCTATAAAAGTAGTCTTTAAATGTAATTGGATTTCTTGATAGAGAAAGTAAAGAGTTTTCTTACTTGAAAAATGGTTATAAGAGGTGTTGAACAAGTGTTAATGGGTTAAAATATTGAGAAGTTAGTGTGTGTCACTTAATAATGTTTTGGGGAGATTAACACTTATGAAATTGGAAGAAAATAATAAGTTTGGAAACAAAAAGGGTAAAATGGTAATTTCACTTAAAGTGGAACCTTTTCATGATATAAAAATATTGGAAATGGTGTTACACAAATTATTCGCAAATGAATATGATTTGGACTAAAATCAAAGTTAAAGTGTAAAGGACATGAAAAGATAATTTCAAAGTGCAACACAATTTGGGGTTAAACCCCGGGTTTGGATTTGCCCAGGTAAAAAGGGATAAAGGAAGAACATTGTATAAATTTGTAAAATGTTAAAATATATTAAAAGGAACTCGAATGACACTGGTATAATTAAGGAGGGTCCGGAGCCCTGGGGTGAAAGACCCAAAACCACTTACCAGAGCATATGATGGCATCGCCATCGTTGTGGAGCCCGTTAAAGTACGTGGTTGTTGGAAGATTTTGAGAAAAAGAAAATGGAATACGAAATATGTCAAGAAATGGGTTGTGTGGTAAAATGTATTAAGACAACCTAACTTGAATGAATTAATTAATGTTCCCGTAAAGGACATAGTGGACAAGTTATGTCCATAAAGTAAATGAAACGGGAAAGTATAGTGGTAAATTGATGAGTTAAGCAACTTAAGAATGTGTGGCCCGTAATTAACATCACGGCGTGTTGTGAAAGTTTTCAAAGGTTGAAGAAGTATTTCCTGACACGGTGTTCGCGTGCGTTGAAGGAGGTTATTTTCAATTAAAATAGAAAAGTGCATCCATTTAAATAAAAAGGATAATTTTGGTAAAGAAATTGTTTCGGTTAAACAAAGTGTAGTGGTTTCTAGTATTTAACCGCGTGTGTTAAATAGAAGGATAAATGCCAAGTAAGGAAAGAATAAGTCTTTATGAAACTAAGGTAAATTAATGAGACTAAATAACTTTTTCGAAAGTAAAATGGTTTCATGCTTTAAGTATATATTTTACTATTTACATATGTACAAGATTTTTGTATACGCATATAGATATAACGTGTAGAGTCTTATTTCTTCCACTCGTTTCAATGCTGCATTTTGTATATTCCCACTGGACATTAGCTCACACCCTCGTCTTTGTCAATGTAGGTTGGGTGCAGGTTTGTATTTTGAGAGTGATATATAGGTAAGTATTCTATTTTTTTCTAAGAAGAGGGACGGAACTCCCACCCATATTCTATTTAATCTTATGTGAGTAGTTTACTTAATTTTACTTTAATAGCTCAGTATACTTGGATGCTTCCCACGGGTCCCTTACCTAGTTTGAAATTAAAATTGGAATCGCATGCTAAATAAGTAAAACATTAATTAAGATAAAACAAGACTAGAAACATTATATAGGATGTTTCATTGCACTTCACACCTGACTCTCGAGTCAGACCAGATTAACTACGGATACCCTATAAATCTGGGTTGGGGCGTTACAAATGGTATCAAATCTATGGTTTTAAGGTTCCTTTTTAGAGTGACATGGTGAGGTCGGTTGTGGATCTTACAACGTCGGTGTTGGTTTGGTCCGGTCACGATAGTTTTGGTGACGATGAGTTCGTGTCCTCGACAGTCAAAGAGGTTAGCGCGATGGGTGAATTCTTTGCCAAGTGGTAGGCAACCAAGTTTGTTGTCATTAATCGCTTCCGCACTTCTGATTTAGATATTCTAGTAAGTTACAAGTGTCTGTGTGGGCCAATAGTGGCGCCATCGCATGTTTTTAGTCTGAGGTGCTTGTGTGTAAATTCACAGTGATATAAAAAGTCAGTTGAGGTGTAGAGAATGATGAATGACATCTTTTGAGTTAGAAAGGTGATTTTTGAGAATTCAATCGTGGATATTTGGTAGCTAGTGCATCATACCTATACAATGTTGATTAGTGATAGAAATACGTTAAAATTCGGTGACTAGGTACTTCGAGTAGTTAGTACTAATGATGTGGTTGGGTGAATCCGACCCTCGGGGTGATATCACATCGGAAGGAAATTAGTGATATTATGGATATATTTAACCTTGTCGATCAACACTTGGGATCTGTACTCGGTCTTGGTTGATAAGTTAGAATCATTGCAAGTAAGTGTCATGGTGATTCTTGATTGAGAGTCACACCTCGTAGGGTATGATGAGAGTTATGGAAAAATTACAGTACGTATGCATGCAACAATGATGGTTAAGGAGGTTTAAGAGTGAACTCTAGGTACTCTTTTATGTCGGGGTTTTAGAAAATATGATGTGATTTTAATAAATAGGATCTTTAGTGATGTCGGTGATCCAGACATATAAGTTTATAGGTTGTAGGCGACGTCTTGTATCCTGCCAAAATCCTTAATAGCATTATTTGTGGTTTGTACGTGGCATATGGTCACGCTATTTAGAATAAGTATAAGATTGTTATCTAAGTGTTAAGACTCTCTTAGCCACCGAGTTAATGGCTAGATACGACGAAATCCTAGTGTGAGTATGGTTTGAGGGTATACTAAAGTGCCCATAGGACTAATGGTGTATGGCATCATTGGGGATTAAAATCGACTATTATGACTCCTTGAGGTATTTTATAATTAGGGTGCACCACATGTAGAAGCTCGTGGACTAATGTCCTTGCGAGCGCCTAGTAATCATGATGAGGGTACTAAAAGGTCTGTCAAGCGCACTTGCAATGATAAAGGTATGAATGATAAAATCTTATCGGGTCTTGAGGATAGTTACATAGGATGTGTTTGGTGTCCTTAGGAGGCCAGTTAAGTCCTGTAAGGGCAAATTTCCAATCGAGTCAATTTGTTTGTAATTGGCTGTGACACCCCGCCTAATTAAATACTGGGTGATCAGTCATTTATTAAATTATAACCAAGGTGAACGGTTGGTTCATTCTTAGCATCACTGTCGCAAAAATAACTTTTCCAATTAAACACACTAACTAATTTAGCTAAGTGACAAAACCATTTTAAGACATCAATTTCCAAAATTTATTTAGAACCAATATTTAAACCTTTCATAATCCATAGTTTAAAAATCCCATAACAACTAGACTGGAAAATAATCCAAGTAATATATGCAATCAACTAAATAATTCCAACTTTAAAACTTCGAAGGAAGACATCCTGACAGTAACAATCCCAAAGTATAAATACTGAAAATAAACAATCATAATCTCTGATAAAATCAACTGAATAATGGAAAAAATGCGACACATGCCCAACTGGATAAAATAAATCTAGAAGTGGAATCAATAATGAGGTCTTCTAAGCAAGAGGCCTGCAACTCCCACCTAAGCTGCAGCACGTTCCTTCCAAAGGATCCTATGCAAGACGCCCCTATGGTTGGGCACCTGTAATAGATACATATAAATACAAGAGAGAAAAGAAAATGGGAAACGGGTCAGAGCCCGATTGTAAAACAGCTTAAAATTAGTTTATCAAGTATTCAAAATGCTTACCGGCTAATGAAACAATCATATTAGTGCGGCACTCCCTTGAGAAATTCTCACCTCTCTTCTAATGTGCACACCTACCGCACTACTACTCCCAACAGTTTAGCTTATCTTAAGTTACTCACAAGAATTCATGCCGACAATTTCTAGTGTTGAGAAAGTTAATTTTTTTTATTTAAACGCAAAGTTCTCACATAAGCCTCATTTAATTATGAAGTTTCTCAATATTGCCTCAAACTTTTCAAACACTTATATCGAAGTTGAAATAATTATTCATTGCTTGCCTACCTTTAGTCACAGTAGCTAGTATTCAAATTTCAAGTTCATATATATATATATATACACTATCGGCACCCCACATAAAATTTATGGTGCTGGCATACTCTGCTATCAAGTCCCCGTATCACTCGTACTAAGGGAAATACTAGTTCGGGATCACTCTCGAACTGTATTAACACAAAATGCATACAAATTGAGGCGAAGCATAGTTCCAAGTCACTAAGAGGTCAGCACATACCCTCACGTTTCTTAGGACCGTCTGACTATCGATCTGATAGCCTGTACCAAGGATTCCTATGTTCTAGGGTACAAGTCAATTTCCCCCATAAAGGTCCCATCGAGATAAGACTGTCCCAGCGCGGTAACCTCAGTGATAGCAAGTAGTGCAGGCATGATTTTTACACGTATATAGTAAATGCACAATCACAGTCATATATGTATACTACTATTCCCAATTCTAATTTAGGTACACCCACGACCCATACTTATGATATTTATTCTCATTGCGCATTACTAGATTATCCCGTATAACGGTTTGTCTATTTTATTCTTATTTATGGGATTATTCCAACTTACTACGTAACACTCGTGAATTCCTATCTCCCCCGGTGTAATTTCAATAATTACTCATTTATTTTACAACGTAACTTCCTTACGAGTCTCACCCCTTAAACACACGTCCCCATTATTCCTTAAGTGTAAAACACCTTCGTTAAATATTAATCTCGTCTTACATTAAGGGTTTCATTTTTATAAAGTCATACTGGTCTTCTTTATCTCCCAAAATATTCTAACAATAATGTCCAAGAATTTCTATTCATTTAAGTTGGAACCACCTATTTAAAAAATGAATTTGAGTTTTCCAGGAGGGGTCGATCGATCGATGGCAGGTGCTCGATCGATCGATGCATCGATCGATCGATGCTCCTGCGTTGATCGATCGATCAAGCAGGTATGACAAAACTGCAGAATTTCCAGTTACGGATTTCTTCTTCCAAAATCATCCAATCCAATATATTTGAATTCCAAACTCTCAACAATTTATACTACATGTGTTATATCCTCAAATAAGTGGTATTCTACGTAAGACATACGAATTTTCATCATGTATAACCAATTAAAAGGGGCACAATCCATAAAAAGATCAAGAACCCTAATATTTTCTTTGTTTAGTTTCTTCCCAATCTTTTCCAAGATTTCGTACTCCTAATTTACTGTAATTTCATGGTTCAACCTATACATGTGTATTTGATTTCCAGAATATGTGCTTTACCTCTACAACATGCAAATTAGAGTCTCCCATACATGCTTTCATTCATAAAAACTAGTCCTAATCATCCCTAAACTAACATCATTGAAGCATTAACTGAATTAGAGAAAGATAGATACTTGCCTGGGAATTCTTGGTTCAGATTAGTGGACAAGATTGGTGTGGTTGCGATCCTCGTTGCACGATCCGAAGTTTGGCGGCGACGGCGATGCAAACGGTGGAGTTCTTGGCCTTGAACTCCTTGGAAAGCTTCTCCTCTTCTCTTCCAATGGTCGTCTTAGGTTTTTAGTTATTCTAACCCTAGAAGACAACTCCTATTATCTGATATTCTCATAGAAATTTCGTGGATTTTCATGCCCCAAAGATGTAAAATGTCTAAAACGCCCTCCTGGGGTGTTAATTAGGCCTAGAAACGCCCTGAGACCCAAACTAAACCCTAGGGTACATTATTTTGACTATCTCAATCCTTCCGGACACATTGACGCACTCAAAATGACCAAATGGGTGACTTATAATTTATTCACTTTTAATAGTTCGAATTTAATCCCGACACGACACAAGCGCGTCCCAATAAATTTCCAAAATTATCAAATTAGATTCTCGTGATAATTTTACTAAATACAATTACACCTCTGACTTTACCCATAAAGTAATTTACAACACAATTCCAATAATTACTAACTCTCATCATGCTAGTAAGTATTTAAATGATTTTCCAAATTAATATTAAATTAATATCTCTAATTAAATTTAATAAATCCCCAAAATTTAAAGTCATAAAAATACGGGGCATTACATACTTCCCACCTAATAGCGGAATTTCATCCCGAAATTTGAAATAATAAGGTGTACCTGGTAAGAATAACTCTGGGTACTTCTCACGCATGTCTTCCTCACGCTCCCAAGTGGATTCCTCCTCATTATGATGCTCCCACTGGACCCGTACAAGTGGGACTACTTTCGACCTTAATCTCCTTTCGTTATGGTCTAGAATAGCCACTGGCCTCTCCTCGTAAGAGCTATCAGGCTGTAAGTCAATCTCCTCAATCGCGATATGGGTATGGGCCATGTCATCCCGAAGGTATTGTCTCAACGACGAGATGTGGAATACGTCATGAATGCGGTGTAAATGCTCTAGCAATCCCATTCTGTATGCTACCGGCCCAATCCTCTCGATAATGGGAAATGGTCCCACGTACCTCGGGGCCAGTTTCCCTTTCTTCCCAAACCTCATCACTCCTTTCATAGGAGATACACGTAGCAATACTTGGTCCCCCCACATTAAATTCTCGAAGGAACCATTTTGCATCGACGTAGATTTTCTACCTGTCCTGGGCTACCCGAATGCGACTCCTGATAATCTCAATCCTAGGGGAGGTTTCCTGAATCACCTCTGGTTTGAGTAACTTATTGTCCCCCACCTCTAGCAAACAAGTCGGAGAACGACAAGGCATTCCATACAATGCCTCAAATGGAGCCATGCCAATCGTGAACTGATAAGAGTTATTATAATCAAATTCCACCAGTGGAAGATGTGGCTCCCAACCTCTCTCAAAATCAAGGATACACATGCGTAGCATATCTTCCGACATCTGGTTGGTATGCTCGATTTGTCCATCTGTCTGTGGGTGGTAAGCTTAACTCAACCTCAACTCTGTACCCATGGACTCTTGGAAACTCTCCCAGAAATGCGATACGAAAATCTTGTCTCTATCTGACACAATATCGAGGGGCACCCCATGTAGTCTAATAATCTCAGCAATGAACAACTGAGCGTACTGTCCCGTGGTATAGTCTGTCCGTACTGGCAGAAAATGAGCCACCTTGGTCAAACAGTCCACAATCACCTAGATGGAGTCTTAGCCCCGCTGTGATGTAGGCAACCCAGTAATAAAATCCATGGAAATACTCTCTCACTTTCACGTGGGTATTTCCAACGCTTGAAGCAACCTTGACGATTTCTGGTGCTCCACCTTTACCATTTGGCAAGTAGAACACTTGGACACGAACTCAGCAATGTCCTTCTTCATCCCACTCCACCAGTATTACCGTCTCATATCCTGGTACATCTTATCTCCCTCGGGATGCACCGTAAATTGGGACCCGTGAACTGGGTCATTACTGCATGACGTAAGTCTGCCCCTTCTGGGACCACCAATCTCCCATTAAACCTTAAACCTCCATCGGAACTAATTGAATAGTACTCAGCACCCTCAGCTAAATGAGTATGCTTTCTGTGTTTGTATTACCCTCATAATAATATCGGGTGTCATCGTCATGACAGATATGAAGGAACGGGCTACCGCATCCTGGTGACCCAAATCTTTTCACTTTGCTTTCCAGATGTCTGTTACATCATCTACCGGTCTACAGCTCAATGCTTCAGTAACCACGTTGGCCTTCCCCGGATGGTGCTGTATGTCGAGCTGATAGTCCTTCACAAACTCTAACCACCTGCGCTGACGCATATTCAGCTCTCACTGAGTGAACAGGTACGGCAGTGACTTGTGGTCTATGAGCAAACAAAATTTCTCCCCCAATAAATAGTGTCTCCATATCCTCAAAGCAAAGACAACCGCTGCTAACTCTAGGTCGTGAGTGGGGTAATTCCTCTCGTGCGGCTTAAGTTTGCGGGAGGCAAAAGATATAGCCTTCTATTCCTGCTGAAGTACTCCCCCGAGTCCCCGTAAGGAGGCATCGGTGTAAACCAGATACTCCACGTCTGGCTTGGGTAAAGCAAGGACTGGTACCGAAGTCATCTTGTCTTTCAGCTCATCGAAAGCCAATTGACAAGTATCATCCCAAACATATGGTACCCCTTTGCGAGTCAGGTTCGTCAATGGACCCGCTGTCTTGGAGAACCCTCGAATGAATCTCTTGTAGTACCCGGCTAACCCCAAGAAACTACGCACTTTCGTCGGTGTCGTGGGCTGTCCCCACTCCCTCACTGCTGACACTTTACTCGGGTCTACCGCTATCCCCAGTTCAGAAACAACATGTCCCAATAATTGCACTTCCCGTAACCAGAATCCGCACTTCTCGTACTTAGCATACAGCTGATTCTCTCGTAGAGTCTGAAGAACCTGCCTCAAGTGCTCAACATGCTCTTCCTCTATATGTGAATATATCAGGATGTCGTCTATGAAGACGATGACGAACTGATATAAGAACTCTCTGAAGACTTGGTTCATCAAGTCCATGAATACGGCTAGAGCATTTATGAGTCCAAATGGCATCACTCTGAATTCATAGGACCCATATCTCGTCAAGAAAGCAGTCTTCGAAACATCTTGCTCCCTAATCCGTAGCTGATGGCATCCTGACCTCAAATCTATCTTCGAAAAGAAAGTTGCTCCCCTCTGCTGGTCGAACAGATCATCGATTCGAGGCAACGGATATTTGTTCCGTATCATGATCTCGTTCAACTCCCACTAGTTGAAACATAGCCTAAGTGAGCCATCTCTCTTCTTTACAAACAAAACTGGAGCGCCCCACGGTGAGGTACTCCTACGAATGAAGCCCTGACCTAACAGCTGCTCTATCTAATCTAATAACTCTCGCATTTCTGCCGGAGCCAAACGATATGGAGGGCGTGCTATCGATCGAGTATCCGGTAACAAATTTATGACAAAATCTATCTCTCGACTAGGGGGTAGGCCTGGTATCTCCTGAAATACATCAGAATACTCAGAACAACTGAGATCGAGTCTAAGGGAATCACGATCTCCTTAGAGGTATCCTACTCTATGTAATACAAATGAGCGGTAGAGCCTCCCTCTGGGCGAGACATCGCCACTACAAACATCTCCTGCCCCGAAATGGCAAAGACAATACTCCCACCGAAATAATCCATCATGGCTCTGTATGCTGTGAGCCAATCCATGCCAATGATAACGTCGTGCTCATGCATATCTAAGAATAACATGTCCACTGGTAAGATTAAGTTACCAATATCTACTCCCACACCCCCGCATATAAAGAAAATTAACGATCCATTTCCCAGTGGTGAGTCTGCGCATGTCACAGTGCTCTCTGCGGTGGCTAATAACCCTAAGGCCTTTGCAAAATGAGTAGCTATAAAATAGTGTGTCGCTCCAGTATCAAATAAAACCCGACCCATAAAACCATGGATAGGAAACGTACCCTTAATCGCGGGTGGCGCTTGTAGAGCTGCTGCCTGGTGGACGTTATAGACACATACGTACTGTAACTGCCCATGCTACATTGGAGCTGCTGGAATGGCTGGTAGGGCTGGTGCCTGAGATGGTGCTGGGAGGGCAGCTGGAAAAAGTGGCCTCTGTGGCTCATTATGGGCACCTTGCTGCTGTGGGGCCCTATCTCCCTTTGGACAATCATGGCGCCTGTGGCCATTTTTACCACACCCGAAGCATCGGCCCCTGAAATTTCCTCCCCTTTGTCCCTGCTGATTACGACGCTGCTTGCCGTTACTACCCCGCCATTGGCCCTGTTGAAAATGTTGTTGGCCCTGCTACTGACCCTGCGGTTGACGATATTGGCCCTGATGGCCCTGCTGATTAGACTGGCCCTGCCTAAATCCCCTAACTCCCTACCTGGAGTCACCTGATCGGAACCGCTTGGCAGGATCCCCCTGATGGGAACTCTGCTCATGCTGACGAGTCTGCCCCTAGGATGTCGGTGCTCCACTAGTACCATTACCCCCTGTCCTGCCCTGCTGGCTGGACTTTCCTACTCGTTTGCTTACCTGTAGATGGAAGCGGTGATCCTAGAAGTGTAATAAAGCAGCATTGAGTACGTCAGTGTAGGTACTCAGTGAAAGATTGCCTATGAGGTGTTGATAAATCCTCCAAGCCAACCCATCCACAAATAACAGTATCTTCTTCTCCTCAGTGGGTGCCTCATCTGGCACTATAGTGAGAAGTCTTGTGAACTCCTCTTCGTACTCAGCAACAGTCGAATTGTCCTATTTCAAATTCAGTAACTTCTGCCTCATCTCAGTCTGCACGACGGATGGAAAGTATTTGCTGTTAAACCGCGCCCAAAATGACTAAATAGTGATAATATCCCTCTCCTCCAAGGTGGTGGTGGATTCCCACCAATGCAAAGCGGCTCCCACTATCTTGAAGGAAGCCAGCAGCTATTTTTGCACCTCCGTGCACTCGTACATGCGCAGATGCCTCTGAATATCTTTATTCCATTGGCTAGCTATAATAATATCCGAACTACCCTCAAACTCTAGGGGATGCGCCTTCTGGAAGGCATTCCTAATGCGCTCCAATGCAGAAGGAAGCTCTGTCGGTACTGGCGCCACTGCCTGAACTTGGAGTGGATCCTGTTGCACTACCGCCAACGCGACATTCACCGCCTGAGCAACGATAGCGGCTACCTCTGTAGCGTTCATCGTTCCCTAAGTCGGAGCTACTGGCTGCTCAACCTGGAAACGTCAAGAAATTTTATTAGTCTGCAGTTATTATCAAATCTCAAATAGCTGAAGATGTAATCGTAAAAGCAAGAATACAACAATCCTAAAAATAGGGTTGTATAGCAAGAACGCTAGCTGAAAGAGGAATAAGCCGTACAGATCCTAAAGGACACTAGAACCTGATACTCTGATACCACCTGTGACACCCTACCTAATTAAATACTGGGTGATCAGTCCTTTATTAAATTATAACCAAGGTTAACGGTTGGTTCATTCTTAGCATCACTGTCGTAAAAATAACTTTTCCAATTAAACACCCTAATAATTTAGCTAAGTGACAACCATTTTAAGACATCAATTTCCAAAATTTATTTAGAACCAACATTTAAACCTTTCATAATCCATAGTTTAAAAATCCCACAACAACTAGACTGGAAAATAATCCAAGTAATATAAGCAATCAACTAAATAATTCCAACTTTAAAACTTTGAAGGAAGACATCCTGACATTAACAATCCCAAAGTATAAATACTGAAAATAAACAATCACAATCTCTGATAAAACCAACAGAATAATGGAAAAAAGGCGACACATTCCCAACTGGATAAAATAAATCTAGAAGTGGAATCAATAATGAGGTCGTCTAAGCAAGAGGCCTGCAACTCCCACCTAAGCTGCAGCACGTTCCTTCCAAAGGATCCTATGCAAGACGCCCCTATGGTTGGGCACCTGTAATAGATACATATATATACAAGAGAGAAAAGAAAATGGGAAACGGGTCAGAGCCCGATTGTAAAACAGTTTAAAATTAGTTTATCAAGTATTTAAAATGCTTACCGTCTAATGAAACAATCATATTAATGTGGCACTCTCTTGAGAAATTCTCACCTCTCTTTTAATGTGCACACCTACCGCACTACTACTCCCAACAGTTTATCTTATCTTAAGTTACTCACAAGATTTCATGCCGACAATTTCTAGTGTTAAGAAAGTTAATTTTTTTTATTTAAAAGCAAAGTTCTCACATAAGCCTCATTTAATTATGAAGTTTCTCAGTATTGCCTCAAACTTTTCAACCACTTATATCGAAGTTGAAATAATTATTCATTGCTTGCCTACCTTTAGTCACAGTAGCTAGTATTCAAATTTCAAGTTCATATATATGTACATTAATCACTCATCTAATATATATATACTATAGGTACCACATAAAATTTATAGTGCTGGGATACTCTGCTATCAAGTCCCCGTATCACTCGTACTAAAGGAAATACTAGTTCGGAATCACTCTCGAACTGTATTAACACAAAACACATACAAATTGAGGCGAAGCATAGTTCCAAATCACTAAGACGTAATCACATACCCTCACGTCTCTTAGGACCGTCTGACTATCGATCCGATAGCCTGTACCAAGGATTCCTATGTTCTAGGGTACAAGTCAATATCCCCCATAAAGGTCCTATCGAGATAAGACTGTCCCAGCGCAGTAACCTCAGTGATAGCAAGTAGCGCATGCATGATTTTTACACGTATATAGTATATGCACAATCACAGTCATATATGTATACTACTATTCCCAATTCTAATTTAGGTACACCCACGACCCATACTTATGATATTTATTCTCATTGCGCATTACTAGATTATCCCGTATAACGGTTTGTCTCTCTTATTCTTATTTATGGGATTATTCCAACTTACTACGTAACACTTGTGAATTCCTATCTCCCCAAGTGTAATTTCAGTAGTTACTCATTTATTTTACAACGTAACTTCCTTACGAGTCTCACCCCTTAAACACACATCCCCATTATTCCTTAAGTGTAAAATACCTCCGTTAAATATTAATCTCGTCTTACATTAAGGGTTTCATTTTTATAAAGTCCTACTGGTCTTCTTTATCGCCCAAAATATTCTAATAATAATGTCCAAGAATTTCTATTCATTTAAGTTGGAACCACCTATTAAAAAAGGGAATTTGAGTTTTCCAGGAGGGGTCGATCGATCGATGGCAGGTGCTCGATCGATCGATGCATCGATCAATCGATGCTCCTGCGTCGATCGATCGATCAAGCAGGTATGACGAAACTGCAGAATTTCCAGTTATGGGTTTCTTCTTCCAAAATCATCCAATCCAATATATTTGACTTCCAAACTCTCAACAATTTATACTACAAGTGTTATATCCTCAAATAAGTGGTATTCTACGTAAGACATACGAATTTTCATCATGTATAACCAATTAAAAGGGGCACAATCCATAAAAAGATCAAGAACCCTAATATTTTCTTTGTTTAGTTTCTTCCCATTCTTTTCCAAGATTTCATACTCCTAATTTACTGTAATTTCGTGGTTCAACCTATACATGTGTATTTGATTTCCAAAATATGTGCTTTACCTCTACAATATGCAAATTAAAGTCTCCCATACATGCTTTCTTTCATAAAAACTAGTCCTAATCATCCCTAGACTAACATCATTGAAGCATTAACTGAATTATAGCAAGATAGATACTTGCCTGGGAATTCTTGGTTCAGATTAGTGGACAATATTGGTGTGGTGGCGATCCTTGTTGCGCGATCCGAAGTTTGGCGGCAACGTCGATGCAAACGGTGGAGTTCTTGGCCTTGAACTCCATGGAAAGCTTCTCCTCTTCCCTTCCAATGGCCGTCTTAGATTTTTGGTTGTTCTAACCCTAGAAGACAACTCCTATTATCTGATATACCCTAAGAAATTTCGTGGGTTTTCATGCCCAAAAATGTAAAATATCTAAAACGCCCTCCCAGGCTGTTAATTAGGCCTAAAAACGCCCCGAGACCCAAACTAAACCCCCGGGTACATTATTTTGACTATGTCGACCCTTCCGGACACATTGACGCATTCAAAATGATCATATGGGTGACTTATATTTTATTCACTTTTAGTAGTTTTAATTTAATCCCGACACGACACAAGCGCGTCCCGATAAATTTCCAAAATTATCAAATTAGATTCTCGTGATAATTTTACTAAATACAATTACACCTCTGACTTTATCCATAAAGTAATTTATAACACAATTCTAATAATTACTAACTCTCATCACGCTATTAAGTGTTTAAATGATTTTCCGGATTAATATTAAATTAATATCTCTAATTAAATTTAATAAATCCCCAAAATTAAAAGTCATAAAATACGGGGTATTACATTGGCTTAATTCCAGACGAAACGTTTGAGTCATAGGATAAACTTTGATTTGTGACCCCTGAGCCTATGACGTTGTTTGATGAAGAAAAAGTGTTAAAGCTTCAAAGAGTGGATTTTCTAAGTCGGGTTTACAGTGCCACCCTTGTCTTCCCATATTCCGAGGATCTTGCAAGCATGAACATATATTATTTTATGAGTCCTTGGAATATTTTATAAGGGTGTTCTATTTTTAAAATTGATTGGAACTTCATTTTTTTGAAAATATATTTTCTAAGATACCCGTAGGTGGAGTTTTAAAATCTTTAATTTTTCATTTATGTCATTCAAATGACTTGTCCATGTCATTCAAATGACATGTTGAGGTTGTTCGATCCTTATTTCAAACGAGGCTTCAAAAAAAGCTTTTTGTTTTGTTTTGTTGAGGTTGTTAGTAGCGAGATTGAATCTTGTTCAAATGAGATATCTATTTCGTTCGAATGACAACAGTAAATCGTTCGAACGACGCCTCGCCTTAGTTTTTCTATTAAAGGATTTTCAGACTCAGTTTTCTATTTGAGTTGAGAGAGAGACGAACTTTTGACCAAAACAAAAATTAGATTTGTTTCAAAAGTTCCAACTCTAAAAGTTTCACCTTTTTTTACAAGATCCAAGATTCATAACTCATATACTTTGAGATCTTGTTTGGTCACATTGTTTATTTCTTCCATCACAAGAAGAACTTGTTTTCGTGCGGTGGACTCCGTACATGCTGATTGCGACAAAAAAGTGATGGACTCCGTGTTCCTATCCGTGGATGGTTCCGAGATGTATCGATGGATACCGAGGCACACATGAACTTGTGTGTTATGGACCTGGCATAGGTGGACTCCTACATTGCACTATGAAGGAGTGATTGAAGAGAAGAAAATGCGTTAAGGCTTGTGGGGATCGAGTCGTTGTGGAAGATTGAAATCTTCCTTTGCAAAATCGTATCATAGTGATTGTCTGGCCTAGGCCGTCTGAGGTTTTTCCCCGTTGTGGTTTATTCATACATCGGCGTGTTCTTGTGTGTTTGATTTATTTAATTTATCTGCTATCTACTAGATGCATGTTTAGGGTTAAAAGATAAAATTCGTTAAATCAGTTTTAAGTTTTATTGGGTGAATTTTATTTAAAGCTTCAATCGTTAAAATTTAGAAAAATATAAAAATATTGAACTCGCTTGTGTTTGGAACCACCCTTGGCATGTTATGTTTACAAGTATGGTATTAAGAAGCATTAACATCCTAGTAATAATTATGTTGAAGGTCAGGCTATGATCTCAGATTTCTACTCATGGTTTAGAAGAGTCGTATAGTGTACGCGCCAAGTGTAATTTCCCGAATCGACAAAGATGTGTGGTGTATACTCCAAGGAGGAATTAGAAGCTCGTATCATTATAGGGCCTGATGCGTGAGTATCCTGGAACTATTCGTAATGGATGTGTAACACTTGGTTTTGAGTTGTACTAGAAAATATATTAGAGACCTAGATTGATGGCACTACATGGAGGTTAGAAAATAGCAACCAAAGATGGGCGATATGGAAGTATGATTAGAATACTGGTGTGTACAGACGGTATGTTATAGGATTGCCTTAGCAAGGTAAGGACTAGTCTTTCCATGTACTGCCAAGTCGGTATGGATTAGAAGATGTAGCCATGTGTTATACTTACTTCCCTTAGAATGGTAATGGCGGACAGTGTGGTCGCCATGTAAATTCAATTTGGGTAGAACCTTGAAGTAATATTGATGGAAATCTCGTGTAGTCAAAGTATCCAATAAGGTGAATGTCTCTATTGAATGGAATACTGCCTAAGGAGACTTGGTATTGCAATCACGATATGATAAGGCAAACTGTAACCTAAGTGCAATAGGTTGCTAATGTTGTCGCCAGTGAATGGACTAGGTCTATGTGAACAAGAGAATTAAGTAATTTTCATCTAGGATAATTAATGTGGGATAAGGATACAAGGATTAGGGCCTTACTCATGAGGAGGGAAGCCAGTCATTGACTTCCTAGAAAATAACAAGTGCGTATGTTGATTTAGTGTTGCGAGGATGGATGGTTGTGATTCGATTCTTCATGGTTACTGACCCAAGCCAGGGTATGTGGCTAGGATTAGTACCCCTGAGAACATTGGTAATGAATGATTAGACTTCAAATGTATGGAGTAAGTTCTCTTTAATAATCATAATCTAATGCGTATGGGGGGATTTTCTCGGGGTGGATGCTTGTTGTTTCTAACTCTAGTGTGTCCCTTTTGATTTTTGTAATCGAGGATTAGTATTCTCACATATTTGGTAACTCGAATTTGTAACTTTCTTGAAAATCTCAAGAAATCCCTCTTCGCAGGCTTTTGTAGCCTTCTCCTTTAGCCTTTGTGGAAATGGGTCCACTATGGGACAAATTGTGTCCTTCGCAACAATAGGCTCATCTCCCTCTTTGAAGATGCATCGTATATGTTAGCGGGGAATGTGCAGTTGCACGTCCTCCGAAATAATGGCTTTGCCTTTGGATTTAGTGTGAATGGGTGGCTCCGGTAAGGGTCTTATCAACCAATGTTCCGCTCCTAAGGGTGATAATACCCTTAGCATGCTCGGTATGCGATGTATTCGAGTTGGAGCTCTCATTTCCCATTTATCCCTTGGGGTTGGGTTGAGGTTGTGCCGGTAGAAGTGGTCTTGCAACCCCTTAGGAGTTTTGAACCAATTGAGTAAGAGAGACTTGCATCTCTTTCATAGAACGTGCAATTTGAGAGATGGACTATTGAAGTTGCGAAACTTTTTGAACAGTGGAAAATTATTCCTCATTTTGCCTTCTGTGTGGAGGCAAATACAAAGCGGGCGAACCTACGGGTAGATGTTGTAGTGATTGATATGGGGGAGGTTGTTTTTGGAATTGTGGGGACGGGGATGGACATGGGCCTGGAGAGCCTGGAGTTGGGGGCATTTGGGAATTGTGATCCTTCCAACTTATAAGAGGATGTGTCGTCCTCCAGCTTGGATTGTACAGAGGGTTATTGGGATCGAACGAAGCATTGGAGTATTTCTTTCTATATGCCCCTATAGCGTTATCTTGCTCTTGCAACTGGCCCTTAATGCTAGGGAGTGAAGGAAACTCTCTCGTTGGGTGGCCAATGTTGTCACAGATAACGCACGCGACTTCCTCCACAACGAAAACCTTTTGGACGACTTCCATGGGTGCGATTGCTGTGTGAGTTGCATCGCATCAATCCTACGACACAACTGGTCGTATTTGGTGTGGGTATCCTAATTTTCCTGCAAGATAGACACACCGGTGGTTTGACCTCGAGGGGTTGTGTTATCGCGAATAGTGCCGTCGTATGGGTTTGACGTATCCCATCCCCGAGATGTCTTTGAGACAAACTCAAAATGGGCTTCTACTTCCTCGCTACTCAAATCTACAAGGCTACCCTGACACATAGTTTCGACTAACTGTTAGGTCAAAGGGTTTAGACCCCCGTGAAAATGGAGATTAATCGCATTTGATCAAAATTTTGGTGCGGGTAAGACCGCTTCAAAGATTTAAAACGTTCCTAACACTTATTAAATGTCTCATGATCGTATTGTTGAAAATTTTGTATATGTTCCATGAGTGCGTTTCTCTTGTGTATAAGAAAGAATTCCTTCAAGAAGAGGTCTTGCAATTGTTTCCAATTCCCGATAGAGTTGGGGGGAAGTGTGATCAACCAATATTTCTCTTTGTCTTTAATGGAAAATGAAAAAAGCTTAAGCTGCACAAGATCAGGTGTGCAATTTTGGTCAGAAAAAGTGTTACACACCTCTTAAAAGTCTCTAATGTGCCGGTATGGGTTTTCCTTTTCCATTCCATGGAAGGAAGGCAACAGGTTGATCATGCCATTTCGGAAATGGAAGGCTCCATGGTTAAATGGGAATATAATACTTCCAGGTACGAAGACGGTCTCAGGGCGGAGATAATCACCAAATGATTGACGCACGGGAGCAGCACCATGCGGGGGTGCATAATTATACTCCATAAGTGGATCAAAGGATTGTATCGGGGGGGGGGGGGGGGGTGCACTAGGGAATTATGATATGCATGGAAAATCTGTCGGGGATGGCACTGTATTAGGCGAGTAACGATATTGAGATGATGACCCAAAGTTATTGAAGAGATTGTTTGAGATTTCAAAAGAAATTAGTGGTCTGTATTCCCCAGCGAACCCTTAGTTCGAATTGTTGCTCATTAGGACAGAAAACATCCTTCAAAACAATAGTAGCTCAAGCAATTAAATGCAAAGGGTTTATTGACAAAGAACTATATCAATATAGTCGTTACTAATAATTCCCCACCAGCGACGCCAAAAACTTAACTTGCCCGGAATATTGTATAGCGCAAGTGCATGCTAATCGCGAGAGTAATAAAACCCCTTTAAGACCGGAGTCGATTTCCGCAGGTAATTATATGAAGTACCGAGGATATTCTTCCAGTTAAAATCAATAAACAAGAATAAAAGATAAAATAAAAGATGATTAAAGTTTTGAGTGTTGTAACGGGGAAAAGAGAACCAAAACTTACTGGGAGATTTAATTAAGAACTAATAGAAGCAAGTAAGATTTATAAAATGGATTTTTATAAGATTCTTTAACAAAAGGTTGAGGAACGTTCCCCCACCTCGAATGATCACAACCCAACTGATTCTTGTGATTGGAATCACAATAAAATGGGAATAAAATATCGTTCTCAACGATCCCGCATGACGGATGACACCCCAACAATACAAGATGAAGGTATCGACATATTTTCGAACAAATGCGTAATGTTGGAGTTAAGTCTTAAAGACGACCCTTACGTGATAAGAGATGTTAAAATCCTATGAAACTCCGATATCAACCCATACACGCATTTATTGTATCCAAACATTGAATAAATCAAGAAGTGTAACCATCCAAGGTGGGTTTATGCTCCTAACCTAAGGAAATTAGCTACTCATAACACTATATATGCAAACACACACCATTGAATTAATAGCAAGGAGTAAAGCTATGGTAAATAGGAGCATTCAAGACAAAACCACTATAGTAATTACCTAATATTGCCAATAGTCAACAAAATGCAACCAAGATGGAATTTGACTTACAATAAATGAAGTAGAAGATAAAAATGAGAAGAAAATATCCAAAGCCCTAGGTGATGGAAGAGAGACAACAAAAATCTTTTATTTCCTTCTTACACGATTTTATGATCGGATGTGCTCAAACAAACAAACCACTCACAATATATACTAAGTGGAAGAAAAACCACAAACAAGAGTGGTAAAAACAAAACCAAGAAAAGAGAGGTTTCGCAGAACTTGAGGTACCGGTCGACCGCTGGTCATGGACCGATCGATCGTATTTTTTATCAAAGCCCACTGTCTCAATTTGAAGGCAAAAGATGAAACACCGGTC
The DNA here is from genome assembly GCA_949130495.1 of Sambucus nigra. Classification (NCBI taxonomy): domain Eukaryota; kingdom Viridiplantae; phylum Streptophyta; class Magnoliopsida; order Dipsacales; family Adoxaceae; genus Sambucus; species Sambucus nigra. The sequence goes on from OX422209.1 coordinate 581,029,732, forward strand.
GATCGCACATATGGGGCCGATCGACCGTGCCTTCAAAAATCTTGGATCCTTTCCTCTTTTGTTACACACCAAGGGGCCTCGGGGAAAATGACCAAAACTTGGTCCTCAGGAATCGGATTGACATACCGTCGGGGGTTACGCAAAGTTGACTTGGATAATTACAACTTCTATGAGAGTGAGGGAACGAAGCTCAAACGTAGAAATGATAAAATTACCCCCGAAGTTGCGTAAAGCGTTGAAACTTCCCCGGAAAGCGCACACTTGCACCGTTTAGCACTCCAATCCCTACAAAAGCTAAAATAAACCGCAAAAAGCATATATATATATATATATATATCAAAACCAAAGGTTATACAGTACAAGAGCTTAAATACGTGAAATAATGACCACAAATGAGCGTGCATGCATAACTAACGGGCGCAAAATATACAATATTTGTGACTAATTAATTGGGTTTTAACAGTTTTGTGATAAAAACAATTTTAAAGTTTATTAAACATGCATGTCAAATTCTAAGAGATTTAGTCAAACCAGGAGACCCATAACCGCAGATATGTCGTGAAAGTTTACGTGTTTAGCTCGCGTACATGACTAAACCATTATGATCGTGGCTTGCAAGATCGTGCCTATTGTTGGCCCAACTGATAAGTTAGCCCCCATGGCTTGTCCACGGGCTCCTCGCGGGGTGTACTATTTGGATATTCTCCTTTTTCTCTTTTAAGATTTATGACCACCTGAGCATGGAAAAACTTTAGAGACACATTCAAGCATCAATAAAAGTATGTCTCTGATAAAAAAATACGTAAAACACTTGTAAAAAATCCTCTAAAAACTTAAAAAAACATTTTAAAATATTTTTAAAATACACCACCAAAGATAAATTAATTTTTATTTCCAAAATTAATGTTCCCACTGGTACTACATGTTGCGTGACTTGTACTCTGGTGTGATGGATATTTTGATGTCATTTGAGGTTTCCTTGTCATAGACTTAGTATTCAGTCATGTGGAATATATTCAATCAATATGACTCACCTAGTCAATATTTTATCAACTCAAAATTATGACAACAAGAGAATGATTTCTTGCACCTATAAACATGATTCTTATTTCAAATAATATTTGACTATCCTTTATTAATAAATAATAAATTTCATAAATTATGGTTTTAAGAATAAAATCCCAACATTGCTTTCATGTAAAACCATTTATAGAGATAAGTTGCTAGAAATATAATTGGTATAATTTGATTACCATCTTATTCTCATTTTTCCCATGTGGTATATGTTGCATGTTTCCTTATTGGATTAGTTGTTAATATACTTTTATTATCTTTTTTCACCTTGGAGTATCATATACTTAGAGTTTCATATCTTTGAAGGTATTGTTGTGAAGGATTGGGGATATCACAACTTTAGGAGTGATAATTTTTTTTGGTGTATTGGTGGTTTGTTTTTAGTCTTGATTTTGCTTATTCATGTCTTTATAGTATGTGTAATTACTTTTGACTTTGATATTTAGTATCCAAATTCAATATATAATAATGACAATATTTTTACATATGGGATATTATAGTTTTAGTCTATGATTACTTGTTTACTCTTGTTGTAAGTTTGAAAAAGTAATTTTGATGACATGCTAATCATCTTTTGTTCTTGATGATTTACTATTTTGGATGCTAGGATAAATCGCCATATACTCTATTTTGATGTATCCCATATTCTTGGTGGTTGATATTCATTGTATTATTCATTATTCACCTCTTGTGTTTTATGATGTTTGACTTGATCATGGGTTCTTAAACACATTTCATACATAATTGTTTTGCGATTATCTTCTCAAATTGGTATCTAGGGTTATTATCTATGAGAATATGATTTTAAATTAATTGTTTAAACAACTAATTTACATGTCAAGTAGTATATTTATAATCTTACAATCTATGCTCGTTGTGCTTATTTTGATAGTAAGTACATTTTGAGTATTTATGATAAAATCTTGATGATGGTGTTTATATAGTTGTCTTGTTATATCATTATTGATCATTTATGCATGTCATGTCATTATTGACCATTTTGATGTTAAGTACATTTTGAGTATTTTTGCATATGTATACTATTACATGTTATATAATTATTGTTATGAATATAATATTTTTATAGTCGAGTTTTTTTCTCTAGTTATTTCTTATAGTTGCCTTTCCCGTGTCTTTGTTGGTTCACTTTCTTGATCTTTTTATCTTTCTAAAAAGTTTAGAAATTTCCTAATATTACACAAGATTTTATTTTGTGTGTGTGTGTTGGGGGGGGGGGGGGGTCAATTTAAGATAAAAGGAGAATAACTATAGGATATAGGCAGAGAAATTTTTTGTTCTTAGGATATACTTATTACATTTTACTTCTTAAGGGAATAAATTTTATGCTATAACATGTTGGGGAGTGTTAGTAAGGCGGGTAGATTTTGACATTTGGTAATATATAGTTGGCTATCACTTATTTCATAGTTATATTTGATGCGTTATATATTGTTACCTTTGTTTCATAACCGATTATAAATTTTATCTTAATTATATATTTTTGAATGTTTATTTCAATCATTTGGATTATTTTTTCCTATTTCACTTATTTAAAAAAAATGATATGTTCTTAATGACACTACTTCTTAATCTATAGTATTTTACTTTGTTAATTACATGACAAAAAGGGGAAGAGATATTTCTTCCTATAAAAGGGGTGCTAGTTTTCTTCTTTACAAAGTGGGAAGATTTTTAATCAAGAGGAAGCATCATTTTGAGATATTATGGAATAGTTTATGTGAAAATGAAACAGTGAAAGAATAAATTTGGGGAATCAAACTTATATTTCATATATTGTATAGATTTAAATTAAACTTGGTATGTATTCTTTAGTAATTTAATTAACACTTTACATTGCTATATCTTATATTCATATTATTACATCCTGATTAACTATTTGTATATACACTGATATCGTGATTCTTTTTTCTGGTGTATAACATGTTAACAAAAACAAGTTCTCTCCTTTAGATTGGTTGGGTTCTTATTATTGAGGTTATATGTGTTAGGTTGATCATTTTCTTTGGCCACACTTTATCATGTGTCATAGGTTAATGGATTTGCTTAATTTTATTACAATCTTTATTTTGTATATTTTATCACAGAATAGAAAAGGGGGATATTATAAGAGTATATGTATACTCATGTGCCTTCAGTTCATTTGAATTGTATTTTTTTTGTTTTGAAAAATATAATTTTACTCTTGTCCTTAAGATCATTCTAGAAAACCTTCACATCAAGTCATATTCTCCAAAAATCTTCATAAATCTCATCCTAATACCACTCATATTCACTCTTATTGGCATTCTACTTTGGTAGAGGTAAAAGGACTTCAAAGACTTTAACACACATTTGCCATATTTAAATTAACATTTCATGATTAGAAAATTTGTTTATGTGTGTGCTGATATGGTTCTTTTAGCACTTGTTGCATAAATATGAAAATGTATTTTTTATATACAAATATATTCTTAAGAATAATTTCATTAGTATATCATATGAATTTTTGGTTAGGTTGAAAAATTCATAGCCATTTTTAATACAATTTGTGGCCTTGGTCGCATCAACGAAGTAAATCTTTGCTTCATCAAAGGTGAAGGTCCTCCTTTGCTGGTTCCACCCCAGACCAAAACTTCTGCTTGGATATGATCTAGTCCTTTGCGACCTCGCTTGCTACTCGTTTTCTACGGTGAAGCACCTGCGCGGGTCTTTTGCTTCAGCTAAGATGCTTCATTAGTTGTGAACTTTGGATATAAAATATATATTTTAAAATATCTCTATTTTACATTGGTAAATGTGAAAGCCTTTGTTGTTTCCAAATCTCTTAGAACTTAAGTGTCTAGGTTTTGTTGTGAGGTCACTCCTCCCACTTTTACCCATGTATCTTACTCATAAAGGAAGATTGCACATTATATAAGGAGTTTCTTTACCTCATTACCAATATCTTGGTCAAACCTATAAGAGAAAAAAATTAAAAGAATTTTTTTATAAAAGAAGACATTGAGCTAGAGGATGTTTAAAGTACCTCTATGGAATCTGTATGTGGATGGCTCTTTGTGTGCCACAGGTAGTGGAGCAGAAATTATTTTAAACAGTCCTGATAAGATTGATATAGAATATGCTCTACGTTTTCAGTTTAAAGCCTCCAATAATGAAGCAGAATATGAGGCTATGATTGTGGGTCTAAGTTTGGCCAAAACCTTGAAGGCAGAGAAGGTCGTGGTGTTCAGTGATTCACAGTTAATCATAAATCAAATTCTTAGATTGTATACCGCAAAAGGAGAACTAATGGTCAAGTATCATGTAAAGGCTATGGAGGTTATCTCAAGTTTTACTGCAGTACAGCTGATCAAAATACCGAGACTGGAGAATGCAAAAGCCGATGCCCTAGCTCGGCTGGCATCAACAACATGCACCGAACTACAAAGAACAATCCCAATAAAAATCCTAACTGGTCAGATCATAGAAGAAGATTTGATAATGAACTTCATTACCCTCGACTTGGGACCATCTTGGATTGACCCCATCAGGGCCTATATGGAAGAGGGGGTTTTGCCCACTGATAAAGTCGTAGCCAAGAAACTGAAGTTTAAAGCTGCTTATTATGTATTGACCAATGGCATTTTATATAGAAGAGGAGTTATAGCAGCACTCCAGAGATGTGTCAATCCTTTCAAAGTTAAGGAATTAATTGAAGAGGTTCACGAAGGGTCCTGTGGAGCCCATGTAGCAGGTCGGACGCTTTTGCAGAGAATAATGACACAGGGGTATTATTGGCCAACGATAAGAGATGATTGTGTTGCTTATGCTAAGAAGTGAGACAAATGCCAACGTTCCTCTTCCATCCGAAGAACTCCCCAGACATTGTTAACACCCATTACATCCCCTTGGCCATTTGTCATGTGGGGGATAGATTTGGTCGGGCCACTTCCAACGACCAGGGGAAGATTTAAATACATCGTCGTTGCTGTGGATTATTTTACTAAATGGGTGGAAGTTGAGCCTCTCATTGATATGACATATGACAAGGTCTATCAGTTTATTTGGAAGAATATTATTTGCAGATTTGGTCTTCGCCATGCATTCACCACTGACCATGGAACCTAGTTTAACAACGAGGAATTCGCTGCATATTGTCATCAATCCAATGTATTGAAAATCCATTCCGTGCCAGGCCATCCCCAGAGCAATGGGCAAACTGAAGTGACGAACATGACTCTACTGAATGGTTTGAAAAAATAGCTGGATAATGGAAAGGGATACTGGATCAACGAGCTACACTCTGTGTTGTGGGATTATCTCACTACACCAATAACAACAACTGGGGAGTCTCCATACATGTTGACATTTGGAAGTGATGCTGTCATACCTGCTGAATTGGGTCTACCCACACATAAGGTGCTGAATTTCAGTTCTCATGTCAGTAACTTGATGAGATGATTAGACCTGGATATGCTCGAAGAAGTTAGAGAAGAAGTAGCAATCAGGAATGCAATATATCAACAACGAACAACTTTGTTCTACAACAAAAGAGTGAAAAAGTTTGATTTGAAAGAAGGGGATTATATACTGAAGAAAGTGATCCAAAAGCATAACAAACTGGAGGCCAACTGACATGGACCTTACAGAGTAACTAAAGTTGTTCGTCTAGGGACATATAGAATTAAAACTTTGGAGGGAAAAGAATTTAAGAATCCATGGAATGCAGAACACCTGCACAAGTACTATCAGTATTTGAACTTCCTATGTAATACAGTTTCTTCAATATGAATAAAGTGATGTTTCGCCCATATTTCCTTCTTTGTTGAATTTTTTTTGGAATATTAGTGCTACACACTACACAAATCCAAATTCAGAACAACATACCACCAACTCCGGTTGGTCGACAATTCAATTACCACCAACTCTGGTTGGTCGGGAACTCATTACCCCCAACTCCGGTTGGTCGGTAACTCAATACCACCAACTCCGGTTGGTCGATAATTCAATTACCACCAACTTTGGTTGGTCGGGAACTCATTACCCCCAACTCCGGTTGGTCGGTAACTCAATACCACCAACTCCGGTTGGTCGATAAATCAATAACCACCAACTTCGGTTGGTCGGTGACTCAATACCACCAACTCCAGTTGGTCGGAAATTCAATACCACCAACTTCGGTTGGTCGGCAATTCATTACCACCAACTCCGGTTGGTCGGTAAATCAATAACCACCAACTCCGGTTGGTTGGTACCAAACTAGGCAAGAAGCTGGATGACCTATCGGGGCATCCACTGTCTAGGCAACCAGGTAATCCATACGAGATTACTACAACTAAGCAGGAACATGGGATTAAAATCATTCCATTGCTTAAGCCCAAAGAGTGGCAAGTCACTATAATCAAACAACAAATGGGATAAGTATAGTATATACATATATATTTACCAACCAACAAATAAGGACATTCTACAAATTATTTCGAAGAAAATGAAATGGCCAAAGACAAACTTTTTCTTCATTAAAGCAAAGCAGATTACACAAGATATGAAGTCTAATTCATTACATCAAATATCCTATTTATTGGTTTCTTTCCTTCTGCTTTTGAAACAGGATCTACCCCAACTCGAGGATCATCTAATGCATAAGGGGAATTTATAAAGTTTAGATCTCGCAACATTCTGACATTCATTATGGATGGTCGATCAAGCAAGTGTTCTGGACGAGATATCTCGAAGTTTGCATGAAGACTTTAATCACCAAGACACTTGGAAATCAGACATCGAGGAATTGCAGGAGCAGGAATCCAACTAATATCAAGCTTAAAAGGAGGCACGGGCAAATTAAGCACTCCAGGCTCATAATACTCCCATAAGTAGTGTCCTTGCTCCAATTTTAGCACACACATAGCGTTCAACCATCCCTGCTTGTACCCCTCATTATTCGATTGCTGCAACCGAGCATCAAGATGGTACAGAGCTTCATTATACCCAGCCATCCAGAATTCCCTAGGCTATTTGTGAAATTGATAAGTTATCCTCTCAAGTTTCTCGTGGAGTTTCTTCACCAGAATTTTTATATTTTCCAGAGCAGAATTTTAATTAGAAAGTTTCTCGGTGAAGTTCAGAATCTTCTTAGACAATTCTGCCAAGGCTTGGTTCTTCGCCATCAATTGAACGACTTGATTCTCTAAAGCCGACTGAGTTCTCGCTTCTTCAATGGTAACCCAACCAGCCCTTGCTCGTCCATGAGATCTTGCTCTACCACGAGTAGATGTGGAGGGACCAGCTCGTTTCAAGGTTTCTAACTCATCTCGTAAGTTAACATTTTCTACCACCAAGAAAGAAAAACCTTCATCATTAATAGGGACCAAGGCTCCCCAGGAAGAGGCAGCAGATTTGAGTTGTTTTATTTCCTCATGCAAAACAATGTTCTCCTGCTCCAACAACTTGGTGATATGTCTATGCTCTTCAATTTCAAGTTTGAGAACACTCTCCTTTTTCTCATGAGCAGAAATGAACTTTTCATACCCCTTGTCAGCACTCAATTGTTGGTACTTTTTCTCACAGCCTTGATACAGAAGTGTGGTGGATTCTTCGTACTACTGTTGGAGTTCCTCGATCGTTCCTTGGAGATCTTCAATCATCTCGTAGTAGGCCACATTTTTGGCTACAGCACGATCAAGTAAATACTTCAAGTATTGGTAAGCTTCAACTGCTCGATCAGAAGCACCTAATCCGAGGATGTCAATTATCTGGGCCTCATTAAGGTATTCATGACCATCTTTAAAATAGTCATTGAATTTCTTCATCAACTATGTATCATGAGCTGATAAGAGCTCCATCCTGACCATAAACTAGCAAAGAGAAGAAATTAAAAAAAAATCAACAATGGTGCGAACAGAGAAAGTAAGAGAGAAATTACAGACAAACAACAGAAGTTCAAATTTTATTCATCATAATAAAGGAAAACATAGTTCAAGGTTACATTCACAAAAATAATAAAACAAAAGACCCGAATAACTTTCCACATTCTCCTTGTTTCCTACGACTTCTTCAGATGTTTTGGATGAAGGAGTTGGTTGCTCAGAGACCAATGGCAGCTGCTCGACAGATGTGCTGGCTGGTTGGAGCTACTCTGAGGATTGGGTAAGAGCAACAACAGGGACCTGCTCTCCTGTTATTAAGTAAGACTCATCTGAAGCTGCTTCATCCTCTTTTTCTTCTCCAGGAGAGGGAGGAGGGCCATGAGTATGCTGCTGGAACAACTCAGAATTCTCAGCAACCTTTAACTCCTTCAAGGTTGCTACCCATACATCCCTAAAATATTTGACACTGGCATACTCCATTTGAGAAGACATAACATCCAGGCCCTTGTTCCAACCCTTATCCCAACCAGCACTGAAGGATTTTTTAACTACAGCTTTCCTTTTTACCCTCTCTGAGGAGATCCTTTCCCTAAGGAGCTCTTCGGCAGACTTCAATTTTTCTTCCACCTCTATTTTATGCTGCTCAACATCTTGAAGTCTGGCAAAATTTTCCTCATAAGATTTAATCTTTATCACAAGCTCCTCTTTATCTTGTTCAGCTTCTTTTAATTTCTTCTCCAACTCTTTGGATGCAGCCACAGCTTGATCTCGATTTGCTTCAACAGACTTGATTTTCTTCTCCCAAGCACCTTTATCTTCCTCGTACTTCTGACGAGATTCCTTTAAAGACTGGGTTAGTCCAGCGAAAGCTTCTTCTACCCCACCCGAGGAGGTAGAATCCCTGATAGCTTCATCTTTCTTCAAAATGCTATTAAAACACATCACAAGCTGAAAAAAAGAGCTTTAAGTCAATATATAAACATAGTATTAGAAAATAAAGGACTCAGGCTAACAATACTTACTGATGCAATGTGTTGAGCAACCATAGTAGTAAGTCTCTCACGAGAAAAGGTGTCTTCAACACCTTGGGATTTTGCAACAGTCCAATATTTTATCAAACCCATAGCAGAGCTCGGAGGAACAAGAGTTGGAACATGACCTTTAACATTTGAAGGTTGAGATATAGGTTCAACAGGTCTCTCAGAAGAATTTCGTTTTAACCTCCTCAGAGGAGTAGGAGCACTTTCAATTAAAGATGTTGTCTCTGTTGGGGAGATGACAACAGTTTCACTTGAAGGTGGGATGACAATAGTCTTACTCGGATGCACAGGGGGCTTCTTGCCAACTTCCTTGGCAGAAATAGAAGGAGGTACATTTGTATTCTTCGTCCCTTTATATAGGACATCTTGTTTATTCTTCTTTGCCTCATCGGTGGCAATGGAAGACTTGCCAAAAAAGGTAGGAGCTTTCCGCTTCTTCATTAGATCAGTAATAGGAATACTCAAGTCGGAAGAAGAACGTTCCACACTGGTCTCAGAGGTTGGTACCTGATCAAGATCAACCACCACAGGACGAGGAAAAGAAATGAAAGACGAGGTGTAACTTTTGTATTGCAGCAAATAAGAAGCAGATCTAATGTGCTCCCCAGCAACAGAGTGATGCTAGCCCCAGATAAGTTTTAAATGCTTTATATTAGCCTCATTTTCTTTTGGAGGTTTTCTTTTACTGTCAATTGTAACAAACAAAATCAAATGTCAGTGGTGCATTTCATCGAATACAAAGAAAATAAGATTTAAAAAAATAAAAATAATTTATCCCATTGCCATAAGGTGGACACCTAGGACCTTGGTATATATCATCTCCATTTAAGGGAGGGTGTTGCCAATTTTTCATCATAACCCCATGATCAAAATAGTCCCTATTGTCGTTGGGAAGATTGACAACTAAAGATCTATTCGAAAACCTAGTTTTTAAATAGAATGTGGAATCACTGGTAACCCATCTACAGCTACACATAATTTTTGAAATCCCCAAACGAGTTCCATAAAGTTGATTTAACCTATGTACTCCATTAACTACCCTACATGTATTTGGAGCTACTCTTGCAGGTACAATATCGAAATATTGGCAAAACTCCAAACACAGGGAATTTGACGGGAAAGAAAACACATATTCGGCTACAAAAATACTTGGGAACCAATGTCCCTCAGCCAAAGAAAAATAATTGGAAGGACCAGAAATTTCTTCCAAGATAACCCACAAAGGGGTCGAAAACTCAGACCGAAATTTGTCTAACGATTCAACAAGATGAACCATGGTGAATGAAGAAAATAAAGAAGAGGGAAGAAAATCTTACAGAGAAATAGAGATCAGTTGTCAATGAACGACGGAAAGAACGAAGGCACAAAATAGAAAGAAGATGAAGAGTTCAGAGATACAGATTTAAAAAGTGAAAAACGATAGGATTTCTGTCGCACTTAAATACTTTACCTCGGGAATAGAGAAAAATAATGATTACAAGGAAAGACGTTTGCATTTTCGGCGGCTAAAAGAAGAAAAGGGCACAAATATCGAAGTGATCATGAAAATTCAAAATATTTATGAAGCTTGATATTATGCGATAAAAAGGAATTATAAAACTTTCCTAAAATCCATGAAGATTAGTAATCCAAGCAGTTTTCAAATAAAATGCTCCACACTCTCCTTCAACCTCAATTGTGAAGCATTAGGGGCTTCTGTTGATACTAAATTTAGTCTGCTGACGTGGACCAATCACTTGAAGACACGTGTCAACCTACATGGCAAATAAAAATACTTTAGACGAGCAACTTAAGCGTACCGAGCAACTCAGGCATCCCGAGCAACTTCAGCGGTCCGAGCTACTTAGCGTGCAGAGCATCCAAATCAAGAGAATTAAAAGACAGCTACGCATTAAATGCACATTATTATCATACAGATGTATATGTCTACTGGATAACAACGCATTATCCTTTCATATGTACAGCCTTAAGGCTATAAATACAATGTAACTTCCTCATAAGAAGGGGACTTTGGATCTCTTGGTAAACCGATCATCGAGATTCCAAATAAACAATCAGCAATACAAAAACAGTGGACATAGGCCATTTTCCTCAGGCTGAACCACTTTAAAAATACTTTGTCTAATTAATTTCTTTATCTATGATTGATTAATTAGAGATAATCTAGTTTTTTACATCAACAACACCTATTAATTTAATACCTCCCCGAGTATATCGTCTGACTCTAATTAAATTAATTAACACACCTAATTAATTTATTACCTCCCCGAGTCTATCGTCCGACTCTAATTAAATTAATTAACACACCTATTTAATTTAATACCTCCCCGAGTCTATCGTCCGGCTCTAATTAAATTAATTAACACACTTATTAATTTAATACCTCCCCGAGTCTATCGTCCGACTCTAATTAAATTAATTAAGACACCTATTTAATTTAATACCTTCCCGAGTCTATCGTCCGACTCTAACTAAACTAATTAACACACCTATTAATTTAATACCTCCCCGAGTCTATCGCCCGACTCTAATTAAATTAATTAACACACCTATTAATTTAATACCTCCCCGAGTCTATCGTCAGACTCAAATTAAATTAATTAACACATCAATTAATTTAATACCGATCCGGGTCTGTGGTCCGACTCCCAGTTAATTAATTTACACATTAATTAATTTATACCAATTCGAGTCTGTAATCTGACTCTAATTTAATTAATTACAACATCCATTAATCTAATACTTTTTCGAGACTACCTTCCGACTCTACATTCATTAATTAACACATCCATTAATTTAATAACTTGGTGCCACCCAACCATTATTTCCGGACTCGCTCACTTGGCCCATAACTTAATATTTTTCGAGTCTATGTTCTGAATCCAAATTAATTTATTCTCTCAATAATTTAATTTAATACTTTGGCGTCACTTAACCAACATACCCGGACTCGCTCACTCGGTCCATTTTTACACCTCAGAATTTTATTTCAACATATTCGCCCATAATGTGCCACACATTCATCTCCATCAAATTTCCCAATTATATTTACCTATAATTACCAACATACCCGGTCTTGCTCACTTGGTCCATTTTCAACATGTAAAATCAGCCCAAAAATCTTTTTCTCAATAATTATTTCCATGTAATTAAAACTGGCGGCACTGCCAGAATTTCTGCATCATCGATCGATCGAACTCCCTTGGTCGATCGATCGATCGTTCCAGAATTCGTCCTCTCCAGCCCACTGTCAGCCATGGACGAACCCTAAAGCTTTGATTCTCAATCTAAACCTTTACCCAAATACAATTAACATATCCTCCATATAAGAAAAGGGTCTAAACATCCTACAGACCTTAATTCATCATCAATTTCCAATAATTCCAACGTTTTCCCAATTTGGGTATTATCCGGGTTTCAAATCTCCAATACGAATTTAATTCATATTAATAGAAATTAACCATTGATTCTTACTGGTTTTAACATACGATTCATTCCTCTACATTTTAGAATCATAAACACAATAAATCTCACCCTTAATCGCATTAAGGTATATCAATTTCCAAAAACCCAATTTAAATTTGGTTACACACCCAAAATGAATTTTTCATATACACACACTATGATATGAATTGATTATCATCAATTTAGGAATCACAATAGTTAACCACTTGCCTGGAATTGTTCATAGAGTCTGATCCGTTGGTGTAGTCCCTTAATTTGGCTCCAAAATCCCTAAATTGGCTCTTGATTTGCTTTCCCCCAATTTCCCTTTTAAGACCTAGGTTTAGAATTTGTATTTTCTTCCGTTTAACACTTCTCCATTTAGGTTAAAAACTCTTAATCCCGTTTTTGGCCATATGGGCCTAATTAAAATGCCCCAACTCACCCCGTGTGGGCCCGACTATACCCAAAAATACCCCGAGACCCAATTACTACCCCCGGGCACTCTTTTCTGACTATCTCGACCCTTCCGGACTCAACCACGCACTCAGAATTTCCATCTGAAATACTTTTTGATATTTCCAAATTTCGACCTCAAAATTCTACACACATTAATTCGGACAATTAAACTTTAAAGTCGCCAATTATAAAAAATTCGGCTCACTCAAATAAATTCTCTAACATGAATTTAAGTTTCTCCAATTTAAATGTTTTTATAACTCCCAAAAATAATTTAAATATTAAATTCTCAAAATTACGGGGTATTACATACTCCCCCCCCCCCCCCCCCTTACAAAGGAATTTCGTCCTCGAAATTAAGATGAGCGTAATGTTCCAAGCTTCGCATATCACTCTCTAGTCATGTGCCTCTAAACCCGCTATATCTATTCCATCCGCTTCTAAGCATAAGTTACACAAGTATGCAATTAAATTAATCAGGGCGCCCATGCGCCTTATACCCGTGCTTAACCGCACAAAGTTTTCCTTCATTAACCCGGGTTCCCATACACCCTATCCCCGCGCCTTACTGCACGAAAATTACCCGACTATTCTAGTCGTAACCCGTAATATAACTTCGAACCCGTAGTCATATCACATATATCTATTGCCCGGGTTACCCAACCCATGTACTAACGTCAAACATCTCCCCACAGAATACTTGTTTCTTAACACAAAAGTATATACGCTAACCCTCATGCTACCAAAGACAACATAAAATACCGCGCCCTTACCATCACTAGTCCTTGCGCAAATTAAATCCCGAGATATCTCTCTCTGCTCGAACATAAATCTAACCACCCTGATTCACTTCAATAAACATCCCTACTTACCGGGATAAAATGTGAGAACACAAGACCTCTCTATGTGCCTATCGCATCACGCAATACAACATATATACACACATATACATAGGCTAAACGCCCTCTCAGGTGATACCTAGTACCAATCATATCCTGGTGTCGCGAACACCAAAACTTAACACCACTATCCACAATAGTTGAATTCCATCGTTATCCAGCCGATATTTAGGAAATACTATTAACCCTACTCCCATAATTATCAAAAGTAGTAACTCCTTGCATAATTAAAACCTTCACTCAGTGTACACCTCCACTCTCCTGTGAAGAACACCAAAGAAACTCCGCTACCCACGAAAAGTTTATCCACATACTATGGCTGCTACAGCCAACGCACCCACAAAATTCGACTCACCTGTGAACTCTAGTGAAAAATAAGTCTTATACTGTGACATCCTCTTTGTTACTCAAAAATATACCCCAAGCCCATAGGGTAAAATTTTTACCTCCATACTCCAGCTGCAATGGCTGATCCTCGGATTTCGGAGCATCTTCTCCGTACCCAAATGCTCCCATGATTTGCTTTAGTGGCTGTACATCCAGGACCTCGTCCTATAGTTAACCCCTGGCTTGCTTAAGATAATCTCTCTTCATGTGTCCCGCTTCCCCACAAACGAAACACCTTCTAATACATTCACCCTGCTACTGATCCCTTCCATGCCGACCTTATTGGAATTCCTGGCCATCCTGCCGATAGCCCCCAGCTCTAAGTTTAGAACGATTTCCCTGTCGAAAATCCTGCCCCTGATCTCACCCAGCTTGCTACTAGGATACCCCACTAGTACTGTTCCCTCCTGCCTTATTGTGACACCCCGCCTAATTAATCCCGGGTGATCAGTCCTAAATCAAGTTAGAACAGGTTTCTCATGTGGTCCATTCTTAGCATCACTGTCGTTTTATTAAATTACTAACCACCTAAGTGAGAAAAATAGACTGGTGCCAATTTTTATCTTTCATTAATTAAACAAAAACCCATGCGGAAAAATAAAACAATACACCAATCACAGATAACTGAACTAATCATCCACAAATAAAAATAATTAACCGAATAAACCATCGGTCCAAAATAAATCCCGTAAAGACAAGAATGAACTCCCAACAAGTCTAATACAAATAAGTGGAATGTGAGCGACATGCTCGAATGACTAATAATGAATTTCTACATTAAGAATGAAGAATGAGGCGTCTATCAAAACCCCGCAACATCCACATATGCTGCAGCAACGAATCCCTGTAATTGAGTCAAGGCTGGCGTCCCTGTGGTTGGACACCTAAAAGGGTTTTTAAAAGTTTTTATAGCAAGGGTTAGTACCCAAAACATTTGAAAAATATTTAACAAATTATTAACTTGCAGTAATAAATAAATATGCATGCTCTTCATATTTTAGTTAGTGACGCACTCTCTTGAGAACTTCCTTGCCCCTCCTCTAATGTGCACCACTAACGCTTTAATTATCACCTAGTTACCTATCTCATGACTAGATAATTATTAAAGTCTCCTTGTACCCCCCCCCCCCCCTTACTCTAATTTGAGTACAATGTGATTATGATGTTTAAGTTATTAATAACACCAACTTAATTAATCATTTCCCTTTTTAATTCATATAACTTCTCCACTTGTTATACATATACAACAACTCATGCTTGCATTTATTTAGCCCGTATATAATAATCACCTAATTATATACTTAGAAATATCGCAGCATTCACACACATACTGAAATACATAAATCACTAACATCCACCCGAGTAGAAATACTCACCGGACGAAATTTCTCTAAAGTGCTAGTACACTAGGTATATTCACATACCCTAGTTATCCAAGTTAGAATCTCTCACTAACTTAGTTTAGTATACGATTGGAGGCGGTCATATTCCTTCCCGGAAAGTGAGATGCCCCTCACCCCCTGTAACGGACGCTATGACCTGGGAATCTACTCGCCCTACTCCTCAAGCTAGGGGATTCATCCACTGCGCGTAACCTCCCCCTATAGCACTAGAGTATAATAATATCTAGACACTGATATTAAGGCATACACTATATATATATATATACTATCACACACCGTATATATATATATATATATATATATATATATATATATATATATATACATATATAAAAAGGTTCCAGCTACACCGTGTACTAAACCCGTGACACAAGCCTATTCCATTTTTATTATGAGGTTGTTACCCAACTCGGATTATTTATTAATTTACACATTAATAAATTCAATTACTTTTGATGTGCCCTCACCATTTAATTGGACTCAATCTCTTCGCCCGAATTAACCTCACCCGAGTCTAAATCCCGACTCTAAATTATTTAGTCCATTACTAAATAAAATAATTTACCTCGATATCGCTCAACCAATTTTTGACGTGCCACCCAAATTTTTACTCCCATCTCCTAATTAATTCACTCACATTTAATCAGGTTTAACTCATATATTAATTTCTCAACAAAAATTAATTACATAACAACTTTTATATAAGTCTCTTTCTATATAAACAAAACTGGACGAACTGTCAGTTTCTGCCGACCATCGATCGATCGACTTCATGGCGTCGATCGATCGATCGATCAGGTACTCGTCTTCTTCGCGAAGACAGACAGCCATGGCCGAAAATTTTCAAGCCCCAATTTCTTCTACACTACAACTAAATCCCTTTTAGCGTTTGTATATATAAGGAAAACTCATTAGGGATCTCCAGAACATTCATCAACATTGTTTTAATTCGTCCATAAACTCCAATTTCTAAGTTTGGGGAAAGTTTCATCATTAACCCTAAACCCATTTATACCCCAAATCTCATCATCAAATTCGTTTCCAAATATCCAGATATCATTCTACCAGATATGCATTAACTTACAATCATCAGATTTTTACAAGAATCACTACCCAATTTCGTAAATCAGAATTGTTGTTTTCAAAATCCCATGTTCATACCATTAACACCCAAAAACGAATTTCTACTTATTCACTACACATGAATATGAATTGAAAACAGATTTAATGCTATTGCAAGTTATCCACTTGCCTTAAGGTTCGTAGAGTCTGAATTGGAGCTAAATCCCAAGGTTGAAGATGACCTTTGTTGGCTCTCTTGATCCCCAATTTGGCTTTGGCTGCTGTTAGGATTTCCTAACCCTAAATTTACTTTTTCTAATTAAGTTCAGCCACCCCCTTATTTCTTTTTATTAGATTAATTAACTAAATCCCATTTTTTGACTAATGGGCCAAGTCCAAGTGACCCAAATGCCCCCGAGTGGGCCCGGCTATGTCTAAAAACATCCCGTGACCCGTTTACTACCCCCAGGTACACTTTTTCGACTATCTCGGCCCATCCGGACTCAACTGTACACTCAGAATTGGCATCCGAATAAATTTATAAAATTACTTATCCCCCCACCCCATATCGTCTATACTGACTTCCGGTTGAGATAAGTGTATACTTTGTCATTGACACTCGGAATGACTTAAATAGATTATTACTATTCACTCAGTAATTTAATTTGCCTAAATATTAACCATTTACTCTCCGATTAATATTTACATTTTATTTTACCATAATTAATTCATTAAATCACAACACACTCGTAATTTGAATTTCCGAATTATTTAAATTTAAATGTACTAAAAAATACGGGGTGTTACACTTATCCGGCTGGCTAGTTTCCACTCCCCTCTTGCTTCCTTTCACGTGGAACAGATATTCCTGATAGTGCAGGAGTGCTGAGTTAATGACATTTGTATAAGATACTAATGCGGAATTTCCAATTAAATGTTATCTGATTATCCAGACTAACCCATCCATAAACCTTGCTTTATTTATTTCTTCATCTGTTACCTCATCCGGTACAAAATTTGCCAACGAGTAAATCCTTCCTCTTAACCGGCCACTGAAGGGTCCCTCTGAGTCACCTCTTTAAATTTTCTCCTCATTCAGTCTCAACCACTGGAGGAAAATACTTGCGGTCGAGCCGCACCCAAAACTCTGCAATATCTAGTGTATCCCTTTCCTCAACTATGGTGATCGACTCCCACCACTGTAGCGCTGCTCCCATTGAACTAAAAGTGGCTAGCATTTACTTATGTACCTCATTACAATCTACCATGCGTAGGTGATGCTGGATATCTCTCTTCCGCTGACACGCTAGCACTATATCTGAACCTCCTTGAAACTCTGATGGGTGACCTTTTTAAAAAAAAAATCTCTTGTATTTGCTGCCACCCCGACGACCCCGCGTGAGACTGAACATCTGGCGTTATTAACACTAGTGGTTAATTCCGTGGGAAGTACCCTTCCATTGTGACCATCGTCGCTTCGACTTCCTGTGCCACTAATTCAGTTATCCGTGCTGCCAAAATCATCTATGGCAGTTGCTGCGGTAACTCTTGCTCCTGACGAGCCTCCCTAGTCTCAACTCCCCCTGCTGTCCTAGCTTCTCCCTCTCCATGGCGGCATCTGGTATGAGAATCGAATCGTATGAGTTCACTCTCAAATACAAATTTGGCAGAAGAACGTATATGCGCATACGTTTGAGAATACAACAATCCTATAATAGGGCCCTATATCAAAGATTGCTAAGACGAAACGTTAAAAGCCGCACAGATCCTAAGGACACTAGAACCTGATGCTCTGATACCATCTGTGACACCCCGCCTAATAAAATACCGGGTGATCAGTCTTATACCAAATTAAAATAGGAATCCTAGTTGGTTCATCCTTAGCATCACTGTCGAAAACTTTTTAAAACTTACTAACCACCTAGTATTCCAAAAGCTGGTGCCAAATTTTAACTTTTTAATTAACAAAACAGTACATGCAGAAATAAATATAAACCATTCACACAACTGAATAAAACTCAAGTGGATAATTAATTAAACAATTTTGCCGAATAAACCATCGGCCACCAAAGTGAAATCCAAAACAAACATCCAACACCTGAATAAATACATCTGTAATCTGTATTGAAAAGTGTGGGCGACAAGTCCTAAATAAAACTGAAGATGATAAATGATTCCTACTCTAGGAATGAAAGAGCGATGCGTCTAATCCCAATTCCTGCTAGCATCCACATATGCTGCAGCTCCGTGT
Source organism: Sambucus nigra (assembly GCA_949130495.1). Lineage (NCBI taxonomy): Eukaryota > Viridiplantae > Streptophyta > Magnoliopsida > Dipsacales > Adoxaceae > Sambucus > Sambucus nigra. Next base: position 581,048,596 of record OX422209.1, read on the forward strand.
CCCTGAAATAGAATATCAATCCCGGCGTCCCTGTGGCTGGACACCTAAAAGGTTTTGAAAATAGTTTTATAGCAAGGGTTAGAACCTAAAATATTTTGAAAATATTTAGTAAGTGAATTAACCGCAGTAATTTAAAATGCATGAATGCGCTTCATATTTAACTTAGTGTCGCACTCACTTGATGACATTTTCACCCCTCCACTATTGTGCACACCTAACGGTTATCTTAACCCCACCTAGTTGTACTACCCCGTCCAACTAGTCCTGGTATACCTTCCCTTGCCATACGACTCTAACCCGAGTATAATTATTCAAGAATTATAAGTTGTCTCACCAATTAACTTAATTAATTCCTTCTTAAATAATAGCACATAACTGTGTCACAAGTTATATAAAGTAAATACATCACACATTGTATTATTACCCGCATATAATGTTGAATACCATTATATACGTACCTTTACTAAACATTCACACGTATAACATCTGTATATCCATCCCTCCGAGTATACCCTCGCAGGATGATTCCCTCTAAAGTGTTATCTCACTAGATGTGCTCACATAACCTAGTTACCCAAGTTGGAATCGCTCACCAACCTGGCCTAAAACATAAACGAAGTGGAGGCGGTCATATATCTTCCTTGAAAGTGAGATAATCGCCTCACCCATATACAGGACGCTATGACCTGGGGATATACTCACCCTACTCCTCAAGCTAGGGGATTCACCCACATCGCGCAACCTCCCTTGATAGCACTAGAGTATATAAATTAAGTAAATATCTAATCACTGATATTTAATAGCACACATAATATACACACACACACACACACACATATATATATATATATATATATATATATATATATATATATATATATACTATCACTACATCGTATATATATATAAAATAAATCCTGGCTTCACCGTGTACTCACAACCCGTAACATTAGCCTGAAATTTCCTGAGTCTCTGGCCTGACTCAACTAAATAAATTTTCTCACTTATTAAATTGTCATTACCCCGAGTCTATGGTCTGACTCCTATATATTTAATTCACACCTCAATTAATATAATATTTTCCCCGAGTCTATGGTCCGACTCTCATATAAATACATTACACACTAATGGTCAGACTCTAAGATATTTAATTCACATCTCAATTAACTTATTACTTTCATGAGTTTATAGTCTGCCTCTAATTAAATTAATTAACACACCCATTAATTTAATACCTCCCCGAGTCTATCTCTTAACTCTAATTAAATTAATTAACACACCTATTAATTTAATACCACCCCGAGTCTATCGTTCGACTCTAATTAAATTAATTAACACACCTATTAATTTAATACCTCCCCGAGTCTATCGTTCGACTCTAATTAAATTAATTAACACACCTATTTAATTTAATACATCCCCGAGTCTATCGTCCGACTCTAATTAAATTAATTAACACACCTATTAATTTAATACCTCCCCGAGTCTATCGTCCGATTCTAATTAAATTAATTAACACGCCTATTAATTTAATACCTCCCCGAGTCTATCGTCTAACTCTAATTAAATTAATTAACACACCTATTTAATTTAATACATCCCCAAGTCTATCGTCCGACTCTAATTAAATTAATTAACACATCAATTAATTTAATACCGATCCGAGTCTGTAGTCCGACTCCCCGTTAATTAATTTACACATTAATTCATTTATACCAATCCGAGTCTGTAATCCGACTCTAATTTAATTAATTACAACATCCATTAATCTAATACTTTTTCGAGACTACCTTCCGACTCTACATTCATTAATTAACACATCCATTAATTTAATAACTTGGTGCCACCCAACCATTATTTCCGGACTCGCTCACTTGGCCCATAACTTAATATTTTTTGAGTCTATGTTCTGAATTCAAATTAATTTATTCTCTCAATAATTTAATTTAATACTTTGGCGTCACTTAACCAACATACTCGGACTCGCTCACTCAGTCCATTTTTACACCTCAGAATTTTATTTCAACATATTCGCCCATAATGTGCCACACATTCATCTCCATCAAATTTCCCAATTATATTTACCTATAATTACCAACATACCCGGTCTTGCTCACTTGGTCCATTTTCAACATGTAAAATCAGCCCAAAAATCTTTTTCTCAATAATTATTTCCATGTAATTAAAACTGGCGGCACTGCCAGAATTTCTGCATCATCGATCGATCGAACCCCCTTGGTCGATCGATCGATCGTTTCAGTATTCGTCCTCTCCAGCCCACTGTCAGCCATGGACGAACCCTAAAGCTTTGATTCTCAATCTAAACCTTTACCCAAATACAATTAACATATCCTCCATATAAGAAAAGAGTCTAAACATCCTACGGACCTTAATTCATCATCAATTTCCATTAATTCCAACGTTTTCCCGATTTGGGTATTATCCGGGTTTCAAATCTCCAATACGAATTTCATTCATATTAACAACAATTAACCATTGATTCTTACTGGTTTTAATATACGATTCATTCCTCTACATTTTAGAATCATAAACACAATAAATCTCACCCTTAATCCCATTAAGGTATATCAATTTCCAAAAACCCAATTTTAATTTTGGTTACACACCCAAAACGAATTTTTCATATACACACACTATGATATGAATTGATTATCATCAATTTAGGAATCACAACAGTTAACCACTTGCCTGGAATTGTCCGTAGAGTCTGATCCGCTGGTGTAGTCCCTTAATTTGGCTCCAAAATCCCCAAATTGGCTCTTGATTTGTTTTCCCCCAATTTCCCTCTCAAGACCTAGGCTTAGAATTTGTATTTTCTTCTGTTTAACACTTCTCCCTTTAGGTTAAAAACCCTTAATCCCGTTTTTGGCCATATGGGCCTAATTAAAATGCCCCAACTCACCCCGTGTGGGCCCGGTTATGCCCAAAAATACCCCGAGACCCAATTACAACCCCCGGGCAATCTTTTCTGACTATCTTGACCTTTCGGACTCAACCGCGCACTCTCAATTGCCATCCGAAATATTTTTTGACATTTCCGAATTTCGACCTCAAAATGCGACACACATTAATTCGGACAATTAAACTTTAAAGTCGCCAATTATAAATAATTCGGCTCACCCAAATAAATTCTCTAACTTGAATTTAAGTTTCTCCAATTTAAATGTTTTTATAACTCCCAAAAATAATTTAAATATTAAGTCCTCAAAATTACGGGGTATTACATTTCTGACTAGTTAGACAGGGAGGTATAACTAGGGGGAGATTAGATGTACGTTAGGCGTGCACAATAGACGAGAGGTGTGAAACTCATGTGAGAGTTCGATAACGAACATGCGTATAAGACTTGTTTTAAGAACCAGTTTTAAATACTTGCTAAATCATTTTTACACCTCGGGCTCTGACCCGTTTCTTGTATCTCTCCTCTCTTTTGCTATATATATATATATATATATATATATATATATATATATATATATGTATGTATGTATGTATTAGTGCAGGTGCCTAGCCATAGGGGCCCCGGTTCTAGATACTTGAATGGTTTGCCGAGCTGCAGTTGTTGTGGAAGTTGCGGGTCATTGAGATTAGACGCTTCTCTCATTTTACTCAATTCCTAGTTCACATACTTCAGTTCGGGCATGTGTCACCCATCCTCATTAGCGGGATTATAGTCAGTTCCTTTGTAGTTCTTTTCTGTCGGATTGAGTATTTATTTTGGTTTTGTTGTGACTTTGAACTGGAAGGTTTTATCCAGCCTTAATTATTCAGTATTTAACTCAATCAGCATTCATTTCTTATGTGTGGTTTATAATTCAATGTTCAAAAATTAATTGAATTAATTGGTTTCAAATTAAATTGAGAAATATTTTGACACTAGCTTAATTAAATGTTAGGTAATTAATTGGATTTAAGTTTTCGACAGTGATGCTAAGAATGAACCAACCGAACATTCTGTTATAAATTTTATCAAGGACTGATCACCCGATATTTAATTGGGCGGGGTGTCATACATAGATCTTCTGGTATATGGTCCCATGAACAAAGCGAGGAGGTTTAACAACCGAACAAGTGCTCGGTTGTGAAGAACTTGAGAGAGATCTCCTTACTTTTCTCTTCTCTTCTTCCCATGATATATCTCTCTCCCCTACAAACGCTAGACTCCCTCTTTCTCTCGCACTCTTTATCATTTGGTTCCTATGAATATATGTGTAGGTTATTATTTTGAGAGAACCCTCCCTGTGCTCCTTCATACAAGAACATGAGTCTAACTAAGGGCTTTTTAGGAAAAAGACAAATATGGGATTTTTTCTATTCTCAGGACTATACCAAGGACCCAAGGAAAATAATTAAATCTTCTTCCGAAGAGTGATATGAAAATCCCAAATTAGACTCCATAATTTATTTTATTTTCTGCTAATTATAATTAATTCCACTAAATAATTACAATTTCACTCCAACTTAATTATATCATAATTACCCGAAACAAGAGGCCTTGTGTAATACCCCGTACTTTTATAGATATTTAAATTACATTTGTGGGTGTAATTTGGTAATTAGAGGAAATTACTATGAATAGTAATTTTGGAATTTATGAGTATAATTTGATAAATTGAGAATTTAAAGTGAGTAGTAGATATTAGTTTGCAAGTGTCGGATTAATATTTACATGGGTTATATTTTCTTACGGGACTAAGTATATGAGTTGGATTATTTTAATTACATGTCGCAGTTGGGTAAAACGCCGAAGGATAATATTTTATTTAGAAAACAAACGTATTGAGATGTGTTGGGTTAATTAGTGAATTCTAGTTAAGTGACTCGGGTAGAGATTTCGAGTGCACGATTGGTTTCGAAATGGTTGAGATAGTTAGAATAGAGTATCCGGTGGTAGTTTTTTGGTTTCGAGAAATTTTGGACTAGTAGGGACTCACAATTGAGTAAACGGGTCATTTTTGGGTTTATAAGGGACAAGTCCTTATTTCTCTCTTATAAGTCATGAGAGAGAGGAAGAGAAAGAAAGAAAAAGAGAGAAAAGAAGAAGGAAAGAAATGAAGAGGACAAAGGAAGAGAGAAGAGGGGATTCCGGGCCAAATTCCGCGGGATTCGACTCGAGGTCGTCGAATTTTATGCACAAGGCAAGTGTTTACTTGCTTTATTCATTTGTGTGTGTATCTCATATCATAGTTGGTAATGAAAATTATGATTTTGGGTTAGGATTCTTGAATAAAAATGGGGATGGTAATTGCCTCATAAGAAATCTAAGCTTGAATGGATGAAAATGGTGTAGTTTTTGTGAGAAATGAATTTAATGGAGTTAGGGTTAGATTCTTGAGTGGTTTGATGAATCCCATGAAATTAATGTTGTGTTGGTTAAAAATAGATGTGTAGATGATTATATTGTTGGTTGGTGAAGTGAAAAAACAAAAATCTTGGATTGATTGGGTGTTGGTTTGATTTGGAGTTGGAGAAAATGATGAATAGTAACTCAACAAATTTTCGAATCGATTCGTCCAGGAAACAAATCGATTCGAATCTTGGTCAAAAAATAAAATTTCTAGATCTTTTCGATACAAACGTGTGGGCTCTGATAACATATTTTTCTGATTTTTTTGGATTTAGTTATGATTTTTCTACGAAAGGGTGTCCGAGGTCGAAATCGTTAATCAGAAATCAAACCTGACATTGGGAGAAAACAATTGATGTATTGTTAACTCTTGATGACTTCTAGTGTTAAACCCATGTTAATGGTGTGTAGAAATGGTGAGAAATGAGAAGAAATGATAAACTATGGTTTTAATGATTTTAGGGTTTAAATCTAAGAGAAATGGTTTAATACCACAAATTAATTGATGTGTTACTTATAAATCAGTGTTGGGATGATTATAGTGTTGTTGGTTGAGATTAGAAACCACAAAATGGAGAATGGGTTGATATTTGGGTATTTTGGAGAAGATGAAATCTCCCAAATAGTGAGCTCCGAACAGGGCGAATCGATTCGGGTCTAGATCGAATCGATTCGCATGAAGGGACCTGTAAGGGTGTCTCCGGTCGAATCGATTCTCCTTTGAGGACCTTCTTTGCAGAACACTTTCCGAATAGATTCGAATTGAGACCGAATCGATTTTCATTAGGGGTGAATCGATTCACCTTTGCTCAATTTGTCAGTTTTCTTCCCTCAAGTGCATGGGGAGTTAAATTAAAACTTAGAGATTATTGTAGGGGTTTCTAGATGTGATATTAGGACTCCTAGATGACGGAATTGAGAAGGGATATATATTATATATACGAGAGTTGTTACAGTATATATATGATATGATATGATACGAAAATAAATATATCTATGTGTGGTTGGTATATTTGTATCTTAGAGGTTGGTTCCACAAGCATAGGGATGGACAACCAAATTATATTTTTCTCTAGTGCTATCCAGGGAGGTTGCATGATGTGGGAGAATCCCCTGGCTTGCGGGGCAAGGAGAGTATAGTCCCCAGGTCATATCCTCCATGATCGCCTCCCCGGTTTAATTTTTACCATGACTATGATTGAGTCTGTCTTGGTACCGTGGTCACGTGAGTAAACCCGAATGTGGATGGGCACTATGAGACTGCATCCTCGAGTTATAGCTCGGTAGGATGGTTATTATACTGATGATTGTAATGAAGGTATAGATATACTTGTTGGGTATAATACATTTCATGTATATGAAAATGAGATATCATATGACTTTGACTGGCGTAAAGTGTAAAATGAATAAAATGTTATTCCTCTTCCGGTAGAGTTATATCCGATCTAATACGAATGTGAATCGTAGGTTCAAGTGAGAACTAAATATATAAGAGATATTATATGTTAAAGTAAAAGTTATGGAACATGAAAGGTATAGTTATATATAAAATGAGAACGATATGTATATATATATCACATTGATGCTTATTAACTTAAAGCCTATGCGATAGCTTACGGTATAACTTATATTATATCATGCAGGGTAGGTCATAGTTATGAGGATTTAGAGGATGGGTTAAAGAGTTTAGTTAGGTAGGGTAGCTTAACTAGTTGCTTTAAAATGTATACGATAGGTGTGCACTATTAGAAAAGGAGTGAGGTGTATCTCATGAGAGTGCGATACCAATTTAAATATGAGAGATTTCATATTTTAAATATATGGCATTTGAGCACTTGCTAAATATTTTCAAAACTCGGGCTCTGACCTGTTTCTCTATTTTTCCCTCTCTTACTATATATGTGTATATATTAGGTGTCCAGACACAGGGACGCCTGGATAATGATTCTTTCGAGTCAGACATTTGCTGCAGCAGCTGTGGACGCAAGCAGGTTTATTGTAGACGCTTATATCCTTAAGATATAGATAGGAGGTGTTGTAGAAACATTCGGGCCGATAGCCCAATTGTACTCATTTATTATTTTACCGCCTTTAAGTGCGACATTCGATTTGGTTGTATTATGTTGTACCGAGTGTTCGGTTATTTTATTTCATTCCAGTTTCGTGTATATAAATTGTGTGAATATTTTATTTAGTTGGTCGGTTAAAAAGATTAGTTAATATAAAATTTTGACGCCAGCTGAATAAGTTATTAGTAATTAAATTGATTTTCGACAGTGATGCTGAGAATCAACCATATGAGACTCCTATTTTAATTTGGTATAGGATTGATCACCCGGTATTTTATTAGGCGGGGTGTCACACCTTGTTTGCATAGTTCGATAGCATGTAATATGATTACCCATGTTAAGTATTCGATAACCTTTTGGTAAATTCAATTTATCGCGAATCGATTTTCACCAATATCTTATTTTTCACTGATCTCAAAATTAAATTATATGATACTCTACTAGATAATAATCCACTAGCCAGGCTTACTAGTAGGATCAAAATTTATAAATTAATTAAGAGGATATCATAATCCAGATTATCTCTTGTATATGGATTTCTTCAGAATATGATCTCAGACATATTCATACAATGAATGTCCAGCCTACATATATTATGGATCTAATAAATTGAATCTCTCCCATAGTAAATCAAAGAAATAATCATGTGAACATTTCAATCCTCATATCCCTCGGTATCGTCACAACCCATTTTTTTATAATTAACTATTAATTTAGAACAATATCCCAACTAATATTACCTTATCCAACCTCCGAATGTGAAACAAAAACCATTAAAACCTTCAGATAATTTTTTTTAAAAAGGATTATTTCCACGTAAAAAATATTTCACTTGCATATAATAAATTGGATTAAGTATTACTATTAATAGAAAAATACAAATAATATCTAAATAACACCACACGTACTTATTTCACCAAAATCGTATACTATCTACTATTGATATAAATGTCAAAACTTGCCAAAGTTAAAGTTAAATGTCCTAAATTTGAATCATATGGTACAATAGGTCCTTTGATTGTTTTTTTGACAATAGGTTGTGCACTTTATTTTTTTGTTTTGATAGGTCATGCTATAGTAAATATATTTGTTTATTGAAATTTTAAATAATGGTGTTTTGTGAATAGTTGATGAAGTAATATTTCTTGCGCATATATATGTAGTTTAATAAATGTTAATCTCTTATATAAGGCGCAAAGAAGGATTTTTGGATAGATAGTAAATTAATTCGAGTCGATAGAAATTGTTGATTGTTTGCATATAATTATTTTGTGGTGATGATTATTTAGTCAGATAATTATATGTATCCTCATATGTAATATAGGGGTTATGTATACTGTAGTAGTGATTTTATATATCAACTTCAAATAGATAAATTATTTATATGACCTATGAGTTTAATAAATTTATTACAAAACTTATTTCTTTAAATGTTAGAAATTTTGGACCTACAGAAAAATGTCCCTAAAATAAAAACACCCATTATTACAAATATAGTAAATCATCAATAAAAAAAGACTAAGAAAATAAAATCTCTCAACTTCCTAAGTTCAACATGTTTCTAATCGAACAACCGCTACGTTTGAACCAGATTCTTTGATATGTCCGTTGAATAGATGCAACCGATAGTTAAAGCACAACTTGGGTCAGGACTATGAGGTATTGGTATGAGTCAAGGATTTAAATGTAGAAAATTCATTTGAATCCTTTCAATTTTATAAAACACACTTCTCTTTTATATCAACACTTTTATTCAAAATCCTTAGGACAAGCCGAGTACTTTCCAACACACTTCGGGACAAAAGATTAATTTCTTGAGAGGGTGGGGACAAGTAATTTCTTGTCCTTATCTCATAAAAAACATCACTTAGTTAAAAGAACCATAAAGTGAGACAATAATACATGAAAAAAGTATGTTAGTAGATCTCACCCTCCTGCATGAAAAGTTAATATATCTCTAAAATACGAAATAATTGCTATAGCATACTTGAATGCATTATTTCATGCTCAAAACCATGAAATTTGACAAAACTCAAAGAAAGAAAGTTGTGAATAATTAAACTTCCTACGATCTCACAATAAAGTGTTGCAAAATACAACACCGGGGTTGGTTATAAATCAACTTTAAAATCTAATCACAAAAGTATCAATGGGATTACCACCCTTTAAGCATAATTACGAATCATTACTTGGCATCACCAAGAAACGTATAAACTATGAAAACTATTTTAATCAATCTTAGTTTAATTTTAGATAAAATTCATATGGTCATTTTTATTATGAGTGGGTCAAATGAGTACTTGTCATTAATTTAACTAAAGTTATCACACACGATCAACAATATAAACTAGAGTTTTATAGTCCCTACAAGTTTCTTCTCGCAAAAACACAAAACATGAAAGCTTTAAATGATTAAACTTACTTGAAAATTTTCAATTTTTTTTATATATTATAACAATTTTTTTAAACTATTGGGAAAAATTGAAATGCATTAGAATTTTACCCCAAACCCCTTACATAAGAGGGTGTACCCTAAGTTCAATTCACCTCGATCAAAACCCATGTCAAGCCTATTCAAATTACTCACATGGTTCCCCCATAAAGATAATACCACTATGAATCCAAATGTGCATTTGAGGCATTAATATCGGGTTTGGTTCTCCAAAAGAAGTTTAAACCTTATAGACAATGCATAATATGGTCCAATACCTTTAAATTCGGGGGGGGGGGGGGGGGGGGGAATATCACTCGACACATATGAGTATAAATTCATAAAACGAGCATAAGTGTTGAAGGGAATGTAAAAGAATACTTATTTTTTCAATGGTTTCAACTCAACAAAAATTTTCATGAAAAACACAATGGGCATGTTTCACCAACATTTTTAATCAAGCCCTTATAATCAAATGGGGTAGTGGTGAACCTATATGGAATTTTCCTATAGTTTGGCTCATTTCCTTTATGCTAGCAAACCCCCATTTTCGACACTCATATTTTTTAATACTAATAACATGTAAGATTTTCAATTAACAATTTATTTTTGGTATGACACATAAGGCTTAAGAAACTAAAATATATCGTAGAGCTATTAAATTATTTCAAATCATGGAACACATCATATGGGGACCCATTTAACATAGCCCATGAGACTAGTCGACTAACCTCATTCCATTAGAACCTGCCCGACCCAAATCATAATTTAACTCGCATATGAGTATTCCGAATACACTAAAACACATACTTATATGGTCAAATCAGTTGCCAATAATCTCGGAGGAGATATTCAGGTGCTCCTTGATATATCCAACATGTTAATTGAGTTCCTTGTACAACACAACCTCTACTTTGATACGCTTATAAGTTGTACACCCTGAACCGGGGCAAGGGGGTGTAACGTGAGATCTTGAGAGCCACTTAATAAAAATAGTAACCTCTCCGTGGATGTATGCAAACTGTCGAACCACGTATATCGTTGTTGTGTATGATCTCTACTTTCTATCTTTGTGATTGTTTTCATGGATTTCTTTATTGTGATATTTTCTGTACTCACACATAATAAATTTAAATTGTTTGATATACTAAACTCCTCCAAAATTAGAACTAGACACCGAAAAGAAAACTTATGTGTTTTGACTTGTTTCAACAATTTATAATGCCCTCCCTTTACAAATCCTTCACAGACCTCCATAATTTTATTCCACATTACCAAGACATAAAAATACTTCAAATCCGAAAATTTCCACCATCATAACATCTAAAAAAATAATATTGTGATATGGTGTTATTTCATGTTATTAATTCGTTTGTTTCACGAGTACTTATTATCTCTCTCTTTTACACACAATATCAACTAGATTTGGATATAAAACACTATTGATACATAAAAAAAATCTAGCTTAATATATGAATCAATAAAGTATCTAATCACTTATGTTTTTATGGGATTTTCATTTATTATCGGGAGATATTTACACATAATTTCTAAGTTCTATTTTTATCAGGAATTTAATTTTTAACACTTTATATTCATTACATGCACTTAAACGCACATAAATAAGTAATTTATATATGTATATTGATAATCCTTGATGAAATGAAAGAAAAGAAACATAATATGATAAATATTTAAATCAATGTTTTCTATTGAATTGTGACATTCATTCAAATTCCTAGATAGTTTCTCTCGCATTCTTAAATAAAAGAAATTATTGATTCACCTTTGAAAAGTTCTAAAGTACCTACTAGAGAAGTAGGAAGGTAGAATTTATGTCATCTTCCTTCTTCGTACTGCCATTTCATTCTCTTTATTATTTTTTCTTCTTGGTCGTGATTTCTCTCTCTCTCTCTCTCTCTCTCTTTGCGTCACACACATTTATAGAAACTTTCTTTTTCTTTCTTTTATCTAGTCAAATAAGGTTCTTAATGGATCAGTTCTAGACCCTAATCTGATCTAAATCTGGTCCGTTCCCCAAATTTGGATCATATATCAAAATTCGATTACTCATTTACTTGATTATCTAGTTATTAAATGGATAATATTTGGATCTAGTCTAATACAATCCTTTAAAGACCAGATCCGATCAAACATGATATATAATATATAATTATTAATATTTATGTGTGTATAACAACTAAATATAAAGATAAATATTTATATCTATAATACATAAATGAAATATATATGTTTATGTATACTTAAATTCCCCAAATAATTGGGAAAAGGATTTGTTGAGTTGAGTATGTATACTTAAATTAATATACTATTTTAAATTAATATTAAGAATTAAAAAAATAGGAAAAAATAAAAATGGATATATTTGAACCTAGACCCTGTCCAATCCAGTTTTGAATACGGGTTCAATGTTACTAATTTCGTAAGACCCAATCTGAATCTGATCACGTGCTTAATAAACAGATCTGGATCACCCTAGATCCAGTCTATTCTCGAATCATTTATAGGCCTATAGTCAATGAAACACGTTTTTTATCTTATAGCTCCCTATGAATTTCTCCCTTATTTTATTTTGTAACAAAACTCTCATGAAATAACAAGAAAATAGTTACGATAAGCCACTAAAGAATCTCCTTAAATTAGGAGACAACTGTGTTTATATATGATATCTCAACAAAAAAAATCATGTCCATATGACTTTTGATGTCTGTATATTGCTTATGATAATTCCAAATTTAATTTCATTAGATAATGGTTACTCATAAACTGATAAATAAAGATAAATATTCATGTGACCAAATTATGTTAAATTTGTATATAAATTATGTGTTATAGTACTTATATATACAATAAAACATAAGACATAATATTCTGATAACATATATAATAAACTAAAGGTTCAAATACTTTTTTTCACTTCATTGTGATCCCATAAGGTGATCACTATCAAGTTTAATCTTGTAAGAAAGAATAACATGCATTGGAAATTAACAATTCATCAGTGTAAAAAAGTTAATTGTCTCACATACTTTGAATTAAAAGATATTGGTCTTTTTCATATGTATAATATAAACATACTGCACTTATAAAAGTGCCAATATCAACATATTCACTTATATTATTAAATATTATAAATTAATATTTAGTCCATTATCATTAAGATATTCATTTAGCTATTAAATATTGGGAATTACAATCAACACCCTTAAATTCTACATTTTCTATAAAATTATAATGTCTTATTAACTGAAATAATTGCTTCCAAATATTTTAAATAGTTATCTACGCCTAAATATTTAAATCTTCACAAATTGTGTTCTCATATATTTATGATTGTTATAGTGTGTGACACCAATGTTTAAGTCCACCCGTTGCATTATGTCCACACCAATAAAAAATCTACACTGATATTAATTATTTTTTTGTCATGCATGCTAATTTGAGGTAATATTCATAAAAATAACGTAGGAGTGGAAATATAGCAAAAAAATTATATTAAAAAATTAGGTTCTTACAGTGACTTAGAATCAGTTCATCCTTTGCAAACTTTAAGACCATGTAAGTCTAATCTAGTCAGCACCTAGACGAGAATCTCAGCCATGGTCATATTCACCACATTTCCTATATACCGATACAACTTTATTTCCAACTATCAAATAAGTTTTCAAACCATCAGAATGAAAACTTATTTGATATAATTTTACCGATACACAAATAAGATTATACAGGCAACTTTACCGATAGGATGTCAACTCCCTATCTAGGGTGCGAATTGTTCAGTCATACTAAACCCAAAATTTTGATCTTTTATGATTGATCCTAACCCACCTAACAAGAATTTGTACATAGTGCAATTGCCTAACATATAAAATATATTTATAAACAAATATAAGGCAATTCCATAAACATGCTTCATAATTCAAAACGAGCATTTATAATCTTTTATTAATAAGTAACAATGTCATAAACATGGTTTTAGGAATAAATACATCAAAAATCTTTCACTTAGTTTTAAAACCGTGTGCATATGCATCTGACACCCAATTTGTGTACAATGTAGTCAATAGTCTTAGTTATAGAAGGATTAAATGTTTATTATCTAATGAAATCTTGCTCAAAACATCGATATAAATGGATTAGGATAAACCCAACATCCTATTTTCTCGATCACGCAAAATCTTGTTCCCAAGTGACTCACTTCTCCTATGCCCTTCATATCAATCGACTAAACAACCATTCTCTTATGTTGGACAATATAACCACATAATTACCTATTAGGAGAATATCATCTACATAAAGTATACCACCACATTTCTGTCAAACTTATTATGAACACAAGTTTCATTAAGGCATTAATCAAAACCAAACATTTGATTGTATGATCAAATCAAATGGACTTCTTAATCATCCACACTTTTATTTCTTGGCTAATTTCACCATATAGGTTCTCTCGTCAAGAATACCATTAAAAAATGCAGTCTTAACATCCATTTGCCAAATCTGGTAATCAAGATGAGATCCAATGGATAAAGGAATTCGGATAGACTTAGCTAGGATCTTTGCAAGCTTGTTTCCTCATAGTCAATCTCTTCTTTCTGAGTAAAACTTTTCACCATAAGAGTTGCCTTAAAGGTTTCCACTTTCCCTCTACATCTCTTTTCTTCTTATAGATCCACTGGCACCTGATGGGTTTTATTCCATTCAGTTAGTGTATAAGCTCCGAAACCTTATTAAAATACGTTGAATCCATCTCAGTATTCATAGCTTTATTAAAATCTTAGATTCCTTGTATTGGAGTACCTTGTTATAGTTTATGGGATCCGATTCATGATCCCTCACCTAAATAAACTAAGGATAACAACACTGTAGACACCTTGTTTCACTCCCATAAGACAATAAGGATCATAATGCAATCCATTAACCTTAAATGAGTAAAAAAACCACTAAAAGCATCAAACAAGCCTTCGCAACCTAAGAAAAAGCCCAAAACATTCAAGTATAGGCCCAAGTCAATGACACAACTCCCAAGGTCAACCTAATGATTAATCGATCATGTGGGAAGCCGCCATGACCGACCAATTTTCTAGGGGCATACCGATCAGCCAGGTAGTTTGCCTATAAATAGAGGCCACACTAACCAGCTTGAGGGTAAAATATGACATGTCATAAATGTAATCTTCTCCAGTTTAGTAGTCTCTCTTACTACAAAAAACCAAACACTCTCTCCCTTTTCAATTTACACCCATTCTTAGACTAACTTATAATATTCTTACATAAAACCCGTTTTGTTTTTACAAACCTTTATATATAACTAATATACTCTAAGATTAACCCTTTTCCAAAAAAAGACTTCTCTTATCATCTCAAAACTTTCTGGCCCATTCCTAAAAAACATGATACCTAGCTGGAATGTTGTCGAAACGAAATAATACTCGTTTGGCATCACATATAAGTTTTTTTAACTTCTTTTATTTTAAAGGTTTAGATCTAAAGGGGGGTGTTGTGCTGTAACACCACCCCACCTTCTTCTTCATTTTTTACTTCTCGAAGACTCAATTCAGTTCATGCACATACTTATATATTTTTATTTTTTCATCACATATCAAAAACCCATCCAAAAGACTTTAAAACCTTGAAATACCAAAAATAGTAGGTTGGATGTTCACCTCACCCGGGGATTATACGCAATATTTTTATCGTATTTTCTCTCTTCGCCTTAATGATTTCAACTTTCATACCAATCTGCATCAAATCGTTCAAGTCAAATGCCGACCTTTTCAAACATTTTTAGATCTATGTCATTTTCAGTATCATCCCATTTTGAGACATCAAATGGACCATATATATCCCACATTTAGCTAAAGTGAGAGGTAGAATACCTCAAGGCACTTTTAGAACTATGTGGAGCTTGAAACGCTCTGTGCGAGTACATAAGCTCACTCAGACCTCCATCCTAGAAAATAAGTTCGATTTTGTACAAATTTATCATTTTTCTATACTATTTACACGCATCCCATGACGGACTGCAAAATATACTTACATAAAAATAATTTAACTTTTACATTTCTCTTAGATTAACAACATATTGATAAATATATATATATAACATCACAAGGGGGCATATCTATATTTGAGACCAAAAGCGCAGTGTGCGTGTCTAAAACATTCCCAATCTTTAACCTAGGCCCCGAACTCTTGACTTTATGGTTAAACACGTAGATTCCTTTCCATCACAAGGTTTCCATGGTGGCCATACCTATTTTTCTTTGGTCTTATTTGTGTAAAATATATTAGCGACTCCATTTTTCAAAAGAGAATGAAGAGATAACCACGTGTCATCCCAAAGAAATACTTCCTCCACAAACGTCCCACATAATCCTATTGGGGGAGAGACTCGTCATTGTGGGTCCAGGTTCTCACAAATGTGGATCCACTTATGGTATTGTATAAATAACACATTTATTTTAATCATCGGTAATACTCCCACTATAGCTAGGAAGTGTATGAAACCACATATATTTAGGGTGGTCAATTATAAATTTCCCAACATACAAGAGTACAATTAATAACATTCTAAGCATGTGGAATAAAATAAGAGTGAAACAACGTGTGGATTGACAAAAACCATACAAATATGATAATAATTAAAAACCTAAATATCCATTGTTTACAGTATAAGGCTGAATACGAAATGGTGATAGAACTTTGTTATCTTAAAACATCTTAGAGTACAAATTGAATCAACTAAATAAATGAATACAAACTCCACTACTAATCAACTAAAACAAATTAGGACAATGTTACACCACGTCTCAACTGCAATCCCTGCTAAGAAAATAACATCACTAGATTGATCAATTGTCCCTGCAATGAAACATGGAAATATTAGTCGATGAGGAGGTTTAAAAACCTATCCACATGAAATCTTCTACTTAACCCAACAGTGATAATAATAAAGCATATTAAAAACATGCGATCCTCAAGAGGCAAGATAAATCTCTAAATTGTTAAACTATAAATGTAAATAACATCTTAATGTATCGTAGATACAAATAAATATGTATCTAAGTCATGAATTCTAAAAATAATGATAAAGCGTGACCTTAAGTCACGCACTAACTACAAGATACCACTAATTGCAAGGATCCATCCATTGATATGAGCTATTAATTCCACCCAAACCTAACTCATATAAAAAATGCCTACCACTAAACCTCTCCCTATGTAGCTACTTGTTCAACTACTAAAATTTTGCATACTCGATTTATGCATCACATCATCTCTCAACTTCCAACAAACACTAGGCTCTAGGCTCCAGACATATCAAAATCAAATCTAAACAAGGTACCCCCATAAACTTATGTCTATATTAGTTAGTTGTCGTGATTTAATGGTTACTAAACCTCAATTATTGTCCTAAATCATTTCACCTAAAGTACCTCCCTAATTACAAATACATATCTTGAGAGACACTATACTTAATGCAATAACCATTGTCCTATAGAGTCTGACATTAACATATCCCACATCCTCTATCAATACGAGAGCTCGCGAAAATACTGCCCTACCTTAGAGTTTATCCATTCCTAGTGTAATATCTTTACTTCGTATTAAAAATATCCCATCCAGGAATACAAAACATCATATCATAAAAAATAACAATTATTGGTCATAACTTCACCCATTACAAATCCTAACAGAGCATCTTAAAAACTCATTAATCCACATCAGTATTCACACTACCAATAACTACCAAATGCAATGAATGAAATCGAACATAACGATATTAAAAATATATAGCGAGATACCGAATCGATAAAATAGAACTATCAATTAATCATAATTAATAAATTTATCACTGGCCCAATTTCCAATCTTTTAAACACCATTCAGGACTCAAAATTATCCCATAAGTCATACCCAAAATTATAAGCCAAAATATATCTTAACATAGTCCCTTAAATCAAACTCCATAACTTAACATGAAAATTATCCTATTATTTCATTCAATTTAATTTAATACTAAAATTTTATCCAATTTTATTTATACAAAAATCCTATTTAATTTATTATCAAAATTATTTTTGCTCAATTTAAATTAATTAATCCCATTATTTAAATTTTTCAAATTAAATTAATTGTTTTAAACTAGAGGTATAATATTCTTTCCCCTACAAATGGAATTTTGTCCCTGAAATTTGACACAACCCAATTTCTCTAATGTCTTAACACCAACTAGTGATGAAAGGAAACCTAATAATATCAAAGTTATCTAATCCAAGTAACATCTCACTATGCCACAGTAACCCCTATATGCACGATTATTCATAATTTATATAATGTATTACCCTTTAATAAAATAATACCCTAGATTGGCACTACACATGCCACCAAATACCATACGGATCCTTACATCGGGTTACCAAATATCACATAGCCCACATCTCATGATGTCACACCTCTTATAATGGTGTTAATTACTAAATTTACACTATCATCACTTAGGACGAAACACCCTTGCCCTTAACTAATCACTTTATCCCTACTACGTATAAGACTACATCTTCAATATACACATAATGTATAAAGATATAATTAATCGTCTGTTCATGATAGCCCTAATGAGAGACTACATCACTAGCCAACTTATCATCAAAACATATCATAGGCACTCACTTGACCCAGGACACCAACAAATAATATCACAAAATAGTCATATTCTAGGAATGCATATCCTCATATTAGCTACGCATATCAAGTTACACACACACACACATACACACACACACACACACACACACACACACACACACACAGATATATATATATATATATATATATATATATATATATATATATATGTGTGTGTGTATATATATATATTTTGAAATACGATCTGGAATTTATTAATTAGGTAGAAAAGCCCTACCTAGGAGGCAATTACAGAAGAAAGAAGCTAAAGATAAAGAAAAATTAAAGCTCCGAGACATCTGTTACACATTCCTAATAGAGGGAAGACCAAGTAAATCCAATCTGTAGGGGCCTCTGGATTCTTTAGGCATCTCCGATGATGAAGAGAAGAGTTTGTATTCCTTGCTGAGAATGCCAAAATTGGCTAAGCTGTCTACAACACTGTTTGATTCCTTCCAACAATGAACATATGAAGTCTGAATGTCCAATTCTTTAATTTCTTTCAAGATTTCTAGCAAACTCCAAGGGGGATTTGGGATGAAACCTTTAAGAATGTTGATGATGACTTGGGAGTCTAATTCAATCAAAACATATTGGATATTGAGCTCCTCACACATTTTGAGGTCTCGAAGAATTGCTAGGCATTCTGCTTTGGTATTTGTCATAATGCCTTCGAACGATGAAAAAGCTTTAACAAAATGACCAGATTTATCTCTAATAATACCTCCTGTGCCTGAAACTCCAGGATTCCCTTTTGACGCACCATCTGTATTAAGCTTGAAGAAATGGCTTAAGGGTTTAGACCATTTAACTAAAATGAAGGAAGAAGAAGATGGCACTAATTTGATACTGAAGAGTTCCATAACTCCCTCGAATAAGGTAGATGAAGACTTGAAGGATTTATTAGAGGAACATGGTTGAATGAACTTAAAGACATTATTAATAATCTCCAAGCTATTCATTTGAACTCCCTCAAAAACAAAAACATTTCTACTTCTACAAATTTCCCATAGAATAACACCTAGAATCAGATTAAGAAGGTACTGAATGTAGTCTATGTTTTATGTTTTAATCCACCATGAGACCAGCATATGATTTAGAGAAGAAGAGTAAGTCTTAATCCCAAAGATGCTTGCAAAATGATTCCACACTTTAGAGGATTGAGGACCATTAATAAACAAGTGAAGCATACTCTCTATATGGTTGTGACCGCATCTACATTTTGAGGCAATTCTAATCCCAGATTTCTGAATAACTTCATCAATAGGAATAATTTTGTGGAAGCATTTCCATAGAAAAATAGAGATCTTAGGAGGTATCTCTTTCTTCCATATAGATTTGAGTATTAAGGATGAACTTCTGAACTTCCTGATACATTACCAAGCTGATATATATATATATATATATATATATATATATATATATATCAATACCATAGGCTCATATCTCGACCTATGAAATAATAGGCACTCACCCCCACTAATCAACATCGGTTCATGAGCACATTCACACACTCTAGTCCTATTCCTAATACAATATTTCATACTAGGTTAACACATAACCTAGACATACACAAAAACATATTATGCCACGAGTGGCATGAATCGAAAACAAAATATGACCTTAAGAAAACATGCAAAATTTAAATATACTATAATTCACACAAGAGTGTATCCACTCCTAATAAGGTGCGATGTGACAAACAAAACAACATAAAACCAAGGTTTATTCCTCGAGTCCCAACGGTAACGCCAATGATTGTAAAATCGTAGATAATGGATTGAGCCTTCCATGTCTCCTACTAACATTTCATCGAGTCTATTCTTCAATAATTCCTAGCTATGGCCTCATGCACCTGGAAACTCTCCTAATATTCTCAAATTTTTCTTGGTCACACCTATCTCGTGGCTTCTAGTGTTGACTCGTAGCGTCCATCAATCATTTTTCCATTACATATTATATGAATATTTTTTGTTTCCTTTTGTGAATATGACCCTCGATTGAATCATTTCTCAATCTAAAGATTCTAAAAATCATTAGTTCCATAATTCTATATATTTTTTGGATAACTTACTGCCATATAAAACACAAAATATGAGAACGAAACAACTAGGTTATATTCTTTGGTATCAACCTTCTCAACGGTGCATACTGATCATATCATATCTCTAACTAATATTTCACTATCATAAAATACTCCTTCTCTCATGTTACAAACTCTCTTCTCTTTATAAATCATATACAAAAATTAGTCGTTATCGAATATAGCTCGACACTTGAGCATAACTCAAAATTTCCCCTTTAACGGAACTAACTACACCAATCCATCCAAAATATAGCATCTCCAAGTAACTAAAACATAGATATCGGTTTCTTATATACCTCAGTGAAGATGTATCTCCAAACCCCCTTGTACCTTAAAAACCCATAACATGCTTAGGTACTGAAACTCTAATGTATCCCTTCTCTAATGTATAAATAACTCCAAAAAGTAATAACTACTAAAAAATTTCTACTAATAACTAGGACAAACCATAGTCTTAATTCTCGAATAAATGTTTATCCGAACAATCCTCCTATGTGAAATTACTCCTCGAGTTAGCCAATATCTTCAAGAAAAGATAATTAACATTGATTCAAGTGTCCTCATGATATAATAGTAAAAAATCCTATAAGAAACTTTAAACGTATAAAAGGAGACTCGAAGAAAATTGAAACTGACACACACATATATTAGAGATTTAGACCATGCTCTGATACAATGGTGACACCCCATAAATTCCATATTTAGAGTGATCAATCTTATATAACCAAATTAGGCCATCAAATAATAAATAGCATTTTTAAAATGTAGAATAATATAAGAGTGCAACAAAAGATGGTAAAACCATACGAATATGCCAATAGTCAAAAATTTGAATATCCAATTGTTTAGAATATAACACTGAATGAGAAATGATGAAACAACTCCAATATCTTACAACACCTTTTATTACAAATCAAATCAACTAAATAAATTAATACGTTCTCTACTAATAATCAACTGAAATAAAATAGTACAATGCTACAACACCCCTCAATTACGATCTTTACTAATAACATAACGTATCTAGGTGCATCATTTATCCCCGTAGGAGAAATTGAAAATATTAGTCAACGAAGAGTGTTAACCCTAGCTGCAAGAAATCTTCCACTTAACCCAATAGTGGTAAGGATAGAGCATATGAAAAACATGCAATCCTCAAGATACAAAATAAATCTCTAATTAAATAAATTGTAAATTTTATATAACATCAAATTATCTTAGATAGAAATAAATGCAATTATAAATTACAATATCTAAATATAATGATAAATTGTGACCCAAGTCACGCACTAACTTCAAGATACTCATAATCTCAAGGATCCATCTTTCGATACGAGTTATTTATACCACCATAACCTAACATGTATACAAAATACTTACTACCAAACCTCTAATCATTCTTAAGTAGATACTTGCTTAACCACTACAAATGTGCATACTTGATTTAAGCTCCACAGTATGGAATCATCTCCCAACTTACAAACAAGTAACCCCTCGATATATTTTTGTCTAGTTAGTCATTGAGAGTCAATAGTCACTGCACCTCGATCGTTATCTTAAATCATATCACTTAAAGTACCTCCCTAATTATAGTTACTTATCTTAAAAGAGACTGTCATTAATACAATCGCTAGTAT
Organism: Sambucus nigra; assembly: GCA_949130495.1. Taxonomy (NCBI): domain Eukaryota; kingdom Viridiplantae; phylum Streptophyta; class Magnoliopsida; order Dipsacales; family Adoxaceae; genus Sambucus; species Sambucus nigra. The sequence goes on from OX422209.1 coordinate 581,070,899, forward strand.
CCTAGAAAGTCTAATCTTAACACCCTAACCTGACAGTAATCAAATACCTGACATTTTTTATCGATAAGTGTGTAATCTAATCAAGTATTCCAATACCCCCTTCCTTAGGGTTTATCCATTCTGAATTCACTCTCTTAACTCCATATATATATGCCATCAAAGATTCTAAAATATAATCTCATTAATAACAATCACTACGCATAACTCCTCCCATTCTGAATCCTAAAAGAGCATCTTGATGACTCATTAATCCACACTAGTATTCACACTACAAATAATTACAAACCATATTCAAATAATTCAAACATACTAATATAATAATATAAACTATCACGAGTTATGCATTCCTCAAGATAAAAATATTAATTAATATAACTATGAAACCCCTCACTTAACCTAATAATCTTACCCAAATCACGTATAGTATTGTACTTATTGGGCCCAACCTCTTATATTCCCATATAATGTTTCAGTATCATTACTAAGTTACTTAACTCAAATTTATAGTTCTAACCATAGTCATCCTATCCATATAAGTATTACATGTATGTAATACACATAACATGTCTAACACACCATATGACGTGGGAACTCTCGACTCATCACAAGAATCATATAATCAATTGGGCATGCTAATCATGTCATAATAATCATATAATCACATGAGTATGATTGAACCATTACATTAATCATAGGACATCCTCGTGGCCTACATATAAAATATCTTATAAAGGCCTACCTCCTACGCCTTTGGGGATCTCTCATGCCTCCACTAGATATGACTATTAGATGGTCGCAGTCATAAAGTCTCTAATATACACAACATGGGGAAACCACTATGCCATCACACCAATCGTGTAGCCACATACCAACGTCTATAGAGAAGGATTCAACAGAATTGTCCCAATCACGGAGATGGTAAGGTCAAAACATAGGATCAGGATCATGGACCTATACCCAATCGCCTTCAACAATAAAGGGCATAAACCAACTTTCACATATGTCCTATATAAATACTCACTAGTACATTCACCACAATCCTGTAAACCCACCTGATGACACCAGAAAAAATATCATCAGGTCATAGATGTATGAAGCTCAAACTGGTATACAACAATGGAAATAATCACACAGCAAATCAACAAAGAAGGAGATGAGTTGAAGAGGATAAGCGCCTGGATTTAAGTGGTTCAGTAGGAGCCTATGTCAACTGTGTGTGTGAGTGAAATCCACTAGTAAATATGGCTCTAATGGCATGGTTGCAACACAAGCTCTCTCTCTTTCTCTCTCTCTTTTGTATACAAATGAGCAGCTTTTTAGCTAGGGTTTGAATTAATCGATCCTTTACAATGAAAAAGATGAAAAGTATATATCATGCTTAGGGGGTATAGTGTAGCCCCTAAGTATGTTGTATGCATGAATGTGTTGCTCTTAGCCAATCCATTGTAGGCATCTGGCTGTGCCAAATGTAGATCATGATGACCGAATATTCCCTCACGTGAGGAAATGATCTGGTAGTAACGATTTCTCCCATGTGTAGTATATTTCCCATGCACACCGATCCATACATCTCCCAAACCATGTGCTATGATGATGTCACCCTATGCCAATATGCCCCAACCGAGGCCGAGGCTAGTGATCGAGGATTTGCCTATATCATGGGTGTTGTAAAGTTCGATGAGGGTCGACCGTAGTCTTACATTGGCTTGAGGCTGGGAACGAGGCTTTAGTATAGTCCGAGTGCCCATAGAATCACTAGATATAATAGGTCATATTATCATTGAGGCCGAGGTCGATGGCGATCTCAGGTACGACCCCAGAATGAGGTAGTCTAGCTTAGTTGTCCCCTCGTCATAGGCCGGGAATACTTTCGGCTAGGACGAGGGTATATTTTGGCATATTAATCAACCCCTAGCCCTTAGCCATTGATGTTATGATGTGGCTGAGGGGTATTATTGTATTCTTGGTAGTCAAGTTGATGAGGCCTTAAATTAATACTTGTCAATTATCATGTTGGACCTTCCTAGAATGACGGCTATTAGGTATACTTAGGGATTTGCGCCCTAATGATGATATGCATAGGGAACTGTGTGCCACTTGGGCCATTGTGCCAAATCATTTAAAATTTGGATCAAATGTACATTTTCTCTTTCTTCTCCAAATACCCCACACGTTTCCTCTCTCTCTAGCTTCTACGACCTCTTCTTCTCCATCTCTGATTTCAGGCATGACATTGATCATTTCAAGGTTTAGCTTCTCTTCCATTTTCTAGGTAATTCCCCTTTGCCATTCTCTCTTCTTTTTCACCATTGTTGCAAAGTATTTTCTTGTCCTCCATTGTTAGCGACTTAGGATTTTTTGACGTCCTTTGTTTCATTTATCATCCATCTAGGGTGGCTTTAAGGCTAGCCTTAGGGAGCATATTGGTGGTCATTAGGTTGTTTCCAGCCTTATTATCCTTCCTTGGCTCACACAGACACCAAAACCCCATAGTTGAGAACTCCGGTGATATTCTGGTAATCCCCTCCGGTAGGCTTCATCAATTTTCTGCTGTCTTTGGTATATAAACAATTCATTTCTTTTAATTTGATCTTATGGTTAAACTGGTCAACACTCCCACTTCTTTGTGTTTTCCCTTTCTTTATTCTCAAAATATCTTCAAGCCTAAAGTCGTCTTTTGGATGCTACAAAGGCTTTATAAGTTGGCCGAGGAGTTTCCCACGTTGAGAGAAAGGTGTTTTCAAGAAATTTCTAGGGTAGAAGAAGAGTTCGAGGCCAAACACAAGGCTGACCCCATTTGGGTACGACCCATCTTTCACATTCTGTTGGCCACAATATTACCCGTGTCTTCAGAAGCCTTCGACTCGTCCCAATCCCAAGACGGGGGTCAAAAATTCGAAGAGGCGATGGATGAACCACTAACCAGAGTACCGTCCTCCTATGAGGTCGAGACATCTGGGCAAGATGACCATCAAATCCTATTCATCATCCTATCCATCCTGGGTATGCCGAGCCTACACTTCACCCAAATTCCGTTCTTATAACAGCTATGTTTCCTGGTAAATTTAAAATAAATTTCAAGGTTGTAGAAGCCGAGGATGAAGCCAAAGGCAAGGAGGAAGAGGAATTCGAGGATCATGTCTACGCTTTATATGCTTCTTCCTTCTCCTCGGCCATTAAAGAACATGATCTCCTCGTATGGAGGCATTCGTTCAATGTCAAGTACGATATCACAATGAGGGTTCCTGATGAGGATGAGAGAGTTTTCCTGGGGCCAAGAGGGAGAGGTCTCTTTGTATGAGTAAATGTTCAGGGTCGGTGTTAGACTCCCTCTTCATCCGGCTATAGTTTCCATCCTATCTGACCTAGGAGTTGCTCCCACACAGTTGCCCCACAACTCTTGGAGAATCATCTTAGGTTATATTTCCCAGTGTAAGAAGCCTTTCACGGATGAACTATCGGTTGATTTCTTTTTAGCTTGCTATAATATCTCTTCGTCATCCAAATAACCTGGCTACTTCCACCATCGTTGGGGGGCCACACGTAAGAGAAAGGGGCACGAGGTCCCTGTTGACACTCGGCTAGACCCAGCGACGAGGCCGAGGGTTGATACTGTAGAAACTATGTCAGGTGATGATGTCGGCTCATTTTCATCCTTGGGGGCCTTTTGGTCAGCCAACCTGTCACAGCTTAAGGTCGTCCCTACTTCCTTGATTACTAACATCATGGTTGTGAATGCTGCCATGTTTATAGCGCCTTTTGCAGCTGATTATGATTCTAATAAGCACCCAAAACTGTACATTTTATACCTCGAATAGACGTGCTTTAGTTGCTAATTCTCGACAATATGGGTCTTATGCGCGTAAATATTTCATGTGTAGGTTCAATTGCAATTGCGGTGTCAAAAGCTATATTTCTAGGCAATTTGGAGTTAAAATGGAGCTAATTCCTTCTCCCGTAACCAAACCCGAACCTAAACCTAGCCCAAATCATCACCCCAAGCCTGTGTGTGTTTAGTTCGTACCTTTTAATATTTTTTTTAGATTTTTATTTTTAGGATTTATTTTAGATTTATTTAGATTTGTTAGGTTTCATTTTCTATTTTCTATTTTATTAGTGTATTTTTATTTTATTTTATTTTATCTTTATTTTTTTATTAGTTTTTATTTTATTAGGATTAGTTTTTTTAGTTTTATTAGATTAATTTTTTTAGGACTTTAGTTTTCATTTAGATTTTAAGTTTTTGTTGTTTTATTTTAGTTTTTATATAGCTTAGGATTTTATTTTTTTTAAGTTTTAATATTTTTATTGTTTTTATTTTGTTTTATTTTTAGTTAGATTTTATTTTGTTAGTTTTATTAATTTTAGTTGAGTCTTTATTATTTTAGTTAGGTACAAATTAAACACACACACACAAACACCCCCTAAGCTCACCCAAACCCACCTTCCCATACTCCCTCAATACATCCAATCCTTCCCACCATCATCTTCTCCAACTCTCCCAACACTTCTCTCTCCTAATCCACCATTATCATCCAATCTCTAAAACCAAAACACAACAAACCCCAAACCATCAGTCTCAAATATGTCCAACCCCTGACTCAAACCTGGTCGACCCCATCGTCACCGGCACCGACCGTCATACCACCTTAACTCGGAACCCCAAGCCACGGCCCGACCTCCCTTTAATCCGGCGACACCTAAACAACCTCAGCCCTAACCCGGCCACCATCTTCAGCAACCCGAACCAGAGAACCCGAAACCCAACACCCTTACCCAATCGTACAACCCTCATGTCCTGCCTAGCCCCGCTGCCACATCCCTAGCTCCGTCGTCGACCCTCCGACGCGACCCACCTGCCATTCACGACGGTGATGCCCAGCAATGACCCATTTCCCAATTGAGCCCATTTTCCCTCTTCTCCAACCCACGACTTCTACCTGCTATTACATCCCAAAACTATTCTTCAAACACAAGGCCAAGTCAACCAACTTAAATGCCCACATGTGTTTTAAGCCATATACCCACTTATACCCAAATTACCCCAACTAACTACTTATCCCCTTTTCCCCAAAATACCCATAACCAAATCTGATCTTATTCCCAAATTCCCTCATCCACTTGACCTCGACACACTCACACCCCATGCTCCTCTCACCATTTCCATACACACTCAAGCCCATTCCCAAAAATACCCTTAGTTCCATGCCTACAATAAAAGGAAGATGGAAGATCCCATTTGAAGACTTATCATAAAAGAGTGAAGAGAATTCTAGAGAGAGTTAGAGATAGTTTAGTGTAGAAAATAAATTAGGATAAACACCATTTTGTAAATAGTTTTATTTTATTATTTTTATTTTTGTTAGATATTTGTGAGGTTAAATTTTGTAAGAGATTTAATTGAGTGATTATTTAATTGCTAATCACTTGGATGCTCAATTTGAGGGATGTAAATTGTAAATTCAAGGATTGAAGTCCAATTTCACTCAAAGAGATTTGGTTTGATTGTTCTTCTCTTCTACTTTATTTTATATGCCTTTGATTATTAATTTGTCAAATTCCATACCATGTTAGGCTAAATCCCCTTTCAAGGGGTGGGGGGAACCCTTATTTGATGTTATTTTAATTTAATTAGTTTGATTACTTAAAAATTCCCTTTGAATGTTAATTTTGATCCCTCACACTTAAATTTACGCATCGAGAGAGGGTAAATGATTTTCGAGAGAAAATCGAAATTCTAAGTTTTAATACCCATTTTAGATTCGAACAAGAGATAAGGTTTCTCAAGTGGGGTATTATTACTTTAATTTCAACTCTAAATTTATTTTCTAAGATGTACATAAATTTTAATTGATGGATCCTAGTGGGTGATTAATTAAAAGTACTGTAAATCAATTTTCTAGAGTTGTGGGGTGTTAAACTTAATTTTCTAAAAGGTTACTATTAAAATTACATTTGTAACGAGAGTTGATTTGTAATCTTGATATTAATTTGGGAGAATTCAATTAATTAATTAGAATAGCTAAAATTTGTGGTGTAATCCCATTCCATGATTGTTCTCACAATTATTTATCTCACTTTATCTAATTTTAGTGTTAGATTTTGTTTTTCATTTTAGTCCCTTTTTAGTTTGTCATTTGATCTTTTGATTTAGTTAGTGTTATTCCACATCCTCACCCAAATTTTTTTAATATTGAAAAAGCTAAAAACAATAGAAAAAGTAAAAAGCACAAAAAGAAAATAAAAACTGAATTACAATTGAGTTTGTCTCTAGCTTACCCCTTTGATGTGGATTGATACCCTTACTTACCTCTACACTTGAGATTATTATTATTTTGTAGGTAATTTGAGGATTTTGATTAGAATAGATTTTCAAGCAACGACGAAATATACACCGAAAAGTTCTTTCTATCAAATGGCGGCGTTACCGGGGAGCGTGAAGCACTTGGAACCGATTTCAACTTGTAATTAAATTATTTTTTTGCACTTTATTATTATTTTTTCGTACCATTTTTTCTTTATTTTAGAAGGGTTGTATTCAGGAGTTTTATCCTTGGCTTGTATTGCGGTGCATAGAGACACCTTTATTTTATTTTAAAAAAATTATAATAATCGAAGAAAGTGTGATAGGAAACCGAACAAGGTAGAGAGAGGGAATCCATTAGCGAGGATTTTGAAGCCTTTCTACCTTGGGTCTGTTGGACTCCCGGGGCCGACTGAGATAGGCGTGATCTCCCCTTGTCGACTCAAATTTTTCGGCACCCCACGGCGTAAAAACCGTGGGAGGTACATTTCTTCCACCCTCGCGCCTCTCCTGTTAGCGAGTCAATTATTGGGTGTGCTTGTGTGCTCTTACGTGATTTTATTCTCGCATTTATTCGAATGGTGTGATGAATTAATTGACTAAGACCTACACCTGATCACTCACGAGAAGGGATTTCATCACCCGACTCACTCGCTTACCAATTGCGTGCTACCCTAGCCATCACTAAATTTAAAATCAATCAACTAGGTAGCCCACTAGGAGAACATTTTTGCAAAGGCGATCACAAAAAAAATTCAGTGATTTTTTTAGAGCCCGTGGACTTAATTAAAATTTGACTACCCCTTTCACTAAATTTCAAGATAAAATTTGGTTATGTGCTAGTTAACAATTCTCCTTAACTTGTGTGTGTCCAATTCCATTCATTTTTCGGTAGTCGGCTTTAGTTGGTTCGTCCAAATCAAAAGTTCATATTTTCCCCCACCTTTTCTTCCAAAAAATCCAAAAACAATTTCTTTCATAATTATAAAAAAATCCCAAAAATATTTTCCTTCTTTCATTTTAGAAAAATCCAAAAATATTTTCTTCCTTTATTTTTCACAAAACTCCAAAAAAATATTTTCTTCCATTATTTTTAGAAAATCCAAAAATATTTTCTTTCCTTTTGAAAAAAATTAAAAAACTCCAAAAAAAATTATTCTTCTCCTTATGGCCGAAGTACGTCCCTTACGGGACTACTTTGGTCATTTCCAATTGACACGCGTAACGTGCGAGAGTGATCCTGAGCCATCTCTTTATGATATCCTTAGTGGTCACAGCTCTCTCACGAGTACCGTTGATAATCTTGCACCATCCATGCACGCACCTCATTTTCCATCATCCTCAATGTCAAGTGTCGACATGCCTTATCCTTTGTTGTGCACCCACGGTTCTTATGCCGATCGCATGTCCCATGAGTGTTCGTACTTATCATATCCATTTGAACCCACCGTGAAACATGTGTATCCATATGACACTGTTTCGGAACCCACCTTGGCCTATTATCATGATTTATCCAATCCCGAGTTGTGTGAATACCCTAGTTATTCGTGGAGGCCTGATCACCCTTTCACGCAATACGAATCCCAACCCGATGTTGTGGATCCTCACACATTCCAACAGTCGTCATGGCAACTTTGTGCACTATTTCATGATCAGTTCCCTCACTACGCACCCACTGAATATCATCCATTTGTCTCTCACGAAGGCGATCCTTTCGTGTATGCTGAACTTGGCCCCTCTCCACCCACTTCATTTGAGTATTCTTTGTACACTCATGATAGTAGCGAGTTGTGTCCACCTCACCCACCGCCACCACCCATCACACCACCACCACCACCACCACCCTCCACATCCTCTCTCGAAAGCCTCTTGTAGCAATTTATCATCGAGCAAGAGCAAGCCACTCAAATTCAAACTCAAGCTCTCCAAAGGCTTGAACAACGATTAAATGAATTGGAGTGTGCGAGAGAGTCGGACATTCCTATGGCTCCACCCATCGTTGCAACTGAGTGTGATGATGGTGTGTCCTCTTGTGACACGGATTTTGAGTGTGACCAACCCTATCCTCCCGAGAATCTCGAAGCTGAGACCATTCCATGGTCCGGGTCCCAAGTCGACAATTGTGTTGACTTACCTTTCATGAGTGAGCCTGATAAAATTCCACCATATCCAAATGGACCCATCATTTCGGTTCACACTCCCTTCATATCCAAAAATATGCCCGAGCTTTTACCTTATTCCCCAATTGCATATGTCTCTGACATGCCCATATCTTTTAGGTTAGCTCCGGCTACGAGTGTTCACCATTTTCCCGAGATAGAATCCGTGATAGTTCCTAATTATCCGGATATGGATGATATCCCACCATGCATGGCTCCCTTTGAGCCTAATATTTCTATTGATTCCTCTCTCTTAGATATTGGTGTCTCGTCTTACCCACCCACCACATTCACTGATGCTACTCTTATGGAGAAGTTGACCACTCCATCTTTAGAAACCACACTCCCTTGTGATTATTCCTTTACTCCTCCCAATGAGTGTGTGTCTCCCACGCTTGAGTTGGCTCATCTTTCCTCACCATTTATCCCACCCAACCCACCCATTGTCCCTTTCACCCCACCACCTGGTTTAGATCTTGATTTTACACCTTTCATATTTCCATTTAACTTTTTAAATCCTCATTTTAAACCATCCTCCACCACCCATGAGAGTATTTTTGGTTCTACTCTCCACTTTCGTGACACCGAGGTTGTTACTCTATACCCCCCACTCTCTCGTGGTGTTGATTTTTTTCAAAGCCATCTCCCTAGTGTGTCACGGAGCGACTATTATCATTGCCCATTTATAGAATGGTCGTGTAATTTCTATGAGCCCCACCCCATTCCACTTTCTACACCATTCCACCTTCCCATTCAACTTGAGCATCATGCCTATAGGTCCCTAGTTGCCCTCACCTTTAAGCTCAACAAGGCCCGTGGCCGATACCTCTTCACCCTTTCCACCCTCACCTTTACCCTGATACCCACCCACCCATGGTCCACCGATGCTTTGCATCGTGTGATGCACTTTGACATACAAGTGCATTGACCCTTTTGGTCGTTATCCAACAAGGCTGATGCTTCAGTCTTGTTTGGGGGTGATTCTCATCACCCCAATTTTTCTGTCGCCCTGTGCTTTCATATAACCTATCTTTAGGGTGATATTCCATCAGTCTAGCTAAAGACATTAAACTTGGCGCTACCAGGAGGCAGCCCGCGTTTCTTGTACTAGTCTCATCCTATTTGGGGGTGGTATTTCACACCACCCAATGTTATTCCATGCTTTATATACTTGTACACGATTTTTTTTCTTATCACTCATTCAGGTTTCTTCTTGGCGATATCTGTCAACCTCATTAGCGGTTGATTCTGGTAATCTCTTTCCTACCTTATGCTCTCAATTTTAAAAATCATTTACTTAACATCGAGGACAATGTTCCTTTTTGTTTAGCGGTGGCGAATTTTATCAAAATCGTACCTCTTTTGAAAAATTTTGATTTTTAATCCTGATTTTTAAATTTTCGTGCAGTTTCTTTCATCTCAATCATTGACGTGAATTTTCTATCATCCATATTTCAAAAGTCTAGGAATCAAGATAGAGAATATTTTTTCTAAATAGCTTATGTAATACATAACAAGGCATTTTGCACCATGAATTTCTAGACTCAACAAAATTTGAGCACTTATCACGTCACTACGGTTAGAGTTGAAGAGTATTATAATTCCCAAGAAAATCTTAAGGATCACTAGTGGAGACTTTAGCTTGTGAGATTTGTGTCTTTTACCCTTTTATAGTGTTTTACGCAATCTCCGAGTCACAAGTTGATTCAACTTCGTTTGGGTCCGCACTTAAATTGTTATATGATCTCATTATTTTTCATAAAATTTTGGCTTGATCACTGAGAATGACATCTTTTTCGAGTTGGAAGAAACGCGTGTCTTGAAATTTGTTCCGAATACTAGATTTTCATCCATACACCTACCATTTACCATTTACTTCACCCATATTCCCATTTATTCCCCACTCCATTCAGATATCATCCATCATCATTTTTTAGAAAAAGAGTGTGATTTCAAATTTAAATGTCTTCATTATTGGTTTGAAAACAGAGAAAAATAATTTAAAAAAAAGAAAAAAAAAAGAAAAAAGAAAATAGAAAATAGAGGAAAAGAAAAGAAAAATCGAAAAAAGAAAAGAAAGAGAGTTTGTAGTTTGTAGTTTAATTTATTGTAATAAATACATTTGTTCTTCTATCATATCCATTCATATATCATCATTCATATCACCATTATATCCTACATCACACTTCCACCATACCACACCTCATACTATCCTTCACATTTCATTTTTCCCTCACCCATAATCATCCATATGTTCCCCTAGGTGGTTCGGGCAAATGAAAGTCAACGTGGTGAATAACTCGACGTTCTCACTATAGTGATTAGCATTTCTTTCATGAGATCATTTTCTTTCTTATTGTTCGTTATTTCTTATATGTGTGCGAGAAGTTTGAACTTGCTTACATTTACTCACCTCCTCACACACAAGAGCGATACACTAACCCATATCTCGAGAGTTCATTTGAGAGAGAGATATCCAGTGAGATTTTGATGTTGAAGCGTTGATTTCGAAAAGGCAATTTAGGAATTACTCTTATCATACTCGACCCGTTTTGACTAATTCACACCACACACGTTGATATCTAGGAAGGATGTGCCTTGAGTATTTACTTAGCTTAATCTTTTTACACATTCTAGCTTGTATTTCTGGAAATATTTTTTTTGTGATGGATTGTGCGATCATTCTACGTCTAATAAGAGATTGACTGCCTTTCAATAAATCTTTGCAAATAAGAATTTTGTGGGTATATTCCCGGTAAACCCTCACGAGACACAACTCGTCCTGTAGGGCAATCTATAGGTTTAAAGGCTTGTTGCACATGCTAAGTGCAATCGCAAGTGCCCGCGAAAGTGGTACACTTTTGATTTCTTATATTTCTCTTTCTCTCTATCTTATTGTTCAAGGACTAGCAATGCTCTGTTTGGGGGTGGTGTGATAAGCACCCAAAACTGTACATTTTATACCCCGAATAGACGTACTTTAGTTGCTAATTCTCGACAATATGGGTCTTATGCGCGTAAATGTTTAATGTGCAGGTTTAATTGCAGTTGTGGTGTCAAAAGCTATATTTTCAGGCAATTTGCAGTTAAAATGGAGCTAATTCCCTCTCCTGTAACCAAACCCGAACCAAAACCTGGCCCAAATCATCATCCCAAGCCTGTGTGTGTTTAGTTTTTACCTTTTTATATTTTTTTTAGATTTTTAGTTTGAGTGATTTTTATTTTTAATATTTAATTCAGATTTATTTAGATTTTTTAGTTTTCATTTTCTATTTTTATATTTTCTATTTTATATTTTATTAGTGTATTTTTATTTTATTTTATTTTTATTAGTTTTTATTTTATTAGGATTAGTTTTTTTTAGTTTTATTAGATTAATTTTTTTAGGACTTTAGTTTTCATTTAGATTTTAAGTTTTTATTTATTTTATTTTAGTTTAGTTTTTATATAACTTAGGATTTTATTTTATTTTAAGTTTATTTTTTTTAGTTTGTTTTATTTTTAGTTAGATTTTATTTTGTTAGTTTTATTAATTTTAGTTGAGTCTTTATTATTTTAGTTAGGTACAAATTAAACACACACACACAAACACCCCCTAAGCTCACCCACACCCACACCCACCTTCCCATACTCCCTCAATACACCCAATCCTTCCCACCATCATCTTCTCCAACTCACCCAACACTTCTCTCTCCTAATCCACCATTATCATCCAATCTCTAAAACCAAAACACAACAAACCCAAAACCATCAGTCTCAAATATGTCTAACCCTGGACTCAAACCCGGTCGACTCCATCGCCACCAGCACCGACCACCATACCACCTAAACCCGGAACCCCAAGCCACGGCCCAACCTCCCTTTCACCTGGTGACACCTAAACAACCTCAGCCCTAACCCGGCCACCATCTTCAGCAACCCGAACTAGAGAACTCGAAACCCAGCACCCTTACCCGATCGTACAACCCTCCTGTCTTGCCTAGCCCCGCTTCCACAACCCAATTCTCATCCCTAGCTCCGTCGTCGATCCTCCGACGCGACCCACCTTCCATTCAAGTCGGTGACGCCAAGCAGCGACCCATTTCCCATTTGAGCCCATTTTCCTACTTCTCCAAACCACGACTTTTACCTATTATTACATCCCAAAACTATTCTCCAAACACAAGGCCAAGTCAACCAACTTAAATGCCCACATGTGTTTTAAGCCATATACCCACTTATACCCAAATTACCCCAACTAACTACTTATCCCCTTTTTCCCAAAATACCCATAACCAAATCTGATCTTATTCCCAAATTCCCTCATCCACTTGACCTCAACACACTCACACCCCATGCTCCTCTCACCATTTCCATGCACACTCAAGCCCATTCCCCAAAATACCCTTAGCTCCATGCCTACTATAAAAGGAAGATGGAAGACCCCATTTGAATACTTATCATGAAATAGAGAAGAGAATTCTAGAGAGAGTTAGAAATAGTTTAGTGTAAAAAAATAAATTAGGATAAACACCATTTTGTAAATAGTTTTATTTTATTATTTTTGTTTTTGTTAGATATTTGTGAGGTTAAATTTTGTAAGAGATTTAATTGAGTGATTATTTAATTGCTAATCACTTGGATGCTCAATTGGAGGGATGTAAATAGTAAATTCAAGGATTGAAGTCCAATTTCACTCAAAGAGATTTGGTTTGATTGTTCTTCTCTTCTACTTTATTTTATATGCCTTTGATTATTAATTTGTCAAATTCCATACCATGTTAGGCTAAATCCCCTTTCAAGGGGTGGGGGAATACTTATTTGATGTTATTTTAATTTAATTAGTTTGATTAGTTTAAAATTCCCTTTGAATGTTAATTTTGATCCCTCACCCTTAAATTTACGCCTCGAGAGAGGGTAAATGATTTTCGAGAGAAAATCGAAATTCTAAGTTATAATACTCATTTTAGATTCGAACTAGAGATAGGAGTTTCTCAAGTGGGGTATTATTACTTAAATTTCAACTCTAAATTTATTTTCTAAGATGTACATAAATTTTAATTGATCGATTCTAGCGGGTGATTAATTAAAAGGACTGTAGATCTATTTTCTAGAGTTGTGGGGTGTTAAACTTAATTTTCTAAAAGGTTACTATTAAAATTACATTTGCAACGAGAGTTGATTTGTAATTTTGATATTAATTTGGCAGAATTCAATTAATTCAATTAATTGATTAGAATAGCTAAAATTTGTGGTGTAATCCCATTCCTTGATTGTTCTCACAATTATTTACCTCACTCTATCTCATTTTAGTGTTAGATTTTGTTTTTCATTTTAGTCCCTTTTTAGTTTGTCATTTGATCTTTTGATTTAGTTAGTGTTATTCCGCATCCTCACCCAAATTGTTTTAATATTGAGAAAGCTAAAAACAATAGTAAAAGTAAAAAGCCCAAAAAGAAAATAAAAATTGAATTACAATTGAGTTTGTCTCTAGCTTACTCCCATGATGTGGATTGATACCTTTACTTACCTCTACACTTGAGATTCTTATTATTTTGTAGGTAATTTGAGGATTTTGATTAGAATAGCTTTTCAAGCAACGACGAAATATACACCGAAAAGTTCTTTCTATCAATTTCTTAGCTAAGATTGCGCCGACGAAGATCTACGACTTCGGCCTTCATCACCTGGAACAAGTATCTTCCTAGTTCCTCTGGTCGTACATTTGTTAATACTTGATTTTTACCTAATTTTTTCTTCATTTCTTGCAGTTTGTATGTGCCCTGACCTCAGGCACCAAATGGATGGCTGAGAACCAAAAAAAGTTCAAGGAGGCTTATAGAGAAATTAAGGACGAGGTCGACCTTAGGGTCCAGATAGCTGATCTCAAGGCCAACCATAAGCATGCCATAGATGAGCTTACACTTCAGTTAAAGTCCAAGGATGGCATCATAAAAGAAATGGATGAAGGTTTAAAGAATCAAGCCACAAAATTTGAAGCCGACCTTGCTATAGCAATAAAGAATGTCGGGGTTGATGCTATTGAAGCGTTACAAAACCTCGGACGAGTTCCAAGGCTTCAGTTTGGAGTACTTGGAGAGAGGGGTCAAGACGGCCTACCGATGTGTCGTCTTGAAGTTTGTTGATGCGGTATCTTCCATCCGATCATCCCTGGAAGTTGTTGACCTCGAGGACCCTCTGATGGTCGAGGCTCTATCACATGTTGAGTCTTTGGCAATGGCTGGAGGTAAGGGAACGTGTGCCGACCCAATGGTATCCGAGGGAGGGCATACTGAAGGGATGCCTATTGAAACTGTTGGTGATGGGACTGACGCTTTAATTTGCACTAATCCAACTCAGTAGGGTGGTCGTCTATGGTTAATGCCCTTTTCCTTGTACCCATTTTGCTTTTTAAGCATTTGAACATTACTCTCTTTGTACTCTAACTCTTTAACTCAATGAAATCTTTTGTATCTAACTTATACTGTTCTACCCCCAAGTGTTTGAGTATTACATACTAACCACAACTAATTAATTTTAGGCATAAGTCCTCCCTCGTCTTTTGGAGAGTGTAAGGGGGTCGTCCTGTCCATGCACTGTCATCCCAGCCGAAGGAGTGAGTTCACCAAGTTAATGATGTTTAACAGTAATCAACCACACATAAGTGATTTTAATAATTTTCACCCACCAAATTATGGTGTTTTAGGCACAAGTCCTTCCTCGTTGTTTTGAGAGTGTATGGAGGGTCGTCCCCTTCATACACTGTCATCCCAGCCGAGGGAGTGAGTTCACCAAGTTAATGATGTTTAAGAGTAATCAACAACATCTAAGTGATTTCAATAATTTGCATCCACCACATTATGGTGTTTTATGCACAAGTCCTCCCTCGTCTTTTTTAGAGTGTATGTAGGGTCGTCCCCTTCATGCACTGTCATCCCAGTCGAGGGAGTAATGATGTTTAATAATAATCACTTTTCGATGTTACTGGTGATCCATAGACGAGGTTAATCCAGTCTTTACTGTCATACCACCGAGGGACACTTAAGCTTATTTCACCACGAATAATGTTCTATAGCTTAAGATGAGTTATTTCATGCAAATCGATATCTGAGTTAATAAACAACATATGAGGGAACACTGATACTTTCACTGATATTCATTCCTCTCAGTCTTGTACACATGTATTACAATAGAATGAAATAAGACAGTAAAGATATAATCTCATTGGTAATATTTCTTAAGATGATCGACATTCCACGAGTTGGAGAATCGCTCTCCATCCAGGTTTTCTAATCTGTAAGTTCCTGGAATAACCTCTTTAACCACTTTGTACGGTCCATGCCAATTTCGATGAAGTTTATTGGGTTTCTGCAGTGCTTTTTTCAGTACCAAGTCCCTTACTCTCAATGAACGTACTTTGACCCGCTTGTTGTAGAATCTTGCAGTTCTTCGCTGATAGGCAACCTGCCTAACTTCAACGTCATCTCTTATTTCTTTAATAAGATCCAAATTAGGCCTTCGCTCATCACTATTTTGTTCAGGGTCATATATCTGAACCCTGTGTGGAGTCATACCTATCTTCATTAGTACAACTGCTTCTGAGCCATATGCAAGCATAAATGGGGTCTCATAGTAGGAGTCCTCTCTGTTGTTCTATAGGCCCTTAGTACAGCATACACTTCTTCAATCTATCTCCCCTTTGAATCTTTTAACTTCTTCTTAATTCCATCAAGAATCGTCCGGTTTGTCACTTCCGTTTTCCCATTAGCATGGGGTTGGCCAGGGGTGGAAAAGAATTACTTGATGCCGCCCCTTTCACATTACTTTTCCAGTGAGATGTTCTTGAATTGAGTTCCATTATTAGAAATCAGGGTATTGGGTAGGCCATATATACAGATGATATTTTTCTAGATGAACTGGAAGGTCTTAAGTTTTGTAATCGTAACCATCGGATCGACCTCTACCCACTTCGAAAAGCAGTTTATCGCCATAATTAGGTAACGATGATTGTTAATTACTCTAAGTAAGGGTCCTACTAGATCAATTCCCCACACTGCACCGTGAACGGCCAGGGAGACGTGATGGAGGTCAAAGGCTAATGATGCTGGTGAGGAATGGTAGTAAACCTTTGGCACTTATCACACTTCTTGACATACGTTGCAACATCTTTGGCCAAGATCAACCACCAATACCGATGGGTAATAATCCTTTTGGCCAGAGATCTACCCCCGATATGGCTAGAGCAATAGCCTTCATGCACGTCCTTAAGGATAGTCGTTACCTCAAATGGATGGACACACCTCAGAAGAGGAAGCAAAAACCCTTTCTTGTATAAAGTGTCTCCTATGATGGAGAACTTAGAAACTTTATATCTCAACTTCCTTCTCTCGGTCTTTGATTCTGGAAACTCCCCTTCCTTGATGTATCTGATGAGGGAATCCATCCATGAAGCTCCCATGTCCAAATTTAGACAATACCTAGAAGTGTTGTCCTCCTCCTCAACGGTTGGCTGATGTAAGATTTCTATCGACATCGTCCTTCTTATCTCCATTCTTGTGGCTGAGGCTAGTCTTACAAATGTGTTTGCTCGTTCGTTGTCCAGCCAAGGTATCCTCTTCAGCTTCACCTCTTTGAAACTCTTCAATACCAACCTTACTCTCTCAGAATATTTGGCCATCCTATCGTCTTTTGCCTCATACGCCCCTAGGATTTGATTCACCACCAATCTTGAATCGCTGTGAACTAAGAGTTGGCTGACATTCAGAGCTCGATCCAAGGAGAGGTTTGCTATCAGAGCTTCATGTTCAAAATCATTATTGCAGGCCTTAAAACTGAACCTCAAGGCATATTTAATATATGTGTCATCTAGAGCCGATAATATCAGTCCTGCGCCACTTCCATTCTCGCAAGAGGACCCATCGATGAAGAGGTTCCACACCATACCACCCTCAGAGAAGTTACCCTTTGTTAGGACTCCGTGTTTGAAGAGATATCTCTCCTATTTATTTTCATGTACCTTCCCCTTAGTTGTGCTTGTCTCGGCCTCATCTGGAGAAGGGTAGACACTTCTCCCCTACAGACAATCTGTAGTATCAAAAATTTCATTATTGGCCTCGTCCCAGGTGAAATCGGCCATGAAGTCTGCTAACACTTACCCTTTGATGGACACCCTAGGCTGATAGATGATATCAAATTCTCCCAGCTCTATTGCCCAAGCCATCAGTCTCCCAAACTTCTCAAGCTTATGGATGACCTGTTAGAGCGTAGAATCAGTGAGTACGACCATTATGTGGGCCTGGAAGTACGACTTCATCTTTCTCAAAGCGTGAATCAGAGAATAAGTCATTTTTTCCATCCTCGGGTACCTCTACTCGACCCCCTGGAGTGCTTTACTGTTGAAATACATCGACTTCTGTAGTCCATCGTATTCTCTCACGATGGCAGTGCTAATAGCCGACTCTAAGACTGCTAGGTACACATAAAGTTTTTCCCCTTGGACTGGACGTGACAATAGCAAGGGCGAGCCGAGGTATGACTTTAGATCTTTGAAATCCTTATCACACTCCTCATTCCATTCGAAATCTTTTCTAAGGACTTTAAAAAATGGAAGGCACTTATCGGTGGCTCTAGATACGAACCTGTTAAGTGTTGCCACTCTCTCGTTCAACCTCTAAACATCTTTAATTATGGTTGGTGTCTTCATCTCTAACAGGGCTTTGATCTTACCTGGATTAGCCTCCACCCCCCTCTAATTTATGATGAATCCTAAGAACTTTCTAGCCCCTACACGCACTTTGCCAGGTTAATCTTTATCCTATATCTATTCATCGTATCAAAAGTTTGTTTGAGGTTGGCCACATGGGTGTCGGACTTGAGACTCTTAGTAAGAATATCATTAACATAGACTTCCATCGTCTTTCGAATTTGATCCTTAAACACCTTGTTAACTAGTCTCTGATAAGTAGTTCCAGCATTCTTTAAACCAAAGGGCATAACCTTGTAGCAGTAGGTCCCCTTGTCAATTATGAATGCAGTCTTCTCTTTATCAGCTGGGAGGATAGATATCGGGTTGTAGCCCGAGTAGGCATCCATGAAGCTCATCAGCTCATGGCCTGCTGTGGCATCAACCATCTGGTCGATTCTGGGCAAAGGAAAGCTATCCTTGGGGCAGGCCTTATTTAGATCGGTAAAGTCCACGCACATTCTCCACTTCCCATCAGCTTTGGGGACTATGATAGAGTTAGCCAACCACTCAGGATATATCACCTCTCTTATGAAGTCGTCATTTTCCAACTTCTTTACCTCTTCTCTAATGACCTCATATTTTTCTCGGGAATACATCATTCTCTTTTGTCGTATCGGACTAGCATCGTTGGCCACATTCAGCTTATGGAAAAAGAGTTTTGGGTCTATGCCCGGCATATCATCATGACTCCATGCGAAGATACTCTACCTTTACTTCAAGAGTTTAATCTTCCCTTCCTTTATGTCTCCTCTTAGGGCTTTGCCGACCTGGACGATTTTTTCTGGCTCGTCCTCATTAAGGAGATGGATTCTACCTCTTAGAGCTTTGCCGACTTGGATGGTTTTCATCTTGGTCACATCCCTGGGATCCTGGGTATCAATATTATAAGTCATAGTTTCTTTCTTGTGAGCCTCCCTCTCCTCGTTTGAGTTGAAGTAGCATTCACGTGCCAACACTTGATCACCTTGGACTTCCCCTACCCCATAAGGAGTTGATAATTTTACCATTTGGTGTATAGTGGATGGAATCAAATTCTTTAAGGGCTACTCTACCCATGATAATGTTATAAGTCAAGTACACACTTTCGTCCATCACAAAAAAGTTGACCTTCTTTGTCAGCCTCTTAAGACAAACATCTCCCACTCTGACCTCCGTTTCATACATTCCTAACGGATGCACCTTGTCACCGCTGAACCCAATCAGAGGATGATGGTAAGGGATAAGCCTCTTCTTGCTAAGTCCCAGACCTTTGAAATATGGCCAAAACATAACATCGACTGAGCCTCCTATGCCGACCAATATCCTTGGCACATCATATCCATGCACTCTAGTTGTGATTACCAAAGGGTCATCCTGAGGAGCCAGGATTCCCTTGAAGTCAAGTCTAAAAAAACCACGATTAAGATATCCATATCTACCTTCTTTCTCTTCTCTGGCTTTGTATTTTCTATGGCCAAGTTTACTTCTTCAACCTTGGGGATAGCTTTGACCTCGGTCACCTCTGCACCTCCCTCTGCGAGGCCTTCGCAGATCATCTTAACATCAAACGAGATGTTGAAGAGGTGACCTTTGGGGTCATCATGTTTTTGTGTCAAGTGAGGGTCATCATCATCATCATCGTCTGAGTCATCATCCTTTTTCCTTGGTCTGTCTTGCTTGCACTTCTCGGCCCTCCTTTTTTGGGGTCATTTCGGTCACCCTTTGAAGCAGCTTTGTCTATGTACTTCCTTAGCTTTCGAACTTTTAACATCTTCTATATCTCATCTTTTAAAGAAAATAATTTATCGATCAGGTGCCCATGGTCATGATGAAATTCGCAGCATAAGTTTTTGTTCCTCTTATGAGGATGAGCCTTCAGTTTCTCGAGCCACCTTAGGGACCAATCGTTCTTAATTTTATTCAAAATATGCTCACATCTTACTGCGAGGGGAGTGTAGTCAGTAAACTTGTTATTTGTTTCCCTCTTCTTTCCATCCTTATTCTTCTTTTGGAACTTACTCCCACTGCTACCCCTTTTTATCCTCATCTTTTGTTGCCATCGCTTCCTCAGTGTTCATGACTTTTTTAGCCATTTCCAGTAGCTCGACTATAGATTTCAAAGGGTCTTCGATAAGGTTCCAAAGCAATTTCCCCTTCTGAAGTCCTCTTATGAGCATTGTCATAAATATACTCTCTTCATAATCTTCCACTTCTATCTTATCCTTATTAAATCGTGCAATGTAGTTTCTGAGACTCTTATTCTTCCCTGCTTGATGTATAGTAGGTGATTAATCTTCTTTTGCGGTCTTATCCCATAACAGAAATTATGGATGAATCTCTCAGCAAGTTACTTGAAAATTTCAATAGAGTTCTTTGGGTGTGGAGTATACCAAACATGGGCAGCCCCTGTCAGAGTGCTTGAAAAATCACGGCATCTCATCTCGTCTGAGATAAAGTAGGTATCTATTGACGACTGGTACATCTATATATGAAGAACTGGGTTGGTACTCCCATCATACTTTGGAGTAACTACAAGTGGCTTGAATTTGGCAGGGGTTGGAAAGTTAACTATCTTCGCCATAAATGGAGAGCCCTCTGAATACCCCCTTTGCAAGGGATCTCGGCTCTTGAGGATGTCTCCAATCTTATTTTCCAGCATTTGGATCGAGTCATTCCAACGTCTCTCGGCCGCATTCACGTCGTCAGCCTGGCAGATGTTATCACCTGCTACCTTCACTGGCCAAACTGAGGGTTCTTTGGCCACTGACCTGTGTCGACTGTAAACTTCCCGCTGGTCCTTGTCTCGGTCACATGAGTGTCAACCAGGAGGGTCGGTAGCGTACCCCTTCTCTCCTTAAACCAGCATTGCTTCTTGATCTGGACAGTATCTCCCTCAGATCACCAATTGGGCCGAGCCTCTCAAAGGCCGACCCTCTACTCAATCGGTCAAAAGCTAAACCCCTTGGGCTAGCATCAGGGCTCTGCCTCCTACATTAATCCTGACTTTCTTGGGGTGTATAGTATTTCTAGATATTTCATATGGCTCCCAATAATCAGCCTGAGCATCTCCAGCCTCAAAGTCATTAGAACGGTACTTCGAGCAAGGTTGGCGTTTCCTCCCCAGGTGTAGACGCCTAGGGTCAGTAACATCTCCTCGCCTTTGAGGAGGAGGTAGATCCTTACGAGGCGCCTAGGGTGGTTCCTTGGCCTCTCTATGGTTCTCCCCTACTGCTGTCGGAGTAATCATCTCCGACTGGGCTCCGGTTGGTCAGAGTACCATATTTTGGCTGAAAGCAGCTAGCTGTTCTTGGATTGTCTGTTGGCTCACCGCCAAGGATTTTAATGTCATCGCCACCTCAGCCATTTATGATTGAGTAGTAACTTAACTGGAGCTAGGACCACCAACTGGTTACGATGGTGGTGGAAATTCAGATGCCATGTTTGAATCTTATTGTATTTGAAGAGTAAACAACTTTGAAGCTCAACAAGAACTCTTTAAATGGTGAAACAACTCCACATAAGGGGAAGACTGGTTCACCACCAGAGATTCCGATGAGGATAAGCTAAATATGGGAAGAGATGATGCTACTCCTTCCCATAGACGACACCGGGTTGATGATACCAGAAATGATATCACCAGGTCATGGGTGTATGAAGCTCAAACTGGTATACAACAATGGCAATAATCACACAGCAAATCAACAAAGAAGGAGATGAGATGAAGAGGATAAACACCTAGATTTAAGTGGTTTGACAGGAGCCTACGTCCACTGTGTGTGTGAGTGAAATCCACTAGTAAATATGACTCTAATGGACTGGTTACTACACAAGCTCTCTCTCTCTCTCTCTCTCTCTCCTGCATATAAATGAGCAGAGTTTTAGCTAGGGTTTGAATTAATAGATACTTTACAATGAAGAAGATTAAAAGTATATATAGTGCTTAGGGGGTATAGTGTACCCCCCAAGCATGTTGTATGCATGAATGTGTTGCTCTTAGCCAATCCAGTGCGGACATCTGGTTGTGTCAAATATAGATCATGATGACCAAATATTTCCTCACGTAGGGGCATGATCTGGTAGTAACGGTTTTGCCCATAGGTAGTATGTGTTCCGCACATACTAATCCACGTGTCTCCCAAATCACGTGTTATGATGATGTCACCCTCATCCAATATGCCCCAACCGAGGTTGAGGCTAGTGATCAAGGATTTGCCTATATCATGGGTGTTATAAAGTTGGGTGAGGGTCGACCGTAGTCTTACATTGACTTGAGGCCAAGGTCGAGGCTTTAGTATAGGCCGAGTGCCCACATCGATTACTAGATAGCATAGGGTCGGCTTATCAGTGAGGCCGAGGCCGATGGCGATCTCAGGTAAGACCCCTAGAATGAGGTAGTCTAGCTTAGTTATCCCCTCGTCATAGGCTGAGAATACTATCGGCAAGGACGATGGTATATTTTGGCATACCACCACCTGTGATATATGCATGGTTATAAGTCATACAATTATATACACATAATTTACATATCACATGATATGCATATAATCACATTAATCTGCCCACAAGAACTAACCAACCACCCATCGACCCCTAACCATTAATTTAACTCTTAAAAGTATCCAAAAAAACTTTGGTTCAATTGTCAATTCCCCATAGAAACAACACCTACACTGGTCAAATTAAAATTAAATAATCCCCTAGCCACATCTAAAATCAACAAATGCACATGAAGATAATTTATTAGTTCATAACTCTGCTTAAAAGTCCATTTTTGGCTGTGCGGGAAACCCAAACTTAGTTTGGTAAATTAATCATAACTCCCCCTATAGAAGTTTCAATTAACAAATAGTTTTTGGAACTGGAAAGCTAACTTACAGATCTTTGTTTTGGTATATGGATAAAGTATTAATTCAAATACATAAAAAAACAACATTCATGGGAGAAGAATATAATTTTTTACGGCTGAAGATTTGTCTTCCAACTAGTTATTTGAATTTAACCTTTTGGCGATCCACCCAAAAAAAATTCAATTTAAACCTTAATCTATCACAATAATATACATGTTATTAAATGACTATTTCGTTACAAATTTATCATCAAAATAACATCTTAAATTTAACATAATAAATTCCAAAACAATTTCCCATAATTATTAGGAAAAAAACCCTTCATAGACGCTCAATTTGAAGTTCATAAATTCTTGCCAAATTCTAACTATAATAGTTCAATTAATAACCTAATTAAAATATGATGATTCTAATTTAAATAAATCTGAATTTCACAATTAAATTAAACAAATATCAAATTGAATCCACCAAATTCTATAAAATGCATAAAAACCCAAATTTTATTAACAACCCTTTTTATTCTCTAATTCAAATGAATTAATCTAAAAAAATCTCACACTTTCAATATAAATAATTATTCTAACAAAGTCATTATTTCAACTCATGATTTAACTCTTGAATCCTAAATAAATTTATCCAAATTGCAATACTTATGTATGAACCTTAGTTGTAGCATTCAAATTCCAATTGTAATTCACGATAATTAAATCATATGATTTAACTCCAAATTTTAAATTTATAACCTAATATTTTATCTTTGATGACTAAATCAATTGCATAAATTCCAATGTAAAATATTATAGTCAAATGGGATAAATAGAAGAAATTCTCGCCCTCCTTGGTTAGAGATGAAAAATGAAAATGTTAATTCATTATGGTACCATTCTAATGTTTCCTTAATCTCCCAGCTTCTTCTCCATTGTTCCTCCTAATATTACCCCCATTGTATCTCTCTTTATCTCCATTAGGTTAAGGGTTTGATTTTAGGTATAATGAGGTGAGGCTAACTAACTAATTTAACATATATTTTTATAATACAAATTCCATCTCCTTTATTAATCTTTTAAAAATCATTCAGCCCTCCAAATGACCCCAAAAGTCATATCCAAAATTAAAACCCAAAACACAACTTTACTTATTTTCATAAATCAACCCTCATAATTTAACATGAAAATAATTCCAATTTAATTTATTACAAAAATTTATACAAAAATAATCTAATTTATTTTTTATCAAATAATTATTTGTTCTATTTAAATTAATTAACCTCGTTATTTAAAATTTTGTAGTTAAATTAATTATTTAAAAATGGGGGTATAACACAGTTTATTATCGATATCAGGTTGTATTTTATCTTGTATGGGTGGCTCAAAAGCAAGTACTTGGGCATGCCCCCTTAAGTCTTGTAAGATTAACTTACTTTGGGGTTTATTGTCCTTTAAGTATCAAGAATTAATGCTAATAATGACCCCCTAGACCTTAGGATTATAAAGCATACCACCTTTAGTTCCTTTCACGTAATCTACAAAGAGACATGCGTTTGTCCTTGATTTTAATTTATCTAGCTCATTCCTCAGCACATGTGTTGGGTAACACTAGATCCAAACATTTTATATACTAGGCTTGCCCTCATATTTCTGTGGGAATTGTTGAGACCAATTTAGAAGAAAAAAAGTTCAATAAATAAGCATATGTCTTTAATGTATAATCTGAAAAATAATGCGACAAATCTGAATAGCTCGTCATGGATCTAACCATATCCAAAAGAGTTATTTTTCTATTTCCTCTACACCATTTTTTTGTATAGTGCTCGATGTAGAAAATTAGGATGTAATCCACACATGCGGTAAACGATTCCTAAACTCTCCCAAGAGGTACTCACCCGTCACGATCAGATCGCAAGTTTTGGATTAGTTTACCATTCCTACACTCCACATCAACATTGTGCAGGTTTTTGATTTGTGATTCATCAGGTAAACATATTCTTACCTTAAATAATGAACAATGAAGTGATGAAGTAATCATACTTGTCTGGATACTCATAAGTCTAAATAAATTAGAATGAACAATTTCATCACATCTTTGTCTCTATAGTCTTTGACCATAAAGGGCCTCTTGGTATTTTACCTTTGAAACGGGATTCACAATAAAAGTGCCTTCACTGCCAATGAATTTAATATAAAATTTGGGATAAATATTTGATTTTTTTAGATTAATAAGACCTAGGAGATAGTGCCAAAGATAGTTTTGGTTCAATTTATAATGTTTCTTTCTCTTTAGGTTATTTCCATTTAAGTTATTCGTTTTCATATTTAACTACAATGGTGAGACATGCTTTATAACATAAAAATAATTTTCAAATGTATTAAAACAGATCGAAAAATACAATTTTGATAAAAATATATTTATTAAAATAAATCAAATATTCATTCATCGCTAATCTAGAGACCAAAAATAAATTTCGTTTAACATTGGGTACATTAGACAATTCTTAAAAATTTCTTTTTGTCTCAGCCAAAATCTAAAATTAGATGTCTTATTGCTAATATTGTTGCCTTATTGTGATCACCCATGGACAAAAACATTTATATCTCATTAAGCTCCTTTGTTACCTGGAACCCCTGTAAAGAATTGTAAACATGGTTAGTATATCCTAAATCTACACACCAAGTCCTAGTAGATTGGATCACAAAACATTTCTCAATGATAAATAAGAAATTACATTTTTCATCCATCCTTTTATCTAAGTAAACTAAGCATTTCTTCTACCAATGTACAGACCGTGTGAAGACATAAGGCTTTCTTTTTAGTTGTTTTTCTTCCACGTGAGGTTGAGCAATTATTTTGACAACCGTAGATTGTACTTGAGACTTCCACTTCTTCTTCTTCTTCTTCTTCTTCTTCTTCTTCTTCTTCTTCTTCTTCTTCTTCTTCTTCTTCTTATTATTATTATTATTATTATTATTATTATTATTATTATTATTATTATTATTATTATTATTATTATTATTATTATTATTATTATCATCTTTCTAGACAGAGGAGGAAGGGGGTCTCTCAACTAATTGAACAACAACCTTTTGTTTGAGGATAGTATCAACAATGTGGAGTTATTTTAGTAGTTTATCTAATGAGTACTCAAATTTATCCATATAATAGTTTAGGCAAATGTCTAAAATGACCCTGGGAGAGATAGGAGCACAAAATTGATCTAGGTTTTTCCCATCGATTTCAAATCAAGGACCTATATTTCCCATAATTGGGCATCATCTTTAGAATATAGTCCTTAACTAGAGTACCATAAACCATATTTATCTTAACCAACCTTGTCATAGAATCTAGGTTTGCGGCACGATTATAATCCCAAAACATGTACATGAGGTTTAGATCCGTGTCGTAAGATTTTTACATATTTGAAGTTGGTGTTACAACACACTGGTCATAAATGCTAATAAATAGAAATGATCCATCTGATCAACTTTCTCCCACTTCTGGTAAGTGCGAACATCGGACTCAGATGCCTCCTCACCAGGCTTGGAAGGGCATGATTTGGATAAAACAAACTTGTAATTCTCAATAGTAAGGACAATATCCATCCTACTTCATAGTCTATGTAATTCATTCCAACTACTTTGTTTTCTTTTAAGATCGATGGAAGTGGGTTGAATGTTGGGGCCTTTTTAAAATCTAATAATCATCATTCAAACAATAAGTTTTCAATAAACTCTAAGGGAAAATAAATTTTGATTAAAGTTTAAATTACAACCCCTACCGCTAATTTGAATTAATCTCATCCAGCAACTTAATTCCATTGTGAAATGAAATTTCTCATTGGGAGATTAAATAATTTGACATTGAATTTGGCAGACATTACATCATTAGATTATTTTATCTGAACAGTCCAGGAAATATGTGTCCAACATAATTAAATAGCCAACATATTTGGGCCCCAAAATTAATAGTGATGACTCCATTTGGGATGATATAATTACCTGTGTTTGAGTGTATACCATTGGTTCATGCATTATGTCTAAATCAACTTGTGTAAAACTTACTCGTTGGGGCGATGGAACATTCTCACATTTAATATCAAATTACTATCACTTAATGTAGAGGGAGGTCCAATCCTAAAGAGGATTATAATAGCGCTAACACTTCACAACAAAGATTAGAGATGGTTGCTCGAGTAAACACATGAAGAAGGTCCCTCGAAGGTAGATAGGCTCCTCGAAGGATACACGATTAATACCAAGTTAGCAAGATACACCTGGAGAATGTACTATTGTAATAGGAGATTTATTGTACTTGTATTTGGCTCTCTCTCTAAATATTAAGATTATGTTATTAAGATGTAAGGTTGTTTGGTACCCTCGAGGGACCATGTATGACAGTATATGGGAGAGCTTACATGCCTTATCGAACAACCTCACTCTATGTATCTCGTAGGGATCTGGTTTGGAGGATTGGGTGCAAGGCAACGTTGGAAGAGACCAGCCCCTTTAGGGTACTCAGGCAAAACCTTGGTTTATACACAACACAAATCAGTATTGTCTCGAGATACCATCTCTGGGAACCCACTCGAGGGTCCCCAGTCCTAAACATATACACTAGAAAATTACCTTGATGTATTCACATATACATTGTAGGCTTCTCGCGAGACTTGTAGCTCGAGCAGCCTTCTAAGTAGATGAACTACCCTTTTTAAGCGATGTGACAGCACATCTTGCACAGAGTACTATCTACCAACTTCCTTGACGTCGTCCCGACTGACATTTCAGAACTTCATGAAATATCACTTGAGTTAAGATATTCCTAGGATGGTAAGTCCACAACTGGCACGTCACATCTCATTTAATGCGCTTACAACTCTGAGAGCCCAAATAGTGTTCCCGCCTAAACTAGTGTATCTATCTCATTTAATGCAATATCTTTGGCATTAAATGCACAAGACTGGTAAAGTCATACAGGGTCAATCTCATTAATTATAGGAAGGTTACTCGAATGACCTTCCTCACATATAAATACCCAGAACAATATAATGGGAAAGGGTCAGACTCTTTTTTGGATCAGGAATCGCTGCAAAAATACTTCCATACACGAGAGTTTATAGAGAGGACATTGATTGTGTAGTCCAACCTACGGCTTCATACGAATCGAGTTGTTCGTGAACAGCTCGATTACAACATGTGTTCGGCTCGTTCATTTTATAAATGAACCGAGCTCGAACACGATTTTGAGCTCGTTTAAAAAAATGCGATCATTAGGCTCGGTTTGAGCTCGGATCGTGTTTAATTAGGCCTCTTGCTCGAGCTCAGCTCGGTTAAAGCTCGCATTCGGCTCGTTCGTTTAGTAAACAAGCCGAGCTCGAACAGCATTACAGGCTCGTTTAATAAAGGAACTTAAAAATCTCGGCTCGAGTTCAGCTCGGCTCGGTTCGTATGCAGCCCTAGTCCAACCTAGTTATCGAGTGTATGTTTAAGGTTGTTTCCTTGCCTTTATTGCCTTAAAGGTGTTTGCCTCCACTCCCTCCCACCAAGTGATCTGTGGGACCTTCCTCATTGATTGTTTTATTATAGCATTTATGTCTAAATAATGTATTTAATACAGGAGCTTCGTATCTTGAATGTGTTGACTTGAGCCTAACATTTACTATTGTTAATCATTATCTCCTAGACATAATTTCCATCTTGACGAGGGGTTACGCCTCCCTTAACATTTAAGTCTCAATAAGAACTCACATCTTACATGTGGCGACTCTTCTAGGGAGGTATTCTCTTTTGAGAGATGGATAACGACGAAGTGGCAAAGAACATTAACTTCGAGACTGAACAACACAAAGAAGGGGATGATCTAACCCACCTACCGGACTGAGAATGGGTGGGACGAAGAGAAACCACAGCGCCAACTATTGTGGGAACAGTTATGAGTCATGCGCAAATGACAAGGATAATGGGTTTATTCGCTGAGTTTATCAAGACTCTGGCTGCCCCAGTACTGTTGGGGGTTGCGATAGGATCTAGTTAGTTTATAACCCCCACCAGTGACTCTGTAGGATACGTTTATCTCGAGAGGAGTTGGCCAGCCAACCATTATCAATAACATTCCATCAATGCCACAAGTAAACACTCCTTCCACCGTATAAGGAAGGACGCGTGGTGTCGCGACACCAACTTTTCCTCTAGCAACATGCCCAGGTGGGGGTACAGCGAGTACGCCATCAACAGAGAATCATGGGATGAATAACCTAGAGCATCAAGGCCCGACCATGCCTACAATGGAGGACATGAAAAAAGAGATGTTGAAGATGATGGTGGCCTCCAAGGCGGGAGGAGAAGCTTCTTCGGTTTATAACGACTTCCGTACCCCGTACCCAGATGAGTATAATAATGAACCCTACCTAGTGGGGTATATTCCCCCTATCTTTGATAAGTATACAGGAAAAGGGGGAATCCTAAGGAGCATATTAAAAGGTTAGTGGAGAACCTTGGGCCCACTGTAATAATAAGAATTTAAGGTTAAGGGAATTTTCTGAATCTTTAACCGAGAAGGCTTACACTTGGTACTTCTACTTGGCTCTACGTACCGTGGCCACGTGGGAGGATCTTCATATCCAATTTGTGCAGAAATTCTTCTTGGTCAAATATGAATTCACTCTTACTCAACTGGATTACGAGAAACAGAAGCCTGGCGAGGATGTAGTCACGTATATAAGAAGATTCCGCGAGCGCTCCCTGGATGTAAGAGAGGAGACACGAGAATCCAAGATCTTGTAAGTATGTGTAAGGGTTTATTACCGAAATATATTTGTCACTTGATAAATGAAACTCGGGAGGGTACGTTCTCTTATCTTCTTAGATTCGTACGGAATATTGCCTTGGTCGTAAAGCCGCTTTCCACACCCTCGTTCTCTTTGTAAAGTTTACTATTGAAATCGCCAAGTAACTCGGGGAAGGTTGGACCTCCACGTGTGAACTATGCCAACGAGGAAGGTGGAAAACACGAGGGAGATAATCGTGGCCCCAGGGGAAGGGGAAATAAGTGGAGGTTAGATAAGGAAGAGACCCCAGAGTTGCCTTGCTCATTGGAGCAAGCTATCAAGACCTACGAATATATGATCAGAGATAACATGTGTTAGCCCGTTGTGTTGGACATCGCACCCATAACAATTGGGTGGGACACCCAACGAGCCAGTGTTTTGCTTTTAGAAAGATAATCGGCTGGCACGTCAAGAAGGGAGACATCCAGCTTCCCCAGACTAACGTCAACGATGACCCCCTACCTAGGCACGGGTCAAACATGGCTAGTGATTTTAATGAGGAGGTATAACGGCTAATGACAGAGGATAAGTTCCATAAAGAAGATTTTGCGGACTCCCTCAAAGAATGTTCATCCCAGATGTCTTGTCTGACATAAGAGGAAGATAGGGGAGATGAGTGGAGCCCCATCAATGACCTGAGCACGCAACTTGAGGCTTATTGCTTGGGGGTGAATGTGGTGATAGCGTATAATGAGTCATCTTACATGGGACCAGAAGAGGTCTATAAGTTGTAAGAAGAATAAACAGACCCATGGGTGGAATGCGCAGTAGTAGCGAGGTCACAAAAGTTCAACTGGTTCTTCGAACAGGTAGGATTGCCTGAGGGTTCTCGACTAGAAGCCACGCGAGCGATCGTATAGATCGCCAAGAAAAACATGGCCCCAAGCCTATGGTGGAAGGGCCGATGGCCAAACTGGTAAAGAAGTTCCTTTCAGAGGCCACCTTTTTCTGAAGTAGATCATCTGGTTAGGTATCCCCACAACAGGTCGCTTTACGTGATAGCAAGTATGAATGGATGCAACTTTAGCCGAATTCTGATGGACAGGGGAGCCTCCATCAACATTATGCCCATGGTCTCATTTTATGCCTGTGATATCTCCGAGACAAGGATTGTACAAAGTCCTTTGTCCATAGTAGGGTATGATAATCAGTCAATCAAGTCGATTAGCTACATAAACATGGGAATAACAATGGGAAACATCACTTCCCATATTAAATTCAACTTGATGGATTATGAACCATCTTCCCATAGTTGGGCATTCTTAGGCCGCAGTTTGCCTAAAGCACTTATATGGTAGCTCGACTAAGTAAACTATTGTCGCTTAAAAAAGTCCTAATTTTACGTAAAGCACTTTTACGGTAGCTCGACTAAGTAAAGTTGGTCATTCTTAAGTCACAGTTTACCTAAAGCACCTATATGGTAGACCGAATAAGTAAACTGTTGTTACTTCAAAAAAATCCCAATTTTGCTTAAAGCACCTGTATGGCAGCTCGACTAAGGAAGATTGGTCATTCTCGAGTTACAGTATGCCTAAAGCAAGGAAAGTGTTTGAAAAAAGAGAAGGAAAGTATGAATACCTCAGGGATGACTGTAGGCTCACGAGCAACCTCAGAAGGAACAGTAGCTGACTGCTCTAAAGTTTTAACCTCATCACTGACTTGCCCCTCCTTAGGAGCGGCTACTCTGTTCTTTAAAATGGCAGGCCCAAACAATCCTACCAAAAGTTCCTCAGTAACAGTGGCTTTAAGAGGAACAAGCGAAATATCTCTATAAATATTTGGGTTCAAATGTTTGATAATGGCAACCTGTAAGAAACATCAAGAAACATGAGTCCAGCATACATATGAACAAGAAAAAAAAAGGATAAGAAAGAAAGGGTGCTTACCAGGGAGATAGGATCGACGGGTGTTATTGATCCACTCTCAGGGTGTTAGAATTGTGTGATATTTTCATTAATTCCTTAAAGTTGGGGAGGAAGTTCAAGGTAATACGAGGAATTAACCACATAACCTTTAAAGTACCGATGGAGACTAAGGGGTTGATTTTGAAACCCATCTACCACATAATATTTTGAACATGATGTTCTATTTTTTTTAAATGTACAATTATAAATTGTCCAACAAAATAAGAATTAATTTAAAAATTAAATTTTCATATTTCCATATGTGTGACACCCTGTATATTTTTAGTAATTAGGTCGATCAAGTATATTTATTAAAATTATATAGGTTGTTGAAATAATTATATATCATCATTAGCATGTAACCTAAATCAATGGATGATATATCAAAGTAGAGAAGACTATGAGAAATCCTCAAATAATCCTATAAGATAGTTAGAAGTCAATCACCACCACTAACTAAATAAAATATTGTTGATAATAACTAATATATGAAAAATCTCCCAAAATCAGACTATCTCCGAAACTGAGTAGAAACACTAGAAATGAAGATAAAATTTGCATCTCTCAATATATAAAGTAAATAAAGCTAAAAGTTGGTTCGACACCTACACTCCAAAACCGTGCTCGAGTGACAAACTAGGTCGATTACACTGGAGCACCTGAAATAATACAACAAGTAAGGCCCACCACAATAACATAATAGCTACGCACTTAAGTAGTAAAATTATCAATCGTGAGTATAAATAATAATTTTTTATAGCAATGCCATTTCAATCCCAGTAGTTCCTATATAAGAAAAGATAACTAGTAACTACAGTCTAATAACCAGAATGCAACCCAAATAACCACGTTATAGAGCATAAAGCGCGCGCGCACACACACACACACACACACACACACACACACACATATATATATATATATATATATATATATATATATATATATATATATATCGGGACTAACCCCCACTAGTTGAGAGATCACTAGTACACCAAATAACCCATAACTAGCCCCTATGTACCGGGTCATAAGCACGTAAGTCCACCATTTTTTAACTGGTTATAAAGTGGCACACCCCTTTGTCCTCACTCCAAACTGGCACACTCTTTTGTCCGACTCCAAATATATAAATAGTACATCAAGGCCATCACTCTAACCTGAGCCATGCAATAAAATAACACAATCATATACATCCCATAGTCTGTAGCCTAATGATATTCAAGAAGTATATTTTATCCTTTAATCATTTACCCCCACCCTTAATGCGTAAGGATAAAAAGTGTATGCTATACATGGAGGCTAAACATACCAATTATATTTTATCATTTAGAAATATAAAGTTTATGCAGTATTTGTTCGTTATCATGACTTAGTGACTCGTGTTCAAAATCCAATCCAATTAACCAATCCCCCCAGCCCCTGAAGCCCATGACCCGTTCATAATTTCAAGGGACTAAAATTATTGATCATACATGAGAGTATTCCAATTGTTTAATCTTTAGCACAATATGGAGAAGAGTGGAATATAAAATTTCTATTAACAATTTAGTTTTGTCCACACACTTTTTATCAAAATTGTAATTCATCTTTAATCCATAATTTTCCATATTTAATTGGTGAGAATTCAACATATAATTCATACCAAGTAGAATTAGAATGAAAAAAAATCATAATTTCGTAATAAAATGATAATCTAAAACATGAAATTCTAATGATGAGAAATTATCTACGTTAACATTGAAATTATATCAAGAATGTAAAATTCATAATCCAATTAAATTATCATGTATACAATTTATGAATTGAATTAATTAATTTATTCCCCAATAGACATAATTTATAGAGGTGTGATCAAAGTAAGATAAACCCTAATTATCACACAAATTTTAGAATTTATAAAAACCTCTTTAGGTAGAAAAATACTATTTATCTCATGAGAGGAGATGGTGGAATTATGTTACCTTAATTGAAGAAACTTAATCCTCAAAAGTGTTGAAATGATATAGAGAAAAGTCCTTTTGAATTAGTTGAATTGTGTCTCCAATTGCCCCTCAAAAAGCCCCTTAAAATTGTTAAAATTATATGCCAAAAATTTTGTCACGAAATTATAATTTTATTTTAGAATAAAATAGTATATTTTTAGGGTTGAGAATGTATAATTTTGTGGAATTTTGTTAGGATTTAAGGGTCAACTATTATATCAGAAATGGAAAGTTATGGTTTATTTTGTATTGATATATAGGAAACTTGAGAGAATGAAAGATGAGATCCTTTCTTAAAGAAAGAAAATGCCGCCTGAATTTTATTTAACATGGTCCCCCTTCTAAATAGGTTCTTTTTAAGAAAACTTTCTATCTTTCTTTAATTAAACTTAACCCTTAAACTTTCTCCAAGTAAATACCTTATTATCAATATACCCTCTACTTTAATTCATATTTTTTTTTTGCCAAACCTACCATTTACTTTCTAAAATTATAATTATGGCCCAAACATTTATTTAATTACAATTAGGCCCAAAAACGTTATTAATTCACTAATTAAATTCTATAAATCATAATAAATTCTATTATTAATAAAATGGATTCTATAATTATAATAACTCTCATAAATTATATTTCAACTTTCACTAACACAAATAAAACTTTATTCTTCACTGAAGTAATTACAAAATTAAAATTTTTACTTAAAATAATTATTTAAAATTCTCCCAAAATCCATAATCAATCAATTATTTGATTAATTAGATTCCTTTAAAATTACAGGGTATTACAGTCTTACCCCCAATAAAAAGAATTTTGTCCTCGAAATTCACAAATAACACCTCATATACCTTAAGAAAAAATTATTTACACCTCATATATGTGAGTAAAATAATTATACCTCATATATGTGAGTCAAAATAAATGTGGGTATTATTGCCTCATCAAATCATCACACTCCCAAATGGAATCCTCCTAATTGTGGTGATCCACTACACAGGTACTAACAATATCTGCTTGGAATGCAAATTATGGATCCACCTCTCTAAAATGCTCACAGGATGCTCACTATATGATGCATCCGAGTCTAACTCGATCTCGCCCAAATCAATATGTTGATATGTCACCCTAAAGTGTAAAAATCAACAAAGTATGAATATTTGAAACACATTGTGCACTTTATCTAGGTGGTCCGGAAGTTTATAGATGATATGCCACCTTCTCAGTAATCATGAATGACCCAATGTAATGAGGCTTCAATTTCCCTTACCTTCTCAGTCATCCCTTTCATATGGGAAACTCGCGGTAGAACCTGCTCTCCCACCTGGTATTCCATTGACTTCCTATTCTTATTGGAATATATCTTTTACCTGTCATGAGCGACTTTAATTTACTCCCTATTTAACTTGATATTTTCGATCATCACTTGGACGAATTTTGATCTGAAGTGTCCACCCTCATTTGGGTCTAACCAGCATACCAGTGATCGTAACAATCTCCCATAAAGTGCCTCATAAGGGGCCATAGATATGAACTTGTGATAAATGTGGTTATATGAAAACTCCACAGATGGAAAATGGGCTTCCCAACTGTCCTTGAATTCCATTGCACTTTCATGCAATAAATATATCCTCTAATGTTTGATTGGCCCTCTCGGTCTAGCCATCTGTCTTTGCATGGTATGCCATCTTAAGATGAAACTTATTCCCCATGACCTGCTGGAAACTCTCCCAAAAATTTTCCACAAATGTAGGGGCCCAACTTGAAAGGATCGATAATGGAATCCTATAAAGTCGAACTATCTCATCCACATTACATATAAATGTGAAATCTACTCGGTCAAATAATCAATACGAACGGTTAAAAGGTATTCCACCTTCGCGAGGCGGTTGACAATCACCAAAATAAAAGCATGTTGTCGAGGCATCAAAGGTAGCCACGTGATGAAATCCATCGATATACTATCCCACTTGTACTTGAGAATGGGTTGAGGTTCAAGAATATCAAACGACTTCTCATGGTTCACTTTTAAAATCTGACAAGTAGTGTATCTCGATATGAACTCAAACGCATCCTTCTCCATAGAATACCGTTAATACTGTGACTTCAAATCTTGGTACATTTTATCACCACCTGGGGGTGTCCATAAAATGTGAACCATATGTTTCCTCCATAACGATCGGTCTCAACTTTTCATCCAAGGGGACCACCAACCTACCCTTATAAAGTAACCTGCCTTAGGAATCAACCAAAGAGAAAGGTACACCAATAGCGAGAAGCTCCATCACTTTCCAATGACACATCTCATCCTGTGAGTGTCCTCATATTACATGTACCACATTTTCTGGAGTCACTGTAAGCATACCTATAAACTCCCTAGTCAAACCACATTTTTTGGAACAGCCAGAGTATATATTTTCTCTAGTGCGATACAGGGAGGTTGCGCAATGTGGGTGAATCCCCTAGCTTGAGGAGCAGGGAGAGTATAGTCCCCAGGTCATTATCGTCCCGCGTTCGAGTGAGATGTGTGTGATTCCACTTGCATGGGGAACATGATCGCCTCCACCATTGTGTATTTGTTTACCATGTCCATTGAGAGAGTTTGGCTTGGTACCGTGGTATAGTGAGTAAACTCGGATTTTGGATCGGCACTATGAGACCGCATCCTCGAGTTATAGCTCGTTGGGATGGTTATTGTACTTGTGTGATAGTACATTACTTGGGTATGATAACAAGATATAATATCTCTATGAGAGTAAAGAGATAAAATGAATATGAAATGAAAAAGAATGAATTCTCATTTCGGGAGATATATCTGGAAGTGTAACATGATACGTATGTAAAATTGAGTATGTTATGTGTATTTAATTATATGAGTATATATATATAAGTCATGTGCTGAGGGTCTAATGGATATCGACGATCGACCTTGCCAAGTAGTAGTGTATCGGGGGGGTTCCTTGTTTGGATTTCGCTTCGCGAGACACCCCACGTACGAACATGGCATAGTGTTGAGACTGGGAGAAGTTTAGCCCTTAGTACTGGGGTTAACTAGGATTGTTAGAAAATGGATAACGGACTAGTTAGGCAGTGTAGCTTGACTGGGGTATTTGTTAGGATGCGATAGGTGTGCACTATTAGAAGAGAGGTGAGGGGTATTTCATGGGAGTGCGATACCAATTTAAATATGAGATAAAATATATATAAAAAAATCATTTATGCACTTGCAAAATATTTTCACAACTCGAGCTCTGACCCGTTTCTATATTTTTCCTTCTTGATATATATTATATATATAAGTGTCCAGACACAGGGACGTCTGGATGATGATTCCTTCTAGTCAGACGTGAGCTGCGGCAGCTGTGGATGCATGCAGGATTTCGATAGATGCTTCTATCCTTGTAATTTAGATAGGAGGTATTGTATATACAATCGGGCTAATAACCCAATTGCTGTTATTTACTCTTTCACCGCCTTTTAGTGTGGCATTCGATTTGGTTGTATCATATTTGAACCGAGTGTTTGGTTATTTTATCTCTTTCCAGTTTCATTTATATAAATTGTGTGGATGTTTTAATTGTGTAGTTGATTAAAAAGAGTAGTTAAGTAAAATTTTGACGCCACCCTAATAGGTTATTAGTAATTAAATTGGTTTTTCGACAGTGATGCTGAGAATGATCCATATGCGACTCTTGTTTTAATTTGATATAGGAGTGGTCGCCCGGTATTTTATTAGGCGGGTTGTCACACTCATTTATGCAACCGTCAACTACACTGAGGTTGGTCATGAAGATAATCCCATCGGGAATCCAATATTGAATATATGTGCTAGGAGGGTTGGTGAATCTTACACAATCAATAGCACATTAGAATGAATTAAACATTAATACATTTCCATGACAACTAGTAATTGATAAATAAAGCAAGTCTAGTCAGAAAAATTTAAACAAAAAATAATGAGAAGCCGTACTAAATTTCTCCTAAGTTATATACCTTAATTCAAAGCTAAGACAAGACAAGTCATTCCATTCCCAAGGGAGAGGGTGACAATGCTTACATGTGGTCTTAGCCTACAAACTCATACGCAATCTAGATATATATTAACTCTTACCCTTATAATTAGTTTTCCTATAGCTTTTCCAATACATATTTAACTATATTTTTTGTGTTTCGAGTGGGTCACATAAAATCTAATGTTGCATTAGTGATTTTAACAAATTAATAACATACCATGTTGAAATACTTGTGGGGTAGAAAACATTCCCACTCAGACCCTCGTCAAAGGGTGTAATGGTCTCACAATTATTTAGCTTTGAAGTTCATCGAAAATTGGTGTTGAAATCACACATTATAATAAGATATGTAAAATAAATATCTCTTGTCCATTGTTGATGTGGGAAATTTGTCGAAGGCGTGAGTTTACTTTCCATATAGATAATTATCAATAACAAAACTAATAAACTATGCGAACAAGAAACGAATGAGGGAGAATAATAAGATAACATATAAATTTATGTTGTTCAGTCCTATTGAGGCCTAAATCCATAGGTTTAAGATCAATATGTATTGTAATATAAGTTTAGAGTAAAAATAGGAACAAATGGCCTTAAATGACTCAAAGACCTAACAAAGTTGAGGCTTTTATAATCTCTCTCACTAAAAGGTAGAGGTTGTCAGAGGGGGGTGGTCAGAGGAGATGGGTACATAATCCTAGGGAGTGTATAGAGAGAGGGGTTCCTAAGTTTCTTACGTATTATTCTAAGGTAATATTATAATGGACGCTTCTTCATGTGGTGAGGGACCCTATTTATAATATTCGAGAGAGGATGGTAAATTTTCGCCTAGAATGCATCAACAATGGTGTTTATTATGTGACATTTTGTTTTAGAGATCATTAATGATATGGATTCGAAAAATATCTCCCAAATATCTTTAAAATTCATTAAGGGTCCATTTGGCAACCCAATTCCAAAAAATGAAAATGGAATTAGAAGGCCAATGCTAAATCCACAGAATTCAAATTGGCCTTCCAATTCCAATTCCAAGCCTTGGAATTGGGTTTCCAAACGGGCCCTAAGTGTTTATACATTACGGTGGAACCCACATAAAGTACCAACACTTAATACATTTTGGGGCATATTTTAAGACGCATAGCATTACTCTTTAGTAATTTATGATTCCAATAATAACGTTTATGTGAATGCCATATGTAAGACGTGTGTGTCGAATAGGAATGTATAGAATATTCTTTATAACCCATTACCCTCTACATCACCTTTAAAATGTAATTATTACTTCTATTTTTAAGGCATAAAACAACTTTGTCTGATATAAATAATCTTTTATATAAAAATGAATCAATTTAGAAAATTATTTAATCAAAATATTCTTAGATTTGTTATAAATCATATACAATCTTTACAATATAACTATGGGTAAATTACATTAAAACCCCTTATTATATCAAGTTTATAGTATGATCCATAATCTAAAATCTGATAACATCCTCTTGAACTAATGAATTTGACAATTAGTATGATCTATTAAAAACTATCCAAAAATTAATGAAAATTTTCGTGTCCAAAGAATATTACCTTTACATAAGATTTAGTGTATAAAGTACCTTACTATTTATTATCTATTATAATACTATAAATCAGAACCCTATAATTAATTTTAAAATCTATTGAACATGTCCATATGGCATCTTTATTTTCACTCTCTCCGCCTACTTTAGCAATTGTTTATATTCTCTCTCTTAATTCACATCTTAATTCTCATCATTATTAAACAAAGTTATGTGTCTAAATATTACATGAGGGGAAAATAAAAAAAGGTTGAGATTAATATTAAAAATTCAAACTTTATAAAGAGATAATAGTAATTAACACGAAATATGATTTTGTTTGTAAGAACAACTACTTTAAATCGCTAAAATTTCTCTAGCCAATCTAACCACTCTCTCTCTCTCTCTCTCTCTATATATATATATATATATATATATATATATATATATATATAAAGAAAAGAAAAAATTACACGATCACACATGAAAATAGTATGTGCATTATTTGGCTATCTTCTTACGTTCACGGGGTGTTTCTCTCTCTCTATTTATAGACTCTTGACAAAAAATATTACATGACCATTTTTCTAGCAGTGGGGGTTACATTGCAGAGAAAATAAAGAAATTGAGTCAATTGAGACTCCATGGCATTAGATAACAATCAGAGCCTGATCGGCTATATATAATTCTGAGATCTCTGTTGATCAACCTCAATCATGATTATCCTCTTGGGCGTGGTAACTAATGATACTAGAGGACACGTGCCACCTTCATATGTGTAGTCAAATAATTTCCCCTAAATATTTACAACTGATTAGGGTGTAAAATTTTCCTTGATTCTGAAATTGGACCCTTCTTGTGATCGTTAGTAGGATCTGGTCATCCATAGGATTTATGGTTAAAATATGATGACATGTGTTTTTGAGTTATTAACTTTCCTCTACCATTAGACTTTGACGTCATGCGCGTAATTTTCCTATATATTTTAAGAAAACACTAGTAAATGTAGGTTAATTAACCCAAATAGTGATAGCATGTGCCTGCCACCATTTGGGGGCATGACCGTCGTTATTTGGGGGCATGACTATAATGATGGGAATTACCTTAGAAGTTTAGCCTCCCACGAATGTCTTTTAACCCGCCAGTTGGCCGACCGTCATCCCATTGCATCTTCAAGTTACACCAGAGCTTGATTTGTGCATTTCTCATTACTCTTTGTAAGTGCATTTATTTCCTAACTCTTTTACTGTCCATAAATCCTCATTGAAGATTTTCATTTCTCTTATTTCCTTTTCTTGAATATCTAGTTGTGAGGATGATTTACCCCATTAACGATGATACAATAGAGGATTTCTGAAGTCTTTATATCCCAGAATAGGTAGTTGTTAAAATATGGGATTGTCCCAATGACTACTATAACATTCAAGGGGTCATTGGATGTTCTCTAATTTTATTGTAGATGTCGGCATAACATTTACCCCAAACTAACTCTTTTATGATTTTTACGAGTTTTTAGCATGGTCTCAGCCCAATGTTCTCTGAACACCTCAAGGATCATAAATGGGGTTCATAAAATCAATGAACTTCATAGAACCAAACTTGG
The DNA here is from genome assembly GCA_949130495.1 of Sambucus nigra. NCBI lineage: Eukaryota > Viridiplantae > Streptophyta > Magnoliopsida > Dipsacales > Adoxaceae > Sambucus > Sambucus nigra. The sequence continues at coordinate 581,111,784 of OX422209.1, forward strand.
AATCCCTTAAATCCATTACTTTTACATGTGGGTCAAGTCTAATGAAAACATATATTACCTGGAAGAGAGGAAGGTGAGAGAGTCTTCTTAGTAAAACTGGGGAATTATAAGGGTGGTGAACCCTATAGATGCCATAAAAGGACATATGAAATAGGTATAATATTACTTTTTTGATGTTTTCTCTTGTTTGCCTATAACTCATTTAAGTCTCTCATGTTGTGGTCTTTATCTCTGAAGAAAGCAAGAAGAAGCAAAAGCTCGATCGGACACATATAAATTTTGCTAAGATGAAGAAATCTTGGTCACTAAAGAAACCTCTGACCGCTATTTAACGAACCTCCCAGTTCAAATTCGATGTTGTTGTCTTACACATCTACCAAAACGTCTTTCGTTGCTCGGTCAACTGATAGGGATCCAGAGATCCCTGAATTAGTTGGCGAGCACGAAAATTATTTTGCGAGCATTTCATTCTCATTTGAATTCATTGACATCTCTTCCATTTTCATAATCTCCCCTGATACTTCTGGAGTAGGAATATCATCGAGAAATAGGATTCCAAGTTTGATGGAGGGAGCCTTTTCCCCTATTTCTCCAACTGCACAGCCTGTAAAGAGGAAGGAATTTGTGGGTCCATCAGACCCACTCAACTTTGGGGATTCTCCTGAAAAAACTCAAGAACAATCTATAAAGAATATAAATATTAGATAAAGTCTTATAGTAAATATGTCGTCCTAAAAGAAGGTGGATGCCCCCAACAAGGGGAATTACCCTGTTTAAGGGTCAATGGCTAAGACTCTCGACTTGGCTCCTACTTTGTTGAGGTGGATTTCCTTCCAAACGACTAACCAGTGGTCGAAAGCTTGTTCACGGACAAGCTTGTCTCTTATGATTCCAAAAATCTTTCATTAGTAAGTCTTGATAATATTTTTTCGTATCTTCCTTTCATATTTTTTCTTCGCTAACTATTTTTCTTGACTTTTAACTTGTAGTTTTTGGTGGATTTTATCGACCTCCTAGATAAAAGAACCGACCAGGCCAAGGTGAATACCGGATTAGGTAAGTACTTGAATGAATCCTAAAAGTATTTTAATGTCACCCAAAATAATGGGAAGAATATTGAGGCTGCAATGAGAGACAAACACTAAGACATCGCCAAGCTCAAGTTGAGGGTTGAGCAGCTGGATAAGGTTGTCGAAGAGTCCGCTCAGTCACTATCGGTTGTTTTGGAAGCCAAGGACAATGATTATGACAAAGTCAGGGAAGACGCCTTTGGCCTTACCAAAGAATAACTTGACTTTAACTAAAAGTATTTATTTAAGAAATGTTGGAATGAAGCTTTGACCAAGACTAAGGTTCCCCCCGGGTCTGAACTATTCGTTGAGCACGCGTCTGGATCCTCCCCCCCCCCCCCCCCCCCCCCCAATCTTAAGAAAGTGGGTGAAAAGGAGGGAGCCTAAGAGAATGGGGCAACATATTAAAATAAGACTATGGATGATCAAGATAAGGTGATAATAGAGAAGGGTATTGCTGCAAATTAGATTCGTTTAGGATCTTCTTATATTTTTCAATTCTCTGTCTTTGTTATGTTCTCTTGTAAGGATTTGCTCCATTATTCATTTAATGAAATAACTTATCATTTTTAGCTCTATCATCTTTATTTGATTACTATTGATTACTTTTATGCATTTTATTGCTTATCTTTAGTTTCTTAATGCATGTCTTTTACTTTTGTAGTATGGTAACAACTTGGCATTGGTGCTAATATCCCAAAAGAATGAAGATTTGAACTTTATTTTTTGTGAAAATGATTTTGATCGAGCTATATCAGCCTTTTTCGTTGTTTGGTAATCACTTCAAAACATAAAAATTACCTATGGAGGCTAAGCAATTGTGGTTGTTACTCTTTAGGACGAGCTTCGGGAAGTCAGGAGCATAGTGGATGTGCTGCGGATTAAATATATTCTATAAAGGATGATATCATCAAAGCAAAGCACGCTTATGAGAAGAGAGAGACGATTGGATCTGGTTTGTACCACCAGATTATGAAGTTAAGATATCAATTCCAGAGTGGTCCCCGAGCAGTCTGGGTTATTGTCTATGATGAGGGTTGGATGTATGTCCCAATGCACCTTGATGAAGCTACGCAGGTTGCTTATAAGAATGGATGGATAAATGAATTGGTTGTCTACAAGATTCCCATGGATTCTCAGTTCTAGTATTGTTACTACGTGGATTATCCTTTTACTAGATTACCTCCCCAGGGGAGAGATGAGTGTTGGATTTCACCTTATGTAATTCTTATACAACTAGTGAAGGACCATCTTATCGGTCACGATAGTAATGATGAGTTCCAACCCAACCCTGATGGTGGCCATCGAGATTCCATAACCAAGTTTGTTACTAACCTAAGATCACAACCACATTTATTATTTTGTAGCCTTGTACTTATTCACTCTGTTATTTGGCCGACTTTGTCTACTTTTGAAAATAATTGAATGTTTCATGTTTTGCATTTTCACATTTTCTATGTTGAGCATATGTTATTGTTTGTCTTACCTTTTAGGGTAATATCAATTCACTTACTTAGGACTAGACCAAACACAGGTAAAAACCCAACTGGTCGCAGGGCTATCCACCTGTTTAGGATTTTATCCGACCAAAGTCGAAACACTTAATGTCAAGGGATAACCTGTATGTCTTTTTCTTTCTCGGGAAATTCTCGATGTTTTTGTGTTTGTTAGTGAAAAACGTGTAACCTTAAAATATGATTAAGTGTAATCTTATTAAGGTATCAAAATGCGAACCTAATCAAATCAAGAAAGTTTGAATATATTTCTAATAATGACGACCGTTCCATAATGATGATCATAATATGATCGGACAGTTTTTTAATGATGCTGGCCTGCCATTTGGAATAATAAGAGAGTAAATTGCATTAATTGAATCTTTAAATACCTAAGAAGTTGGAATTAAAATATTAAATAAAACTTTCGAAATGATACTTGATCAATGAAAACTTCATAAATAAAATTTCCTAAGGTTAGTCACATTTCAGACCTTACGTATTCCCCTGCCCTCTATTGTTTACATATGGTAGGCCCCATGGAGGACATCCCTAATGACATTTAATGGTCCCTCCCATTTGGGGCCCAATTTGTCATTTGATAATTTCCTTACATTGTCGATAACCTTCATTAGCACATAATTTTTTACCTAAAACCTTCTCAGATTGACGCCTTTATTAAACTTGGGCAGCTATTGTTGGTAGGACGTCAGATTGGTGAAGGCATGTTCCCTTGTCCAGACCGAGCGTAGTCCTTATGATTTCTCCGTTAGTGCTTTAGTCAGCAATAGTGCTCTTTATGGTCGACAAGCCTGCGTCAAATGGAATTATAGCTTCCATTCTCTCAGCCAAAGAAAAGGGATTTTCCTCACTTGACCTCTAAGGTGTTGTTTGATATGCCTAAAGGACTTGGGGTAGCTCGTCCACCCAAGTGCCTTTGGATTTTTTCAATCTCTTCTTCCTCCTGTCAAGAATTATTTTATTGGAGGCCTCAATCTGCCTGTTGCTTTGGGAATAGGCCAACGAACTGTAGTAGTACTTGATATCTTGGTTGTTGAAAATGTCTTTGCATTACATTTTTTATAATAAGCATCCTCAACATGCCAAAATGGGTCACAATATTCCTCCAGATGAATCTAATCATATTAGTATCCTTTATATTCGCCATAGCTTCAGCTTCTATCCATTTAGTAAAGTAGTATATGTTGAACATGAGATACTATTGATTTCTAGGTGTTGTATGTAAGGGGACCAAAATATTCAACCAATATTACATAAAGGGCCATGGACTAGTCAAAGGATTGAGGTTTTTTATTGGCTGATGGAGCATGGGCGAGAACACTTGTCACTTCTTGAACTTCTTTATGTATGACACCGCATCCTTCTGCATATAAGGCCACAATTATCCTTCCTTTATGGACTTTATACCCTCGTGTAACTCATATAGACACTGATCGACGTCACTAGGGTGCACGCACTACAAGTATGGACCAGTGAAATATTGTCTATATTGTTGTCCCTCAATGGATAGGTAAAATTAAGCAACTTTGACCTGGTGGGCCTGCTTTTTGTTAGTAGGTGGTTTGTCTTCTCGTAAGTATTCGATGATTGGATCCATCCAACTAGGATCCTTTTTAATGACGAGATTATGTTCAAGAGAGTTATGATTCATGATACCTAAATGAGCCAATTATTCCACTTCGATCATTCTTTTGAGGTCGGAGTCAATAATTGAGGCCAAAGTGGCTAGGGCATCTGCATAACTATTATTCCCTTGAGGAAATTAAATTATGCCTTGTTATTAGACACTCAAAGCCAAGCCTTAATCAAGTCTTAATCTATCTAGAAATATGTCATCATGTTCTCATCCCAAGAATTATAGTCTCCCAATATTTGGTTAGATACCAGCCTTGAATCATAATAGACTTCAAGGTGACTTGCCCCAAGAGATAAAGCCTTCTTTAATCCATAGATGAGGGCCACATGTTATGCCTTGTTATTAGACGCTCAAAGCTAAGATTGATTCCTTTCTCGAGCACAGTATGATCTAAAAAGTTATTAGGATAATCCCTACTCCTGGTCCTTTTGAATTGAATTCTCAGTTAACATAGAGCATCCAATTTTCAAGCTGATCAGGCTCTTTGGTGGTCACTTGAATGGTAATATCCTTCTCGTCGAGATCCTTTCCTCTAGTGAACTATGTAATAAATTTGTCAATACTTGTCCTTTGATAGCAGTTCCTAGTTTATAATGGATATAAAACCTCCCTAGTTCCACTGACCACTTGGGCATCCATCTAGAGAGGTAGGCCTTTTTTAGGATTGCCTTTAGCCTAAAGTAAGTGATGATAATGACGAAGTGGGCCTCAAAGTAATATTTCAACTTTCATAAGGCGTATACTAAGGAATATGCCAATTTTTTAAGAGCAATATAGCTTTTCCTAGTATCAGGATATGTCTTGCTAACATAGCAGATCAAAGCTCAATTCCCCTCCTTCTCTCATACCAAAGCCAAGCTTACTATGTGGTCAGATACTCTGAGATAGAGGTAGACTGGATCACTCGAATTTGGGAATACGAGCCCAGGTAGATCTTGATTTCTTTGAGAGACTTTGAACATTCTTCATTTTAGGTCTGACCGTTCTCTTTATTTAAGAACTGAGAGAACCTTCATCATTTTTTAGAGGACCTGAAAATGAAGTGGTTGAGTGTTATCGACATTCGATCAACTTTTGTACATCCCTAACTATCTTATGTGGATGGATGATGTTTATCTCCTTGATTTAATTGGGGTTTGCTTCAATTCCCCTTTGACTAACTAAGTAACCCAATAACTTATCGGACTGCACCCCAAAAGAGAATCTGGCTACACTGAGCTTCATTATTTAATATTTGAGTACCTCAAATGTCTTCGTCAAATCTTCCAGATGGTCACTTTTATACTTACTCTTTACGAGCATATCTTCTATGTAGACTTCCATGGTGTCACCCAGCTGATGTTTGAACATCCTGGTGACTAATTGTTGGTAGGTCACTCACGCATTTTTTAGTCCAAATGACATGACCATGTAATAGTACAGGCTAAGAATAGTGATGAATGAACTTTTTTCTTGATCATTCCCAAATAATAGGATCCGGTGAAACCCGAAGTAAGGATCCAGGAAACTCATTTGTTCATGGTTGGTTGTGGCGTTGACCAATTGATCAATCTTTGATCTTGTAAAATTGTCTTTAGGGCGGGCTTTATTCAAGTTGGTGAAGTCTATACAAACCCTCTATGTTTTTATTGCTCTACTTGACTACGACTGGGCTTGAGAGACATTTGAGGAATTGAACTTCTTTAATTGACCTTACCTCCAGAAGTTTCCCTACTTCCTCTTCCACTAATTTTTCCATTTTATGATTTGTTCAGTGTGCCTTCTATGTGATCAGTAAAAATGCTGAATCCACATGAAGTTAATGTCACATGACATCGGAAACGATCCCAAGCATGTCATAGGGCCGCCAAGAAAATACATATTTATTCTCCTTGTGCGGAGAGATCAATTCTTCTTTTTCATGATCAGTAAGTGAACTCCAAATAAGAAATTTTTCATATGGGTGAGAGTCCTTGAAATCAACTTCCTGCAGTGGTTCCATGACTCTATCTGTGGGGGCTACCCTTATTTCTTTTGACCCTCAGTCTTCCATAATTTGTCTTCTATTTGGAGGGGATAACTCTATACGTGGTCATTTCCTCTACGATCACCTTTTCCTTCTTTTTTTCTCATTTAAGTATAATGCAATGATAAAGCATTTTGGAGTAGTAGCCTAGTTCCCTATATCTCCATTATATCTAGGTTAGTAATGTATTTGAGCTTCTGGTCTTAGGTAAAGGGAAAACCTTCATGACGTGGATCCAACCTCGCCTGAATATCGCGTTGTAGGGTCACTCAATGTCTACTACTAAGAAATTTGTCAACTTGGATATATTCCTAGTTCACACTGGTAGCACCACCTTCCCTAAGGGCATGGTCATCTTTATAGTGAAGTCGATCAAAGGGAATGTCGCTTCCTTCAGATCCTCTATCTTAAGGTTGAACTTGTCAAATAGTTTCAAATACATGACCTTTGAGGAGATCCCCCGGTCTACTAGTGGCTTTCTGATAAGCACCCAAAAGTGTTTAAATAAAGCCCCAAATAGACGATTTTTAATTGCTAAATCTCGATAAAATGGGTCTTATGCGCATATATATTTATTTTGTAAGTCAAATGCCTCTTGCTGAGTTTAAAGCATAAAATCAAGGCAAAATACGTCATAGATGTGGTTAAATGAGTTAAACCCCAATCCTCGTACCTATTACCATGTCCCCTAATTGAGCCTAGGCGTCCATAATCGTGTCCCAAGCCTCGTTTGGGTTTAGTTTGCACCTTTTAGATTTTTATTTAAGTTGTTTATAATTTTTAGAATTTATTTTATATTTTATTTTGAGTCATGTATATTTTTAGGACTTATTTTTGTGTATAGATGTATATAGTAGAGTCCGTATGTTGCGTCGTTTATTTTTATATATTTTTTATGTAAATATAATAACTGTGAGTTTTATTTTTATGTGATTTTTATTTTATTTTTAGTTTTTTTTTATTGAAATTTTTAATAGGTTAAGGTTTTAATTTTTAATTTTATTAATTTTGTTAAGGGTGACACTATTCCCACTCCATGAAAGTACTTAGGCACTCCAAATTTTTCTTAAATTTTGTAAATGAAAACAAACTCCTTTCACATGATACATCACAACATCATCTTTCTCCCTCTCAAAAGTTCTACACGTCTCGGATTTTAATTAAAATTGTTCTTGGTTAAATAATTGTTTCATTAATATATTTTAATACATCTAAATACAAAAACATTCTAATTAAAGCGCAACGCAACGCGATGCGAAATATTATTTTTTATCCAGTACGAACACGACTCGAAATATTTTTTACCAAATAGTAACATGTTCAAATTAAAATATGACCCAATCCAAATAAAATGCGATATGCAATCTTATTATTTTACCTAATACGAATATGATCCAAATAAAAACGACCCTACACGGAATTATTTTTTTTTCAACCAAACACAAACATGATCCAATTAAAATATGGCACAACTTAAATAAAATACCACATGCAATCTACCAACCACATTATCCCATAGAATCCCTAACTGTTGTGTGTGTTTTTTACGTAAATAAAATTATATAAACAATTTTAAATTTAGACAAATAATCTATAATATATAAATAATTTATATACATTAATAAACATAACTATTCATAAAAGGCAAATGTTATGTTTGCCCACTTTGAACTATCAAACAACCTAATGAGTCAAAAATTAAATTCAATCAAATGAGTCAAAAAGTAAAATAATTATTTAAAAAATAAATAAAAACTTGACTAACATAAAAATATATTTGACTAAAATATATAGATTTTATCAAAAAAGTAAATTATACATTTTTTGAAAATTGTTTAAAAAAACTGTTTTAAAAATTGTTTTTAAAAACCGTTTTTAAAAATAGTTTTCAAAAAATGTATTAATTTAAAAGCAGTTTTATAAATTGTTTTAAAAATGTTTTCGAAAACACTTTTCAAAAAATGTATTAATTTAAAAAACGGTTTAAAAACAGTTTTTAATTACAATTTTTAAAACAGTTTTCAAAAAATGTATTAATTTAAAAACAGTTTAAAAACTGGTTTTAAATTGTTTTTAAAATGTTTTCGAAAACACTTTTCAAAAAATGTATTAATTTAAAAAACAGTTTAAAAATAGTTTTTAAATACAATTTTTAAAACAGTTTTCAAAAAATGTATTAATTTGAAAACAGTTTTAAAAACTGGTTTAAAATTGTTTTAAAACTGTTTTCAAAAAATGTATTAATTTAAAACCAGTTTAAAAACAGTTTTAAAAAACAATTTTTAAAACTGTTTTCAAACAATGTATTAATTTAAAACCAGTTTAAAAAACTGTTTTCAAAAACAGTTTTCAAAAAATGTATTAATTTAAAAACAGTTTTCAAAAAAATTATAATTTATTTTTTGGTAAAATCTATTTATTTTAGTCAAATATATTTTTATGTTAGTCAAGTTTTTATTTATTTTTGAAATAATTATTTTACATTTTGACTCATTTTATTGACTTTAATTTTTTACTCATTAGGTTGTTTGATAGTTCAAAGTGAACAAACCTAACATTTGCCTATGACTGTTTTTTATGAATAGTTATGTTTATTAATGTATATAAATTATTTATAGATTATCGATTATTTGCCTAAATTTAAAATTGTTTATATAATTTTATTTACGAAAAAAACACACACAACAGTTAGGGATTCTATGGGATAATGTGGTTGGTAGATTGCATGTGGTATTTTATTTAAGTTGTGCCATGTTTTAATTGGATCATGTTTGTGTTTGGTTGAAAAAATAAATAATTCTATGTAGGGTCATTTTTATTTGGATCGTATTCGTATTAGGTAAAATAATAAGATTGCATATCGCATTTTATTTGGATTGTGTCATATTTTAATTAGATCATGTTAATGTTTGGTAAAAAAATATTTCGAGTCATGTTCGTACTGGATAAAAAATAATATTTCGTATCGCGTTGCCTTGCGCTTTAATTAGAACGTTTTTGTATTTAGATGTATTAAAATATATTAATGAAACAATTATTTAACCAAGAACAATTTTAATTAAAATCCAAGACGTGTAGAACTTTTGAGAGGGAGAAATATGATGTTATGATGTATAATGTGAAAGGACTTTGTTGTCATTTACAAAATTTAGAAAAAATTTGGAGTGCCTAAGTACTTTCATAGAGTGGGAATAGCGTCACCCTTTCGTTAATTTTATTTTTTAGTTAGATATTTTAATTATTCCAAGTTAAACACACACACACACTATTGAACTACACCCACCCACACCTTAACATTACCCTCACACACGCACACTATTACCATACACCCTCACACACACAAACACATATCTTTTACTATTCACCATCTTCCACATCTTATTTCTTCTCTTTCCTACCTCCAAATACAAACCAACCTTATACCCCCTTTATATCCCCCAAGCCTTAACCCAGCTCTGCAAAACCTAGAACCCATGAGATATTTACCCCCATACCTAAACCCACTTTAAACTCGGGTCTGCCTAACATTTACCCCCATACCTAAACCCACTTTAAACTCGCGTCTGCCCAACCATGGCATCCCTTACCAAATCCACCGAACCTGCTCCTTATATCCCCAAAAAATGTTGTGTGTTTGGGTATATATATTGGTGTGAATGAAATACACTCAACAAGCCCTTTAGCATAATGGTAAATTTTGAGGTTACATTGGTTGAGGTCATGGGTTCAAGTCCCACTAAGAGCATTTAGGAGGATTTGGGGACAGTAATACCTAAATAGATATTATATTATATATCAAGACATGGGACTTGGGGTCTTGGGTCCAAAAATCAATTAATTTTTAAATTCGTTTTTGTTAATTTTTAAAATTCATTTTTAATATGAAAACCTGTGTTTTAATTTACATTAAAATTTGTTACTTTAACAGAGCCGTCCGAGAGTAGAGAGGTGGTTATGTATCCCTCTATTAAGGGGCTCTGCAGATCATATTGTAATTCAGTTTTTTCCTCTCTCTCTCTCTCTCTCTCTCTCTCTCTCTCTCTCTTCTTCTTCTTCTTCTTCTTCTCTAAAAAAATGTTTTCTTCTATATTCCAATTTCTAGGCAACATGATTGTGGTTTTAGAGTTCTCCAACTGAGTGATTCAATCACATGAACTACGTTGTTGAATCCTCGGGATAAATATCTGAGGCTCGAGGCATCACTCAACAAAGTGTGGGCGATATTTCTGTCTTAGGATTGTGTGTCTAATACACACCTCAGCATCCAGATAAGTCGTTCCAATTTTATTATTTTAATATTTTCCCGTATATGCATATAACAATCTAAGACAGAAATATTTAGTATTCGTATAATGGAAAATTTTGATCTTGCAGCAATTGCCTCTGTTAGGCCTGATAATTTTGTTGGTTTGAATTTTAAGCATTGGCAGCCAAAAAAATACTATTTTATTTGAATCTGTTGGAACTTGATCATACGTTAGAAATTAAGGAAAATAATTCTGAAGAGACCGAACGTGTAAGAACTGTTGTTAATCAACTCTAGGGAAAATCTGATTTCATGTGCAAAAATAATATTCTGAATAATTTGTATGATGCTCTGTATAATGTTTACTTTTCTGTTCCCACTGCTAGAGAGTTATGGTTGATGTTATATAAGAAATATAAAACTAAAGATGCTGGAAGTAAGAATTTGTTGTTAGTCATTTTTTGGACTTTAAAATGGTTGACGAAAAATATATTTTATCACAATTAGAAGAACTTCAAGTCATTATTCACGAAATTCATGTTGAGGGTATGTCAATTAGTGAGGGTTTTCAAGTTGCATCTGTTATTGAGAAACTTACCCCTTGCTAAAAAAAAATAGAAATGTCCTTAAACATAACAGAAAGATATGACTATGGAAGATCTAACTGTTAGACTTAGAATTGAAGAGGATAATCGCGTTGAGAAAAAAAGGGATGTTGCCACGACTATGGCTATCAAAGCAAACATTGTTGAAAGTAGTGGGGGGACCAAAAATCAGTTTAAGCCAAATAAGTACCAACATAAATTTGAGGAAAAAGGAAAAGCAACAAATAACTCTATAAAGCCTAAAGGTGGGATTAAGAAATTCAGAGGAGACTATTTTGTTTGTGGTAAACTTGGACATCGAGCCCAAGAATGCTACAAAATAAAAATAAATGACAATTCTAAAAAACCTAATGGGGGTGCACAAGCTTCAAATGTTAAAACTTATAATTTTTTTACTGTTATTTCATAAGCACGCCTGGTTAGCAACATTAAGGACTGGTGGTACATCTGTGGAGACAGGAGTGTTTTTTCCTACTATGAGGTGGTGGGAAGTGATGAAAATCTCTTCATCGGCAATTCTTCAGTGGCTGCGGTTGCTGGGAAAAGGAAGATGGATTTAAAATTCACCTCTAGAAAAATCCGGACACTGAACGAGGTGTTACGCATGCCCGACATTAGAAAAAAATTGGTTTCAGGCTCGTTGTTGAGTAAAAAGGCTTTTAAAATGGTTTTTGAATCTGATCATTTTGTTTTAACTAAAAAATCGGGTGTTTGTGGGAAAGGGTTATATGTGTGAGGGATTGTTCAAACTAAATGTAATTGTTAAGTCTGTTTTAAATGTAGTTAAATTCTTCTCCTTATCTATCTGATTCCTTATATTTGTAGCATAGTAGACTTGGATATGTTAATTTTGATTCACTTAGAAGATTAATGAATTTAGGAGATATACTGAAATTACCTGCAAATGTCAAACATAATTGTGAAATATGTGTTCAATCAAAATTCAAAAGAAAACCTTTTCGAAGTGTACAATGCTCTATTAAAATTTTAGCATTAATTCGTACAGATTTGTATGACTTTAAAGGAATTCAAACAAGGTAAGGAAAATAATATTTAATCACTTTTATAGATGATTACACTAAATTCTATTATGTGTATCTATTAAGATCTAAAGATGAAGCCCTAGATAAATTCAAACTATATAAAACAGAAGTTGAAAATCAAATGAATCAAAAAATTAAAATTGTGAGATTGGATAAAGAAGGAGAATATTCTGAGCCTTTTAATGACTTTTGTAAATTGCATGGCATAATACATCAAACTACGGAACCATATTGTCCACAACAAAATGGTGTGGCGGAACGTAAAAATAAAATGCTAAAGGATATGATAAATGTTATGTTAAACAGTTCAGGTCTTCCTCGCAACTTATGGGGTGAAGCGGTACTTTCAGCATGTTATATTTTAAACAAAATTACCCTTAAGAAATCTGGTAAATCTCCTTACGAATTGTGGGAAGGAAGAAAGCCTTCATATAAATACTTAAAAATGTGGGGGTATTTATCTAAAGTAGTATTAACTCCACCTAAACGGACTAAACTCGGACCTAAAACTATTGATTGTGTATTTAAAGGTAATGCGCAAAATAGTAGCACATATAGGTTCCTTGTGTTTAAATCATATGTAGATAGTATATCTACAAATATTATTAATGAATCTCGTGATACAGAATTCTTTGAACATATTTTCCACACAACCAAACTACTAGACTTGAGGATGGTCCTTTGAATATTAATATGCCATCTAGTAGTAGGCAAGAAAATGAAATGGAAATACAGGAACTTAGAAAAAGTAAAAGACGTAAGATAGAAACATCTTTTGGGCCTGATTATAATTCATTTTTGTCCGAGGGAGATCCTCAATATTATCACCATGATCTTAATTCTCCAGAAGATCCATTTGGGACAGAGGTTGTTAATAGTGAAATAGTTACTATTATGAAAAATCACACCTGGTATTTAGTTAACTTGCCACCAGGATGTCCCATAGGGTGTAAATGGATTTTCAAAGAAAAAATGAAAGCAGATGGATCCATAGAAAAGTATAAGGCTAGGTTAGTAGCCAAAGGATATAAACAAAAGGAGGGAGCCAATTTCTTTGACACTTGTTCTCCGATTATGCGAATTATGTCTATTAGAATTTTAGTTCCTCTCGCATCCATTTATAAAATGGAAATTCATCAAATGGACGTTAAAACTGCCTTTTAAATGGAGATTTAGAAGAAGAAATTTGTATGTATCAACGGGAAGGATTTTTCATTAAAGGATTAGAAAATAAAGTTTGCAAACTAGTTAAACCTTTATATGGACTAAAGCAAGCCCCTAAGCAGTGGCATGAAATTTTTTATCAAGTTATAATTAATGATGGATTAAAAATAAATGAATCTGATAAATGCATGTATTTTAAATGCCATAGAGATACATATGTGATTGTATGACTATATGTTGATGATATGTTAATATCTGGATCACCTGAGTATTATAAAAAATACTAAAAAGATGTTATGTGAACAGTTTGATATGAAAGACCTGGGAGTTGCAGATTTCATTTTGGGAATCAAAATAATACGAGATTCCATGGGAATTAAATTATCACAATTACATTACATAAATAGTGTGTTGAGAAAATTCAATAAATATGAATCTACTCTTTCTAGAACTTCTTATTATCCAAATAGTAAATTAAAGAAAAACAAAGGAGAAGGTGTGTCACAACTTGAATATTCAATAATTATTGGTAGCTTAATGTATATTATGAACTGCACCAGACCTGATATCGCATGTGCAGTAGGGATATTGAACAGTTATACTTGTAATCCTAATAATGATCAACGTAATGCACTTATTAGAGTATTGAGATACCTAAAATTTACTTTGGATTACGCTTTATATCATGTCTCTCATCTTGTTGTGATTGAACGTTATAGTGATGTTAATTGGATTTCCGACTCGAAGGAATCAAAAACTACAAGTGGATATGTATTCACATTAGGCGGGGTTGCCATATCATAGAAATCATCAAAAGATACATGCATTACGAGATCAACAATGGAGTCTGAATTCATAGCTTTAGACAAAGCAGGTGAAGAAGCCGAGTGACTGAGGACATTTTTGGAAAAAAATTCGATGTGGCCTAAACATGTACCAGCAATACTTATACATTGTGACTGCCAAACAGTATTAGCAAAAGCAAGCAACAAGACCTATAATGGAAGTCAAGACATATCCGTCGCATGCATAATAGTGTGAGACAACTCATATCTAATGGTATTATAACCATTGACTTTGTGAAGTCAAATGATAGTTTAGTGGGTTCATTAAACAAAGGGTTGTCAAGAGATATTATTTACAAAAAATCGAGGGGGATGGGCCTAAATCCTAATGAGTGAAATCACCATGATGGATACCCAACCTGCATGAATGGATATCCCAGGATATAGGTTCCAAGGGAAAATTAATTGTGGATGATCATGTGTAAGGACTACAAACATATATGTGTCTCGTCCCTATGGTGTTAATAATAAAAATAATAACAGTAGTGTTGCTTGTAATGAGAAATGATGAGTTAAACTCTTAATGAATCTATGGCTTGGATTTTTAAGCGGGATGTGACGGGACATTCTTGATAGATTCACCTAAATGAGTGTGGTAGTGGGGTCGCTGCCTATGGGAATTGTGACTTGATTTCCTAGAGCGCTCATTATATTGGGATATAGCTCGTGGCCTTAATGAGCAAAATCGTTTTGAACCACAAGTTTGTTAAAGTGTCATGTGTGTACTTTGTTGAACTGGTTTATCAAAATAACTGGTTAGTTCAAGATGTGTAATTCACTGAATAGTTTGTAGGCCCAATGGACATACACAAAGCAAGGTTCAAGTCCAAAAGACACCTCTGCCTATTAATGACATTTTATTACCCTAGAATTTTCCTTTGTTCCTTCTTCTCATATTTCATTCATGTGGGGGATATCCGGTCGACGTCCCAAGCTCTGGTCATTTCTCAACCGACCCGGCTACAACCCCTTAACCCTCATCCTCACCATCTACCATAGAAGCCCCTCCACCCATTAACCCAGTTCCGTCCCAAACTCGTCGAACTAAAACCCTCCAGCCTAATTATCCAAAACCCAACATAGCCGAGCAGACCCATTTTCAGAGACCTCCGACCTTGAGCAATCCACCTGTTGAAATCCCATACCCGGACTTGATCCGGTCACCCATTCGACCCTTTTGTTACCATCATACTCCGATCCTTATCACCCCGACTTCTAAACTTTCAGCCAAACGCTCAATTCCAATAAACCCATACCTCAACCAAGTTCTACTCCACAACCCATAACCCGAACCAGTACCTTCTTCCCATGACCCAACAACCTTAACTTATATTCCAAACCCATTTACCACTTCATTAACCAAGTCCCACTTGTCCAGCGCTAACCCGTATCTATTAAACTCAGATAAACCCAAATGCCACATGTGCTATTTGTTGCAATTTTTAAGCCTTTTCCAAAACTACCCTCATTACCTCACACCCCTCATGCACACTTAAAAATTCTTACATTACCCTTACCCTTCTCTCACCTCACACCCCGCATGCACTATTAAACCTCCCAAATGTACCCCTTAGCCCCATTTTTTCCATGATATAAAAGAAGACACTCAAGGCCTATTTGAAGAACCTAGAAGCATTGTAGAGAGAGTTCTAGTGAAAATAGAGAGATATTTTTATGTAGAAATAAGTTTTAGAGTTAGGTAGTTATTTTATTTTTATTTTTTTAGATTTAATTTAAGATGATTAAATTTTATTGAGATTCACTTTGAGTGTGAGATTTTCATTTATATTTTTATTTGATCACTCAATATGAGGGTTGTATGCTTCACATTCAAATATTGGAGTTCAATTTCATTCAGAGAGATTTGGTTAGATTGTTCTCTTCTCTACTCTTATATTTTAATGTCTTTGATTATTTGTTTATCATATTTCATGTCTTAGGCTAAAAAACCCTTTCAAGGGATGGGATGAACCCTTATTTAATGTTATTTTAATTAATTAGTTTGATTATTTGAAATTTCTTTTGAATGTTAAACTTGATTCTTCACCTTTCAATTTATGCCTTGAGAGAGGGTAAATGATTTTTGAGAGAAAATCAAAATTCGAGATATAATACCCATTTTAGAATCGAACTAGAGATAGGGGTTTCTCAAGTGTGGTATTATCCTTTGAATTTCCAACTCTAAATTTTATTTTCTATGATTTATATGAATTTTGGTTAATCGATCCTAGCGGGTGATTTATTAAAAGGAGTATAAATCTATTTTCTAAGAGTTGTCGGGGCTTGAATTTATTTTTCTAAAAGGTTAGTGTTAAAATTGCATTTGTGACGAGAGTTGACTTATAATTTCAATACTAACTTGGGAGATTTCAAATAAGTGAATTAATTAATTAGAATAACTAGCATATGTAGTATAGTCTCATTCCTTGATTATTCTCACATTTATTTACCTCGTTTTATGTCTTATTTTAGTGTTTGATTTGTTTATTTTTAGTTAGTTAGTCTCATCCACCCTTGAAAATTGTTTTAAAAGAAATTAAAAAAGAATTAGAAATAAAATTATTTTGTAGTGAATGGCATTCATGTTCTCATTTTAGCATATGTCACTCCATTAAGTTGTATTGATACCCGTACTTACCACGATAAAAGTTGTTTAACAATTTTTGTAGGTAACTCAAGGGATTTTGATTAACTTGGCTTTGAAAACAATGACACATTCACACAAGTTCAAGTTATCAAATGGCGTCGTTGCCGTATTTTGGAGATTAACGCACTTGACAAGAATTTTTGGATTGTATTTCATTTGTTATTTCTTTCTCATATTTAGTACCGTTTTTCATTTTATTAAAAGTTTTGTAGTTATAATTTGGCTTGTATTCTGGTGCTTGGAGACACCATTTATTTTTTTCATTTATATTTGTAATAATTCAAAACAAAGAAGAAAAATGTGATAGGGAAATCGGATAAGGTTAAGAGAGTGCATCCAAAGGTGAGGAAACGAAGCCTCTCTATTCTGGGTCGGTAGGATTCACCGAGCCGACTGAGATAGGTGATCTCCCCTCGGTCAACTCAAATTGGTCTTCACCCTACTATGTGTAAAAGACGTGGGAGGTATATTTCTTTATCACTCGCGAATCTCCGTAAAGCGAGTCCATTCCTGTGTGCTTAATTGCTTCTATGTGATTTTTATTATTGCATTGCATTTTATTTTGAATGGTTTGATAAACTAATGAACCTAAGACCTAAACCCGGTCATTGAAACGAGAAGGGATTTCATCACCTAACTCACTTGCGTATCCATTGTATTCTTCCCTAGCTATCATTAAATTTAAAATCAATCAAATAGCTAGCCAATTAGGAGCACATTTTTGCAAAGGCGATCAAACAGATAAATTATGTGATTTTCGTCGCCCGCGGATTAACTAAAATTTGACTACTCTTTCACTAATTTTGAAGATAAAAATTGGCTACGTGCTAGTTAAGATTTATCCTTGACTTGTGTGTGTTTAATTCAATCTTTCGATAGTCGATTTTAGTGAGTTCGTTCAAATCAAGTGTCCAAATATTTTTATCCCGTCTTTTTTTCCAAAAAAAAATTAAAAAATATTTTATTTATTTAAAAAAATCATAAAATTTTTTCTTTCCTTTTGAAAAACATTTAAAATCCAAAAAAAATTCTACTCTCATCATGGACGACGAGCGTCCTTTAAGGGACTCCTTTGGTCATTTCTCATCATCTTGAAGCATGTGTGAAGTTGATCCCGAGTCCAACCTCTATACTATACTTAGTGGCTTCAACACTCTCACGCACACCGTTAATACTCTTGCATCGTCCATGCATGCATCTCACATTCCACCGCCTCCGATGATGAGTGTCAACGTCTCCACTGCTTCGTCATGCACCTATTTCAATCACGTCGATCACTTGTCCTATGAGTGCCCCTTCATTTCATATCCATCCGACCCAATCATGGCCAAAGTGTATCCATATGACAATCTTTTAAATGATGATATATAATACATTAATGAATAATAAACGATGCTATCAAAGGCACCTACTTTTTTCCTTCCAAACACCATTTCTTCCAAATACCAATAAGTGATATTAATTTCTCATAAACACCATACAATCGACACCCCACTAGTCAAAGGGTATTTAAACCTCCAATTTTCTTCTCAGCCCATTTCCCCATTTTATCTCTGGAAACTTCTCCATCTCTCTTTAACCCTAACCCCCCCACCCCCACCCCCACCCCCAACCCCACCCACCACTAGATTTTTTTTTTCAAAAAGATATATTATAAATGAGTTAAATAAGCTTTTCAATAAAAAAAATATATAAATTTAGAATTAAATGCCTAGTATACCCCCCAAAAAATTCAAAGTTGTACAACCCAAATATACCCAAATTAAATCCCTAATATTTATGTGTATGTGTTTATATTCTAGTGTGCATATGTGTATATGTGTGCAAGTTGGTACGTGTGAGTGTTTTTATATGTTCAATGTGATTATATGAGCGTGTGCGTGTGTGTGTGTGTGTGTGTGTGTGTGTGAGAGAGAGAGAGAGAGAGAGAGAGAGAGAGAGAGAGAGTGAGAGGGGGGGGGAGGGTCTATTGTTGTGTTATAGATACAAAATTTGAGTAAATATTTACTTTGTGTAAATATTTACTCCATTATCAAAAAGTGAACATTTACCCTTTTATGTAGATATTTATTAAGAAGAATATTATGGAGAAAAAAATAGTATTGAGGAGGAGAATGAGAAGATTAATAAGAATGTTATAAGCGATGAATTTTTCTTTTAATAGTAAAAATCCATACTTACAGGAAGTATTTAATGTAAATTAGTTTCTTTGTGATAATTAACAGTTAAAATCACTTTAAATATCTAATGTTAGTTAATTGTTCTCTTGTAATTATTTTTTTCCTTATTCTTCTTACTAAAGTTCTTTGTAAGTGTAAATTTTTAGTGCAAGTTTTGTTTCACTTGTTATTTTTTATTTATTCATATTTTCCTTTGTGTAAATATTAACATTAAGTTTTCTTTATTTATGTTCTTCTTCTTCATCTTCAGTTTCTCAATAAATTTTAGTTGTGGTGAAGATAATACATCGGTGGTGGGTAAGCTTTGTTTGTGGATCAAAATGTCCCATAAATAAAGTGAGGGCTTTCCAGACCTTCCCCACCCCAACTTTCCCCCCTTACCATTCTCTCCCCTCCCCCCCCCCTCGTTTTTTTTTCTTTTGTTAGCTAAGAGTTATTTAAAGAATTCTTACTCGATCTCACCCATTTTGTTTGATGGTCTCAAGGATTTTCCTGACCCTTGTTTGGAAGCTTTTTTATTATGGTTGTGATGTATTTTATAAGAAGGGAGCCTGGTACTCAAAATTTAATTGATTGCCTCTTTTTCATGATGTTATGTCAAGAAATTTACATGAATTGAATTGAATATTTTTTTCAGCAACGGTGGTGGTGGCATCATAATAATGGTGGAGGTATTGCGGTTGTTTATGGTGGTTGCAGCAGAAGATGGTGGTGGAGGTGGAGATAGAGGTGGTGATGGTGGTGGAAATATTTGTAGTTATTTTTAGGATTTAATTATTTTAATATGTTGGGAGTATTTTACTCATAAATCTTTCTTAATTTGAGATAATAGAATTTATTTAATTCTTGACTTATATGATAAAAATTATTTCAAACAAGACTAATATATAAAAGTAAAATAAAAAAGACAACTTTGTCTCATTTTTCTCTTTAACCCAATATAGTTATCAATGATGGTAAAAGTAAACTTATAAGACCATATCCATGGAGAATTTTGCTCCACCAAAATTATTTAATGTCATTTCCCCTCCCCCCTCCCCCCCCCCCCAAAAAAAAAAAAAAAAATCATCAACTGCTACAAGGCATTTAACATAACCATTCTTCCCACAATAGCCAAATGTCGTGACAGCCAAGTTCACGTGTCAGGTCAAATATTGCAGGAACAACAGATACAAATAGCCCACCAATGAGTTTAAACAGAATTTTAGCAACTGCACACACTTCTTTCGATCCCTTGCCTCAACTTCTCACTCGAGGTATCCATATTCATGACAGTGAGGAGGTTCGTCGATCGATAACGCACCGGCTTTTATGGTGTGTCTTCCTCATATGTGACAGTCTAAGATTGATGATTTCGAGTTTCCATAATGTGAAAATATTATGCAGGTTTTCCCCATTTCATCCTCGTCGGATATTCATTAATCGCAGTGGGCAGGGAACAATGAGGTACAAACATTGTTTAATTTTTATATATAATTTTATATAATTGTTTTAATAATTTGATGTCTTAGTTAATTTAATTAAGATAATTAATTGAACTATTTAGTCATTTAATAAATAAATTGGTTAAGTTAGAGAATTAATAAATTAGTACAATTGTAGTTTAATGATTTAATAATTCATTAAATTTTCATTTATTAAACTTTAGGTAATTGAGGACTTTAATCTTCATTGTGCGATGGCATCACTTTATTCAATGTGGCCTAGTATGTCACAACATAGTAGAGATTATAAACATGTTGTTCAGTGGATTCGGGACAACATTTTTTGCCATATTATTTCCATGACTTATATTTGGATCGAATGGGCCATTATTTTGGCACTTCTTGAGAAGTAGTGGGACATGTCCCACACATTTCATCTCATGTTCGAGGAGATAGGTTTTACACCTCTCGACTTCACTATACTAAAGGGGTTTGAAGTAGGGTGGAGAGGGATTGTTCAATTTGACTACGAGCACGAGACATATACTTATGATCGATAACATCTCCTTTAGCTTGAGGATGACCACATCAGGTTTAACATAGTTGCACAAAGTTATTTTCAGAGCCTGAAAGATATGGTCATGGATGACCTCCTACTCATTGATGTTATGGGACAGGAATCTTTGTTTTACACTCTGGGAAAGTTGTTCTTCACAACTGTTAATAGTTCCATCAAAGTAGGTTGGTTAGACCTATTGATACACTTGCAGAATTTGGGTGAATTTGACTAGAGTCGCGTCATCAAGTCGCATATTTATACCGTGTTACTTGGGTAGCTTATGTCGCAACCCTCACTGGTCATCGCAAAAGAACGGATTCACTTGAATACTTCATGTAAAGTTAATTTATTTTACTTAATTTTATTCAATTAATAGGTGTTCCTTTATATTAGTTTTCAACTCTATTGATTTCATAATTTTGATAATTTTATTTGTAGTTTTTATTGGTTTGAGTAACTATGATGCATTCATTGGGGATGAAGAGAATTTCGGGTGAATTCTACAATGGGGGAGGGATAAAAGGATATGAAAAATGCCACAGCATTAGTGTGGCAACCCTAGGTTGGGAGTTAACACTTTGCTAAGGATAAGGTGGCCCAGTGCCATATAGTTATGAGGAAAGGGGTTATTTTATCGATAGGGTATGGTATCCACATTTTGTATCTAGGGAATCATTATCGATAAAAGCACATTAGGATCTAGTGGTCCCAGACCCCGCAAGCAATAAGGAATTCTGGCACATATAGACGAGACATCCCATTGTTCTCTCTTACGTGGGTATGGACCTGGAGTACGATATGTTATGGATTGAGTACAAATGGAGGGAATTGGTGTACATAACAACAAACATCGATGTTGTGTGCATTAATGCCATGACGTTAGAGGTACATATAATGTACGATAGCTAGCCTTACTATACCCGACATCTTGTTGACAAGGGTGTATATAGGGCACGTGTGGTGGGCGTGCATGGGACTGATGATTACATCATGTTGATCCAGCATCCCCAAGAGGTTGCCCAATGTGTTAAGCAAGATCTGTACCAAGGGTAAAATTTTATATGTTTTGTTCACATTTTATTGCTAATATATTACTACTTTGATATTTATTGGCTTATTTCATTGATGTAGGATGAACACTAGAAGAATCTATGTCAGGAAGTCCTAGTGAGTTGTAGGTTGAGAGAGGCATTATACCTCTAGGTGTCGGATCGACACCACCATATATGGCAGACACATGGCTCATTAAGGCAGCCGATGAATGATTTTGTTACAATGCGTATTGTGATGCGATCCAAGTGGAGCGTAATGTCCTATAACAAATGTTTGGTATGGGAAACGACACCAAGGATAAGCCATATCCATCATCTTGCTAGTGACGTCATTGACTGCATCACTGTAGACAAGGCAGAGCACCATAGTTTATTTTTATATTTTTCCTTTAAACATTGTGTCCTAAATATTTGTTATACATGCTTGTTAGTAAATATTTTTTATGCATATGTATGTTTCCTTTTAATATTATGGATTTGTTTCACTTATCTAAACTTAATCGATAATCGAATTTAATTGACTTTAACTCAAGATTAGGTTTACTTGAATTTAATCCAAACTACAATTTAAAAAGAATAATTTACCCCCCGCGACATACCAACTATCACATGTGTTCCTCCCACGACAATTGGTTTGCCAGACCATGGGAGGGGTGTTGGTCTTGAACAAGCAAATTTAGGAGCATTTGCTTGTTTGGAACAACTTTATTAGTTTGCTTATGAATTTGCTTGATCAGAACAACATTATTAGTTTGCTGTATGCTCTAATGAGAGAAAATCATAAAATTAGTGGAGCATAATAGCATAATGTCATTTTTCTCCATGCCATGGAGATAATATAATAGTTGTTTACCATTGTGTGTGGAAGACCACCACAATTAACAGTAGAATCCCTTGTTCCCTACATATGCATATAGGAAGACTTGTAATCTCAACACAATCTTACTTTGGTTTCATTTCTTTTAGTTGGTCGCTACTAGTTACACTCAAGATTTTACTCCATAATATCCACAATCATAAATAACTCGCTAACACCACTCTAAGACCATTATTTTCTTTGTTTTACCACCTGAGGCTACCCACGTATTTAAAGTTGCATTTTTTTTATAACATTTTCTCCTTATTTCTCCATCTATTTTTCTCTCTAACCTTCAAACCTCTTTTAGCATCAAACAACATATCATCACTATATCCACAACATATCATCACAATGTCCACCACCACTATAACCACCAGCGCAATAATTTTTGTATATTTGCAAGCTCGTGTATATAGGGGTTCTATCTTTCTCTTTAAAACTTTTTATTTTGGGGTGTGTAAATACTTTTAATCAAAAAATGGCACTAAGAAACTTTTTTATCTTTAGGTTTAACCCATAAACAACTTAAAATAAAATACATACTAACATGATTCAAAACATAGTTAAAATTTTATAAAAAATATATAAAACGTTAATATTTTAAAAACCTGCAACTTGGTTTCCCCGATCCATAAATTTTTTCCTCAATTCGAGGTTTGGAATTTGAAATTTGGCCCCAAATTAGAGGCCTAGACCCCAAATGGGTGCAATTCTCAAAAATATCAAAATTGTATCTATTTGGAGCTTGGACCCCAAAATTTTGTTCCAACTCGGAGGTTGGATCCCCAATTTTTGTCCCAAATCTGAGGCTTGGACCCAAGTATGTAAAACTATATTACATTTCAATCTTATCTAAACTCAGGACTTGGACCTCGAATTTTGCCATCGTATTTAGGGCCAAACTTGCAGATTTTTGGAGGTGTGATTTTTTTGTTAATTTTTCAGGGTTAATTGGATTCTATGTTTGTATTTACTTCATTTTAAATTGTTTTATGGGTTGAATATGATGCAAAAATATTTATTTGGATTCTTTTTTCATTACAAATATATACAGCGCCAATAACTAAAGTTTTTTGTATGTGAGAGAGAGAGAGAGAGAGAGAGAGA
The DNA here is from genome assembly GCA_949130495.1 of Sambucus nigra. Classification (NCBI taxonomy): domain Eukaryota; kingdom Viridiplantae; phylum Streptophyta; class Magnoliopsida; order Dipsacales; family Adoxaceae; genus Sambucus; species Sambucus nigra. The sequence continues at coordinate 581,135,740 of OX422209.1, forward strand.
GAGAGAGAGATGTGATAATGGGATGGGGGGGGGGGGGTGGAGGTGGTGAAGAAAATGTCTTAAAAGAAAAGAAGAATTTGAGTGGTTTGGAGTTGAGAACGAATGAAGTGCGATCCAATGAAAAATTTAACATATAATATGTATTCCATGTGGGTGCCCTTAGCAATAGCATCTTCTTTTTTTTATAGTGTAACAAATTCTTGAATGCCTTTAGCGACCACATTTTAGTTGGATGCGCCACGTGAAGTGATAAAATACTCTGCACATTATAACTGCACCCAAAACCCAAAAAAATAAACTAAGGATGAAACAAAAAATTATTTCCATTAAAAGACAATAGCAATAAGAATGTTAATACGCCCCAATTCCACACCGTGAAATTGAATATAGAAAATTTACAGTTCAAATTTTAAAAATTTTGAATTGAAAATATCCAAATCCAATTTGAAGGCTCAGAATTGGGTCCAAATACATTCAAAAGATATTTTACTATTGACGTCTGCCGCTTATTCCTTTTAGAGATGGGAAACTTTGCATCCCAAAAATTGAACACAAGGAGATGGAGTAACTTTCCAAATTATAGGGGATATATTTTGTAATTTCACTTATAAGAGGAAACCGACATTTCCCTTCGATATGACATAAGTGACAAGAAGGGCGATGCGAAAATTAGAAAAAACAATTCATGGTCTAAATATCACACAAAAATAAGGCAATTAAAAGATGCCAACTATATAGTTACCAGCATCTCTCTCTATAGTAGGGGTGACAATTCTTGTTTTGGAGTTGGGTTTTGAGTCGACTAGACACGACAGGGTGACAATTCTTATTTTTGGGTCAGATTTCGTGTCGACAAGAGACAATAAGGGTTTTTGGAACAAGACACGACCTTGTATTTTTTGCACCTGACACCAACACGAGCCGTGTAAAAAACAACACAGTTTCTTAAATTTTATGCTCAATGAAATAAAATAGGGACAATAACAGAATAAAAACATGATTGACATGACAACAATAATACGACTCATAATTTTGACACGATCATGATGCAACTTCGTGAAAAAAAGACCGTCATGAACACGACAAATCGTATCAATTTCGAATCAATTTTGAATTGTTCTGTATTATATTTTCATCAGTCAGGCTCCTGTGCGGGAGCCCAAAATGAGGGACCCGTGCGGGATAATTTTTAGAAAAAAAAAAATGTTTTTATTTTTTTATTTTTTTTGTGTGTTATAAACATTTCAATGCACCCATGTAAAAAAAATCAGCTCAAAATAACACTTTTTGGTATTTTAAAAAAATGGGTCAAATTTTGACAGTATTTTAAGTTGTTTAAGTTGTGCCAAAATTTGACCCATTTTTTTAAAATACCAAAAAATATTATTTTGAGCTGATTTTTTTTACATGGGTGCATTGAAATGTTTATAATCCATACAAAAAAAATCAAAAAAAAAACATTTTTTTTTTCTAAAAATTATCCAGCACGGGAGTCTCGCATTTGGGCTCCTGCACGGGAGCCTGACTCATATTTTCATATCGTTTTTAAAATAGACACCCCACTCGAGTGTCATAAAAGTCGTCACACTTTACAACAAAATCTCGAACTTCATTTTTCACGAAGGTGCTATGTAATTATAGTTCTTGCTACAGGAACCCAAACCAAAATCTACCAACATAAGAGGATGTGACTAGTGAATGAAATGATCAAAGTAGTTTTTCTTTGAAAAGAAGTAAATATGAGAGAGAGAGAGAGAGAGAGAGAGAGAGAGAGAGTACATTGCTTCTAAGGTTATTAAACATGATTGCAACATAGGGCGTACAGGAACAAAATGCTGCACTATTGTCTTGTCACCCAACTCCCCACCCCAACCAACGCACACCTACATGTATGTCTTATCTATCTATCTATCTATATATATATATATATATATATATGGAGAGAGAGACAGTACAGTGTGAAAGTGTGTGTGTGTGTGTGTGTGAGTGAGTGAGAAGGATGGCATGCTTTGAGAGAGCATCACCAGCACTGAAGGAGATTCTGCTAAAACTCTACCGGTAAGGATTGCTTATTTTATGGTATGTATGTCGAGGAAAAATAATGCTACATGAATATGTAATTATATTCTGTTTCTTAACAAAATAAATTGCGCATTTATACTCTAGTTGGCTGTTCTTTATACTTACTTTTTTATGCCATTTTTCGTCCATCTGTGGTTCCCAGGACTGAAGCACAGAACTCCAAAGGTTCATACACAATAACTGTGCAAATACTACATTGTAAATAACAATTTAATAGCAGCAGTTTTAACATGCAACATAACTAAACATGATCAGTCATTGAATTCGAACAAAATGCAACTGGATTGCCTATCCATATTACATATTATAAAAAAAAACAGAAATTAATCACGTCTTTAATGACCTTCAGCACCTCACCAACAAAGTTGAAATTATTACGGTACTTAAAGAGAGTAGAACTTATGTCAAAAAAGAATATCAGTACACTTACATATTTTCATACTCGCCTATTAAGATAAGGCAATAAAAAGTAGTATTTAAGCCCTGACGGAACCTACAATAACAAGATATAATATTTTAATGCACCGAGTATAAAAAATGAGTACCAAAGTGTGTACACCTAGCTTTATTCGTTAAAAAATGGTTGAAGCTATTTTCTTGCTGGTGTGCGTCTCTTGAGCACTGTCGGCTAGGCCTGTCGATGGGTCGGGTCTGGACCCGGAGCCGATCCGGACCCGATCCATACAATAGGGTCTGAGCATATTTTTTGGACCTGAGATCCGAAGATCCGAATACCCGAAGACCTGACCCGAATTGTACATTATTATTTTTTGAATATATATACATATACTATAAATAAACTAAGGATATTTATAAATATATCTTATCAATATAACATGTAAGTAATATATATATAAATATATATTTATGTATATAATAAATATAAATAATATATGTTTTATTTATACTAATAATAATCTATTATACATTACAAAATATTTTAATTTAAGATTAAAAAATAAAGACGGGGGATAATATAAAATAAATATATATATTTGGTCAGACCTGAACCCGAACCCGACACCCGAAGATCCAAACGGATCCGGGTTTGGATCCAATATTATAGACCCGATGAAGACCCGAACACGAACCCGATGAAGATCCGATTACAAGAATCTGGATCTCTCTAAACCCGACCCGACTCTGACCCGTTGACAGGCCTACTTTCGGCTGTTTGGCGGACAAGGATTTCTAATGATAGAATCCAGCACTAGGATTTCTAATGATAGAATCCAGCACTAAGTAGAAGATGGTAGGTGGGTCTTTTTCTTCTATCACTGTAAATGGCAGAAGATGCACCATATATGAAGTGGAAGGAAGAGCTGTCACGATTATTTTCACAATCCTGTTACACTCAATTTAAGATCTGTTTGGCGAAATACATAACTAAAATATGCCCAAACTATCCATTATCAATCAGGGTTCACCGTGACATGCAAAAGACAGATATATATTCACTGGAAAAACTACAACGGTTTTTGAATCTCAGATAGTCTAGAGGAAAAAGTAATGAAAACGGAAACATACACTGTGTAAATGAACAAGAAAATACCCCAGCGCTTTTGGGGAGAATTGAGTTTTTGAAAATGCTAGCTGAGATTTAATAGACACATAAAAAAATTAAAACCATGTAATATTTCGCAATTAACATGGTTGACTAACAAAATCGCTGAACCAAAATTACATAGAAGAAACAAATCATAAAGCACCAAACAATTGAAACAAAATCTATGTTGCACATGGAAATTATAGTGATCTATTTTTTGATTCACGTGTTAATAAATCCACTTTTGTGGCTGAATTCAAAACACTGTTAAATTCTAATGCTCAAGAATATGGACAAGTAAGAAGGAAAAAAAAAATCTAACTAGAGGAATTAAATGTCGCTTGCAAGGTCTTGTTAGAGTTTCAGATCTTTATATTACAGTAGGAATCAAAGAAGTTGTAAATTTCTCATATATTATAACAGAAACAAAAATAATTATGACAACCCGTGATTGTTTCCTTCATGACAGTGCAGAGAAGCCCATGGAAATTGATCATCATTTGCATGAGTTTGGATCTGTTGAATATCATGTTCAGGTAAGAATAAAATTGGGCAGTCTTGGCTGATTAAGGCCTATTATCTTTATTCTTTAGTCAATCTGAGTGCTAGATCCAAATTTCTATTTAAAGTTTGATATTCAATAATTATGTTTACAGTCTTTTTGTAATGCTTCTTAGCAGTCATCTGTATCAGATCCACACTATACCTATTTGTCGATATCAACCCCACTATTATCTCAAGGTGTCATGATTTCATATGGACTTAAACATTACACAACAGAAATGGTAAAGGGCATCTATTCTGATGTCGTGGAGATAGTGGAACCTGCAAGAGATGGATATCAGCTAACCCTTAGGCTTAACCTTTCTAGAATTCCATTTAGACAAGGTGGGTAATCCTATCAATGGCCTTTTGTCCTCAGTTTATTTATTTGTATATTTTAATTTTAAAATAAATATAAAAATTATTTTTATTTTTATTGTTATTGTTATATAGTTAGGAGCATCCAAACATTTTAGGCTCTTTTCCACAAAGTGGACAGTCATATTGCTTATTGATAATGCTACTGCTCATAGAATCAAAACAATTTGGGTTAATAAGATTAGTCATGTTTTTGTGGAGATAAAATGATGGAAATACATTTTATCTTTCTTTTATTTTCGTTGTATTTTCTATTTTTAGTTCTTTTTAGACATTTTCCTTCCTTAATTAGTTGCCAAGCATGTTTGGGACTAATTAGGAATTCTTTTATTTCTTAATTGGTCCTTTAGTCATTTTAGCTATTGTTTGATTAGCAATTAATATATCTACTATAAATAGGCTTGTATTCTCATTTTGTACTCAATTCTTGAAATATAAGAACTCTGTTGTTTCTCTCTCCATAAATCATATTGTCTTGATTTTTAGGTCATTGACGTGTAGTTCACGTCAAATTGGTATCAGAGCGGGTGTCGCTCCAAACATTCGGTGTGTGTATAATATCAAATCGTGTCCTACATTCTCAATGGCCCTAAAGAAGGCAACCCGAATTCAAGATGAGATTAACAAAGAGTTTAGACAAACCAATGAAGAATTGAAACAAAGCAATCAAGAATTGAGACAAAATAATCAAGAATTAACGCAACGAATGGATGAAATGACAAAGAGACATCAAGAACAATTTGAAACCCTAATGTTGCAATTCTCCAAATTGCAAAACCCTAATCCCTCGAAGGAATTCCTGGAATCAAGTCCCCACTGGCCTAGAAAACAGCCCGAATACATCCCCAACAGATCCGAAAAGGAACCCGATGAAGCTGTTCATCCTTACTGTCAGTTTCCGATGCTGGACAGGGCAGTTCTTGGCCCTAAAGCTGCCGACCAAGGGTGTTTGGGGGCTCTGCAGTGTCGGACCACCCAAATGGGGGCCGACACCCCTCCGACTAGAATTTTTAATGCCGACAGCCACCTGAGGCCTACTGCGAACCCACCCCTGAGTCGGACCACCCTCCCGGTGGCCGATCCTTATTTTTTTGCCTTGGGACTCCCCGATTCAGGTGTATATACCACACATCCCTGCCAAGAACATGTTTTAAACCCTTTAAACACCAATTGTTGTCCAAATACCACCCATAATACCCTAATACCACCTGTTGCCTCGTTTGGAACCCTAACTCGTGTGGATTTAACCAAATCATTGCCCCAATCTACCGACCATTTCTCTTACCCAACCGTAAAACCCATTCCGAACCCGGAACTCACCATAATTTTTCCAACCAAAATGTTAACCTAAATAATCCAAGAAACCCTAATTTCACCCAAGAACGGGCAACCACAAAAAAATCCGTCCTACCCGAGTTGCCCAAAATCCCAAAAATAATTTCCCTCAACCCATCACATAATTCCAACCCTATTCGACCTCCCAAACTGCCCGACCATTTGATTTTGGTATTTTTGAATATCAAAATATCGATATGTGTTTGCATCCCCACGCACCACCACCCCACCTATTATCAAATCACACACCCTCTCATCATGACTTCTCTTTACTTTACACTGATTCCTCTTCTTCCTCTGAATTTGGAGATACACGTTGTAGTATCTATGATTGGATTCCCCCACCCGGTGCCCATCGCCCCATTCCACTACGGGATCGTCAGTGTTTCTATTGTGGAGAACGTGGTCACCTCATTGCCACGTGTCCCCACTATCAGCGTGATCCCCGAGCACCTCCCATGGCCATACATGATCATCCTCCTCGCCCACCACCTGTACAGATTCCACCAGATCCAGTTGATTATGTTGCACCTACACCAGGTGATGTGGCGGGCCCAAGAGCTCATCAGGATGGAGACCCACTCTCTTTAGCACTCCAGTTACTTTCTCGGAGTCTCCATGGGGACATTCGTATAGACATTTCTATGTTTGATAGCAGATTCTCCCCGGATGATATGACCGATTGGCTCGCCGCTATGGAGACAATTTTCGATTACAAGCGGATTCAGCGCCGCTCATGTGTTCTTCTAGCTGCGACCAAATTTCAGGGGTTTGCTCGTGTTTGGTGGAGTGACCTTTGTTATCGTAGGACAGCTGCAGGACTCCCACCTATCCAAGACTGGCTCGGAGGATCAGCGAATCAACAGCTACATTCTGGGACTCTAGCCACATATTCGCCGCGACCTTGGATTGAAAGAGATACCGACCTTCTTGAAGGCGGTAGAGTATGCTACTAAGGTCGAGGCCTATCATGCAGCCTTTGCAGCTTATCCAATATCCCGACCTCCATCTTCCTTGAGTTATGTTCCTCCTACAGCTTCATCCTCGACATCTGCGTCCATTACTTCAGTTACTGCCACTACCGCTGCGACCCATACAGGCCCTCCCACATTTCGTTGCTTTAATTGCAGCACCGTGGGACACCGAGCTTCTGATTCCCCTCAGCCACGTCGACGAGCCCTGCTAGTGATGGATCAACCCCAGAGTATCTCGACGAGGTCGAGCCGTCCCCTGGCCCCGCATTGATTACCATTTTAGAGGGTGATTCTGTTGGTCTTTCCCTTTGAGTTCGTGGACGAACTCTTTTTGAGGGGGGGAGAGTGATGGGAATCCATTTTATCTTTCTTTTATTTTCATTGTATTTTCTATTTTTAGTTCTTTTTAGGCCTTTTCCTTTCTTAATTAGTTGCCAAGCATGTTTGGGATTAATTAGGTATCCTTTTATTTCTTAATTGGTCCTTTAGTCATTTTAGCTATTACTTGATTAGCAAGTAATATCTCTACTATAAATAGGCTTGTATTCTCATTTTGTACTCAATTCCACAATTCTTGAAATATAAGAACTCTTTTGTTTCTCTCTCTAGAAATCATATTGTCTTGATTTTTTGGTAATTGACGTGTAGTTCACGTCATAAAATGTTTGCAATTTTGAGACAACATGGGCATAAAATGAGTGGTAGAATTGCGGATGTGGATATTCACGGGTGATAAAATAAGAAATGAACACATTTATGAGACAAAAGAATAAGTGCGTGAAGTTGGTGTGGGAGCACGAAGGATAGGGATATTATTGTACTTCTAAAGGATTTTGAAAGACTTTCTTTTATGAATGCCCCAACACACATGGCATCATTCTAATCTAGAACCTTCTCCAATATTCTCTTGTACCCCTATAAATAACGCAAGGTTCTAAAACACGAAGGGTGTGACGGGGGCGTCGAGGTCAAGCCTTAAGCCTTAGAAGTCTAGGTGGGGTTTAGGCGTAAATAGGTGTGGAAACACGTTTAGGCCATTTTTAATATATATTTTAACATTTTTGGCTATTAAAAATACTAAAATGGCACATACATTAAAATATGTCTAAATATATGCAAACTAAAATACTATTTTTTTTTTAAATACTAAGAAAAAACAAAAAAAATGCATGTTTTTTAGACGAGAGGCAGAGAGGTTTGGGATACCATTTGTCTTTTAATTATTTTGAATGAGATATTGGTCCGGTTTTAAAAAAAAAAGTTTTTAAAAGGTGATATCGTTTCACTAAAGCGTTTTTATTTTTTTAAAAAGTGTGCCTTAAGCCTTTTACCAAGAATAAGGCATAAAAGGCTTAAGGCGGGGGATTTCTTCCATGCGTCAAGTCTAGGCGGAGCTTAGGCGTGCCTTTTAGAACACTGAAATAAAGTGACTTTCTCATTTGGGAGGATAGTGCACTTTTGGGTGATATCTTATCATGAGAACATTGATTTTAGTCCTTTTTTTTATTATGTGTCAATTTCCACTGCGTTTACATCAAATTGGTATCAAAGTGGTGGTGTTCTTGGGATACCAAGACCACATGGAGTTGGACAATTGGGAATCCGCGTAGAACATGTCATCGCGAGAAGCAAGTGTAGTTCAAGCATCGCGTCCCCACCCTTCGACCTAAGATTCAATCCTCGTCAGCCTCCTCTCACTTCCTCCATTGCACAACGTGAACGTCCCAGCCATGAACCCTCAAGGACTACACGCCTTCTACTACCGCCATCGCCCCTAAACAATGGCCGACCTCACAAGGGGCTTCATTCCTGACCCCGACAGATCATCGTTATTCTAGCCTTCCAACGGTGGAAACCCTTATCCCCTCCTGTCAACCTCGTTTGCCTCCCACCAGCTATGAAATCGGTCTAACCTTCTGCCTTAGGTTTGCCTTTTGTTAATTGGGTCGGAACCCTAACCGACGACCAAGAGGCCATCCCTACAAACCTCACCTCACTACTACGAGGTTCTCCAACCATCATGATCGCTCCATTACCTCCTAAAACTTCTCAATCAGAAGCCTTAACCATTATGACACATTCCAACACTTGTGCTCGCCAATTAGCTCAAACCACTCCCATTCACCCACCAAGTGAACCTAAAGCCTGCGAAACTGTCTCTAAACCTGATCAGTGATCAACCAACTACAAGGACCACGCCTGCCTCCCAAACCCTAGCCTCAAACTCTAATTTGTCGTGTTTGTCGCCTTTAGCCGCGATTTACCCTGGCTATGACATGAACTCTAGCAGCCACCATTCCCTCTCGTACCAACTCAGAATGGCTGTGTCACAACTTGTTTTACACTCATTGCCTCGCAAAAGGGAAATTATGCACGATCATCATTGATGGGGGTCCGAACGACAACCTCGTTGTTCGAGAGATAGTGAGAAAGTTAGGTTTGTCCACCGATTCCTTACGGGTACCGTTTCGCATTAGATGATTAGGATGAAGGGCTCCACTTGTGCTCGATCGCCAGTGCCATGTCTTGTTCTCTATTGGGCTTTATTTTGACGAGATTCTGTATAACGTCGTCGATATGACCATTTGATATCTCCTCATTGGCAATATGATAAAACTTCATGCACCACGGGAGAGACAACACATATACATTTCTCCACAATCATGAGGTATGACAATTGCAACCCATTGTGAGGTGCGACCTCGCTCCTTAGCAGCCACTCTAGTCTCATGTTTGGTTGATGCCTAGGTCGAGGGAATGTGTTACAACCTTGTCAGCTCACTCTTCACACCATTAACGAGCGTTCCCCCGACCTTGTAGGCTCTTCAAGATACTTTCATCAACGTGAGTTCACCCCAAATAGTCTACTCCCCTTCGTGACATTCCACACGTTATTGATTTCGTATCGAAGTCATAATTACCTAACTTGCCTCACTACTGGATGGCCCTAGCAGAGAGTAGCAAGTGTCCGAACTATGCAAACGGGGGATGCTTCATGAGAGCATGTCACCTTGCGTCGTAGCCGCACTTCTCACCCTAAAGAAGGGGGCGAAAGCTTGCAGATGATAACGGCGATATCAATGAGATTACACTTAAATACCATTTTAGATGGACGTAAACCTGCTAAGCCCGTAATACCTCAATAGCATTTTTGGGATATATTAAATCGAATGTTGGACTCCAATCATACAAGTCCAAGGTGCAAGCCATTGTGCAGTAGCCTACCATGTCGATCGTTTCTAAGGTGAAAAGGTCCCATGGACTCGCCAGCTTCTACAAACTTTTTCATCTTCCACCATGCCTCCTATCACGAATATGATGAGTTCATCAACATGGCGGACTCGTGAAAATTGAAGCCACTTTCAAAAGATTGTCTCATTAAGAACCCCCATCTTAGCCATACCCGACTTCACCCGGTTGTTTGAATTGTCTTTCAAGCACAACAAGAGTAGCATTGGTACGGTTTTCAGACAGAATGGACGCCTCGTTATCTTTTTCAGCGAACATATCTAGTGCCGCTTTGAAATATTCCATCTACAATTAAAATTTATATTTATATGATATTGTCCAAGCTGTTTAGTATGGAATGAGTATTCGTCACACTGCGAGTTTATGATCAAATCTGATCACTAGGCCTCAAATATCTTAAAAGTCAAGCCAAGTGATCTAATTTATACTTAAATACACCTTTCACCTCTAGTACAAGCTAGGAAAAGAGTATAGAGTTGTTGGCACCTTGAGCCGGAGTGCCCCATAACCTGACCACTTTTGTAGTGTTCTTTTTGGCTTCGACAAGGTACACGCCCTTTATACTACAGACACCCAGTTTGTCCCCATAAGAAGCATTTACTTCTTTATTTTATATCCTCATATCCTCCCTCCGAGAAAAAATCGGGTTTCACTCCAGTGGCTTAAACGGTCACATGGGCATTGCTCGGACTCAGCCTACTACGCGGCTTCTCTTATTGGCCTATCATATGAGGAGGATGCCCATGCTTATTTGTAGTTGTACATTTGGGAGACCGCCACCGCTATATATTACAACGTCAGTTTATGCACTCCTCTCCTGATCCCCGAGTGACCTTGGCTTGATGTCTCCATGTATTTCACTGTTGGTTTCCATCGAGTGTCGCACGTACTTGATTCCATCCTCATTGTTAATGACCGATTTTCCAAGATGACTCATTTAATCACTTGCACTCGCCTCCTCGATGGGCACTTTAATCTTCCAAGAGATAATTCGCCTCCGCCTGTAGTATCATCTCTGACTGCAATATTTGTTCGCGGCACGAGCCATTTCTGCCAGTAAAAGCTCCTTCGTTGTTCGCTACAGTTTTCCATAGCCTCACACGGCTAGACGAAAGCCATCAGCCAAGTGCGCGTTCAACAATGTTGTCTACCAATCCACTGGCTCTCACAATTTAGATCGTCCCAAGAACCTCATCTGCGATATCAGTCTTATCGAGCTTCCACCCACAACTCCAGTTCCTCATCGTCTTCTCAGTGCAAAGCTTAATTTCTATATATCCATGTTGAACTTTGTGACCGCATCCAGTATATTTACACCGTTTACGAAGGAGTCATTCATTTTCATTGTTGCCTCCTTATCTTTCAGTCAGGTGATCTAGTGATGGTCTACCTCCGGGAAGAACGCGATCCTCAAACGGACCATTATTTTGTTTTGGCCAGTTCTCTGTCATGTGTTGTTGTTGGGAGAATGCATATGAGATTATCCTCCTGCTCGACTTAAGAGTTCACCACACATTCAACATCAGGGACCTCACGTAGTTCCATTTGACATATACTCCACCTACTACTCTACCCCTGACCGCTCCTGATCCCATTCGTTCTCATACTGGGGAGTCGCCCCAAGTTCGAGGATATCTAGATCTCCGAGGCCACATTCAGCAAAAATCGACCCTCATTTTTACCACCAGTACCCAAGATAACTCTTCTCAAGGAGGAGAGGGGGAGAGTGATTCAGGAGCATAAGGGATATGAATACTACTGTCTCTTCTTCACAAATATTTTTGGAGGGTTCTAGATTAGTCTCTTTTGATTATGTCATGGTTGATGCCAGCACACATGACATCACCCATCATCATAATCAAAAACCTTCTCCAATATTCTCTTGTAGCACACCCGCATTGGGAGGATATTATACTTTTGGAGATGATATGATACTCGGAGAGGAGTAATACGAGTTCTTTCTTATATTGTAGGTTTCTGAGTTTACATCAGAAGTGACCAATTATTAAGGATATTGGTAAAGAAATAAGTAACCGATAATGGTAAAGAAATAAGTAGCTTATGATCTAATAGAAGATATCACTTTAAACATAGCAAACTAACAAGACGGGATTTGTGTAGTTGGTCCTGGGGACAAAGCTTTGCTGGATTGACTTCCCTTTTGACCAAAAGCAGCATAAGGATGACTTTATATGACTATGGAAGTAAAATCAGTTCTCACGTGGCGGCGACAAAGCAAAATTTTGGATATTTTAAACCCCAACATCCATAAAATAAAAACCTAAATTCACATATGCCCATAATTTGTATTGTGTTCCTCAAAATTTGGTGTGGGTGAAACAAAACCTTAACAAAGTCATTGTCTAGTTGCAACATTCAAGAGATGTATATAAGCATATTCTGGCACATTTTCAAGCAAGCAAACAGACTGAATGCAAATAGACCATACTCCAGGAAATATAAACAAAGAAAATAAGACACATCATACCTGTTGAGCAGAAGCTTGTGTCTAGGACCTTCGTGACCAACAAATAATATCACCAACTATGGCAATCTAAATACAGAATAATAGAGGAGAACCAGTCAAGAAGAATAAGAAGAGCTAAGTAATTATATCCACAACCACATACTCGGGTAAAACTTTATTCAGTCAAACTCTATGAAACCTGTCCCTTGAACTAAGCTGTTGAGAAATAAGGACAGCCTCTTGATTTCTCCCATAAAGTCATAACCAGTCAATGTGACTGGAACTTTTAGTCAATATCACTATAGTCCATCCATAAGTTATAAAGAGAAGATTGTTGCATAAAAGCTTTGAAAAAATGCAACATATCTGTTTTCATGTCCTTCGGGAAAATCAGCTTTTTATCTATCGTCATCATTGCTCTTAGAAAGAGGTAACACTAATCTTAATGCTTCAGATATTGATGTTCCTTCTCCAATTGTTTTATTCTTGCTTTAATAATAGCCAATGTTTATATGCGTGTGTATATGTGTGTCTGTTTGTTTTCAGATTCAGTGAAGATGATCACAGAAATTTCCTCCGTGCAAGCTGTAATACTGAGCTCTCAGCTAAAAGAAATGCTAAGGAATGTCAATTCCCAAGAAATATCTCAAGGGATGTTCAAACCAATTAAACTTGTTTATCACCCAAGGGAGCCTTTCTTCATCGTCAAACAGGTATTTTTAGTTAAAGTTGTTTCTTTCTTAAAAATAAGCAACGCTGCGATCTATGAAGCACCGATTCATCAAAACACCTATTACACACGCACATGCACACGCACTGAATCGCAGCACCCATGCCTTATTTTGCCGAATTGCCATACCCATACCCATACCCATACCCACACCCGCCTGACCCGTGCTTCATAACTGTCAATGCAAGCTCAAAGGAGAAACTTAGGCCCCATTCAGTTTTGGGTGAAAAGCATTCTCACCTACGCGGGTTAAATTTTATCCACTATTTTGCGGCCCAAATTTGCAAATTGTAAATAAGTAATTACAATAATATGAATGAAAATTTAACTCTGAATTGGTGACAAGCTTTTCACCAATTTACTTATTAGCAAGTGAAAAATATTTCAACCCGAGCCAAAGAGTCTTAAAGTAACAATGAAAATTCATGTGTAGTAGAAATGAAAATGCTTCCTTGTTTTTGACAGCCAACAAAAATCACTGCAGTATTTCCATTGCGCTTCAAAGAAAATTCAGATGTAATTATTGCAACAGCCTTCTTTCAGGTTTGTGGCACACATGACAGTAAAAAAATAGAGTTTTTGTGATTTATTGCTATTTAGTGAAATAATTAAAAAAATCCAACAGGAGCTCATGGATGTGGGGAGTTCAGAAGCATTTGCTAAGGCGCCTCCTTGCCACTGGTCACCTATTCCACCCACCGAGTTAAGAGGCGAGCCCATTGAAGATTTGAGCACCAATGGAGGGTTTGTCTCTTTTGGTATCAATCAACTAAACCCACAATGTTTCAGTTGCTAATATTGAGTACTTCTGAACCATATATTTATAATTTGAGAAAATAAAATTATCACAAAACAAACAGTTGTATAATTATTTAATCTTCAGGAAAAAAGACAATTTGTAATTGATATAATATTTCATCTGAAACTTATATTTGCATGCATATTCGCAGAAATTTCTTCACGACATGTGGAAGGCAAGAAACTAGACAAGACTGTATGGAGCCTACTAAACTTTTATGCATATGTGAAACATCATGTGAAGGTAAAAAAAAACAGCTTTTTAATTGTATATGAAACTATTCAGAACAAGACTTTCACATCTCAACTCTGTGAATAATTGTCAAACAGTGTACCAAAGGTTTTATACAAAGAAGGATGAGAAAACGCTTGGAAAGCTTGGTTGAGGTAATTAAGTCTAAACCTTAACCTGAACTGACATATTTTATCGTTTATAATCACACCAAGTAGATAGTTTTACCTTTTATCTCTCCTTCATTTTTCTTAAGATCCCATTGTTACATAAACAAGCACAACAAATGTACTCCTTAAGTGAAACGCATTTGTTCATCATGTAAATTGTAGGCCTTAACTAACGCAAGCATATACGAAGAACAACATATTGAGAAGGTCCACCAAGGTATGCTTTCAACTGTTTGATAGATACCCTCAGGAACATCCACCACCTATTTCATGACAATAGTATTATGGTAAATTGGTAGTCAACAGAATTGGAAGCACATCATTTTTGTAGATAAACTGTTAATCAATTTTTTCTTCATCCTTTACCAGAAAGCCTGAACCCAAGTAATAGTAAACTAACAAAAAGAAAACATAAATATTGCACTGATCACTGATATTACATTTACTTTCATTACTTCTTTTTTTCTTTTTCTTATAAGAAGGAAAATGGTCTGATGCAGGATATAGGTTCGTCAGGAAACTGGTCAGTTTCTCCAGATCCAAAATCATCAGGCGAAGATACGATTTCATAAACAAGATCAAGAGAATTCATTCCAGAATCAAAATCCATAAATTTAGTCGTTTCCGTAGACGATGGTTGAAAATCCCTAAATTTTCATCTGTAACAAGATATACAAAACTAGATTAGTCATTACTTTTTCAGAAATATTTATTTTCTTTTATAATTAGTTACCATACGTTAACTAGGAATCTTTCTCTCCAAGTTTGGGAGCCGATAGTAAATACTCTCATTAGCTTACCTTATTTTAATTAGATATCTTTCTTTCCAAGTCTTGGAGCTTATAAATAAAGGTCTCTCCATCCATTGTAATCACTTGAGTTCATATTGATTTATGAGAATATGAAAGAAAACCCTTTTGATTATTTCTTGAAGTGTGCAAGTGTATGAGAAAGTGCCGCTGTGTTTACATCAGAAATGCATCTACTTTTTCACCTTCTTTTATTTATTTATATACATGTTATATATATTTGGTGGGGGAGAAGGGGTTATATTTTTAAGCTCATTATATTGGACCAGAGGCATGATAACTGTCATTCAGCATAATCCTCTTGGAAACTGCACAGATTAGAATTTTTAAGAACTAGTTGTAACCTAAAAACACACATTCGACATTTCTTGGCAATAATTTGTTTGTGAAATAAGTACCCAAATGCGGAACCAAAAACACAGAGGTCGGCGTATGAGGGGGAGCGCCCATAGAGACGAAAGAAGAGGGAAGCCCAATTAAGAACGGGAGAGGGGAGACAATTAATAAGATGAACTGAGGTGGAGATAGGTACAGGCCAGTGGCAGAGGGGAGCGTGACTAGAGAGAAGGAAAGTGCGGGACACATCCCCAATGTGACGATGCCTTCATTCAGAGACCATTTTGTGCAGGTGTGTGAGGGCAAGAAAGATGGTTGTGAATGCCGATGGACGCGCAAAATTCTTAAAAAAAGCCCTCATATTCTCCCCCGCCATCACTTTGAAATTATTTGATGAAGACGGAGAACTGTGCATGTGTGTAGCTGACAAAATTCTTAAAGTGCATAAGAACTTCTGATTTACGGTTCATAAAATATAACCAGAAAAAACGGTTATAATCATCAGTAAAAAGCACATAATATTTGTAACCAAAGACAGACTAGGAGATTGCCAAACATCAAAATGTATTTAAAAAAAGGAGCAACACTTTTTATTTCATTTGATTGGGGAAAGGGGAGGTGTGTGGATTTTTCCAAGGCACACTCTTGACAAAAGGAAGAAATAGTCTTAAAGGTAGGAGATAAAAATTTATGTGAGCCTAAATAAGAGATGACTTTGGCAGGGGTGTCCAAGTCTGTGATGCCACAATGTAGAGGAGCTATGGGAGGCAGAGAGAGCTTAAACACGGATGGAAGAGCAAAAAGCTTGTAGAGACCATTCTTACATGGCCCTTTTATCAGAGACCAGTAGTGAGATCAAAGATATAGAAATTATGAGTATCAAAAGCACAAAGAACTTTATATCTT
The DNA here is from genome assembly GCA_949130495.1 of Sambucus nigra. Classification (NCBI taxonomy): domain Eukaryota; kingdom Viridiplantae; phylum Streptophyta; class Magnoliopsida; order Dipsacales; family Adoxaceae; genus Sambucus; species Sambucus nigra. Next base: position 581,152,295 of record OX422209.1, read on the forward strand.
TATAGAATTAAGCAATAAATAATAGATTCTTGCGCATGGAAGGAACAACATAGAGATTGTTAAGATGAAACGGGTTGAACCAAGACAAAGTGACATGTTATCCGTATAATTGATGGGGAAATGATCACCATTGTCAAGTTGAATGGTGTCTGGTCCAGAATAAGGATGATGTTGCCGAAAGATTGCAAGATTGCCGATCATTTGGAGGCTCCAGTGTCAGGATAACAACTGGGGTCATAGGAGGGTTGTGAAGGTTGGGCTATCTGAAGTCTAGCAAAGGCAGAGTTGAGGGAGCGGGGCACTAACGGTTGGGTAAAGATGGAGAGGCGGGAGCAAGTGCGGGCTGAGTGACCAAAGTCAGAGCAGAGTTGGCATTGGGCCATGCGTTACTATGTAGGACTAAATCCAAAAACGTCATGCAGAGGGTAACGATTGTTGTTGGTATAGGAGCGATTTGGGGTCCGTCGTCCTTTCTAGCGGTAGTTGTTGTTCCAATATGCGGTATGAGAAGGAAGAGCATGCTGAGAAGCTTGGAGGGCAGCAGGTGGGGTGATGGGAGAGGACTTGTGACGGGCCTCGTAGTGCAGCAAACAAGACCGGAGTTTGAAAAAATTAGGGAGAGCGTCAAAGCTCTCAATGGCAATGACAAGAATCTCGAACTCAGGCTCAAACCGTTTCGAACAGAGTTGACAAGATCCGTGTTGGAGACAGGTACACCAATAGTGGCAAGAGCATCAACAATGGACTTGACTTTCGGAAGGTAGTCTGTAATGAAGCGGGTACCGCGAGTGAGACTTGTGAGCCTTTTCAATAGTGAGAGGCATTTAAAATTGACTTCTGAGAGAAGTTAGTTTAAATAATGGCCCGAAATTCGGCAGAGGTGGAGTATAAGAAAGAGTCATGGAGATGATCTTGACTAGAGTTTTGTCGGCACGAAGCTAGGCGATGCATTTTGGTTCAGAGGTGGAGCGAGGATAAGAGCCATTAACAAAACGAAAATAATCTTGCCTGTAGAGAAAGGCTTTAATTTGGTGGGACCAAAAAAGAAAATTATCATCGGTTAGTTTAATTGTTACAAGATGGATAATGTTGGGGATTTGGATATATGAGTAAGAGGGTTTAGAGCAGAGAAGATTTCTGTAGTATTGGTTGACATGGTCGGGACTGAAATTGCAAAAGAGTTTTTTTTTTCAATTTCTTCTTCTTCATATTTGAGATAATGGGCTTTCTTGTGAACAGTGTTGCGATAAATAATAACACAGTGAACGGTGCCATAATGAATAGTACCACGAAGATTAGTACCGCAGAGAAGAGGAGAAAAGAGAGGAGGTGGTGCAGTGTGGTGGTTGCGTTGTGGCAGAGGGAGGAGCTGTGGTCGGGGATGGAGAAGAAGAAGGAAGGAAGAGGTTGTTGTCTGGGAGAGAGAGTATCGGGGCTTAGGCTGATACCATGAAAAAATTGGTAAATTGAATTTCCTTGTCTTTCGTCTCCAATTGGACGCCTATATATATCTCTCTTACAATGTGTATAAATGGAACATATAAGCATGATTTATGCCTAAAATTAAGTATAAGATAGTCAAATAATTACATCAATGATTCCCATAAAATATGCTATATTTTAAGGAATAGGTTTCCATGTTTTAAGGAGCTTTAACATCCTCCACGCCAAAACCCTCGAGGGAACTTGCAAGTTGGTTCTACAGCTCTGCCCAGCTCGAGAACCAATAATCTTGTGAGTAAAAAAAATACAAATGGTTATAACTTATGAATATTTTGATCAAAATCTCAACTTTTGGTTTCGCAAGAGAGAGGTCTGTCAAGCCGCGTTCTAGGGTCTCGGTAAGCACCCTTGATTGTTGGGGATAGAAGAACCCAGTGTGGTCAATCATTGATTGCTCAATTGAACTATGGAGCATTGGTTGTTACTTGCCCTTGCTCGGGTGAACTACCGAGCATTGGCTGTTACTCTGTTGATACCCTTAGAGAGTAACGGGTTTGGACAGCATCCTCTTACAAATTGAATATATAAAATCTCGAGCAATTCAATGCATTTAATTTCCTCTTAAGCACCATATGTCATTGGCCGTACTCATTATATTAACAGAATCAGCAAAACCCAAAGGCTTAGTGTTTATCACTTCCTCGCTTTGATTAATGACTGAATATTAATGTTTCCAGATTCAAAAAATAGGGCGGGTGTTAAATTGGCTTAAAATAAACTCAAGTATAGCATGGCATGAACTTCTCTTCATATTGAACAAAACGAAGGGAAAAAACAAATATGTGAATTTATAAAATATACAGGACGGATTGGTTTACAATGCCACTCAGAACTAGACAAAATATCAATTAATGTTTGTATTTATAAGAAATGAAATTTATTAATACAAAAACAGAAAAAGAAAAGAAAAAAAGCTTGCAACAAGATAGGAGGACAAGAACCACATGTACATCAAGAGAAAACAACATAAACAAAAGGCAAATCCAACCTTTCACATATGAGAAAAATTCCATAAGTGTTCAGATGATGGAACTCGTAGAAAAGCAAAAAAATTAATTATTTCTCAAACTAACTCTTCTAGTATCGCTTTTCATTGAAAAAAAATTCCGTTTCTTTCCAATGGAACTTCCAAAAGAATATCCAAAAACAATGCATCGCTAAAGTTTCAAGTAATGACTTCCATATAGTGTCAATTATGTTGTCATGGGATCGGGTTCCCAACTGAATAACTTGCTTCAAAAGAACTTGGCTTATCACCAGCAAATATGTCAATTGTGAAAGAGTTTTCTACAAGCTTTGATCGACATGAGAAACAAATCAACCTCATACAATTAACTTAAAACGGCCTATCACTACAACATGATGAAAAGGAAATCTTCACATTAAAACAGACAAAGTTATTACTATTAGAGAAATTCTGGTGGTCCCAAATGACTATTGTATTACCAATAATGAATTTTTTTCTACGTCTTCGTCAACAATAATACGCAGTAAATTCAGAGATTGTACCCTCCAAAAATTTATTTATTAAATAAGTACCAAAGAATACTCTTACCTTCCTGACTTCTTGCTTTTTAATCAATCAAAACAAAATGAAAGAAAAACACATTCCCTTTCCTATGGATACAATCTCTCTTGCCTGTCCTTCCAACGTTTTTTAGGCCACGCAATAAATCTTTACATTCTCCTTGGATTATGTCCCACCACAAACCAAAAAATGAAAAACTAACACAAACTGCAGCGCAAAAACAAGTGACATTATTTATCATATGTAAAATAAATTAATTCAGTAAGAACGAGTCTTCATGGTCTTCTGCACACAAATATGCGTACACATGCGTACGAACACATCTCAAGTGTTCCTTGAATTTGAAACCCAGCTACAAAACTTTTTGTTTAGTAAAGAGCACCACAACTACATAATCATCAAGACTCAGAGATAATATCTTGGGAGTTAACTCTTGTTCACACTCCATATAATAAATTCACCCATATATTTTGGAGGATTTATTCACTTTCACACCTCAAATGTGCTTCAAAAAGAAAGTATTATGTTCCATGATCACTCTGTATTGATAGAAACTCATCCCAAAACTCGAACAATGGCTCACACATTCTCTATTGAAAAGCTTAAAAAGTATCTAAACTTCTTATTGGATAAGCTCATTGTCATCCATCTTCTATCAATAATAGCACTAGGGTGGTGACCAGCAGAGGAGAGGAATGGTTAATCAATTTCTCTTACATTGCAAGGTGGCATTAGAGCCTGGATGCACTGTAAGGGGGAAAAAAGGCTATATCAAATTTTAGGTAATGCAAAGAACTCCCCACCAAAAAGTACCTCCTCTCTCACTACATTATATATACATATATATATACATATATATATATATATATATATATATATAGAGAGAGAGAGAGAGAGAGGGAGGGAGGGAGGGAGGGAGGGAGGGAGAGCTGGTCAAATGGGAATGTGTTTGCTTCGACTTTCATTGATGTTTGTTATTTACTCGGTTATGATAGTGTTCTATGTTTGTGCTGTGCATGGTCTTCAGCTTGTGGCTCTTTTTGTTTGTACAATATCTGTTAATAAGCTTTCCCATCTAATAATATATGTAGGCAACAGATCTTAAGCCCAATTGAAAAGCAAGTCCGCAAGATCCCTCTTTGAGAAAACAAGGACACTAATTCAATGACCCCGGGAACAAGATAATTTTATTGTTTATTCAATAAACTAGTAAGAGTGGGTGAGCTCAAGTTTAAAGTAAGCAGCATATATGGCCAACATTAGAAAATTTGATTCATGTAGCATTCTTAACATAATCTTCTTCTACAACAACAGTAACAAGCAATAGAATAACAATTTTTATCATAAAAGAATGAAATCAAAAACAAAATTCTTTACCAACCAACAGGTAAGTGTAAAAAAGAAGAACAAAAGGTCAACGATGCCTATCTATAGAGACTTAATGAGGTCTTTCACCCAAAAAGAAAAAATGATAGTTTTTACTACAACCCAATTGTGTACCTCAATACAGAAGAGAAAAAAAACAACCAAAGAATTCTCATTCTATCTCAAATTCAGGAAGAGGGTGCATCAGCGTATTCTCTGTTTGAAGCTGCGCCAGCAATGGCCCGCTGGCCTCACCACTTCTCGTGCCTCTATTACGACACAACAGTCCAAACAAAACGAAGCTTAACCCCAATACCGCGATCACATGCCCAATAAACAACAAATTCATCAAAGCCATTCCCCTCAACCTATCCTCCTCAAGCTCACACTTCACATCAGTTTTTCCCTTATTAGGAGATATCGAAATCTTATCACAACCCTTCACTGCAAATGTATCAGTGTATAATGACAACCCAATTTGCAAAATCCAAGTCCCTTTCATTACAAGCCCCAAACACAGAAAAAATTCCGCGAAAAAAGCCGATGGCTTAATCGAAAGAAATAGGCAACAACATGCACAAACAAGGGTCAACCCACCTAACAATTGGTATGCAGCAGCTCCAAGACCAGTGATATCTTTCCCATTCATTGAATACTCAACAAGAAACGAAATTGCCGCGAAAACGAATACGAAATGCTCTGGGATTGGACAAGGGTCGAAATTTTCCCGAGAAACAATCAGGATTATAAGCAGCCAGAAGAGGAAAACCACTACTGATTGTTGCAAGAAAGTGAAGCGGTAAATGGGGTGGCCAGTAAATGCTAGAAAGAAGAATATTTGAGAAAATGAGGCAATGGGTAGGGCAATTAGGAGGATGTAAAAGTCTATGGTTTTCCATTTTGGGTCTGAGAAATACCATGTTTTTGATCGGTATGAAGATGGGTTTTTCAGATACAAAGAGAAAGATGATATGAGACGACGAGTGCCCAAAGGGAAGAGGAAAATGAATGCGGAGAAATGGGTTGCCAATGAAGCCATTTGTGATTTGTGCTTTGTTTTCGTTATTTGACTGATATGTATGAATGATGATCAAGAAAGGAGACTCTTTTAATTCAAACAAATCATGAGACGATCAAAGGCATAGATGGAGATATATGTATTAGTTACCTTGTGAAGATCTTGCAGATGTATGTACCATGTGTGTTCGATCATGCAAGGTTTTCATTTTCTCATAAGTCAAAATCTACGGGTGGACTTTCGACAAATCCTTGTACATATACGTGTGCTCATCATCTCATTGGTTATGTATGAGTCGTCAATTACTTATTTGTCCTTAAACTACGAGGATTTTTTTTAAATGGCTCATCAATTATCAAAGTGTTAAGCAAGACCTCAAACAAACCTAATTGATTTAACAAGAATCTTTTGTCACTTTAGATCGTTAACTTAGACGAAATTGAGTCATGTGTCATGCACATAACTCGTTATAAGGGCAAAATAGGTAACTCATTGAAATTATAGGGGTTATTATAATATACCATCCATCCATGATTAAAAATATAGTAAAATATGTTAATAGCCGCTATAAATTATCACTTGGAGTTTTAATTGTTCCTTAAACTAAAAATCGTGTCAATTTAGGTCATAAAATAATATTTTAGTCAATTAACTATACATGTTTCAACTCAGTCTCTAAATTATAATAAGCGCTTCAACTCAGTATCTTACATCAATTTTAAAAGTTTCATAAATTATGCAAATATAATGTGACCGAATAATAATTTATGAAATTTTAAAATTTGTGTCAGGAAAGGAGTTGAAACACTTATTATAAATTGGGGACTGAGTTGAAAAGGATATAGTTAAGGGAGTAAAATAGTAGTTTAGGGACTAAATTGATACAACTTTTAGTTTAAGGACTATTTCAAAACTCGGGTGATAGTTTAGTGACTATTAGTATATTTTATTCTTAAAAATAAATAATAAAAAGTTAAACACACCACACTTCTCTCACCAATGAAACCATCTCACTTTTTTCCTTTTTCCATCACCTCCTCTATTTTCGATCAATCTTCCCTCCCCTTAATTTGCCAACCAACCTACACTCACTTTCACTTTTTCGTTTTTGGTGAACCACTCCTCCCCCTCCCTTTTGTTTACCATCAAACCACCCAAACCCTCCCACTCCACTCTCACCCGCCCTTCCCCTAACTTCGACAATTTATGAACAGAGAGGGGGATTTTTTTGGCTTCTTTGAAAGTTTGTGTGTGCGTGTGTTTTAAATTACCTCTTTTGCATCCATAAGACTCATTTCCTTCCAAGTTAATGACTTAAAGCAGCAATAGGGTCTTATTAATTCAGTTAGATTACTTTGAGGGCTTACTTAACATTTTTTATTATAAAGAGATCATTTTGGAATAATCGTGATAGTTTAGGGGGCAAATGAGTAATTTAATCTTTTCTTTTTCTTTATAGAGGGTTTCTTATGATAATTAAACCACATGAGTATGATGTTAACTGCAACTTAAGTCCCCTAAATTTTACAAAAACTTCCTAAATTAGAATAAAAAGTTATAAACATCTCTAAATGCCTCTGTAAAAAAATCAGTTTTGCATGTCATTTTTAGCGATACGTAAGGACATATTTGATCTTTTCATAATTGTAGACATATTTGTACTCAACTAACAGTTTAAGGGTTTATTTGGAATTTTAATTTGTTAGCCAACTTGAGTGAGGGTTAGCACCACCCTCCAGTGTAGGGGTGGACAAAAAATGGACCGATTGGATCGAACCGGACCGAACTGAAAATTAAGGCTATTTTAAAAACGGTCCAAAAATCTGTTCACAAAAACTAAAAAACAATTAAATCGGTCCAGTCCGCGGTCCACTATATAAAAAGATCGATTTGGGCTGAACTGAACCGATTCCCATATATATATATATATATATATATATAATAAAAGTAGTATATTTATTTTTCATATATATAGTTTTTGAATCATTGTATATAACTTATGAATTTAATTTAGAACATTTTTTATATATGTATAAGCATTTTTTTTATTTGGGTTAAGATAACCCATGTAAATATCACTTGGGATTACGAGCATTATCAATATAATTGTTGTATTGCAACCTTTTTCTTCCATATTCTCGCTATATACATGGATTTATGAAGAGATTTATCTTTTTTTTGTTTGAATATTATTATTCGTACCTAAAATTCTTACTTTAATTATAAGCATGGCAATGTTAATGTTTGAAAAACATTTACATATCTATTTGACAATTTTCCATTGGCCGCATTGGTTAACTAATGTTTAGAAGATACTTTTATGGATCTATATATTTATCTATTTTTTATTTTTTTGTATATGTATTTGTAAGAATAATAGATAAAAACACTCATCAAAAATTAAAAAAAATATAAAATAGGGTAAAAAAAGCTAACAATAAAACTACAAAGCGTGCACGGCCATAACACAATAAAATAGAATCCTGAATATTAACGACATTAAGTAAATAATCCCCTTGTTGTAGACCATTGACTTCATGTGTTCCACGTGGATAAAAGTTAACGACAAAACGTTATCCTGCAAAAAAATAAAATACAAAAGGAGATGATATTAGTAACCGGGTAATTTTTTAAAAAAATCTTATTCAAGTTGAAAATTTACATATACGAATTAAAATTATTATTGTATTCACAAATCAAAATTTTTGTGACTACGCGGTCAGTTCCTACAAGTTATATTGGTCCCGTGCGAGGTGTTCGTGCCTCTTACGGGGCCGTTTGGGGGCTGATTTGGGTTTTCACCCTCAAACGGCTTATTTTTAAGCCTAATCTAGATATTTTCAAATTATCATCATATTCTCAAACCGAGAGACCCGTGACCACACGGTCAGTTCCTATAAGTTACATTGATCTCGTGCGAGGTGTTCGTGCCTCTTACGAGGCTGTTTGAGGGTTGGTTTGAGTTTTCACCCTCTAACAGCTTATTTTTAAGCCTAGTCTAAATATTTTTAAATTATCGTCATATTCTCAAATCGGGAGACCTGTGACTACGCGATCAGTTTCTACAAGTTACATTGGTCCCGTGCGATGTGTTCGTACCTCTTACGGGGCCGTTTGGGAGCTGGTTTGGATTTTCACCCTTTGACGGCTTGTTTTTACGCCTGATCTAGATATTTCTAAATTATCGTCATATTCTCAAATCGGGAGACCCGCGACTATGCCGTTAGTTTCTATAAGTTACATTGGTCCCGTACGAGGTGTTCGTGCCTCTTACGGGGCCGTTTGGGAGCTGGTTTGGGTTTTCACCCTTTAACGGCTTGTTTTTAAGCCTAATCTAGATATTTTGAAATTATCGTCATATTCTCAAACCGGGAGACCCGTGACTATGCAATCAGTTCCTACAAGTTACATTGGTCCCATGCGAGGTGTTATGCCTCTTACGAGGCCATTAGAGATCTGGTTTAGGTTTTCACCCTCTAACGGCTTGTTTTTAAGCCTAATCTAGATATTTTCAAATTATCGTCATATTCTCAAACAGGGAGACCCGTGACTACGGGGTCAGTTCCTATAATTTACATTGGTCTCGTACAAGGTGTTCGTGCCTCTTATGGTACCGTTTGGGAGTTGGTTTGGATTTTCACCCTTTCACGAATTGTTTTTAAGCCTAATCTAGATATTTTCAAATTATCGTCATATTCTCACATTGGGACACCCGTAACTACGCGGTCAGTTTCTACAAGTTACATTGGTCCCGTGCGAGGTGATCGTGCCTCTTATGGGATTTTGAGGGTTGGTTTGGATTTTCACCCTCAAACTGCTTATTTTTAAGCCTAATCTAGATATTTTCAAATTATCGTCATATTCTCAAATCGGGAGATTCGCGACTACACGGTCAATTCCTACAAGTTACATTGGTCCCGTGCGAGGTGCTCGTGCCTCTTACGGGTCCATTTGAGAGTTATCGTCATATTCTCAAACCGGGAGACCCGTGACTACGTGGTCAGTTCCTACAAGTTACATTGATCCCATACGAGGTGTTTGTGCCTCTTACGGGGCCGTTTGAGAGATGGTTTGGGTTTTCACCCTTTGACGACTTGTTTTTAAGCTTAGTCTAGATATTTTCAAATTATCATTATATTCATCTTAGCTCATATATATATATATATATATATATATATATATATAGCCTTAGATGGTCAAGATCTAGGTAGACTAGTCATCATTTCATGAAACATAACTAATCCCTAAAAGGAAAAAAAACTTATTATATACAAACACACAAAAAAAGCGGGGGAAAATTCACTCACTTATTCTACCATTAATTACTAGTGAGGTGGCATATTTAGGTAGTCTATAAGTATTGTTCTGTATATTTAAAAGCTTTATGTATTGTTCTATCTCTATGGATAACCCTTCTTTACAAGTCTGTTTGAAAAATAAATAATAAAAAAGGTTATCATAGATCCTGAATAGAAAATGTATTCACTCATCGTAAAGGTTGTCTAGATATGTGTTAAAAGGTGTTTCCCTTTCTTATTAATATAAAGAAAGATTCACTCATTGTAACAATTTTTTTATGATTATTAAAATTCAATACGCATGTTAGATATAATAGAAAATGTATCAACCAGAATGAGAAAAACCAGTATGAACAACAAGCTTGCCCATTGGCTCAAAAATCAGAATATCAGCTTTTTCACGAAACTCAACTTCTTCAACTTTGTCCTTGATAACCTATAGTTTAGATGGCATAGTGGCCCAAAATTTGAGATAAGGAGTTGGCAAATATCATGACTTGTAACAAAACAAGGACACAACTTGTATGTCATTGATCCTCTATGCAAATCCATAATGTTCAGTAGTACTATGCTTTTATATACAGGACAATATAACAGCTTAACGGGGTACACAAGCCTTATGCAAACAATTCAGTATAAGAGAGGCACCTGAGATTATTATATTCGAGGTTGGGGAACTCAAAAGTGGATATCAATGACAAGATTGTAAGGTAGTAATATTACTTCTTTGCGATATTACTTATCCTCACTTAATCCTGTAACATATTTTGCTGATGTAATAGTTGCCAATAATAATGGAAATATATCTTTGCATAAGATTCTTCTATTTTATCATCAAACTTTCATTTAGAAGCCAACACTCCATTTGGTAAATCTGATTCTGAAAAAAGGAATAAACCACCAATAAGCTCCATTCTCCCATAATAGCTAACTTCTTGAATTCAGAATTGATGTCTTTATTATCTATTCAATTTGGATGTCAGTCACAGAGGATGAAAAAAATGAAGCATTGATGCAGTCAAGAACAATTTTGATGCACATTTAATTTGACATACGCCAAGGCCATCACCGGTTCACTAACTCACGCACCTTACATATGACCAATGTGATATACTTATAATGAATTTGCTGCAAAAACATGTTTTAAACAATAAAAACATTACAATGGGGAATTATCAATACATGTTAGTCAAATGTATCTAAATTGCGAGAATTAATAACTTAGAGATATTTAAACCTAGACATCAAGGACTAATAATATACAATGTTTTTGTGTAATCACACCCCAACAAACATTTTGCTAGTCTCCAGCATAGGACCACACCACCACATCCACCACCTCCTCTTATGAATTTTTTTTCCTTATGTTTTTTTCCTTTTTCTTTTCCACAAAGCCACTGTTAACTGAACTTCATTGAGAATCTTTCCTGGTAGGTCCAAGGTCTTAGAGTCCCAATCACATCAAATAATATTATTAATTGAATATTCTCATATTGTTAGTTGGTGACGCTGGACTATCTAGAAAATTACATAAACTAATTAGACTTGGATTTTTTTCCCATTTAGGGGGGGATTAGGTACTGGATTATCACATGAACAAGCAATAATCAGCTACAGTATTAGACACTAGTATGATTATGAAAACAATTTTTACCTAGTCAAGTTTGACATAAAATTGTCTGTTAACAACTTTGTTTTGAAATTGTTGTTGAGTGCAAGATATTAATGCAGTTTAAAATGCAGCGAATTCCACTTTCACATTCACAGCGTGCTCAATTTACTTGTGACATGCATGTGGATATCTCATGGTCAACAAGTCTAAGGTAACTACCAACTAGTGCATACAGTTTCTATGAAAATTAAGCATCATAAACCACTTTATGCCTATCAATAGCGGAGAAATACTAATACATCATATATTTTACACTAATTGTGTTACCTGACACTTATGGCATTCCAATGTAGAGATGCATCATAAGAAAACAGTAATTAAATTTCAGGTGTAAGTTAATTAAAATTAAACAAATACCCTCATAAGAAGAGTGCACAACCAAATGAAAATCCACCGTGTTGATAATTCAATCCATGGGTGAGATGCCTGAAATCAAAAAATAAAAACATTACTCCCAGCCCAAAATGGGACGGTGTGTATAAGCAGGATACAACATATCTCCTACCCAAAACTCAAAAAAATGAAAACCTAAAATGGCTATATGACTTTTGCCTATTTTTAATCAAAATTGGATTGGATCAGATCGGATTTAGATTCAGATTCGGTCCAATTTATACACCATTTTATTAAATGTAATCCAATCCAATCCAATCCAATCCAATCCAATCTAATTCAGTCCAATTCAATATATTTCAATAATTCTACAATCACAAAATTATATATTACACAACCATAACATTTCTGCCCAAAATGAGCATTTTTTATATCATCAAACATACAAAAATTAGCCCTTCTATAACCACAACATCCATTATGTCCAAAATAACTTCTCCCCAAAACATTCAAACTTATCCAAAATAGTCATATACAGTAATACAAGTCTTTAAACTCATTTAACCAAAAAAAATTGCAAATATACCATGAGCCACATTAATTTCTGAATTCCATCATCTTCCAACACCTTCTGCACGACAACCTACACATTCAAAGAAAACAATTTTTTAGCAAAAATTAATATATAACGGATTGAGTGTAAAACTCATTAATAAATATATACATATATATATATATATATATATATATATATAGAGAGAGAGAGAGAGGGAAAAACAAAGGGGGATGGACAGCGGGCAGTTCTGCGAGGAGAGGAGGATGGCGGAGGGCAACACAATAATGGAGGCGGGAAGAGGTCAGCGAAGGGGGAAACTCAGCACAGCGGTGCCGATGGAGAGTAAGTGTCGGCGATTCATAGGGTTTTTTGGTTTGGGGTGAGAGTGAGAGAACGTAAATGGGTTCTCATTTTGCCATAGTTCCGTATAGTCTATTTGTGTGAGCGGGAGAGCAAAGAGGATGAAAATTTAGATGGCTCCAAATGAAATGTCAAATAATTTTTAGTATTTATATTTTAGTCAAGTGTACTTAATTGTGGCATACTTAAAAATAGTGTCAAATTTTGGCATTGTTTTAAAGTGTGCCAGATTGTCATTAAACTGTGCAAAAATTTGGCACAACTTTAAACTATGCCAGATTTTTAATATCAAGGTGTGCCAAATTGGTGTTTTTACTGTAGTGTCTTATAATATAATCTGGCAGCCCTTTGTTGATAAGCGTATTGTCTGACCTCAGCGTTCTCTCATTTTTCTTTTATCAGGTCTAGGTCAAACTCCCTCTCCTCATTTTTAACATCAAGGTCTTAGGTTTGGAATATGTGGCTGGGAAGTCCCAGTTCACTAAAAACAACCGCTTCTAACCGTAGGCTAGTGTGACACCCCGACTAATTAAATACCGGATAGTTACTCCTTTATTCAAATTAATACAAAATGACAAGTTGGTCAGTTCATAACATCACTGTCGAAAACATTTATTTAAACAATTACTAGCCACCTAATATTTAAAAAGTGAGTTATCAAATTTCATTAAATTAAATTAACATGCAACCAATTAAAATTATTAGCTAAATGATACTACCATCACATCACAGTCACATCAAGATAATAATGGAATAATAAAATGAGTCTGGAGTAACACTTCTCTGAATAATCCCAAATAATGGATAAAACCAAATATAACGTCTGAATAATAAATTAATTAACTCCAAAACTGCAATGAAACTAAGTATGATAAAACTGTCTCTAAAAGAAAAGGGGAGACATGCCCTAACAAGTGAATAAGTCTGAAATGGAATCAATATAGAATGTGGAGGCGTTTATTATCAAGATCCTGTAACTTCCACAGCAGCTACAGCACGTCACTGAAATGGAACTCCTAAGCTTGGCGTCCCTGTGGCTGGGCACCTAAAAGGTTTTTCAAGAAAATAGATTTGAAAGCAAACGGGTCAGAGCCCGATGTAAAAACAGTTTAAAAATATAAAAGTGTTTAATTGCATTAAACAATGAATATAAAGTACGTGTTAGTTCCATGCTCTCACATGAGTTTCTCACCTCTCAACTAATTTGCACGCTTAACGTATATCCATAATCCATCCTAGTTATGCCGCTAACTAACTAGTCTATACTGAAACCCATCCTCACATGATAATATAGGGGTTTATTCAAGACATTCCAATATAACTTATGTGAATCTACCTTTTCATTTCTCACACTAATTTATATTAAATCATATAGAAAATTCTCAATTTTAACTTTACTCAAAGTGTCACAACTATTCACACACATTAATAAGAATATTCACCCGCATTAACAAGGAGTCTGTTATCATCACCAATATATAAATTTCAACATAATATTATACTTGGGGCACCCCTAGGCTAAGCTGCGATGCACACATACTCTGCTATCGAATTCCGGTACATCACGTACATAAGAACTATGTATTTCGGATCTCTCAGGAACCGTTTTAATAAGAAAAATCACACATATTGGAGGCGAACATAGTTCACATACCCATGGGTCATGCACATACCTACGCTCCCATGGTCAGCTGACTTATCAACTCACAAATAAGTCATTCACAGCCCTATGTCCTTAAGGTACGAATCTAAATCCCCCCGTAGGCAAACAAAGATTAGATGGCCCTGTTCTGAAAGCCGACCTCCCGTGAAAGCAAGTATGGTAGGTATGTCATACACATATAAATCCATTTACTAAGCATTCACACAACTTAGATACTTTATAATATTATTAAAGGTATGTTCTCAATCTTTATACCAATAATCCAATTAGTACATTTTTATACTTCCAAATAGTTATATAATATAGTCCACCGACACATCTCACGTCATAGTTTCAAGTACTTAAAACCTAACTCATAAAGGTTACTAAGTCTCCTATTAATCCCACACTTTAATCCAATACTCTTAAGGTCCATATTTCTGCCATAAACCTTATTTTATCAAACAATATAGATTAACTCATTTAATCTCAGTTTTCTAATAGTCCCTCACTCGTCGCTCCTTATTAGATTTAACATAAATCCCAAATTGAATTCTAATAATAATTAGGGTCTCATAATCATACCTACTGGTCTTCCTCAAATCTAAGAGTGTTCACAAAGTCCCCACCAATAAGTTTTTCTAAAGTTTAGTTCGTTAAAATTCAACAAGGAAAAATATAACAATTTCTGGGAAGGTCAATCGATCGACCTATGAATATCGATTGATCGACCTATGAATGTCGATCGATCGATCGCACCAGATGGGCTACGGACTGCTTCGTTTTTCAGTCCCAGATTTATCCCAAAACTTCATTACAAGGTATGTAACTCTAATCTAAGGTTATAGGATCATTATACAACCTAAATACATTATTTTTAACGTTCCAAAACCATTAAATCATCAACAATTAGCTTTACATGGATCAAATTTTCATAAAAAACCTAGTTTTCTATTTTCTTCAAGAACTATGATATTACTCTTCTAAAATCCATTTTTAATTCATCAAAGGTTATGTTTTGGGTACTGAATTTCATCCACAACTAATCTACATGCAATTCCTAACCAAGGTTTAGAGTTCTACATCAAATTTAATGGGTTTTCATCTTCTTTCAAGGAAAATATCAATTTTTACACTAATCATGGAAGAAATATTCGCTGAAGCTAATGGAATCAAATCACTTGCATTAAGTTTGATGTTCAGAATCGTTGATGGTGTCCAGGGGCTGTTTCTTTCCTTCTTTCCGGTCATAATTCCGTCGAAATTGGTGGTGGTGTGTGGTGGCTAGGGTTTGGGAACCTCCTGCAACCTCTCCTCTAACTCACGTAGCCCATTATCTCCTTTTTTATTGATAATGGCCCTAATGGCATTCCCAATAATAATTAAATAAACCCTCAAATTCGTGGGTCTTGTTTACTTAAATTTTAAAATGACCAAAATACCCTCCCGGGTTGCCGATTTGGCCTAAAAGTGCCCCGGGATCCAAACTAAACCCCCGGCTAGTGTTTTCTGACTATATCCGCCCCTTCGGACACGTTGGCGCACTCAAAATGACCATACGAATGATAAAATTATAAATTTCTTTTTAATCTGATTAAATTGATTCCTGACGTGACTGACACGCGCGTCCCAACTTAATTTCTCAAATTGTCGTATTTATAACTCTCAACAATTTTAATACTACGCGAGTGACACGCGCGTCCCAACTTAATTTCTCAAATTATCATATTTATAACTCTCGACAGTTTTTACTTTCCATACTCATATATCACTATATATACCCAGTAATATTCAATATTATCGTCATAATAATACGAACTCACGCCTCGCTAGTATTTAAATCCGGATTAATTTCTGATTAATTCCCATTTAATTTAATCAATCCAATAAATAAAAATCAATAAAATTATGGGTTATTACATACTTCCCCCCTAATAAACTGAATTTCATCCCGAAATTTGCAACTAAAGTATACCTGTCAAAAATAACTTTGGATAATGCTCGCACATCTCATCCTCGCGCTTACAGGTGGACTCATCGGCATTATGATGCCGCCACTGAACACGTACTAACGGTACTATCTTTGACCTCAGTTTCCTCTCGCTGTGGTCCAGAATAGCAATCGTCCCCTCCTCATAGGAACTATCAAGCTGTAGGTCGATGTTCTCTAAAGAAATGTGGGTATGAGCCAAATCATCCCTAAGATATCTCCTTAGCGAGGAAATATGGAACATGTCATGAATCCTATGCAAGTGTTCTGGTAAACCAAGTCTATACGCAATCGTCCCAATTCGCTCGATGATAGGAAATGGCCCCATATATCTAGGTGCCAGTTTCCCCTTCTTCTCGAAATGCATAATCCCCTTCATAGGAGACACTCTGAGTAGCACCTGGTCCCCCACCTTGAACTCTCTCAAGCACCTCTTAGCATCGGCATAACTCTTTTGTCGATCCTGAGCTACCCGAATACGGCCCCATATCATCTCTATCATTGCCGAAGTATCCTAAATCACATCCGGTCCAAGGTGTTTGTTATCCCCCACCTCTAGCCAACATGCTGGGGAACGACAAGGTCTACCGTATAATGCCTGGAATGGAGCCATGCCAATAGTGAACTGGATTTATTATAGTCAAACTCCACCAGTGGAAGGTACTACTCCCAACTATTTCCAAAGTCTAGGATACACATCCGCAACATATCTTTCAACGTCTGATTCGTTCGCTCGGTCTGCCCATCTGTCTACGGGTGATAAGCTGAACTCAGCCGCAATTCTGTACCCATGGCTTCCTGGAAACTCTCCCAAAATCGTGAAACAAATATCTTGTCTCTGTCAGACACGATATTGAGAGGTACCCCGTGGAGTCTTACTATCTTTGCTATGAAAATCTGGGCATACTGTCCCGTAGTGTAGTCTATCCGGGTTGGCAGAAAATGAGCAACTTTGGTCAACCGATCCAGGATTACCCATATGGAGTCGTGACCCCTCTGCGATGTCGGTAATCCCGTGATGAAGTCCATGGAAATGCTCTCCTATTTCCACAGAGGGACCTCTAATGGCTGTAGAAGTCCTGCCGGTCTCTGATGGTCCACCTTTACCAACTGACAAGTGGCACATTTATAAATGAACTCGGCAATATCTCTCTTCATCCCGCTCCACCAGTATTGTCGCCTCATATCCTGGTACATCTTATCCCCACCAGGATGTACCGCGAACCGTGTGACTCTGATATTACCTCATGTCGCAAGTCTTCCCCCTCCGGAACGACCAGTCTCCCATTGAAGCGTAAGCCCCCGTATGAACTAACGGTATAGGACTCAGCTCCCTCGGCTAGTAATCGAACTATCTGCTCTTGACAGAATGAGTCTTTTGCTTGGGCCTGTATCACTCTCGTAACGATCTGGGGCGTAACGGTCATCACAGACATGAATGATCGGGCCACTGCATCCTGGTGTCCCAACTCCTTCCACTTTTCTCTCCACACCTCGGCCACCTCTCCTACTGGCCTGCGGCTCAACACGTCTGCTACCACGTGAGCCTTCCCTGGGTGATATTGGATATCGAACTGATAGTCCTTCATAAACTCGAGCCACCTACATTGACGCATATTTAGTTCCTTCTTCATGAAGAGGTACTGTAGGGACTTGTGGTCCATGAATAAATGGAATTTCTCCCCCATGAGGTAATGTCTCCAAATCCGAAGAGCAAATACGACTGCTGCTAACTCCAAGTCGTGGGTGGGGTAATTCTTCTTGTGAGGCTTAAGCTTATGGGAAGCATAAGCTATAGCCTGACTCTCCTATTGTAGTACACCCCCAATTCCTAGTAAGGACGCATCGGTGTAGACTAGATACTCAACTCCCGGTCTAGTCAATGTTAATACTGGTGTTGAGGTCAACTTGTCCTTTAACTCGTCAAATGCCAACTGACAGGCATCGCTCGAGATACATGGCACACCCTTCCGAGTCATATGTGTCAAAGGACCAGCTATCTTAGAGAACCCCCGAATAAACCTCTGGTAGTATCCTGCTAGGCCCAAGAAACTACGTATCTTAGTAGGTATCGTGGGTTGTCCCCACTCCCTCACCGCTGATACCTTCCCCGGATCAACAGATATCCCCCTGTTTGAAATGATATGCCCCAAAAACTGAACCTCCTTCAGCCAAAACTCACACTTTTCGTACTTTGCATATAACTCGTTCTGACGCAGGGCCTGCAAAACCTGTCTCAAGTGATCGGCATGTTCCTCCTCTGTCTGGAAATAAACTAGAATGTCATCAATGAAGATGATGACGAACTGGTCTAGGAACTCTCTGAATACCCTATTCATCAAGTCCATAAACACGGTTGGGGCATTGGTTAGGCCAAAAGGCATAACCCGGAACTCTTAGGAACCATATCTCGTCAAGAAGGCAGTCTTCGAGACGTCCTATTCCCTGATACGCAACTGATGGAAACCCGATCTCAAGTAAATCTTTGAGAAGAAGGCCGCTCCTCTCATTTGGTCGAATAAGTCATCGATTCGGGGCAACGGATACTTGTTCCGCATCGTGACTTTATTCAACTCCCGGTAATCTACACACAACCTCAAAGATCGATCCTTCTTCTTCACGAATATCACTGGGGAACCCCACGGCGAAGTACTCCTACGAATAAACCCCTGACCCAAGAGCTTCTCTATCTGATCCCATAGGTCCCTCATCTCCGCTGGAGCCATATGGTAAGGTGCGCGGGATATAGGCCGAGTGCCCAGCATCAAATCGATAACAAAGTCTATCTCCCTACTAAGAGGTAATCCCGGAATATCTTGGAATACATCAGCGAACTCTCTAACAACTAGAATCAAATCGAGTGGTATTACCACTTCCTTAGAGGTCTCATCCTCTATATAGTACAAGTGAGTGGACGATCCTCCCTCAGGACGAGGCATCGCCACTAGGAATATCTCCTGCCCGGGTATGGCAAAAATAATACTCCTACTAAAATAATCAATCATGGCTCGATACGCAACTAGCCAATCCATACTAATAATCGCATCGTACTCAGTCATATCTAACACTAATATATCAGCAGGTAAACTAAACCTCCCGATCTCTATACCCACACCTCTACACATAAGGGAAATCACAGAACCCCTACTCAACGATGAATTTACGCAAGTAACCGTGCTCTTCGCGGTATCTAACAATCCCATAGTGCGTAAAAATCTCGTGGCAATGAAACAATGTGTGGCCCCCGTGTCAAATCAAATATGCCCCATAGTCCCCTGAATAGAAAACATACCCTCAATAGCGGGTGGATCCTATGGGACTTAAGCCTGCTGGAGCTGATAAACTCGCCCGTACTGAAGTTGTCCCTGTTGGACTGGGACTGCTGGAATGTGTGGTAAAGCCGACATCTGCGGTGGTGCTGGGAGGGCGGCGGGAAACATAGGTCTCTGGGGCTCGTGTCGAGCACCCTGCTACTGCTGCTGTGGGGCCCTACCCCTTTCAGGACACTCCTGGAATTTGTGGCCAATCTTGTGACAAATAAAACATTTCCCCGTAAAGTTTCCCCCTCTCAGACCCTGCTGCCCACGACCCTGATGACCGTTACCATTCCTCCCCTGACTATGTTGTCCCTCCTGAAACTGCTGTTGTTGGTCGTGCTGTCCCTACTGGCCTGATCTCCGTGCTGACCCTGCTAGCCATATCGAAAACCTACCTGACCATTTATAAAACCTCCAGATCGAAATCTCTTAGAATCCCCCTACTAGGAACTCTGATCACCCTGCATGTGCTGACCCTGAGTTGATTGTGCCCCGCTGGCACCATTCTCCCCTGTCCTGCCCTGATGGTTGGACTATCTAGCTCGCTTACCCCCTGACAAGTGAAAGCGGTGGTCCTGGAAGTGAAGCAATGCTGCGTTAACCTCATCAGAATAAGTGTCCAATGAGAAATTTCCTATCAAGTGCTGATGGATCCTCCAAGTCAACCCATCCATGAATTTCTGTATCTTCTTCTCTTCAGTTGGAATCTCATCGGGAACGATGTTCAGAAGATTGGTGAACTCGGCCTCATATTTTGCCCCTGTCTTCCCCTCCTTCTTGAGGTTCATCAACTTCCTCCTCATCTCGGTATGAACTGCTGAGGGAAAGTACTTGCGGTCAAACCGCACCCAGAACTCCTGAATGGTAAGAACATCTCTCTCCTCCGCGGTGGTAATAGATTCCCACCACTGCAACGCTGCTCCTACCAGCTTGAAAGTAGCCAGTATCTGCCTCTGTACATCCGTACACTCGTACATCCTCAAGTGTCTATGGATATCCTTTTTCCACTGACTGGACACAACGATATCGGAGCTACTTGCAAACTCCAGAGGGTGTGCCTTCTGAAAGGCATCACAAACCCGTTCCCAAGCAGACGGGAATACATGAGCCCGGACCAAGGCTACCATCTGTGCATGAGGTGGTGCCTGCTGCACAACTACTAAAGTGGCATTTATCGCTTGGGCAACAATGACGGCAACCTCTGTGGGGTTCATGGAACCCTGACTTGGTGCAGGTTGTGGCTTGGGCTGGGCATCCCTGGGAACTTTCTGTGAACGTCGTGGAGGCATGTGGAATGAGAGAAAAGTCTTATAAGTCCACAGTTATTATCTCAAAATAGATGAAAAGCGTAAGATACACAAAAGAGTACAACAATCCTAAATTATAGGGCTCTATATCAAAGGACGTTACGCGGAAATATAACAAGTCGTACAGATCCTAAGGACACTAGAACCTCATGCTCTAATACCACCTGTGACACCTCGACTAATTAAATATCGGGTAGCTACTCCTTTATTAAAATTAATACAAAATGTCAATTTGGTTCAGTTCATAGCATCACTGTCGAAAACATTTATTTAAACAATTACTAGCCACCTAATATTTAAAAAGTGAGTTGTCAAATTTTATTAAACTAAATTAACATGCAACCAATTAAAATTATTAGCTAAATGATACTACCATCATATCACAGTCAAATCAAGATAATAATGGAATAATAAAATGAGTCTGGAGTAACACTCCTCTGAATAATCCCAAATAATGAATAAAACCAAATACAACGTCTGAGTAATAAATTAATTAACTCCAAAACTGCAATGAAACTGAGTATGATAAAACTGTCTCTAAAAGAAAAGGGGCGACATGCCCTAACAAGTGAATAAGTCTGAAATGGAATCAATATAGAATGTGGAGGCGTCTATCATCAAGATCCTTTAACTTCCACAACAGCTACAGCAAGTTACTGAAATGGAACTCCTAAGCTTGGCGTCCCTGTGGCTAGGCACCTAAAAGGTTTTTCAAGAAAATAGATTTGAAAACAAACGGGTCAGAGCACGATGTGAAAACAGTTTAAAAATATAGCAAGTGTTTAATTGCATTAAACAATGAATGTAAAGTACATGTTAGTTCCGTGCTCTTATATGAGTTTCTCACCTCTCAACTAATGTGCGCGCTTAATGTATATCCATAATCCATCCTAGTTATGTCGCTAACTAACTAGTCTATACTGCAACCCGTCCTCACATGATAATATAGGGGTTTATTCAAGACATTCCAATCTAACTTATGTGAATCTACCTTTTCATTTATCAGATTAATTTATATTAAATCATATAGGAAATTCTCAATTTTAACTTTACTCAAAGTGTCGCAACTATTCACACACATTAATAAGAATATTCACCCACATTAACAAGGATTCTGTTATCATCACCAATATATAAATTTCAATATAATATTATACTTGGGGCACCCCTAGGCTAAGCTGCGGTGCACACATACTCTGTTATCGAATCTCGGTACATCACATACATGAGGACTACGTATTTCGAATCTCTTAGGAACCGTTTTAATAAGCAAAATCACACATATTGGAGGCGAACATAGTTCACATACCCATGGGTCACGCACATACCTACACTCCCATAGTCAGCTGACTTATCAACTCACAAATAAGTCATTCACGGCCCTATGTCCTTAAGGTACCAATCTAAACCCCCCCGTAGGCACACAAAGATTAGATGGCCCTGTTCTGAAAGCTGACCTCCCATGATAGCAAATATGGTTGGTATGTCATACACATATAAATCCATTTACTAAGCATTCACACAACTTAAATACTTTATAATTTAATTAAAGGTATGTTCTCAATCCTTATACCAATAATCCAATTAGTGCATTTTTATACTTCCGGATAGTTATATAATATAGTCCACCGACACATCTCACGCCGTAGTTTCAAGTACTTAAAACCTAACTCATAAAGGTTACTAAGTCTCCTATTAATCCCACACTTTAATCCAATACTCTTAAGGTCCATATTTCTGCCACAAACCTTATTTTATCAAACTATATAGATTAACTCATTTAATCTCAGTTTTCTAATAATCCCTCACTCGTCGCTCCTTATTGGATTTATCATAAATCCAAAATTGAATTCTAATAATAATTCGGGTCTCATAATCATACCTACTGGTCTTCCTCAAATCTAAGAGTGTTCACAAAGTCCCCACCAATAAGTTTTTCTAGAGTATAGTTCGTTAAAATTCAACAAGGAAAAATATAACAATTTCTGGGAAGGTCGATCGATCGACCTATGAATATCGATCGATCGACCTATGAATATCGATCGATCGATCGATCGCACCAGATGGGCTACGAACTGCTTCGTTTTTCAGTCCCAGATTTGTCCCAAAACTCCATTACAAGGTATGTAACTCTAATCTAGGGTTATAGGATTATTATACAACCTAAATACATTATTTTTAACATTCCAAAACTATTAAATCATCAACAATTAGCTTTATATGGATCAAATCTTCAGAAAAACCCTAGTTTTCTATTTTCTTCAAGAGCTATGATATTACTCTTCTAAAATCCGTTTTTAATTAATCAAAGGTTATATTTTGGGTACTGAATTTCGTCCAGAGTTAATCTACATGCAATTCCTAACCAAGGTTTAGTGTTCTACATCAAATTTAATCGGGTTTCATCTTCTTTCAAGGCAAATATCAATTTCTACACTAATCATGGAAGAAATATTTGCTGAAGCTAATGGAATCAAATCACTTGCCTTAAGTTTGATGTTCAGAATCGTTGATGGTGTCCAGGGGTTGGTTCTTTCCTTCTATCCGGTCACAATTTCGTCGAAATTGGTGGTGGTGTGTGGTGGCTAGGGTTTAGGAACCTCCTGCAACCTCTCCTCTAACTCACGTAGCCCACTCCCTCCTTTTTGGAAAATAATGGCCCTAATGGCATTCCCAATAATAATTAAATAAACCCTCAAATTCGTGGGTCTTATTTCCTTAAATTTTAAAATGACCAAAATACCCTCCCGGGTTGTCGATTTGGCCTAAAAGTGCCCCGGGACCCAAACTAAACCTCCGACTAGTGTTTTCTGACTATATCGATCCCTCCGGACACGTTGGCGCACTCAAAATGGCCATACGGATGATAAAATTATAAATTTCTTTTTAATCTGATTAAATTGATTCCTGACGCGACTGACACGCGTGTCCCAACTTAATTTCTCAAATTATCGTATTTATAACTCTCAATAATTTTAATACTACGCGACTGACACTCGCGTCCCAACTTAATTTCTCAAATTGTCGTATTTATAACTCTCGACAATTTTAATACTTTCCATACTCATATATCACCATATATACTCAGTAATATTCAATATTATCATCATAATAATACCAACTCACGTCTCGCTAGTATTTAAATACGGATTAATTTCTGATTAATTTCCATTTAATTTAATTAATCCAATAAATAAAAATCAATAAAATTACGGGGTATTACAGCTAGCACAAATGGTGTCTCGCCTGTTGGCATCATCTTTGTCGTCCTATACGCCCATAAGATTCCATGTAACTACTGAGTCCACAAGCCCTTTTCATCCTCTAGCTTATTTTGTATGACATCCAATATAGTTTATTTCTAACTTCAGTCTAGCCGTTGGTCTGGGATCGGCCAGGTGCAGAATAAAATTGCTTGATACCTATCTTTTCACTGTAAGCCTCTAATAATTTATGTTTAAACTATTTTCCATTATCCGATATGAGTGTGTCAAGCAAGCCGTATCTACAAATGATATTTCTCTAAATAAATTTGAAAGTCTTAACCTCGGTGACAAATATCATAGCTTTAACCTCTACCCACTTAGAAAAATAATCAATATCAATAATTAGATATTGATAACCTCCAACTGCTTTTGAAAGTGGGCCAACAAGGTCAATTCCCCACACAGTAAACAGCTACAGTACTGTGATGGACAAGAGTGACTGATGAGGTTGATGAGGGATATTGGAGAACCACTAACACTTATCATATATCTTCACATACTTGTTTGCATCTCTTCAAATACTTGGCCATTTTCTCATCTTTAGCCTCGTAGATTCCCAGGATTTGGTTCACCAGTAGCTGAGAGTCATTGTGCTCTGTCATGTAGCCAACGTTCAACACTTTGGTCAGGGAGAGGCCGGCCAATAAGGCCTCGTATTCAGATTTATTGTTTGAAGCTTTAAAACTGAATCTTAGGGCGTATCTAATATCGCTTCCATCTGGAGATCAGAGTATCAGTCCGACATCGCTTCCATTTTCATAGGACGAGCCGTCAACAAACGAGTTCCATACGAGATCCTCCCCCGAGAAGGGTCCTTCACATAAAACACCATCTTTGAACAACTAATCTTTTTTTAAGTCGACATTGTCAGAGTCAACCGTAGTTGGTTCTTTCAGACCTAATATAGTCTTAGAAAAAGGTTGGATAGTCTCTTCCTTTTCATCAATGTCGATCTCGGCCCATGTGAACTCTGCCAAACAATTCGCTAAAGCCTGACCCTTAATTGTAGTCCTTGGATAATACATGATGTAAAATTCTCTAAACTCTATTGACTAAGCCATCAGCCTACCCGATTTCTGAGGTTTATTGATGACTTGCCTCAACAGAGTTTTAGTGAGAACCACTATAGTATGAGCCTGGAAATACGGCTTCATTTTTATTGACGCGTGAATGAGTGCATATGTCAACTTTTTCATTCTAGGATATTTTAGCTCGGTCCTCGTAGCACCTTGTTATTAAAGTAAATCGACTTTTGTACACCTTCATCGTCTCGTACAATTATAGCGCTGATGGTTGACTCAGACACTGCCAAATATAAAAATAGCTTATCCCCGTAATTATACAAGACAATAGCATAGGGGATCCCAAATAAGCTTTCAAATCCTGAAAAGCCTTTCCACATTCTCCATCCCAAACGAATGCTTTCCTCAAGTTCTTAAAGAATGGCAGACACTTATATGTGGCTTTGGAAACGAAACGATTGAGAGAAGTAACTCTTCCTTTCAACCTCTGAACGTCTTTTATAGTTTTTGGTATCTTCACATCAATCAATGCCTTGATCTTTTATGGGTTTGCCTCAATCCCCTTTTGGTTGACAATGAAGCTGAAGATTTTTCCAGGGTCGACGCTGAACACACACTTTGTCGGATTCAACTTCATCTTATAAAGATCTATGGTGTCAAACGTCCTCTCAAGGCCGTCTATTTGATCCTCGGCCTTGAGGCTCTTCGTCAGCATATTGTCAACATAAAATTCCATAGTTTTCCCAATCAGGTCTTCAAACATTTTGTTGACCAACCTCTGATAGGTTTCCCCTATATTTTTAAGGCTAAATGGCATAACCTTATAGAAGTAGGTTCCTTTATTCGTGATTTATAAGGTCTTCTCAGCGTCGTCTTTGTGCATGAAGATCTGATTATACCCCGAATAAGCATCCACAAAGCTCATAAGTTCATTCCCAGTCGTGGTATCCACCATTTTATTTATTCGGGGTAAAGGGAAACTATATTTAGGGCAGGCCTCGTTTAAATCTGTTAAGTTTATAAATATCCTCCACTTCCTATTGGCTTTTGGCACAATCATAACATTGGACAGTCAATCTGGGTAGTGCACTTCATGAATAAACTCGGCTGATTGGAGTTTTTAAACCTCATCTTGGATGACCTCATATCTGTCTCTGGAATAGGTCCTCCTTCTTTTCTTCACTGGCTTAGCACCTTCATCAATGTTTAACCGATGGCAGATAATCTCGAGGTCAATCCTCGACACATCCCCATGGCTCCATGCAAAGATGCTTTCTCTCTTCTTTAATAGCTCCACTAGTTTTCTTTCACCTCTTCCTTCAATGATGAGCCGATTTGGATGGTTTTTTCCAGATCTTCCTCATTAAGGAATATGGATTCTATCTCCTCCAAGGCCTCACCTTTCTTCAACTTCCTCTCGTACCTAGGGTCAAGAGTGTCAATATTGTAGGGGTTCGTGAGCTTTTTTTTAGGCCTCCTTTTGTTCTGTCGAACTGAAGTAACATTCTCATTCGTCCATTTGGTCACCTTGGACTTCCCCTACCTTTTAAGGAGTCGAGAATTTTACCATTTGATGAACTATAGAAGGGACCTCTTTAAATTCCTTGAGTGTTACTCTGTCGAGAATGATGTTGTAGGCCGAGAATACATTATCGCCCATTATAAAGAAGCTTACTCTCTTTATT
Organism: Sambucus nigra; assembly: GCA_949130495.1. Lineage (NCBI taxonomy): Eukaryota > Viridiplantae > Streptophyta > Magnoliopsida > Dipsacales > Adoxaceae > Sambucus > Sambucus nigra. The sequence continues at coordinate 581,179,157 of OX422209.1, forward strand.
AGGCACCTCGTCCAGGTGCCCATACAGGCGTCGATCTTAAACACCCCCAGTGGGTGCATTTTCTCCCATTGTCCTCTTGCGAAGTTTCAGACACTTGAAATAGTCTCAGAACATGACACCGGTTGAGCTATCGCCGTCCACAAGTATCTGAGACACGTCATACCCATGAACCCTGGTGCTGATGACCAAAGGGTCATTATGGGGGGATCAAAATGCCCTTGAAGTCCATTCACAAAAATCCTACCACTAGGGTATCCATGTCCAATTTTTTCAACTTCTCCAGCTTCGGCTCTATCGCAATCAAGTTCACATCCAACCGCTTGGGTGCCGACTTTGCTTCTATAATATGTGCCTTATGGTCGTCCGGCTCAGTTCCTCCACCATCCAACCCTCCACTGATCATCTTTACGTCAAAGGAAATCATGTGCATGTGTCCCTTAGGCTCAGTGACCTTAGGTGGGAGATCCAGGTCATCCTCATTGTTGTCAAATTATTCATCTTTCTTGTCGGCCCTGTTTTTCTCCCTTTTCCCCACTGCATTTTTTCCTTAAATCATCTCTGGCTCCATTCTGATCCACATACTTTTGGAGTTTCCCCTGCTTTAGCATCTTTAAATCTCATCCTTGAGAGTGCATCGTCGTGATCTTGGTGGAACTCGCACCACTTTCTTTTATCCCTCTTATAAGGAGGGGACTTAAGCTTCTCTAGCCAGTATAGTGCCCTATTGTCCTTGATTTCATTTAGGATTAGATCGGGACTCACTATCAATGGAGTATAACTGGCAAACTTATCATCAGCCAGCCTTTTATTTTCATATTTCCCTTTTGATTTCTGAGACTTGCCCCCACTTGCTTCTTTCTCATCTTCTCCTTTAGCCTCCATAGACTCCTCAACGTTTGTTGATGTAAAAAATTAGATTATCTCTAATTTATCAATCACAGATAAAATAAATAAGACAAAAGATTTTTAAAGTGGTTCAGCCTTATAAGAATGGCCTACGTCCACTGTTTTTGTATTGCTGTCTGTTTGACCGGAATTCACGATAAGTGATTTACCAAGAGATCTAGAGTCCCCCCTAATGAGGAGGTTACAATGTATATATAGCCTTGAGGCTATACATGTGAAAGGACAATGCGTTGTTATCTAGTAGGCATAAATGTCTATACGATAATAAAGAGCATTTAATGCGCAGTCGTCTTTTTGATTCTCCTGATTTGGATGCTTTGTACGTTGAGTTGCTCGGACCGCCTGAGTTGCTCGGTACGCTTAAATTGCTCGGACCGCCTGAGTTGCTCGATACCCTTAAGTTGCTCGGAGCCTTAAGCTCCTCGGGGAGCCTAAACTGCTCGGTATGATTGAGCTGCTCGGGGCGCTTGAGTAGCTCGGTGACAGTATGTTATTCGTTGAAAGTGTTTGTAATTGCCATGTAGGTTGACATGTTTCTTCAAGTAAATGGTCCACGTCAGCAGACTAAATTTGGTATCAACAGAAGCCCCCAATGTTTCACACTTTGAGGTTAAAGAAAAGTGTGGAATATTCTGCTCGAAAACTGCTCAGATTATTGGTTTTTACGGTTTTTAGGAAAATGTTCATTGTATATAACTCCTTTTTGAGCGCATAGTATCAGGCCTCATAAATATTTTGAATTTTCATGATCGCTTCGATATTTGTGCCCCTTTTCTTCTTTTAGCCGTCGGAGACGCAAACGTCCTCCATTGTAATCATTACCTTTCTTTATTCCCGGGTTAAAGTATTTAAGCGCGACAGAAATCCTATTGTCTTTCACTTTTCAAATCTGTATCTTTGAACTCCTCATTTTCTTTCTATCTTGTGCCTCGTTCTTTCATCGTTCGTTGTCAACTGATCTCTCTTTTTCTATAAGATTTTCTTCCTTCTCTTTTATTTACTTTGTTCATCATGGTTTATCTTGTTGAATCGCTTGACAAATTTTGGTCTGAATTTTCAATCCCTTCGTGGGTTATTTTGGAAGAACTTTCTGAACCCTCTGATTATTTTTCTTTGGCTGAGGGACATTGGTTCCCCAGTCTTTTTGTAGCAGAATGTGGCTTTTCTTTCCTACCAAATCCCTTGTGTTTGGAGTTTTGCCAATATTTTGATGTTGTACCTGCAAGAATAGCTCCAAATATCTGGAGGATAGTTAATAGTGTACATAGGTTGAATCAACTTCATGGAACCCGATTAGGGATTCCAGAGATTATATACTGCTATAGATGGGTCGTCAGTGATACCACATTCTATTTAAAAACTAGGTTTTTGAATAAAGCTTTAGTTGTCAATCTTCCCGATGCCAATAGGGATTATTTTGATCATGGGGTTATTATGAAAAATTAGCAACACCCTCCATTAAATGGTGATGATATATATCAAGGTCCCAGGTGTCCACCTTATGGCAATGGGATAGGTTATTTTTATTTTTTGAAATCTTGTTATCTTTGTGTTCGATAAAATGCATCACTGACATTTGTTTTTATTTGTTACAGTTGACAGTAAAAGAAAACCTCCAAAAGAGGTTGATGTTAATTTAAAGCATTTGAAACTTATCTGGGATTTGCATCAATTTTTTGTTGAGGATCATTTTAGATCTGCTTCTTACTTGTTGCAGTACAAAAGTTATACTTCATCTTTCACTGCTCGTCCTCATCCAGTGATAGTTAATCTTGACCAAGTGCCAGCCTCCGAGACTAGTGTGGAAGGTTCTTCCTCTGAGTCGAGTATTCCTATCAGTGATTTGATGAAGAAGAGAAGAGCTCCTGCCTTTTTTGACAAATCTGCCTTTGCCACTGTGGAGGCAAAGAAAAGTAAACAAGATGCCCCAGAAGAAAGGACAAAAACCACTGATGTACCCCCTCCTGTTGCTACTGAGAAGGTTGGCGAGAAGCCCCCTGTGGCTCCGAGCAAGACTGTCCCCATCTCTCCTCTGAGCGAGGTTATTGTCATATCACCAATAAAGACAACATCTTTAATTGAAAATGTTCCTGCTCCTCTGAGGAGGTTAAAGAAAAGCTCTTTTGAGAGACCTGCTGAACCTATCTCTCAACCTTTAAATATTGAAGGTGGTGTTCCAACTTTTGTTCCTCCGAGCTTTGCTATGGGTTTGGTAAAATCCTGGACTATCCCAGAAGTCCAAGGCATTGAAGATACTCTTTCTCATGAGGGAATCACTACCCTGGCTGCTCAACACATTGCCTTAGTAAGTATCTTTAGCTCGACCCCATTATTTCTTTAATAATATGTTCATGTATTGACTTTAAGTGATTTCTTTTTTCAGTCGGTGATGTGTTTCAACAGCATTTTGAAGAAGGATGAAGCTATTAAGGCTTCAAGTTCCTCGGGAGGAGTAGCGGAAGCTTTTGTTGGGCTGACTCGGTCTTTAAAAGACTCGCGTCAAAAATACGAGGAAGATAAAGTTGCTTGGGAGAAGCAACTCAAGTCCATTGAGCTGGACAGAAATCAAGCTGTGAATGCCTCCAAGGAATTGGAAAAGAAGTTGAAGGAGTTTGAGCAGAGCAATAAAGACTTTGAACAAAGCAACAAGGAGCTGAAAGTTAAGCTCAAGTCTGCTAAAAAGAAAGTTGTTAAACTTCAAGATGTTGAGCGACAGAAAATGGAGATGGAAGAGAAGTTGAAGGCTACCGAGGAGCTCCTTAGGGAAAGGACCTCCTCGGAGAAAGCAAAAAGGAAGAAGGCAGTTAAAAAATCATTCAGTGCTGGTTGGGACAAAGGCTGGAACAAAGGCCTGGCTGCCATGTCCTCTCAAATGGAGTATGCCAGCCTCAAATATTTTAGGGATGGATGGGTTGCAGCCTTACAGGAATTGAAAATTATTGAGAATTATGAGTTATTCCAGCAGCACACTCATGGCCCTCCTCCCTCTCCTGGAGAAGAAGAAGAGGATGAAGTTGCTTCAGATGAATCTTCCATGATGATTGGAGATCAGGTCCCTATTGTTCAACCTTGCTCCGAGCAACTCCAACTAACCAGCACTTCTACCGAGCAGCTACCCTTATCCTCCGAGCAACCAGTCTCTTCCTCCAAACCCTCTGAGGAAGTTATAGGAAATAAGGAGAAGGTGTAAAGTTATTTGGGCTTTTTATTTTGTTGTTTTTTTGAATGTAACCTTGGACTATATATCTCTTCTTATGATGAATAAAATTTTGAACTTTGGTTGTTCATGTGACTTTCTCTTTTACTTATTATGTTTGCATCATTATTGATTCTTTTTATTTCTTCTCTTTGTTAGTTTATGGCTAGGATGGAGCTCTTATCGTCCCATGACACAGAATTGATGAAGAAATGCAATGACTATTTTAAAGTTGGTCACGCAGATCTTAATGAAGCTTAAATCATTGATATTCTTAGTTCAGATGCTTCTGAACGAGAAGTTAAAGCTTATCAATACTTAAAGTTCTTGCTCGATTGGGCTGTTGCCAACAATGTGGCCTACTACGAGATGATTGAAGATCTCCAAGGAACTATCGAGGAACTCCAACAGCAATATAAAGAATCTTCTACCCTTTTGCACTAAGGATACGAGAAAAAATATCAACAATTGAGTGATGACAAAGGGTATGACAAGTTTATCTCTTCTTATGGAAAGAAAGAGAGTGTTCTAAATCTTGAAGTTGAAGAACACAGGCATATCGCCAAGTTGTTGGAGCAGGAGAATATTGCTTTGCAAGAAGAGATAAAACAACTCAAATCTGCTGCATATTCTTCGGGAGCCTTGGTCCTTGTTAATGATGAAGGTTTTTCTTTCTTGGAGGTAAAAAATGCTAACTTACGAGATGAGTTAGAAACTTTGAAAAGAGATGGACCCACCACATCTACTCGTGGACGAGCAAGATCTTCTTCTCATTGCCGAGCAAGGGCTGGTCGGGTTTCCATTGAAGAAGCAAGAACTCAATCGGCCTTGGAGAATCAGTCATTTTAGTTGATGGTGAAGAATCAAGCTTTGGCAGAAATGTCCAAGAAAATTCTAAATTTTACTGACCAACTCTCTTCCCAGAGTTCTGCTTTAGAAAATAAGGAAATTCTGGCGAAGAGTCTCCACGAGCAACTGAAGAGGTTAACTTATCAGTTCCATAAACAACCCAGAGAGTTTTGGATGGCTGGGTATAATGCAGTCCTTTACCATCTTGATGCTCGGATCCAGCAGTCAAATAACGAGGGGTACAAGCAAGGGTGGTTGAATGCACTGTGTGTGCTAAAATTGGAGCAGGGCCACTACTTATGGGATTATTATCACCCTGGAGTGCTTTATTTGACCGTGCCTCCTTTTAAGCTTGACATCAGTTGGATTCCTTCTCGGGCAATTCCTCAATGCTTAATCTCCAAGTATCTCGGCGATTACAGTCTTCATGCAAACTTTGAGATATCTCGCCCAGAGCATTTGCTTGATCATCTCTCCATGATGAATGTTCAAATGCTGCGAGATCTAAACTTTATAAATTTCCCTTATGCATTAGATGATCCTCCTGCTGAGGTAGAACCTGTTTCAAAGGCAGAATGGAAAAAACCAATAGAATAGGTTTTTTTATGTAATGAAGTATATTTTTTACATCATATGTAATTCTACTTGATTTGAATGAAGAAATTTTTAGTCTTTTGACTTTTATTTTCTTCTAAATAATTTGTAGAATGTCCTTGTTTGTTTGTTTGTGAATATATGTACATTCTGTTTTGTTTTTGGATAATGGAACTTGTCCTATTTATTGTTTGATTATAGTGACTCGTCACTCTTTGGGCCTAAGCAATGGAATGATTTGCATCCCATGTTCCTGCTTAGTTTGGTACTAACCAACCGGAGTTGATTGTAATTGATCTACCGGCAAACCGGAGTTGGTGGTAATTAGTTCCCTACCAATCGGAGTTGGTGGTGATTGATTTACCGACCAATCGGAGTTGGTAGTAATTGATTTGCCGATCAATCAGAGTTGGTGGTGATTGATTTACCGTCCAATCGGAGTTGGTAGTAATTAGTTTACCGACCAACCGAAGTTGGTAGTAATTGATTTACCGACCAATCGGAGTTGATGGTGCTTGATTTACCGACCAACCGAAGTTGGTAGTAATTGATTTACCGACCAACCGGAGTTGGTAGTAATTAGTTCCCGACCAACCGGAGTTGATGGTAATTGCTCTGAATTTGGTGTGTAGTGTGTAGCACTAATATTCTGAAAAAAAATTCAACAAAGAACGAATCTGGTCGAAACATTACTTTATTCATAAGGAAGAAACTGCATTAAATAGGAATTTCAATTACTGATAATATTTGCGCAGATACTCTGCATTCCATGCATTCTTGAATTCTTCTCCTTCCAAGGTCTCAATCATGTATGTCCCTGGACGAACACCTTCTGTTACTATGTAGGGTCCATGCCAGTTGGCTTCCAGTTTGTTATTCTTTTCGATCACTTTCTTTAGCACATAATCCCCTTCCTTTAAATCACACTTCTTCACTCTTTTGTTATAGAACAAAGTTGTTTGTTGTTGATACACTGCATTCCTAATTTCTGCTTCTTCCCTAATGATTAGGTACATATTCTTCATATCTATCCCCTTAATTTCGGTATTTTTATGATCCCGTGCAGTGTAAATGGCTTGGATTTGTCTCGTATTTATGAAACTAACCCCTTTTTGAAAGTATTTCGTGTTTTTTGTATTTTTCATGTGCTTTATAGGTATTTCATGCAAGTTAGTGCGAAGGAGAACTCAAAACAGTGAAAGAAACCAAGAAATGGAGAGTTGAAAGGCATTTTCGTAATTTTTCAGCCTTAGTCCGGAGGTGGGGCCAACTAGAAAGTTTAAGAGCTCTAAATTACAAGAACACTGGAAAAAACGGCACCTCAATCCGAGCTACGGTGAAGAAGTTACGAGGTTTTGAAGTTGCGAGATAATGAAGAGAAATTGACCAGGAGCCAAACCGATCCGGATGGAACCAAACCGGTCCGGTCAGAAAAAAAAAAAGAACCGATCCGGTACCAAATGGATCCGGTCCGGCTGTGCGAATTCTTGGCGTTAATTATAAAGCTCAAGAGGTGCATATCTTGGAAAATCTTGTACAACTCATCAATTTTAGCTGTCAAATTCGTGTTACTTGGTGCTATAAAAGACCAAGCCCTACCTCATTCCAAGGGGGAGTCGAATTCTAGAGAGAGAGGCAGATTTTAGGGAGTTGTTCTTAGAGAAGTTTTAGAGTTAGTTTAGCCTTCTTTTCAGTTTTAAAGGGTTCTTGTAACCAAGAACTCTAGTTTGGAAATTTTGCTACTATTCAAGATTGAAGTTCAATTCAAGATTCAAGTTTTAGTTTCAGATTTCTTCATTCTCCAAGTAATTTTAATTCTCTGTTTTTACTGCTTTCGTAGTTAGTGTTATTAATTATTGCTTTCTCGTTTTCAATTCCCAAGTCTTGTTCTCAAATTTTTAGATCTAATGATGAATTCATGCACTTTAATTTGGGAGTTTTCTTTTGTTTTCATCATGTTTAGCTAATTTGTAAGGGTTGGGATGCATGAACCCATCCCGATGTAATTTATCTATATAGTAAATAGAATTTAAATTAAATAATTGGACGAATCGTTTAGGATAATTCTACAACCATGGTAGATCTTTAAATCTCTCTTACCGTAGGTACCTGGGATGTTTAAAAATACGATGCGAGTATAATTGTCCTACACCGCTTTATATTTACCTTTGATTTCATATGATGCGGGCTAGTACCCTCATATATGTAATGCTTTAGATCTATAAAGATTGGATTCATTCCAATTTATAATTTATAATTCTATCATTCTATCTGATAAATTACTAGGGTTTGGGGGATTGTTTCCTAACCTATATTTTTTCCATCTTTATATTCACTCTCTTTAATTTGTGTTCTTGAGCACTTAGTTTATTCATAGCGTCAATTATTGTTGTTAGTTTATAATTGTTTCAAAGATCACCAACAAACATCTTTTCATTTCTTCTTGGATCACTTGAGGGTTAAATTATCTATTCTTACTTATTGTCCTTTTCTCCCTGTGGATACGATCCCGACTTACCGGGTTTATTACTTGAGCGACAGGCTTGCACTTGAGCCTAGATAGCACGCACACTAGAACACATTTGTGGTCGCGTCAAGTTTTTGACGCCGTTGCCGGGGAATTAGGTAGACTTTAGGTTAGGTTGGTTAATCCCGAATTTGATCAAAAAAAATCAGAAAAATTAAAGAAAAAAAATCCAAAAATATGGGTGTCACGTTTTTGAATTGCCCAATTTGAAATGTCTTACTTTAACTCTTTTGGTGGCTTTAATTGTTTTGCTAATAGTGAGGAGGAGGCGTTCAATACTTATGAACATTGGATCAATATCACTAAAGATGAGTCTCATAAATACAAGCCCAGTGCTAAGGCCATCCAAATTTATCAAAATCAATTGCTTGAAGAAGAAAGCCTTGAAAAAGAATATCGAGAAAAAAATCGTTATTGGAGCAAGAGTTGGATGCATTATTTGAACCCAATGAAGATTTTTCTTCCGAAAGTTTTGAAGATGAAGTAAGTTTTCAACCAAATGAGGAATTAGAGGTGCTAGAACCAAGGAAGTCTACTTTGGAAGAACTCTTGCTTGTTATAAAAAAGCAATCTGATGACCTTGCTACTACCGAGTTGAAAATTACAACAACTTGCAAGGATTTGAATGATTATTTGGATAACTTAGAGAAGGTCGAGACTTGCGCTTCACCTAATAATTTTGAGAATGAAATCATTGAGAGTGATCCAAGTTCTTTTGAATATCACCCTCTTATAAATATTTCAAAACATATTGAGGTTGAAGATCATTTGTCTCCTTGTGTCCCCACTATTATCGAACCATTAAATCCATCACAAGAATTAGGTGAATGTATTATGGGCCATACACTTAGACGTGTCACTCCACCAGATCCAATTGAAAATTTGGGGAGAGAATATTTTGAGGACAAGGACCCTTTGCTTAAATTATTTTCCAAGATGGACTCTTTCTGTGATCTGCTTCCCATACTACTTGAAAAATCTATGGGGGGTGATTCTATTTTTCTTGGATCCCAATGGTACTTGTCCCACCTAGCACCCAAGCCCCCCATCATCCCGTTAATTTTTTTAATAGGTGATGGTTCATCTCTTCCGCATTGCACATGCCTTCCGTTTTTCAAACGAAATTCTTATTTTCCGAGAGGCATGCTCTCTAGTGAGGGTACACCATTAATCCCTCAAAGTCAAATTGTATTTTGGGTGGACCCTCAAATTTTTCGACTTCTACTGTATGAGTTATTAGAAGTTAAAATCGTAGGTTGTACATAATTAGCTTTTTCTTTTTCCTTTTTTTTATAGTTTAGAGTAATTAGTTAAATTTTTTGTTATTCTTTTTGCTTGGTTCTAACATGTTTTGTAGATTCAATGGACTCGCACTCATCGGGTATCGCTCCATTTGGGTAATATCTTTATTTTCCTCTCTTTATGTTGTGTTCTTGATTCGCATTGAGGACAATGCAACATTTAAGTTAGGGGGTGTGGGATATTCATCTCGTTTATTGTTTAGATCCTTTGATTCAATCACATGTTCTTTCCAAGTGTGTTTTTTTTAGAAAATTTTACAAATTTCAAAAAAGTTGAAAAAACCAAAAATATTTTTCTTCAAAATAAATAAAAATTGGAATTTAAATTTTTCAAAAATATCACCTTTATTCTATTTAAAGTCTGAAATTGTTAACAATCAAAATTCACTAAGCCAAAATTGACCGAAGATGGAAATTGAAAGAAAATTGACGACTTAACGAATAAGTGTGGAGATTGATCAAACCCGGTGAAATTTCGAGCCTTTCAATTTTTTATGAGTTTTTAAATCAATCCGAGTTTATGATTAACTCAAAGTTCTTTTCAGCGTTTTAATAAGTCGTTGATGATCTCAATCCTTTATTTTGATCGGTTATGAGAAATGTGTGAAATGTTGTCTCGAAATTCGTGCTAAATATATCTCTAAACTTAATTAATCTCGAGATGCATATGGTAATGTGATTAGCAATTTGGACAATGAAGTAGGCCCTCATTTGTTACCCAAAAATATTAGCCATAAAAAAATGTTGTGAAAAAAAAATCATCCCTTTGCAACCCACTTTGAGCCTAATAAAATATTTCCCTTTCGTTTGATAACCCGAAAAACCCAAATAGTCCATAATTGTGAAAATTGAATATTCATCAATTAAAGTCCAAATTGTGCTATAAAAAGGGGCAAGAGAAAAACAGAAAAAAAATGCTAAAAAAAAATAGCAAGAAAAGAAAAAGAAAAGAAAAAATAAAAATTGAAAAAGAAAGATAAAATGAGCAAATGCCCGAAAAATCACTAATGGACATCATAAGGACATTTTCCAATTCCGAACAATCCGTCCATTCCCAATTTTACCCTTTACACCTTATAACCCGATAAAGTCCTAACCGAGTCCGAATGGCGAAATTAATTACTGCATGGAGAGCTAAGACATGAAAAGATAATATGAGAGATTAAAATGGTGTGATTAAGAGATGATGTTTCCCATTTCCTAATAACTGTATTCTGATGAAGAGATCTTTTCCCCATATATTTCATTCTTTTCAATTTTGTATGCGTGAATTTGTGTCCATTATATTTACTCTTTATATCATGCATACCAAGAGAAAACAACCACAATCCGAGTGATTCGTTTGTGAGTGCGTCCGTAAGAATTTGAATCAAAACGAATTTTCGGAAAGTAACGTAATGCTCAATCGGTGGAAATTTGAGGTTTAATTTTTGGCTTTGCACACACACACACACACACTATGGTTTGAGACATTTGAATATGAATTTATGGTGATTATTTTTCGAAAAGTTTAAATTGTACAATTTTTAAGTATTTTGATATTTATTTGAGTCAATAAAGAATTTTGTGAGTGTATTCACTGCAAACCCTCACGAGACAAAACTCGTCCTACTAGGGTAACCTAGGGGTCTAAAGGCTTGTTGCATACGCTAAATGCAATCGCTTACCCGCGAAAAAGGTATTCTATCCCAATAAAATGATTTTCAAGAGTTGAGCCTTGATAGGATTCATTTACATTGCTCGGGACGCGCAAAGTTCTAAGTTAGGGGGTGTGATTAGGCACATATTCTTCATATTTATCCCCTTAATTTCAGTATTTTTATGATCCCGTGCAGTGTAAATAGCTTGGATTTGTCTCGTATTTATGCTACTAACCCCTTTTGGAAATTATTTCGTATTTTGTGTATTTTTCATGTGCTTTATAAGTATTTCATGCAAGTTAGTGAGAAGGAGAACTCAAAACAGTGAAAGAAACCAAGAAATGGAGAGTTGAAGGGCATTTTCGTAATTTTTCAGCCTTAGTCCGGAGGTGGGGCCAACTAGAAAGTTTAAGAGCTCTAAATTACAAGAACACTGGAAAAAACGGCACCTCAATCCGAGCTACGGTAAAGAAGTTACGAGGTTTTGAAGTTGCGAGATAATGAAGAGAAATCGACCAGGAGCCAAACCGATCCGGATGGAACCAAACCGGTCCGGTCAGAAAAAAAAAAAGAACCGATCCGGTACCAAATGGATCCGGTTCGGACCGGTCCGGCTGTGCGAATTCCTGGCATTAATTATGAAGCTCAAGAGGTGCATATCTTGGAAAATCTTGTACAACTCATCAATTTTAGCTGTCAAATTCATGTTACTTGGTGCTATAAAAGACCAAGCCCTACCTCATTCCAAGGGGGAGTCGAATTCTAGAGAGAGAGGCAGATTTTAGGGAGTTGATCTTAGAGAAGTTTTAGAGTTAGTTTAGCCTTCTTTTCAGTTTTAAAGGGTTCTTGTAACCAAGAACTCTAGTTTGGAAATTTTGCTACTACTCAAGATTGAAGTTCAATTCAAGATTCAAGTTTTAGTTTCAGATTTCTTCATTCTCCAAGTAATTTTAAATTCTCTGTTTTTATTGCTTTCGTAGTTAGTGTTATTAATTATTGCTTTCTCGTTTTCCATTCCCAAGTCTTATTCTCAAATTTTTAGATCTAATGATGAATTCCTGCACTTTAATTTGGGAGTTTTCTTTTGTTTTCATCATGTTTAGCTAATTTGTAAGGGTTGGGATGCATGAACCCATCCTGATGTAATTTATCTATATAGAAAATAGAATTTAAATTAAATAATTGGACGAATCGTTTAGGATAATTCTACAACCATGGTAGATCTTTTAATATCTCTTACCCTAGGTACCTGGGATGTTTAAGAATATGATGCGAGTATAATTGTCCTACACCGCTTTATATTTACCTTTGATTTCATATGATGCGGGCTAGTACCCTCATATATGTAATGCTTTGGATCTATAAAGATTGGATTCATTCCAATTTATAATTTATAATTCTAACATTCTATCTGATAAATTACTAGGGTTTGGGGGATTATTTCCTAACCTATATTTTTTCCATCTTTATATTCACTCTCTTTAATTTGTGTTCTTGAGCACTTAGTTTATTCATAGCGTCAATTATTGCTGTTAGTTTATAATAGTTTCAAAGATCACCAACAAACATCTTTTCATTTCTTCTTGGATCACTTGAGGGTTAAATTAGCTATTTTTACTTATTGTCCTTTTCTCCCTGTGGATACGATCCCGACTTACCGGGTTTATTACTTGAGCGACAGGCTTGCACTTGAGCCTAGATAGCACGCACACTAGAACACATTTATGGTCGCGTCACCTAACTTCTTCGAGCATATCCAAGTCTAATCTTCTCATCAAATCACTGACAGGAGAATTGAAATTAAGCACCCTATGTGTTGGTAAACCCAATTCCGTAGGTATGATAGCCTCACTCGCAAACGCCAGCATATATGGAGACTCCCCAGTTGTTGTTCGTGGTGTGGTACGATAAGCCCACAGCACAGAATGTAGCTCGTTAATCCAATTTCCTTTTGCATCATCTAGTCGTTTCTTCAAACCATTCAACAGCGTTCTGTTTGTCACCTCAGTTTTCCCATTGCTTTGGGGATGGCCTGGTGCAGAGTGGATCTTCAATACATTGGATTGATGATAATACGCAGCAAACTCCTCGTTATCAAACTGGGTTCTATGGTCAGTAATGAATGCATGTGGTAGACCATATCTGCAGATAATATTCTTCCAAATAAATTGATAGACTTTGTCGTATGTCATATCAATGAGAGGCTCAGCTTCCACCCATTTGGTAAAGTAATCCACAGCAACCACGAGGTATTTAAATCTTCCCCGGGTCGTTGGAAGTGGCCCGACCAAGTCTATTCCCCATATGGCGAATGGCCATGGAGACGTGATGGGTGTTAACAATGCTTGGGAAGTTCTTCGGATAGAAGAGAAACGTTGATATTTATCACACTTCTTGGCATAAGCTATACAATCAGCTCTCATCATCGGCCAGTAATACCCCTGCGTTGTTATTCTTTGCAAAAGCGTCCGACCTGCCACATGGGCTCCACAAGACCCTTCATGAACCTCTTCGATCAAATCTTTCACTTCAGAGGGGTGGACACATCTTTGTAGTCCTGCTATAATTCCTCGTCTATATAAAATGCCATTGGTCAATATATAACGAGCAGATTTAAACTTTAGTTTCTTGGCTGCGAGTTTATCAGTTGGTTAAGCCCCCTCTTTAATATAGGCCCTGATGGGGTCCATCCAAGATGGTCCCAAGTCAAGGGCGATGAAGTTTATCGTCAGATCTTCGTCGATGCTCCAACCATCCAGGATTTCTATTGGGATTGTTCTTCGTAGCTCGGTGCGTGTGGCTGATGCTAACCGAGCTAGGGCGTCTGCTCTTGCATTCTCTAATCTTGGTATTCTAATCAACTGAATTGCAGTAAAACTTGATACAACCTCTATCGCTTTTGCATCATACCTGACCATTAATTCTCCTTTTGCTGCATACACCCCAAGAATTTGATTTACAATTAATTGGGAGTCACTGAACACAATGACTTGCTCTGCCTTCTTGGTTTTGGCCAGGCTTAAACCCACGATCATTGCTTCATATTCGGCCTCATTATTAGAAGCTTTAAATTGAAAGCACTGAGCATACTCCACATCAATCTCATCCGAACTATTCAAAACAATCCCTGCTCCACTGCCTGTAGTGCACGAAGAGCCATCCACATACAAATTCCATATAGGTACCTTATCATCAAATTTTTTATCAGAGAGAGTTCCTCGGTGGAATATTTGGTGCTTCCTTTTGTCCTCTTCCGGCACTTCTCGCTGCTCGTCGAACATCTTCTCTTGCTCGATCAGCATTTCTTGCTGCTCGTCTACCGACGTAAGTTGGTCGGTGTTTAAATTTGATGATCCTGTAACATCCACAGGTTGGTCTGTATTCAACTCCTGTTCTTCGGAGGCATTTTCTTGAGTAAAATCTGCGATAAATTCCGCTATTGCCTGCCCTTTAAGCGACGATCTAGGCTCATAAATTATATCATATTCACCGAGTTCCACTGCCCAGTACATCAATCTTTCTGATTTCTCCGGCTTATGAAGATCTTGCCTTAATGGCATGTCGGTGTACACCACTATAGTATGGGCTTGGAAGTATGGCCTCATTCTTCTGCTTGCTTCAATCAGTGCTAATGCCAATTTCTCCAGCCTTGGATATCTTATTTCTGCTCCTCGAAAAGCCTTGCTGGTGTAATAGACTGGTTTTTATACTCCGTCCTCCAATCTTATCAACGCCGAACTCACTGCATTTTCTGAAACTGCTAAGTACAAGTATAGTTTTTCTCCCACCACTGGTCTAGACAACAATGGATGTTTCCCCGAACATTTCTTCAATTCTTAAAAGGCCTTCTCGCATGCATCATTCCACTCAAAATTTTTTCGGAGTGTTTTGAAGAATGCGAGACATCTGTTTGTTGCTCATGACACAAATCTGTTAAGTGCTGCAACTCGCCCTGTGAGGCTTTGCACTTCCTTCTTCGTGGTTGGAGATCGTAACTCCAATAGAGCCTTGATCTTTTCAAGGTTCGCCTCAATTCCTCGTTAGTTAACAATATATTCGAGAAACATACCTTCTCATACTTCGAATATGCATTTGGTGGGGTTCAATTTCATTTGATATTTCTCTAGTTGATCAAAGGTCTGACCTAGGTCAACGAGATGATCAGCAGCTTTCTTGCTCTTCGTCAGCATATTGTCAACATAAACCTCCATGTTATGACTGATTTTCTCTGCAAACACCTTGTTCATTAGCCGCTGATATGTTGCACCTGCATTTTTAAGTCAAAAAGGCATAACATTATAGCAATAAGTTCCCCTTGGGGTGATAAAAGAGGTACTCTCCCTGTCCTCAGGCTTCATCTTAATCTGGTTGTAACTAGAATAAGCATCCATGAAACTCAACAATTCGTGCCCCGAGGTTGCATCCACTAGTTGATCGATTCGGGGCCAAGGAAAATGATCCTCTGGGCATGCCTTATTGAGATCGGTGAAATCTACACACATCCTCCACTTGTTATTTTTCTTCTTCACCATTACCACATTGCTAGCCAATCAGGATATTTGACATCTTCAATAAAAGAGGCTTTTTGTAGTTTGTCTATTTCTTCATGTATAGTTTGGTTCTTCTCAGGACTGAACACTCTTCTTCGCTATTTTATTGGCTTGATTTCCTTGTTCACGTTGAGCTCGTGACACAAGAAATTCGGATCTATCCTTGGCATGTCTTCATGACTCCATGCAAAAGTTTGCTTTCTACGCCTTAGAAATGCTATCAATTCCTATTTTATCGATACATCCAGTGATGCACCAATTTGAGTTATTCGTTCTGGATGTTCGTCGTCCAGAATGATATTTTTAGTAGCCTCCATGACCTGTCCCTTCACGAGCTGAGACTCGTCTCTAGGGTCTAGCGTTTCAATCTCTGCATCTTTTATATCATCCACCTGATATGTAGTAGTCTTCTTTCTGGATTCTTCACGCTCCTCTTGTTCGGTAGATGAATAGTAGTATTCCCGAGCTACTTTCTGGTCGCCTTTCACAACTCCCACTCCAAAATTGGTTGGGAATTTTAAACATTGATGTACAGTAGATGGTACCGCCTTGAACTTCTTCATACCTACCCTTCCCATGATGATATTGTAAGTTGATTAGAAATTTTTATCCATTACGAAAAAACCTACTCTTTCTATTCGACAAGCAAGCCATGCACCAATAAGCATATCTAACTTGATCGTCCCAAGTGGAAAAACCTTCTCGCCAGTAAAACCAAGGAGGGGCCTATGATATGGCTCCAACTGGGCTAGCTTCAGATTCAAACTATTAAAGCATGAATAAAACATGATGTCTGTCGAGCTACCATTATCCACCAGTACTCGTGAAATCACCACTTCCTTTATTCTCATCTTGATCATCAATGGATCATCATGAGGATATAGTACACCTGCCAGGTCGTTCTTGGAGAAACTAATTACCAATTTGTCTTTATTCACCTTCCTCGGGCGATTATCTTCATCCAGATTTATTCGTTGAATGTACGAGCAAGCTTGAGCCTCATTGAGGTAAACTTTCCTCTCTGCAGTCATGTCCCCACCTCCTGCATCTCCACCTGTAATAACATTACATTCAAATGATCCAAAATGGATTGAAAATACCTCACGTTCTGGCTGCCTTGGTCTTTTGGGGAGATCGGGGTCATCTTGGTCATCTTCTGGATCTTCTTCGTAACTTCTCTTCCTGTCTTCTTTTGCTCGATGAGGAGCTTTAGATCTTTGCCTTCTTCGGTCGTTGGTCTTTTCACCATTTTGGCGATCAACATACTTGGTCAATTTTCCCCGCCTGATGAGTGCTTCAATTTCATTCTGGAGAGCTATGTAATGCTTGGTAGTGTGACCATGGTCTTTATGGAACTTGCAATATTTGGACTTATTCCTCTTGTCAGGATCTGCCTTCATTTTTTCTCGCCAGTTTAGCTCCTCACTGTTCTTGATCTCTTCCAGAATGTGGTTTATATCTACCTTCAAAGGAGTATAATTTCCAAATTTTTTAACTGTTCCAGTGCTTGCTTTGCTTTCGACTGTCTGTTGCCACCATTATTCTTCTGATCCTTTTTCTCAGCCTTGTCAGCCTCGACCTTGGTTTCCTTAGTATCTGCATTCTTCTTCGCAGCCATGGCCTCCTCGGCATTCATGATTTTGGTTGATTTTGCCATCAGTTATGCTATGGTCCTAGGCGGATCCTTGGATAAAGTGTAGTATAATTTATCCGGCAATAATCCACTCATCAGAGAAGTAATTATTATTTTCTCTTCGTAATCAATTACCTCAAGTTTCTCGTTATTAAAACGAGTAATATAGTCCCTGGTGCTTTCACCTGTCTTTTGTCTAACACTCAGCAAGTGTGTTACTCGTTTGACTGGATTCGCTCCAAAACATAAGTTCCCAATAAAGAGTTCTGCAAGTTGAAAAAAAGTCGCAATTTTCCCCCATAGGAAGGTTGTTGTACCATATTTGAGCAGATCCGGTAAGAGTTCCTGAAAATGCCCTGCATCTCATCTCATCTGGAACTGCATAGATATCGGCAGCAACTTGGTATTGTTCTATATGAAGGACAGGGTCAGTTTTTCCATCATATTTAGGCGTCACCATAGGAGCTTTGAATTTTGATGGTGTGGGAAAATCCACAATTGCCTGTACAAATGGTGTCCCTTGGACAAAAGTTCTTTGTAGAGGATTCTTGGCCTTAGCCATTTCCCCTAATCTGTCTTCCAACCTCTGAATAGAGCCCTTCCATGCATCGTTTCCCTCCTCGGGCCTATTGGTTCGAGCAACTGATCGTGTTGAATTTGACTCTTGGGATCTTTCATTACGAGCAGTTAGTCGTGATTGGGCAGAGCCTTCCCTTAGATCAGATAGTCGTTGAGAGTTCCTCGACACAATCCTAGGGGGACTTCCATTCCTCCTAGGTCCCAAACGATCAAAAGGAGAGACTCTACTCAACCTTTCAAGAGCACTGGTCTTTTCTGGAGATAAAGTGACGTTTTGTAAAGAGTTTGTAGCTCGTTTGGCGGAAGTCCGACCAGGATAATAAGAAGGATCATTAGATCTTTCAGTACGATATGCGTCGGTGCGTTTGGATCGATATTCCTCTGGGAATAGCGTTCGCCTAGTTCGCAAAGAGGGTAAACGGGTATTTCTCTAAACACTTCGTTGTCCTGATTGAGCCGGCACTCCACCTTGAACAGTTTATATAAGTTGTCGCATGGTTTCTTGCATGGTCGTCGGCCTTGGGCCAGATTAGCCATTATACCAGCCAGATCTTGAATATTTGGGGGAATTAAAGGGTTTGGAGGGATCCCAACATTTCGATTACTGGATTTCGGATTACCGGTCATTGATAATGAATTGTTTTGGTGAAAAACGCTAATTACAGTCGTTTCCCACAGACGGCGCCAATCTGTTGATGTAAAAAATTAAATTATCTCTAATTTATCAATCACGGATAAAATAAATAAGATAAAAGATTTTTAAAGTGGTTCAGCCTTATAAGAATGGCCTACGTCCACTGTTTTTGTATTGCTGACTGTTTGACCAGAATTCTCAATAAGTGATTTACCAAGAGATCCAGAGTCCCCCCTAATGAGGAGGTTACAATGTATTTATAGCCTTGAGGCTGTACATGTGAAAGGACAATGCGTTGTTATCTAGTAGGCATATACATCTGTACGATAATAATGAGCATTTAATGCGCAGTCATCGTTTTTATTCTCCTGATTTGAATGCTCTGTACGTTGAGTTGCTCGGACCGCCTGAGTTGCTCGGTACGCTTAAGTTTCTCGGACCGCCTAATTTGCTCGGTACGCTTAAGTTGCTTGGAGCCTTAAGCTCCTCGGGGCACCTAAGCTGCTCGATATGATTGAGTTTCTCAGGGCGCTTGAATAGCTCGGTGACAGTATGTTGTTCGTTGAAAGTGTTTATAATTGCATGTAGGTTAACACGTGTCTTCAAGTGAATGGTCCACGTCAGCAAACTAAATTTGGTATCAACAGCGTTCATGACTCTCCCAGCCATAGCCAGAAGTTCTTCTATGGACTTGGGAGGATCCTCAGCCATCTTTTAGAGTATATTTCCTTTCTGCAGCCCACTCATAAGGGTATATTTTCCTCATAGTCCTCCATTTTAAGCTTTTCTTTGTTAAACCGAGAAATATAGTCTCTCAGTGTCTCATTTTTCCCTTATTTCACATATCAGAGATGATTCACTTTCTGTGGGGGTTTTATGTCAAAACAAAAGTTATGAATGAATATCTCAGCTAACTGCTTGAAGCTCTCCATTGAATTCTTAAGCAGGGATGTATCCCATATATGGGTCGCTCCTGTGAGGGTGCAGGAGAAGGCCCGGTATCTTATCTCGTTCGAGACGGAATAAATATCGATCGCTGATTGGTACATCTCAATGTGGTGTATCGAATTTGTACTCCCAACATATTTTGGAGTTTCAATCGAAGGTTTGAACTTAACTAGAGTGGGGAAGTTCACTATCTTAGCTACGAAGGGAGATCCTTTCACGTAGCCCCTGAGGATTGGGTCTCGAATTTTCAAAATGTCACCGATCTTATCCTTCAGCCTCTGAATTGAGTTGTTTAAGGCTTCTCTGTTACTACCACATTGTCTCATCTGCCTTCCTTGTCAACTGGGATAAGCTCCTGCTCTCATCCAGCAGTTCCTCGATGACTGTTCACTTCCTTTTTCTCCCCTTATAAGCCTTGCCTTGGCCGACATTCGTCACGCCCATCATTTCCTCTAGAGGTAGCTTTACTGCGAGATCGAGAGATCCGATTATATAAATCTCCTACAGGGCCGAGATGATCAAATGCCGAGCCTGTCAAAGACTGAAGTTCTGGGTCTGCCCTCTGGTGTCAGCCTTGTGCTATATTCCCTGTGGGTTGTGCTAGGCGAACCATGCCACCAGAAACCTCATACGGCTCCTAATAATCCTCCTCATCACAATCCTGATCATCTAAATCCTCTTTCCCTTATTTTCCTAGGTAAAGTCACCTGGGTCGACCACGTCCCTCTGTCTCTGGTGGCATTGTGCCTCCTTTTATAGTATCGGGTTGGTCCCCCTATCGTCGCATACACAACCTCCTTTGTGGACGGAGTGTGGATTTACACCGCTGCTCTTGGAGTTCTTGCCATCATAGTTTGGCTCAATACTATAAATTGTTCTTGCATCTTTTGTTGGTTGGCCACCATCGAACACAACGCCGTCGTCACGTCATCCTTTTTTTACTGAGGTGGTGCTTGGCTGAAGCTGGGGCCAATGCCTGGAGGCTAATCTGAAGTCATATCTCCGATGAGAGTGTAGATGAACTAGATGAACTAAAAGAAGCTTGAAGATCCCAACCAAAACTCTTTCAATGGTGATTCAGGTCCAGTAATTGTGGAGTTGGATCACCACCAGAGATTCAAGAAAGAGCTAAGCTAGAAATAAGAGGAAGAAGATGAAACCTCGCTTCCCACGGACAGAGCCAAAATTATGATACCAGAGATATCACCACTTAAACTTGTACGGAGCTCAAGCTAGCAATCTACAGTAATGGTGAAAGTGCAGTAAAGTCAATATAGAAGGAGATGAGGCAAAGAAGATAACACACTTGTATAAGTGGTCCATCCATAGCCTACTCCACTGTGCAAGGTGTTTGGTGGTGTTTTCACTATCAAATGAGGCAATAATGGCCTTAGAACACAACTCTCAAACTTTCTCTCTCTACTATATATCTGGACAGAGTTTTGCTTAGGGCTTTGATATTCGATCCATTTTAAGGAAGAAGATTAATGGTATTTATAGCCTTGGGGGTGCACTATGCATCCCCCAAGCATGTAATAAGCATGCATAGGAAAAACTAATTAGATCCAACCACCTGTCCCTGGCACACATATATCATGATGATGAAATATTTCCTTATATGTCTATGAAGATCTATTGTAACTGCATGCCCACATGGACTAACAGTGCTGGGACTTTGTGTCACACGTGGGGTAGATGTCATCACTGGTAGTCCCGACCTGGCTAAGTCTGACATAGCAGACCTTCCTTGTAGATAATTATGAAGGTGAGTCGAAGCATGGTCTCGGCTTGCCAGGAAGTACAAGGTCTAAACGAGATTGTTGAAGGTGAACTTGGTACGATTGATGGGTCTTAGACCCTTCATCTTGGTACAATGCCGAGACGATAGAAGCGGTCAGGGACGAGACTGCAGAAGATGGACCGCACACTAGGTGACCCATAGTTCCAACTCAATGAGCAAGTGAGGTCGGCTCGATCGGGTTGGAACCTATCTTAAACGAGATCATACTTATGCATATCATTCTCTATCAAGCATTTCCTTAAGTATGTTAGATTAACTAAATTTTTTTTTGGAAATGCATAAGGAATAATCCACACATTATGAGAAACAACGAATAAATTTGACAAAAAAATGTAAAAAATGCTCGACAAAAGGGAAATTTGTGTGGTTCGGCAGCATACTTATGTCCAAGGTGTGCTTCTTTTTTATTAATAAAGTTCTTAGAGTTTATTTTGACATAGTTTTGTTACTATTATCATGTGTGTGAGTAGAAAGTCTCGATGGTTTCATTTATAAGTAAATAACTACAATTATTATATGGTAATGGAAGGTAATTAAGGTCACAATTCTTATATGATAATCCCAAATAAATCAGGTCAAATCATATTTAGAGAAGAGTTGGTTACACTTGATTAATATTTCATGTAGATTGCACTATCTTGAGTGCTAGAGTCTTTTTATAATTGCTCCATAGACATCGTTATATGTTAGGTCTGGCTTAGCCTCTTTTTTCATTAGAGCTTGCTGAGCAAAGCATATTCATGGCCCACTAAATTAATCCTTCCAGATTTTTTCTCGATCTTTCTCTTATAATTTTGGTAAGAGAAAAATATTAAATGCCTAGATTAATCCTTTAACCTGCATTTAATGAGGCATTAAACCACGTCGTGTCCCGGGTACATGGAAGAGTCTAGTTTATTCGCTAGTATATGATTCGGGATCCTTTATTCAAAAAGGTTCATCATTAGCATTCGTATATCCATTTTAAACATTTAGTTTAAACGACATTTACTCTATAATTACCACATATCTCCTATCTTTTGTGTTTTATTTATGCATTATGAATTTTTTAGAATTATTTAAACTCTAAAAATTGCTTAATGTGGCCCATAATTAAGAATATTAGGAGTCATATTTTATTCATGAAAGGGTACTTTTGTGGCCATACCGACCCGCCGGGGGGGAGGGGGCATCGCTCGACGCTCAAGGGTACAAAAGACATGCATGGTTGTCACCGGCATGTAAGGTGTGTGAATGTATAGAGGTCATAATCGCAAACATATTTTACTAGAAACATGCACAAGAATGAGCCACCTCAAAAGAGGCGGTTAAATACAACTAGTGCATGCGAAACCAAGGAGATATGAGCTCGGGAACTATATTATGGAGTGGGAATGTGTTAGGCACCCACTTCAACCTTTCGATCGACAACATGTTCTCATTATCTTTAACGAATGAATGTGCGCACGTGTGTGTGAAAAACGTGTCATGTGTGTAAAGTGAATAAATGTGTAATAAAGGTGAATGTGTGCATAGATGTGCAAGTGTGTGCATGTGAACAGTGGAGTTAACATATCCTCACCATGAAAAGGTGGGTACGTATTCTCCTGAGGAAACGAAATGTGAGGGACACCCCTAAAATCATGACCTCACTATGGAAAAGTGAGTACACATGAGTGGGACCGCTAAAAATTAAAACAATTATATAATAACTATAAAGAGTGAGTAATGAATAAGACATGTAATAATGTGAGTGATCCCCATAACCTCACTATAGAAAAGTGAGTGCACAAAAATGGGACAACTAAAAGAAGAGAAAAAAATGATGGAACTAACTAAATATGAATAAAAAATGATGGAAATGGATAAAATGACTACAAAGGTGAGACGCGCCCCAAAATTGTAACCGCTTTACGAAAAAGTGAGTACGCATAAATGGGCAGTTAAAAGAATAGTAAAAGTGAGAGAACTAACTACATAAATAAAATGAATTAAATAAATAAGTGAAGTCATAAAAACATGGAATACAATAAAGTAACTGAATAAAACAAACTTGAATCTCAAAAGTAATTTTAGGATGCCTACATAGCCAAAAAAAAGGCATCAAAATCCACGTAATTAGCAAATAAGTGAGAGTTAGGCATAATCTGAATTTGGGGTGTATAGTTATATCAGAATCTCAAAATAAACTCAGATTTTCATATTACTCCTAATATATGAAAATCCAAACTTGATAAGAATTATTAAGATATTTTATTTATATCAATTCTTTCCAGTATTATCCTCGATAATTTTGAACAAAACACTATATATCTGATCATAATTACTTATGACTTTTACTCTGTTTATATGAAATTTGTATTGATTACTTTATACAATTTATTTTTTGATTTAGTAATGAAAAAAGGGGAAACGAACAAGTAGTCAAAGATCATTACACAAATTCCATACATGGTGGTGGTTGCTTCATTACACAAAAACCTTGTACGATTTAGGAACATGACGCCAATCATTCCTAAAATAAAATAAAAGAAAAAAATCATTAAAAAGTCATATTGTGAGATTAAGTAGACCTAGTTAGAATCGTGGAGCATAGCAGACTTACAGAACATTGTGATTGAAACTGGGATTTGCTGGAGCTGATACCAAATCAAAAAATTATATTCCTAGTCTGAACCAAATCAAAAAATTCATGATATTAGGTATTAATACCATGATAAAAATTAAGTATCATATTGTGAGATTAAATAAACAAGAGGTTGTTCTAAAAACAAACAAACAAAGTTGTTATTTGCAAATCCCTTCGCAAAAAAATAAATGATGAGGTTGTTTGATGCATTCATTAAGAGAGAGACAGAGAGAGAGAGCAACCTTAAATCCTTTCGCAAAAAAATTCTTCAACAATCCCTTTGCTACCTAAAACGATGAGGTTGTCTGTCTTCGATTTATTTGATGCCTAAACCGATGAGGTTGTGGTTTTAATTTTGTTGATGATGATGATTTGTGTGTGTGTGTGTGTGTGTGTGAGAGAGAGAGAGAGAGAGAACAACAGCTGAGAGAGAGGATTGGGTAAAACGGTTGAGAAGAATAAGTGGTTAGGGTTTTAATTTAGGTTTTTTTATCAAGGTCATATCAGGGTTAAAGATCATGATAATAATCAAACATTGTCACGGTCTTTGACCTTGACATAATCGTGACAACACACTTGTCAAGGTCTTTGACCGTGACAAGGGCTTCATATTTTTTATCAAGGTTTTTTTATCGTGACAACTCAGACTAAGGGAAATATTAGTTCGGAATCACTCTCGAACTGTATTAACACAATACACATACAAATGGAGGCGAAGCATAGTTCCAAGTCACTAAGAGGTCAGCACATACCCATCACGTCTCTTAGGGTCGTCTGACTATCATTCTCAGATAGCCTGTACCAAAGAATACTATCTTCTAGGGTACGAGTCAATATCCCCCATAAAGGTCCAATCGAGATAAGACCGTCCCGGCGTGGAAACTTCCGTGATAGCAAGTAGCCCGGGTATGATTTTTACACAGATACATAATATATGCACAGTCACACAGTCATATATATAAATATTCACAATTTCCAAATTAGGTTCGCCCACTACCCATAATTATAATTATCCGTTCCTAACACAAATTACTCATTTATCTCACATAACGTATTTGTCTATTTTATTCTCATTTATAATTTATTTCATACTTACTTCTCATCTCTAGAAGTTTTCTCTCTCACTAAGAATAATTTCAGCAAGTATACCCTCACTTACCTTCTAGTTTAAATCTTTCACGAGTCTCAATCTTTTGGTAAACGTACGCACAATTTCCAATGTATGAATAACTCCCCGTTAACCCACAATTTCATCTCATATTGATTTCACTCAACGGAGTCTACTTAGACCCTACTGGTCCTCTTCATAACTAACTATACTATTTAAAAGATATTCAAGGGTTCCAACGTATTTTATTCGAATTAAACAAAAAGGGGAAAACGTACAGTTTTCCAGTAGGGATCGATCGATCTAGGAATGGGGTCGATCGATCGATCGATCAAACAGTTCTTGCCCACTTTGCTGCAAATATCAACCTACGAGTTCACTCATTCTAACCCCTCCAAATCTCTATAATTTCGTCATAAACTCCCATCAAAGTTATCCAAATGTATTCAGATTTATTTATAAAACCAAATTTTGCATGAATAATCACAAACCTCTATTTTAATCCAGATTTTCTTCCCAAATATCATAATAAATTCGTGGTTAATCCTCTACATATGATCACGATTTTAGACTATATGGATTCTCCCTACAACACATATAAATTCTCTTCCAAAACGTATAATTCTTCAATTAAAACATGTGATTTTCATCCCTAGACTAACATGGAAAGAATACCAACTAGAAATCATCAAGATAGATACTTGTCTGGGATTCAAAGGTCTGATTTGTTGATGAAAAATATATGATTGTGTTCCTCTTCGTACGATCTACGTTTTGGTGGTGGTGGCGATGCAATCGGGTGAGTTCTAGACCTTGTATTGCTTGGAAACTCTTCACCTTCTTCTCTAATCTCTCCACCTTCTTCTCTAATGGTTGGGCTTAGGTTTTGTGTTTGTCAACCCTAAGAAACAACTCCAAATGGCTAATATATACTAAGAAAATTCGTGGGTTTAATTACCCAAAAATACCCTCCCGATATGTCAATTAGGCCTAAAAAAGCCCCGAGACCCAAATTAAACCCCCGGGTACACTTTTCTGACTATCTCGACCCTTCCGGACACTTTGGAGCACTTAAAACGACCATATGAATGACTTATAATTTATTCACTTTAATAATAATAATTTAGTCCTGACACGACACAGGCGCGTCCCGAATTAAATTTTCATAATTGTCATTTTATTCACTCGTGACAATTTTAATAAAATCAATCTCATATATTACTTTACTCATCCAGTAATATTCAACAAATTTTCAATAATCACTAACTCACATCATGCTAGTAAATATTAAAAAATAAATTTTCGGATTAATATTAAATTAATATCTCAATTAAATTTAATAAATCCCCAATTTTAAAAGTTATAAAAATATGGGGTATTACATAATGTTGTGATCTTCTTTATGAAGAATTGATAGGCATTTTAAATGACTCAAAGAAGAGGTTCAAATTCGAGTGTCAATTGAACATATTATTACAAGTGTTAACATATCATATTCAGTAATAAATAGGTATCACTAAAAGACATTCGTGAAGCATGCTTAAGATATGGATCTTGAGGGTAACCCATAAAGTATGTGCATTTATTGATGCTTGTTTACTCGACACTATATTTTATATCAATTAAAGTGTATCCTAAACATTTAAATTTATATCATGTAATATGTGTTTGCATGCAAGTGAATTAGTGAAATGAAAAAATATTATTTTATAAAACTATTATTGGACCATAATGATAACCCATATTATTAATCTCGTTGAATATTTTATTTATTTCGTAATAAATAAAAGGAATCATACTCCTAAATTAGTATGGAACAGTTGTGACTTACATTGATATTTTATTTAATTAAGTACGTGCCTTATGATAATTATGGACCAAGTGAGAGGCGTTAAAATTTTTTAAATTCCAATAATTCCTTCATATGAACCATAATTGAGATGTCAACGTTTTATTTGAGAAATTCCACCCGTTGATCCGCCTCATCTTCAAAAAGCTCTGATCCAATGAGGAAAAACTTCTCTGGATAAGAGGTATCAAGAGTAACCATTCATAGCACTTTCATTTCTCCGTTAGAATGCCCTACTCTCGTCTCTCCAATCATTGATCAAGCATCCTTTCATTGATATTTGGCCTAATCGCCTTAGATTCATCATCTTCTTGGACGTAGCTTTTTTTTTCTTAATAGAAGAAACACGAAAACTCCTAGCTTCTGCTTGATCGACCCTGATTTCCACCATGTTCTAATCGTATACAAACTTCAACTTATATTGAAGAGCTGAAGGCACCACCCTCATAGTATGGAGACATACC
Organism: Sambucus nigra; assembly: GCA_949130495.1. Classification (NCBI taxonomy): domain Eukaryota; kingdom Viridiplantae; phylum Streptophyta; class Magnoliopsida; order Dipsacales; family Adoxaceae; genus Sambucus; species Sambucus nigra. The sequence continues at coordinate 581,206,344 of OX422209.1, forward strand.
CTTCATAAAATGGCATTGTAGGGGTGTCTAACTTGATCACGTGGAACCTGATCTCCCGACTGATCAAACCTACTTTAACTGGTTGCTTCATTTTCCCCAATGGTGTTTCCACATTCCTATTGAAGCCGACCAACGATATAACCTTAGTGTATAGATCTTAGGTACCGCATCTGAGCTTATAGAGTCGTCTGACATACATTATCTCCAACAAACTACCTATATCAACTAAAATCCTCTTCACATCAAAATTTACGACCCTCTAGGCGAGGACCAAAGCATCCTTATGATTAGCACTCACAAAATTATGCGCTGGGTTTAATTTGGGCGGATGAAATATGGGTTGGGCTAAATGTGGGTTAGGCCAAATATGAGTTGAATTAAATGTGGGCGGGGCCAAATATGGGCGGATCAAAAATGGGTTGGGCCAACCCATTATTTTTCTACGAAATTAAGTATTACAATTCTAGGTATATATAAAAAAACTCATATTATACTCATAACTTTTTTAAATGAGTATTATATTTGATTTGTATCTTTTAAAATTGGGCTCCATATTTGATTTCTTGCTTTCAAATATGGATCTCATATTTAACTCATAGCTTTGAAATATGGACCCCATATTTAACTCATAGCTTTTAAATATGGGCCTCATATTTAGATACTTGGACTAATATGGATTGTTTTATTATTTGGACCACATTTTGCCACTACTACTTATGATGGAGAATGACCCTGACCAAGTCCTCATTGGAGAACATGATCTCTTGGGCGGGAGTGATCTCACCATGTTCCCTTTGGAAACTTCAACCTGGAAGGGATTTTAAACATTGGTTTCTTAGTCCTTTAGTGAAGCTTCTTCATTGTGCACTTAGAGAGGTCGGCGTACCCATGAATGGCTATCACCATTCTTGAAGGCGATAGATCTTCACCGACCTTAATTTGAGTATTGTTAACTTGGCCTAGGGCCTTTATCTTCTTAGTACCTATGAATTACTTGATATGGCAATAGATCAAGTCTTTTAGGTAGCGCCTCAGCAATTTATAGTTCTTAATTATGTGGCATGATCTTAATGGTAAGTAGAGTGATGAGTCGCATCTCTCTCACTAGCACTACGTCAAAAATCGAAAATAGTCACGAAAAACTGGTCATAGCCCAGGATAGTGACCAGATGGTCGTGGCCAAAGACTGTGACCAGAGTCAAAGCACCCCTGACCCGGTCCATGACCACCCATAATCTGGATATGGTCACGACCACAAACCGTGACCATGGTGATCTTAACCATGAATCATGATTCGTGACAACCATGATTCGTGACAGCAATTTATAGTTCTTAATCAAAGCGAATTTTTTTTAAAAAAATTGGGGAACTATTTGTCACATTCCCATAACAATATGTGTAATAAAAACAAATAAATAAATAAAATAATTATTTGAGTTTAGACCCCCATTAATTCTTACTAATTAAGCTTAACCCCCGTAAATTTTATTTCTTGGGTTTGCCCTTAAAATAACTTTTAGCGACACAAAAACTGTTACAAAAAAGTTTACCAAATGTTTCTCGCGACATATTTTGTGCCGCTAAAAGTCATTTTGGAATTCAAACCCCAAAAAGTATAAATGTTGGGAGTAAAGTCGATATCTAGAAATTAACGGTGGTCAAAACTTAAATAACACCCTAAAAAATCACTCAAATTATCCACGTATTTTTATATCCCGTAAATCAAACACTGATGGACTCCACTCAACCCAACTCAAGTAAAATACCTTTAAGAAAATGAAAGTATGTGTTGGAACACAGCTGTTGCCGGACAGTTTTTATCTTTAAAGTGTGCAAACTTTGAAATGCCTTTTGGCAATTGTCCCACATCGGTAGGGAGCTTCCATTTGAAGTGGTATATCTACAATTTATTTGGAACAAATGGGCAAGCCCTTTGGGCATTAGATATTTTGTGTGTTTGGGTGGGGGACTTATTGGGCCAAGTCATGCGCGCGCGCCGCTGCCGCCGTCCAAATACAAAACGTTAAATTTTGTGCATTAGATATTTCGTGCATTAGATACAAAACGTTAGATATTTTGTGCATTAGATATTTTTAGAAATATCTGAGTTGAAAAATATTTTTGCATTATATCTGAGTTGAAATTTTCAACCGAGTTGCCCACTACTTTCCAGATTTTTCTCTCCACATTTTTGTCCAACGTCTTTTTTTTGTTGCCCCATAAAAGAGGTATTCCACCTCCGTTTTTCAAATACCTGTTCTACAACTTCTCAAAACACAAAACTGCTTCTAAATTTTTTTCCTTCCTACACTGGAATAATAAATCCACCCCAGATTTATTATTAGATTCGAGCAATTATTACGAATGGAAGTGCATGGATCGGATCAATTCTTGTGCATTATCAATCCGTATTTTATTTATTGGAGGCAGTTTTATCCTGGGGGTGGCGAGGCATTTCTGATTGTCAGCACACATTGGGCAAAGCCGCGAAACACCTTAAAGAGAGCGACATTGTCCGCGACTCAACCATGTTCTAGACTGTACCTGCTTTCGGGGTTTCTTATTCTCTCTGTCTCGAATTTATTTGCTCCAAAATTGGGTAATTTCGTTCTTTAATTTTGCTTTTAATTTACTGCTGCTACAACAATTTTAAGGTGTTCTGAAATTCTGCCATGGACGAAATTAACTCTAGCAATCTTAACAAGCCTTTCAAATATGAAGGCACCCATTTTAAACGTTGGAGCAAAAAAATGTTATTTTATTTAACTACGAAAAAAAGTCGCATTGTGTGTTCAATTTGACAAACCCGTAGTAAATAATCCACCTACTGTTGAGGAAAGCAAAACAATTAGAACTTGGGAGGAAAATGATTTTCTGTGCAAGAATTATATTTTGAATGCTCTAAGTGACGAACTTTATGACTATTATGCCAATTATAAAACTCCAAAAGATGTTTGGGATGCACTGTTTAAAAAATATGACACGGAGGAGGCGGGTACTAAAAAATATGTCGTTTGGCGTTATTTGAAATTTCAAATGATGGATGATAAATCTGTTGTTGCTCAAACCCATGATTTGAAAATGATTGCCCATGAAATTATTTCCGAGGGCATGGCTTTAGATGAGCAATTTCAAGTCGCTGTAATTATTGATAAATTGCCTCCACTGTTCAAAGAGTTTAAAAATATTTTGAGGCATAAGTCTAAAGAATTTTCACTAGAGTCACTCATTACTAAATTGAGAATTGCGGAGGAATCCCGAAAACAGGACTACAAAGATGAAATTCTTATTGTGTCTAACAACAAAAATCAGGAAAAAAAAAACACTTCAGTTGTTTTAAAGGCGAACGGAAAAAATATGAAAAATCAGAAAAAGAGCCACAACCAGAATTTTAAAAATCAGACTCGAACTCAGAATAAGAATAAGAACCCCGAAAATGGACGGTCTAGCAACTCTGGACAGTTTTTCTGTTTCAAGTGTGGTAAGCCTGGCTATATGGCTCGCAAATGTCGCAATGTGCCAAACGTACAAGCGAATTTGATCGAAAAGAACCTATGTGCTATGATTTCAGAAATCAACATGGTTAGCGGTACCGAAGGGTGGTGGTTGGATACTGGCGCTTCCCGCCATATCTGTTATGACCGTACTCTGTTTAAGACTTATTCTGAGACGACAGATAAGAAGGTGTTGTTGGGTGATTCTCACTCCACTGAGGTTGCTTCGGGAAAAACTGTTATCCTCAAAGATGTTCTTCACACTCCCGAGATAAGGAAAAATTTGATTTCGGGTTATCTTCTCAACAAATCTGACTTTACTTAAACTATTGGTGCTGATTTATTTACTTTGACCAAAAATAAAAATTTTGTAGGCAAAGGTTATGCCACTGATGGGATGTTTAAGTTGAATGTTGATGCAATGAATAAAATTTCTCCTTCTGCTTATATTGCTTGTTCATTTAATGTTTGGCATGCTAGGCTTTGTCATGTTAATAAACGACTTGTTAAAAATATGAGCACTTTAGGATTAATTCCAGAATTATCATTAAATGATTTTGAAAAATGTGAATGGTGTAGTCAAGCAAAAATCACTAAGACACCACATAAATCTGTTTTTAGAGAATCTGAACCACTTGATTTAACTCATTTGGATATTTGTGAATTGGATGGTGTCACAACTAGAAATGGCAAACGTTATTTTATAACTTTTATTGATGACTGTTCTGATTATTCATTTGTGTATCTAATGAAAAATAAAATTGAAGCGTTTGACATGTTTAAAATTTTCCTAAATGAAATTGAAAATCAATTTAATCGAAAAATTAAAAGGTTACGTAGTGATAGAAGCACCGAATATGATTCTGGACCATTTATTGAATTTTATAAAACCCACGGTATTATTCACGAAAAAACTGCCCCTTATTCGCCCGAAATGAATGGTAAAGCCGAAAGAAAAAATAGGACATTAATTGAATTAGTTGTTACTGTTTTATTAAATTAAGGGGCTGCTTCACATTGGTGGGGTGAAATTATTTTGATTGTGTGTCATGTACTTAATAGAATTCCTAAGACTAAAATGAAAATATCTCCTTATGAAATTTGAAAAAATATTAAGCCCAACGTGTCATACTTTAGAACGTGGGGGTGCTTAGCCTATGTGCGTATACCCGACCCTAAAAGCTTTAAATTGGCGAGTAGAGCATATGAGTACGTTTTTATAGGCTATGCTATTAATAGCAGAGCATACCGATTTTATGACTTGAAAAATCAAGTAATTATTAAATCAAATGATGCCAATTTTTATGAAGATAAATTTCATTTTAAATTGAGCAATAGTGGGGGCGAGTCATCCACTAATATTTCTTTAAATAAAAATAAAGAAAATAATAAATCAATTTTAGAACTTCAAAAAAGTAAAAGGGCTCCTTTGGAAAAAGATTTTGGTCCCGACTTTTATGCTTACACTTTGGAGGAGGATCCTAACACTATTCAAGAAGCCTTATCTTCTTTAGATGCCGATTTATGGCAAGATGCTATTAATGATGAAATGAATTCATTGGAAACAAATAAAACTTGGCATTTAGTGGACCTTCCTCCTAGGTGTAAAATAATTGGGTGTAAATGGATTCTTAAAAAGAAATTAAAACCTGATGGCACTCTTGAAAAATATAAGGCACGTCTTGTTACTAAAGGTCTTAAACAAGGAGAAAACGTAAACTTTTTTGATACATTTTCACCCGTGACTAGAATAACGTCTATACGTGTACTATTTGCTATAGCTGCCTTAAATGATTTAATTGTACACCAAATGGATGTTAAAACTGCATTTTTAAATGGAGAATTAGAAGAAGAGATTTATATGGATCAACCTGAAGGTTTTATTGTACACGGTCAAGAAAATAAAGTATGTAAATTAGATAAATCTCTTTATGGACTCAAACAGGCACCTAAATAATGGCATGATAAATTTGATAGCGTGGTCATCTCTAATGGGTTTAAAATAAATGAAAGTGACAAATGCATTTATTATAAATATGTAAAGAACATTTGCATTATCACATGTCTTTATGTTGATGACTTGCTTATATTTGTATCTAATATTCACGCGGTATAAAATGTTAAATCATTATTATGTTCCAATTTTGACATGAAGGATTTGGGTGGAGCTAGTGTAATATTGGGAATTAATATTACTAGGTCAGAAAAGGGATTTTCTTTGGATCAATCTCATTACATTGAGATAGTTCTAAAGAAATACAATTACTTTGAGTGTAAACCTGATAGTTCTCCATTTGACCCTAGTGTAAAGTTATTTAAGAACACTGGTGACACTGTAAACCAAAATGCTTATGCAAGCATTATAGGTAGCTTACGTTATGCTACAGACTGCACTAGACCTGACATAGCTTATGTTGTGGGAGTACTATGTATATTTACCAGTAGACCAAATATGGAGCATTGGCATGCTATTGAGAGGGTCATGCGGTACCTTAAAAGAATGATGAACCTCGGATTACATTATAATAAGCATCCCGCAGTCCTTGAAGGATTTAGTGATGATGATTGGAATACCCTATCTGATGATTCTAAGGCTACTAGTGGATATATATTTAGCATCGTTGGTGGTGCAGTTTCTTGAAAATCTAAGAAACAAATTATTTTGGCTCAATCCACTATGGAGTCTGAGATGATAGCGCTAGCTACTGCTAGTGAAGAGGCGGGTTGGTTAAGAAACCTCCTGTCAGATATCTCGTTATGGGAAAGACCAATACCAGCCGTTTTGATTCATTATGATAGTACCATGACTATTGCAAAAGTAGATAACCGTTATTATAACGGTAAGAAATGACAAATACGTCATAAACATAGCACTGTTAGAGAATTTATTTCTACGAGTGCTGTGAGGGTAGATCATATACGGTCTGAACAGAACTTAGATGATCCTTTGACGAAAGGACTAGCTAGGAAGAAGGTGTGGAACACCTCGAAAGGGATGGGACTAAAGCCCTTGGATAAATGAGTCATTTGTGATGGTAACTCAACATATGGACTGGAGATCCCAAGAAATATGTTCAAAGGGTAAAAACAAGTCACAAGTGATATGGGTTGAATCATGTGATTATTAATTAATATAGAACGGGGTTTTACTCCGAGTCCATCCCTATGGAGCATGATATCCTGAAGCGAGTTAAGGAAGAGTTATTATAACTCTTAATGAGATCTATAGTTCTATTTTGAGTGGGGTACTTAGCTACAGGAGTATTCTTGATAGACTCATCTAAGTGAATGTGGAAGTGTGGCCGCTTCCTATGGATATTTTGGGCAAATTCCTAAAGCGTTCACTATACTGGGATAAAAATACATGGCCGTAACGTTCTAACTATTAGAATGACATCCAAGTGGGGTTGTGTGTGGGATGTTGTCAGAGATAGAGTTCAAAACTACGGTTACTCTAGTATATTCTGAATCATCTTTACTACGTAAAGGTTCAAGTCGAAAGACACCTTTGCTTATGCACAATTCTATGAGTTATTGCTCGATAAAATGTTTTCAAATTTTGCAAGTGGAGGAATGTTGGAACACAGCTGTTATCTTTAAAGTGTGCAAACTTTGAAATGCCTTTTGGCAATTGTCCCACATCGGTAGGGAGCTTCCATTTGAAGTGGTATATCTACAATTTATTTGGAACAAATGGGCAAGCCCTTTGGGCATTACTAGTTTTGTATGTATGGGTAGGGGACTTATTGGGCCAAGTCACACATGTGCGCGCGCTGCCGCCGTCGTCCGGCCGGCCCGGCCCGTGCCCGTGTCCGGGTCTTGGGCTTGGGCTCATTAAGAAATATTTTTTTGGACAAATACAGAACTGTTTTTTGGGCTTTAAAAATTATTTTTTAACCGTTTTTTAATTCCGGAGATTAAAACGTTATTATATCTGAGTTGAAATTTTCAACCTAGTTGCCCACTGCTTTCCAAATTTTTCTCTTCACGTTTTTGTCCAACGTCTTTTTTTTGTTTCCCCATAAAAGAGGTATTCCAGCTCCGTTTTTCAAATACCTGTTCGGCAACTTCTCAAAACACAAAACTGCTTCTAAATTTTTTTCCTTCGTACACTGGAATAATAAATCCACCCCAGATTTATTATTAGACTCGAGCAATTATTACGAATGGATGTGCATGGATCGGATTGATTCTTGTGCATTATCAATCCATATTTTATTTATTGGAGGTTGTTTTATCCTGGGGGTGGTGAGACATTTCTGACTGTCAGCACACATTGGGCAGAGCCGCGAAACACCTTAAAAAGAGCGACATTGTCCGCGACTCAACCGTGTTCTAGACTGTACATGCTTTCGGGATTTCTTGTTCTCTCTGTCTTGGATTTGTTTGCTCCAAAATTAAATAATTTCGTTCTTTAATTCTGCTTTTAATTTAGTTCTCCTACGACAGTATGCAATATCTTCTTCCACAAATAAATCTATAAAAGCGTATGTGTGGCTCTTAAGGCCTCTTTTCTCATACACTACCAACCAATTAAATCCCAAAGTCTGTAATATCTGCTTCCACAAACAATGCCAGCAAAACAACGCAAAAAATAACCAAATCAGTTAGGAGAAGAGCCTTAAAAGAGATAAACTAGTACTAGAAGTGTAGTAGTAGTTGAATGGCAACTGGGTTGGTATCTTCATTCCATGGGATCTGGGGAACATCCTTATCCATGGCTGGAGAAGATTACATCCACCTGGTGACAAGAGGCCGAGTTGGAACCAGAAAGCCAGTGAAAATGCAGCCGATGATGAAGAACGTGAATGAAGGCAAAGGTATTTTCGCTCCGGCTGTGGTTGTGACGCGTAATATTGTAGGCAAGAAACGGTTCAACCAGCTTAGAGGAAAGGCCATTGCTTTACACTCCCAGGTACCTCTGCCTATCATCTTCAGATGCTAAATCTGCACTACTTTAATACAACTTGATGAGCATTTGCAACTCTTCTATCTTATTTAATATAGTGGTGAACGCAATTAACAGACTGGTGTTAACTAATTGATTAAGCATGAGAACATTACGGACTAACTTTAATAGTGCATGTATAACATATTAGTGTGTCAATTATATCGTATTACATCTTTTAAGATGCTAATTTATAAACACTCTAGATAATTATACAATAGACCAGTGTGCCTCCCTGAATGTTATACACAAAATTGTAAATTTATAATGTTAAAATGATATAAGATCAATTTCGAACATTCAAAAAAGAGATGATTATTCATTCCAAGAAAATTATCATCATGTAATAAAAATCCAATACTCCTTGTAAACCCAAGGGGTGTGGTGAAATAATTAAGAACCTTTCAATGAGAGGGGGCAGGGATCAGATAAGAACTAGTATAAGGACGAATCCATGCGAAACAATTTTTTAAAAATAGTAAAAATATATTTTTAGTTGATTTTTTTTTTGTGTGTGTGGTATTCAAATATTTCAGGGTACCTTAAAAAAAATCACTTATAAATGAATTTTTTTACTATTTTATAAAAATAGATCAAAATATGTGAGTTTTAAGCTGTATAAAAATTGGCATATTTTGATCGATTTTTTTTAAATAACAAAAATATTCATTTTGAGTTTATTTTTTTTAGGGATACATTGAAATGTTTAAATACCGCACAAAAAATTCAACTCAAAATATTTTTTTTTACTATTTTAAAAAAATTGGTCTGCATGGAGTGGTCCTTAAGCTCGTCCTTATTTGATCATCGAGAGAGGGAGAGATAGAGAGAGGTTCACAAGTGAACCTAAAAGATGGAGATTTTAATGAACCTTAACAAAAAATAACTAACAACCAATTAATTTTGATTCATATGTTATAATTGGTATGCGCCAAAGGCAACGGACACGTGTGTGACACGCATGTTTTTTAATATACACACACCCCACCCCACACCCCATCTGTCAGCATCTTAGTTAGGTGTGTAAATTGAGTCGTCCAGGCCGAAGCTCGCCCGTTCGGTCCGCTATTTTCGGGCAGAGCTTTAGTTGAGTTTGTGCCGAGCCGAGCTTGAACCAAAATTTCAACTCCGAATGAATTTCGGGTCGAGCTTGAGCTGAACTTTGCCAAGCCCAAACTTCGAATTTATAAATAAATAATTTATATAATATAACATATTTATGTTAACATCGTTTAATTAGGTTTCGTTATTTTATTTCATTTACTACTTTTTTTTAAAGTTTCATCTGTCACAATACATTAAATTACATGAGATTGTCATTTTTGTGATTTTATTGTTAATCTCATTATGGATATTTTATTTATTAATTACTCAAGTCACAATAGGCCCTTGTTAGTGATCAAATAATGCTAAATGTATGAAATTTAATAGGCATTTGTAGGTTTTCACTCTTATTTACCATGTTTTAATTTAATATATTTCATAAATATATATTTTATTTGATGAAATATCAATTATATTTTAATGTGTATATTTTTTCCATGATGAAAATACAAGAAAAAAAAATACTAATTCAAACCTTTTTAACAAAAAAAATTGAAATTACGCCAGAAACCCGTAACATTTATGGGCCGAGTTCGGGCTTAGGTAGGAAAAAATTGTTCGGACCGAGCTCGGACTTAAGCATGGATAAGTGAATTCGGGCCAAGCCTCAGCAAGCCCGGCTCACCCAGCCCGATTTAGAGCGCTAATCTTAATCCCACATGTCTCAACAACAATAAAAAAGAAAAAGAAAAAAACGGCCAGCTAACTTTTTAAAATCACCGAACATAAAATCCGGCTAGCCATAAAAAATCCGCTCGCCGACGAGCCCCCTACTTTGCCACCTGAAAAATCCGACGCCTGAACCAGCTACAAAGCCAACGACCCTCACACCTATCCGGTCATTACCCCACTGTCCGGCCAACCAAAACCCACGTCGGCCGCCAACCTGCCAAAAGCCTAAAACATGTGCCCAATTGTACTCAAAAAATACTAAATAAAATATCTCTCCCCTCTTAGTGGATGTAGACATTTTTGAACCACACAAATCGTGTGTTTTCTTTTGTTTGTTTGGTTGCATTTAATTTCCTCTCATCACTTGTTTGGCACGTGTGATTGAAAAAATAATACGTGAGTTTTGTGCACCTCTAATTAGCTTTGTATGTGGGAATGAATTTCCTTCAATCTCGAAGGCCCTTTGATGTCCACGAGAATAGATATGCCTCACCCACACCGCAATGGATTAGCTTTTTTATTTACTCTCGAAGTAGCAGGGTCCTAGCTCTTGTTATCGGCCTCGAGACGATCAGTCTAACAAGCCATAATGATTAATGCCTACGAGGAACGTCTACGCAAGCAAGAGAGAATTTCTTGGCAGAGACAAGAGGAAGATAGACATCTTTCGCACCGAATGGATAGAATTGAATATGAGCTTCGACGAGAAAACGATTTCCATCAGTAGATCGCCCGTACCCCTAGCCCTCCCGCGAAAAAGACTTGTAGCTGGGAAAAAAGCTCGCAACAGCGTAGCGACAATAATCCTGAGAAGAGACCCATGATGGGTCCCCCAGACGGAGTTAGATGGATATGTGATGCGATCTAGGACTCGTAACACGAGAGAACTGGCACGACGGACACTTGTGAATTGGATGGAAATTTCTTTTTGCCCGTGCTTTCGGAGAAGTAGAGCCCCCAAAGAAGTTTGCGGCTTTGCATTTTAAGAGTTACGATGAGAAACGAATCCCACTGACCATGCGCCAAGCTATAATCATGTGGGTTAACATGAGGGGCTCATGTATAAAGATTTTTCCTTCAAGCTTAGGTGACGTCACTCAGAAATAGTTCGAAAGTTGCTCGTTAGGTCAATCGCAAGCTTTAATTAGTTGGTCGAAGCTTTTAGAATAAGATTCATCATAAACAGTTCACACCCCAATAGTATGCTGAAGAATAAACTATATGAAACTATCAGAGAATATTCCTAAAGGTATTGGGAAGTGTACAACGAGGTCAAGGACTAATCAGAGCAGGTTGTCTTAGCTTCCTTCAAGATAAGATTACCTAAGGATTCGATTGTGTACCACTTTTTAACCAAAAAGGCACAATTGACTACTGTGTGTCCAAAATTGAGAAATACGCTAAAGTGAAGGATGTGAAAACCAACTTGACCAAATTGAACTCAATACATTAATTTATGATTTAATTTGTTTTGTAGCTTATGTAAGTAAACAATATAATTCTTATTAGTTGAAGTACTCCAATTATTAAACAATTTTTGAATTTTTGACAACAAATAAATTTTCCTTCTAATAAATAATTATGTAATAAGGTTATATAATAATAATAATTATTGAATGTAACTTTAGACTTTGGAAGGGTTTGAGGTTTAAGATAGAAGTTGGTTAAATAGTGATATTCAGGTTGAAGATGGCCAAAAGATGGTAATTTGGAAATTTGGGATAAAAAGGGAATGGAAGACTAACACAATTTAGCTTTTTTTTTTGCCTAGTAAATTACCAAAACTTGGGATTAAGCCTAATATCCTATTATCAAATTGGACTTTTATCTAGAAGACCATAATTGCTAATGAACTTTCAAGTGTTGATCGTTAGTTAATATTGAAATTAGTTGATATAAGAAATAAAATGATAGAAAAAAAAAGATAAAGCAAATGCTAGAGAAATTTGTCATACCAAGGTATAGCTTCATATTAATTAAGAGGTCCAAAGATAATAGACTATAATATATTTGAAGCAATATTCGATATACATATATACACACACCCCCACACTCACACACACACACACACACACATATATATATATATATATATATATGCCCTCTCCTGTAAGGACTCCTTATGTTGCAAACCCCGATACATACCATTTTTTTAAAATAGTAAAAAAATAGATTTTTTTATGAAACTTCATGGATATGATCTCCACAGTGAGAAGATCATCTCCAATTTTTTTATCAAAAAATTCAATAAAAAAACCGTTGAGATGAGGTGATATGTAAAAAAATGGTATAAATATGCATTTTCGACCGTTGATATGTTGGCGATCATCTCACCCACTTATTGATTGAATTTTATGATGAAACTTCATGGATGTGATCTCGATAGTGAGAAGATCATATCCATGAAGTTTCATCAAAAAATTCAATCAATAAAATGGTTGGTGCCAACCCAACATTTCAACGGTTGAAAATGCATATTTATAACATTTTTCTACATATCACCTCATCTCAACGGTTTTTTTTTTTTTTTTTTTTTGACGAAAAAAATTGAAGATGATCTTCTCACCGTGGAGATCATATCCATAAAATTTTATCAAAAAATTTATTTTTTTATTATTTTAAAAAAATTGTATGTATCGGGGTCTGCACCATAATGAGTCTTTACAGGAGACTTTCTGTATATATATATATATATATATATATATATATATATATATATAGAGAGAGAGAGAGAGAGAGGAAGGCTTTCCTATATTACACTCTATACATCACACCTAATTCTAGGCCCTAAGAAAGCATTTTACCAATTATTTTATTGAAATTGACCTTTTAATCAAAATATGTTCAAAAATTATGTCAAAATATATTTTCTAGATATTTTTAAAAAATTCACATAATTCTGTTGGCGCAGACCCTTATAAATAAGGTAGTTTCAGCAGTTTTTTGTTGGATTTTTAAAAAATAAATTGAAATTGTATTTTGATCAAATTTTTTGAACACGCGTTGATTGAAAGGTTAACTCCATGGGTAAAAATGAAAAAAAAAGTTTTTAGCGCCTAAAACTAGGCGTGATATATATATATATATATATATATATATATATATATATATATGTGTGTGTGTGTGTGTGTGTGTGTGCGTGTGTGTGTGTGTGAGGATTGCTTTAAATATATTCACTCGAAATGGTTCCAGGTTATAACAGAATTCTGCAAGTCGATAGGAGCAGATGCAAAACAACGACAGGGGTTAATTCGACTCGCGAAGAAGAATGGAGAGATACTTGGATTCCTTGCATGAGTTATGAAGTTGATGATCAAACATTCAGATGTAAATAATTTCTTCATCTTGAGTCAAAATGCAAACTAATCAAGTTGTATTTACTTTACATTCTTCAATATAGCTCTAATATGTTGTTTTTCCATTGTTTGCATAAATAATTCAAGGGTTATTCTGGCATCCAATTAGTTATTGTCATTTGGGATTAAACCCCCACCCCAAAAAAAAATTGACATTGTCACAAATCGATAAGGCTATGTTAGATTGTCATTTTGTGCATCATATATGGACACAAAATGGTTAAAGTACCCCCATTATGAAAAACACTTATTTCAAATATGTAGAGAGAAATCTGTGAACTATCTGCGTTTTTTTATTTCAAATATGGAAATTTTGATATATACACACACACATACATATTTCTAGATTTTATTTGATATGTGTATATGACATTTGCGGGATCTACTTTCTGCAACAAAAAGCAATACATCATCTATGTGCAAAAGCAAGTTCATGGTCTCCGTGCATGAAATTTGCAAGATCTGATTTCCCTTTTATTTCTTCTCGAATTTCATATTGTTTTGTTGTAGGTGGGTGCTTGTGTGGGTGGGTGGGTGGGTGGGTGGTAGGTCTGTCAATGGATCGGATTTTATCCAAATCTGAATTCGAATCCGATCCATTTAAGCGGATAAGGATGATGCCTACAATCCGATTATCCGATCACCCGATTATCCGTTTATTAAATGGAGCGGCTTTTGATTCATATACTCCAATCCGTTAATAATCCGATCCGATCAATAGTTTTAATATATATATATATATATATATATATATATATATATATATATATATATATATATATATATATATATATATATATATATAGAGAGAGAGAGAGAGAGAGAGAGAGAGGCATGCTCCTGTGCACACTAAAGTTTGCACGTCATTTTTTTTAAATAGCAAAAAAAAATGTTTTTTATCTGATTTTTTTTATATGGGTTCCTTGAAATGTTTAAATATCACAAAAAGAAAATCAACTCAAAAAAACATTTTTCGCTATTTTAAAAAAATCGATCAAGCTTTTAAGCACTTTAAAAATTGGGAATGTTTGACCGATTTTTTCAAAATAGCAAAAACAGTTTTTTTGAGCTGATTTTTTTGTATGGGTTCCTTGAAATGTTTAAATATCACACAAAAAAAAATCAGGTCAAAAATATTTTTTTTGCTATTTTAAAAAAATAGTGTGCAAACTTAAGTGTGCACAGGAGCCTGCCTATATATATATAAATTATATATAATATATTTTTAATTAATATATATTGGATTTAATAATATTTTAAATATATATTTTAATAACAAAATAAATTTATGAAATAAGAGTTGAAAATAAAAATGTTACAAATCAAGTTTAACATAAACGAATAATCGGATCGGACCCGAATCCGTTTAACATAAACGAATAGGAATTTGAATTTGCCTGATCCGGTCCTAATCCGATCCGTTTACACGCCTAGTGGGTAGTGTGGGTGTGGGTGGTGGGAAAATTCCCGGTTGGGATGTTGTATGAGGGCTAGGCGTTGGTGGTAGATGGATAGGGATTTGAGGTGAGGTGATGGTGGTTAATTGGATTTGCAAAGGCTTTGAGAGCTTCTCCCCTGGTGAACACTGGAGAGAGAGAGAGGGGAAGGAAAAAGAATGAAAGAAGACGATGAGAAATAAAAGTGTTATATTAGGGGTATTTTTGTATTTAATTTTTTGTAGTGAGGATAGTCTAATAACTTAAGTCATAACTAACTGTCGACAGTCCGTCTAAATAACCCAAAATTTAATGACTTATCATTATTGTTCATCAAATTTTCAACATATTTACTTGAAGAATTCAACATAATCTCAACATATGTTTTGAATAGAAGGGGTTTAGTTATTTTTTTTTTTTTTTTTTGTAGTTCAAGAAAGCAAAGTAAAAGTGGACTATATTTCAAGAAATATAGTCATTTACCAATTACAAAAAATCAAAACTCCTTAAATAATGAAAATCATTTTTATTATAAAAAGATCCCAAATGATGTGAATTGAACTTCTACTACAAACGGCTGCCCAACTGTCAGGAAATCGAGGGTTTAGTCTGAGAACAAGTGTCCGGTGGTGCTATGAGATGGCAATTTATGGACCCGAATTTATTAAAATGGAACATTTTATTTTACAAGATTTGGAAATTAAGCTACCCAATTAAAAAAAAATATATTGAAATAAAAAGGATGTGCACTTTAATCTATTTATTTGTTGAAGGAAGAAAAGTGAATAAAAAATGTAAAGGATCTTCATTTGTTCTTGATGCACAAAGATGTATTTAATAAAAGTAGAGAAATGTGAAAAAGGGGAAAGGTAAGTGAACACTTAGTAACTATTATGCTCCGTCTGATGGGTAAATAAAGAAGTGGGATAGGTTGAGTTTATCTCGTGGATTTGGTTCATGCTTGAATGGGATAGAATTTCAAGTGAAATAAGTTGTCTTAAAGAACTGTGTGCTTTGCTACAATAACACGTTGACTAGAGAATCAGTTCAAAGTAACTAATGGAGCTCTACGGCGATTGTCACAATAAAATAATAATAGTAACAATGATACCATAAAGCATCTTATAGAGGCTGGTCGCAGAACTATTAATAGGTTTGGAATGTTAAATTCACTCACGAAATTAGCAGATTAGAAAAATGCACTCGCTCTGAATAGAATATTTCTAAATACCAAAACATGAACATGTCGATCTTACATCCAAAAGAAACAAATTACAATCAAAATAATTCCAATCAACTTGCGGTAGAGCAGCACACATAATATTTCTAACGTGATTCTTTAGTATTTTTCAGTTTGACGACTGAGTAGACACACCCTCAATAAGATGATCAAAGGGTACTCACACGTTGTATCGATTTTTCACCGATCTACTTTTAGAATCATCCTGCAATAACAAAGGCAGTAAGAGACCCAAGGAGCACCGAAAAAATAAACTAAAAATTGAGTTGCAGTAAAGAAATTTACATGAAAGCTGTATGAGATCTTATCAGGGACATCAATAACCTCCTTCCATTTCCTTCCTATGCTCATCTACACATCACAATAGTCAAATGACACGATTCAGTTATTTTCAATCATTTTAATTAGCAACGATCTAATATCAAACGCATAGACGGGATTTCGGAAAGATTTAAGTCAATCGTGGACAACAAACGTCACTTTGTTAGTGCAAATTGCAAACTCATTAGTGATGTAATTAGAAAAGTAAACAAAAAAGGGGGATTGAGAATTGGCAAGTTATTTGTAAAAAGTCACCTTCAAAAAATAGTTTTTAGCAAGAAGTAATGTGGGGAAAATGGTTGTCCTTTAACAAAATTCCTCACGGCGTTCTATTATAGTAGAATAAACACATTTTTCACATACCCCCACTTTATAATATTATATTTGACATAATCCCCAGTTTACTAATATCTTAGACATAACCCCCAAAAATCCTAACAGACTTTTAACTCCATTTTCCTCTATTTGATAATTAGAGTCAACCCCCAAATAACTTTTTTGACCAAAATACCCCTCACACTTCATCTTCTACCCCAAATCAAAACCCTAGCTCCTCCTCAGTGGAGTTTTTCTCTAAAGGGGTAGCATCATGGCAGCTTTCGTTACAATTTTTGGACATGAGATTGTACGTTGTAAAAGCAAGTTTTTATGATTGCTCATAGCTTAGGCATTTTTTTGTATTTTGGCGTATTCCGTTACAAACCGAACACTACATCCGCATTGCCTCCACGATCATTTGAAGACATGTTAGTGACCGAGCATCGTTTCCGGAGTTGTTGGATTTGTCACCGACACTTTAGTGGAGGTATATAACTTGTGGTTTTTATTTTCTCATATGAATTATATTCTAGGATGTTTATTTTTTAAATCCATATTTTTTTATTAAAAAGGATTTTAAAAATAAAAACCGTTGCAAATAAAGGACATGCAAAGAATTGATAGGGAGGGAATATTTTATTTCTCAATAGTATTGGGTGTAGTTGTACAAAACCATATGACGATCCTCCTATTTATAGGACATAGTGAGGCATCCCAAAAGACAAGAATGTGAATGGACATACACCCAAAAGCCAAAATTCACATAATTTAACACTCCCTCTTGGATGTACACTTCCACCATTCAATGATTGTTGTCTCATAAAAAACTTACTAAGAAAAAACCCAGTGAGAAAAAACGAAAGTGAAGGTAAAAGAGTACAACTATTGTTATCATTGAATTGGTGTTGGACGTGCTTAATGATGCCTCATTAAAACTTTTACTAGAAAAAACTAATTGAAAAAACCTAGTTAAAGGAAAAAGAGTACAGCGCACTTATGTCCTAAAAGAGCATGATTTTTTATTCTCCCCCTCGAAAGGAGCTACCCCTGATTTGCATATCTCAAATTGATTATTGGTGAAGTCTTCGCATTCCAATCCCATGCACAAGTTTCTGGAACGTGCTTTCGGAAGTGACTTTGCAAACGGATCAGTTAAGTTTTCAGTTAAACGCACTTGCTTGACTTTGATTTCATTTTTCTTTTGAAGCTCATTAGTGAAGAAAAACTTTGGTAAAATGTGCTTAGTTCAGTCTCCTTTGATGAATCCTTCCTGAATTTGGGCTATGCATACTGCATTATCTTCATATATGATACTGGGAACATCTATAATGGAAGACAGTTGACAAAAACTACGAACATGCTGAATGAAAGATCTCCGCCATATAAATTCACGATTTGCTTCATGAAGTGCTAAAATTTCAAAGTGGTTAGAGGAAGTAGCTACTAAATTTTGTCTAGTACAACGCCAAGAAATAGCAGTGTTACCACTAAGAAATACATAGCGTGTCTGTGATCGACCCTTATGAGGATCAGGGAGGCATCCTGTATTTGCATAACCTATTAACTCATAATCATTAGAATAATATAAGCCTATGTCAGTGGTTCCTCGTAGGTCTCTTAGGATATGCTTGATCCCAGTCCAATGCCTTTTGTTGGTTCAGAACTGTATCTGGCAAGCAAGTTGACTGAGAAGATATCTGGTGAGAATAAAATATTTGATCTACTGCATTGTGCTAAGTATAATGATACACCAATTGCACTTATATAGAGTACTTTTGGACCCAATATTTCCTCATCATCGTCCTTAGGACGGTATGGATATTTCTTTATATCTAAAGACCGGACGACCATGGGTGTACTTACTGGATGTGTTGTGTCCATACCAAATCTTTTCAAGATTTTTTTAGTACAATTAGACCGATGGACAAGAATTCCACTAGAATTTCTTTCGATTTGCATGCCAAGACAAAATTTAGTTTTCCCGAGGTCTTTCATCTCAAATTCCTTCTTCAAATAGTTAGCAGTTTTCTCGAGATCTTCTGGAGCCCGATTAAATTAATATCATCCACATAAACTACTATTATCGCAAATCCCATTAGGGATTTCTTTACAAAGACACATGGCAAATTGGATTGTTTTCATACCCTTCCTTAGACAAGTATTTACTAAGACGGTTGTACCACATCCTTCCGGATTGCTTTAGTCCATATAATGATCGTCTTAGTCGAATTAAGTACGTGCTTCTTGACTTTGCTTCTGGCAAAGCAAATCCTTCGGGTATTTTCATATAAATTTTCGTGTCTAAGTCCCCGTATAATAAGCGGTCACAACATCCTCGAGTCTCATATCAAGATTTTCAGAGACAACTAAACTAACCAGATATCTTAAAGTTATACCATCCATAACGGGGGAGTATATTTCATCATAATCAACCCCAGATTTCTGCAGGAAACCTTGCGCCATCTTTTGGGGTTTGTATCATAGGTCCAAATACACCGCGTTTGTTTAGAGGCTCAAGTTCTGCCTTGATCGCAATTTTCCATTTTGGTCAATCTTCTCTTTGTAGACATTCACTTAGAGTCTGTGGTTCATTATCAGTATCAATGCCTTTTAATATTTGTGTAGCTACTGCATATGAAAATATGTCATCGATGACTGTTTCATTACAATCCCACATTTCTCTTGAATATGCACAGAATATAGAGATCTCATTATTGTTCTTAGGTAACTTTGCCTCTTCAAGGGATTTTATAGTCTCTTCAGGGACACTAACCTCTTCAAGAGTTTTAAAGAAAGTGGATATTTTATTCATAAACTCTTCCGGAGCATTACGAGGGCATGATTTTCCATTTGATCTTCGCTTCCGAAGAGTCTAATCTTTGGAACCTATAGATCTGCCACGCTTCTGGCATGTAACAGATTCATTGTTGCCGAAATCAAATTTTGTCCCACTAGAACATCAATTCTGGCTAATATAGTTGCCACTGGTATAGGATACTTGGTCACTTTTGCAGCATCATTGAATGCATCGGGTAATTGATTTGCAATTCCCTGAAGATGTATTTGATGGAATGGATCCCTATTTTAAGGATTTTTAGTCATTTTATTTTCTTTTATATTTTCTTTTATTTTGTTATTGTATTTTTCTTTCTTTTGCTTTGTTATTTAGAAGTAAGGAGTAGTAATGGAATTTTTGTAATTAGTGCCTTAGCTTGGAGCCTAAGCTACTCCTCCCCTTTACATACCCACTTGTAAGCCTCATTTGAGGTGACTTTAAGTTTGAAATAGAAAAGAGTGTTTCTCTCTCTAAAGTGGTGTTTAGATAATTTTAAAAGCCTTTTGACGAATGGTTTACGTCAAATTAGTAACAGAGCGGGTAAAATTCCACAGTAGTGTTAGTGTATTAGTGTATTTTTTATCAAATTCGTGCACTACTCTTCAATGGCTCCCAAGAAATCCAAACAACTAAAAGAGGAGATTCAAAAACGAACAAGAGAGTGGGTACAATCACAACAACAAATCTATACCCATTTCCAAAGCCCTAAACCTAACCCTAGAAATCCCTACACATAACCCCTGCCCTACCCCACCCTCTACACCAAACCCACCACCCCGAAAACTCAAATCTTGAACCCTAATTTCCCCCAAAACACAAACCCATTCCATAAACCTCCATTCAAGATCCAAGAGAACCCTCTTCTAGGGTTTCACTTACCATTTTACAATCCAATCCACAATTTACAAACCCTAGCTTCCAACCCTACGAAATTCCTCCACCACAAACCCAAATCCCCCAACCCACCACCCATTTTTCAAACCCCAATCTTCAAAAAAATTACGTGTTCTCCTTGATTAATTCTCGAGGCTCAATTCAAGATCACCGGCGGCTAGTCCAAGATTGGCTGCTCCACCCAATCATTCTTCCACCCTCACTCACCCAATCGGGTCAAATCAACGATAAAAAAATCCCCTCCCAAGGCGGTTGATTGCAAGAAAGATAGAAACGACAAGATTGGATTGAGTATTGGGGATTTTTTTGATATTTTTGATGAGGATGGTTGAGTGACTCGCACGCACTTTCGAGAGCCGAAAACATTTGATTTGGGAGATTTTTTTTCAATCTTTGGGGGGGATGATGATTTTGTTGAGGTTGGATCGGAGGTTATCTCTCTTAGAGTTTATTTGGATATTGGAGGTGATGTTTTAGGTGGTGGGTATGTGGACCCATTTGTGGTAACTTTTGATTGGGGCTCGGAGGAAATTTCCCGCCGCATAGCATTAAGAAGGTTCAGCACGGGAATCTCGGGTCGCGATGTTGTTGGTCGGCCACATTTGGATTGTGTTTCTATTCTCCCTGGTTTTACGACAAGCCGGTAACAAGGGGCGTTTCCGAGGACGGCTCTTCTTCCTAGTGAGAAGCTCTTTGATGGTTGCGTTGCTTTCTTATCATTCATCTCCTATGCTCAAGGACGAGCTTTTCGAAGCCGAGAGTGATGGAAATGGAACCCTATTTTAAGGATTTTTAGTCATTCTATTTTCTTTCTTTTGCTTTGTTATTTTGAGGTAAATAGTAATGGTATTTTTGTAATTAGTGCCTTAGCTTGGGGCCCAAGCTACTCCTCCCCTTTAAATACGCACTTGTAAGCCTCATTTGAGATAGAATTGAATTTCGAAATTAAAAAAAAAGGTTTCTCTCTAGAATGGTGTTTAGATAATTTTATGAGCCTTTTGATTGGTGGTTTACATCAGTATAATCCTTCACACTTCATGCTCACATTGAGCAGTACGGGAGTTTAGATGAGACAAGGTGGAAGTATTCCACGTTAATTCTCGTCGTTCTTCTGGAACAGATCACACTTCAGGTACATTATGCCCTCCCCCTAACGGCGGGAAGATGGGTGGTTTACGTCAGTATTATTCCTTCGTACTTCATGCTCACATTGAGCAGTACGGGAGTCTAGATGAGACAAAGTGAGTATTCCACGTTAATTCTCGCCGTTCTTCTCAAACGGATCATACTTCAGGTACGTTCTGCCCTCCCCTAACAGCGAGATAATGGTCTAATCAAAATGACAATCCGCAAATCTAGCGGTAAACACATGACCTGGCAATGGTTCAATATAACAAATTATTGATCGAGAATCATAACCCACATATATGCCCCAACGACGTTGAGGCACCATTTTGGTATGTTGTGGCGGTGAGATAGGCCGTACACAGCACAACCAAATTTACGCAAGTGTGATATGTTTAGCTGACATCCTGTCACGAGTTGTGACGGGGAAAAAGAATGTTAAGCAGTTGGTTGAAGTTGAATTAACTTGGCAGCGTATAGGATGGCATGACCCCAAGCTAAGACTGGGAGTTTTGATAGCGTAAGCAAAAGTCTTGCTATCAGTTTTAAACGTTTAATTAATGACTCAGCTAAACTATTTTGGGTATGAACATGAGTAACTGAGTGCTCAACATCAATGCCTACGGATAAACGTTAATCATCAAAAACTTGAGAAGTGAATTCACCTACATTATCTAAGCGAATGGATTTAATGTGAGAGGAAAATGTGCACTGAGTTTAGTGAGTTGAGCAAGGAATTTTGAAAAAGCCAAATTACGAGTGGATAGCAAACAAACATATGATTATTTAGTGGAAGCATCAATTAAAATCATACAATATTTAAAAAGTCCACTAAAAGGGTGAACAGGGCCACAAATATCCCCTTTAATGCGTTGTAAAAAGGATGGTGACTCAGAGGCTATTGTGAGAAAAGATAGTTTAGTAATTAATTTTCCTTGTGTACACCGGGTACAAAAATGGTCACTTGATAGCGTGAGTTTGATTTTGCTAACAAATGTCCATTCGAGTTATTGATGATCTTTCAAAACATGGTGGATCCGGGGTGACCCAGACGATCATGCCATAATATCAACGCATTAAGATCATTAAGATTTCGACCCATGACAGAGTGTGATTCTACAACACTAAGTGTTGTGTGATATAACCCCATGGATAATGCAGGGATTTTTTCAAGTGTGAGCTCCTGACTTCCAACACTAGAAGTAATGCATTGGAATTCTTTGTTATTTTCATACCGTGTTTCCATATGATACCCATTCATTCTAATGTCTCCTAGAATAGCTCGAGTATATGGCATTTTGTATCAATAAGTGGGTACCATTAGGTAGCACCACGTGTGCTCTTCCGGAGCCATCAATAATTTTAACAGGACCGGCTATTGTGGAAACATTTGTTGTATCATACAGCAAGTCGAAGAAAAATTTCTGGTTTTTCAAAACAGTATGAGTTGTTCCACCATCAACTAGACAAGTGTCATCGCTTGCTTACAATTTTAGATCCATATCTTTTATACGAGTAACATAATTAAAGGTTACAAACCATATAAGCATTTAAAGGAAATGTAAAACCATGCAATTTATTACAATAAGCAGTTAAAGGAAAAAAATCATAAGGATGTTTCAGGAATAAAAAAAAAAACATTATTGAGGCGACATTAAGTAAACATAAATTATTTAGTTCTTCGGAGGGTTGCCAATCATAGCATCAAATGTCTCATTAGCAATGGGATTGCTATCTTCATCTTCAAAAAAATCAACATTAAGCGGGCTATTATCAATATTCCAACGGTCTTCAGGACCTTCCATCATCCAACGGTTTTCTTCCATCATCCAACGGTTTTCTGGACCTTCCATCACATTTGTCTCCACTCCCCTTTTTTAAGCCTGATATTTTTTCACAAATTTTTTGGACGAACGATAATTACGGGTCAATGAGCATTGCCACCACATCTATAACAAGTGACTCGCGGTTGTGCTGTGTTTGAATTCTGAGTTACTTTTTTATTTTGGCCATTCCACAGTTGGTGGTTCTTGAAATTTGTAATTTTTCTAGCCCTGGTTATGGTAGCCACCTCTTTGGGGATTGGCACAGCGTTGTCGTATATTTTCTCGTCCTCTTTTAAAATTTTGAGTTGAGTTAGCATTCACTCCAGGGAGTGTTCCAGATCCAGTAAGTTTTGATGAATGATTCTTCATCATTAAATCATTATTTTGTTCAGCTACTAGAAGACATGAGATCAAATCTGAATATCTTTTAAAACCTCGCTCTCGATATTGCTGTTGTAGGAGCATATTCGAGGCAAAAGTGGAGAAAGTTTTCTCTAGCATATCGGCGTCATATATGTTTTCTCCGCAGAGTTTGAGTTGCGAGGTGATTTTAAACATAGTAGAATTGTACTCGGACATTGTCTTGAAATCCTGAAATCTCAAATTGATCCATTTATGGCGTGCACATGAAAGTATGACTGATTTTTTATGGTCATCTCTCCTTCAGGGAGTTCCATAGTTCTAAGGGGTCTTTCACAGTGAGATATTCACTTTTTAAATCACTGTGTATGTGATGCCTAAGAAATATGAGAGCTTTAGCTCTGTCCTGCCGGGACATGAGTGTTATCACTAGTAATGGCATCACCAAGATTTCTAACTTGTAGATAAAGTACTGCATTTTGAAACCAGTTGAGACAATTGTTCCCATTTATACCAAGTGCCTCAAATTCAAGTTTAGAGATGTTTGACATTTTTGAAACTGAGCATTTAAGCAGTAATGATAGAAACATATAATAAATAACGGAATGAACAATTTAAATTATAATTAAAATTTCAAGTTCTTAATATTCGATTTTGAATTTTGATTTACTAATCAAAATTTCATCTACTTGTTATCTATGTGTATCTGGGGTTCAACACATAAATTTATTGATCCTCAAGTTCAATTTATATTTTAAAATTTTAAAATCCACACCCCATTGTGTCAAAGCTTCAGGTTTAATCACAAATATATATTTGGAACTTCAGGTCCAAATGACAAATTATTTGGGTACATATAATGTCCCTTATAAATAATCAAAACTTGAATTTATGATTTGGAGTATTTGTTTGGAACTTCAGGTCCAAAAGCATAAATTACAATTCGAAGCTTCAGGTCCGAAATTTAAATACATGCAGAGAATTGATAGAACATGGGTCTTTTATTTCTCAATAGTATTGGGCGTTGTTGTACAAAACCATATGAGGATCCTCTTATTTATAAGACAGTGAGGCATCCCAAAAGGTAAGAATGTGAATGGGCATCCACCCAAAAGCCACATAATTTAACAAAAAAAACTATTTTTTTAATCTCGTTAAAACGAAATTGATTTTCGTTTGAACGCCATCGAACGACCTTCAAACGAGAATCCTCTACCACAGATTGCACATCTCGTTAAAAGCTCGTTAGAGGGACGATCGAACAAGAAAGTTGTCTCGTTTGAACAAAAAGCTAATCGTGTTCGAACGACCTGGCATTTTCGTTCGAACTTCGCTCCCTCGAAATTTGTGATTTCTCTATAAAAACCTGTTTTCATGAGGTTTTCTCAAGACCTTTGGCGAAAACAAATTCTCAATATCTGAACCAAAAGTTCTCATATTTGTGTTTCACAAAAACACTTCTCTTTTCCAACTCATCATCCCACACATGATTTGTTGAGTTTCTTCATACCCAAGTGTCCATACCCGTGCATAAACCCTTGTAGAGTTTTACTCTACTGCTGACTTGTGGAGCCGAGGCTCTACTGCTCAAGAAGAAGGCTGATCGATGAATACCGAGGAAAGACCGCTTCCGGTGAACGGTGCTGGACTGTGTCGTATTCTGAAGAAGATTTGAACCTCTAAAGCATTAATACTTAGTTGTGCTAAATCGTCTGTAAGTCGATTGTGTCTGTCAAACTCTTTACAGTTCTGAATATTAGGTTTTGCCCGATATGAATTTTTCCTTACTTCTTTGCATGCTTGGTTTGATTGTGATTGATTAGTATTTAATTTGGACTTCATCATCGCATGTACACCTAATTACTAATCAAGATAAAATTTGAATTTGTGCGTGCGTAGACTAAAATACAAATAAATCCATAGAAAACATGCATCATGTTTTCTCAAATTGGTATCAGAGACTGTTACACTAAGTTTGTGTAATCTTGTAGAATAGGCTACCAATTTTTTACGAGTTTAATTATGCGTACTGAAAAGTTCAAATGAGGTCGGTTTTAAAAGCGATTAATAGGCGTGTTTGGCTTGTTTGTGAAAGAGAATGAACACCACCCACGGTGACCAATGGCAATGTCATAAGTCCTAAACCCGTCACTACTTGGACAGAACATGAATTAAAACGGAGTCAATTTAACTCACACAGTTTAAGTGTCATTTCTGGAGCCGTCAACCCGGACAAGTTCCGCCGCATCATGACATGCACTACGTCTACGAAAGCTTGGGATACCTTCCAACTCATGCACGAGGGTACAGTGATCTAAGCTTCAAAACTACACCACAGTTTGAGAGTATTATCATGCTAGAGTCTGAGTCATTTGATGAATTTTATGCACGATTGTCTGATATCGTTAACTCTTGTTTTAATTTTGGTGAGAAAATTCCTCAAACGCGTGTAGTTAAAAAGATTTTGGGATCACTTCCAGTCCATTTTATTCTTAAGGTTACTGTCCTGAATTCATTGGGAATATCAGATACTCTTAGGTTAGAAGAACTCGTAGGAGACCTTCAAACTTATGAAATAGATATGTTTTTCAAAACTGTTAAACCTAAGAATAAGGAAATAGGGTTTGCTTTGAAGGCCCAGTCTAAAAAGAAGAAAGAAAAAGTTTGTGATTCTGAGTCTCAATTTGATTTGAGCTTGATAATTTAGCCCTTTTTGCAAAAAAAAATCAGAAAATTTCTCAAACTTAACAAAGAAAATTCTTTCAAAGAAAAGTTTATTAAGAAAAATAAAAATGGGATAAGGGCAAGAACATTTGTGAGAAAGATAAGGTGAGATGCTAGGAGTGTGAGCTGTCAACGGGTCGTGTTAACGGGTGAAAACACCCTTAACCCGTACACGACCCGTTAAGACTAACGAGTCAAATGATAATACCCAAACACGACCCGTTAATATCAAGGTTCTAAAAAACGCGGGGCGTGATTGAGGCGTGGAGGCCAAGCCTTAAGCCTTAGAAGCTTAGGCGGGCCTAGGGGTAAAAAGGCGTGAAAAGGCGTTTAGGCCTTCTTTATATAATTTTATATTTTTTAACCATAACAAGGCTATTAAAATACAAAAATTTCACATATCATAAAAATATGTCTGAATATATGCAAATTATAATAATATTTGATTATTTTGGATGAGATAATGGACCGGTTTGTAAACAAATTCTTTAAAAGGCGACATCGTTTCACTAAAGCATTGTTGTTTTTAGAAAAAAGTGCGCCTTAAGGGTTTTACCAAGCGTAAGGCGTGAAAAGCGTAAGGCGAGGCGTTTCTCCCAAGCCTTAAGCTTAGGCGTGCCTAGGCGGAGCCTAGGCGGGTTTTTTAGAACAGTGGTTAATATTAACGGGTACACGACCCGAACCGTTAACACCCGTTAATATTAACGGATCTAAACGGGTAACGGGTTGGGTGACCCGTTAGTACCCGTTAATACCGGTTAGTACCCGTTAATACCCGTTGGTACCCGTGTAATATTGGTTCGGGTCACACGACCCAATAAAACCCGTTACCACTAACGAGTGATAATGGGTATAAACGGGTTTAATCGTGTAAGAGTACAAACCCAAACACGACCCGTTATGATAACGGATCTACCGTGTTGACCCGTTAATGACCCAAACCCGATAAGACTAAACCCATTAACTTATAATTTCGTGTTATATCGTGTCGTGTTATCGTGTCGTGCCTCATTTTGCCAGGTCTAGTGTGAGGGCAAGGGACATAAAGCCCACGAATGTGTCACTAGGCTAAAGAGACGGGATAAAGGGAAAGTTACACATAAAGCCACTATTAGTGATAGTGATGGTGAGTCGGTGAATTTTGGGGATGAATCACCGCACAAACCTAACTATTGTGCGTTCATGGCAAGTCACGTGAGGGCTTTTAGTTTGTCCCACGCCGATGAGAACATTTCTAAATGTAAGAACCTCGATGATGTTTCGAATCATTCTGAAGAGAATGGGAGTAAGGAAGAGAATTTCAACGAGGGAGAAAGTGGACTCCAAAAGGCCTTTCGTGAACTTTACACCAAGGCTTTAAAAACGAAAAAGCATGATAAAGATTTGTCTTTTAGGGTGTCAGATTTAGAGAATGAGGTGAATGTTTTAAGAGTATGGGGCATCGATGAGTCAACTCGAGAAGGTGAAAGTTTCTCTGTGTGAGCAGTTGATTGTTATTAGTAGCGAGACGGCCGATTTGACCATCATTGTGGCTAATCTTACGAGAGATCTCCAAGCTTCATTAGAGACTCGTGAGAAACTTAAAGCCCACGTATCCCAACTCGAGATTGATCTCGAACATGCTCGGGAGGTCAAGGTTACTTTAGAGGA
Organism: Sambucus nigra; assembly: GCA_949130495.1. NCBI lineage: Eukaryota > Viridiplantae > Streptophyta > Magnoliopsida > Dipsacales > Adoxaceae > Sambucus > Sambucus nigra. The sequence goes on from OX422209.1 coordinate 581,234,648, forward strand.
CACATCTAAGAAGGTTTGAAAGATGACCCTTGGTCCCGCGTTAGGTAACATTGAGAGGCAAGGAATAGGTTTTGATGGTGTATCCGCTTCCAAAGTCGCACCCGAGCCGGTTCCCCAGCTTGTGATGGATCCTTATATTCCTCGTCCTAATCTACAAAGGAGAGCTCGTCCTAGACGTTTTGAGCTAGGTAGACCCATGCCCATTTATGTTTGTTCCCATTACAAACAAAAAGGTCGCCTCTTAAGATTTTTGTTTTAAGCTAGGGAGAGTTTATCACACGTGTGTTCCCCCAATATGCTCCCACACGAGTTCCTACACATGTTCCCGCACGCACTCCCACACACGTTACTCCACATGCTCTCGCACATCACCATAGAGATTTTGAGACTTTTTTAGAGTAAGTAGAGTATTTAGTCAAGACTTCACAATGTTTGTCAGAGAAATTTCATAGGATGGTTTCTCCTTTTGAGAACTCCTCTGGGCCTAATGATTGAGGTCGAGACTTACTACTAGAATAGGGTGGTTAGAATGTTCATATCTTTGTCCCTCTTGCTAGATTGTATTTCTATTGTATTCATATGTTTTCTTTTTGATATGTTTTTGAAAAATTCCAAAAAGATTTTCGGATTTTATGAAAAAGTTGAAAAAATTCAAAAAGATTTTTTATTTTTAAGAAAAGGTTAAAAAATTGAAAAAGATTTGTGATAAAAATTTTGAAAAAGACAAATTTCGTATTTTCATTTTTCACCATATATGGATGAACATTAAAGATATTCGGATCACTCCTACATTCTATCCATTCGTATGACTTTTTCTCCTTTGAGACATGACTTTGTTTAATTAGTGTGCTTAAAAATGTGTTGATATCATTACGTTATTCATTGATGATTACTTTCGATATGTTAGACTCTTTGTCACTTTTATTGCACACTTGCAAAGACTGTTTGAACATTGTACTTGCTTATCATGTGTCGAATATAGTGTTTTCATCTCAATCCTACTTAATAACGAACCAAATGTAAAAAGAGATAAGTTATGCTTGTAAGAACCACTGCCTGGATTTCGTTTCCCGAAAAATATTGATATATGTTAAGCAATGAAAATGAGCTACGAAAGAGCAAAATTCTATTTGCGTTAAAAGCCACTATTTGCAAAAAGAGACTAAAAAGATTAACGACACGCAAAAATATAAGTGCTAAGGCCATTTATTTTATATTCATTGATGCTTCGCTACGTATGAGCATTATGATATCTTCAAAATATTTGAAAGTGAATTTTTATATATGTGCGATTTTGAGGATGTTTTAAAGTAAAAGATCAATGGATTTGCACAACGGACTTTCTTGAAAGGATTATATAGTTTGGCGTCATTGATTTGAGAATCATTAAAATTCATGGCATATTGCATAAGTTGAGTCAATTTCATTTTAAGTTCAACATTTTTACACCTAAGGTTGAAATTGAGTTCTTTCTTTAGTAGTATCTCATGACTTCATTCGCCTATGTTATGAATGCCTATGTTGATTTGCACATGGAAAATGTTCCCGCAATTACATTCACGATTCGAATATTTTGGTGGATTCCATAGTGCTGTGTTTTGTACCTATATGTATCTTTTATATACGTATACTTGAAAATTTTTAAAAAAAATCAAAAAATAGTTGTTTGATAAAGGGGAAAACACATTATGCCTTTTAGATTATCATTACATGTGATTTATCGATAATCTTTGTGATGTTATCTTTGCTTCTTCATGTGATGCTAAATATTCATGCTTAGTTTCTAAGCCTTTGTCTATCACGAACAAAAAGGGAGGGAGCAAAATTGAGGGGGAAATTTATTTTTCTTTAAAACTCGTACGCGTCACGGTATTTCATTGTTTCACATGTGTAGGTCATTTCCGCTTTGATGAAGATTTTATGGACTACACAAAATGAAGACAAAGTTGGCCAAGGAGAGAACAATTTCAATTCAAGAAAAAAAATTTAAAAGTTCGTTTCGTTTCTCGAGTTTGGGACAACATTAGGATTATTGTCTTAAGGTTATAATTTGGCTTTCGATTTTTTTTATTTTGTACCGGATTAAACAAAGGGAGAAATTTGTAAGAGCAAGTTTTTATTATTGCTTATAGCTTAGGCATTTTTTTGTATTTTGATGTATCGCGTTACAAACCGAACACTACATCCACATTGCTTCCACGATCATTTGAAGACATGTTAGTAACCGAGCACCGTTTCCGGATTCCAAGCCGTTGGATTCCTCCCCGGTAATTTAATGCAAGTATATGACTTGTGGCTTTTATTTTTCTCATATGATTTATATTCTGGTATGTTTATTTTTTAAATCGAGGTTTTTTTTTATATAACAAATTTTAACAATAAAAATTTATTTTTTTTAATCTCGTTCGAACGAGATTGAGATCTCGTTAGAACGAAATTAATTTTCGTTTGAACGCCATCGAACGACCTTCGAAGGAGAATCCTCTATCAAGGATTGCACATCTCATTAGAAGCTCGTTTGAAGGACGATCGAACGAGAAAGTCGTCTCGTTTGAACGAACTGGAGTTTCGTTAGAACGAAAAGTTAATCTCGTTCGAACGACTTCACCGCCTCGAAATTCGTGATTTCTCGATAAAAACCTATTTTGATGATGTTTTCTAAAGGCTTGGCGAAAACAGATTCCAAATATCTGAACCAAAAGTTCTCGTCTTTATGTTTCACAAATACACTTTTATTTTCCAGATCATCATCTCACATATGATTTGTTGAATGTATTCAACCCAACTTTTCATACACTTGCATAAACCCTTGTAGAGTTTTACTCTAACGCTAACTTGTGGAGCCAAGGCTCAACTGCTGAAGAAGAAGGTTGTAGATGGATATCGAGGGAAGATCGCTTCCTGTGAACGGTGTTGGACTGTACCGTATTCTGGTGATGATTTGAAGACCTCTGAGCGTTATACTTAGTGGTGCTAAATTCTCTGTAAGTCGATTGTGTCTGTCAAACTCCTTACAGTGTTGAATACTAGGTTTTGCCCGAAAGGGATTTTTCCTTACTTCTTCGCATGCTTGGTTTGATTGTGTGATATTAGTATTTAATTTGGACTTCATCATCGCATGTACAACTATTACTAATCGAGATAAAATTTGAATTTGTGTTTGCGTAGCCTAAGATACGAATAAACCCATTAGAAAACCCACATCATGTTTTCTCATACGCAATTTCTTTGTATACTTGAGAGCATCATTCTCACCTCGTTCAGTTTCAAATCCGTCCATCCAATCAAAATCAAAAGCATCAATTATCAATTGCCGCAACAACCCAAACCTCTCCCGTAATTTGAAGACGAGTAGCAACTGAGGTAACACTACACAATTAATTTTGCAAAACAAATTTGAAGACGGATGAAGGTTTACAACATAACTAATTTGTTCAGGTCCTTATCATATTGTAAAACAGCGGTCCTTACCATATTGTAAAACAGTTGCTTCTTTAGTTTCGCCCGGTGTGAGGACATCTATTTCATCTCCAATTAGGGTTTGCAGTTGGGCTCGCCTTTTTACCCAATTGAGTGTGTGCGCATCTCCGATTAGTTGTATTCACTTGGTTAATTCTTTGCTATATAATCCTATTTTTTCAATTATTTGTGATTGGACTTACCAGTCCTTGAGCTATGATGAAAGGTTCACACAGCTAGGGATATACTTATGGCCAAATAAAATCATGAATTTTGACCAAATGAATTTTGCAAATTTCAGGATAAGTGAAACTGATTTGGTGTAAAATTTGTTAGGAGGAGGTGGAGGACTTGGGGTTGAAGATGAAGTGAGGGGTATTTTGGTCAAAAAAACTGTTTGCGGTTAACTCTAATTATCAAATAGAGTAAAGTGAGGGTTAGAATTTGGGGGGTTATATGTAAGACATTAGTAAAGTGGGGGTTGTGACAAATATAGCATTATAAGTGGGAGTTATGCCAAAAAAATCCTAGAATAAATATGGGAAGGGACTAAGGGAGACTGATGCTAATTGAGAATACACGGGTCAAACTGTAATGTCTTTTATATGTATTCTTGCATTTGTTTTTCATTTTTAGTATTAGATATTATACTTACTAGTTTTCAACCCGCACAATGCGCGGGCGTTGTAAACTCAAAGTAATAGATAAAATAAATATTTATTTGATAAATGATAAAATCAAAATAATCTTGCCACGCTTGAAATGTTAAAAGTGAGTTAATATCTCCAACTTTTTTTAATACCATTTACTCATTTATGTGTTCTCTTTCTCAATATTACCTTTGAAGTGACTAGGAAAAGAGTTAAAATCAAAATAATCTTTGCCACACTTGAAATGTTAAAAATGAGTTAATATTTCCACCAAACTTTTTTAATACCATTTACTCATTTTATGTGTTCTCTTTCTCAACATTACCTTTGACGTGACTACCAAAGAGTGCACTGATGAAGCATTGCAAGAATACATAATTTACATTTCAACATATTTTCCCTTATAACATTTTGATTATATAAATTACATTTTTAAGGCATTTATTTTTAACCATAATACTACCAATCTCCATAATACTACCAGTCTCCACTTCTAGAATTGGCATAGAAAAATAAAAATATAACCGCTTGGAAATTTCATTAGTTGGTGAACATTTCACTTTGTGTCAAGGGCGGATCTAAGGTTGGGCCGACCAGCGCTGTAACCCACCCCTCTCAAAATGGAAAAAAAATCTTAATATGCAAACTATCCCAACTCATCACAATTTAGCCCACCCCAATCAAATGGCCAAATTCTCAAAAGAAAAATATAGTCCACCAAATTCCCAATACAAGCACACCTGCACAAGTTCTCAAAACCGGTGAGATGAAGCAAAAAATTCAAAACCCTCTTATTCCATCCCCAAGTACCCCTCCTGCTCCCAGCATTGTTATGATGATGTTGCTTTCTTGCGAGTCCTTATCTCAATGAGGTAATGCATTTCATTTTATTTTAATAAATAAAATCTTTGTTAGGTTGCCAAATATTTGAGCTTAATTAACAAATCTTTGTTAACTTAACAATTTTTAAATATTGATTTCTCTGTTGGCTTTTGAAAAATTTAAAAAGGAAATAATAATTTTTTTATTCATTTCTTGTAATGTAGTTTTGGTTTTTAAAATTGAACGATTTAGTATGAATTTTCGGAAAGTAGAAGTTGGGGGGTCATAAGTAAATAGATTTTTTTTGTGAATTTTGTATTAAATTATATTGATTAGGTAATTCCTGCACATTCACTTATTAGGGTTTTCTTTGATTTTTCAGAGACTCCTCGCTACCAATTATCCTAATTAGAGATAATGTTGCTGAAAAATACCCCAAAATTTGGCAAGGTTGAAAGACTGCTGAAAAATAAAATATAATCCTATCAAAATTGGCTCAAGGATTTCCACCACTAAACATGTCGTCGGTCGAGACTTTTGCGCCCACTAACCAAAAAGCCTCAGATGGCCACTAATGTTAGCTCACCCCTTTGAGGAATCCTGGCTCCACCCTTGCTATGTGTATTGCAGAAAATCCTTGTGTGTAAGCATCCAATCAGAGAAATTACTTCATCAGCTTCTTTACATAATTTGGGGGGGTCCCTTTCTACAAACACCACGGTATTTGGGGAAATCTGGCCAGAATACATCCGAATTATGAGGCAGAGGCTGCCAGTGTCAACTCCGGTGAGGGCCCAACAAAGCTCATGTGTGTGTGTGTGTGTGTGTGTGTGTGTGTGTGTGTGTGTGTGTGTGTGTGTGAGAGAGAGAGAGAGAGAGAGAGGGAGAGATCTTTAGATGATGAGGAAAGTTTGAGTTGGAGTCTCTCTTCACGATGGGGCTAGGGTCTTTGGATTAGTTGGATGGGGTGGGGCAGAAGAATTTGATTTGGATTCCCTCTATTCAAAATGGACGGTTTTCTCTCTTCAAGATAATGGTTAAACTATTGCTAGATCTCAATTTGATAGGGCACCCAAATATAAAATTAGGGAATATATATGAGCTTTTATAGAGAGAATAAATATTAGGGATTCTGTAGTGTTGTCACGAGGGATGCCACACATGGATGACTTCACTCATGACCTTACCTATTGCTAGCACCTTCTAGATTATTTGTAAGGATACTATATTGAAGACAGAGAGAATTGATAATTACAGTCATTAATAGAAGTAAAGTAAAGAAGACAGCAGGCCCATACACCGTCAATTAACAGCAAGTCAAGGTTTTATTTTGTTAGTATAATTTATGTTATGTTCTTTGAATTAGTTATATCATGAAGTTGTTGGAACAAACTAATTTGGGGACGATCATACAAGGAGGTCGCAAGCAATAAGATGCAGAATCAACAAAAAACAATATCAAGTGCCGTGAAACCAACGGTTTTTGCATATTGCGAAGGGAGCATTTCTGTTCAATTTCCAAATTTTAAAGTTGTCCTTTTCCCGCCACATCTAAGAATGCTCTAATGAGAATTATTCTCTCTATAATTCTTTTCTCTCGCACTAGTCTCTCTTTCTTCATCTCATCTACTCTGCTCTCACAATTCCACCGTTACTGAACTAAGAGCATCCTTAGTTTAAAAATCCACATGATTCCTCTCCTAAATCCTTATACCCACAGTTGTATCACATTCAATATTGAATCACAATATGTCTATTGCTTCTTTGAATTATCCAATATAGAACATGGAGAATTTCTCTTTCAGAGAAGACCTTTGAACTATCTTGAAATACGGGAGCTTGTCCCTTTGTTGATTAAGTTGAAGCATTTGAAGTGTAAACGGAGTAGAAAATGGTCATTGGAGGAGAGGTATTCTTGTCATTCTTATGTCAGTATTGATCGGTCCTTCTTCAAATTCTGAATTTCCGCCATGTAAAATTAAAATCGTGTTCCCGCTGAACTGCAGGTTTTCACATGGTTAGTGGCTTACGGTAAGGTTAATACTAATGATTTATTGCAAAAGAAAAGACAGAAGATAGGGTAAGATAGTGTTTTATCATTCTTTGCAGACATGCAAGAGAGGCTCTTGATCATTTACTACACCTTGTGCGGTATCTTCATTTTTAAGAAATTAGGTGTTCAACGAATTTGACTAGGTGGGTGGCCTTTCCCAAAAGACGAGTGAATGTAATGTTTCTATTTCTAGTAGTAAGGGAAAGAGATTTAAAAAAAAAAAAAAAAGTAGTTGTGGAACTGTGTACTTTTGGCTTTGTTTTGAGTGGTGTGGGCGGAGAAGAATTACAAGATTTTAGAGGGAAAAGGAAGAGGAAAAAGAGAGACTTTGGCAAAGAATCAAGTTAGAAGATTAGATGCGGGGTCTTCTTTGTTAAAGCCATTTTAAAATATTCCTTTGTCATGCATTTTGCTGAATTATACGAGGCAGATGTTGTAGTGTGATGGCTACTGCTGGTGTCATAACAGAGTTGATGTGTTCTCTTTTATCTATTTCTTTATTGATGTTGATGAGGCAGATTTTCAACCCTTCAGCTGAAAGAGAGTCCCATGGCAATAATGATCCTTTGAGAGCCCCTTCTACGCTCAAGGGATGGATGAGAGTCCAATACAGAAGCCGACTTCATGACTGAAGTCCGACAAACGAAACGATAACTACACAGGAGGTATGCTCATGTACGATATCCGAATTCTAATCTTGTTGTGGCTACAGATTCCAAGTCGGCTTGCGCTACGATTCCAGTAAAACCTAGTGTGCTCAGGAATGGACTCTATCATCTTCTAAGGTCATACTGTATGAGAATATCTCTATCCCTTTAACAATTATCAGACATAAAGATGAGAGATACGTGGAGACACTGTATACATCTTTGTCATTAAATTATACTGCAAACTACCTTTCCTTTGCACCTAGTTCAGTCGAACAACATAAATCCTCGTTCTTGTGCTCTCGCTTTGGATGTGATTCGTTTCTCATTACAAAGATCTAAGGTGTGATAATTTATATCAACGTCATCTGTGGGAACCAACAAATATGTTCATGAATAGAATCTAGGCCACAAGTGATAAACACACTAGCTGCTCAACATGATGCTTTGCAGGAGCAATTGAAGCAAACCTACATGCTTCTACAATAACCAACCCTCCGCTGCATGAACATTCGTCAGAACCTCAGCCAAATATTCCACACGGTGACCCAGATGGAAATCAGGTCCAAGTCCAGGGTGAGAATGCGTGATATTGAAAAACTTCGCAAATTTCTAATTTGGCAAACTTATTAAATTTCAGCCCCTAAACATGCATCTAAAGTGCGTGTGTGTGTCAACCCATAAACAAATAAATCATGTGACACCAAGATAAGGAAAAATCCCCGCAGGGCAAAACCTTTTATTTCACTATAAAGAGTAAATCGCAACTTACAAGATTTACAATGAAATACAGCAATGAATCCACACGCAGCGAGCTCACATGAACCTCAGTCCAATCGGCAAAGGAAGAACCGCAGCACTCCTCAATGACACGCAGTCATAACACTTCGTAGAGACTCCCTCGGCAATGACACGCAGCCCTCGGTTGCAAAGTTCTCTCCACAAAGATGAAAAATACACAAAGCTTGTGTTCTAGGGTTCCAAAAGATTCACAATGGTATGGCAAAGTTGTGTGAATCAAACATGAGTTGGGGAACTCAAAAAGGGTGAAGACTTGGAGTATTAGGACTCTGGATTTTATCTTTGAAAGTCTTAAAAAATAACTCCCCGAAGTTGGCTTTAAATAGGAAAACTTTGAGCCTAAAAAATCTGCAGCGAATCTGGCCGAATTTATCCCGGTCGGACCGGTCCGGTTCTGAGGCGGATCGGTCCGGTCAAGCGGATCGGTTCTTTTATTTTGGCCTTCATCGGTTCGCTTGCGGTCCGGGGTATACTGGCCTCAACTCAGCAGGCGGATCGGTCCGGTCCCGTCCCTTTAGGCGGATCGGTCCGGATGAACCGGATCGGTTCTTTTATCTGGGCCGGATCGGTCCGGTCGGGTCTGTTCCCCCTGATTCCTTTTTCTCCTTTTGATATTCGGATCCGTTGATGATGAATGGACTTTGAATGCAACGGTGTTACGGCTAATGACATATACAAGTATGTTGGACAAAAATGTCCTTACAAATCTCCCCCTATGTCTATGCCGGAACAAACATAAAAAATCCGAATTATCAAGTATGAACAATGCCTATACAAATCTACCCTTCCATGAACCCAAAACTGAAAGAGGTACATATGACTAAGGCTGCATCGTTTGTTCTTCAATTCTTCAGGAATCTTACCGCTTTTCTCATCAGGGTGTGCAAATCAGTGATCATCAATGTAGTACCTACACACATGAGATAACGCAAAATACCAAGTGACATATCGAGTTTGAAATGAGATAAATCTAGATACCAATTTATGAGCAAACTCAAAATTTCAAAACTCCCCCATAATATGATAATTCTTTCTCCCCCTTTTTATGATGTCCCCAAATAGACAAATGAGAAGAATGAATCAAATAGGCAAAATCGGGGTGTCACGGTACGCAAAACAGCACAAACTTTTTTTTTTTTGAATTTTCAAATTTTTCATACAAAGATAGGATACCAATATGAACAAATATGATACAAAAATCACACCATGGATTTAGACTCAAACAACCAAGTCATGGAAACGGAATGAATGGGTGTGAACACATTCGATAGGTAAATCAACTCAATCAATCATATGTGCACGATGCATACGTGTACTCCTAACGAATGAACATCAAAAGTATCCTTAGGTGAAAAGATTGTTGAATTTAGATGACATCGTCTTATACCAATCAACAAATCAAAGTCAAAACGATTTTCACCCCAATAACGTCCAAAACTATTTAGCGCATTTTAAGCATTTCAAGGACGTACAAACCCGTTTTAAATTCTCCAACCAAACACCCTCATAGATATTTTCTTTTAGAGGTAATCTAAATTCTCAAACATTGGAGAATTGGGTAAAAACCTAAATGGCCCCTAATTTGGCATGTATTTCTTTATATTGCCTTTAAATTTTTCGGGCTCTTTTAACCTCTTAGGACCTCGGATATTAAAATTCCTCCATTTTTTAGGTCCTTTTAAACGGTGGCTTTTGCGCAAAGGATAAATAATCAACTTTCGCAGCCCCTCCCCGTTTTCAATTAAAACACACAAACATTCAATACGGTTCTTGAAATGCACAATTTCCTTATCAAAATTTATCGCCCTTGGTTCGTTTTAAGGACAGGATTGAAGTGAAAACACCCAACCAACATGTAATAAGACAAGCACAATAATCAAACAAATCCGTGCATGTGTGCAATAAAGGACAAAGTGAGTCAAACATGTAGAAAGTAACACTATAGCAACTCAAAGACTCCAATCTTTGTAAAGCACAAGAATGAATTGACCTATTATCTCAAAACACTATCAAATAGTCACATGAAGATAATGGAATGATGTTGTGACTCGGTCAACTTAAGTATTCATCCATAAATGGTGCAAAAAAAAATCTTTTTTTATTTTTCAAAATTTTTAAAAAATATATACAAAAAGTACATGTCACAACGCTAGCAAACATAAAGATCATGAAACGAAAACTAGCGTATGACAAACATGCAAACACAATCATCTATATGATATGGCAAGAGAAGAATCATGTGCAAGCAAACGGGAATCAACTATTCTAAAATCTAGTGTATCCAAAAGTGATTTCCTAGCCCAAATGGATGAAACAAGTCGACAAGGGGTTTTGGGAACCAACAAAACACTAGACTTCGAATTCCTAGGACCTCTTCCAAGATCATAACAAAATCGCCTAAGGTGACCATTCCTACCACAATATGAGCATGTGTAAACGGGTGGGATGACACCTAAAGTGTGGTCTTTTCTAGCGTCCTTGGAATTAGTTGACCCTCTAAAACAAATAATGGTTTTGGCTGTAGCATTAGAAGCATGAGAACACGATGAGCCATTACCATCACTATCAAACCTACTTGAGTCTGTCAAATCATTTTTTAACTTCAAAATTTTTGACTCAAGCAAAGAATTAGACTCTTCCAAATTGAGGGATTTCTTTTTCAAATTATCAATTAAACCTAGAAGCTTATCTCGCTCCCCCTCAATTAAAGCAAACTTTTTCCTAAGAGTCTCTTCACGTGCCACAAACTCATTGACTAAAATATTTTTATCATCTTTGGCACAAACACAAACCATCGAATTTTTAAGGTCCTCTAATTCGTTTTCTAAAACTTGGACCCTATCATCACACTCCTTCTTGGACAGTTTTAAAGAAACAAAGTCATGGTCCAAGGACACAAATTTTTCACGATAAAAATCTCTTTGATTTTGAACCGTTTGCAAGAGATCCATTGCGGATTTAAAACGAGAATTTTCTTTTTCCAAAACTTTAATTCTTTTGCAAAGTTTAAAATTCAAAGTTTTTAAATTCTCAGCATGGTCGTGAACTTTTTCAAAAATAGGCACTTTATTATATAACTTCTCCATTTGAACACGCACATTTTCAAAAATCAATTTAATTCAAAAAATTGATATCTTTAGATAAATTTTGCGGAAGTAAGGAATACGCGATAGAATGGCGTAACCTGCTCTGATACCAATTTGAAAACGTGAGTAGACAAATTGTATCAGAAAGTAAATCCTCGAAAAAAAAAAATCAGGATCACGCGATAAATTAGCGTAACCCGCTCTGATACCAATTTGAGAATGCGTGATATTGAAAAACTTCGCAAATTTCTAATTTGGCAAACTTATTAAATTTCAGCCCCTAAACATGCATCTAAAGTGCGTGTGTGTGTCAACCCATAAACAAATAAATCATGTGACACCAAGATAAGGAAAAATCCCCGCAGGGCAAAACCTTTTATTTCACTATAAAGAGTAAATCGCAACTTACAAGATTTACAATGAAATACAGCAATGAATCCACACGCAACGAACTCACATGAACCTCAGTCCAATCGGCAAAGGAAGAACCGCAGCACTCCTCAATGACACGCAGTCATAACACTTCGTAGAGACTCCCTCGGCAATGACACGCAGCCCTCGGTTGCAAAGTTCTCTCCACAAAGATGAAAAATACACAAAGCTTGTGTTCTAAGGTTCCAAAAGATTCACAATGGTATGGCAAAGTTGTGTGAATCAAACATGAGTTGGGGAACTCAAAAAGGGTGAAGACTTGGAGTATTAGGACTCTGGATTTTATCTTTGAAAGTCTTAAAAAATAACTCCCCGAAGTTGGCTTTAAATAGGAAAACTTTGAGCCTAAAAAATCTGCAGCGAATCTGGCCGAATTTATCCCAGTCGGATCGGTCCGGTCAAGCGGATTGGTTCTTTTATTTTGGCCTTCATCGGTTCGCTTGCGGTCCGGGGTATACTGGCCTCAACTCAGCAGGCGGATCGGTCTGGTCCCTTTAGGCGGATCGGTCCGGATGAACCGGATCGGTTCTTTTATCTCTGTCGGATCGGTCCGGTCAGGTATGTTCCCCCTGATTCCTTTTTCTCCTTTTGATATTCGGATCCGTTGATGATGAATGGACTTTGAATGCAACGGTGTTACGGCTAATGACATATACAAGTATGTTGGACAAAAATGTCCTTACACAGGGGAAAATGTCGAGCCTCCGACAATGCCTGCTCCCCCGCACTTGGGCAAGACCAAAATGCCGCCAACACGGTGCAACCATTTTCTTTACAGACTCCAAAGCACCCGCACCACTGCAAGATCACCACCACCCCCTCTCTCCTCTCTATCTCTCTCTTTCTATGCAGGACTTGGAGAGCTCGGGGAAGAAGTGCGTACATACCCCAACCCACCTCTGGCCTCAATTTATGATCCCCTCATAGACTCGCTATTCACTCGGGACTTCTTAAGATTATCCTCTCCCGTTGAGATTTAAGCTCCCTGTAATAGGAAGCATTGATGGAGCTACTGATCAGAAGATCACCTCGACACGCACCATGCGTCGATGGATTTTCGAGGACCTGATGAAATCATGTGCACGTTTGCAACTACCCTAAAGAGTTCATCTGGAGCTTTTAACAAATCAGCTTTAGCTCACATGTAATGACTATCCATTCCCCATAGGGATGGGCATGGTTCAATTCTGTTGGATACAATTTCACAGCCCTTTCGGGTTGATTTAAAATAGAAAGGCGTAGCTCTTTTTCTTTCTTTCATAAAAATTTAGCTCTGGTTTGGAGTTCGGAGCTATTCGCTGTTGTTGTCAACACACTATATAACTAAAATTGTCATTATAATTGAATTATTACAGTGAGGGGTAAGGAGTAATCCTTGATAGCCGATAGGCAAGGATTATCATTAGAGGAATTAAGATAAAACAACCACTCTAATTGGAATCTATTCTCATCTAGAATTGTAAACTTTTTATTGCAAGGAAAAAAAAAGGCTCAGTTAAAAAATAACATAACTCCGCCTATGTCGTGCATAACTTCTTATATATATATTTTTTGGACACTGTTGGTTCCAAACCCGGATAAAGGAGGAGGATTGTGTTTGGTAGCTGATAGCCACTTTGTCACTTTGTCAGATCCTTATGAACATGAATCCTATGAATATACGAGCTAATACTAGAGCATTCCCCTTAAACGATGCGTTGTGCCTGCCATCGGGTGTCTCGAAAAATAGGCAAGGGGTGTTGCGCCTGCCACCGAATGTCTCGAAAAATAGGCAAGGGACGTCGCATCGGCGCCAGGATGCGATGAGAAATAGGCAAGAGTTCCTGCAACAATCTGAACGTGTGCGGGTAACGAAACTAGTCTAGGATAGTAAACTTAGGTTAGCGACTTGAAACATAGAGACTATGACAGGGAAAGGGATGTATGGAGTTAGTGGATACGGTGATAAGAAGAAAATTAAAATAGCTCGTTTACAAGAAACTAAATGGGTCGGTAAAAAAGCTAGAGAAATAGAAAATACAAGGTTTAAATTCTATTATACAGAAAAACATAAAAATAGGAACGGAGTCGAAATAATAGTAGATAAGAATCTTAAGGATTCTATCATAACCGTTATTAGGAAAGGTGATAGACTTATACTTGTAAAAGTGGTATTAGGTGAAAATATAATTAATACTGTTAGTGCTTATGCACCCCAAGTGGGATTAGATGAGCACATTAAAGTATAATTTTGAGAACAAATGGATGAATTAATTTAAGAAATACCCGTAGGAGAGATAATATATATAAGGGGAGACTTTAATGGTCATGTAGGAGAAGATTGTGTAGGATATGAGAGAGTGCATGGAGATATAATTTTGGAGATAGGAACGACGGTAGAGAGTCTATCTTAGATTTTGCGATGGCTTATGATTTTGTACTAGTAAATACATATTTTAAAAAGAGGCTTGAACACGTAATAACTTATACAAGTGGAACGCATAAAAGCCAAATAGACTTTTTAATTACTAGGAAAGGAGACCGATTAACATGTAAAAACTGTAAGGTTATCCCGGGAGAGAGCTTAATCTCATAACATAGGATAATGGTGTTGGATATAAATATTGAAAATCAATCACGAGTGCGAAAAGAGAAGATTAACCAACGAACTAGGTGGTGAAACTTAAAAGGAGAGAAAATAAAATTATTTCAAATAAAATATTAAATGAAGCGTCATGAAATATCGAAGATTAAATAACATAAGGTGGGATAAGATGACCACATACATTAGGAGAATATCAAAAAGAATTCTTGGAGAATCAAAAGTTAAGGGGCCACAATTTAAAGAAACTTGGTGATGGAATGAAGAAGTACAAAATATAGTAAAAATCAAAAGGAAGTGCTTTAAAACATAGCAAATAACTAGAAATTAAAAAAAATTGAGAAATACATATGGTCTAAAAAGGAAGTTAAGAAAATGGTATGAGATGCTAAGTTAAAGGCGTGTAATGATCTTTAAACAAAATTAGGAACACAAGGGGAAAAAAGTATTTAAGCTTCTTAAACATAGGGGCAGAAAAACAAAAGATTTTAATAACGTTAAGTGTATTAAAAGTGATGATTCGAGAGTCCTAGTCAAGGATGATGAGATTATGGAAAGATGAAAAAACTATTTCAAAAGGTTATTGAATGGAGATAATGGAAGTAGATTAAATATAGAGGAACTCTAGAAATTATATTTTTTTCGTAAAATTAGGACAACAGAGGTTAGAATTGCTCTAAAAATATGAAAACAAGGAGGGCTTTAAGACCGAGTGGTATCTCTATTGAGGTTTGAAAGTGTTTAGGGAGGAAGGAGTGACTTGACTTACAAAATTATTTAATAGAATTATCATGACTAATAGGATTCCCGATGAATGGAGAATGAGCATTTTAGTACCTATTTATAAAAATAAAGGAGGCATACAAAGTTATTCAAATTATCGTGGTATTAAGTTAATGAGTCATACAATGAAACTGTGAGAGAGAGTGATTGAATATAAATTGAGATTGAAAATAACCGTATCTGATAATCAATTTGGATTTATACCTGGAAGGCCAACAATGGAAGTAATTTATTTATCGAGGAGATTAATGGAGAGGTATGGGGACTAAAAAAAGGACCTTTAACGTATGATAAGATACCAAGAGATATATATTGATGTGTAAAGGATATGTATGATGGGATCATGACTATAGTAAGAACATCTGCTAGAGAAATCAGTGAATTCCCAATTACTGTAGGTTTGCACCAAGGTTCAGCATCAAGTCCTTATCGCTTTGCTCTTATTATGGATGAGTTAACGGGGAAAATACAAGATGAGGTGTCGTGGTGTATGTTGTTTGCAAATGATATTGTTTTAGTAAATGAGACTAAGAAGGGGATTAATGCTAAATTGGAATTGTCGAGAGAAACTCTATAAACAAGAGGATTTAAAATAAGCCAGACTAAAACAGAATATGTGGAGTGCAATTTTAGTAGTAATAGGAGGACAAATGGAGATGTGGTGAAGCTGAAGGATTAAGAGATACCTAAAAATGATCATTTTCGTTATTTAGGCTCAATTAACCAAAAAGATGGAGATATTAGTGATGATGTAATCATAGGATTAAAGCAACGTGGGTTAAGTGAAGAAGTGCTACCAACATATTGTGTTATAGGCATATACCTTTGAAATTAAAAGGAAAATTTTATAGGACTACCATTAAACCCACCATGTTATATGGGCCGGAGTGTCGGGCAACCAAAAAAACAAAATGTACTGAAAATAAATGTGGCCGAAATGTGAATGCTAAGATGGATTTGTGGTAAAACTCGAATGGATAAAATTAGAAATGAATGAATTCGTGAAACGGTAAAAGTAGCTCTTATAGAAGATAAATTGAGAGAAAATCGACTTAGATGGTTTGAACACGTCAAGCGTATACCAATAGATACCCCCGTAAGGAAGAGTGATTTAATTAGTATTGACGGTAACACAAAAAAAAAACATGATTCATACGATTTAACCGAAGATATTGCACTAAACCGAATGGAATGAAAAAATGGGATCCATGCATCCGACCCCAAATAATTGGGAAAAGGATTTGTTGAGTTGAGTTGAGTAAAAAAGAAGATTGTTCAATAGAGTGACTACCCCCAATTGTGTAGTTGATCTTCCTTTTTTTCGTAACAATGTAGCTCTAGTTGGGAGTTTGGAGTTATTTTCATGTAGAGTTTGGAGTTATTTTCATGGGAGTTTAAAGTTGGAGTTATTTTCATTTAGAGTTTTAAACCTATTTTTTTAAAAAGAATAAAATTAGTTAGAACATTGTTCAATAGGCTGTCCCTAAACTTCATTACCTCTTTCGTTGAGTTATCCGTTTCAACCGACATATTATCAGGAACCAATGAAAAATCACATATTATTTTTTCAATGTTGTTGTAAACACACTATATAAACTAAACTCTCATAACAATGAGTAAGGAGCAAACCTGGATAGGCAGGGATTCTCATTAAAGGAATTAATATAAAACAATAAGTCTAGTTACAAACAATTCTAATCTAGAGCTTTACATCTAGAGTTTCAAACTCTTTTCGAAAAAAAAAATAGGTTCATTTATAACATTGTTCAATAGGTTGTTGCCCCCAAACTCCATCACCACTTTCCCTGAATTGTCCGATCGAGTTATCCCGGATCTTTGGCTGACATTTTATCAGAAGCAGAACCCACAAACTATTTGTTCAATATTGATGTAAACACACTACATTAACTAAACCTAAATTATTACAATGAGGGTGTTAGACCCTTATTTATACAAATTTAGGGAGTTATCTATCGAGGATTCTCATTAAAGGGACTTAAGATAAAACAAGGAGACTATATATTATCATCTTATCTATCCCTTATATAAGATGTATACCAAAAAATAATAAAACGAATTAATGCCTCTTCCTCCTCTAGCTGGTCGGCCCACGGAAGAATGAGCCCGTGCGCATTACTCTACCCCTCTTGAAAACAGTTCATATGGAACTCAAAACCTATGAGCTTTGGCGGGTTTCAGTATCCTCTACATATCAGCAAGCAAGACTACAAAATGTGGGCATACCTTGACCAGGATATACTTACGAGCAATGCCAAACGCGAGAGAGCAATCACTGGGCAAGATTCAAACTTATCCTACACGGTATCCACATAGGAATGTGACACCACAACCGAAAGGTTCTCTACACACAAATCTTCCTCCAGTAAATACTAAGAAGTCTTGTCCCCCATTATCAGTGTTCTAAAAGGCGCGCACATACGTCGCAAATGCGTGCATATGCGTGATGCTTTTTAGAAACGCAACGCATTAGGGATATGCATGGGAAAATGCCTGGTCAACGTTTTTTAAGACGGTCAACGAGCGCGAGGCGCGCGTATGCGTGAAATGCGCGCATAATGCGTTTTTTTTAGATTAAAACGCCATCGTTTTACTGTTTTATATTTTTTTTTATTTTTTTTTCTTCTCATGTATTTTAGTTGAGTAAAGAGTTGTATATTAAAAAAAGTGCCCCGATCTGATTTTTCTTAAAAACTAAATGCTTGAATCAAAAAAACATACCCGATCTCTTGCCGAAACCCAAGAAAACATTGCTGAAACTCTAGAACCCAAGAAAACCTTGCCGAAGACCAAGAAAACACCGCCGGCCATAAACAAAAAACCTCTACTCCGGCCGGAAACAAAAAAGAAGTAAGTTTTCCATCTTCTTATTTATTTCTTTTGATTTCTTATAAGAAGACAACGGCTAAAAAATTTTCACCAAAAACGACCCGAAATGTTTCTTTCTTATTTTTTTCTTTTGATTTCTTTCTTCTTTCTTATTTCTTATTTCTTATTTCTTTGATCACGAAAAGAATTTAGTTTTCTTATAATTAATAAAAAGTCTAACAAAAGGATGATGTTAAGTTTTTTTAATTGCTTTTATTAATCAACAAAAGGATGATGTTAATTAACTGTATAAGTTTTATTATGTTAAGATAATGTTAACTGTATAAGCATAAAAAACAACATTTCTTATAATTAATTAAAAGTCTAACAATTTACAGCTTCAATCATTCCACATTCCAGTGTATAAATGTTATAAATGTTGTTTTTGATGCAGTGTTAACAGTTATAATTTACAGCTTCAATCCTCTTATGCAGTGTTGACAGTTATAAATGTTGTTTTTGATTTCTTAAATGTCTGTGTTTGCTTATATTTATGTACAGTTAACAATTAATAAATGTTAACAAACGAGCAATGTTATGCAGTGTATAAATGTTTTGCTTATATTTCAAGGTACGTTTTATTTTATTCGTAATTTTGATTCAATGTTTATGATTATGTTTTTTATGTAAGTCATGCTTATATTTCTGTTATTATTATTTTACAAACCTCGGTATAATTAAAAAAAATATTAAAAAAGGCAAAACGCTTTTTCACGCATATGATTCGCATATGCGAGCCTATGCTCCTAATGCTTGATGCTTGACCTCCACGCATCGATCTTAGAACATTGCCCATTATTATTGTCATATCTTTTCAATCAATTTGATTATTTATCCTATCATAATATTATAAGCAACTAATAGTAGGTAACAAATGTTAGGTACAATTGCAGCAAATTACCTAACAAAATTAATTGACTGCAGGCTAAATGTATTACAAAAGTGGCCTCAAGGAAGAGAACAGGGTTAATTCACGGTAAGGTGGCTTTGAAGAGGGATAAAGTATGTGAAGTTAATATCAAATGCATAGTTATTAAGGTGCCAATGTCTTACAAGAGTCTAGGCACAAGGTGCACGAAGAGACACGAAACAGATTGTAATCAAACGAAATTGTACAAAGCATGCAAAGATCATATATTTGTCGTGATATGATCTAAATTTTGAAATATATAGCATAAATTATGATAATACAAGGTTATGAATACAGACAAGAAGATATATCTAGCAAACAATATAAAAAAGTTTCATATATTCAGGTATCACAAATTATTTGACATCTCAATTATGCAAATATATTCAAAATTTTAAACAAATGTAGCCTGATTTGTGAGAAGAAAAATCAAAATAAACATAAATATTGGTTCAAGATGCAACATTGTTGGAGTTCTTTAGTTTTCTTTTACCTATTAGGTAATGACCACTAGTAAGAGAAAAAAATTACTAGGACTTGCGGACCTTAGTGCCCTAATTCGTCAAGGCAGGTAAACGCACCCGCTCTCAAATCGCGAATTTAAGAATTCGCTGCGATCTGGAGGTGATTCGCGAATTGAAAAGGTTAAGTCCGCGAATTTAAGGATTTTAAGGCATTTTTACTAAATTTGAACTTATTGAAACTATTCGCAAGTCCCAATGAACCAAATGGGTCCTCCCAGACCAAATTCTCATTCGTGGCGCTGAAATCTAAAACTCTTGTTATGGTCTATTTTATAAAACTTTTGTGTTTATCTTTCTTCTTCATCCACCGATGTGGGATATGGGAGGTAGAGTTTTTTATAAAACATTAACCTTTAGAAAGTATCATTCCCTTCTTTGACCTTTTGTACTCAAATCTAATCGGCCTTTGTTCTATCTGATATGAAATTCTTTTATAATGTCGAATAAAGAATTAAAATAAAATATTTTCCCCCAATATTTGTATACTTAAATAAACATTGAATTTATATAGAAAAAACAACTAGCAAAATATTTCTCAACTAGTTAAGATTGGTTACATTTATCATATTTCTCCATTGATACACACACACACACACACACACACACCAAAAATATATTTATATTTAAAATATATTATAATAATAGCCACTCTGGGGATGCTCTCAAATATGACATTTGAAAGTAGACGCTTTGACAAACTCGAACTTGCACCCATACCTGCACTTCGTATTAGGCGCCTATTTACGGACATCTTATGCTCGACTTTGGTTAGATTTAGGGCGGGGAATAATCCAATTATCCATATTTCATTAGAAAATACGAAAAGTCAACATATCAATTGAATTTATTCTCGTTTTCCGGTCAATTTTCAAAAAATTTAATCGGTCGCCACACACCTAAGCCGCATCTTGAGGTTCATTCCTAAGAACACAAGGCAAGCACCTTATAGAAGGGGCTCGCTTGAGCTGCGGCGAGGCGCAAATGTTGCACATATGTGAGCATGGAGCTTATGTTGCCCTTTAACAACAATGGTCAAATGATTGTCATAATGAAGTAAAGGGCATAAATCAAGGATTTGTGGACATGAGATGACAATATAATATAAATAGAAGTGATTAAGGATGACCCCGAGGGATGGGGGGAGTGTGGGATGGAAGGGTGGATGCTTTTGTGTTGAATATTGACATACTTTTAGTGATAGCATGTTTTGAAGCCCAATATTCAATATATATTTCTAGGATTGAAACTAGAGAGGGTGGAGGAGTTTATTATAAGAGAACTCTCCAATCCCTAATGTTGCAAATTCTTGGCGATTTACTTTTGGATATGTAGAATGCATTTGTCATCTACAAACTCTTTCCGTGCAAAAATTATGATTTCCTTATAGTTTCAAAGTTATCTATTAACCAATAATTATCGAACACACGACTACATGAGTAATATTTTAACATACTAATTGCTTTGAAATAGTAAACAACAGATCATAATTTCCTGCAAAATGTTTATTTTTACCAGCTGGTAAGAAAAAGAAAAAGAGGCATGAATCATTAGCAGGGGCATAAATTTCATAGCACATCAGATCAAAATCACATATTTTCCTCTATATCCAGAACTTAAGTCTAGCAAAAGGCCATATTAGATTGGATTTAAAACCTGAGCAGCCTCATTAGCAGCATTCTTAGTCCACAATGAAATCTTATCCTGCCTTGTACGCACACTTGCAACCACACCACATATCTCATCAGCCTCATCAAATTGTTCTCCAATCAAAGCCATTAACTATCAAAGAAAAAACAATCAATTACTTAGCATACCATCTCACACAAAAATAATGAAACAATGATGTAATACTAGAGCGAAGAAAAAGAAAGATAATAGTATTACAGTTTCCAGCCACATATTGTCGAGTTCGGATTTTTTGTTACTAATAGCAGTCCACTTGCCTCCATTAGCACACTCAGAATCTTCCCATTTGGGCTCAATCCCAGCCTTGAACAAATGAAAATCAGCATTCCCAGGGAACTTGCTAGGCTTAAATATCTGATCATACAAACTGCAACAACATACAAAAGACAATCTTAAATGGGTGTGCTTAAAAAGCTTAAAACTTTTCTGGGTTAGCCTAAATACATCCACACAAGCATACCCTTATATTAAGATAATAGATGAGTTGGATCTTTATACGAAATTAATGATGAAAGGGTACATAATTAATACCACCAGAACTCTTGTACAGTGTCAAAGGTGTAGCCTTTACGAAGGTTGCTGCCCCAACCGGCGCCTTGTTTGGGCTTCGACTGGTTGTCGAACCAAAAGGTCCATTTTCTATCCAAGGCGTGGGTTTTTTTCTCGACCGTTGTTGTCTCCACGGCATCCGTCGCCGCCGTCACTTCCATCGCCGCTTCACTAGACATCTCAAACCTTACTTCTTATAAAACTATGAGGAGAGCAGAGAAGATATTGGATATTCGTTCTGGGCTGTGTTATAAGGGTTGATTATTCATTTGGGCCTACGTTGGGTTTCGGCCCGTTGAGAGAAACCCAGTTCAAGGTAAGGAAATTGACACAAATTCGAATGGACTGGAAAAATTGAACTCGATCGAATCCACTTTTATGATTTTTTTTTTTTAAATTCGATCTTAAAATGTGAAAGACCGCTTTATTAGGTTCGTTTTCGGCCTTGGTTCTTAAAAAGCAGGTCTGGACCGGATCAGACCGCTTTTATTAAATATTAAAAAATATTTTTTTATATTTACTAAATAACTAAATATATGTTTTTCACATTTAAACGTGTGAAGAAGCATCCAAATAAACAACCCAGAAACGCCTCTTTTTTTTAGCCAACAAACAA
This sequence comes from Sambucus nigra, assembly GCA_949130495.1. Classification (NCBI taxonomy): domain Eukaryota; kingdom Viridiplantae; phylum Streptophyta; class Magnoliopsida; order Dipsacales; family Adoxaceae; genus Sambucus; species Sambucus nigra. The sequence continues at coordinate 581,257,133 of OX422209.1, forward strand.
AACACAGCGCTCTTTTTTTTTACCCAACCTGAGTTACCCAACAAAACCAAACCCTAGAAAGAAAGAATTATTTTACTTTCATTTCTTCTTCCTTCCCACCGCCGCTCCTCCTCCCCCTCTCTGCCACTTCATCTATTTTCCATCTCTCTGTCGACACACATGATCCGATGAACACACATAATACAACATCCAACCAGTCAACATCTGAAACAATTTATCTCTCACTCGGATACGAGTACTATAGTAAGGTTTGGTTTTTGCTTGGGGTTTCAAATCATCAGGTTTTCCGGTATATTTCTAATTTACTGCTTTTTTCTTAGGGTTTCAAATCTCCAAATCATTTTGTTAGTTCTTTAGGCTTCGTTTGTTTCACGGGAAAGGAAAATAAAAATGTCAAGAAAATAATTTTTTGTACGTTTTGTGTTTGATTTACCGAAAAATGATGGGTTCTACAAAAAATTAACTTTCTCACAAGAAACTTTTTCTCGCATAATACGTCCGACCAAAATCTAAGAAAAATGCTTCACGGAAAACGATTATGATCAAACTTATTTTAAACCCCTTCCATCCCTATTTTCTATCATTTCCCACAAAACCCTCATAAAAATCATGCAACCCATTGTTGAAGAATTCCTTGATTTTTTTAAGTCGTTCCATGAAATCACGAATAATCCTACAAATAGTTGAACTTAGTTGGACTAATTTCTATATAAATATTGCAAACCTCTATTGTTTCCCATCCCAGTTATGCCTTCGAACTGCTTAAAAAAATTGTAAGTAAATCATGAGTTTATATTGTATATAATTAATTAGTTGTAATGTTTTGTAAATCGATATATAACAAATCTTTTACTAGAGGAAGAATTTTTTTTTTTTTTTTTTGGCTACGAATTCTATCTTTTACTCACCATATATTAAGTTCTTATATCTCTGTTGTAATTTTTTTAGATGTAGTGAGTATTCAAAAAAATCCAAATATAGGGCATATTCCTCTCTCTAGTTATAACCCAAAGAAAAACTATAAAGGTAAACTCTTTTTGCTTTGTACTTATTGATAGTTTAGTTTATTAATAATAACTTTGTTATTTGTGAAGAAAAAAGGTAAAGTTATCTACAAATGGGTACGGACACATAATTATAGATACACGACTTAGACACACATAACCAAATTACAAAAATAACCTTAATATCCCAAAACAAAAATCTTCGTGCTGCTTCATAACCAAAAAAATAGAAAACTAAAACATTCCCAAAAAATGACCCAACTAGCTTAACATCCAACTTGTTTTCAAACTTGACAGCGCAGGTGAAAATAAACATACAAGTTTTATAAAAAAAAAATTACCCGTTTATAAATAAATAAAAAATAAACTGTTATCTATAAATAAAAAGTGGAAAAAAATACTAAGCAATTTTTTAAAACGATTAAAAATATTGTTGAAACATTGTTTCTTTTAAGAAAACAATTTTTTATTTCTTAAAAATAGCTTCTTCAAAAAAAATTATTAAAAAAATGAAAAAATGTTTGTTAAAATAATAAATAAATTAGATTTTTTTAAGTAGCACATATTTTTTTATTAAAAATAGTTTAATAATATAGAGTTGTTTATAATAAAAACAATTTTTTTATATAAAACTGTTTTTTAAGAAAAACATTCTTTAGTTAAAAAAATAGTTTTTAGATAGATAAATTTTTTTTAATAAAAAAGTTATAAAATAGTTTTTTATTTAGAAAACAGCTTTTTAGATAGTCAACATAGTTTTTTATGTATGAAAAAACTGTTTTTTAATTTTAATAAAAAAATGTTTGAAATTTTACCTTGTTGCTCCCTTTTGTGTCTGTATAGCTTTCTTTTTATATTCGACATCTAATTCGTCATTAAAAATGTTATAGTTTGAACCACAATCAGGATTAGAATAATTAGCATCTTCAACACCCATCCGTGGAGAAAAATTTGATATCTTACATTCGCAATTGGTTAATGTCATTGTCGCGGACTCACATCATTTAATATAGTCAATAAATAAAATTTCTCCATTAAAAAATCAAGACTTGCAAAGCAAATCATTAACACGAGGAACAAACAAGATAGAAAAAAAAAATCATGAATGGTTAATAACATTAACTAGACTTTATAATGTTAAAAAATAATTTTTACGGCTAATAAACTTTAAAAAAAAAAGATTTTAACGGTTAATACAATACACATAACCTTGTTTTCATTAACTCAACAACTTATTTTTTCTCATTTATAGAGTATTATTTACAACCCCCTTATATAAAGAAAAAGGAACTCATTTGAGAAAATGATTTGTTTTTTTTTTGCATTTCCTAGTGTGTATTTATTTATCTCTATTTGTAAAGGTTAGCTATTATAATTGTGTATTTATCAATCTCTATCTGTATAAGGGTAAATGCACTTCAATATATAATTGATATATGGTTTCACCGGAAGCAACTGACGATGAAATGGACGTAGCATGTGTCGTTGTGGCTAGATTAGTGTAATTTGTTGAGGATGAATGTGTAAGCATTTGATACATTAGTATAAATTCTAAAGGGGTGGGTAGGTTACACGATAGCATACATCTAAAGGTTGCAGAACAAGTAGTTATATTTCTCCACACCATTGCACGCAATGAGAAGAACTTCGCTTCAAAGTGTTACGTTAGACATTCAGGTGAAATAATTAGTCGTTATTTTAATGAGGTTTTGTACGCTATTATCTCATTATGTGACGATTTTATCAAACCGCCTAGAGAAGAAATACGAGATAACCCAAGGTTTATGCCATATTTTAAGGTAATTTTGCGACTATATGCCATTCATAAGCTACTCAAAAAATTATTTATAAAAGAAGATACTTATTATTTTTTATTATATATTAGGATTGTGTGGGTGAGATCGATGGAATACTCATTCCTTCTAAAGTATTAATGCCATAGCACGATTTCGTGATCGAAAACGTTGTACATTACAAAGTATTTTAGTTGCTTGTTCATTTGATCAAAAAGTGACAAATGTCATATCGGGATGAGAAGGATCAGTTTTTTATTCTAGGATATTAGATTGTGCGCTCACAAAAGCCATAAAATTACTTGTCCTTCAGGTAACTTGCATTGTCATGTTCTTCCCTACATAACCAATATGTGTCATCATTAATTTGTTTCTTAAATTAATTGTAGGAAAATATTACCTTGTGGATGCAGAGTTTCCACTACTGAAACACTTTATTATACCATTTAACAGTACAAGGCATCATTTGAATGAATTTAAAGGACGCACTCTAATCACTGTGAAGGAGCTTTTTAATCATAGACACTCCTTACTACGAAATCCAATTAAGTGCCTAAATGGGGTAATAAAAAAATCATTATGCCATCTTACCAAAGGAACCAATATTTCCATAGACAACCCAAACTGATTTGGTGATTGCTTGTTGCATCATTCATAACCATATCCGTGTGACACCCCGACTAATTAAATACCGGGTAGCTAATCCTTTATAAAATTAATTCAAAATGCCAAGTTGGCTCAGTTAATAGCATCACTGACGAAAATATTTTATTATTTCTAACCACCTAGTATTTAAAAAGCAAGTTGCCAAATTTTAATTTAAGTCTGATTAACATGCAACAAGTGTGATGAAGAAATAAATAACACCACACACCATGCTGAAGTAAAATGAATAACCATCACAATAGAGTAAATAAAGTCTGGAGGAAAAATTCCTCACTACAATCCCATAACTGAAATGAATAACCGAAACTGAAATAAAACATGCTAAAGTCAGAAAAATGAAATGTAAATGATGTCTCTAACGAAATGGGCAACATGCCCTACAACTGATAGATAGTGACTCTGGAATCCAAAGAGATAGAGCGTCTACATGCAAATCCCTGTAGCTTCCACAAGCAGCTACAGCTCGTCACCCGAATGAGTACCTATGCTTGGTGTCCTTGTGGCTGGGCACCTAAAATGGTTTTACAAAGAAAAAGAGATTTGAAAAGCAAACGGGTCAGAGCCCGAATGTGGAGTTATATTTTAAAAACCTGCAAGTGCTTTAAAAACATTTAAAACATTAAATGCAAAGTACATGTTAGGACGTGCACTCACATGATATTCTCACATCTCGTCTAACTGTGCACTCCTAGCGCCATTACCCATCTATAACGACCCATACTACTAGCTAAGTGACAACATAACTAGCTAGACTGCCAAAGGTTCTACCCATATTACTCGGTTCTATTTACATAACAACGCTCGTAATTAAATAGAGGTTTAACGTAAACTCAGTTACTAAATATGCCAATGATATAACTATCAGTTAACTCATTGTATATCTTGAAACAATACCGAAATATTTTTACAACATTAGCAGGAGGATTTCCATTAATTTAAGGTATATTATTCACATCATAAATATACGATACAAGCACCCCGCAATCTAAGCTGTAGTGCACACATACTCTGCTATCCATCCCGGTACATCACGTACATAAGGATCACATATTCCGAATCTCTCAGGAATAGTTCAGATAACACAAATCACAAATAGTGGAGGCGAACACAGTCACCATCACATAGGTCACGCACATACCTACGCTCCCATGGTCAGCGGACTTATTAATATCACAATAAGTCTTTCTATGACCTATGTTCATCAAGGTACCAGTCTATATCCCCCCCGTAGGCACACAAGGATTAGAGGGTCCTAAGCGAACGTAACCTCCCGTGATAGCAAGTATGGTAGGTATGTCTTACACACAATCCATATAACAATACTAAGTAAACACACATCTTAGTAATACCGTATTTTAATCGTAGTACATATTGCACTCTCGTACTAACTATAATTATCACAATTCGTAGTATTTCGGTTTGTAATTATACGCGCTATAATTCATCCTCACATCGTAGTAGACACTCACGTCTTAACCCAAATAGTTTATTGGATATAACTCTCGTATATAATTTACTCCTCTCAATAACCCAAAAGTCCCAAATCTATCCTTACATCATCAAAGAATGTTAACTCTACCCTCGAACCAGTTTCCGGGACTCCAAAAATCAAAACAGTCCAAAAAGGACCAAACTGTCAACTCGTTAGAAGTCTCGTTCGAACGAGGCTGTTCGAACGAGATCCCAGTTCGTTCGAACGAACTGACCCTTCTAACGATATCTCGTTCGAACGAGATATCCAACGAAATCCCCACTCGTTAGTAGCGACTGGTCAACTCGTTAGAAGCTCGTTCGAACGAGTTCGTTCGAACGACCTGGGGGCTGCTTCTAACGAGGTACCAGTTTCGGCCCAGATTTTTCCCCAATTCGTTTTTCAACATTTTTACTCCTCAAATCTTCTCCAAAATACGTCCCAATGATTGATTTAAGGTATCTAAACAATTCTAAACACAATATAACCACATCCTATCACGTTTTTATGGATTAACTCATCCTAATCATCCATCAAATTTGCAAATATTAAACTTTCCCCCCAAATTATTCATGAACAAGAACCCTAATTTATAAACCCTCAATTCATCAAATTAAATCCGTTTTTTGTCTCACCCAATCATGTATAATCATCATATAATTTCGTCCCATACTATTCTACGTGCAAATGGTCCTTAATAATCAAATTCTAAGTCCAATTAACATGGGTTTTCATTTATCTTCCAAGAACAATTTGTAAAACATTAATTTTCTAACATGGAAAGAACATCCTTTGAAATTAAACATAGTTAAACCACTTGCCTTGTTTGTCTCTGAATTTGGTGTGGATTCGGTGTAGAATTTATGCAGAATTTCTCTCTCTCTCTCCTTCTCCAAGCTTTCTTCTCCAAAAAGCTATGGTGGCTAGGGTTTGCTTTGGGGAACTTATGAAAACCTAATTTAATAAACCTCCGTAGCTTGTTGGGTTAATAAGGGTTGGTTGGGTCAATTCCTTATCAGATTACAACTCTCAATTTTCGTCACTTTTAATTACCCAAAAATACCAAATTACTAAAATACCCCTTAAGTTACCGGTATGGCCTAAAAATACCCCGGGACCAAAACTATACCCCCGGCTAGTGTTTTCTGACTATCTCGACCCTTCCGGACGCGTTGGCGCACTCAAAACGACCATACGGATTATAGATTTTAAATTCACTTTTGTTAACAAAATATTATACCGTGACGCGGCGGTCTCACGCGTCTCAACAAAATTTCTAAAATGCCGTATATAAATCTCACGACAAATTTTATAATACCAAATACATATATAATCATATATGCACATAATCAAATACCAATTCGCATCTCATTAGTATTTATAACCCGGATTAATTTTCAATTAATACGCAATTTAATTAATTAATCCCAAAAATAATTATAGTCAAAAGTACGGGGTATTACAATCCGATGAATAATAACCTATGATTCTTTGTTAGATGACGTGGATAGGAAATTGGAACGAAAAGTGCCCCTAAACAATGCAGAAAATCTTTCGAGGAATGAGGATGGTAGAGCAGGAAAGATACTTAGAGTTATTTTAATGAATAGTGTGTGGCAATATTATAATGGTCGTCGTTAGTACGGTGTTAACTGTAATTTTATTTTTAATTATTTTTATATCTTTTGTGTGCCTATTTTCTTAAATTAACTTGATATTTTATGATTTATTTATGCATCTTTTTTAACCCTTGTTAAAATTAGCATTTAAGAATGCAATATATTATAGCAATATGTAAAAATTTGAGGATCTTACTCTAATGGTGAAAGAAAATAAGAGAAACACCACCTAGACTTTAGAAATGGATTAATGTCTCGTTGAAGCACTTCCCAATCAATGTAATGAAGGAAACAAAATAGACAATGGGTTTAAGGAGATAGCATATGTGGTCGCTACTAATGTATTAAAATTAATTTTTCGCATTGACATTAACAAAGATAATGTCATCAACTGTATGAAAACAATAAAGAAAGGTTACAGAGATTTTGAATAAATGCTTATCTAAAGTGGTTTTATTATTAACTATTCAACCAAAAAGGCTGAGTGCAGTGATAAAGCGTGGGAGACGTATGTTAAAGTAATTTCTTGGCTACGTTTTATTATTACTTATTAAATTTCTTTTAAAATATACATAAATTGCATATCATTTTATAGGCAGATTCAAAGGTGAAGAATGTGAGGTATAAACGTATAAAATGCTTAAGGAATTGGGAATTATCTGGGGAAATGATAGGGTAACTGGTGAATGGTGTCGAGGGGGCCAGATATTAATGTTAAATGCGCGTCTGAAGACAACTATAATAGCCAGTCTTATGCACATGTAGATGACACAAATCTTGATGACGTGGAGGGCATAATTAGTGCTGTAAATAATACTAAAACAAATGACTTTGGAGATCCAATTGCTTTGAGTAGTCGAGGAAACTCATCAGGACGATCAACTACTAGAAAAACATGGGTGTCGCTCTAAGAATGTTGATGCATATTTTGAGACTACGAATTTAGTGTCTCCGGGCATTAAACAAATAGCAGAAGCAATGGAACACAAAAGTAAACTTGAAGGCTAAAAAAACAAAATTAGATGAATGGACACTTGCAATAGACCCCTCTATATTGTTACAAACATTGCGAAAGCATTGAGCTAAGAAGATATTTATGATGCTTTTAAAGGTCTCCCAGTAGATGAAATCAAGGTTAAGGCATTCATAGAATATCCTCCAGACATGCATATTAGTTCTTTATAGAGGCATTATGGTGTTGGTCCTTCCAGATTTGGTGTTATAATTCTAGTAGCGATTTTGAGTTCTTTGATGATTGGTTGATTTGTAAAGTTTTTTAATTTATTGATGTTAGGATATTTATTGTTTTCTTTTGAATAATTTGTTAAGTGGATTTGAAACTCAATTTCAATATGTTTAATGTATTATTAATATTAGTTTGCAAATTATTTATGGTGTGTTGGACATTATTTATTTAATTGAAAATATACCACTTTCCTGCAACTTTCCTGACAACCAAACGGATAATTCTTTAATTTTTCTGCAAGAAATTATTGTCAAGCGAATACATGTGGGAAATCGATTTTCCTTTTCCTTTAATTCATTTCACCTAAATTATCTCGGGGTTTAATGTCTAAAAATGGATGGGGTCCAAATTTATAATCACGAATAAATAAAGATAAGCAAACCAGACAAACACACAAGAAACGACGCTTTTAAAGTGGTTTGGCTATAAGAAGAGCCTACGTCCACTGTTGATATTATTTCAGGTTATTACAATAGCTTAGTATGGGGTGTCATTGTGCTTATTTGAATCCTCCTTTTGAGCTAAAGGGAGAACAAACATTTATACTCGTTAGGAAACCAAGAGATAAAATGCCTTTATTTTTTAAGCACTTACATGTGTGTACGATAAATGAGACTTTTGATATTCAGTGTTGTCGCCATTTCACATGGGAAACCTTTGTTATTCTTGATGGTTCACTTTCTGGATATTGGTCAGCATTCTAGTCAACCAAGTGTCGGTGAGGCTAACCAAGATAGTTGAGTGGCCATATAAAAGGATAGATGTCTACTTTTCATTTGTCCACGCAGGAGAATAGTTTTTGCATACAACAAAATCCCCCAATGCTCCATGATTGATGGTTGATCGAAAGTATAGAGTATTTGTTCAAAATTTTATTTGACGTGATATCTGAGAGTTAGTCGGCAGCTGACCTACCGGACTAGTAGAATTTTTCACTAGTACTATTGATAATGGCATTTTTATAAATAATTCAAACTTTATCAAACCGCCAAAGGGTATACTAATCCTTTTGCGCATTGAGAAATGTGCAACCGACGACAGTTCAAACATCCGTGCAGTTAATCATTTCATTTCTATTTTTAGGCAACCTATAAAATGACGAAAGTTTTCCCTCCGTTTTTCTTTACCTCAAAACTTTTTACTTAAGCTCTCTCTTTCTTCTCAAGCTATCTTTTGTTTCTGCTCAAACTCTTTATCGATCTTCCCAATTCTGTAAGCTTTTTTCCCTTTCTTCTTCTCTTTTTGAATTTACTCTCTTCCAGCCATAGTGGTGTATGTTGTAGATGAACATTCTTTAGATGAATTTAGGGTAACTAAGAAAATTATTAATTGGGTGAGTACAGAGGTTGTAGATGGTGCCCTTGATGTTCTGTATTTGGAAGAGGGACATTAGATCCCCATTCTTTTTATAGCTGAGTGTGGCATAACCTTTCCCCCAAATTAGCTTTTTCTTTATTTATGTCAATACTTCGACATTGTTCCAGCTAGGATAGCCCCCAATACTTAGAAAGTATCTAATGGGGTGAATAGGCTCAATGGGATTTATAGGACTCGAATTGGGATTTCTGAATTGATTGTTTTCTATAAGCGGGGTACCACTGGTAACAACACTTAATATTTAAAAACTAGACAGGCCAATAGGGCATTAGTTATTAATCTCCCTGATTCAAATAAAGACTATTGGAACCATGCGGTAGTTGTAAAGAACTGGCAATATGCTCCCCTTCCTATGGACATAGATGCCCCCAAACATGGCATGTCATAGGTTGTAAAGCATTTTGACTTTATTTCCACTTTTCTGTATACTAACTGCTTGATGAAATGCCGACTTACTGTGTTGTATGTTCTTGTGCAGAGGAAATAAGAAGAATTGTCCCAAAGAGGGAGACATTAATATCAACGACCTCAAATACCTGTGGGCTATTCAACAACAGTTTGGTGAGGAACACTCCAAAGCAGCTTTTGTTCTGCTAGATTACAAGAGTTCGATCACCTCTTTTGTTGCTCGCCCCTATCTCACCTTGCCTTAATTTGCCACTCTTCTATATGAGGAACCTTTTATCACCTCATCTGTTGCTGAGTTTACTAAAGTAGAGCCTGCCCAAGGAGGGACTTCTTTTTTCCTTTGAGTCTCTTTATATTACTACCATTCCCATTTCATCTGCTGCCGAGATGGTGAATAGGAAGATTCCAAATTTGTTGGATGGATCTGGATTTCCTCCCCCTCCTTCTAAAAAGAGCACTGCAACTGATAAGAGGTCTCAGGCTACTGAGAATAGGCCTCAAGTCTTCACTACCGAAGAAGACCAAATCATTAAACCTCAATTCAAAAGGTTAAAGAAAGGTCTACTAAGCCAATAGGAGTTGGCCAATAAATCTTTTGTCAAGCAAGGCAGAATTGAAGATGCCTCAATGGTAATCAACCCTAGGCTGGCCAAGAATTTAATAAAGGCTAGTACTCTTTCAGCAGATAGGTCGATGGCAATCCCCACGACCAAAGCACGTCAAGTTGAGAGGGTTAAATAAAATTTGGCATCGGTAATTTTTTAACTCCTTTGTTTTCTTTTCATAATATTTATTGCCTTTCTTTCGGACTGATGTAACACACTTGTTATTTTTACAGTTCTTGGTAGACTTTAACCAGGTGCTGAAGAAAGATGACTAACTAAAGGACTCATATGTTGATGTAGAGGAAGCTTTTGAGGGTTTGCAAAAATTCTTGAAAGCCTTTAAGGAAGCTTTAGATAAAAAGAGAAAAACCTAGCAGGATAAGATTAAAGTTATAGAGGATAGGGCTATGGAAGTAAAGGACCAACAAAAGGCTGCCCATATCAAGTTGACATTGGGCCAGCAAAAACTGAGGGAAACTGAGAGCAAGGCAAAAGCTACTGAAGATAAAACTTTCCATCTGACTGCTAATAACATTGTTTTGAAGGCTAAGGGCAAGAACGACAAAAAAAAGGCTGCCAATAACGTCTGGGATAAAACTTTTACTACATCAAGCATTCAAATAGGGTATGCAAAGAAGTTGTCCTTCAAGGAGGGTTGGTCAGAGGCTTTAAAGGAGGTTGATACCCAGGTAAACTCTGAGTTGTATCAGAGACACAACCCAGGAATTCGACCTAACCTGGACGAGGACTTTGATGATGAAAAGGGTTCTGAGGAATCTTCCATAGTACCCGCGAGTACTATCGACCTTACTGTTGCAGACCAAGACAAGGATAAGGTTTAACTCCTTTTAGCTAATTTATTTTTTACTATTTCTCTTACGTATTTTCCATTACTTCTTCTTTATAATGGGGTCAGCTCTGTAACTTTTGATTTATCAATGAAATGACATACTTTTATTCAATCTTCCTAACTTTTCTTTGATATTGATTGCTTGTTTGATTCACTACTATTTATCCTTCTTGGTCGGGCTCATATACTTATACTTATAAATTTCCAGTTTTATGCCAGGAAAAATATGACAGTCTTTAATGAATCTGACTTATTGAGAAGATGCAATCGTTTTTTTTGAAGGTGGTCACGTAGCTTTGACTGAAGAAGAGTTGGTGGGTCTGTTGGGCTCTAATGTTTCCGACCAAGAAAAATATGCCTATATTCGTCTTCATTGTTATGAAATGATAGAGCGGTGGTGAATAACACTGTCTATTATGAAATGATTGGGTAGCTACAGGAAGATCACAAACTTTCTCTAGGTTGCTTTATTCTGATTATGAAGCTAAATACAAGGCTTTGAATAAACGTTGGGGTTTTGATAAAAAAAGGTGCAGGATATTATTATGCTTTAAATAAGAAAGATACTGTCCTGAATAAAGAAGTTGATACTGCTCAGGAGATTTCAGTACTTCTTAAAAAAGAAATAACGCTCTGATGATACCTTGAAGAAGACAGCGAACCCAGGGCCAAATAAGGGTGTCTCATTCCTAAAGATGGAAAATGCTAGGCTTTTAGAGGAAATAGAGGCTTTGAAGAAGAGAAAAAATAAATCTTATCAATCGTCTAGGCAAGTCATGATTGCTCGGCTAATAGTTGATGATGAAAGAACTAAGAAAACTTTGGTAGACCAAGCTGCTCAACTCCAGAAGAAGAGAAAAAATAAGTTTTTTCAAACTTGGTATATAATAAAATAAATGTTTTAACCATAGTTGAACCTAAGACTCTAGAAGAGCACATGTGATGTTGTTATTTGGTACGCTCACATACGTATACGATGAGTTATATGATTCTAGAAGAGCAAATGTGATGTTATTTGGTACGCTCACATATATATACGATGAGTTATATGAAATATATTCCTGAAAAAAATTGTTCTGCTGTATGGGCATAAGAATACATAGGCACCGTATTAAAATAAATAATAAAAAATAATTTTGCATTACTTTTAGACAAAAACTCACACTAGCAAACAATCATTTCATTATTAACGGGGTTATATTATACAATATTTATTGTTATAAAACTGCACTTTGTCATAAGCGCGTAGCTCCATAGTCCAATTAGGTGATATTATACAATAACTATTTTGGTCACCGCATTTTTATAAGCCTTTAAAATTGTGAATGATATCCTTTGATTTTTTTACAAAATATTTATTATTTCAATTGATGTTTATATTTTCTATCACAAGGGTATATATACGGTGCTTATGATTCACCCTCTATTGAACCATTGACAAACATTGTGTTTATCGCGTATGTGGAGTTTTATTTTAATGAGATACTCTTTTCGTCGTTAGAGGGAGTATATAACGTACTTGAAATACAAATTGTTCGTAAATAACGATTTGTTCCTGAAGAACGATAAGAATTCTCGTGGAATACTTCCACTTTGTCTCATATAATCCCCCATAATACTCAATGCAAAAATGAAGTGAAAAACGATATTGTAACATTAAATGTCACATGGACTAGTTGCAAAATGTGCTTGCTAAAATCACTGTCCCACGAGAACAAAATAAATTCGACAACAAATGAATTCATTGCATAGAAGAAGCGTGACGAACCTATAGGTCCTAACTACTTGACTCCCTAATAGTTTAGGTAAAATAAAATCATGTGAAAATAATACTCCAGAAGAGATTATACATAACACTCAACAAAGGTTATGGACAAAATATCCACTTTATCTAAAACCTCTGAAGAGGTTATTATCTATGAAAAGACATAGGGCCTTGAAGTGACTATGAACCTCTAAAGTAGGCAAATGTACCTAATATTAATGAGATATCTATGTTTTATTCATATATCAGGAAAAAAGTGGGATCGATAAAGATAATCATCGATGATATAATTACATATGTTGTAGCTATTGAAAAATCAAAGAGCAATGATACTACAAATCCACGTACTGTAAATGAGTATCGATAAATAATATATTGGCCCAAATGAGAAAATGACATGATGGCATAATTCGAACCATGAAGGTTATGAATGGTTTTTTTATAAGAAAGAGGAGTGATAAACTAGCTAAAAAAAGTGCACGACCTATAGTATGAGGTTTTTGAAGAAATCGAAATTGATTATATACGAAGACACCATCCCGTTAAGGCCGTAAATATTTTTCAAATATCTAACTATCTTAGCAGTCTTTAAAATATATTATATATGAGACTTATTAATATTATAATTGCTTATATATACGAGATTTAGATAAAAAAATATATATATACAAATCCTAGAAGTTTTTTTTTTGCTTGAAGCAAAGATAAGGAGTACATACTCAATTCGAATAAGACATTCATTGTACAACTTAAATCAATCTGAAATGATATAGGTACAACCATCTTAATTTGTCCAAGGAAGGGTATAGAAACAAACATATATGTTAATGTGCCATTATAAAAATATCCTTAATAGTATGTGCTTCTGAAGAGATCAATTGAAATGCAAAATACCCAAATATTAAATTAAATAATGAATGACCTTGGGGTAATTAGTTATTGTCTCGGCATGAAGATTGGGAATAATTTGGTTAAATACTAACGCATTAATCAAATGAATCGAAAAGCCCAGCGATATTTTAGTATATGTTAAGTATACCATTTTGTATACCCATGGTGTCCTATCTTTGGATATTAAAATATTCATATCATCCGGAATAGGATGACAAATATAAGTTTTGTCCAGAAGTACCATATTTGCATATTATTATTGCATTGTTAAAATGGTCCAGAATTGCCATACTTATACGTTATTAGTATATCCCTATACATTACACAACGCATGATACCAGACATAATATTTGCAGTCAATCTCTTAGTGAAAAATAATTATCATTAACTTGAAAAGTATGGGACTAATATCAATCATATTATGTGATATTTTCTCTCATATATGTATTTATTATACACTACAAAGATAAATAAAAAAGACTTAATAGAAATCATCCAAATTCAAAACATTTCTTATACATACATAAAGTACTTGTGGTTCAATATATCATATTTTGTAAACAAACTAAGAAAACGGAATGAATATAGAGAAAGTAGTTCAAACATGAATTTAATGTTCTAAATGAATGAAAAAATTAAGAAAACATGGAGATTGGAAAATTTTAATAACAAAGCCCTTTCAAATAAAGTGAACAAATAAAAAAGAAATAATAAAAATAGATGGCAACTTAATTACATTGTGTTTAGCGGATAAGATGGAGCTGGCGGTGGCATTTTTTTACACGACTCGAACTCTACATGAGAGCCTATAAAAGTTAGCCTTTTCGTTAACACAAACCTAAAAATAACACGACTCAGAAAGATGAACAATAAAATGGTCATGTTAACGCCAAACACAAATACAAAAAATGACACAAAATGACTACTTTAAGAACTATCATATAGACAATGCATTAAATATTGAATACATTAAATTCTTAAAAAATTATATGGTTTTCGACTAATTTTTAAAAAATCATGATGCAAATTGAGAAACGTGGACAAAACACACATTTTTTTACGATGCAAGAAGATAATAGGGGTCTGTTTGGTTTGCAACTATAATTCTGTTTTCTGTGTTTAAATACAATTCTGATAAAAATTTACGTTTGGCAAACCAGTTTTTAAACACAGAATTATAATATTTTTGTGTTATAATCAAGTTTTTTAGAAAACAGGTTTAGGGTGTTTTATAACTTCTATTTTTTATTTTTCAACTCAGAATTATTCATTCTTAATATTTTAATGCAGTTATACCTTAATATATAAAATACATACACAATACATTAATATATGTGTAATTATTATAAATAAAAAATATATATTTATACGTACACAAAATTACGTATGGAATAATATAAAGTTAAATAATATTATCAATAGATACATGATACTTATATATAGTTTTATACATGTATTATTAATGTATGGAATAATATAAAATATATATATAGTACATATGTATTAAAAAATATTATCAATTCATGTATGTATATAATTTTATAATTAATTATACATGAAATATTATCAATAAATAATATAAAATATACATATATAGAGAGAGAAATATCATTATATATCATTATATATATATACCTCATTAAATATACCTAAAAATACATGATATTAAATGTACATGTATATAATTTATGATGTATGTATGTATATATATATATGTGTGTGTATACCTCATTAAATATACCTAAAAATATATGATATTAAATGTACATGTATATAATTTATGATGTATGTATGTATATATATATATATATATATGTGTGTGTATACCTCATTAAATATACCTAAAAATACATGATATTAAATGTACATGTATATAATTTATGATGTATATATATATATATATTTATACACACACAGACATATATATGTACGTTTATACACACACACACACACATATATATATATATATATATATATATGCATGATTGCCAATTTTGTCAAATTTTCAAAAAACTATATTTAAAAACGAGTTTACCAAACGCACACCAATAATTATAAATACAAAAAATAGAATTTTAAAACTGTATTTAAAAACATCGTTTAAATCGAGTTTTCTGAGTAGATAACCAAAAGGGCCCTAGATGCTTTATGGGCCATTTGTAAAAATAAGAAACCATTTCTTTTCAATCAAATTTCTTTCTACATAACTATTTAAATTTTCTAACATTAAAATAAAATTATAAAGAATGTACATAATGCATAATAGAATTTTAGAGCAAGAACATATCAAACTCATATCTCCTTTATTTTCTTACCAAAATCTCTATTTATTAATAAGGTGTATCCCCCTCCCATAGTTTTTAACCACCCAATCACAATGAAAACACGCTGAAAAAAACATGCAACCGGCAAGAACACAGAACTCTATGTCCAAAAACACCAACATCTCTTATTATTTTGGACTCCACCATAACCAAATGCAAATCCATATATAATAAATATAAAATGAATACACAGCCTCAACCAACTCAAACTTACATACTAAAATAATTTAAAGAAAATTGATATATATATATATATACGAATCATTCTTCTTTGTGACAAAGTGAGGTTGGTTGTGCTTCGTTGCATTGCGAATGCCTGGTAAAAAAGGTGGCAAAGTTGCAGATCCGGGGTTGCATTATGTGGTAATCAATTTTTGCCCATTAGATTAATAACAATCCTGTGTTGTCAATGATATCTCCATTTTTACCTAATTCGGAGTCTTGCAACAGAGGGAGCAAGAGGTGAGAGAAATGGGTTTTAAAAAAAATGGGGAGAGATGAGACAGAATGTAAGGGGCAGAAGAGGTATGTACGAGAGGGAGATGAAAGGGTTTGGTGAGAGTAAATAAATTGAGATGAATAATGGATGGTTTCATAGTGAAAAGAAAGGACGAGGTGTGAGAAAGGAAATGGGTGAAGGAGTGACGAAATAATAGTGCCAAAATAACCTTTTTGTACTCCCAATTTTTTTCACTGGGTAAAGAGGCGATTTTTGGAGGAAATTGATTAGTAGTGGATGAGGCTACGTGGACACCTTAAATATCCACCAAACTTAATTGGAAGCTTGCATATTATAGTTATAATATAGATGTGTCTAGTTAGTTATATAGATACAAGTTATCACTCGGAACCTCACAAAGAACAATCAAAGCACTTGTAACTTGCCTCAAACAACATATGCTCATACTACAACTTATAACGGCAATTGTGCTTGTATAACCCAAACTCAAAAGAGGCTACATCGAAGGATATACAACTAACACATTTCAGTTCTTCAACATACATGAACTCAAGAAGAGTTCTGCAACACAAATTGATTTATGTTCTTGAAGTCAAGCATATCCGATAATATTGCATGCCCATTCATCTTCACCAAAGTATTAAGAAAGTGAGGAAAAATGAGATTGAAGTCAATCAAGTGCGTTCAACTGATAACCTAAGTGATTCATTTACCAAGTCATTTTTAAAAGCAACATTGTGGAAACTTGTGCACGAGATTGGAATAAGCTGACTTCACCAACAGTCATTGAGTGTACATTATCAAGAACTTTTGGGGGAGTATTATAAAATATGTATTTAATAGATTTCGCTTGCATTCTATAATTATTAAGAGATCTCTTAAAGTATTATTTTTCTAATATAAATAAGGATCATACTTTTTGAGTATACACTATCAATGAAATAAAAATATTCCTCCCTGTAAATTATCTCTATTCCTTCTATCTTACCATATAAAGGTTATTTAGAAAAACAACAATATATATTCTTCAATTTGGGTTTCTTTAAGATGTCATTGAAAACGTGTATTTTATTTAAGACATGTTTTATATAAAATTAAGACAGTTTTAATTACAAAGATTAACTTATATCTCAGTTTCGACGGATGCCTAAACTTTTTCCTCATAAAGAATGAACAAAACTAAGAGCAACTTATATCAAGAAGTTGACACGTATGGTAATACGTGGACAGTGTGGAAGAAAATAGCGGAGAGCTGTTGGAAGTGAAGAGAGAAGAGTCATGCATTTGTATTCTATATATTCTTCATTTAGAAAGCACATCAAACAACTGTCCGCACGAGGCTTCACCTCTCTTGCATGCTTGCCACGATTTTTGTTTTGTTTTTCTACACTCTGCTTCTGTCGCCTTCAACTGATATGTAGAGGGTTCACGCAGGTTTTGCACAAAGAGGAACAAGAGAGAAGATATAGATCCAACTGATATACATATACATACATATATATTGAGAGAAAGAGATGGCAGCTACTGCGGTGGATAGGAATTCGATGGCAACGGAGGCGCCTCTTGCACCGGTCACTACGGAGCGCCCGGTCCGGACTGACTTGGAAACTTCTCTTCCCAAGCCCTGTAAGCTTTCTCTATCTCTCACACACACACACACACACAATAATATATAAAGCTTAAGTTAGAGGATTGAGCTTCTTCCTTCCAATTCTTAGGCTGCATTTTCTTTGATTATAAAGGTGAAGATTTTTCAACACCAAAAATGACTACAAACGGTAAAAAATTGGATAAAAGGGCCTCTTTGACTAGCCATAATAGGTGTGGGAAATATACACCAAACATTTGGAAGAAAATGACCAATGGGTATAATTCCCATTAGAAAAGTGGGGTGACAACCACTTTTAGATCTTAAAAATAGCACGGATCTCCGTCCAAGCCGACCGGGGCGAAGACCAAGACACATAGAGCATAAAGTACGCAAAGGAAGAAAGTCTTTCACACACAATAATACTCATACGAGACACACTAGATTGGACTCAACACTAACAATTCATTAAATGGAAATAACTATCATTTACCATTTACGAAAAATAGACTTGGACAAAGCTTCCAAAAGAAAAAGAAATCAAGAGTTAGTTCCCTGTTTTTGGACTTTGTTGTTTAAAAAAACTCCTGTTGATTGGGTTGAAGGGCTGTATTCCATCAATTAATTATTTGAAGCCATCAAAACACCTTTAGGGACTTATTGAGATTGAACTAAACCAAGCAATATTGAGATTGAACTATACCAAGCAATCAATACGCATAATTGTATATACAAATACAAAATGGCTAAACCATTCTAAATTGTGATTACACACTAACTTACACCAACTTACATAATAAAATGACTAAACCAATATCTATTGGACATTTTCACTTTATAGTAAAAAAATTATTACTAAAGGGACCTAGATTTAAAAATTAAAAAATAAATAAATAAACTCACCACCATTAACAACAGCTCGCCACAGCACTAACATGACTTGCCAAACTGCACCACGTCCACCCCCAAGCGCCACTTTGTTGCACCCATGAGTAAGGTGCACCAGCTAACTCTTCCTGAAAACCCATCTCCATGCTATAAACAAAAGAAAAAAAAATCCAAACATGTACTTCCAAAGAAACACAAAAACCTAAGATTTATAATATAAATCCTTCAAATCCCTGATTTAAACTTCAAAATAAAAACTGTCCCAGATGCAACATTCAAACAAATTGCAACCTTTCTTTTTTTTTTTTCCTATTTAAACAAAAGACATTTACAAAAATAAGAAAATGAAAATTCACACCTTCCGTATTCATCTACCACACCCTCTGTTTCTCTAAGTGGATCATCGAAAGCCCTTTCTATTCTCATAGGCCGGCGAGAGAATGCACCAGTTGAAGATGAATTACCAAGGGAATCAAGGTCTCAAATATGTCGACAGATTACTGAATCTAGAAGGATCTTTATATCCTGCCAAAGCCTCAAAACCTATCCACTAGAATAAGAGTAAACGAGTTATTTTTCAAGTATATACATACGCGCACATATAACAACACAATAACAATAGAAAAACAGGGGGAATATAGATGTCCGGTATTGATAGCTCCATTTTCGACAAATTTGGGGTCATATGGAAGAGAGGGGAAGAGATAAATAGAGCAATTGTGTTACCATTTTATACAACTTGTTTTGGATTTTTTTTTTTTTTTTTTTAGAGGAAGGAGAGGAAAATAAAATTTTATTAGGAGGAAGCAAAACAAAGAAAATTTATAAGAGAGAAAATAAAGGAAGAGAAAGAAAGGATTTAGAAAGGAAAATATAATTTTTTTTTTTAGTGTTTGGAAGTTAAAAGGAAAATAATTTTTTAAAGGGAAATAAGATGTATTATTTATAAAACTTTTCTATTTCTCCATTTCTTTCAAATTTGGAAGGAAAGTTTTGGAGATAAAGGAAGAGAATTTTTTTTAAAATATTTTTCTTTCCTCTCTCTCCTTTTAAACTCCCAAACGACGAAAAATGGTGAAACCATACTTTCTCTCCTATGTAAACTCTCAAACGACGGAAAGGAAGCATAATTTTTCTCCCTTTCCTTTCTTTTCTCTCTAAAATAAAACTCTCAAACAAGCTGTTCATTTCACATTTAGTGTGGGGAGATGGAGAGATATAAGTTGTTAATGGAGGAAAATGGAGGGAGAAAAGGAACGGTTTTTGGTTCATCCCCTCTTTTGGTTTTCAAGAAATTAATATGAGGGAAAAATGAGAGGAAATAAGTATATATGAGAGATAAAAAGAGTGGGTTGCAAATAAGTGAGGTGTGGAATGCCACGTGGAAAGTTAAATGAGCTTGAAAAATGGTTGTAGGGTTTCGTAAAGGGGTAAACTTCAGTGTTAAATAATAACTTTAATTAAAATTGTCCACCTGGAGCCCCGGAGAAGCGACAAATGTCGTCACTAGGTTCCTATAATTTGTACATGTACAGTTTATAATACATTTTTCATTTCATAAATAATAAAAGTAAAGAGCATCTCATTAAAAGAATTCCTTTTTTTTTCTTCAGAAAATAATATATTTTGAGACCCGTTGGCCACCTAAATAGAGACGCCCTTGCCCTAAATATAAAATATTGTTTATACAGGCTCAGTTTTTTTTTGTCAATCTACTACATTGGCCTCGAACTTTAAATTATAAATAAAATTAAGAGCTAGCAACTAAAGGGTATTTTAGAAGTGCCTAATATCATACAAACTATAACCTTTTCTTGTTATACTTTGTATTTACAATACTTAACTTCTTTGAGAGAGAGAGAGAGAGAGAGAGAGAGAGAGAGAGAGAGAGAGAGAGAAAGACTAAATTTACCCACTCTATATTGGCTTTAGTTAGTTTTATTGTGTTTTGTGGTTTTATTTTGTATTTCAACACACACACACACACACACACACACACACACACATATATATATATATTCAAAAATCTGAATCCATTCGATAATCATAATTTAAATTTTGCAGTTATTTACACCCAAAAAATCATACGAATAGGCAAATTTGGATAATACTATTAAGAAGGAAAATGGATACGAATATAGTATCTTATCCTTTATGGGTGGTTATGGTACGGTGCCATATTTTATTATGCCCTTTCGGTTCGAAAATTATGGTTTCGATAAAATGATTGTACCAAAATTAAACACCGAAATTAGATTCTGGATTTGTAATTCAATTCTTGCTAATATTAAATTTTATTTACATATTTTATTTAGAAATTAAAAGATCTACACCATTAATTCAATACTCTAACTAAAGTCAATCTTATAATTTTTCAAAAAAATAAAGCTAAAAATAAAAACTAAAATGGGTTTTAGTTCTTTAGGAATAAAAATCAAGAATTATAGTTATGGACCTCATCATTTCACCACATTTATGAGTTGATGATTAGAGGGTACAACATTTTTATGAGTTGATAATTTACATTAACATTTACGGGAAGAGAGGATACGAAAAAGAAACTTAACATGACTTGTGTTCTAAAAAATAAACTTATGAAAAATAAATTTAAAAACTATGCCTTAGACAAAGTCCAAGGTATCCCTTAAATGGTAATGTAAATGATACTATAATAATTGAGCCTCGAACAAACACAAGCATGCTCGTCCTTGATAAATGGTGGAACATTATGTGCCCTTAGGATAAAAATAAATCATATTTATATATTCTATAATAATTCATTAAGTTTTTAGGGAATACTTAAAGAATATACAAATTTGGCTTACCAATAATTTTTTATTTATTAATATCTAGGATTCATCATAGAGTTTACAGAGATGACCATGTAGTCTTTGCGAAGTTGATTATTTTTTAATTACTTTCGAGGGAATCTTTTCAGGTCGTGCAATAAATGTTTCTTCATTATGAGGGGCATCACTATTTATTTTTCTCTTATTTTTTCATTTCTTTGAAGGATTGTGGTTATTTGGCCTCTTCTCGATTTGCCTATAATTACCTGAGGTGGGAATTTTCAAGATAGGTTTTCATATCTTAATTTTTCTATGCATAATTTTCCTAAGAAGCTTCTTTCATTTGTAGAAGCAGGGTAAATGATGATATAGATTTCTCTTCTTTAAAGAGGAATTTTTCAAATTTAGTTGCCAAAATTGTTGAGCTTCGGGATTTACATCTTTTGACGAAATGAGGATTTTGAGTTAAAATTTTATCCACTTTTATGGTAATTTAATAAGGAGGATTTGATGCTTTAAGAATATGTTGTTCTTACAATTCTTGATAGTCTTAAGCGTCTATTGTTCTTACAAGTCTTGATAGTTTTTTAAAGACTACGTAATTTCATCAAACGTCTACGAGTATTAAAATTTAGCACACCATTTCTAATAAAAGTTTTAAATTAAAATTGGGATACCAATTTTGTTTCTAAAAAATTCATAGGTCCGTCCCCATATCCGAAGAATAGAAAAATGGGTTATAAATGAGAGAAAATTGATTATAGTAATGGTTTGAACAACCTTAATTATATGATTGAATTTTTCAAAGGAAACAACGAATTTAATTCTATGATGGAATTTTTTGTAGAAGACAGAAAGAGATTTAAGACCCCGAGGAAGAAAATTCTCGTTTATACCCATTTATATAAACCATTTGTAAAACGAATTTGGATATTTTTTTTATTTAAGATATCCTTTTCAATCCTACAAAAAATTAATGTTTCCATTGTTGATTTCGGTAATAAAAATAATAATCTCATGCTTTGATGTAAACTCGGTAGTTGAATTCTTCCGAGAATGTTTTAACACTCTAGGACACACCTCGGTCTTAAACTTGAAACTATGTGTGAGGCATGCTCGGTGTAGCAATATTGGACAATTTTTTTTTTAATGAAATGACACTAAACTAAAAATATTGAACATATAATTTTATGTTGCGTTCCTCGTGTAAAGGTTTCTTTGATCTTAATAAGATATTTCGAATACGTATATACCATTCTCGAAACTTAGCTAGTCTTGCATCCCCTTTTATATCAATATAGAGCTAGAGCTACGATCTGTATCACCCCTTAAGATTAGTTGATCTCTTAATATTTCAAAAACCTTACCTGGACCGGAGTAAAGGTGATTCTGAAAGCCTGTGGACAAAAGATCCTCAACAAGAAAGGAGAATCACTTTTTATTTGAATGTTAATGTTTAAACATTCTTTCCAAGAATGATATTTATGATTTTTACTTTTAAATTCCTCAAATGAAAGGTTTTTAGGATGGAAATGTGATCTCATATCAAGAACTTTTGAATTGGTTTATAAATGGTTTCAAATGATTATAAGAATGAAATAATGTTTTTTTCACTTCCTAAAGCCTCGAAGGAATGGTTTACAGGATAAGAATGATATATTAAATAAAAAAAACTTTTAGATTGGTTTTAATAAAAGGGCCCAAATTTGGATATTCTCAATTAAGATCCTGTAGCTCATTTTGTCTCCTATGAAAAATTTCATTAAAGGTGTTCAAACCATATCAGAAACCAATTTGTTTCGTTTATAAACTAGATTTCTATGTATATGCAGATTTGAATATGAGGATGGCCCTTTGGAATTTTCAGAGGTAAAATTGATATCCTAGTTTTAATTAAAAACTTCCATTATAAATGTTGGGCTCTCAATGAAATTATATAGTCTTTAGAAAACTATCAAGATTAAGAGAATCTAGAAAAACTTAGTTATCTCTTCTTCCCAATGAAATTACAAGAAAAGATCCATTCAAATCCTCTTCTTTCTTCAAATCCATAAAAATCTCGTAACTCAAATTGAATAATTTGACCTCAAAAGATGAAAAATATATCTCATTCTCCCTAAAATGAAAGGATATTCTCAAGTATATTACTATAAAAATGAAGGCATAAAAACTTATATGAAGATTCCCACCTCATGGTTGATCTCAACTAGAAGAGGTGGACTCCTACCAGGAAATTAAACAAAAGAAAAGAGAACTAAATGATTGATTCCCCTGTAAGGGGAAAAAATCTATTTCGAAAAATGTAAAAAAAAATATTAGAGCCAAATATGGTTAGAAATGTAAAAATTCCCTAAGAAGGTGAATATTTTAATGATTCCCTATAAATTTGTTTGGATTCACCTTTGAAAAAATAATTAGTAAGGTCACTTATTTACAAGGACACTCGACAGAAGGTATGAATACTACATTATTTAGCAAGGACATGCATTCTTTTGGTATCCCGATATTCAATTCTTGTAATGACCTTTCCAATCCCATTTAAGGGATCGGGGCTTGTCCACGGTAGAGTTTTTAATTTTACTTTGTATAACTTAGTTCATGTTTTCTTTCTCTTGTCCCCACATCTCGTAAATGTTCTACTATCTCTTTTGTGTACTTCTCTTTAAAAAAATTGAAATTCTCTTAAATCAAATATTTGAAATCTTTTTTCTGTCTTAAATATATCCTATTGAGCATAAATATTAATTTTAATTATTTTGGTATCCCTAAAATAAATTTTGTAAATATTATCGAATATAACCTTATAGACCCAATTAAACGCGATAGAAGATTGATACCATCCATTACCAAGGACACACATGCATCAGTTGCCCAAGGCTCAATAGTTGTGGTCTTTTTTCATTCTTATTTAAGGAATAACATAACCATTGTTTAAGGATATTTTAAAATTATGTTCTTACATTCCTATTTTGTTTCTTGATTTCTCCCATCGGGTAAATGTTTATTATCTATACAAATCTAACCGATAACTACATACCCATTATCTTCTACTATCTCATTTCTTTGTATTCTTTGATAGATTTCCCATATTTGGATATCAACTCTTCGAATTAAGTTCCTATGATTTTCATAACTTTAGCTTTTAATTCTTTTAAAGAAAGATGAGGATTTTGAGTCAAAATTTTATCTTTTAGAGTTGTAAGGCGATTCTTTTTAATAATGGTACTAATAGGTGCTGATATAAGATTTTCCTAAGCTAAATGGCTATTTATTGGTTACCTTGAGAGATTATAAGCACGACCAACAAACCAACTTATTTTAATTGCTTCCAAAAATTTTCTCTCTATCTATCCAATAAAAAAAATTATCGACATATTAACGTTAAATGTGGAAACTCGTGGTTATGACATGAAAAAGAAGAATATATTACAAGGTTATTAGTACCCTTATGTGACGATCCGCGATTTTCCATACTCGGTTGACCCGGTCGCACATGAAATACTAGAGATGTCTAAACAATTTATATTATTCTCATAATCAACATAAACTAAAAATCGTGGTAAATTAAAACCAACACAATAAAGGATTCAATAAGAGATAAGTGAAAACTGAATTCACTATATAAAAACCCTTTATTACAATTGTTTAATTCAATAAAAGAGTACAACTAAAATTTCTATCTAATTACAATATTCCAACTTAAAAAATATAAAGCTAACCCTTCTCCGTAACCTCAAATACACAAGAAACTCCGATGAACCAGTGACTCCAACTATGCGAATACCAAGATGGATTGACACAACCGCAAGTCTGATTACTTAGCCCTGCTAACCTGTTTATACGATAATAATACCCGAGAGGAACTTTTTACAATTTGGGTCAACACCCTAAATTTGCAAGAATAAATTTCAATACCAATAAATAATGATGCAGTTAATTCGCAAAACATGCCACCCATCAACTCTCACATGCAATAAGTATCTCACCTTTCACTTAAGTGCAATACCGCGCGCATGTCCCATACCAAGGTATGGCTATGCTAAAAGTCTCTATATCTAGACAATCAATCACCATCACATAACGAACTACTACTATGAAACCCTACGAATAACCTAAATATGATTTCATCCCAAGGACCACATATATAATATCGTTAACATATTCTTAGTCTTAATAAAGTACCCCTCTATTTGTTTTAATATTCGTTAATTCAACGAATTATTATCCAAACTACCATAAAGAATCAAGCACAACTAGTTATAGCTATCGTATAACAGGGATGTAACTACCTACACATATGCTATCACACTCACAAAACTAACCCCCACGGTATACAACTAAAGCACATAATGTAATTTTTTCGTAACATTGGGTCCATTAACAATTGTCTACTCTATTAGACTACATTAGTTCTCATGTAATATATATAGCACATAAAGGCATCTACCCTCAGTGTCCATCTGGTGCCTTTATCGGGAAGTCCGTAGGAAACAAACACCTAGCGGGCTTAAGCAAAACACAAAAAAATATGAGGTGATCATATAGAGTAACACCACTAACGGGCCTATACATGTCCCAACTGATGGCTTCCGTCAAACAACTCTCTCATATCATGAATGGGACATCCCTAAACGCATGATCTAAATTAATGTCCACTACGATAGCGTATCTCAGCCGACATATGGTACACGGTCCGATGTCAAAGGAGAACCCCAAATCGATAGATCCTAGCACGAGTAAAGGTATTTTCACATAATCTCTCTCTCTCTCACACACACACACACACACACACACACTCTCTCTCTCTCTCTCTCTCTCTCTCTATATATATATATATATATATATATGATAACGTATACACTCGAGCGTACCCAAGCATCTAGATCCTCACATCGTTGGATCCTTATCTAAATTAAGTTTACAATATCTCCAAACCAAGTTAAATACATATAAATAGGTAGATATCACTTACAATCAAGCGTACCCCAATCAATTAAATTCCTAAACACCAGATAATGCGTTACTTTCTTAGGTTTTATCAACAATCAACCTTATTAAATTTAACTTCTAGTTTATACCACCTCCAAAACATGTGTACATTTATCTCGATCCACATATACACCAACTTGTGACATACATTAATATTTTCTCCTTTCACCACTAATTAACATGCATATTTTATTATATCTAAAGATCGTACTTTATCTCCGAAACACTTAAATTCATTACTCTCATAGCTTAAAGCGTACATTCGATCATAAGATACCGCTTTCTCACGCGTATACACAATCTAACCCGAAATTCAACTTCAAATAGTACAAATTAATTAGAATCTTAACCAATCTTCTACCCTAGTTAAAATTACTCAATTTGCCTTATTATTTACACACTAATAAACTTAACTTCCCAATCATGTCAATCATCACTCACTTGAATAACTTCCCGCATAGTTGGATTAGATCATAAAAATCCTACGAACCCGACCCAACTCGGGGACCGAATCGATTCCCCTCATGAAGCCCAATCGATCGCCCTGGACCAAATCGATTCGCTCAAGAGGTTGAATCGGTTCTGACCGGATAGTAAGCCTAGATTTGCCTTATATTAAAACGGGGCATATTCTCTAATCTCCGTTAACGATTTCACAGCTTTGTATGACTCAATTTTATCCGCTATGAATTCATAACAACTAAGGGTATACATATTCACTTGTTTATAATCATCCTAAACATAATCGTTCCTATAATTCAAAGAATTATCCATAAAAATCATATCTTTCTTTTAACTAACAATGGGTTATATTTTATATCTCAATTCTCATCTAATTGATTCATGGGTTAAATTCAGAAACAAAATTGGATCCTAACACCTGGGTTCTAACAAAATTTCCATTAGTTATTCAATGTCAATTTTGGGTTTTCTCACCAAAGTCTTCACTTTCAAAGTAAGATTAATCAACAATTAATCCTAAACAGTCCCAAATCCTCAATCATTATATAATCAGTCCCCAACATGTTTCAAAAAACCCGAAATTGTATGAGAAAGCATGCTTATAAATTAAGAAACATATTATTAAAGGTTTTGCGAGAAAATTCTTGCTTAAAATTTGAAAATTGAAGAACCCCTCTTAAGTTCCCCTTGCTTTCTCCTCTTTAAGCTTGCCTAACTTCTCCCAAGTGTTTATGGCTTTTAGGGTTAGGTTTAATGGATGGAAAATGCCTAAATTATGTGGTGCAACCCCTTTTTATAACTCTAATCCCACATCTATTGATGAGGCTTAATTCCGGGCCTTAAAAGAGCCAAAATATTATCCGAAATAGCTTCAAATTTCTCTCAAGTGTATATCTACCCCCGGGAAACATTTAAAGAGAGAAAAACACATAAACAGATATCTGTCAACCCACAATCCAGTCTAAATGATACTACCCACAACTCATGGTAATACTTCACGGTGTCAATAAAATGACACACTTAATTATTCTATGCGTACACATTTTCAATTTCCATCTAAATTTTGTCAAATTGTTATTATTAAGCCAATGAGTAATAATTAATTTCATTTATTAATTTATTGATCACTCAATATATAATAATTATAGTTTATGAAAATACGGGGTATTACATTCTTCTCCCTAATAAAGGAATTCCTTCATAGGAATTCACTAAAGCATAACGTTAAAACATAACTTGTATAAATATCATGGGCCTATACACAATTAGACCATACCCGTATCCCACGAGATTAAAAAAAGGCTCACATACACCTACCATAGTGTGCCAAGGCTGGGGCACCCATACATCCTACATCATGTGTACATGCACAAACATCACATACGTAATACATCTACATTTGAAAATCAACCACATATACCATGAATAATTATAGAGTAAAGTTATACTCGAATACCCTATTAATCGCGAAGCAACTCTTCTTGAGATTGCCCCTTGGTGCGTTATATCTCCACATAACTAATATTTAACGTATTAAACTAAACGTGTTAAGAGTCTAAACGTCTCTCAACTTCTGACATTTACTAAGCTTCGTGCATGAGATGTCTCGCAAGCGAAATACAAATAAGGAACCCTACCGATACACTATTGCCTAGTCTAATCGGCTGTCGAGATTCGTTGGCCCAAGACCACACATGAAATAATGCACTAACCATACAAATCTCAACTTATGAGAATTCCCACAAAAGTCTCTCCCCTTCCAAGAGTGATACCAATCCCTTTAAGTTAATCGATCTAAAAACATTATGATTTTCTCAAATATCCAGTAGGACACCCTCTGCCCATCCTTAAATCCAATAGGGTGCTTAACCAGTCTGAACATCTAACAATTCTAATAAGGGTGTACTATCACCAGTTGCCCTAACATCATTATAATGCTCACACCATGCATGATCATACACAACTTCATGGAACTGAGGCGTCACTAGCCATAATATTCTCAAAATAACCAAAATGTGTACAATACCATTTCTTCTCATGACGCATATCCTTATACACTGAGATAAATCCATCATCGGCTAACCATCTCACGTATCCATCCTATAAAGTATACCGTCACTAGAATATAGTCCATGTAAGTACCCCGAACTCGAAAATCATTATATACCTAATCCAAGAACAACATCAATAACTAACTTAGAATTCTCACACCATTGCACCTACTCTCGACAAAGTGATACTTCCCATATCATGTGAAATCCACGAATATAACCCCAGTGTCGGTAGTAACACCGACTACATAGAAATCTGCAAACCTCAATTGAATCATCCTTGGTTCTACACTAATATATCCATAATCCACTACCATACCCAAAATCCACATTTAGGAGCATGCCAACTACGTGGAAAAACACCAGACGTCGTAAAAGTAGGAATCACAATTCATCTTAAGAGTTCTCTCTCGGCTCAAATTTTGGTCAAATTTCTCTGTCATTACATCCTCCTGTCATAACATCCTCCTCTGTTTTCCCCTAATTTCCTATAATAGGGGTACTTTCAATCTTACATTCACAATTACAACCCTTAATAGAAACATTCTCTTGATTTGATCCTCTTGGAACTTACTTGTTCCTAAATCTTATTTATAACAATTACAACAACAAAATACACGCCTATAATGCACAAGCAACTCCATCCTCCTACAAATTTCTAATTGAGTCATGTCAACTCGAACCAATAGGAAAATCAATACACTCCTCTTCAATTTCCACTTACTCAGGTGTACTACAATTTATTTCTAGATAGTTTCCAACTCATATTCCGTAACCACATGGTGACTCTACTCCTAGGTCCAAACACTCTCACATTATCATCACCCTAACCACAAATGGTTAACAACATACATGAATCTTGTTCGAAGCTGAAAAAAACACCAATTACACTCTTTAAAGGGTATGAATTCACACATAAGTTTATCATAAAAGTTCGTATATTTTGCTAAAATGCAACAATCTGTTGCTCTCTATCTTAAGTGCACAAAATTTCAGCAGGTCGTTATACTAATTTAAATTTCAATCACAATCCATATTACCGTAAGTAAAATCCAAAACTCTGATAGGCTCCTCAAAAAATCAAATTCCTAAACATCTCTAAAATGGACTCAATGTGAAACACATTCACTAACTTGTGTATGCAAAAGTCTCTAAATTGTAGACTTTACCCTAAATTGTAAACTTTACCCTTGAACACAATAATTTCCCATAATAATTCTCATAACTATGGTGAACACCACTGTCCAACTACTCGGTCCACACTTGACCACAACTCGTAACGATTCTCATTCTCATGCTTTTCTAAGCTCGAATACTCCTAAAGTTTGCCAACGCTTAAACGATAACGAACGATGTTGACACACGTCATCACGACACCATAGTGAAAAAAATCCTATAATAGGCTCTAGACACATCAAATAATGCTTAGAAGAAAACAAAACGGAAGCAATACAAATCCTAAGGACACTAGAACTGATAGAACCTAGATGCTCTGATACCAACTGTGACAACCTGTGATTTTCCACACTCGGTTGATCAGGTCCGCATGAAATATTGAGGTTGTCTAAAAAATTTATATCATTCTCATCATCAACGTAAACTAAAAATCATGGTAAATTAAAACCAACACAACATAAATACAAAACCGTGGAAACAAAATCCCTTATAAAAAAAATCTCTTGTTATAATTATTCAACTGAATAAAAGAGTACAACTAAAACTTGTATTTAATTACAAAATTCCAATTGAAAACAAAACAAAATATACAGGTAACCCTTATATCTAACCCCGAATAATAGGCAACTCCAATGATATAGTGACTCTAACTCTGCGACTATAAGCGCAAGTCTGGCCACTTTGCCTGTTAACCAGTTTATACAATAATAATACCTGGGGAAACAATTTATAATCTGGGTCAGTGATCTAAAGTTGCAAGAATTCTTTCAATACTAATAAATAATGATGCATTTGCAACATATGCTACCCATCAGCTCTCATATGCAATAAGTATCTCACCACTCACGTAAGTACATTACTACGCGCATGTCTCATTCTAAGGCATGACTATGCTGAAAGTCCCTATATCTAGACAATTTAGTGCCATTACGTAACGAACTACCATGGAACGCGGTGAATATTTCACCGCAAGGCTCACACATATAATTTCATTAACATATTCGTAGTCTCAATAAAGTAATGATTTATCTGTTTTAATATCTTTTAATTTAATGAATTATTATCCAAACTGCTATAAGGAATTAAGCATAACTAGCTATCATATAACATGGATGTAACTAGCTAGTTTACACATAGACCATCATAGTCACAAAACTAGCCCCACAATATGACCCCCATAGGATACAATTAAAGCACATAATGTGTTTTTTTGTAGCATTGGGGCTATTAACAATGGTCTACTCTATTAGATTACATTAGTTATCACGTAATATATATATATATATATATATATATATATATATATATATATATATATATATATATATATATATATATATATATATATATATCACACAAGGGCATCTACACTCGGTATCCATCTCGTGCGTCTATTGGGATGTCTATAGGAAACCAACACCTCACGGGATTAGCAAAACACATAAAATGATGGTACGATTATTCGCATTAGCACCACCGGCCGACCCATATTCGACCCTACTAATGGCTCCCGTCAAATAACTTTTGTCATCACAAAGGGGACATTCCTAAACTTATGATCTAAAATAATGACCTCCACACGGCAGCACATCTCTGTCTATGTATGGTACACGGTCCGTTATTGAATGCTAATCCCTACATATTATAACTCATACACTCAAGTGTTCCTAAACATTTGGATCCCTACATCATTGAATCCTTATTTAAATTAGGTTTACAATATCTCTAAACAAAGTTAAACATATATAAACAGTTAGGATATTGCATACACTCAAGCATACCGTAATAAATTAAATCCTTAAATACCGGATTATTCTTTACGTTCTTAGGTTTATCAACTCTTAACCTTATTAAATTTAACTCCTAGTTTATTCTTCCTCCAAAACTTGCGTACATTTATCTCAATCCACATACACATAAACTCGTTACATACATAAAAATTCTCTCCTTTAACCCCTAGTTAACACGCATATTTCATTATATCTCAAGATCGGACTTTATCTCCCAAACACCTAAATTCATTGATCTCAAGGCTCAAAGTGTACACACGACCATAAGACAATGTTCTCTCATGCATCTACACGACTTAACCCAAACTCCAACGTCAGATAGTAAAATTAATTAGAATCTTAACCACTCTTAGACCCTAATTAAAATTACACGATTTGCCTTATTATTTACAGAGTAATAAATTTAGCTTCCCAATTATTTCTCACTTGGATAAAGTCCCACATACTCGGATGAGTTCATAAAAATCCCAAAAACATTTCCCCTAATCTGACCGACCCAACTTCAGGGACAGAATTGATTCCCGTCATGAAATAGATATTGATTCTAGTCGAACAGTAAGCTCAGATTTTGCCTGATATTAAAACGAATCTTCTCCTCTAATCTCCATTAACGATTTTAAAGTTTTATAGGAATCAATTTCATCAACTATGAAATCATAACAACTAAGGGAATACATCTACACACATAATCATTCCTACAATTCAAGGAATTATTCTTAAAAATCATATCTTTCTTTACACTAACAACGGGTTAGACTTTCTAAAACAATTATAATAGAAACTTCTAATTGATTCATGGGTTAAATTGATAAATGAAATTGGATCCTAGCACCTGGATTATAACAACATTCCCATTAGTTATATAATGTCAATTTTGGGTTTTATCACCAAAATCTTCACTTTCAAAGTAAGATTGATCCGAATTAGTACTTAAGAGTCCTAAATCCTAAATCAATATATAAATCAATCCCCAACATGTCTAAAAACTTGAAATTTTATGATAAAGCAAGCTTATATATTAAAAAAAACATATTATTAAAGGTTTTGTAAGAAAATTATTACCTAAAATTTGGAGATTGAAGAACCGATCACCTTGCTTTCTCCTCTCCATGTTTGCATAACTTTCCCCAAGTGTTTATGGATGCTAGGGTTAGGTTTAGTGGATGGAAAATACCTAAATGATGTGGTTCAACCCCTTTTAAAAACTCTAATCTTGCATCTCTTAATGAGGCCTATTTTTTTTTCCTTAAAAAAGACCCGAAATAGCCCAAAATCTCTCCTATAAGGGTATACCTACCCCTGGGGACCAATTTAAAGCGATAAAAATACATAAACGAACATCTCCGTCATCCCAGAGTCCAGAGTCCAGTCTAAACGATACTAACCACAACTCATCGTAATACCCTACGGTGTTAATAAAACGACACACTTAATTATACTACGTGTACACATTTTCAAATACCGTCTAAATTATGCCAAATTATTATTACTAAGTCATACGAGTAATAATTAATTTCAATTATTAATTTATTAATCACTTAATAAATAATAATTATAAACCATGAAAATACAGGGTATTACACCTTAGTCCTCATGCAAAACATTACAATACAAAAAGGTACGACAACCTAATAAATCAAATCTTCCTAACTCAAGTGTGTAGTACCTAGAATTATTAGGTATGAATAAATCCAATTTCCTCAAATGTAGACTTCAATTATTAATAATAATTTTGATTCATTAAGTCATTTTGGAATTTAGTAATATATAATACTAATGAGAGTAATTTCTTTCTTAATCGTTGAATATTCTTGGTGGGTCATATTCCATTTTTTCAAAGTAAATCTAGAATTTCATTTTTAGAGTCTCACAATTTTGTTTTTATATGCCTCCATAACCTATATATGAGGCATCAGTTTAGTTTTGAACTTGGAGAAATTTGGACTAGAGAGTGATATAACTAAACTGGAAACAAAATTTGAACTTGGATCCCTAACTTTTTTTTATCTAAAAACTAAGAACTCTGCAAAAATTTTATTGATAAAACAAATATTTAAATAAGAGTAACATTTACATAAAGATCAAAGGGAAAAACATGAACACTAACTGAAAACCGAAACCTAAAACTTGAAGACTTTAGAACTCTACCTTGGACAAAAGCTAATGTATTCCTTTTATAGGAATGGGGTAGTAGTACGCGTGCATTTGATGGAATTAAGAGTCATCTTGACTTCTTCCATGAGTTATCTAAGATAAGTAGGAATATATCTCTTTTAGGATATGTGCAAGATACTTTTGTATTGGTAACAAATCTCTAGAGATGTAATCTTTTTAGAAACCCATATGGGGGAATTATTTCAAGGCTGAAACTTTTGGACCGTAGCACTGTTATGTTATTATCTTGAGGATTATTTGCATGCCTAGTGGTGCGATTTTTGTAGGTGAATTCCCGTTGGGTGGGGTGGGGGTGAGATGTCCAGATATCCCCACTTGGATGGGGGACATCGCACAAAGATGTGCAACGGCCATCTCGTCCCTTCTACCAACAATGTGATCTTGGCCTTAACCGGTGGGGTTGTGCTTTCGGCGTTGTAACTTTGCTTTAAGATCTCGATACCATGGTGCACTAGTTTATCCCCTTAACCTATGAGGGGTTATATTACTTAATTTTATCTTTCCCATTTTATGATTTTTATAGAGTTCCAAGGTCTCCAATCTCTTTTGTATCATCAAGCCACCATTTGAGCGGTGTATCTCCAAGATAGGTTTCGATGTCTTCATATCTTTGGGCATATTTAAGCTTTTTCATTTTCAGATTTTTCTTACCTCTAGGCTTTGTCCTTATTATATTATTCTGTTTCACTTATTTGACATCCAAAGATGAGATCACAGTTTAAACTTAGTTGATATTAGAAGATGAGAAATTTGTCTCATCAATATATAAATTGAAGAAGATGCTCACATTAAATATGCCCAAGAAAATGTCGAAGACGTGAAAACTCTCTTTAATAGACCTCAAATGATGGCTTGCTGATAGAAGAAATTGAAGACCTCGAGACTCTGGAAAATAATATTAAACCCTAATATATAATGGGCAAACTATTGTGGAAACCCCCATATTTTAATACCGGGTGATCAATCATTGACCAAAATATAGCAAGAATCTATGTATGGATCCTTCTCATCATCATCGTCACAAGTAATATAACATAAGGAGTACAAATAATCCATATAACCACAATAACAGACTAAACATTATGCATAATAATTAATAAGGAGGAATCGAATAAACCATTAGTTGCTAATTAACATCAACAATAAAAACTGAAATAATAGTTGAATACTGAATACAATCTTGACAAAATATATAGCCTGCCATGAGAACAAGTTTATCATCTATGAGGAACATGGCCAATAGTAAAAAGGAAATAACGGATCCTATCTAGAGTAGAAATGGATGAAACATCTAAGCAAGGATCCATAGCTACCATTGGTCTATCCTTACTGTCTCGGCTGCTGTTGCAGCACACATGGGGTGTAAAAAGGATAATAAGGAAAGGTGTAAAAAGGACAATAAGGAAAGTCAGGAATATATGGGTCAGAGTCCGTAGAGTAAAATTCTTTTGCAAGTAAATAATTTTTTCAAATCATTAAAACCACAGTGTACTACTTTAAACCTAGTGTGTTCATTTTAATTATCCTAATTAAACTACCCGGTCTAACTAGGATATACAACTGCTATGTAATCCCAACTCCAATAATACTCTCTATTAGCTAAGTCTAACTCTCTCCACTAGGTATTCATTTATAAATAGTATTTTAGTGACACACTTGTTAAAATTCAATTAATCACGACATAAACATACATGCTATAATTAGATATACACGCTATATCATATAAACATGCATATATCTCCCACTATATACATATAACCGTATCCCTAGAGCTTAGACCTCACAGATGCATTCCTCGTGTACTATCCGGCCACAGGCATCACACCTCACGCCGAGCCATAGGGTTAGAAACTCACCACCAATCTTAAACGAATACACATACAATGGAGGTGATCATAGCCATATGCCCTGGGGTCACGATAATACCACGTCTCACCCTTTCAGACTCAAACTAACACCTATCCTCACACATGGATAGTGTTCATGCAACACTACTATAACCTGGTGAATCAATCCAATACCCGCTGGTCAGCACGCCTACGCGTAACCTCCTCCGATAGCACTACCGAGCAGGTATGTTTAACAACCTAATAACAAACACACATTCCTATATATATATATATATATATACACACACACACACACACACACACACACACACGTCCCTGTAACAAGTATATATAATAACTATCGAACCCGTACGCATATCCATATTGCGCACAGTTCATCCATATCCTGAAGTTTATCCCAACTTCCCGATTTATTAACTTAACTAGTCCCTCATTTGAGCACCCTAGTTAATAATTAAATTCCCATAAATAAGCTGTGACACAAATATTTTTTTAATTAATTAATTACTCGCTTGGAAAAACCTTAAATGTACTCACTCAAGTCCATAAAACCGGATTGTTTCCCCGCTGACCCAAAGCCACGAGTTGTTCGAACGGAACCCCCATCTCATTCGAATGCAAAACAATACCTCTTTCGACTGGAAAACCTATCTTGCTCGAACGAAAAGCAGTACCTCGTTCGAACGAGAATCCACAAAACGGACCTAAAGCCCTGTTTCTTAGGTGGGATTTATCCCCAACTCCTAACTTTGTTTTTAGGGTTCTCTATACCCGAATTCTCCAAATTTTAGTTCATAGATCATCCATGTAACCCAATCCCATCGCTATATATATAAATCTAACATGGAAAGCATCACATATTCAAGGTTTAAAACTCATATATCAAGTTAATCATCAAAATATTATCTCATATCTAAGTTCATTATCTTATATTAAAACCTAGATTTTTATTAATATAATCCACCCAATTTGTTAATCTATTCAAGATTTCAGTTGTCGTAATCAAACCCCCAATTTCTAATATAATTTAAGAAAGTAATTAACTATAAATTGAAATGCGACATAAAGCAAGCATTTACTTGCCTTAATGCATTACAAATCCGAAGTTCTTTAATCCATGTTGAATCTTCTCTTCAAATCCTTCATCATTGCCTCTCTTCTCTTCTCTAGGGTTCTTTTCTCTCAACCTTTTGTTTAAAAGTGAAAGATCCATTGTCATCCACCTTCCCAAACTCTAATAAGCCTTCCCAAAAGTTAAATCCCAATTTTCTCTTTAATTAAATATATAAAATGACATTCTTGCCCTTATATGACCCTATTTATGTCTAGAAAGCCTTCAAAACCTAAACATAACACATGGGTACCTATTGTGGACTATTTCAACCCTTCCTGGATCATAAATGCACTCGAAAAGGTCATATGAGTCACCAAACTCCAATTATTATAATCTTATATTAATCGGGTTCGATACGTGTGTACGTTACGTGTCTCCCATGAATTATATTGATACGTGGATGCAACATCCTATCGACCCATCACCAATTTACTGTCGCTAATACTCATACGCGACCAATAATAAATCATATAACTATCTACTTATCACACATAAGTAAATAATAATTTCTAATAAATATTAATATCTTATGTCGCTAATTAATATTTACTAATTTCCAATTTAATTTTCTCCCAATTAAATTAATAAAAAAAAGTAATTAAAATTACGGGGTATTACAACTATCATCCGTGAAAATATTCCCCAAGAAAATAGAAAAATAGGGCTAAAGTACAAAAGTCTCAGCCTTGAAATTTCTCCCTCGCATGGGACAGTGAAAAGAGTCCCCTGTTATGATGCTATAGAGATTCCTTATCCATGTATAAGTATTTTGGACATATCCTAAAATAAAAAGATTCCTACTTATCTGGACTCGTGTAGAATTCAAAATGACTCCAAATTCAATTGAGACATATAGACTGCTACTCCATTCCTATAATAGGGATACCTTTACTCTTGTCTAAGGCAGAGTTTTAAAGTTTTATGTTTTAGTTTTCAGTGAGTGTTCTTGTTGGCCACCTTTGATCTTTATGTAAATGTTCATCCAATGTAAATCTTTAGTACATCAATAAAATTTATGTTTACCTTCTTATAACTCCTTTGTGTTAGTTCTCAGTTTTTACTTAGTAATAAAAAGTAGGTTAGAACTCTTTCAATTTTAGAACTCTTTCAATTAACTGTGCTTCCAATATAGTTAATTCACTCTCTAAGTCCAAATTTTTGTTTATTGTGTCCTCTCATATGGTTAATGTTCATACTTTGTAAATATTAATCTCATAGATACAAATACATTACTTCCACACACTCCTTTATATCTCATATTTCTTAAAAAAAGTTGAATTCTCTCAGGTCTCAACTTGTATCCAACTTAAACAGTGTCTCTTTGGAACAAATCTTAGTTTAATCATTTTTATATAAAAGAAAAAAATGATTAAACCCGTAGAATAGGTTTTGGTTATTTAGGAATATGAATTAAACATTGGTTTAATTATGGAACTCATCACCATATATGCACCTCTTCTCTGCGACTCTCATTCGATTTTGAGTATTTAACCTCCACTTGAATCATCTCTCAGTGTTTTTCATTTATTGATCTCTTCATCTTTTCCTGTTCAACTCTTAGTTGACTCTATTGGGATGTACGACTCTATTGCGATGGATAAAATGATATATATAAGCAAACTCCATTTGGACAACATTAATAATCCTCTGTTGATTGAAAGAGTCCCACCATTTAACATAAAATTGTCCGACAATTATTGACTGTTGTATTGCATATTGCCATTTGAATATTCATGGAATTTTGTATTTACTACAAAACAAAAGTAAAACTGGGAACTGGGAATTATGTTCGTTTACTTTAAAAACTGTGGAGAAATATTTAACTTGTTCTTGGAGGTCTGCAGGGAGGATTTCTAGGATAGAACCATGTTGTGTTGTATATATATATATATATATATATATATATATATATATATATATATATATATATATATATATCATTTTCAAATAACTCACAATGTTCTCTACTTATATAGTATCATGGTTATCATGGTTGAAAATAACTCAGAGATCTCCTCGAAACATTATGACAAAACATCGTAAGGAGGATTGTGATAAGATGAAGTAAAGTTGGACGAGTGCAATATATTATAGTATAAATAATGTACAAGGATAAGGATATTATTAGAATTTGTGTATCCGGGACGCTAAAAATAACTATTCGGGCGAATACGAATATAGATTCAAATAATGTTATTTTTAAAGAAATACATATAATTGTAACACCTCGCGCATTCTGGCGTCGGCCGCTTCTAAACTACACGGGGCGTTACTAAATAAAATACCATTCTTAGCATGTGACAGAAACAAGAGACATGAAAAACTTTAGTTCACAAGATATAACCCAATTAAATCCAACGAATATATCAAAACATCCAACCAATAATATCTATCACCATGCAAACCTCCAAAATAAATCCAACTCCAATTTTAATGAAAACTCAAATGAAATAATCCACAACTGAAACCAAAAACAACTGTGGAACCGATTGGCCGACAAAATTCGTAAATGAAAGTCTCATAGAAAAGAGGCAAAATGGAAAGTAAATCTAAACTACTATGATAAATAAAATATAACTCAAGCTGGACTTAAAATATCTCCAAAGCATCCTAACAGCTACTCCAATAACTATACTTGAAATTTTAGTGAAAAAAGTGGGTCAGAGCCCACCGCATGAATACTAGTTACTCCTGTTAATTAAAGATTATGACCCAGACAATAGTAATATACATGATAAACATCACAATAGAGTATTTTAAATTAAACAACATATATTAA
Organism: Sambucus nigra; assembly: GCA_949130495.1. Lineage (NCBI taxonomy): Eukaryota > Viridiplantae > Streptophyta > Magnoliopsida > Dipsacales > Adoxaceae > Sambucus > Sambucus nigra. The sequence goes on from OX422209.1 coordinate 581,297,263, forward strand.
CACGTGAGTAAAAATAACTACTACCATCTACCCACATACTAAGCCACCCTAATCGTTTAAGTCTAATTATTTCCTTTCAACCATGATTTAAACGTTATCTCTTATCCTTAGTTTAATTATCTAATTATTTGTATTCGTGCGACACCACAATGGCCATTTAATCCCTTATCGGTTCTTGACACACTCTTAGTGCGCTTTTGGTTCTACCCATCACACTCCCTCCCCTCACTGTAGACAGTTAGCCCGAATTCTGTTAACTTTGCACATACTCGTGAGGTTCCACGCACGACACGTCACTACAACCAGTCAGTCCGTAATCTGTCAGCCTTACACATACTCTTGACGCCAACACATACCCATACCTAGAAAGTGATAACAACCAAGGCCCGCCTAATAATTCCACACCTATCAAGCTAACCTAAAAGTAAGGTGAAAGCAGTAACTACCCAATAATCCCATTGTTCCCGCGGTGTCAATTTTTATAAAAATTAATGAATCACATATGACACATTTCAACTTATCACAAAATTCTTTTAATTAATCTCGAGATCAATATTTATTCAAATTATGTCAGTCAAATTATAACATTAAATACAAAAATTAGTTTTTAAAATATAGAATTTCTATTCATAAGCATATTTTTGGGAGCAAAGAACATTAAATTCCTACTCTACAAGTTGCACATAATTAATGTGGTTTTACATGTCATAATCACTTTATAACATCCCTATGATTTAATCTAGATGTGAACATCATAAATCCTAATGGAATCCTAACCTTTAATATAAGCATGCAAAAATTTTAAGTCTTAATTCGTATTAAAGATTTGAGTAAAATCAGTACCGAACTTTAGTTTCACTTTTTCTAATTAATCTACCTAATCTATTTTAAGAAAAAAAAATGATTATTAGTGTTTAGGCAAGATTTAAAAGGTATATTCATTCATATAAAAATTATTTGAAGAATCTGATTTGATGGTTGTGTTCCTCTCGAGAAAACTATGAAAATACATTATTGGACGATCTTGAGAAATCATGATTAAGTTCTTCAAATCTTGGGTTGAAATTTGAGTTTAAAGGGTCTAGGTTTGGAAGAAAAAATATGATGAAAATTATGAGAGGTTCTTACTTTTGGAGAAGGTTAAAATATGTTTCAAAAATCTTAAACCCGTCACTTTGTGTTTTTATATCAAAAGAATTTGAGTCCTACACAACTCTAAAATTAGAGAGCTTTAATTTCTAAAACTGTACAAGCGAACCAGTTCGCCCATCCCATTTGAATCGGTTCGGATCCCCTGACATCCGAATTTCCTCCTTGTTTATATAAAATGCAAATCTCTGCTATTTTGAAGCCAATTCCAATTCCGATAAAAATACCTTTTTATATAAATCAAGATTAAAAATTTTTAAATATGAAAATAATTAATTTTGAAAATTTTATTTTTACTCGAAATTTTAAATTCCCAACAAATTTTATGTTAAAAAAACAAGGAGTGTTACATACTTTCCCACTAGCACATGAATTTCATTCTCAAAATTCGATTAAGCATAAATACGCAAGATAAAATGAGGCTCACATATGCCTACCTGTGAATGCCACGATTGGGTGCCCATACACCCAATCCTACACGCACATACCCCGCGAACAAAATACACTATATATACATATCTTAACTATGCATATCTAGTAAAAATAATTAGGTACCATGCTACCCCATGAATTACCACTCGATTCTCTCTCCAAAAGTCTTCGCAATACTTAAGTCCTCAAATCAAATCACATTATCAAATTAATACTTACGATACCTAAACTGACGATCTTCAAAATAAATCTTGTCTCCAAATTCAACTCTAAGTAATATATTACTAGTTTTAACCTTAGTGTCTACAACGTCCGAACATCGAACTCCTTATCTTCAAGGAACACAACTAACATGTATGCTAGATTGTTAAACGGAATCAAAGATCGGTAATGCGAAAGTTAAACGGAATCACAACCTACGGGATCTAATACCATGCTAAAATAACATTTGTAAGACCCCACGCATTCATCGACAGTCGCCAAACTATATCGGGTGTTACTAAATGAAATACCATTCTTAGCATGTAACAAAAAGTAATACAAATAAGAGACCTGAAAAACTTTACTTCACAAGATATAACGCAATTAAATCCGAGGAATAAATTAAAACATCCAACAGTAATATCCATCACCATGCGAATCTCTAATATAAATCCAACTTCAATTTTTATTTTAGAACTCAAATGAAATAATCCACAAAAACCGATTAACCCACCAAATCCATATATGAAAGTCTCATAATAAAGCGGCGGAATGGAAAGTAAATCTAAACTACTAAGATAAATAAAATATAACTCCATCTAGACTTAAAATATCTCCAATGCATCCTATGCAGCCACTCCAACAACTATACTTGAAATGTTAGTCAACGCAATGACTCAGAGTCCACAGCAAGAATACTAGTTACTCCTGCCAATTAGGGTTCGTGAACCGAGACAATAGTATTATACATGATATACATCATAATAGAGTATTTTAAATTAAATAAGATATATTAACATGTGAGTAAAAATAACTACTACCATATACCCATATAACTATACCACCCTAATCATTTAAGTCTAATTATTTCCCTTCATTCATGATTTAAACGTTATCTCTTATCCTTACTTAATTTAATCATCTAATTATTTTTATTCGTGCGGCACCACTATGGCCAGTTAGCCCCTTATCAGTTCTGCACACTCTTGGCTCGCTTTTAGTCTACCCATCAAACCCAATCCCCTCACTATAGCCAGTTAGCTCGATTTCTGTTAGCACTGCACATACTCGTGTTATTCCACGTATGACACATCATCATAGCTAGTCAGTTTGTATTCTGTCAGCCTTGCATATACTCTTGACGCCAACACACACCCATACCTAGAAAGTGAAAACGACCACCAAGGCCCACCTACTAATCCCAATCCCATACCTAGCAAGCAACCTTAAAGTAAGGTGAAAGCAATAACTACCCAATAATACTGTCGTCCCCGTGGTGTCAATTTTTATTAAGATTAACGAATCACATATGGCACATTTCAACCTATCACAACAATTTTTTAAATTAATCACGAGGTCAATATTTATCTAAATTATGTCCATCAAATTATAACATTAATTAAAAAAAATCATTTTCTCATTAATATATAGAATTTCTATTCATAAGCATATTTTTGGAGGCAAACAACAATAAATTCCTACTCTACAAGGTCCATATAATTAACGTTGTTTTACATGTCGAACTCACTTTATAACATTCCTACGATTTTTTCTACATGCGAAAGTCATAAATCCTAACGGAATTCCAACCTCTAATCTATGCATGCAAGAGTTTTAAGTCTTAATTCGTATGAAAGATTTGAATTAAACCAATACCGAAATCTAGTTTCACTTTTTCCACTTAATCTTCCTAATTTACTTTAAGAAAACAACAATTATTAGTGTTTAGGCAACATTTAAACGTATAATACCAAATAAGAATAATAGAAGTATTCAGTCCTGTAAAAATTGATTGAATAATCTGATTTGACGGTTGCGTTCCTCCTGAAAAAACTATGAAAATGTATTTTTGGACGATATTGAGAAATCATGATTAAGTTCTTCACATCTTGGTTTGAAAGTTGAGTTTAAAATGTTTTAAGTTTGGAAGAAAATAGAGGATGAAAATTATGAGAGGATCTTCCTTTTGGAGAAGGCTAAAATATGTTTCAAAAATCTTAAACCCGTCACTTTGTGTTTTTATATAAAAAGAATTTGAGTCTTACACAACTCTAAAATTAAAGATCTTTAATTTTCCAAAACTGTACAAGAAAATCGGTTCGCCCATCCCATCCGAACCGGTTCGGATCCCCTGATATCCGAATTTCCTCCTTATTTATATAAAATGAAAAACTCTCCTATTTTGAACCAAACTCCAATTCCGAAAAAATACCTTTTTATATAAATTAAGATAAAAAAATATAGAATATGAAAATAATTAATTTTCAAAAATTTATTTTTACCCGAAATTTCAAATTCCCAACAAATTTTATGATTTTATGTTTTAAAAACATGGATTGTTACATACTCCCCCACTAGCGCATGAATTTCGTCCTCGAAATTCGATAAAGAGTACATACGCAAGATATAATGAGTCTCACATATGGCTACCTATAGAATACCACGATTGGGTTCCCATACACCAATCCTACATGTACATACCCCGTGAACAAAATACACTATATATTCATATATTAACTATGCATATCTAAGAAAATAATTATGTACCATGCTACCCTATGAATTACCACTCAATTCTCTCTCCAAGAGTCATCTCAATACTTAAGTCTTCAAGTCAAATAACATTATCAAATTGATACTTACGATACCTATACTAACGATCTTCAAAATAAATCTTGCCTCCAAATTCAATTATGAGCATTATCACATACAGATTACTAGTTTTAGCCTCAATGTCTACAACATCCTAACACCGAACTCCTTATATTCAAGAAACACAACTAACGTGTATGCTAGGCCGAATATCTTAAGTAGTGCGAATCAACAAAGGAAATCAAAGATTGGTAACGCGGAAGTTAAACGGACTCCCAACTAATGAGATCTAAGGCCATACTCTGATACCAATTGTAACACCCCGCGCATTTTGATGCTAGCCGCCAAACTACGTCAGGTGTTACTAAATAAAATACCATTCTCAGCATGTTACAGAAGTAAGAGATCTGAAATTTTTTACTTCACTAGATATAAAGAAATTAAATCCAATTAATATGTTAAAACATCCAACCAATAATATCCATCACCATGCTAATGTCCAATATAAATCCAACTTCAATTTTTATTTTAACTCACGACTGAAACCATAAACAAATGTGGAGCCGATTAACCCACCAAATTCATAAATGAAAGTCTCATAATAAAGCGACGGAATGGAAAGTAAATCTAAACTATTAAGATAAATAAAATATAACCCCAACTGGACTTAAAGATCTCAAATGCATCCTATGCAGCTACTCCAACAACTATACTTGAAATGTTAGTCAACGCAATGGGTCAGAGCCCACTGCATGAATACTAGTTACTCCCGCCAATTAGGGTTCGTGAACCCACACAATAGTATTATACATGATATACAACACAATAGAGTATTTTAAATTAAATGAGATATATTAACATGTGAGTAAAAATAACTACTACCATCTACCCATATAACTATTCTTATCCTTGCTTAATTTAATTATCTAATTATTTTTATTCGTGCGATACCACTATGGCCAGTTAGTTCCTTATTAGTTCTGCACATTCTTGGACCTCTTTTAGTTCTACCCATCACACCCATGCCCCTCACTATAGCCAGTCAGCTCAATTTTTGTTAGCTTTGCACATACTCGTGAGGTTCTACGCATGACACATCACTATAGCCAATCAGTCCATATTCTGTCAGCCTTGCACATACTCTTAATGCAAACACACACCCATACCTAGAAAGTGATAAAAACAACCAAGGCCCACCTACTAATCCCATACCTAGAAAGAAACTTAAAGGTAAGGTGAAAGCAATAACTACCCAATAATCTTATCATCCCCGCGTTGTCAATTTTTATTAAGATTAACGAATCACATATGGCACATTTCAACTTATCACAACAATTCTTTAAATTAATTGCGATATCAATATTTATCCAAATTATGTCCACCAAATTATAACATTAATTAAAAAAACCATTTTTTTATTAATATATAGAATTTCTATTCACAAACATATTTTTGGGAGAAAACCATCATAAATTCCTACTCTACAAGCTGCACATAATTAACGTCGTTTTACACATCGAAATCTTTATAACATTCCTACGATTTATTCTACATGCGAATGTCATAAATCCTAACGGAATCCCAACCTCTAATCTATGCATGCAAGAGTTTTAAGTCTTAATTCGTATTAATGATTTGAATAAAATCAGTACCGGAATCTAATTTCACTTTTCCTATTTAATCTTCCTAATTTACTTTTAGAAAACATTGATTATTAGTTTTCATGCAACATTCAAAACATATTATTCCAAATAAGAACAATAGAAGCGTCCAATCCTGTAAAAATTATTTGAAAAATATGATTTGATTGTTGCATTCCTCTCGAGAAAACTATAAAAATACATTCTTGAGAAATCATGATTGAGTTCTTCAAATCTTGGGTTGAGAGTTGAGTTTAAAGGGTTTAGGTTTGGAAGAAAAGAGAGGATAAAAATTATGAGAGGTTCTTGCTTTTGGAGAAGACTATAATCTATTTCAAAAACCTTAAATCTGACACTTTGTGTTTTTATATCAAAAGAATTGAGTCCTACACAACTCTAAAATTAAAGAGCTTTAATTTTTCAAAACAGTACAAACGAACCGGTTCGCCCATCCCATCTGAACCAGTTCGGATCCCTTGACATCCGAATTTGCTCCTTATTTATATAAAATGAAAAATTCTCCTATTTTGAAACCTTTTCCAATTCCGCTAAAATACCTTTTTATATAAATCAAGGTCAAAATTTTTAAAATATGAAAATTATTAATTTTCAAAAATTTGTTTTTACCCGAAATTTCAAATTCCCAACAGATTTTATGTTTTAAAAACACGAAGTGTTACATACTTCCCCACTAGCACATGAATTTCGTCCTTGAAATTTGATAAAGCGTAAATACGCAAGATAAAATAGGGCTCACATATGCCTACCTGTTGAATACCATGATTGGATACCCATTCACCCAATCCTACGCGCACATAGCCCGCGAACAAAATACAATATATATATACATATCATAACTGTGCATATCTAGGAAAATAATTACGTACCATGCTACCCCATGAATTAACACTCGATTCTCTCTTTAAAAGTCATCACAATACTTAAGTACTCAAATCAAGTCACATTATCAAACTGATACTTAGGATACCTATACTGACGATCTTCAAAATAAATATGGTCTCCAAATTCAATTCTAATTATTATCATGTCAAGATTACTAGTTTTAACCTCAATGTCTATAACGTCCTTACACCGAACTCCTTATCTTTGAGAAACACAACTAATATCTATGCAATACCGAATACCTTAAGGAGTGTGAATCAACAAAGGGAATCAAAGATCGGTAACACGGAAGTTAAACGGACTCACAACCTACAAGATCTAAGACCATGCTCGGATACCATTTGTAACACCCCGTGCATTCTGGCATTGGCGGCCTCCAAATTACGTCGGATGTTACTAAAATAAAATACCATTCTTTGCATGTAAAAGAAATAAGAGACCTGAAAAACTGTACTTCACAAGATATAACGCAATTAAATCCAACGAATATATTAAAACATCCAACCAATAATATCCATCACCATGCTAATCTCCAATATAATTCCAACTCCAATTTTTATTTTAAAACTCAAATCAAATAATCCACAATAAATATATGACTAAAAACATAAACAACTGTGGAACCGATTAACCCACCAAATCCATAAATGAAAGTCTCATAATAAAGCGACGGAATGGAAAGTATATCTAAACTACTAAGATAAATAAAATATAACTCGAACTGGACTTAAAAGAGATCCAATGCATTCTATGTAGCTACTCCACCAACTATACTTGAAATGTTAGTCAACGCAATGGGTCAGAGCCCATCGCATGAATACTAGTTACTCTTTGTAATTAGGGTTCGTGAAACCGGACAATGGTATTATACATGATATACATCATAATAGAGTTTTTAGAATTAAATGAGATATATTAACATGTGAGAAAAAAAACTACTACCATCTACCCATATAACTATGCCACCCCAATCGTTTAACTCCAACCATTTGCTTTCAACCATAATTTAAACGTTATCTCTTATCCTTACTTAATTTAATAATCTAATTATTTTTATTCGTGCGACACCACTATGGCCAGTTAGTCCCTTTATCAGTTTTGCACACACTCTTGGCTCGCTTTTGGTTATATCCATCACACTCATTCCCCTCACTATAGCCAGTCAGCCCAATTTCTGTTATCTCTGCATATACTCGTGTGGTTCCATGCAAGACACGTCAATATAGCATCCATATTCTGTCAGCATTGCATTTACTCTTGACGCCAACACACACCCATACCTAGAAAGTGATAACCACCACCAACGCCCACCTAATAATCCCATACCTAGCAAGCAACCTTAAAGTAAGGTGAAAGCAATAACTACCCAATAATCATGTCGTCCCTGCGGTGTCAATTTTTATTAAGATTAATGAATCACATATGGTATGTTTCCACTTATCTCAACAATTCTTTAAATTAATCACGAGATAAATATTTATCTAAATTATGTCCATAAAATTATAACATTAATTAAAAAAATCATTTTCTCATTAATATATATAATTTCTATTCACAAGCATATTTTTGGAGGCAAATAACAGTAAATTCCTACTCTACAAGATCCACATAATTAACGTGGTTTTACATGTCGAACTCACTTTATAACATTCCTACGATTTATTCTACATGCGAACGTCATAAATCCTAACGGAATTCCAACCTCTAATCTTATGCATGAAAGAGTTTTAAGTCTTAATTCGTATGAAAGATTTGAATTAAACCAATACCGAAATCTAGTTTCACTTTTTCCACTTAATCTTCCTAATTTACTTTAAGAAAACAATGGTTATTAGTGTTTAGGCAACATTTAAAATATATAATACCAATTAAGAACAATGAAAGTATTCAAGCATGTAAAAATCATTTGAAGAATCTAATTTGATGGTTGCGTTCCTCTTGTGAAAACACGTTCTTGGACGATATTGAGAAATCATGATTAAGTTCTTCAAATCTTGGGTTGAAAGTTGAGTTTAAAGGGTTTAGGTTTGGAAGAAAAGAGGGGATGAAAATTATGAGAGGTTTTCTCTTTTGGAGAAACCTAAAATATGTTTCAAAAACCTTATGCCCATCACTTTATGTTTTTATATCAAAAGAATTTGAGTCCTTGGTAACTCTAAAATTAAAGAGTTTTAATTGTTCAAAATTGTAAAAGCGAATCGATTCACCCATCCCATCCGAACTGGTTCGAATCCCCTGACATCCGAATTTCCTCCTTGTTTACATAAAATGCAAAACTCTCCTATTTTCAATCCAATTCCAATTCCGATAAAAATGCCATTTTATATTAATCAAGATCAATATTTTTTAAATATGAAAATAATTAATTTTCAAAAATATATTTTTACTCGAAATTTCAAATTCCCAACAGATGTTATGTTTTGAAAATATGGGGTGTTACGTACTTCCCCACTAGCACAGGAATTTTGTCATCGAAATTCGACAAAGCGTAAATACGCAAGATAAAATAAGGTGCACATATGCCTACCTGTAGAATTCCACAATTGTCCATACATCCAATCATACACGCAACTACCTCGGTAACAAAATACAATCTATATACATATCTTAACTATGCATATCTAGGAAAATAATTACGTACCATGCTACCGCGTGAATTACCACTCAATTCTCTCTCCAAAAGTCATCGCAATACTTGAGTCCTTAAATCAAATCACATTATCAAATTGATACTTACGGTACCTAATATCTGTACTAATGATCTCCAAAATAAATCTCGTCTCCAAAATCAATTCTAAGTATTCTCACATCAAGATTACTATTTCTAACTACTATCGAATTTCCTATCTTCAAGAAACACAACTAACATGTATGCTAGACCGAATACCTTAATGAGTACGAATCACAAAGGGAATCAAATATCGGTAACACAAAAGTTAAATGAACTCTCAACCTACGAGACTTAAGCCCATGCTCAAATACTATCTGTAAAATCCCGCTCATTTCGGCGTCGACCGCTGACAAACTATGCCAACCGTTACTAAATAAAATACCATTCTTAGCACGTGAAAAAAATAAGTGACCTTAAAAACTTTACTTCACAAGATATAACACAATTAAATTCAACGAATATATAAAAACATACAACCAATAGTGTCCATCACCATGCTAATCTACAATATGAATCCAACTCCAATTTTTATTTTAAAACTCAAATGAAGTAATCCACAAAAAAATATCTGACAGAAATCATAAACTACTATGAAACCGATAGACCCACAAAATTCATAAATCAAAGTCTCATAATAAAGTGACAAAGTGGAAAGTAAATTTAAACTACTAAAACAGATAAAATACAACTCCAGTTATACTCATAAGTTAACTATAGAAATGCTAGTTAACGCAATGGGTCAGAGCCCACACATGAATACTAGTTGCTCCTTTCAATTAAGGTCCGTGAACTCAAAAAATAGTATTATACATAATAAACATCACAATAGAGTATTTTAAATTAAAATAGATATATTGACATTCGAGTAAAAATAACTAATATTATCTACCTATATAACTAAGCCACCCCAATCGTTTAAGTCCAATTATTTCATTTCAACTATGATTTAAACGTCAGCTCTTATCCTTACGTAATTTAATTATTCAATTATTTATATTCATGAGACACCACTATGGCCAGCCAACCCCTTATCGATTCTGCACACTCTTGGCGTGCTTAAGGTTCTACCCATCACACCTTTTCTCCTCACTATAGCCAGTTAGCTCGATTTCTTCTAGCTCTGTACATACTCATGATGTTACATGCATGACACGTCACTATAACTAGTTAGCCTATATTCTGTCAGCACTGCACATACTCGTGACGCCAACACACAGGCAAATTCATTTTTAATACCAGTTTATTATCTTATGGATTAATTATCAATTTCTCAAGCTCTTATTATTTTCTATTAGTCCCACCTTTTCGTCGAGCAAACCACCCCTAGTCCCATACCTAGAGGTCTGCAAAACACAAATGTATCCTAGCCTATCATTTAGGAAGAATACCTACCAATAGCTACTACCTAGCCTCACACCTAAGCGCAGTCCCACCCTGAAATGATTCATCCGTAAAACCTACACTAACTAGTCCCATGCCTAAAAAGTGTTAACAATAACCAAGGCACGCCTAGTAGTCCCATACCTAACAAGCAACCTAGAAGTAAGGTAAAAACAGTAACTACCCTAATAATCACTTCGTCTCCGGGGTGTTAATTACTATTAAAATTAACGAATCACATGTAACACATTTCAACTTATCACAACAATTCTTTAAATTAATCGCAAGATCAATGTTTATCCAAATTACGTCCATTAAATTATAACATTAATTAAAAAATTCGTTTTCTCATCAATTTATAGAATTTTTACTCACAAGCATATTTTTGGGATCAAATAATAATAAATCTCTACTCTACAAGCTGCACATAATTACGTGGTTTTACATGTCGAAATAACTATATAACATCCTTAAGATTTATTCTACATGCGAACGTCATAAATCCTAACGGAATCCCAACCTTTAATCTAAGCATGCCAGAGTTTTGAGTCTTAATTCGTATTAAAGATTTGAATAAAATCAACACTGAACTTTAGTTTCACTTTTTCAAATTATCTTCCTAATTTATTTTAAGAAAACAATGATTATTAGTGTTTAGGAAACATTTAAAATGCATAATACTAAGGAGGAGCAATAGATATATTCATGCCTGTAAAAATCGTTTGAAGAATCTGATTTGATGGTTTTGTTCCTCTAGAGTAGACAATGAAAACACATTCTTGGACGATCTTCAGAAATCATGATTAAGTTCTTCAAATCTTGGGTTGAAAGTTGAGTTTAAATGGTTTAAGTATGGAAGAAAAAAGAGGATGAAAATTATGGGAGGTTCTTCTTTTTGGAGAAGGCTACAATATGTTTTAAAATGCTTCCCGTCACTTTGTGTTTTTATATCAAAAGAATTTGAGTCCTACAAAACTCTAAAATTAAAGAGTTTTAATTTTTCAAAACTATACAAGCGAACCGGTTCTCCCACCCCATTCAGACCTGTTTGGATCCCCTGGCATCCGAATTTCCTCCTTATTTAAATAAAATGCAAGTCTTTTATTTTGAATCCGATTCCAATTCCAATAAAAATACATTTTTAAATAAATCAAGATCAATATTTTTAAAATATGAAATAATTAATTTTCAAAAACTTATTTTTACTCAAAATTTCAAATTCCCAAAAGATTTTATGTTCTAAAAGCATGGAGTATTATAATAATTTATAATATGGGGTTTGGTTTTACCACCCTTAATATATATATGGTGTTTTTAAAAATATAATTGGATCTTGTAATCTTTGAATAATGGAAATACGAAGACACTATAGTTAAATGTGAGTATCGTGATAACAATATTGATGTTTTATGATTATATTATGTAATATTATTTGGGTTTTACACTATCCATCTTATTGTTTTGAGTTTACTTTTGATGGGTTTGAGTATCAAGCCATGATTATACAAATGGATAACATGAGTCGACATGAACCTGCTAAAAGTAATTAAAGTGATGAATAGACGACCTAGACCTAACATGAACACACCATGGCATGAAATACGGTTGTAAATGAGTCAAATAACATAAAACATGGTTATAAAGGGGACACTTATTAGTATAATCAATCTTGGAATGAAACCAATAAGACACGCATTCCACGTAAACTTATCCACATAAGTTATTGAAGGGATGTCAGAGACCACCAAATTACAAAAGCCGAGATCTTTTAGAAAACATATTCTTATTCGAAGAGAGCATAATTTCATAAATAATCTCACACTAACCCGTACATTTGTGATCTAACTCGAGATTTTCCTTTGGAGGATAGGAAAGGAATTGTAATGGAATAATATTGATTGATAATGAAGAAAAAGGTTCTTTATTGAAAAAATATGGGTGTAAGTACACATTCTAAACAAAGTTCAGTTCTATAACTCATTAGTTTATTTTAATCATATATCTATTTGGTAGGGTTAATATGGTGTTGTAACTTAATAAAAATTTAATATTTGAAATTAAGAGAAAAATTCAATACATATATCTACCTAATAGCGGCACGACTTAAATACTAACTCATTCAGATTTATTCTTAGTATAGCTAGAGGGTCACATTTATACCGCTAAAATATTGACAAAGTTTCACCGGGGGGAACTTTTTAATTTCTTAATTAGATTATGCTTAATTTCTTAATTAGATTCATCTCAAAATTACAAAATTCATCTCAAAATTAGTTTAGAAAATAAGTAAATTCAACCATCAAAGAAATTTATATATTATGAGATAAAAAATGTTAATTTCATTGCCAAAAGACTGTACATGTTGAAAAAATTCATTTTAAAACTTTATAATTCATGAAGAAAAAGAGTATTGTGCTTCATTTCATAAAATATTTTAATTTAGAAAATCCCCCAATTTTAAATTCACCCTATTTATTTATTAGTTAGTTAGAATTATGTTTTTAAGTATATTCTACAATTGGAGCTATAAAACATATATTTAAAACTACAAATATGCATTATAACATTAATAAAAGCTTACCATTAAGTACCTTTTTGTTCTAGTGAAAATTTAACTAACAAATAAATATATAAATTAAAAATTAATTAAAGAAATTATTAGTGTATGAAGAATTTCACTTGGAACTTTAAGAACTTTTTGTTCCAACGTCCCACACCTTCTCTCACCTTCTTTCTATAGTTCTCAAGGAATTGGTATGGATTTTTAATTGATTTATATTTATATGTTCTCAACAAGAATGAGGTGGGATTCAAAAACATTAATCACCCATTAAGCACCTTGTGTTATGTTGTTTGAAGAAGACAAAATAACTAGGCTTTTAATTGTGACACCCCGACTAATTAGATACCGGGTAGCTACTCCTTTATTAAATTAATACAAAATGCCAAGTTGGTTCAGTTCATAGTATCACTGTCGAAAACATTTTAATAATACTAACCACCTAGTATTTAAAAAGTAGGCTGTCCATTTTAATTAAAAACCGATTAACATGCAATAAATGAATTATGAAAAGTTAACATAACCAACAATATAGTCACAATAGAATAACCATCCAATAAATAATGAGTCTGGAGGAAAACTCCTCACAACAATCCGAATTTCGAAATAATTAAATACAAAGTCCGCATCATTAAAATTAATTACAACCCAAAGTCTAAAATAACTGAATAAGTAAAATGTATCTAAAAGGAATGGGCGACATGCCCAACAAATGATAAAAACAAATAATGGAGTCAAGATCAGAAATGGAGGCGTCTACTGTCAAGGTCCTGTAACTTCCACAGCAGCTACAGCACGTCACCTGAATAAAACTCCTATGCATGGTGTCCTTGTGGCTGGGCACCTAAAAAGGTTTTTACAAACATAGATTTGAAAGCAAACGGGTCAGAGCCCGAATGTGAAAATAAATTTTAAAAATGCAAGTGTTTAATATCATTAAACAGTGAATATAAAGTACATCATAGTGTGTGCACTCACATGAGTTCCTCACCTCTCAACTAATTGTGCACTCCTATCGTACCCGTACCCATTTCTAGTTGCTCCCATATCTATCTAGTCCAATGCTAAATCTAACATTTCTATATGATATCCAACTCAAATTCCAACATCTTCTATTTACTAGAGTATTGTACCTTATTACACAGTTTCCGCACTTTAGCATTACAATTTATAATAAATCTTACATTTTCACTTTACAAACCGTAGCCATTATTTATACTCACAATTGTTCACGACAATTCATTTCAAACACAGTATATTATTCTCACAAAAAATATACAATACTAGCACCCCGAGGCTAAGCTGCGGTGCTCACATACTCTGCTATCAAATCCCGGTACATCACGTACATGAGGACCACGTATTCCGAATCTCTCAGGAAACGTTTCATTAACAACAGTCACAAAATAATGGAGGCAAACATAGTTCACATCACATGGGTCACGCACATACCTACGCTCCTATGATCAGCAGACTTATTAACTTCTCAATAAGCCCTTCTCGGACCTATGTCCTCGAGGTACCAATCTAAATCCCCCCGTAGGCACACAAAGATTAGATGGCCCTGAACGAAAGCCAACCTCCCATGATAGCAAGTACGGTAGGTATGTCATACACAGATAACTACATATACTAAGCATTCTCACATCTTAGATATTAAAATATTTTGTTAGTGGTATACTTCTCGTTCTTATACCAACACTTAGTGTTATACAAATCACATGTCCCCGGTTCATATGTATTTAATTTATCGATTAATCTCACTTCGTGATTAGTTACTCGCTTCTCAATCCACAAATGACATCCGGTTTAAGACTTTATTCTAAGTTTTACTCCTCAATGTACCCCAATCTCCCAACTATACCCACTAGTTAATAAGGGAAGGTTACCTCATCATTTAAATAAGTCTACGGGATACTAGAAATCAATTCAGGCCAAAATGGCCATTCTGTCAACTCGTTAGAAGTCTCGTTCGAACGAGGTCATTCGAACGGAGGGCTTCGAACAAAGTACCAACTCGTTAGAAGTCATACTGTCATCTCGTTAGAAGTTCATTCGAACGAGGTCGTTCGAACGACCTGGGCAGGTCTTCTAACGAGATGGCAGTTTCAGCCCAGAAAATCCCAATTCCGTTTTTCTCAATTCTTCTCCCCTCCAAATCCACCCTAAGACCATCCAAATTATGTTTTAACGTATATAAACCATTTCTAATCACCCTAGATCATTCCTTAACATATTTAAGGTGTTAAATCTTTACAAAAATCATGGAATTACTATGAATCTTCAAATATATCTCCAAACCCTATGAACACGAACTCCTAATTTTCTTATGTCTAATTACTCATCATAAATCCGTTTTTAAATCATCATATGTAACTATTCAAGCATTAGATCATTCCATTATCATACTACATGCAAATCCTAACCCAAATTCAAAGTTTCTCCAACAATTTTCATGGGTTTTCTTCCAAGAATTTTAATAAAAGATAATTCCTACACTAAGCATAGAAGACATATTCAATGCATTAAAAATACTAAATCACTTGCCTTGGATTGTTCTTCAGAATTTGATGTCGAAGGTTGAAGGTTGATCTCTCCCCTTTCTCTACAGATTTTCTCCCAAGGTTGAAGATGATGGTTATGGGTTTTCTTTTGGGAACCTCTTCCAACTCTTCCTATAACTCCCGTAGCCCTCTAACTTGTCAAATGGTGGTAATGGGCTTAGTGGGTTACTAATAATGTATAATTAACTCTTAAAATTCGTAGGCTTTAATTCCCAAAATTTCAAAATTACCAAAATACCCTTTTAAGTTGCCGGTATGGCCCAAAAATGCACTAGGACCCAAACTAAACCTCCGGCTAGTGTTTTCTGACTATTTCAACCCTTTCGGACTCGTTGGCGCACTCAAAATGACCATTCAGTTGATAAAAATAAAATTCACTTTTTAATTCAAATAATTTCATTTCTGACGCGACTGATACGCGCGTCCCGACTAAATTTCCCAAATTATCGTATTTCAGTCTCGCGATAATTTTAATATTTCCAATATTCATATATTGCCATATATACACAATATAATCAAATACCAACTCACATCTCGTTTGTATCTATATTCGAATTAATTCTCAATTAATTCACATTTAATTTAATTAAACTCTTAAATAAATATCAATAAAATTTCGGGGTATTACATACTCCCCCCCTAATAACAGAATTTCATCTCGAAATTCGAAACTAAAAAGTAACTGGTGGAAAACAACTCTGGATAACGTTCGCTCATCTCGTCCTCGCGCTCCCATGTGGATTCCTCAGCTTTATGATGCCGCCACGGAACACGTACTAACGGTACTATCTTCGACCTCAGTTTTCGCTCGCTTCGGTCCAAAGTAGTAATCGGCCCCTCCTCGTAGGAACTATCGGGATGGAGATCGATGTCCTCCAAAGTAATGTGATTATGGGCCAAATCATCTCTAAGATATTTCCTTAGCGAGGAAATATGGAACACCTCATGAATCCTATGCAAGTGCTCCGGTAACCCAAGTCTATACGCAAGTGGCCCAATCCGTTCGATGATAGAAAATGGCCCCACATATCTCGGTGCCAGTTTTCCCTTTTTCCCAAAATGCATAATCCCCTTCATAGAAAATACTCTGAGTAAAACCTGGTCCCCCACTTTGAATTCTCTGAAGAACCTCTTCGCATCAGCGTAGCTCTTCTGCCGATCCTGAGCTACCCGAATGCAACTCTGTATCAATTTTATCCTTGTCGAAGTGTCCTGAATCACTTCCGGCCCAAGGAGTTTGTTATCCCCCACCTCTAACCAACATGCTGGAGAACGACAAGGTCTATCGTACAACGCCTCAAATGGAGCCATGCCAATGGTGAACTGGTAGGAGTTATTATAAGAAAACTCCACCAGTGGAAGGTACTGTTCCCATCCACCCCCAAAGTCTATGATGCACATACGCAACATGTCCTCCAACATCTGATACATGTCCTCCAACATCTGATTTGTACGGTCGGTCTGCCCATCGGTCTGCGGGTGATAAGTCGTACTCAACCGCAATTCAGTGCCCATGGCCTCCTGGAAACTCTCCTAAAACCGTGAAACAAATATCTTGTCTCGATCAGACACGATATTTAGAGGCACACCATGAAGTCTCACTATTTTCGCAATAAAAATCTGGGCATACTGTCCCGTAGTGTAGTCTGTCCTTACGGGTAGAAAATGAGTCACTTTGGTCAACCTATCCACAATTACCCAAATGGAGTCGTGACCCCTCTGTGACGTAGGTAACCCAGTGATAAAGTCCATGGATATGCTCTCCCATATCCACGTCGGGACCTCTAATGGATGTAGAAGTCCTACCGATCTTTGATGATCCACCTTCACCAACTGACAAGTGGAGCATTTAGAAACAAACACGGCAATATCTTTCTTCATCTCGCTCCACCATTACTGACGTCTCATGTCTTGGTACATTTTGTCCCCACCAGGGTGTACCGCGAACCATGAGCCGTGCGATTCTGCCATCACCTCGTGTCGTAAGTCTTCCCCTTCCGGAACGACTAGTCTCCCATTGAAGCATAATCCCCCGTCTGAGCTAAAGGTATAGGACTCGGCTCCCTCTGCTAGTAATCGAACTATCTGCTCCCGACAGAACAAGTCATTTTCTTAGGCCTTTACCACTCTCGTAACAATCTGCGGTGTAACAGTCATTACAGACATGAACGATCGGGCTACTGCCTCCTGGTGTCCCAACTCCTTCCACTTTGCTTTCCACACCGCGGCCACCTCATTTACTGTCTTACGGCTCAACGCGTCTGCTACCACGTTAGCCCTCCCCGAGTTATATTGGATATCAAACTGATAATCCTTCACAAACTCAAGCCACCGTCTTTGTCGCATATTCAACTCCTTCTGCGTGAAGAGGTACTGTAGAGACTTGAGATCCGTGAACAATCGAAACTTCTCCCCCAGGAGGTAATGTCTCCAATTTCGAAGGGCAAATACAACTGCCGCTAATTCCAAGTCATAGGTGGGGTAATTCTTCTCACGAGGCTTAAGATTACGGGAAGCATAAGCTATGGCCTGACTCTCCTGTTGCAACACACCTCCGAGTCCTTGTAAGGACGCATCGGTGTAGACTAGATACTCGACTCCCGGTCTCGGCAATGCTAACACAGGTGCTGAGGTCAACTTGTCCTTCAACTCATCGAATGCCAACTGACAGGCATCGCTCCAGATGAATGGCACACCTTTGCGAGTCAGATGTGTCAAAGGACCCGCTATTTTCAAGAAACCACGAATAAACCTCTTGTAGTATCCTACTAGGCCCAAGAAACTATGGATCTCAGTCGGCGTCGTGGGCTATCCCCACTCCCTCACCGCGGTTACCTTCCCCGGATCTACCGATATCCCCTGGTCGGAAATGATATGCCCCAAAAACTGAACCTCCTTCAGCCAAAACCCGCACTTCTCATACTTTGCATAAAGCTCATTCTGACGTAGCGTCTGCAAAAGCTGTCTCAAATGCTAGGCGTGCTCCTCTTCTGTCTGGGAGTAAACCAGAATGTCATCAATAAAGAAAATGACGAACTGGTCTAGGAACTCTCTGAACACCCAATTCATCAAGTCCATAAACACGGCTGGAGCGTTGGTCAAGCCAAAAGGCATAACCCGAAACTTGTAGGAACCATATCTCGTCAAGAAAGCAGTCTTCGAGACGTCCTGTTCCCTAATACGCAACTGGTGGTATCCTGATCGTAAATCAATCTTTGAGAAGAAAGAAGCTCCTCTCAGCTGGTCGAATAAGTCATCGATTCGGGGCAACGGATACTTGTGACACCCCGCCTAATTAAATACCGGGCGATCACTCCTTTATTAAATTAAATCAAGGTGAATAGTTTGGTTCATTCTTAGCATCACTGTCGTAAAAATAAACTTTCCAATTTAACACCCTAAATAATTAAGCTAAGTGTCAAAACAAAAATTAAACATTACTTTCCAAATTTTATTTAAAGAAAAAGATTTATTTATTTTATTAACAAAGTTTCAATAAATAAGATTCACACCACAATAAACCTGGAACAAAAAAATCCAATTAATATAAAACACTCATCAACGAATGTCAACATGCGAGAAAAATAAAGTAATACATCCATCCTAAATAAAAATCCCATAATAACGAAACTATGAAATAACTATGAAATAACTGGAATAACATGCCCCAAAATAAAGAAATAATGGAAAGGGCTACACATGCCCATCTGAATGAAAATGCTAAGAGTGGATCTGAATGAACGAAGTCGTCTAATCAAGAGACCTGCAACTCCCACCTAAGCTGCAGCGCGTTCCTTCCAAGAGATCCTAAGCAAGACGCCCCTGTGACTGGGCACCTGTAATACATATATATATACAAGAGAGAAAGAGAGAGAGAGAGAGAGAGAGAAGAAACGGGTCAGAGCCCGAAAGTGTGTATGATTTAAAATTTGTTTAGCAAGTAATTTAAATTGATACAGGCCAATGCAACAACATATTAGTTCGACACTCTCTTGAGAAATTCTCACCTCTCTTCTAATGTGCACGCCTATCGTACTAACCTTCCCAAATGTTTTAACTTGACATTTTATCATACTAACCTTCCAAATAATTTAGTTTATCTTAACTTACTCATAAGTTTTCAAAACGGAACAATGTCATCGTTTAAAAAGGTTACTTTCAATTTTGCAGCACTCCTCTTGTTTTAGCTTCATTAAATTATAAAGTTTCCCAGTGTCATATTATACTTTCACAAAACAAGCATTTATTATTGAGTCAACAACCATGTCCTACTTATCAAATCACAGTAGGCAGTTTAAAGTTCATAATCTCATATATATATTAACTACTCATATAATATATATATATATATATATATATATAACAGCACCCCAACTAAAACTATGGTGCGGGCATACTCTGTTATCCAATCCCCGTATCGCTCACACAAAGGGAAATATAAGCTCAGAATCACTCTCGAACTGTATTAACATATACAAAACAACATTGAGGCGAATCATAGATTCCAACTCCAAGAGGTCAGTACATACCCTCACGTCTCTTAGGACCGTCCGACTATCAATTTGATAGCCCGTACCTAGGATCTCTATCTTCTAGGGTACGAATCAATATCCTCCATAAGGCAACACAGGATAAGATCGTCCCAGCGCGGTAACCTCAGGGATAGCAAGTAGCGCGGGTACGTTTTTCACATGTATATAATATATGTACACACAATCATATAAATATACCCATTTCATCATATTAATATAGGTTCCTCTCGTTACCCATAGTCACAACATTTATCCTTAATTTCCCATTATTATGATTATGTATAAGGTTTCGTCTCTAACCTTAACTCGAAGGGTTTTCTCACTAGTTAGGTGACACTCGTGGATTCTATCCATCCAAGTAGCAAAATCAGTAGGTAGATGTCTATTCACTATCGTAAGTATTTGTCGTAATCTCTCACTTGAAATACGTAGTTTCCTCGTTCTTTAAATAATTGTCCCTAAAACACAATTATCGTCTCATAATAAAGTTCTCAACACATAATCATATGTCCTACCGGTCTCTCCTATATCCCAAAACATTTTATTCCTAAAGCCCAAAAATTATTTCACGATGAATTATGTTCAACTAATTAAACAAGGGGAAAAAGAGTCTGCCAGGAAGGGTCGATCGATCGAGGTCTGGGGCTCGATCGATCGAACCTTCGATCGATCGAAGCTCTAAGCTCGATCGATCGATCAAGCAGGTGTGCGAAATCCTGCAGAAATGCAGTTACGGGTTTTACCAAAATTCTTCATCCAAATCCATATTTTCCAACACTAATCGTCCCAAACTCCTACTACAAACATAATAACATATTTCCAGATGTTTTTAACGTTAAGCATGCGTATATCCATCATTAAACATGGTTAAACAACCCAAAATCTCATCTAAACATCAAGAACCCTAATGTTTTCTTAACTTTTGTTCTAATCAGTTTTCTCCAGAATTTCCTTCTAACATATCATCAAAAATTCGTGGGTTAATCATCTACTTCACATAATATTTCCAGAATATGGTTATAAGGTTTTCTACATGCAAATCCCTATCAAAAATTGGGGTTTTCTTCCATAGATTACACTCCTAATCATTCCTAAACTAATATGAATATTGCACCAACGAAAATACGCAAGTTAAACACTTGCCTGGGATTTCAGAGGTCTGGTTTCCTGCTGATATTGGTGTGGTTGCGTTCTCCTCCTCGCGATCTACGCGTTGGTGGTGACGGTGGTGCAAACGGTGGTGTTTTGGCCTTGAATCACCTTGAGAGCTCTCTCCTCTCTTCTCCAATGGCCGTTCTAGGGTTCTGAATGTTATAACCCTAAAAGGCTGACCTAAATAGCTGCTAAGGATGGCTGAAATTCGTGGGTTTAATTACCCTATTTTGTAAAATGACCAAAATGCCCTCCCGGGTCACTAATTAAGCCTAAAAACATCTCGAGACCCAAACTAAACCCCCGGGTACACTATTCTGACTATCTCGACCCTTTCGGACGCGTTGGCGCACTCAAAACGACCATACGAACAACTTATAAAATATTCACTTTTATTTAACAAAATAAGTTCCGACGTGACACGGGCACGTCCTTACTTAAATTTCCGAAATAGTCATTTAATTCACTTATGACATTCAATATAACCAATATAATATATTACTATGCTCATCCAGTAATATGCAACAAATAACAAATTTCCAATAATTACTAACTCTCGTCACGCTAGTAAATATTTCAAGCAACATTCCGGATTAAAATTAAATTAATTTATCTCAATTAAATTTAATAAATCCCATAATTTAAAAGCTATAAAAATACGGGGTATTACATACTTCCCCCCTAATAACTGAATTTCGTCCCGAAATTCGGAAAATAAGGCCTATGATATCCTTTTTCGTACACAAACTAACTACACATTACGGCGCTCAATCACTATAGCCCTTTCCTCACAGTAACATTGTTTTGCATTCTCTTTGGAGACACTTCACATTGTGCTCCCAACCGACAACATTCGCATATACATTTCATTATCTCACTATCATTAGGAGGCCGCACCTCACTACATGACAAATACTCGGATTTATTCATATACAAAACTCCCATTCTGAGAAAATATTACGAACATTTGATCACTCTTGCTCGTCTAAAACAGTCGTGGAATTCTACCATAGTTATCGGATATTTTCTCGACCGATCCAAAAATTCTGATTATCTACTCTCCTCTAAACATACGGAAGGAGAATAGTCGAGGTTCTTCCATAACAAAACCTTAATAAGTACCTCATATGCGACAAACAGGTACGAGTTCTTCTACAGAGCATTCTTGAAATCATCGTACCAAGATTCCAAAATCTCCTTCACGTGGCTCCACTAATCTTTAATCACCATGCGCTTATTCCCTGGCTAAGGGTGATACATCCTACTTGAAACGAAATTTTATCTCCGCTGGTTCCTGAAATCCCATATCAAAGGTGAGATTCACCAATCTCATCCTGATTCAGAAATTTATACTGCACCGGACCATGCACTGGCGCGATCCTTCCTTTCAAAGGAAGTCTGGGGCATACTAGTTAATATTGTAAGCCAGTCCAAAGGAATATCAATCACTTCCCTCTCGACGACTTAATTCGCAAGTTCGGGATAAACCCTTGATCTTGTTTTGAGGATGGCAACTCATCCAAGAACTTTACCGACTTTACCAACCTCTTCCAATTTCAGGAATTTTCGATAACCACAAAATTCTTTGGTTGATTCTCCTCTTTCAATCAAATCTTACCTATGGGTAGTGCATGTAGAGACTACTCACTACGTCTCGCTAAACATCGATTCTTCCCCTGAAATGTCTCCCATTAAATGACACGTAATACTCCCCTTACTTCCTTGTAGTATGCCGAAAGTTCCACCCGTGCCCTTCTCTCCACGAAGCGCACTTCTGGATCTCTTACACCATACCACATCATCACCCTTTGTATGTGCAAGTCGCTCTTATTCTTGTTTAATAACAACTCTGCTCCGAGTCTTATTCATAACAATTAAATTCTACTCTATTCAAGGAGTACCAATTCTTGAATAGCTTCCTACAGCCTTCCAATCAAGTTAGGGCGTGCTGTTCTAATTGCACACTTATGTATGGATTATCGCCCCTCATGTGACGTTTAATCCACTCTATCACTTTCACTTCGTTATACTAGTCCTACAAACATATATTTCACATGTCTATCACCACGTCCCTTCGACTTGGACTATTTTAATTGCAGCTAACCCAGATGCCCACATTTTTGCAACACCGCAACCGCCCTGGGAGAGTGAACAGCGGCTACTCTTATGTAGGATTAACTAAATTCAACGGAATAGAAGGAATGGGGCATTCAAATTCCATGACAATAAAAGAGGAATAAATCACTAACGCTCTATTCATAAAAATGATTACAGGTTGTCTCTTTTGTATAGTATGAAGTTCTTTCCAGATAATCCATGCTACAAATCATTCCAACTCTTTATTCACCTTGTGTTCTGTACGCGGTTATGACATTTGGGTACTCTCAATCACCCTAGAAATCAAAATTCTTAAATTCTCCTACCACAAAATTCAATAATTTCATACCACGAAAATCCGGCTCCAATGACCTTAAAACAAAATTCAACTCCCAACTTATATACATAATTACTTGATCCCATTTCGACCAGGGTACCGAACTCATGGAATAGTGACCAAACGTCTCCCTATTTCCAACCTTACGCTAAGTTTCATGCGTGGGATGTCTCGCAAAGCGAAATCCAAACAAGGAACCCCCCGATACACTACTACCTAGCATTGTCGGTTATCGAAATCCGTTAGGTCCTCCGTCCAGAATATATACCCTTTTATTCCGTCCCTTGACAGAAAAGTTACAATTTCTCCCGTAATTATGCTTAATAAAGAACGTTTCACCAATTTCGCTATCGTCCCGTATTGGTTGGTAATTAGATTTTATAAACCTTGAATACATACTCTCGGAATTCTCGAAATTCCTTTCCCTAATAATAGGGGTATAAATATTAACTCTCACATCCCTAACGGATGAATATAACGATGCATTTTTCTTATCACTAGGTCCGAAGTGCTAAACAAAATACTGAGTCAAATCTTTTCGCTCAATGGTACATCCCTATACATACGGTATTATACTTGACAAAGTCGTTGGCATCAAATATTTCGAGCCCACTATCTCCTTCGAAGTCTCTTGGATAGATATTATAAGTGCAAGTCCGACCTTCTTACAGGTAAAGCCTTGCCAAAACAAACATAAAACATGTTGCACCAATGCAACTACTCTGATAGTTTTGCAATAAATGTCCACTATCATACTACCCATTTCTATAACATTTTAACAAAGATAATATCATACTCGTGTATCGCATCACTACAACGAGCAACCCCAATCGGGTACAAAACTTGTTAATATATTCATCCATCCTCCGCGGATAGCACTAAAGAAGAATTCCGCTACACTAGGGGAAAATTATTCACATAATGGTAACATTTATAATTATATGCATTAACTCGTCTCACATGCTAATATAGCAATGAACAAAATCTGGTGACTCGCTCGTGTCACATAAACACGCCGCATCCTCTAAGGATTCCATCTTGGCAATCGTCTTGACTGCACAAATGGTTTCGGACGTAACACGTCTGTCCAAACCAAAACAAAATTATTTTAATCGTTGCCTTTTACTAGGAACCATATTCTTGTCCCTTTTCTCATTTTGGAACATATTATCATGAGCGATCTCACTCCGCACAAAATACCTCAACGCATAATCCACTTACCACCTGTCCTACTAACCAGGTTAGGATTGTCCTTCTCTCGGACTTTAGTAGACTCGATTCCTGTTAGCCATCCCGGTTGTTCCTTTAGCCTTTTTAGGCCATAAAGATCATGTTACTATCTATAATAGTACTTACTGAATTTACCATCACTTGGTAAGAATTTAACTATTTGAAGCACTTAAATGGTTTTCCAGATGTGTATCCACATCTTTTTGTGGTGCTATACCACCACCGTTGTATTCAGGTTTATTCTCGACTAAATTCTTCGATTCCTTTAACTTCCCCCACAAAGAAGCGTCATCATCTATATTGACAAAATATGACATTGTCAACCTCCGAATCGGTCGTCCATCATAATTTCCTCCTCGAGTATTATCAATTTATTATTACAAGTTGACCTCCCACTTGGAGTCGTTTCCCCCACTTGTATATACATCTCCTGATTACAAAATTCGCTAACGGTTAAGATTCATATTCATGGATGGACCCTTGACATGCCCTTCCTCGATGAGTTCAGAACCACATTTGCTTCTCATCCTGAACAGTTGAGGAAGGAACATACGGTCAACATTGTACCTAAGGTTCTCCCATAGGCATAGCATTCCACTTCTAAAATTGGTGGTTGAATACAACCATCATAATTTCGTCCCGAAAGCCAAGAAAATTTTCTTTAAATTTTCTCTTTCGGTTTGCCACGCTCCGTCTTATATTTAAGTCTTTGGATACTTTACCTCCTTTGGTAAACACATACAATTTGTTCGTGTTCTAAAATTTTCCACTGACAGTCTCTACACGTTTTTGTAACACGTTGGGTAAGATTACCCTCGCACCTCATTTGGCTATAACAGCATTTGAAAACTCATTGATGCACCTTAGTCGCCTTTCTAATCGTGGCTTCTCGTGCCATAATGGAGGTGACCTCGACTACGGCCATCATCCTCGAATATATTTCATAATTTTCAATTGAGCCCTGCCTCCTGATGTACGCTTAACGGTCCTCTTCTGACATCCGTCATCGCTCGGCACACGCACACATCCGAACGAAATTAGAATTCACTAGTGTATACACATTACAACAGGAGAACGAAATCTCGTCAAAGGAATCGACAATCCAAAACATAGGGCTCTATAACAAACAAAGCAACGCTAGAAGCATAATAAGCCGTACAGATCCTAAGGACACTAGAACCTGATGCTCTGATACCACCTGTGACACCCCGCCTAATTAAATCAAGGTGAACAGTTTGGTTCATTTTTAGCATCACTGTCGTAAAAATAAACTTTCCAATTTAACACCCTAAATAATTAAGCTAAGTGTCAAAACAAAAATTAAACATTACTTTCCAAATTTTATTTAAAGAAAAAGATTTATTTATTTTATTAACAAAGTTTCAATAAATAAGATTCACACCAAAATAAACCTGGAACAAAAAAATCCAATTAATATAAAACATTCATCAACGAATGTCAACATGCGAGAAAAATAAAGTAATACATCCATCCTAAATAAAAATCCCATAATAACGAAACTATGAAATAACTGGAATAACAATGCCCCAAAATAAAGAAATAATGGAAAGGGCTACACATGCCCATCTGAATGAAAATGCTAAGAGTGGATCTGAATGAACGAAGTCGTCTAATCAAGAGACCTGCAACTCCCACCTAAGCTGCAGCGCGTTCCTTCCAAGAGATCCTAAGCAAGACGCCCCTGTGGCTGGGCACCTATAATACATATATATATACAAGAGAGAGAGAGAGAGAGAGAGAAGAAACGGGTCAGAGCCCGAAAGTGTGTATGATTTAAAATTTGTTTAGCAAGTAATTTAAATTGATACAGGCCAATGCAACAACATATTAGTTCGACACTCTCTTGAGAAATTCTCACCTCTCTTCTAATGTGCACGCCTATCGTACTAACCTTCCCAAATGTTTTAACTTGACATTTTATCATACTAACCTTCCAAATAATTTAGTTTATCTTAACTTACTCATAAGTTTTCAAAACCGAACAATGTCATCGTTTAAAAAGGTTACTTTCAATTTTGCAGCACTCCTCTTGTTTTAGCTTCATTAAATTATAAAGTTTCCCAGTGTCATATTATACTTTCACAAAACAAGCATTTATTATTGAGTCAACAACCATGTCCTACTTATCAAATCACAATAGGCAGTTTAAAGTTCATAATCTCATATATATATATTAACTACTCGTATAATATATATATATATAACAGCACCCCAACTAAAACTATGGTGCGGGCATACTCTGCTATCCAATCCCCGTATCGCTCACACAAAGGGAAATACAAGCTCAGAATCACTCTCGAACTGTATTAACATATACAAAACAACATTGAGGCGAAGCATAGATTCCAAGTTCAAGAGGTCAGTACATACCCTCACGTCTCTTAGGACCGTCCGACTATCAATTTGATAGCCCGTACCTAGGATCTCTATCTTCTAGGGTACGAATCAATATCCTCCATAAGGCAACACAGGATAAGATCGTCCCAGCGCGGTAACCTCAGGGATAGCAAGTAGAGCGGGTACGTTTTTCACATGTATATAATATATGTACACACAATCATATAAATATACCCATTTCATCATATTAATATAGGTTCCTCTCGTTACCCATAGTCACAACATTTATCCTTAATTTCCCATTATTATGATTATGTATAAGGTTTCGTCTCTAACCTTAACTCGAAGGGTTTTCTCACTAGTTACGTGACACTCGTGGATTCTATCCATCCAAGTAGCAAAATCAGTAGGTAGACGTCTATTCACTGTTGTAAGTATTTGTCGTAATCTCTCACTTTAAATACGTAGTTTCCTCGTTCTTTAAATAATTGTCCCTAAAACACAATTATCGTCTCATAATAAAGTTCTCAACACATAATCATATGTCCTACCGGTCTCTCATATATCCCAAAACATTTTATTCCTAAAGCCCAAAAATTATTTCACGATGAATTATGTTCAACTAATTAAACAAGGGGAAAAAGAGTCTGCCAGGAAGGGTCGATCGATCGAGGTCTGGGGCTCGATCGATCGAACCTTCGATCGATCGAAGCTCTAGGCTCGATCGATCGATCAAGCAGGTGTGCGAAATCCTGCAGAAGTGCAGTTACGGGTTTTACCAAAATTCTTCATCCAAATCCATATTTTCCAACACTAATCGTCCCAAAACTCCTACTACAAACATAATAACATATTTCCAGATGTTTTTAACGTTAAGCATGCGTATATCCATCATTAAACATGGTTAAACAACCCAAAATCTCATCTAAACATCAAGAACCCTAATGTTTTCTTAACTTTTGTTCTAATCAGTTTTCTCTAGAATTTCCTTCTAACATATCATCAAAAATTCGTGGGTTAATCATCTACTTCACATAATATTTCCAGAATATGGTTATAAGGTTTTCTGCATGCAAATCCCTATCAAAAATTGGGGTTTTCTTCCATAGATTACACTCCTAATCATTCCTAAACTAATATGAATATTGCACCAACGAAAATACGCAAGTTAAACACTTGCCTGGGATTTCAGAGGTCTGGTTTCCTGCTGATATTGGTGTGGTTGCGTTCTCCTCCTCGCGATCTACGCGTTGGTGGTGACGGTGGTGCAAACGGTGGTGTTTTGGCCTTGAATCACCTTGAGAGCTCTCTCCTCTCTTCTCCAATGGCCGTTCTAGGGTTCTGAACGTTCTAACCCTAAAATGCTGACCTAAATAACTGCTAAGGATGGCTGAAATTCGTGGGTTTAATTACCCTATTTTGTAAAATGACCAAAATGCCCTCCCGGGTCACTAATTAAGCCTAAAAACATCTTGAGACCCAAACTAAACCCCCGGGTACACTTTTCTGACTATCTCGACCCTTCCGGATGCGTTGGCGCACTCAAAACGACCATACGAACAACTTATAAAATATTCACTTTTATTTAACAAAATAAGTCCCGACGTGACACGGGCACGTCCTTACTTAAATTTCCGAAATAGTCATTTAATTCACTTATGACATTCAATATAACCAATATAATATATTACTATGCTCATCCAGTAATATGCAACAAATAACAAATTTCTAATAATTATTAACTCTCGTCACGCTAGTAAATATTTAAAGCAACATTCCGGATTAAAATTAAATTAAGTTATCTCAATTAAATTTAATAAATTCCATAATTTAAAAGATATAAAAATACGGGGTATTACAATACTTATTCCATATCGTGACCTTATTAAACTCTCGGTAATCTACACATAACCTCAACGATCCATCCCTCTTCTTTACGAACAACACAGGGGCACCCCACGGCGAAGTACTCCTCCGGATAAACCCCTGACTCAATCTGATCCCGTAACTCACTCATCTCTGCTGGAGCCATACGGTAAGGTGCGTGGGCAATAGGCCGAGTGCCCGGCGTTAAATCGATCATAAAATCTATCTCTCTACTCGGAGGTAGTCCAGGTATATCCTGAAATAAATCAGCAAACTCCCTCACAACTGGAATCGCATCAAGTGGTATCACCACATCCTTAGAGGTCTCATCCTCTATATAGTACAAGTGAGTGGACGATCCTCCCTCAGGGCGAGGCATCGCCACTAAAAACATCTCCTGTCCAGGAATGGAAAATATAATACTCCTACTGAAACAGTCAATCATGGCTCGGTACACAACTAGCCAATCCATACCAACAATCGCATCATACTCAGTCATCTCTAACACTAACATATCAGCGGGTAAAGTAAACCTCCTGATCTCTATACCCACACCTCTACAAATAAGCAAAATCATGGAACCCCTACTCAATGGTGAAGCTACACAAGTAACCGTGCTCTCTGCGGTGTCTAATAGCCCAATAGTGCGTGCAAATCTCGTGGCAATGAAACAATGTGTGGTTCTCGTGTCAAATAAGATATGCCCCATAGTCCCCTGAATAGAGAACATACCCTCAATGGCAGGTGGATCCTGTGGGGCTGCGGCATGTTGAAGCTGATACACTCTCCCATACTGAAGCTGTATCTGCTGAACTGGGACTGCTGGAATGGGTGGTAATGCTGCCATCTGTGGTGGTGCTGGGAGGGCGGCGGGAAACATAAGCCTCTGTAGCTCGTGTCGAGCACCCTGCTGCTGCTGCGGTGGGGCCCTGCCCCTATCAGGACAATCCTGGCGTTTTTGGCCCGTCTTGTCACAAACAAAATACTTCCCCGGGAAGTTTCCCCCTCTCTATCCCTGCTGTCCCCGGCCCTGATGGCCGTTACCATTCCTACCTTAGCCTTGATGGCCCTGCTGAAATTGTTGTTGTTGTCCATTCTGACCCTGCTGACCCTGTCTGAAACCTCCTTGTCCACTTCTGAAACCCCAGATCTGAATCTCTTAGAATCCCCCGGTCCCCCTGTTGGTTGGACTCCCCTGATCTCTTGCTCTCAGACATGTGGAAGCGATGATCCTGGTAGTGAAGTAATGCAGCGTTAACCACATCAGAATAAGTGGCCAACGAGAGATTACCCAACAAGTGTTGACGGATCCTCCAAGTCAATCCATCCGTGAACTTCTGAATCTTCTTCTCCTCAGTCGGTATCTCATCGGGTACAATGTTCAAGAGATTGGTAAGCTCAGCCTCATACTCGGATATGGTCCTTCCCTCCTGCTTGAGGTTCATCAATTTCCTCCTCATCTCCGTGTGAACAGCTGATGAAAAATATTTGCTGTTAAACCGCACCCAGAACTCCTGTATAGTGAGGGTGTCCCTCTCCTCTGCGGTGGTAATGGACTCCCACCACTGCAATGCAGATCCTACTAGCTTGAAATTAGACAGTATCTGCTTCTGAACATCCATGCACTCGTACATCATTAAGTGCCTCTGAATATCCTTCCTCCACTGACTGGATACCACAACATCGGAGCTACCTGCAAACTCCGGAGGGTGTGCTTTCTGAAAAGCATCACGAACGCGTCCCCACGCAGACGAGAATACATGAGACTGAACTGGCGCAACTACCAGCGCCTGGGGTGGTGCCTGCTGTACAACGGCTAGGGCGACATTTACCGCTTGGGCTACAATAGCTGCAAGCTCTGTGGCATTCATAGTGCCCTGAATTGGTGCAGGTTGTGGTTCTGGCTGTGCATCCCTAGGAACTCGCTGCGCACGTCGTGGAGGCATCTGAAATGAGAGTAAAGTCTTATAAGTTCTCAGTTATTATCTCAAAATAGCTGAAGAGCGAAGCATACACAAAAGAATACAAAAGTCCTAAAATATAGGGCTCTATATCAAAGAAAGCTCAGCGAAAACATAACAAGCCGTATAGATCCAAAGGACACTAGAACCTGATGCTCTGATACCACCTGTGACACCCTGACTAATTAAATACCGGGTAGCTACTCCTTTATTAAATTAATACAAAATGCCAAGTTGGTTCAGTTCATAGCATCACTGTCGAAAACATTTTAATATTACTAACCACCTAGTATTTAAAAAGTAGGTTGTCCATTTTAATTAAAAACCGATTAACATGCAATAAATGAATTATGAAAAGTTAACATAACCAAAAATATAGTCACAATAGAATAACCATCCATTAAATAATGAGTCTGGAGGAAAACTCCTCACAACAATCCGAATTCCGAAATAATTAAATACAAAGTCCGCATCACTAAAATTAATTACAACCCAAAGTCTGAAATAACTGAATAAGTAAAATGTCTCTAAAAGGAATGGGTGACATGCCCAACAAATGATAAAAACTGATAATGGAGTCAAGATCAGAAATGGAGGCGTCTACTGTCTCATCAACGAATTTTTGATCGCGGATACATATATATCCTTAACATACTGAAACGGCTGCCATTATTGGTATCAAACCAATAGCGATTCATACAAGCTAAATCTTCAAATCGATAATTAGGCCAAAGAAAGGAAATCTGATTCAAATCCAATATAGCACCTATGGTTACATAAGAAATGTATTGGATCGATTCTTTTTAATGAATAGATCTTTTGGCTCAACTTTATCCCAGTTTTGCCGAGGGAAGAAACATCTTTTACCCAGTAGTGAAGAGTCTGAACCAAGATTTCCAGATGGACTGGGTAGGGTATAACTTCCACAGCAGCTACAACACGTCACCTGAATAAAACTCCGATGCATGGTGTCCTTGTGGCTGGGCACCTAAAAAGGTTTTTACAAAAATAGATTTGAAAGCAAACGGGTCAGAGCCAGAATGTGAAAATAAATTTCAAAAATGCAAGTGTTTAATATCATTAAACAGTGAATATAAAGTACATGATAGTGTGTGCACTCACATGAGTTCCTCACCTCTCAACTAATTGTGCACTCCTATCGTACCCAAACCCATTTCTAGTTGCTCCCATATCTATCTAGTCCAATGATAAATCTAACATTTCTATATGATATCCAACTCAAATCCCAACATCTTCTATTTACTAGAGTATTGCACCTTATTACACAGTTTCCCCACTTTAGCATTACAATTTATAATAAATCTTACATTTTCACTTTACAAATCGTAGCCATTATTTATACTCACAATTATTTACGACAATTCAATTCAATCACAGTATATTATTCTCACAAAAAATATACAATACTAGCACCCCGAGGCTAAGCTGCGGTGCTCACATACTCTGCTATCAAATCTCGGTACATCACGTACATGAGGACCACGTATTTCGAATCTCTTAGGAAACGTTTCATTAACAACAGTCACAAAACAATGGAGGCGAACATAGTTCACATCACATGGGTCACGCACATACCTACTCTCCCATGATCAACAGACTTATTAACTTCTCAATAAGCCCTTCTCTGACCTATGTCCTCGAGGTACCAATCTAAATCCCCCCCGTAGGCACCCAAAGATTAGATGGCCCTGAACGAAAGCCAACCTCCCATGATAGCAAGTACGGTAGGTATGTCATACACAGATAACTACATATACTAAGCATTCTCACATCTTAGATATTAAAATATTTTGTTAGTGGTACACTTCTCGTTCTTATACCAACACTTAGTGTTATACAAATCACATGTCCCCGGTTCATATGTATTTAATTTATCGATTAATCTCACTTCGTGATTAGTTACTCGCTTCTCAATCCACAAATGACATCCGGTTTAAGACTTTATTCTAAGTTTTACTCCTCAATGTACCCCAATCTCCCAACTATACCCACTAGTTAATAAGGGAAGGTTACCTCATCATTTAAATAAGTCTACGGGATACTAGAAATCAATTCAGGCCAAAATGGCCATTCTGTCAACTCGTTAGAAGTCTCGTTCGAACGAGGTCGTTCGAACGAAGGGCTTCGAACAAAGTACCAACTCGTTAGAAGTCATACTGTCATCTCGTTAGAAGTTCGTTCGAACGAGGTCGTCCGAACGACCTGGGCAGGTCTTCTAACGAGATGGCAGTTTCAGCCCAGAAAATCCCAATTCCGTTTTTCTCAATTCTTCTCCCCTCCAAATCCACCCTAAGACCATCCAAATTATGTTTTAACGTATATAAACCATTTCTAATCACCCTAGATCATTCCTCAACATATTTAAGGTGTTAAATCTTTACAAAAATCATGGAATTACTATGAATCTTCAAATATATCTCCAAACCCTATGAACACGAACTCCTAATTTTCTTATGTTTAATTACTCATCATAAATCCGTTTTTAAATCATCATATGTAACTATTAAAGCATTAGATCATTCCATTATCATACTACATGCAAATCCTAACCCAAATTCAAAGTTTCTCCAACAATTTTCATGGGTTTTCTTCCAAGAATTTCAATAAAAGATAATTCGTACACTAAGCAAGGAAGACATATTCAATGCATTAAAAATACTAAATCACTTGCCTTAGATTGTTCTTCAGAATTTGATGTCGAAGGTTGAAGGTTGATCTCTCCCCTTTCTCTACAGATTTTCTCCTAAGGTTGAAGATGGTGGTTATGGGTTTTCTTTTGGGAACCTCTTCCAACTCTTCCTATAACTCCCGTAGCCCTCTAACTTGTCAAATGGTGGTAATGGGCTTATTGGGTTACTAATAATGTATAATTAACTCTTAAAATTCGTAGGCTTTAATTCCCAAAATTTCAAAATTACCAAAATACCCTTTTAAGTTGCCGGTATGGCCCAAAAATGCACCGGGACCCAAACTAAACCCCCAGCTAGTGTTTTCTGACTATTTCGATCCTTCCGGACTCGTTGGCGCACTCAAAATGACCATTCAGTTGATAAAAATAAAATTCACTTTTTAATTCAAATAATTTCATTTCTGACGCGACTGATACGCGCGTCCCAACTAAATTTCCCAAATTATCGTATAATTTCAGTCTCGCGATAATTTTAATATTTCCAATATTCATATATTGCCATATATACACAATATAATCAAATACCAACTCACATCTCATTAGTATCTATATTCGAATTAATTCTCAATTAATTCACATTTAATTTAATTAATCCCTTAAATAAATATCAATAAAATTTCGGGGTATTACATTAATATGGTGAGTTGGGGTAAAGGTGTTGTGTTTAAGGGTGATGTATTAACTTCAGCAAATTGTGACAAGTGCTCTAAGTATTATACGTGACACATTTTTTTATAGGTAAGGCAGAGGTGTCAAAATAGAAATAAGTATAAGGTAGCAATCACGAGTTGGAAATGTTAAGAGTTATAAGGTAATTTTATACTTTGAGAAATTTATGTTCTACGTAGTTATGAATACTTTATTTGAAGATACACAAGGTTATAGTTCGTGACTAAGAGAAGATAATTACAACAGACTATAAGGTAATATTTGTTTTTTCATAGGAAATTAATTTAGGGGTTCAGAATATAATTTAGAGGAATATTAAGAATTTCGACAGTGAGGTTTTAGACATTTTTTAAGAGAAATGATCACTAGATCATATTTTCGGATCATTTTATTATATACTAATGTGAGAATGGGAAGTAGAAATGATTAAGTGATAACATTATCTTTTTTTTGAAATTGACGTAGCTCAAGTTTGGGGACCTAACTTCTCGATAGGATATAATAACCTCACTTTTATATGCTTGTATCTTTGGATAATTGTACTACTTGTTCATTGATGGGAACATTACGATAATGATACATTTGTATAGAGTACAAAAACCCTACATACATGTTGGAATATGAAAAATTCCTT
The DNA here is from genome assembly GCA_949130495.1 of Sambucus nigra. NCBI lineage: Eukaryota > Viridiplantae > Streptophyta > Magnoliopsida > Dipsacales > Adoxaceae > Sambucus > Sambucus nigra. The sequence continues at coordinate 581,332,901 of OX422209.1, forward strand.
CACTCTAACTATTGTTTGTTAAATCATATAAGGTTGATGTGTCACTAGAATATATTTTGATTTTTAACAACTATAGACCAACCCGTATTATAAATAAAGTTCACCTAAACTATTAATTGGCCCAAGTTGATGAGATAATAAAAAGGTATCTTAAATACCAATGGTGATTATAGTTTTGGGGTAGGAAATGTAATTATAACAAACCTTCAAGATTTTTATAGATAATGATACTTATATGGACCAAAATAAATATTATAATATGAGCATTTTGTGACTAAATATTTTTAGGGAAAGATGGGAAAAAACAAAAAATATTTTAGTGTGAAATTACCAAAATACCCTCAAAAGTGTAGAATTACTCTTAAAACCCTTAACAAGTTTCCACCTAGTGCTTATCAACTTTCTACCTCGGTCGTGTTTGCATGAAAGTATTTTGACACCCTCACCTCACCTAGAAAGATGTATCAACTATAGAATGGACACTTAGAACACTTGTTATAATTTGAAGTTAACTATAAGACCACCTTATATACATGTCTATCCTTAACTCATCACATTAAAAGCCCATTCAATTGCCTTCACCTAACAACACTTAAATGTTTAGTTATGCTTTTGAATTCCACCTCATGCTTGTTTGGAAACCTATAAATGGGAGCTTTAGAAATCATTTTTAAGTCACACAAATTGCTTTTATAATTATTGAAAGTATGTGTGGAGAAGATGGAAATGAAGTTTAAAAAGCTCCAAGGGAAATCCATCATAGATATAAGATTCTATTGATGTTACAATGCATCTTTGTTGTTTTAATGTTTTGCATCTCCAATGGGTTAAAAATACTTAAAAACATCAAAAACTTCATTAAAATGAACTTAGTTTTTTTAATTGAATTATTTTATGAAATCAAAACATAGTACTCTTTTTCTTCATGAATTAGAGTCTAAAAAGGTATTATTACAACAAGAATCTGTAGTATTTTAGCAATGAAATTATATAAACTACTTTTATGGTTGAATTTACTTATTTTACAATTTGAAAACTTAGTTAAAATTTATATATGGAATTTTGAAATGATTTTTATAATAGTGGTTCATTATGGTAGAATCCAATTAAGAAATTTCAAATTCACGTAATGTTTTGTCTAGATGAGCTGGTATTAAATATTGCCTTAGCGACCCACCTTTTCTACTTAAGAGGAGCTATAAATTGAATTCTTCAATCTTAATGTTGGAATTTGAAAGGTTAAAAAATGGTATTAGTGAGCTACCATAACATGTTAATCATTATAGCAAACGAACCAATGAAATGTAGAATTGAATTATGTTTTACATATGTAATTAAGACTCATATTGTTTCGTTAAATATATGTGCACACCAAATTTAAATTTTATATCCCGAATATTTGTTTGAGGGGAGTGCTGTGCAATATTCATCGTAAAATTTTATTTTATGATAGAGTTACGAACTATTTTATCTAGTGTTAGTAATCGTGTACCATTCTTTGAGAATTTTTATGGCATACTATTATTGAAATGAAATATATTCGCTAATATCAAAATGTGTATGTTGTCGGTGATTTCAAATTAATTATTTTACTTGTTCATATTTCCTATATGGAAAATTATATTTTTGAAATGAATAGTGATTATGAATTATGGCCTAAGAAACTTCTAATGTGGTGGTTGACCTTCGGTGGTGGAGAGGTTGTCCCACTATGCATATAAATCGTAAAATAAAATTTTGATTAACAAAATGTCGAACCTTACATGGAGGAATTATGTTTTACCTTCAATAACTCTCTGTTTTGATCTCGTCGCAACACGAACACATGTTTAGGTAGATTACTGAGAACACAACCTCGATGTAACCTACTCTACCCTATTCCTTAAGAATATGATTGAGGATGGCTTTTCCTTCGTGATCACTGACTCCTAATCGAATTGTTTGAGATTCAGAAGTGAAAGAAATCATTTTATCCACCAATAGTGGCCAAATTGGCGTATTACCAAATCACGGGCCTATTGCCATAGTCGTCAATATAGGTTTTTTGAGAATACGCCTTAACGACCAATGCTTAACGATGATCACCTTATTCTTTTCTTATACCCTTTCCATTTCAAATTTCTTTAAAGAGTTATTAATAATAGAGCTATATATATATATATATATATATATATATATATATATATATATATATAGCTCTCTCTCTCTATATATATATGTCCTACTCTAAGGTGAGTCTAAAGTGAGATAAAAGGGTGTGGCTCCTAAGAGCTTAGCCTAGTCCAACCCATATATGATCCCAATCCATTAATTATAATTAATTTCACTAAATAATTATATTTTCAATCTTACTTCTTATCTTAAAATTATATTTTGAGCTTCTTATTATTAGTTACTTAATATCTGTAGCAGTTATAAATATTTGTTAATAAAATAAATTACAAACAATTTATATTAATCAACTTATTTAATTCACTGATCGGACTAGTTTAACTTGTTTATAATGTGGGGTGGGATTACCATATAAAACCAGTAGTGTTTGACACATACATAATTTATAAGCATTTCAAAGGGGATAAGGCGTGGATTTTCTACAAAATGATTTTCACCATATACTAATCACAATCACAATATTTATCAAGTTATTGGTCCAATAATGAATCCTACTTGATATGTCAAAGCAATACATATATAGTGCGCATGTTCATCACATATATTGGGATTAAGAGCTTAAATCTATTTAATGACCATGAGATTTACATTGTCTATTGAAGACAATAACCTAAGGGTGGTCCAATTCAATTCAATACAAGGGTACTAGTACAATAATTAATGGGGATCTTCCTATTAAGTCCCATTTATATGAAATATTTCCTAATAGGTCATATCGCAACATTTTTTTCTTAATAGGTTCTGTATGTTTACAAATATGACCTATTGGAACAAAAATCTTTTTTCATGGGACTTGATGGAGCAAAAATAAAATGTTAGGACCTATTGAACTACATACATAGGGACTAATTAGTAAAAAACCCATAGTTAATCTTACATTTTCCTGGTAAGACACTACTATGCAACATAAAGGATACCAAAAATATATAAAATAATGTGAGTGTCCATGCATCATTCTCGTTAAAATGGGGAAAACCGACTTTATTAAATAAATAAATCAAATCATAACTAAATTATTATAAAATGCATGATTTTAGTCTACGGCCCTAACAAAGCGCTTTTTTACTTTATTTATTCATTTTTTTTTATTTTTACCATTGTAAAATCAACATTCCTTTCTCAAACTGAAATGATACCAAGTCATTGTATCATGTTTTATATGTTACACCCAATGTATCTTTTTCTCATTGTAAATGATTTATCTTTGGACAAAAAGGCACCGAGCGTAGCTTGAATTTCATTTTGTAAGGGAAAATTGCATGAATTAACCTCGAATGTAGGGGTTAGTATGATTTTTATACCCGTCGTTTTGATTGTTGCAATGTTTACAATGATCGTTCTAAATTTTTCAATGATAGCATCCTTTTTTCCGTTTGTTTAGAATTTTATGCATCAATATTTTCCAAACTACCCAATTATTTCATGAAAATCTAAGTGATTACTGTGCTACGCCTTTGTAAAGATATTTGATCACAACCTATCTTATTATATAGATAATTATTTGTCAATATTAGTAATCTTTCTTTAAGAACAATTTTCCATTCTAATCTAAAAATGAATTACTGAATTTTATATTTTCTGATAAGTAATGCATGTAATTTGTGAGACAACCTGTTTGCTGAAACTTCTTCTCCTACTCCTTTTCACTTTATCTAGATCCAAAAATCAATGTTGGTGTATACTTTAATCAATTATGTATGTCACAAATTAATAGTCCCTGCATCATATTGTTTTAAGGATACACTTAACAAATGGTCCAAGTATAAGGGAAAGTAGGATTATGAATTTGGGACGGATAGAGTATCATACTTTACGCACGCATATTATTTACTTATTTTTGCATGTGTGAGACAGATATGGCTAGAGGATTGGCTGCTCCTGATACGGACCATCCAAATGGGACACCAGGCCATGCACATAACAATATGAGTGTCCTTCAACAGCATGTTTACTTCTTTGACCAAGATGATAATGGAATAGTCTATCCCTGGGAGACTTATGCTGGTAAGTTCATGCAAAAACTCTGTTCGCCCTTTGTCTTATCATCCCAAAACATATATGGTCAAATCCTATAATATAACGTACATTTTAACTAAAGCTAACGTCAAAACGATCCTTGAACTAGCAAAACATGTTTTTACCAAAAACGTTCACCTCCAAAATATTATGCCAAATCGATCCCCAATGTACGAGCCATTTGGAACATCTTTCACAATCTCTTTCAAAGTGCCTTGGAGTAGGAATCATTATTTCTTAATCAATTTGAAAAATCTTTTTGATGGTCAATTGTTTTTGAAAAAAATTGTGGTAGAACATGATGATTTTGTAATTTCTATTTTAGTAATACATACAATGCCATTTGTTGGAGTTTTGGTAATTGCACTTAGATGCTAGGGTTGATCTTTCAAGGACTTGAACACTTTCAAAGACTTGTTATGCTCATTAGAATTGTACTAGTGACTTCTTTATTGAGCTCATACAAATTTTGAATTTCATTCATAGCTACCATGCTTAGAATTCAATTTTGGTTTATTTTAGGCCAATCGAGGTTTCAACTGTTCTTATTTATGTATTTTTTGTTTTTTATTCTAGTTTAAGATTGGTCCTTCCGAAAAAAAATATTCAATACAAGTGACAGCCTATTATCCTTTAGGCTACTACTAAATCCAATTTATGGATCTGCCATTGTATGCAAATGAATGCGAAAGCAACTTTAGGACAAACAAAATGTAGTGCGACTTTAAGACAGACAATGCTCAATAGTGCCAATCCTGCAATGTTTTCATAATTAAACACAGGATGGTTTGACTTTCTCAAATATCTATAATAGTCAATGCCAAACCCATTTCTTTTTTAATTAAACAAAACACTGGATGGGACAATTCCAATCTAGAGGTACGTGTTTTTATGGAAATAAGTGGGTAGGCAATTAGGGGTGACCCTCCCATCTTTACATTACCTTTGTTATCGCAGACCTTCATAGAGAATTCCATAATTACTTTTTCTCTCTCACATAAATGTAGTCGGTGGATACCCTAAAGAATTTTAAACTGTCCACTTTCTTTTATGTGGCCATGAGCATATTAAGAAATTTTTTAAGAATTCTATGCTTGAACCACTTTCAAAATGGGTCAAGGTGATCCTTTCATCGTGATCTTCTTATCTGATTGGTTGGAACATTAAAATAATAAATAAATAGTTGTAGTGTTCCAATGTTTTTAAGGGTTATGTGGGTCTCCATATTTGAATTCCCTATAGAGGTTTTAATGTTTTAATGTTTGCTTTTTCGTGTTCATTTAGATGTCCCAAAAAATTCAAAATTGTATATATCATTAAGGATTTCATTCAAGTCTTTTATGATTGAACACAGGCTCCTCTTTTCGGTTTGTTTTTTCCCTTCTTAAATATTAAGAAAGCGAGTTTCTAGTTTCAAAATATTTGAAAATGGTCCATGTACCCCTCGATAGAATTTGAACTATTGGCAGATCTAGGGGATGCCTCGGTGTCTCCTCTTCCCTCAAAATTATTGAAACCTAAAAATTATCGTACTACAAATTATAGTTTTTGCCAAAGAAATCTGTGACATTAAGGTTTGGCCCCTAAAATACAGAATATATCATATGTCCCCTCCAATGTCCCACTTCCTAGATCCGCCATCATGGATTTCGAAAGAGTTCGCATAATTTAATATTAAACATGCTGCCAAACCAAGTCAAATAGAAATCGCATTGGGTATGTGGCATGAATCAAGATAGTTACTTGTAAAATCTCCACAATTTGAAAAAATAAATCTAGGAAGATTTATTCATTAAATATTACATTTGATTTCATTAAAAAGCATTGGTCGTTGGAACGTGTTAGTTGCCAAAGACATAAGAAATTATGACAAATAGGTCCTCATATTTATTTAGTTTTCTGTTTTTTTTTAAACAGGGCTTCGTCAAATTGGTTTTAACATGTTTGCCTCTGTTCTAATGGCTGTCCTCATCAATGGAGCTTTGAGCTATGCAACTCTTCCTGTAAGTTGACTTGCTCTTTTTTATTGTTGGCTGACCCTGTGTGGAGTACTCAAATATATAGACATTGATAAGTTTTTTGTGAGGGGGTTATATAGACGAGGAAAAATGAGAAATTTACGCAAAGATATTTGTTATTCTGGGCAATGATGTAATTTATAATATATACTATTATAGTTATATATTACAGTGTTATTTAGCATTAAGGGTATTTTAGTATTTTCTCTTTTATTGTTAGGTGATTGTAGTAGATCATATATTATCTTTCCTTCTTCTTATTCTTATTGTATGTATTCTAGTTTATGTTAATATGATACCCTAACCCTTCTTTTCTCTTTTCCATTGATTATAGATCTTTGATATGTTATCATATACAATTTCCTCAAGTGATAGATAGTTCTTCAAAATTGTTTTCTTGACATTTTCAACCCATTGAAAGTGAAACCATTCTAGTTGGCAAATGGTTTTAGTAGTAAATATGAAATTTACCTGCACTAGTATTTTTATCTTTATTATAGATCTGGAAAATGGAAAAGATTTTGTATGTAAGATATATTTATCTCCATATGCTATGATAAGGGGAGTGGCTTCACTAGTGGCCTCTTGTGGGAAAAGTGAAAAGGGTTGATTGCATTCAAAGTAAAGCCAACAAAATATTTTAAAAATTATATCACAAAAACTTCAAACGCATGGGGTTCCTTTCAATCTTGAGGTGTTAGGAAATCGCTTGGTTTTCCATGCGATTAGGCAGCCATTAGAGGAGAGGGAGAGATGGATTTAGTGATAGTCATGATCGAGATCTTTATGGGTGTTTTCCCTATGCTCTTCTTGTCCAGGCCCTTACAATGCTATTTATTGTAGGGGTGGTTCCCTTCTCCACTTTTTCCCATATACATATACAACATACACAGAACCAAGCACGGGAGCGACTCTGGAACATATGATACTGAAGGAAGGTATGTATTTATATGTAAAAATTTTGTTATTGTAAAATTGTTAGAAAGTGTGCAATCCAAAATTATATGATTTTATACGAAATAGTGAACAATGTTTGATTCGGAATAGGTACAACGTTTTTTTCCCTTTCCACTAGGGTAAATATTTCACTCTAACCAAATGGCTCCTAAAGGTGATTGGAAAGCTTCAAAGTTTGTCTAATCTAATGTTGCAGGTTTCTCCCCGTGAACCTCGAGAACATTTTCAGCAAGTATGCTCGCACAGTGCCAGATAAGCTCACATTCAGAGAGCTGTGGGACATGACTGAAGGCAACCGAGTGGCATTTGACTTCTTTGGATGGTTTGCTTTGATTCCTTGCCCCAAAAACCTTTTCTAGGCTCCATAATTCTTAACAATTTTTGTTGATAAAACAAAGATTCAAAATTAGTGGGTTTTTTTTGGATAAGATAAGCCTATTAAAGTATACCTCCTAAGGGGGCGGAAACCGTATACAAGAAATTCACGGATTTTAATTTAGGTTAATTGGTTATTAACAGGTCAACCCATTTTACAGGGTTAAACACATGCTCTTAGTGTGTTAAACAAGAAATACTCACTAGACACTGTATCTTAAGAATATAAATTTTGAGTATACTCATAAATGGATTATTTGAAGTTTAGCTCCAATTTGTTAAGCATATTATTATTTTTTCACTTATAAGTTTTGCATAATATAGATTTGACACCTTTGACACCCAAAATGTCATAATACTCAGAAATATGTTTTAGAAAGACAATAAAAACCATGGGAGTATTAATGACCCTTTTAATTAAATCATGTGAGTGTTTATGACTCTTTTGTATTACTGAAAATACTGAGCATGACAATTGCGTAATTACATCATAGAATATGGGACTTAAACATGACAAAATCCGTTCTTAGTTGTGTATATATATATATATATTTTTCCCCTGTATTGCACATCGAACAAGATTCCCCATTTATTCTCTCTATTTTGCAGGATCACAAGTAAGTTGGAGTGGGGACTCTTATACATTTTAGCTAGGGACGAGGAAGGTTTCCTGTCTAAAGAGGCCATTAGACGTTGTTTTGATGGTAGCCTCTTCGAGTATTGTGCCAAGATGCAGATGGGTGCTGAGGGGAAGATGTATTGAATAACAAAATATGCTTTGGCATATGGACTTTGGTGATGGTTTGTGGTTTTTATGTTACCATATACTGGTTCAATAAATTAAAAGTAGAATAAAGTAAGAGATGGCCTCTGCTTTCCCCTTTCTTGCGACTTTTCTGTAGGGGTTGAACATTTCGCTAGATGCATAATGAATATATGAAGCATGTAAAATATTTGACATGCGTGAGTTGTTCATCTATAATGCAAGTCTTATTTAAGGTCATGAGAAACATTCTCCTGCTTACTAGTATGTAATTCGCGTGATGCGCGAGTGTATTGTAATATTTATTAAAAATATAGTAAAAATTAAATCAAATTAATCAAATAAACAACGAACTACAAATTAAACATTGTTTCACAGTGCACAATTCTAACCCTTACCATTATATATAAATTTGTAAATAATATAACTCATAAAGCCACCCAACCAACACTTTGTAAAGTATGTTGTATAGATATTTGCAATTGGGTTAAAAAAAAGTTTAACGTTATTCATGATTCATATTCTACAATTATTATTGACAACATCTCTCTAATTTTTAATTTAGATTATCAAAAATCAAAACAAAGAGAAACAATTAAAATTTATTCAAATATTAAGTTGTGTGTCGCATTTAAATTTCATTAGTTATTTTATTTTGTCAATATAATGCACTGTGCAAAATAATTATTACATTAATTTTCTAACAGTCTACTAAAAAGTGTATTGCAATGGTTTGATAGGTGGATGCTTGGCTAAACAGATAACAAACTAAATATTTAAAAATGTTCATTAAAAACTGTTGTAGCAGCAGTAATAAAATTGCAGAATTAAATGAACGAAATTATCCAATTTTTGGAGTAAATAAATCTGGGATAGAGAGTATAAGAAATTTCGAAAGCAGGTATAGTTTGAACACGGCTGAGTCGTAGACAATGTCGCTCTCTTTAAGGTGTTTCGCGGCTCTGCCAAATGTGTGCTGACAGTCAGAATTGCCTCGTCATCCCCAAGTGAACAACCTCCAATAAATAAAATACGGATTGATAAAGCACAAGAATCAATCGGTCCATGTACATCCATTCGTAATAATTGCTCGAGTCTAATAATAAATCTAGGGCGGATTTATTATTCCAGTGCAGGAAAAAATTTAGGAGTTTTGTATTTGGAAAAGTTGCAGAACAGGTCTGTTGCAAAATGGAGGTGAAATTCCTCTTTTATGGGGCAACAAGAAAGATGTTAGGAACAAAAACGTGGAGAAAAAAAATCTGAAGAAGTGGGCAACTTGTTTTTTTTTTTCGGAATTAAAAATCGTTAAAATTAATTTTTAAAGCCCAAAAAATAATTTTGTATTTGTCCAAAAAATTATTTCTTAATGAGCCCAAGACCCAAGACCCGGACACGGTCCGGGCCGCGCCGGCCCGGATGGCTGCGGCGGCGGGGCGCGCGCGCATGTGTGACTTGGCTTACACACAAAATATTTAATGCCCAAAGGGCTTGCCCATTTGTTCCAAATAAATTGTAAATATACCACACCAAATCCTTGCCACTTACCGATGCGGGACTAAACTGTCATGGGCGTGGGCATTTTTTCTCTTTAAATGGTCAAAGACAAAACAAAAGCTTTTGTTTTCAAAGTTTTGCATTGACAGCTGTGAAGATGTACCTACAATCTCCCACTTGCAAAATTTGAAAACTTTTTATCGAGCAATAATCTATAGAATTGTGCATAAGCAAATGTGTCTTTCGACTTGAACCTTTACATAGTGAAGATGATTCAGAATATACTAGAGTAGGGACAGATGCACTATGTGCGTATGTATAACGTCCGGGATGTACCATGCCACCAGTACCTCAGGCGCCGCCAACAGTCGAGCGTACATTTATTATTCATGGGCATGAAGGTAGGATTTATTTTTATACTTGGGCATCGCATTCTTTTATTTCCACTAGATTTGATTGAGCAATGGTTCTTTTAGATACAACATGTGTGCAGAGTTACCGTTGGGTAATGGATCAGTTATACACTCGGTATGTAGAGGTGTGGACATTATTATTGGGAGTTTGAGCTTAGCAGCAGACCTTCTTACGTTAAACATGGTGGGATATGATGTTATCCTAGGTATTGATTAAATAGCGGGTTAGGGAGCGATGGTAAACTGTTACGAGAGGACCATAGTGTTCTCCATCCTGGGTCAGGAGATGTTCTTGGTGATGATGCCTCTTCTCGAGGGAGAGTCTCTTACCCACCTATACTACATTGATGAGGAGATCTCACAGAAGGAAGTTATTTCAATAGACTCGATTCCAGTTGTGAGAGATTTTGAGGATGTATTTCAGGAGATACTAGGATTACCACCCAATCGAGAGATTAAGTCTGTTATCGACTTAGCATCTGATACGAGGCCAATTGCCTGAGCACCGTATCACATGGACCCTTCAGAGATGCAGGAGTTGAAGCAGCAAAATCAGGAGCTATTGGTGCAGGATTTCATTCGGTGGAGTACATCGCCGTGGGGTGCACTGGTGATATTTATTAAGAAGAGGGATGGTTCTCTTCACTTATGCGTAGAATACTGGGAGGTGAACAAGGTTATGATACTGAATAAGTATTCGTTGACGAGGATTGATGACATGTTTGACCAATTAGGAGGGGTGGCATGCTTCTCCAAGATTGACTAAAGATCGGGGTGTCACTAGTTGCGCATTCGGGATGAGGATGTTCCCAAGACCACTTTTCTATCGCGGTATGGGTTGTATGAGTTCGGGGTGATGCCGTTTGGGCTCACCAACAGTGTTAATGGATCTCATGAATAGGGTATTCAGGGAGTTCTTGGACCAGTTCATGATCATATTTATAGACGACATTCTGATTTATTCTCACACTAAGGAGCACGTAGAGAATTTACGTAGGGTTATACAGAAAATTTAGGACCACTAGTTGTATGACAAATTTGAGAAGTGTGAATTTTGGCTACGGGAGGTTAGTTTTTTATCCATATCGTGTCTGAGATGGGTATTGCAGTTGATCCGAATAAAGTATCGACGATGAGGGAGTGGGGACATCCCAAGACATTGACAGATATTCTTAGCTTTCTAGGGTTAGCCGGGTATTATTGTCGCTTCATTAAGGGATTTTTGAAGATCGTGGATCCATTGACGAACATGACTCGCAAGGGGGTACCGTTTGTGTGGAGTGATCACTGTCAGTTAGCCTTTGATGAGATGAAGAACAAATCGACGTCAACACTTGTACTTACATTGCCTAGGAGTGGGGTGGAGTACCGGGTCTACACTGATGCATGCATCCTGAAAGATTGATCCCCATGAGAAAAATTACCCCACACACGACCTTGAGTTAGCAATGGTTGTGTTTACTTTGAGGATATGAAGACACTATCTTTTGGGGGAGTAGTTCACATTTTTCACGGATCATAAGTCACTTCAGTATTCCTTCACACAGAAGGATCTGAATATGAGGTAGAGGCGGTGGCTAGAATTCATGAAGGACTACCAGTTTGATATACAGTATCATCTTGGTAAGGCTAATGTGGTGGAAGGCGCATTGAGACGGAGACCCAATGGGGAGTTAGCGGAGGTTTGAAAGGAGAAGTGGAGTGAGCTTCGATACGATGATGAGATTTTCAGAGCGTTCAAGTCAGTTTTAACTATCACTCTCGAGATTGTCATGCAGGTAGTGAAAGCACATGCGAATGATAAGTATTGTCAGGATAGAGTGCACCGATTATTAGCAGAGGGTGAGGAGTCTTACTCCATAAGCCTATAGGGAGGCCTACATTTTAATGGGAGACAAGTTGTGCTAGACGATGAGGATTTGAGGCATGCGATTATGATTGAGTCTCACGAATCGAGATTTTTGATACATCCCAGTAGGGATAAGATGTACCAGAACATGAGGAGATAATATTGGTGGGCATGGATAAACCGAGACATAGCAGAGTTTGTCTTGAAGTGTGTTACCTGTCAATTAGTTAAGGTAGACCACCAGAGACCTTAATGGATGTTATAGCCACTAGAGATTCCCGTGTGGAAGTGAGAAATAATTTTAATGGACTTTATTATTGGACTACTAACATCGCAGAGGTGTCACAATTCCATTTGGATGATAGTGTATCGGCTGACCATGGTGGCCTATTTCTTGCCAGCTCGCACCGACTTTGAGATGATGCAGTCTGCGCAGCTGTTCATAGCGAAGATAGTTAAGCTGTACGGGGTACCGATTAACATTGTATCAGATTGAGACAAGATCTTTGTGTCTCATTTTTGGCAGAGTTTTCAGGAGGCCATGGGTACAGACTTTCGACTGACTACCACATACCACCCACAGACAGACGGACAGACTGAGAGGGTAAATCATATGCTAGAGGGGATGTTGGGGATGTGTATACTAGATTTTGGGAGATGATGGGAGTGATACCTTCCATTGGTAGAGTTTGCATATAATAACTCTTACCAGTTTACTATCGGTATGGCACCGTTTTAAGGCACTTTATGGGAGACCTTGTTGTTTGCCTGCTTGCTGGTTAGAGGTGGGGGATAACAAGTTATTGGGACCAGAGATAATACATGAGAAGACTGCCAAGATCGAGCTAATTCGGGTACGTATTTGAATAGCTCAGGACTGACAGAAGAGTTATGTCGATGCAGATTGGAGGTACGTAGAATTAAAGGTTAATGACCAGGTGTTGGTACGTGTGTCTCCCATAAAGGGAGTTATAAGGTTCGATAAGAAGGGTAAACTAGCACCGCAATATGTGGGACCTTTCTTGATTATTGAGAGAGTGGTACTAGTGGCATATAGACTGGGATTGCCAGCGCATCTTCAGCGGATACACGACGTGTTCCAAGTGGCATCGCTGAAGAAGTACAGGAGCAGCGAGAGAGCTTTCTAGCACGTTCCACTCAAGGAGATTGATTTGCAGCCAGATGTCTAGTACAAGGAGATATCCATGGCTATTTTGGGTCATAGTGAGCGAAAGCTGCGATCTAAGGTGGTACAATTAGTCAGAGTTCAGTGGGGACACCACAATATTTACGAGTCTACATGGGAGCGAGAAGATGACATGCGAAAGCAGTATCCAGATCACCGCAGGTATGACCTAATTTCGAGGACAAAATTTCCTGTAGGGGAGTATGTAATACCCTCTATTTCCGCATATTTGGAATTTAATTAATTCAGTAAATTATTCATTTTATTTTAAATTACGAGATTAAAGTAATGTAATAAATTAAATAAAAATGTGGTTATTAAATACTAATCAAGAGAAAGAGACAATGGTTAATATTCCGTGCTAAGTTTACTAAGTGAATAGTAAATGATTTATAAAAATTATTATGCTTCATAACGAGTGAGATTGGCGTTATTGAATTTATCTCAACCGGGAGTCGCGTGTGACTAAATTGAGGTCGAGATAGGATAATTATTTAAAGTGACTTGGATGAAGATTTTGAGGTAACATATGATTCTGAAAGGATCGAAATAGTCAAAATAGTATACTCGGGGGTGTTGATTGGGTCTCAGAGCAATTTTAGACTAAACCGGTACCGTATAGGGGCATTCTAGTCACTTGGTAACTAAGGGTTAAGAGATCTACGAATTTCCAACTTTCTTATTAGCATATAGATGGGAGAGGTTAGGGTTTATAGGTTAGATAACTCAGAGAAGCCATTTGAGAAGAAGAGGGATCATTTGTGAAGCTTATGAGAGGGTTTTTGAGAGATTGAAGTGTGATCTTGCGCCATAATCGATCTTGGAGTGAGGATTGGAAGAGAAGGCCCATCATCCAACATCAAAACCATGAAATCAGATCATACAAGACAAGGCAAGTGTTTAGTTACAATTTTCATTGAAGTTATAATACCCATATTGATAAGGTTTTGAAATATGTTGATTAAAATCATGTTCTTTGAAGAAAAGAATAATTTAAATCCATTTCATGTGTAGGATTGCATGTAGAGTGATTATATGCATGTAGAGGTTATGAAATTAGATCATTATCAGTGATAATCCAGAGGAGAAAAATCTGGGCTTTATGTTGTGTATAAATGAAAAACATGATAATCCCACTTTTGATTTTCGTTTTAAGTTCTACATATACATTAGCTTTAATGATTTATATTTCTTTTTTTATTTAAAAAAATGTTTAAAGAATATTTTAAGAATCTATACTTTATTATGTTTTTAGACCATGTGACAATTTTTTATTGGACAGTGTTTTGAATTTTGACCCATAAGATGCCTAATTAGTATTTATGTTTCATTTTTAAAAAAAAATATGATATTAGATTACATTGACATAAAATTAAAGTGTTGGGGTTAATATCGTAACATTAAAAGATTTGGTATTGCATTGCAAACTCCCCCTCCCCCCCCCCCCCCCCCCCACACACACACACACAAAAAAAAGAAGTTAATAATTATAAAAGTAATACCGAGCGCCGTAGTGAGTAGATCGTCTTTGAAATGCTTAATATTTTTTTTTGCATATTACTATTTTTAAAATAGTAAATAATTAATTTCTTAATGAAACTTTTTGTAGATGATCTCCATACATATATATATATATATATATATATATATATAGAGAGAGAGAGAGAGAGGCTTATGTGCACACTAAATTTGCACACTAAGTTTGCACATCATTTTTTTAAAATAGTAAAAAAAATATTTTTGAGTTGAATTTTTTTTGTGATATTTAAACATTTCAACGGACCCATTTAAAAAAAAGTAGCTCAAAAAAACTTTCTTTGCTATTTTTTTAAAAATCGGTCAAACTTTCGCTGCTTTTAAGCACTTTGAAACATGCGAAAGTTTGACCGACTTTTTAAAAATAGCAAAAAAGTTTTTTTGAACTGATTTTTTTTAAAATATTATTTGATTATTTTGGAAGAGATAATGATTCAATTTGATTATTTTAAAATATTATTTGATTATTTTGGAAGAGATAATGGTCCAATTTATAAAAAAATTCTTTAAAATGCGATATCGTTTTACTAAAACATTATTATTTTTAAAAAAAAAGTACGTTTTAAGAGTTTTATCGAGAATAAAGTCTATATCATATACATTAGCAGCATAAAGAAAAGAGCCTAATGACTTGAAACATAAGGAGTGTCAAGTGATAGAGAAATCATCCTTATAAAGGGGGGACCAAACGAAACATATACACTTATTGTTGTACGAACTAAAACATAAACAAATAAATGTAGTGGAATGAAAAGTAATTAGATGGCAAAGCGACAGAGGGGACAAAAATGACTGTTTTTGAGCCAGTGCAAAATACAATCTCCATGAAAGACGTGCATGCATGGCAACCTAGTCACCTCCAACGCCACCGGAATGTTTTCCAAACAAATCACGCAACTCTCATCCGATCCTCTAACCTTCACTTTCTCCAGCCCCTCAATCGCTGATTTCGCCGCAGGCACGGACCTATTCCCTCCCATCTCCATCGATTCAGTCATAGCTGCCGCTTCATCATAATTAATATTCAGCGATCGAGGCCGTCTCTGAGAATCAACCCGAACCACAATCTCAGTTGACACCAGATATCCACTCTCATCTACATAAGGCTGGGGAATTAATCTGGAATACCGGAAGATTTTATCGGCAAACTGAGATAGCTCGTGATCGCGATCGAAGGGGATTTCCATGCCCGAGAGGATGCTCCGGAGGCGTTGTCGCCATTGCGCCGCATTGTTGCGACGGTTCATTCCCAACTCCTTAGAGAATCCATACCTACGTTGCACGCCCAAACGTGAATTGAAATGGTTGAGATTAAAGAGTATTTTGATGCCAAGGAATTCGATATCGTTTTCTCGGGTGTGTTCCAATGGTTTGTGCGAGTGTTGTGCTTCTAACCGTACGGCTATACGCCTCTCCATATTTTTCAGACTTCAACAAGGAAACTGGTGTTATATGTGTGTTTATATTGTTTGGTTGGTAGGACGAGTTGGAATTCCAGCTCATAAAGGAGTTTCTTTCCTTATAATACGCACACTAAGCGGATTAGTATTAGGATTGGATTGATTACTTTTATCGAGAACTAATTGTATGCGATAGGTGACATATATTCTTATCCAATCAAATATTTTTATTTACCGAGAGCGTTATTTGATAAATCTTGTTATTTGATTTGTTAACTAGCCTGCAAGTTTCGTGATGTGGAGTCTTTCTTTTAATGAAATTATTAAAATATACATTAAAACTACAAAAAAGAATATTCATGAAATCATTAAAAAAACTTTTTAATCAGTGAAAAATAAATTCATACGTAAAGAAATTTTTCCAAAATGATAAATGAGGTAAAAACATGATCAAATAAAGCAACAATTCAAAAATTCTAAAAAAATGATTTTAAGGAGTGCCCATTTCTTTCTCAACTTCTTCCTGCATAAACATCTCCTTCAATCATTTATTCATCTCATCCTATTCCTAAAACTCGTATTAAAAAAATAGGATTTGTGTTTTAAAGGCGTCGCTATCGGCGACAGTGGTTAACAAGTAAAGCATATGTTATCGAGAAAAGAAACTCAAAATAAAAGGTATATAAAAATACTATAAAATAACACTTTCGGCTCAATGAATTTTTGTAAGAGAGAATGAATGTATATAAAATTAATTTGGGATGAAACTGGCATAACTTACAAACATCATAATTGCAATATGATACTAGTCCGGATACGTAAGACAGTGAAAAGAGCCTAAATATTTAAAACAAGACAAGCATCCACTAACTAGTTCTTGAATTGTTGTGAGATGTGTTTGATTTTGAATTCCAACTCAGCTAATAATAGGGGGATACCTCATCTGAAGTCATTACCATCCTTACAAAATACACAGCAACTCAATTAGTAAGAGGGGATACCTCACCTGATACACCTCAGAACCCTACAACCCAGACAGATGTAGCAGACAATTTGGGTTCGACCAAGGGGGCCCTCGACCTATGTTTCAACACAACCACCCAAGGGCCACGTTTACCGAAGCTTATACTGCAGCAGCGGTGCTTAGTGTGATGTCCACCATCGACGGCCGTGTCACCCTTCCTAGTGCCACTAGGAAAGAAGACGTATCCACCTATTTTTCCACCAAGTTCCATTTGGGGCAGTTGGAAATGATCTGTGAATACATTCAGTCCCCCTCCCCCCCCCCCCCCCCCCTCTCAATATCCCCCAGTCCTTGCTTTCTCTTCTTCTGGACTGGGTCTTAAGGGGAACTCCGTGCTTAGGGTTGAGTTTTCCTTGAGTAAAACCATTAAATAATCTTCGCAGGAGCTGCCCCCTCATTGTCCAATGATTCCCACTGCCACCCCGAAGTCTAAGGCCGATGCAGCCCCTAAACAGGCTGCCCCTTCAACCGAAGTTGCAACGGGCGAAGGACCTTCTCAGCCACCTGCTAAAAAAATGAAGAAGTCCAAGTCCTCCAAGTCTAAGCCTTAGGTTCAAGCACAAACTCCCTTGGAGGTGTTTCCTATTGCCTCTGTTCCCCCTTCCATGTTTCCAGAGATGGCTGAAGAGCTGAGGAGGCAAGTTGAAGCCGAAGTCACAAGAATAAATGTCGAGTTTCAATGGCGCGCTGTCGTCGTTCTTCCTTCGGCCGCTTTTTCCACGATCGTGGTTGATCCCAGTGAGCCCCTGGCAAAAAGGAGAAGAAGGTCGAGGGTACCTGAAACTGATGGTGCAACGAGCTCAAGGAAGAAAATACTGGGTACCAAGACCCAGAAGAAATAAACGCTTGAGAAACATCCATCCCCAGCTCTTTTTGTTGTTGCCTCCTCGCCACCTTCACTAGTGGTTATACCTTCTCGTTCTCCATATGGATCTGAGGTATGTGTGCATTCTTGATTTCTTATTCCCCTTCTATTAAGGTGTGTTGCATCTTCTCAATCCTTAATAAGAAAATACTTTGGTGCAGGGAGTTGGAGAAGAAAGGCCCAATCCTCTCAGTCCCCCTGTAAGCCGCTTCGTGGGGGGGGGGGGTATTGCGGTATCTCTCAATCTAATACCACTCCTCCTCGTTCCCTCATGACAGGCCTTACTTACTCACGGATATTGTCCTCCCAACGGGCCAAAGAAACTGCTACGAGGGCTGCTACCGGTTAGTCTGCTAAAATGGTCGATCGATCGATCAATCCAGACAACTTCTTCTCCGAGAAGTTGTTTCGGCTATTAAAGCTTCTTCCAAGATTTTATCTCCTCTCCTAACATCCTCCGACCTCAATCTATGACATATACACATATAAAAAGGGTTCTAAACATCCTAGAACCCATAACCAACAATCGATTTTAATTAAATCCTAAGTTTCTCAAATTGGTTATTATTCGGGGTTTACTCGTTTAACTTCCGAAATCCCATTTTGATTCAAGAAAACCCAACCCCAAAATCTTCTAATTTGTTATTACCAAATTATAATTTGAGATTTATGCTCAAAAGGAAATAAAACAAGTAAACACTTACCGCGTGGATAAAATCCGACGACCTCGAGTCGAATCCCGCGGAATTTGGCCGAAACCTCATTTTTCTTCCTCTTTTCTCTCTTCCTTTCCTCTTCTCTCTCTTTTCTTTCCTTTCTTTCCCCTCTCCCGTGCCTTATATAGGGAGAAATAAGGGTTTGTCCCTTTAAATTCAAAAATTACTCTTTTACTCAATTACGAGTTCCTTTTAATCCAAAAATTCCCGGAACTCAAATACGACCCCCAGATACTCTATTCTGACTATCTCGGCCATTTCGAGACTAATCGCGCACTCGAAATCTCCATCCGAGGTACTTGACCGCAATCCTCTAACTTAACCCAATGCATCTCAATGTGGGTTTTCCAATCAAAATATTATCCTCTGTCGTTTTACTCAACTGCGACATGTAATTTAAAATAATCCAACTCATCTACTTATTCCCAAAAGTAATTATAATATTGTACGGAAATCATCTAACACTCATACACTCTAAAAATTATTATTCAGAGAAATTCCTCAAATTGCCAAATTACACCCATTTATGAAATATAATTATCCCCAAAAGTGTGGGTTGTTACACAAGTGTCATTATATACGAAAATGTAGAGGTGCGGTTACGGAGTAGTTCTAGAGGATTTTGGGTGGTTATGGGACTTACAACAATTTTAAAAATACAAAGAATGGGAGCCTGATAAATCTTAGGAGATGGGACTATATATATATATATATAACTGTTTTAATATAAAAAAAAACAAGATTTTAAAAGTTGTTAATAACTTCTTTAACTATTTTTAAATATAATTTTATTTATTATACCTCTAATCTAATATCGAATATTAAAAACAGTTTGTCTGGACGAGACCAGAACACGTAGTCATAGTTAATATTAATATGTCTCCTCTCAGAATACGCCAGTGCCTTTTTGATTTTATCAATTTTGTGGCCCGTTGGCCTTTAACAACCCTCTTCCTCCCGACAACCCCTTAATGACGATCATTATTTATCGGTCCTTTCCCTCACCTCTATGGTGTTCCTATTTTCCAAAACCGTAAAACCATTAATACCCCCTCCCTATATGAGGTTATATATATGAAAATCGATATGATTTGTTGATCTCCCATTGTGCATAGTTGTCAATCTATTTTTCTAGATCGATTATGGAGTGTTATTACTGAAGGTATTATTCTTACCCGTTCTCTTTATTATTTTTTATTTACTAAGTCTGTTCTGAGTTGCGAGGTTCTGAAAATGAAGGAAGATTTTAGTCTATTAGTTTTTTGGATTTTAATTAGTTTGGCCTTATTTAGGAAATTCATAATTTTTTTTTAAGTTGTACAAATCGAACGAAAAAAGATTTGTCTATATGATTATGTTCATTTTTCTTTAGTTTGGATTTATTTAGGCACTTCAAAATACTTGATTACTTATTCTTATGCAAATTGACTAATTAACATCAGCCCATATTGTTGTCCATTAAGTGTTTGTTAAAAAAACTTAGATAATAGAAGTTATCCCCTACGTTTAATTGTGGTCAATTTTCTAGAGTGTGTTTTCGAGTTTGTAGTGGTGTTAAATCACATTCTACGTGATTGAATTTTATGAGAAAAAATCTACTGCTTCAATTTATTTTGATATGTACTTTTAAGCATTGAGTTATTTGGTTTGTTGTTTCATTATTTTTGAAATTTTCAGTTTCTACCTGTCACGTCCGATTAGGCATTTGGACAAAAGTTTCATTTCATTTGTATTGTCATTGTATAGTTGTACATAGTTGTATTATTAAAAATCTAAAATTATAATATTGATTAGATAAAAGCAATAACATGTCAGTTTATTCTGGTTGTATATATTGGGTGTTTCAAATTTCAATTCACTACTTAATAAATGGAGTTTCAAACAAACCCACATGTGTGTGTGTGTGTGTGTGTGTGTGTGTGAATTGAATTATGTGATATATGTTGATGCCTTTTCTTCCATTGGTATGTAATGGCTGGTTGTATATATTGGGTGTTTCAAATTTCAATTCACTATTTAATAAACTGAGTTTCAAGCACACCCACACATGTGCGTGTGTGTGTGAATTGAATTATGTGACATATGTTGATGCCGTTTCTTCTGTTGGTATGTAATGGGAATGACACACAAATTTTTTAGGAAGTCTTTACGTTGTTAAAGCTTTTTGGTTAAACAAAGAAAAGGTAGAAATTTTATGCTCTCATATATATATATATATATATATATATATAGTAAATATTTTTTGCCTTTTGACTATTTTTGTATAATCTTTGCATTTATATTTAAATTATATAAATATTACTTATATTTAGTATTTAATATTGACATATTTTTTTCATTTTATTCTAATTAAACATATTGACATAATTCCTTCTTTTCGATTATTGAATTCAATAATATTCACATCTAAAAACTCTGCAGTTATTACATCTACATATTTAATTTTATACTTCTTTGTTGTACTAAAGTCACTTTTAATTAACATGCATATTCCTGCCAAAAATACAAGACGGAAGAACCTAAAATAAATTTTTAACATAGCTCGCGCATCGCGCGACGCTAAAATCTAGTACAATAGTATTAGAGGTATAAATCATGTTTAATATATCTTCTTTTTTAAAATAAGTACCGTATCTTTATCGAGGTCTATTTTGTGCATCCCTTCCTCTTCTCTTTCTTTCGTCTTCTATTGGCCCTTCTCACTACCTCCATTAAATAGAGGCGGATGACTTTCCAAATTACCTATTTTATAAAGAGAACCTCAATTCTCTTTGTTTCCAGCAAAGCAACCAACAAAACCTATTTAGAAGAAAAGTTAAGTCTAAAGGATTATCCAGCCCGAACATGAGAGCTTGTTCCACCTCAGTCAACATCTGCATTGACATCTTGGGCTCAATGGAATCCTTTTTTCTTGAATTTCACTCTGGACTCACTCTACTACTTTCTTCTAAAAGTTGAAAACAAGGAGAGAGAAAGATAGAGGTGAGGGATATGATAAGAAATATGGGTTGTTTATATAGGTGAGGAGCAGGTGCGTTTATTTTTTGGTTTTATCGGCGGGTTATAGCTGGTAGTCGCCGGCGCTGGGATTTATGGAGTTTGGGTAGTCTTAGGCAGGTGATAGGTTTGTTAATGGAGTAGTCTAAGGTGGGGTTTAGATTGTGAGAGAATTTTTTTTGCTGTTAATGCTGGTGAGAAGATAAAGAAGGTGTGGGTTTGTGTTAGATGGAGAAGGTGAGAGAGGCAAGAGCGAATGACAAAATCTGATTAGGTTAGTAGGTTTAAAGTGTGGGTGTGTATAGGTGTGGATAAGGTACATGGGAAGGTGGTGTAGGTTAGGAAGGTGATAGAGTGTGTTTAGGTGTATGGTTCTAAAATACGATTGAAGCTCGCCTTGTTCATCCTGAACCTACGTTTGAACATTTCTTCAGGATAAGTGGGGTTCTCTTGGAAATAATCTTTCCATAAATTCCGATGACCCATATCTCTATCCCTATACATCGTTCTTCTCTCATGTATTTCCCTACCACTGTATAGTAAGGACGATTGATAGATTGCACTCTGCAATCTGTTGTGGATCGCGGCGGCTTCATCATCTGAGTCAAGATCATAAGATTGGGCGATCTGCGCTAATATCATCTCCTCTAGATCGTTGTTAGACATTTTTTTTATGGACGTGGGAAAAAATATTATACGAGTAGGAAATATTGTTATGCTCAATATCTATCTAAATCGATTATTTATAGTATTGAACGGTACTTGAACGGTACTTGCAATTATTTTGGTAGTCACTTTCATCTGACCACTCGTACTTGGACGGTAAAAAAAGAACCGCCCAAAATTGAACGGTAAATAAGGCTCCTCTGAATTTTTCATCTGACCACTCGTACTTGGACGGTAAAAAAAGAACCGCCCAAAATTGAACGGTAAACATTTATTCAACCATTTTCTTCCGTATAAGTAGATCGTCTTGTTATTAGTTATAGCATCAATAACTTTTTTTTCATTTTGTCATACATATACACCAAAATCTTAGCTATACTAACTTCAGATCATAAACTACAAAATGCATAACCAAGTGTACATGCCTGATGAAGATTCACCCTCCTTAACCCATGTTCCCCTGAAAACTTTGTCAGGGCAAAAACTTCCCTACTATAACTGGTCACCGCCAAAACAAGTTATGCGAAATGAATTCCTCTCATATGGGGGGATAAGAAGGATGCAACAGGTCAAGAAGAAAAAGTTTAAGTCTACAGCGTCAACATCATTTGGAGATGACCATGATGAGGCGGCCCGCAACAATGTTGAACAAGTGTTGACTAACCCAGGGATCTACCAAGATCCCCATGGAGGTGGTTGGTTTGGTGAGAAAAGGGTGTTTGAAAACATCCCTATATGTACACTCCATTCCCTAGGCGATGTTAATCATGTGATGAAATGGTTAACGCCGACAAAAGGAAATATTCCATGGGATGATCATTTGAAATGGCCTAGATTATTTGATAGACGTTGTGATTTGGAGTGCTATTGTCAGTGGCATGATTTACCCGTGCCACAGGCAAAATCAGCAACATATTGCAAAGATGTAAAGAAAGATAATGAAAAATGCATTCGTTTATTGGAACGCGAAATTGCACAGATGGAGAAAAGGCTAGAGCGGTGGCATTCTAAACATTTGATAAAGACCGAACTTGACGATCCAATTTATGAATCGGATTCGGAACTCCCGGTTTACAAAGGTATAGATTCGGACTTGGATTTCGTACATCATCTACCTAACATGTTGATGGGGGATGGGAATGCCTTATGTTGTGTTCCGTGGTTGCATACGAAATAAAAATGATAAGATTATGTAACTTTTTAATGTTTTTATATGTTAATATTAATAAATTATAACTGGTATTAATGTCCATGATTGTAACATAAAATAGTTAATGGAAAACACACTGGAAAATCCCATTGTATGGAAAATACACTATAAAATTACATATGGAAAATACACTGAAAAATGCAATCTACATTGGACCTCTTCCCTCATATTGGTCATAAGGAAATGTGTTGAAAATCCCAAAAACGTCATCGGCAAGAGATGGTTGAGAAGACGATCCCATAGGATCTTGGGAGGGTGGATGTCCAATATTGGGAGAAGCACTACGATATTCATCTCCATATATATATGGGGGTGTACGTTGCGGAATGGGGTAGTGTTCCGTGGCCGAACTCGGTCCCGCCCCACGTAGATTTGCAATCTCTTGATCTTTCTCACGAATTTGCCTCTGCAACATCATCTCTCTATCTAACGTTAAGGACCTTGTTTTCCGGATGAAGTCCTCTCTATAAAAAAACATATCACGCCATTGTTCGCGTGAGTAAAATTCAGCCGGAGCCAAGTCATTCGTGGCACTTGGTGGATCTACCTTAATAAATGTTGTGCCAATTCCACTATTATGTGTCACCTCAAGTTCCCGTGATAACGGTATCAAACTCGAGGAAGAAGGTTGACCCTGTGTGTTGTACGAATGTGGAGCTTGCCATTTATCTGTCGGTGCGATGGGTACTCGTAAATCATGTGGTACAATCGAGGCAAACCCAACCCCGTCATGGTTCTGCCACCGAATTAACGAAAGTAATATTGGTCCCTTAGTTACAGCTCTCCAGTATGTAAGCCATTCATCCTGCCCTGTGATTGTTACATTAGCAATTGCAGGTTGCCAATTGCCAATATGTTGCATATATATATGAAGAGGAATGAATGCCATTGGATATAGTGGGTTATTTAGGATAGCAATGTGGCTTATCATTTGACGGTAACAACGGTCTCCAAGATACCAACTCCCACCTAATTCCGGATCAAAGAGCATGTACCGTCTCTGAGCAAAATCATGAGCAACTACAGCAGCAGGAAACTCGTTTTGCGGCAATTCCATAAACGGTTGCCATATAATTGACTCTGGTGATCGCATTTCGAGCTGCTCTTGCATGACTGAACTTTTAAAACGCATTTGTCCCTGAACATTATCGCGATTATTTATCCCCCATCGTAAAATACGCGGTCATCTTTCCACTGCATCATTGTGCAATAGGGGAGCCATGGTATGGAGGTACTCGTAGCCGTAATACTGCGATTTATAAGAATAAGCGATTAATAAATTTGTATTTTCATATAGTAACTATATTTATATTATTGGAAAAAAAATGAAATGCTCACTTCATAAATACTTTACCACTATTAATTGCCAAAAACAATTAACCGTTTTCTGGACATTTGCAGCACATGCGTCAAGTGCGTAGTAAACTCGGGCAAGAATGACAGAACCCCAATCTTTAGCAGCCATGTCATTTATGTCGTCTAAATAAGTTGCCCAATCCACAAACATTAAATTGTGGCCCGTTGGAAAAAATATGGAGCTCATGACATTAACGATAAAAGCTCGAGCGATTTGATCCGGGTTCGCTAATCTATGCTGCGGATCTTGTTGTCGCCAATGCAACATGTATTGTTTTAACGTTGCACACGAAATATTTCGACCTTTGTACTGTGGGTGGCCTATTCCAGGATAATATAATTCAAATATTTCCTCCACCGTAAAAGGACTAGAATGAGGAAATGGTGGCAAAATGGGATTGGTACCAATTTCAATTCCTGATACGGAAAAATTTTACAATGATTAAAAGTTGCAAATATGATATGTAAAAATAGTTAACATAAATAAAGTGCGTAGCAAGATATTGATAAATTACCGGTTAAATGAAAAAAATCAAACGGTGTTATCCCCAATTCCACTGACGGTAGCTGAAATGTGTGTGTTCTCTCCGACCACCTACTAATTAAGGCACCGGTCATTTGGTTATCCGAGTTGGGATAAATTTCACTCAACAAATGACTGAACCCGAAATTGTTTATGGCGTCTCGGACAGCAGGAACGTCAGATAAACTTGCGTACACTTCAATTGGACCTTGTACACTACCACGCATGTGAAATTGACTTTCATTTGCTTGTGCGTTAGGATCAATAATTGTGTCCGTCGCACGAGGTGTTTCGTCGGATAAACGAAATAAATTTCGATAACGATTGGTAAATTGGGTGGTGGAGGTGGGTTTTCATTTGGTTTGGCCTTTTTGCCACACCATTTTCTTTAAATGTGAAATATTTTGATGACTAAATAAATTATTTTGGGGAATATATAATGTGTGCTATTTTGAATGAAAGATATATAATAATGGGTATGATAAATAATGAAGGTAGATGAGTGATTTATATATGGGCTTTTTTAGAATAACGAATAGATTTTTATAACGGTCGGATTGCAACGGACAGAATTGGAGGAATTTTGGGCGGACAAATGTCCCCCGCCCAGCTCTTGGGCGGCCAAAACTTTCCCGCCTAGCTCGTTTTTACACCTTACCCACTGTGGCAACCGCACTCCACAATCTACCCAAAAAATCTAAATATACATTGTTTGTGCATCTCCCATTGGAGATGGCGTTAATACATGTCTATAGCAGGTACAATGTAGCATTTAAGGGCATAACTAATCTTTAAGATTGTTGCCACGTGGCACACCCATTAACTATCGTCTCTTATCGAGTTGACACTGATTCGCCCATTAATTTATAACTTCGTGTCAATTCATGTCGTGTTATCTTGTCGCGCCTCATTTTATTAGGTCTACAAATAATCATTTTTGACATCAAAACGCTTATAAAAAACGGTTTTTTTATAAATAAAATTATATTTTTCATTAAAACTGCTTTTTTATATTTTCTTTATTTTTCGATAAAATGCTTTTGGGGCTAAAAGTTATTTTTTTTATGAAAACTAGATTTAAAGATAGGATCAAATACCAAAGTCTCTCAAACATTTTTTTTTATACACAATTAGTCCAAGCCTTTTTATTTTGTTCCAAAAAGTCCCTCAAACACTCATTTAATCAATATTCTCTTAATTTTAAATTTTTTGGAACAAAAAAAAAGCGTGGACTAAACGTGTATTAAAAAATGTTTGAAGGACTATTTGGTATATGCCTTTTTAAAGATTCTTGATTGGTTAGAATATTTGGTATATGCCCCTTAAAGATAATATATTTTTTGCAAAAAATCTATTTTTCGTTAAAAAACAGTTTTGTTTTTCTCACAATTATTTTTTAAAGAATCGCGATTGGCCAGCGAGCTAACCAATCACGAATCTTTAAAAGGGACATATACCAAAAAGTCATTCAAACATTTTTTAATACACGTTTAGTCCTAGACTTTTTTGGAATAAAATAAAAAAACTTGACTAAATGTATATTAAAAAATATTTTAGAGACTTTTTGATAATTGATCGAAAACAAAACATTTTTTTTAACAAAAATAGTTTTTAGCAAAAAAATATATTTCAACAGAAACACAAAAAAGACATGAGAACATGAAACAACGTGAGTCATGATTTTAAGGAGAATTATACGACACATAATACATTTTGTATTGAAAATAAATATTTTGCATTGAAAATAACACAAGGATTTAGATTTTATGTTTTAAAATGTACAATGAAAAGTTAATATTGTTTTCGAATAAAATATACATTTTGACTTATTTAAAAACAAATTTTGTAACCCTTTTTTATATTAAAGCAGTTTTTTTTTTAACAAAACATCTTTTATTTTTATTTTTATTAAAAAAAGTTCTTTTTAACAAAACTATTTCTTTTTATAAATAAAAAGAATTAATAATAAATAATTTTTTGGTGCCTCAAGTTAATAGTATACTTTATTTTTTATTTATATGCATAAGTGAGAAGGGTGGAGGAATCGATACAAGTACAAGAATTTGTATAAGTGGGAATAGCCCTACCCTACTCCCATTTTGTATAATAAAATTGACAAAAGATGTATTCAGGGTAAGACATTTATTTTTAGGCTTTCTCACCAGAGGTAAAAATAATCTTTTTTCATCTCCCACAACACTACAAAATGACTTCAAATGCAATAAGAAATTCGCAAAGGGTGCGGCTATCACACTCCAAGTCTTAATAAAATGACAAAACTTCCTTGCTTTAAAATGGAAAACTTTCTCCATATAATTTTTATCTTATTTTTTAAACACTTCACTATCTAAAAACAGCATTGGTTTTAAAAAAAAATTAAAATAGTTTTTAAAAACAACATTGGTTTTCAAAGTCTTAAAAAGTTTTTTTTTTTAAGATAGTTTTATAAACTGCTTTTTTTTCAAAAAAAACTGTTTTTACATAAAACTTCGAAAAAAAATTAACAAATAAAAAAAACTGTTTTTTACATTGAAAACTGTTTTTTATATAAAAAAAATATGGGTCATTCGATGAAAACTCCCTCAGCATTTTTTTAATTAACATTTAGTCCAAACATTTTTAATTGTTCCAAAAGGTCCTTCATAGTATAAAAATATTCACAAACACTCTTTTTCTCGTATCCTAAACTTTAAGAAAAAATTATCAAAAATTAAACAAGTGACTTTTTGATAAAACAGTTAAATAAAGGTAAACCCTATTTTTTAATTGTTTTTTATCTAGAAAATTGTACGCAATTTATTAAAAGACAAATAATTTTTTTATATTTATTGAATGATGTGGGTTCGCACCAGGGACACTAACCAATCATTAATTTGAAATATGACAAGAAATATTATTTTTTTTAATCTAATACGCACACGACATAACATGAAAAATACGAATGACACGACATATGAAATCTTATTTTTCAACCAATCAAAAGTATGACCAATTAAAACGAAACACGACGCATAAAAACAACACAACTCGACATGACATGACACGACACGACACGATTTTCTTTTTTAACCAAACATGAAAACAATCCTAATAAAAGTGATACGACACAGCATGAAATATTATTTTCTTAATAAACACGATCCAAGTAAAAGTGACACGCCACAATATATGTTATTTTTTTTAACTAACACGAACCCATTTTTTAAAACATTTTGCGTCGTATTAATAAATTTTAGGTTATTCTTATAAATGTGTTATGTATTCTCAAAATATGTGTTCCTGTTTCGTGTTATGTTCCAAATAATTGGATCGTGTTCCTGTTTTATCACGAACACTTTGGTTCCAAATAATTTGACCGTGTTACTGTTTCGTGTTATGTGTCATGTTTTTGTTTTACCAGGAACACGATCCAATTAAACACAATACAACACGAAAGACTCCCATTTTATTATGATCAGTTTTGCAAAACATCCCCATTTAAAAAAAAATCATTTCACCCTCAAATTATTAACAGTCCAATTTTTATATTTTTATATAAAGAAACTTTTTTAATAAAGAAAAAAAACAATTATAAGAAACTTTTTTTTATATATTAACAGTTTTTTTAATTGTAGTAAAAAATTTTGAAGTCACATACATTGTTTATTAATGCGAAATTATAATAAAAAAACACTTTTTAATATCAAGATGACTATTTTATTGAAAAACACCTTTTTATAACGGACATGCATTTTGACATATTTTACTTATTTGAATTTATAATATTTCGACTTTTTAATGGATGTCGATTAAAAAATTTCCATTTTTTATTTTTTTTTCATTTTTATTTTTTGAATGGAAAGTTAATATAATGGGGATGTATTGCAAATTTTTAAAAAAGTGAAGGTGTGTTGCAAAATTGATCATAAAAGCGGAGGAAAAACTCAAAATAATCCATCTTAAAAATAAGGTGAATTAAACATGAAATATTATAATTTAAATTTATTGTAAAATAAATAAATAATTTTTTTAAGAACAAAATAAATGTTATCTAAAATTTTTTTTATTAAAACTGTTATTTAAAAATAAAGATGAGTAGACTTGTTTCAAGTATTTGGACAAGCTTCCATTTCAAGGGAGAGAATGGATAAATGATAAAAGTTGAGGCAAGAATTCATTGGTCATTTTGAAAAAAAAGGAACAAAAGTTGGGGTATCTCCAGATTTGGAGGAGCGTGAATAGCTGCTCCCATTTGCAAAATAGCTCGTCATTGGAAGCAAAATTTAAATTCTAGCCATGCAAAAGGTATAAAACTTATGAAGAGAGTAAGAGTGCATCCTTTTAGACGTCAATTGAACTTTGATAAACGACTAAACTACACCGCCCTTTATTTTTACCACAAATAAATTAAATACAAACAAAAGAATAATATATATAATATAACATTGGCCACCCCCAACCACCACCCCAAAAAAATCTTCTAAAAATCAAACAACTTTATAATCAAACCAAATCCAAATAAATTTTTTAAATCATATATCAAAGAATTTATGATGGATAAAAGTTTCATCCAACTTTTACTCAAATCCGGGGAAATCCAAACAATTTTTTGAAATAAAAACGTTCAAACAAATCACCCATTCTCAACCGCAACTAATCCCGTGAAGGAGTAGAATTGCAGACCCGGATAGGCAAAATCAGACCCAATCAGAGTTACTGTTTTGCATTGTCAAGATGGACATCGTGACATTCAAACTCAATATTGTCATGTGCATGCCAAAGAAGTTGCTCTTTATACAAATAAATGGATGCAATTTAACAATCGATTGATGAGGGATAATTACTAATTTATGATATAATGACAAACTGAGTTGCAGGAAGGAGGATGCAAGGACAGAGCAGTGGAAGGACAATGACAGGAGGAGCATTAAGACTACGGTTGTATTTCCTTTCGGAGATGGAGTGAAGAAACTGCAGTTCTTTCGGGGGGGAAATACAATAAAGGAAAAATGTAGGATGGACTTGAGTTTATAACTTTATAAATCAGAATATCGCTAATCTGGCAAATCTGACTTTTTTTTTAGGGTATACGAGTCATTTTGGGTTGAGTGAAACAGGCCGATTGTTAAACAGAGTTTACAGAGGATTGAACTGTCCCGTAAAATAATTCAGGGGGGATACCGACTTAAGTGATGAGCATCGCGGACATTTAATTTAAACTAAATTACATCATAATACTATATGATGTTTGGAGTCGTATTTCTAACCTCTATCGATGTCCGAGTCCAAGTCTCACTGTATATGAGAGCTTGGGAAGCCACATATAGCATCTTTGTTTCCCACAATAATAAGAAATATGCAAGCGACATTGCACACAAGAACACCAAACATTCCTAAACAGGTCGACAAAAATAAGTAAAACCCACTTCAGACAAATTTCCACGACTTCTTTATAGGTTTGAGTATCTGATCAGAGTGACAAAATGGAAGATTACAACTCATTTATCCAAAACTAAAGAACTAAAACCACTGTCAACAAAATCCATTCAAATGGAAACAACCCATTATCACATTAATAAGTAAGCAACATTTATACCAGACAAAAGTGAATAACATAAATAGTTTGAGCACTTCAGACGATGGATAGTTTGATCACTTCAGACAATGGCATTCGCTGCACTGGCAATCCTAGGCCATAGATCAGCACATTCCTTCCCAATGGGGCCAGTGATAGCAGAACCTGAAACAAACATTGATTGGTAAACCAGCAGTCACGAAAACAGCTCTCTCTCTCTCTCTCTCTCCCCCCCTATATATATATATATGTGTGTGTGTGCAAACAAAATTCAGTCATACCTTTCATTTCTCCCTTCGGATTTACAATAACGCCAGCATTATCTGCAAAATGAGCAACTCTACAGATTAGTGTGGCATATCGATAGATAACAAGCATTAGGAAGAAAATGATAGTTCTTATAAACCTATAGATATAAAATTATAACTTATAAAAACCTATAGATGTAAAAGCCTACAAATATATTTAAGATTAGGGTTGCCAAAAGATCAGGAATAATCCCGCAATGATATGAACATAGATCAAATATAGCAAAACTTTTGAAATTGGTGTATTAACAAAATAATTGATAAGCAAACAGTGTCTAACTACAAGACTTTCTCAAGGAGCTTGACTAGAGCGACCGGCATTTCCTACCTAAAATTTCAACTTAATGATGTGGATGTGGCAGCTGCCACGACATTAAGATACACACATTTTTGCTTTGTCACCCTATAAAAATTCATTTTTTTCCTCAAAATACCTAAAAGAAAAAAATAGTCCAATCAAAAAATATATATACATTCTCAAAAGTGAATGCACAAAAATGAATACATTCTCAAAAGGCAAACAGTGGAAGGACTATAAAGATATGGAGAAGTCATGTACAAAAATGAATACTTAACTACAGTGAAAGGACTGTAAAGATATGGAGAAGTTGATAGGAATCCATTGTTATTTTCCTTTTATTTTTAGTTCTTTTTAAGCCTTTTCCTTCCTTAATTAGTTGTCAAGCATGTTTGGGACTAAAGCATGTTTGGGACTAATACTAATTAGGTATTCTTTTATTTCTTAATTGGTCCTTTAGTCATTTTAATTATTACTTGATTAACAAGTAATAGTTTTCTAGAAATCAATCTTGATTTTTTTAGGTCATTGTCGTGTAGTTCACGTCAAATTATAAGAGCGAGGTGTCGTTTCCCAATTGGTGTATTGGTGATCAAAAAAAGCGTGCACTACTTTCGATGGCCCCGAAGAAGACGACTCGATTTCAAGGCGAGATTAACCAAGAGTTGCGAGAAAGTTATCAAGAATTGAAACGAGAACTTGATGTGTTCGCAAGAAAACAAAAAGGAAATTTTGAAACCCTAACCATCACCTCCGTTGTCCAAAAATCCCCCTCCCTGCCCTAGGCAGCCCCGCCATTGCTGCCCTACCCTACAGCCCCACCACCGCGCCTCACTCCAACCATTCCGCTGCCATCCCCCACCCCCGGTCATTGCCCCAAGCAGTTCCGACCTATATCCCTCTACTTCGGCAACCTCCCAAGCCTCTAACCCAACAAAAAGGGTTCACCTTACTTCCCAGTCCAAAACCCACAGCCCCGACCCTGTTTTTTCAACACCCGACCCAAAACAAAACCCTTCTGAACCGAAAAAAACTTCTTCCCCGACTTTCCCAAACCCAAAACCCAAACTCAGAGTTACCCAAATCAAACCGTAGTCAAAGAAATCCCATTTCTGACCTGCTCGAAACCCCTGACCTGCTCGAAACCCCTAGACATATCGGACTACCAGGGGCTCTACCCAAGTCTCCTGCCCATCATTTCAACCCCGGAAAACATCTCAGCCTACCAAACAGTTGCTCTGTTTTTTCAGCCTCAAGAAAACCCTCCCACATGTTCAAGAACTAAGGTGGCCAAGAAAATAGTTTTTGACCCCGGGGGTAGATATTTTGTTGGTTGACATGAGAGGTAAGATGAAGAATAGGGATCGGCCTTCCTCAAATTTCAAGAAAATATTTTTGCCTAACAAGTCTTTTGCGCACATTTTTGGAACTTCTCATGCGATTCTCCAATTTTTCAAGTTTGAGGACAAACTTTTTTGAAGCCGGGGGGAGAATGATGGGAATCCATTGTTATTTTTCTTTTATTTTCATTGTATTTTCTGTTTTTAGTTCTTTTTAGGCCTTTTTCTTTCTTAATTAGTTGCCAAACATGTTTGGGACTAATTAGATATTCTTTTATTTCTTAATTGATCTTTTTGTCATTTTAGTTATTACTTGATTAGCAAGTAATATCTCTACTATTAATAGGTTTGGATTCTCATTTTGTACTCAATTCTCAATTCTTGAAATATAAGAACTCTTTTGTTTCTCTCTCTAGAAATCATATTGCCTTGATTATTAGGTCATTGACTGTTCACGTCAGAAGTCATGTACAAAAATGAATACTTAACTACAAAACCATCCCAAGTTTCTAAAGACGTGAGGCGAGGCGTATTGAAGTGTAAGCCTCACCAAAAAAATTAGGAGCAAAATATTATAAATAATAGTAAAGAACTAAAAAAAATAATGTAACAAGTTAAATAATGCAAAAAGATCAATATTCAATAAAAACAAAAAACCAACACAATATAAAGTGCATATTAGTTAATCATCACAAAATCAAACTGACAAAATAAATTTTTTTAGTTTCATTTATAAATTGATTACTTTATAATATGGCAAAAATTAATCAACCCAAAATTATTTTTTAATTTCATATATATATATATATATATATATATATATATATATATATGTGTGTGTGTGTGTGTGTGTGTGTGTGTGTGTGTGTGTGAGAGAGAGAGAGAGAGAGAGAATCCCAAATATATATTTCGGGGCATATGGAAAAAAAATGTCAAAAGAGGGGAAAACAAAAAAACAATAACATTCCTAATTTGTAAATAAAAAGAAAAAGAAAATAGGAGAGAGAAAAGCAGATAAAAAATAGAATAAAAGAAGTAAATTACACATTTAGTCCCTATTTTAAGCCTCTAATTTATTCATATGATTCGTGTTCATAGGCATCTGACAGTTTTACGCTCGCTGTAAGCTACCTAACGCAATCCTCATTTATCCAGACTTGGGACCACATATTACATGATCTACTTGGAAAAAAGGCTTTGTTGAGTTGAGTATTAAGCCCCTAGTATTAAAATGGTCCCTATATTTTATTTTGTTTCAATGTAGTCCTTCAACTAATTAATTTGGTTGAATTAGATCCTTCCCTTAAATTAGTTCGTTAACTTAAACAGAATGAAGAGTAAAATTGACAAATCAAATCCATTTAATCACATAATCACTCCCAATTATTATTAGACAAATTTGCATATAAGTCAACCCTAAATTCTCACTCGAAGAAATCAAAACTTATTAAAATCAATTAGAACCAAAAATCATATACGGTTCGATTCCAACTAGTATTTGGGTGCTTTGATTGAGTTGTACGAGATGAAAGTCTCATACGGTTCGGTTCTCGAATGGGGAATCCCACTCATCTCAATAAAGTATATGTTTGGTTTGAAAAACGTCTCGAGTATCAAGCGATTTCGGATGACATAACTATTAAATACGTTCGCTACGAAACCAAAATCAAGAAGCCATTGTCGAGATTGAAATCAAGTTCAAACATGAGTTATTGGAGAATTCTGGCTCAAGCCAGACGGCAGTTTGATACACACACACACACACATATCAAGGCCAACATCAATCAAATTGGGCCAAAATGATTTAGGAGCAAGGGAATTAGACTACTTTCTCAAGTAATTTTTTTTCCAAATCTGGATTCGGCCTGTTATGTTTTCAAGGGGGGGAGGAGATATGTCTTTCTGGGTTGATTTTTTTTCAGATCTGGATCGATTTGTCTGTCTTTGTGAGTGTGGCAAGGGTGGGTTGGAGACAGAAGTGAAAACTATTATGGAGTTGGGGTTGATTTGGAGGGAGAGCAAAAGGAATGGGTAAATCAATTTGGGACATTTAGTACTTTGGCCAGGTTAGCTGTTTATGTTTTTTTCCTTTTTTAAAGTAAAGAGTTAAATTTAGAAATGTGATTCATTTTAGAAAAATCTTGATCGAACAATTTTACCCTTCATTCCGTCAAAGCTAACGGACAGATATAATTAAACCAAATTAATTCGTTTAGGGACTACATTGAGATAATATACAGCATAGGGACCATTTTAAAACTAGAGGCATAGTTTAGAGACTAAATGTGTAATTCACTCAAAACACGAAACAAGACAGAAACCTGGACAAAAAATATAAAAAAGAAAGGAAATGGGAGAGAGAAAGCTGGACCAAAAAGGGAGAAACAACCAAACCCAATTCGTAAATGAAAAAAAAAGGAGAGAAGGCACGTTCGTTTAGGGACTACATTGAGATAATATAAAGCATAGGGACCATTTTAAAACTAGAGGCATAGTTTAGAGACTAAATGTGTAATTCACTCAAAACACGAAACAAGAGAGAAACCTGGACCAAAAATAGAAAACAGAAAGGAAATGGGAGAGAGAAAGCTGGACCAAAAAGGGAGAAACAACCAAACCCAATTGCTGGACCAAAAAGGGAGAAACAACCAAACCCAATTCGTAAACGAAAAAAAAAAAGGAGAGAAGGCTGAACGGAAAAGAAAAAGATATAGGAGAGAGAAAGCTGGACCAAAAAAGGGGGGTACCTTCCAAACTTAATTCGTAAATGAAAAGAAGAGAGAAAGCTTGACCAAAAAACAAAAACAAAAAAGTGATATAGGAGAAGAGACGGACCCAAAAAAAAAAGCAAACCCAATTCATAAATGAAAAGAAAAAAAACGAAACAAGAGAAAAAGCTTGACCAAAAAAAGAAAGAATAAAACGAGCAATCAAAGGACTAAATAGTAGAGTAAAAGCGAGAAAGCTGAACCCCCCAAAAAAACTCTCCGTTAAAATTCAACCACCTTTGGTGAATTTTCGTGAGTTCGGGGAGGATTTCATTGATTTCGACCCTCTATTTTTCAATTTTTTGTTTGGAACCCCCTTGAGGTATAAGCCTCGTGGAGTTTTTTTGCATAGTTCTTGTCGAAGCACACACCTAAGAGGTACGCCTGATTTTAAAAACATCTCCACAAAAATCCTCCCCCACTCCAAAACCTTTTTAGTGACACTCGAAAGGAGTTGTGTGACAATTTTAAGTGCAATTCGCGTCACTAAAAGTGTATGTGCAGTTTTTAAAAAGTACGAGCTATGTAGGTGACAAATGGAGCAGATGCAAGCTTGATAAATATTGCCGCAACTGTAACGATAGACACCATTCAATTTCCCAGAAATGTAACTGCATCAACCATAGCTATGAAGGTTGATACCTGACTTATGTCTGGTTATACTCAGCCACCCACTATATATCATAAACAAAACAGACAGGCAACACAAAAATGATTTCAAGAATAACTAGCTACACACTACTAACGAATTAATATACCTTCCCATACAAAATCAAAGTTGCAATGTTTAGTTAAAAAAAATGAACATTAAACAAAATCAAAGGCCAATTCATTTACATAAATGTACACGTGCATATCCCAACCTTGACAGAGGTGATAAACAAACATACCACCCAATATAGGGGTAAGATTGGCAAATTGATTTAGCTGGGTATGGGAGGTGTAGAGAAACAATATATTCTCCTCAACACCACATCACCAGCAACATAGAAAAGATGATAAAATTGAGGGTATGGTTGCTATGATAATTACCTTCGAAGTACATGAAAACACCGTCCTTTCGGCGCCAAGGCTTGCGCTGCCTGACGATGACAGCAGGCATGACCTTCTTACGGAGATCAGGCTTTCCCTTTTTGACGGTGGCCATCACCATATCGCCCACACACGCTGAAGGTAACCTGTTCAATCTTCCCTTGATCCCCTTCACTGATATAATGTACAGATTCTTAGCCCCGGTGTTATCCGCACAATTTACCGTTGCTGCCACTGGTAGACCCAGTGACATTCGGAACTTGTTTCCTGCCGATCCTCCTCGTCCTAAAACCCATCAAATCAAAAAAAATAACTTCAATCACCAATTGTTTTCATTTCTCACTAAATAAATATATGCATTAAGGAACCCAAAACTCACCTCGCTTCGACATCTTCGCTCGCGTGCGGACTTAAAACAGACGGTTAGGGTTTTGAGTGGTAGAGTATATATAGTACACACACACCACGGTTAAATTTAGGGTTTGTGTGACTTAACATTTGTTAGCCCACCTTGGTTTGGGCTTTACCAGTTCGACTATCTAAACCCAAACAATTATCCTTTTTTTTTCTTTCTACACCTCCGCTTTTGTTGAAGTTAAAGAAAAGATGGGTGAATAAAAACATCACTTTTTTTTATTAGACAATACTTTCATGATAAGGTATTTATAAATTATATTAATCTCTATATATTATAAAATGCTAAACAAGTATTTAATGACAACTTCTTTTAAGACTATCCACGTGGCATCTCTATCTCTATTCTCTATCTATATCTCTTACTATACTATAAAATACAAAAAGTTTATGATTCATCCGTATGTTCATTTCTCTATCTTTCTCTATTCTCTATTCTTTTCTCACACCGAATACATCAAACCAATCTGTCTCTTTCTTATCCCAAACCAAATACATAAAATCAGATGAAGGGTCAGTTTACGTCTTCCAAAGCAATATCTGACGAAACGGGGTCATCTTCTTGAATGCAAGTCCTGGCCAAGATGAACAGGAAACTTCTTGTAGACATTGTGGAATTAGCTCAAACTCCATTGCCATTTCATTCTTTTTCAAGCCAACTGGGTGTCTGGTTTACCATTTTCTCATTTTGCCTTGCCATTTAGATTTTTTCCCATTATTTATCCTTTACATCTTAGTTTTTTCTCTCCTTTTCTATTTAGTATTGTTCTTTGTGATTTTATTTTCCAGATCAAAGGTTTCAATTGATGATTTGGTTTTTTTCCTATTCGAATTTTTGAAAATTTTATGACGGTGAGTTATGTTGTGGGTTTACTATCAGAGCCTTTTATTTCCTGCTTTTCTATTTTATAGTAATTTTATTATTAATGCTTGAACTTGTAGGATAATTCATACTGAAAAATATTGAGTAGGACTACATGTGTGGAGGAAGCCAACTGGGTGTATGCTCTTCACAGCAAAGTGAGACGGTAATATGGGTTTTTTCATTCCTGCTTGGTCATGGGTTTTAGGTGTTTTACTTTCTTTATTTTTTTCTTTTTTTTAATTCTATTATTTATGATATTATACTCATTATTTTCTCAACCATGGATGATTTGTATTAGCTCAAATACATTTTTTCTCGCTCTTGTAATTTATTATTATAGAGACAATACAATTTTTCTCGCTCAATATTTGTTCTTTCATATCGACGATTTCAAGTGGTTCTTCCACATAGCTCAAATCTTCCTTTAACGCAATAGGTTGTTCCACCAATACATGTGAAGGATCCGCTACATACTTTCTCAACATAGAAACATGGAATACATCATGTAATCGAGCTAACTCCTGTGGTAACGCTAACTTGTAGGTAACCATCCCGACTTTCTCAAGAATGTAGTGTGGACTTAATTTACCTTTCTTTCCAAACCTCATAACTCCTTTCCATGGTGATATCCGAAGAAACACGTAATCCCCCTTCTGAAATTCTAAATCTTTCTGTAGCTTATCCGCATAACTTTTCTGTCTGCTTTGAGCCCTTCTCATTCTATCTTGAATAATCTTCATTTTTTCAGTGGTGACTTCAATCAACTCTAGACCCACTATTTTCCTTTCACTAACTTCACCCCAACATACAGGTGTACGACACCGTCTACCATACAACGCTTCATATGGTGTCATACCAATAGTAGATTGAAAACTATTGTTATATGCAAATTCTATCAAAGGCTTTAAAATCAACACACAAGCTCTAAGCATATCTTCCAAAATCTGTATTGTCCTTTCAGACTGCCCATCTGTTTGAGGATGAAAAGCAGTACTAAACTTCAAGTTAGTCCCTATAGCATACTGCAAGCTATCACAAAATCTGGATGTAAAAGTAGGGTCCCTATCTGAAATAATAGACACCGGTGCTCCATACAATCGAATAATTTCATTAACATACAATTTAGCATACCTATCAACTGTATACGTAGTGTTGACTGCTAAAAAATGAGCGGACTTGGTACCCAAATCGAATCTAACCCCTTCTGAGATCGAGGAAGTCCAACCACAAAGTCCATCGCTACATGATCCCATTTTCATTTTGATATTGGCAATGGCTGAAGCAGACCAGTAGGTTTCTGATGCTCCACTTTCACTTGCTGACATATAAGGCACCTAGCAACAAAATCAGCTATTTCCTTCTTCATATTATTCCACCAATAATGCTCCTTTAAATCCATATACATTTTAGCGCTACCAGGATGCATAGTATAAATAGAATTATGAGCTTCATCTAAAATTTCCTCTTTCAATCCACTCACATTAGGCACACATAACCGCTGTTTATACAATAAAGTGCCATCATTCACAATACAAAAATCTTCAGACTTACCATCTCGAACATCTTCTCGTTTCTTCTCAAGAAAAGGATCTTGACTTTGCAAATCACGAATATGGGTAGCTAACAAAGGCCTCATGCTTACATGAGCAAGGAACCTATCCCCATGTGCTAGCTTCAATTCTACTCCCATTAATCTCAACTCCATGATGTGGGAAACTCTAACACACCGAATACAAGATATCCTGCCCTAAGCCTTTCTACTCAGAGCATCTGCAACTACATTTGCCTTCTCTGGGTGATAGTGAATTGTACAATCATAATCTTTAATTAACTTCATCCATCGCCTCTGCCTCAAATTCAACTCCTTCCGAGTAAATAAATACTTAAGGCTTTGATGGTCAGTAAAAATTTCATATACCTCACCATATAGATAATGACGCCATAATTTTAAATCAAACACGATAGCAGCAAGTTCTAAATCATGTGGAGGATAATTACGTTCATGTGTACGCAACTGCCTAGAAGCATAAGCAATAACCTTACCATGTTGCATAAAAACACAACCCAACCCCTGATGTGAAGCATCAGTATAAATAACAAAACCATCTCCACCATGCGGAATAGTAAGAACAGGTGCAGTTACCAACCTCTTTTTCAATTCATCAAAACTATTTTCACAGTCAGAATTCCATTCAAACTTAATATCTTTCCGGGTTAGTTTAGTCATCGGCAAGGCAATCGAAGAAAATCCCTTCATAAACCTTCTATAATACCCAGCTAAACCCAAAAAACTCCTCACCTCAGTCACATTATTGGGCCTCTCCCATTTTACAATAGCCTCTACCTTTTTAGGATCAACACATATACCATCTCTAGAAATAACATGGCCTAAAAATACGATTTGTGATAGCCAAAATTCACACTTGCTAAACTTAACATACAACTTCTTATCTTTCAACAGATTCAAAATAGTTATGAGATGCTTTTCATGTTCAATCATATGACGTGAATAAATCAGAACATCATCAATAAAAACTATCACAAATGAATCAACAAAAGGATAAAGTACCCGGTTCATAAGATCCATAAATACAGCTCGAGCATTAGTCACCCCAAAAGGCATCACCAGAAATTTAAAATGACCATACTGAGTACGAAAAGCAGTTTTAGAAATATCACTTTCCTTGACCCTCAACTGATGATAACTCGATCGCAAGTCTATTTTTGAAAACACTTTAGCACCCTGTAACTGATCAAACAAATCATCTAGACGAGGTAAATAGTACTTGTTAGTAATTGTAGATTTATTCAGTTGCCTATAATCAATACACAAACGTATGGTACCATCTTTCTTCTTCACAAATAAAACTGGCGCACCCCATGAAGATACACTAGGTTGTATGAACCCCCTATCAAGTAAATCCTGCAACTGAATCTTGAGTTCTTTCAACTCAGCAGGTGTCATTCTATACGATGCCATAGAAATAGGGTATGCCCCCAGTGCTAATTCAATACTAAATTCAACTTCTCTTACAGAAACAATCCATAGATGCATGATATTTAGATAACCAATCCATTCCTAGAATTATATCAAAATCAGAAATATCCAATGGAAGTAAATCTATAACTGTATCTCTAGCCCCCACAGTCAAAACACAATCACGAAAAACATATTCGGCTACAACCATGTCCCATATAGGCATAAAACCCAACCCCGCATCTAAACGGGTACACGATCTATTCAGGTATACAACAAAAGCATAGGACACAGAAGAATATGTGGAACCAGGATCAATCAAAACATAAGCACTTCTATCAGTAACAGAAAGTGTACCTGTCACCACATCTGGAGTAATCTGAGCTTCTTTCATTGTAAAGACTCGTCCACCTGGCCTAAAACTACTAGCTTGTCCTCTGCCCATACTTTTCACTGCACTGCCTGGAGATAACACCCTGCTTGCTGCTTCAGTAGGTGCTGCTGGTGTCTCTGCCAACTGTGGACAATTCTTCTT
Source organism: Sambucus nigra (assembly GCA_949130495.1). Classification (NCBI taxonomy): domain Eukaryota; kingdom Viridiplantae; phylum Streptophyta; class Magnoliopsida; order Dipsacales; family Adoxaceae; genus Sambucus; species Sambucus nigra. The sequence goes on from OX422209.1 coordinate 581,374,531, forward strand.
AACATGCCCCACTTGATGACAATGGTAGCATTCCACTCCTTTAAGCTTATGACACCCGAATTTATAATGCCCCTCCTCTTTACAAAAGAAACATGTAACAACTCTCATCGGTGCCTCACCCCTTCCTGACCTCCTAACTAGACTAAAAGATTCTCCACCCCTAGTATCTCTGCCAAATCTCCCCAGACCTCTACCACTATCTCCACCACCTCTATAAAATTTATGAGGTTCTCTCTTAACACTTTCACCCTCACCTCCCTTAGAATGAAATGCGTCAAATCTACTTTTCTTAAAACTCTCTCTACTCGCCACCCCTTGGTTTATTTGCCTTTCTGCTATCGTGGCTTTATTTACCAGAGAAGCATAATCTTCTAACTCATAAGTGGCCACTCTATTTTGAATAGGCCAAATCAGTCCATCTTGAAACTTACTACATTTATCTTCTTCATTCGTCACATACTTAGTAGCAAATCTAGACAAAGCAGTAAATTTAGCCTCATACTCCCTCACAGACATTTTCCCTTGGGTCAAATTTATAAATTCCTTCAACTTCTTCCTCCTATAAACTTTAGAGAAATACTTAACATACAAAGCTTTAATAAATTCAGCCCAAGTAATAACATCAGTACTTTCCATCCTGGGCACCAAATGGTTGCTGGCTTCCCACCAATATTTGGCCTCTCCTTTTAGCTTAAACACAGCTAGATTCACTTTCTGGTTATCTGGAACCTTCATAACTGCAAATATAGTTTCTATATCCCTGACCCGCATCTCAGCTTCTGTAAGTTCAACTGACCCTGAATATTCTGGAGGGTTCAACTTTAAAAACTTCTCATGCATGGAATCCTTCATTTCTTTCCTTGCCTCTTTCTTAATCCTGGCCACAGACTTTAATTCTAGATATCTAGCATGTTGCTCTGCCATTAATGCCATATTTCTTTCCTATTGTTCTGCCATCCTCAATATTGCCTTTATTTACATCTCTGTAGGTTGCTCCTGCTCTCTAGCCCTTCCAGCAACGCTCTGCTATACTTCAATATTGTCTGTACGGGAAGCTACTCCCTCTTCTCTATGTTTTCCATTCCCAGGTTCCATCTGGAATTATCTGTAATACAATAAAGTTCTAACAACCAATATAAACAGTTCATAATACTAAACTATTGGTTAGTACATAAATAATTCATAAATATCAAATCAACTCAATACTGCCATCTAACCGTCACACACGTCCAGAATTAATAACCACGCTCTGATACCACTCATTGTCACACCCCAAACCCAATATCCATACTAATCATTTGTTATTAGAATAATTGGATCATAATCTTGAGCCCATTAGAAAATATACTTCATTTATCAATATTTTTCTGCATACTGCGCAAAATGAACATAATATTATTATTATACCATAATGAAATCAATATCAGAGTCATAATTAAGCGGACATACAATACTATGATTAACTATGATAAAATTTCACAATCAGTAACTCAATCCATACTAACGCAATATATACAATATGCGAGTATATTAAAATCTTCAGTGTAACAATGATAAAATCCCCATATTTAAACCCCAGCTCTTTCCAACGGTGCAACTCTCAAAGTTACCGGTCATATGGTATCCTAGCTGGCAGCATACAAACATGAAATTGTTAAAATATAAATCGTAAGCATTAAGCTTAGTGTCACACCCCAAACCTAATATCCATACTAATCATTTCTTATTAGAATAATTAGATCATAATCTTGAGCCCATTGGAAATATAATTCATTTATCAATATTTCCCTACATAATGTGCACATGGAACATAATATTATTCTTATTCCACACCGAAATCAATATCAGAGTCGTAATTAAGCAGGCATACAATAATGTGATTAACTATGATCAACTCAATCCATGCTAACTCAATATATACAATATGTGAGTGTATTAAACCTCAGTGTGACAATGACAAAACTCCCATATCTAATCCCCAACTCTTTCTAACGGTGCAACTCTCAAATCACTGATCATATGACATCCTAGCTGACAGTTTACAACCCTGAAAATGTCAAAATATAAACCATAAGCATTAAGCTTAGTGAGGTACTCCTTCCCTAAAATGAAATAACAGTTCTATATCAAATATGTGGATATTAATCCAGCCAATCCTCCCATACAATGAATTAACAGTTATATATATCAAATCTGTGGATATTAAATTCAACAAATCCTACCATATAATGAATTAACAGTTATATATCAAATTTGTGGATATTAATCCAACCAATCCTGCCATATAATGAATTAACAGTTATATATCATATCTATGGATATTAATCCAACCAATCCTGCCATATAATGAATTAACAGTTATATATCAAATATGTGGATATTAAATCCAACGAATCCTGCCATACAATAAATTAATAGTTATATATCAAATCTGTGGATATTAAATCTAATCAATCCTGCCCGTTGGCAATAAAAAATCCTGGACCATAAGGCCCAAATAATTCTGCCCATCGGCAATGATAATTCTGCCCATCGACAATAGTATGTCTGCCCATTGGCAATAATAAGTGTAATGACCCCATTTTCTTATACCAATATATAATTGTCTTCTTTCAATTTCGTCACACTTACTATCTAATAATGATATATTATTACATATATGATGTTCCGAGTTCTTAATATGATAAAGCCTGTTTTAAATTTGAAGAATCAACGGTAAAATGGGTCAAACTGAGATTTTATGGCACATCCTAAGCTAAGTGATAAGTTTTGGGGTAGAAAATATAATTTTATGAAACTTTAGGGACTTGGTTTTAATAAAGAAAGTTTTAGGGACCAAAATGAAAAATAAAAAGGGGCCTTTTCGTAAATAAAATATTTTTAGGGACCTACAAGAAATATTGAAAATATATGGTGTGAAATTACCAAAATGCCCTTCAGATGAGAAATGACCCTTATACCCTTAGTACCTTTCCACCTCGTGCTTGGTTTTGACACCTCCACCGTACATGTGTCATCATTAGAGGAGAAGTCAAAACACGTGTCGTCGTTAGAGGAAAAGCTAAAACACGTGTCGCAGTCCAGTGAAATAAGACTGCAAGATGCCTCCGTTACGCGACACGTCAATGCTGACTCCCATTGTAAAAGCTTGGTCAGCATGGACACGTGTCAATGTCGTGATATCTTTGAAAACTATAAATAGGGCCTTTGGGGATCATTTGAAACTCACACCAATTCCTTGAGAATTATAGAAATGAAATAGCGAGAGAAAGTGTGAGAAAGTTTAAGAAGAAGTTCTTAGGGATATTCATCTTAAGGTAATCTTAATGTTATAATGCATCTTTATAGTTTTAATTCATTGTTTTATAGCTTTACTTAGTAGTTATGCTGGTAAAATACAATAAAGAATTTACTAATCAAAACTTAAAATTTAGAACAAATCCAAGTTGATTTTATAATCTTGTTTGAAATTATACGCTTTTAAAAATGATTATTTTTAAAGAAATTGCTCGTTATTATGGAATCCCATTTAAGTAATTCCAAAGTCAGGCCCGGTGAAGTTCTGTCTAGATGAGATGGTATTTAAGTGGTGCCCCTGTGACCCTCCATCTCTACTGGGAATGAATCCGGAAATGTTATGTCTAGATGAGATGGTATTTAAGTGGTGCCCCTGTGACCCTCCATCTCTACTGGGAACCGACTAATGAGGAACTACTATGAATTGAATTCTTCAATTACGATCAATGAGTTTTAAAAGTCAGCAAATAGGGATTCAGTAATCCTGTAAAAGAAGAGGTTAGTATAGTATAAACTGGACCTTAGAATGTGTACTTAAATCTTTATCGGATTAACGTGTGATCGAAGACCAATACCAGTAAATTTGACCTCCATTTTGGGTGAGTACTCTGACATTCCTTGTGTATTTTGATTATATGATATTATGCAAACTATATATATTTTATGAACTGCTTTTATTCTCAAAATTCATGTGATATCGATGATTGATTCATTTGTGATATGTTTATATTTGTCCATATAAACATACCGATTAAAATGATTATTGAAAAGGATATTGAATATTGAAAATCTGATTCGGCCTAAGGGACCTCTTTACTGACTAACCTTCCCAGCTGGGTTATCGCTGGTGTGACCTAAATAAGGCGTTGTGACGAACATGTTCGATTGACCCTCAACTACCGGGGTATAATACGGTAGAAGAATACGGTATTAGAGTGTACTTAGTCATCAAAATGATATGATTGAAAGAAAAAGATATCACATTTTATTTGTTGCATTCGTCTTATTCTGAGCTATCCAATTGTGATATATATAATTTCATTTCAAAATTATATATATTTACTGCAAGTTCCTTTCCATATATGTATATGCCTTCTCTTTTGACTTGAATAGGTATCTATTTTCTGAAAACCCTGGAATGTTTGGAGATTGAACCTCATTCGGCTTTTAGCTGATGTTGTATAAATAACCATTTTTCAGGAAACGTTTAGGCTCACGGACGGAACGAAAATGGACTATATTGAAGATTTAGCTTTTAGAGCTCTTTTTGTAAAATGTTTATTTAGAGCATGTCTGGCTCTCTTGTAATAAGGTGTAAATTTTCTCTTAAGTTGTAACTCGTTGTTACTTTTAATATATATGAAGTTTCCTTTAGAAAGCTCTGATGACGTAATTCCTTTACTTTCAGTATTTTACGATTCATAACCATGTGATAATATATCCGTTGCATTTATTTAAGGAAACAATTAAATCGGAATATTTGTTGCCTTGGTGGCATGTCAAGACACTCATTCCCTAATACTATTTTGGGTCGGGGTGGTGACAGAGGTGGTATCAGAGCATAGGTTATGAACCCGTAGACTACTGAACATAAGTTTCGAACGTTATAGATTTTAAGTTTCCATACATAGGATACAGGATTAAATATCCGACTTATGTTATAACCCTCCACATGTATGAAAATATATATAATTATTTATATATCATTGTTCTTCTAAATTTCAATCTTGGGCTAGTATAATACATCTTACGTTTGGCCATGACTGTAGAAAATGACCACGGCAAGATCAACTCCAGGAACTAGTGGTTCGAGTATGGAAGGAATGGAAGGTGCATACAAGGCAATTGAAAGTCTAGCAAGAACTGGGAAGCATCAAGTGAATAATGGAGCACTAAGGAATTTTGAACTAAGTAGTTGTACTATTGAACAGTTCAAGAAGTTGAATCCGCCGTCTTTTAAAGGGACTCCTAACCCCACTGAAGCAGAAAACTGGGTGATGCAAATGGAAAAGATGTTCGATGTTCTTAAGTGTACAGATGAACAACGAGTTTTATTTGGAACATTCATGTTAGAAGGTGAAGCCGAACATTGGTGGAGAATGACTAAGAGAATGCATGGGGAAAGGAATAATCCCATAGGTTGGAATGACTTCTTAGTGATCTTCAATGAGAAATACTTTCTCGAAACGGTGCAAGACCAAAAAGCAGCTGACTTCATGGGTCTGGTTCAAGGAAATATGACGGTTAGTCAATATGAGGCAAAGTTTACTGAGTTATCCCGTTTTGCACCTCATGTTGTGATAACCGATGTTTTAAGAGCCAAGAAGTTTGAACGTGGGTTAAGGTTGAATATTCGTAGCCGGATTTCCACCCTAAAGTTGACATCATATAATGACGTGGTGGCTAGGGCAACAATAGCTGAGAAGGATAGTGAAGAATATAATCAGGTTAGAGAGGGGAAGAGGAAGTTTGGAGAACAAAGAGGAAGGAACACCAATAATAAACCCTTTAGGACTATACCTAATATAGGACAAACTTTAGTAAACAAACCCTTTAATGTTGATAAATGCCAACGTTGTGGTAATATTCATATAGGGAGACTGTGTTACCTGGAGACGGGGAGTTGCTTTGGGTGTGGACAAAAGGGACATAAAATGCGATATTGTCCTAACAAAAGGAAGGCGGCAACAAAGACTTCTAATGACAATAAGGATCGGGGCAGACAAGGTAAAGTCTTTAATCTTTCCGATGCAAAGGCTTCTAATGCAGTAGTGTCAGGTACACTTTCTATATGTGCACAACCTTTTTAAGTTTTAATTGATCCTGGTTCTACCCATTCATTTGTGTTTGTGCGTTTTGTTAATCGCTTTCCTAATATTCCTGAATCCTTGAATCATATCATTCACGTTTTTACTCCTTTGGGTGAGTTATTGACGGGAACATTAGTATATAAGTCTTGCCCTATAAATGTCAGTAGTCATAAACTATTCGCTGATTTGATAGTTTTAGACATAAGAGATTTTAAAGTCATTTTGGGGATGGATTGGTTAGCATCATATCATGCTAGGGTGGATTATTTTGAGAAGAGAGTTGTTTTCCAAATTCCCAACCAACCAGAATTCAATTTTGAAGGAACTAGCATCTTATCTCCCATGCGTATTATCTCTGCAATGCAAGCTTATAGTTTTCTTAAGAAGGGATGTCAAGGATTTCTTGCAAGTGTTAATGATTTGCAAACAAAAGAGCCTAGTTTAGAAGATATTCCTATAGCTAGGCTTTTTCCAGATGTTTTTCCAGATGATTTGCCCAGTCTACCTCCTAGTAGAGAAGTAGAATTTACCATTGACCTTGTTCCTGGAACTACACCAATCTTAAAACCACCTTATCGCATGGCACATTTAGAATTAAGGGTGTAGAGGGGGCTTGAAGGTAATCTTGAGATTAGGGACAAATCCCCAATTGGCAACAATGTTTGAGATTAAGCAACGGGGGCAGCTCAAGCTTGGCAACTTAGCGAGGCAGTTTGGTGCGGCAGCTCATATTTTAGCTTGTTGTATTTGTCATATCGTATTTTCATTATTGATGACTGTAAGCCCTAACAGCTGTAATGACGTAACGATAATAACAAATGAGTTTGTATGAGGTCAAACGGTACTTGCGAGAGACCAGGCTTGACAGGGCCCGGGAGAGCTTTCATGCTCTATCGAATGACCTCACCGTGGGAACTTTAGAGGGACCTGATTTGGAGGATTGAGAAGTGAGGCACCATCGGGGCTTGTCCTAACCATCTTAGATACACCTGATAAAACACCGAAGGAACCTGATTGTGGAACCTCGAGCGGAGCAGCTTGGAGTTCCATCGGGCGTTGAGTTGTGAGACAAACAACCCTCTACTTAATGTCGCATCCACTGTAGGTGATGTCACTAGCCAGCTAAACAATGTCAGACCTGCACTTGAGTAAACCACCGTGGTATTTGGGGCTGTCAGGCAGTTGGTGAGCCACCTCTGCGACAACAGTCCCCTGACACACAATGGTTAGACAAAAGGTATGTCTTGGCATTTAATGTTTATGACGTGGAGACAACTAGTGCATCAGGTATTTAATGTTGTGACATAAAATATGAGGGATGCCTTTCACAGATATTGATGACTGAGTTGCGTCGGGGTGGTGTGGGGGGCTATTTAAGGACCCCAACCACCTTTGAGGAGAGGATGATCTTTTTGAGAGTTCAGAAGTTATTACTAGAGGGTTTACCCACCCACCATTGTTACTTATTACGAAGCTTTTAATACTTGACAGAGATTCTTGAAAGTGTTAGGTGTGTTTCTACCTGCCTACCAAAGTGTATCTAGGGTGCTTACTTCTCTCTCCCTCTAGCTAAGTTACTCCTAAGGTTCATCACTATTTCCTGAGTCATACACGAGAGTTTTTGTGAGTTTAAACTGGGTTTATCTTCATTGGGTATGTGTGTGCATGCCCTGTCATTAATCCAAGGTCTTGGGCTAATTAACTTGTCATCACCATACTCAAAAGGGGTTACGCCTCCATTTATAATCTAAAGTACCCTCCTACATTTGGCGACTCTGCTGGGGAGGCATTCTCCTAGATAAGGAATATGGCGCAAGATAATGCTACTCGAAGACTCAACTTTGATGATATCCAGCATGATGAAGAATAGGCCGCGAGAGAGCTGTAGGCCCTAAGAGATGGGGCTCCTCAGGTAGAAATACCTCCGGGTCCAATGGCGTCCGGCATCCCACGAATGGCACAACCTTTCCACGAGCGCGGGGTTGGGACCCGCCCAAATTTTGCTCCTCACGAGCAAGTTTTATGAGTTCCTGCGAACCCCTGTAGCTTCCACTATGCTGGGAGGTTTGGAGGCTAATGCCTTCGTAACGCCAGGAGTAGCTCCAACGGCCCCACCAGGTGCAGGTGTTGCTGGAACGATCCCAGCAACCATACCCTTCGTCGTGAATCCGGCAGCGAGGATCTCGGGAGTATCGACGGCACCAGCAATAACGATGGCTCCAGTTGTAACGAGCGTTCCGCCTGTGACCCCATTGGTTGTTGCCCCATCGCCCATGGAAGAAATGAGAAGGGAGATGCAAAAAGAGATGCTGAAGTTCATGCAGGCTTCCTCGCAGGCTGTGGGCGAGGTGGCTTCGGTCTACGATGACTTTCGAACACCTTACCCTCAGGGATATAACGACGAGCCTTACCCAAAAGACTATATTCCCCCTATCTTTGAAAAATACACAGGAAACGGTGGGAACCCGAAGGAGCATATTAAGCGTTTCGTTGAACACTTAGGAGCACATTGCAATGATAAGAAGCTTAGGTTGAGGGAGTTTTCCAAATCCCTAACCGACAAGGCATACACCTGGTACTCCCATTTGACTCCTAACAGCGTTTCTACGTGGGAGGAGATGCATGTATCGTTTGTCCAAAAGTTCTTCTTAGCAGAAGATGAGTTCACCTTGACCCAACTCGGTAGGGAGAGGTAGAGACCGGGAGAAGAGGTGGTGGCCTATATTCGAAGGTTCAGGGAAAGGTCCCTCGATGTAAGGGAAGAGGCTAAGGAATCCAAGTTGTTGTAGATTTGTGTTGAGGGACTACTTCCTGAGTATATTTGCCACCTAATCAACGAGACGCGCGAGGGAACTTTTCAGCATTCCTAAAATCCGTAAGAAACATCTCTCTGGTGGTACGAACCATCCCGGTGGTGACTCCCATGATGTTCAGGAAGTCGATACAACCCGCGGGGGGAAGGTCTCAGCCCCCACGGGTAGGATACGTCGAGAGGGAAGATAGGGGCAAGACACCAAAGAAGGACAACAAGAGAAAGTTTGGAAGGGACAGAGAAGACCGACCACCGCTGCCTTCTACGACAGAGGAGGTAGTGAGCTGTTATAATGCAATGGTCCAAGTTGGAACGATTTATGAACCAAAAGGCGTTCCGGCAGAAGAACCCGATGCTGCGACAAGGGCTGATCCCAAATACTGCCAGGTTCATCGAAAGATCTAACATCCAACGGAGAACTGCTTCACACTGAGAAGAATCATCGACAAGTACATGAAGGCGGGGACTTTGCAAATTCCCCCGCAGAACATTAACAATAATCCACTTCCAGCACACAGAGCCAATTTGGTGATGGCCTATGATGAGGAGGTAGAAGGAGAAGGAGGAATGTTAATAATGAAGCATGAGAAGTTCGATGAAGCTCTGGAACATTGCACCAGGGGAATGACTAGCGTAGTTTTAGCCTACGATAAAGCAAGTGCTAAAGACGTGGAAGACGTATATAGCGTTGAAGGCGAGGAAGCAGACCCGGTCACAGAATATAGTGCAGTTTTAAAATCCCTAAAGTTCACTTGGTTCTTTGATCAAGTGGGGATCCCGAAGGAGAGCATAATGGAGATAACTCAGGCGATTTTGGACATCGCAAGAAGAAGCGCAGTCCCCTTGCTAAGGTGGAGGGGACCCATGGCTAGACTGGTGAAGAAGTTTCTGTCAGAAGTAACTTTCAGCGATGCAGATAGAGCTGTAAGGTTCCCCCATAATAGGCCTTTATGTAACCGCTGGTGTCAACGGGGTTAGCTTTGCAAGGACTCTTATGGATGGGGGTGCTTCCATTAATATTATGTCGATCAACTCCTTCCACGCGGCTAACATTCCGGAAGAAAGGTTGGTTCCCATGCCCTTGGTAATCTCGGGCTATGACAATTAATCTTTCAAATCCATCGGGTATGTAAATGTTGGGATAGTGATGGGAAATCTGAGTTCCCATATCAAGTTTCATATAATAGAAAGTTCAACTTCCTATCATTTACTAATTGGGAGAGTGTGGATGCACAACCAAGGATTAGTTCCTTCAACTTACCATCAATGCGCTAAGGCGAATATCAAGGGAACAGAAGTGACCATTAGGGCTACGAAGAGACCGTTCGCTATCGAAGAAGCGCACTTAGTGGATTCAGCCTTTTATACAGAGCTCGAGGAAGACATGCGGGTTCTGACAAGGAGAATAAAGGGAGCATGGGTTCCCTCGATTAGAGAAAGAATGGGACCTTTGAACGAGCAGAGTAAAGGGGGTGCAAGTGGCGAAGGAGAGAGGACTGAAGAAACCCATCAGGTGATCCCTCGACCCCAAAATATCTCGAAGAAACTCAAAGATAGGATGAGGCCTAGAGCCGACCCGGTGGAGCATGAGGTCCAACGGCAGAGCATGTTGAGTCGCTTCTCAAGGGAAAAAATTGCTGAGGCTTCCAGAGAAAAGAAGAGGAAGGCCATGGCAACAGCTACCAGCAGGCAATGCAAGAAAATTGTCACTGAAGAGGGAAAACAGCTTATAACGGTGTGAATGGGCGGCCGAAGAGACTAAGGATGAGGTTGACCCGATGTATGAGTGTTTCTTGGTGGATCGACGGGAGCAGTGTATGGTGATAGATAACTCCAGCATACAGGAGTTCGTAGAAGATATCGCCAAAGAACCAGACTACATGGCAGATCAACCAAAACCCCAAGCGCAAGAGTTGGGGCAGCTAAACTTGGCAAGAGAAGGGTAAGACCCAAGGCCTATCTTTATCTCGAAAGATCTCAGTAAGGAGAAACAAGAAGCCTTAGTTGGGCTGATTCGGGAATTCATAGATGTCTTTGCTTGGAAGTACACTGAAATAGAGGGGCTGGATGAGGAAGTGAGCTGCCACAAACTGAACGTGATGCCTTAAGCTATTCTGGTGAAGCAGGCAACGAGGACTTACAAACCTGAACTAAACTTGAAGATTAAGGAGGAGGTCCAACATTTATTGACAGCAGGATTTATCAAACCAATATAACATCCTCTTTGACTATCCAGCATTGTGCCAGTAGGGAAGAAGGACAAGAACTAAATAAGGATCTGTGTAGACTTTAGAGACTTGAATAGGGCTTGCCCCAAGGATGAGTTTCCCCTGCCATCCATTGACAATTTGATAGATGCCACGGCTGGTCATGAGATGTATAGATTCATGGATGGATATGTGGGGTACAACCAGATCAAGATGGGCCCCACCGACGCAGAGAAAACGGCGTTCAGAACTCCGTTGGGCAACTTCATGTACAAGGTGATGCCGCTTTAACTCAAGAACGCTGGAGCTACTTACCAGAGGACAATGATGGCCATTTTTCATGACTTCTTCCACAAATTTGTAGAGTTCTACGTGGACGACTTGGTCATCAAATCAAAGGAGGAGTCCCATCTGAATGATTTAAGGAAGGTGTTTGTTTGGTGCATGAGGTATAAATTGAGGATGAACCCGTTGAAGTGTGTCTTCGGAGTAACGAGTGGGAAGTTTCTAGGCTTCGTGGTTGACCGATAAGGGGTGCAGATGGACCAGGATAAACAGCGAGCAATCTTGGAGATGCAATGTCCAAAAATGGCGAAGGTGCTGAAGAGTTTTCTTGGTAAAGTCTCCTACCTTAGGAGATTTGTGCCTGGATTGGTCGAAATAACACACCCACTGATGCAGCTGTTACGAAAAAACACGAAATTCAGGTGGGAGGAGGTTCACCAGGAGTCTCTTATTGGGATGAAGAAACTGCTCGTTTCACCACAAATCATAGTTCCTCCCCAAGCAGGAGTACCGTTGCAGCTATACCTTACATCCACCACGAGGTTCGTTGGAGCTCTGCTGGCACAAGAAGTGGACGGGCAAGAACGGCCGATTTACTACCTCAGCAGGATCATCCAGGGGCTGGAAGTCAGATACAATAGCTTAGAAAGGCATTGTTTGGCCTTAGTATTTGCAGCGTAAAAACTTAGGCATTATATGTTATCTTTTACAATTCATATTATAACTAGATGTGACCCCATTAAGTATTTGCTTGTAAGAACCATACTGATTGGCAGGGCAGCTAGATGGTTCCTTATCCTCTCTGAATATGACTTGAAGTGCGTGGGTCCCTCGCACAATTAAAAGCCAAGCGTACGCTGATCTGTTGGCCATCTTCCCTTCAGGAACCTTCGAGCCACCCAAGAAAGACATTCCAGGAGATGACTTGCAGGCTAATTATCTGGACACAACTGAGGAGGAATAGACGATGTAGTTCAATGGATCTTCGACGAAAAAGAAGGGAGGAGCGGGGGTTATTCTTTTAAGGGGAATGGAGGAGATTTTCCTTTCATACAAACTGGATTTCCCTTGTTCCAATAACGAAGCAGAGTACGAGGCGTTGGTACTAGGGCTGCTGGAGGCTCTTCGAAGGGGAATTCGTTCACTCTGCATTAAGGGTGACTCGAACTTAGTAATTCAGCAAATAAACGGAGAATATGTCTTAAAGCACATGAGCCTGGCACCATACAGAACAATCATTCAGAGGCTTCTCAACCAGTTCCATCAGACCAAGATCAGAAGACATCCCAGAACGATGCCTATGCCACTATCGCCCAGAAAATGATCATGAGAAATGATAAGACTATCGTTGTGATCCAATGAAGGACAGCTCCATCGGTAGTACAATCAATATTACCGATGGAGGAAGACGCGAACTGGAGGGGAGAGATTAGGAAGCAGCTGGAGTCGGGCGAAGGAGCTTTGGGATTAAGAGAGTTAGCCCAATACTTTACGAACCAGGGAAATCTTTACTATAGAAATGCTGGGGGATGGTTGTTAAGATGTATCAGCCCAGAGGAAACAGAGCGAAGGTTGAAGAAAACGCATGAGGAGCACTGCGAAATGACTGAGATACCTCTGTATATGAGAATCTAAAGAGAGGGGTACTTCTGGCCTAGAATGAAGTAAGATGCGACAGAGCTGCAACGGAAGTGCCATAAGTGTCAGCTATTTTTTGAGTCAGCTGAGTGCCATTTCATCGAAACTCAAATGGACTGGAGGCATCCCTATATCGACTTCATTCAGGATGGAGTTGTCCCAACGGAGAAAATGGATGCGATGGGCCTGAGGCGAAGGGCCCCAAGGTTCTATGTTCAGGAGGGACAGCTTTATCGAAGGGGGTACTTCAACAGGACATTGCGTTGCATCACGAAGGAAGAAGTAGCTGAAGTCCTCAGGCAGGCACATGATCCAGCCCACATAGGCAGGGCCAGGTTATATGATCAGCTGATGACGTTGGGGTATTATTGGCCAACAATAGAGAAAGACTCTGTTAAGTTCATCCGAAAATGCAAAGCTTGCCAACTTCATGGAAATATGATCCATGCCCCATCGGTAGACTTACACTCTCTATCAACACCCTATCTATTTCATACTTGGGCGTTCGACCTAGTGGGGGCAATACACCCCTCTTCGAGAGGCAAGATATGGATACTGGTTGCAACGGAGTGTTTTACAAAATAGGCCGAGGCGATACCACTCAGAAGAGCAACGGCTGGGGTGGTGAGCAACTTCATCAGAGAATACATCATTTGCCATTTTGGGATCCCAAAGGTTATTCTTTCAGATAACGGGACCCCTTCGTCAATTTCGAAGTAACAATGCTCACGGATAAGTACTCCATTATTCATCATACTTCAACGGTGGCATACCCAAAGGGAAATGGTCAGGCCGAAGCAACTAACAAAACCTTGGTTAATATTTTGGCCAAGATGATGAAGGACTTTCTAGGGGCATGGGATGATAAGATACCAGTTGTTTTATGGGCCTATCGAATAATCAAGCGGAAACCCACGGGATACACGTCGTTCTCCCTTGCTTATGGGGCTGAGGCAATCCTTCCAGTGGAGTTGGAAGTTCCCTCGGCTCGATATGCCTTGCGAAGTAGCATGCTCCCTCAAAGTAGACATGTGCAGCTGGAAACGCTGGATGAACACAGAGATAATTCGATGCAACACTTTCAGATGTATACGAAGCAACTTTCAAGGGCATACGATAACTTGGTGAGACCAAGGAAGTTCGTGGAGGGAGACCTCGTATTGAAAGCGGCAGTGAAGCACATCAGGGGGCTTCCTCTACCTAAGTTTGCAGCTAACTGGGAGGGACCTTTCGTTGTGAGAACAACTCATGATTCATGTTATTGTTTAATTCCGAAGTTAGAAGAAGATAGGCCATTTAAGATTAACAATAAATGGCTGAAGTCTTATCATGTGTAAACAATCATGTCTGAACCACTGTTATAACTGGCTGTTGTTATGAATATACAAATTTTAGTTACGATTTGAACTCAACAAAAGAATTACAGAAATGTAGGAATTCATAACATACAAAAGCAGTCACAACACATTGAAGAATTGGAATATATACATTTTTCATTCATTAACAATGGAGTATTACAAAAAAAAAATTGGGAGCTATCGCCCAAGAACTACACAGATGGAAGCAGAGGGAGGATATGGATACAAGAAGCATTTAGCCTAAAAGAAACGATAAATCTGAGGAAGAGAAAAAATCTCCAGGAAGGCCCAAAGAAGCTGCTGTGAAAGACTGTTGGGGGTTAATAGAAACCTCCAGCCTCGTTTGCACTTATGTGCATTCGATGAGGAGTCTCTCGCATTTCAGTTTGACTAGACACAAAGCTTCTTCGGCATCCTTCACCTCTTGATCCACTGCTTCCAAAAGGGGCGCTAACGCGACCAATCTAGCTTCCTCAGCTCGCTGGTCCTCCTGATATTTTCGTAACACTTCCCTATGGCCGATCAGTTGCTGGTTCTTCAAGGTCTTTAAATGTGTTATAAGCCAGTCAAAACGGAAACCATCACGCCCCAGCTCCCTCAGAATACCTAGAAATTGGTTAAGGAGGGATCTGGTAACGCTGGCAGTAGGAGTACTGATAATTTCTACATCAACATTTGCCATGCCTTGAAGTCTGTGACTCATCACGTGAATATTGGAACACAGACAATCCGGTGTGAAGGTCTTAGGGTGATTATTCACCAGTTGTTCGATCACCAAACGGTGGTTGACAGGCATTTGAGGGGACTGCCGAAGCACCATTAGGCAGAAAGCGTGAGGAGCCAGGTTAGGAAGGGGGAGTTCGCACCCAGATTCGCTCTCTGCTACAACACCAGTCGTGGAACCTTGATCATCATGACCGGAGTTTTCCGACGCAACAGGTTCTCGATGAGGTGAGCCCAAAGGCGAAAGAGCTAGAGGAGAATCTTCCCGAGCAACCTGAGAAGAGATAGAAGTCATAATAAGTTTATGAAAAAAATCTTAACAAGCGTTTTCGTTGTTAAGTCACCGTTATAAGGTGGAGTTTATAAAAAATCTTAACAAGCGTTTTCGTTGTTAAGTCACCGTTATAGGGTGGAGTTTATCAAAAATCTTAACAAGATTTTTCGGTGTTAAGTCACCATTATAAGGTGGAGTTTATCAAAAATCTTAACAAGCGTTTTCGTTGTTAAGCCACCGTTATAAGGTGGAGTTTATGAAAAATCTTAACAAGCGTTTTCGTTGTTAAGTCACCGTTATAAGGTGGAGTTTATGAAAAATCTTAACAAGCGTTTTCGTTGTTAAGTTACCGTTATAAGGTGGAGTTTATTAAAAATCTTAACAAGCATTTTCGTTGTTAAGTCACCATTATAAGGTGGACTTTATGAAAAATCTTAACAAGACTTAACGAAAAATACCTCAGTCACTGCAGGGGCAAGAACGGGAGCCAGTGCGACAGCCGTAGGGACAGGAACCGTTGGGGGCGAGATCATTGCCTCAGAAGTCATAACGGGGTCCCTGGTTGCAGAAGCCTCAACGCTTGGCAAAACTCCCTCACCTACATAAGGCACTAGGGCCAGCATAGCGGGTTCGTCAAGAAAAGATGACGGGCTCCCAAACAAAGACCCAACACGAAGGGGTGCAGAAGCACCACTATACTGGATAGAAATACCAACCTGTGCCTTGACTGCAGGAGGACCACCAAGATAAATAGGTGGTACAAGATCAGGAGAAAACTGTGACATGAGAGCAAGGGTTAGAAAAGAGGAATAAGCACAGAAAATATGAAGAGACATCTCTACAACTACTTACCTCGATTATGGTGCTAAAGAGGGGAATGGCAGTCAGAGGTCTCATCAGCATCGTTGGAAGAAGAATGCTTGCTAACAACGAGGATATTTTAACCCGAGGCACCCAAAACATCTCAGGGTTCAGCAAGTTAAATAAAAAAAGGGGTGGGACCGAAAAGACACTATAAAAAATCAACTGAAGGGGAAATCATACCTCGGGCTCACTTTCCTCAACAAGAACAATGGGCAGAGAAACCTCAGGTAGGGCAGGTAAATTAGAGGGGGCTGAGAGTGTTATCTCGGGTTGCATTACCTCTGGTGGCGAAGGGGCACCCGCAGGCTCAACAACATCACCTCCCTCAGCAACTTCCCTCGCATGTCGGGAGGCTGAACGGCGAGAATAGGTAAGCCCCGTCATGGGGGAACGGGGAGGAGTCACGTTGGCAAGAGAAATAGCGAAATGTCCCCCACGAAAGGGCTCACGGGAGGACTGGGGGGTCTGGTCTTTACATTTCAATCCCCTGAACCACAGTTATCAAGAAAAAATAAGCAAATATAGTCTTCCTTAAGCAAAGAAGGGAATGAGTAAATCAAGCATACATACCGCGGATTCAGAGGGGGAGAGAGAAGATGAGACCACTGGCGACGAAGGAGGAGTAGCAACAACAGAGAGGGCAGGAATGAGATGCACCTCAGAAGTTTGCTTCTTCTGGGGCTTGGTACCCATATTCTTCCTCCTTAACCCCGCTGCACCAGTACCGACCTCTCGAGGAACCCTTGAGCTCTTTCTCCTTCTAGCCGTTGGCTCTGTAGGATCAACCACCACTGTGGGAAAAGCAAAGGAAGGAGGAACAACGACAGCATGTCGTTGATACTCAGCATTTATTCGATCTATTTCTGCTTGGGCTTCCCTCCTTAGGTGCTCAGCCGTTTCAGCAGACATGGGAGGTGGAACGGAGGCTATGGGAAAGGCTGCCACGGGAGTCTAGGGCTTCTAGGGCTTAGATTTTGACTTTGATGCCCCACTTTTGGCCGTTTTTGCCTTCTTGGAAGGTGGTTGAGAAGGCCCCTCGCCGATAGTAGCTTCAGTTGAAGGGGCAACCTTCTTCGGAGCTGCAGGAGTTTTGGGTTTAGGCGTTGTAACTGGGACCATGGGATAAAGTGGGGGAAGATCGGTGGGAGGTGCTTTGGGGGTTAAACTTAGAGGGGATTCCATCCCAAGTATAGAGTTGCCTTTTAGCCCCAACTCTACGGCAGAAAATGAAGAAACGGGAGGATACACGGGATCTCCCTCAACAAACTCAGCAATTGCAGCCAGTTGTTTCGGCCAGTACTTTGTAGCAAATAGAGGGGTCACATCCCCATGCCTAGTAATACTGGGAATGGTGACTCGCCCAGCCATGGTTGAACATATCCCCCACGCAACGGTTGAAGAAAATAGAGAACACGCCTCGCTAAAGGAGACCTTGGGGTTTAACGATTGAAACACTAGACGAGCACCCCCTAGTCAAACCCAAACTGGCGGTTGCATCGGTTGGGATTATAGTGCTCAGTAATATATCCCCACTCAGTGTAAGAAGGCAGATATCATGGGGAGAACAGAAGGACCACGACGAGCGAGGGATCCTCAATATCGGGGGTAGGGGCCTGTACCACTCTGGCTTCATGATGAAAAAATTCACAAGTGTGAAAGAAGATTTCCTCCTGATAAGGTCTCATGAAAAAGTTCTCAAAACGATCAATCACAGATATTAACTCCTTTCGACTTTGTCTCCTGTGATAAATAAAGGACCATGGAGGCAGAATTATTTCCCCCGAAGGAGGACTGTTGGCTTTAGCCGCTACGGCAGGAAAGCGAAAGCAAAGGAAGCTGGTTAGAAGAACATTGTTGGCAAAATTGGCCAAGTTATAACGGACGAGAGAGCGTTCCATGTCGAACAAAGTTCTATCCATCCAGGTGTAGAGGGATCCCAAGGCAATTGCAGCCAGTGGAAGTTTTATGCCTCAGGCCAAACGAAGGGACAGGTTGATAAGGTTCCTTTGGGGCTGGTCGTTGGGTTTGCCCGTCAAAAGGAAACGGGAGAGAATCACAAGAATATAGGCGGGAAGTTCCAATGGTGTACCTTGACTAGGGGCATCTGTTGAGGAACTGCCTTCACCAGAACCCTTGAAGAAATAATTGATCAAGGGAGAGAAAGTAGCTTTATTGGAAGAACCGATGCAGCTTCGGCATATACGATCCAACTCCAAACGATCTGCAGTCTCTTGAGCATCAAGAGCCTCATCGATATAGGGTTCATGACCTGTTGCATCGAGGCCCAAGAGCTTGCACACGTCTTCCAGAGTTATGGTGAACTCGCCCCACGCAGCGATGAATGTGTGAGTAGTAACATTCCATCGAGAAACTAGGATAGGAAGAGCAACATTGTTCTTCGAAAGAGTGAACTCACCAAACCATTTAGCCCGTTGTAACCCAAGCTTGTTGAGAATATCAGCATAAGAACTTTGCATATGGGAGTTCCAGGCAGCAAAGTGGGCAGGAGAACCCCCTGGCGCTTCGAAGTCAACATGGGACCATGGGAAGTCCCCTCGCTCCAAGCAAAATCGTAGAGTCCCCTCTGGAGGAAGAAAGCCCCACTCAGAAGAATCCTCGTCTTCATCACCCAACAGTAAGGCGTCAAACTTGGAAGAAAAATGCACATCCTTGCAGGCAACATCAAAGTCATCACCCTCCCTAAAAATAGGAGAGCAAAGATAAAACCTCAGTTGTTCCTGGCGGGCAGCATCCAGGGCGGAGGCAGCAGTGGTGGTGGAAGACGGAGCACCAGTAGCAGAGATAGCAGGGTTGCTTAAGTTTGCCATGAAAAATGACGATGAAGACAGTAGAAAAGCTTTAAGCAAGAGCGGTTTGAAGAACGAGAGTAGAAGACCACGACCACCGAAAGCGGTTTAAGGGGTGAGAAGGGAAGAAGGCGAACAGGAGCTTAGCAACAATGGAGTTCTTGCAGGGTTTTCTCTCTCTCTAAAAATGGAAGTCTGAAGAAGATAGTAACAGAGTAAGAAAAAAAAAAAAAGAGGGTTAAAGCGCTTTGGATATGGTCGTTTGAAAATTTCGAGTTTGGCGTTTAGATTTCCCCACCCTCGCACGTGCACGGCCGCCTGTAATCATTTCACATGAACACGTGGCACTTCGGGAAGTACTTTGGAAGTTGAAAAGACAGTGCCACATCATTAATGAAGTGACGCATAGAGAACAGGAAGCGTTGCCTTCTCCAACAAGTTTTAGTTTTGGCGCCATATCCATTGAATTTCTAAATGAAGACCATCATACGTGTTCAAATGCTTCTAGCACACAACGAAGCACCACGGGGGATAATTTCATTTACTAGGAGTCCAAACGAGTATTTGAAAAGATTACTAGGTCTTTCGGAAGAATTTCACATATTAAAACTAGAACGGTTAAAGACCGCCACGAGGAAAAAGCGATGATGTCCCCCTCGCCCCAGCCCCAATGAGAATGGCGTTTCGGCTTTGATAAGGCTCATCGGATTGAGAAATTTCGTGCAGGCATTTCTTATTCCCACAATAAATCCCTCCACGAGGGGGCAAATGTAGAGGGGGGTTGAAGGTAATCTTGAGATTAGGGACAAATCCCCAATTGGCAACAGTGTTTGAGATTAAGCAACCAAGGCAGCTCAAGCGTGGTAACTTAGTGAGGCAGCTTGGCGCGGCAGCTCATATTTTAGCTTGTTGTATTTGTCATATTGTATTTTCATTATTGATGACTGTAAGCCCTAACGGCTGTAATGACGTAACGATAATAACAAATGAGTTTGTATGAGGTCAAACGGTACTTGCGAGAGACCAGGCTTGACAGGGCCCGGGAGAGCTTTCATGCTCTATCGAATGACCTCACCGTGGGAACTTTAGAGGGACCTGATTTGGAGGATTGAGAAGTGAGGCACCGTCGGGGCTTGTCCTGACCATCTTAGATACACCTGATAAAACACCAAAGAACCCTGACCGTGGAACCTCGAGCGGAGCAGCTTGGAGTTCCATCGGGCGTTGAGTTGTGAGCCAGACAGCCCTCTACTTAATGTCGCATCCACTGTAGGTGATGTCACTAGCCAGCTAAACAATGTCAGACCTGCACTTGAGTAAACCACCGTGGTATTTGGGGCTGTCCGGCAGTTGGTGAGCCACCTCTGCGACAACAGTCACCTGACACACAGTGGTTAGACAAAAGGTATGTCTTGGCATTTAATGTTTATGATGTGGAGACAACTAGTGCATCAAGTATTTAATGTTGTGACATAAAGTATGAGGGATGTCTTTCACAGGCATTAATGACTAAGTTGCCTCGGGGGTGGTGTGGGGGGCTATTTAAGGACCCCAACCACCTTTGAGGAGAGGACGATCTTTTTGAGAGTTCAGAAGTTATTACTAGAGGGTTTACCCACCCACCATTGTTACTTATTACGAAGCTTTTAATACTTGACAGAGATTCTTGAAAGTGTTAGGTGTGTTTCTACCTGCCTACCAAAGTGTATCTAGGGTGCTTACTTCTCTCTCCCTCTAGCTAAGTTACTCCTAAGGTTCATCACTATTTCCTGAGTCATACACGAGAGTTTTTGTTAGTTTAAACTGGGTTTATCTTCATTAGGTCTGTGTTTGCATGCCCTATCATTAATCCAAGGTCTTGGGCTAATTAACTTGTCATCACCATACTCAAAAGGGGTTACGCCTCCATTTATAATCTAAAGTACCCTCCTACAAAGGGAATTAAAAGTTCAATTACAAGATTTGTTAGACAAGGGTTTTATTAGACCTAGTATATCCCCTTGGGGTGATCGAGTGTTATTTGTTAAAAAGAAGGATGGAACGATGAGGTTATGTATAGATTATCATGAACTAAATAAGGTGACCATTAAGAATAAATACCCCTTACCTCGTATAGATGATTTGTTTGACGAACTGCAAGGTGCATAATTATTTTCGAAGATTGACCTTAGGTCAGGCTATCACCAATTAAAGATTAAGGAAGAGGATATTTCGAAATCAGCTTTTCGTACTAGATATGGTCACTATGAATTTCTTGTAATGCCATTTGGATTAACTAATGCACCAGCCGCTTTTATAGATATGATGAATAGAGTTTTTAGGAAATATCTGGATCAGTGTGTGGTTGTTTTCATTGATGACATCCTTATTTATTCCAAAGGTATTGAAGAACACGAGAAGCATTTGGAGATAGTATTACAAATCCTTAGGAAAGAGAAATTATATGCGAAATTAAAGAAGCGTGAATTTTGGTTGCCTAGTGTTTCTTTTCTAGGACATGTCATATCCAAGGAGGGAGTGTCGGTTGATCCTCAAAAGATCGAGGCTATACTAGATTGGCCAAGACCAACTAATGTAACGGAGATCCGTAGTTTCCTAGGATTAACAGGTTATTATTGAAGATTTGTTGAGGGATTTTATAGTATTGCCAAACCTCTGTCTAGGTTAACACAAAAGACGGTGAAATATGAATGGTCTGAGGAAGTTGAGAATAGTTTTTGAGAACTTAAGAATCGATTAGTAACTGCACCAATTTTGACTATTCCTTCCGGTACAGGAGGATTTGTGATTTATAGTGATGCTTCTAAAAATGGTTTGGGATGTGTGCTAATGCAAAATGGAAAAGTAGTAGCCTATGCCTCGAGAAAGTTAAAACCCCATGAGCAAAATTATCCAACCCATGACTTAGAATTAGCAGCGGTAATTTTTGCTCTTAAGATTTGGAGACATTATTTGTACGTTGAGACTTGTGAGATTTATACCGATCATAAGAGTTTGAAATATATATTTACTCAAAAGGAATTAAACATGAGACAATGGAGGTGGTTAGAATTGATGAAGGATTATGATGTAAATATTCACTATCACCAGGGGAAAGCTAATGTAGTTGTCGACGCTTTGAGTAGAAAGTCTACACCAAATTTAGCATGCCTTATTACCATCCAGGAAGCTCTATTGAAAGATTTGAGAAGTATGGAAATAGATGTACGTATTTATAACGAATGAGGAATAATCGCAAACTTATAAATACAACCCACGTTGATGAAAAGAATTAAAGTTGCACAAGTAAATGACCCACAACTGAAGAATATTAAATAAGAGGTTATTGAAGGGAAGAGAATTAAATTTGCGATACGAGATGATATATTAAGGTTTGGAAATAGAGTCTGTATACCTGGTGATGCCCAACTAAAGAGGCAGATTTTGGAGGAAGGTCATTACTCGAGATTCACAGTTCATCCCGAAAATACCAAGATGTACAATGATCTCCGAGAAGTGTTTTGGCGGAATAACATGAAAAGGGAGATAGCAGAGTTTGTATCTCAGTGTTTGATCTGTCAATAAGTAAAAGCTGAACATCAGAAACCATCAGGATTATTACAACCTTTACCAATCCCTGAGTGGAAATGGGAACATATTACCATGGATTTTGTGACAGGGCTACCAAGGAGTTCCAATGGTAATGATTCCATTTGGGTAATTATTGATAGGTTAACTAACTCTGCTCATTTTCTTGCCATTAAGATTACCCATTCCTTAGAAAAGCTAGCTAAATTGTATATATGGGAAATTATTAAGCTTCATGGAACCCCAATTTCAATTGTTTCTGATCGTGAACCTAGATTCGTGTCTCGCTTTTGAAAAAGCCTACAAGTAGCCATGGGAAAAAAGTTGAATTTCAACACTACTTTTCATCCTCAAATAGACGGATAATGTGAGAGAACTATCCAAACCTTAGAGGATATGCTTAGGGCATGTGTACTTGATTTGAAGGGGAATTGGGACGATCATTAACCGTTAGTGGAATTTGCATATAATAATAGCTATCAAGCAAGCATTCAAATGGCTCCGTATGAGGCACTCTATGGTAGAAGGTGTCGTTCTCCTGCATGTTGGGTAAAAGTTGGAGAAAGAAAATTATTGGGACCAGAATTGATTCAGGTCACAACAGAGAAAGTGAAATTGATACAAGACCGACTTCAAATCGCTCAAAGCCGTCAAAAGAGTTATGCTGACAATCGGCACCGACCGTTAGAATTCCAAAGAAGAGACTATGTTTTCTTACAAGTATCACCGACAAAGGGAGTAATCCGATTTGGGAAGAAAGGAAAGTTGAGTCCAAGATACATAGGACCTTTTGAAATCCTTGAAAGGATAAGTGTTGTTGCGTATCGAATAGCCTTACCCCCTGAACTCTCTAGTGTGCATAATGTGTTTCATGTTTCAATGATGAAGAAATACATCCCAGATCCAGCACATATCTTAAGTCACGAGCCTCTTCAAGTTAGAGAAGATTTGACATACATTGAGCATCCAGTGGAAATCTTGGACCATAAAGATCAAATATTACGAACCAAGGTTATTCCACTAGTCAAAGTATTATGGCAGAATCATTCTGTTGAAGAAGCAACATGGGAGCGGGAAGATAAAATAAAAGAGCGATATCCACACCTTTTTGGAAATTAATTTAAGTAAAGTTTGGGGACCAAACTTTTTATAAGGAGGGTAGGATGTAATGACCCCATTTTCTTATGCCAATATATAATTGTCTTCTTTCAATTTCGTCACACTTACTATCTAATAATGATATATTATTACATATATGATATTTCGAGTTCTTAATATGACAAAGCCTATTTTTAAATTTGAAGAATCAACGGTAAAATGGGTCAAACTGAGATTTTATGGCACATCCTAAGCTAAGTGATAAGTTTTGGGGTAGAAAATATAATTTTATGAAACTTTAGGGACTTGGTTTTAATAAAGAAAGTTTTAGGGACCAAAATGAAAAATAAAAAGGGGCCTTTTCGTAAATAAAATATTTTTGAAAATATATGGTGTGAAATTACCAAAATACCCTTCAGGTGCGAAATGACCCTTATACCCTTAATACCTTTCCACCTCGTGCTCGACACCTCGTGCTTGGTTTTGACACCTCCACCGTACACGTGTCGTCATTAGAGGAGAAGCCAAAACACGTGTCGCAGTCCAGTGAAATAAGACTGCAAGATGCCTCCGTTACGCGACACGTCAATGCTGACTCCCATTGTAAAAGCTTGGTCAGCATGGACACGTGTCAATGCCGTGATATCTTTGGAAAACTATAAATAGGGCCTTTGGGGATCATTTGAAACTCACACCAATTCCTTGAGAATTTTAGAAATGAAATAGCGAGAGAAAGTGTGAGAAAGTTTAAGAAGATGTTCTTAGGGATATTCATCTTAAGGTAATCCTAATGTTATAATGCATCTTTATAGTTTTAATTCATTGTTTTATAGCTTTACTTAGTAGTTATGCTGGTAAAATACAATAAAGAATTCACTAATCAAAACTTAAAATTTAGAACAAATCCAAGTTGATTTTATAAACTTGTTTTAAATTATACGCTTTAAAAATGATTCTTTTTAAAGAAATTGCTCGTTATTATGGAATCTCATTTAAGTAATTCCAAAGTCAGGCCCAGTGAAGTTCTGTCTAGATGAGATGGTATTTAAGTGGTGCCCCTGTGACCCTCCATCTCTACTGGGAATGAATCCAGAAATGTTCTGTCTAGATGAGATGGTATTTAAGTGGTGCCCCTGTGACCCTCCATCTCTACTGGGAATCGACTGATGAGGAACTACTATGAATTGAATTCTTTAATTACGATCAATGAGTTTTAAAAGTCAGCAAATAGGGATTCAGTAATCCTTTAAAAGAAGAGGTTAGTATAGTATAAACTGGACCTTAGAATGTGTACTTAAATCTTTATCGGATTAACGTGTGATCGAAGACCAATACCAGTAAATTTGACCTCCATTTTGGGTGAGTACTCTGACATTCCTTGTGTATTTTGATTATATGATATTATGCAAACTATATATATTTTATGAACTGCTTTTATTCTCAAAATTCATGTGATATCGATGATTGATTCATTTGTGATATGTTTATATTTGTCCATATAAACATACCGATTAAAATGATTATTGAAAAGGATATTGAATATTGAAAATCTGATTCGGCCTAAGGGACCTCTTTACTGACTAACCTTCCCAGCTGGGTTATCGCTGGTGTGCCCTAAATAAGGCGTTGTGACGAACATGTTCGATTGACCCTCAACTACCGGGGTATAATACGGTAGAAGAATACGGTATTAGAGTGTACTTGGTCATCAAAATGATATGATTGAAAGAAAAAGATATCACATTTTATTTGTTGCATTCGTCTTATTCTGAGCTATCCAATTGTGATATATATAATTTCATTTCAAAATTATATATATTTACTGCAAGTTCCTCTCCATATATGTATATGCCTTCTCTTTTGACTTGAATAGGTATCTATTTTCTAAAAACCCTGGAATGTTTGGAGATTGAACCTCATTCGGCTTTTAGCTGATGTTGTATAAATAACCATTTTCAGGAAACGTTTAGGCTCACAGACGGAACGAAAATGGACTATATTGAAGATTTAGCTTTTAGAGCTCTTTTTGTAAAATATTTATTTAGAGCATGTCTGGCTCTCTTGTAATAAGGTGTAAATTTTCTCTTAAGTTGTAACTCGTTGTTACTTTTAATATATATGAAGTTTCCTTTAGAAAGCTCAGATGACATAATTCCTTTACTTTCAGTATTTTATGATTCATAACCATGTGATAATATATCCGTTGCATTTATTTAAGGAAACAATTAAATCGGAATATTTGTTGCCTTGGTGGCATGTCAAGACACTCATTCCCTAATACTATTTTGGGTCGGGGTCGTGACAATAAGTCTGCCCATTGGCAATAGTAATTCTGCCCATTGACAATAACAAATCCTGGAACATAAGTTCCAACAAATCATTGGATCTTTGTCCAATTCCAATCTTGGATCATAAGACCCAAACAAATCCTGGATATTTTAATATCCAAACAAATCCTGAATACCGAAGTATTCAAACCAATCCTGGATCATTGGACCCAAAAAAATTCTGGATATTTTAATATCTAAACAAATCCTGAATACGAAAGTATTCAAATAAATCCGCTCTTAGAGCTATATTCATATTTATATATGAAACAAATCATATGTACACTCACCTTGGTAATTTAATAGGCTTTCCTTTTCCTTTGTTCGGCACTTGTTCAACTGGTTCTTATTCCTTTCCTATCATTCTTAAAATATTAGTATTATCATAAGAATATCAACAATCCAAGGAATATCTCAAACATAACTCAATTCATAAATATCATATGATTATATTCAAATCATTTATAACAAGTGAAGTTCCATCCAAATTCATGTTGATATATTTGACATATTCAAATCATAGACCAAACATACATTCATTTCTTATTGGCAATTCAATCCTTATCATATTAGGATTCCAATACAAAAGACGTTACATAATTTCAAGTCTCCTAGAGCAAGATAGCCCCATTTCTTTAACACATAGTAAATCTGCCCTATAGACTCTTTTATCATTCATTCAACTTCCAGGAATTTTCTTAATTTTTCTACCTCATAAATTTCTATGATATTTCACCCAACATCAGTAAGCATATTTAACAATACAAAATTAAAGTTTCATAATTTTTAAGGTTCGTTTGCTATGTCAAGCAAAATATCGAACACATGGCTGTGACACCCCGCCTAATTAAATACCGAGCGATCACTCCTTTATTAAATTAAAATCAAGGCGAACAGTTGGTTCATTCTTAGCATCACTGTCGTAAAAATAAACTTTTCCAAATTAACACCCTAATTAATTAAGCTAAGTGTCAAAACCATTTTTAACTTTTATAACCAAAATGTATTTTTAAAGAAAAACTTATTTATTTAATTAGTAACAACATTTTCAATAAATAAGAATCATACAACAATTATCCTGGAACATAATCCAATTAATTTAAACATTCAACCTTCAAAGTCCCAACATTTAAGACTTAAGGTAAAACATCCATACTGAAATAAATCCCATAATAACAGTACTAAAAATAACTGAAATACAAATGTCCCCATAAAACAGATAAATGGTGGAAAGGGCGACACATGCCCAATAAATGAGTATGATAGATGTGGAATCAAGTGAACGAAGTCGTCTATGCAAGTGGCCTGCAAGTCCCACCTAAGTTGCAGAACGTTCCTTTCAAGGGATCCTAAGCAAGATGCCCCTGTGGCTGGGCACCTGTAATACATATATATATATATATATATATATATATATATACAAGAGAGAGAGAGAAAAAGAAATGGGTCAGAGCCCGATAGTGTGTTTGATTTAAAATACGTTTAGCAAGTATTTAAATTGATACAGGCCAATGCAACAACATATTAGTGCGACACTCTCTTGAGAAATTCTCACCTCTCTTCTAATGTGCACACATATCGCACTAACTTTCCCCACGGTTTGTCTTATCATTTATCACACTAATCTTCCCAATGATTTAACTTATCTTAGATTACTCGTAAGATTCAAAATTTCACGATTCAATTGTTTGAAAAGAATATTTCAATTAGTAACCAAGGTTCTCATTTTGACTTTATTAATCAATAAAGTTTTCCAATTTCATATTATACTTTCTCAAACAAGTATTTACAATTTGAGTCATCAACCATGTCCTACACATCAAATCACAGTAGGCAGTTCTAGATTTTAGGATTTCATATATATATTAACTACTCATAAAATATATATATCATAACAGCACCCCAAATAAAACTATGGTGCGGGCATACTCTACTATCCAATCCCCGTATCACTCGTACTAAGGGAATACAAATTCGGAATTACTCTCGAACTGTATTAACACATACTCAAACAATATTGAGGCGAAGTATAGATTCCAAGTCTCTTAGGACCGTCTGAACTATCACTGCGATAGCCTGTACCAAGGATACCTATACACAAACAATATGAGGCGAAGCATAGATTCCAAGTCTCTAAGAGGAAAGCACATACCCGCATCTCTTAGGACCGTCTGAACTATCATTCCGATAGCCTGTACCAAGGATATCTATCTTCTAGGGTACAAGTCAATATCCCCCATAAAGGTTCCATCGAGATAAGACTGTCCCAGCGCGGAAACCTCAGGGATAGCAAGTAGCGTGGGCATGATTTTCACACATAGATAGTATATGCATACACAATCATATAACTATACTAATATTACCATATCAATAATGGGTAAATTCTCAATTCCCATAATTACGTCATTCGCATTTATTTCACATTATATAGTTATCACGTATAACCATTTACATCTTACTTTAATTTGAGGAACTTTTCCACTTACTACATAACACTTCATGGATTCTATCCTCCCAATTATAAAATTCAGTAGGTATACACATTTTTCCAGTAACTCTCTTACGTGTCTCTCTCTTTAAATCATAATTGCACCGACCCTTATGTAATTATCCCAAAATACAACCTTTGTCCGACATCAAGGGTCCCAAAATCTATTCACATGTCCTAGTGGTCTTCCCTATCTCCCAAAACATTTTATTAAGGATGCCCAATAATTATTTCATGATAAATTAAATTTAACTCATTTAATAAGGGAAATAAGAGTCTGCCAGGAGGGGTCGATCGATCGAAGTTTGGGGCTCGATCGATCGAACCTTGGATCGATCGAGGCTCTAGGCTCGATCGATCGATCAAGCAGGTATTTTGATTTCTGCAGAATTGCAGTGACGGGTTCTACCACCTATCTTCATCCAAATCCATATTTCCAACCCCAAATGTCCCAAAAATTCTACTACTAACATTATATCAATATACCAGATATTTCTAACGTAAGGCATGTGTATTTCTATCATTTAAACATGGATTTTCACCCCAAAATTTTATCTAATTATCAAGAAACCTAAAATTTTCTTAAACAGGTTTCTAACAAATTTTCTCCAGAATTTCCTTCTTATAATCATCAAAATTTCGTGGTTAAATTCCTCTACATGGCAAGGGTTTCCAGAATCATCATATAAACCAATACTACATGGATTTTCCTATCACAAATTGGGTTTTCTTCCATATATCTCATCCCTAATCATTCCTAAACTAATATGGAAATTGCACCAACGAAAATAAGCAAGATAAACACTTGCCTGGGATTTTCGACGTTCTGATTTGCAGATTTTTTGGTGTGGTGGCGTTCCCCTTCTCGCGATCTACGCGTTGGTGGTGGCGGCGGTGCAAACCGTTGAGTTTTGAGCCTTAGAATTGCTTGAGAGCTCTCTCCTCTCTTCTCCAATGGCCGTTCTAGGTTTTGGGTATTCTAACCCTAGGTGACAACCTCAATATCAGATATAGTGTAATGACCCCACTTTTATATATAGTTTGTTTTTACACTCTTGTGTTACTTATTATCTTATAGATGTTGTATTATTAGATATGTGGTATTATTGGCTATCCATATAATAAACCCCATTTTTTAATTACGAAGAATCAACTGTAAATTGGATCAAATCGAAGTCTTATCACATATCTTAAGGTAAATAATAAGTTTTGGGGTAGAAAATATAATTTTATGAAAATTTAAGGACTAAAATAAAAATATAAAATGGGCCATTTTGTAAATAAAATATTTTCAAGGACCTCTAAGAAATATTCAAAATATATAGTGTGAAATTACCAAAATACCCTTCATGTGTTAAATGACCCTTATACCCCTATCACCTTTCCACCACGTGCTGGTCACCTCCACCATACACGTGTCGTCATTAGAGGAGAAGCCAAAACACGTGTCGTCGTTAGAGGATAAGCTAAAACACGTGTCGCAGTCTAGTGAAATAAGACTGCAAGATACCTCCGTTACGCGACACGTCAACGCTGACTCCCATTGTAAAAGCTTGGTCATCATGGACACGTGTCAATACCGTGGTATCTTTGGAAAACTATAAATAAGGCCTTTGGGGATCATTTGAAACTCACGCCAATTCCTTGAGAATTATAGTAAGAAAGAGTGATAGAAAGCTTGGGAAATATCTTAAGAAGGAGTTCTATAATTTTGAAGAAAGAATTCATTTCGTAGGTATGATTTTATTTAAATGTTATAATGTATTTTTATATTTTTAATTTTGTGTTTTATAGCTTTACTTAGTAGTTATGCTGGTAAAATACACTAAGGACTTCACTAATCACAACTTAAAGTTTAGAAGAAATCAAAGTTGATTTTATTTTCATGTAAACTTGTTTGAAGTTGTATATACGCTTTTAAAAATGATTTTTTTTAAAAGTAATTGCTCGTTATTATGGAATCCCATTTAAGTAATTCCAAAGTCAGGCCCGGTGAAATTCTGTCTAGACGAGATGGTATTTAAGTGGTGCCCCTGTGACCCTCCATCTCTACTGGGAATGAATCCGGAAATGTTCTGTCTAGAGGAGATGGTATTTAAGCGATGCCCCTGTGACCCTCCATCTTTACTGGGATGTAAGGACACAAATTTCCAATTGAGTCCATGTATTATGTTTGCTCAATTTCGGACAAAAACATTTATTCATAGGTTAGTGTTTTATTGTAATACTCTCAAGCCTATGAAGTATGTGTTGAAGACGTAGCGGAAAAGAATTTAAAGCTTCATCAAAATGCCGGTTTGCGTGCCTCGTTTCTACGTCATCAACTAAAGTTCCATGCTCCCAAGGTATGAATGTAATTATATTTATATAGGAGCTTGGAACAAAATTTATTTGGGTGTTAGGTTTAATAAAAAACCATGTTTTACTTTCAGAATAATTTAATTGGAACTTTAATTTAACGTATATAAAGTTCCAGGGCCAAAATAGAATTTTAGAAAAATTTCTGGAAGTCGTTCGAAATCTTGTTCGAACGAGTTTTTTCGTTCTAACGAGGTTTCGTTCGAACGAGTTTGCCAACGAACCTAAACTGGTCAGTCGTTTGATATGTCGTTCGAACGAGTTTGTTCGTTCTAACGAGGTATCTAACGAGTTTCTAACGAGCCCAGACTGGTCGCTCGTTAGAAGTCTCATTCGAACGAGTGTCAATGTCGTTCAAACGAGAATGCCAGGCGGGAACAGTTTTGAGCAATTTTTGGCAGTTTTTACCCACTTTCCCCACTTGGTTTTTAACCAACTTTTTCAAGACTTATTAAGGACGGGAAACACATTTTTCTAATTAACTTTTCCAACTAAGTTTATCTCCTAGAGAGAGTTTGAGAGCAAAAATAGTTTAGGAAAATGTTCAAGTTTTGAGGATTGTTTTTCAAAGAAAATGCATATACCACTCTAGTGTTTACACCCAATTGTGTTTATCCAAGTTTTTATATTTATATCAATTGCTTGGAGTTTTGGCATCGATTTTCTCTACCGAATTGAAAAAGAGACGTTTCGGGTTTGCTTCTACATCCCATCACGAAGAAGAAGAAGTTTGTTGCGGTATTACTCACTTGGAGAAAGGCTCCAAGCTTGGGTGACGGTGACCATACAAAGTCCTATCGGTGGATTCCGAGATCGTAGTGGAGCTCCGTGGTTGTCTGCTAGGAAGAGGTTTCTACAAGAAGGAGCAACAAGGCTTGAGAGGGTTCGAGTCGAGGATGTAAGTCTTTTGTCTTGTAATTGTAATTCCATATCTAGTGGACTTGTGGCTAGGGCCGTCCGAGGTTTTTTCCCGTCTTGGGTTTTTCCTCGTACATCGCGACGTAGTGTGATATTGTTTATTTTATCTTGCACAATAATTTAGAATCCATGCTTTAGGTTTAATTCAAGATAAAATTTGGTTTAATTATCACACTCATTTAATTTGGGACTAAATTAATTTTTGGGTAAATTTGGTTTATTCAAGTCATTTGCTAAAATTGGTTTCGCCTAACTTTGGATAATTGAAAATTATGACTTAGGCAAATTCTAGGACTTGGATTAATGAATTGATTTAATCTTGTTCAATTAAACCAAAATTTGTTTTGTTTAATTGTTGTTGAACCATCAGCTTTCAACGCTTCCGCATCATTTATTGAATTATATACAAAAGGAAATTATCTTTTATTTTAATTGAGAAAATCACCATCCGGGAATTACTTACGTTTTCAAATTGGTATCAGTGCCAAAAACGATAAATTATTTCGTTAAGATCTTTTAATTTTTTGGCTAAAATGGATTTTTCTCCATTTTCAAAATTTCCTATTTTCGATGGTTCAAACTACGCGTATTGGAAAACACGAATGAGATCGGCACTAAAATCTATCGACGAGAGAGTTTGGATGTCTGTTGTTACCGGGTACTCCCCACCAACTTACTTAGTTGAAAATGAACGTGTTATCAAACCCGCCGATAGATGGACTGAAAATGAGTTTAAACTTGCTAATTTTAATTCCCGTGGTTTAAATGCCTTGTTTAGCGCCGTCGCACCGGATGAATTCCGACGTATTATGACGTGTGAAACCGCTAAAGAAGCTTGGGACATTTTACAATTAACTCATGAAGGAACTAGTGTCATTAAAGCTTCAAAACTCCAAAACCTCACCACTCAATTTGAAACTATCAAAATGGATGAATTAGAAACTTTTGATTAATTTTATGCTAGACTTTCTGATATTGTTAATTCATCTTTTAACTTGGGAGAGAAAATACCTGACGACCGTGTTGTAAAGAAAATTTTGAGGTCCCTACCCTATAGATTTATTCCTAAAGTGACCGTTTTAAATTCTTTACCCACTTTAGCCTCTACGAAATTAGAAGAGCTTGTAGGTGATTTACAAACCTATGAACTAGATATGTTTTCCTCTAAAACTGAAAAGAAAATTGAAAAGGGTGTTGCTTTAAAAGCCCGAAAAGAGGTCAAACAAGTAGTAGAGAGCGATAGTGAAAGTGACTCGGAAGATATGGCTTTGTTTGCTCGCAAATTTAGAAAATTTCTTAAATTTAACAAAGATAAATTTAAAAATGATTTTAAGAAATTTGATACTTCTAAACATGATAAAAGCGAGAAGATTTCTAAAGCCGAGAGGATCCCTAAACCTAGTAATGACAATTTAGATAGGGACGAGTCTAACAAGTGTTTTGGTTGTGAAGGTTATGGCCATCGAGCTTATGAGTGCCCCACTAAACTAAGGAAAGAGGGTAAACGACCCACTGAATATAATGCAACCCTTAGTGATAGTGATAAGGAAGAAAAGCCCGATTCCCCCACTAAGAAAAATTTTGTGGCTTTTATGGCTAGTCATGTGAGTGATAATGAGAACTCATCGATTGATGACACGATAGCACATGCCACTTCCAAGGTCATTGTTCATGATTCCCTTGTTTTTAATGATAGTGAGAGTGGAGAAGAAAGAGAGAGTGAAAATGAAGAATAGGTTGATGTGAGTGAACTTCAAAATGCTTTTCATGAATTATATAAAAAATCTATTAATTTGAAAAGAACTAATTTGAAGTTAGAAGCTTGATTAAGAAAGAGTGTCAAGGTCGTTGCTGATAGTGCCTTAATAGAAGACCTTATGACACGTGAGAGGACTCTTCGTGTGAAGCTAGAATACGTAGAAGGCGAAAGAAATAGCCTTAGGAGTTTAATGAAATCCTTGAAAAAGGAGCTTCTTGCTTTTGAAGAGCGTAAATTTTTACTAGAATCTAACATTTTAGAATTGGAAAATAAATTAAAAGATTCTAGTAATGTCAAATTTGATTTGGAATGTCGTTCGGAAAAACTTGATAAAATGTTAGGAACGATCCAAATTAAAAATGACACTTGTGGTTTAGGCTTCAATACTTGTAATGAATTTACTCATAATGCCCAAACCAATATTTTAGGAGAATCTACTAGGAATGCATTTAATGATCACTCCTTAGGCAAATCTTTTCGACATGTTCTTACTTGTACACTTTGTGGTCGAAAAGGTCATCTTAGGAAATATTGTTTTGATCTTAAACGAATTCCTAGAAAATCCCATAGTAAAGTAACCACGGTAGTTAAAGCTCCTACACCCCAAGATAGTCATTCTTCATTAATTTGGGTTAGGAAATCCGACTTGGTTGCCTTACAAAATAGGGATTTTGATTCTCATTTACTTTCACATGCTTCCTCCCTTGCTAAATCTAATGGATGAATGTGTTAGTGTTTGCATACTTTAGCGTTTGTACTTCATGCTATATTCATATGCTAAATGTATGCTTGTTTAGTCATTTTCTAGTCATTGCCTTATTTCATATCACATGCTAGAAATCATGACTTGTTTATCTTTTTGTATTATATTTTGTGTTTGAATTAATTAAAAATATAAAAAGATTTTTGTTTATCATTTGTGTTTTATTATTTCATTTAAGCTTAATGAAAAACACAAATGATTTGTGTTTAGTCGTTTGAGTATATATCTTTATTTTTGGTTAAAAATGTTAAAAACTCAAAAAGATTTTGTTTTGTGTGTATTTTTGTTTGACACACTTTATGTGGCATATATTTGTGTTTGAATCCCATCATTTACGCTCCCACGTGGCTAGAACTTTTGGTTTAGATTTTCAATCCTTAAAATGTTCTTTACCATGTTTTATATGGAGTAGTTGGATTTTGTATTGATTAAATGGATTCTATTTTCATATGCCTCTTTTCACACATGCACGAGCTCTTTTGAAATCTTAATGTCACATGTTATATTTGAGCTTTTTGAGGTGTTCTCCTATCAATCTAGTCATCTACATATCTATGACCTAGGAGGACTAGTGCATGTCAAAATCCGTTGCATGTGAGATTTGTGTGAAAAATGAAAACATGATAAATTAATATATGCACGGGGAAGGGCTCCGAAAGGATGAATTAAATCCTTTGCGATAGTAAGCCACCGTTGATTGGATCTAAAAGAAATACGTGATACAAAGGCCTAAAAACAGAATATTTGGCATTAAACAGAAAGCAATTGCCAAGGCCTATGTTTGTTTGATATATTCATTCAAAAACAAAAGAATATATATGCTCATTGAGGGAGAATTGGATGGTATATCAACGGTTTGCACAATGTCCGTTTATCCTAGTTGTCTTTAATGTCATGACTCTATTTGGTTTGTAGAATCATCATCATGCTAGGCTTGTATGCATTGTGTATGTTTGTTCATTGAGTTCAATCTTTATATTGTCACATGAGGTTATATTTAACTGTGATGAAGTTTGCATTCAAATGAGAACTCCGTGAACGTTTCTTAAGTGTTTGGGTCTAAATTTAATTGTTGCTAGTACACACCCCTACACTTCCGTTTCCATATGACACATTTTTTCCATACGAGTGTGCAAACTTATTGTATTTTGTGTCATGTGTGTGTTTATATCTATATATATATGCAAGTGCTCTATTGGTATATTTTTAGTATCTATATATATGATATTTATTTGTCTTTGCCTTGCTTTTATTGCCCATATGCTTTCATGTCTTTTCACTTTAAGCTTCCACATGCTGTTTATTAGTTCTTTATCCTTTGCCTATTCCCGAACAAAAAGGGGGAGAATGATGATAGGGGGAGAAATGGTATCTAATCCTATTATTATCGCATCTTAGTTTGGGGGAGATTTATCTTAGGGGGAGACGTCTTTCTAAGTAAATGTCATTGTTTGATAAAGGGGAGAATTATTTTAGGGGGAGTAATTAATTAATTGCGATTAATATATTTTGATATCCCCTATGCATTTGATGAGTTTGCTTAAGTGTGCAGGTATTCTACTAAAGCGGCAACTTTAAAAGGCAAAGTGTTTAATCCTTGGGTTGAGTCAAGATGGGGCGGGTTATGTTTTGAGTCTAGTGAGCTTGACGGCCCTTTAGGATTTTTATTTTGGTTTTTGTCCCGGAATAGCCAAAGGGGGAGATTTGTAAGGACACAAATTTCCAATTGAGTCCATGTATTATGTTGGCTCAATTCCGGACAAAAACATTTATTCATAGGTTAGTGTTTTATTGTAATACTCTCAAGCCTATGAAGTATGTGTTGAAGACGTAGCGGCAAAGAATTTAAAGCTTCATCAAAATGCCGGTTTGCGTGCCTCGTTTCTACGTCATCAACTAAAGTTCCATGCTCCCAAGGTATGAATGTAATTATATTTATATAGGAGCTTGGAACAAAATTTATTTGGGTGTTAGGTTTAATAAAAAATCATGTTTTACTTTCAGAATAATTTAATTGGAACTTTAATTTAATGTATATAAAGTTCCAGGGCCAAAATAGAATTTTAGAAAATTTCTGGAAGTCGTTCGAAATCTCGTTCGAACGAGTTTTTTCGTTCTAACGAGGTTTCGTTCGAACGAGTTTGCCAATGAACCTAAACTGGTCAGTCGTTCGATATGTCGTTCGAACGAGTTTGTTCGTTCTAACGAGTTTCTAACGAGCCCAGACTGGTCGCTCGTTAGAAGTCTCGGTCGAACGAGTGTCAATGTCGTTCGAACGAGAATGCCAGGCGGGAACAGTTTTGAGCAGTTTTTGGCAGTTTTTACCCACTTTCCCCACTTGGTTTTTAACCAACTTTTTCAAGACTTATTGAAAGTGATTTCAAGACCAAGAGAAGATCATCAATGGGAACTAGTGATTTCAGTATAGAAGGACTGGAAGGTGCATACAAGGCAATTGAAAGTCTGGCAAAGATTGTGGAGCAACAGGTAAATAATGGAGTACCAAAGAATCTTGAACTAAGTAGATGTACTATTGAACAGTTCAAGAAGTTGAATCCTCCATCTTTTAAAGGTACTCCTAACCCCACCGAGGCAGAAAGTTGGGTGATGCAGATGGAAAAGATACTCGATGTTCTTAAGTGTACCGACGAAGAAAGGGTGTCATTTGCAACATTTATGTTAGAAGGGGAGGCTGAACATTGGTGGAGAATGACTAAGAGAATACACGAGGAAAGGAATACGTACATAGGTTGGAATGATTTCTTAGTAATCTTTTATGAGAAATATTTTCCGAAAATGGTGAAAGACGAAATGGCAACTGACTTCATGAGTCTGGTGCAAGGGAATATGACGGTTAGTCAATATGAGGCAAATTTTACTGAGTTATCCCATTTTTCACGTCATGTTGTAGCAACTGATGTTTTAAAAGCGAAGAAGTTTGAGCGTGGGTTAAGGTTGAATATTCGTAGTCGAATTTCCATCCTGAAATTAACATCATATATTGATGTCGTGACTAGGGCTACAATAGCTGAGAGGGATGGTGAGGAGTACAATTGAATTAGAGATGGCAAGAGGAAGTTTGGGGAACAAAAAGTAAAGAACCCGAATAATAGAAATTTCTTTAGGAACACATCCAATGTTGGGGGATCTAGTGATAACAAACAGTATAATAACCAGACATGTCAGCAATGTGGAAAGAATCATGGAGGACGACCCTGTTATAAGGATTCAGGAGCTTGTTTTAGATGTGGACAGAAAGGACATCAGATAAAAGACTTCCCAAGCCCAGCAAGGATTCCGATAAGACCTTCAAGTGCAAAGAAGGATCAAGACAGACAAGGTAGAGTTTTCGGACTTTCTGATACCCAAGCTTCTAATGCGGTAGTGTCAGGTGCACTTTCTATATGTGCACAGCCTTTTAAGCTTTGATAGATCCTGGTTCTACCCATTCGTTCATATCTGTACATGTACTAGATCGCTTTTATAAATTTCCTAAACCCTTGAATCATAACTTACATGTTTCTACTCCTTCGGGTGAGTTATTGATGGGTAAATTAGTATACAAGGCTTGCCCCATAGATATTGATAGTCATAAACTATATGTTGATTTGATAGTTTTAGACATTAAAGATTTTGAAGTCATTTTGGGGATGGATTGGTTAGCATCACATCATGCTAAGGTAGACTGTTTTGAGAAGAGTGTTACTTTCCAAATTCCTCACCAACCAAAATTTAGTTTTGAAGGAACTGGCATCATATCTCCGATGTGTATTATTTCTGCAATGCAAGCCTATAGTTTTCTTAAGAAGGGATGTCAAGGATTTCTTGCAACTATTACCAGTTTGCAGACAATAGGGCCTAGATTAGAAGATATTCCTATCGCTAAGAAATTTACGGATGTTTTTCCAGATGATTTACCAGGCCTACCTCCTAATAGAGAAATAAAATTTACCATTGACCTTATTCCTCGAACTATACCAATCTCAAAACCACCATATCGCATGGCACATTTAGAATTAAGGGAGTTAAAAGTGCAATTAGAAGACCTTTTAAACAAGGGTTTTATCAGACCAAGTATATCGCCTTGGGGTGCTCCAGTGTTATTTGTGAAAAAGAAGGATGGGACAATGAGACTATGTATAGATTATCGTGAACTGAATAAGGTAACCATTAAGAATAAATACCCCTTACCTCGTATAGATGACTTGTTTGATCAATTAGAAGGTGCACAAGTATTCTCTAAGATTGACCTTAGGTCAGGTTATCATCAATTGAAGATTAATGATGATGATATTTCAAAATCAGCTTTTCGTACTAGATATGGTCACTATGAATTTCTTGTAATGCCATTTGGACTAACTAATGCACCAGCTGCTTTTATGGATATGATGAATAGAGTCTTTAGGAAATATTTGGATCAATGTGTTGTTATTTTTATCGATGGCATTCTCATTTATTCTAAGAGTATTGAAGAACACGAGAAGCATTTAGAGACAATATTACAAATCCTTAGGAAAGAGAAATTATATGCAAAATTAAAGAAGTGTGAGTTTTGGATGCCTAGCGTTTCTTTTCTAGGACATGTCATATCCAAAGAGGGAGTGTCAGTTGACCCTCAAAATATTGAGGCTATACTAGATTGGCCCAGACCAACTA
This sequence comes from Sambucus nigra, assembly GCA_949130495.1. Taxonomy (NCBI): domain Eukaryota; kingdom Viridiplantae; phylum Streptophyta; class Magnoliopsida; order Dipsacales; family Adoxaceae; genus Sambucus; species Sambucus nigra. Next base: position 581,413,540 of record OX422209.1, read on the forward strand.
ATGTGAGTGAGATTCGTAGTTTCCTTGGATTAACAGGTTATTACCGAAGATTTGTTGAAGGATTTTCTAGCATTGCCAAACCTCTATCTAGGTTAACACAAAAGAAGGTACAATATGAATGGTCTGAGGAAGCCGAGAAAAGTTTTCAAGAACTTAAGAATCGATTAGTAACTGCCCCAATTTTGACTATTCCTTCTGGGACAGGGGGATTTGTGATTTATAGTGATGCTTCAAAAAATGGTTTGGGATGTGTGCTAATAAAAAATGGAAAAGTAGTAGCTTACGCCTCAAGACAGTTGAAAACCCATGAGCAGAATTATCTAACCCATGACCTAGAATTAGCAGCTGTAATTTTTGCTCTTAAGATTTGGAGGCACTATTTGTATGGTGAGACTTGTGAGATTTATACCGATCATAAGAGTTTGAAGTATATATTTACTCAGAAAGAGTTGAATATGAGACAAAGGAGGTGGTTAGAATTGATGAAGGATTATGATGTAAATATTCACTATCCCCCGGGGAAAGCTAATGTAGTAGCCGATGCTTTAAGTAGGAAGTCTACACCAAATTTAGCATGTCTTATTACAAGACAGGAAGCACTGTTAAGGGATTTGAGAAGTATGGAAATAGATGTACGTATCTATAAAAAAGGAGGAATAATTGCAAACTTACAAGTACAACCCATGTTGATGGAGAGGATCAAAATTGCACAAGTAAATGACCCACAACTGAAGAAGATTAGAGAAGAAGTCATCGAGGGTAAGAGGATTGAATTTGCGATGCGAGATGATATATTGAGGTTTGGAAATAGAGTGTGTGTGCCATGTGATGCCCAACTAAAGAGGAAAATTTTGGGGGAAAGTCATTACTCAAGATTCACATTTCATCCCGAATGTACAAAAATGTATAGGGATCTTCGAGAAGTATTTTGGTGGAATAACATGAAGAGGGAGATAGCAGAATTTATATCTCAGTGTTTGGTTTGTCAACAAGTAAAGGCAGAACATCAAAAACCATCAGGATTACTGCAACCCCTACCTATCCCTGAGTGGAAATGGGAACATATTACTATGGATTTTGTGACAGGTTTACCGAGGAGTTCAAATGGTAATGACTCTATTTGGGTAATTATTGATAGGTTAACTAAATCTGCTCATTTTCTTGCCATTAAGATTACCCATTCTTTAGAGAAGTTAGCTAAGTTGTATGTGCGGGAAATTATTAGGCTTCATGGAACCCCAATTTCAATTGTTTCTGACCGTGACCCTAGATTTGTGTCTCGCTTCTGGAAAAGCCTACAAGAAGCCATGGGAACAAAATTGAATTTTAGCACTGCTTTTCATCCTCAAACGGATGGACAATCAGAGAGAACTATTCAAACCTTGGAGGATATGCTTAGGGCATGTGCACTTGATTTAAAAGGAAATTAGGATGATCATTTACCGTTAGTGGAATTCGCATATAATAATAGCTATCAAGCAAGTATTCAAATGGCTCCGTATGAGGCACTCTATGGTAGAAGGTGTCTTTCCCCTACATGTTGGGTGGAAATTGGGGAAAGAAAATTATTGGGACCAGAATTGATTCAGATCACAACAGAGAAGGTGAAATTAATACAAGACCGACTTCGAACCGCTCAAAGCCGTCAAAAGAGTTATGTTGACAATCGACACCGACAGTTAGAATTCCAAACAGGAGATTATGTGTTCTTGTGAGTATCGCCTACAAAGGGAGTAATACGATTTGGGAAGAAAGGGAAATTGAGCCCAAGATACATAGGACCTTTTGAAATCCTTGAAAGTATAGGAGCTGTTGCGTATAAAATAGCCTTACCACCGGAACTCTCTAGTGTACATAATGTGTTTCACGTATCAATGATAAAGAAATATGTCCCAGATCCAAAACATATCTTAAGTCATGAGCCTCTTCAAGTTAGAGAAGATTTGTCGTACATTGAGCATCCAGTGGAAATTTTGGATCATAAAGATCAAATATTACGAACCAAGGTTATTTCACTAGTTAAAGTATTATGGCGGAATCATTCTGTTGAAGAAGCAACGTGGTAGCGGGAAGATGAGATAAAGGAGCGATATCCATACCTTTTTGAAAATTAATGCAAGTAAAGTTTGGGGACCAAACTTTTTATAAGGAGGGTAGGATGTAATGACCCGACTTTTATATATAGTTTGTTTTTACACTCTTGTGTTACTTATTATCTTATAGATGTTGTATTATTAGATATGTGGTATTATTGGCTATCAATATAACAAACCCCATTTTTTAATTACGAAGAATCAACTGTAAATTGGATCAAATCGAAGTCTTATCACATATCTTAAGGTAAATAATAAGTTTTGGGGTAGAAATTATAATTTTATGAAAATTTAAGGACTAAAATAAAAATATAAAATGGGCCATTGTGTAAATAAAATATTTTTAAGGACCTCTAAGAAATATTCAAAATATATAGTGTGAAATTACCAAAATACCCTTCATGTGTTAAATGACCCTTATACCCCTATCACCTTTCCACCACGTGCTGGTCACCTCCACCATACACGTGTCGTCATTAGAGGAGAAGCCAAAACACGTGTCGTCGTTAGAGGATAAGCTAAAACACGTGTCGCAGTCTAGTGAAATAAGACTGCAAGATACCTCCGTTACGCGACACGTCAACGCTGACTCCCATTGTAAAAGCTTGGTCATCATGAACACGTGTCAATACCGTGATATCTTTGGAAAACTATAAATAAGGCCTTTGGGGATCATTTGAAACTCACACCAATTCCTTGAGAATTATAGTAAGAAAGAGTGATAGAAAGCTTGGGAAATATCTTAAGAAGGAGTTCTATAATTTCGAAGAAAGAATTCATTTCGTAGGTATGATTTTATTTAAATGTTATAATGTATTTTTATATTTTTAATTTTGTGTTTTATAGCTTTACTTAGTAGTTATGCTGGTAAAATACACTAAGGACTTCACTAATCAAAACTTAAAGTTTAGAAGAAATCCAAGTTGATTTTTGTTTTTATGTAAACTTGTTTGAAGTTGTATATACGCTTTTAAAAATGATTTTTTTTTAAGTAATTGCTCGTTATTATGGAATCCCATTTAAGTAATTCCAAAGTCAGGCCCGGTGAAATTCTGTCTAGACGAGATGGTATTTAAGTGGTGCCCCTGTGACCCTCCATCTCTACTGGGAATGAATCCGAAAATGTTCTGTCTAGAGGAGATGGTATTTAAGCGGTGCCCCTGCGACCCTCCATCTCTACTGGGAACCGACTGATTAGGAAGAACTATGAATTGAATCCTTTAATTACGATCAATAAGTTTTAAAAGTTAAGAAAATGGTTTTTTAGTAATCCTTTGAAACAAGTTACTATTAAAATACAATATGTAGGCTGGACCTTGTTTAGAACATATACTTAAACCTTTATTGTATTTGTTAGAATAACGTGCGATCGAAGACTCGTTATCTATAATTTCGACCTCTATTTTAGGTGAGTACTCTATGCAATTTCTTGCGCATTTTTATTATATTATATTATGCAAACTATGTATATTTTGTTAAATGCTTTTATTCTCAAAATGCATCTGATACCGATGATTCCGTCGTTTGTTATATGTTTACAGTTCTCCATATAAACATCTGATTTGAATTATGAAATTATTGATTCGGCCTATGGAAACTCTCTTACTATATTGGCCTTGACTACCGAGTGGAAATATTTGGGTGGTACCTTCCCAGCTGGTTTATCGCTGGTGTGCCCTAAACAAGGCGTTGTTCCAGAAATCATGATTATCTGTCTGTGATGTTATCGGGTGGAAACATTTGATAACACTATCTGTCTGGGTATTAGAGTGTACATGGCCACTAAAACTGAATAATTGACACATGCTCAATTGTTTTATCTGTTCTGTATATACCTTTGGGGAGAACGTTGGGTATTAGATAGTGTTAATTGACACATGCTCAATTAACACTATCTCTTTGTATATACCTTCTGTTCTAAATTGAATAGGTACCTATTTTCTGAAAACCTTGGAATATTTGGAGATTGAATCTCATTCGGCTTTTAGCTGACGTTGTATAAATAACCATTTTTCAGGAAATAATTAAGTTCGTGGATGGAACGAAAAAGGACTATGTTGAAGATTTAGCTTTTAAAGCTCTTTTTGTTACCTTAAGTAGAAGTTTGTTTAATTAGATAGAGCATGTTTAGCTCTTTGTGTCAAGTTGTAACTCGTTGATATTTTAATACAAATGAAGTTCCCTTTAGAAAGCTCTGATGATGTAATTCCTTCACTTTCAGTATATTACGATTCATAACCATGTGATTATACTTCCGCTACATATATTTTAAAACAAAAATTTTAAGGCCAGAATATTGGATGCCTTGGTGGCATGTCAAGACACCCGTTCCCTACTATTTTCGGGTCGGGGTCGTCACATATAGCCTCTCTGATTTTTGTGGGTTTAATTACCCAAAAATGTGAAATGACCAAAATGCCCTCCCGGTGTACCAATTAGGCCTAAAAACTCCCCGAGACTCAAACTAAACCCCGGGTACACTTTTCTGACTATCTCGACCCTTCCGGACGCGTTGGCGCACTCAAAACGACCATACGGACAACTTATAAATTATTCACTTTTTATTTATCAAAATTTAGTCCCGACGCGACACGAGCACGTCCCGACTTAAATTTCTGAAATTGTCATTTAACTCACTCATGACATTCAATATAACCAATATAATATATTACTTTCCTTATTAGTAATATTCAACAAATTTCCCATAATTACTAACTCTCGTCACGTTAATAATTATAACATAATTAATTTTCGGATTTTTATTAAATAATTCACCCACATTAAATTTAATAAATCCCCAAATTAATATAGCATAAAAATACGGGGTATTACAATGGCGGGCATACTTTCACCCTTAGGGTAGATTTCATACCCTAACTTCAAACCATCACCCAAGATTCATTTCTTGGTATGTTCATATGGTTTTCGGATATGTCACACATATATGAGTCTATTTTAATCTCCAATTAGAATTAATCAAATCCAGTAAGCATACAAAAAGATATGGAAGTTTTAATAAACAAGGTTACTAAACGAAGCAATTTAAGGGTTTACACATTCAACTTTGTTTAAACTTGCATATATCCATACATATGCACCTAAGAAGGAAAGGTCAATAAAAAATCAAGTATTTATATCATATAAATCATAAATACAAGAAAAATAACAAGATTTGGGGTTAGTATTACCTTCGGGACTTTTACGTAATTTCCACGGATTTTTTCCCAAACTTTCTCCTCACTTTCTTCCTAAACTTTCCAATTCTCTCTTCCTCTCAAGACAAAATCTTTTATGGCTGAACTATGCTGAAGGAGGGGCTTATTTCAAGCCTTTAAAGTCGGCCAAAACCAACCTCCTTCTTTAACCAATCAAAATCCACCATTTGTTAGCCTAATAAGACGAAATATTATTTAACGAATGGACAAATTTACCACTGCTTCGTAATTCCTGTATAACTTCTCGCTCGGACCTCCGTTCAACACACTGTTTATTGTGTTACAACCACAACTCACATGTCTACAACTATCTAGTTTTCTCCTCAAGTCAATTGTTATGTCATAAAGGTCAAAACTAGTCTTAAACATAAACATTCCTACCGAAAACTTCAAAATTTCATATTTGTAACTAATTCGATATTTCATGCTTCATGAAGGTAGGATTAGACTAAACATAATGACTTAAAATTATATACATTAATAACATATTATCCATATCACATAAGCTAATCATGATTTAAACATAATTTATCATAATTATATTCGGGTTGTCACACTTAGTGAGGTACTCCTTCCCTATAATGAAATAACAATTCTATATCGAATATGTGGATATGAAATCCGAACAATCCTACCCATTGGCAATAGAAAATCCTGGATCATATGATCCAACTAATTCTGCCCATTGACAATAACAAATCCTGGAACATGAGTTCCAACAAATCCTTGTCATAAGACAAATCAAATCATTAGATCTTTGTCCAATTTCAATCTTGGATCATAAGACCCAAACAAATCCTGGATATTTGAATATCCAAACAAATCCCGAATACCGAAGTATTCAAACCAATCTTGGATCATAAGACCCAAACAAATCTGCTCTTAGAGCTATATTCATATATCTTCATATATGAGACAATCATAAGTACACTCACCTTGGAAAATTAACAAGCTTTCCCTTTTCCTTTATCTGGCTCTTGTTCAGTCGGTTCTTCTTCTCTTCCTATCAATCTTATAATATTAGTATCATCATAATAATATTAACAATTTAAAGAACAACTTCAACATGACTCAATTCATAAGCATCATATGATTCAATTCAAATCATTCATCATAAATGAAGTCCCATCTAGACTCGGTAATGATATCTAACATATTCAAATTACCGCCCAAACCAACTTTAATTCTTCTTGATAATCCAATACTTATCATATTAGGTTTCCAACAGAAAAGACGACACATCATTCTAAGTTTTCTAGAGCAGGACATGCTCATTTCTTTACCACATAGCAAATCCGCCCTATAGGCTCATCTATTGTTCAGTCATCTTCCAAGAATTTTCATAATTTTTATGTATCATAACTTTCTATGATATTTCACCCAATTTCAGTAAACATATTGAATAACACAATATTAAAATTTCATAATTTTCAGGGTTCATTTGCTACGTCAAGCAAAACATCAAACATATGGTATCCATATTTACTCTTTTGGGGCAGATTTCATACCCAAACTTCAAACCATCACCGAAGATTCGTTTCTTGATATTTTTACTTTTCATATATGATTTACATATATGATCTATTTTAATCTCCAATTAGAATCAATCAATTTCAGTAAGTATACTAAAAGATATGATAGTTTGAATACACAAGGTTTCTAAACAAAGTAATTTCAAGGGTTTACACATTCAAGTTTGCTTAAACATGCATCTATCCATGAGTACACATCAAGATATGGAATTTCAGTAAGCAAATGATTATTTCTATCATTTAAATGAGAAATATAAAAAAATCAAACAAGATTTATGGATGGAATTACCTTAGGGGATTTTATGTAATTTTCTATGAACTTTTCTTCAATTTCTCCTCACACTTTCTTCTTAAACTTCAAAACTCTCTTTCCTTAGGTTAAAACTCTTCCATGGCTGAAATAAGCTGAAGAAAGAGATTAATTCAAGGGTTATAAGTCGGCATAAGGTCACCCCCCTTGTTCCAATCAAAATATAACATGTGGCATCATATAAAACAATATATTATTTAAGGCTAAATGACTAGTTTACCCCCTGTTCGTAAAAAGACAATATCTTCCCACTCGGATGTCCGTTTGATGAACCGTTTGTTGTGTTATAAACCTAACTCATATATATACAAATATCTATTTTATACCTAAAGTCAATTATTATATTGTAATAGTTAAAACTTGCCTCCAACATGAACATTCTTACCGAAAACATAAAAATTTCACATTCGTAACTAATTCGTTTTTCATGCTTTATGAAGCTAGGAATAAACTAAATATAATGACTTAACATTATATATACTAATAACATATTATTCACATCACATAAGCTAATCATGATTTAAACATAATTTATCATAATTATATTCGGGCTGTCATACTACTACTCAAGTATTTAGTTTCCCCCTCTTTTTCTACCTCTCAAACTTACCCCTTAATACCAAAATTGGGCATTTTGGTAACACACTCTCACTTTGTCCAAACAACCCTATCTCTCTTTCTCAATATCTCCCTCGCTCACCCTCGTAGCTCTCATTCTATCCCTCACTCACCCGTCGTCCATAACATCTCTCCATCTCTCGCCTTTTTGTATCATCCAAGAAGGTACTCTCTTTTCATATGGATTTTGGGTATAATATTTATCTTTCAACCTCGATTTTGCATCAGCAGCCATTTATTAATGCTTAATGGATGATTTGCTGTTTAGAGTTATTACATGGAAGGTATGGTGTTTTGAGTTGCGTTGATTTTTATCAAAATTTGTAGGTTTTGGGATCTGTTATAGTTTATGTTTTCGGGTCCAAAGATTTTATGTATGTTTCTCCATGAATCTTTCAATAAACTACATACATTTGTGTTCCTAAATTGTTTGGTACTCATGTATGCTTTAATTTTCTCTTTTTATATTTATTGGAGTTTTGCTTTGTCTCGTATTTGGTTATATTTGTTGGGAGTCCATATCTGACATAGGATTTTATGTATGTTTCTCTATGAATATCATAAATATAAAATACGTCATTGTTTGCATTGTTCTTGAGTCATCGACTGACCAACAGTATTGCATACGTGTGTGTAAAGGACCCAAAGGTTTAAAGACGGTTTGATGTTGGTTTCTCAATGTCTTAAGCTCCATAATTTGTATATATCTGACCTCAAACTATTCTTTTATTCCTGTCAGGTATGATTTCGGATGATGATTGAAATGAGGGTTTGACTTTTGAACTTATTGGTTCGCACATGAAAGAACTTATTACTTCTTAAATCAGCCTCCAAATCCAAACATTCCCATACATATTTTTGGTTATTAATCATATTTTTATAAAAATCATATAATCATATTTATATGAAAAATTATTTTTACATTGATTTTTCTTATGAAAACATGTTGGCCTTATGTTTTAGGGTCACTGGCCTAATGTAAATGCTCCGATGATTTTTACTTCATTTGATATTCATATCCCTCTCACTAATATTTACCTTCTTGTCGCAGTTATATTGCCAATTTGTCTATGACTAATTTATGTAAATTTCATACTCGGGCCATTCCAAGGTGCTTTTAACTTGGTTGTAGGTTACACAGGAAAAATGACAAGGCTTAGGGTGCAGTATTTATATTAGTTACCGATGTAGAATACACATACGTTGAATAAAAAAATTTGCGTATTCAACAACAATGTATGCGTATTCATCATGATGTATAAAAAATACGCGTACTTTGCGTATTCAATAACAACATATACTAAAGTTTTATTATGCTTATATTTAATTTTGTTTCACATATTCAATTCTGTCCCATCTTTAATTTTGTTCCACACATTCAATTTGTTACTAAAACATTCTTTAATTTTTGTCTTTTCAATTTGTTATTAGAACAAACATTTTGTTCCATCTTCAATTTATTAGAACATACAGTTTGTTCCATCACAATGATGGCATAACCATCAATAATCCTCCGCCTTAACCGCTGCGCGACGAGCCAAAGAGAAAGTAGCATCACAAAGACTCTACAAAGATATTTGTTATCTTTACAATCTAAAAATTTGTAGTTATTGGTCGCATCTTTACAGAGACTTGTGATGCGAGGAAAATCGAGTGTTCGTGTAGGGACACTATCGTTGATTTCGGCTCCCACTCGACATGCAAAAGAACCTAAACTACAACTACACTTGACAAGCAAGTAAAGCGGTAAGTCGGGTATCGAAAATCCACAGGGAGTGATTGAATTTTAGACTTTAATTGTTTTATAACTTCAGGAATAAAAATGGTGTAAAAGAAATAAGAAAAGGTGATAGGGTGGTTGTGGTAACAAAAGAAAAGAGAAGTTAAAGCTAAATTAAAGTAAAGCGAGGATCGAGATCGCATACACACATTCACGGGCCGAAACAACTACTAATTAGAATTAAGGCTCCAAAGCATTTAATCGAGCATTTTCAATTAAGCATAAACATCACGCAAGAAGAAATTTAACCCAAAGTTGCGAGATTAAACATTTAATCAAAAATGGTCACACGCGGATTAAATTCGGATTGTCGCTATAAACACTAAAGTTGCATGACAAATAAAGTTAAACGCATAACAATCCAACTTTAATACACGCGATTTCAATTAAACGCGATTTTGCACAAAACCTAATTTTCGAGGTCCAAACCCGTAAATGGCGGAAACGCAATCCCAACCCGTTATCTACGTACAATACATGAATTAAACTACTTTAAACAACAACTAAACTAATTAAAGCAATAAATAACAACAATAAACTAATTTGAAAGCATGAAACTAATCTACAAAGCAAGAATAAAGGAAATACACACTATATAAATGGAGAGGGAATATGAAAATACCAATTACAAACCCAAATGGGTGTCAAACCAAGATAGGAAGAAGAGCTCTCAAATCCCCCCAAAACCCTAAGCTAAACTAAGCTAAAAACGTGTATATACTGATATATTGGTCTCAAATGAGAGAGAATTGGGTTTATACAAAATATCCCATGGCAAACTTGTAATAAAATGGAAGAAAACCAAAAATCTAGAGGGCCGAATCGATTCGGAAATGGTCCGAATCGATTCGGAAATAGGGGAAGTTCGAATCTGCAATTCTGCAGAATTCCGAATCGATTCGGTTTTGGGCCGAATCGATTCGCAAGCTACAGGTCTGAATTCTGCAGCTTTGTCCTGTTTTACGGAAAATGCCGCCATTTCTTCGTTATAGCTCGGAATGAGGCACGGTCGGAGGCTACGCGAAGATAACTCAGAGGAATACAACATCCAAGTAGATAATGGGCCAAAAAGCCAAAATATGATATGACTAAAATGCCCTTGAATGTGACCTTGAGTGTACTTTTACAGTAAAAACCATCCTAAAAATGCCATAACTCCATCACTACAACTCGGAATCATGCACCGTCGGCGGCCACGCGAAGAGAAATCAAAGGGCTTCAACTTCCGTGAAGAGCTCGGGATTCAAACCCGAATGATGAAATTACTAAAATGCCCCCGAAGCTGCAAAAGTCGACGAAACATTTTCGAAAAGCGTCTGAACTTCATACTAAGCATGCAAATACCTACAAAAGCTCAATTAACCCCTGCAAAACGTGTTAACATAGAAATCCGAGGTTGTTTGGTTAACGAGCATAAGTATAGGGATTAAGATACCCAAGGGGGCTAATAAGGCGTAGGTTAACTGGTGAAATACACAATATTTGCGTCGTATCAATTTGGTATTAACAAGTTTAGGGATTTTTAGGATCTTGGAACCTATTTCGAAATGTCTCAAGAAGAATGGTGAATTTTATTGTTCGACAACACTATTAACGTAAGTCACCACAACCATTATTTGCTTTTATAAAGTTCTTTTCCATCGTTCCCTTTGAGTGGAGACACTGATGCTAGAGAATATTTTCTGAGGTGTCTGCATTACTTATATGCATTTGATACTATAACACTTTGCACCTTTTTTATGACTTGGATTTGCTCTATTGGGATAAGGACCAAATATTCTTCAGTCTTGGACTATTGATCTTTTCTAATTAGTGTTTGATGACTTTTACTTTGGGTTCATTAAAGATGTATATTTCTTATATTTTAAATATGAGTATGCATTCACTAGATTTGTATACATTGGGGTTCGTTGTTCACTTGATATGTATAGTGAAATTTTTCGATGGGTATCAATTCAATGTGAAAGTTTATATGTGAGTATGTATGCAATATCATTGACAAAATTTCCATGTAAACACATACTTGAACTTTGCAATTTTCATTTAAGCCTTTAGTTTTATTGACAAATGATTCAAAATATATTAAAACTAGAATGATTAAAATAATAGGTTCATACAATAGGTTATTTTAAAAATTATTTATTTGTTGCAAATTAAATACGATGTACATTTTTTAAAATTACTGTCGTACTTACGAATTATTTCTGAGCTAAATATGACGTGTGTCCTATCAATGACGTAAACTTTTAAATGTTGTTGGACTATTTATTATTTGTTAAGCATATTGGATAGTCCTATAAAAAGAAAAACTTATGACTATTGTTTTTTTTAAATTACACTATTTTGTTGGAAAATGAAATTCTTGTTGTTTTGTAATTACGCACTTTGGAAAATTTTGTCGTCTTGTGATTACATACTTTGAAATATAGCACCACCAGATAAGTGATGATGAGCTCAAACTATAGTAACCATGGCAGCCAAAGAGATGTAAGTGTACAAGTATATAGAAGGAGGTGAGTATAAGAGGAGTAAGACAATGATGTATAGTGGTTCAGCCAATTAGGCCTATATCTACTGTGAGTGTGTGATCCACTAAGTATGGGCACTAATGGCCTTGGATACAATGCACATAAGCTCACTTTCTCTCTCTACTGTGTGTATAAGTAGGGTTTTTTTTGTTAGGGTTACAGTTATCGATTCACTCCTCCCCCTGTAGGGTTGTAGGTGACAAGTATATATAGGTCTTGGGGGGTGTAGTGTACCCCCCAAGTATGCATGGTGCATGTGAATGACCATTTAGCCAGTCTCCTGTTGACACCTGTAGATGCCACATAATGACATAATATTCCCTCACGTGAGGGTGTGATTTTGTTATAACGGTCTTCCACGTGCCATGTGAGCCTCATGCGCACTGTTCCACGTGTCTCCCAAGCCACGCGCTGTGATGATGTCACCCTAGGCCTATGATATGAGGCCGAGGGCAAAGTTCCTTCCGGCAGTGAGTCTGGCCCAATTTGGGCCTCGTACTGTCGTACCCTCGGAGGGTCGTCTGAGCTTGATGGAGGGTCGGCCCCTTGGAGGGTCGTCTGGGCCTGATGGAGGGTCGGCCTCTTGAAGGGTCGTCTGTGCCTGATGGAGGGTCGGCCCCTTGGAGGGTCGTCTGGGCCTGATGGAGGGTCGACCTCTTGAAGGGTCGTCTGAGCCTGATGGAGGGTTGGCCTCTTGAAGGGTCGTCTGAGCCTGATGGAGGGTCGGCCTCTTGAAGGGTCATCTGAGCCTAATGGAGGGTCGGCCCCTTGAAGGGTCGTCTGGGCCTGATGGAGGGTCGGCCCCTTGAAGGGTTGTCTGGGCCTGATGGAGGGTTGGCCCCTTAAAGGGTCGTCTGGTTGAAGGTGCCTCGGCTTGGCCGAGGGTATACATAAGCATATCAATCACCCCCCAGCCCTCAGCCATAGATGTTATTGAGATGGTTGAGGGATAATGTCGATTCTAAGACAAGTGTATGGTATATTTGATGAGTGACACCTGTCAAGCTATTGTGACACTTTGGCAGATACTCATTGTTGTTTCTATTTCCAAGGCGTGGTGACTGTACAATGTTTAGGACTTTATGCCCTATTGATGTCCTCCTCGTGGGTTGTGCTCTGCATTGGTAAGTGGGCCCACTCATTGTCAAGGTATTTAAATAATTTTTTGAAGTTTCTCTTTCTTCTTCTTCTTCGCGCCTGAACTCTCTCTCTAGCTTCCAGCTTTCTTGCCATTTATGCAGTTTCGAACCTTCAATCTTGGTAGCTTCTCTATTTCTCCTCAGGTAACACCTCGACCCTAGTGCCCTACTTATCTTCATTTCTGTTTGTTTTCCTGTTTTAAGCTCGTAGGGTTAGATTCTTCTTAGGCTGTTCCATAGCTTTTTCTATGTGACCTCTAGCAAGCTGTTCTTGAATTGTTCTTGATAGAAAACCCTTCAACTCCTTGGTTTTGATCGAAAAGTCCACCCTAGTCAATTATGAGATTTGTTTGTAGTTAGGTTACCCAAATTCTTCCAAGTGTAGGGTCTCCCCCTTAATGCTTAGGAAGCTTTACAGCTTAGCAGAGGAATTCCCTTCCCTGAGAGAGAAGTTATTTGTTGAGATCAGACGGGTAGAGGAAGAAGAGGAGAGGAGACAAGGGGCCGACCCTAATTGGGTACGACCCATATTTCCCATTACTCTTGCCACAATAAAGCCATTTGAGCCATCTGAGTCTTGTGGGTCGTCCAGCCGAGAGTTATTCAGGAGAGATGGATGACAGAGCGTCGTCGCCAATTGGCGCTGGACCTTCTGGGAGAGGATAAGCTTCTGACCTAAGCCCAGGCCGACAGGACGAGGGTATGGTTGCTTCCGAGGCCGTCCCTGTGACTACTCTACCCCACATGCCTTCCAGATGGCTTTTCCCCAGAGGTCTCTGACAGGTGATGAGGCCGAGGGAGAGGGGACTGAGGACGAGAGTGAGGACTCAGATGTTGACCCAGTTGACACCTCCCATGCCTCGTCCTATATCTCCTCAGTCAGGGATCGTGACCTCTTGTTGTGGAGGCATGCCTATGGAGTGTCCCCCAATATAACTATGAGGGTTCCCTCTGAGTCTGAGAGGGTCTTCTAGGGTGAAGAGGGAGAGGTTGCAGTATACGAACAAATGTTTAAGGTTGGTGTCAGATTCCCTCTGCATCCTGCTGTCATAGATATCTTGTCAACCCTCGGTGTTGCCCCCTCTCAGCTTCCTCCTAACTCCTGGAGGACGATCCTTGGCTACATCTCCCTGTGGAAGAATGCTTTCACTGATGAGCCCTAGGCCGACGTATTTTTGGCCTGTTACAATATCACCTCCTCGTCCAAACAGCCTGGGTACTATCACCTGGGGGCGAGGAGGTCTGACAAAAAACTTCTCCACGTGGCATAAACCTCCAACCACGATTGGAAGAAGAGATTCTTCTTTGTCTCTGGAGAGTGGGAATTCTCCGTCGAGGCACAACTTGTAGTCGATGGTCCGAGGGTCCCCAAAAGATGGTCTAACCCTTCAATGAAGGTCAGGTCAGACCCCGGACTTAGTCTGGAAGAGAAAGACATAGTTGAATATCTGAGAGGACGAGGGACAGGGAGTGAACTTCCAAAGTTTAAAGATCTGATGTCCCCTCGGTTCCTCAAGGAAGCTGGTCTGAGGGTCGGCCCCCTGACAGAACTATGTGAGTTACATTTATTTTTCCCATTCTTTACTTTTTTCAAGTGTTTCATCTTTGCCTCTGCATTTTTCTGACGTGTCGTCTTCCTTTCAAGTCGTCCCTCTGGTATATCAGATACACTTTGGGAAATGACTGCTCCCAGTCTGCTATCAGGTCTAGGCAAGAAGAAAGGCAAGGAGTCTCAGCAAGCTCCGAGGAAGACGAGGGCCGTGGGACCGACGCTTGTTGAGCCGACTGCTGACAGTCATAAAAGGAAAGAGCCTGAAGCTCCGGCTGACCCTCGGCCGGACTCAAAGACGAGGGCGAGGGTAGAGTCGTCTGAGGGGACTGGATCCTCTTCCAGCATGGGGGCCTTCTGGTCCCAGAGCTTGGCGCTTCTGAGGGCCGAGACATCTTCCCTTATCGCGAACCTGAGGGCAGCTAAGGCGTCCATGTTTTCTGCCCCCTCGACTGCTGATTATGAATTTATGTCAAAGATGCCTCCAGCAAAAGTGTATGACTATGGTCTGCACGCCCTAGCTCAGGTATTTTTTCTACCTTCATTCCCTTAGTTGCATTCTTTCACTAACTGTTTTCTCAGCCTCTTGACAATTGTCTATTATTTCTGTGCAGTCTGTATGCGCCTTTACCTCGTCCACTAAGTGGATGGCTGAGAACCAACAAAAATTCCATGAAGCAGAGAGAGCCATCCAGCACGAGGCCGATTTGCGAACGGAGCTGGAGACTGCAAGGGCTGAGCTAGAGAGTGCCAGAATTGAACATGCAAGGGTTTTGAACGAGCTGACGAGGCAGCATGATGCAGACATGGCGGCCAAGGACTTACTTATAAAGGAGAGGGATGAGGCCTTGACCAACATGGGGGTTCAGCACAAGACTGAGCTATCTGAGGCAGTGAAGAAGGTAGAGGCCGATGCTGTGGAGGCTTACAAACTCTCAGATGAGTTCCAAGGCTTCGGTCTTGAGTACTTAGAGAGGGGGATTAGGACGGCCTGTTGGTGGGTCGTCCTTAAGTTTGCTGACGCAGTATCGTCCGTCCGCCCCTCTCTTGAGGCAGTTCAACTGGACGATCCACTTATTGCTGAAGCCCTAGCCCAAGTGGAATCTCAGCATGTAGAAGGCACAGACACGTCTGAGGCTCGGCCTGTCATGGTCATAGAAGAATATCTAATAGATGTTGAGGCCTTGCCCTCTGATATTGCTCCATAGGGTAGCTGTCTGTAGCCCATACCCTCTTCATATAGCCAATAATTTTGTACTCTTTTATCAGACGAACATTTTCATTTTGTAATGTAATATAATGCCTCTCGTATGACTTTTATTATGATGTTTTCAACAATAACCCCTCCATCGTCTTTCTTGAGGACAATGGTGGGGCCGTCCCCTCCGTTGACCCTCATTATAGGCCAAAAGTTATAATTACCAAATTAATGGTTTTAAAGTCTTCCCTCGTCTTTCTTGAGGACAATGGTGGGGTCGTCCCCTCCATTGACCCTCATTATAGGCCGAGGATGATAATTACCAAATTAATGGTTTTTAACAAAGTCTTCCCTCGTCTTTCTTGAGGACAATGGTGGGGTCGTCCCCTCCATTGACCCTCATTATAGGCTGAGGTTTATAATTACCAAATTAATGGTTTTAACAAAGTCTTCCCTCGTCTTTTTTGAGGACAATGGTGGGGTCGTCCCCTCCATTGACCCTCATTATAGGCCGAGGGTTATAATTACCAAATTAATGGTTTTTAACAAAGTCTTCCCTCGTCTTTCTTGAGGGCATTGGTGGGGTCGACCCCTCCATTGACCCTCATTATAGGCCGAGGGTTGTAATTACCAAATTAATGGTTTTTAACAAAGTCTTCCCTCATCTTTCTTGAGGACAATGGTGGGGTCGTCCCCTCCATTGACCCTCATTATAGGCCGAGGTTTGTAAGTACCAAATTAATGGTTTTAAAAAAGTCTTCCCTCGTCTTTCTTGAGGACAATGGTGGGGTCGTCCCCTCCATTGACCATCATTATAGGCCGAGGGTTATAATTACCAAATTAATGGTTTTAACAAAGTCTTCCCTCGTCTTTTTTGAGGGCAATGATGGGGTCGTCCCCTCCATTGACCATCATTATAGGTCGAGGTTTATAATTACCAAATTAATGGTTTTTAACAAAGTCTTCCCTCGTCTTTCTTGAGGACAATGGTGGGGTCGTCCCCTCCATTGACCATCATTATAGGCCGAGGGTTATAATTATCAAATTAATGGTTTTTAACAAAGTCTTCCCTCGTCTTTCTTGAGGACAATGGTGGGGTCGTCCCCTCCATTGACTCTCATTATAGGCCGAGGGTTATAATTACCAAATTAATGGTTTTAACAAAGTCTTCCCTCGTCTTTCTAGAGGACAGTGGTGGGGTCGTCCCCACCATTGACCCTCATTATAGACGAGGGTCGTTCTCCGAAGATGTTTCCATGCGTACTAGAACTGATACACACAAGATAAGAGGAAACACTGATATTTCTCCTCAATTTTCCAAGTGTTCTATCGGAGCAACACCTATTACAACTGTCGTTCGATAGGACTTTACAAAACTACTGATAGTATTTCTTCAAATGATCTGCATTCCAGGGGTTAAAAAAGGGTTCCCCCTCTAGGTTTTCTAGTCTATAGGTCCCAGGGACAACTTCATCGAATACCCTATATGGGCCATGCCAATTAGGATGGAGCTTGTTGGGCTTCTGTCAAGTCTTTTTTAGGACCAAGTCCCCCACTGCAATTGGTCTCTGTTTCACCCTCTGATTGTAAAACCTTGCAGTTCTCTGCTGGTAGGCGGTTTGCCTTATCTCGGCGTTCTCCCTCCTTTCTTCAATCAAGTCTAAGTCAAGTCTCCTCTCTTCCATATTTCTCTGGGGGTCATACATTTGGACCCTATGAGTAGGAAACCCAACCTCGGTAGGGATGACGGCTTCTGAGCCATAAGCTAGCATGAACGGGGTTTCTCCGTTAGAGGTTTTTATCGTCTTCCTGTAGGCCCATAGTACGTCATATAACTCCTCGACCCATCTTCCTTTTGCCCCCTTAAGCCTCTTCTTGATTCCATCTAGGATTGTCCTATTCATAACTTCCGTTTGTCCATTGCCCTGAGGTCGGCCCGGGGTAGAGAAGAATTATTTGATACCCACCCTTTTACAGTACTTTTTTAGAGAGGTATTCCTGAACTGAGTCCCGTTATCCGAGATGAGGGTGTGGGGGAGACCATATCTGCATATAACATTTTTCCAGATGAACTGGAAGGTCTTCTGCTCTGTAATCGTGACCATCGATTCGGCCTCCACCCATTTTGAGAAATAGTCAATCGCTACGATGAGGAACCGATAGTTATTGATTTCCCTTGGCAAGGGTCCTACTAGGTCGATCCCCCACACTGCAAATGGCCAAGGGGATGTAATGGAGGTAAGAGGCTGATGGGGTTAGTGAGGGATGGTGGCAAATCTTTGGCATTTGTCACACTTTTTCACATATGCCGCGATATCTTTCCCCAAGGTCGACCACCAGTACCCTTGGGTGATCACCCTCTTTGCTAAGGATCTGCCCCCAATGTGGCTTGAACATGATCCTTCGTGCACGTCTTGCAAAATGGAAGGGACTTCAGAGGGGTGCACACACCTAAGTAAGGGGAGAAAAAACCCCTTTTTGTACAAAGTGTCTCCGATGACAGTGAATTTTGCAGCCCTGTATCTCAGCTTCTTCCTTTCTTGCCTTTCTTCTGGCATCTCTCCCTCTTTAATGTATCTGATCAGAGGGTCCATCCATGAAGTTTCCTGAGAAATATTCAAGCAATTGCTAAGTGTTCCCTCGGCATCTTCAATAGTTGGTCGAAGCAAAATTTCCACTGGGACCGTCCTCCTAATGTCTGTCCTAGTCGCCGAGGCCAACCTAGCAAGGGCGTCAGCTCGACCATTACTCTTTAATCTTACCTCTCTGAAGCTCTTTAGTAATGACCGCACCTTCTCAAGGTACCTAACCATCCTCTCGTCCTTGGCCTCGTAGGCTCCTAGTATCTGATTCACTACTAGCCTCGAATCACTATGAACCAAAATCTGGCCGACACTAAGAGATTTGGCCAAGGAGAGGCCTGCTATCAAGGCCTCATATTCGGCCTCGTTGTTGGAGGCCTTAAAGTTGAACCTCAGGGCGTACTCAATGTCTGTGCCATCGGGTGCTGATACTATTAACCCAGCCCCACTCCCGCTTTCGTAAGAGGATCTGTCGACGAAGAGGCTCCACACGGTATGCTCTTCTGAGAAACTTCCCTCAGTGAGGGATCCCTCTCTAAAGAGATATCTTCCCTCTTCGTTTTTGGCCACTTTTCTTCTAGCGGTGCTTGTCTCAGCCTTATCTATAGGTGTGCTAGTCAGCCTACCTTCCTGGGTATCTGTCTTCCCGTGGCTCTCATCCTCAGCTTCATCATCTTCCCAAGTAAACTCGGCCATGAAATCTGCCAACGCTTGCCCCTTAATGGCCGTCCTAGGCTGATACACAATGTCAAACTCTCCCAGTTCTATAGCCCAGGCCATTAGCCTCCCTGACTTTTCAGGCTTGTGCAAGACCTGCCTAAGAGGAGAGTCAGTAAGGATGACCATTGTGTGGGACTAGAAATATGGCTTCATCTTTCTCGATGCATGGATCAAGGCATAGACCAACTTCTCCATCCTTGGATATCTTTGATCTGCACCCTGGAGTGCCTTACTGTTGAAATATACAGTTTCTGTACCCCGTCTTCGTCTCTTACAATGGCCGCACTGATGGCCGACTCTGAGACGGTGAGGTACACATAAAGTCGTTCGCCCTGTATGGGCCGTGACAACAGCAAGGGAGACCCTAGGTATGATTTTAACTCCTTGAAATCCTCATCGCACTCTTCGCTCCATTCGAAGGCCTTCCTGAAGATCTTGAAGAATGGAAAACACTTGTCTGTGGATCTGGATATGAGCCTATTCAAAGCATCCACTCGCCCCGTGAGCCTCTGAATGTCTTTGATGGTCTTAGAGGTCTTCATTTCCAGGAGGGCCTTTATCTTTTCAGGATTGGCTTCGATGCCTCTTTGGTTGACAATGAACCCCAAGAACTTCCCTGCTCCGACCCCGAAGACACATTTGGCCGGGTTCAGCTTCATCTGGTATTTGTCCATCGTATTAAAGGTCCTCTCCAGGTCTGCCACATGATCCTCTGCCTTCAAACTCTTAGTCAGCATGTCATCTACATAGACTTCTATAGACTTACCAATTTGGTCTTCGAACATTTTATTTATGAGGCGCTGATACGTTGGCCCCGTATTTTTTAGGCCAAAGGGTATAACCCTATAATAGTATGTCCCTTTGTCAGTAATGAAGGCTGTCTTCTTCGAGTCTTCAAGGTTCATAAAGATCTGGTTGTACCCTGAATAGGCATCCATGAAGATCATGAGCTCGTGGCCTGCGGTAGCATCTACCATCTGATCAATGCGGGGGAGAGGGAAGCTGTCTTTGGGACAGTGCTTGTTGAGGTCGATGAAGTCCACACACATTCTCCACTTCCCATTGGCCTTTGGGACAATGACATCGTTGGATAGCCATTTAGGGTAGATGACCTCTCTGATAAACTCAGCATCTTCCAGCTTCTTGACCTCATCCCTAATGACCTCATACTTTTTTTGATAATAAATTCTCCTCTTCTGCTTAACTGTCTTTGCACCCTCTACCACGTTGAGCTTGTGGCTCATAACTTCGGGGTCGATCCCCGGCATATCTGTGTGACTCCATGCAAAGACGCTCTGTCTCTTCTTCAACAGTTTAATGAGGTTTTCCTTGATATTTGGCTTCAGAGACTTGCCGACTTGGATGGATTTTTCCGGGTCATCCTCATTGAGGATGATGGATTCTACCTCTTCTGCGGCCTCTCCTTTCTTTAGCTTCGTCTCATCCATGGGGTCTAAGGTATCAATATTGTAAGTGGTTGTAGCCTTCTTGTGTGCCTCTCTTTCTTCACCGGAGTTGTAGTAACATTCTCGCGCTGTCATCTGGTCTCCCTGAACTTCCCCCACCCCGTAAGGGGTTGGAAATTTAACCATCTGATGGACCGTAGATGGCACATCTTCGAACCCCTTGAGGGCTACCCGCCCTAATATAATATTGTAGGCCGAAAAGATATGTTCATCCATCACAAAGAAGCTGACCTTCTTTGTAAGCCATCTCGGCCACTCGTCCCCCATCCTGACATCAGCCTCATACACTCCGAGGGGATGAACCTTTTCTCCACTGAACCCAATCAATGGGGTGATGGTATGGGATGAGTCTAGCACGGCTGAGACCTAAAGCTTTGAAGCATGACCAAAACATCACGTCTGCATATGAGCCCCCATCTACTAGGATCCTCGGCACCTCGCACCCGTGCACCCTGGTAGTGATAACGAGAGGGTTATCATGTGGGGCTAAGAGGCCTTTGAAGTCCATTCTTGAGAATCCCACTACCAGGGTGTCCATGTCGACCTTCTTCCTTTTTTCTGACTTCGCCTCCAGAGAGGTTGAGTGTACCGTCTTTATCACTGCCTTGGCCTCAGCAACATGGGCCTTCCTGTCAGCGACCTCTGACCCTGCTCCTGCTAGACCCTCGGAGATCATTCCCACACCGAGAGAGATCATGTTAAGTCTCTTGACAGGGCCTTGGTCGTCCCTCGGCGGGAGTTCGGGGTCGTCCTCATCGTCAGAAGGGTCGTCCCCTCTTTTTTGAGGACCTTCTCTACATGCATCACCTCGCTTTTTTCTGGGGTCGTCCCCTCGGCCCCTCTTGAAGGCACCTTTGTCGACGTACTTTCTGAGCTTCCCTTCTTTCAGCATCTTCTCAATCTCATCTTTCAGAGCAAAGCATTTGTCTGTTATGTGGCCATAGTCTTGGTGAAATTCGCACCATAAGTTATTTTTCCTCTTGTTGGGGGCTTCCCTCAACTTCTCAGGCCACTTCAGAGACCGATCACTCTTTATCTCATTGAGAATATGTTCACAGCTGACCGTTAGAGGGGTGTAATCAACGAACTTGTCATCCGTAGACCTCTTCTTCCCCTCTTTGTTCTTCTTGGGGTATTTACCCCCACTGGCGCCTCCTTTTTTGTCTTCGTATTTTGCGGCCATGGCCTCTTCGGCGTTCATCACCTTTCCTGCTGTTGACAGCAATTCAGCCATCGTCCTCGGAGGGTCTTCAGCAAGCTTCCATAACAGCTTCCCCTTTTGGAGTCCTCCAATCAGGGCTGTCATAGCTATGCTCTCCTCATAGTCTTCCACTTCCAACTTCTCTTTGTTGAATCTGGCTATGTAGTCCCTTAGACTCTCATTCTTCCCCTGCTTAACATAGAGCAGGTGGGTGGTCTTCTTCTGTGGCCTCATCCCGAAGCAAAAGTTGTGGATGAACCGGCCTGCCAACTGCTTAAAGTTTTCAATAGAGTTTTTTGAGAGAGACGTGTACCAGACATGTGTAACCCCAGTCAGGGTACCAGAGAAGGCACGACACCTCATCTCATCTGAGATAGAGTATATGTCTGCTGTTGACTGATACATCTCAACATGGTGGGTAGGGTTGGTGCTCCCGTCATATCTTGGGGTGACCACAGGTGGCTTGAACTTTGATGGCGTAGGGAAGTTGACTATCTTCGCCACAAAGGGTGAGCCTATGGTGTATCCCCTCTGAAGAGGGTCTCGGCTTTTAGTATATCGCCAAACTTATCCTCCAATCGCTGGATCGAGTCATTCCAGGGCCTCGTAGGGTCGGTTTGGCCGATGTTATCCCCTGCCGCCTCTTTGAGATGGATGGAGGGTCCTGCCGCGGTTGGCCTGTGTCGGCTGTTTACTTCCCCCTGGTCGTCGTCCCGTCCTAGGGGTCGGCCCCCGTGGGGTTGGTCATCTGCTGTCTCCCTTCTGGACCTCGCGGCACTCCTTGACCTGGACAATTTTTCCCACAGGTCATTTACTGGGCCCAGCCTCTCAAAGGCCGACCCCTTGCTCAGGCGATCAAAAGCAGAGCCTCTCGGGCGATCGTCAGGGTTTTGCCTTCAGAACTTCCCTCTGCTTTCCTAGAGGGGTCGTATAGTATTGTTGGAGACCTCATACGGCTCCCAGCATTCTATGGGGGCCTCCTCCCCCTTCAGATCATCATACCTGTCTTCAGGGCAAGGGTTTCCTTACCTCCCCAGGCGTAGACGCCGGGGGTCAGCAACATCCCTACACTGCTGAGGGGGTCGCAGGTCTTTGCGTGGTGCCTGGGGTGGTCCCCTGGCCTCATGCTATCCTGGAGCTGCTGTCAGAGTAATCATCTCAGGTGAGACCCCTGGTGGTCTTAGTATGTTCTGGCTCAGAGCTGTGAACTGCTCCTGCATGATCCGCTGGCTCGCTGCCAGAGACTTCAAGGCTGCCGCCACATCAACCATCTCAGATTGAGGTGGCGGCTGACTGGAGCTGGGTCCTACTCCACTATCCGGTGGAGGGAGTGGTGGCGGTGACATCTCCGGTGCCATGTATATGAGCTGTGAACAGCTGAACTCGAAAAAAGACTGATGAGCTTGAGAACCTTAGTGGGTATCTTTCAATGGTGAAACATCTCCTCTCAGGGGGAGAACTGGTTCACCACCAGAGTGCCCAGTGAGGTCAAGCTGTACAAAGGAAGAGATGTCTTCTCGTTCCCACAGACGGCGCCAAACTGATGATGTAGAAATCTAGCACCACCAGATAAGTGATGATGAGCTCAAACTATAGTAACCATGGAAGCCAAAGAGATTTAAGTGTACAAGTATATAGAATGAGGTGAGTATAAGAGGAGTAAGACAATGATGTATAGTGGTTCAGCCAATTAGGCCTACATCCTTTGTGAGTGTGTGATCCACTAAGTATGGGCACTAATGGCCTTGGATACAATGCACATAAGCTCACTTTCTCTCTCTACTGTGTGTATAAGCAGAGTTTTTTTTTGTTAGGGTTATAGTTATCGATTCACTCCTCCGCCTGTAGGGTTGTAGGTGACAAGTATATATAGGTCTTGGGGGGTGTAGTGTAGCCCCCAAGTATGCATGGTGCACGTAAATGACCATTTAGCCAGTCTCCTGTTGACACCTGTAGATGCCACATAATGACATAATATTCCCTCACGTGAGGGTGTGATTTTGTTATAACGGTCTTCCACGTGCCATGTGAGCCTCACGCACACTGTTCCACACGTCTCCCAAGCCACGCGCTGTGATGATGTCACCCTCGGCCTATGATATGAGGTCGAGGGCAAAGTTCCTTCCGGCAGTGAGTCTGGCCCAATTTGGGCCTCGTACTGTCGTACCCTCGGAGGGTCGTCTGAGCTTGATGGAGGGTCGGCCCCTTGGAGGGTCGTCTGGGCCTGATGGAGGGTCGGCCTCTTGAAGGGTCGTCTGTGCCTGATGGAGGGTCGGCCCCTTGGAGGGTCGTCTGGGCCTGATGGAGGGTCGACCTCTTGAAGGGTCGTCTGAGCCTGATGGAGGGTTGGCCTCTTGAAGGGTCGTCTGAGCCTGATGGAGGGTCGGACTCTTGAAGGTTCATCTGAGCCTAATGGAGGGTCGGCCCCTTGAAGGGTCGTCTGGGCCTGATGGAGGGTCGGCCCCTTGAAGGGTTGTCTGGGCCTGATGGAGGGTTGGCCCCTTAAAGGGTCGTCTGGTTGAAGGTGCCTCGGCTTGGCCGAGGGTATACATAAGCATATCAATCACCCCCCAGCCCTCAGCCATAGATGTTATTGAGATGGTTGAGGGATAATGTCGATTCTGAGACAAGTGTATGGTATATTTGATGAGTGACACCTGTCAAGCTATTGTGACACTTTGGCAGATACTCATTGTTGTTTCTATTTCCAAGGCGTGGTGACTGTACAATGTTTGGGACTTTATGCCCTAATGATGTCCTCCTCGTGGGTTGTGCTCTGCATTGGTCGTCTGAGCCTGATGGAGGGTTGGCCCCTTGGAGGGTCGTCTGGGCCTGATGGAGGGTCGGCCTCTTGAAGGGTCGTCTGAGCCTGATGGAGGGTCGTTTGGGCCTGATGGAGGGTCGGCCCCTTAAAGGGTCGTCTGGGCCTGATGGAGGGTCGACCCCTTGAAGGGTCGTCTGGTTGAAGGCGCCCTCGGCCTGGCCGAGGGTATACATAGGCATATCAGACTATTTATTATTTGTTAAGCATATTGGATAGTCCTATAAAAAGAAAAACTTATGACTATTGTTTTTTTAAATTACACTATTTTGTTGGAGAATGAAATTCTTGTTGTTTTGTAATTACGCACTTTGGAAAATTTTGTCGTCTTGTGATTACATACTTTGAAAAAATTTCGTCGTGCCTTCGGCACAAGCATACGCTAGTGTGTATATATATATTAGGAGCACAATAAGTTTGCACATTATTTTTTTTAAATAGTAAAAAATATATTTTTTAGTTAATCTTTTTTGTGTGATATTTAAACATTTCAAGGGACCCATATAAAAAATATTGGTCAAACTTTCGCTGCTTTTAAGCACTTTTTAAGTTGCAAAAGTTTGACCAATTTTGTAAAAATAGCAAAAAAAGGTTTTTTGATCTGAATTTTTTTATATGGGTCCGTTGATATATTTAAATATCACATAAAAAAAATAACTCAATTTTTTTTTAGTATTT
Organism: Sambucus nigra; assembly: GCA_949130495.1. Classification (NCBI taxonomy): domain Eukaryota; kingdom Viridiplantae; phylum Streptophyta; class Magnoliopsida; order Dipsacales; family Adoxaceae; genus Sambucus; species Sambucus nigra. The sequence continues at coordinate 581,438,970 of OX422209.1, forward strand.
TAAAAAAATTGGTGTGCGCCAGAACGTGTGCAAGTTTGGTGTGCACAGAAGCTTGCCCCCCCTTTCTCTCTATACACACACACACACACACACACACATACACTAATATAACATCCCCAGAGATAGAACTCGTGATGTGGTATACTCTGCTATCGAATCCATGTGCACCTCATGTACCAATAAGCACTAGCAGTTCGGAATGGCACCTTGAACCATAAATTAATAAGCACGTAATGGAGGTGAACATAGTCCTAAGACTTTGGGCTATGCACATACTTAACGTACCCAAATAATCAGTCACACCATCGTACAGTCAAATAGTGGTCAGTCCTAAGTTCTATGTTCTGGGGCACACATCCAGACCTTGGTGGCATCGCCAAGGTGGGATCCCCCACTGCGCATGACTTCCCATGATAACAAGCAGAGTACGTATGATTTTTCATATAAGAATCATACATAATAGTCATTCACACGACCCATGTATATCCATATAGTAAGTCACATATATATCTCAATTATTCAACGTACTACTATTTCACATTTCATTTTTATTCCCATTTATTACGAATATCACTCGTTATTTGAAGAGTTCTAATCCTCTATTTTATAATTTCAGTAGTTAATATCATATTATTCTACTAATCCAAATCTCGATTTCATCTCGATTCTCTACATATCCCCATTTCATTCCCGTACGCTAATACGTTCAATAATTTTGTATAGGTTCTAGTCTATCATTTTGACTCCTCGACTACCCCTATCTCTCAATTATATACTACTGGTATTCCATTATTTTGGTTCCAATAATTTCTTTAAAGTTTTACACCTAAACTAATAAAATTGCCACTTTATGAGCAACCGAATCGGGTCATAAATTTTCTGACAAATTAAATACCATGTCATAAAATTATGATTTCTCCCTCTATCGAAGTCCAAATAAGCTGATTCAAATCTCAATGGAAAGCTAATACACATAGCTTTCCATAAATGTATGGCTCCCAGTCTAATTCAAAGTACACTAAAAATGGCATCTGTTTGAAGTCGCATAAAAAATTCTAGTAGATTTGTATCTTATATTTACCAAACAAACTTTTGTTTTTCATAATCTTTTTATACAAATCTAATATTAACCATAATCCATGTTCATCACTTTGAAAAACTAGACTTCCCCTTTTATAAAATTCGTTCTCTACAAATTTTCATATCATGAATTGTAAGAGGGTACTTTAGATTACAGATGGAGGCGTAACCCCTTTTGAAGTATGGTGATGATAAGTTAATTGGATAAAACCTTGGATTAGTGACAGAACACGCAAACATAAACTTAATGAAGATAAGACTTTGTTTAAACTTACAAATCTCTCGCGTATAACTCAGAAAAGTAGTAAAGAAACTTAGAAGTATCTTAGCTAGAGGGAGAGAGGAGTAAGCACCCTAGATACGCCTTGGTAGGCAAACAAATACACCAAAACAATCGTAAGGATCTCTGTCACGTATTAAAAGTTTCGTAATAAATGACAATGATGGGTGAATAAGACCTCTGGTTTGTAATAAATCTCTCTCTAGCAATAACTTCTTAAACTCTAAAAAAAGATCATCCTCCCCTCAGGGGTGGTTAGGGTCCTTAAATAGCCCCCCACACCATCCCCGAGGCAACTCACTCATTAAAGACTATGAAAGACATCCCTCATACTTTATGTCACAACATTAAATGCCTGATGCACTAGTTATCTCCACGTCATAAACATTAAATGCCAAGACATGCCTTTTTCTAAACCACTGTGTGTCAGGGGGCTGTTGTCGCAGAGGTTGCTCACCAACTGCCTGACAGCCCCAAATACCACGGTGGTTTACTCAAGTGAAGGTCTGACATTGTTTAGCTGGCTAGTGACATCACCTATAGTAGATGTGACATCAAGTAGAGGGCTGTTAGGTTCATAATTCAACTCCCGATGGAACTCCAAGCTGCTCCGCCCGAGGTTCCACGGTCAGGGTTCTTCGGTGTTTTACCAGGTGTATATAAGATGGTTGGGACGAGCCCTAATGGTGCCTCACTTCTCAATCCTCCAAACCAAGTCCCTCTAAAGTTCTCACGGTGAAGTCATTCGATAGAGCATGAAAGCTATCCCAGGCCCTGCCAAGCCTGGTCTCTCGCGAGTACCGTTTGACCTCACACTAAAACTCTTTATTATTCTCGTTACATGATTACAACCGTTATAGATTTTAGTCAATATAAACAAAGATACAATGTGACTAATACAACAAGCTAAAATACAAGTTGTCACGCTGAACTGCCTCGCTTGAGCTGCTACGATGTTTTAATCCCAAAACACTGTTGCTAATGTGGAATTACTTCTAATATCAAAATTACCTTCAAGCCCCCTCTACATTTTCCCCTTAGTGGAGAGATTTGTTGGAGCAAGAAATGTCTGCACGAAACTTCTCAAACCGATGAACCTTCTCTGTGTGAAAAAATTCTGGCCTCCTTTTTTTCCTTAGAACCACAGCGTTATAATTTCCAGGAAAAAGTAAAATTCTCCCCGATGTTCCTGAGCCGAAGCGTCACGACTTATTGGGGCTTTGACGAAGGGACATCGCCACTTTTTCCTTATACTGAGTTTCAACAGTTCTAGTTTTTTATTATTTGAAATTCTCCCGAAAGGCCTGCTAACCTTCTCAAATACTCATTTTGATTCTTGGTAAGTGAAATTCTCCTTTGTAATGCTTCGCTATGTTCGAAAAAGCAAAAATTCTCCCTGATGCATCCGAGTCACCATTTAAACAACGTTTGGTCTTGTGGCGAGGGGACATCGTAGCTTTTTTGAACTGTTGGGACATCTTTTCCGTTGGGAGTTATTGGATATGTCTGACAAAAATTTAAGCGCCAAAACTCGAACTTACTGAGGAAGCCAACCTTTTTTATTCCCCATGTGTCACTTCGTAGATGATGTAGTGCTGTCTTTTCAGCTGTCAAAACACTTCCCGAAGTGCCACGTGTTCGTTTGAAATGATTATAGGCGGCCTTGCACGTGCAGTGGTGGAAAACTCAAACGACAGTTTTAAGAGGTTTAAAAGGTTTCAAACGTCTCTTTTTTCAAACCCTTCTCTTTTCTTTATCTTCTTCAAGCTCCCGTATTCCCTTAGAGAGAGAAATTATGTGCGAACTCTGTGCGACCTCTATTGTTGCCCCATAATTTACTCAGTCTCCTCCTTGTCTCATCTTTTGCTCCACCACCTCCGGTTGTGCTCCTACACCTTCATTCCCAAACCTTATTTTACCCAATTTTTTCCTACTTCTGTTATCTGTGATGGCTTCTTAAAGCAACCCTGCCACACCTGCCACCAGTGCTCCATCGCCGCCCCCGTTGTCTCCGCCTCATTGACTACTGCTCGTCAAGAACAGTTATGTTTCTACCGCCGGTCCCCCATTTTTGGCAAAGGTGATGACTTTACTGGGTTTTATAAGAGTTGCATTTTTAATGCCAAGTATGATGCCATGATTCTTGGTGATGAAGATGAGAATTCTGATGACTGGGGCTTTCTTCCTCCCGAGGGGACTTTCAAATTTTGCCTTGAGCGAGGGGACTTCTCATGGTCCCACATCGACTTTGAAGGTCCTGGGGGCTTTCTTGCTCATTTTACAGCTTGGAACTCCTATATGCAGAGTTCCCATGCTGATACCCTCACTAAGATTGGGCTTCATCGGGCCAAGTGGTTTGGTGTATTCACCCTTTCCAAAAATAATATTGCCCTCCCTGTTTTGGTATCTCGCTGGAACGTTACCACTCATACATTCATCGCTGCATGGGGTAAATTTACAATAACGTTGGAGGACGTGTGCGAGCTCCTAGGCCTTTAGGCAATAGGCCACGAGCCCTACTCCGATGAAGCCCTGGATGCATAAGAGACTGCTGACCATTTGGAGTTGGACCGTATATGCCAAAAGTGCATCGATACTTCAAACAAAGATACCTTCACTCCTCTTATCAACTACTTATTCAAGGATCCTTCTTAAGGTAGTTCCTCTGAGGCTGCCCCTGGACAAGGTACATCGCTAGCGCTTCCTGCCTATATCCTTATCATTCTTTCTCGCTTCTTTTTAACAGGAAAACCCAACGACCAGCCTCAAAGGGATTTCATCAACATATCCCTTTGTTTGGCCCGACGTATCAAGCTCCCTCTGGCTGCAATTGCCTTGGGATCCCTCTACACATGGCTTAATAGAGCCCTTTTTGACATAGAGCGATCTCTGAGTCATTACAACCTTGCCAATTTTGCCAACTGCGTCCTCCTAACGGGCTTCCTTTATGTGTGATTACTGACCGTAGCAACCAAGACAAACTGTCCTCCCTCAGGGGAAACAATCCTGCCCCCTCGCTCCTTTGTTTACCACAAGAGGCAGAGTCGAAAGGAGCTGACCTCCTTTATCAATGACTTTTCAAGTTTTGTAATGAGGCCCTATGAGGAGGATATTTTTCTCTATACTTGTGATTTTTTCAAACATGGGGCAAGAGTGGTCCAGCCAACCACTGTAGACCTCATTACTGAAGGCCCCTCACTAGCCGTTGTGCTTCTATTTTAACCAGGATACCTTCCCTCATACACCGAGTGGGGATACACCAATGAGCACTACAATCCTAACCGATGTAACCATCAATTTGGCTTTGATCAAGGGGCCCCTCGCCCGGTGTTTTAATTATCTAACCCCAAGGTGTCCTTTGGCGAAGCATGTTCTCTATTCTCCTTAACTGCCGTGTGGGGAGTGAGTTCCACATTGGCTGGGCGAGTCACCATCCCCATCATCACCAGGCAATAGGACGTGACTTCTCTATTTGCGATAAAGTACTGATCGAGGCAACTGGCTCAAATTGTTGAATTCATCGAGGGGGATCCCGTGTATCCTCCAATTCTTTCATTTTCTGCCCTGGTGCCGGGATTGAAGGGCAATTCCATTCTCAGGGTTGAGTTCCCTCTAAGACAGACCCCCAAAGAACCTCCCACTGAACTTACTTCATACTGCCCCATGATCCCTGTTGCCACGCCCAAACCCAAGGCCGCTGTAACCCCCAAATCATCTGCCCCTTCGGCCGAAGCTGCCACAGGCGAAGGGCCTTCTGAGCCACCTGCCAAGAAGGCCAAGAAGTCTAAGTCCTCGAAGTCTAAGGCCCAAGTTTAAACGCAAATTCCCTTTGAGGCATTCCCTATTGCCTCCATCCCCCCTCCTATGTCTCTAGAGATGGCTGGAGATCTGAGGAGGCAGGTGCAAGCTGAAGTCGACAGAATACATGCTGAGTTTTGATGGCGCACTGTCACCGTTCCTCCACTGAGTGCATTTCCCACGATCGTGGTTGATCCCACGGAGCCAACGGTAAAAAAGAGAAGAAGGATGAGGATGCTTGAAACTGGTGGTGCCATGAGCTCCAAGAAGAAAATGCTGGGTACCAAGACCTAGAAGAGTCAAACACTTGAGAAACTTCCATCACCAGTTCCCTCTGCCGCTGCTTCTTTGCCGCCCTCACCAGTAATTATACCTTCTCGTTCTCCCTTTGAATCTGAGGTATGTGTGCATTCTGCATTTTATTTTATTCCCCTTCTCCTAAGGTGTGTTGCATCTGCTTATTTGTTAATAAGAAAATGTTTTGGTGCGGGGAGTTGAAGAAGAAAGGCCCTGTCCCCCCAGTCCCCCTGTTTGCCGCTTCGTGGGGGGCGTTGCGATGTTTCTCCAGCAGACACTACTCTTCCCCTTTCCCCCTCAATAAGTCTGACCTACTCTCGCCGTTCATCCTTGCAACGGGCTAAGGAAGATTCGACGGAGGCTGCCACTATTGAGTCTGTTGAAGTTCCTGGGCAACTAGAGGGAACTACTGTCGTCTCCTCTGAGTTACCATCGGACCAAGAGGTGTCTCTTCCCCTCGTTGTGGTCGAAGAGAGTGCCCCATAGGTAAATTTCTTGCCAAGTCTTACATCTTTTATTTGTTCCCTTATTTTGTTTATCATATCTAACATGTTGGGCCGTTTTAGGTGGAAGTGGTGTCACTGATAGCTAACATTCTCCTTCCGCCTGTATTGACCAGAACCCTTACTGCGGTTCCTCTTTTTGGTGCCATAACGGGGGTAAGTTAGATGCATTCCTATCTCTTATTCTTTTGTGTTTACTCCTTGCGTCTAACACTTGGTTTTACATTCACAGCTTTCCCCAAGTCTCTCTCCGCCCTTTGCCCTTAGTGGCCTTTTGCCCTCTAAGGCCACGGCCGATGCTACTGCTCTCGTTGGGTCATCTCTTAAGGATTCAGTCTACCTCCGATGATTCACCCATGCTAGCTTTAGTACCTTATGTTGGCGAGGGAAGTTTACCTATCGTTGAAGCTTCTTTAGCCAAGGGCCCGACTGAAGCTGCTGAGATAAGGAGCCCGCCTCCAACGGTTCCTGCCATCATGGCCCCTGTGGTGACTCCCATTCTCGCTCCTACTGCTGCTAAGGTACCTTGCTCATCTCTCTGTACTTCTCAGTTTCTCAAACTTCACCTATACGGGGGACTTAACAATGAAAGCACTTGTTAAGGTTCTTTCAAAAACTCCACCTATATCAGTGACTTAACAACGAAAACACTTGTTAAGATTCTTTCCAAAACTCCACCTATATCAGTGACTTAACAACGAAAACACTTGTTAAGGTTTTTCTATAAACTCCACCTGTATCGGTGACTTAACAACGAAAACACTTGTTAAGATTTTTCCAAAAACTCCACCTATATCGGTGACTTTACAACGAAAACACTTGTTAAGATTTTTTTTTAAAAACTCCACCTATATCGGTGACTTAACAACGAAAACACTTGTTAAGATTTTTCCAAAAACTCCACCTATATCGGTGACTTAACAACGAAAACACTTGTTAAGAGTTTTTTTAAAAACTCCACCTATATCGATGACTTAACAATGAAAACACCTGTTAAGGTTTTTTTTCTTTTGTTCCCTCTAACTGTTTTCAAGTTGCTCGGGAGGATTCACCACCAGTTCCTTCGTCCATTGCCTCGCCACATCATGAACCTGTCTCCTTCGAAGAATCTAGCTATAATGATCAAGGTTCCACGATAGGTGCTGCCACGGAGAGCGAATATGGGTGCGAGCTTCCTCTGCCCGACTTGGCTCCTCCCGCCTTCTGCTTGATGGCACTCCAAGGTTCTCCCCAAATGTCTGTCAACCATCATTTGGTAATTGAGAAACTTGTGAGCTATCATCCTGAGACCTTCACGGTGGACTGCCTACGTTCAAACATCTCAGTTATGATCCATAGGCTTTAAGGCATGGCCACCGTCATTGCTGAAATCGCCAATACTCTGACTGCAAACGTTACCAGACCCCTCCTCAACCAATTCTTGGGTTATCTGAGGGAGTTGGGTCATGATGGGTTTCATTTTGACCGGATCATCGCATATTTAAAGACTTTAAAGAACCAGTAGTTGGACAGCCAGAGGGAGCTTTTACTGAAAACATCAGGAGGATCAGCGGACCGAGGAAGCCAAGTTGGCCGAGCTAGCACCTCTTCTTGAAACTATTGATAAAGAGGCGGGGGACCTCGAAGAAACTTTACGCGCGACAAAGTCAAAACGAGATAAACTCCTGATTGAGCGCACACAGGCGCATACAAGGTTGGAGGTCTCTATCAACTCTCAACGGTCTTGCCAAGCAGCTTCTTCGAGCCTCCCTGTAGATTTTTTTCTTCTCCGGATCTGTGGTTCCTTCTTGGCGAATGAACTTGTATATGTATTTTCTTTTCTTCTCGTGTAATTCTTGGGCAATAGCTCCCAATTTTGTAATGCCCCAAAGTTTATGAGTGGAAAAAAAAGATACTTATTTTCATATGCCATCTCTTTATGTTACAACTGATTGCTTAGATTGTGAAGTCCTGAAATTCTTTCATCTCTTCTTAAGCTATAATAAAAAGAACTTGTACACTCATCATAATAAAAATAAAGAACTTGTGTATTCATAACAGCCAATTACATCAATGGTCAAACATAACTGTCTACACATGATAGACTTTCAACCATTTATTGTTAATCTTAAATGGTTTGTCTTCTTCCATCTTAGAAATTAAGCAGTAACCTGAGTCATGAGCTTCCTTTACAATGAAAGGTCCTTCCTAATTTACTGCAAACTTGGGTATAGGATGCCCCCTGATATATTTCACTACTGTCTTCAGTACAAGGTCACCCTTCACAAAATTCCTTGGTCTCACTAAGTTATCATATACCCTGAAGAGTTGCTTCGTATACATTTGAAAGTGCTGCATCGCATTGTCTCTGTGTTCGTCCAGCGCTTCCAACTGCACATATCTATTATAGGGAAGCATGCTACTTCACAAGGCATATCGAGCAGAGGGGACTTCTAACTCTACGGGGAGGATCGCTTCGGCCCCATAAATAAGAGAGAACGGTGTATACCCTATAGATTTCCTCTTAGTCATTTGATAGGCCCATAAAACGGTTGGTATCTTATCATCCCACGATCATAGGAAATCTTCCATCGTTTTAGCCAAGATATTGACCAAAGTTTTGTTAGTCGCTTCGGCTTGACCGTTTCCCTTTGGGCATGCCACCGTTGAAGTGTGATGGACAATGGACTATTTGTCTGTGAGAACCGTTACTTTTGAATTGACGAAAGGGGTTCCGTTGTCTGAAAGGATAACCTTTGGGATCCCAAAATGATAAATGATGTATTCTCTGATGAAGTTGCTCACCACTCCCGCTGTTGCCCTTCTCAGTGGTATTGCCTCGGCCCACTTTGTGAAGCACTCCATTGCTACTAGTATCCATATCCTCCCCCTCGATGATGGATGTATTACCCCTACTAGGTCAAACGCCCAAGTGTGAAAAGGATAAGGCATTGCCAGGGAGTGTAAGTCCATTGATGGGGCATGGATCATATTTCCATAAATTTAGCAAGCCTTGCATCTTCGAACGAACTCAGTCGAATCTTTCTCTATCATTGGCCAATAGTATCCCAAAGTCATCAACTGGTCATATAACTTGGCCCCTCCTATGTGAGCCAGATCGTGTGCCTTCTTGAGTACCTCCGCTGCCTTTTCTCTTATGATACAATGTAAAGGTCTGTTGAAGTATCCCCTTCGATAAATCTTCCCCTCCTGAATGTAGAATCTCGGGGTCCTTCACCGAAGTCCCATCGTATTAATTTTCTCCATCGAGATAATTCCATATTTAATTAAGTCAATATAGGTATGTCTCCAGTCAGGTTGAGCCTCTACGAAATGATATTCCGCTGCCTCAAAGAACAACTTGCATTTGTTGCACTTCCGTTGTAGCTCTACCTCATCCTGTTTCATCTTAGGCCAAAAATACCCTTCTCTTTGAATCCTCCGGTAGAGGGGTATCTCAGTTGTTTTGCAGTGCGCTTCATGTGTTTTCTTCAATCTTTGCACTGCCTCTTCTGGACCGATGCATCTCGATAACCACCCTCCTGTATTTCTGAAGTAAAAGTTTCCCTAATTCATGAAGTATTGGGCTAACTTTTTCAGCCCCATAGCTCCTTCCCCAGACTCCAATTGCCTCTTAATACCTCCCCTTCAGTCCCCATCCTCTTCCATTGGCAGAATTGACTGTACCATCGAAGGGGTTGTTCTTTATTGGATCACGACGGTAGTTGTATCGCTCTTTATGATCATTTTCTGGCCAATGGTGGCATAAGCGTCTGGATGATGATTCATCATTTTGGGTTGTCTCCTGATCTTGGTCTAATCAAACTGGCAGAGGATCCTCTGAATGATTATTCTATAGGGTGCCAGGCTCATGTGCTTCAATGCGTACTCTCCATTCACTTACTGCACCACCAAGTTTGAATCCCCTTTGATGTAGAGCGAACAAATCCCCTTTCGAAGGGCCTCTAGCAACCCCAACACCAATGCTTCATATTCTGCCTCGTTATTGGAATAAGGGAAGTATAGCTTGTAGGAAAGGTAAATCTTCTCCATACATTTCGAAAGAATAACCCCTGCTCCTCCTTTCTTTTATGCTGAAGATCCATCGAACTGCATTGTCCATTCCTCAGTCGTTGCGCCTAAGTGGTTGGCCTGCAAATCGTTTCCTGGAATATTTTCTTTGCATGGCTCAAATGTCCCTGAGGAGAAAATAGCCAATAGATCAGCGTATGCCTGGCTTTTGATTGCACGAGGAACCACTCAGTTTAAGTCATATTCATATAGGATGAGGAACCACCTAGCTACCCTACCAATCAAAATCTTTCTTGCTAGCAAAATCTTTCGGAGCTCAAGGCCCGTTAATGGAGGGACACAACCCCGACCCTATTTATCTAAGGGCGAGAAATAAATTAAACTACTTTTACACTTGGAAAGCAATAAATGTTAATCTAGGCAAGGAAAATAAATGATAAGAATGGGAATAAAGCATGGAAATAACAACTATATTAAAGAGACAATGAATAGTACACAAAGAAACTTACATAGAAATGGAAAATGGAGTAGGGCCCAAGTGTCTTTGGTCGGAGAGTAAAAATTGAGGGGTCGATCAAATGACCCTTTTGGTTGATCGATCGACTGAACATGTCTTATCCCACTGGTTTTGATCGAAGGCAAAAGATGAGGAGTCAATCGATCGATCCATCAGGTATGCAACCTCCCCTATTTTGGGTTGAATGAAATTCTCTTCCTCTCAAAGTCTTGTAACTTCTTCGTCCTAGCTAGGAATCGCGCACCGTTTGCTGCCATGCGAAGCTCTCTCAGAGGGATACAACTTCCGTGAAGACATTGGGCTAGTTGCCCAAATTATGAAATGACAAAAATGCCCTTGTGCGTGCAGATTTGTAAGAAACTTCGGCGGAATGCGTCCAAACTTCATACTAAGTAGGGGTGTTCGCGGTCCGGTCCGGTTCGGTTTTGAAGTTTTTTTTGGATCGGACCGACTATGTCGGTCCTCTAAAAAAATGGACCAAGACCGAACCGATTATGTCGGTTAACCGACCCTATTCGGTTCGGTTTGTTTTAGGGTCGGTTCAGTTTAGTTTGTCTGTCTTAAGATTAATTAATTATATTATTTAAAAAAAATCTTGAACTTTTTTTTCAATTATGTCCAATTTAAACTGTCCAAAATGACTTTAATTTACTATTTACAAATTGTTCAAAATGAAATAAGTCCAAATGAGCTTGTGAAAAAATAAACAGCCCATAAATCTGTCCAATATTAGTACATAAACAACACAAAAAAAGCACATAAATGTCATAATTTAGTACAAAAACAGCACTTAAATCTGTCATAATTTAATACAAAAACAACACTTAAATTTGTCATAATTTAGTACAAAAAAACACAAAAATCTGTCATAATTTAGTACAAAAACAGCACATAAATATGTCCAAAACATCATATAAATAACATATAAAACAGTCCCATAAGAGCCTTAAAACGAGCTTAAAAACAGTCTCATAACAGCCTTCAAAATAACACAAAAAGGGTAAAGACGGCTTCAAAATAGCCCCCAAAACGCGTCCAAACAGCTCCAAACAGACACCCTTAAATTCCTTCAAATAAGCAACATGCTAAATGTCAATCCACATGCTAAATAACAATAGAAACCAAAAAAATGGTCAATACATTCCTAAAAAAATTCATACCTACATGATTGATTTCAATCCACAATTGTTGATGAAGCTCCCAACAATTCTGAAAATAAAGAGTAATAATATTAGTTACAATAAAATTCGATTAAATAATGAATTTATAATCAATTATTGAAAAAGACAAATACCTTCATCTAATTGTTCAAGTTGTTCCACCTCATCCATGGCATCTCGAAGGCTAATCGGAGTTGATGAATATTTAAGCCAATTTTGAGTGCAAACAAGAGCTTCCACTGTGTTCGGAGAGAGAGAGATACGAAACGGGTCAAGTATACGCCCCCCCCGTGCTAAATGCGGACTCCGAAGCCACGGTAGACACGGGAATTGCCAATACATCCCGTGCTACATGAGACAATAATCGATACCTAAACGAATTATTTTTCCATCACTCTAGGACATTAAAATTAGTATTAGTGGTATCTTCATTACCCTCCACCAAATACTTCTCAACCTCCGACTTATTGCCACCTAGACCACCATTTTCAGCTTCCATATGCTTTTTAAATTGCGTAGCTAAAAATGAATGCCCATCGATGTCATCCACTCCATCCCCATCCACCACTACGTTAATAACTTCCGACAAATTAACATTTTGAGATGGTGCATTTTGCGAATTATTATCAATGTACCACTCGTACAAACGGACAATTACATTTTTCACCCTCCTTGTCATTTTTTTTGCCACATTGCTTTCATACATACTCTCAAACCAAAATGAAACATACCCCAATTTGTACCGAGGGTCAAGAGTGACCGCAACAAACAACAACAAATTTATTTTTTCAATATTCCAATATTTCTCCATTTTCTTAACCATGTTATCCGCCATTGAAGCTATGTAGTAATCACCGCTTCTTTTTAATTGATTCAAAGTATTTTGAATTACTACAAGCTCATTAAAAAACGAATTAGAAGTAACAAACAAAGAACCCGAAAATCTCAACGTTGCGTTGTAAAATATTTTTAAAAATTTTACAAGTGCCCTCACTTTCTCCCAATCACAACAATCCGGAGGTCCTACAATCTTCCTCCCACCTTTTCCCCTCCCTCTTCCATCATCATCATCATTATCTAGATCCTCCACATCCCTTTCAAAGTAAGAAAAATAATTTTTATCTTCCTCCCCCAACCTATCAAAAGCTCTTTCAAACTTTTCGGCAACATCCAACATCAAGTAAGTGGAGTTCCACCTCGTTTGAACATCTAGGCACAACAAACCTTTACTCTCAATTTTTTACTTCTCTACACACATCTTAAACATCAACAATCTAGATGGAGATGACCTCACATTCCTCACCGCGTTGCGCACCTTAACAACCGATTCATCCACTTCTTTTAACCCATCACCAACAATTAAATTTAAGATATGAGCACAACACCGCATATGCAAATATTCATGTTCTAAAATGGTACCTTTCCATCTTTTGGTATTTCTTTTCAAATATTTAATGGTACCATTATTAGAACTCACATTGTCAATGGTTACGGTGAATATGCTCCTTATCCCCCATTCAACCAACAATGACTTAATAACCTTCCCTAACATCTCCCCTTTGTGACTTCGAACTTGACAAAAGTTAAGAATTTTCTTATGTAACTTCCATTCATCATCGATGAAATGAGCCGTAAGACACATATAATTGATGTTTTTGATGGAAGTCCATGTATCCATGGTTATACAAATTCTTTTACCTTTCAAAATACTTTGTAACTTCAATTTTTCTTCCAAATATATAGTTAAGCAATCTCGCGCAAGTGTAATACGACCCGAAATCTTCACAAATTTTGGTTGAACAACTCGCATAAATTGTCGAAACCCCTCACCCTCAACAAAACGAAAAGGCAATTCATCAATAATTAACATTTTTGCAAGAGCTCGCCGACATGCTTCTACACTAAAAGTGACAGCAATAAGATTTTCACTTCCCCCACCTTCTTTTTTTGTTTCAAAGGACAAGTGTTTTTGCTTCGAATCTACAACCCTATCCGGAATTTCTTACATTTAGTTTCTATACGAGCTAACATATTTTTTGTTCCATTATTCTTAGGATCATAAGCATAGGTTGCAGAACAGTAGTTACATTTTTCCATACGTTTTCCCGGATCAGCCCCTTCTATTTCAGTAAAATGGTACCATGCTTTTGATTTTCGTTTTGAAGGTTTTACCTCTGGTTTTCTAGGAGATGGATATGTACCCTTAATAATGCCATTAGTAGAAGGAAGGCCACCATCACCACCATCTATGTTAGCTTCTTTTCCAGCCATCTACAAGACAACAACAAATAACAAAGCACAAAATCATATATTTTAAAAACACTTAAAAACTGTTTTGATTATATATTTTAAAAAATAATTGTTTTTACTCTTTTTTTTAACAGTTTTATATATATATTTTTAAATAGTTATATATATATATTTATAAAAAAATAGTTATAGATATATAAATATAAATATGGTATATAAAAACAGTTTTTCATATCTTTATAAAAAAATATTTATATATAAATATGGTATATATAAAAAAGACAGTAAAAAAATAGTTATAAATATATAAATATGGTATATTAAAACAGTTTAAAAAACAATTATAAATATATAAATATTAAATATGGTATATAAAAACAGTTTTTCATATCTTTATAAAAAAATATTTATATATAAATATGGTATATATAAAAGAAAACAGTAAAAAATAGTTATAAATATATAAATATGGTATATAAAAAAATGAAAGATAAAAAAACAGTTATAAAAAACAGTTATAAAAAAAACGAATGATAAAAAAAAATGAATGATAAAAAAAACGAATGATAAAAAAAAACAGGTTATAAAACGAATGATAAAAAAAACAGTTATAAAACGAATGATAAAAAAAAAATACCTGACCTCGGCAGTCGGCGGCAGCAGATATGGGACGTCGGCGGCTGCAGTCGGCGGCAGCAAGGGGGGAAGTCGGTCCGTGGCAGCAGTCGATCGGCGGCAACGTCGGCGGCAGCAGATCTGGGACGTCGGCGGCTACAGTCGGCGACAGCAAGGGGGGAAGTCGGTCCGCGGCAGCAGTCGGTCGGCGGCAACAGATCTGGGGGGTTAGTTGGATGGATGGTGGAGTGGAGAATGACTTTGGGTGTGAGAGGTGAGATGTGAGAGTTTTTTGTTTTGGGTGATAGAGAATAGAGATGATAGAAAAGAAAGGACGGCTGCTGGTTGTAAATTGTAATGGGTAGGGTTTGGTTTGGCTTAGATATTTTACCATTTTGACTATTCTACCCCCCATCTTTTTTTTTATTTTACACCACACACTTGTAGGAGCATATGTGACACATAAAATATAAAAAAAATATATATTTAATTCATGTCGGTCCGGGTCGGTCCAGACCGACCCTCTCAAGCCCAAAACTGAGGACCGGACCTACTCAGTCGGTTTTAAAAAAAAAATCAGGAACGAACCGATTATAAAAAAACCCGACAAAAATAAAGCGGTTCGGCTCGGCTCGGTTCGGTCCTTCGGTTCGGTCGGTTTTCTGAACACCCCTAATACTAAGCACCAAAATACCTACAAAGCTCAATTAACCACTCCAAAGCACATATATATAGAAATCCGAGGTTTTCTGGTTAACGAGCATAAATATAGAGATTTAGGTACCCGAGGGGGCTAATAAGGCGTAGGTTAACGGGTGAAATACGCAGTACTGTGTCGTATCACACCCCCTAACTTACACATTGCTAGTACCTAGCAATGAAATAGGAAACAAAAAGAAATACAAGTAAACCCAAAGTAGGAGGCAAGTACAAAAATGGGATAAATAGATAAAGGCCACTTTTGCGGGCAAACGATTGCATTTAGCGTATGCAATAAGCCGTTAAACCCCTAGGATACCCTAGTGGATGAGTGTCATCTCGTGAGGGTTTTCAGGGATGAAATCCACAAACATCAAATAGTTTCCTCAAAATATGCCCAACCTAACGTGTGACAAATTCAATAACAACGAAAAAGATTTCAAACATGTTATTAGCATATTGAATGAATTCAAGCTAAAGTCCATTGTTATTAACAGGTTGAATGCACCTCATAGAACTGAAACCTTAAAAGTGGGAGGGGGAGAGCACATGCATAGTTGATTTGGCAAAAACTTATATAAACCAATAAACATAAAAGCATGCATAAATCAATCCTCACGGGCATTACACTCATCAAATGAATTCACTATAAATAGGGAAGTAACGCATGGAACATGCGGGCATAAAGAGTAAATATAAATGGAAATTAGGCTGCACACATGTCACAAATGAAGAATGCTATATAGGAAATGAAAAACTGTAATCTCAATGAAAGATATCGCTCATTAAGGGAGGCGAAATGTATTTTCACAGATTATCAAAACTAATTAAACTTTTATATTAAACTCAGCCTAGGATCACATAGGACTTTATAGGGTTGTAATGTAGGTTTGGAGTTAGGGTAGGAAACAAAGGATATGTATGTACGTATTCAAAGTGTTCAAAATGAAACTTAGAATAATGGGAAGAATGCGGGTAATAACGAAAATGGAAAACAAGTTCCATAATCAAGCATTAAATATAACAATTGGAGAGCAACAAGGATTATTGAACTATACACAACACATATATACAAACTTTCTCTTTTATTTTCTTTTCTTCTTTTTCTCATGTTTTCTTTTCTTTTCTTTTGCTTTTTGTTCCTTTTCTTTTCTTTTTCACTAATATTTCTTCACTTTTCTTTTCTCACTCTTTTCATATGCTCAAATCGCAACCACACTACACAACATCATTCAATCCCAAGCAACATTCCAAACAAAGGCATGGAAGGTAATATGCGTGGCTTAAAACTCCAATTAGGAGTTGGTAATGGGATTTTGGGTAATGAAACGAAAGGCTAATATTTAGGCTCAAAGGGGTTGACTAGGGAAAACATATAAGGTGAGGTTAAGGTTAATATGGGTGATATAAAAAAGATTGTCTATGATCATTTCATAAAGTTTACTCAATTCTCGAGTCAAAATAATATATGAAAATCATGCTCAAGTAACTCATTTCAAGATATAAACTCAATTAATGAACGACCAATGAAAGACTAGAGAGATTACCGAAGAATTCAATGTTTTCAAAGAGGAAAGAATAATATATAACACTCACAAACGACGAAAGGTACAAAGCTTACTCAGTGTAAGTATATACAATGCAACAAAAGATTACTAAGTTATAAAAATCTTAAACCAAATCAATAGTATAAGAAAGCGCATGTGCTCATAGGATAAAGTTTAATTTATGAAGTTATTCATAATATCAATGATTTGAGGACTAAAGTCTAATAACTTTTAAAATCGAGAATATGTATCGTTGAGTTGTCAATTGGATTGGGCAATTATTGAAATTTATCATTGGATACATAGGCGAAATGCCCAACAAAAGAGAAAAAAGAAAGAAAATTTCTTTTTGAATTTTTTTAATTTTAACGAAAAGGTATACTTAGTAACTAACAAGTAAGCAAATCAATGAACTACATAAAAAATGGATAGAATATCCTACACGCCCTAACTTAAATGTTGCGTTGTTCTCAATGCGCATTAAGAACACAACACAAAGAGAGAAAAATAATGATATTACCCAAAATTGGAGTGATCTCCAATAAGCGCAAGTCCAAACGAATCTACGAAACAAGTTAGTATCAAGCATAGCAAAAATAAATAACAAAAAGTTAACTAATTACATTAGAC
The DNA here is from genome assembly GCA_949130495.1 of Sambucus nigra. Lineage (NCBI taxonomy): Eukaryota > Viridiplantae > Streptophyta > Magnoliopsida > Dipsacales > Adoxaceae > Sambucus > Sambucus nigra. Next base: position 581,456,357 of record OX422209.1, read on the forward strand.
TAAATAAAAATGAAAGAAAAATAGAAAGAAAGAAAATTAAAAAAACAAACTATTTACAACCTATTATTTACGCTTCAAACTAGCTATAAACTAGAAGTCTAAATAGTTGAGGGTCCACTCAAAATGGGATTTGACTTTGAAAGATCAAAGGTGGACCTTCCAAAGCGAACATGCCTCCCAAAAAATAAGAATTCCGTTTGAACAACGGAAGGCATGTGTAAGGCGTAAGAAATGAACTATCGCTAATTATCAATTTTTGGGGGACGATAGGGGATTTGGATAAACAGGGGGATAAGACCACATTGATCTCTAGAAAATAAAAATCCCTTCCCCAATGTTTTTCAACTGGAAGGGGAGGTGGGGATAGTGCAAATTAATAGCCCATGAGATGAAGCATCTCAAAATAACATTCTTGTTCGAGAATCGGGTCAAAGTCCTCAAGACTTTCAACCGATTCGTGTGATAAATTTAATGGTTCGAGAATAGTAGAGAATAAAGGAAAAGAAGGACCATAAACCTTAATACAATAGGAAGAATTAATAAGAGGTTGAAATTTGAAAGTGCTAAAGCTTGGATCACTCTCAATTATTTCTTCATCAAAAAGGGGTGGGGGTGAAACGCAAGTTTCAACCTCGACCCGATTTTGTGAAGAAATGATCTCATCAAGCATGGCATCATTCTCCAAAAACCAAGCTTGAGAACTTTCGAACGGGTTATTAATTTTCTTAATCATTAACTCATGATCAAACCAACAAGAAGACATAACATCTTCTTGTGCGGTTTGCTCATAGCTAATGGAATCACCGCTTTCCAAATTACCTTCCCAAAGGGATGAGGGATTACTTACAACTTCTTGAACTTCACGCTCAAGGTATTCATTTTCTAGAATTTATAGGCATTCTCTCATTGTCTTAGGAGTATAACTTGGAAGAATATTATGAGAACAATTAAAGTTATCTAAAGAGCTATAGCGAGACATTTCAAAATAAGCTAATTCAACAAAAGTGACGAGCACCAAAATTTTAATTTCTCGAAATAATCCAGCACTAGTCAGAAACAAAGGATAAAATAAATAATACAAATATGAATAAAAGAAATAGTACGAAATAATAAAAAAACTACAATCTAAACTAAACACTCCACGGCAACGACACCATTTTTTATTAGGCGTGAAAAGTAGCATCGCATCAAAACGCTAATCGTTGAATTCGTTTCACCGCGTTAATACAAAAAACCTAAATTATGACTGCACTTGCGATACAAGTATAACGGTAATTCGGGTATTGAGAATCCACGGGGAGTGATTGAATTTTAGATTTTAATTGCTTTAGAACTTCAATAATAAAAGTGTAAAAGGTGATAGGGTGTTATAAAGAAAATAAAGAAAAAGAGAAGTTACACTATGCAAAAGTAAAGCGAGGATTGGGATTGCATTCGCACCACACGGGTGGAAGTACCAATAATTAGAATTCAAGCTCGAAAGCTATTTAATCGAGCATTTTAATTAAGCATAAACATCACGCAAGAAGGAATTTAACCCAAAGTTGCTCTATAAAACGTTTAATAAAAAATGGTCACACGCGAATTAATTCGAATTGTCAGTTTAAACACTAACGTTGCGTGATAAAGAAATTTAAACGCATAACAATCCACTTTTGATACGCGAGGTTTCAATTAAACACAATTTTACCCCCAAACCAACTTTCGGAGCTCGAGGCCCGTTAATGGCGGAACACAACCCCGACCCAATTTATCAAAAGGCAAGAAATAAATTAAATTACTTTTACACTAGGAAAGCAATAAATGCTAATCTAAGGAACAAAAATAAATGGCAAGAATGGAAATAAAGCATGGAAATAACAACTATATTAAAGAGACAATGAATAGTACACAAAGAAACTTACATAGAAATGGAAAATGGAGTAGGGCCAAAGCTCCCTTACAAAAATCTAAAAACTAGACAAAATGGAGATATTTACAAAAGAAAACAAAGGCACACTTATATAGTAAGTGAGAAAATAAAATAGAAAAAAAAGAAAGAAAAAGGAATATCAGAACCAAAAGTCAGCTAAAAATAGGTGATCGATCGATGGACCCCTTTGGTCGATCGATAGATCAAACAAAAATGAGCCCACTGTCTTTAGTCGAAGAGTAAAAACTGAGGGGTCGATCTTTTGGTCAATCGATTGACTGAACAGGTCTTAGCCCACTATTTTTTATCGAAGGAAAAATACTAGGAGGTGATCGATCGACCCTCCTAGTCGATCGATCGATCCATCAGGTATGTAACCTCCCCTGCTTTGGGTTGAATGAAATCCTCTTTCGCTCAAAGTTTCGTAACTTCTTCATTATAGCTCGGAATCACACAACGTTTACGACCACATGAAGCTCGCTCATAGGGATACAAGTTTCATGAAGACATTGGGCCAGTTGCCTAAATTATGAAATGACAAAAATGCCCTTGAGCGTGCGGATTTGTACGAAACTTCGCCTGAATGCGTCTGAACTTCATACTAAGCACCGAAATACCTACAAAAGCTCAATTAACCATTGCAAAGCATGTATATATAGAAATTCGAGTTGTCTGGTTAACGAGCATAAAAATAGAGATTGAGCTAACCTAGGGGGCTAAGGCGTAAGTTAACGGGTGAAATACGTAATATTTATGTCGTATTAGCGTGCAACCAAGTACTTACAGAATTGAGACACTAGAGGGAGAGAAATTTAAGATTACCTAAAATTCTCAACACCTTATAGAGTACTACCATGTGACACCCCGCCTAATAAAATACCGGGCGATCACTCATGTACCAAATTAAAACAAGAGTCGCATATGGTTCATTCTTAGCATCACAGGCCAAAACCAAGTTAATTACTAATAACCTATTAGGCTGGCGTCAAAATTTTATTTAACTAATCTTTTTAAATAAATAAATCAAGTAAAACATTCACACAGTTTATGTATAAATGAAACTGACATGAAATAAAAATAATCGAACACTCGGTTTAACAATATACAACCAAATCGAATGCCGCACTAAAAGGCGGTAAAAGAATAAATAAATGCAGTTGGGTTATTAGCCTGAATATTTATACAGTACCTCATATCTAGATTATAAGGATAGAAGCATATACAGTAAACCTGCATTCATCCACAACTGCTGCAGCAGACGTCAGACTCGAAGGAATCTTCATCCAGGCTTCCCTGTGTCTGGACACGTATATATATATAGAGAGAGCGAGAGCAAAAGAGAGAAAAATAGATAAACGGGTCAGAGCCCGAGTTGTGAAAATATTTTTCAAGTGCATAAATGCTTTATATAAAAAAAATAAGTTTTATCTCATATTTAAATTGGTATCGCACTCCCATGAGATACCCCTCACCCCTCTTCTAATGGTGCACACCTATCGCATCCCTCTAAACATCCTAGTCAAGCTACCCTGCCTAACTAATCCGTCACCCCCAAACTCTGAAAGTCCTAAGTAAACCGAGTACTAAGGGCTAAACTTCTCCCCAATCTCAACACTGTGCCATGTTCGTGCGTGGGGTGTCTCGCGAAGCGAAACCAAACAAGGAACCCCCCGATACACTACTACTTGGCAGTGTTGATCGTCGAGATCCATTAGACCCTCTCTACATAACATTTATATATACATACTCATATAATTATATACATTATCATACTCACTCTCATAGACATATCACAATATAAGTTCGGATTGAATCTCCTAGAATGAGAATTAATCTTTATTCATTTCAACTCTTTACTCTAGTAGAGATATATAATATTTTGTTCTCATACACATGTGATATACTATACACACAAGTATAATAACCATCCCATCGATCTATAACTCGAGGATGCGGTCTCTCAATTCTATCATCTTCAGGGAATTACTCACATACCATCTTGGGTACCAAAGGTCGGACTAAATATCACCGACATGGTAAAAATTTAAAACACAACGTATGGGAAGCGGTCATAGTTTCTCCCCGAAAATGAGACGAAACATACCCACCATGTCTTACCCCTAATAAAAATCACACAATATAACAATGGACGCTATGACCTGGGGACTATACGCTCCCTGCTCCTCAAGCCAGGGGCCTCACCCACGTCGCGCAACTTCCCATGATAGCATTAGCGGGATATGCTTCACATAAATATATATATATACTGTCCATAAATATATATATATATATATCCGTATCATATTACATATAATGATATTTAAATATTCTCCTACTTAAATACTAATCCTATAAGTATTCTCTTACTCAAATATATCTAGCACGTTGATCACTGTTAGGGATTTATATATTCTCCAAATATCCAAATTCATAACCATTTAATAAGTATACCCTTAACTCATCTTTAGCCTATAACCCCAAATTCCATCCTAGTCGCCTCATAGGATTTCCTCAATTACAGATGGCTCATATCCATTCCATCCACATAAATATACCCATATATGCTTATCGAATAATTTCTCCAAATGTCACTCTCTTCCTAAACATTCGATAGGTCCATACCCCGGATTAACTTATTAAATATCCCAAGGTCAATTCACAATTCCTCAAATCCTTTAGAACATAACTCTCTTTAATACTCTAATTTAAAAAGCCCCTAAACTTTAAACTCGAAGAGGAGAAGGAATAATAATCTCCAAAATCTTGGGATAAAAATAGAGTGCCGATCGACCGGCCCTAAACCCCTGGTCGACCGCGGTTTGTAATTAAGCCTAACAAACCAATCAGTAGGCCCTTCTTCCTAAACGCGGTCGACTGGCCAAAGGGGCGCGATCGACCGGTCATACCAGATCCTTGAAAATCTGTTCTCCAAAATGCCAACCAACAACCCCAAACTCCATTTTTATGGTCTCAAATTTCCACTAACAATTCATCTAATTAATGATTTCTAACCAATAAATCAATTAATTTGGGGATTAAACCAATTTTCTTAGATTTGAACTTAAAAACCCATTAAACCCTAGTTTCACCATTTTTCCCATTTCAATTCATTTCTTCACTTCATTTACATGGATTTAACACTAAAAATCATTAAGAGTTCACATTATATCAATATGTAAACTCATACTCCAATTTTTCCCAAGTTTAATTTAAGGGTTCTAACTCAAAATCATATATTTTACCAACTATAATATGAGACATATGCACGAAATGAAATAAATCAAGTACACACTTGCCTGGAGGATGAAATTCGATGACCTCGAGTCTAATCCCGAGGAGTTTGGCTGGAATTTCCCATTTTCTTCCTCTTTCTCCCTTCCTTTCTTCTCTTCTTCCATTCTCTCTCTCTTTTTTTTTCCTTTCTCCCACTCGCTCGTGTATTTTATAGGAGAGAAAAGGGTTTATCCCATAATAAACCCCAAAATGACTCGTTTACTCAATTGCGAGTCCCTTTAATCCAAAAATTCCCGGAACCTAAACACTACTCCCGGATACTCTATTCTGACTATCTCGGCTATTTCGAAACCAATCGCACACTCGAAATCTCCATCCGAGGTACTTAACTGCAATCCACTAATTAAATCCAATACATCTCAATGCGGGTTTTCCAATTAAAATATTATCCTTTATCGCTTTACCCAACTGCGACATGTACTTGAAATAGTCCAACTCATTTACTTAATCCCAAAAGTGAATGTAGCATACATAAAAAATTATCTAGCCTGCATAAACTCCAAAAATTATCTTTCTCAGAAATTTCCCAAATTTCCAAATTACACCCATTTATGGAATTTAAATTATCCATTAAAATACGGGGTATTATATACTCCCCCCTTACAACGGAATTTTGCCCGCAAAATTCAGATACAACTGGTATTACCACCCTAGGATCGCTAATCACACCTCGAACATACACTCGTTTGGTACCCACCTATCTCAAGGCTCATACTCTAATGCACTTGTTTACCCATAAACTTAGATAAATCTCTACCTCGGTCATAAGGGGGACTCTAATGTCACATCACACTCATCGTTTCTAGTACCATATGTAGAGAAAATGATCCCATAGCCGCCGCTCTAACGTCTAAATCTCACTGGAGAATCCAGATTCTAAGCGTCCGCTCATCTACATCAGGATATCTAATTTCCCTTAAAAAGGAGATTACTCTAATGCTTGACTACTCCCGTCAGTCCCATAGCTTATATTGAGCTTTTGCATAGGCAGGGAAGTTGACTGAGTCAAATAGGGCCCAGAGCGCTCGATGGCCTCTAGATCAGTACTCAGGGTATGACCTAGGGTTTACGATAAATAAGTGAGTGCTAAGGACCTAAGGAGGTACTTAGTGGGGTCTTAGGATATGGTGTCTATAGAAGGTCCCTCGACGGGTGAGTTAGAATAAGTGAAGGTCGTGAAATAATACATAGCACATCGACGTTGGGAAAGAGGTTTTGTAGGTCGATTCTTAGGACCTAGAGGATGAGGTTGACTGATTCAAAGGGTCGAGGTTAGTTCTGAGGTCCAAAGATGATCGATTCAACGAGTCAAGGTCATTTATGAGGACTTAAGGAGACGAGGGTGATTGATTTAGCGGGTTAAGGTCAATTCTAAGGGTCTAAGGAGACTTTTGCAGTGGCCGCGTATCTTTTGGAGGTACTTTTGAATTCATTTTCCTTTTTCATGCATTTCCTTGCATTCTTATTTGATTTCTTTTTTGTTGATTCCTGTCTTTTGCAGACGTAGTTCTATGAAGTGATTGGGTGTAATGTAAGGTTGATAGCCCTGAAGGATGAGAGCATGGGGGCCTTCTGACGGATGTTCAGGTGGCGAAAGTCCAATCAAAGGTCAAATCGATCTTTGTCTATGGAGGATGTGCGACGGGCTCTGAATGCCCTGACGAGTGATGAGATTATCTTTATGTATTCTTTGAGTCCTTTATCATCTTTATTAATTGAGTAGATATTAATTATGTATTGGGGATTTCAAGTAACCTTCTACCCCTGAAGGGCGACTCCGCATGATATGGGGGTGATAGGCCTACATATGCAGATGCGACGATTGATCGCGCATGAGTTTGGGTACGTTTGGTACCTAGGGGAACGATTAGTGAGGAAGGTCGTGGAGGAGGAGGTGGCGGTCCTACCGTCGGTGCCCCTTATGGACATGAGGCGGGTGAAAGGGATGTCAGGTCATTCCCAAGCAGCTGCGATAATTAGTGAGCCTACACGCACTATACGAATACAATAACGAGCTACAACTTTCTAGATTTTATGAAAATATGGACAATGCCCTCTTGTATCTATGACGTGGAGAACATGTCTCCACCCACTATGATTTCAGGTAGGGGGACTAGTGCACCGGTGGGATCGACCCATAGCGCAGCTAGTGGCACGTCAGCAGCGGCGACTCCAATTATTCAGGTTATTCCCCCTTTTTATAATTTTTGACTGAGTAGTGAGGAGTCATTGACCTTGTAGTACCGTCCTCATGCCTCAGTATATGGGTTGACGGGGGTTAGTTACGAAAAAGGCCCTTCGGTCTGAAGTATATCCCTTTCTATCTCTTATTATTCTATTGGTTTTCCTTTGCTTTTTGACTAATTTTCCTTTTGCTTACTTCTTTACTTACAGTATGTTCGTCTCTTGACCACTTGACTGAGGGATATCAAGGATTGGATGTCCTCTATATCAGAGTATATCGAGAGCTCAATTTCTTCATTCTTTGTGCCGCCTGCCACTTCTGCTGAGATTGTTTTATTTTTATGCAAAGATAGAGATAAGCATGTAAATGATAATGAAAGGCAAAAGGTTTATTAAAAGAAGTAAAAGCGATTAGCTCGGGGAAAAGGATTTTTTAGTACGAATTTATTTTAAGAGAAAATTATTTTCTTGAGAGAAAAGACGAGTAAATAACCTGGGGGTAATTTATCAAGATGAGGATTTTTTTAAAAATTTATTTAGATAAAAGAGGAAAGATGGAATTTTCCAAAATAGAAGGGTTGTTGCCTATCGGCATACCCCTTAACCTGTCTATCGACATAGAGGTTAAGTCAAATCATCCCTAGGCCTTGATTGCACTTTCATGCACATCAGAGTACTCTTGTGGGGTTGAATTTTGCTCAAGTTTCCAGGACTCCTGTCTTTTACCAAAAAATTTAAGTATAAAAGGGGGTATATGGCATGAGTTTTCTGCACCTATACCCACATTTCCTTTCTCTACTTCACATTCCTCATTTTCAAATGGCTTTTCCCATGCATAAAGGATTCAATTCGTACCTTGACGGTCTAGAGAGCATGTTCTTATATAATATAGACTACGACGCTTTCAACTTGCGTCGGGTTTCTTTATGGAACAACCGAGATATAGACTGGAACCTGTTGGCAGTAGCAGTACAGTCCAAATATCCTGAAGATCATGTCTTTTGTTTCGGCCTGGATGAGGTATGTCCCTCTTATGTGGAGTTTCGACTATGTTGGGGGTCAGTCCCAATGTGACGGCATCTATACCTAATTTCTCCTGTTCTTCCCGAGTTTTCTTATCGGAGTTGCTTCACATTTCTCCCTTAAAGGCTAGACCATTGGTTATTGGGGGGGGGGGGGGCATTTCTCTTCAGGCATTTATGTATTCAATACGCCTGAGGGGTTTTGAGGATATTGGCTTTGTTGGGGATATTGCCTCAGGCCTTACTACGAGGGTATTATTGGTGATTGGGGACTTGACTGTGAATCCCTAGGTTATTGCGATAATGGCCTGGATGTCTTATCGCCATAATCTTGCGCCGGTGGTGCTGGCTGAGACCCTGAATGGCCTAGATGCTTGAAATGAGGGTCGTTTCGACTTTCTAAGGGGGAGCCCAACAATGCTGTTTATGTGGCTTGCGGAGAGGTTTTTCTTGGCGGCCCCTCCTGAGTGCCCCTTGGCATTTCTACCCAATATCTTTGTCTGGACTTTCTTTAGCTTTGGCCCATCTACGGAGAGCTAAATAAAGTGTCTTGTAGAGCATGGATCCCGGTGTCTTCTCTAGTTAGTGTTATGATGGGGGGACTTACTGACTGTCTTGCAACTTAGAGATTATCAACAGACTTCCTTTTATTTCCTATGGTGGATCCTATGCTAATTCGAATGGGAACAAATCGTTCCCCCTCCTATAATAAATTTCTTCCCTATGGAGGATTTAAATATATTGCTGAGCATGATGTTAGGTGCTTTATGGCAGCGTCATCAGCCATTTATCTGTCCATCACAGTCTATGGGAGGGGACTGGCATGCGTCTTAGGACTAACTAAAATGGTTATGGAAGTGGGTAATACAGAAAGTCATGGCGGAAAAGACCGATCAAATGTGGTTTATTATTTTCAATACCATGGGTGACGGAGTTGTGGTTCTATCCAGGTTTTTCAGGATGTACTGCTCCATGGAGCATATACAGAGCGTCAACCAGGAGTGGAAAGCTTGGGAACCTCGAGGGGCTGGTAATGATGATTAAGTAGGGTCGTTCGGCAGTTCAACACGATGTCTTGTGAAGCATTTGGTGATTTTGTGAAGCTATGGTGATTAGGTATCTTTGTATCTGGGGTTTGGTGATAGTTTAGTTTAGTTTGGTTAGGCATTGTATAGTAATGATTTGGTCGACAGAGAGGAGTGTTTGGTTTGACTCCTTTCGCTGATACTTCATGTAACAATGTTATTTTCCTTAATAAAAAATAAAAGTTAATTTTGAACATATTTTGTTGTGCCTCTTGATGAGTTTTGCATTTGAATTATCTATATTAATCACTAAGGCATACATAATCCTTTTGTTCATGTAAATGATAAAATGAACTATAGTTCTCAAAGGTTAGAAAAGAACAACATTTTATGAAAAGAAGGGGACCGGACCCATATATGACATATGGGCTGCCTGCGTACCTCTGAAGGTCAGAAAAGAATAGCATTTTATGAAAAGAAGGGTTCTATGATCTCTTTAAGGGTAAGATCTCCTTTCTAGATGCCACGGTCCTTGACATTCCTATTGAATGGTTTCTCTATTCGGCGATGGTACCCATTTATATGGTATAGAGCCTTCAGTCTCTTTTTATCCAAGAGTGATAGTTCATCAAAATAGCTTTGATGCCATTCTTCTTCGTCAACTTTGCTTTCGAGCAAGACATGAAGGGAAGGTGTTTTTAGCTTAACAGGTAGGAATAATTCTATGCCATATACAAGAGAATAAGGGATATCCCCATTAGGTGTTCTGATTGAAGTATGGTATCCCCAGAGGGAGTAAGGGATATGGTCGGCTCAATCTTTATAACTCCCAGTCATCTTGCTGATTATGGTCTTGAGACTTTTATTGGATGCTTCAACAGCACCATTGGTTTGGGGTCGATAGGGAGAAGATTTGTGTCTCTAAATCCCATACTCGTCGACTAGTTCTGTAACCTCATCTTAAATATGGAGACCATTATATGATACTAACTCGTGGGGAACTTCGTATCGACAGATGATATTATTTCTGATAAACTTAACCACTTTCTTTGGCATTCATCATCGCGTATGAGTCGACTTCGACCCATTTGGTAAAGTAATTAATGGTGACCAGGATGAATTTATGGCCGTTTAAAGATTTGGAAGTAACTTTCCCTATGATGTCAATGCCCCAGGTGGGTAAGGGCCAAGAGAGATTATGTTGTATAGCTCACGAGGAGGCAAGTGTTGGAGATTGACAAATGATTGGAATTTGAGGCATCATCGGACATAGAAAGTGCAATCTTGAACCATGGTGATACAATAGTACCCTTCATGGATGATCTTTTTGGAAAGCACGTAATCGTTCACGTGGGGCCCACATTCCCCACTATCGATTTTCTGCATTATTTCTTCAATATTAGCCACTGTAATGCAGTGCAAAGGGAAACCATTAAAGTTTCTTTTTAATAGTTCTTTGTGGAAAATGATATATTGGGCAACCAGTTTATGAAGGGTTACACGGTCTTTTTTATCGGTGTTTTGAGGATACCTACCATGTATGAGGAGGCTCCAAATGTTATAGTACCATAACCCGGCCATATCAGAATCCTCCTCGCTAATGAGTTTAATGTGGTAGCAGTGTGTAGGCTTAGCTTGTTTTTTAACTACAAAAGGGCCCATTATTATTCCCTTGGGCATGTCGACCATATAGGCTAGGGTAGCAAGGGCATCATCCAAGTTGTTCTTTGCACGGGGCAAGTAGTGTAAGGTGACATTATTAAGTTTGGAGGCCAGTTCTTCTAAGTAGCATAGAAGAGTAGGAGCTTTTCATCTTTGACTTTCCATTTTCTGAGGATTTGGCCAATGATAAGGGCAGAGTCTCCGTAGACGTCTAGGTGTCGAATTCCTTTCTGAAGGGAGATCTTGAGGCCTATAATGCACACCTCATACTCAGTTATGCTATTTGTGAAGGTAAACTCTAGTTTTATGGCAATTGGGGTGTGAGAGTCATTAGGGGCGATTAGGAGTATCCCAATGTCTTATCCCTTCTTATTGGCAGCTCCATCAAAGAACATTTTCCATCTAAGGTCCTCTTAAAAGGTGCAGAGAATATTTTAAAATGGGAATTTGGATACGTAAACATTAGCTTATCTATGGGGTAATCGTTAAGGTAGTCGAATATGGCTCTCCCTTTCATAACTTTCTGGATGACGTACACAATATCGAACTCGTCTAGTAACATCAGTCATCGAGGCATTCGACTAGACATAGCGGGATTTTCTAGTAAGTACTTGATGGGATCCATACAGGATACAAGTCTAATGGGGAAGGCAAGCATATAATACCATAATTTTTACGTGACCCGAGCCAGGGCAACACATGCTTTCCCCAAAGCAGTGTAATTAATTTCGTACCCGACTAATTTTTAGCCAATGCAATAAATGGCTCTTTTCTTATGGGATTCTTTAATGTATTGGCCTAGTAAAGCCCCTGTTGCAGTTTTATGGCAGTAAAGTGCAGGAAGAGGGGGAGACTTGGCTGTGGAGGCATAAGCACTGGAGGTCAGGTAAGGTATCACCTGATTATGTCAAAGGCTTCTTGGCTAGCCTCATTAGAGACTTTAGTTGAATCATTCATGAGAAGTTTGAAAATAGGTTCGCAGATAGAAGTTAGTTAGATAATGAACCGACTGATGTATAGTAGTTGACTCAGGAATCCTCGGACCTCATTCTCCATTTATGGTAGTGGCATCTCAAGTATAACGTTCAGCTTAGCAGGGTCTGCTTCGATTCCCTTATCATTGACCATGAATCCCATGAGTTTTCCTTTCGTGATTCTAAAAAAGAATTATGTTGGTTTAGACACATCTGGTATTACTGTAAGCTTAGCAGGAATCCTCGGACCTCCTTCTCCGTTTATGGTGGTGGCATCTCAAGTATAATGTTCAGCTTAGCAGGGTCTACTTCGATTCCCTTCTCATTGACCATGAATCCCATGAGTTTTCCTTTCGTGATGCCAAAAATGAATTATGTGGGTGTAGACGCATCTGGTATTACTGTAAGCGCTCGAAAAACTTTTGAAGGGGGGGAATATGACATTCCCAAGTCTTAGATTTGATGATTGTGTCATCTACATAGACCTCGACCTCTTTGTGAATAAGGTCGTGCAGGATGGTTATGACAACCCTTTAATTGGTTGCCCCGATGTTCTTGAGTCTGAATGGTATGGCAGTATAGCAGAAGGTTCCCCATAGGGTGATGAAGGCGATTTTCTCCTAATGGTTAGGGTGCATATTGATCTGGTTGTATCCAAAAAATTCATCGACAAACGACTTTAGGGCATAGTTAGCCATGTTGTCCATGATCATGTCAATGTTGGGTATGGCTAATCGTCCTTTGGGGATACAATACACCAAAAATAGGAATCTGGCATGATTTAAAACTATGCCAGATCAAATCTGGCACAGTTTTGGACTATGCCAGAATCAGGTGTTCCAAAATGGCCATTTTTTTCTGGCACGATTTAAAAGTGTGCCAGATTTGACCAAACAGGAACACTTCTAGCACACTATTAAACCGTGCCAGAATTTGATATTTCTGGCACACTTTTGGCAGAGTTTTGAACTGTGCCAGATTGAGCACATTTTGATAAATTTTTGGCACAGTTCAAAACCATGCCAAAATTTGATACACTTTTGGCACGGTTTTGAACTGTGCCAAATTTTTGGATAAAAGAAAAAAAAAATTATTTGAAAATAAGAAAATTCACAAATTGCAAATCTTGCACGTTGTTGATAAACTAATGTACATACAAACTTCAAAATATTACAAGTCTTTAGTAGTTCACAGACCAAAAAAATATTGGGCAGAGTTTTCCCTATTTTCTGGACATCCTAAAACCTGCTAATATAAAGCCTGCGTAACATAAAGCCCGCACGACTACAAAATATAACAATAAACTTACAAAAGCCCGCACGGCCATAAAAGTTAACAATAAAACTACACAAGCCCGCACGGACATAACACAAAAAAATAGAATCATGAATAAACCCCTTGTTGTAAACCATTGAGTACTCCGTGTGTTTCGCGTGAATAAATGTCAACGATAAAATGTTATCCTACAAAAAAAATAGGATACAAAAGAGATACGATATTAGTAACCAAGTAATTTATATAAAAATCTTACTCAAGATAAAAAAATTACATATAGGAGTTGAAATTATTATTATATTCTAAAATTGAAAATCTTATGCAAGTTATGACTACCTGATCAGTTCCTGCGAGTTACATTGGTCTCGTGTGAGGTTTTAGTGCTTCTTACAGGATCGTGTGGGGGATAGTTTGGGTTTTCACCCTTTGAGGGATTATTTTTAAGCCTAATCTATATATTTTCAAATTATCGTTATATTCTCAAATCGAGAGACCCGTGACTACGTTGTCAGTTCGTACAAGTTATATTGATCCCGTGCGAGGTGTTCGTGCCTCTTACGGGTCCGTTTAGGGGATGGTTTGGGTTTTCACCCTCAAATGGCTTATTTTCAAGCCTAATCTACATATTTTGAAATTATAGTCATATTCTCAAACCGAGAGACCCACGACTACGCGATCAGTTTGTATAAGTTAAAGTGGTCCCATACAAGGTGTTCGTGCCTCTTACGGGGCCGTTTGGGTGCTGGTTTGGGTTTTCACCCTCAAACGGCTTGTTTTTAAGCCTAATCTACATATTTTAAAATCATCGTCATATTCTCAAATCGAGAGGCCCGTGACTATGCTGTCAGTTCGTACAAGTTACATTGGTCCCGTGCGAGGTGTTCGTGCCTCTTACGGGGCCGTTTGGGGGCTGGTTTGGGTTTTCACCCTCAAACGACTTATTTTCAAGCCTAATCTACATATTTTGAAACTATTGTTATATTCTCAAACCGAGAGACCCACGACTATGCGATCAGTTTGTACAAGTTACATTGGTCCCGTGCGAGGTGTTCGTGCTTTTTACGGGGCCGTTTGGGGGCTGGTTTGGGTTTTCACCATTTAAGGGCTTATTTTTAAGATTAATCGATATATTTTCAAATTATCGTTATATTTTCAAACCGAGAGGCCCGTGACTACGCTGTCATTTCGTACAAGTTACATTGGTCCCGTGCGAGGTGTTCGTGCCACTTACGGGGCCGTTTGGGGCTGGTTTGGGTTTTCACCCTCAAACGGTTTGTTTTTAAGCCTAATCTACATATTTTGAAATTATCATCATATTCTCAAATCGGGAGTCCCGCGACTACGCTGTCAGTTCGTACAAGTTACATTGGTCCCGTGCGAGGTGTTCGTGCCTCTTATGGGGCCGTTTGGGGGCTGGTTTCGGTTTTCACCCTCAAACGGCTTGTTTTCAAGCCTAATCTACATATTTGAAACTATCGTCATATTCTCAAACTGGGAGGCCCACGACTACGCGTTCAGTTCATACATGTTACATTGATCCCGTGCGAGGTTTTCGTGCCTCTTACGAGGCCGTTTGGAGGCTGGTTTGGGTTTTCACCCTCAGACGGATTGTTTTCAAGCCTAATCTACATATTTGGAAATTATCATCATATTCTCAAATTGCGAGACCCGCGACTACGCTATCTGTTTGTACAAGTTACAATGGTCCCATGCGAGGTGTTCGTGCCTCTTACGGGGCCGTTTGGTGGTTGATTTGGGTTTTCACCCACAAACGGCTTGTTTTCAAGGCTAATATACATACTTTGAAATCATCGTCATATTCTCAAATCGAGAGTCCCGTGACTACACTATCAGTTCATACAAGTTACATTGGTCCCGTGCGAGGTGGTCGTGCCTCTTACGGGCTGTTTGGGGGCTGGTTTGGGTTTTCACCCTCAAATGGCTTATTTTCAAGCCTAATCTACATATTTTGAAATTATCATCATATTCTCAAATCGGGAGACCCACGAATACGCGGTCAGTTTGTACATGTTAAAATGTTCCCGTACGAGGTGTTCGTGCCTCTTACGGGGCCGTTTGGGGGCTTGTTTAGATTTTCACCCTCAAATGGCATGTTTCTAAGCCTAATCTACATATTTTCAAATTATCATCATATTCTTAAACTGAGAGGTTCATGACTACACTGTCAGTTCGTACAAGTTACATTAGTCCCGTGCGAGGTGTTCGTGCCCCTTACGGGGCCGTTTGGGTTTTCACCCTCAAACGGCTTGTTTTCAAGCCTAATATACATATTTTGAAACTATAGTCATATTCTCAAACCGAGAGACCTGCGACTACGCGGTAAATTCGTACAAGTTACATTGGTCCCGTGCGAGGTGTTCGTGCCTCTTACGGGGCCGTTTGGGAGCTGGTTTGGGTTTTCACCCTTTAAGAGCTTATTTTTAAGCTTAATTGATATATTTTTAAATTATCGCCATATTCTTCAACCGAGAGGCCCGTGACTACCCTGTCAGTTTGTAAAAGTTATATTGGTCCCGTGCGAGGTGTTCGTGCCTCTTACGGAGCCGTTTGGGGGCTGGTTTGGGTTTTCACCCTTTAAGGGCTTATTTTTAAGCTTAATCGATATATTTTCAAATTATCGTCATATTCTCAAACTGAGAGGCCCGTGACTATGCTATCAATTCATACAAGTTACATTGGTCCCGTGCGAGGTGTTCGTGCCTCTTACGGGGCCATTTGGAGGTTGGTTTGGGTTTTCACCCTCAAACGGCTTGTTTCTAAGCCTAATCTACATATTTTCAAATTATTGTCATATTCTCAAACCGAGAGGCCCATTACTACGCTGTCAGTTCGTACAAGTTACATTGGTCCCGTGCGAGGTGTTCGTGCCTCTTACGGGGCCGTTTGGGGGCTGGTTTGGGTTTTCACCCTTTAAGGGCTTATTTTTAAGCTTAATCGATATATTTTCAAATTATCGTCATACTTTGATGCCCCAATATCTTCCCCTCATCCATATACCACTTGCCAACTCAACATGCGCTCACTCTGTCACCACCAACAACAGGGCTTCCTAGAATTAAGAAAATAAATAAGTAATTACATTCAGACATTAGTGAACTACTTGGGATCACTTTGATTAGTTAGTTTTGGATTGTTGAAATAGGGTATTATTTTATTTGTGTAAAAAATTGATATTGGTTTCAATTTCTTGAAGGTGCTCTCCAGATTTTCCTCTTGCATTCTTGTTAGATAAATGGTCTGTTTCAAAGTAGTGGGATGAAACACATTAACTAGAGATGGAATTTGCTCCTTTAGACCACTTAGAAAACTCAACACAAAATACTTAAAAAGTAAGTCATGATGAGTGTAGAGAATGAATACATGAATTTTAGATTTAATAGCATGTTAATCTCCTGCAGATCAATATACTAAGGAAAAATTAGTAAGACGCGAAAGAATTTATCTCATTAAGGTCCATACCAGTTGGATCCATTTCTCATTAAACAACTATAACCTTCTAAATTGTTAACTCTATAAACATCATACAAGAGAAGCTATATATAATATATGGAATATATATTAGGACCTTCATTTGCTCTTGGGGCCTTCTCCTGAAAAACAAGACCGAGAAGAAAAAGAAGAAAAGTGGGGTTTTTTGAAATGTTGAACATATGAATACAATCATAAACTTGATTTTCATAAGAAACAAAACCAAACACTACATTAACTTTGTGTACAAATTGATATATTTTTAGTAAGGCAATATAGTAAGACACGGACATACCTGTCAAAGTTAAAGTAGTAAGGCACGGGCATACCTACCAAAGTCATCCCATTTCCACGCCCGGTGCTTTCTCACAAGGATCTTCCCGTTTTCCTTTGTAAGTTGTCGACCATCTTCAACTTTCAGTTCATACATTGGGGTAGCGCTGACTACAAACTCATTGGCGCAACCCTGCCTTGGCCAAATAAGAAACAAAAATTTTATTTCTTATACCAAGAAACATTAGTAGCAAAGAACCTTCATCAAAATTCAATTATCAAAGTTATAATAAAACCATATACCATGTTCAAGACACAAGTTTCCACCGTTATATCACTAATTTTACAAAACAGTCTCAAATGATTACCAATTTACCCATACCCTATTAAAAAAATATATGCTAACACGTGTTCTAACACAATTTGGCTCGCTGCCATGTTGCATGAGTGTTTTGGTCTGTTTAATTCTATCAACTCAACGAAACCCACACAGTAACAAATGCACTCACACCGAAAACTATGCCAACCTAGAATTATTTCATAGACAATTTTAAGTGATGACTTATATATAGTTTCATTAGGAGGGAGTAAGAGTGGGGAAATACAGGGAAAAATCCTAGAATGGGTGTAAACTTTCAACACACATAGTTATCCATAGCTGATTTTTTTTACTTATTTCCTGTTTCACAACAATGTTATGATACATTCTCCTTGCTATAAACCACGTCATTTATCCTTACTATAAACCAAACGTCACTTACCATGGACGATAGAGCGCTGCTACACTACATTTGTATTGATGAGGTGCCAGTGGAAGATGAAAAAAAACGTTTTAGAGAAAACAATCAACAATATATTTCTCAAGATGAGAAATAAAATGAAACTAAGTGTAACGTAACATGAATAACTCAGATCTGAGATTTCTATGGAAACAGAAACTAGATCTAAGTAGAAGTCTAAGTTGGAAACAAGATCTCACGAACACAAGGTTACAGCAACAAAAATAACTCAACTCAAACTCTCAAACACTCAAGAACACATAGGATGGTGTTTTTGGTTATGGTGTTTTGAAGAAGTGTTTGGGTTAGGTTTGAAGAGGATTTGGACGAATTTAGGGTTTCTAACTTTCTTCTCTCTCTAGTTTCTCTCTTCTCTCTTTTCTCTCTTCTCTCTTCTCTCTCAATTTCTCAAAGGAAATGAAATGGCCAAAATCTTCGAAGTCTGAGAGAAGGGCCCTTTTTATAGGGTGAGAGGAAGGTTCGAGATATCTGATCCAAACCAAGGGCTGAGATCGAGTCAATTTAAATTGACTTGAATCTAAGGGCTCACACAAGGCGGTGCTTAAACGAGCGCTGGTTGGCTTAAAAAGTTACACGAGGATTCATCAAGGCAACATGCAGATAAGGAATGATCCAAGGGCTGATAATACACGCGTCTAATGTCTCAGTAAAGAAACATAAATCTAACCAATCAGAGGCAGACAGGTGTTGGCCAGTTATGGGATGTTAAACGCGCGTAAAAACTAATTACAAAGCACACCCTGAAGTCTCTGCCGCTTTCGAATTCTACCCAAGGTAACATTAGGCCATAAAATACAACAATTCATATTTGGAGATTGACCCCAAAACTTTTTAAAACAAGTTTTAATTATTAAAAACATAATTTAAAAATGTTTAAAAAATCCCAAAAAATTAATAAAAATCAAACTTAGGGATTTAAACACACTCAACACATGTACACCCATACTTATGCAATATGAGGTGCAAAAGATGAATTCTAAGTGTGTGAGTGTTGGCAATAGACTCTTGATCATAACAAGAAAGAGAGATGAATAGGCAATCCAATATCTGAGGCTCTTTGGTTTCTAGGAAGACACAATTTTGTCACAATTTCCAAACTAGATGAGAACTTATACAATATAGACTCAAGTGAGTCAAATGTATAAGGGCTTCAATCTCCCCCTTTGGAAATATGAGACAAAATCTCCTTTGAGTCATCTTGGACTAGTAGGGCAACAAGAAAAAAATAAAAAAAACTTATTCCTATCAAAATTCTATATACCCAAATCCTAGAAATCAAAAAATACATAACTCAACTAAGTACATTTGAATACCCTATTACAACTGTTGAGAGTAAATGTACAACAAGAACCTGCAATAATTCACTAAGATCAAGCTGTTTAGAATATTCAAGATATGAATAGACTCAAATTTCTCCCCCATTTTGTCTCAAATGGACAAAGGGAAAAACTTGGATAAACAGCAAAAAGATTAATCAGCATAAACCATACCAATAGATTTACGTAATGAAATGAATCTATTATAATCTAGAGGTTTGGTAAATATATCTGTGAGTTGTAGATCAGTAGGAAGATAATTGATTTCTAACTCCTTAGATTCAACCAATTCACGTATAAAATGATGTCTTATTTTAATATGCTTTGTTCGCGAGTGTTGAACAGGATTTTTAGAAATATTAATCGCACTTTGATTATCACAATAGAGATG
The DNA here is from genome assembly GCA_949130495.1 of Sambucus nigra. Taxonomy (NCBI): domain Eukaryota; kingdom Viridiplantae; phylum Streptophyta; class Magnoliopsida; order Dipsacales; family Adoxaceae; genus Sambucus; species Sambucus nigra. The sequence goes on from OX422209.1 coordinate 581,475,974, forward strand.
CAATTGGTTTTCTTTAATACCATAATCACTTAGCATTTGTTTAAGCCACATTAATTGAGCACAACAGCTGCCAGCGGCTATGTATTCAGATTCAGCTGTTGAGAGTGATGTGCAGTTTTGTTTTTTACTACTCCATCCTACCAAGTTATTACCTATATAATAACATACTCCTGAAGTGCTTTTACTATCATCAGTACACCCAACCCAGTCAGCATCAGTGTACCCAATTATAGTGCTTGGTGTGTCATTAGTGTACCAAAGACCTAGATTTAGAGTGCCGTTTACATATTTAATGATACGTTTAACAGCATTCAGGTGGCTCTCTTTAGGGTTACTTTGATATCGAGCACATACACACACAACATACATAATATCAGGACGCGAGGCAGTAAGATATAGTAAAGTGCCTATCATACTACGATATAGAGTAGGATCTACAGATGGTCCATTTTCATCTTTAAAAAGTTTTAGCGTAGTACTCATGGGCGTTTTGGCATTTTTAGCACTCACAAGGCCGAATTTCTTAACGATCTCTAAAGTGTACTTAGATTGCGAAACAAATAATCCTTCTGGATTTTGTTTAACTTGGAGATCTAGGAAGAACTGTAACTCCCCCATAAGGGACATCTGAAATTCCTTACTCATAATTTCAGAAAAGGATTTTACTTCTGAGGAAGAAGTTGATCCAAATATAATATCGTCTACATAAACTTGAGCAATCGTAATGTGTTTGTCAAAATGTTTGACAAATAAAGTTTGGTCATTTCCACCTCTTTTGAAACCTTTATCCAAAAGAAAATTGGAAAGTCGCTCATACCAAACTCTAGGAGCTTGTTTAAGGCCATATAGAGCCTTTTTCAAACGAAATACATGATTAGGATATTTAGGGTCAATGAACCCTTTAGGTTGTTCTACATAGGTTTCCTCAGCCAGTATTCCATTAAGGAACGCAGATTTGACATCCATTTGATATAATGTAAAACGCATGTGACAAGCTATAGCGAAAAGCAGACGAACTGATTCTAAACGAGTAACAGGGGCAAAGGTCTCGTTAAAATCAATTCCTTCTATTTGGGAGTATCCTTGAGCAACTAATCTAGCTTTATTTCTAATTATTATCCCATTTTCATCAGTTTTATTTTTGAAAATCCAACGAGTACCAACAACCTTTTTGTGATCAGGACGTGGAACAAGATACCATACATCATGAATGACAAATTGTAAAAGTTCATCCTGCATAGCAAAAATCCAGTGAGAGTCATTCAATGCCTCATTTACATTCTTTGGTTCCACAAGGGAAACAAAACATGCATAATGTGCATAATTTCTGAGTTGGGATCTTGTACGCACTAGCTCACTAGGGTTGCTAACTATGTTGTTTATGGGATGATCTTTAGAAACCTAGTTAGGTACTTCAGGTGTCTCAATAGGTAATATATTATCTATTTCAGAAGGATCATTTTCTAAAATATTTTAAGACTCTTCTTCACTAGGTAATTCACCTGTCTTGCTTTCTACAGTAGTGTCACTAACAATTACATTTATGGATTCCATTATGGTTTTAGTACGAAGATTATACACTCGATAAGCTCAACTGTTAGGCGAGTATCCTAAAAATATGGCTTTATCTCCACGACTCTCAAATTTAAATAAGTGTTCCTTATCTTTGCATACATAACAAGTATTGCCAAAGGTTCTAAGGTATTTGAGATTAGGCTTCTTATTGTACCAAAGTTCATAAGGGGTTTGTTTGGAATTCTTTCTAAGATATACCCTATTAATGATATAACACGCAGTACGAATAGATTCTACCCAAAAATATTTAGGTAAATTCTTGGCATGTAACATGACACGTGCCATCTCTTGCAAGGTACGATTCTTTCTCTCGGCCATTACATTTTGTTGAGGAGTCTTAGGAGCATTAAACTTGTGTTTGTAACCATTATACTCACAGTATTCTACAATACCAGTGTCTTTGAATTCACCACCTCTATCACTACGAATTCTATTCACTTGAATATCCTTCTCATTTTCGATCCTAAGAAGAATTTTTAGGAAAGTTTGAAATATTTAGACTTTTGTTTTAAGAAGGCTACCCAGGTAAATCTAGTGAAGTCATCAACCATAACTAGGATGTAACAGTGTCCACAAAGACTAACAATTTGGGAGGGACCCATTAGGTCCATATGGATGAGTTCTAAAGGATTAGAGGTGAGAATGTCTTTGACTTTCTTATGAGGGGCTTAACAATTTTACCTTCTTGACAGGAACCACAAACAATATTATGAATGGGATTAATTTTTGGAATTCCTCTTACTATGTCTTGAGTAGACAATTTACTAAGATTATCGTAATTTATGTGACCCATTCTGTTATGCCTTATCTCGTTGTCATCCATTCTGGCAACATTACAAGTTTCAGAATTGTTCTTGACAGTGTAACAGTTATCAGGAGTTCTGAATCCAGTAATTATGCATTCACCTTTTTCATTTAAAATATTGCAATTGTTCTTTGAAAAGGTAACAGTATGGTTTGAGTCACAAAATTGCGAAATGCTAAGTAAGTTGGCCTTTAGACCTTTAACTAGAAGAACATCTTTAAAAATAGGAAGCCCATCTTCTTGGACAGTTCCTTTGCCTATGATTTGAGATGAAGCTTCATCACCAAAAATGACTTTACCACCAGCATATCTGGTTTTGTTTAAAAGTTTAGTTACATCTCCTGTCATATGCTTAGAACATCCAGAGTCTAAATACCAACCAGATGATGTGTGTTCGGCTTTTAAAGCAGTAACAACAATATTACACTTCATCTGAGGTAATATATCATCTTTTCTAATCCAAATTGCTCTAGTTTTCATCTTGCGCTTATTAGCTCTCAACTCATAGAATTTGCGAGCATTAGATTTTTGCTGAAAAATATTTTGCGCATGATTTTGAGTTTTGTGAAAGACTTTAGCATTTGGTTTAGAAAAGTGCTTAGGATTCCTTCTAGGAAATGTTCTTTTAGGTTTGGTCTTTCTCTTTCTATAGTTAGAGTTTTTATCTGGCTGTCTAGGAAGTATATAATTGTTTCGACTCCTCCTAGAATAGTTAAAGTTTTGGTAAGTACGAGGATTGTAGATAGGTTTAACAAGTCTCCTAGCATAGCAACCATCGAAAGAGTGACCATATATGTCACAGTAGGAGCAAGGCAACATGCAACATGCAGACCATTGAATCTATTCAATATGTCTCCTAGATATATGTCTCCTAGCATAGCAACCATTGAATCTAAGGGCTCACACAAGGCGGTTCTTAAACGAGCGCTGATTGGCTTAAAAAGTAACACGGGGATTCATCAAGGCAACATGCAGACCATCGATAAGGAATGATCCAAGGGCTGATAATACACGCGTTTGTTGTCTCAGTAAAGAAACACAAATCTAACCAATCAGAGGCAGACATGTGTTGGCCAGTTATGGGATGTTAAACGCGCGTAAAAACTAATTACAAAGCACACCCTGAAGTCTCTTCCGCTTTCGGATTCTACCCAAGGTAACATTAGGCCATAAAATACAACAATTCATATTTGGAGATTGACCCCAAAACTTTTTAAAACAAGTTTTAATTATTAAAAACATGATTTAAAAATGTTTAAAAAATCCCAAAAAATTATTAAAAATCAAACTTAGGGATTTAAACACACTCAACACATGTACACACATACTTATGCAATATGAGGTGCAAAAGATGAATTATAAGTGTGTGAGTGTTGGCAATAGACTCTTGATCATAACAAGAAAGAGAGATGAATAGGCAATCCAATATCTGAGGCTCTTTGGTTTCTAGGAAGACACAATTTTGTCACAATTTCCAAACTATATGAGCACTTATACAATATAGACTCAAGTGAGTCAAATGTATAAGGGCTTCAGAAGAAAAACAAAACAAGAGATTATAATCATTAATTAATCCAACGCGAAAATATACCATGACTGCACAACTTCGTAACATAGGAAGCTCTTGGACAAACGTTGTAAAGGCATCAAGTCTTACTCTCCCCTTTATCTCAAGTGAGCTAGGCCACTCCTTTGTCGATGCTTTTTCACCACTGAAATATGAATAACATGTCAGCGTGAGGTAACGTACACTGCATAATAAAAACTGAAGGTTTTAGCACAACATCCTCTAATAATGAACTTGAGTGCTTAATGAAATAAAACAATGTATGGTGTGATGAATTAAATTGATCTAATCCTGATATTTATCCAAGGCATTAACCAAGATCTTAAAATAAATCAAATGGCCATGTCAACTAAATTCCACTGCAATCTCATGTGTCCCATACAAGGTATTTGACGAGTCCAAGCTAAAAGAGAGAATTGATATTTTAACAAAAATAAATTGACCTTAGATCTATATTTACAAATTTGCACTTCCAAAAATTGCAATTGAGGAAACCAATCAGCAAAGCAACAAAAAAAAACTTAAATTGTTTACTATGCAAATATGCATGGTATATGAAGTGAAAATCAATGGGCTGCAAACCAAACTATATATATATATCTTTGAGAAACCATAAACTATTGAGCAAAGATACAGGGGGAGGAAATTAATTTGCTAATCATGCAAATACATATGAACTGCAAATTGAGGGACTGCAAAACTAAGCTATAGCTTCAACTGACATTTAAATTGTCTAAATTACTAGATAGATTATCATATTCGAGGTGTGCCCCGCCCAACCAACATGCGAAAAAAAAATTGAGATCTCTGTGGAAATGTAATAATATCCAGGAGGATAATTTGGGTAGCAATTGGAATTCTGCAGACACAATAGCAGTCATACAGAACATTGCGTTGTGCCATCTTCAATTAACATTATTCAATTGTACAAAATTTTAAAAAGTAAAGCATAATCAAAGGGTATTACATTAACCCATATGTATTAGGTTAATGATAGTTTCCTTACCTTCAAAGAGCCCGAGTTTTCCTATTGCTAAGCTGAATCAACGTGTTCTCACAACAACAAATTCATAGTAATAATTACAATACTCTAACAACACAAGTTCTCACAACAAATTCAGCAAATTTAGGAAAATTCACAAAAATCCATCTTTCTAAATCAAAATGTTCTTCATTGTCAAAATTATATCTAACAAATGGATAATTGAAGGAACAACGAAAAATGATATCTTACCAAATAAAAATGTCGGTGAGAGCAGGGCAGCCGCTTCCATTGGCTTTGGTCATTGGTGGCTTTGGCCATCTTTGGTCGGCGAGAACAGGGCTTGCTAGTGGAGGGTCTGTGAATGGAGGGTGACACCTGGTGGATTTGGTCACTAGTGGAGGGTCGTACCTGCTGGAGGAGGGAAACAGCCGTGTGGTGGTGGGGTGTGAATGGGGAGAGGGAATTCTCAGATTTAGAGAGAGAGAGCGTAAAAGTTCCAATTATGTTAATGCCATAAGTTTGAACTGTAGGGTTTTTTGTGCATTCAATCGAGAGAGAGAGACCAGGGGAACTTTTAGGGCTTTTCCTTTCTCCGAATTTCACAGTGCGATTTTGTTTGGGGGGAGATTGAGACTGAATGAATCTTCGAAGGGCACTGAATTCCCTTTCCAATGGTCCGTCCCGTGCATAATTCTGACTTACCATACGGACGAACGATCCGTTTACGTCCGAAACTTGATCCGGAGGCAACCGGGCGCTCCCGGGCTCTGTTTGACCTAAGTCAACTCTTCAGCTCGACCGAGACTGAATGAATCCTTGAAGGTCACTGAAACCCCTTTCTAATGGTCCACTCTGTGCGCGATTTTGACTTACCATGCGGACGAACGATCCGTTTGACTGTGAGAGGTCACCAAATTCTTCTAGGGCCCCGTTGACAAAAGTCAACTCCCCAAACCAGGTCAAACTATTTGGAATGTCGAAGTACATCTCCTAACCTTTCCAAGGTCCACCCAGTGCGTGATTCGGACTTACCATGCGGACAAACGATCTGCTTGCGTCCGAACGATTCCCCGTCCAATGGACCGATAAACGCTTACGAGCCATATTTGACCCAAAGTCAACTCCCGAACCCGGGAGCGGTCCAAAGGACTTTCAAAGGTATATGAATCACCTTTCCAACGGTCTATCTCATGCACAATTCTGACCAATGGTTTGCCCTCGGCAAGCAATTTTCTAAGAAGGCCTGAAACACACTACCAAATGGCAGGTTCCAGACCCTGCCTATCGGCTGGTGCCGATAGGCAGGACCAGGTCTATTCGATCATCAGTGACCTGGGCCTATAAAAGGAGGCCTTCACCTCATTTGCAAAAGAGATTCGAGATCTGATACAAATCGCTCTCAGCGAATCCCAAAAACCTCTCTCGAAGGCAGCGCGATTTCAACATCCAAATCCCTTTCTAACTTCCACTTTTCATCATCCTTTTCATCAAACATGGTGAATTAGCCACTCTCCATCATCATCCAAGTGCAAGGGCTGCTCTCCAACATTCAAGACCAAGCTCAAGATCTTCAAGAAGGTCCAATTTTCTCAACTTTCTCTTAAATTCTCAATAACTTGTTTTATTACTTAGCACTTTTCTGATCTCATCTCACACATCCGAATATACTTTTTATTTAGTATTATTGCACATCTCTTATTTTCATATAAATAAAACCCAAAAAAAGAAGAAAAAGAGGGTTTGCTCATTAATTCCAAATAGGGATTCTCATACTTTTCTCACAACTAAAACACTTTTTCCACACACACACACACTCACAAATAAGAGATCCCCCATTTGGATTTATGGGATAAACCTCACCCCTCATTTTGTAAGCGAACTACGTGGACTTTGATGACTTTATAGGCTACGTAGGCGTCTCGGGGTAAAACCCAAGACTCGAGTCCTATTCTCACTTTCTCTCTTATTTTATATCTTCTCTAAATCCAATTTTCTTATATTCTATGTACTTGTTCTCTGTGACGTATAACTCCATATGCGTTATCGTTCCATTATAACGATCAACGTAAGGATAATCACATAAATCTTATTTTTTAACATTATTTTTATACCTTCCTACGGATGACTCGCTTTATTTCTTCCGTGATACAAGTCGAGGATTCCTATGTCCACTATATATATACACATGCACACATATCACGGGGGAAATAAAAAGGGAAAATAACAAACATCCATGAGAGACCGAAAGGGCGGAATGGGTGCCTAACACCTTTCCATTTTGTAACTTAGCCTCCGAACCCTTCTCGAATCATTTTGGTTTCGCATCCACCAGTATATCTTTGGATGCCATCCTTCGGGGTGGCTTCCCCTTTTTCTTTTGTCTGTTTTGAGTAAAATAGACTGGCGACTCTAAATCTCTCTACATTTTTACACCTCATCTCAAACGACGCCGGCTGAAGCGCTCCCGAGAGGGACGCACGGGACCTGAGGATCCTCCTTTCACGCTCCCGCCCGCGGAGAGGATCGGGGATGGCCACAGTGGCGAATCTGCTGGGGATATGTATGTTTTGAGTGTTTGACTCTATTTACATGGATGTTATATTTATTTATATTTTCCCCATATCTGCATGTTCCCCTTTTTCATGTATATCCCATGTTTATGCTTCTGTTCACACACTTGTAGAAAATTCTCCATGTACACTTCACACCACGTGCACCTAGGATCATATATATCTGCATGTTTCAAGCATCACCCCTCTATACTTGGTGTACCTTTGGTACTTGTACTTTGCTCCCTGTTTGGCATAATCACGAAAAGCATTCTCATCATAAGATATTAATAAGAGAATCATGCATGATTCACACGACATCACCAAAGATCATTGTTATTGACCAAATTTTACCTAGTAACTGGAGGGTCACTTCATGATGTGCGCTGGTCTGGCAGGTCGCAGTTAGCCTAAAAGATATGACTCTCACCTTCCATTGGCCAAGTACCTTCGACGTATATCGAACGGTTCCTCCGCATCGTACCGCTTGATCAAAGTCATGACGGGAGGTATATCGCAGGGAATTCATTCACGTACACCGAGTATATCGAATTCGCTCTCACATGTACCGTCCCCACGAGGTATATAGTGAGGCAATTCACGTACACTGAGGTATATCAAATGGCTTGTCCACACGTACCGATTGCCCGCAAGAGCAAGACGTATATAGTGGAAGTCACGCCAGAGGGGGGAACCCATTCCGATTCAGCCAACCAACTGCATACCCGCATATAGGTGTCAAACCTAGGACACGCACTTTAGATTGTCAGTTTCAACCCGAAACTCTGTCGAAATTTCGGGTTGGCCTTCCGCCCAATTTTTGCGCATGTTTAAAATTGGACCCTATCCGTGAGCCTGGTTACAAGTCTAGCCGTAGCTTCGCATATATTAAAAATCCCATTTTCTAGGCTCGGGTCCCGTTCGGCATTGCATTTAGTAGAATTAAATACAAGTGAGAACATAATAATCGTAATAATCATGCTGAGTTCCATCTCCAAGAACATTTCTCCTTTCTTTATCAAAAATCCAAAAATAGTTTCTTCCCTTTTTTCTCAAAATTAATTCCCATTCTACACCTTCTCAGGTCAATCGCAAGCCCTTGCCCTGGCTCCCTATTGGCGTCGGTCTTCAGTCAAATCACCTCGGAGCTTCGTCCGTTCCTCTACTACTTCTTTCGAGTCCAAAATCCATCCACTTTCCATGGAGAATACATATCAAGTACCAGTCATACAGTCGGAGCTGACGGAAGTCCTAGCTCAGCTCGTGTCCAAGTTTGACAACCTCCAAACTGAAGTCTGGGAGATGCAACGAAACCAGGTTTCGATTCCTCAAGTGCCCGAGGCCCTATTCCCTCATGCTATGGGTTCGGTCGAGCCTATTTGGGTTCCCGAAGAATATCAGCACGCTCTACGTGCCCCTCTTGTCAATGGGCAACCTCCTACCCAGCTTCCGATGCCAAACATTGCCCAGCTTGTGGCTAACCTGCCTGTGGTCGTTGATCCAAAAGAGGAGGAGTTGAATAAAGTCAAAGAGGATCTCAAGATGCTCACTTTGAAGTTCGACCAAGTCAGAATCTTTGGGAATTACAAAGACTACACCCACATGTCTCCTTATCCTAAAGCGAGGTTACCCGAGAAGTTCAAGATGCCAAATATCGAGAAGTTTGGAGGGTGTGGACCCCTGATTGTTCATCTTCGCAGCTATCATCGTTCCATGACTCTACTAGGGGCGTTTGAAGAAGTTATGGCCCAAATGTTTCAATAAACTTTGAAGGATAGTGCCCTTCGATGGTTTTTATCTCTAGAGGAATCCAGAATCCGTAGCTGGGAGGATGTATCCCGAGAATTTATGTCGTAGTACAAATACAACGAAGAGCTTGAGGTCACCCGTCGTGATTTAGATCTACTCAAACAAAACCCTAGGAAATCAGTCAATAACTTCATAACCTGGTGGAGAGGGCAAGCACCTACCATGACCAATCGGTAATCTGAGGAGGAACAGGTTAACATAGTGAAGAAGAACTTCTTGCCCCATGTCCTAGTGACGATGGGAGGACAATACTATGCCCACTTCCGAGCTCTCAGAGAAGCGGGGGTAAAAATAGAGGAAAGCCTTGTTAAAACAGAGGTTGAGTCGAAGAAGATGTCCAAACAGTTCACCCCTAGAAAGTATGATAAGCCTGCCAGTGCTACAGTCTCAACCATCAACAACATCTCTCAACCAACCACATCATGGGCACCAGAAAGCCGTCCTACCCCCATCCGAAGGGAATACACTAAACTCCATGCTTCCCTCTCCAAAGTTTACTAAGCCCTGTTAAGCTGAAACCTCATCAAACACTTGGATCCCCGTCCATTGCCAAATCCACTCCCAAGAAACTTCAAGGTCGACGCTCATTATGCCTTTCACCAAACTGCTGGCCATACCACCAACCAATGCTTTCACCTCCGAAACATAATCCAAGATCTCATTCACCGGGGTACCATCGCCCCACCAGCCAATCCCAAGCCAAACACTACTCACAATTCACTCCCAAATCATACCAATGCCATCTTCTTAGAAGAAAACCCAGATTTTGATCCCTCAACTCAAATAACAACCATATAATCTCCTAAACCTCTTAAAATTTGCCCATATTTCATCCTACACCCTACTAGCCTCGCTGATCAGGCACTGTCACTCTTTACCAGAGCATGCATCGCAGTCCGTACCCATTCTAAAAATAGAAATATGGAATTGTCAGCGGTGTTAAACCAACTCCTAGAGTTTAGACTGAAATTGCCTTCACAGATGGTCATCGATTGCCTAAGTTTCAGTACACTATTCTTAGAAGCACAAAAATGGGCTTGAGATTCAGACAAGTGGGTGGTACCACCCGATAAATTCAGCCTAGATGATGTTGTCCAGATTATGACAGAATTATTCGGGCAAACCAACAACATTTGTAGTATCACCGGGTTACTTGACATTTTGAAGCTACAAGGGCGCTTGGTCCCTTCAACCATACATATCCCAACAGAATGGGAAGACCTGCATAAAGAAGCCATTGAAGTTGTGGAATGCATTGACTTTACATGGAAGGACATAATTGTTGCCACCGAATGGGGGGAAGAATTCGAAGATTCGAGTGAAGAACAAGCTTCAGGAAGAACTGGCCCAGTGGTCGATATATGTGGGATGATATCATTTGATGAACTCCTCGGAGAAACAGAACAACCTGAGATTGATAAGGAAACGGGATTCATATTATTCCCTTCTTCAGTAAATCACATGACCAGATCAGGGAGACATTACCAGGTTCCAAGATCTCTACCAGCAAATGACAAAGGGAAGGGCGTTGAAAACCTTCCTATGCTAGAGATGACCATTGAGGAGAGCAAGGTCCTCGATTAACTGAAGAAAACTCAAGCTAACATCACTCTATGGGAGCTTTTCATGTCTTCCCAACTGCACAGAAATGCTTTAATCAAGCTACTCACTGGACCCACAGTTCCTCCTTCTACCACACCAGAAGAGGCGGTAAATCTGGTCGAATCCTTGACCTCTACCCGAAGAAGAAATCCCCAGAATTGGGATAAATCATAATCATGCACTCAACATCTCCGTCAAAGTTATGGGGAAGGCCGTGCCACTCTTTCTTGTCGATAACGGATCCGCCTTAAATATCTGTTCATTGAGAACCTTAAAGTGTTTAGGCCTGAAAGAAAGTGATCTCGCTCCAACCTCCACCGATGTACATGCCTACGATAATACTCGTTGGTAGGTGATGGTATCCATAAAACTTATAATAAGGTTTGGACCCATAAACCCTGTCATTGAATTCTAAGTCATAGACATCCCAGCTTGTTTCAACCTGTTGCTCGGATGACCCGGGATCCACAATATCAAGGGAGTGTCTTCCTCACTCCATTAGAAATTGAAGTTCTTCGCCGACGGGCGAGTCATCACCATTTTGGGTGACGACAAAAATGTCGAGGGTGCAAGCACCAACAGTCCAATCCTTGAGATACAGCACGGGTCAAATGATATCCTCCTATCAGGATTCTGAGTTAAGCCACTCCTACTCCCAGCAGGGGACGATTTTAAAGAAAGGTTTTGTCCAGAATATGACCCTCATGGCAATGTCAATGTGATTCAGATGTTCAGAAACATGCACTTTATGCCCGGACTGGGGCTAGGGCTAGGGCAAAGGCAGCAAGCGATACTTAAGCCCATAAAATTAAAGAAAGCTTTCCCTTCTTGTGGCATTGGGTATCAATCATCAGAACAAGAGCTCAATATGATCCACCAGTCTTGACCAAAGAGAAAATTAGACTGCATCCAAACTATCTCAGAAGAATCCTTGAATGGACGATTCATGAAAGAAGGCGAAGACTTCCCTTTTTCGATTTTTCAGAACCATGGTATGACCACACAGATAAGAAGATGAAGCCTGGAATGGAGATCTTTTTCCAAGATAGCTACCCATGGGCCGAAAGTTTTCAACATCGAGTACACTCGCTCATCAAAGATATCGAAGAGACTGAGGAAAGTGATTCTGAAGATTCCTTCAACTTACAGACACAGGGGCTGGCACTCTGCATGGTTCATTCAGGCACTACATCAATGGATCCATCCCATCTGATTAAATCTGCTGATACACCCCTCCTCAACTAGCATGCTGCGCCAGTTATACCTCTTGAAATCTCCTCTAACCCCAATGTTTACCATATTTCTTCTTCTGTTGTCTATCCTTGTTCAAATGTAATCGAGACCTCTTTTAATGAGGTTCTCAATGTTGTTTTTCCTATTTTCTTATGCGTTAAATTTCGAGGACGAAATTTTTATTAGAGGGGTAGAATTTTAAGGCCTTAAATATTTACATGATTAATTATAAGTTATGAGTTATAATTTATAAATTGGTTATGTGTGTTAAACATGTTATCCTGTTTAGGGGATGCATGCTCATGTGAGATATATGTGATTTATATTAGATGCTAATCAAGCTTATGATCGGGGATACCATGTTTAGAGCATATGATTAGTTATGTGGGATAATACATCATAAATTATGTTTTTAATGCATGATTATGTTTATAAAATTAAATTAGGGTGTTGATACGAACTTGGCAATGTTTGGTAGCCAAATGTGAAAGTTTTGAGATTTTCGGTAAATTGCTACTTTCATGTTCGAAGCCCAAATTAGGCATACTAGTTTATGGTTTAGGGAAAACACATATTATGAAATTTATATATATATATATATGAATTAATGTTATAACATAACAAACGTTGGGTTAAACGGAGGCTCGTATAAGAAGTTATACCGAAAGTACGAAATAAGGGCAAATTTGTCCATCCGTTAAGTGACATTTATCTTATTAGCACACCATGTGCTATTTTTTGATTTGTTAAAGGGTGGGTGATGGTTTGTCCGAATTAAACTTGTTAAAACAACTCACTTGTTCAGCCAATTCAGCCATGAACAAGAGTTTTGCCTAAAGAGAGAGAAAGAGAAGAAAGTTAAGGAAGAAATCTTCGGAAAATTTCTATAAATCGAGGAATCCTCGTAAGGTAATTACTTCTTTATTAAAGTTGATCACATGGATGAGTTATACACTTGGAATATTTTTATTTTTGATTTGGATAAATATTTTAATGATACCCATATTACCTAAGTTTATTAAAATAAGTATGGGTTAAGAACATAAGTTAGAACTGGAGTTAGGATCATAAATGCGTACTTTAAAGTCCTAAACTTACATCATTTTTTTGTAAAGAATTTTGATTTATAAAACTCATGCTTATGATGTATATTTCTGCTAAAACATGTTTATTATATGTTTCCATGAATTATACCCAAGGTCGAGGTTATGTATGCTTAAAAATGTTAAGTTATGCCTTAATGTTCTATTTTGACCTAGTTATGCTAAAAATGGCATAAATCATGGAATACTTATTGGAATTGAGTGATTAAAGTTGAAGAGTAAAATATACTCATACATGTATAACATATCCTAAAATTGTGTAAAAATACCAAGGAATGAACCTTTGGTGATAGTTTGAAGTTTTGGTTTAAAATCTGCCCTAAATGAGCAAGAATGCATACCAGGTGTTTGACGTTTTGCTCGACATAGCAAATGAGCCCTAAAAATTATGAAACATTAATTTTATATTATTTAATGTGTTTAATGATATTGAGTGTAATATCATGCAAGGTTACGATTTATAAAACTTATGAAAATTCCAGGAAGTTGAAGTTGTGTTGCTGTTTTTCTTGAGAAACGCTTTGGAAAAGGTTGTAATAAAATGGGCATACCTTTGTCTAGTGAATTCGTAATTTAATTCCGTAAATTGTGTTAGAACATTAATTATTTTGGTGTTATAGAAATGTGAAGTATCATATTTATTTACTCCTTAGTTATTTCTGATTGACCAAAGGATTTGATGTATTACTAGGTTTAATGTTAATTAGTGTATTCAAATACTAATGACGTTGACTTGTAAGGTGGGGAAGAAGCTAATACTACCATACCAAGGAAGTAGTTTGGTATAAATCTTAGCACCAAATCCAAGGTAAGTGACCTTCCCTATGAAAATTGTTTAATTATTTATTAGGTGGTTAATAAAGAAAATTGTTTTTTTTATAGTAATGCTAAGAATGAACCAACCAGACACTTTGATTTAATTTAATAAAGGACTGATCACCCGGTATTTAATAAGGAGGGGTGTCACAGGTGGTATCAGAGCATCAGGTTCAAGTGTCCTTAGGATCTGTAAGGGTTTCTACATTTTAGCGCAACGTTCTTTTATGTAGAGACCTATTATTAGGATGTAGAATCAAGAAGGTCACGTTCCCACCCTTTGAAATTTCTTCGAACGATTACAGTAATACCATATGCGGTTAAACCCATTGAAATGTGTTTTTGGTGTCAAAAGGAAAGATTTTAGGATTCATGGTCAGTAAAAAGGGAATCAAAGCAGATCCTACCAAGCTTAAAGCCATACTCGAAATGCCACCACCCTGAATGGAGAAGGAAGTCCAAGGATTCTTGGGAAAATCACATTACATCAGCCGATTTATCATCCAACTGACTTTTATTTGAGACCCCTTCAAACTCCTCCGTAAGGATTCTACCAAAGTCTAGAATGAAGCCTATTAGAAAGCCTTCGACATAATCAAGACCAACCTACGGTACTTATGCCTCCGCAGCTAGGTCTCTCTCTACTCTTGTACTTGACCATAATAAACACTACAACAGGGGCTTTGTTAGACCAATATATCAAACAATCCCATAAGGAAAGGTCCATCTATTATGCTAGTCAAAAGTTGGCTGGTATGAAGTCAACTACACATCCTTGGAAAAATCATGTGTCGCCTTAGTCTGGGTCACTCAAAAGTTAAGGTAATACATGTTCGTTTTCCCCATCAAATTTGTGTCCTGAATGGATCCTATCAAATACCTACTTGATAAACTCACCCTATCTAGCCGACTGGCCTAGTGGTTGATGCTACTAGCTGATTTCGATATCATGTATGTCACACAGATTGCCATAAAAGGGAGAGCCATCTCCAATTACCTTGCTGACTATCCCATGGAAGAGGTTGATGGTTGGATCTCTGAATTCCCAGATGAATATAATCTTTACACCTCTCAAGAGGACCTTAAAGGGCAAATGTGTAATACACCGTATTTTTTATAGCTTTTAAATTATGGGATTTATTAAATTTAATTGAGATAAATTAATTTAATTTTAATCCGGAAGATTGCTTTAAATATTTACTAGCGTGACGAGAGTTAGTAATTATTGGAAATTTGTTATTTGTTGCATATTACTGGATGAGTATAGTAATATATGATATTTATTTTTATAATATTGTCACGTGTGAATAAAATGGCAATTTTGGAAATTTAAGTCGGGACGCACCTGTGTCGTGTCGGGACTAAATGTGAATTAATAAAAGTGAATATTTTATAAGTTGTTCGGATGGTCGTTTTGAGTGCGCCAATGCGTCCGGAAGGGCCGAGATAGTCAGAAAAGTGTACCCGGGAGTTTAGTTTGGGTCTCGGGGCGTTTTTAGGCCTAATTAGTAACCCAAGAGGGCATTTTGGTCATTTTACATTTTTGGGTAATTAAACCCACGAAAATTAGAGGAGTTATATCAGATACTTAGGTTACCTTCTAGGGTTAGAAACTCTAACCACAAGTGACGGCCATAGGAGAGGAAGGAGAGACCTCTCAAGGCAAATTCAAGGCCCGAAATTCAACCGTTTGTACCGCCGCCACCGCCAACGCGTAGATCGCGAGACGGGGAACACAACCATACCGAATTCGATGCCAAATCAGAAGGTCGAAAATCCCAGTCAAGTGTTTATCTTGCTATTTTCGTTGGTGCATCTTTCATATTAGTTTAGGAGTAATTAAGATGAGTTTTAATGGAGGAAAACCCGATTTATGATAGGAAAATCCATGTAGTATTGGTCTAATTGATAATTCTGGAAACCCTTGCCATGTAGAGGAATTTAAACCACGAAATTATGATGAGTATAAGAAGAGAATTCTGGAAATAATTGTTAGAACCATGTTTAAGAGAGTTTATGGTTCTTGAGATTTTTGTATGAAATTGGGGATTTTAATCCATGATTTAATCACAGAAATCCACATGCTTTACATTGAAAATGCCTATTATGATGATATAGGGTTAGTAGTATCAATTCTGGGTCGATTGGGATTAGAAAAGATGGAAATTGTTGGTGTTTGGAGATGAAATCCGTAACTGCACAATTTCAGTTTTCGCAGACCTGCTTGATCGATCGATCGAGCCCAGAGCTTCGATCGATCGAAGGTTCGATCGATCGAGTCCCAGACCTCGATCGATCGACCCCTCCTGGCAGACTCCTATTTCCCTTATTATATGAGTTAAATTCAATTTATTATGAGAAAATTCTTGGGCATCCTTAATGAAATGTTTTGGGAGATAGGGGAGACCAGTAGGACATGCGAATAGATTTTGGGACCCTCGATGTCGGGCAAAGTTTGTATTTTGGGATAATTACATAAGGGTCGGTAAATTTATAATTTAAAGAGAGAGAGACACGTAAGAGAGTTACTTTGGGACAAATGTGTATACCTACTGAATTTTATACTTGGGAGGATAGAATCCATGAGCGTTATGTAGTAAGTGGAAAGGTTCCTCAAATTAAAGTAAGATGTGAATGGTTATACGTGATAACTACATAATAAGAAATAAATGCAAATGACGTAATTATGGGAATTGAGAATTTACCCATTATTGATATTGTAATATTAGTATAGTTATATGATTGTGTATGCATATACTATCTATGTGTGAAAATCATTCCCACGCTACTTGCTATCCCTGAGGTTTCCGCGCTGGGACAGTCTTATCTCGATGGGACCTTTATGGGGTATATTGACTTGTACCCTAGAAGATAGATATCCTTGGTACAGGCTAGTGATGTGATAGTTCAGACGGTCCTAAGAGACGCAGGCATGCGCCATCCTCTTAGAGACTTGGAATCTATTCTTCGCCTCATCTTGTTTGTGTATAGATATCCTTGTTACAGGCTATCGCAGTGATAGTTCAGACGGTCCTAAGGGACTTGGAATCTATACTTCGTCTCAATATTGTTTGAGTATGTGTTAATACAATTCGAGAGTGATTCCGAATTTGTATTCCCCTTAATGTGAGTGATATGGGGTTTGGATAGTAGAGTATGCCCGCACCATAGTTTTATTTGGGGTGCTGTTATGGTTTATATATATATATTTTACGAGTGGTTAATATATATATGAAATTCTGAAATCTGGAACTGTCTACTGTGAGGTGATATTTAGGACGTGGTTGATAACTCAAATTATAAATACTTGTGTTGAGAGAGTATAATATGACATTGGAAAACTTTATTGATTTATAAGGTTAAAATGAGAACTTTGGTTACTAATTAAATAGTATCTTCAAACAATTAAATCGTTAATTTTGAATCTTACGAGTAATATAAGATAAATTAATCCATTGGGAAAAGGATAGCATGTTATATGATGAGATATACCATTGGGAAGGTTAGTGCGATAGGTGTGCACATTAGAAGAGAGGTTATAATTTCTCAAGAGAGTGTCGATTTAATATGTTGTTTCATTGGCCTGTATCAATTTAAATACTTGCTAAACGTATTTTAAATCAAACACACAATCGGGCTCTGACCCGTTCCTTTTTCTCTTTCTCTCTCTTGTATATATATGTATGTGTTACAGGTGCCCAGCCACAGGGGCGTCTTGCTTAGGATCTTTTGGAAGGAACGCGCTGCAACTTAGGTGGGAGTTGCAGGTCTCTTGGTTAGACGACTTCGTTCATTCGGATCCACTCTTAGTACTTTCATCTAGTTGAGCATGTGTAGATCTTTCCATTATTCCGTTGTTATTGGACATTTGTATTTCAGTTATTTCCAGTATTGTTACTATGGGATTTATTCTGTTTGGATGTGTGACTTTAGATTTCGTATGTTGACATTCGATTGACGAATGTATTAAATTAATTGGATTATGTTGCAGAATTTAATGTGGTGTGATTCTTACTTATTGAATGTTGTTAATAAAAGAAATGATTTTTCTTTAAATAAAATTTAGAAAGTATGTATAAAAATGGTTTTGACACTTAGCTTAATTATTTGGGGTGTTTAATTGGAAAATTTACTTTTATCGACAGTGATGCTGAGAATGAACCAACTGTTTACCTTGATTTAATTTAATAAAGGAGTGATCGCCTGACATTTAATTAGACGGGGTGTCACAGGTGGTATCAGAGCATCAGGTTCTAGTGTCCTTAGGATCTGTATGTCTTATTATGCTTTCTGCGTTACTTTGGTTGTTATAGAGCCCTATGTTTAGGATTGTTGATTCCCTTGACGAGATTTCGTTCTCCTGGTATAAGGTGTATACATTAGTATATTCTAATTTCTTTCGAATGTGTGCGTGTGCCGAGCGATGACAGATGTCAGAAGAGGACCGTTAAGCATACATCAGGAGGCAGGGCTCAGTTGATATTATGAAATATATCCGAGGATGATGATCGTAGTCGAGGTTACCTCCATTGTGGCACGAGAAGCTAAGATTAGAAAGGCGACTAAGGTGCAACAATGATTTTCAAATGCTGTTATAGTCAAATGAGGTGCGAGGGTAAACTTACCCAGCGTATTACAAAAATGTGTAGAGACTGTCAGTGGGAAATTTTAGAAACACGAAAATTGTATGTGTTTACCAAAGGAGGTAAAGTATCCAAAGTCTTAAATATAGGACGGAGTGTGGCAAACTGAAAGTGGAAATTTAGAGAAAATTTTCTTGGCTTTCGGGACGAAATTATAATGGTTGGAGTCAACCACCAATTTTAGAAGTGGAATGCTATGCCTATAGGAGAACCTTAGGTACAGTGCTGACCGTATATTCCTTCCTTAACTGTTCAGGATTAGAAGCAAATGTGGTTCTGAACTCATTGAGAGAGGGCATGTCAGGGGTCCATTCGTGAATATGAATCTTAACCGTTAGCGAATTTTGTATCGTAATATGTAGATGCAAGTGGGGGAAACAACTCCGAGTGGGATATCGACACGTAGTAATAATTGATAACACTCAAGAGGTAATTCTGAAGGACGACCGATTCAGAGTTTGACATTGTCTTTTTTTGTCAAAATAGATGATAACGCTTCCTTGTGGGGGAAGTTAAAGGAATTGAAGAATTTAGTTGAGAATAAGACTGAATACAACGGTGGTGGTATAACACCACAAAAGGATGTGGATACACATCAGGAAAACCATTTAAATGTTTCCGATAGTTAAGTTCTTACCAAGTGATGGTAAATTCAGTAAGTACTAGTATAGATAGTAACATGATCTTTATGGCCTAAAAAGCTAAGGGAACAACCGGGATGGCTAACAGGAATCGAGTTTACTAACGTCCGAGAGAAGGACAATCCTAACCTGGTTAGTAGGACAGGTGATAAGTGGATTATGTGTTGAGGTATTTTGGTGCGGAGTGAAATTGCTCGCGATAATATGTTCCAAAGTGAGAAAAAGGGACAAGAATACGGTGCCTAGTAAAGGACGATGATTAAAAATAACTTTGTTTTGGTTTGGGCAGACGTGTTACGTCCGAAAACCATTTGTGCAGTCAAGACGATTGCCAGGATGGAAGTATAGGTTGCATCCTTAGAGGATGCGGCGTGTTTATGTGACACGAGCGAGTCACCATATTTTGTTCATTGCTAGATTAGCATGTGAGACGAGTTTAATGCATATAATTATAAATGTTACCATTATGTGAATATTTTTCCCTAGTGTAGCGGGATTTTTTTTCCTTTAGTGCTATCCGCGGAGGATGGATGATTATATTAACAAGTTTTGTACTTTATTGAGGTTACTCGTTGTAGTGATGCGATACACGAGTATGATATTATCTTTGTTAAAATGTTATAGAAATGGGTAGTATGATAGTGGGCATTTATTGCAAGGCTATCAGAGTAGTTACATTAGTGCAACACGTTTTGTTTTGCCAAGGCTTTACCTGTAAGAAGGTTGGACTCGTACTTATATTATCTATCCTAGAGACTTCGAAGGAGATAGTGGGCTCGAGATATTCGATACCAACGTATGTATAGACTTTGTCAGTATGATTCAGTATGTACCGGAATTTACCGTTGAGCAAAAAGACTTGACTCGGTATTATGTTTAGCACTCCGGACTTAGTGATAGGAAGAGTGCAGTGTTATATTTATCCTTTAGGGAGGTGGGAGTTAATATTTATACCCCTATTATTAGAGAAAGGAATTTCGAGAATTCCGAGTGTATGTATTCGAGGTTTATGAAATGCTATTACCACCAACCTATACTGAACAATTGTGCAATTAGTGAAATGTTCTTTGTTAAGCATAATTACGGGAGAAATTGTAACTTTTCTGTCAAGGGACGGAATAAAGGGGTGTATACTATGGACGGAAGACCTAACGGATTTCGATAACCGACAATGCTAGGTAGTAGTGTATCAGGGGGGTTCCTTGTTTGGATTTCGCTTTGCGAGACATCCCACGCATGAAACCTAGCGTAAGGTTGGAAATAGGGAGACGTTTGGTCACTATTCCATGAGTTCAGTACCCTGATCGAAATGGGATCAAGTAATTATGTATGTAAGTTGGGAGTTGAATTTTGTTTTAAGGTCATTGGAGCCGAATTTTTTTTTGTGGTAGGAAAGCATTGGAAGTTATCCCCACGAGTTGAGAGGTTGAACTATGATAAAGAGAATTTAAGAATTTTGATTTCTAAGGTGATTGAGAGTACCCAAATGTCATAACCGCGTACAGAACACAAGGTGAATAAAGAGTTGGAATGATTTTTAGCATGGATTGTCTGAAAAGAACTTTATTTTATACAAAAGAGATAACCTGTAATCATTTTGATGAATAGAGCGTTAGTGAATTATTTTGGTTGTTGTACAAATTTGAGAAATTTTTGTACTTATCTGAGGAAGGTTGAGAATTATTATTCCTCTTTTATTGTCATGGAATTTGAATGCCTTATTCCTTCTATTCCGTTGAATTTAGTTAGTCCTACATAAGAGTAGCCGTCGTTCGCTCTCCCAGGGCGGTCGGGGTGTTGCAAAAATGTGGGCATCTGGGTTAGATGCAGTCAAAATAGTCCGAGTCGAAGGGACGTGGTAATAGACGTGTGAAATAAATGTTTGTGGGACTAGTATAACAAAGTGGAAGTGATAGAGTGGATTAAACGTCACATGAGGGGCGATAATCCATACATAAGTGTGCAATTAGAATAGCACGCCCTAACTTGATTGGAAGGCTGTGGGAAGCCATTCAAGAATTTGTATTCCTTGAATAGGGTAGAATTTAATTGTTATGAAGCACACCCGGAGCAGAATTTTTATTAACCAAGTGTGAGAACGACTTGCGCATACAAAGAGTAATGATGTTAGTATGGTATAAGAGTTCCAGAAGTGCGCTTCGTGGAGAGAAGAGAACGGGTGGAACTTTCGGCATACTACAAGGAAGGAAGGGGAGTTTTACGTGTCACTTAATGTGAGGCATTTCAAGGGAAGAATCGATGTTTAGGGAGACGTGGTGAGTAGTCTCTACATGCACTGCCCATAGGTAAGGTTTGGCTGTAAGAGGAGAAGCAACCAAATAATTTTGTGTTTATCGAAAATTCTTGAACTTGGAAGAGGTCGGTAAAGTCGGTTAAGATCTTGGATGGGTTACCATCCTCAAAACAAGATCAAGGGTTTATCCCGAACATGTGAATTAAGTCGCCGCTAAGGAAGTGATTGATATTCCTTTGGGCTGGCTTACAATATTAACTAGTATGCCCCAGACTTCTTTTGAAAGGAAGGATCGCACCAGTGCATGGTCCGGCGCAGTATAAATTTCTAAATCAGGATGAGATTTAGTGAATCCCACCTTTGATATGGGATTTCAGGAACCATCGAAGAAAAGATTTTGTTTCGAGTAGGATGTATCACCCTTAGCCAGGGAATGAGCGCACGGTGATTAAAGATTTGTGGAGCCACGTAAAAGATTTTGGAATCTTGATACGATGATTTCAAGAATGCTCTGTAGAAGCACTCGTACCTGTTTGTCGCGTACAAGGTACCTATTAAGGTTTTGTTATGGAAGAACCTCGACTATTCTCCTTTCGTATGCTTAGAGGAGAGTAGGTAATCAGAATTTTTGGATCGGTCGAGAGAACATCCGATAAATGTGGTAGAATTCCACGACTGTTTTGAGCGAGCAAGAGTGATCAAATGTTCATAATATTTTCTCAGAATGGGAGTTTTGTATATGAATAAATCCGAGTATTTGTCATGTAGTGAGGTGCAGCCTCCTAATATTAGTGAGATAATGAAATTTATAACGTATAGGCGTGACCTATGAGAATGTTGTCAGTTGGGAGCACAATGTGAAATATCTCCAATGAGAATGTAAAACGATGTTGCTGTGAGGAAAAAGCTATAAAGATTGAGAGCCGTACTATGTAGATAGTTTGCGTACTGACGAGAGATAGCCAGATTTGTTCTTACCAGGTATGCCTTGTTTTTCGAATTTCGGGACGAAATTCCGTTATTAGGGGGGAAGTATGTAATACCCCGTATTTTTTTATAGCTTTTAAATTATGGGATTTATTAAATTTAATTGAGATAAATTAATTTAATTTTAATCCGGAATATTGCTTTAAATATTTACTAGCGTGACGAGAGTTAGTAATTATTGGAAATTTGTTATTTGTTGCATATTACTGGATGAGTATAGTAATATATGAGATTTATTTTTATAATATTATCACGTGTGAATAAAATGGCAATTTTGGAAATTTAAGTCGGGACGCGCCTGTGTCGTGTCGGGACTAAATGTGAATTAATAAAAGTGAATATTTTATAAGTTGTTCGTATGGTCATTTTGAGTGCGTCAACGCGTTCGGAAGGGTCGAGATAGTCCGAAAAGTGTACCCGGGAGTTTAGTTTGGGTCTCGCGGCGTTTTTAGGCCTAATTAGTAACCCGGGAGGGCATTTTGGTCATTTTACATTTTTGGGTAATTAAACCCACGAAAATTAGAGGAGTTATATCAGATACCTAGGTCACCTTCTAGGGATAGAAACTCTAACCACAAGTGACGGCCATAGGAGAGGAAGGAGAGAGCTCTCAAGGCAAATTCAAGGCCCGAAACTCAACCGTTTGCACCGCCGCCACCGCCAACGCGTAGATCGCGAGACGGGGAACACAACCATACCGAATTCGACGCCAAATCAGAACGTAAAAAATCCCAGGTAAGTGTTTATCTTGCTATTTTTGTTGGTGCATATTTCATATTAGTTTAGGAGTAATTAAGATGAGTTTTAATGGAGGAAAACCCGATTTATGATAGGAAAATCCATGTAGTATTGGTCTAATTGATAATTCTGGAAACCCTTGCCATGTAGAGGAATTTAAAGCACGAAATTATGATGAGTATAAGAAGATAATTCTGGAAATAATTGTTAGAACCATGTTTAAGAGAGTTTAGGGTTCTTGAGATTTTTGTATGAAATTGGGGCTGTTAATCCATGATTTAATCACAGAAATCCACATGCTTTACGTTGAAAATACCTATTATGATGATATAGGGTTAGTAATATCAATTCTGAGTCGATTGGGATTAGAAAATATGGAAATTGTTGGTGTTTGGAGATGAAACCCGTAACTGCACAATTTCAGTTTTCGCAGACCTGCTTGATCGATCGATCGAGCCCAGAGCTTCGATCGATCGAGTCCCAGACCTCGATCGATCGACCCCTCCTGGAAGACTCCTATTTCCCTTATTATATGAGTTCAATTCAATTTATTATGAGAAAATTCTTGGGCATACTTAATGAAATGTTTTTGTAAGATAGGGGAGACCAGTAGGACATGTGAATAGATTTTGGGACCCTCGATGTCGGGCAAAGATTGTATTTTGGGATAATTACATAAGGGTCGGTAAATTCATAATTTAAAGAGAGAGAGACACATAAGAGAGTTACTTTGGGACAAATGTGTATACCTACTGAATTTTATACTTGGGAGGATATAATCCATGAGCGTTATGTAGTAAGTGTAAAGGTTCCTCAAATTAAAGTAAGATGTGAATGATTATACGTGATAACTACATAATGAGAAATAAATGCAAATGACGTAATTATGGGAATTGAGAATTTACCCATTATTGATATTGTAATATTAGTA